>OY728122.1:955256123-960256123 GCA_963277665.1 Viscum album | reverse complement strand
AGAATGCCTACTCGACCGTTGAGTGACTATTTGAGGCACTGGTGATACGACGAAGGGACCGCTGCATGCAGATGGAGCCATGTCCTACCCACTAATGCATTGTAGGCAGTGTCCCGAGAGACGACCATGAACTCGGTGCTAGAAATTAAGCCACCAAACTGAGTCTTCAGGTGGATCTTGCCGATCGGGGTTTTCTTGGTCCTGTCATACCCCTGGATTATGAGGTCAGAGGGAGTTAAATATCCATCAGATAGATCCAGCTTCCGCAACATCCGAGTCAGAATTTGATTGATTTCGGAACCCGTTTCAACGAGGCAACGACGGACTTCCACACCACTGAAGTGGCTAGTGATGTACAACGGGAGAATGTGCCCCTATATAGGAGGGTCCTCATCTTCACCAGATAACGATATAACCGCCTGGCATTCGGCGTTTTCAATCATCTCGGTATGGAAGGCTTCTGCAGCTGCTACCTCTGTCTCAAACTGGAGGGGGCTCCTTAGGGCCTTGGCAAGTGCCTTGCGCATTTCGGCTGATAGGCGAAGGGCCTTAATAATAGAAAGCCTTTCTGGAATGCCGGCCAGGTTCTTCAGGACATCATACTTTCGTGCCAAACGCGAACCTCTGCTTACAGGAGGTCGTTTGGCATTTGGAGGCATAGCCGGTCCTGCCAGTTGAACCGGCGATCAGCTAGTACTGAGTACATCCTGCTGCCTACTAGTTGAAGCCTAGAGAGTAGTCTCCGGACTAGGATTGGACAGTGGAGGATGGCCTGTAGCCGGACAAGACTGACTGTGATACAAACGAGGCATCTCTCCCTGATCTAGTAGCACAAACGACTGTGGAGGTAGAGCCGAGGGCGTTAGATGGGGTTGCGCGGGCTGAGCTCTGCGCTGAGCCTGCTGTCTGGTCTTAGTAGCGTGCACGGATTGGCTGAAAGTACCCGCTGACGTACCTCGATGACCGGCGCGGTTGCGATTCCGCTGAGTTTGACGTCGGCTGGAAACGTTGGTGAGGTTCGCCTAGCGTTCCCCCTCGTCGGGGGTCATATAGGGATTTACCAGCTCCACGGTGTTAACAAAAACGTACCCCTGGCTGTCGCTCAAGGAGTCATCCATCGCTGGGCGACTTCTGGGAGGAATCCCCATTTCAGGGGGCGTAAAGTCGCTGAGAGTGCGGGATGAAGAAGGCAACGGTGGTGCGCGTTTCTTCTTCTTGAGTCGCCACTGCTTGCCCTTTTGGGAAGAGGTCGACTATGAAGACGATGTAGAGGTACCAGATACCTCTTCTGAAGGTTCCGGCTGCTTCTGGCGCGCCCAGATGATACCATGGGCACGGACGTCAGTTTTTCGAGCCATCCAGTCGTCGTATTTCTGGGATCCGCGGTTGGGAACCTGCTGCCACTCGCCTTCATTGTCGCTACCGATTTCTGACCCTGCAAAGACACCTGCCACTTACACTGGTGCCGGTCCCAACTTTACTATGTTTTTGTTGACCTGGTCTTGAAGACAGTCTTCAAACACATATCATTTCCTGAGGGTGTGCCCTAGGATCTGATTATAGGGACATTAGTTGGGTTGATTGGTGAGATTCGCCTCTACCGGCCTTCTGCACTCGGGAAGGCGCACATTCCCTTGCTCCAGATCACTTCGGATGTAGCCAGGGATCTGATTTTCATTGAATGAATATGTCTGGTGCCTTCTTTTCGGATAGAGGGCCCTGAGGGCCTGGCCCTGACGAGGGGCCGGAGGGGCCTGCCGAGGAGGCGGCGCCTGATTGTCTCGCCTAGGTGGCGGTGGCTCATTGAGTGGGGGAGCCTGTCGGTTCTGAGGCGGTCGCTGCTGGGTAGGAGCATGTGCTTGAGGTGGAGGACCTCTGTGGGGTTGTGAGGATGGTGCCACTTGCAGTAATTACAGCTGCCTAGGGGCTTCTATTTGGGTCATCGAAGTGGTTTCATCCCTAGTGGTCCACCTGGCTGGGATCATAGGGGGCCACGAACATGCATGACTAGCCTGTTGCAGAGCTTCCTCAAGCCGTTGAGCTTTATCTGAGAAATCTCTGGACCCTCCAGGGTAGTTCTGGGTAATCAGGGAGGGACCAGCTCCGTTTTGACATTCCCCACACAAATCATCAGTAATTTCTCCTAAGTTAGTGGTATATTGAGGGAATACGTATGTCCCTTCCAGCGGGTGATGAAATCTGCAACACGCTCATTAGGCCTTTGCTTGCACTTGAAGAGGTCTACAATGATGGTCTTCTGTGTGGTGGAGCTGAACTGCTATAGTAACTGCCGGCGGAGGTCCTCCCAACCGGTCACCGATCTGATAGGGAGCTGGCTATACCAGACAAATGTTTGACCATCTAATGTCTGTACGAAGCACCAGAGTTTGGTGGCTTCTTGCTGAGCTGGGGTTCCTATCATGGGACCACACCTAGAAGAAAAATGTGCCATGTGCTGTGGCGGGTCCCCGGTCCCATTAAATTGTGAGAAAGTGGGGTTCCCAAAACCCAAAGGTGTGGGCATATCATCCACCCACGCGGGATACGTCTTGCCATCCGGTGGGACCGCCACCTGACGCATTTCCAACGGTTCTAGGTGGGTTGTGAGTGCCGTAATAAGATTATCCTGGTGGGGGTCCCTGTCTTGACGGGGATCCCTAACCACAAGTGCGTTGCTAGGTTCCTCAACACAGTAGATAGCTTCGGCAGCTCGTGGATCAACTGGCGGAATGACCTGCGGGGCGACTGGGTGAACCCGGACTGGATTCTTCAGATTACCCCATCGTTCGGGGGGGTTTGGCGAGACGTATCACACCCTATTGACATAAGTTCCGTCTTCTGCCCTGTCTGTGGTAGTAGCATGATCAGGGTTTCCCAGAGGCATCTCACCGGGGGGAAATTGTTCCTGCCCTTACTGCCCCGGCCTGGGATTAGCATAGTCGGGTCGCCGCTCTACAGCGTGCTCAGTCAAGAGTTCATCAGCCAGCCACTTCTGCTCAGAAAGTTGTTGGCGTAACGTGGTATTCTAAGGATCTTCTTCCATTTTCTGCCCAGAGGCAGACGAGTCAGAGTTCTTTACAGTTCCTATGTTCTCCTTAACCTTGATGGTATTTCGACCGAGTACCAGCAACTCGGTGGGTACGGGTAGGCCTAGCAGGTTCCTTTGCTGATGGGTAGCCCTACCTGATGGGTCCAGCAGTGGCGGTATGCCCTCGGGGGGTAAGTCTCCATCAAGGAATTCAAGCTCGTCTTCCTTGTCCACTACTTCAGCCATGTGGACCGTGACTCCTCTCGAGGGCATGTCCTCGATGTCGTATAGAGAATCGGGCTGCCGTTGGATAGGGTCGAAGAGGAGAGCGGCATAGTGTCCCCAACCACGGACTTGCACATGGGGGGTAGCTTCCCTGAAGATTCTGTGAAGTACGTTGAAACTTTGAACACATTTACGTTGAAGGGCACTCTGACGGCCTTGCGACTCGGGGTGCTGGGCCACAAGGAGTGTGGCCGAATCGATCATGCAGTATTGCTCGCCGATTTCTTCAAAGTGCATTCGACTTCTGGGGTACACCACCCATTCATAACAAAGGCGGAAGTGTGTCGCTCATAGTTTTCAACAAAATAACCCCACTTCTTCAGGGGTAAGGTACTCTGGTGCGCAAAAATTCAGGGCCGCCGTCGGCCAGAACTTCTCCGGGAAGTAATCCGCTGCAAGAATACTCCAGAATCTCCTGGGTTCAGACTCTGGGTCTGGCCCTGTATTGCCCCACTCATCAACCGGGGGCGGCTGAGGGACTGGTAGCGGTACCAAGGAGGAACTCTGGGATAGTACACTCGTTGGTGGGGAATATGGCGAACGAGCTGACTGGACGCCGAATTCCGGGCCATCCTCCGAAGAGTGAGGTGACCTGGCCACGATGTCACGATACGTTGGGCTGGTAGCCATAGCTTCCGGCACAGGAATCACGGCTACCAGCGACAGGTCATGTCATCACTCTACCTCCGTTGGCCACCAAAATAGCTCTCCGTGATCTCTGGTAGAGGTAGAGTGCACTTCTGGTGACAATGGTGGTGATTGTGCGGTCGAGACCTGCGGAATTCCCATGATTTCTTCCTCCTGGATGTACCTACGGAGAGAGATGGGAATCTGGTGGACCTCATATTGTGGGAGAATGAGGCTAATGCATTTGGTTCCTGCCCCAGTCCCTGATACGGAGGAGCGGGGAGAAGGTTCCATTGCTAAGTTGCATTCTGCTTCAGAGTCAGAGAAGCAGGCAGGTTTGATCTCCACCCTGGCCTTCCCAGAACTCTTCTTGTGGCGGTGACGACCCGCTCTCCTGCCCTGGGGTGGCTCTTCGGGACTGGGTTGATCCCTATAATGTAGTCTCGGGGCAGCGCTGGCACCGTGGCGGAGAGGGCCCCCACTCGAGATATCCGAGGTGCGAGGGGAACCAGGGAAAATGTCGAAGGGTACCTGGGGAGGACCTCCATGGATAGCACCCATGTGGGCTGAGAATCTGTTGGAATCGGTCGGAGAATGGGGACGACCTCCATGGTCGATGCGGGTGCAGCGAGGCTGACCTTCACTCCTCATGTTGGTGGGACGAGGAGGACCTTCGCCCATTGCAGAGAGGACATAGGGAGGTCCCCCACGTTGGAGAAGGACTGGATGGGAAGTGCCTTCAGATCGGTGGTCAGGGGTAGGAGGATGGACTCCATACCCTATAGAGTGGGCGCGGGAAAGGTTTCCCCACCGAGCGTCACTGCCGCGGGGTAGGTCTTCCTTCGGGATGGGGGCAGCATGAGGCATACCTCCATGACGAACTTCGGAGCAGGGAAGTCCCATGCTATGTGGAGTAGTGGTATGGGGAGGGCCTCTGTACAGGGTGACATCACCACGGGTTAGTTGCAGCGATCACCACTTGGGCCTGCAACCCAGAGAGTCAACCCCGCCTGCCCGAGGGGCGGTTGGGGTCTCGATCCTGGTTGGGTGTAGGAGTGCCGCAGCTCAGTGTATGCAAGGACTTCATGACGCACGTCGGCAGTGGCTCGGTCCACTGTAGCTATTGATGTTGGCACATTTGGGTGAGCGTCCTCAGCCCGGGCCCAGCGCTGGCGTCGGGTCAAGCGAGCAGGTGCAGGTGGTGCAGGGGCATGGCCTGCCTGCTCTTCCTGCAGAGTCGGACTTCGGCGCTGACGCGGACGGCCGGGAGCTCTTGCCTGGAGCCCTTGGGTCGGGACCCTGAGCGGGCTGAGCCAGATGGCGCCCGCCTCATCAGCGTAAGGTGAGGTGTCATCGAGGCGTTCTGGTGACAGGCTCCTGAAATGGTTGAACGTTGGGGTGGGGAGCAGCGGCTCCCTGCGCGGCCTATTAGGGCGGAGTTGACGGCGGGGCCTGGATGCCTCCAAGTCCAGGAAGGCCATATCCCGAGTTGGGATGACCCCTTCCTCCTCATACTTGCGCACGAGGTTGTTGATCACCCTTAGCTGGATGACGTCTGATGGGGAAAGGGGACGTCGGCGCCCCGTATTCCGCGATGTGAAGGGCATCGTGGCGGTAGCGGCGCCATGTGGGGTGGCTGTGGCGATGTTGCCCCTGCCCCTGCATTGGCGAGCAGGTGGTGATTACGTCTCTGTAACAGGATCCTAGATCCTGAGAAACGAAGGGATCAACTCATCAGCACTGAGAGGAAAAGGATTGAAAACCAGTGCCCCAATGTCCTTCCATTCTCCACATCTGTAAGAAGGATCCACGCCAACACGCTACAGAACGGGGTTCCCACATTCTACTACCCCGACTTCCGGTGAGTTTCACGACAGGCTTGCTATTTGCTTGGAGGGACTAGGCGCCGAATATCTGGATCCGGTAACACGTCAATCTACTTGTTCCTCGAACGCTATTAATATCCATATTGAGGAGAAGAGTTTCACGTCATGTTCACCATTTCTGTTTCTGACGCTTTCACTGGGGCACGCGCATCCGTCCGTCCGCGGAGGAGGACTCGCTGTGCTTGTCGCCCCATGTTCCCGCGTTCCAAAGGAGGTCGGCATTCGATCCTTATTCAGGGACGTCTTCTCCTTGATTGAAATGGGATGATGGGATGTCGGTTCTTCCTTATTTGGATTCCTCCTCAGAACTCGTCACCTAGTACGGGTCTCCCTCATAGATTTAATAAGTTGTTCGTGAAACTCTTCCCAGTGCCATGTTTCCATGGACGCCGGTTAATTACACTGCTTCTGTCGGGACATTCCAAAGGGTCCAGTCAGGGAAGCAACCTTCAGTCGGGGGAGTAGTCACATTGAGGCATCAGTGGCGTGTCAGGATGATGGGGAACCAGGCATGTCTGTCTATTATCCCTGGTCACAGGGCTTCTCGAGGGCATGGAAGCCCGAGGCATCCCGCATCGAGCGTGGGGAATTATATTCCATAGACACATATCTGAGGTTTTCCTCAGCTTCCCATGTTTAACACAGGGTACACCGCGAGTTTAACGTCCAGCAGAGACGGATCAGCCCAATCAGAGAATTAGCTAGAATAGACCGGATTAAGGGATTTCCCATGAAGGGATGCCGATATCGGGACCAGCCCATAGGCAGCTGTGAAGTTGTGATTGATCCTTGAAGAGGCTTCCTACGTATCCTTGTGGCAGGGAATCGAAGTCCTCGTAGTTCGGATGGTTCCGGTGAACCAGCATGAGGGTGGACCTTGGTCTGAAGGGCATCATCCGCAAACTGACATGAATGGGGAGAACCAGGAGGGTCCTAGTGGTGGTGGGCTTGAACCTCGGGGTGGATTCCAACATACCATGCCTTGACATGGATCAAAGTCCTCATAGTTCGGATGATGGAATTCATCTCGAATTGACGTAAATGATGGACCTTGGTCCGATGAGAAATGGGATTGATCCTCGGGGAGGCTTCCTACGTACAATGCCTTGACATGGATCAAAGACCTCGTAGTTCATGGGGTGTCATCAGTGAACCTATGTGAATGTAGACCCGGGGGTCCACTAGTGGTGGGCTTGAACCTTGGGAATGTTTCCTATGTACCATGCCTTGACATGGATCAAAGTCCTCGTAGTTCGGAATGGTCGCAACGGATTGCTGTCGGACTGGAATGCAGTTTAATGTCTTGTTGGACGAGAATTAACCTTGACATGAATAAACGACGGGCGATGGGTTTCGGCGAACCGACGTAAATGAGGGACCTTGGTCCGATGGGAGATGGGCTTGAACCTCGGCGAGGCTTCCTACGTACCATGCCTTGACATGGGTCAATGTCCCCGTAGTTCGAATTGTGGAATACAGTTTAACGTCATGCGGGATAGGGTTGAACCGATGTGAATGAGGTCGGAACGACCGGATGGTGGGTTGGAACCTCGTAGAGGCTTCCTACATACCACGCCTTGACATGGATCAATGTCCTCGTAGTTCGGGTTGGTCACAACGGCTTGCTGTCGGACTGGAATGCAGTTTAACGTCATGCTGGATGAAGTTCGAACTCGACGTGAATCGGATGATGGGTGGGCTTGAACCTTGTGGAGGCTTCCTATGTACCACACCTTGACATGGATCAAAGACCTCATAGTTCAAATGGGTGTGCAGTTTAATGTCATGTGGGACAAGGGGCATACAGTTTAACGTCATGCTGGATGAGGGCGAAACTCGACGTGAATGAGCGACCGAGTTATGTGGCATGAACCTCAAGGAGGCTTCCTACGTACCATGCCTTGACATGTATCAAAGTCCACGTAGTTCGTTTGATGCAGGGGTCAGGGTCGGTGCTCACTCTAAGCCCACGTGATTCATGCTCAGTGTGAGAAACAAGAGGTAGCAAGGACCTGATGATCACGTCACGAAGTGTGCGTCTGTGAGAAGCGAAGAGGGGCTTACGCGTTAGGCGTCCCATGGTGTTGGGACGTACTCCAGGATGGAAGCCCGGAGTGTGACAAAGCGCAGAGAAATAGGGACTCGGGACCAATGATGGGAGGTGCATCATTCCTTATCACGCCCTCCACTGACCTTGGTATTGGGGAAGTATGGAGATGTAGGGGTGAAGCCCCCCGTTGGGGAACTAGGGTCGCCCTTCTCCTGAGAACATACGCCACTCCAGTAAGGAGGATATCATCCCTTGTGGATGGGTGATTCCACTCCCGTGGAGATGAGTGGTGTAAAAAATGTTCGAGCTGGGGGGACCTTTCGTGAGAGGCACGAGGTCGGGTCACAGTTTAACGTCATGTGTTGAGGACGTGGTTCTTGGAAGTTTAACGTCCTGCAGCTCAGACGAGGTGGGTTCACTCCACACCCCTAGGACTTACAAAACCAGTTCCCTCTAGTCCTTGGGGAAGGGAAGGTACCTGTAAGGCCATATTCAAGGGGGGTTGTGGAGTGAACCATCAAGGGGTCCACGTTAGCGTGGCTATGCAAAGAAGCAATAGCCGTTACCGTGCCTATGAGAATAAGCATTAGGTGATGCAACGCTACGGGTGGTATTATCCATGGGACGTTGAAATCACATCGTGAAAACCTGGAGGGTCGCACGGGAAGAGGAATTTCCAAGGAAAGGAGTGTGCTTCGTGAAGCAGAGTGTCTTGGCCTTAGCATGGGTCATAGGTGTGAGTGGAGGGTGCTTCGCGAAGTGGAATAGTATTCGCGGAGCACTACCTCACGAAGAAGAGGTGCCTCGTGAAGCTGGGTGCTGCGAAGCAGTGTGCTTCGCGATGTGGAGTGATCATGCCTTAAAATATGGATCACTAGTTCGTCTTGGGTGTTTTTCGAAGCATAAACGCTCCGCGGTTTCCCGGGTTCCCTTGGGAATCCCCTTCCTTCGTGAATGCCCTTGAGCTTCGCGAAGGGCATCCCTCTCGGAAGAGGGGCTCAAAACGAGACAAAGAAAAGGAGGCTCGCGAAGTAGAAGTACCTCCCGGAGCTCATGATTCTCGGGGCAAAGAGTGCTTCGCGATTCGGGAGAGGAGAAGCCGAACGGTTGGATTGTTCGTCCTTGGGACTTAGGGGGAGTCCAGTATTTATAGGGAAGGGACGCCGTGAAGAAGAACTCGCGCGCCGCCTCCGGTGATTCGCGGCACGCTCGCGAACGTTAACATCATCTGCGAAGAGTTACCGCCTCTGGAGCTTCGCGGCGGGCTCGCGAACGTCAAATGCGTTCGTGGGGAGTTACCGCCTCTGGAGTTTCGTGGCGGGCTCACGAACTTCAAATGCGTTCACGGAGAGTTAACACCTCTGGAGCTTCATGGCAGGCTTGCGAACGTCAAATGCGTTCGCAGAGAGTTACATCCTTTGGAGCTTCGCGAGACCGCGATGCTCGAGGTGCTTCACGGCGGTGCTTCGCGTCGGTGCTTCGCGAGGCAGCGTGCCAGCCTTCTTTTTCATCCCTTCCTTTCGTGCCATATTTTGGCGCCAACAAGTTTGTAATGTTTTAGGATATGTCTATATAGTTGGTAATATAAGTCATTTTAAATAACATTAGGGGTTATGATCTTATTTATAGAATACGCAAAAATGATTTTTTAAATCATGTTTAATATAAAATGATATATCATTTGAATATTACTATTTTTATTCATCTATTATATATATTTTTTTAATTTTTTTTTATAGAGGAATCATGATAGATGTGGCGGTATGACATCGAGATAAATACTACCTTCCAAATTAGTATCATGAGTTTTTTCAGAATATAGACTAAACTATTTATTATTGTTATGGCTTAGTAGAAAGAACCTATGAATGGCAGTGACATCCATGCAAAAGATTATCTAAATCAACCACAGACTAAAATTTCACCTGTAGAGAATTTTATAAGGAAAAACCCTTTTTTCATTTAGTGGATATTCTGAACTAGTTGTGGAATAATGGTGGAGCAAATTCCTAGATAATGTCCTCAAGGTAATGGGGGTATTCAGGACCTCAAAAGTTTTGTCTCTCTATTTACCATTTTGAGGGTGATGCCTACCAGTGGTGTTCAATGGTCATGAATATTAGGGACAATGAAAATAGTTATGATTTTGAATGGGATGAATTAGGAAATAATTTTCATAATAAACATATTCGTAATAAGAATCGGCTGAGGTATGAAAATAAATCATATAAAATCATGCTAAATTGGTGGGGAATGTTGATGTCGTCACGACCCGTCCTCGGGACCCATGTCGTGACTACCCCAAGCCCGCCTCCCATAGGCCAGGGGCTGGCGACTAGCACCAAAGGCGTAAATCCCGAAAAAAGGGAAGGAATTTCCTTTATATAAGAAAAAATACCTCATTGTACACAAGATGAAGTAAACACTATGTAAACTGAGTACAAATGTAAGTGCTGGAAAGTAAATGGGCCAGAATAAAAACCCAAATGAAAGTAAAGTACAAATGAAAAGAAAGTACAGTAGCAGAAAAGTAAAGCAGCAACATCGAGCCGTCCACTAGAATTCCCACAAGAAGGGTGGGTATAGATTGTCTCCTCAGCTCCTTGGGTTTGGCCGTCCGCTCCGTGTATGTCCCATCCAGTGATCCTCCTCCAGGTACCGTCCAGCTCCACGAGTCTCCACCACGATCAGTGATGTACATCGTCTACATCCAACACAACGTAGTGCGGGCATAGCCCGTGCATGGGTGAGTAAACGATACTCAGTAGGGACCCCGAGACTCTTGAAGGTCACCCAGAATCCACGAAGGATAATCCACAAAGGAAAGATACAATCACGAAGCATCAACCAACACTACATTGGTATATTCCCATACATATACCTAAGTTATCAATTCCAGTTCGCCCCCAACTCACGAGCCCATGTATAACCCAGTCCACAAAAGAAATCACAACCCAATCCTCACAGGAATGCAAAACCCAATCCACATAGGAAAGCAGGTCAATCATATCGAAGACAATGAATGAAAATCAAGACTCAGCTCACACAGGTATACTACTCACGAAGAGGGGTGGTGATGATTGGTTTAGCCTCTGAATCATCTCCTCTACCGAACCCACGAAGGATCCAAGTACAGATATCGTCGCTGCTGGACCCACGTAGGATCCACGTACAGTAACCATTGTTGCCGAACCCACGTAGGATCAATGTACAGTCTTCATCACTGTTGAACCCACATAGGATCCAAGTACAGTCATCCTCGCTGCCGAACCCATGTAGGATCAAAGTACAGTCGTCCTCGCAAGAGAACCCACATAGTATCCAAGTACAGTCATCCCCGCTGCCGAACCCACATAGGATCCAAGTACAGTCGTCCTCACTGCCGAACCCATGTAGGATCCAAGTACAGTCATCATCGTTGTTGAACCCACGTTGGATCCAAGTATAGTCATCCTCGTCACCGTAGACTCATCCAGCTCTAGGGTTCCTGCACACATCATGCTTGATTCTGGGAGGGTCCACTCCACGAGCCAAGGGGGTCGATACATCAAATATCACGAATTCTATATTTGATGTATCACAAAGTTCCGTCTATTCAATAGGAACTCAACGAGACAGACGACGCGTCAATCAAACACCCGGTCTGAGAGATATCGGCTTTTTTGTCTAAGGGGCTCGATTTGTTTTTAAACTAAAACCAAACCGACCATACTCCATTTGCATCCAAACCACGAGTGGAGGATGCCAAAAGAACTTTCTCACTAAGAGGAATCCAACAAAGTCAATGGCACATCAATCGGACGTCTGGAGCTCAAGTTATAAGTGTTTCCGCTCCGAGGGCCATGTTGGTTTCGTGTTTGAACCAACCCAGCCATACCCAAAGTTCTCTGAATCCTTGAGTATAATATACCGAAATGACTACCTCGATCCAAGGATCCCTACGCAACTAACGTTGCCTCGATCGGAGGTTCATAGCCCCTGTTATGGGCGTTTGAATGAAAATGCCCGAAAATATGGGGTTCGGGCCCTGTCCGACCCGACCCAATACACCCTGGGTCGGCCCCAAATGGGTCGACCCATCCTGGGTCTAGGTTCGGGCCACTTGGGTGCGGTCCGGCCTGGCGCAGGCGGTCTGGCCCGGTGCGGGCAGTCCGGTCCGGCGCGGGCAGTCCGACCCAGCGCGGGCGGCTCGGCGCTGGCCGAGCATGATGGCTTGGCACTAGCCGAGCGGGGCGGCTTGGCACTGGCCAAGAAAGATGTAAAGGAGGGGTCCCTCCTACGCGGGTGGCTCGGCGCTGGCCGAGCGGGGTGGCTTGGCACTGGCCAAGCGGGGCGCAAAGGGGGGGTGTCGCCCCTTGCGCTAGCCGGGGGTTTCAACCCCTGACTTTTCTGGAATGGCCGACCATTAAGGCCGGCCTTTGGGTGTAACCGCGGGACCTGAGGGTTCCCGGCTCCAGGTGGCGCCGGTGGCCGGCCGCCCCATCAAGAAGCCACCGCGGCCTTAGGTCGTAGATTTTTTCCGACCGACGTGGAGCGACGGCGCCGCGCCCCTCCGCCGTGGCCCGCTCCTGGCCGCGGCCTTCTTTGGTCTCATCGGAGCGGCGCGATGGCACCAAGAACCTCCATCGCAGCCCACTCCGGCCACGATCCTTCTCGTTCCTGCGTGGTGCAACGGCACCGCGCTGCCCTTACCACATTAATCAACGATCATCAACAAGGAAAAAGGGGAGGGGAAATCAGCCGTATTTGTGTGGTCCGATCTTCTCCTGTTACGTTGATAACAAGTGACCAAAATATGACATGCTCAATGATAGTACAAGCACAAATTTAATTGATGAAAAATTTAACATAACCCATACCATAACACAAGTTTTCGAATGATGAGCGTCGCGGGAAACACTGTCACGGGGTGGGGTTCCGTATACGTCGACAGAGAATGTCCGAGGAGGAAGCGGTGTCTCCCTTCATTTGACGTGGGGAGAATATTGTATGGCGTGACGTCATTAGCGAGTTTTCGCATTGGTTACTCCTCCTTTTCAATGGAGGATGAAGATAACGGAAGAAACCAGGTCACCGAGTTTTTGCTCTTCCTCGAGGAAATAACTTTCTTCATTGAAGTGGGGACGTTCTTCACCAAATAAGATGAAGATCTTCCAAGGGAAAACAGCTCTCCCTCACCCAATATCCTCACACAACTATCCAACAAAATAAAATAAGGCCTCCCCCTTATTTTATTATGTTTTCCATGCCTTTTCAAAAAGTCAAATTTCAAAAACTAAACCATTTTATTAAATGAGAATGAGTTGTCAAATTAAATGGGGTGTTATGTTGGAAAGCTTAATGAGGGTGAGAGGGAGGAGATACTCACATAAAAGGGAGAGTTAGGGAGTTAAAGGAATGTGAATGGGTGGGGAGCGTGTGGGCCCCACCTCACCTTTATCCTCTCAAGGGTTTTTAGTAACCAGTGGGTCCCACCCCAACTCCCACACATTGGATTAAACCACTTAGAATAAGGAAATATAATTGTAACACAATTTTATTTTACATTACATTTAATCCACATTTTTTTACAACTCCTCCCGAGAAAAAGTACCTTTGGGAAAGGTCCTCATAAGCAATTACCACCGCTGTGGTTTTCTTCAGTTCCCTCATATTTCAATTCGGAGCACTAGTTCAAAATATAGAAAACCCCACTCGTTCGTTCACTGAACGTACCCGAGCTAAACATTAGAAATTGATTCCAGGCACATCAGGCCTCAGAATCATGTGCCGTCAAAAACTGCGTACTCGTAAAATCAAAAAGAATTTAAGAAAACATTTTCCTTCAAATTTACGGGTCTTTACATTACTCCCACCTCATGGCTTTGCGTACCCGTAAAGAAACATCACAAACTAGGGAAACAAATGAGGGTACTATGCACGCATCTGAGCCTCCCGCTCCCATGTGCTCTCTTGGAGGTTCCCATGCTGCCACCTGATGTGCACTAGAGGAATCGACCATCCATGTAGGACCCGCTCCTATCGATCCACGATCTCCACCAGAACCTCCACAAATGTCGCCCTGTCATCGATGTCCAACTCCTCATGATCAATGATGTGCGTCAGGTCATGTATGTATCTCCTTAGCTGTGATACTTAGAAGACATCATGCACTTGGTGCAACTGAGGAGGATGAGCGAGGCGATAAGCCACCACGCATATCCTGCTGAGAACCTGGAATGGTCCGATGAAGCGTGGAGATAACTTGCCTCCCCATACAAATATCCATAATCCATGCCGAGGTGACACCCGTAAGAAAACATGGTCGCCATCCTTGAACTCTAGTGGTCTCCGTCTCCTGTCAGCATAGGACTTCTGCCGGCTCTGAGCAGTCCTCATCTACTCCTAGATGATCTGAACTTTCTCCATCATGGCATGTACCATCTCTGGCCCTACTAGTGCTGACTCCTCGGGGTCTGTCCAGGAAAAGGTTAACCTGCAAGGTCGGCCATACAGTGCCTCGTATGGTGCCATCCTAATGGTGGAGTGGTAGCTGTTGTTGTACGCAAACTCCACCAAGGGTAGGTGATCCTCCCACATGTGACAAATGTCAAGGACACATGCACAGAGCATGTCCTCAAGAGTCTGAATGGTCCTCTCCGATTGACCATCCTTCTGAGGGTGAAAGCCAATTCTCAGGTGTAGCTGCGTCCCAAATGCCTCATATAACCCCTTCAAAATCCCGGAAGTAAAATGAGTGTCTCGATCAGAGATGATAGATGATGGTACACCATGAAGCCATACAATATCCTGAACGTAGAGGCATCCCACGTTCTCCACTGAGCCCTGCTCTCTGATAGGTAAGAAGTGGCCCGACTTGGTGAGTCAGTCTACGATCACCCAGATGGAGTCATGTCCTCTGAAAATACATGGAAGTCCGATCACAAAATCCATAGATATCCCATCCCACTTCCACTCTGGAACCTCCATGGGCTGTACCAAGCCTGCTTGTACCTGGTGATCCACCTTCAACTGCAGGAAGGTGAGGCATCATGAAACGAACTCTCCCACAACCTTCTTCGTACCCAGCCACAAGTGCTATTGTCTGAGATCCTGGTACATCTTTGACACTCCTGGATGTATCGCTAATGGGGAATTGTGAAACTCTCTCATCACCTCCTCTCGAAAAGAAACGGGTGCCATGGTACTTCCCCTGAAAAGAATGATGTACTCTCCACCTACAGAGAATCCATCAGGTTCATGTGCTGAAGATATCTATGCACGTCGCATCTCATAGTCAACGTCCCCACGCTGGGCCTCTCTAACCCTCTGAAGAAGTGGAGGAGTGACTGTGAGTGACTGTATAAAGGCTTCCCCATCTCTATACACATAGGATATCTGCAAAGCAGCTAACTACTCAATCTCCTCTCCATGTAGCTGAATGCCCATCCTCCAATTGAGAGCATCTGCTACTACGTTCCCATTTCCAGGAGTATAGACTATATCAAAGTCATAGTCCTAGAGGAACTCGAGCCATCATCCCTGTCTCAGGTTCAGGTCCTTCTACGAGAAGATGTACCTGAATCTCTGGTGTTCAGGGTAAACTGTAAAGCACTCACCCATCAGACAGTGCCACCAAATCATCAGGGCAAAGAACACTACTGCTAACTCTAGGTCATGAGTAGTGTAGTTCTGCTCGTGCTGCCTCAACTGTCATGATCCAGAGGTGATCACTGCCCGCTCCTACATCAAGACACACACGAGTCTGGTCCCTGATGCATCACAGTAAACTACGTACCATACTCCCCCCTCCGATAGCCTCAAGATAGATGTAGTGGACAGTCTCTTTCTCATCTCTTGGAAGCTCTGCTGACATATACCCGACCACACAAAGGGTTTCCCATTCTTCATCAAAGATGAGAGTGGTTCTACAAATCTGGAGATGTCTGGCACAAATCTTTGATTGTATCCTTCCAGACCTAGGAAACTCTGCACCTCCGCCACACTCCTAGGTGGCTCCCAATCTAGCACTACATCGATCTTTACTGGATCCACCACAACTCCCACCTCAGAGAAGACATGTCCCAAGAAGTGGACCTCTCGAATCTAGAACTGACACTATGAGAGCTTACCATAAAGCTGGTGCTCTCAGAGTGTGTCTAGTACAACCCGCATGTGGTAGGCGTGGTCCTCCTCAGTAGTCGAGTAAATCAATATGTCATCGATGAAGACTATGACAAATCGATCGAGGTAAGGCTGGAAGATCTTGTTCATGAGACTCATGAACACTACTAGAGAATTGGTTATGACGAAAGGCATTACCAAGAACTCATAGTGGCCATACCGACACCTGAAATCCGTCTTCTACACATCCTTGTCTCGAACTCTGAGCTGATGATAGCTTAACCAGATGTCTATCTTCGAGAACCACCTTGATCGCTTGAGCTGACCAAAGAGGTAATCAATCCTCAGAAGTGCATACCTGTTCTTTACGATCACCTGGTTCAGGCGACGGTAATCGACACACAGTCGCAAGCTCCTATCTGCCTTCTTGGTGAACAATATCGGGGAAGCCCCAGGTGAAACATTGGATCGAATGAATCCCTTGCCCTGCAAGTCCTCCAGCTGTACCCGTAGCTCTCGAAGCTCAGCAGGAGCCATCCAATATGCTGGAGTAGATATCGGGGATGTCCCGGGGTACAGTTCTATATTGTAGTCTACCTATCTGCGAGGAGGTAGTTCTGGAATGTTGTCAGAAAAAATGTCTGCATACTGATCCACCAAAACTGGAAAATTCGGACTCCGCACGTCAACTGCTCCTAGGATGATACTAGACAACTGATGAGTGATCAGCTGCCCTCTCCTCCGTGTGAGTCTATCCTGCACTACAAAGGCTCTCTTCTTGCCGGTGAAGGTAAACCTGTTCCCATCTGTGCGAACACATCGCACCTTGTGCCTAATACAGTTGATCTAGGCATGGACTATAGATAACCAATCCATACCCAAGATGACTTCATAAGGAATCGACGCTGCTATAAGAAGATCTCCGCCAAAGCTCTTTCCTCCTAGAGTATGCTCACACTTCCGGCACCAGTGCGTAATCTTTGAGTCTGCTCTCGTAGGAGTCTCTAGCAGTAAGGATCGAGCCAACGGCTTCGTCGGAATCTATGAGCTCCGAAAAAGGGTAGAGACATTGAAAGAATGACTCGTTCATGTGTCTATAGGAATTATAGTAAGGGTGGAGTAGAAATAGATATCACCTCGAATCATCTCAGGTGCGTCGTGCTTGTAGGCCTCCGCTGCCTGAAGCTGAGCCTTCCTCTGCCCGCCAGCTCCCTGTGGCCGAGGTGGAACTCCTGGTGGTGGTGCTGGTAGAGCCCTAAATCATCATCCACCACCTGATGCTCGAACATCTCCTCTACCTCATCTTCCTTCTCCCTACAAACCGCCACGGTCGAACCTCTGCCTCTTCCTGGGTGGTCCTTCAACTATCAGCTGCTCCTCTGCACTACGGGTTGGATAGTCACGAGTCATGTGGCCCTTCCCGCTGCATGCATAGCACGGTCTGCCTCTCCGATGAATAGATCAGCTTCATGTTCCCCACACCTCCGAACCAGTGTCTTGAGGTCGTCTACCTGATGGTCTAGTCCACTTTGACCCCTGTGACATCTGTCGACTGCCAGCTGCAGAAGACATCGCTACGTGCCACCCTACGGTAGGTCTCGCTGTTGGTGTAGGCTCAACATGAATGCTCTCTACAAGAAGGGCTCACTCCAGTACTCCTGCCTGCGTCAGAATGCTGAGGGAGATCATCGATGCCCTGATCTCATGCCTCAGTGCCTTCTCAAAGGTCCGGGCCTGGAAAAGTGGTTCCCGTACCATGTCTATGGAGTAGCGAGAGAGATCAGTAAATCTCACCAACTACTAGGATACTAACATGCTGCCATGTCGCAGTTGTAGTAACTCCTAGATGCACACCGCACAAAGGGTGGGTGGAATGAACTCTGAGTGGAAAAGGCTCTCGAAGTCCGACCAAAGGAGAGATACCTCATCGTTCACCTGTAGCATCAGGTTCCACCATCTACCTGCTGTTGTGTGCAAGAGACTCACCGCAAGAATCACCATGAAGTCAGCTGGTGTCCCTACCAACCTGAAGACTTGAATGATAGCCTCAAGCTAATCATTGGCTGCCTAAGGGTGCATCTCCCTGCAGAACCTGGGCAGTCTCTGATGCTGAAACTCATGCAGTTCACTCAGGAGACATACACTCTCAGCTACGAGGTCTGGTGGCATCGGTGGCTCGGCGTGTAGAGGTACCGCCAGTGCCTCCACTATAAAAGGGCCCTACACCAAGGCCAAGTCACTCAGTGGGCTTTCGTCTCACAAAAACCTTAGAACCCTAGCTTCCTCCCATCGTCGGGCCATCCTGAAAAGAAACAGGTGCACCACGGTCAATACAGTTTACCTGGTGATCTGACACAAAGTAATCATAAAGAAAACTTTTGAAAAACACATGTAATCAATGTTTTCTTACACTGAGTCGGAAATCAGAATTCATGGCCTTGGTGTACGGATATGTCGGCCGCCGCACCAACACAGGACTCCATGGACTGATAACCACACCCAATACATTAAACACTATTGTTTGACACGGTAGAAATTATCAGAGTCCTGAGTTCTGTGGTAGAACTGACTCCTCTGATACCAATTTTTCATGACCCGTCCTCAGGGCCTATGCTGTGAGTACCCCAAGCCCACCTCCCATAGGATATGGGTTGGATACTAGCATAGGAGGCGTAAATCCTGATAAAAGGGAATTAATTTCCATTATATAAGAAAACAAACACAACAGAGTACACAAGCTGAAGTAAACACTAGGTAAACTGAGTACAAAAGTAAGTGCTGGAAAGTAAATGGGCTAGAATAAAAACCCAACTGAAAGTAAAGTACAACTGAAAAAAAGTATAGTAGTAGAAATGTATACCAGCAACACAGAGCCATCCACTAAAATTTCCACAAGAAGGGTGGGTACAGGTAGTCTCCTCAGCTCCTCGGGTCTGGCCGTCCGCTCCGTGTATGTCCCTTCCAGTGATCGTCCTCCCGGTACCATCTAGATCCACGAGTCTCCACCTCGATCAATGTTGTACATCGTCTCCATACAACACAATGTAGTGCGGGAATAACTCGTGCATGGGTGAGTATACAATACTCAGTTGGGACCCCGAGACTCCTGATGGTCTCCAAGAATCCATGAAGGACAATCCACAACGGATAGATACAATCACGAAGCATCAACCAACACTACTTTGGTATATGCCCATACATATACCTAAGTTATCAATTCCAGTTCGTCTCTAACTCATGAGCCCAAGTATAACCCAGTCCACATAGGAAATCACAACCCAATCCTCACAGGAAAGCACAACCTAGTCCACATAGGAATGCAGGTTAATCATATCGAAGACAATGATTGAAAATCAAGACTCAGCTCACATAAGTATACAACTCACGAAGAGGGGTGGAGATAAATGGTGTAACCTCTGAATGATCTCCTCTATCGAACCCACGTAGGATCCAAGTACAGATGTTGTCCCTGCTGGACCCACGTAGGATCCATGTACAGTAACCATCACTGTCGAACCCACGTAGGATCCAGGTACAATCATCATCGCTGCCGAACCCACGTAGGATCCAAGTAAAGTCGTCCTCAATGCTCAACCCACGTAGGATCCATGTACAATCGTACTCGTTGTCGAACCCACGTCAGATCCCAGTACAGTCATCCTCACAGCTGAACCCACGTAGGATCCAAGTACAGTCATCCTCATCATTGCAGTCGCATCCAGCTCTAGGGTTCCCGCACAAAGCACGCTCATTTCCAGGAGGGTATGATCCACAAGCCAAGGGGGGTCGATAAATCAACTATCACAAAGTCCAGATTTGATGTATCTCAAAGTTCCATCTCGTCAATAGGAAATCAACGCGATAGAGGACACGCCAATCAGACGCCCAGTCTGAGAGATATCGGCTTTTCCGTCCAACGGGCCCGATTTGGTTTTAAACTAAAACCGACCCGACCATAATCCATCCACAACAAAACCTAGACCAGAGTAAGCCAAAATAACTTTCTCACTAATAGGAATCCAAAAAAGTCGACGACATGTCAATCGGACGTCCGGAGCTAATGTTATAAGCGTTTCATCTCCGTGGGCCCGGTTGGTTTCGTGTTCGAACCAACCCAGCCGTACACAAAGTTCTCCGAATCCGTGAGTGTAATGTACCAAAACGACCATCTCAATCCAACGATCCCCACACAATAGACGTTGCATCGATCGGAGGTTTGTGGCCCAAGTTATGGGCGTTTGAATGAAACTTCACAAAAATAGGGTGTTTGGGCCCGGTACGACCCGGCCCGAGACCCCCTGGGTCGACCCAACCCAGGTCTGGGTCCTGCCCGCTTGGGCGTGGCCCAGCCCGGCACTGGCGGCCCGCTTGGGCGCAGCCTGGCCCGGCGCTGGTGGCCCACTTGGGCGCAGCCCGGCCCGACGCTGGCTGAGTGGGGCGGCTCGGTGCGGGCCGAGTGGGGCGCAAAGGGGCGGGGGGGGGGGGGGGGGGGGGGGGACTGCCCCTGCGCAGGTCAGGGGTTTCAAACCCCGGCTATTCTGGAATGGATGGCCATTAAGACCGAACATTGGGTGTAACTGCGGGACCCGAGGGGTCCCGCCTCCAGTTGGAGCCGGCGACTGGCTCGACCGGCCGCCCCATCAAGAAGCCGCCGCGGCCTTAGGCCACAGATTTTATCCGAACGGTGTGGGGCGACGGCGCCGCGCCCCTCTGTCATGGCCAGCCCCGGCCGCGGCCCCCTGGTGCTCCATCGTGGCGTGATGGCGCCTCGGCCCTCCGCCGAACACTGCTCCTGGCTATGGCTTTCTTTGGTCTCACCGGCGCGGTGCGATGGCGCCGGGAACCTCCGCCGTGGTCCTTCTCGTTCCTTCATAGTGCAAGGGCACAACGCCGCCTTCACCACATTCATCAACGATCATCATCAAGGGAAAATGGGAGGAGAAATAGGTTGTGTTTGTGAGGTCCGATCTCCTCCCGTTACGTTGATAACAAGTCGCCAAAATACGGCATTCTCAACGATTGTACACGAACAATATTAATTGATTAAAAATTGAACTTAACCCCTACCTTAACAGAAGTTGTCGAATGATGAGCGTTGCGGGAAACAGCGTCATGAGGTGAGGCTCTGTATACATCGATGGAGAACGTCTGAGGAGGAAGCAACATCTCCCTTCCTTTGCCACGAAGTGAAGATTTTATGGCATGACGTCATTTGTGAGTTTCCGCGTTGGTGCATCCTCCTTTGTCATGGAGGAAGAAGATAACAGAAGAAACCTGGTCGCCGATTCATTGCTCTTCCTCAGAGAAATAGAATTCTTCGTTGAATTGTGGACGTTCTTCGCCGAAGAAGATGACGTTCTTCCAAGGGACAAAAGCTATCCCTCACCCAATATCCTCACATAGCTAGGCAACCTAATAAAATTAGGCCACCCCCTTATTTTATTATTTTTTCCAAGCCTTTTCAAAAACTCAAATTTCAAAAACTAAAACATTTAATTAAATGACCTTGATTAGTCAAATTAAATGGGATGTTATGTTGGCATGATTAATGAGGGTGAGAGGGAGGAGTTAGTCACATAAAAGGGGGAGTTAGGGTGTTAAAGGAATGTGTAGGGGTGGGGCTCGTTTGGGCCCGACATCACCTTTATCCCCTCAAGGCTTGTTAGTAACCAGTGTGTCCCACCCCAACTCCCATCCATAGGATTAAACCACATAGAATAAGGAAATAAAATTGTAACACAATTTTATTTTACATTACATTTAATCCACATTTTTTTTAACAACTCCTCCCAAGAAAACCGACCTTTGGGAAAGGTCCTCTTATGCAATTACCACTGCTGTGGTTTCATCAGTTCCCTTGGATTTCAATTCCGAGCACTGGTTCAAAAGATAGAAAAACCCGCTCGTTCGTTCACTGAACGTACCCAAGATAAACTTACAAAATTGATTTCGGGCACACCGGGCCTCAGAATCATGTTCCGTTAGAAACTGCGTACTCGTAAAATCCCAAAGAATTTTAAAAAAACATTTTCTTGAAATTTACAGGTCTTCATAGATTTAGAGTATCTCTATGGTCATGTGTTCATTCAAAACTAAAATAAAAATAGATTGAGTTAGTATAGAAAATGAATGAATTCATCGAAGAAGTTTCATGGATAGAAAATTATAATTTCATTCTTTGAAAATTATGGTACAAAACAAAATAGAGAATTACTTTTAAATTCATTTATGTGATTCTGATGTGGTAAAATCTGTCTTATGTATCATAATTATAGTGAAAAATATCATAGTAGTGGTATGAACGATTTTTATATATAGTTAATAAAAGGTTTTAAATGTAATGATATGGTTTATTATTCAAAATAGTGTCAGAAGAGGAACCTGAATGATTTGAAGCAACCAGACTACAAGTTGAAAGGTGTGGTGAAATCCTTTGATAATATTTTAGATGATGTTCGTCTATCAAATGAAGTTTTATTAGTTACATTTTTTATTTATTCAGAATATGTTAATATATTTTTTGATATGGGGTCTACACATTTGTTCATTTGTTCAAAACATTCTAGTAAATTTACAATTCTAAATCAGGATAAAATCCATTGAATATGGTAAAATCACAGAGGATAAATATTATAGATAAAATAAATTATAATAATATTCCTTTAATATTATATGGATGTACTATACATGGAAATATTTTTCATTTTTTCTAAGTAGAGGTTCTTTTTTTGACTATGGATTTGATTTTTGTTTACCATGATAATAAGGATCCTAGTACAAATGATGTTTTATTTTTGAAATAGTATTAGATTGTATACAAGAATGAACAAATACTAACATATCATGAATCTAAGAAATAGTTTAAATTGGGAAATGAATGTACTCTTGCACATATAATTTAAAAATGGAACTATTTTGATTTATGAGGGGTTGATGGTAAATGATTATCCAGATATTTTTCTTGATGATTTGCCTTGTATTATAACTAATTAATTAGTTTAATTTACCATTAACATTGTTCCTAGTTATAATTCAATGTGAAAACTCCACTATTTAATGTCTCAAGTACAACATCAAGAAAGGAAATATAGGTTACATGAGTTTTTAGATAATGGTTTTATTCAACCCAACACATCAACTTGGGGACCTTCTATTATATTTTTTATAAATAATTATTGTTCTATAAGTATTTTAATTTATTAGAAGACATTGAATAAAATTATTGATAAGAATATATATCAATTTAATCATTTAAATGAAATGTTTGATCATCTTTAGGGAGATCATTATTTTTCCAAATTTGAATTGAGATCTGGGTACCCTCAACTAAAGGTGAAGGATGATGAACTTCTGTAAAAATCATTTTAGATTTGATATAGACATTATGAGTTTACAGTTTATCCATTTCGTTGAAAAATTCCCCCACTGTATTTGTAGATCATATAAATTGATTCTTCCTTAAATAATTTGATAATTGTTTTTGGTTTTTTATGTTCATGATATATTGGTTTATTCAAAATTCAATGAGGATCATGAAACACATATAAAAATCATTCTACAAACCTAAATAGAAAATAAGTTATATTGAAAATTTAAAAAATTAAAATTTTGATTACAAAAAATTTAATATCTTTTGATCATTGTAAATAAGGATTTCATAATATTTGATAACTACCAAAAAATTTCTTGATGAATAGAGAAGAAGACAAAATGTTACTAAAATTCATATTTTTATGGATCAGAAGGCCATAACTAATGGGTTTTGACAAATTTTCATGGATAGAGATTCTAATAACAAGGTTAACATTAAATGTAGATAAAAATATTATAAAAAATTAATGTGGTTATTTTTTATGAATTAAAAGGGAGATTAGTCAATGCTCCATTTTTGGCTATATATTTGAAAAATATTTATTTTTTCATCCATAACGATGATTCATTGAATGAACTTGGTGGTGTTATGATGAGGAATGATTAGGTAAATTCTTATACTTCATTGCATATGAAACCACTAGAGTAAAATTAATCTAAACATGACACAAAATTAGATGATGTGGTTTTCTAATTAAAAAATCAGAGGAATCATTTATATAGGAGAAAATGTTAAATATATACGAATCATAAATTTTTTAAGTATAAATTCTATAAAAATGAATTTAACATGATGTAGATAATATGGATATAACTCATTAAGGATTATTTTTCTAGGATTTATTACATTACTAGAAAATAATATAATGTATAAAATTCTTTGAGGTGAAAAAGTAATTCTATATTAACCACTTAATGTTTATAAAATTAAAAATAAGTTAATGATTTGATCAAATTTGATATTGGTATTTTTAGTGTAGGACATTACTGCCTTTATTTTAGGTGTTAGTATAATTATAAATATCAAAAAAAAATTAAGCAAGCACAGAATGAAGAATGTGAGTAACAGAAAATATGAATAATTGGTTAAAATAGTAAGTATACAAACTATAACATTGATAAAAATTTTCTTTTGAGATTTTTGAAGAGATTATGCTTTCTTTGTCATTCAAAGTTGAAGAAAGAGTAGTTAGTTGAATATTATAGTTCTACATTGTCAATTCATCCTACTGACACAAATATGTAGAGAGACTATATGGAGAATTAATGGTGGGAAGGAATGAAAATAGATATTTCCAAATTTACTATTAGATATTTGACTTGTCATTAGGAAAAACATGAATGAAATTTACCAAAGGGGTTTCATCACACATTTCCAGTGACATAGTGGAAATGGGAAAAATATTTCTAAGGATTTCATAGTGAAATTACCAAAATAATATTGAGGTATCAATATGATCTGGGTTATTATAGATTGATTGGAAAAACGTGAACATTTTCTTTATATTTTAGACAATCTATCTCCAGATCAACATTATAATTTGTATCATAATGAGAAATTAAGGTTACATGGATTTTATCTTTCTATTTTATGTGATTGTGATATCAAGATCACATTTTACTTTTGGAAGGGCCTTCAAAAGCCACTGGGAACTGAATTAAATATTGGGAATACATTTCATCCTCAGTCTGACGGATAGTCAAAAAAAAAAATTAATACATTTGAGGATATTATATATTCTGGCTCAATGAATTACCTCAGATGTTGTAAATATTATAATTATTTGGGGTGTTTTATTATATTCAATGTTTTCATTCCAATACACATATGGTTACTTTGGATGAATTACATGGAATTTGGTACTAAATGAAATTATTTTTGGGATAGAGTAGATTTATGAAAATTGACGGGACCAAAATCAGTAGAGAAAACAGATGATAAGGTTAATTGGATTTAGGAAAATTTCAGGATAGCCCAATGAAGGTTGAGCAGACATGTAGATAGCTAAAGTGATGATATTTATTTTTATGTATGTGATCGTTTATTTATAAATTTTTATCCATGTAATGCGGAGATGCATTTTTGTATGAAGGGGAAGTATATTTCACAGTTCATTGGACCATATGAAATCATTGAGACTGTTGGCTAAATTTCTTATCAAGTATCTATACCTCTTAATTTATCCCAGGTACATAATTTATTTCATGTTTTAATTATAAGGAAATAAAGACTGAATTTATCTCTTGTTTTCAATCCTGTAGAAGAACAGTTTAGTGAAAATCAATCTTAAGAGGAATAGTCTGACCATATTCTTGACCACATAGATTTTCTTTCCAGAATAATTTGATTCACTGGGATAATGTTTAATGAAAAAACTATTAGGTCGAATAAAAAACACTAGAATATGAGAATGTTATAAGGGAAAGACAACTCCAATTATTTAATAATAATATAAAATTATGAGTATGAAATTTAAAAAATAGGGGAAGATTGTAAAAACCCAAGTAATTATGGAATAATATATTATATTTTTTATTAATTATATGTGATTATTAAATTTGAAAATATATTCTATGATCAATATAATATGTGATAAATCCAATTAAATACTTAAAATCCATATGTTCCTAAAAAATATTTTTATCTCTTTTTAAATATGTACCTTTTTTAAAACAGAATTTTGAAAAATTTAGAAAATTTAATTGAAAAAATAAATTCATTTTCAAAATAGGAACATAAAAATTTTCTTTGGTTGATTTTTTGATATTTTTCTAGTAATAATCTTTTTTTGATGAATAGTGAAATATACTGCATCTAAATTGAAGGCATTAATTCTATATATGTAATTTATAATATCAAATTATATTTTAATTATTTTTAATGTAAAATTATGTTAATTATAAATCATTTAATCCAATTTATATTATTTTAATCAATTTTATATTAAATTTTAATATAAAACAGTTCAATCTATTGAATGTCTTTACATTAGAAACTCAATTTTATCCTCTTCTATGAGACCAATATTAAATATATATTCTACAATTATGTTTTGTTAAATTTGGAAATGTATTCCATATATTGAATAATACGGTCAAAATTTATTAAAGTGGCATTTTTTTATTTTTGGATAATATAAATTGTAAACTTTGTAATAATTATTCACACGATTAAGGGTAAACTGGGTAATTTTTGGTTAAAAAAATTAGAAATATTAGAAAATTACCCTCACACATGTAAAATTTTATTGGATGAGTAGGAGTTGAAAAAAAATCCATGGTTCTATTTTATGACCTCTTGGAGCTACTTGGATTACATTAATATCCTTATGGTATTTTTTTCAAGAAAAGTCAAAGATGGCATACTTATGTTTATAATAACTATAACATTTATAACATAGGTTTATTTAGGATAAATATTAGACTATAAAAGGTATATTGAAATATACTATCTTTATCATCATCATCGTAATTTGTTTATAATTTTTAGGAAATATTTATTTATTTCATTGGCTTACACAATGATAATGTATTATTTGTTTAATTAATAGAAATATCAAATAAATAATATTAAAAATATTAAAATACAAATAATTTTAAATAAATAAGGTCAATTAATAATTTTATAGAAACCATTGACTTGTTAGTGAAGTTTTATAAGTCTTCTTTCGATTTTTTATTAATTTTTGAAATGAAAATCTAATGAACACAGTCAAAATTGACATTAAAGATATTTTAAAACAAATAATATTTTATTAAATGAAATAAAATGTGTAAAAATCTAAATTTCTTCCAACTGATTGGTAAAATGTATAAAATGTCATTTATTAATTAATTTTGGGTCTTTTTTATTTTTATATTAATTATACGAACCTTTAATGTGTAAATTATGTGATACTATGATAAGAGTTGATGTGGTTAAACAACGTTTAAAACCCAAAATATAAGGATTAAAAAATATCCAAACATGTATAATTTTTATTGGATGATATTTTTTCAACCCATAATCATCCTATATATGAAATAAATCAGGTTTGTGCTATTTTTATTGGAAACATAATATTTATTAATGTAATATTTTGAGAAATTCTAAGACTACCCTACCCTCTCTTATAAAAGGGCACCCAATATACTCTTTTAATAAACATAAAAACTATTTTAGTTTATCCATTTCCTACTAAAATACTATTCTAATGTGAATACTTATATTCTAAAACTCTTATTTTATCAATTAAAACATCATTAGTGGTGTTAAGTTGTTAGGAAATTATAGATTGCTAAAGATGAGGTATTTTTTTTAATTAAGTGTTTCCATATTGTTTATTATTCTACCTCAAAAAAATATTCCTCACCCATTATGAAATAATAACTCCAGTATAATACCTATATTAATATTTTTTAGGTTAATATGATCACATAAATATATCTCCAATTCTATCAAATGGGAAATGAATTAATCATTTGTGTGTATGGTGGATACCACATCATGAACTAACAAAATTCATTTCTTATCACCATGTCTCAAGAGTCGTTATAATGATGGAATTTATTCATATATATGATATTAATTACAATTAAATACTTTTTAAAACATAATATATCATTTATTTTTATATCTTTTTAAACAGAAAAAATAATAATGTTGTTCATACATACGAGTGAATTATCTCCTACGTGAAGCGATGTGAGTCCTTTTTCATCACCACATAACATGAAAGTTATATATTATTATATTTAAATGATTTATATAATATTATTATAATTATGTCAAGATAAAATTATATATCACTAATTTCTATAATGAGCATAGAAAAATGAAAATGTCACTTAGGCATTTGTATAACCTACTATCTCCATGATTATAACATAGAAGATTTTTGATAAAATTATTTTATAGATTGATTTAAAAGATTAATTTATTTATAAAAATTATAATAATTTAATGGATATTATTCTCTAGAAGATGTAATAATGACCAATTTTACTATTTACATCATAAAAAATTCATTTATGACTCATGTATATAATATCGTCAAAACATTCGGCATGAATTGAAATAATTAAGTAAATCATATAAAATGGTAATAAATAATATAAAAGGAATAATAAACAATAATATAGTTTTAATGAAATTAAATAATTTAAATAATTATATTATTTAGGGAAAAAAATATTTTACATGATGAGTTAGACTCACAAAAATGGATTTTTATTTAAAAATTATCTTTTACTGTTACTAATCCAATTATTTTTTAAAAAGATAAAAAGAATCTTATTTTTAACTTATATAGAATGAATATATTTTCCAAATATTATGAAAATTTTATTTTTTGAGTCTCACACAATAAATTGAAAACATTTGTTTCAAATAATATACATCCTTTTATGATTTCATGACATCGTAAAAATAAAATTTGATTTCATAATGGAAAATTTATTTTCATGATGAATGTTTCTATTATGAATTCCATTTCTTTTATTCTTATGTTATATTGATTTGGAAATTTTTTATGATAATGGTTGGTTCTATGATGAAATTAGGATAAGTGATCCCAATATATCTCTCAAACTAATTGGGTAACGGTATGAAGTGAATCCATACAGTTTCTCCTAATAGAATAAGGGAATATATGATAGTGGTTATTTGAAATATGAATATGATAGTTACTCCCTGTATAGTCTATAGAGATAAATTATTTGTAAAATTGATATGTGAAATGATTTCCCAAGTTATATACTTATATCATATAATATTTCTTATGAGTTCTTATGAAAATAAATTTATTTTTAAATAGTAAGATAATGGACACATGAAAAGATGATTCTTTTATTGAATAAAACTTATTTTTTAATAAAATGTTTTTTTTTATTTTCATTAGACTAAACTTTTCGTTTATTAAATTTCTTTTAATGAGATTACTCTCTCATACAATGTTTTGAAATATTTTTTATTTGGTATAATGATGGGAAAAAGAATTAAATAAGTAAATATAAAAATTATGATAACATGTCATCAAAATGAAATATTGGGTTCATCTAAAAGTATTTTATTATTGGGGAAATGGATACTGTTTTGGTAGTGTCAAATTTTTATGAATGTGTGTTGTTATGCATGAATTATGAACTAGTTATATAAATATCTAAATTATAAAGACCCTTTGAATTTAAATAATATTAATTCTAGTTGAAAAAACCAGATTATGTAATGTTTAAGGTTGGGTACTTACAAAATATGTTTAAAATAAGGGTGGAAACTACTTGTTGTGGATTTATATTCCCAATCCCTATGCACAATACATTATTGAAAAATATGGATTCATTGAATATGTAATATTGTTATTAAATCATATAATTGTATAGGGTATTCCCAAAAGTTACATTTTCCTCAGTTATAATTATGCTTAATGCATTGTCCTCCAAGATGATCTCTTAGAAAAGATCATGTCTCTAACATTATTATTAACTCATTTTTAATATTTTATTCTTAATAATCATATTAAAAATTTGTAACATCCAAAAAATTATAATTACATCTGAATAATTTTTATACTTATATGTTATTATATTTATTTCAGATCCATTATTTATTCCTCTCAATATATAATAATTAAAAAATTATTGTTTGTAGCCAGCTCGGACTACAAAATCTACAAATAGACACACATTTTTTTCATCCACAAAATTCATCTTTGGTAACAAGGATTCTATGAAAAAATAAATAGTATGTCAATAATATAAATATAAATCATAAATTTAAAAATTTTCATTTACATTCATTCACTCTCATTCCTTGAGAAATAGAAACATGAATCATATGTACATGCTGACTACAACTTCTAAAAGAAATGAATTTAATTTATCATCACCACTAATACTAGATATCTGTTAAAATATATTCAATATATGAAATTATTTTCAAAAATATTAAAATTATAGATATTTTTAAACTATTGTAAAATAATTTTGACCATGGACAATATACGTTCGGATTTACAAAAAAAATTGACCAAACAACCTCAAATAACAGAAATTTTTAAGAAAGAAATATTAAAAATAAATAATATTTGATATTTAATGTACATGTAATAAGAAATATAGTTGAATATGGATATTATATAAGTACTTTATAATCACAATTTCATTATTTTGGAAGTAAATCACATGTGTTGACTGAATCAGAACCAAGGAAACGTTTTCAATCTCAATAACCTTTCATTGATGCATGCTTTGATATTATATAAAAAACATCATTTTCATAGTTTAACAACCTAAATATTAACTTAAATATCATATATTATTTTTTAAAATTGAAAATTCAATTTATTATTATTATTACCCTTACGGGATATTATTGTTATCATCCCTTAATTATATGGGTTCTTTCATAACTCAGTCTACTTTTTAAGGTTATAATGTTCCTCATTGAGTTTCATCCTTCATTTCAATTGATATAAATTATTTATATCATGTAATAATAAAATCGGATTAAAATATTCATTAATTTTGATATATAATACAGATTAAAATATTTACTATGTTATTAATATCTCCAATCCACATAAACAATAGTTTTCCTTCTTTGACAACCATTTCCCTTCATGAAAATGTTTTTCATTTTAATTGAAATCTTAGTTATTGTTTATCTCATGAGATTTTCAAAATTATATTTTCATCTATTCAAAATTATGTTTCATCAATACTCTATACACCACTAGATTCCCATAATAGAATTTCAAAATGGTTTTCCTTCCTTGATCATTTTTTGGATAATCCGTATACCATTGATGATTATTCAGTTAATAATTCTTTTTCCATTTCACTATTTTTTGAAATATTATTATCATATAACCCTTATTTTTTTTCAAATTTATGTTTCATCATTATATTTTACAATTTTGTATTTCTACGATAGTATTATAAAATTTTATTTCTTTCATGATAATTCGTTGGATAGTATATACCCTCTTTGTGACATTTTGGGTATGAATTCCATTTCTCCATTCACTATTTCATGAAATTTTGTTATCATGTACCTCTTATAAATTATTAAATATTTACCCTAAATATATACCATATAAAATAAACCATTAATTATTTTGGGTTATACATGTTTTTATTTCCATTTAAAATTTCCAATTTTAATTATTGCCAATTCAAAAAAACATTCTAAATTATTATCTGATATCAAGAATCACCTCCATAAATTTTTTTAAACCATTAATATATTTTATAAAGAATAATTTTTCTATGAACCATATGTTTTCAATTATTTTTTATGGAAATAAGATCATCTATTATTCCTTTAAACAACATTTATTTTAATGATTTAATGAAGTTCTGAATTATTATTTTTTCTTCTCCTAAATACTTATAATTAATTATATATATTGGATGTTAATATTAACAAACTATGTTATGTTTTCAAATATAAAGATCCAAAATGATTTAATTTCGTATACTTTTGGTAATCCTCACGTTTTTCCATTTGGTTATGACTTGAATGAGAATTTTGAATCCCACATCGGGATCATGGGTTTGATCAACCTTATGATTTATGTATAGTTTTCTTCTTCTAATTGAATGAATATGTAAGATTTTTATTTATGTGATGGATGGGATATAAATTATATAGACTTATAATTACTTTGGTTATGATTTATATGTCATGAGATGTTATGTATTTTATTGGGGATTGATCATAATCCACCATGTGCCAATGTACACTATATGATGATGTTATGGAGAATGGACCTTAACATCTGTTTATTATGAAATATCTTATATTGTTTCTAAATATTACAAGATTATTTGATCTTATTATTTCAATTCCTTCTTCCGTGCTTCAATTATTATGATAATCAACATCATGAAATCTTTTTTCCTACTGAACTTCTTATTATGATTTATTTCATTATTTATTCCCACGCTAGCCTTTCCATATCACCATTTTCCATATGTATTTTTTCCATGGTATCCTATGCTATTTTAGATGATTTTTTGGTCATAGCAGAATTATGTGAAGATTTAAATATGTATGATGTTTTTTTATTAATGATTATGTATTATTATATCAAATCATGTTCATAAATTAGTCCAAATGATCCTTAGATTTTAGTTGTTGGAAAATCATATTATGTGTCATGAAATAATATGGACATAAGGATTACGACTCAATATTTGGTATCAGATATTGTTTAGGTTTTTTTTCATATTAGTATAAGAGAACATTAGTGATAATATTAGGTATAATTATATTTATATGTTTACATCTTGATTTCTATTTAATTTTTTTAGTAAATGGTTTTCCCAGAAAATACATCATAAATTGGATACAAAAAGTTAATGTAGGCTCTAAAAAATATGTAAATAGGGAAAACATCCTGAAAAAGGGTGTTTTGGGTATTAACTAAATCCTCACCTAGTACAAGAAAAAGAAATATAAATGAACATCTATTATTACACTCCCAAGGGATCTTGTTTGGTAAATCATATTCTCTTTTTGAAACTCAGTGAGGGATGGATTTCTTATTTACCTTGGGGTCTAGGTTGAGAAGTATAAAATTACCCAACATAATTAATCCCATGATAAACTAATACTTGTATATATTGTTATAATTTAAATATAGGCTAACATGTTTATGTGAATCGGTAGATGGATTTAAGGTTTACTCCCTTTTGTGTCATCATATTTTATAATCACCTTATGATGTAAAATTTTAATCACCCATGTTAATCCTTTTTGTTTCAGTGATGGTTATAACCAGAACAAACTATGTTAACCCTGAAAGTAAGGTGCAATGTGATAGTTTCATCAGTGGAAAACCTAATATAATAAAATATTTTATTATAAATATGGATATTATTACACACAAACTATTGTGAAAGATGACTAAAAATGTAACCATAGTTGAAATCCTAATTGCACCCAAGATAAGTATGATCTAAACTCAGGACAACATATTATTTGAATATGATAAAATAAAATATTATCAACCAATAATATATAAAAAATTTTGGGATGTATATCCATGGAAATTTCCTCATGGGGACTGGAAAATTATCTACTTTTGGAAGAGTGGGTTAGAAATCATAAAAAAACCATATAAAAATAAAGAGGCCATCTAGATTAATTGGAGTGGAAAACATGCATCCAATAAAACCACTAATGGTCAAGTGTATTATGTGTGGTAGTATTTTACATTACCCAAGTCATCATTATAAATCCTTGTATGATTAGAATTATAGGTGCGAATAATAACCACCACCAATGGAACATGGTATAGATAGTTAAATTAATAAAAATGTGGTGGATTTTAATAAAAATATACTATAATATAAAATTTTGAATGTGGGATATTTATTATAGTCACTCTAATTTGAATATATTTTTTCTATGTGTAAGAACCATGATCTTCATTTTCAGGTATGTCTTTCTTTTCTGGTTGTTTTTGAGAAAAGAGGAGTTTCTGGATATTTCAGGAGTACACACCGTGTACTCGGTTACAGTGGGTGACCGTATACTAGCTAGGTAATGGCCGAGTACATGTCCATGTGTGGTGACCTGGATACCTCCTAAAGCGGTGGCTGGAAAAGGCATGTACATGCCTTTACATTTAAAGAACATGTTGTGTACTTTCTTTTTTTCATTAAACTGGTCAGGGATGCGCCTAATCGACAAAACCCTATTATTCATTGTCCATCTCATCTAGGAGTGACCATACAGATGAAGATCTTCTTCAAGTCCCTGACTCACTATCCTTTCTCCAAGTTGAACTCCGTCAGTTGCGTTGGATCCGCATCAGTGAGTTCTTCCTTCTTCTAGAACTTCATCTCATGATTTCTCCTCTCTAATGAGAAATTCTCGGTTGAATTTTGTTAATGTTTTTTAGATATATGGCATTCAAGGGAGATTCAAGGCCTATGTTTCATGTATATAGATCTGATGACACGTAGGTATGTGGTTTTTTCCTTTCTGCAGACAGTATTTTAATTTAATGTGCAATAGTGCACAATACCCAAGAACATGGTATTGCATGTTTATGGGGTTTTTCCCTGTTTTGCCTATTATGCCTTGTTTATTTGGATAGAGGTTTTTTGTATATGAATATGGTTTATTTTTCCATTCTATGGAGGTTTTACCATGTTTTATTGTTTTGACCGTTTGGTCTAGCTTCTTGTTAGGCTGCTTGGTTTCCATGCCTAGTATTGCTAGGATGGAGTGATTTTATCTGACATGCTATGATATCATGTAGATTGTTTATCCATGTAATTCGTGAGGTTTACATTAGCTTCCACATATCATTTTTTCATTAATGCCTTACACATAGCTTTGAGAACCTTGTGTAGTAGACCATGGGGAGAATTGACATTGAGGGCCTCTCTAGAGTGTTTGTTTACTATTCCATTGTGAGACCATAGGGGGGATGGATGTAAGTTCTCCCTCAGAGTGTTTGTAGTTCCTTGATGAAGGACACATGGTAAATTGGACATTGAGTTCTTCCTTAGAGTGCCTATTAGTTACTAATATGAGACTAAAGGGGGAATTTATGGTGAGTTCTTCCTCAGAGAGTCTGTGAAAAATCTGAACTAGAGGGGTTAGATTGGGTGTACTTCCCAAAGGGTTTCTTGTAGTTGTTTGGTTGAACCAGATGGGTTAGGCTTTGAGTACTTCACAGAGGGTTACCTGGATTTTTATCTACTTACTTGATATATGAAAATGAATGCAATTGAATTTGTAGGATTGTTACTATGTGTACTTCCTTTCTTACTATATCATTTTGTTTATTGCCTTCCATATATATTCACTGACTGTTAGGCTCAAATCTTTGGGTGGTTGCCTACTGGGACTTGTCTCACACCCTCTTTGTTTCATGCTTTTAGGACTAAATAGATTATATTGTTTCAGATATAGATAATGGAAATGGTCCTTCTACATCAGGTACAAGATTGTTGTGGAGCTGGGGAGCATGGGACCAAGCTGATGCTTATGATGTTGTAGAGTATTTTATTTGTTTTTTTGTACTTTGGTTTAGTATTGTATTCTAGCATTGTGACATGTTTGTCTGATTAACTAGAAATATGTGTCATGCATTATATATATATATGTGTGCTCCAGTTGTTTAATATTTCCACTGATTACATATTGCATGTTTTACTACTTCCGTTATTGTTATCTATTTTACTTCCACTGTGTTACTCTACCAATGAGGGAATAGTTTCCCCACTATCACACCCAAGGACCTCACTACTAGTTGACATCCTCTGGTATGCGGGGATATGCGCTTGAGGCCTTGTGATCAACTAGGTACAAGGAGCCTCTGTGAGGCTTCCAGAACCGGGACATTAAAATGTTGTATCAGAGGGTTTCTTTTCTTCTTGACTTACTGTTTGGAGCCTATAGTGAGGGATATGAAGGAAATAGGAACTTTCTAATAAGCAGTGCCCATGAGTAGCTATCCTGTGTACAAGGAAAAGCCAATTACATCGGTATTTTCAATTTTTCTAGCTTTGAAATTTTTCTATTGATTTGATTTCACCATTAGGTGATTAACATGTATTGTGTTGTTATCATTGATATTATTTATGTTCTATTATGTTTCAACCTGATGAGATGAGGGTATTCCATTTCATGTATAATATATTCACTTGCTAGAAATCACATGGCATTCATTCTTGCCTTTCCATTTAGGGTGTATTAGTGATTGCATGTTTTTGTGATAGATGTTTTGTAAGATATGCATGCTGTTGTGAAAGATTCCCTGATAGAACAATTGATTTTTGGTATGGTATTGGTTTTTGTAAGGGTTTTTTTGAATAGACGCAAATCTTTGGTCCTTGCGGTGTTATGGTCCCTCATAGATCAGAAATTGGGGGATCATTGTATTTTTATTCCTTGTGTATGGCTTGTATAAGATGCCATGCTTCGATTCATGGGGAGTATGGGCCCTCACGGATAATAATTTGGAACTTTAATGTTTTTTTCAGTGTTTTTCTGGGTTCCAGAGTAGTTTTTGAGTCATACTATCTGGAAAATCCTAGAATACACTACATGTATTGATAAATAGATGCCATGTGTCTTTCTGTTCGGGAAGGAACTGTGTTTTTAAGCACATGTCGTGACCTATATATACATGTTGTGTAGTCTCTAACTATGTCACTGGCTGTGTGGGAAGAGACAGAAGGTTGGGAAATCATTGGTGGGACACGTCATGTACAAGATGTACACACTGTGTTGTGTAGAGCATGTGTCCACCCGTGTGACTAATGAAACTGATGGGTAAAATCTTAAGTCATACATGTCGTTTCAAGCATGAAAACTCCATGTAGTGTAACCCTTGATTCTGGCCATGTAAGAAACAACATGCATCAGTGAAATATTCCTATTATACGTCATGTCTAGTATAAACACGCCGTGTAGAGTGAGCCGTGTAAATGACCATGTGACTAACAACATTGGGTGGTGAAGTTCATCTAGTACATGCCATGTCTGGCACTAACACGCCATGTAGTCTAGTTCTAGGAGAACCCCATGGCTTAGTCGTATAGAAGAACTCAGACAGGCGAATAGAATTCTTGTATACACTGTGTGTTAGGACAACACATCGTGTGTATGGGGTGTTACACGACCTGGGATGGAATAAGTACATGCCCATGTGATGACTTAAAGAAACAGACCATGTAGTCATTATACACACCATGTATCCATGTTTTGAAAAACATGTATGATTTCTTTCAATTGTTCCCTTCTTACACTTCTATGTTTCAGTCCCTCTAAATCTTGATCTATGGTGTCCACATGACCTTGCAGAGTCATCCACTGAGACATCCTCTGTTTTTCCTCCAGTTAAAGGTAAGTGATCAGACATCAAACATGGCTGAACAGGGACTGCCAGAAGATCCTCCAGTAGTGTCAGTCTTAGAACCAGCTGTCATTTCAAACACAGGTGCAGACGTACAGTTCCGAGAAGTCTTTTGAGGTTAATGTAGAACTTCCGAGGAGTACCATATCCTTCCCCTTCTATGGAATAGTTGGCGTGGGTTTTCTAGCTACAACATCATCTCACCTTCATAGGGGAAGGAGGACCTCAGGCTGTAGAGTCATGTTTAGAAGCCATAATTTCTATCTTCGAGCATCTGGAGACCCCTACAGAGATAAGGGTGAAGTTCGCGACGTATATGATTTTGGATTCCACCAATAGATACTCGGATGTGATCTCATATGTTAGACGCCAGCAGGTTATGGCATGGGATGAATTATAGTGTGCCTTTTATGACTACTTCTATCTAGATATGTTGAGGGACGATCGAGCTAGAGAGTTCGTGAGTCTGGAGTATGGTACTCTTTCTGTTGTGCAGTATTCTTCTCCCTTCACAGAGCTGCAATGATTCACACCTATTCTAAGGGGTGATGAGTTATTTATGGAAAGGATGTTTGAGTATGGTCTCAGGAATGACATCCAATCTTAGGTGAACATCTTTCGGTTGGCTTCCATCACCTCTCTAGTCAACCAGGTGCTAATCACGAAGCGAAATTTGTGGGATTATGGAGTTTTGAGCTTGGTGGGCTTGACATACAGAGTTAGTATCCCACCTACTGATAGAAAAAAGCACTATAGGGAGTCTACGTGTGGGGATCCGAGGAGGGGTGACACTATTTCTTGTAGCCAGGAGGTGTGCTACCAGAGCGGGAAGAGTGGTAATATGAGGCCAAATTTCCCAAGAGACCTAGTGGAGTGCTGATCATGTGGTAAGATGGGCCATCTTCAGTGCATCCGTCAGTTCTTCTCATCTACAACTGGTGACATGGGTTTTTCTATGACTCCTCATTAAAGAGTAACACCACTAGTTTCTTACCTATCTATGAACTAGAGATCTTCTAGCCATTCAAGTCAAGGTGGTGGTCAGGGCAGTGGTAGCCAGTCGCTAGGCATTCAGTGACAATAGGGTCGATCAGCTCAGGGTGGCCAAGCAGGGTCACATGGCCGTGGTAGAGGTCAGAATTTTTCATTAGAGCAGACCTAGTAGGAGAAAGATCTCATACCCTCTACAGTTTGAGTTATGATCCTAGTTTCCTTAGTTTTAGCTTCTGTGCTTTTTGATATAGGGGCTTCCCATAGATTTATATCTGTTGCTGTTGTGGAGAGCGTTGAGCTCTGTATATTTTCTTCTGCTGAGATATTGACGTTAGACACTCCGCTGGGGACTAGAATGACAAGTGTACATCAGTGCAAGGGGTTCCCTCTAGAGTTTAGTGGGTGTCACTTCCTATGGGACCTTTATGTCCACGAGATGGAAGACTATGATGTCATTCTTGGTATGGACTCGTTAGTTCCCTTCAAGGCTGTTTCTGATTTCTATCACCATAGGGTGAGTTTCACATCACTAGAGGGAAGATCCTTTCTTCATAAGGGTGAGTGGGATGTCTAGGCGAGGAGATAAGGACCAGAGCATCATGGGTTTGCAGGAGTTATAGCCCATTTTTCTAGTCTGTATCCAGGGGAAAAAATATATGGAATTTCCTCTGGTTTTGGATCATTTCAGAGATGTCTTTCCAGAGGAATTTTTAGGTTTTCCTACAGAGCGATAAGTGGACTTTTATATTGAGCTTGTTCCAGGAGCAACACCAGTGTCTATTCCTCCTTATAGGATGGTTTCACCTAAGTTACAGGAGCTAAAGAAGTAGTTGGAGGAGTTGAAAGAAAAGGGTTTCATATAACCCAATACTTCTCCTTGTGGTTTTCTTATCCTGTTTTTGAAGAAGGGGGACAATAACCTCAAAATTTGTTTGAATTATTGGAAGTTTAACAAGTTGATGGTTAAGAACCGATATCCCTTGATGAGGATCGATGATCTCTTTGATAAGCTTTGAGGAGACCGAGTGTTCTCAAATATCAACTTGAGGTCTAATTATCATCATCTGTATGTTAGACCATCTGATATACCTCTTACTACCTTTAAGTAGGTATGGTCTATACTAGTATGGGGTTATGCCGTTCGGTCTCATGAAAATGCTTGCAGGTTTCCTAGAGCTGATGAACCAAGTGTTGCATCCATACTTGGATTCATTCGTGGTAGTATTGATGGACAACATCTCGATGTACTCTAACACTTGAAACAATCATGCTACCCATCTGGAGATCGTTTTGAGTACACTACGAGAGCATCTGTTATATGATAAGCTCTCAAAATGACACTTTTGGATTGACCAAATTCACTTCTTGGGTCATGTTATCTCAGAGACAAGAGTATCAATAGACCTAGTGAAAGTGAGAGGAGTAGTTTCTTGGGAGAAACAGAAAAACAAATTTGTGGTATAGAGTTTTCTAGGGATATCTTGTTACTACAAATGTTTCATCCTTGACGTTTCACGCTTAGCAGCACTACTAACGGGTCTAACAAAGAAGGGTGAAAAGTATTTGTGGTTTGATTCTAATGAGTCATCCATTCAAGAGCTGAAAAAGATTTTGTCTTCATCAATGATACTAGTTCATCCAGATCCAGGAAAGTGCTATATTGTGTACTATGATACATCAGGTATTAGGCTGGGAGCTGTGCTTATGCAGGGAGAAGGAGTTATTGTGTACAAGTCTCGTTAGTTGAGGCCACAAGAAAGGAACTACCCAATCCATGATCTCAAGTTGACTGTTGTTATTCATGCTTTACGTTGTTGCATACATTATCTGTTGGGAGAGAATTTGGTGGTTTTCACAAACCAAACAATTCTCAATTATTTCTTCACTCAGCATGACCTGAATTTGAGACAACGAAAGTGGGTTGAATACCTTTAGTACTTTAGCTTTGAGCTTGCCTGCATGCCTGGTAAAGGCAATGCTATAGCTAATGCATTGAGCAGGAGGACTCAGATACAGGTAGTTCAGGAGGCCAGTAGTGAGTGGCAGCAAATGGATCTATTCTATGAGATTTATTTGGAGGTGCACGACAGATACATGCAGACATTTCTATATTCTGTAGTTGTTACCTTTAATCTTCTTGATTGAGTACAAATGAGGAAACTATCAGATTCATAAGGCCTAGTCCTACGGGAGTGTGTGTTAGCAGAGGACCCTATTCCTGGATGGAAAATAGGCGAGGATGAGATCTTGTATTGTCATGGACGTGTATGGGTGCCAGCAGATATATGTGAGGAGCTGAAGCGAGACTTTCATTTCTCAGTTTGGGCAGTTCATCTTGGTTTCACCAAAATGTATTGTGATCTACACCGTCATTATTGGTGGCCATCTATGAAGAGAGATGTTGCTGGTTTCAGGATGAGGTGTTCCACCTATCAGAAGGTGATGGTGGAGCATCAGCAACCAGAAGGGATTTTTGTAGCATTTACCCATTCTCGAGTGGAAATGGAACGATGTAATAATGTATTTCTTGGCATGTTTTCCAAGGTCTCTTCAAGGGAATGATGCTGTTTGAGTTGTCATTGAACAACTCACGAAGGTTTCTCACTTCATTATGATCAAGGAGACCTTCAATGTTGATGAGCTGGGAAGGTTTTAAATCCAAGAGATTATACGTCTACATGGGGTTTCATACTCCATTGTTTCATACAGGGATACATGTTTTACTTCTTGGGTCCGGAATGGGTTTTAGAAGGATTTGGGTACATGGGTAATTTTGAGTACAGCTTTCCATCCCCAGACAGATGCCCAATCCGAGCATAAAATTCTGGTGCTTGAGGACATGCATCGAGAATCCATCCTGAATTTTAGAGGTTCTTGGGAGAAGAAAAATACTCTTGTGGAGTTTGCCTACAATAATAGTTTTCAAGAAACTATTTAGATGGAAACTTATGAAGCTTTGTATGGTAAGACATTCCAATCCCCCTTATGTTGGATGGAGGAAGGAGAGGAAGCTATGATGGGACCTCATCGTGTATAGGAGACCACATGGTAGATTGAGTTTATTTGGAAGAGGATGAATACTGCATAGTCTCGAAAGACATCTTATGATGATCTACGGAGATGACCTCTAGAGTTCATGGTTAGAGATTATGTTTACTTACATGTCACACTGAGGTCTGGAAACAAGAGGATTAGAAGGAATGGTATGTTTTCACCAGGGTATGTCGGACCGTTTGAGATTTTAGAGAGAGTCGGACCGGTTGCTTATCAGCTGTAGTTATCTCATAGGTACTGATCTATGTCTGATTTATTCCACATTTCTCAGCTTCAATGTTACATCTCAGACCCATCTCATTTTTTTCACCCCGAGGAGGTTGAGTTAGAGGTGGACTCTTTGTCCAAGGAGATTCCTATTTAGATTATTGATCGGAGTGGGAAGGTTATCCATGGTTGTTCTGTTCCTCTGGTACAAGTGATATGGAAGCACGAGTGAGTACAAGACGAGACATGGGAGAGGGATGCCGATGTACGATTGTAGTGGCCAAAGTTTTTCTATGATTTTTATTCTATTCCACCGTGGTAGGGAAATTCAGGGAAAAATTTCATTAAGGGGAAATGTTTGTAAGAACCCAGATATTCTTTTTCAGGTATGTCTTTCATTTCTGGTTGTTTTTGAAAAAAGAGGAGTTTCAAAAAATTTCAAGAGTACATGCCATGTACTCTAAGTATACGCCGTGTACTCGGTTGTTGCGGGTAACCGTGTACATGATGGGTAACAACCGAGTACATGTCCGTGTGTGGTGACCTAGAGACCTCCTAATGTGGAGGCCGAAAAAGGCAAGTACATGTCATGTACTTTTAATGAACACTCTATGTAGATTTTTTTTCATTAAAAGGATTGGGGTCATGTTTAATCGACATAACCCAATTCATCTTTGTCCGTCCCATCAAAGAGTGCCTGTATGACCACATATCTTCTCTGATCCCCCAACTCACTGTCCTTTCTATAAATCGATCTTGGTTGGTTGCATTGGATTTTCATTAGTGAGTTCTTCCTTCTTCTTGAACTTCATCTTCTGATTTCTCCTCTCTCGTGAGATATTCTCTATTGAACATTTTTAATATTTTTGTATATCTACAACATTCTCAGGTTATTCAAGGACCGAGGTTCACGTATGTCTATCTCACGATTCTAAGGTATGTGATTTGTTCCTTTCCATAGATATTCTTTGAATTTAATGTGAAAAGTGCCCAATACCCAAGAACGAGGTATTCCATTTTTATTGTTTTTATATCTTTTTTTCCTGCTATGCATTATTTTTTTGGATAGAGGTTGTTTTTTTATGAATAGGGGTAATTTATCTAGGCTGTGGAGGGTTTTTCTATATTTTCTTGTTTTGACTGTTTGGTCTATTTTCCTGTTAGGCTGTTTTATTTCCATGCCTAGTATTTTTAGGATAGAGTGATTTGGTCTAACATACTATTATATGCTGTAGATTGTTTATCCAGGTAGTTCTTTCGGTTGACATTGGCTGCCACGTATCTATTATGAATGAGTGACTTAAACAAGACCATAAGAACATGGTGTAGTAGACCATAGGGAAAATTGATGTTAAGGGATTATCTAGAGTGTCTGTTTAGTGTTACATTGCGATACCATAGGGGGGATGGACGTTAGTGATCCCTTGTAGTGTTTGTAGTTCCTCGATGTGGGAAACATAGGGAATTAGATGTTGAGTTCTTCCTTAGAGTGCCGATTTGTTACCGATACAAGACAAAAGGGGTAATTGATGGTGAGTGCTTCCTCAGAGTGTCTCTGCAAAAGTTGAACTAGAGTGGTTAGACTGGGTCTACTTCCATGAGGGTTTCTTGTTGTTGTTTGGTTGAACTAGAGGGGTTAGGCTGTGAGTACTTTCCAGAGGGTTATTTAATTTTGATTAGATACTTACTTGATATATGAAAAGGAATGAAATTGAATTTTTAAGATTGTTACTATGTGTACTTTCTTGTTCACTGCTTCATTTTGTTTATTACATGTCATATATATTCACTGATTGTTAGGAACATTTATTTGGGTGGTTGCCTATTGGGATTAATCTCACACCCTGTTTGGGTCGTTCTTTTTTTCCCAAACAGATTATATTCTTTAGGTCTAGATAAGGGCAAGCACACTTATACTTTAGGTACATGATTGATGTGGAGCTGGGGAGTATGGGACAAAGATGAGTCTTGCGATGTTGTGGAGGATTTTATCTATTTTCTTTTATACTTTGGTTTAGTATTGTATTATTTCACTGTGACATGTTTGGATTCTTTCCTAGACATATGTATCATGCATTATATATTTGTTTGTGTGCTCCAGTTGATTATTATTTCCGCTATTTACCTATTTCATGTTTTACTGCTTCTGTTATTGGTATCTGTTTTACTTCCACTGTGTTACTCTACCAATGAGGGTATAGTTTCCCCACTATCACACCAAACGCCCTCACTACTAGTCGGCAGCCTTTAGCGTTCGACGAAATGCGCTTGAGGCCATGTGACCAACCGGGTATGGGGTGCCTCTGGGCGGCATTCAGAATTGGGATGTTACACTCTGTATACCAATGTGATGATTTTTGTGAAATAAAATATCTTGTAATATGAATATTTCTTATTGAAATTTATGTTTATATGAATATAAATCATATTATAGATCTTTAGGATGTATTTGTCCTGATTAATAAAATGGATTAACTATATCGTCATATACTCCATGTTCACTAATCATGGATAGATTACCCATAACATCAACATTATTGTAAAAATGGATAGGGGTTGAGATAAAAACCTTCAAATTCAAAGGAGTGATCTTAATGTCACAACATCATCAAACATCAACCACATATCATATTTATCATTATGTACCAACGTATCTCTGATGAGTATAAGACCCTTTGTTTTTAAAAATGTTACATGTTACTAGTAAATAATTGACTTAGAATATATTAAACCACCACCACCATGAGTGCAACAAGTCATGGTGGTTTGGAAAAAAGGGAGAGTCTTACTACTTATTTTGTGGCCAGGATTAGTTCAAGAATTAATTTTGATACTCTAGGTGATCCATTATATCCAGTGTGGAAAACTAATTATGTTTTCAAGGCCCTACTTGGGAACATGAAGAGACACCCTAAGTAGTTGTGTTAGGGCATTCATCCCCCACTAGCCTTTTTTTGGGAGGGATAAATAGTGTGAGAAATGTATAGACTTATTCAATAAGAAGGAAAGGATATTGTTACTTATCTATTGAGGTTGGAGAAGTTAGTATGGGAAAATATATAGATTATGTACGATGGTGTGATGGATGAGAAAATTTTGGACTAGGTTAGGAGGGATTTTAACATGGATGTGAACGAGTCAAATAGGGTGGAGTATTCTTCTTCTTCATTAAAATTAATCATCATTATTCAACTGAAACCACCATGCTAAATAACATAAATGTACATGGGAAATGTATGTATGGATTATGTATTATTAATAGGTAATCACATTTCATACCACACAAAATTTTATGGTAATATGTCACATTATATATGACTATGAACTGAATGAAAAATTAAATATGTCTAAACTCTGAACATTGAGAGGTATTTAACTCAAATGGTTACAAGGAAACACAATATAGATTTAATTATTATTATAATTGAATAGATAATGTTAATAACTCCTTATAAAATTAAATATGGACTCATATTATAGATACAATCGTCTTATATTGTTAGTAATTAAAATTATAAATTTTCCATATATAGTTTATTTAAGGGGTATAATTTAACAACATCGGATTTCACTATATATTAACATGAAATAAATAATATTAATTCTATAATTCATAAAATACACCTATATAATAGGATAAATCATGATATAATTTAAATATTAAATATTAGTATTAAATTTTATTAGTTAAAGAAGCAAGTATGAAATTGATGTAATGAAATGACAAAATCAATATGGAATATAGGAATAAATGTAATCTATAAGTGTAATTATTCCTTATAAATCCCATTTTTTGATCTGATAATGGAGGTGACATCACTCTGGTTTTACTTAGATCAATCCAAATATAAACATGTGTAATTACGGATGTAATGAAATCCTTCCAGAGAGATGTTCATGCTCAAGGAGATTACCAAAACATCTATACAGCTGAACCACCACTCGAAACTACAATAAAATATTATTTGAGAAATATGTATTATATGAGAATAATAAGGAGTTATATATGTAGAAAATAGGATTATGTTAATATATAAGGAAAAATTTATATGTATATATATATATCTTGAAATTTTATACATTTTGAAAGTTCATTTTGGCTCAATCAACATTATCGCTAAAAATTATATTATTCGAAAATACATATTTTATTTGAAAGAAATAATTATAAAATGAATTATTATATATTTACTGTATTAATTATAATGTTAAACCGAACTAATTACTATTTTATAGGAAAATAAAAGTTAATATACTAAAAAAAAATTCCAATAAAATAAACTTTTAGATATATTTTGTATATTAAATTAAAATTAAAAATAATAAAATTTATTATTGAAATAAAAAAATATAATTTCATTATTTTATTTAGTATATAAATTTTAGAATAAGAATAATTTTTTGGAATTTTTCAGAATAATTAATTAACACTTGAATAGTAAGAATACAAATTTTGATAAAAATTAACTTTTATAATACAAGAAATATTGCAAATTTTAGGTAACCCATTTGGTAAAAAACAATATATATTTAATTTGTGATAAAATGAAATTAAAAATAATAGGTTTAATATACAAAACAATTCTTTAACATTTTGTAAACTAAAATTATATTTACCATAAAAACTACTTTCACACGCTTATATTAAATATAAACCCTTATCAGTTTTAGAAAATTAATATATCAAAAGTAACATTCAATTTTAGTTCACATTTAAATATTAGATAAAAGTTTAATTTCATTTTTTCTATCAATATAATATTCATAATATTATTGTTAATTACCAATATAATAGTAGAGAACTTTTTTGAATGATTTGTTTTAATAATATAATGTCATTTTTATATAATAAATTAAATTTGAATAATTTAAATTATAATTATATTTTGATTTTTATACCTATATATGATGATGTTAAAAAAATTAAAATTAAAATTATTACAATATAAGATTAATAATACATACTGTATAAATATCGATTTTCCAAAAAAATTATTTTTATATATTCTATATTTAATTTCAAAGTTTATTTTCTCATATTTTGAAATTGAATTAGAAAAAATGGAGATAAAATTATGGTTTAAAACAATTTTTTTTTTCAATATGTGTTACATTATATTATTAATTAAAATGTAAATCAATCAGTTAAAGACTAGTTATCAATTTAAAAATAAAAATATTAAAATGGAAAAACCAATTTTAAAAGTATTAAAACATGTTTTAAAAATGTATTGACTATCATGGTTAAATATTTCATGACCGAAGTCCATCCCAAAATCTATGATAACAAATATTGTTAGACATTTTCAAATGAATATTGTAATAATATCATGGATGTGCAATGATAATTCATTAGATTTCTTGTTTCATCACTTATAAAGGGGGAACACATCCAACCCAATGTGGTTATAATTACCTTTTGATTTTCCCTCATTATTCCGCCCAAATTAATTGTCATAGATTTAATTTTTTCATCCATAATCTATTATACATGGGTCTTTTTCTTATGTTATTCTTTTCTAAGATCATTACGAAAAAATAAGGTCTCCAACATACGTATTAACTTCTTTTTAATATTTTTACCTTAATATTCTTCTTATAAATATAATATTCCACTAAAAATCAATGAAATATGTATTATTATTATACAAACATATTAATATAATTATTAAATTATTGTTTTTTTATTTTCATCCAGCTACTAAGAAAAATGTTTTTTTGTCCATTGTGTGGACTACCGCCTCTAAAAAAGATGTCATCCATTTTTGATCACTTTTATTAATGGATTTTCATATGTTTTTAATATATGCATAAATATGTTATCAATAATGTAAATATGATTCTAAAATATCATTATTATCATTTACTATCATTCCCACTCTTTTATTAATAAATAGAAAAATTAATCATGCATATTTTCAGACTACCTCTTCTATGGGAAATGAGTTTTATTTTTCAATACAACCAATATTGGATGGATTTTAAAATATATTTAATAAATAATTTTTTCCCATTATACTAAATATATTATTGATATTGTGATACTATTTTATAATCTTTTCAACCACGATCAAAATACATTAAGAGTTATAGATAAATTTACAGAAAAACCTAGTGTAACTAATATTGTTATGAAAACAACATTATTGAAAAAGTGAACATGATTGATAAAAGAAATATATGATTTAAATTTTAAATTCATGTATTTTTTATGATAAAAAACATTTACCTATGTTTTTAAATATTTAATTTGAGTGAGTTTCAGAGTTTATTTTGAATACCATGTGGTGAGAATCATCAACATCTTGAAGGTATTTTGTAGGTAGTACTGATGTCTTGGGCCAATTATAAATCATTTTTTGAGTTGAATGAAACATTTACTATGATACAATAATGTCCATTGAAGGATTTTTCAGTGTTAAATTTCAAATATAAACTTTTTAAGGAGCCACCAGCTACCCAGTGTAGGGGATAATCATTACGTTATGAGTCCAATATTACTGGTAACTAGGGGAACCACTAACATTCTATTATAGTGACCCTTTATTTTCATAAATATAAATTTCATCTGAATAAATTAATATTCATTTAATTTTATAGGAACACACTTGATGATTATATATATTTAGAGTGTTTAGAAACTTTGATATATAAAAAATTGGTTGAAAAGTGAAATATATAATCTCTCACTATGTCATACATTACTGTCACCCAAAAGAGACATATCATAGAGAATAAATTTACTTATAACATAGGTTAAAAAAATTATAATGTCAGAGATCGTATAATTAGTAAGGGTAAAAAAAACGAGATATCAATGATAACATAAACATAACCTGATCATGAGAGATTGAGAAAATGATCATAACATTTTAAAATAATACACTACATATCATAGATCATTATAACGATTCATTGAATAAATCACGACAGTTCATAAGATATAAATCATAAATATATCGATGTAAATAAGACATGATATCATAACATTAGAATATGACATAGATTTTTGTCTTACATATAAGCAAATAAAATTATCTTCTTAGTAGTGAAGGCTCATTTACAAGTCTATAGTAATTGATTGGGTTCACATCCCAACCCATAATAGTACTAAGTGTTCACTCCCAAGACAATCATAGTGTAAAGTGTTACATGATTAATAGAGTTTACTACCTTTCAATTCTAGGTTATCTCATTAAATATCCATCTTTACCCAATGAATTGCAGGGATGAATAATTCCAGGCCCATATTACACAAAATGAAAATCATAAATATGTGTTCCACATAAACATAAAAATTTCATTAAATTATAAACCGTGAAATTAAATGGTATTAATAAATATTTCATTATTTAATAACATCTACGAATGATACAAGTATAATAAATATATCAAAAATTCATCATAGCATAACTCGTGAAATGGCGATAGGTTTTATAATAACCTTGTCATCATAATTATAATCCTTCCATATAAATAATACTAATTATAAAATGAGATCATATACAAAATTGAAAATATGAATCATTCATTGTTATTTTCATTTATGAATATAAATTCCATGAAATTTTCATTAAAACATTATTGAGAAAAATATTATCCCAATATTGAAAATGTCCATTTTAAAACATAAAATTTTCATATTTTTCTGAAAATGAATTTTTATTTAGAATATACTTTTAGACATATAAATTAATCTTTAAATAATTTATTGGTCATGATAGCAGAATATTTGGTTCTTCTATAGAAGTAAAAAAAATTCCTTACAGATTAATGTAAATATTAAAAAACTACCTCATTTGGAAAATGGAAATGTGATTCCTTTCGAACCACATTGGAAAAAATTAAAAAATTGGTATTAATAACTTTATATAATAAATTTATATTAAAAATATTATTGAAAACATTTTTTGAATACATGTATATGGAAGAGAACATATTTTTCAACCAAAGAGGGAAATAAAGTCGATTTAAATTAAAAAATCCATGTTAGTCTATTATATTATTAAAGATGTCAAAATTATGGAAAACAATGTATTCTATTGTAATAATAATATGAGAAGATGATTAATGTGTTTCTTGGTATTCATTTCATAACATTTTATCATCAGAATCCTAATCTTAATCAATATTGACAAACAATTTGATTGTAACACAAAATACCATCATTTTTGTAACTATAGAATTACAAGAAACATGGAAAAAAAGAAACATATATGGATATATAAATACCAAAAGACATAATAAAAATAAAAATAAAATGATTTCATTTCTATTATATAATTAACCCCATATATCTTATAAGGATATTACATCATTTTTTTTGAAATACACATAGACACACCGAAACACCATAGTAGTTTAGTGAATTTTTAAACTTGGAAGCACAAACCATTGGTTCATAATACTTCTATTTATTTTAACACATATTTATTTTAATCTTAAACCCTATTTTACATATCATACTTAAAGAAATTTTTCAAATCCTATGGAATATAAATATCAGAAAATGGTTTTACTAGATGCCTAATAATAGGAAAAAAGGAAGACATGAATACATAATCACGAGAATAGTGGTATGAGAACAAGAACATAACATTATAAGATCATAACATTTATATAAAAGATCATAAAATAAATGATATAATAAATATTGGAAGTTTATAAACAAAGAGTCATAAGAAAATAAAAAAACATAATCCATGAGATCATAACATTGATAATAGGCATCAAATTAAAGCATAAAAAAATTAATACGTTTTTTAACATGTATAAATAGTAACATGTTCACTCATTAAATTAAAGACAAGAATTCAGACCCTTTCATAAACATGTGGAGATGAAAACTATGTCCATGCATAAAATTATGGACATGAATACTAGGTCCACACATAAAATTGTGAGCATGAAATCAGGTTCACACATGAATACAAACATCAAAATTTATCCATATTTACCCAATGTTGTGGAGGAATATATATGTACCACACATCACATAACAAAAAACCTAAATATTTTTTCCTCAAGAACACATATCATTCATCATATCTGATCTCATTGATTGAAATGGGTTTCATAAACATCATTCAATCATATCATAACCCATGGGAAAGAAATAGGTTTTATAAATGTCATTCCATAATAACCATAAGTCAACCTTATGAAGGATATTGATTGAATTAATTAAAAATATTTACATTAAATTATAAACAAAAAATCGAATGTTATCTTATATATAAAAATAATTATTTATGAGAATATTATTTTGATTTTGAAAATGTTTTCCTTTCTTAAAATGCCATTTAATTTTAAAAGAAGAAATTTACAATAAAGATAACCTTATAATATTTCAAGGAATTATTCAAGGAAATAACATGTCTGGAAAGCCTAAAAATATTATCATGTCGTATAAGATAAAAAAACATTCCTTTCATACATTTTCTAGAAAGTCACAAATTACCTAATTTTGAAAAAAATTCAATTCAAACAATTTAGTTAAAATTCATGCATGGATAAAAATAATTCTAAATACTCATAAGATAATAGTAATAACCATTGGGATTTTTTTGAAAATAAGGATGTCAAGGATAAAAACTCATCATTAGATATTTAAAATTTTGGAATCCATAATAATGATGAGATTATGGAATAAATACTAATCACTTTGTAAATGGTAGAATCATATATGAATGGAGAAAATTATATGGTTATAAAAATTCCATAAATGACAAAATAATACATGTAAAATACATTCATTGGTGTTATATACACAACAAAAAAGAAATAATTTGTGTATAAGGCATGTGTCCCACAGAAATAAAAGTGGTACAATGAAAGCATACTTTATGTATTTACTCTCTTAATACTCATAAAAAATTAATGTATAATAAAGATAATTTGATTTAACATTTATTATTTTATTAGGTGTTTATATTATTCTTTTACTAACTATTCCATTTTAATGTTAGGATTTGGGTAATATCTGCTTTGTTCTTCGCTTGTGTTTATATATTATATATTTTTGTTCCTCTTACTTATATCCTGATTTTATTATCTAATGAATGAAATATTTTATATGAAAAACATATATATAGTATATTTCTATTTATAATAATATATAAATAATAGAATTAGAAAATTAAATACCCCATTCATGGAGATAGAAAGTCATATGTATGCATGAATATTGATTCCATTTTGTTGTCATATTAAAATGAATAAGGTAAATGTAAAATATATAAAATAATTTTAGTATAATTATTATCAAATATATAATATATAGGTTTTATAAACACAACATTAATAAATTATATGTAAATTGTGAACAAATAAAATCATTTTGAGGAGGCAGTAGTCTACACATCCCCAAAAAAAGTTAACATATCTACACAAAATGGTAGGCATGAAGGTATGATTTATATAATAATTATTGAAGCATTAATACATCAGAAATGTAAAATATATATATATATTAAAAAAAGAAATTCAATTATTATTAATGAACTTGAATGGTTGCAATGGAAGAGTGAACAACATCGGTTTGCAAGGTGGTAGTCCGCCGTACACATGAACGGCAATTGTGTATCCCATTTGGATGGAAGTTTCTTTGAGTTTAATTGGAAACCATAATATAACGACATATAAGTATCTTAATAATACTTATGTTATTATGTAATCATTAAATAAAATGAATTGAACGTATTTAATGAGGAAATAAAATAATTTATTTGGAGGAATATTACCTATTCTTTGGGTATCTCCTTTTTATTTGTAAAAATGGAATTATTTTGTTCAATTAGTGAAAAAATTGATGATTATTGGATGAATAATGGTATGTTAGTAGGATATTTTATATATTTTTTCTAATCAAAATTGTTTCTATGTAATGAAGAAACATGAATAGGATGTTCCCTTTTATAATAGAAGGAAGGGGTACTTTTGGAATTTATCAAATATTAAATGTACCTTAAATTAAATCATATTACTAATAATTATGAATAGAAATAAATTTAAATATTAGGTATGATAGGGTGATAATAAAATAATAAAATATAATTTATATAGGGTTTTGTGCAGTTTTAAACCTTATCATTTTAATCAACCCTTAGTTATACTATTTTAATTTTAACTTGGGTTACATAATTTCTAATATTAACTGGTTGATATTTTTCCATACAATCTATCAATTGAACTGTAAATGGTGAATATATGATATTTTAGGCCATTTAAGACCCCCTTTGTCCTTATTTTTTATTTCTATGATTTTTAACTAAGTTAATATAAAATAAATTTCATATAATATCATTATTTTATCTTTCACACTATTCATTAAATTGGCCATTAGAAAATCCATCCAGCAAGCTAACATTGAACCAATTCATTTAATACTCCCCCAAAAAATCATTTTTATTTATAAAATTATTTTATTACTTTAATAATCCAAATTATATTTCTTTTAATATTTATAATGTCATCTAATTGATTATTCCACTAATTGAATAATTTTTTCATCTCTAATGATTTAATATTTATGAAATATATTTATTATCTAAAATTAAAAAATAAAATAAATTTATGTGATAAACTTATTTTTATCTCATAATAATATTCATAATCATTTTATCTTTAATTTTATTTCATATTAAAAATATTATTCTTATTAATATCAAGAGTGTGACATTTTTTAATTCTATTGTATTTTCATAATATCGAAATCATTTTCATGGAATCATGTCCATTATTATTATACAATTTCAATATTGTTGTTAAGGGTCACATTTAATTCATCCAAAAACTATTTTTAATGTGTTATGGTAGTTTTATAATATTTATATTAATATTTTTACCCTTAATTATCTTATTTACCCTTAATCATGGAAATTAAAATTAGTATAATCAATTTTAATATTGTTAAAAAAAAAGGACCTAATTACTAAACATATAACTTATTATATTAAACATGTTATCATTGTTTCCAAATTCAATTCAGATAATTTTCAGAGATTAATTAGATATTAGTCCCGTAGAAGGGATGAAACAACAAGTCATTAAAGTTAAAACATTCAAAACATTTGTATGTTTGTATATCCCAATTCAATGTAAAATTAATTCCAAAGACATAAAATGAATCAAATGATAAAAAATGATCTAAATATATATTGAAACCAATAATAAATATAAATAAATTCTATAATTTATTTTGATAAAAAATCTATTATAAATTAAAATTAAGTATTTTTTACTTTCATAAAAACATGAAACTAATAAGAGAAATACCAAAACACATGAAATGTAATTTTTTATATCTCAATTTCAAATAAGAAGTTTATTTTCTCAAATATAATTTATAAGATTTTCAAAAACTATATTTACAAAAAGTGCACCATCAAATGGCTGTTGAACTTCTTTTTTGGAAGAATACTTATTTTATGTAAAAATTGGATATTTATTATATCATTAATAAAAACACATAAGATGTATGTTAAAAATTAAATACAATATTTTATATTTAAATTTCATTAATAAAATATGATAATAGTTATTTTTTATATAAAACAGAATCATTTATTGTTTTTCAGAAAACATTTAATATTTTTAAAATAGTATTACTTCCATTTATAATTTATTGGTCGAAGAATAAAATATAGAGGTCTAAAAAAAATTTCCATAATTCTTTTATTCCAATTAATTCACTACATTATAATATCAAGGTTATAATATTTTGGTTTAAATAATTAAAATAATAAAATGATGTTTCTTAAAAACAATGTGTTGCATATAAATAAATCTGATTTAATGTTACAAGTGGTGCGATATTAACATGGTGTAGAATGTAACGCAGGACATCATAGAAATTTATTTTATTAAAAAACGTTCATAAAAACTCAATGTGATATATTCTAACACCTTCAAAATAATTTCTCCCTTAAAATTCATTATTCTAATACAAATATTTACAGATACCTCTACTACATAATATCCTCATGTTACCACAAAAATTCTTTAATCTACTGGTTTATGCAAAAAACAAAGTGAGAAAATTTTTTTTATAATATTATATCTATGATCTAAAAATTTTACATTTTTTTCTTGAAAAAACGGATCTTGATTAAGTGGTAACAATTATGAGTTTAGTACATGTGAAGGAACATATATTCAGTTTCTCCGAAAAGATACATGGAAGATACCCTGAACTCGAGAGATATTTGGTATAATATTCAATAAATAATATAACATTCCAATATGATCATGAATATAAAAATTACATCACATCCATTCAATTTGACATTTCACTTTGATGATAAAAGGATGATTATTTGAAAATTATATTGTGGAAAACCCACATTATAAAAATGATGATAAAACTCCATTAAGAAAATAAAGTTGGAAACATAAAAATAACCCAATGTAACTCTCAACTAGGATTCAACAGAGGATAACATAGGTTGAATGTGAACAAATTGACATATAATAGAAAACTAGCCATCATGTTCTGATGGGGTGTTATAAACAACTTGATCTTGGGAAATTAAACAATAAAAAATCCATAACCCAAATAGAATTAGCAAAGGTCATTGAGATCATTGAAATTTATGATAATGGGACACAAGTTTTTTTTATACCCTTTTCATAAAGTCGAATACTTTTAATGAGAAGATATACTTACTTGATTTTAGCACAATATCACCATTGGTTATTCCTTGATCAATTTCCACTTCATCACTTATTCAAACAAATGAAGGTGAATTTTTCATTTTAGAAGTATTGTCTAATCATGATATCCATTAATAGAATTATAGGTCATTTCATATGTGTTTATTAGAAAAAAATTTTTATCACAAGTTATCTAATATGTATAAATCCTCATATGGGTAGAAAATACATTAATCTGTAAAACCTTATTCAAATTTTAACATAAAACATTTCATAAATAGTTAACCATGGAAACATTATGTAAAATGAAATTACAAAACATTATAAAGAAGGTCTATAAATTTCTTAAAATCACCCTAACATTAATCCCCATATATAATAAAGTATCTTCTGTTGTCACCTACCAAACAAGTGAGTACCTTCATCAAGTAATCATGTGTAACATGGTAATATCTTGAATTACAATAAAAACACCTTGAAAACATTATTTCTTTATTGTTATAATGATTAATGGATTCATTACATAAATGCAGAAATGTTGTAAACTCCATCAATTGTAGCATAAACAACATTTCCTAGAAAACCATAACCAGTTCCATGGAGGTTAGTACCATCTAATTCACATATTCTTATTAAACATATCATTGAAAAAGCATCATTATCTCATAATTAGGAGAATATTGAGGGTTATGATTCCCCTAATCTTTTGTTTCCCATGAATATCACATTTTTATTAAGTATTCATTACCATTAAAAAACTCATTTTTAATCCATAATGAAAAAATTATTCTAATAATAACTACAAATTTCATGATTTTTCTAACATAATATTTGTTTTAAAAAATATACAATTTAATCATCCAACATTATTCATAAACCATTACTCTTGATTGATCATCCTTTCCATTCCTACAATATGGAATATGAATCTAGTATTATTCTTCCTCTACCTCAATATAATCACACGTCTTACATTTAATGTAAAAAAATACTATTTGGAAATCCCATACCATTCATATGTCATTTTCGGTTTCATTATCCTCCATAATAAAACAAATAATCACACCACCGTCTTGATTCTCTTCATGAGATTTCCACTTAGGAAATTTATTTACATAATTTCCATAAATTGCATTTCAAAAACATTCAATGTAAGACTTATTACTCCGTGTTCCCACTATTAACTATGACCAGAAAGCATAGTTTGAGAAACCCATATCATAGTCTAAAAACACAAATTCATTAAAACGTACTTATAGGATTCTTAAAAAATGAATCCTATTTTTAAATAAGTTTCTCTATTGGTTTATCATGTGAGACATCCCAAGACACATCTTTAGAATCATATCATGGGATATCACAAATGTTTTCTCCTAAAATTTTCCAAATAATTAATAAACCATTTTACTGATACCAACTATAAAACCTAGGCTTAACGTACATGGATATTACATCATTGGTTTTGAGAAATATACATACACACACACAATGATTGTGTTAGTTTAACACCATTAAAAACATGGAAGCATAAAAAACATGATTATAATAGATCTAAATATTCTCTCTCTTATTTAATTATATATATAATCCTTTTTGATATATCATACATAATAAATTTTTCATATCCTATGGAAAATAATTAAATGAAATTGGTGAGATCAGATGCTCAATTAGAGAAATAAAGAAGATAAGTAAGTATACAAAGTAGAATAAATTTCATCAAAACATGATAATAACATTATAAGATCATATGATTCATATAAAATATCATAAACATGAATTGTGTCATAAATAATGGTTGTTCATTACACATTATTAAAATATAAATCAGACAAAATAATCCATGAGATCATAACACTAACCTAATACGTGAAACTGTTAAAAAGATATGAACATGTGACATTGTAAAAATGTATAAATTGTACTAGGTTCTATAATTAAATTAATGATATAAAATCTAGCCCTTTCATAAACATATGGACAAGAAAAGTGTGTACATGCATAAAATTATGAACATGAAAACCAGGTCTATTCATAGAATTAATAACATGAAATTAGGTTAACACATAAAATATATTCCTCATGGTTTATCCATAATTACCCAAGGAATTTGAGGGAGACATAAGTACCACATGTTTTATAATTAAAAAATACATATCTGTTACGCTATAACATAATTCATTCATTTTTTCCGAACCCATGGAATGAAATGGGTTTTTTAAAAATTATTTAATCGTAACATAATCCATGGGAATGAAATGGATTTCTAAAATATTTATCTATTATAAAAATAAATAAAAAATAGGATGGATAGGGATAATAATACTGAAAAATATCCCTAGTAAATCATAAGTAACATAAATGAATGTTATCAGAGATTTAAAATTAAATATTAGAAAAATTATCTTTTCTTCTTTGAAAATTATTTCATTTGTTAAAATTATATGAGATTTTAAAAGAAAATATTTTACCTGAAATTAATCTTATAAAATATTAATGCATTATTCATGGAAATAAGGCGTCATGAATTTTTTAAAATTTATTCATGTCGTATAAGATAAAAAACATTCATTTTGTAATTTTTTAATGAAGGTAACAAATAAAGTTGTTTGAAAAAAGACAAAAATATTCATTTAAACCACATAATTAAAAAGAAAACATCGGTAAAAATAATGTTTAATATTAATAAGAGAGTATTATAAACATTTTTTAAAACTATTTTTTAAAAAATGGACATGAAGGATTAATATTCTCCAATATATATTTTAAAAAAATAATTCTGAATATTAGTGAGATTGTGGAATAAATAATTATCACATTATAATCTGTAGAATCATATGAACAATAATGAAAGAAAATTATATAGATATGGAAAAAAATATTCTGAAGAATACTCATAAATTAAATTCATGGGTGTCATATAAACCACAAAAAATAAACAAGTAGTGTATAACAATTTTTTCCCAAAAAAATAAAAATGAGAAAAGGATCCCTTAACTTATATATTGGAAATTGTCATACTCTTAAAAAATCTCACTATGAAAAAATATGTTTTTTATATCTCTATTATAAAACCATATTCATATATATCTAACACCATATATGATTTTATTATGACTTTATATTACCTGTTTATTAATAATTACACGTCAATTTTATACTTTGGGGAATATCCACTTTGTTTTTCTCAAGTATCTTGATTTATTATATTTTCAGTTCTCTTACTTATATAATTATTTAATTTACTCAAAAATTATACACATGATAAAAATATCATATATATTCATTATATATATAGTTATATTATTCTATAATATAATGAGATATAAAATTAAATACACAGTTCATGGAGACGACTTGTGTTATGTACGCATAGGAATTATTCCCATTTTGTTGTCATATTAAAAGAAAAAAGGTACATGAATTATAAATATTATAATTATAGTAAAATTATTATATTTTTTATATCATATATTTATACTAATCAAATCTTTTATACATTCAATGTAATGTGTGAAATAATCACATCGCTTTGATGGGGCTGTAGTGCATAGTTCCACAAATGAAGTTATCGTAATTACAAAAAATGGAAATAATGAATGAATGAGTTATATAATAACTTTATTAGAATATATAAATGAAAAATATCATGTATATCATATATTAACACAATTTACATGTTTATTCAACACCATGAATGATGGTAATGGAAGAAAAAATGACATTGGTTTACATGGAAATAGTCTGTCGTGCACACGAACAATGATTTTCCTTTGAATTCGAAGGAAGTGTGTGTGGCTGTTAGTCAAAAACATAATATAAAAAAATATTAGTATATTTATGATACCAATGTATTTATATAAACATCAAATAAAATTAATTTAATGTTATAAATAATGAAATAAAACAAATATGTTAGTTGATGCATGTTACCTCTTCTTTGGGTATCTCATATTGATTTGTACAAAATGACATCATTGGTTGAACATATTCAAAAAATATGGAATCTAAGATCAAGGGAGGAAAGTTTGGAGGATAATTTTATAGAGTTTGGAAAAACCAAATAGGAGCATAAGTGTGAAGAAAAGAGAATACAAGGTTCCCTATTATCTGTAAGGGTTGAGGCACTTTTTAAATTTCTCACAAGATTAATTTATAATAAATTAAATATCAATAAAAATTATTCAAAATGAAATTTAATGTGAATATATTAGGATTGTGTGATTATAAAATCATCCAATATATTTTAAATTGGGTTTAGTGTAATTTTAAACCTTTTTTTATTAACCCTTAGTTAACCTATTTTCGTTTTAACCATGGTAAAAAAAGTTTCAATATTAAAGGGTGGATAATTTTACTTATATATTGTCAATTGAACCATAAATGTAAAATTAATGATATTTTAAAGAATATCACATAAATGTATTTCCTTATTTAGTATTTTTTTATATTTAACTAATTTAATAAAATATTATTTTCATAAAATATCATTAGTGTTAAGTTTTACACTATTAATTACATTGACATTATGAAACTAAATACAGTAAGATATATTCAAATCCATTCATCCGAAACACCCCTTTGACGTCAAATTTACCTATAAAATTACTTTATCACCTTAATCATTGTAAAAAATAAATTTGTTTATATTTATAATATTGTTTAATTGACGGTTACAATAATTGAATAATTATTGCATAATAATTGTGAAATTATAACTTAAAATTATTTATTAACAAAAATTTAAAAATAAAATATATTGATGTAGATAATTTTTTGTCTTTCATAAGAATATTCATTGTTATGTATATTTTTAATTTTACAATCCATTAAAAATTCTATATTTTTTAAAAGTGAGAGTGAATTTTTTTAGTCTCTTTAATTTTAATAATATCTAAGAAATATTAATCAAAATGAGTCCATTAAATTATTAAAATTTTAAACTTTTTGGTTAAGGGATTATTGAACATTATAAAAAAAATATTGAAATAAGTGTTACATTAGTTTTATAATATTTATAATTTTTTTACTCTAATTAGCTGATTTAATATTAATCATGGTAATAAATACTACGAAAATTACCATTTATATTTTTATAAAATAAAAGGTCCCAAAATAGAAATTTTTACCTTATTATTAGAAACATGGTATCTATTTGTTCAAATTAAATTCATATAATTTTCATAAAATAATTAAAAATCAATCCCATGTACGTGAAGAAACAACAAGTCTTTAAGTTGAAAATGTACAAAATATTGGTATGTTTTTATATCCAAATTCAAATTTATAATTTATTATAATTACCTAAATTAAATTAAATTATAAAAAATAATCCAATTATAATTTAAAAAAATTATAAATAAAACTTAATTGTATAAATTATTTTGAAAAAATATATTTTTTAAATTAAAAATTGTTATTTTCACTATTTATCCATACCTGAAATATATCAAATTTTTTTAAAAAAATTCATTGAATGTAAATTTTGATATCGAAATTTTAAATAATATGTATATTTTGACAAATTTTATTTATTAAATTTTTAGAAACTATATAAAAATTGCACCATTAAAATACTGAAAAATTCATTTAGAATTTTTTCTTATATAATATCTAGAAATCACATATGATTTATATTATGAATTATTTTTAATATTATATTTATATAATTAATATAATCCAATATGATATATTTTTTCTATATAAAATATATTTTTAGATAGTTTTTTATAAAAAACTTTTCCTTTTATTTTAAAGTGGTTTTACATCTATTAATAAATAACTGGCCAAATAATAATTTATACTTGTGTAAAGAAAAATTTCATAATTTAGAAAATAATATTAATACCCTAAATTCTAATGGATATGTTATAATTTTATTTTTTAAATAATTATAATAATAAATGTATTTTTTGTAGAGACGCATTGATTCTTGTAAAGAAAGCTATGATGGTATTGCATGTGGCACAAGATTATCATTGTGTAGCATAAAATTAATGAAATGAAATAAAATATATTTATTAGAAGAAAAATGTTCGTAAAAACATGTGGTGTTACATATTATATAAACCAAAAAAAGAAACAAGTGCTGAAGATGACTTGTGTCTCACCAAAATAAAAGTGAGATGAAAATACCAAACACGATTTCTCACTTCCTTTATATGAATTTGAAACTCATGTATAATAAATTTGTTTTTATTAAACTTCTATTACATTACCATAATCATATATATCATTCTATATATGACCTAATAATATAACTTTATCTCCCATATATTAAAAATTAATTAATAAAACAACTCTTTTGGGTGGTAAATACTTCATTATTCATATATATTTTTGTTTAGTGGTTCTATTCATTATACTTTGATTATGATTATATAAACTATAGAATTGTAATCATGATACAAATATGTTATATATTTATTATAAACATATTTTGATTCATCCATGAAATTTATGTATTGAAAAAAGAATGACACCATTCATGATTACGGTAGGTTGTAGGTGTGCATAGAAATTATTTATAATTTTTTATGGGTTGAAAAAATAGAGGTAAATATTAATTAAAATTAACAGAATTTTTTTATATACTAAATAGGATAGGAATAAAAATTAAATATTTCTTTATTACCATCCATTTCATAATAAAATAAAAATATGTCACATTAGTTCATGGATGTTATAGTCCACATATACGCATAAGAGACATTATTGTTTTCCAATTTATTAGATAGTAAGAAGGTAGATTTGAAAGAATAATTAATGATTAATAATTATTTCATTAGTATCATATACATATGCTAAATCCATCATAATATCCAGTCATGAGAGAAAGGGATGGAAAATGAAATACATCAGTTCATGAGACGGTAGCCAACCATACAAATGATTGACATTATCATTTATAATTTGATTAATGAAAAGATATATATAGTTTATTAAAATAATATAATAAAATAATATTATATGTAATATTATAGTGTTGTTACTTCATCATAGTTTAGGATGATTTAAAGAATGTTGAAGAATAAGTAAAAGACAATAACATTGTAAAAATGATACATCCTGTTCGTGAAACCTGTTTAGGTTTTCACCAAAGGCCGTATTAAGAGAGTTTCATAATAACACCATGCCATGTAGATTGTTGAAAAAATTATGGAAATTATTTGGGTAGGTTATGGATGAACTAATAGTATCTTATTATTTGGAGATAATAGAATAGTTGGTGTCCTTTTATTTGTGGGAGGGAAGAAGGCAAATTTTGAATTTGTTAGAAATATAAATAATACCCATGTTTAAAAACAATTTGATTCAAAATGAACCATTAAAAATAGATATGATTTAGAATTTAAAAATGGCCATAAAATATTATTTGGGAATTGTTTTACATTATTTAAACCCATATCATTTGTGTTCACCCCAATAAACACGTTTAAACCATAAATGCATTTAGTAATTTGTACTATTTTTTATATTGAATATGTAAAAAAAATTAAATTATTAAATAATATTAATTATGATTAATAAAAATATTTAATCCATTATGTTTAAATAAATTAACATAATTGGATAAAATTGACTTAAAATTAATCCCACAAATGTGATGAAAACACAGTTTTAAAATGAAATGTTTTCTGAGTATAATTTTTGTAATATCCAACATTAACATAAAATTAATTCCAAATACCAAAATTTAATTTATAAAAACATATTTTAACTTATTTAACTTTTAAAACTATAAAATAACAATTGGAAATTTTTTTCGAAATGAAAATTTAAATTAAAATTAGTATTTATAACTATTCCATGAAAAATTAATGCTATCCTAAAAATACCCAAAGGTCATTATATGATATTTTTTAAATTTTTGTATCAAAAATTGTTTTAATTTTATGAAATATGTTTTATAAAATATGGAAAAGATATTTTTCTTATAATTATGAAAAACATAGTGAAACAATTTAGAGGAAATTTTTTTACTTTTAAGCATAATAATATATTTATAATATTACATGCCTAGAAAAAATATTTAACAATTAATATAACATTTTATAAATAATATAATATGAAAATTTCATTAAAATAATTAAAAAAATATCTTATTTAATTTAATAAAATAAAAACACCATGTAAGCATAAAACTATTTTTTTTGAAAAATATTTCTTTTAAATTCATATTAATTTATGATTAATTTTAAATTAACTAATAAGTAATGAATTTATTTTATACATGTGTAAACAATATAATCTTAAATTATTATTATTATTATTTATATATTTTAATTTAGTCTCTAGGTGACTATAGTCATGTTTAAGTAATAATATTTTTATAGTGTGTTGTGGCTCATTAAAATTCGACTGTGTGTGTAATGTATAATATAAAAAAAATTAAATTTATTAGAAAAAAATATTTCTTAAAACCTAAGGATGTAACATTTTACACCCTTTAATACATTTCATCACCAAAATTTGGAATTATCTAAGAAATCATGTCTTTGATATTTGAAATACCTTTGTTGTAAATGGATAATATGAAAATGATTTATGAAGAATCATCTTGATAAGAGTGAAATGAGAGTATGAAGGTCATATAGAATAACACATAACTAGGTCTTGATGTAGGAAAAAATCAGGGTTAAGGGAAAATAATGGCATAGACCAAAATTAGGATGCCCAAATAATGACAGAGATTGGAAAAGATCATTGACCCTAAGAAATCGAATGATTGTGATAATATTAACATCTAGAAAACCCTAAACCAAATAGTTTTGGAAAACACCATTGATTCATCAGAAATGAATGTAATAGGATGAAATTTTCATTTTGTGTTCCTTTTCCTAATGTTAATAGATATTTTTACTATCTCGATAGAAAACTCCAGAAAATATAATTACCTGATATATATATATATATATATATATTTATTAAGAAAAATTTCATCCTATGGTTATGAATTGATAAATTTAAAAATCATTTTTCACTCCCATAAATTAATATCACAATTTTATTTTTGTATTAATTATGTACTAAATTTATCATTCTTGGATCATAATATCCATAATGGTATGCAAAATAATTCATTATATCTCTAAATATTTACCCAAACGAAAATGAATAGAGAAAGTTTTCCAATATTATATATTAATCTATAAAACATCAATAGTAACACCAAAAGATCCATTTAATCCATAAAATAATTTCTTATGAATTAATTAATTTCAAAATATGTTTGACCAAATTCTAAATTCAATAGATTATAATAATGGTAGATCAATTTAAAAAATCATCTTGACATGAATCTCTTTTAGAGTAAAAAGTAACTCATAATGTAATAAAATAAATATTTTAATTCTTTGATCACCATATAACCTAAATGAAAAAAATAAAAAATTAACGTTTTCATTTTTCAGTAAATAACATCATTCATTATCGAATATATTTTCGGAATCCCAAAATGAAGTAAAATCAAGCATAAATTACATTGTCACCAAATCACTAATAATTTTAAAGTTCAATAATAATATTTTATTTACTTCATCAATTTCAATAATATTTTTAAACAAACTAAAAATTACCACCTCAATATCATGAACATATTAATGGTTATATTTTCCCCCCAATAAAATATTTTCTATTACATATCACCTTACCAGTAAATCAATTTTGCAGTTCATCGATACCATTCAATATATAATTTAATATAATAATGGGAAAACTATTGTGGATAAATCTGTAGAATTTTCAGGAATCTTATAATCAAAATATCATTGATATAATATTTTTACAAAATAAATCACAAATCTCAATACATAACCACTCTAATCCTTTTACTTCAACAATTATCATAAAAAATTTCCTTCCATGGTATAGGATTTATGTATTGAATTAAGGCATTTAATATGATAATTAGTATTTTACCCATACATTAGATAATGAACTCCTTGACAATAAATTTCTTTATTACCTTCCTTTCCACACATAAAACATTTTACTGTTACTTTGTGTCATTCTTCTAGGTTTATTTAAAATATTTTTTAAATGAATTAAATTGACCATTTTTCCACTATATTCATTATTATATTAATTTTTTAATGTACATCTTTATCTTAATTTGTAATTTAAGAAACTCATAAAGTATCATATTTTTAGTCATATATTCTAATTTCTGATTATTAAAAATCAAAATGTTTCTCATTCTAGTTCCAAATACAGTTAGTTTCTCATAAGTAATAACACTCCATTGTCCGTCACATTCATTATTAACTTGAATCCCCTATGTTCTATCCATTTTATAAAACCAAAAGACACAATGTGAGAAGAATTAATGATAATGGGAATCCAAACATTCCTTATAAATAATTTATAAAATGTGTAAATCATGATTGAATCTTTTCAATATATGAAACCTTATGTCTATCCTTGGTCATCCATGGGCATAGATGTTTCAAATACTCTATAATGGTTTATAAATAAAAATTAATTTAATCTAATAATATCCTTTAGGAAGTTCATAGAAGTTGCAAAGTAAGGGTATAATTGTTGTGAACTATAATGATGGAAGAGATATAACCGAACAACTCCTTTTGTGGTTAACGACCCTACATTCATATGTTCCAAAACCACACCCATTTTTTGTATTGAGACATGGTTGTTTTTCTAGGAATAACACACTATTTATTTATCCTAACTAAGGACATTCATCTATACATAATAATATCATACAGGTTTTCACTGAGGTTTCATCGTCATTGTTTCCAATTATTAACTATACATTTCCTCTCATAGAAAATATTTTGACCCTGAATTTTTTTAAATAGATATTATAACATAATAAGTGAACATTCATTTTATTTCAAAAAATAACACAGTGGTACATGAAGATGTTGTGTACTTGGAGACATTGATACATCAAAAACATTTTCATAAGTGAACTACATATCCCACTATTTTGTTCATAACATTAAACCTTCATTGAAATATCATACATAATATAATTATTCAAAACATGGGGAAAGGAATCAAAATAAAGGGTGGGATCAAATTCTCAAAAAATGGAAAAAAGGGATAATCACTAAAAATAACATGAGAATAAGAATATGATAACATGATAATAAAATTTTAATATCATACCATACATTAAATAGATCATAATCATGAGTCACGTAATAATTCTTAAATGTTTATAATACATGAATCATAAAATAATCAAAGAATGTAATGCATGATAATACAACAATGGTATAAGACAATGTTTTTTGGAAGACAAATATGCATAGAAAATAATTTCCTCAGTAGTCAAACCAGATTTCTTGAGTTAACATTGTGTATTATGTTCACATCCTAAAATTATCAAAGTATTCAAGGTTCACTCACAACACTATCACAATGGATAGAGTCTATTTTCAAAATAGCTTTTCTTTCCCATTCTAGTCCTGTTTATCTCATGATGTATCTATGTTTAAACAATTTATTGGAAAGATATCGAATTTTAGTCACACTTATAAAATAATGAAAATCATATACATGTTTATCAAAATATCATAAATAATTCATCATATCATTTCCCATGAATGAAAATGGTTTTCATAAACATTTTCTTATAAAATAACATCTAAGAAAAAAAACATGGTTTATAATAATTTAAACAATTCATCAATGAATAAGCCATAGAAAATGAAAATGATTAATAAAAATCAGGTCATCATAACTAAAACCATATAGATAAATAATTATAATTTAACCATTGTAATATAACCCCTTAAAAAAAGAAACTCCAAATTTTGTTTCCATTTATGTATATAAATTCCATAAAAAGATCATTATGTATTTTTGGGGGGAAATATCATTTCAAGTTTTAAAATAATACTTATTTAAAAAAAATTATAGAATAATATGAAATTCTGTTTTTATAGAAAATAAAAAATCTATTTTATAAAAGGAATCTTCAAATAATTGGGCAGTCTTGACATTTGTAAATTACTCTCTTACTGTATATGTTAAATGAAGGAATTTATTTCACATTATTATAAAAATTAAAAAATTAACTCATTCAGAAAACATTTAGATAATTCCTTCTAACCATTTTTTTCATAAACCCAAACAATGTTAAAAATGCCTTTATTCAATCATTTTATAAGAGTAAAAACATTCATGAAATTTTTTAGAATACATGGACATGGGAGAGAATGATTTTATGACTGAAGAGAGAAATAATATATTTTTCTCTTAAACAATTATTGGTGTGTCTTCAATTCATAAATACGTGAAAAAAAAATAAGAACATGTATTCTATAGAAATAAATAGATGAGAAAAAATTCATGTTTTTCAAGAGAGGTATGTCATAATTTTTTATCAATGGAAGAATAATCAATATAAATCAGAAAAAAAATGAAATTGTATAAGAAAACCCTTTCTACTTTAGAAATATTTGAATAATAATCCTAATTTAATAAAAAATATTATATGGATATTTGAATTTATATAATTTTCATAAGAATAATCATAAAAAAATTTCATTATGTAATATATTGTAACATTAATTTTGGTTTATCTTGACACTTATTTTTCTCATTCAATAAGTAGATCTTTTTTGGGGGGAATTGAAGGGTTTTTTTAATTTTGGAAGTCATTGAAGATGTTTTTTGTAATTCCCCAAACCTAGTTACACAGAGTCGGTGCATTATTACATAACATTAGAAAGATGAAAAGTAAATAATGTCTCTAAAGACCGATTAGTTTACTATTATTGGAAACAAGATTCATACATATGTTTAGCATTATAACTTAGAGAGAAATAAAACATGAATTTATTCCATTAGAAACATCCAGGACTCCTAGATTATGCCTGAAATTCACTCATAACTAACTTCTACATATCCTGGGAAAAAGAAACATAAGGGGTGAGCTCAAATGCTCAGTAAGGGTAAGCAATACAGCGGAAGATAACATAAATATTATGCATGGTGAATAATTTAAACCACATTCCTTTACCAATAATAAACATGAATACTTTTATGGTAGGAATATGAGTAGAGTAAATAATGCCATAAGGAAACATAATCAGGGGTATTCTTCTTGTCTAATGACCACATAAACCATCAATATTATTTTCATAATGGGGGAATGTATAATACCAGACATTCTGAAACATTTTTTCAAGGCCTCGACCAAGACATCTAAAAATGATTAAGGCCTTGATCAAAACCATATATCAAATTGGGAACAGCCTCAGAAAATTCCATGTCTAATTTTCTCACGAGACCTACTGATGCATCGAGGAGCTATTGTACGCTCCACCCATCACTTACTATGTTCAGTACAATCCTCATATAAAAATAATGATACATAACATAAAAAATCGTATTAGAACTAGCATAAAAAATGTTAATACTTTAACCATAAACCATGAATGGTATAAAAATATCACATCCACAGTCAAACAGATCAAAAGACCTTCAATAAAATATGGATGTTTTGTATCATAATAAATCAACATCAAAAAAACATAAAATCCATCAAAGGATGTTGACATAGATGAAATCAACTTTTCTTTGGAGAAATATCTCTTTCTATTTTGAATTCATTTAAGAGTAACATAATTATAAAGAAAGATGTTATTTTTAAAATATTATTAAAAGCTTTTAAGGGAAGTGTGGACGATGTTATAATGGTGTAAAAGAGCCATACCTACCGTATATGTTAAAAAAGACATTCTTACCTTAATTTTGTCGAAATGTTTATAAAGGACCTTCTTTGGAAAACGACTGAAAGATTAATTTATAAAAATCTCATAAAAGTCAAACAAGGGTATAAATTACTTTAACCCATAATCTATAAAATAATAAAAATGTTTTGAAATACATTTTTAAGAAACATGGATGTGGATTATAAAGAGTTTCCAATAGATAATTACATAAAAATAACCTCAGATAATGAAGAGATTATAGAATTAAACATTACATTGTACTTTTCCTTGGTCGAGGGTAAGTTAACATCCTGTATAATGGGGAAATAATTTTTATTAAATAATATGAGAATCATATATATTAATATGATATCATATATGATCTTTTAACATTTCTTAATTAATAATATCTTAGTATTATCGTCGTTTCGGGTGTTAACAGATTCGTTTTCCTTTATATTATTTGTTATGTGAGTCATATTTTTTATGGTTGGGATGTATCTTATTCATATCCAGAATGATATAATGTCTTTAAAAATTATTTTTAATCATCAAATGAAAATTATCCTTGAATGGATACGATGGGGAATGAGTCTCATCGTGTTTGTGGAGATGGTAATTCGTACGTACGCACGAGTGACAATATCATTCTTTTATATTAAAATAATATTTAAATGGATGTTATATCATATATATATAGAGTAATTATCATGTTATATTTATTATTTACGGCAATTACACATCATTATCAGACCCATCCAAATAATAATGTATTGAATAACAATTACACCACGACGTGGAGACGGTAAGCCATACTACGCACATATGGTGACATGCCATTCAATGGATGGATAGAATAATGAATAAGGTTATACCATATTTATAATAACATCACATTATATAGAATATACAGATGTTATTATTTTATAATGGAAAAAACAAATAAGGAGGAAATGGAAGAAGAAATGAACTTAAAAGAGGAGATGAAATATTTACCTCTTCTTTGGGTTCTTCCTTTTGATTTGATCAAAAGTGCTCCTTAGGTTGGCTTTCTGACTAAAGGAAGGACACTAATATGAATATAGGACTGTTTATAATGTATTTGGGCATGGTTTGGCTGAGACAAATTGTAACACCCCAAGCTTCTACGGTACGTTTCCCTTCGAATAATGCGATAGCGTGTGTTGTACGCAACCTCGAGTTCTAACACACACCACAACTAATTAAACTAGCCGTTGTGAATAGTAATACCTAATTTTTGAAATTATATATATTTTATATTTGAAAATGGACTTCATTTTTGGACTCGGAATATTGAATTTAGCCTAAGGTGAAATTTTGGTACTTTTCGGATAACTTTCATATTTTGATGAATAGTGAAAATTACTAAATTTTAATTAAAAACAACTTTTTTAATCAAAATAATTAATAGTGATAAATTATGAATTTTAGTAGTTTTAAAGTATATTTAGAATATATTTTTACCATTTAATATAATGTTGGTCATTGGACATAATTTTACAATTAAACCGAACATAAACAAGTGTCAATCTTTTGATAGTTATTATCTCTTAAAAACACGCTTTTTGTTTTGACAGCGGGAATTAATTTTAAATTAATTTCTGCCACTTCTGTGTTTTGAATTTAGGAAAATGGATTCCATATTTGGAATCAGGATGTTCAAATTGTGTAAATGGGTAACTTTTATTTTTAGACATTTTGAATAATTACTGCGGTAAATATTTTATTTACCATGGTTAAGGGTAAATCCGGTAAATAAGGGTTAAAAAATAATATTATAATAATACTAAATAACCTAAAACGTGTCTTAACCCTATTGGTTGATACATGGTCGACCATGGGCATCTTTGGGTCTATTTTGGGACCCCATGGATCCACTTGTAAGTGATAATGACACATTATATTAATAAAGCTAAAATAAAAATAAAAATGGCATAAGCTTACATCTTTTAGAAGAACAATTTTTACATAGGGTTATACATGTTGGAATTTCGATTATAAATATTCATTAGAAAGATACAAAGATTTCCTACATAATGATATTTTATTTATAATTTTTAGACATTAAATAAGTTATTTTATTTATGACACAATGATGATGCAGTAATTACTATAATAGTGAAAAATTAAAATAATTGATATTATAAATACCCAAATAAATATAATATGAAACTTTTAATGAATTAAACTAATTTTCAAGGCTAATATGATATCTTAGGATTGTTTTAATGGACTTTGTTCGAAGTAATCAATCTGTTATGAGTTTCACAAAAATCAACTATTGAATAGTGTCAAAATTGACATAAAAGAGTTCTTAAAACAAATATTATATTATTAATTGATATTAAATTCCTAAAAATCTAAGGTTCGGCCAAGAGACTTATATTATGATAGGTTAATCATTAATGGACCACTTTTGGGTCGCTTGGATGTATATAGTAAGTTTATTAACCATAATATATAAAAATACAAAGAGACATTGTAAAAGTGAAACTAATTAACTTAGAGTTAATACTTAAAGATAAGGTTAATATAAGTACCCAAACCTGTCTAAATTCTATTGGATGAGTTGTTTTCGACCTATCCCCACCTCAACCTTTGAATAGTCAACTTTGGAGCCATTAGAAACCGAATATGAATTTATTATAAATTAATATTTCTAGCTTTTCCAAAGGTGCCCCTCACCCCTCTTATAAAAGGGCACTCCTCCTTCTCATTTCTTCACACATTCAAAGCCTTTTGGTTCGGCCAAACTCTGCCCCAATAATCTCCCAACATCCCTCACTACAACCTAGGGGCCTTAGTTTGATCAGAAAGCCAACCTAAGGAGCCCTTTTGATCAAATCAAAAGGAAGAACCCGAAGAAGAGGTAATGTTTTCACCACCCCTTTTCCAAGTTCATTTCTTCTTCCATTTCTTCTTCCTTTGTTGTTACCATTCTAAGATAATGACTCCAGTATCATTTATATACTGTGATGTTATTATAAATATGGTACAACCATATTCAGTATTCTATCCACCCTTTGAATAACATGTCACCATACGTGCGTACGTACGGCTTACCGTCTCCACGTCGTGGTGTAATTGTTATTCAATATATTATTATTTGGATGGGTATAATAATGATGTGTAACTCATGTAAATAATAAATATAACATATTAATGATTCTGTATATATGATATACCATCCATTTATATATTATTTTAATATCAAAAGAATGATATTGTCGCTCGTGCGTACGTACGGACTACCGTCTCCACGAACGCGATAAGATTCATTCTCCATCATATCCATTCAAGTATTATTCTCATTTTAGGGTTAAAAATAATGTTAATATCATTCTGATTATGAATAAGATATAATCTATCCATTACAAACATGTCTTACGTAACCAAACATTTAAGAAGAACGGATCGATTATCACCCGAAACGACGATAATACTAAGATATTATTAATAAAGCAATATTAAAAGATCATATATGATATCATATTAATGTATATGATTCTTGTATAATTTAATAACAATTATTTCACCATTATACAGGAGGTTAACCTACCCCAACAAAGGAAAAGTACAAGGTAAGGGTTATTTCACAATCTCTTCATTATCCGAGGTTGTTTATATGTAATAATCTACTGGGATCTCTTTATCATCCACATCCATGTTTCTTAAAAATGTATTTCAAAACATTTTTACTATTTACAAGAATATGGGTTAAAGTCATTTATACCTTTTTTTGACTTTTTATAAGAGGTTTATAAAGGAATCTTTCCGTCGTTTTCAAAACAAGGTCCTTTTTAACCTTTTCGACAGAATTGAGGTAAGAATGTTTTTATTAACTTATACGGCGGGTGCGGTTATTTTACGCCGTTATAAAATCTTCAAAGCTTTCCTTACAAGTTTATAAGAATATTTTCAAAGAAAATGTTTTATTTTATATGGATCTTAAATGATTTCAAAATAAAAGGAGATATTTCTTTAAAAAGAATTTTGATTTCATCTATGTCAACATCCTTTGATGGATTTTAAGATTATTTGAAGTTGATTTATTATGATACAAAACTTCTATATTGTATTGAAGGTTTTGTGATATGTTTGACTGTGGATGTGCTATTTTTATACCATTCATAGTTTATTGTGAAAGTATTGACATTTCGTATGCTAGTTTTAATACGAATGTTTATGTTATGTTTAAACCTTTTCATATGGGAATGCATTGGACTTAATAAGTGACGGGTGGAGCCCGCTATAGCTCCTCGATGCATCGGTAGGTCTCATGAGACAAACTAGTGTCTTGGAACAAGGCCTTGACAAAATCTTATTTGTAGTCTTGGCACGAGGCCTTGGCTATGTGGTTATGATAGTCTGGCATTATGCATTCCAACATTATGAAAGTGGTTATTGATTTTTGCATGTGATTATTCGATTAGTAGAATATCCATGTGAATAATTAATTGGAATTATTTCATTTTATTTATTCCATACCATGTTGAAAGTTCATATTTAAAAGGCTTTTGTTTTAGTTATACATTGCCTTAAATGTTTATTCTTTCCGCTATATTGTTATCCTTACTGGGCATTTGAGCTCACCCCTTTTCTATGTTTTATTTTTCCCAGGATGTGAAGAAGTAAGTTATGAATGACCTGTAGGGATTTTATGAGGGTATAATAGTGTGGTCTATTGAGACATTATGTTGTTGTAGTAGTTTTTCATTTTATAATGTAATGTAAAACTTATGAATATATCTGGCATTTTCCAAGGCTACTAAACCAATCGGTCTTTCGAGATTTGATCTTTCTTATGATCATGCCAATGTTATGTAATAATGCACCGACTCTGGGTAACTGGGGTCGGGGCGTTACAGTTGGTATCAGAGGGAGGTTTAGTACAAACCTTGGAAGCTAGATTTAGATAAACCATGATTAGAGAACGTAGACCTAAGATGAACTTTGAGGATTAGTATAGAAGAACTTCCTAGAATTTTGGTATTGTAGAGATTTTGTGAGTTTTCTGAGCAATACATCCCTGTCTGGATATGAGCAGGTAGAGGCGGCTCTGGCACAGATGTACCTAGGGGTAAAACCCGAAAACACTGCTTTGAGCTAGACTCGAACGGGAACTGGTGCACGACAACGGGCCTTGCTGCACTCTTGGTTACGACACTCCCGGGGGATATGATTAGGATAACTCTCATTTTCTTTACAAATCATTTTGAAGGGTTTATGAGTATATACTTCCTCAAAGAAAACATATTTATGATTATGGATTATATCCATAGATAGTTCAATTTATGTTTAGTGTTTTATAAGTATGGGATTATGTATTTTGATTCATAAACTGATCTAGTTTATGACATTGTTTAGAAATGGCGCCTAGTGGAAGAAATGGAAACTGTATCAATGCACGCACTCCATGTAGGGATTTCCCTCCTGCTCAAGATAATTATAGTGGGGCTGGTGATGCAACTGGTGCTGATCAGCTAATCACCGTACTGGGACAACTTACTCAGGTTATGAATAATAACCTTACCCGTATGGAGCACCCTGATCCGCAGCGTGGAGGATCAATGTTAGATCGATTCATGAGACAACAACCACCAACGTTCAATGGAAGTACAAATCCCTTAGTAGCTGAGCAATGGATATTTTCCCTAGAGAAAATATTTCAGGCGTTGGGGAGTAGTGAAAGGGAAAAAGTTACCATGGCAGTTTACCGCCTCACTGGAGATGCTGATCAATGGTGGTCATTGATTCAAAACATGAAGGAAGATGATGAAGTATCAAACATGGAATGGAGGGAGTTCAAAGATCTGTTTTTAGAAAAATACTTTCCTCGCGACCATCGAGCAGATATGGAAAGGCAATTTCTGAGTCTGAGACAAAAGGAGGATGAGAATGTCACAAAGTATGAGGCTAACTTTACAAGGTTAGCGAGGTATGCTGGAGATTATATTCGCAACCCAAGAAGTAAGATTGATCGTTTCTTTGATGGGTTAAAACCATTTCTCCGTCGAGCATTAGTCTCACAATCCTTTTCATCGTACGAAGACATTGTCTCATGTGCTATCAAGACCGAAAAGGAATTCTCTAAGTCTTATGACTTTAAAGCAAAGCAAGAGAAGAAGAGACCTGCTGATCAATCTGGGAATGGAAATAAAGGGAAGAAGGGAAAGGTTGAATATCCATCTTGTGGTAAGTGCGGGAAGAAACACCCCGGTGCTTGCCTGAAGGGAATGGGAGTCTGTTACAAGTGTGGTGAAAAAGGCCACCAAGCTCATGATTGCAAGGGGAAGAAGGAAGCTACCAACGTTCAGTGCTACAATTGCAGGGAGATGGGGCATTATGCAAATGCATGTCCTAAGCGTCAGGAGAACTTACCTTAGAAAAGGCCAAGGGATCAAGGCCAGGCTTATGCTATCACTACTGCTGAGGTAGAAGCTCCGAAAGACGTGGTGGCAGGTAATTTAATGGTTTCCTCAAGTTTAGCAAATGCATTATTTTATTCTGGATCATCGCATTGTTTCATATCTTCCCAGTTTGCTAAGAAAATTAGATATTTCCAATTTGATTTAATAAGGGAGTTGTCAGTTAAAACTCCTAAGGGAAGTATCGTTGCAACAAAGTTTTGTGAATCAGTCCCCATTAGAGAACATAAATTTTCTTTATCTGCTGATTTCATCGTCATACCTATGATTGAGTTTGATATAATCCTCGGTATGGACTGGCTTTCGGACTATGATGCGAAGATTTATTGTAAGAAGAAAGAGGTTACGATTCTTGATGATAATGATAAGGAACACCTTATTTTTAGAGCAGAATCGTCACCACCTAATTCTTATTTAGACCCACCCCCAGTAGCTCAACTTAATTCAATTATTGGGGAGGAAGAGAATGAAATAACTGTCGGTGAGGAAAGGAATGTTCAAATAGAGGATGTACCTGTTGTGAAAGAATTTGTAGATGTATTTCCGGAAGATTTACCTGGACATCCTCCAGAACGAGAAGTTGAGTTTTCTATTGATTTGATTCCTGGATCAAGGCCTATATCGAAGACCCCTTATAGAATGGCCACTGTAGAGTTAGTCGAACTAAAGAAACAACTAGAGGAATTGAGTAATAAGGGATTTATTCGCCCTAGTGTTTCTCCATGGGGAGCCCCTGTTCTTTTTGTTAAAAAGAAAGATGGATCTATGAGGTTATGTATCGACTACAGGGAGATCAATGCTATAACGATAAAGAACAAGTATCCCCTACCTCGTATTGATGATTTATTTGACCAACTGCATGGAGCTCAATACTTTTCAAAGATTGACCTTCGATCTGGATACCATCAGTTGTGTGTAAAGAAGGAAGACATTCCGAAGACAGCATTTCGAACCAGGTACGGGCATTACGAGTTTACTGTAATGCCGTTTGGATTGACTAATGCACCCTCTGTATTCATGGATCTGATGAATAGAGTTTTCAAGGAGTATCTCGATGAATTTGTGGTGGTATTTATTGATGATATCTTGGTATACTCCAAAACCTACGAAGATCATGAAAATCACTTGCGCATTATCTTGAAGACTCTGAGGAGGCATGAATTATATGGAAAGTTTAGAAAGTGTGAATTCTGGCTTCAGGAGATTTCTTTTCTTGGCCATATTGTCTCTAAAAATGGAATCTCTGTTGATCCTTCTAAGACCAAGGCAATCCAAGAATGGCCAGCACCTACGAGTATAACTGAGGTACGTAGTTTTATTGGCTTGGCAGGTTATTATCGACGTTTCGTCCAGAATTTTGCCCGATTGGCTAACCCATTAACGAAGCTCACACGTAAAGGGGTTAAATTTGTTTGGACAAAAGAGTGTGAAGAATGTTTCGAAGAACTGAAGAGAAGATTAGTCAATGCTCCTATATTGACTCTACCATCGGGGAATGATGGGTTCGTTATTTATAGTGATGCATCAAAGAAAGGACATGGCTGTGTCCTTATGCAGAATGATAGAGTTATTGCCTATGCATCACAACAGTTGAAAATTCATGAACAAAACTATCCTACTCATGATCTTGAGTTAGCAGCTGTGATCTTTGCTTTGAAGATATGGAGGCACTACCTCTATGGTGAAAAATGTGAGATTTATACTGATCACAAGAGTTTGAAGTATATTTTCTCACAAAAAGAACTCAACATGAGGCAAAGGAGATGGCTTGAATTACTCAAGGATTATGATTGTACGATACACTACCACCCGGGGAAGGAAAACAAGGTGGCAGATGCTTTGAGTAGAAAAGACCATGGAGTTTTGAACAATATGAGAATTGAAAGGGATCCAATTTTCATGGATCTAGTGAAAATGGACATGGGAATAACCAGGGAAGGTGAAACATCAATGCTTTTTCAAATGGTTGCCAAACCATCTTTACTAGAAAGGATTAAGAGTTCTCAGACCGATGATGACGAATTCCAAAAGAAGATTAAAGCTGTGAATGATGGGAGATTGAGAGACTTTGTGTATGAAGATGGAATTTTGAAATTCGGGAAGAGACTTTGTGTTCCCAATATACCTGATCTAAAAAGGGAATTGCTGGATGATGCTCATAGTTCCAATTTCTCTATACACCCTGGGAGCACCAAAATGTATAGAGATTTGAAGGAACATTTTTGGTGGGACAACATGAAGAGGGAGATTGCTGATTTTGTGTCAAGGTGTATGGTTTTTCAACAAGTGAAAGCTGGAAGGCAACAGCCTGGAGGAGTCATGCAACCTCTTCCCATACCGGAGTGGAAATGGGACAATATTACGATGGACTTTGTCATGGGGCTACCAAAGACTCCTAGAAGGAACGATGCAATATGGGTTATTGTTGATCGTCTTACCAAGTCAGCACATTTTCTTGCTATAAGAGAAGATCTACCCCTGGAACGTCTAGCAAGACTATACATTAATGAAGTTGTGAGACTTCATGGAGTTCCCCTATCGATTGTTTCTGATCGTGATCCCCGTTTTACTTCAAGATTTTGGAAAAGTCTTCAGAAATCCCTGGATACTGAACTTCATTTGAGCACTGCTTACCACCCTCAGACAGACGGACAATCAGAACGGACTATTCAGACCTTAGAAGACATGTTGAGATCTTGCTCACTTGATTTTCAGGGTATGTGGGATCAATATTTACCTCTGGTAGAATTTTCCTATAACAATAGCTTCCATTCGAGTATACAAATGGCACCATATGAAGCGTTATACGGAAAGAGATGTCGTACACCAACCTGTTGGGATGACGTTGGTGAAAGAAAACTTGTAGGCCCAGAACTGGTGGAGGAAACGGTGGAAAAGGTGAAGGTAATCCAAAATCACATCAAAGCAGCTCAAAGTAGGCAGAAGAGCTATGCCGATAATCGAAGGAAGGATTTGGAATTTCAAGTCGGTGATCATGTTTTCCTAAAGGTATCTCCGTGGAAGGGAGTCATACGTTTTGGTAAGAAAGGTAAATTGAGTCCCAGGTACATCGGACCTTTCGAAATTCTAGAACGAATTGGGGCTGTAGCTTACCGATTGGCAATGCCGCCAAGTCTCTCCAAAGTTCACGATGTGTTCCACGTATCTCTGTTGAGAAAATACATGCCTGACCCAACGCATGTACTCACCTATGAGGAATTAGAACTGGAACCCGATCTGTCTTATTGCGAAGAGCCCGTCAGGATTCTTGATACAAGAGAACAAGTACTGAGAAACCGGACGACGCGTCTGGTAAAAGTTTTGTGGAGAAATCATAAAATGGAAGAGGCAACGTGGGAACCCGAGGAACTTATGATGAAGAACCACCCGAGTCTTTTTATGCAGTAATACCCTAGAAATTGCGAGGACGCAATTATTTGAAGGAGGGGAGAATGTAACACCCCAAGCTTCTACGGTACGTTTCCCTTCGAATAATGCGATAGCGTGTGTTGTACGCAACCTCGAGTTCTAACACACACCACAACTAATTAAACTAGCCGTTGTGAATAGTAATACCTAATTTTTGAAATTATATATATTTTATATTTGAAAATGGACTTCATTTTTGGACTCGGAATATCGAATTTAGCCTAAGGTGAAATTTTGGTACTTTTCGGATAACTTTCATATTTTGATGAATAGTGAAAATTACTAAATTTTAATTAAAAACAACTTTTTTAATCAAAATAATTAATAGTGATAAATTATGAATTTTAGTAGTTTTAAAGTATATTTAGAATATATTTTTACCATTTAATATAATGTTGGTCATTGGACATAATTTTACAATTAAACCGAACATAAACAAGTGTCAATCTTTTGATAGTTATTATCTCTTAAAAACACGCTTTTTGTTTTGACAGCGGGAATTAATTTTAAATTAATTTCTGCCACTTCTGTGTTTTGAATTTAGGAAAATGGATTCCATATTTGGAATCAGGATGTTCAAATTGTGTAAATGGGTAACTTTTATTTTTAGACATTTTGAATAATTACTGCGGTAAATATTTTATTTACCATGGTTAAGGGTAAATCCGGTAAATAAGGGTTAAAAAATAATATTATAATAATACTAAATTACCCTAAAACGTGTCTTAACCCTATTGGTTGATACATGGTCGACCATGGGCATCTTTGGGTCTATTTTGGGACCCCATGGATCCACTTGTAAGTGATAATGACACATTATATTAATAAAGCTAAAATAAAAATAAAAATGGCATAAGCTTACATCTTTTAGAAGATAAATTTTTACATAGGGTTATACATGTTGGAATTTCGATTATAAATATTCATTAGAAAGATAAAAAGAGTTCCTACATAATGATATTTTATTTATAATTTTTAGACATTAAATAAGTTATTTTATTTATGACACAATGATGATGCAGTAATTACTATAATAGTGAAAAATTAAAATAATTGATATTATAAATACCCAAATAAATATAATATGAAACTTTTAATGAATTAAACTAATTTTCTAGGCTAATATGATATCTTAGGATTGTTTTAATGGACTTTTTTCGAAGTAATCAATCTGTTATGAGTTTCACAAAAATCAACTATTGAATAGTGTCAAAATTGACATAAAAGAGTTCTTAAAACAAATATTATATTATTAATTGATATTAAATTCCTAAAAATCTAAGGTTCGGCCAAGAGACTTATATTATGATAGGTTAATCATTAATGGACCACTTGTGGGTCGCTTGGATGTATATAGTAAGTTTATTAACCATAATATATAAAAATACAAAGAGACATTGTAAAAGTGAAACTAATTAACTTAGAGTTAATACTTAAAGATAAGGTTAATATAAGTACCCAAACCTGTCTAAATTCTATTGGATGAGTTGTTTTCGACCTATCCCCACATCAACCTTTGAATAGTCAACTTTGGAGCCATTAGAAACCGAATATGAATTTATTATAAATTAATATTTCTAGCTTTTCCAAAGGTGCCCCTCACCCCTCTTATAAAAGGGCACTCCTCCTTCTCATTTCTTCACACCTTCAAAGCCTTTTGGTTCGGCCAAACTCTGCCCAAATAATCTCCCAACATCCCTCACTACAACCTAGGGGCCTTAGTTTGATCAGAAAGCCAACCTAAGGAGCCCTTTTGATCAAATCAAAAGGAAGAACCCGAAGAAGAGGTAATGTTTTCACCACCCCTTTTCCAAGTTCATTTCTTCTTCCATTTCTTCTTCCTTTGTTGTTACCATTCTAAGATAATGACTCCAGTATCATTTATATACTGTGATGTTATTATAAATATGGTACAACCATATTCAGTATTCTATCCACCCTTTGAATAACATGTCACCATACGTGCGTACGTACGGCTTACCGTCTCCACGTCGTGGTGTAATTGTTATTCAATATATTATTATTTGGATGGGTATAATAATGATGTGTAACTCATGTAAATAATAAATATAACATATTAATGATTCTGTATATATGATATACCATCCATTTATATATTATTTTAATATCAAAAGAATGATATTGTCGCTCGAGCGTACGTACGGACTACCGTCTCCACGAACGCGATAAGATTCATTCTCCATCATATCCATTCAAGTATTATTCTCATTTTAGGGTTAAAAATAATGTTAATATCATTCTGATTATGAATAAGATATAATCTATCCATTACAAACATGTCTTACGTAACCAAACATTTAAGAAGAACGGATCGATTATCACCCGAAACGACGATAATACTAAGATATTATTAATAAAGCAATGTTAAAAGATCATATATGATATCATATTAATGTATATGATTCTTGTATAATTTAATAACAATTATTTCACCATTATACAGGAGGTTAACCTACCCCAACAAAGGAAAAGTAAAAGGTAAGGGTTATTTCACAATCTCTTCATTATCCGAGGTTGTTTATATGTAATAATCTACTGGGATCTCTTTATCATCCACATCCATGTTTCTTAAAAATGTATTTCAAAACATTTTTACTATTTACAAGAATATGGGTTAAAGTCATTTATACCTTTTTTTGACTTTTTATAAGAGGTTTATAAAGGAATCTTTCCGTCGTTTTCAAAACAAGGTCCTTTTTAACCTTTTCGACAGAATTGAGGTAAGAATGTTTTTTTTAACTTATACGGCGGGTGCGGTTATTTTACGCCGTTATAAAATCTTCAAAGCTTTCCTTACAAGTTTATAAGAATATTTTCAAAGAAAATGTTTTATTTTATATGGATCTTAAATGATTTCAAAATAAAAGGAGATATTTCTTTAAAAAGAATTTTGATTTCATCTATGTCAACATCCTTTGATGGATTTTAAGATTATTTGAAGTTGATTTATTATGATACAAAACTTCTATATTGTATTGAAGGTTTTGTGATATGTTTGACTGTGGATGTGCTATTTTTATACCATTCATAGTTTATTGTGAAAGTATTGACATTTCGTATGCTAGTTTTAATACGAATGTTTATGTTATGTTTAAACCTTTTCATATGGGAATGCATTGGACTTAATAAGTGACGGGTGGAGCCCGCTATAGCTCCTCGATGCATCGGTAGGTCTCATGAGACAAACTAGTGTCTTGGCACAAGGCCTTGACAAAATCTTATTTGTAGTCTTGGCACGAGGCCTTGGCTATGTGGTTATGATAGTCTGGCATTATGCATTCCAACATTATGAAAGTGGTTATTGATTTTTGCATGTGATTATTCGATTAGTAGAATATCCATGTGAATAATTAAATGGAATTATTTCATTTTATTTATTCCATACCATGTTGAAAGTTCATATTTAAAAGGCTTTTGTTTTAGTTATACATTGCCTTAAATGTTTATTCTTTCCACTATATTGTTATCCTTTCTGGGCATTTGAGCTCACCCCTTTTCTATGTTTTATTTTTCCCAGGATGTGAAGAAGTAAGTTATGAATGACCTGCAGGGATTTTATGAGGGTATAATAGTGTGGTATATTGAGACATTATGTTGTTGTAGTAGTTTTTCATTTTATAATGTAATGTAAAACTTATGAATATATCTGGCATTTTCCAAGGCTACTAAACCAATCGGTCTTTCGAGATTTGATCTTTCTTATGATCATGCCAATGTTATGTAATAATGCACCGACTCTGGGTAACTGGGGTCGGGGCGTTACACAAATGGCTTTTATGGTGTGAATTAGAGAGAAGGGGGAGTTCCCTTTTATAAGAGGGGTGAGGGGCACCTTAAGAAAAGCTAGAAATATTATTTTATAATAAAATAATTTTCGGTTTCTAATGGATCTAAAGTAGATTATTTAACATCTAAGGTTGGGATGGGTCTAAAACCACTCAACCAAAAGGTTTTATACAGGTTTGGGTTACTATATTGACCTTATCATTTAGATTTAACTCTTAAATAAATAGTTTTACATTTACCATGTCTCTTTGTATTTTTTTATTATATGGTTAATAAACATACTATATAATTTTAGGAAAACCCCAAGTGGTTCATTAATGATACAAATATCATTATATAAGTCCTTTGACCAAACCATAGATTATTAGGAATAGAATATAAATTAATAATATAATATATGTTTTAAAAACTCTTTTATGTCAACTTTGACACTATTTGGTATTTTATTTTTCTGAAATTCATAACAGCATTATTAATTAGAAAAGAATTAATATAACCAACCCTAATATGTCATATTAACCATTTAAATTATTTTAATTCATAAAAATTCCAATGTTACAATTATTTGGATATTTATAATATCAATTATTTTAATATTTCATTAGTTAGGTAATTACTGCATCATCATTGTCTCAAAAATAAATTAAGTTATTTAATGTCTAAAAATTATAAATAAAATATCATTATGTAGGAAATATTTTCATCTTTCTAAGGAAGACTTATAGTCAAATTTATCTTATGTGTAACCCTATATTAAAAATATTTTTGTTATCAAACATTGATTTTTACTCTTTTAACGCTTCTTGGAATTAAATAATAATAAATCTCCTAATCTAATCCAAGTGGAAATAAAGGATCATATTTCATTTTAAAGGTTTTTTTTGGTAGAATTACTCTTATAAAATAGAAATATGACATTTTTTAGGGTAATAATAATATCATTTTTACCCTTAATTACCCTATTTACTTTTAATCGTGATAAATAAAAGTAAAAAGTCATTGTTCGCCAAAAAATATTTTCATCTTATTCAACCACATTTTACTTACTGATATCAACCGTGTCTCTAGGATTTTTGAAATTCCACTCACAGAAGCGGTAAAATTATGTTTTATGTGAATTTGCAAATTCTCCTAGGAGGTGGGTAATAGGCGGTAAAAGGTTCAATAAAATTTTTATATATCTAAAATTATTATAAACTGACTCTAATTAATTACATTGAACTTATATAGGTATTATGTATCTATTTTTACCTAAAATAAATTTAAATTAAATAAATAATTATTTAAATAAAAATTTGGTTTTAAACTATAACTCAGTGTTTTTCACTATTCATAAAAAATTTATTGTTTTTAGAAATATACCAAAAATTCACCCTTAACTAATTTTGATATTCCAAATCCAAAAATGAAGTCCATTTTGAAAGATAAAATTTATAAAATTTCAAAAAGTGGGTATTACTATTTATAACAGCTCGTTTGATTGGTTGTGGTGTGTTATAACTCGAAGTTTCATACAACACACACTACTGTATTATTCAACGAGAAGAATACCATGGAAGCATGGGGTGTTACATTTTTAGATGGATTATACTGAGGGTAAACATTCTATTTGGTAAATTAAACCTTGTTTTAGGTGATGCTGCTTTGGAAGGGTGTTCAATGTTTTTCCAAATTGTGTGGACACTACTCCAATATATGATATTTTGGATAGAGGGTGTTTTTATGGTTGGTGAATGTTTTTTAACCAAGCGGGAAAACCATACACTAAATCAAGAATCAATATAGGGGTTCCCAATTTGGTATAACACTTACTAATTACCATATGACCCTCCCATAAAACCATATATGCTAGTTTTTAAATCCCTTAAAATTTAATTAAAATATTGGGATCCCATTTTAAGATTATAAACACAATAATTATACCTTACAATTATTTCATTATATTTGGAGTCTTTTAAGAGTTGATACTAACTCCTTTAACCCCTTATCTTTTTGGATCGAAGCATCAATGACCATGTTGGATCTCATTCTAACGTGTAAATCTCTTCTCATGTGGTTTCACCTAATCTCTTATACTCTACACTTTAGATTATGTTAAAACATTTTTTATTTTTATGTAATCTCATTTTTAAATGATATTTATTATAGGTTAGATTTATTAATACCTTATACATTTTTTAAATGTTGTCATATATTATTGTTGGTGTTGTATCATTTTGACATTGAGATTAAAGGTAGGGGTTCTATATTTCATTTTGTATAATTCAAATCATGATTTTCTTGTTATTATAGATATTTTTTAAAGGTGTTAAAAATAAATATTTGATAAGTTTTATGTATTATTTTTAAACTTGAATGGAAATTTTGAAACCCCAAAATTTCAATGGAATTGAAACTATTTGGTGGATTTGAAAAAATAATAATTACAAGTTTGGGAATTTATTTGATGATTTTATTTGACATTGATCATTATGAAAAATATATTAAATTGAAATTATTTTTTAAAATGAATTAATTAATGAATATCAATAATTTTGCGTTCAAATAAAAAGGGTCGTTGTAAACAAATTATGGGAAATTGAATTTTGAACGATGAGTTGATCTTAAATGATTGATTTTCCCCATGAAATTATTGATTTATTAATTTTATGAAGTACATGTGATTTTCATTAGTTTGTGGTTATTTTGGTCAATTACACTAGGTTTTTTACTCCCACACAATGGATTGATAATGATTCCACTATCTAAACCATGATCAGGCATGGTGACTTTAATGAGCTCCCCTAATGGTGTGTAGATTTATTTCTCAAAATGGATCCCCTTATTTGGTGTTCATTTTAGTGTGGACACCTTTCATGATCTATGATGATTATTTATACATTTGAGTATCCTATTTCTAGAAACTGACATATTATAGTGCATATTACATAGTGGTAGGAAATTTTTGGACTTCATGGTTACATGACATTGATTATATAACAATTTTAGTAATTACAGTTTTTTATATAAATTATTAATATTTTTTAATCAAATTTTGATATATCATCCTTCTTTTATGTTTAAATCATTCTATTACCATAAGTTCACTTCATGCATTTAGTTATTTTATTTTATTTTCATTAATAAATGTTTTAATTATTATGGATCTGACTATAAAACACATGGGGACACCCTACTAGGATTTATAGAACATACCCAACCATTTCCTTTATGATTTTATATATATTATCTTTTTCTAGGTCCCATAAATCTAAATGTACCACTTGGTGGTTGAAGATGTTCTTCGTTCATGGTTCCTAGATTGATTGAGGTGATTGGTAGAGATGTGATCCCTATTTATATTGGAAGTATGATATTTAATATTGATTTAATTTCTATCATTGATGATGTGCTATTTTGGGTAATGTATTTCAAATTTGATTCTACTACTTTCTCCTATAAAAAATTTTATTATAATAACTTGTATCATTTATCTTTCTTCTATTATTTTTGAAAAGTATCCCCTCATGATCTTATTGTGATTTGAGATTCTAGTGGCCAACCCATGGGAATCAAGAATACACTTTTCTCAATGTTTAGACCGTATCGAGTATCAGGTACAATAATATTTAGGTTGGTTCCTAAAACATTGGTATTAAAGTAATATATTTTGTATCATTTCATGATGTCAATATGTAATTTTGGTTATTATAGTATACACTAGGTAGGAGTTTTGGGAAAAAGGAGGTATGTGCGAGCGATTTCCTTACCAAAATTCATCATAATGAGATTTTTTCACTATGGTTTTTTGGGAAATGTGTCTTCATGTAATGTTTTTATATGATCATAGTATTTTACTAGTGTACCAGGGTTAATTAAAATCCTTGAAACTCTTAATTGACTTAATTATCTGTGTATCTATGCTGATATTTTCGTGTTTTTTGTTGATGATTTATTGAATCCTGCCTCTAATAACGATTTTGAAGAGGTCATAGGTGGGGCCTACTGATGAACCACAGTCGGAAAATCTTCGAGTGGTAAAAAATATTTTTTAGATATTATTATATATTTTATAATCATTGGGATGGTTAAATATATCCATTCATGTTTAGGCTCCAATTAGAGAAACATGAATGGATGAATATCATAATCATGCTCAAGAGTATCTTCATTCAAAAAAATAATTCCATGCTTCTATTTAACCTCAATAGGATAATGATTGGGTTAAAATGTTATATACACTTCTTCATTTCCAAAAAAAACATGATTTGATTAATATGAAGTATGCTGCGTTCATGCATGATGGGAAATGACCTCATTGTGATTTCTCACCCATGCTCCTTTCAAGTTGAGACATACATCATTTCGAATGGTAGGCGGCCACATGGATTTATTTAATGAGGAATTAGAAGGAATGTGGGTAGAGAGGATGGGATTTCAGGATCATCATACCATTTCTAGGGAATAATTTACTATTCCATGAGTCTATTATATATATAACATGTTTTTGTGAATCCTTTACTAAAAAGAAAATATTGAATGGGATTCCCTATATTGAACAACAAGTTAAATGGAATTTGTTGATTTTAGAATCATCGGTATGTATATAAGGTTCTCTATCAATGATACCCATTTATAAACAAATATGATATACTTATACCATTTATTATCATAGATTCTATTTTCTATCCACATAGTCAGGAAGTCAGGAATTTAACATCATCTTTGATGAAATGGCCTATTTTGATAGCATGATTGAGACCATGTAATGCATTGTCGACATACTATTGCCAAAGGAATCTGATCCCATGTAGTATAGTTCCACAAAATGAGACACATCATTCCTTTTAAGGTTATGTGATAAGAACCAAACCATGTAGTTTAATGTTATATAGAAAGAAAATTTAAGGGAATGATTCTTATTTAATAGATGATGTGGAACTTACACCGAAGTAGCTTGAAAGAACATGGAAAGAGATGTAGTCTCCCAGGTGGGGAATGATATTAATCGGAATATAGTTTGATATAGTTGGGGATGAAAGATAACTGAAATGAATCTGTATCTTTATGATGGATTTGACCCTACAGGGGATATGACCTAGAAAACAATAGGGAAATATTTGGGTGTTGGTTTGGACCTCCAAGAGAATTCATATGTGTCCCATTTTGTTGGGAATCAAATACCATATATTATAAATGGGTTAAGGCTTATTATATTGGAGGTGTCCCATGAGTAAATTCATTGGTAATGTGTCCCTTTGAATGTCGAGACCTTGTTTTTTGGAATTACACCATATAGGAGGATGACATGGGTTTGGTATTACACGTTTCAAGGAGTCCCGATATTTTCTTCATAAGGAATTTGGCCCTTTGAAAGATAAGAATTAGGTCCAGAGGTCACACTGTATAGGAGTATGTTTGTGGGTTGGGGATTACACCTTTAGAGGAGGTCCATGTTAAAAATTATGTATTATTCATTATAAGGATTCTCAACTGATAGTAGCATTTGATCATGTTAATTTCAAAATTGTAAGTAGACTCTAATCCCATGTGAGTCTTGCTCAATGTTAGAAATTAAAGGAATTAAATGAATTGGTAAACTAAAAAAATTATCTTGATATTCTATGGCATGAGGCCAAGGATATTAGAGAGGGAAAGGGAATTTATGTGCCCATATAATATTTTGTTTTCATAATTAGGAAAGTCACAACTAGATATGTATCTTTATAAAAACCATCCTAAAATGAAAGGGTATTTGTTCCAGAGGGATTCCCTAATCCTGATTTTAGAGAATATGAGGGAATAATCCACCACTATCCCTCTATAAAGGGAAAGGAAATTGGTTCATCTCATTATTTGAAATTCAGAGGCCCAAGGCACAACCTTCTATGTAGGGACCCTTTTTACCATGTGAATGTATGATTGGTAACATTCATTTGACCCCATTGATTGAATTGTTACCATTCTGAACTCATTTATAATGGGAATTCATGATCATTAGGTCATACATGTGTTCTATATACTTTGATCACATGTATCTGATTTAATTCGAATAGGACATGGTGTGGTAGTTCAAGAAGTGGGGTATTTATGGCTTAGTACAATATGAGTGTTTCTTCAGGATGGGTCCTAGTTGGGTCTTATTTCTTCATGAATGAGGTTGATGGATAATGTGTTCTGGATAGTTTGTGAAGAGGACATGGTATGGTTAAAGACTTCATGGAAGGACATAGAGGAAGAAAAACCCCTTCCTATATACTATTTTTTACAGGATCATGGCCCCCAATGATTTTTTATAAATATGGTTCACAGAATGAATGTTATTAAAGGGATTAACTGTATAGATAACAAGCCTTCATAGGGGGTTCTCTATGTGAATTTCTATTCCAAACATTTTTATTTCCTACGAGGACTTATTTTTATGATATAGAGACGGATTGTTAATCCCTCTATTTCTATGTGATATGTGGTAAAAGTTTACCCTGTGAAATCCCTATGTCAAAGTATATCATCTCTCTTACAAGAGGTCCACTAAGAATTTTATCCTCCTCCAAAATGATATATATCTCTCCCTAGTCCTTGGGTGGTGGTTTTTAATATGGTTACAATTGTAACCCATCAACCCCCTATTGTGAATTATTTTGGGTTTTAGGTTGCCACATCTCCTTGAGAGGGGAATTTATGTTTGTGGGGGCCATAAAAACAAAACACCTCACCCCTCAAAGTGAGTTTTTATATAGGGGTTGATGAAATTTTGCCTCTTTATAAAAAGTGAATTTTCATTTTGGGGGCCTTGAAATAATGCTTCAACTCACAATAATACTTTTCTTTTGGGGTGGGGATAAGGAATATATCTTTCCCAACAATTCATTTTTTTGTGGAGAAAAAATAAATATGAATCTCCCTATAAAGGTAATATTTTTATGGTTGAGAGATTTGGGGAAGGAAGACATCTCTCCCTAAAAAAGTGATTTTTCATTTATAGGGAAGAAAGAATACATCATACCAGAAAAATTATATTTTTCATTTATGGGGTGGGGTGAAAGTGAATATTTCTCACCCCAAAATGGTAATTTTCAATTTTTTTTGGAAAATGGAAAATGTCTCACCTGAGAAACTGATTTATCATTGGGATAGGAATGATGAATATGTCTTTCTCTACAAAAGGAATTCTTATTTTCAAAGGAAACTGAAGATTTCTCTCCAGAAAAAGGAAAAAATTTATTGGGGGGGTAATGTAGATGAATCATGTAACAAATGAAATTTTGTATGTGGAATATCTATGGAGAGGTTTTATGTTAAGTCAGTATATAGAGGTTCTATGTAGAGAAGATACATGCATAGTGAGTGTGCCATTTTTCGCTCTTATTACTTTACCATTTTAATATTAATGAAATAGATCAATTGAATTTAATCCATCAATTTAAAAATGCATAAAATCCTTTTAATCATCCATGATAAGTTTTCTAAACCCAAAATATTCCCCCCAATATAATGAGATCTAATCAACATAAAGAAACTCAATTTTGAGGAAGAATTTTTTCTGGTTGAATTCAGTTTGGAATGATTTGTGGGGTGCATGTGGACCTGAAGAAGGGACCATTCCTATAAAAGATTTCAAGATTGACACATTTGTCACATTCGGAAATCTACATCTTTACATTCAATTAGAACTCTCCCGCATACCATCTATCTTCACATAGAATTTCCTCCATGAACTACCTTTTCTATATAGAGAACATTCTCATCCCCAAAATGGTATTTTACTTAAACTCCATATTCTATTATATTTTTTAAATACTCTAATGTATCCATATATTTTTTTGTATTGTGAATGAAATACATCACAGTTTTTATAGTGTCACACTTAATTTTTAGTCTAGACAACTTTATATTTTTATGATATTATTTGTATAACATATTTCTAAAGATTTATCTTATCACAGGGATAAAATAGATTTTGAAAAAATGAGTATTTTCAGGTTTTTTAACTACATATGCCTTGATTGAGAGAGGGGTTTCTATTTTTGAAAACAACAATAATGATCCTCCAACTCAAATAATTCCACAATATGGTATTCCTAAGTGTCTTATTTTAATAATGATTCTAGATTATCCATTTTTCAAAAAAATTACCACTATATTATTTTAGCATTCAAGATGATGCACTAATTCCACCAGTCAATAAAAATCATCCATCTGCATGGTTTGAGATTTCCTCAGCTTGTTTTCATGTGGACATTTGTAAAGACCCGACCCCAATTTCTAGTGCTGGTACCTTATTACATTATATTGGAATGATTATAAGAAATTCGTATCCATTAGGAACAAATAGATTAGTATGATTTGAAATCCAGATATATACATAAGTTCAACATTATAACTTGAAATTAAATTCAACATTTAATTTTTCTTTTGGAATAACAACAACTATAAGTATGTCCATATAGGACATTATTAATAATATTCTTCATGTACTGAGCAAATGATTGATAAGAAAGGGGTGATCTAAAATGATCAGTAAGAGTAAGCATTACAAGAGAAGATAATATAAACATTAGGCATGATAAATAATTGAAAACTCATACCTTTAAAAGAAAAACGTGAACATGATATGGCATGAATAGAGTTGAGTAAATATTACCATAAAAATCATATTAATGGTTACTCTACTTTTCGAATAACCTCATAAAATTTGAAGTTATATCTTCATTATAAGGGAAATTCATAAGATGGAGAGTCTAAAACATTCCGTCAAGGCCACATCCAAGTCATATAAAAATTATTAAGTCCTTGGCCAAAACCTTATCTAAAAATGGGGAAGGTTTCATCCAAGTCCGTATCTATTGGTATCATGTGACCTACCGATGCATCTAGGTGCAATAGAATGACCCAGAAATCCCATAATAAGTCCAATTCATTCCTTATATGAACGAGGAGAAATATAAACAACAAATATATTTATATAGAAACTATCATATGAAACCTAAGAAACTTTTCCTGAACATTAAGCATAAACATTAACCATCAAGAGTAAACTGATAAAAGGTTTTATGGTAGAAAATCCACAGTCAAAATAATCATAAACCATTCAATTATATATGGTAGATTATTTCATTAAATATTAATTCCAATAATAAAAACTAATCATCAAGTGTGTTCATACAGATGAAGATACTCTAATAAAATCATCAAGTAATTATTGACATAATACACTTTTATTCTAAAAAAAGGGTTCATTGAAAAATAATTTGTATAAAAACATAAGTTAATTAAGATATTATTTTAATAATATAATTAGTCATTTTAAAAATATAATGGTTTCGAAAACATATTTTAGAGTGCCCTTTAACATAGGTAGGAATTTGAGCAATTCCCTTTAATCGTGCTTGTATTATGAGAAGAATTTTTGAGAGATCCTTTTGAAATATATGAATCCCCATAAATAGAAGTAGAATTTTTGTTGGTATATATATATTTAACATTATCATAGAATATATGATGATTACATATGAATAAAAATATAGTTTGATTAAGTTTGGTATTGAATAAGAGTAACTAGAATGAAAATAGAGGTTCATGTAGAAAACTATTACCTTATGTCCGAAGGTGTTCTTCACATGATCTTAATGACCAGAATAATGAAATTTAGGATCATAAATTAATGCAACTATAAAATCATATACATGTAATATATTTATTATTATCTTCATTCAAGTAATTTTTATGGGTTATAAGATTCAATTTCATTGTTTGGGAGTGTTTTGTTCCATGGTTTTCATGATCAGTTTACTTATATTCATGTATGGATGAACATATAGATTGAGTATGGTTTTCTAGAATTTATATTGTATATTATTAGTTAAAAAAATAATATTACATGGTAATAAATTCATTTGGTTATTCACAGTTAAGATTAACCGTTATATTAAACATTAATGACAATTGTTTGGGTTAATTGGCGGTTTTTGTTCAGAACGAACTCATTTTGATTTATTAATTATTATCATGTGTCCAAGAGGATTAAAGAACCCTAAATAAGTTATAATACATATATAATAGTTTTTTTCAACTATAAAAATTGTTTAATTACATGAATTGAAAATTTTAAATGAAATTGAAAACCCAACTTCCTTGAATGTTATAAATTAACATGTCTCAGAAGGTGTTTTCATTTCTAGTTTAAAATACGCGGAAATGAGAGACGATGAATAATTATTAAATTATCATAAAAATATTACAGTATTTGTAAGTTTTTAGGTTCATCACAACATTTTTATTAAATGAGGTGAGGATATAAAAATAAAATAAAGGAACTTTAAATAAACGAAATTAAAAGAGGAATTTACCTCTTGAAGTAATTTTCTTTGAAAGCCTCTCTAGGATAGAGGTTTTAGTATGTTTATGTGACCAAGAACTGATAGAGGTTGGGGATGAGATTTTGAGGATATTTAATCAGAATTTATAAAAGGAACAAGGCTTTATAAGAGTGAAGAGAAGAGGGAGGGAGGGGGGTTTTATAGTGGAGGAGAATAGGGTTTTCCCATTATTTTAATCATTATATTTTTATTTTTCCAAATGCAACCAATAGTGTTGATGAATGTGACTACACATAGTAATAAGTCAATTTTATAATGAACCAATGGTCATTTAAATAATCCATGCCAAAATCATGCTGAAAAAATTCATTATTTAGCATATTTCATAAATTATCGAATTTTACTATTCTACAAAAAAATTTAAGTATTTTAGAAATATACCAAAAATTCACCAAAACCATTTTTTGATGTATAGAATTAAAAAATTACCTCAATTTTTTGAGAATATTTTTATAAATGTTATTAATTTACTTTTTAAATAAAATCACAATTTAATCGCAAAATAACAATTTAAAAACTATAATTTGTTTTATATCACCTTGAAGTATTAATCAAGATCTCATTATCTTATAACCTTAAGTCAATAAAATAATAATGTGATTTACTATTCATATATTTAATATTGTTATTCATAAGTGTATTTTACTATTCACCAAAAATTATGTTTGTCTTATCAGAATCTATATATCTTACTAAACACAATTGTGCATGTCAGTTTTTCGAAATTCAAATCACAGAGGTGGTAAAATATTATTTACTTACTAGGTTACAACAATGTGGAGTTTTGTAGAGACTTAGTGTTTGATGCATTCCATATTAAATTTATTTTTTAAAATAATGAGGTGTAACATTATCCCCTCTTTACAAAAATTTCATCCTCGAAATTACAAGAATGATACCTCACCAAAGATTCTGGTAGTTAATCATCATATGCACCCTAGGGCCCCATGTTGCCTCTTTGATTTTATAGTTTTACCAAAGTATCGTTACCTATAAAGTTGTACAATTCCTCAAAACTTGTTCATTAGTGTACAAAATCCGGATAGGCTCTTCACATTAAGATAAGACATTTTCTAATTCAATACCTTTAAAAGTGAGGACATGTGTTGGGTCTGACATGTACTTTCTCAGCAATGAGACATGAAACATATTATGTACTTTAGATAGGAAAGGTGTCATAGAAAACATATATGCAGAAACTAAAATTCTCTCCATAATTTAAAATGGTCCAGTGAACCTAGGGCTCAGTTTCCCTTTCTTCCCAAATATTATTACACCATTCCCTAGAGATAAATTTAAGAAAACATGATATCCCACTTGAATCTCCAAATCCTTACTTTGATTATTAATATATCTTATTCTTAAAATTTCATCTTCTTTGATATGGTATTGAATATTCTTTACCTTCACTATTTTTCCTTCAAAAAATTTAGACCCACAAGATTAAAATCATTAACTTAATACGAACATGTTAGTGTATGTAATCTCTTTCCATACAATGCTTCAAATGATGCCATTTGAAGGTTTGGATGGAAATTATTATTGTATAAAAACATCACCAAATGTAAATACTAATCCCATATACCTTGAAAAACAAGTGATAATTATCTCAACATGTCTTATAATTATTGGATCATCCATTATGATTTCCTATTAGTTTGTGGGTGTTAAGAAGTACTCAAACAATTCTTGGTTTCCCAAGCATTCTGAATAATTTTATAGAATTTCATTGTCAATCATAGATAACAATTTTACACAATTGAGAGAGGTTCCCCATGATGTCTCACAACTTCATTGATATAATGTTTCTCTAGGTTCTCCAGTGGTAAAACCTCTCATATAGTGAGGAGATGTGAATATTTCATAAGTCGATCAACAATTTCCCATATTTTTTCATTATTTCAGGGATTTTTTGGTAATCTAGTGACAACATCAATGGTGATGTCATCCTATTTCCATGTAAGAATAGGTAGAGGTATCCTTACTCCTCTTAGATGTTTTCATTAATCCTTCTCTTATTGTAGACTAAACATATTGATACATAATCAGCAATTTCCCACATCATGTTGTCCCACCATAAATGTTCCATCAAATCTCTATACATTTTAGTGATACTAGGGTGTACAGAGAAATTAAAGCTATGGAAATAATCCAATAACTCCCTTTTTATCTCGGGTATAGAGGGAACACATAGCCTCTTCCCAAATATCAGAATTCCATCTTCACATACACAGTTATCAAACTTCCCCTCTTTCACAGCATTAATTTTCATTTGTAGGCTCTCATCATCAGGTAGAGAGATTTTAATCCTTTCTAGTAAATATGGTTAGGATATCAAATGAAAAAGTAGTGATTTTTTACCTGTATTGATAATTAACACGTCCATATTTACTAGATCCATAAACATAGGATCCCTTTTAATCCTCATTTTTTTTTAGAATTACAAGATCCTTCCTACTCAATGCATTAGCTACCTTCTTTTACAAGACTGGGTGGTAGTGTATGGAACAATAAAAATCTTTGAGTAGTTGAAGCTGTCACCTTTTCCTCATGTTGAGTTCTTTCTGTGAGAAGATATATTTCAAGCTCAAATAATACATATATATCTCATATATTTAGCCATAGATATAATGTCTCTATATCTTTACAGAAATTATTACCGCTTCTAACTCAACATCATGAGTAGGATAGTTTTGTTCATGATTTTTTAACTGCCTAGTTGCATAGGAAATAACTCTATCATTCTGCATAATGACACAACCATTTCCTTTATTTGATGCATCACTATAGATCACAAACACATCATCCCATGATGGTAGAGTTATGATCATTGCACTCACTAATATGCTCTTCAATTCCTTGGAACAGTCCTCGAATTATTTTTCTATATGAACTTAACCCATTTACATGTATGCTTGGTCATTTTTTGGGATAAATGGATGATGTTCTGAATAAACATCTGATAATAACCTGTTAAACCAATAAAACTATTCACCCCAGTTATGTTCATTGGAGTAGGCCATTCTTTCACAACCTTTTTCTTTGTTGTGTCAACAAATATTCCATCATTAGAGACAATGTGGCCATGAAAGGAAATTGATTGAATAAAACATTCAAAATTTCCAAACTTATGATATAATTCACTTCATAGAGTCTTCAAAATAGTGTGGAAGTGATTTTCATGATCTTCGTAGTTTTTGAAGTATACCAACATATCATCAATAAATACCACCACAAAATCCTCATGATATTCCTTGAAAACACTTTTCATTAGATCCTCGAAAATAGAGGGTGCATTAGTCAGTCCAAAAGGAATTATTGTAAACATGTAATGCCCATACCTGTTTTGAAATATTGTTTCTGGAATTTATTCCTTCCTCACAATCAAATGATGATATCCATATAAAAGTTTAATCTTCACAAAATATTGATCTCCATGATGTTGATAAAATAAATCATTAATGCATGGTAGGGGATTCCAGTTATTTATTATTATATCATTAATCTCCCTATATTCAATGCACAACTTCATAGAGACATATTTCTTTGTAACTAAAAGAAAAGTTGATTCATGTAGAGAAACACTAGGGTAAATAAATCCATTATCACTCAATTCCTATATTTTTTTCATTAGTTCAACAAATTACAATGTGGCCATTCTATAAGGGGTCTTTGATATGTACCTTGAATCAAGAATTAAGTCAATATAAAACTCAAATTCCCACTCTTGAGGATGTCTAGGTAAATAATTTGGAAACACGTCAACATATTCTTTCAGAATATGTACATCCTCTATTTGAACATTCCTTTCCTCACACATAGTTATTGAATTCCCTTCCTCCCTAATAATTGAATTCAGTAGAGCTACTAGAGGTGGATCTTGATGAGAATCAGTTGGTGATGTTTATCCTATAATGATAAGGGATTCCACATCATCCTCAAAAATTGTAATCTCCTTCTTCTTAAAATAAAATTTCTCATCATGGTTTGAAAGATAATCCATACTAAGGATTATATAAAACTCAACAATGGCTATGATAATAAAATAAATAGATAAATAATGTTTATATTCCATAATGGGGACTTCTTGAGACAACATTGTTGCAATGATACATTCCTTTGGAGTTTTGACTGCCAACTCCCTTATTAAATCAAATTGAAAATATCAAATTTTCTTAGAAAACTGGGAAGATATGAAGAATGAGATGATCCAGAATCAAATAAAACAATAGCTATGTTTGATGAAACAATTAAATTACGATCCACCACATTATTAGGAAATTCAATATTAGCTGTTGTGATTACATATGGTTTCCCCTTATCCCTTGGCCATTTTTGAGGCAAGTATCCTTGACCCTTTACAAAATCATCAAAATAGTGTCATGTCTATCTACAATTATATCAATGGACATTAATGTATTCTCACTTCTACTTGTAAACACCAGGATGATGGAATTTCTATCTACACTTGTAGCACACCCCTTTTCCTCTTAAGCAGGCACCATGGTGTATCCTTCCACAATTATCACAGGGAGGAAATTCAACTCTTCTCTTATTCCCAATATCCTTATTTCCTTTTCTAGTGTTTTCAGAAACCCAATTCTTCTCTTTATTTTCATTAAAGTCATAATACATAGAGAAATTCGTTTCCCTCTTGATAGCACGTGATGATATATATTCTTTGTGATGAGAAGGTTTGACAAACCAACGCCCACCAAAGGAATGGATATGGGAAATCAATGAATAAATTAATCTTGTTCCTTGGATTATTTATATAGTCTAAAACATTCATTTCTAACCTTGTGATTTTAGCTTCATACTTTTCAACACTCTCATCTTCCATTTTCCTCAAATAGAGAAACTACCTTTCCATATATGCTCGTTGTTCATGAGGAAAGTATTAATATAAGAAAATTTCATTATATCCACTCCATTCTATGTTTCCTATATCTTAATCCTCCTTTTTGTTTTGAATTAGTTACCACCATTGACTAGAATCTCTCAAAAGATGATAAATTACCATGACAAACTTATCCCTTCCATTAATTCCCAATCCAAGAAATGTCTTTTCTGAGAAACTTATCCATTGTTCTTCTATGGATGAGTTTTTAGTCCTATTAAATGATGGAGTTTGTTGTCAAAAAAATGATCTAACATAGATCCTCTACATTGTGGATCCAGATGCTCCATACGATTAAGGTTATTGTTTATAACCCGAGTAAGTTGTCCAAGTATAGTTATAAGTTTATACGTAGTAGTCACAACATGATATCCAACCTCATTATCTTGAACCTGAGGTATTTACCTACATGAGATATTTGTGTTCATGAAGTTTCCATTCCATTCAATAGGATCATTCCTAATCAATGGAATACATTAGATTAGGTTATGAATCATAATTTACTATATCATCTTATAAAAAATTCTTAACATAAATAAAAATCATATGCATGGTTAATCCCATAATCATAAACATGGTTTATTTGAGGAAACATTTGCATTTAAATGCATCATAATGTAATTAAATTAAATTGTAAATTATCCAAAGCATATCCCTATGGAGTGTCAAACTAGGTGAAAATTAAAGCCTGTTTTCTTGTACTAGGATTCCCTAGGTAATGCCCAAAACTCTTTGTCAGAGTTTTCAATCCTAGGTACATCTGTTCCAGAACCACATCCAGTTCTAATATCCAAACATGAATTTATTTTTTAGAAATATCCACATAATATATTACTTACCAAAACTCTAATATGTTCTTGTTTTTTTATCCTAAAATACTATCTTAGGGTTTTGTTCCTTAATAAACCTTTTCTAAATCTATTTTCTAGGTTTTCTACTAAAATTTATCTGATACAAACTATAAAGACCCAATCCCAGTTGCCTAGAGCCAGTGTCATATTAAATTACATTGGAATGATTGCATGAAAGTCATATCCAGAAGTAATGATTGTTTTAGTAGATTTGGAAATCCAAATACATACATAATTTTGACATTACAACATCAAATGAAATAAAACATATATGTTTTTTTGGGAACATCGACAAATATCAGTTTATACCTATAGTCCATTCACAATAAACCTCATCATGTCCTGAGAAAATGAAACATAAGAAAGGGGTGAGATCAAATTCTCAGTAAGAGTATGAAATACAGTGGAATATAACTTAAACAATAGGTAGGTGAATAACTTAAAACACATTCCTTTAAAAGAAAAATGTGAACATAATATGGTATGAATATGAGATGAGTAAATATTTCTATAAAAAACAAAACAATGGGTATTATAGTAGGTGAATAACCTCATGAAAATTGAATTTCTAGCAATATAATGAGATAAATTCAAATAATAGATATTCTGAAACATACTATCAAGGCCTTGACCAAGACATCTAAAAATTATTAAGTCTTCAGTCAAAACAATATCTAAAAATGGTGAAGGCCTCTACCAAGTTCATATCTATTTGTCTCATGATACCTACTAATGCATCAAGGGGATATAGAGGGACCCACCCATGACATAATAAGTCCAATTCAATCCTCATATGAGTAGGTATAAAAATTAACAACATGTAAAATCATACTAAAACTAACATATTAATCATCAAAAACATTCCTTGAACATTTAGCATAAACATTATCCATTAGAAGTAAGTTGTTGGGTGTTTTTAAAGAAGAACATCCACAATAAAAATAAGAAAAACCCATTAAATTAAATATAGAATATTATATCATAAATTATTAATCCCAATAATAAATAAGAATAAACAAGTGTGTTGAAACATATAAATATACTCTTATAAAATCATCAAGTAATTATTGAGTTAAATACTCGTTTATTTTGAAAAGAAGAGTTCTTCTGAAAATGTATTTTTATAAAACCATAAGTGAATTAAGATAGTATTTAATAATTGAATGAGTGATTTTATAAATATAATGTTTTATAAAAACATATTATAATGTTACCTTGAAAACAGGTAAGCATTTTATAAATTTATTTGAATCAGGATTGTATTACGAGATGAATTTCGGAAAGTTCCTATTAAAACATATGAATCCCCCTAAATGAAAGTTGGAATATGGTTGGTACATATATATTTATCATTATCATAGAATATATTATTTGTACATATTAATAATTAATAATTTAATTGAGCTGTGTACAAAATGAAAATAATGTGAAATACAATGGAGGTTCGGGTAGAAAATCCTTACCTTTAGTGTGAAGGTGTTCCTCACTTGATCTTAATGAACTGAATAAAAAAATTTAGGTTAATAAAAAAATTAGTCTAGAACCTCAGAAACATGTAATTTATTAATTATTAGGTTCATTCATGGACTTTATATGGGTTAAGAGATTCAATTTCATTGTTTGTGAATGTTTTGTTACTTGGTTTTCATGATTGGATTACATATATTCATGTACGGATAAACATGTTGAATGAGAATTTTTTTCTAGAACAAAAGTTGTATGTTATTAGAGAATGACCCGAAGATTTCATGTTCACACAATTAATTTGGTTATTTTGGAGTGAATATGAATCATTATGTAAAACTTTAATGACAATTGTTGGGTTAATTGGCGGTTTTTGGTCCCAACGAACTAATATTAATTTATAAATTATTATGTTGTGTAAAAAGGCTTAAAGAAACATAAATAAGTTATAATACATATATTATAGTGTTTTTTAACCATAAAAATGGGTTGATTACCGTAATTGAATATGATAAGAGAAATTGAACATGTCATCCTTGAATGTGATAAATTAATACATCTTGGATGGTGTTTTCATTTATAGTATAAAAGAAGGGGAAAGAAGAGAAGATAAAGAATAATTACATTATCAAATACAAAATTACAGTACATGTAAGGGTAATTGATTCATCACAAAATTTGGATAAAATGAGGTGAATAAAGAAAAAGAAAAGAAATGAACTTGAATGAAATGAAACGAAAAGAGGAATTTACCTCTTGGGGTAGTCTTCCTTGAGAGCCTCTTTAGGGGAGTGTTTTTGGTATTTTTATGAGAAAAAGGGATGATTGATGTGAGGGAGGAGATTTTGAGGATATTTGATAAGAAATTAGATAAAGAACAATCCTTTATAGTAGTGAAGAGAAGTGGGAGTGAGGGGGTTTTTTATAGTGGAGGAGAGGAGAGTTTCCAATTATTTTATTCATTATTTTATTATTATGCCAAATACAACCAATAGTGTTTATGATTGTGACCAAAAACAATAATATGTTAATTTGACTTTGAACCAATGGTAATTTACATAATCCATGACTCAATAATTATACATAAGTTCATTTATTTCGCATATTTCGTAAATTATTGAATTTCACTATTCAACAAAAATTCAAGTATTTAAGAAAAATACCGAAAATTCACTCTAACCATTTTTGATTCATATAATTCATAAATGAAATCCATTTTTTTAAAATATTTTTGTACATATGAATAATTTAATTTTTTTAAAAAATCATAATTTCTTCGAAAAAAAAAATTCAAAACTATAATTTGTTTTATATCACCATAAAAATTTAATCAAGATATAATCATATTATAACCATAATACAATAAAATAATAATGTGAGTTACTATTCATAAGGGTAATATTACTATTCATATTATAATTCATAAGGGTATGTTACTATTATCTAAAAATTATATTTTTATTATTGAAGCCTAAATATCTTACTGAACGCAACTGTGTATGTCAGTTTTTTGAAATTCAAATCACAGAGGTGAAAAAATTATGATCACTGAATAGGTTATAAAAAAGTGGTTTTTTGTAGAGACTTAGTGGTTCATGCATTCCATATTAAATTTATTTTCAAAAATCGTGGCGTGTTACAACATTTCAATAGAAAGACATAACATCTTTGAATCGAGTGGAGAGAAGGTTTTTATTTTGATTGGATCACTATGGACGTAGGGTAACTACATAATCAAGACATATCCTTGAAGATTAATATTCAAAATAATAATTCCATTTTCAAACTCTCATGAGGAAATCCCAATGGAGTGTTGATATCAAAGAGGAATTTCTAGTTTTGAGAGAGTTTTTCTCATGAATTATAATTCACATTCTAGGTGCACTGGAATTTCCTGGACTTTCCAGAATGATAAGTGGTCATATACTCAAACCATGTAGAATGGATTTCTCAGTTTGTTTTATTTTCTCCATCAATGGTCGTACCAGAACTAATCAGTCATTGGTGTATGAGCACTAACAATAATAATTTACCACATTGTGAAATCATGATCATCGAGTGGGATATTTACCATTAATAAGTAATTACAATTATTGGTAATATGTATAATGAATTAATTCCTATAACTAACACCATGTAAAACACCGACGCAATAATCATGAGGTGTTACAAATTCAATCTAGGACACTCTCAATGAAGGAAACCATACAAAATGGTATTACCTTATTTGATCAGATGTATCTCTAGAATTTTGGTTGGGTGGATTATTCAGCATTTTTTTAAGTGGTTGTATCTTCCTATCTCATGATGACTATACCGTTTTCATTGTTTTCACCTGGTCAATGGTGATCACATTGTCCAATGTATAAACTATAAACTATGATGTATCCACTCATACTCATATTCATGAGTTTTTCAGTTGAATATATGAGTGGAGGTCCCCACATCTCCTATTCAAACCATTTCAATTTGGATATGGTTGGGTGGAGGATCACATTCAACTTTATGAATATCAGTATACTGTTATGATCCCTTATGACGACATTAACCCCACACTGCTCAACATTGATTCCATTAACCCAAAATTCATGGATGACGATGATGATACTTTTTTCTAAAGTATATTTCCTGTTTTGGGTTCATTTCATTTTCATTACCTTATATAGTGGTGCTAGATAATGTTAGAATGACTTTAGAAGAACATTCACAAGTCATGTCATTGCGAGTTGAGTTTTTGAATTTCTATGTACGTGGAGCGCCTATTAAAAATCCTTATTATTCATACTGGTTCACAAGGTAATTTGGGATTCCAAAATAGGTCTTATATTTAGTATTACATACAATTATGAGGGAATCAGACCTATTCATTCTTCCTCAGTTGTGGCTGATGATAAGGTATGAGGAATTAAGAATGGAATTTTATTTATCTCCTAGGATGCTCAGACAAACTCTGTACTATCTAAATAAGGATTCATAATATATATAATATTATTCATGAAGCCATTCACTGAGTTGTCTTGGGATTCTAGGGCCCAATGAGGCCGGGTGTGGTGATGTTAAAAAAATTTAGAATATATAATCACACACATAGTGTTTCTTTAGAAATTAATAGAAAATCCCTAGTAGTGACATGGATTATAATTTTGATCCTATGTTCTAGTTCACAGCATTCTGTTTAACTAATACATGATAAAAAATTTATTTGTGATGGGTGTTGGGTGGCAGGCGGGTCCTTAGAGAGATGTTAAATGGAGGATATTTTTTTAATAAATTTTTTTAAAAAATATTCCTCACCCCTTGTGTTCTCATTGTATAATAATAGGATCAAAACCCATATCCATCATTGATCAATGACTGAACTGTGGAAATCTATGAGGATATGATGATTCGTTGATCTCTGATCTTTAAGGAGATCACTCTGAGATCATACATCATCGACTCTCAAACAAAAATCTAACCCAAAATATTTTTTGATTCACCAGAATATAGGACAGATTGATTAAATGTCATGATAGCCATTTTATAGCCATCTTGTGTTTTTGGATCCCTTATATTATTTTTATGGACCCCATTTGGGTAAATATAGAGGTTTTGGGGGAAATTAGAGAGAATTTGGAGGCTTTTAGGGAATTTATGTTCAAAATTCTTGATCACATGGAATGTGGTGTTGGGTCATATGTCTTGTGTTCTTCCTATTTTAGGATGTTGAGTTTTCTAGACTACAATCTACTGACAAGGGATTAACATCGGGTAGTGAAACAACGTCATGTGGCCATGTGAAATGTCTATACAAGTTGTGTGAATGTACTGACCATGTGAAATTACACAACAACATGACATGATCTTGGGGTTTTTGAAACAGGCATCTAAAAGAGGCATTTCCATGATTTTTTTCATCATGTACATGCCTTGTACCATAGGGTACAAACAAGGCATGTCACACATCTAGTTGAGCCATGTCGGAATGCATAGAGTCAGGGCCCATGTGAGGAAATACACATCATATACATGTTGCACACACTGTGTAAGCACACATGGACGTCGAATAAATGAAGAATTGGAAACAATAATGTTTTCAAGAGGGGTCACTTGATTTGTAGACCCCTTATGTTCCTTTTATTATTCTGTTAGTGATATTTCGACCATTCATGTCACCTTCATTAAGTCACCGATTTGGGGTTTTGAGTAGACAATCCTCATATATAATCTACAGATAAGGTGATCGTGTCCATGGTTGGGTTATTTGAGGTTTGATGCGAGGAGATTTTGTGGGTTGCTCCAGTTAGTGACATTTGAACTAGTAGTGGTTGAGTAGTTCACTTATTTTACATTCCCTATGATGGTATAAAGTGGCATTACATATAGAGGACAATAGTGTGATCCCATTAATAGGATGAGCTTGGATATAATTGTTGCATACCTCTAGGGAGTTTGAGGTTAATGAATCTATCATATAGTATCATTTGATCTAGTTTATTATTTCTTAATTACTAACACTATACTGGTAGTGATCCCCCTGTATAGCTTTTTGGCTGATTAGGGATTGTGGCATCATCAGTTAAACGATACCCTACAAAGCATGCACTATTTGTAGGGTTTGGGGATCATTCATTTATGAAACCCTACTGAATAGAGTGTCTTCATATGGTTGTTGAATCATCGATATATGGTTCCCTACCTTACTAGTTTTACCAGGTGGGGTTTGTGGAATCATTGCAACCACTACAAAATGGAAAAAAATCCCTTAAATGAGTGACATGATCTATGAGATGTTAGATTTTGTCTTTGGTGTCCTCAAATGGTATTGGGCGTGATCCCCTTTCTATGTGTTATTTTAGTTATTAGATTTTGTTTGTGGTGTCCCCTAGTAGTTCTATGAATAATCCCCTCTCCAAGGAGGTGTGATCATCAGTTTTCTAAATTGGATTTTTTTCCACCATAAGTTATTTTAGTGACCCTCTTCTGAGTCATGAGTCATTTCATCTATCTAGTAGTGTTATTTACATCCCTCATTAGAGGAGAGTGAGATCCCCTATTTGAGTATCGAGATCTGTGAGGTTTAGTGTGAATTTATTCATGGAGTGATATGAAGAGCATGTTCTGTTGGAAATATGACACATGGGATGGTGGGGATGTTCCATCAATTACTAAACACACAATAGAGTGGTTTCTCTGAGATGTTCTATTATAAATTGAAGATTTTTCTCTCCTGGATTTTATTTCTTAGATGAGTTCCACATAGGATGAATAAGCTCATTTAGTGTGTTCTCCTGGACTAGAATTACCTTCTATCCTTAAGTGTATCCTTATTACTATCTATGAGGTTATAACCATGGGAGACATGGAGTTCGAGATGATTATATATTGAGTTTTTATGTATTTCATTTTATTTTTAGTAACATCATCTGGATTTTCACACCATTTGGTGTGAGAAGATTGATCATGTATATCTGAGGATGTATGATATGGAGTATCTATCTCTATTGGGTTCCCTTAGGTAATGTCGAGCAAGCTAGTACATTTCAGTTTCACCCTTACATTATGGGTATTTTGGGTTACTATATTTTATTATTACACTAAAACATACATGGGATTTTACTACACATGTTATTTCTTGTGAAACCCACTTGCCTTTTTCATGAGTCCTTGGAGGACCCGAGGTAGGTAGAGTTTAGTGAGATTTACCAAGTGATGTGTTTATAGAATCATGGATAAGTATCTATCTAGAAATTTCATTTGAAATAAATTCCCTCAATCTATATAAGTAGGATGATTTTAAATTTTTTTTGGGAAGTCGTTTAATTTTCATCTTTTTGTGATTTTTTTGTACAATTATTTTGGGATTTAAGTATGAATGTATTATATTTTTCATCTTTTTATATCTCTTCACTAGTGCATGGAGGAAAATATGGTTCCTTGAATATAGGTACAATAGGATAAGGCCCCCATTGTGTGTGATATGACTACTCAGTAAAGAAATCCAACACCTGGCCTTTGTAGGTGGGTTTGTGTAGTCATGAATCATGCCCTATTGGGTTGGGACATGATAGAGTGGTATAAAAGGAGGTTCCACTTTGGTAAATCAATGTTATGATCTTAGTTTGGTATTTATAAAGACATTGTTAAAGTGTTTCATGTTATACATTCAGGCAAGGGACTCAAGTGTCCATGTAGAAGCTGATGTTGCCATTCACTAGGAATATGCCAACCATTTTTCAACTTTGTGAATTTAGACAGTATTTTCTAGGATGTTTTGGTACTAAAATCATATAGGATTGTTTTGTGGTTTTACTTACAATCTTGTGTTAGTTCAACTGATATAATAAATGATCATTTAAAATATTGATTCCTTCTGGATGCCTCCCTAAGGAAAACCAGATGGTTTTCCATGGGGATATTTTTATGACAATGAACCCATAGACAAGGATTCTATATATGTACTAGGTTCAATATATAGACCACTTAGTGGTCCCCTAGTTGAGCCTTCTCTTATAGAGCATTAGGTTGTGCTAGAAATTTAGGACTAGGATGTGCATAAGTTAAATGTGTTTCATGAGTTTCATAGGTAGAGATCACTAAGGTATCAGGGTGATCCTGACACCCAGCATCTGATGACATTCTTGTGGGAGTCACACAAACATTCCACCTTGTATTGAATCATCATGATCAGATGGTGGTCCTTGAGATGATCCATTTTCATGGATCAAACGAGTGTTGGTGGAGACTGGTGATGAAGACCCATGATGAGATGATTTTCAAATGGTTCAATTTTGATTGGATCTTCAGGTAATATTTTCATCCATCCAAATTGAGATCAGTGCATATCGAGGAACTTCTACTGATTCTGAATCAATACTTGTCGATGTAAGAGAATGTTGTGAGGTTCACAGACCTTTTATCATACCCCCATTATATGGTTAGAGATATATTCATAGAACACATAACTTCGAGTAGGGATTATGTTGGGTGATCAGATTTTTTCTGTCATAAATTTGAATTCTCACCCACATAAGATCTCTTGAGAATACCAAGGTGGTGGAGATCATTATGGATGAGAAGACTCCAACTATTAGTCCTAGAAAGACAAATGTTGTGACCTTTGTAGTTGGTAACCGATAGACGGATTAGAGATACATGCAAAAAAATGCTTTAGTAGATGGTACTAGAATAGAGGGTATAATGGTCAAGTATTCTAGGATTGTTTTGTTCAGCTATAGGAGATGTAGTGTTATGATTTTTAAAGCCAGGAACAACTTTCTAGGGGTTCTCCAACCCACCATGTTGCAGATAGGGAGGTAGCCAATGGAATTCCTTGGAAGAAGTATCATGTTTAGCATGGAGTAATGAATGATGATAGACATGGTGTAGGATCATGGAGAGATATTGGAGGTGGAAGTTTGTTCATGTTCTGAACACCACCCCTAGGTGGTCCACACCATGCTTAGTGAGATAAAGGATAGGGGAAATGATATCGACATTTCAAAGAGGAAAATTTCCTGTAATTTGTGAGGATTATTAGAGGTAATTTTTATGTTATATATACATTTTATAGTAGTTGTGTTAAAAAAATTATCTGAGGTACTCTTTTATTTATCTTTATTTTTGAGTTTTTGTATAGGGTGACATGGGGCATCGGTATATCCTTATGATGTTGTTGTTTTCATAGATTCTGGTGCATAAGGAAGAGGGATTCATGCCCCATCATGATTTTTTTGTTTGATGCATGTAAAACCTTGTGGTAGATTAAGTACCACGAGAAGTGGATAGTATCATGGTGGTGCAAAAATCCCCTTCAGCTTGAATGTTCAGGTCAAGTATTCATGTTAGCGGTTTACCCGGGGGAGGTAAGACCCAATGTATAAACAAAGAAAGCCCTATGTTTTTTGAGTGGACCTTATGTTCATGGAATAGTGATTTTATCTGAGGAACATGTCGAGGTTATTGGGTGGTGTGACAAAAATTTAAACTCAAAAGGTGTGTAGATGCTTCACCCATGAAGTCATTTTCTTTATATTTGGACCAAAAGTGTGTAGGAAAGATAGTTACACAAAAATTGGATAGTGTCAAGGTGTGGTTGATGTGTTCCTTTTAATTTTTTAGTCATGGTATTGTAAATTTTGTATAAGCATCAGGTTATTGAGCTAATGGACCACTATAACTTTTGACTACAGATGGATTATAGAGGATGGTGTTTTTCACAAATCATGGTTGAGAATTCAAGTGTCATTTTTTTCATGATTTCGACCAGGTTGGAGCTGGGCTTGGGTGTGGTGGCCTTTGTGATTCTTTAGAGTGCATTTTTTGAAGAATCACGATAACCCTTGGTGAGCTTGTTGGCATGTGATTCCGAGATGAGACCACATCTTTAGCCATTATTATTTGGATTCATATATTCTTGGATGAAATTCATTAGTTTTTGGAGGATTTAGTGACTCTTTGTGTTACCATTAAGACATTGGAATATTTTGAGTAATATATTTGAAGTCAGGTGATGAGTTAGTTTGGGGTTCTGGGTCCTATGTAATCTCGATGCAGTGATATTAAAAAATTGAGAATATTTAATCACATGGATGCAGTTTATTTATAAATGAGGAATAACATATTGTTTGATTCTCATATTGGAATAAAGAGACACAGAAGTGTTTATAATTTCATTTTTACCCTATTTGTGACAAAAAATCTATCAGTGTTGAGTGTTAGATTGAGAGAGAGTTGTCCTGATATTAAACAAGGGATATGGTTTTATGAAAATTATATAAATATACCTCTCTTATAATTTTTAATGCATGGAATAAGAGAAGGAGTCTAAATACTCTCCCATTTGAGAGCCATAAAACCTTGGAAAACAATGAGAATAAGAGGTACCACCGATCTTCAATATTGATCACAATCACTTTCAGATAATGATATAGCAAATCCTGAGCCTTGATAATTACCCTAATGATTTTTTGATTTTATTTAAAATTGAAATATTTGAGTTTTAAGTCACGATCCCCATTTTAGTCATTGTTTTATGGTTTTAGATCAGTAGATGAGTGCTGGAGACAACATGAGAGTCGATCTGTGTGTTTCAGGGGAAATCAGTTTGAATCATGATGCTCATAGAAAATTACCATTCAGGATTATTGATCACATGCAATGTTATATAGTGTAATTTTCCACGATTTCATACTAATCGGTGATTACGAGTCTTGGTGACTATACACCATGTACTGAGGTTACACATTTTTTAGGGACCCCATGTTGGGTGTCCATGGTACATGTCTTGGGAAGCCATGTTAATGTACATAGACTTGTGAAATTACATAGCCATAGTGCAGATACATGGGGTAACATAGATAAGAACATTCCAAAGGCACATACAAGAATATTTTTTATAGGAAAATCCAAATACTATTTGTTACATGTTTTGTGTGTCACACATCAAGATGAGACCTATGGGGAAATACATGACTGGTTGACCAGGTGAGGCGAGACATGTTGTGTACATGCATCACACATCATGTAAGCTCACATTTCCATCCAATTCCTATAGAATAGGATATGGACACATGTTCTGGTGGGGTCAAATGTTAGGTGGACCTCCATACATCATGTGTGGTCTCCACATGGATATTCTTACACCTTTCATGCATCCTTCATCGAGGGTCATATTTAGGATTGTGAGTAGTCAACCATTAGCAATTTTTCATTTAGAACACTATCATTGTCACAGTTTAGTCCTTTGGTTTGGTATTCAAGGTGATGTATTTGGTTTCATTGATAAGGGAAGTTTAGAAAATCAATGATTGAATGGTTCTTTTGGTTTCTCTTCCCTATGAGTGTATAGTGTGTCATTACATACAAGAAACAAGATTTTGATCCCACTAATAGGATTAGATTTTATAGAGGTGTATTATCCCTCCAAGGATCTGATGTACGATATTATATCGTTCCATTTCAATTGATCAGGTTCTTGGTATCATCATGACCAAAACTACACATGCTGGAGTTCCCAATCTAATAGTATAGTAGGGTTTGAGGCATCGTCTGTTATATGATTCCCTACAAAGTTGTTTATTATATTAGGGTTCTAGAATTTTATATTTATGACCCCCTGCAAAGTAGATGATTTATGTTTGTTTGTGGAATCATAGATATATGATACCCTACTTCACAAGTTGTTTTAGGTGGGGTGTGTGGAATTGTCATGACCAACACTATATTGGAGGCCATCCATTGTCTATGTGATACGATCGATGGGATGCCATATTGAGTTTTTGAAGTCTCCCATGGGTACATGGTGTGATCCTCTATCTAAGATATAATTGAGTTGGGTTCGTGGTGTCCCCCAATAATTCTAGGAGTGATCCCCAAAACATTGAGGCATAGTTTTAATATTTCCAAAATGGTTTCATTGTGTCCCCTATTGGTTCTAGGAGGGATCCCCTTACTGAGTGATGATATCAGTTGGCGTTCCAATAGGGTTAGTAGCATCCCCCATCAGGTATTGGTGAGATACACTATTTGAGTATCGGGATCTACTTGGTTCTATGGTGAATTTCTTAATTCCTTTATTTGACACACATGTTCCTTTTGATATATGCCACAAAGGGTATCTGGGACATTTTATCAGATTTGTGAAACTCACTAGAGTAGTATCTCTTGGATGATCCATATAGAATGGTTTGTTTTTGTATAATGGCATGTATCTCTTGTACCTATTCCATCTGGGATGGATGAGCTTGTGGAGTGTGTTCTTTTGGAAGATTGTTATGTTTGATCCTTGAGTATACCCTATTAATGGTTATTGTGGATAGGAGATCATGATACACAGAGTCTAAGAGGATTATATCTAAGAGTTTTCAGGGATTCCTTGTGGTTTTTTCACATCCCTTCAATTGACACACCCTCTAGTGTGAGCTTACGAGTCATGTGTAGTTGATGATGTATGATGTTGAGTTTATCTCTTGTTTAGGTTCCCACATGTAGGGTTGATTGTATTGTTTCCTTTCAATTTATCGTGTTTCCTTGGGATATTTGGGGAACATACAAGTTAATGTTATACTCACACATGTACAGGACTTTCCAACACATTTTGTGTCATGTGCAGACCATATACTGTTCAACGAAGTCCTAAGAGGACATGAGCTAGGCAGAGCATAGTGATCTTGACTGACTGAGAAATGCACTAGAGCATGAATGAGAACATTTCCAGTAGTTTCTTTTTACAATAATTCCATCCTTCTGACTAGGTTGGCCTCTTTTATTGTTTTTTGAGTGGGCTTGTATTTTTCCATTTTTTTACTTTTTGTACAGTAATTTTTGTGAAGACATAGGTTTTCAATTTAATTTCTTGCTATTTTATATCTCTGTACTTTTTTATGGATGTGTATGTTGGTTCCTACATATAGGTACCTTAAGCTAAGGAATACCATGTGTGTGATGTGTCTACCCTACACTGGGTGAAATCACCTAGCCTGTGGAGGCCAAATTTGGGAGTCATGGCTCAGAACCTATTTTGTGAGGCTGTGAGAAACTTTTCATGGGGTTGAACAAAAAAGTGGGTGGAATACAACCCTAATGAGTTATTGGGAAACTATCCTAGAGGGTTAGTAAGACACTAGATTCTCTATGTACCATTAATATCCGATTATGTTCCCAAATATTTGAGGGAGAAAGGATTATATATCGATGATTTATGTATTCCATCGATGATTCATCTTATGGATACCATTTTTTAGAGTAGTGATGTAACCGCATTTTTAGGTGTCACATTTTTAAGACAAACTAACATTGGTCCCAGTGGAATGGTGTTGAGTATTCCTTAAATCAATTCTAATCATGTTGGTTCAGTCTGTGATGTTAAATTGTAGGCAATTGTTGAAGAATTTCCTATAACTACATCACAACCTAAATCATCCTTGACAAGAAAAATAAATATCCCAGATTATATAACCACAATGGAAGGTCGGAAGTATATAGGCACTTGGGTTTCCGTTGAACATAAATCCCCCTAGAAATGGGATTTGCATCAAAAGTAGACTATCATTAGAGAGACATCTTTACATATTTTTTTTGATAACGTGGAAAGACTTTGTCAACATTTACTCAGCTTAGACACAAGTGGGATTGATTTTTGGAACCTACATTTCATTTTTCATCATGTTCACATTTCTTGAGAGGAATTGGCTACTCATGAATGTGATTCCATCCTATTTAATCATTCTAACCATCATACTGAAGTATTAAAGGACAAAATTATTGAGATGTATCACATAATTGTTAAGGAAGAGAATCGTTAGTACTGGATTATTAAAATGACCCTACATCTGTGAGAGTATATAGATCACATATCCATGAAAAAGCCACAAAATTCATCGACATGAAAAAGGATGGAATCCATCAAATAAAAAAGTATAGATCTAAACACCTTAATTATGGAAATATGTTCATTAGCTAAAGAAAATACTAGTCAAAGAAAAAATCTTGACCATTCCCTTAATTCATTTCATCATTTATTATCATATATACGAAATAAAGTAGGTCAAATTTTACTATAGTCACCTGATTTTCATTTCATTTCCCAAATATTTCAAGAAGAGACTATAGTAAAATGATCCTCCACTATATGTTTTCCAATGAATATAAACAAGGATGTTCCCATTAATCTCTCCCTTTGTTCCATCATTTATATAAAAATAAAATAGTAATACTATAAATTACTTATTTTCATACTATAATTTCCATGAATTACTATATTTAACTTGATAAAATGGGAATAGAAAAAGATCTAAATTTGGATGCTAAGGGTCTTGCAGCACCGGTCATCATTTCTATTGTTTTATGTTGAAAAACTATGACCAATAGTATTGATAGTGATAATGTCATACTATGATTTCATTCCATAATTATGAAACCCCTACATAATTATTTATAATGATAAAGGAGGTTGGAATTTGTTTATTATAATTTTTCCACAATCTGGAAACAATATCTCAAAATCATCTTTTCAAATCCAACTCATATATAGGAAATGGTGTATTAACATTCTAAGGATCAAATATTTTGTATACCAAATACTTCTACATGGATAACTATATCATGTTATAAAGAAAGTGGCCAAAAAATGGGTTGATAGTGTAATGTGTCCTGCTAATCAATATGAATCTCCAAATCCTCTATGTTCACTTGATTCATGATCATCTTGATAAACTAGAGAAAACATGGGAAATCATTTAAATTCAGTTTTATATATATAACATGGATCATGTGTCAATATTCATTCATCTAACTGATTTCATGGTGGGACCTAGTTGATGTTGATGGAATATCATGGTTGGGCATGATAACCATGATAAATGAACAATTGATAATGAAGAGCCCCTATATTGATTTAATTCTTATACACTGAATTGGATTTCTATATTTCACCATGGTATGTTATTTGAATAATAGGATTATACAAAACCATTACTTGTTACCCTTATTTAGATCTAGGTCTCATTTATGTAATGGGTCATATAGGATTGACCATGTGTCATGGTGATTAATGTCATTCTATAGGGACTCAAAATCTCTACATTTAAGGGTTATTTGATGAGTAATATTCCTTATAATTTAATTTCATATGTATTATATGAGTTATATAATATTTAATGTAATTGTAACTAGTAAATTTACTAACTTTTTAGTTTCTTGTTGTGGGAATGTATGATTATATATCTTAAGGTTGCATGGATCTGACCAAAGGTTATCAATTGTCCATTCAATGATGATATAATCTATAATTAACCATCATAATTCAATCAAGAAAATGGAATGTTTTAATATTTAATTTTGAGGATACTAAATGTAAAAAGGGATATTGTAAATCTATTAAAGGATTGAGTACATATCTTATTTGAAAAGTAGATTTTTTTCATAATTTCTTGGGGGAATATAGAGATTGAATGGATCTCTAATAAGGATCTATAAGACTCTATTTAACTAGAATTTTAATGGAATATTATGTAGAGACAAACTAGGTCATGTTAGTCATATTCATGATATATTTATCGCTAGTAAAATAAAAAAATCAACATTGATTCTTGACATAATTTTATAAGTATTCACATTTTCCTAGACACAAAGTTTTATTTTTGAATGGAACGTTCCTGATTATAGAAGGTTCATTTAATGACGGAATCAAAAAAGAATGGGTGAAGGGTCTTCTAGGAATGTATCACCTATATGAAATGAGTACATTTTTATCTTTATCATGGATGTTCCCATAGATATAAGGCCACAGTGACACTACATATCATATAAGGATGAGAATATAGATACATGTAATTATAGAAAATAATATTGGAACAAACATGGAAAATGTTCGAAATGAGATTTGATGTATATAGACTCCCCACCTTTGATTTATTTTTTTAAGGATGGGGAAATGTTTTATTTTTTGGATATGGACTCACTAATTGGGTAAGAATCCACACAAGAACCTCCTATGAAGATCTATCTCTTACATAGATGAGTGGGGGAATATTACATTGAATCTAGGTCATGATATAGTATATGAATGTAACTATGTATCTTGTTATGGTGAGAATCAAGAAATAAATAGATATTTTAATAATGTTCCCTATGTAGGTATGACCCAAACATAGGTAGAGACATTTTATGTTGATGTTGGACCCATAAACTGTGATCCAAGTGTGACTATGTGTCATTTGATGATAGGAATCAATCCATATATGTCACGACCCGTCTCGGTGGGGCCCGTACCGCATGCCCGCCTCCAATAGGCCAGTGGCTGGTGACTAGCACTGAGTATGCATGTCACTAACATGGGAGGAATTTCCTATATACCTATACAAACACACACATGCATCTCCAAGCCCACAAGCTGAAAAGTAAGAACTACTGAAAAAGGAAATGCATGCATACACTAAAAATCCCATCCAACAGAGTATGATAGGAAAGTAAAGTACAGTAATGTAAAACCCTGGGCCAAAATTACAAGCCCACCATAGAAAGTCTGTAACGATGTCCAACCTGTAAAGAAAGGTACTGGGATTTCAAACTTTAGCCATAGGAACACACATCTGCCTGCTTGATCTCACTGAGCACCGTCCGGTGCTGGTCCACCTAGAATCCTGTAAAAGGCTCACTCATCCACACAAAACATGACACGTGTGGGAAAAGACCGTGCAAGGGTGAGTATAACAATACCCAGTAGGACACCCCGAAAACCACAAAAGAATAAAAAAAATGAAATACCACAAATGAATGATACAGTCAGCTCTACATATTATATGTTTACAAAACCTATAATAAGAATATCCAGATATACTCATACATGATCGACTATTGCGAAACCACTACTAGGATCCAGCTCAAATATTCCACTACGAACGTAACATGGAGGACATACTCTTATGACTAAAGAAAAATATGATGCACTCATTTTGGGAGAACTCACTCCACGAGTACTGATGAAAGTTACTTGATGCGTTAGATGAGGATCACTACCAGTAGCTATGGGGTGATTCCAACAACTCAGTCTGAACTAAACTGTTATGTAGAGGATCGGCGCCCAGGTAAATTAGGTCATGTCGATACCAAAAAACTCTACCTAGGGTACCATAATGAAATAGAGGATTCGACTCTAAGTCTCACAGAGGGGATTCCAGAAATTCTATTCAAGAAGTCCGGCTGAAGGGATCATAATCCTGTATGTAGGAAATGATACCAAAAACCTTCAAGGGAAAGACCAAGGGGACGAACCCTAAAGAAAATAGTCCATGTCATGAAAGAAAAATGACTCATGCCATGTAAAACAGGTTACACGATGTGTATTAGGGTCTCACACTGTGTTCCTTGACTCCAGGTACTGATCATGTAAAATGATCCATGTCTTGAGGCATATCGTATAAAAAGTAACTACATGGAGTGTATAAGGATTACACACCGTGTCCGAGTGTCTGGGGTTCGCTTCGTGTACGATGCTTGTGTTCCCGTACATGGCCTCAACCCGTGTCGCCCTGACCGTGTACCAGTACACGGGGTTTCCCATGTATTTGGCCGGGTCTGGACAGGGAAGGGTATACACACCGTGTCCTTGGCCGTATACCCATCCTGTGTCCATGTACTCCTGAATTACACTCTAGGTGGTCTTCCAACGAACACACTTCGTGTAGCGTATACTACATGCCGTGTAGTTGGGAATTTCCCAGAACCATCATCTTCCTCATCATGCATCGGCTGGATCTCCAGATTTGCGATATGTCATTCTTTTTCTGCAAAAAATGAGATCTTAGGTCGCCTCGTCGTCGTGATGCCTAATCTGTGGGTTTTGTCCCTTTGATCAGCTCCGAAATCCGATTCCGGTCACCCATGCAGAAATCGTTTGAAGAACGATATCTTCTGATCTACTTCAATCTGTCCATCTCCCCCATAGTCGCACCTCCATGGGGTTGTCCCGATTTCAGATCTTCAATTTGGGATCTTTGTGTCACACGACGGATGCACAACGATCCATCATTCATATCTCTGTGAAGAACGCATAGAACACACACAAAGAACATGAGAAATCCGGGAAGAAAGGCACAACAAATCGAGATTGATGAACCTTGATCGATGATCATGTTGATCTTGGTTAATCACTGTTAGAAGGATAAAGGAAACCAAAATATCCTTCAAGAATCAATCCCCAAATAAGATCCCACAAATAAGATATCCCACATAATGATCAATCTGCAGGACAATCTGTTCGTTGATTGGTCTGCGTCTATCATGGAAATCAAGAATGAGAAAGAAAATCAAAATCAAACATCCTACCTGGATCTGTGGTGTTTGTTGGAAAGGATATGGTCTTCGTGTCGTTGTCGCCTGCGAAACTCATCAAGAACGTTGTCGCCATGTTGGTGGTTTCCTCTAGAGCTTTTCCAGAGCCTCTAGGGGAAATTCTGGGTTATGAGATTTGTAACCCTGATCCCCTAAAAAATATTTACTTAAATATTAAGATTAATTCACTGCAGAAAGATTTAATAAAATATTTTCATTAAATATTTTATTTCGGTTCTGTCCAAAAACTAGTTTTCACCCCCGACCTGCGCCAGCCGATTTTAGGTGTTGCCTAAGGGAAACTCGCGGATCTGAATGCAACGATGCCCTCAGATTTTTGATCTGAGCACCCATTCAGCAGTTATTCCAATTTTTCAGGGTAACCATACCCTCACATTATTTAATTATGTAAATGAATTCAATCATTTTTTCTTGGCTCACCGGGCCTCAGAACTGCACGCCGTCTTAGAGCCTGGTCACGAAATAATTGACATATAAGACTGAAATAATATTGGGAAAAAATACGATACATTAAAATATATAGTTCTGGAAAACATTTCTGTTTAAAATAATATGAAAATAATGAAATATATGTATTTTAATGACATATATTCAATACCAATTTTAACATGATGGGAAATAATAGTATATTTTTACAATGGGAAAGCCTTTACTAAAAATCCTAATCCCACATGAGATGTGGTTGGTGTGAGAAAAAATAAATAATAAAGGTTTCTCTAATTACATAGAAGAGATTAAAAGAAATAATAGAGGTTTTTTTATATCAGTTGGAGTTTGGTAAAAGGTGGAGAATTCAGTCATCACTACATATCTCAAAAAAGTGAGAATAAATTCATATGTATTTCATAGAAAAACATTTGATTTACATGTATGAATCACAATCATGGATGGGGGAAATTATTATGATGCTTCAAGACATATGATTATAAATCTAGGAAACAATATATATCATGTGATGATAGAAATCAAGCCATTTGTAGTTCTTGGAAATAGTGGAGTTTAACATAATTTGATAGGGATGAAGGTTAATCTATGTTATAAAAACCTAGAGTGATGTAATACATAATAGACTAAGGATGATCTATCTTTCTTTAGACATGATGATTGAAATTCTAAAAAAAAATCTTGGGATATCTATATATAAAGTGATGATATAGGACATATATTTAATGAAGAACTGTGGACCGTATTCAAAAATTGGTTTCCCACAATATGTAGTCTGGGAATACTGAGATAAGATAGGTATCTACTGAGAATGAATATTCCTCTTGCTGACTTGGATTTTAATGGAATTATATTTAGTGAAAAACTGGAGATGGTAATTCATATTTAAAATAGAGGTGCCCCAAGGAAAATAATATTGCATCACCAATGGATGAATAAAGGTTATAGAGATCCTTTTTTACCCAGGATAAGGGGTGTGATGTATATAGGTAATTCATCCAACCCAAGTTGAAGAATTTGAAATGGTATTACACATGGGCCATGGAGTTCCCAACATAGATATCACTATTATGAAAGGAAGGTGGTATTTTTTTCCATGACAGGACTCAAAGTGATAAAACCTAATAAATATCTGATGAAAAAATTATTTATTGAATGCATGAGATGAGGGATTTTATTTATTAATTTCTCGACCCATAAAATTGGTTTTGAGTGACAGAACTTATCTAACAATACTGAAAATAATGCTATAATAGTTCTAGAAGGGAGTTCACTATGTAGGTCTTACCCATACACATAGAGGGGGAAAGTTTTATTTTGTAGATGGACCAAGAATTAGATATATTAGAAGCACTACATACCATTTCTTGGAAGAAATCCAGATACACTTAGATCTACAATGACAGTGTGGTAGGATACGTACACCCAAGGTTGTGATCTTCTCATGTACGTTTCTAAAGATTATGTAGTTTTACATCACATAAAAATGACTCTAACCGTGATGTTTTACATCATCCATAAGAAATCTTATCATACTGTTTAATGTCATGTGACTAGGATGTTATCCACATAGTTTTACATCATATTTCCAGGACATCTTGTCTGGCGCATACACCTATAAAGGAGGCCCATGGGATCATTTTTTCAAAACCATGAGAAGAATCTCAACTCATGGATATTATAGTTTACTCATGGAATACACCATGAAAGAAACCCATTGGAAAACATTAGTGTAATAACACTATAGGCATTATATGGTTTCACTATGAATCTTTGGATAGGATAGGAGTCATGGGGTTAAGGGGTCACTATGTATATTATAAGAATGTGAATAAATCCAAGCATAGTGTTGGAGTAAAGGTGTAGAAGGATACCATCACAATTGGTCATTATCTACTCACGTATGGGCCAAAATGTTATGAAATATTATTTATTGAATTTCGGACATGGAAAATGAGTTTTAATTTCATATAGTATATAAATTGGTTTTGGGCATGCACCTAAAAAGTAGGCCAGTGGGTTATTTATTTTAAATTCTTAAAACATTGACTAAGGTGTCATGTAGTTTTAGGTCATATAGCTATGACCATGTTTTGGGCCGTTTATTTTCATGAAATAAGGATACAAATTTTTGACTTCAAAATATTTATCTTATTTGGTATCCCAAATTTATACATTATAAAGAAATAATTTAATGTGATGTGATGATGACAGTGTTTCTACTTACACCTATATAAGAGGATTGTTTTTTCATAACAATGATGTGTATATCCACTCATTCATAATTTAGTTGGGGTTTACCCCTAAGATGATTCCCATATGAACACACTAGGGTGAAAAAACCATAGGTAATAGTTTTTTTCATTGTGATTTTGTATCATGTACTAGAGTCAACAGGTCTTGGAATTTTTACGTATATAATATGGATGGAAATAAATCCACACATAGTTTTGGAGTGCAATTGAGGAAGTATATAAGCACCTAATTTCATGATTCGTTCGACTACAGACTTAAATGTAATGTATTTTTGTGTCATTAAATGAAGAAATGGATGATGAAGATTAATTTCATGTGATAAGGTCAATGGCTTGGGGCTTACACCTACAAAGGACCCCCGTTGGCTTTGTAGTTTAATGTCATATAACATGGTCTATGATTTCATATAGTTTTAGGTCATACAACCTAGACCAAATGTATTTTAGTTTATCATTGTGTGATAATGAAAGCCATCCAAATATTTATCATATCAGTTTTCATGGTTTTATAAGGATTAGATCTATACTTTAATATCATATTCCAAGGGCATTTATTAGTGCAAACACATATTAAAAAGGATCATTTTTTCATTTCTGTTAGGTGTATATCATGTCATTTGGAATTATGTCAGGAAGTATTCTTAAGTGTATTTCCATAGGAACAATTCACATGATATATTTCATTTGAATTTTTTATTGGTTTGGGGCATAGTGTGTTCCCTATCAATTATTATTATTAAGTAAGATACATTGTAGTAGACCTTGGGTAAAACATAATGCCCCTCCCAAATTAGTTCAATATTTGGATCTTTATTCCCTAGATTCATTGGTATTATGAGGACTAGAACCATCTCTAATAGATGGAAAGTGTGGTGTTTAATATACTCATTAAAGGATCATGTAATACAGTTTTGTTTTATTTCTAAATAATACACGGTAAACAACCATTTATCATCGTGTCTCTCTAATTCATCAAATAACTTATTTTATTTCCATCATCTAAGGGATGTTCACATATTGATATTCAATTTTAGGTAATTTTTACTTCGAAGGTAAACACTCCTGGTCTTCCATAAAATTGGGAATATAGTGTTTCTTGAGTAGGAGAACATGTTGTAGTTTGACATGCCCACAATATGTGAAAATTCTAGTCAGGACAATTTTTCATTTCATTATCTACCATTTAATTAATATTGTTCAAAATATTTTTATTGAAATTCTCTATCTTTATATTTTCTACTTTAGGAAATCAGAAAGAATGGTTGGTTTGTGATTTCATTTCTAGTAAAACATCAGGAATTAGGAATAAAAAAATTCAGTGTTTTTGTCCATTAGTATTGTATATGGGACACAAAATATGGACATGTTATTTGATTTCATGAAATTTATGATACATTGGTTCCAAATTACTTAATATGTGTTTCTGTAGCCTATATAGAAAAAAATTCAGTTGAATTATGGATGAACATGAACTGTTTTACTGTAGCTATAGGGTATGACCAAACAATATGAATCCCCCATTGAGTGAAGTTCCATTAGTATTTATATTTATGGAGAAAATGTGGAGGTTGAGGGATGAATATTTAATTCACTTTGTAAGAATAAAACTTTGTGAAAAATTGAGTACAACCATATCTCATTGAAGGCCATAAATATCCAAGCCGCCATATGTGGTGATAATTCTTGGTCATTTACTGATGGTCCCCAAAAGAGAAAATATGTACTTATTAATTGTGTAAATAATATCCTTTTGTAAATTAATCAGTGGAGAACCCTATTAGGGATTTTCTTGTAAAGAACTATCAAATGAAAATTGATATCCTTGAAGGTGAAATTGACTGCCCGTCATTGAATATTCTCTTTTCCATATAAAGGTAACTATTTTTAAGATATTAGAGGATAATATTAATACACCAATTCACATAATAATATAATTTATAAGAATAATTGATATCTCAGAAAAAATCCATGTCGCTTTGAACAAATGGGAATATTGTTCTTCGATGGACAATGCTGATGGGTATTTCATCCTGATAAGGATCTACTATGGAAAGAACATAATTTGATACCAGGTTTGTCTAAGAAATTATTGAATTTGGTACATGGGACAGTGTTGGTTTATAGGGTAATTCATCCATCAACCCTTGAACATAATTAATAAGTGGGGACAACTATTATTTTCTGATGGAATAATTTCCATTGATCTTCTCAATTACTAACTCAGAATTGTCTTTTATTTTACAGAGTGTTAGTAAAATTTCAAAATATATTTCTAAACATATTTTGAGGGATTGGTATATGACATCATTGTTACTAAGTACATATTATTACAAAAATTAAAAATATAGAACCACCATTATTATTGAAATTAGAATGATTTGCAGCCCAGCTTTGTTGAGTGTAGGGTCTACCAATATTTTTCCATTAGGGTTTATAGATGCACCACCAAATTACATTTCCCAAATTTATATAGAGTCCTAAATTTAAAATATTTATTCATCTGGTACTCTGGTACTCATCTATAGTTCTTCCAAAATGGTATATTCCACCAAGATATTTTCTAGAAGTTTTTTTTCACATTATATGGTATGAACCAAATGTAGAACTATTTCATAATGACTTCCCAACACTAAAAATGTCATCTGAGCATGATATATATGTGAATATATATTTTTGGTCAATTTAAGATATAAAATGGGCCTCGTGGTACATAATGTAGTGCCCTAATATATAGATAATTAAAAAAACTATGGACAATTACTATCGATATCTGAATATCGAGTCTCATTGTCAAAATTGGTGTGACTGATATTTTTAATTGTATTTATCACTACCAAAATCAAATTTATGTGTAATGAAGAAACATAGAGATCATTCTAGATCCATCAAAAATAATATGAATATATTTTCTTCTACCAGTGGAATCAGGATTTTCAGGCTCAAGATATATTTAATTAGGCTATTGAATGATTCTTGACTATCATCAGTCTACTAAAACACAAACCCTTTCTTCATAATATCTTGGTGAAGGGAAAAAATTAATTATGAGGTTTTCTGTGAAGTTACTAATATAGTCATTTTTTCTCCACAACAATCTCAAATATTTGAGGTTTTGAGAAGTTAACATACCAATAATATAATTTTTCTTCACGGGGTCAAATTTTATACAAAGATGGAATGCAATGAATAAGATAAATCTCCTTCCAGTAACACATAAAGTACATTTCATGGGATTCTACTTTAGGTTGTATTGTAAAAGATTATTGAAAATGTTCAATAAATTATAATATTTATCAGATGTTTTTTTTGAGATTTTACCACCAAATTTTCTATATAACACTCACATACCTCCCCAAGAAGTTTTTTAAGATTCAATGCACGGAATATTGATATGTTGTACCTGGATTCTTTATTCCAAAATGCATAAATCGATAGAATCATTCTCAATGGGGGGACCTGAAGGTGGTTTCTACATCATCTTCTGGGGATATATGAATTTGAGTGTACCCTAAATAGAAATCCATGATGGAATGTGATTTATATCACACTTTTTTGTTGATTATATGATTAGTAATCAGAAATGAGAATTCATCTTTTAGAAAATGATGGCTGAGATATCGAAAATCAATGAAAACTATAATTGTAGTTTTTCTCATGACATGAACAATGTTAGTGATCCAATTTAGGTGTTGAAATTCTCAAATGGAGTTTTCTTTTATGTTATTATATACACCATCTTCATCCTCTATATCAAATATCAGATGTGAATTTCTGGACACCTTCTTATAGCCTAAATGGTATCTGTTAGACCCAATTTATGGGTTTACACATATAGATATTGGACTATAATCTTTGTATAATATCATGGAAACACATCATGAGGTTTTTTTAAAAAATAGGTAAAAATTTACTTTTCATAGAGGGGAATAGATTCCCTGGTAAATATTGGTTGTAGATCTAACTCTTTAGAAAAATTGATCTATCAGTGTTAATTGATAGTGGTAGGGACTCCTAAAAATGATTGAGGACTATCATTGAGGTTATTTTATTTCTCTTCATCTATTTCTTCTTTCTATGTCTCACATTTTTTATGGAAGGGTGATGTAGGGGAATCATTAAGATAAGGGGAATGGTGAGTTACTCTAGAACGAGATTACAATGGAGATATCATGGATTCTATAAGTTTAATGGATGATGTTGTGACAAACTGATGTTATGGAGATATGGTTTGATCATTTCCATATAATATCTCACTTCTAGTTAAGGAATAAATGATTTATCAAACATCATCAGGTTCAATTGACATGGATGATACTGTGATGTCTAGTGAGCACATCTCTAAATCACAGCTGATATCTTTGACATGGCTGATTGAAAACACATTTTGTTCAGAAATATATTTAAATTTATTATCTAAATTCATTACCAAACAATTTAGAGAGATAACCCGATTGAAATAATCTGCCATGGGTTTCTTCCCTTCTTTGTGGTATAATCCTAAATCAATATATTGAGACTCACAAATTTGAATAAAGATATCTCACCCGATAATGTCTCAATCCTTCCTGTGCTATATTATTTGGGACATTTATGACTTGATGGGGGGATCCCTATACGTTGGAACCACAACATTATTCAATCAAATACATTAGTAGCTATATCTTACTGGATGATTAAGTACACAAAATCAAGAACCTATTCTCTAAATTGATTTACGATAATATGTGACCCTGGGGTTCTTGTTTTCATTTTTCGTACCCTTGAAGTATTAATATTGAAGAAAATAAATCAGATATAGGGTATCCTAATAGTATAAGAATTAATGAAGGAATGATGTTTACATCTGATCCATCATAAATGATATCTCAAGGGATATAAAATTCATTTAGTTTTCTAGATATAACTAGGGGATTGATGTGTCTGTGTATGATATTATCTATACATTCTATGGGGAAAGGTATAAATAAATGAAATTTTAATGGATAAAAATACACACTATATACTTTGGTAGTAGTTACATTAGCATCAAACTCTTGAGGTTAAATAAGAGACTCTATAATTGCTTCTTGTAATTATTTGGACAAATTGAGAGATTCAAAAATTGAAATCATTTCTGTAAATACAGTAAATTATTTTAGGATTTCAAGCTTTTGGTACAACCGTATATGTTTCCTTATAATGATCGATTATATCAAAGTAATTTTTGCATATGACCTTCATAGGGATTATTTTTGTACCGGTTAAGAAAATATGGATATTACTTTGACTACTCTTTAATCAAGGTTCCATTGCTTGCCCACATGCATGGGATAGCCATGTTTTCTAATATTCATCAAAAGGTATTCCAAAAAGATTTGTAATAAATTATTTTTGACAAGTTTGGAGGCATTTTCCTACTTCTTCAGGACTTGTTGAAGGGATTTCAAATGGGCTTCAACATCGTTGATTTACCTATTATGGATACATCTAGTATTTTATATTTGGTCAATAATATGACTTAATATTTTTTGCATCCCCTATGTTCAGAATATCTGTTTCATAATAAAATTCATCATCAAATAAGGGATTCATATGATGAACTATATTTATGGATCTAGATATCAACTCATTGTGTTATTGGGAATTTGTTTGATGATTCAGTGCATGCGGTGCTGTTTTTCAGGGGCATGCATGTTTTATTGGGACTGAAGGGACAAAGTCTTTAAGAGTTGAGGTAATTTTTTTCCTTGGATTGGTTTGATATTTTTCCATTTACCTCCCTTTTGTAAAATTGTATTCTTATAATATTGGAATTTGGGGAACTATGGTGTCGATAGTGTGGGTTATGACACATTAGAAGTAATTAGGGGCATTATTTTTTGTATCAACTATTCTCTAAGAGTAGAAAGAGTTCAATTTGTTGTATTTAATGATTTCCATTAACTATTCTAAGGAGTACAATTTTTAGTGTGATCCCTCCATTCATCTTCTGCTTTAATAAAAGTGTTTTAATCACATGGAATTAGTTCTTGTGGTTTTCCTAGTTTCATCTATCTAGAATCAACTGTATTCTTCATTATATAATTGAATATGAAAAAAATACATGTTGGTGTGACCTAGAATTATGTGAAAGGGACATTAATTCATGGGATATTTAATATTGAATTAATCTATATTCCAAGGTTTTGATGGAGGTAGATTTTTTTTTCAAAGGCTTCTAAGATATAGCTTGGAACCCGGTCATCTCAGAAGGAATAAACCCTTCTCTTCTAGTCATCATATTATGAGTCATTCATCTCTCTCTATTCATCCTAAATAGGGGGTTTTCTCCAATTTCCACCCTAGAGGGTTTTTTATATGATAATTCACATTCTTCATATTAGAAGCTGGTTCTAGGGATGGTTTTAGAGTGACAATTGATGTTCTTTTTTGTTTGTCTTATTTCCATGGGGTGATAGTAGTGGTCTAGATTTGGATCTAGATCACTAGATGAATTCATTGAATATTAATTTATTGTAATAATGGTATCTTGATCCACAATTTACTTGATATTAATCAGTATTATTCTCATCTCATCATAGAATTTTTCTATATATATATATCCAAAAAATATTCTTGTGAAAATTGTACATTTTGGGAGTAAGATAACCCATTCCACATAGAAATAAAATCTAGCAATATATCATTTTATTAATATTTTCAGTTTGAGTGGTCCAGGACTATTGTATTTCATAGACTTTAGGTGACCTTGTGAATAAAAATTTTAGTTCAGTTTTCTCATCCTTTAATCGAACATATAGGTAAACTGGTGTACCATACAAAGGATGTCAGATGCAATGTTTATACATGACATTTTGATTTTGTGGATTCTCATTTCAACAATGATCCCATAATTGGGTCACAAGAGATACATAATGAAAGAAATACTGATCTAGATCTCTCAAATCATCGAACATTGGGAACATATGATTTCCAAAATTAGGTGGAAAAGATTCACATATACCCATTCAATGTACATTTTTCTTTTTGATAAACTGGATCTTGTTTCACTTCCATAACCTTGAGCCTAGATTTCAATGAATCAATATAACCTATGAGTAATTTAAAATTAATAATTTTCTATTATATCATATATATATCATATTAAGACAGAATATCCTTGAGAGTGAGGGGTTAAAAACCCTCATATTATATGTGGGATAGAACAACAGTCTTACCATTTTCTTTAGTTGATGCATATCTAAGAGGCGGTAATGGAGAATTAAAAGGGATTCCAAAATTTATGGAAATTCTTTGATTCTTTTTATGCACATCTTCTACTATTTTGTTGGTTTGAATTGTATTTTTATTGTATATTTTCTCTCCTTGTTCTCCCACATTGGCATGATGTTCTACATTATTTTAAATTTTTCCAATAATGTTTACTATTTCAAACCAAAATTGAGAAAATTTCATTAGAATTAAAATAGTGCAAGAATTTCTTGCTCCAGGAGATTATACCAGAAGAGGAATGGTTACCTAGAGTGGTTTTCTTGTTAATAGTCTGTTTTGGTTTACATCCATTAGGGGACCTTATCCTTTCTTTTAGTGATCTCATCAAATCATTCTCATGTATGGTAACCTGAAGGGAACCTCTATATAATATTTTCACATGTATCCTAAATAAATATACTATTTCACGGGATGAAATAAGTGAGGAAGGTTAATTTCTAAGAACTTCCCACAACCGAGAGAAGACTGAATTTCAATGTGGTTGAGGTAAAAATCACACCACCCCTACAGGATGGGCATGCTCCTATTCAATTTTTAAAAGGTTTTATTACTATATTTTTTGAATCAAAAGTTGTATAAGAAATACCTTATAACAATGGGTTGGAGTTCCACCTTTAATAATTAGAATTCTGTGAATTATCTCTTAATTTTATGAAGCTTTATAAGGACATCAGTTTGGTGAATTACACCTAATCCCTCATCTTTGGAAGATATTTTAGATATTTATGACATTTTACCACTCTAAAAATTATCTTACCTTTACAAAGATGCTTTCTAGATATTTTGAGGTTCATGATGAATACATATGTTGATGGATTTCTCTCTTCTGGGCCAATGTTTGTGAGAACTGTCATCGTATAGTCCTTACTAAGTTGATCATATGTTATGAAAAATGTATATTTCATAAATATTTCATATAGAATAGACATTACATAATATCATCATTAGTGGAATTTTAATATATAGGAGTGATGTGAAGTTCAACAAAAATAGTTCACTCTATCCCTTTATATGAATAAAGGATGGGGGCATCCACAATCAGCTCATATAGTCCTTTTAACACATTGAGACATCGGTGTTGATGCAGTCTTTTTTGCCTTCCCAATTTTTGGTGTCGTGTTATAGGAGGTCCACCAAGTTGATTTGGATGTTCATTTCATATATTTCCTCAATGTGTTGGGGAAATTCATGATAAAGTGATACATTTTTTCTCAATTGATGAACATTGATCTATATATTTTGGAAACTTTCATGAACACAATAATCTGAAAGTGGATTTGGAATGAAGAATTAAAGAGTGAATAAGGCCTGGAAAAATAATGGTTTATTGTCCTTTTACAATTTTTTCCACCTGAGAAATATTTCTCATTCTTATTTTTTAAGTGGATCATCTACCAAATCTAACAAAAGTGGATGTTTCCCAATTACATTATTGTAAAAAATGGGGAGGGTTTGTATTTACTCTACTGTATTAGAAATCAGGAGATCCAAGGAGGGCTTGAAGAATAACTATTAGATTTCACTATCTTTAATTTGATAAATAATATCACTTGATAATGATGAAGAATAAGTAATGGAATTTCCTCTTGTAATGAATCACCTCATGATAGACTAATTTATCAGACTTAATTCCTCCAAGGGATGGCCTTCTTAATGAAATTAAACATCCCTATGGTAAAGAGCTTCAGAGTGACTATCATCATTTGGAGGACTACTATAAGGGCTTGATATCCTACTATAGGTTAAAAGTATGTACTATATACTCTAGGAGGACCTTTAGGGTGGATGGTAGAAAGATATTAACTTCTTGTAGTTTGATATTATGGCCCTGTTGGAGGATACAATGACACCAATCAAGATATGGGATCTTGAGAATAATATTATCCTAAACATGATGTGATACTTACTATTCATAAGTCTAGGTAGGACCTCCAAAATTTATGGTATACAAATCATGGGGAGGATCCTCTCAACTACCTCTAATATGTATACAATTTATTAATAGAGGATTACGATCATGAGCATCCATAGATAGCCATCTTAGGGATTCAAGAACACAAAAATTCACTAAATTAGGGTCAGGGACCAGCTCTTCATTTCCCAATCATATTTGGTGTGGATCCTTTTTCAGATTTATACCTACACTAAATTAAATATTCCTAATTTTTGTTATTTCCATCATATATTGAAATCTATTTGTTTAGTTCATACACTGATGCTGGAATTTTATAAATGATTTCTAGAAATTTTGAAAGGATATATGCCTTCACTAGAGTGGCCACTATAGTAGACTAATAACCTCCAATAAAATAATGATATATTCTTTATCAAGTTATCCATTTCCCATGGGATAACCCCTATCCTCCTAGAAATGATTAATAATATATGTTTTCTTCATGAATCCTCTCTAATAATTATACTATGTTACTCGATATGAGGATCCGAGGCAGTGTTCCCAAATCATAGTCAACGATGATCCTATCATTATATCATAAAAAAGTTAATAATATAAAAAGTAATTGATTTAGTTCATTCCATCATCTCCATGATATAAGGAGTTACTTCTCTAAATGGAACAGTAATATTCATCCATTAATATAGTTGTAGTAGTGATGTATTACTCTTATTGTCCTTTGTTTATTTCTATGATGTACCAATAATAATTAGGTTTGGGGATGGAGATTTGGGTTTTCCCCATGTTTGTAGCTGATATCTATTGACTTGTCTCTATAGGTGCTTATAATCTATGCTGAAAAGCACGATTGATGTGAGTTGGTGTGTGTGTGTATGCTCACGTTTTTCTTCCATATTTTATTGGAAGTCTTATATTAATCATTCCAAACTATGATGAAATTATTGGCTAGTATGTTTTGGTGTTTTTGAATGGTCACAATTTTCCACCAAATATTTATGTTATAATTCCATGTAGGTAAATAAGGTACATCCCTAGTCCCTGATAAATTGTCTCATCCCTCATAATTTCGTGATGGGTGCCCGACCCTGAGGGGCCTAGGATGAACTACCGAGAACGTCACCCCATCATGATTAGGGTTTCATGTCTTATGGTTCTGGAAGCAGTCAGTACTGGTAATATCCCTTTGGTAGGTGCACTATTCTATATGGATGGGGCCATAAGTGACCAATGGATCAACCTCCTTAAGAGAGTCAAGTAATTTTTATGTATTTCTTATGATAATCACTAGAAATTATTTTACATAACAATGAGTTCCATTGGCTTCTATACCACTAGACATCATTGATCGGATGGTTGGAAAAGATTTATGATCAGGAGGGCCTATCTAGATTTATCCAGTGTTGGATTGGTACTATTTTGAAGGCACCGTAGAACCATCATTTTTGAGACCTAGAGACACTGGTTCGGTGGTTGGGTATTTTTATTGGATGAGGACACAATGGTAAATGAAAATGTTCATATTTTCAGAAATTATGACATCATATAGGATTAAAGGGTGTTCTAAAAAACACAAGTAAACATATGAAAAACGTAAAATGTAATACCTAATTAAAGTAGATTATCAATAAACGATCGCATGCATAATTAATTTTCCTGTATCCATGTGTTGGGCCCTACTTCATTGTAAATGATGTCAAATGACATGTGAGTGATACAAACTTCCTATGGTAAAGTATTCACATTAGGATTATGATTTTTTGAATTCTCAAGGAAAGAAAAAATACAATGTCCCATAGTTGGATGGTGAGAAAAAGGATCCATGTAAGGATCACTATTATTTGTTTTAAGAAGTCACTAAAAACTAAAATGGATTCAAATATGATTGTGAGAAAATTGTTCATATTGGGTTCACCATTTTTTCCATATGGATACACTAATTTGGAGTTTATGAGGACTTTATTTTTAAAGGAAGTAAGCCACTTGTATTTTTATGAATTAGATGAACCCTATGTTGAGAAGCTAGGAGGTTGGGATCGTGGAAAACTTTTAGGGGGACTAATTAATACTATGAGAATTTATTATAGATTTAAGATGTATTCAAGAATCATTTTTTAAATCCATAACATTAAATCGGTCTCCCTTCTCTGAACAATCAAATATTTGGAATTTTTAGATTTTAGAATCATCTATATATATCTGAGGTTCTCTATCACAAGTACCCATTTATAAATGGATTTCAGATTCATATACTTTTTATTATCAGATATTATGGTTCTAAGATACATAGTTGATAATTTAGGAATATAATTTCAACTAGAAAGATAAATGTTGTTATTATGGTGCGATATGGACAATGATTCAAGATTCCTACGTATCCTTGAAAAAAAAATCTAAACCCACATAGTGCAGTTAGACCAAATGAGACATGTCATACCTTTTATGGTCTTATGATGGGAGCCACATCATTCTGTTTAATGTCATGCGACATTGATATGTAACTGAAATATTCCATGTAAATTGATGGATTATGAATTATACTAATGCAGCCTAAAAAAACATGGAGAGATACATATTCTCCATTGTGGGGCATGATCTTACTCAGAATATAGTCTAATATGTATGGTGGTGAATGATACATAAAAGGAATATGACCCTCTGGGTTGGATATGACCTTTTTGAGGATATAACCCTGATATGATTAGTATGGATTTGAGGTGTTGGGTTTGGACCACAATGAGGCATCCTATGAATCCTATTTGGTTTGGAATCAATGAGAACTTAGTTCATATAGTTTTGGGCTTATACATTTGTAAAAGGTCCATACATTTCTTCATTGGGACTGTGTCCCATTGAAGTTTGAGAATGGTTTTGGGGCTCACAATGTATAAGACGATGACAATGGGTTGGGGGTTACACTTTTGATGATTCCCATGTGTTTATTCATAATGAATGTGGCCCTATGAAGGTTAAGAAAGTGTTTAGTGGATTAAAATATATAGTATGATTCTCAGGTATTGAGGATTGCAAATTTAGAAGGGGACCATGGAAAGGATAGAGTATGATTCATTATATAGAATCTATACCAAGACAAGTCTGTAATCATGTGTATTTCATAATCATAAATAACCTCTATACCCATACAACTCATGATATATGTGTCAAATAAGAGGAAGTCATGGATTTGGAAAACCACACAATCTCCTTCATCCACTATAGGATGAGGCTAACGCTATGAGAGAGATAAAGAGTGTTGATGTTTTCATATCCATAAATGATTTCATAACTAGGATAGTCACAACTGGATATCCAGGTTGCTATAACCCTACATAAAATCTAAGTTAATGTTCTAAGAGGGATTCCATAATAATAATATTAGGGATGATGATAGCAGGATCTAGATATTTCCCTCATCAATGAGAAAAGCAATTTGTTCCCCTCATACTCCAAAGTGGGGATTCCCTTGAAACTACTTCCAAGGTTAAGAACCCTGTTTCAAAGGGAATGTATGATTAGGAATATTTTTAGAAGCCCCTTGTTTTGTAGGATATAATTATGACATCATCTACAGTAATAATGTATGATCTAATGGGCCTTGGGTGTTTTTGTTCTCTTATAACACATATCTAGTGTCATTAAGATATACCTTGGCATTGTTGTTTGCAATGAAATGAACTTGGGGATTATTACTTCATTAGTGGTTCTTCATGAAGGTCCATAATTTGGTCATAGTTCTTCATGAGAGATTTTGATGGAGTGACTAATTTGGAAATTTATAAAAGGGGATGAGTTAAGGATAAATGCTTGATAAAAGGGAATCAAGGTAGGAGGACCCCATCCAAAATAATCTTTATTATGAAGGTGCATGTTCAAAAAATATTTAATCAACATGTGGTTTTTAGAATGGTGGTCTATAAGGGGATATGTGGATAACTGGTCCTCAAAGGGGGTTTTCTATGAGAATGACTAGTATGTAAAGGGAAATTTTCTATGATGGCCACATTTTAGGCTATAAAAAATTGATTATTAGGTCCTCTTTTTCATTTAAATGTTTGTTAAATGTTTACTTATGGAAATCAAATTCCTAGGATGTGTTTTATATTGTATAAGAGATGCACATTCAAAACCCTCTCCTCATCTAAATAATAATCTCTCTCTCTCTATAGTTAGAGTTTGAGGGTATTTATAGGGGTGCATATGTAACCACTCACTACTATATGTGACGGATTTAGGATTTTGAGTAGTCACCCCTCCCCACAATGGGATTTTAATTTTGGGAATCAATAAAAGGAAGTATCCTCACACCAAAAATCATGTTTTGTTTGTAGGGGTCCCTGAAATGGATACTCAACCTGCAATGTGGATTTTCATTTTCATGTGGGGTGGGGGGGCTTGAAATGACACCTCTACCCAATGGATGAAATTTCATTTTATAGAGAAAAATAATATTTATCATTTAAGAAAGTTTTTTATCATTATTAAGGGTAAAAATGAATTCATATAACCCTAGAAGAGGAATATTAGTTTGTAGGGTGGGGGTTTTCTTTCCCTAAAAAATCAATTTTTTTTGGATGAAATGGAATACATCTCTCCACAAAAATTAATTTCCCATTTTCATGGGACGGGGGAAGGAATATATCCCTCCCTATAAATGGAATATTCATTTTAGGGGAATAAATGAATACATATCAATACAATAAACAACTTATCCACTATTGGGGGAAAATGGAAGGTGTCTCTCCCCACAAAGGGAATTTTTGTTTGTGTGGGGAAAAGAAGATTTTTCTATATGAGAAAATATTTTTTAGTTTTTTGGTGAAAATAGGAAGAAGCCTCAAACCCCCAAAAGAATTTTTTATTTGTGGAAGCTCAATAAAGTGGTTCTATACAGAGGATTTATATGGAGGGAATATGTAGAGGCTCTATGTGGAGGCACTATGCAGAGAAGTAATTCATCTAGTGAGCGTTGCCTTTGAAAATCCTAATGATTTACAATTTTAATATCTATATAATAGTTCAATTGATTTTTATAAATTAATTTCAAAATTCAAAATATGATTCTAATCTAGCTTTCAAACATTTCCATACCCAACATGCCAAGAAGGATATGGTCTAATGCGATGATGATGATGATGAAACATATGGTCTTGGAGTTGAATGAATTTTGAATCATTTTCACATGTCAATATTCTCCAGATTCAATGATAATAATGAATATATTGAGTTTATTATCCTTTACCTAGGTGACTTGATTGTGACATAGTAAGCGAACCACTCTTTTAAGGTTATTTATTTTTCTCCCAACATAGTGAAAAATGTGAAACTGATGGGTCAAAGGTTTTAGATGGGTCATCATGCATACATATGATCTCAAGTATTGATGTTGAATATAAAATCATATAGAGACATCCTAGACATACCATTTATGTCTATGGTTGACCTATATACTATGTTAGTGTGGATATGAGTCTTTTAATATCAATGTGTTAGTTTTTTATTTTTCACTAATAGAAGTAGAAATAATGATGATTCTCATTATGGATCGTGATAACAGGTGTCGTTAAGAACACCTACAGTTCCTTGTAGAGTTCATTTGACTTATTTTTCAATGTGTCATTATTGGGTATTCAAAAGTGTTCTACATTTAGTAACCAATGATCTATAATTTTTTTGATCATTTAGGAAACCTAAAAATGTTACTCTGTATCTTTTTTTCCCCATGCACTCGCATGGGATCATTTTCACCAAAATGTACTACAGTGAAATAAGATGATCCGATAACACAAGGGTTATATCCACATACATTTAAAATAACACTTATCCCCACAGTGGAAGATTCCATAGAGGAATCAGATGCAGGTCCAATGGTTGTAAGAAGTACTATTACTATAGGTTAATCATTAGGGACAACATTAATTGATTATAGTTTATCTCACACACAGATATATATATATATATATATATATATATATATATATTCTCATATTATTATTCTACTAAATCGTCCTAAAATGATTTTTCCTATGTGATGGATTTTACTATGACCCATGGAATGATGTTATATTACAACCTCTTTTTTCCTTCTTGTGTTATCTCTTTTGTAGATATTGACTTCAATATTAATTTTTGGGTTCTCAATATTGAACCTCGTGACATCATTTTTATGACAGATTTCAAGATTGATTATGTGGTCCAAATTAAATATTATCTTTGGTGGAACTCCATAATTTCATCATATGGAGTGTTATTTTTTAAGGGATAGTGGTACTGGAGGACAATTAGTTATAGTGATAGAATATGAATTACATCAGATGAGGAGGAGGTTGTAAACCATACCCATGATAGAGGGTTTCATTTATCTTGTTATATTTGAGTACATCTATGTTTATTATGACATTAAATTATCAAAATCCTGATATATGTATGACAATGGTTTTATTATTTTATCATAGTTGAAGAATATTTTATGGAGGAGGAAGAAGATACAAAAAAATTCTCGGTTAAATATGTTACGTCTTCTTTGGAGAACCTCTTCTGGTTTTTAAAATAACCTTAAATAGTGGGTTTTCCTAATCAAAAAATGAATCTATAAATTATAATAGGATGAATGGAATTTATTTGGGATATGAATTTCTGAAACAAAAGTATCTTCATGTGAGAATAAGGGAGGAAAGGGGGTGTCTATTTATATGTGGGGGAGAGGATACTCATGGATTTTTTATGAATAAAACATACAACCATTTTAAAAACACTAAATGGATCAAAAATGGAATAATTAAAATAATTTAATGATATAATGTCAAAATATTTTCAGAAACTATAAATTAGATATGTTTTTAGGTCATTTTATCTTTTATATTTTTAGTTTAACTCCCACTAAAACAATTTTACCCATAAATCCGATAATATATTTTTATTATTTTTACTATTTTATATCACAAAAAATTATGTGGAAATTATTAAATAATATTAATTATGATGATTTATAATATTTAACACATTTTATAAAATTCAATTAAGTGAATTGGAAAAAATATATTCAAATTAAACCCCTAAAAGCAATAATAAAAATAATTTCAAAGGAGAAGTGTTCAAATGATAAATTTCTTATATTAAAATTGAATAAAAAATTGTTTCCAGTAACCAATATGTTAATTATAATACTAATATTTATCATAATTGTTTGTTAAAAATATTTAAAAAAAATAAATCATTGTAAATAAATTAAATATAATGTTAATTAAAGAAATAATATTTTCAATATTCATTGAAAAAATAATATTTTTAGAAAATTATATAAAATACATAGTAAGATATTTTTGAATTTATATTTTTTAAATGATTTTTAAATTGTAATTTTTTTTTCTAAAATTGGAAAAATGTAGTTATTATTATAAGGGCATAAAATATGATGAAACTTCTTTTATATAAAATACACTTTTGTACATAACATTGTATTTATTCTTATTCCACAACAAGAAAAAATATTAGATGAATGATAAATAATTTTACTAATTATATAATATATAAATCCCATAAAACTATTATTCTATAGTGAATAATGTAATGTACTAATATAAAAATACATTACATTCATTACAAAAAATTTCAAAAAAAAATTCTTTTACATTTAAATTTTTTTTATTTTAATTTCTAATCAATTGATAACAAATGATGTTATTTTATATACGTGTAAATATGATAAAATTAATTAATTTTTCATTCCTTTTCACTCAATGAAATTTAATTCCTAGCTTAGAAAATCTATTTTAAAATAATTATATTTTTATTATGTATTTTAGTTCATTAATACTTAGGTATTCATGCAATTAAAGATATATAAAAAATAGAACTTATTTGAATAAATAGTTCAAAAGATCTCTATATTTTATATTCACTAGTGTATCTTATGTAGGTTGGTGTTGAATGATGAATCATACTCATCCATCATGTATCCATCTGTAAATCAGTGGAGTTTCACTGGCTACCAATTGGTGGATTTACATTAGCACCGAGTTCCATGTAGTTCACCAGATGCCTTCTAGAGGCTAGCATGTATCTGGTAGCATCAAATCAGATATTTATAGGGTTCATTGAATGTTCTAAAATCTTAATTACAAGGGGTTTTATTCAAATTAATTAAACCTATTTAATTATAGTTGTTTATCAGTCCTCTTAGATGCTATAATTGGATGTCCTTGGATTTTTACAACAAACAACTTGAATCACAAAAAACCTATTTGATGAAATTGATGTCATATTTTTTTCATTATCAAAATCCTTTCAAATTGACATTATCATTTCTAAATATATAATATATATCTCTTTTCCACTCAAGTATGTCATTATATATTTTAATCAAACATACATTTGGTTTGTTAACTGATTTTTAATCGGTTTTACAAAGAAAACATCACTCTTCTCATTAGATTTTTATAATGGTTTGTCACTCCCAAAAATAGATGAATATGTTACAATATATCAATGAATCTTAATAGGGTTTAAAAAACTAAACTTTATAGGGATGTGTTTCTTTTCCATCATAAATAACAAGAGATTAATAATATATCATCCTATGTATTTGGGTGGAGACGTAGGGGCTCACCTCGAGCTATTTCCAAACTCATTATGAATTGCATTTTATCTCTCCATGATTTATCACATTACATCATTGAATATTGATAATCAAAATTGTTTAAATTTTGTATTATATTTTTTATATTTATTTTACATTGATATTAACTATTTAATATGTTTCATATTTCTCAATTATTTCTCTATCCATTCACATAATTACAAAATAATTTTATTTTTAATTTTCCTTTTTAATTTCTATTATAAAATATTAAATTTATAATTAACCACTCTTTCTATTTCTACTCTGAAAGTTTTATTCAATATGAAAAATTGTTTAATAAGGCTCCTAATTATTTAATATTCATAATTTGTTTACTAAACCAGTTAATCAATATTGAGGAGAGAATCTAGAGAGATAAACGATTTCCCATCTCAATCACCCCTCACTTAGGAATGGTTTGATATTAGTCCCCAATATGAATTTTTATTGGGTAACTAATTCCTTAAATAATTATAAAATTAAATTTATTATAAATATTGGAAATTAAATTTCTATTTATTCTCCTAATTATTGTGTACTATGATTGATTTCTTCCATAATATATAAGGGGTATTTTATTACAAATTCTTCCTTTTATGGTCATAATGTTTTTCCTTGAGTGTTGCCTTTTATTTCATATAGTGTCCACTATTTTTATCATGGAAAATTTTAATATGATTCAAATGTTATTTTTTATGAGTGGTATTTCAACATCAAAAATGAAACTACATTGAGAGAAATTCCAATCCACAATGCCAATGTTTTCCCCTCCGTACACTTGATTTCCCTTAATTATAATGTTATCCTTTTAAATTGTAACTATAATTATGGGTTATATAATTTGATATTAATAATTCACTAGTTATCTTTTTAAATGTATGTTTCACAATCTATTTATAGAATTGGTATTTCTATTAATTTATTTTAAAATGGTTTTGTCACGACCCGTCCTCGGGGCCCGTATCGTGACTACCCCAAGCCAGCCTTCCATAGGCCAGGGGGTGTCGACTAGCACCAAGGCGTAATTCCTGGAAAAAAGGGAAGGCATTGACTATGTAAAGTAAACAAACACCACAGAGCAAGCAAGCAGAAGTAAACACTAAGTAAAATCTGGGTACAACAGTAAGTGCGGAAAAGTATGTGGGCCAGAATACAAACCCAAACTGAAAGTAAAGTAAAACTGAAAAGAGAGTACAACAACTGAAAAGTAAATCTGCATCGTCGAGCCGTCCACTGGAAGTCCCACTTGAAGGGTGGGTACAGATAGCCTCCACAGCTCCTCAGGTCCAGCCTTCTACTCCAAGTACGTCCCGCCCAGTGGTCCACCTCCAGGTACTGACCTGCTCCGCAAGCCTCAACCACGATCAGTGATGTCCGTCGTCTGCAACCAACACAACGTAGTGTGGGAATAGCCCATGCACGGGTGAGTATAAGTTACTCAGTAGGGACCCCGAGACCCCCGAAGGTCTCCGAGAATCCACAAAGGATAATACACAAAGGAAAGACACAATCACGAAGTAACATCTGACACTACTTAGGTATATCCCCATACGTATACCTAAGTCATAAATTTCAGTTCGGCTCCAACATCCGAGCCCACGTACAACTCAGTCCTCATAGGAAAAAACAACTCAATCCCCAGAGGAAATCAAAACATAATCCACACAGGATATCAAGTCAATCGTATCGAAGATAAGGATTGAAAGTCAAGATTCTGCTCTCGCAGGTATACTTCTTCGTTAGACAAAAGAGATGATCAGATGTAGCCACTGATTCATCTAAGTCATTGGACCCACACAGGATCGATAGATAACTAACCCCCACAATGACCCAGACATGATCGATAGGTAACTAACCCCCACAATGACCCACACAGGATCAAAACCACATAGGATCTGTAGGTGATGGCCCACATAGGACCGGTGAGCGCTGACCTGGACAAGATCTAACCCACATAGGATCGGTATCACTGATCCACATAAGATCACTGAGTGTTGTAGTCGTCGTCGTCAAATCCACGGAGGATTTCTGTACAGTCTTCATCGTCATCGTAGTCGCAGTCGCAGCCAGCTCTAGGGTTCCCGCACACACCAAGCTCGTTCGGGATGGTCCACTCCACGAGCTGAGGGGCTGATACATCAACTAACACATAATCCGGATTTTATGTATTCAAAAGTAAAGTATCGTCAAAAGGAACTCAATGTCACAGACGGCGTGTCAATAAGACGCCTGGTCTGAGAGTTATTGGATTTTTCGTCCCAGGGGCCCGGTTGGTTTTTAAGTCAAAACCAACCCAACTGTACTCCAACTGCATCCAAACCTTGAGCGAAGTAAGCCAAAAGGTCTGTCCCACTAAGAGAAACCCAACAAAGTCGAAGGTACGTCAATCCGACGTCCAGAGCTCAAGTTATAAGTGTTTCCGCTCTGAGGGCCCGGTTGGTTTTGTGTATAGACCAACCTGGCCGAACCCAAAGTTCTCTGAAACCAAGAGTTTAATATACCAAAAAAGACTGTCTTGATCCAAGGATCACATCGCAGCTGACGGTGCGTCGATAGGAGGACCGCATGCCATGTTATGGGAAAAATACCATGAGTGGTCCGGTATTAGGGGGTTCGGGCCCGGTCCGACCCGGACCGATACCCTCTGGGTCAGCCCGAACTGGGACGACCAATCCCAAGTCTGGGTCCGGCCCGCTTGGGTGTGCCCCGACCCGGCTGGCGTGGCCCGGCCCGGCCTGGGCGCGGCCCGGCCTGGCGGTCTGGCCTGGGCAGCCGGCCCGGCGCGCTGGCGCCAGCCAGGTGGCTCGGCCATTTCATATGAGCGAAGAGGTGTGGGGGGGGGGGGGGGCGCTGCCCCCCGCTTGTTGTAACTGCGACGCCACATGGGGCCCGCATTGCTGGCCAACCGGGGGTTACAGACCCCCCAGATTTCCCCATGACCGGCCAGCCCGCTCCGGCCGGTCGGCTACTGCCGCCACTGGACCGTCACAGACCGGTCCCCCTGCTCCGATGCCGGTAGCCCCAAACCGGCCTTCGGTCCTTCCTCCGCCACGGCCTGGTCCGTACGGCGCGGCGCAATGGCGCCGCGCCCCTCCGCCGTAGCGCTGCTCTGGTCGCGGTGTCTTTGAGGATCCTTTGAGGTTCTTTGGCACGGCGCGACTGCGCCGCAGAATAGTTTATTTCCAACGGCGTGGCGCGACGGCGCTGCCCTTATCCGCCCTTTCTTTAACATTTCCCATGCTGTGCATCGGCACCGCACCTCCTTACACGAGCCGCAACATAAATCAACCAACAAGGGGAAGGAGGTTCAGCCCTGTTTGTGCAGTCCGACCTCCTCCCGTTATTGCGATAACAGGCGATTCAAATTGGAAGGATGAAAGTGATGGAAGTAATCATGAAATAGAAATGCATAAAAACCCTACCTTGAGTGTAGTTTCAACGGAGGATCGTCGTAGAAATAATTGTCGCTGAAGAAGACGTCGCGGAAGGAGAATCGTCGCGTCACGGAGAAATGATTCGTCTGCGTCACTTCGCCAATCTATGAGGATCCAGCGTTCTTCACATTCTTCATCGATGAAGGAGAATATCCTCAGGTTCCTTAGCTTTTCTCCAAACCTCTCAATGCAACAAGTTCCAACCCAAATAAAATAAGAACTTCCCTTATTTTAATAACATGACTTATGTTTGAAAAAATTCCAAAGTTGAATTAATCCACTCAATTAATTAACTCAAATTGACTTAGTAAATGGAGGGTTATGGAAATTTAGGGAAGATGAAGGGGTGGGGTTCGTGTGGGCCCCACCACTCTCATAACCTCCCATGAGATGTTGGGCGGTTACCCCAACTTCCACTCAAAGGCTAAACACTTAGAGAAAAAAAATTGAGCTCAAAATTTTTATATTTAACTTCCACAATATTTTACAACTTCTATCATGAAAACAAAACTCCAAAAAAGGTGTTTCTAAGCAATTACCGGCGCTGCGAATCCATCGGTGCCCTCATAATTTGATTCCGAGCACCGATTCAAATGTTAGATAAACCCGCTCATTCGTTCACTGAACGTACCCGAGCTAAAATTCAGAAAATGATTTCGGGCACACCGGGCCTCGGAATATGGTGCCGTCAGAAACTGCGTTCTTGTAAAATCCCAAATATAACTAAGAAACAATTTCCCTTGAATTTTATGGGTATTTACATTACTCCCACCTCAGGGATTTACGTCCCTCTAAAGATACATAAAAAACTAGGGGAACAAATGTGGGTACTGTGCACACATCTGAGCCTCCCGCTCTCAAGTGCTCTCCTGGAGGTTCCCATGCTACCATCTCATGCACACTAGAGGAATCAACCATCCATATGGGACCCTCTCCTTTCAATCCTCAATCTCCACTGGAACCTCCATAAAATTCGCTCCATCATCTATGTCCATCTCCCCATGGTCAATGATATGAGTCAGGTCGTGCATGTATCTCCTCAACTGAGATACGTGGAAGACGTCGTGCACTCGGTGCAACTGAGGTGGTAAAGCCAGGCAATAAGCCACCTCACCAATCCTGCTGAGGACCTGGAATGGTCCGATGAAGCCTGGAGAAAACTTTCCGCCTCGGCCAAATATCTGTATACCACGTCGAGGTGAGACCCGCAAGAAGACGTGGTCACCATCCTCGAACTCTAGTGGCCTCCGCCTCCTGTCAGCATAAGATTTCAGCCGGCTTTGAGCTGTCCTCATCCACTCCTGGATGACCTCGTCATTCTATGTTGTGGCCTGGACCATCTCTGGTCCCACAAGTGCTGACTCCTAGGGTCTGTCCAGCAAAGAGATGCCCTGCAAGGTTGGCCGTACAATGCCTCGTATGGTGTCGTCCCAATGGTGTAGTGGTAGCTGTTGTTGTATGCAAACTACACCAAGGGTAGGTGGTCCTCCCAGCTATGACCAAAGTCGAGGACACATGCGCGGATCGTGTCCTTGAGTTTTTGAATGGTCATCTCCATCTGACCATCGTTCTGTGGGTGAAAGGTAGTGCTCAGATGTAGCTGCGTCCCGAACGCCTCCTGCAATCTTTTCCAAAGCCGGGATGTATAGAGAGCATCTCGATCGGAGATGAAGGAGGATGGCACACCATGAAGCCGTACAATCTCTTGAACGTATAGGCATCCCAAGCTCTCCACTGTGACCTGCTCTCTGATGGGTAAGAACTGAGTCGACTTGGTGAGTCGGTCAACAATCACCCAAATGGAGTCGTGACCTTTGGAAGTGCATGGAATTCCAGTCATTAAGTCCATATATATATCATCCCACATCCACTCTGGGACCTCCAAGGGATGTACCAAGCCTTCTAGTACCTGGTGCTCTGCCTTCACCTGCTGGCAGGTGAGGAATCGAGAAATGAACTCTGCCACAGCCTTCATCATGCCTGGCCACCAGTGCTATTGTCTGAGATCCTGGTACATCTTCGCCACTCCAGGATGTACCGCCAAAGGGGAAGTGTGAAACTCTCTCAGCACCTCCTCCCATAAAGAAACCGGTACCATGGTACGTCCTCTAAAAAGGACGTCGTGCTCTCCTCCTAATGAAAAACCATCAGGTGCCTGTCCTGAGGATATCTATGCACGTCACGTCTCAAAGTCAGTGTTCCTACGCTGTGCCTCTCTGACCCGCTGTAGTAGTGGAGGAGTGACTGTGAGTGACTAAAGAAAGGCAACACCATCTCTATCCACGTAGGATATCTTCAAAACGGCTAGCTGCTCTAGCGCCTCCCCAAGAAGCCGAATGCCCGTCCTTCTGCTGAGAGAATCGGCTACCACGTTCCCCTTTCCAGGAGTATAGACTATCTCAATGTCATAGTCCTGGAGGTACTCGAGCCATCATCGCTATCTCGGGTTCAGGTCCTTCTGCGAGAAGATGTACCTGAGACTCTGCTGGTCAGAATAGACTGTAAAGAGCCCGCCCATCAGATAATGTCGCCACATCTTCTAAGCGAAGACCACTGCTGCTAACACCAGGTCATGGGATGTGTAGTTCTGATCATGCGGCCTTAAATGATGTGATCCAAAGGCGATCACTGCTCGCTCCTGCATCAGGACACATCCGAGTCCATTCCTTGATGTGTCGCAGTAGACTACCTATCCAACTCCCTCCCCTGGTAGCCTCAAGATAGGAGTGTTGTTCAATCTATGTCTCAGCTCCTGGAAGCTTTACTGACATCTGTCTAACCACACAAAGGGTTTCCCCTTCTTCTTCAAGGTTTATAGTGGTACCAAAACTCTGGAGAAGTCTGGAACAAATCTCTGGTAGTACCCAGCTAGTTCCAGAAAACTCTGCACCTCTGTCACGCTCCTGGGTGGCTCCCATGCTAGAACTTCTTCAATCTTCACAGGATCCACTACAACACCCACCTCAGTGATTATGTGTCCCAAGAAGTGGGCCTCACGTATCCAGAAATGACACTTCAAGAGATTTACATAAAGCTGCTTCTCTCAGAGTGTGTCTAGTACAACCCGCAAGTGGTAAGCATGCTCCTCCTTAGTGGTTGAGGATATCAAAATGTCATCGATGAAGACCACGAAAAATCTATCAAGGTATGGCTGAAAGATCATGTTCATGAGGTCCATGAACATTACTGGATCATTGGTTATGCCGGATAGAATAACCAAGAACTCATAGTGGCCATACCAACACCTGAAGGCCATCTTCTGTACGTCCTCATCCCAAACTCTGAGCTAGTGATAGCCTGACCTTTGGTCTATCTTCGGGAACCATCATTCTCCCTTGAGATGATCGAAGAGGTCGTCAATCCTCGGTAGTGGATACTTGTTCCTAACTGTCACCTGGTTCAGGCGACAATAGTCGACACAAAGTCGCAAGCTCCCATCCGCCTTCTTGGCGAACAATATCTGGGAAGCCTAGGGTGAAACACTGGGTCAGATGAATCCCTTGCCCTGCAAGACCTCCAACTGTACTCGTAACTCTCGAAGCTAAGCGAGGGCCATACGATATGCTGGAGTGGATATTGGGGCTATCTCTGGGTACAGGTCAATATAAAAGTCTACCTCTCTCAGAGGAGGTAGTCCTGGAACGTCATCGGGAAAAATATCTGCATACTGATCCACCACTGCCGGAAAACCAGGACTCCACTTGTCAACTGCTCCTAGGATGAGTCTAGGCAACTGATGAGTGATGGGCCGTCCTATCCTCTGCGTGAGTCCATCCTATGTTGTGAAGGCTCCCTTATCACCGGTGAAGGTGAACCTGCTTCCGTCGGTGCGTACACATCACACCTTACGCCTAATAGAGTCGATCTGAGCATGGACAGTAGATAACCAATCCATGCCCAAGATGACGTCGTAAGGACTCGACGCCGCTACAAGAAAATCCCAGCCGAAGATCTCGCCTCCTAGAGTAATCTCACACTACCATCACTAGTACGAAATCATCGAGTCCGCTCCCGTAGGAGTCTCTAATCATAAGGATCGATCCAACAGCTCTGTTGGAATCTCTAATCTCCGAACAAGGGCAGCGGCTATGAAACAATGACTCGCTCTTGTTTCTATAAGAACTGCAGCAAAGGTGGAATATACACAGATAGTACCTCGAATCATCTTGGGTGCACCATGGTCATAGGCCTCTACTGCCTGATGTTATGCATGTCTCTGCCCGCCAGCTCCCTGTGGTCGGGGTGGACCTCCTGGTGGTAATGGTGGTAGATCCTCAAAGCGCCGCCCACCACCTTCTACTCAGCCAGCTCCTTTTCCTCGTCTGCCTACTCCCCACGGACTGCCACGGTCGACCCTCTGCCTCTTCCTGGGTGGTCCCTCAACCGTCTGCTGCTCCTCTGCACGGCAGGTCGGGCAGTCATTAGCCATGTGGCCCAGCCCGCCGCATGCATAGCACTGTCTGCCTCTCGAAAGACTGGCTTCGCGCTGTGTGCCCTGCACCACTGAGCCAATGTCTGGAGATCATCTTCTTGAGGGTCTGGTCTGCTTGGACCCATGAGTCATCTGTTGACTTCCTGCTATAGAAGACTCTACTACGTGCCGCCATGCGGTAGGTCTCACTGCTAATGCATGCTCATCAAGGAAGCTCTCGATCAGAAGGGCCCTCTCCAGTACCCCTGCCTGTGTCGGAATGCCGAGGGAGATCAGCGATGTCCTGATCTCCTGCCTCAATCCCTGCTTGATGGTCCAGGCCCAGATGAATGGGTCATGTACCATGTCCATCGAATAGCACGATAGATCAGTAAATCTCGCACAGTACTGGGAGACTGTCAAGTTTCCCTACCGCAGCTTAAGAAGCTCATGGATGCGCACAGCATGGAGGGTGGCTAGAACGAACTCTGAGGAGAAGAGGCTCTCAAAGTCCGTCCAGAGAAGAGATGCCTCGTCAGGAACCTGGAGCATCAAGCTCCAACATCTGCCGGCTGCCTCATGCAGTAGGCTCACTGCGAGGATCACTATGAGGTCTGTTGGTGTCCTCACTAACTTCAAAACTCGTACAATTGCCACCAGCCAGTCCCCGGCTGTCTGAGGGTCCGTATCCCCATGGAACCTAGGCGGTCGCTGACGCTGAAACTCATGCAGTGCACTAAGGTGACGTGCATCATCAGCGGCTGGGGCTGGTAGCATCGGTGGCTCAGCGGGTAGCGGTACTGCCGGTGCCTCTGCGGTCAAAGGGCCCTATACTGAGGCCTCGACGCTCGGTGGGCTGTCGTCACGGACAAATCTAGGAAAGATAGCTGGTTGCTGTCGTGGGGCCATCCTGAAAAGAAACAGGTGTGCCACGGTCAAACAGTATACCTGGTGAGCTGACAAAAAGTAATCACAAATAGAAATTGAACCACACATGCAATCAATGTTTTCGTGTATTAAGTCGGAAATCAGAAGTCAGGGTCCTGGTGTATGGATACGTCGGTCGCCGCACCAACACTGGACTCCCTGGACTGATAACCACACTCAATACTTTTAACACTATTGCTTCACATAGAAAAAGATCAGTATCTTGAGTTCTTCGGTAGAACCGAACTCCTCTGATACCAATTTGTCACGACCTCTCCTCGGGGCCCGTGTCGTGACTACCCCAAGCCCGCCTTCCAAAGGCCAGCAGCTGGAGACTATAACCAAGGCGTAATTCCCAGTAAAAGGGGAAGGCATTGCCTATGTAAAGTAAACAAACACCACAGAGCTAGCAAGCAGAAGTAAAAAATAAGTAAAAACTGGGTACAACAGTAAGTGCAGAAAATTAAGTGGGCCAGAATACAAACCCAAACTGAAAGTAAAGTACAACTAAAAATAGATTATAACAACTGAAAAGTAAATCCGCAGCGTCGATCCATCCACTGGAAGTCCCACCTGAAGGGTGGGTACAGATAGCCTCCACATCTCCTCGGGTCCAGCCATCCGCTCCAAGTACGTCCCGCCCATTGGTCCACCTCCATGTACTGACCTACTCCGCAATCCTCAACCACGATCAGTGATGTCCGTCATCTACAACCAACACAATGTAGTGCGGGCATAGCCCGTGAAGGGATGAGTATAAGCTACTCAGTAGGGACCCCGAGACCCCCGAAGGTCTCCCAGAATCCACAAAGGATAATCCACAAAGGAAAGATACAATCACGAAGTAACATTCGACACTACTTAGGATTATGCCCATACATATACCCAAGTCATCAATTATAGTTCGGCTCTAACATACGAGCCCAAGTACAACCCAGTCCACACAAGAAAACCAAACCCAATCCACACAGGAAAGCAAAACATAATCCACACAGGATATCAAGTCAATCTTATTGAAAATAAGGATTCAAAGTCAAGATTCATCTCATGCAGGTATACTTCTTTGTAAGACGATAGAGATGATCATATGTAGCAACTGATTCATCTAATCTGCCAGAACCACACAGGATCGATAGGTAACTAACCCCCACAATGACCACACATTATCGGACCCACAGAGGATCTGTAGGTGCTGGCCCACACAGGACCACTGAGCGCTGACCCACATAGGATCTGACACACACTGGATCAGTAGCACTGATCCACGTAGGATCGCTGAGTGCTGTAGTCATCACTGTCAAATCCACAGAGGATTTCTATACAGTCGTCATCGTCGTCGCAGTCGCAGTCGCAGCCAGCTCTAGGGTTCTTGCACACAGAAGGCTCATTCGGGAGGGTCCGCTCCACGAGCCAAGTGGCTGATACATCAACTGAAACATAGTCTGAAGTTTATGTATCCAAAAGTTCTGTATCGTCAAAAAGAACTCAATGTCATAGATGACGCGTCAATCAGACGCCCGATCTGAGAGTTATTGGCTTTTTCATCCCAGGGGCACGGTTGGTTTTTAATTCAAAACCAACCTGACCGTACTCCACCTATATCCAAACCTCGAGCGGAGTAAGAAAAAAGGTCTATCTCACTATGAGTAATCCAAAAAAGTCGACGGCACGTCAATCGGACTTCTGGAGCTCACGTTATAAGTGTTTCCGCTCCGAGAGCCCGGTTGGATTCGTGTACGAACCAACCCGGCCGATCCCAATGTTCTCTGAAACCTTGAGTGTAATATACCAAAAACACCTTCTAGATCCAAGGATCTCATCGTAGGTAATGGTGTGTCGATCAGTGGTCCGCAGCCCATGTTATGGGAAAAAGACCATGAGAGGTCTGATATTAGGGGGTTCGGGCCCGGTCCGACCCGACTCAATACCTCTAGGTCGGCCCGAACCGGGTCGACCCTTCTCGGGTCCGGGTCTAGCCCGCTTGGGCATGGCCAGGCGCGGCTGGCGCGGCGTGGCCCGACCTGGCGGTCCGGCCTGGGCAGCCAGCTCAGCGTGCTGGCGCGCTAGCGCTAGCTAGGTGGATCGGCCGTTTTGGCCATGTTAAGAGGTGTGGGGGGTGCTTCCCCCCGCTTGTTGTAATAGCGTCCCCACATGGGGGCCTCTTTGCTGGCCAACCAGGGGTTACGGACCCCCAAATTTCCCCCTGACCGGGTGGCCCGCTCCGGACTGTCGGATGCTATAGCCACGAGACCGGCACGGGCCAGTCCCCCTGCTCCGACGCCAGTGGCCCGGAACCAGCCACCAGTCCTTGCTCCACTGCGGCCTGGTCCTTCTGGTGTGGCACGACGGCGTCATGCCCCCACTCCGGCCGTGGTGTCTTCGAGGTTTCTTCGAGGTTCTTTGATGCGTCTCAATGGCGCCGCTGATTAGTTTGTTTCTAACGGCGCGGCGCGATGGCGCCGCGCTTCTCCTCCCTTCCTCTAACATTTCCCGCGCGGTACGTCGGCACTGTGCCACCAACCACGAGCCGCAACATAAATCAACCAACAAGGGGGAGGAGGGTCAGCCGTGTTTGTGCTGTCCGACCTCCTCCTGTTATTGCGATAACAGGCGGTTCAAATTGGAAGGAAGAAAGCGATAGAAGTAATCATGAAATAGAAACACAAAAAACCCCTACCTCAAGTGTAGTTTGAACGGAGGTTCATCGCTGAAATAATCATCGTTGAAGAAGATGTCGTGGAAGGAGAATCTTCGCGTCGTGGAGAAATGATTCTTTAGTGTCTCGTCGTCGATCTCTGATGATCCGACATTCTTCATGTTTTTCAAGTTCTTCTTCGATGAAGAAGAAGATCCTCAGGTTCCTCAGATTTTCTCCAAACCTCCCAATGCAACAAGTTCTAACCCAAATACAATAAGAACTTCCCTTATTTTATTAACATGGCTTTATTTTTAAAAAATTCAAAATTTGAATTAATCCACTCAATTAATTAACTCAACTTGACTTAATAAATGGAGGGTTATGGAAGGTTAGGGAAGATAAAGGGGTGGGGTTCGTGTGGCCCCACCACCCTCATAACCTCCACAATTTTTAACGAAGGTTAGGGATGTTGTTGTCCCACCCCAACTTCCACTCAATGGTTAATCACTTAGAAAAAATAAAAATTGTGCTCAAAATTTTTATTTTTAACTTCCACAATTTTTCACACCTTCTCTCTTGAAAAAGAAACTCTGGAAAAGGTGTTCCTAAGCACTTATCGGTGCTATGAATCCATTGGTTCCCTCGAAATTCGATTCCGAGCACCGATTGAAAAGATAGAAAAACCTGCTCGTTTGTTCATTGAACGTACCCGAGGTAAACTTCAGAAAATGATTCCGGGCACACCGGGCCTCAGAATCAGGCGCCGTCAAAAACTGTGTTCTTGTAAAATCCGAAAGAAAATTAAGAAAAAAATTCCATTGAATTTTACTGGACTTTATAGGTTTACCACCAACGATCAAAAATTGGATCTCCCATACCTCATTCATTATATGTTTGTAACACATTCAATTTCTTTTTTCTCTTGTTTTTGATATTTTATTATAATTTATCTATTATATATATATATATGTATTTAAATGTAACATAAATATATAACTAATTAAATATACATTTCATTGTTGGGGTTGTATATGTTTTATGTTCCCATCAATATTACCACTTTTATGATAATCATATTTAAAGGAATAGTCTGATTTACTTTATAATGTCATTAATTACCTCAATGAAATGTTCTTATCCATGAAAATATTCTTGAAATAATAATTATCTTTTTTGTTAACCTATTTATTTAATTTTAGTTTTAGGAAAAAAATAATTCCTTTTATTCTTTAAAAAAATCAATTACTTATAAAGAATCAATTAAGTTGTATATTTACATTCTTTCGTCTCATAGATCCTTCTCATGATTTATCAATATTGGAAGTGAATATTCAATGTAAAATTTTATTTATAATATTTGTAAATATGAAATTATTTAATTCCATATTCTATTACTAATATTTATTTATCCTTCAATTATGCATTGAATAAGATTTATGAAACACACTTCTTTCTCTTGGGTTTTATCATACTTATGATTTATAAATGATTTTTATTCAACATGTTGAACACATATATATGATTTTATTTTTTATAATGGATGCTAATGGAATTATATACCCCTATAATGTATTCATCAATGATTTCTATCTTATGAGATACTATACAGTAGATTATGGAGTAAACATAATCATCTAAACAACATTGTCCATAATATGATGTTGGTTTTTGGGTGACACATTCCTTAGGTTAAATATGTAAAAAACATGTTATTGGAAAATATTTCATGATTTCATGATATAATTTTTTCATTTCCTTATTCCATGGATCAATTATTAGTTTCATTGACTTTATTATATCCTATTATATCTCTTAACACTCATGTTATGCTTTATTACCATGATTATTCCCCATCAAAGATTTACATCTCACCCATTTCATTATATATTTTCCTTAAGGAATCATATTCTATATTAGAATATCTATAGGATTTATGAGAAGTATGTGGAGTTATAAATAAACAAGGTGTTTTTATATTCAATATTGTTTATTTATTTGTCTAGTACTGAAAATACTAAAGACCACTCAATCCCTTGATGTATTTTTTTGGAATTATATATTAACTATGATGAAATAATATGTTTTAAGGATTGTGTCACTACATTTTACGTAATTTATCACTATTTAATTTTAAAATTATAAATTATTATTCATTTGGTTGTATAAATTATCAATATATTTCATCATTAATCATTATTAATCAACAAATTTTATTTGATTATGACATAGAATTTATGGACATTATAATTATTCAAAAAATTATATTGAATTTGATATTTTATTTTTAAAATTTGATTACATAATAATTAGGTAGTTATTAAAAAATATTCATTATGTAAAAAAGTGGCTTAAATTTTATATAATTCAATTAGTCAAATTCATATTTTCCAATTGAATGATTGTTTGACAACAGTCATACTTAAAAATAACATTTTAAATGTATTTCATGTTTCATCTAATAATGGACATTAATGTAATGAAATATAAATAACAAATATAATATAATAATGAGAAATTAAAATATTCAAAATTATTGGGGTGCTAAAACACTTTAAAAAAATAAACATTTTTACAATATAAAAATATCATACAAATGGTTAAACCCCCCGGGTGAAAAGAAAAATGGGAAAGAATGTGGTTCTCTCAAAAATAAATGCATTAAAATTATAATATTCTAAAAATATAACAAAATAAATTCCTCTCAGGATCAAATGTCACACTATATTTCATAAAATACAATTAAAAATAATTATAGAGATATATTTTATAGATATGAACCCTCTTCCATCCCAAAATCATCCAATAAATATTGGTTTAACATTGAAAATCCAAAAAGGTACCATGACCATAATTTTCAATCCAAAACACTTTAAAAACCCCAAATACATTTTTAATTGGACTCGTATTTGTCGAACCCTTATATGAAATGAAAAAATTGGAATAGTGAATAGAACACCTTATAAAAATACATAATTCCACGGAAATCATGTGAAAACCCAATATAAAAGTCATCTATATATATTGATGTTTTTTTCAAAACACAATAATCTACAGAATTTTTAAATTATGAAAATTCATAGAAACAACTACCATAATTCAAGTGGTAATAAATCACGTTTAATTGGGGAATCCACAAAGAGGAAGGACTAACCATATATGAACCCTAAAACCCATTATCAATGATAAAACCATCCATAGACACTATTCCTATAAGTAAAATGATTAGTATTATATAATATAATTATTATCCTTGGGGAAAAGGATGAGGGGAGAGAGTAGAAGAAAAAAGGAATGAAAAAATAGATTATCATAAATACCTATTGGTAACATAAATTAAGAATCCAAAAAGTAAGGTGAAAAATATATAACTTTATCTTGAGATCCATAGAATGTATATATTTATATGGGAGGGTGATTAGGTAAAGAAACATACAATAAAGGATGTAAAATACATAATGTTAAAATTTATGTGAAACTAGGTAGCCCAACTGGATTTGTATGCTATGTTCCAACCATAATGGAAAAACTGGATGGAAACCGTAAGTCACACATGGTTTGGACACATGTTTTCCAAATATATGAGGAAATCATGCAACACTCCCCAATATGTTCCAACACAAAGTAAAAATGTTTCTAAAATAACCCACATGTTTTTCCCAAAATAGTGTGGAAACTATCAAACAAAATAAAAACATTAATTTTTTTAAAATTTCTAGATTGAATCTCTAAAAAAAAAGACCCATAATTAAATAATATTTAAAACAAAAGTGTCATGGGCGGTGTCATATAGATTCAGTTTTACTCTTATTAACAACCCTATTGAATTTTATATCTTCTTCCATAACAGGATCTATATCCAACACTCGAAATTACTCTGACACACTCGATATATACTCTTCTACATGATAATATGAATCTGTATAACCACCTTCTCAAAATAGCCTCATTTTCTCATTTAATAATAACTCATATGTGCCTATTTTACATTTATCAACACCATGGTGTGTGAATCCAAAGAACATCCAATTTATATTAGATCTAATTTCTCATGCAGACTGTATTGCAATGGGACTTTGTTAATAACAATACATTCTTAAAATCATCAATATATTTACTCAGAAATCATGACAAGAAATGTTATGTTTTATAAAGAGTTACTCTTAGCCCATAATATTTCAATTTTACTCACTTTACATTGTGGTGTTACTCCATGCATTGTGATGTTACTATATCCCAAACATACAAACTTCTCAAAAACTCTATATTCTTGTCTTTTATCTTCTATCATGTTCTTCTAATCTTCCAGAATAAAATTAAATCATATAAATTAACATGAATCAATTGTGAATTACTATAATTCATATAACTAATAAATCATAGAGAAAAATTATCCAACTCAGGATTCATGAACCATATTCACTTGAACATAACTGTAACCCCCATTAATTAGAAAAATGTATTAATCTTTATTATGGACATACCTATTGTGAATCTAGAAAACCCACTAACACTCTAGTATTATTAATATCAAATAGAATATTATATAATATTTTTATAAAATCATGTATTATCTACTTTACATCACTATTTTCTGATATTTTCTGTTATAGTACACACAACATGAATTGATTTCCATGGGTATCCACCACCACTAAAAAGGATTAATGAGTTTATGAGATTTCTAATATTATTTTTTGAAATTTACTTTACCACCCTATTCCCAATAATGTGTGTTGTGATACATGGATATAGGTAATCATATACATCACAAGGAATGTCAATTAGTCCCCTATAAACAATTCATGGTGAGAAATAGACACAAGAGTCCATCAATGTTCCCCTATGTGTAAGCTAAGTGAATACTACCCTAAAACATTTTATTATTCAACATATAAAAACATGTATAGTATCCTTTCCAACTTTCATTCTTGATATTTTAAACCTATACAGGAACAAAAATTTTTCCCTTAGGACACGACACATTATGAGTAAATTCATTGTGACTAGAGAATAACACATCCCTTATTATAAGGGGTATAAAAATATTCTCACACCCCAATATGGGAGTCTTGATAAATTAGTATAGAAAATACTAATCTATCGATGATAGAGACATTAGTCTGCTATCACATATTTATGATTAATATTGTACATATAGTTTTATCATAAACAATAGTTTCATTATTATATAACATTATGGTATTAAATAATAATTGTTTTTGATATTTATGAAAAAATTAAAAATTCTGAAAATTCATACAATTTTAATCTAGCATATTTTTATTTGATAACTCAAAATTTGATATCAATTTTTTTCAAAATAAAACACTACAAAAGGTATATTAAATATTTAAATTTGAAATAATTTTTTATAATTGAATAGATAAAGAAAAATTTCATTACCAAAAGAAAATAATTTATATGAGTTTGTTGGATTGAAACATCAAAATTTTCACCTTAAATATTCGATTATGGAATTTCGATATATTTATATACGTATTTATTTCCATAATTTTTAAAATGAAAACATTAAAAATCATTTTACTATTAAAATTACAATGTTACTATTATTATATATATATTTTAGATGTATAAATTACTAATTAAATTAGTAATATTAAATATATGAAACCAATATATACCTACCTAATTCATATATATATCATTCAATTTTTATAATATAATTCTCTCTATATTTTTTCTGTTATATCTGTTCCAGAACTATAATATTTATATCTTATAAAATTGATTTATTTTGTTTTTTATTTCAAATAGGCCAATGTCCATTAGATTTCCATATTCTAGTTATGTTATCTTGTTCAGTTATCCCCATTATAATTGTATTAATATTTAACAATTTAATTATCTTAATTTTATAAATTTGTATAGTAAAATAATGTTAACTTTATGATATGGTATGCGTGATTTATTTATAGTATATGATTATCATACCTTAATTAATTCCTAATGAGAAACATCCATCTAATATACACATTTATGCTGAGAAACAAACATTCATGCGGAAAAATAGTATTTTATACATTCTAAATTACTCTATTAACATAATTTGATATTTTTATTCAATAAAGTTCCACAATATATTATATTGAGAGTGAGATATGTTTCTTTAAACCTTTAGTGTTATTAAAATTGATTGTATTACAGATAAATATTTTTAGAAATTAATTTGTTAGTGGTTCCTCTATTAAGATTATGGGAACATAGTTGTACTAATTTAACATTATGTGAGGTTTTGAGTATGGAAATATTTCCAACCTATAAATCTAGAGATCAATGTTCTTATCATGTTAGAATATATTTACATATTAAAAAATCTCCTTGATAAAAATTCAACAAAAAAATTGGATTAAAGGGAATAAATATATATTACATTAAATGAAACACTGTGAATTTTTTATGATATGGTAACTATATTTTTATTTGTGTTACAATTTTTAAAATTAAAAATTAATTTAATTTTTTTAATTAAATGAAAAAAATTAATTATATCTTGATTGGTTATTATAATAAGATCAATTTTTATTATTTCAATCATACACTGAAAAACTACAATGATTTAAAAGTAAAGTAAATATACAAAAACCCATTTAATATATTTAATGTGGGGAAATGAATTATTATTTTAATTAATCTTGTTGTAGTTAATTACTAGGTCATTTAGTTGATAGAGTATTTTAAAAAAGGGGTTGTAGTTTTTTGAATATATTAATAATTATTCTATACTCCCAAAAAACTACAAACTTTAATTAATTGTTAATGAAAAAGGAATTTTAGTATTGAGGAATAGTTAATTTATAATTTGTTTACTTCAAGTTTTAAAATATATTTCATCGAGTATCAAAGTGTAATTTTTTTAAAATTCAATGAATTTAGAGGATATATATATTGTAATGGAATAACTAAGGGATTTTCAATGGGTGAAAATATATTACTGGAAATATCAGTAATTTATAATTTTTCTTATCAAAATCAATAAGAGAATGAATACTTAATTTAAGACAATAATAAGTAACAAAAACAAGTTTGGAGAGAATTTATCTAAGATAATGTTTATTCATGGAATTTTATAAATTAATTATGATAACTACACATCCATGGTTATTCTAATTATATTTTTAGGGGATCATGACACACAATAATGACATGAATTGATTGGATATTTTAAAAACAATGAGAGTAATAGATTAAATCATTTTATTTTTAAAGTTAAATAGAATGAAATTATAATAAAATTTACTCATGTAGAATATGACATGTAGAGTAATTATGGAGATGAATTAATTTCCTACCTATTAATGAGAATGAAAAATATTTTAAATAAAATTAAAGAGAATAATAATATTATTATTGTAAATAGGAATAAATAAAAAATCACAAGATATTAATACAAGAAGATATCAAATATAATGTTATGTTTTTTATTGTTTAGAATGAAAAAATGTGTTAGAAAATGTAACAAATAATTGATTTTTCACACAAGAGATTATTGTAAAGGTGATTTTATCAATGATAGATCAAATAAGGATAATGATGTCTAAAAAAAATTCTTTTTAAATATCATATTGATAAGGTGGTATATAATTTATGTTTTTATAGTAGAATACTCAAGAATAGGTGAATATGAGTTTCCAATAAAAATTAATTTTAAAAAATTCAATAACATAAATAATCCATTAATAGAAATTCCCATTTAACTAAAACATTAATAGAAATTCCCATTTCATAAAAGTTTGATGACATGTTAAAAAAAATACATTTGAAATGAAAATGATTTTTAAAACCTATTTAGTCAAAAAAATCTGTATATATAAAAAATTTAAATCCAACTATAAAACTAAAGTTTTATTATTTAGTATTGAAAAATACTAGTTTTTTATTTAAAAAATCTGAAACCAAGTGAATGAAATCACAATGTTATATTTTAAACAACAAGCTCTATCTTAAGATAATTCCTAATTCCCTCCACATGGAAATCCAATGCCTCCATGTATTTTATTATCAAATAAACTAATCCTCAAATTTGTTTAGATTATAAAAAATATTTTACCTAGATAGTCTTGAATATACCAATAAACCTCCACTGTTCTTTGTGGCGTAAAATATATATAATTCACACATGACCTCTTACATATTTATACATGGGATTACAAATAAATGGATTTGTAAGACAACATCTAACACCCTCCAATTCTATACATGAGACTATGATTATAGATAAACTAAGTAATAACAGATAAATCATGAATGTAAATCGAAAACATATTGAGAAAAAATTGAGATATGTGAATATGTGGTGTAGCTTAATATGAATAGAATTAGTTGATCAGGAGTCCCTAAATTTTTTTGTTGAAAGATCATAAACACAATTTCTCATTTAATTATGGAAAACAATGTTTCACGGATAGTTATGAATGAATACTATATGTTTTATTACAGAATGAAAAATGTTACACTATTTTTCTTTCTAAGAGTATATTTATCACCACTTGTCCATGCATCCTTCTATTTATCAAAAAGTGTTCCATATAATATTTGTCATTGGAGAATAATTAATTCATCATTAATTTTAGTAACACTTAAATTAATGATTAAAAAGTAGATATTTGTGATTTTTAAATACACCACTACATTAGTTAAGTGTGGTACATTAGTCTTCAATTAAGAATTGTATCATAAGCATATGGTTATTATTAATGGTATGTTGGAAAAAAATGAGGTACAATCATTATTGTCCTCTATGTGGACATTTAATTTTATTATATAATACGTTCATGAATTCTCATAGAAGCTTCTTTACATTTCATATTCACCTTTTTCGTACTCGTAGTGGGTACATATCCTTATGTGGTAGGTAATTTTAATTATAGTTTGTACAAATATATTTATAAAAGGCTAATAAATGACTTAGAGAAATATTTTTTTCATGATTCATTATGGGTCCATGTTTCATATAGTGTAATGATACTCAACACATGGTAGGTTGATCTTTAACTCCTTGAATATTAGGATTTCAGATGAATTTTCTCATTTGAGACATTGTAGGTATTATTTTTCTTTAAGTATAATGGATGATAACACTTGGTTGGTTCCACACAATCACTAGTACTTCATGGTCAGTTCATTTTCTTCACAAGTTTTGTACAATACATATGTGGTAGGTTATTATGGTATGTTCTAAAAATATCCATTTTAAAGATTTTAAACAAAAATAGTCGACTAAAAGAAAACATGAAATTCATTAATTATAATATAATTAAGATTTTGTGTCATTAATAAATGGAGGTACTGTTATATTCCAACAATAAACCTCTATTTAATGATCATTGATTAGGAAATTTAAATCCAATTTAATTGAATTCATCAAAAATATATTTAAAATGAATTAAAACTTATATATCTCGATTTATTATAAGATGGATAAATTAAATTAAATTCAATTGATTTCCCACACTTACTCCCACTTTTGGTATTATCAAAATGAAAATTAGAGGTAAAATACATATTATAATAAATATGTATTATCCAAAATGTGAATAAAATTAGTATTATATTTAGCATATCAAAATTTATTACCAAATGTTTTAAATATAGATCATATCTTGATTTATAGTATGATTTTGAATCTAGAACATACCATATATCTGAAGGAAGGATGAGAGCCATTCTTTTGAATGTAGAGATAGGAATTAAATATGTATTATGAGGTGTAAAGGTGGAAGTAGGTTCACCAATGGCTATACATCAAGAAACAAGCTTAAGGTGCTCAACTACTTGTCCAGTAGACAACAAAATCATATGATCCAAACCATGAATATGGTCATATCCATTTTCTTTGAAGGGTTCCAACACTGAGGAAATAACCAAGATCTATTATACCCATGAAAAAAAATATTTGGAAAAATGTCTCATAATATGACTCAAAGAAATAGTCCTGAACATACCCTTGAAATCTAACCTGGTAATGATTTTATAATGGTTGAAATCAATATACTTTAATATTTTTCTTCTATATTTCCCAATATATTGGAACTCAATCCTCAATAGTGATATGGTTTTTTCATCATGTTTTTGAGATCCAAGAAACACCACTTCATTGGTCAACATGAACTAACAAAAGAAAAAAATAAACTCATCCTTTATGAGAAGTCTAATTTTATATTCATTAATCAATGGATGGATATAAGGAGAAATACGGGGTGTAATATATGTATAAGGTTTAATGATTAAACTCATATACATATTGTCCTGTCTCACCATAATATCACACATTACTGTCTATAATATACCTATCTAATCATTCCAAATTTTTCCATCATTTCCCATTAAAGAAATATTGTTATCAAATCTATGTCGAAGATGATAAATCTGTAGCATTACTTCAATTATAATATAAGTTAGTCAGGTTAGCTCCAAAAAAATTCTTAAAAAATGATATAGTTCCTTTAAATCTTCCATTAGTTCTAATTTCAGTTCCTTTGAATCACTATTTTAATATATGATGTTGATGGGATTGAGGAATATATGTTATATGATTAATTCTAACCATATTACTCGGCTAAACTATCAACCTCTATAACTCTATCAAAATTATATTAAACTATATCACTGGTAGAAACATCCTATTATTGAACAATATTCTTGGAAGTAAAAAATTATAAGCATGAGTGGTACCTTGATCACCTTTCTCACTAGTTCTTGTTGGAGTATGATAGAATAAAACATTTATTGCTTGGTCAACTAATTTTCTCAAAGGAAATGAATCAATAATTTAATCATAATCTATAATAGCAAAGAGATATACATATACAAATCTCTACATATAAGGGATGGTAGGTCCTCTACGTCATTGTGTACTTCCACAATCACCTTCCTTATTAGACTTTGGATAGTATAAATGCACAATATAAGATCACATGGACTTATATATATTTTTAGGAGATTTGTGTGTAGAATTTATTGTCATACATTATTATATTAGAGATCCATCTGTCCCATTTTCATTTTTTTCAAGCCCTCACACTCATCTCATTCTATATTATCTACACAATCGTTGATAGATACCCTAGTATAAAACATATCCTTAAATATATCTATTATTCCTGATATGGTAATAGAAGATGATTTTCAGGTGGTTTATAGGACATCATAGGTGTGACCGACCTTTCATCCTTGTTAGTCACTTCAGCTTCCTCAACAAGATCAGTTATTTAATCATCTTATTTACCTAAAACTCTCATTACTTCTACTTATTTAACATTAATAAAGACTTCATCAGCATAATGATCAATAATATAATATTTTTCAATTCATGGATTCCCAAGATCCCTTGATCTTATAGGATATCATACTAGGTTAAATTAAAAAACACCATTTTGGGTTAGCCACCAAATTAATTTTCCATGGGTTCTAGTATAATCTATCTTTCTTAAAAATAATTTTTATAAGGAAAAAACATCTCATGATATTATTTTTTCTCACAATGTGAAAATAATCCTTTTTATTCCAACAAGGTTGAAATGAGAATTAGGTAAGTAAAAGAATAAAACATTGAATTAGGCTTACAAAACTCATCCATATGTCTGATGAATTATTTTACTAGACTAATTTGTATATAATCCAAATTAAAAAAAAAGAAAAACATATCTTTTTCCATTAGAATGATGAAATATCCCTTTATTGTATAGATATGGTGTTTCAAGAATTAGACTATTAGTTTAAATTATCTACTATGATTAATAGCGGCTGGTCTTATAGAAGTTTTGTTCCCATTTAGGTCTTATAGTGGCATTTAAAAAACAAATGTGTATTATTATTAGGATATGAGAAGTGGTAATCGTCAAATTATTCTTTTTTCGGAATTTATAAATAGTTTATGCAATTTATAGAATAAAAGTCTATAATTTCACCATTAATAGTTTGGATAACATCTCTTTTCTCTCTAAGGATAAAATTAAATGTGTGAATGAAAGAAATTAATAGTTTTTAAGTCGAATATATTACCATTATTCTAAATCCAATCATCATATCCCTATATTTTATTTGATTTCCAAACATGAATTTTTCGTGACTGTAACAATAGAGAATTCATTTATTTCTCTTTTTAAATTGTTTGATCAATGATATACAAATTAATTGGCTTCACTAAAATGGTCTAGTTAGATATATATTTCATTGAATTGTTTGAATTAGGTAATTAAACATGATTTATATCTTTGAAAACATTCTTCATACTTGAAATTTTTTATTTTTCATGTCTTATGAAAATGACTGTGTTTAAGAGAGAGATAGACAAGGTGTGATATTGGTGGGTTTCGATTTTCCAGAATGGTTTTTAAAGGAAGGATGATGTTTTAGTGAAACTATATGCATCAATTTGGATTTTAATTCTAATTTTATTTAAATAATTTAGTGATTAAAATAATAATATATGTATGAAAAATCCCACTAAATATTTTAAATGAAATAAATCAATGTATTGGATTGACACAGTAGGTATACTAATTGTGCATCCATGATAACAAAGATATAATAATTAAACTGGTTGGGAACTCATGATAGGTATACTAACCACATTAAAAAAATTCACGATCATCAAATAGTGACCATGGGCGTAAAAACTCATTGTAAGTATATTGATCATGTGAGTTATGTTCCATGGTCTCCACACTAACCATATGGACAACTAGTAATGAATGGTATACTAAAATTATGAAATAATACACATTCAATGTAATGAATATGTGAAAAATAACTCATGTTTAAATTTAGAATATCTTAGTAAAATGAAGATAATAAATTATATAATGTAATTAAATAACTAAAAACTGTAAAATAGAATTAAAATGTTTAAAAAAATTGTCATTTTTAATTCATGTCTGATATAATTAATTTTCATAGTGTTCAAAAGATTTCTGATTATATATGTTGGATAATGTTTTGTAAAAACAAATTCATGTGTTATATATCCTTTTTTAAATTGATATTTCAAAACGTGATGTCTTATATAAATAATTTTTTCTCTAAAATGCAGTAATGGATTCTTATAAATATTTAAGGCACTTTTATTATCACAATTTTTAGGTATATGATGAAATTGATATCAATATTCTAGTGAAGTATGTTTTACCCAAATAATCCTTGAACAAAAACTACCTATTTCTATTTAATCAACTTCAGCATTAGAGGATGAAACAATTTTTAGTTCCATATTACACTACAAATAAGATATATCCTTGAAAAGTGTAATTCTTGAAAATTGATATAATATATAACATACAATAAAAAAAAATCATCACTGGAATAGCTAAATAAATCAAAGGTCTTTTTTATAGAATAAAACATTTCTATATTGGTTGTACATTTGGGATATTTAAATTGTTTCCACTGTAAGTTAATGTAATAAATTTTAAATTTATATAAATCAGAAACACAAACATACATTAAACATAATATATGGTCCCCTATTAGGTAACTATAGTAATCTTCTAAACATAGTACAATATGTGGTTTGATTAATTGATTTCTTAGATTAATAGATATCCACACATAATGTTATACTCATGCGAGTATCAATGCAATTAGTTCTATCCACACCAAAATGTTATTGAATATATTTGGTTTACATGATATGATTTAAAATTATTCATTCCTTTTATTAAAAAACGGGAAAACAATAAAGAATATTAACCCACACATAAAACTCTGTACAAACTAATTTTTCATCTATTTTGAAAAATAATTGCACAAAAATTCTTTGGATGATCCAAAAATAATATCATCTACATAGATTTTTCCTATTAAATCATATTTTTAAAAACTTTTATTTAAATTTTGAAGGATAGTTATTCCTATTTAAATTTTTTTGAAAATATAAATAATATGATTATATCATAACAACAAGTATGAGATTATTATAAATCATTTAAATCTTCTGTTAATTTAAATACATAATTTGGAATGAAATTGTTATGAAATTTAGGTGTTTGTCCTGAAAAATATTCATCAACTCTAAAACCATTTATGAATTCCCAATAACTATAAATTTTATATAAATTTAAATCCAAATATGATGTATAATAAATAAAAGTTATAATATCAACTTGTCTAGAAACTAGTTTAACGGATTCCTTATAGTTGATACCTTACTCATTAAGGGTGTCCTTGTGTAACAAGTCCTTAATTATTTCAAATTATATTTCATGAATCATAAACACTTTTCCAAAACCAATATGGAGTAAAAATGGTTAATAAGTGTTTAAGGGTTTCCACTAGTTACCATAATTTATTTATTTCAATCTATTTTATCACTTCGTTCAATTATATTGCAATGAATTTATCATTAATTTCTTCTATGATTTTCTTGTGTTCAGTATATGGTAATAAAAATTTGTGTTCAACATTATTTCTAATATATGTTCTCATTTTTCTTGCTCTATCTAGGTTTCCTACAAAAGAATCCATTGGATGGTCTCTATGAGTCATAATAGTTTCATGGATTGATGTATTTGACACATCATTCTCAATTAGAAATTTGTGTTCGAAAATTTTCATCGAACTGGTTGCTTTTTATATATGAGGTTTTATGGAATTCTCATAAGACATGGAATTGATATTAAGATTCGAGAGGTCATACCCATGGATCACTAACTATATCATAGGATTTTGTGGGTTTTTTCATTATATTTTTCAAGCATAAATTATTTCAAAATCATGGTTATTTTATGAAAATTAATTTTTATTTAATTAATGTTGATTATAAATGGAATATTCAATCATAACTCTTGGATGAAATATTTTATTAATTTTTATTTGTATTGAGTATAAATACATTACATCCAAAAAATATTAAGTAATAAACATTTAGTTTCTGTCCGTTCCATTACTCATGGGGTATTATTTCAAATTCTTATTTCAAAAAATCAATTTATGATATCAAAATAGGTATTCATATGATTCTATTAAAATATAAATAAGTAAATATAGCCCATTATGCATGGTACCAATAATTTCATGAATGGTTCTATTTCTACTTTAAACTACATCATTCTACTGTGGGGTCCTATGTCCAAAATGGTTTTGATTACATCCATATTATGGTCATGTGGATATAATGTATTGATTTTAAAACTCAATACAATGAACACTTATTATGACATTAATTCTTATTAAACTATGTTTTTCTATATATTTAGTATATTTATCATTTTAAGAACAATATTGAATTCTAGGATCTTAGGAGAATACCTAAGTGTATCTAAAAAATTCATCTACAAAAACATATAAATTTTTAATCCCATTAATGATTTAAAATATTATGGTTTAATATAAGCCCATCTGAAAAATCACAATGGCTTTTGATGTTGAACCATATTTTCTTGGTTTGAAAGTGATTTTTCCTACCACCCATTCTAACTTGGTTTATAAATATTGGATTTTTAGAATTCTATTTTAGGATGATATTTGAATATTATTTTACTATATATATATATATTCATAAGTGAATGTATATTTTAATGGAATATTATTTAAATAAAAAGGTAAGAATGATTAGAAGGAGACCTGAAATAAAAATATTTCTAGAAAATAATTAATTGAAATCAATAACAAATACATTATATTAACACAATCTAGTATAAAATAACACATGATTAGAATAATAAATCATGAAAGAATTATCTTAAAATTTAACATCATTAAAATCCCCATATAAATCTGATATTCTAATCAGATTATATTAAAATACATCTATAAATAAAATTTAAAATTAAAAAAAGTACGAGAGTTACTGATTTGGTAATGTGATATTATTTTTCCATTGGAATTATCACCAAAACATAAAAATCCCCCATCAACTCTGATGAGATTCATGAAGCTCATGTTGAGCCATGTAATTATTTTGGAACATCCCTTGTCCAAATACCATATGTATCCCCCCAAAAATCTAATTTAGGATCATTGTATTCAAGAGAATGTATGATACAAAACAACAAGCAAGTAAGGAAATCAAATATCCTCATCATTTATAATAGATATAATATTTTAAATAAATTCAATATATTATATATTTGGGAATTCAAATGATACTAAATTATCATGTCACATTGTCACGACCCGTCCTCGGGGCCCGTGCCATGACTACCCCAAGCACACCTTCCATAGGCTAGGGGCTGGCGACTAGCACCAAAGGCATAAATCCCAATAACTGGGAAGACATTGCCTTTATAAAAATAAACAAGCACCACAGAGTAAGCAAGCGGAGAAAGAAAACACTAAGTACAAGAGAAAGTGCTGAAAAGTAAATGGGCCAGAATACAAACCCCAATGAAAGTACAACTACAACTGAACAAAGTACAACAGAAAAAGACAACATCTGGAAGAAAGGATGCAGCTCCTGGGTCGTCCTCGTCGGATCCTACCGGAAGGGTAGGTATAGATGGCGCAGCTCCTGGTCGTCCACCACAGATCCTACCTGAAGGGTAGGTACAGATAGCCTCCTCAACGCTCTCACCCGTCAACCTCCTCTTTGTGTCGTCTCGTCGTGTAGTCCACCTCCGGGTACTGACTCGTCATGTAGTCCACCTCTAGGTACTGACCTGTCCTCGAACACTCGGCCTCCGTCAGCACTGCCCGTCGTCTGCAACCAACACAACGAGGTGCGGCATAGCCCGTGCAGGGGTGAGTATAACGATACTCAGTAGGGAACCCAAGAGCCTCAATGTATCACTAAACCAATAAGGATAACCACAAGAAGATCTCAATAGATAACCTCTACTTAGATATATGCCCATACATATACCTAAGTTATCAAGTAACCCATCTCAATCATGAGGAAACACAAGGATTTTGAAATCAACAGATAACCACTACCCAGGTATAAGACCATACATATACCTAAGTTATCAAGTGACCCATCTCAATCATGAGGTAAAAACAAAGGTCAAAAGTCTCAGCTCAAACCAGGATTTTCATTATCGAAACCGTAACTGATGAAGAGCTCCGTCTCTGGAGTGTACAGTGGTCCTGTCACGACTCCGAGGTACTGCTCACTAACCTATGACTGCTGAGGTACTCCTCCAGTCGAGTACTGTGGGCCTGCTGCTACAACCAAGCGCTTCCCACCATGGGTCTGCCGCTACAACCAAGCGCTCCCAAGTGCTGCTACAACCAAGCGCACTCATGTGCCGCTACAACCAAGTGCACCTCTATCGTGGATCTGCCGCTACAAACAAGCGCTCCCCTGTGCCGCTACAACCAAGCGCACCTCTGTCGTGGGTCTTCCACTACAACCAAGCGCTCCCCTGTGCCGCTACAACCAAACGCACCTCTGTCGTGGGTCTACCGCTACAACCAAGCACTCCCCTGTGACGCTACAACCAATCTCACCACTATCGTGGGTCTGCCGCTACAACCAAGCACTCCCCATTGGGCTACCCGTAACACACCGAGTCGATCGGTCAAGCAGTCGTCAGGTCTCAGTCGGCTACACGGTCTCCGTACTCCGTACGCTCGTCTCTGGGAGGGTCCGCTCCACGAGCTATAGGTCGATACTCCATGTATCTCAAAGTTCCACGAAGAAGTATCTCAAGGACCGCCTTGTCTAAGGGGTCTCAACGCAACAGACGGCGCGTCAATCAGACGCCCGGTCTGTGAGTTATTAGCCTTTTCGTCCAAGGGGCCCGGTTGGTTTCATGTGCAATCCAGGCTGGCCGTATCTCAACTCTACCCCGAACTCTCATAGGGTATGCTCATAGGGACCGTTTCTCAATGAGATCGCCAACGCCGGTGACGGTTCATCAAACAGACGTCTGGTCTGAAAGATATCAGTATTTCCGTTCCAGGGGCCCGGTTGGATTTCGGGTACAATCCAACTCGGACGTATCTCAAATTCATCCAAAACTCAGGCTAAGAATGCCACATGTTCCGTCTCAACAAAAGGAAAACAATGAGACAGACGGCGCGTCAATCGGACGTCCGGTCTGTGAGTTATTGGCTTTCTCGTTCCAGGGGCCCGGATGGTTTCGTGAGCGAACCAACCCGACCGCACTCCGACGGCATCCAAACCTCGAGCGGAGTAAGCCCAAAGATCCTTCTCACTTAGAGGAATCCATCAATGTTGACGACACGTCAATCGGACGTCTGGAACTCAAGATATGAGCGTTTCCGCCCCGAGGGCCCGGTTGGTTTCGTGGATGAACCAACCTGGACGAACCCCAAGTAATCCAAAACCTTGAGTGAGATATACCAAAACGACCGTCTCGATCCAAGGATCACATTGCCGCTGACGGCGAGTCGTTTGGAGGCACGTGGCTCACGTTACGGGCATTTGACCGAAAGTGGTTCGAAAACGGGGGTCTGGGCCCGGCCCGGCACAGCCCGGTCCGGGCGGTCCAGTGCGGTCCGGCCCGACTGGCCGGCCGCGGCTCGGCCGGCGCGGCCGAGCGGACACCGCGGGCGTGGTGTGCGGCTCCCCCGCCCTTCCCCGCTGATTGAGGCCGGCGGCGAACCGCCGACCGCCTCCCTTCTGGTGGCGGGTCGCTGCCACCTTCCGCGGACCACCGGACGCGCTCCGGTGGTCCGTTTCTCCTGCTGTCTTCGCCTATGGTCCTCCCAGGACCCAACCTTCACTGAAGAGGCCTCAAAATTACCTTGAGGCCTCATTTGTCGTTTCCCGTTGATCCACGATTCAATAAACAATCTGCTGAGTGTTTTCGGGTCGTGTTCGTTTGGCCCGCACCCTCCACGTTAGATAATATCAACGGGAGAATTATTCAACAAATGAAAAAACAATTTTAATAAATTAAAATTTTTCATATGAAACTCGTTCTTTAATTTTAATGAAACATTCACGGGAATATAAAGGTATTCCAGAATAAAATCCATACCTCGTCAAGTTGTCGCACGCACGTTCTTCGCGGATTTGATCGCCGTGGAAGGAGGCGAACATCGCATCACGGAAGGGCGTCGCGTCGTCGAACTCTGAGGTTCAAGAACAAAAAGATTTAATTAATAATAGTTAAATCCGTGCATGGATAAAAACCACAAAGGAGTTCTAAAAGGAACCTGAAATCTCTTACCTCCAACAGATGATTGAAGATTTCATTGCGGAGGAAGGAATGTCGCAGAAGAGGAAATGTTAGCGTCACAGCACACGACATCGCGTCGTCGATTTCCGAGGTTTTGGCATTCTTCGTCGGAGGCCGACGTTCTTCGCGTTCTTCGCGTTCTTCGCGTTCTTCACGAAGAAGGGTGATGGCACAAGAATTCTGTCAAAGGTCTCCCAACGTGTAATCCTCAAGATGTGGCGTTGGTCTTATTTTATTACTACGCCAACGGATTTCAAACTGGTTAAGAAACGAATAAAGAGATAAGTAACGACCCATTAATTCGTTGAATTAATTCAACAAAATAAACCGCCCAATTAATTCAATGAAGAAAACCGCCCAATTCATTGGTGCATTAAGAAATTATGAAAACACGTCAGTTGACTTTCATAATGACGGGTTTTCGTGGGTGTGTTACTTAGCGGAAAAGAAATGGGGGGGGTCATGCGGGCCCCACCCCACAAATATCCTACCAAGAGGGTAGGATATTTTTGTATAGCATCCTATCCAGATCAACTCAACTTAAGACGCTTTTAAGTGGATTCAAGTGGCTTCAAGTGGCTTAAGTGAAATAAAATAAAGGTTGTCGAACAATTTATTTTATTTCATAACATTAAGCCCAAAAAATTAAAAACCAAACCCGAGAAAATGCAACTCCGGAAGAGGCGTTCTAAGCAACTATCGGGGCTGCGATTCCATCGGTGCCCTCAGAATTCGATTCCGGGCACCGGTTCAAAAGTTAGAAAAACCCGCTCATTCATTCACTGAACGTACCCGAGCCAAACTTCATAAATTGATTCTGGGCACACCGGGCCTCGGAATTAGGCACCGTCAGAAACTTTGTTGTTGTAAAATTCCAAAGAAAATTAAGAAAAAAAAAATTCCTTGGAATTTACGGGTCTTTACATTACTCCCACCACAGGGCTTTACGTCCCCGTAAAGATTCACCACAAACTTAGGGATACAAAGGTGGTACTGAGCATACATCTGAGCCTTCCGCTCCCATGTGCTCACCTGGAGGTTCCCGTGCTGCCAAAGAAAGTGCACCAGAGGAATCGATCTTCCCCATAGGATCCGCTCCTGTCGATCCTTGATCCCCACTAGAAACTCCGTCGAAAACACTCCATCGCCATCGTCCAGCTCCTTATGGTCGATGATATGCGAAGGGTTGAGCACGTATCTCCTCAGTAGAGATACGTGGAAGTCGTCGTGCACCTGGTGCAACTGAGGTGGATGGTTCAAGTGGTAAACCACCCCGCCTACCCAGGTGAGGACCTAGAAATGTCCGTTGAACCTCGTAGATAACTTGCCGCCTTGGCCACATCTTCGTAAACCTCGTCGAGGTGAGACCCGTACAAGGATGTGATCGTCATCCTCAAACTCTAGAGGTCTCCATTTTCTGTTAGAACTGAAACTCAAAATGACTGCTGCTACAAGGGTAAGGTTGACCGACTCAAGAGTGATTGGTCTCACCCTCCTGTGCAAGAGTTACCTTGCACTGCCTGGGGTTTCCTTCTTCGCCGACCAAGGAAAATCCATCCCAATTTCGTAGTTAAACTACAACCTTTTCGCCTAATACTGTCAATTTGTGTATGAACTGTGATTGCCCGGTCCATACTCAAACCAACGTCGTAAGGTCTCGACGCTGCCACCAAGAGATTCCAACCGAAACTCTCACCTTGAGGATCTAACCACACAGTCGGCGTAAGTGTGATTATCGAGTCTGCTCCCAAGGTATCTCCAGACGTGGGGGTCAAGTCCACAGCCTACCAGAAACTCTAGTTCTGGAACAAGATTTGTGAAAGTAAGGAATGATTCATATTGACGTCCGTTACTACAGCAGCTAGTAGTGGACACAGACTGTCCCTTGAATCATTTCTAGAGCCATTGGGTCACATTCTTTGACCGCATGCAGCCGCACTCTTCCTCCGCCCTCCAGATCCCTTAGCCTGGCAGGAATAACTAAGGCGGGTAGTTGTACCATGTTAGGTTGTACACTACCTCATGCTGCTCTCCTAGCTCTGCCTCCATGTCTGCTGCTTCGCAGACTCATCTATCATTAAAGCATCCACTTATTGAAACATTTAACATGCCCGGGTCTCTAAGACTGGCATCGGTTTCCTTTTTCTTACTGCACTGTGCAGTCTTCATCCTCTCATGGATGACCTGGACCTCCTTTAGTCTCATAAGAGCTGCTATGATTTCTTCTTTTCCGATAAGATAAATCTGGTCTCATCCCCTGGATGAACCACATTCGTTGCCTAATACAGTCAATCCTGACATGAATGACGCATTCATGCCATGGATGACGTCGTAAGGCCTCAACGTAACTTCCAAGAGATCCAAATGTCACTCTCGCCTCCAAGGGTCGAGTCACACTGTCGGCATCAGTGTGCGGTCACTGGGTCTCCTCCAGTAGAAATCTCGAATGTGAGGGTCAAGTCAACAGTTTCAACCAGGACCACTCAGTATCAACCCAACAAAAGGACAGGAAAGCAAACAAATATAAGTGTCTTTTTTTATTATTGCATCTCATAGTACAAAGACATGAATACAACAGAAAAATGGAACTAGAAGTACAAGGGACATATCTACTAGTTCTCTCATGTCCACCTGCTCTCGGAGCTCTACTGCCTTGTCCACTGCTCAGCTGTTGCTCAAGCACCAGCCGCTGCTTCTGTCTCGATGGCTCCTCCGACACCTGCTGATCAACCGTATGAGGATTCAGACATTCACGTACCCGGTGACCCTATCCGCCACATGAGTAACACATCCTTCTTTTGGCACGCCTAGCTCTGTTCCCACCCCGGGTGCCTCGTACCACCGGTCCTAAAACACGAGATCGTCCAACTACTGGTCTGGTCCTCCTGTACCTCTGCATCATCTATCTACTGCCCATAGATGACTCGGCAACTGATCGAAAACCCTGTGGAAAAGGCAGAGGCTCCTGTACACGCTCGGGGTGTAGATCTACTGGAACAAACTCCACCCTGAAGAAGGTCTCGATGTCTTCCCATGTGAAGGCCATCCCGTCACAAAACTGGAACAAGTGGCTCCACCACCTGCCTGCTGCTGCCTGAAGAAGGCTGGCAGCAAAGATCACCATGAAGTCTGTTGGCGTCCCCACCAGCCTGAAGACTCTCACCACAGCCTCCAGCTAATCCTTAGCCTCTTGCGGGTCCATATCTCCCCAGAACCTGGGTGGCCTCTGGCACTGGAACTCGTGCAGCGCGCTAAAGTGGCGTGCATCGCCTACTACTTGGGCTGGCGGCATCAGTGGCCCAACGTATGGTAGTACCGCTGGTGCCTCAACTGGAAGAGGGCCCTGTACCGAAGCCTCTTCGCTCAGCAGGCTGTCAGTACGCACATCCCTATGGGCTCTAGCTGGTCGTTCGTGAAAAGGCATCCTGAAAGAAACATCGTGACACGGTCAAACGTTTATACCTGGTAAGCTGACCTGGTTTGAGCTGACATTTGAAATCTTCTGGAAACACACACGCAATAAGTGTTTTCGTACACAAAGACAGAAATCAGTTGTCAGGGTCCTGGTGTATGGATACGTCGGCCACCCGCACCAACACTAGACTCCCTAAACTGAAAACCACACTCGGTACTCTTAACACTATTGCATCACAGAAATAAAATATCAGAGTTATAAGTTCTGCGGTAGAACTAACTCCTCTGATACCAATTTGTCACGACCCGTCCTCGGGGCCCGTGTCGTGACTACCCCAAGCCCGCCTTCCATAGGCCATGGGCTGGCGACTAGCACCAAATGCGTAAATCCCGATAATTGGGAAGGCATTGCCTTTATAAAAGTAAACAAGCTCCACAGAGTAAGAAAGCGGAGAAAGCAAAAACTAAGTACAAGAGAAAGTGCTGAAAAGTAAATGGTCCAGAATACAAACCCAAATTAAAGTAAAACTACAACTGAACAAAGAAAAATAGAAAAAGAAAACAGCTGGAATAAAAGAAGCAGCTCCTGGGTCGTCCTCGTCGGATCCTACCTGAAGGGTAGGTACAGATGGCGCAGCTCCTGGTCGCCCACCACGGATCCTACCTGAAGGGTAGGTACAGATAGCCTCCTCAACGCTCTCGCCCGTCAACCTCCTCCGTGTGTCATCTCATCATGTAGTACACCTCCGGGTACTGACGTGTCGTGTAGTCCACCTCCGGGTACCGACCAGTCCTCGAACACTCGGCCTCTGTCAGCACTGCCCGTCATCTGCAACCAACACAACGAGGTGCTGGCATAGCCCGTGTAGGGGTGATTATAACGATACTCAGTAGGGACCCTGAGACCCTCAAGGTCACACTAAACTAACAAGGATAACCACAAGAAGATCTCAACAGATAACCTCTACTTAGATATATGCCCATACATATACCTAAGTTATCATGTAACCCATCTCAATCATGAGGAAACACAAGGATTGTGAAATCAACAGATAACCACTACCCAGGTATATGCCTATACATATACCTATGTTATCAAGTGACCCATCTCAATAATGAGATAAAAAAATGGTCAATAGTATCAGCTCAAACCAGGAATTTCATTATCGAAACCGTAACTGATGAAGAGCTCCGTCTCTGGAGTGTACAGTGGTCCTGTCAAGACTCCGAGGTACTGCTCACTATCCTAAGACTGCTGAGGTACTCCTCCTGTCGAGTACTGTGGGCCTGCCGCTACAACCAAGCGCTTCCCACCATGGGTCTGCCGCTACAACCAAGTGCTCCCAAGTACCGCTACAACCAAGCGCACCCATGTTCCTCTACAACCAAGCGCACCTCCGTCGTGTGTCTTCCGCTACAACGAAGCGCTCCCCTGTGCCGCTACAACCAAGCGCACCTCGGTCGTGGCTCTACCGCTACAACCAAGTGCTCCCCTGTGCCGCTACAAGCAAGCGCACCTCTGTCGTGGGTCTGCCGCTACAACCATGTACTCCCGTGTGCCGCTATAACCAACCGCACCTCGGTCGTGGTTCTGCCGTTACAACCAAGCACTCCCCACTGGGCTACCCGTAACACACCGAGTCGATCGGTCAAGCAGTCGTTAGGTCTCAACCGGCTACACGGTCTCCGTACACCGTACGCTCGTCTCTGGGAGGGTCCGCTCCATGAGCTATAGGTCGATACTCCAAGTATTTCAAAGTTCCATGAAGAAGTATCTCAAGGACCACCTCGTCTTAGGGGTCTCAACGCAATAGATAGCGCGTCAATCGGACGCCCGGTCAGTGAGTTGTTAGCCTTTTCGTCCCAGGGGCCCAGTTGGTTTCGTGTGCGAACCAACCCGGTCGTATCTCAACTATACCCCGAACTCTCATATGGTATGCTCATAGGGACCTTTTCTCAATGAGATCACCAACGCTGGAGACGGTTCATCAAACGGACGTCTGGTCTTAAAGATATCAGCATTTCCGTTCCAGGGGCTCGGTTGGATTTCGGGTAAAATCCAACCCGGCCGTATCTCAAATGCATCCAAAACTCGGGCGAAGAATGCCAAAAGTTCCGTCTCAACAAGAGGAAAAAAACGAGATAGACGGCGCCTCAATCGGACGCCCGGTCCGTGAGTTATTGGCTTTCTCGTTCCAGGGGCCCGGTTGGTTTTGTGAGCGAACCAGCCCGACCGCACTGCGACGACATCCAAACCTCGAGCGAAGTAAGCCAAATGATCCGTCTCACTTAGTGGACTCCATAAAAGTCGACGGCACGTCAATCGGACATCCGTAACTCAAGATATGAGCGTTTCCGATCCGAGGGCTCGGTTGGTTTCGTGGATGAACCAACACGGTCGAACCCAAAGTAATCTGAAACCTTGAGTGCGATATACCGAAATGACCGTCTCGTTCCAAGGATCTCGTTTCTGCTGAAGGTGAGTCGTTTGGAGGCTCGTAGCTCATGTTACGGGCATTTGACCTAAAGTGGTCCGAAAATGGGGTTCTGGGCCCGGGCTGACCCGGCCCGACCCCCCCCCCCCCCTGGGTCGGCCCGAATCGGGTCGACCCGACCCGGGTCCGACCCGGACCGACCTGCCGGCCGCGGCTCGGCCAGTGCGGCCGAGTGGACACCACGGGCGGGGTGCACGACTCCCCCGCCCTTTGCCGCTGATTGAGGCCAGCGGCGAACTGCCGGCCGCATCCCTTCCGGCGGCGCGCCGCCACCGCCTTCCGCGGACCACCGGACTTGCTCCGGTGGTCCGTTTCTCCTGCCGTCTTCGCCTATGGTCCTCCCGGGACCCGAACTTCACTACGGAGGCCTCAAAATCACCTTGTGGCCTCGTTTGTCATTGCCCGTCGATCCACGCATCAATATACAATCTTCAGAGGGTTGTCGGGCCGTGTTCGTTTGGCCCGCACACTCCATGTTAGATAATATCAACGGGAGAATTATTCAACACATGAAACAACAATTTTAATAAATTAAAATTGTTCATATGAAACTGTTTCTTTATTTTTAATGAAACGTTCATGGGAATATAAAGGTATTCCAAAATAAAATCCCTACCTCGTCAAGTCGTCGTAGGCACGTTCTTCGCGGATTTGATCACCGCGGAAGGAGGCGATCGTCGCGTTGCGGAAGGGCGTCGTGTCTTCACGGAAGGGCGTCACGTCGTCGCGGAAGGGCGTCGCGTCGTCGAACTCCGAGGTTCAAGAACAAAAAGATTTAATTAATAATAATTAAATCCGTGCGTTGATAAAAACCACAAAGGAGTTCTAAAAGGAACCCAAAATCTCTTACCACCAACAGATGATTGAAGATTTCATTGCGGAGGAAGGAATGTCGCAGAAGAGGAAATGTCAGCGTCACAGCACACAGCATCGCGTCGTCGATTTCCGAGGTTTCGGCGTTCTTCGTCGGAGGCCGACGTTCTTCGCGTTCTTCACGTTCTTCACGAAGAAGGGTGACGGCACAAGAATTCTGTCAAAGGTCTCCCAACGTGTAATCCTCAAGATGTGGCGTTGGTCTTATTTTATTACTACGCCAACAGATTTCAAACTGGTTAAGAAACGAATAAAGAGATAAGTAACCACCCATTAATTCGTTGAATTAATTCAACAAAATAAACCGCCCAATTAATTCAACGAAGAAAACCGCCCAATTCATTGGTGCATTAAGAAATTATGAAAACACGTCAGTTGAATTTCATAATGACGGGTTTTCGTGGGTGCGTTACTTAGTGGAAAAGAAATGGTGGGGGTCATGCGGGCCCCACCCCACAAATATCCTACCAAGAGGGTAGGATATTTTTGGATAGCATCATATCCGGATCAACTCAGCTTAAGCCACTTTTACGTGGCTTCAAGTGGCTTCCAAGTGGCTTAAGTGAAATAAAATAAATTTTGTCGAACAATTTATTTTATTTCTTAACATTAAGCCCAAAAATTAAAAACCACACACGAGAAAACGCAACTCCGGAAGAGGCATTTCTAAGCAAATACTGGCGATGCAATTCCATCGGTGCCCTCATAATTCGATTCTGGGCACTGGTTCAAAAGTTATAAAAACCCGCTCATTCATTCACTGAACGTACCCGAGCCAAACTTCGGAAATTGATTCCGGGCACACCGGGTCTCGGAATCAGGCACAGTCAGAAACTGCGTTCTTGTAAAATTCCAAAGCAAATTAAGAAAAAACCATTTCCTTGTAATTTAATGGTCTTTACAAACATACTCCACAATGTGTTTCTTAAATAGATCTAATTACAAGTAAGACACTATTTTACCTAACAATTATATATTAATTAAAATATTATTATTTAATATAATATGATTTATCCTAGACATTAAATTAGTAGTAATGAATAGTATTAACTAACTTATAAAAATATATATCTTATATAAATAAATGATTATTTCCTTAGTTACTGATTAATAATAAAATAATTTAATAGGTATTTGAAAATAATGGTAATATTTTATTAAAAACTATATTTATTCTCATAAATCTATTATATCTTAAAACATTAAATTAATTAAAATTAGTGAGTTATATTAATTTAATATATATATTAAATATTCAATACAATAATTTTTTATTCATCTAATATATTTGATAAACATAAGATAAGAACCAACCGAACTGTACATATAAACATAAATATTTTTATTAAGGAATTTTTTGGAAATTAATGATGAACCTATTTTGAATTAAATTTATGTAGAGTTTATAGATTCTATAGGTCATAATAATGTTCATAATTTAATTATATACATGAAAAAAAATTTAGGGTCAAATTTTTCTGTTATTCTTTGATCTTTCATTTTTAAATGAATTGTGAAAAATACAGAATTTTAGTTCAATAATGTTTTTATTATGATTTAATAATAAAGGTATATTATATTTTAAATTGGGTTTAATGTAAAATGACATAATATTTTTATAATTTAATTAAATTTAGGTCATTGGAATCAATTTCAATTTGATATTTAAAAAAACATTGAGATCTTCTGGATGTTTTTACTGTTAAAACATGCATTGTCGTCCCATTTGTGAGATTAAATATAAATTAATTTTTGAAACATCATTGATTGAAATTATGAAAAATAGATTCCATATTTGGAATAGGCATAATTTGTAACTTATAATAATGTCGTCTTATTTTTTGACAAAAAAATATTGGTGTATTTTATTGAAATTAATTACAACAATTAACATAAAATTAACCACAATAAGGGACTCAACCTTAATCGTAAGGGACAAAATGGCTTACACACTTGTCCAAGAGGCATTTTAAGGCTATATATTGACCCTATAAACACTTTTATTAATATTGAATCATTATGGGAGCCACCTAAAATGTGAAAAATGTTTATGAAATTACTTTTAAAAAATATTACAAGAGTGTCACTACTCCTCCACTATAAAATGACTCCACTTATCCCACTTCCTCACACCTAACAAGAAATTTTTGGATTGAAAAATAATTTCACAAATATCACCTCAACATCAATACCCTCATCCTAGATTACCCTCCCTTAGGAATAAAGCAATCTAATGATTACTTTTGGTACAAAATAGAAGGAGTTTCCTGATTAAGGGGTAACATATCTCCTTAATCTATTAATTTTATTTCCAATATCCACCCAAAAAAACAATTTATTACATGATTATATAACAAAAATTTATCCTAAATATAATAGTATGTATTTTTATAATGTTTTAACCAACACATACACACAGTCCCATCTAATCAGTAACTAACAAACTGTTTATGTGAATGGTGAACTACAGCCTCATGAAACGATGATTGTTTGTTCATCATTTACCGTCTCTCATAGTTTTCATTATGATGATTTTTTTATTAATGTTAATTAAAATATTTATAATGTTTTTATAAATATGTAATTAATTGATTACATACATATTTCTTCGCTCTATATTGTGGGAATATGATAACATCGTTTTTTGAAATGTGGACTACCACATCCTAAAAGCGATGTGATTCATTCACACAAAAAATTTAATTCATAATGAATGATTTTAATTTAACATATATGACATAGAACAAATATATTTATAATTCATGACATAATTACATATCTAAGAATGTATTATATATAAATACATATCATTTTCCTTGTTAACATTTCAAACACTAAAAAAGTGATAACATCATTCATGGACATGTGGACTAATTCCTCCTCAACATGATGTGATTCTACATAAATAAAATAAATTATATATAAAAGTATATATTATTAAATAATATGGTATTTATTAAATAATTATCATTCTTGAATGATATAATGATTCTTACCTTTCTTTCATAACGATCATTGAAAAATGAGAACATTACTCATGCCAACATACAACCTACAGTCTCTATGACTGTATCATTGAATCATTTTTCATAACCACATTTAATAATTATTTTTAAAATAATAATATATTTATTAATATGATAAATATTTCATGATTTTTATTCTGGATATGTTTTGGTAATGATTCATTTGACCATTGTTGACCCACCAATTTTTTTAATACATAAACTAAATTTGGTCAAAATAGCAGACATAAACTTAATGGATAAAGTAATTTTATAAAAAATGGTATAAAGTGATAAAAATCTTATGATAAAAGTGAGAGTATTTTCAATAAAGTAAATATTTAACATCATTTTATTATACATGATGTTGAAGGATGCTCACCCAAAAGGAAACACCAGGTAAAGGATTTCATCTCAATTTACATTCCATTGAGACTTATTTGTTGTTTTGAAAAACATAAATTTTATATGGTTTATATACATCATTTTTTCATGATATATTATGAATAACCATATTTTAAGGATATGAAAGGTTTCTTCTAATTTTATTCCTTCATGGATATTATAATTCAAATGTGTAAATGTGGTGTGTGACGGCTTTTAATGTTTAAAGTTTATCTTCCTCAAGAATGTGTTTAATGATCACCATTGAAATCTCAGAATATTTTGATAACAAAATTTATCTTTAAATAATTAATATATTTAAGTATATACATTATTTAGTGATCTATTTTGTAATTCCCTAAACCGTATACCATTTTTACTAAAAGTATTCACTTTTAAATTTTTATGACACACTAAGGAATTTTTTATAAATCAATATCATTTTTTCATAGAGATATTTGATAAGGAATAATTTTTATAGATAATGTGAATTATTAGATATGATTAATGATTTGTAAATGTTTTAAACTTTTGGGTAATGGTAATATATATCCCCTCAATGCATTAGTTGTTTCATGAGAAGAATTACTTGTGAAAATTAGATGGGGTTCTACCTAATATTCTAAATAGCCTTTCAAATGGTCTTGACAATATTGGTTCCACGTACCTAGGAAACATGGTGTCAAATAATTAATAATTTTCATCATTTAGTATTAGTCATTATTCCTCCAAGATATTTTACATTGATATATAAACGGATACATTTCATTTTCATTTAAATAATTAAATGGAATGTGTTTCATTTTCCGACATTTGCATATTTATTATTCATATCTAATTAATCGAATAGAATGTGTTTTTAGATATTATATTTCCATTTTCTAAATGTAATTCCTTCTCAATTTACAAAATATATGGAATGAAAGTACATTTATTTTCCATATAATAATTATTTTTCCCATTGATTCATTATATCTTCCATGGCATTTTTCCCTTACTGAGTATTTAAGATCCCCCATATTATGTTTTTCCCCTGGAATCCAATAAGCATACTATTAATGATATACATGGATATAATAATTGGAATAAATTTTTCCTAAAATTTATATATATAAAAATATGTTGAAATTGGTGTATTAATTTACAACAAAAGACTTATGAATGTATCTAGTTTACCAGGAAGAAAAAAATCTAAGTTCATCTGGATTTGATTCCATTTAATACTTCCAATGCAATTGATAGAATAAATAGACTCCAAGACTTCTGAGGATGGGTATCTACAGTTGGTATTCAATGAAGTTTATTAGAAACCATGGTAACTATATTTAGGAAAATATATATTAGAGAAAATATCCCTAAGGTAAAATTTGAGTATATGTTTAGATGAACACCCTAGAATTTTGTTAATGTTTAGATTGTGTGGGTTTTATAGAAATAAATCCCTATCTGGATACTACATGTTGATGTGGTTTTGGAAAAAATGAAACTATGAGTAACAACTCTAATATGGTGTGTCAGGCCTGACTCGACGGTACCTATAACACGATAACAAGCCATTCTGGGCACCTGGTTTGACTCCCTCAGGGGGGGTATACTTATGATAATTAAAATTTTCTTTATATACCATTATGATTGATTTATATATATAATATATAATATAGGTTAAACCTAAGTGATTAGTATTGAAGAATATATTGTATGATTATAAATCCTAGAAAAGATATTATTGAAAAACCACATACCTTGGAAAGATATTTCTAAAAGTAAGTAGATGAAGTATTTATGTGTTGGTTTTATGATGAAAACCATTTGTAAAAGTTAGTTTAGTTATTAAAATTATTTCAAGGATTTCCATCATATTTAATTTAGAAGTTATATTAATATGGGTTTAGAAAAGAATATTCTATAATCCTGGTGAAAACCAATAAAATCTAGCATGGCCACAGGACATGAATCCATGACCTAAGGATGATAAGTGTATGATGGAAACCACTAACCTAAAAAATGATTTGGTTAATAAGTAATTGTTTTTAGTTGAATGGTTTGATGAATAAATATCAATAATGAACTAGTAGTATACCTTTTTAGGGTTAGATATTAATGTATTAACCATATTTACATTGAAGAATAATTAGAGGTAAATATTTATACTTGTCACTATTTTATGGGCTGTAAAATCCGTTAAATGCTTATTTTAGTGTTTCAAGAATCAATGATAAATTTTGAATATCACCACCACCAAATATTTGTTTTTTTATTATGAAATACACTTTTAAGGAAAAGTGAGAATCGAATCCAGTACATAGATAGGAGATCAGTCAACATGATATGAAATTGTTGAATCTACAAGTTGCAGTTTAATCCTTTTAGAGACCTAACCTCTGAGGAGGCTCCAGTGGAGACCAGAATACTTCTCGTCTGGAGCATCGTTGAGGATGTTGTCAAAACTGTAAACCATCATGTCCCAAGTCTGTATGAACTCTTCTATAGTAATATTCTACCTTTTGAATCCACGTGCCAAAATTACAAGTTGTTTTTGGGCCCAAGCGCCCTTCTCCTTAGATAGGATGGCCTGGAACCGCCTCCCAACCAGTCTGTCAAACTCCACTTTCATAGTGATGACCTCTAAGCCCTTGACCAAGAATTCTTCATTGAATTCGATAATGGTTTCCCACTCATCACATTCCATCAATTCATTCACACTTTGGTGGATAACTGGAACAATCAGATCCTTAGTTTCATTCACTTGGTCGGTGGAAGATGACTTCCCTGCTGGTGATTCCAGCTCCTTCGAAGAAATTGTCCCCACCTTCTTGGAACCCTTCTGATGGGGCTGACCTTTGCTTGAGTATCTGGTGACAGGAGGTCTAGGTAAGAAGGAGTAATATTTTTTCTTTCGTGGCCTCCGAGAGTTCAATATAAAACCTTTTGGGTCGATGATGGTGTTCTTCCCCTTCTTTGAAGAGAATCTGATTTATTCCTCCTCATGTTCCACTTCCTTTGGCTCGACTGGGGAATCTGAATCAGAATCGCTATCCAACCCGTGGATCCTCTAGGCGTGAAGGATTACCATGTAAAGCCTCCTATTAATACCCTTTCTCAACCACATGACACTCTTCCTCTTCTAACACTACAAAACAATTAAGATAACGAGTATCAATTCCACCAAACATCACATTGTCCGCATAGGTTTAAGTGGCCAGAAAGACCTTCTCAGAAAACTCTGAACCACTAGTCTGCTCAAAACCACGACCCATATACTGGGGATGTTTGTTTCTGTCTTCCCAACCCACACATTGAAGAAGAACACAAGCACCTAGAGAGGAGACATTCTGCACAATGGGTTCATTGGTCGGGCTGGAGGGTTCCTGATGTCTGGCTGAGACAACATCCAAGGGGGGGCTCCTCTCCTCAAGCCCATCCTTATGCCCCTGCACGGCCACCCCCACCCCCTAGACCGAGGACTTACACCCAAATTCCATCTCAGACGATCAAAAACGTCCGAGATGCGAGGCACTAATCATGGGGGAAACACTTTCTCCACTGTTCCTAAAGAACCTCCCAACCCCAAACCAGAACGAACATCTGCATGGTGTAGGACCTTCCTGAGGTGTTCATCACCCAAAGATTATGGGGCCACACACCCCGAGGCATCACCGCACACCATCTTATTCAAGACTGGAGTAGATGAACAGACTGTGCCATCCTCACTTATCACAACCGGAGTTGCAGGCCCTACAGACATAGAAGGGGGATCGACCAAACGAACACCAGGAGCCCATTTGTGGAACTCCAGATGACAGTGGCCCTACCGGAAATAGATCAAGAAAAAATTTGTCCACGATTCGTAAACAATGGGTTGAGAATACCTATATTCTTCCTCAATCATGATCCACACAATGTCATGAAAAGGCCGTGAGAGTTCTATTTCAACACAAATGCGCGCCACAATTGGGTGCTTCATGGTATATGTCCTCCGATCGGTGCACAATAAATGGCCAATTGAGTTGCCTATTAACCGTAGAAGAGCCGGATTCTAGAAGGGCAGCAGAAGACCAGGAAGCTGGATCCAGATTGTCGATGTAGACGGGTCCCGATTCATGTGTAGGTCGAACAACCAGCGAAGAAGATGAAAATGAAATCCACAAACTGATTTTCTGGATCTTGACCAAGCCTACACCAAGTCATCCTCATCGGCGAAACAAATAAGAATCTGTCACGGCCCTAGGAGCCCAACCAACGCACGCTTACATAAAACCCATTCCTCATTCACATACCGATCAAACATCTCCACAGGAGGCCGGAATCGAACGAACATCACCAAAATATGGTATTGTTCCCATGAAATTGAAACATATCATGTATGTAAATTTCTTTAGATTATTAGGATGTAAAATAATTACCAATATTAGTAACATGTGTTGTAAATAAAATACGGTCATAATATGTTTTTTTTTGAACCGATTATCATCACAGATTTATGGATTTCAAGCCCTCTCCATTCAATGGATCATTCACTTGTCTTTTTTTGATGACCTCAATAACCACATATAAATATTTACACTTTTCCTCAATTTTTGTATATCAAATATCTGATAATGTTTTCCTACAAAGAGATATAGTTAAATGTTAGTCCATGTAACCATTGTAAAAAAAATTCTCCCTTTTCCTGTAGAAACTTTATAATTAGTTATAATGATGTGGGATTTGAAACAAAGTAAATATCAGAACATAAAAAAAATTATTGATTTTAAATAGAGAGGATTCAATTTAATTAATTTTGGGAGAATGTATGGCCTTGAAAATCTAAAGCAGGATCATTTTATTCAGTAGTGTGTATGGCACACAACAACAAGAGCATATGAGAATTTAATATATTGAGTATTTAAAATATATTTAATATTTTAAATAAATTAAATATATTATATATATTTTGTTTCATGTGATACATAGTTACCTTACAACTTACACAACATCGACCTTCTTCAATAGATTGCATTACACTCAAGAACATGTTTTATAGAATAATGACAATTTATTAAAATATTATTATTTAATATAATAAAATAAAACATTGTAGTGAAATTAGTAGTAATTAATAGTTTTAACTATCTTATGAAAATATATGGCATACAAAAATATAATAGTAATTCATTATTTATAAATTAATTAGAATTTTATATAATAGGTAATTTAAAATAAAGGGAATGTTGTGTAGAAAACTATTTTTGATCATAAAGATATTATATCCAAATAAAATAAACTAATTAAAAATACTTAGTAAAATTAATTTAATATATATATATGTATATGTATATATTATTAATTATAATATTTTATTTATTCATCCACTAGATTTGATAAGAATTAGATTAGAACAGACCAAATTTTACATATAAAGACATATATTTTTATTAACACATTTGAAAGCCTTTTCATGTAAACCCTATTTTAAATTTCATTTTATGGAATATTTATAATTTATTTATGTGAAAATAAATATTATATTTGATAGGGAAACCTAATTTTTTTGTTATAGTTATTTTTTAATATTTTTAAGTGAAGTTTCTTTTTTAAAAATCCCTGAAACATACTAAATTATAGTTCAAAACTTCTTTTTCCCAATGATTTTTTATTATGAAAAATTATATATTTTGTTGGTTTTAACTTTTAGTTATGTGTTATTTTTATCAATTATATAACTTATTTCAATTGATTTAATTTTACATTGAAATTGACTATAAAATCATAGCAAACTTGAAGACATTTTTACATTAAAAACCAACATTTTTTTCGCCTATATGAGATCAAATATAAATTAATTTATGATAATTATGTGACTTGAATTTGGAAAAATAGATTCTATAATAGTAATATTCATAATTTATTATTTATAATAAGGTCAACTGAGTGTTTTTCATGACATATTAGTGAATTTAATTTATAGTAATTAGAATGATTAAGGTAAAATTAAGCATAATAAAGGACTAAACCTTAATATTAAGTACCAAAATGACAAAGAAACAAGTCCAATAGACATTTTATGGCCATATATATAACATATACCCAATATTATAGAACATGGACTTTAATGGGTGACACTTTCAATGTAAAAATGACATATGGAATGCCTTTGTCAAAATATAACTAGAGTGCCACTCCTCCCCCACTATAAAATGGAATCCTCCCCTCCAACATCCTCAAATATCTCAAGAAAATTTAGATCGACCAAGAAACAAAAAAATATCTACACAAAATCCCTAACCTCATCCTAGAATCCTCCCCTTGGGCACAAAGTAATCCAAGGAATCCTTTTTGTACAAACCAAAAGGAGTTTCATAATTAAGAGGTAACATATTTTTGTAAGACCTTTAGTTTTTTTCCATTATCCACCCGCTAAAATATTCTTATTCCATTATTTAAAAAAATATGTATCTTAAATACACTAATATTTTTATATGAAATTTTTTAGACCTACTATTACAAACACACCTATATAAGGGGTAAAAAATATATTGTTTAAGTGAATTGTGAAATACCATATCATGAAACAATGATTGATCATTCTTTCATTACCACCTATCATATTGGTCATTTTGATGAAAATTATGTTTATATACATTAAATTTGTTATTTAAAAGTTATTTATACATATTTAATTTTTTTATAACACATATATTATGCACTCCACATTGTCAGAATACAAAAACATCATTTGTGGAAGTGTGGACTACCGCCTCCTAAAAGTGATGTGATTTAATCACACAAAACAAAGAATGTATAAATTATTATTTTAATTTAAAATATGTGACATATAAAAAATATATATTATAATAATTACACAATTTATTTATATATATATATATATATCCTTTTTTACCCTTTCACACACTAAAAAAGTGACAACGTCATTCGTGAATGTGTGGACTATCACCTCCTCAAAAAAATCTGATTCCATTTCAATCACAAGAATTATATATAATTGTACATATGATGAAATAATATTATATTTATGTTATAATCATCATATTTTATTGATATAATTCTACCTAAATTTTTTCTATTCTGATCATTGAAAAATGAGAACATTGCTCATGTGTACATACGACATACCGTGTCCATGATTGTAAAATCGATTCATTCTTTATAACCATAATTAATGATTTTTAAAGTATAATATAGGTATAAATACAAGAAAAATTTGATTATTATTATATTGGATATGTTTATGTCTTGAACCCTTTGAATATAGTTGAACTACAAAAGTTAGTTGTGAATCAAAAAATGAATCTAGTCAAACCATATGATGTAAAATTACTATATTAATTTGCTCTATAAAATATGTTTATTAGTGAAATTAATTTAATTATAAAAAAGATAATGGTTCTAAATAATTTAAATAATTAACATAATTTTATTTTATATAATTTTAAAATTTTTCACTCTAAAGGAAACACATGGTAAGTGATTTCGTCTCAATTTACATTCCATAGGGGATTATTTTTTGTTACACACCACTTCACTTTTATATGCTGTATATAATGGAAATTTTCATGTTATATAACGAATTCATTAATTTACGTGATATTAAAAGTTTAATTTAACTTTATTCCTTTATTGTGACTGTGATTTAAATGTTTCAATGTGGAATGGGACACATTGAAATGTTTAAAGATTATTTTCCACAAGAATTTGTATATTGATCACCATTGTAATATCATATTATTTTAAATGTTAAAATTTTATTTATGTAATAAATTATTAAAATACAAATATTCTAGGGTGATGGAAATTATTATTAAATAGATCATATACCATTTTTATGTATAATGTTCATTTTGACAGTAATTTGTTTATATGGGGAATTATTGAGAAATATGTATCTTTTATTCAATAAGGATTTTTGATAATTAATATGATTTAATTATTAAATCCAATATTAGATATGACTAATTATATGTATATGTATGAAATGGGTGGGGCCTAGTTATAGATATCCAATCAATTCATTGGTAGTTTCAATAGACGAATTATTTTGGTAAATTAGATTGGTTTCTTCCTGATATTCTAAAATGTCTTATGAAATATCATGATGGTATTGGTTCCCCATACCTCGGAATCATGTTGCAAAAAAATTAATAATTTCCCTCATTTAGTTTTAGTCATTATTCATCCATGATATTTTGTGTCCACATAAATATTGATACACTTCATTTTAAGTTCATTTATTAAAGGGAATGTGTTTTAGTTTCTTATCATGACATATTCATTGGGGCCTATATAATTATTTTAATATAATGTGTTTCATGTTTTTAGATTTCCATATTTTTAATCACATATTATTTTATTAATTATACAGAATGTTATTTCTATTATATACCATGTCATAATGATTATTCTCATTGATTCTTTATTGATTCCAATATATTTTTCCCTTAATGAGAATTTGTGGTCTCCTTATAATTATTCCTTTCCACAGGAATCCATGAAGTGTGATATGAATTATATGTATGGATATACTAGATGAAATGATTTTATCATAGAAATTATATTTAAAAACATATTTTGAAATAATATTACTAATTTTATATAAAAGTCTCTTGTATGTATCTGGTTTACCAAAACTACTGAACTCTCAGACCTTTGGGATTTGATTCCATGTGATCATGCCTATGTTATTGATAGTAGACACACGGTCTGGGTCATCTAAGGTTAATTCACTACATGATAAACATATACTTTTTATCTTAATGTAAGTATCCATCATCAAATATTATAGAGTAAATGATTTTGGTACCTATATTTTATTAGGTCTAAAATGTTTGTAATACGAGCCATTGGAATTAAAAAATATTAAATTGGTTTCCTATAATTATTTTTTATTCTTTTATAAATAAAATCATTGTTAGATCATGAATATTATGAATTATTTGAATAACTAGAAAAACTAGAAATATGATCAAATTTACTCATATATATATATTTCAATTTCATGGTTGGTTACCAATACGAGAAGTATTTATGAGGAGTAATTTTATATAATTTAATTGATTGTTTTCCATCCATTTGTAAAATGTTCTAGATAATTCATTAATTTATTATTAGAAATTGTAGGTTTTTATTTTCATTTAACAATAGATCATTTTTTTCATTTTCTATAGTAAAATCAGATTGAATATAATAATACATAGTATTTTGATTCTGTAAACATTTATACATTACCTTCAATTAATGAAATGTTTTCTGCAGCATATTAAAGTATTTGAATAAATACACAATTGGAATATTTTATTTATTATACTCATTTTCATAATGGACTGAAATTTGTATAGGGGATGAAGGAATGCTATTTAAAACCTATTTTTTCATGAAACACATATCATCTAAATAATGGGTGTATTTTCTTCATGAGTATGAAACAATTGAAATTTCGTCTAAAGCACTCTATGTGGATTTTTAATTCTTTAAATGTCTATTAGTTTTTTCTAAAATTTTCTCTAATATTTAATTTTGGGGAAATCAACACTGTTGAATCTTTTTCTTTTACACTCATAGAATATCACATCATTATTGGAATCATCCTTTTTCTATTGTTGTCTATAATTTCCATTATTATATTTCATATAAATATAATTCAATTTCTTGAATAATTTCATCATTTTGTACAAATTTTTTAATCTTATGGATAAATGATCAATTTCCTAATCACTATCTCATGGCGATTCTTCATCACTAGGATGATCATATATGTCCTTTTATTTTTTCAATTGAGTTATAAATCATGAAAGCTACTGAATACCACTATGGTGAATCTATTTATTCTTTACCTAATTTTATTACCTCCTCATTCACCATGATTTTTATAATATGAAACTTCACTTGTAATATTCCATTTTCATAATATTTTTAGATATACATTAATGTAACTCTTCACCTACTAGGTAGAAATCATAGAAGCCACATCACATAATATTTTTGACCAATTTTTTTCTCATGTGCATGAATTTTGTTGATTATTTCATTAAACATGAAACCCATATCCGAAATGGATTCATCAGTCCTTGAATTAGATTTTTCATTTTTAATATTATATGTATTTAAATGAATTTTTTTAATATTTTTTGTTACCCCATGAGATATAGAAATAGTATCCCATATATAAAATTCAGTTTAGTATATATATATATATATATATTCTATTGAATTTAGATTCTCATAAAGAAAAATATAATACATTAATTAAATTTTAGTTATAGTCATAATAATAAATATTTTCATCACTATAGTAATATATATTAGCTTTATTATTTTATTATTTATCTTTAATAATAGTCCAACTACCTAATCAAAAACTCTTTAAATGATCTTTTATGTCAATTTTTAATTTAGAGTTGTCAGCTTCAATAAAATTAATAGGCACCTAAGTATTGGTTTATTCTAGTATAATAGTATTCATAAACACTTATATTTATAATTCATACAAATATAAAATATTCATATACAAATAGGTTAATGTAAGAAGTACTTTGATATCTTTTAATACGAAATGCTGGTCAGAGTGTAACTCACGAGAGTTAGGTGAATTGTGTTTCCAAAAAAAATTACTGTTAAAAATATTTAATAACATAAATTCCTAATTTTTATTAATTCTATGATAATATGAATATTAGAGATATATAATTTAACATTTATAAACATTTCCCAAAATCTCGATCAAGACTCAGCTGAAATTATTTTCAGAACACATTATCTTTTGAAACTAATTAACAGTAATCAATAACTATATATAAAACACTTTTTAATGACAATAATCAATGTAATATTTTTTTTATTAGTATTAAAAATTTCAATTTTTTATTTAAAAAAGTTGAAAATAAAAATAAGAAGTCAAACAGAGGAATTTTGAAAAAGGGGTTCAGTCTTAATCCTAGGCCAAATCCCCTTCCATTTGGAAAACACAATAATCTAGAAAGTTTATTGTTAAATAAACTAATCCAACACCTAAATAATGCTTTAATAATAATATTAATAAGAAAATAGTCTATAAAAAGCCTCAATAAAAGTTAATTATGATAAAAAATTGATACATGTCACAAAATACTTATTCCACATTTATACCTGGGCTTATGAATGAAATTATTTAATAAATACAATCTTACACTATCCAGTTAAGTACATGAGACTGTGTTTATTGATTAATATAATTGTGAAAATTAAATAATGAAATTTAATCATAAACATATAGATAATGAAATCATAGTTGTTATTATGTGTTGAAAACAAAATCTGAATATCGTCACTTGTTGAACACTATGAATATGTCATTGAACCAGATCAACGATAGTTGCATAATAGATTCTAAAAAATAGTGTGTCATTAAGTGATATAAATGAATACTATATCTATTATATGTTTAAATAAAATTTCCTTCTTTTATTATCTGTTTGAGTAATTATATAACCACATGCCATAGTTTCTTCTATATCATAAAAATAACTACATCTCAAAGTAGTCACGACAGAAAATTAATTAATCCTTAATTCCCATAACTCTTTATTTAATTATTCAAAATTATCCATTAGATATTTGAATATACTCCAATTCTTAGGTATGATATAGAATTATTATCTTACATTTGCATTGGTCACATCATCTAATGATTACGAGGAACTATTGGGTGGAATGAAATCCTTGCATGACTGATAAAATCTTTAATGTGGTTAGTCTATTTCATCATGTTTTCGGTTCATGAATTCACATTATATATTTATTACATTACATTGTAACTTATTTTTAACTCACTAAGTACATTTATTCATGTTGTAGATAATTTTAACTATGGTTAATACAATTATAGTTACACATTTTTTGTACAAGAACTAGATAAATGTTATAAACATGTCACACTATAGGTTGGTTGTTCAGGTGGTTAGTTGATACTCCATTCATGGTAGGTTATTTACAGCATAGTAAGATGATCTTAAATACACGTTCAATTTATGATCTGGGATTAATATTCCCATGTGATGGGCGATAGGTAGATTTTCTTTGAGGCCAATTGATATACACCATATTGTAAGTCAAACATAGACACTTGAACTTCACAGATGGTTAAAATTCATCCCATGGTATTTCAATTACACATGTGGTATGTTATCTTGGAAGTTTCAACCCATTTCTATTTTTTGTAATTTTTTTAGGAAAATAGTTGATTAATAGAAAACATGGAATTCATTAATAACATTATCATCATGTCTTTGGAACATTCAATTATCAATGTGTAGGTATAATCTAAAAATATCCCTTTTTGTTGATAAAAATCATGAAATTATGACTGAAATTCATTAAATACATCTAAAATTTATTTTCAACGAATTTAAACATATATTTCAGAATAAAATAAAGGATATATAAATTTAAATATATTAAATTTATTTCTCAAACATACTCCCCCTTTAGGGATTATAAAAAAGTGAAATAGTGGGTAAATTAAAATATTTAAAGCAATAAGTCTAAAAAAATAATAATAAAATAATTATTCCATTAATAAATTAAATGATTTTAGAAAAAGTTTAATAAGTAGTCCTTATCAAGAATTATATTTAAATTATGAATATGGAACAGCTTTTATTTCTGAAGGAAGGATATGATCCTTACTTTGGAAGTACATAAAGGGATTGAAGATGCATCCTAAGGTGTGTAGGTGGAATTAGGGTCACTAATGATTACTCATATGCAAATAGGCCTAGGATTCTCAACTTTATTCTAGGAGAAAATAGAAAACGATTTAAGGTAGGCGAGGTAGTGTTGGAATGAAGGTGAATAAGAATGGGTGGAGGGGCTAGGAAAACAATATGATAAATGAAAAGATATGGTTCATTATTCTGGGTAAAATCAATAAATTCTTTATGCCCATTACCTATGGATTGAATAATGTAATATTAGTCATTATGAAGGTATACAATTGTGTGGTTTTTACCTCATGATTCTAAATTTTATAAATAAAATCATGGGTCAATGGGGGAATATTAAGTTAAAAATCTAGAGTCCTAAACATACCTTTATAATTTGACATGGTGAAGAGTCACCAATTGTATAAATCAATAAACTTAATCATTTTTTCTCTTTCTTGGTCTTCCTGTTGGAAATATTTCTGGAATATGGGAATGGTTTTAGTAGAATGGGATTTAAATAAATCAAAAAGCACCATAATTGTCTACATGAACTCGTTAAATACAACATTGAACTGATCATTTAAGATTTCTGGAATTTTCCTTTAATCCAAATATGTTAGGATTATAGGATAAGGGGTAGGATTATAATATATAGAATTTTAAAAAAAAAACTCATATACCACTAGTCTGACATTACCTTCATATTAGATAAGTCTTCATGTTATTAACTAACCTGAGATTTAAAATTTTCAACTAAATTTATCATTAAATTCATTTGATGGTGAAATATGGGTTGATGATTAAAAACACTAACATCACATTATTTATAATATTAGCTTCTCGAGTAGGCTCTAGGGAATTTCCAAAATAAAGAAACACTTCTGTGAACATACTCACCAGAACTGATTTGAATTCATTTAAAACATCATTTATAATAAATTATTTTTATGAGATATAAAAAGATATATAATATAAATAGAGTGAATTTTTACATTTTAATGAATTCAAATATAATAAGACATATTTTATATGCTAGGAACTCATATGGCGTGTGATTCTGAGGCCCAGTGAGTCTGATTTTTTATTATAAAAAATATTGTATATATTTATATAATTCACAACTGTGTTTTAAAATAATGTAATATATCATAACTTGAGTATTATATAAAAAATCTATGACCATGATTCAATCTAAATGATCATTTTTACCCTTATAATGTCCTAATGTGTGTCAGTTATAGATTTTAGGATGAGGAACTCATTGGTATGTATGCTAAGTAGATTTTTTAATTTATTAATTTAACTAATTAATCAAATGATAAAAAAATATTCCCATATATAGGAATAAAACTATAGAAAATCCCAATTTCTTGTAGAAAAAATTGTGATCTTTTATAGGAGTTTACATTATTCTTCATTATTAGATCATGATCAAACATTGAATAGTCATCAGATCGAGGTGAATTAATAGGTAGCAGAAGTAGTGGATCATCCCCAATGATGGAGAATTATTTTTTCAACAATGATTGATCCAATATTGAGGTAGTTATAATAAATTTTGGTTTCCTATCCGTTATCAATATTTAACTACATGAATTTGATGTTCGTGTATATTACTAGTAATTGAAAGCATTACTCATGGGAACCATTTGTTCAATAAAATTTTTATTCAATTTATTATCATTTCTTATTCCATGATATCAACTTCGATTCCTTGGATTTTAATAAATGTACTAGATTGTTTTTACAAAGAAGATTATCACCATTTTATTATTCCTTCCACCATTGATATTCATGTTAATCATTGTTTTCCTTTAGGGAAACATTTTGACTTTTATGTGTGAGTTCATGAATGATCAAACTGTTAGACACATGGAAGATTCAGGTGTAATGAAACAGTTGGAAATTTTATGACATATTAGAGTACATTATAGGATTTGAGAGATGAATTATATGGATCTAGGATATGTGACTAAGTGGAAAAGATAGGTGGTGCCTCAAGTGATGAATACACCTCATGCAGATCAAAGGAATCTAATTTTTGGCCACTAGATAGACAAAATTAATGGATGGAGGTGAAATAAGTCAATATTGGGCTTTTAAAAGGTGGAAATTATAGCGGTGGTTGTTGATATTGTTAATGTGTGAAAGAAAATAACATTATATATAAAAAATATACTACACAACATGTAATCCAAAAGAACACACACCATGCAGTCCCTTGCCTATGGAGGATGGGGTTTGCAAGTAGATATAAGTATAACATGATTTGTGGGAACCCCACATGCCATTTTACCTAGTGCTATTGGTATGGTTTGTACTATAGCATTACACTGGTACATACATGGACAAACACATAGACACAACCCAATTAAACGATCTTGGACATGCCAAGGTACTCAGGTCAAGACATGCACATGTATATGAGAATGACATGAAGGATTTAGGCATGGCCTAAAAGATATGGACACATCCATGAGCACACAGGTATGACCTATGTGGTTGATACACATAATGTGGGACCTATACATTCCATGTATAATAATATAAACACTGATTCATATCCACAAGATACCTGACAAGAAGAAGAAGCAGTGTCACACACCGTGTGTACCCCCATATGTCTAAGGTACTTCAATATGAAACTTATACCTCTAATATTATCATGAACCATCCCAAAGGGTAATGATAGTGACTCACTATACCCGCCTCCAATAGTAAATGAGTTGGAAAGTTTAATTGAGTAGGCATATCCCTAAAATGGGAGGACCAAGTATAAATTCATGTACACATGAACACATCTCCAACCACATAAAATAGTGAAATGTGAATACAACTGAAGGAACATGAATTCATAAATATAAATCTCAAAACCAATGTATAACATGATGTAAATGAAATTAAATAAAACTAAATACAATCCAATGACAAAGTAACTAAATAACCATCATAACTAGAAATAATCTATAGGGACTACTATCAAGATACCACATGAACACAACTCGGTCTCTCATGTCTCACTATGCAATGTATGATCTTAGTCCATCTTAAATTCTTTCAAAGGGTCAATTGATTTAACAAGACAATAAATGTGTGGGAAGATCGCATGCATGGGTGAGTAAAACAATACCCAGGAGCACACATCAAAACACTAATAGAACACGCTCCATGAGTCCAAAAACACTATTGAAATATGATGATAAATGACACACAGATGAAGATCACACCCAATGCCACGAGGTATACATAATACAAAATCTAGAATAACCCTCTATGTAGAGGATCAGACCCCACATTATGTTGGTCCAAAAGATAGAAATAAAAGCATCAACATATACATTATGTCTAGAGGATCTTACTCTAGGACACACAGAATATTCAAAAAAATTTATCTAATAATCTATGTAAAGTGTTATCTCTCCTTTGTGTAGGAAGAAATATTGCACTAATCCTTAGGGAATAGATATGGGGAAATAACCCTAAAAATCCTAACCAAGATACATCGGACAAAAACTCTAAACCAACATCAATGGAGTATAAAACATGTACTAGGATCACACAAAATGTATGTTCGACCCTAGGTCATGCCCGTGTAAATGGATTGAGTCTTTGTATATGTAATAGTAGATGGCATGTGGCTACCCATGTAGTCATCCCATGTACCAGAATAAACATATCCCAATGTAAACCTAGCCATGACATGTTCATGTGGGAGAACATGGTGTTCGAATTCCCCAATCCTCCATCCAATGTGTGTGTATCTTCTAAGGCACACTCAAAGCGTTTGGGGAAGCTTTACATTCTTCAAGACTATGTCATAGGCGGTGTGATACACATATTCATCCCATAACCCTTGTCACTATAAGGAATTCCCCACATGTCATGTTCCTTCATAAAACATTCTATTTTTATTTTGTTTTCTGAAAAAGAATAGTTTTTTTCTATAGTGAACACATTCCCAACCATCATCCTGGAATTTCACTTTAGACTTGATGAAAAATGTTGGTCTACCGAGAATCAACCTCACTATCATCAATAACCAGATTAAAAAGTTTCAATTTTCCAAGAAAACAACCTCGTTATCCAACTGTGTTCACATGAGAAATAACACCTGAAAAGGATATAATACATTCTCAGTACCAATATTTATTTATATAGAAACTTGTTTTTCTCAGTATAGTCATCTTTTTAGAGTTGAAATAAAGTTATCCTGTGAATAATGTCCCAAATGTCTCCAGTAACCCCATCCATAACAAAGATCTTAAGTGATCATCATGGTTAGAATTTAACATTGACGAAATCCATGAAGTCATACTATCTCCTATACAAATTCGCCGCATAAGTTCTCAATGGAACTATGGTAATGTATAGATAGGAAAGGGATTGACATTTTGAGTTACTCTATGATTATTAAAGAGGAATCGTGTCCCCTGGATGTACATGGTAAACCCATCATGATTTATATGGATAATACATCCCCCATGTTGTCTAGAAGCTCATGGGGTTGAGCTAAAACCACAAGAAATTGGTTTTCATCGATCATATACAAACAATTAAGACATTGAGATTAAAACTCTCCAACTCCCTTATTTATCTGATGAAATAGTAATTAATGTTAGTTATCCTAGTATTTATTTTACACACCTATAAGAACCTAAAATTAAGATGTGTTGAACCCTATTAAAACCTCCCCCTTCAAAATCTTTGGTGCCATCATGAATACTCTAAAAAGAATGAAATTCTCCCCACCTATAGAAAATCAATCAGGATCATTTCTAATTGATATCTATGTACATTTATTCCCATATATGATGTCATCAAGTTGTGCCTCCCTACCTCACAATAAGATAAAAGGGGGTAACTACCATTGACTTAAGGTAAAATACTTCATTTCTATCCACAATTTATAATAGAAATAAGTCTAAGTGTTCTAATTTATCATTAAACATCTATTAACATCTTCTATTGTGTATAGCATATACTTCCACATTCCCCATCAAAAAAGTGTAGAAAATATTGATGTAATAATCCAAAAGGAACAATAGAAATCACCTGTGTTTCTAGTTATGATAATTAGGAGAGAAGATGTACTTAAGATTCTTTTGTTCATAGAAGAAAATAATCTACCTGCCCATTATATAGTGTCACCATATCTTCAGTGTGAAGACAAATCCTACTAACTCAACAAGGGGGTTCATGTAGTTCTACTCAATTGGTATCAACTGATATGAACTGTGGGAAATCAATACCTGCCTCTATAATAGAACATAACCAAGTCAGGTCTCAGATTCATTATAGAACACTTTGTACTCGACCCCCATTATAGTAATGTATTGATGTGAGTACTCGCTAATATCTTCCTCAACTCATATAATTCATACTAGAGCCTCTATTTTCATAGTAAAATATCCACCTTTTTGTTCAAATAATTCATGGGTATTGATATCTGAGAGAAATCAGGTAAGAATCTATGTTAATATCCATCCAACCTAATGGATCTTTACACCTCTGTAATGGTAATGGGGGGGTATCAAGCTAACAGACCCTTGACATTGGATAGTTCTACTACCAATATATCACCAGATGTAATGTATAACGTTGAGGCTTGGCTTACCACTAAATCATTAGTCAGACCTATCACCACATGACCTCAAGCAGATATCCCCAAATTCTAGTGGATAATGAAAAATAGTGAGGGTTTGGGATGTGTTTGTGTGGATACAATTCCACTAAAGATCAGAGTATGGATATCAATAAAGATTTGATAAAACATAGTGGAGGAATAAATGAGAAATATACAAAAACAGTTGTAATGTAATAAATAGGAAATATAATTTAACATCTGGTAGAGGATGAATGTTAATAATGACAATAATGTTAATAATTTAATGTTAAAAATATATATAAAAAATGTATGTATAGTGGAATAGGGAACTAGTATATAACAAATGATATCAAAAATACAAAAAAAATATAAAAAATTCTACATCAACATCTCAAGAATATGATTGGTCCTCTGCCTCCATCCACCATCCTAAATAAGAAAATCAATTAAGCATTTGAATCCACAAACATCCGTTTATCATTACCTATAAACCTAATTTCTACTTAGGTTCCAAAGGTACCCATGTAGGCTATGAGATATAAATATCAGTAGTCGAAAAAACCATGTTGTGAAACCTAATTCATCTTGGGGAATAATAATTAGCAGTGTTCCAAAAATAAATAAAAGTGATCCAGTAATAAAAATAAATAATAGCATGTCTTGGGATACCAAACGAACACCCGTTCCATATCACCTGTTCATCCTAATCCAAAAATTTGAGTAATGTACCTATGTAATGCATAATATGTTTTCATGTCTAGTATAGTTAAACCAATCAATCTATAATTTGAAGAAGACCTAAAGTATATGTTTTATCTTGGATGTCATATTTCTAAGTCATTTTACAAGTATTATAATGAAGCAAATATAAAAAACAATTGTGCATAGGACACTCAAAGAAATAATAAAGGACACATCTCACATTGAAAATAAATCAGTATTTCCATAAAAAATTGGCATAAATCCTGAGTATATCCCTTGTGATCTATGTAGAATTGCATGTATTGCTACGGTACATCTAATATAATCCAGTTCCACCGAGTATCTCCAAGACGACCGATACGACATCACTGATATCACTATAGGCATGATGAATTTGAGTCTATCCAAGGCATCTCACATAGGGGATCTTGTATCACCTATTTCATCTTATTCCCACATTTCAAATGGGACCATCCATCGTTTCTCCCCTTGGGAATCGGTACTACTTATTAGTATAAGAAACTGACTGGGTAGAACTATTCTAAAATAAAATTCATATCTCCCAACGTGTTGAGTCGTAACCCAATGAGCATAGTGAGTATACCCATGGATCCTCTTGAAAGAACCCATGTTCTCTCCACACCCCTATCAAGCGAACCATGTAGGAAAGGAACATCATATTTCAAGGTCAAGAATTTATATTAAATCAAAATAAGTTGAAAAAATTAAAGACCACAAGATAATTAAGTCATGCATGTTCCACAAGAAAGAAATAAATCCATCAAATCAATGTGGTGGAGTCTCTTTCTTTTCTAAGGAGATATCAATGAATCCCTAGTATTTAAACATGAATAAATGATAATACAATACAATAGAACCCATATAATGTGACCCGTACCTCATCCCAAGAATCTCTACAAGGAATGGTAACTCTAAGTCCCTCCCCGGTATCTCACATAGGAGAATGAGTATCCCCGGAGGCCTGGAACAACCATCTTGTCAATGGGACCATACACAGTTTCTCCCATAGCAAACCAGTATAACATCGAATTATAGTTAAATGATTTGGACTCCCATTCCTAGAAAGACAAATCATTTCCCCAGGTGTTTCGGGTCGTAACTCATAGGGAACAATGTTTCCATCAATGGGTCATTAATATGGAACCCATTTTATGTCCCATCCCTAGTCAAATCAACCATGTCATTCAAGTAACATATCAAAAAATGTAATTATATATATATACATAATGAAATTAAATTAATGATGTTTAAATAAATCAATCTATCAATCATAATATTTAAAAAGGAAATAATAAATAGGTATGATCTTACGACCCTTAATTTGCATTTAATTAATGAAATGCCATTAATTTTGAAAAATCGTGGAAATTCATTTAGAAATGCACAAAGAGGCACATTGGAGGCATTCTGTAATCAAGAGATAAATTCCACTATTTAGCTAGGCCAATCCATTCAATTTAAAAGATATCCATACACAAAGAAATCATTTTGGTTTATTTAAAATCTCCCAAAGGGAGGGCTACTCCATTTATGAACATGAATGAAATCGTGAATAAAACATTTCTTATATTTAATCAAGTCATAAGTGAAATAAATTCAAGTATGATATAAATATCTATCACTAACATTTTTGTAGATAATATAACACCTCCATTGGAAAACATTAATTATAAAATCATGACATTGTTGTTCAAAAATTTCATTTATACACTTTAAGTATTTATTCCATTTTCATAATTCAACAGTAATTAAAATCAAGTAAAGTGAGTAATGAATTCAATAATTAATTATTAGTTTTAAAGGAGAAATGGAAAGGTATCCAACTTCATTAGAATAGAACCAATCCAATAAGTTGTCACATAAAACTTTTAAGTGGTGGACAGTCAAAGTATCCCCTACCCTCTACTGAGAAAATACACCTTCGCACATACATAAAGACACCAATCCCCTATGCACGTATTCACATGGTCCTGAATATGTGAAATAAGATCCATACATACATGGTCATATGAATACAACCATTAACACATAACATTGTTCGAATCTTTCATATTATATGTAAGCACATCTAGCCCCATATATATATATATTCACACTGCAATGGGAATATATATATATATATATAACATGGGAACATACATACATACATACATTCATATATATGCCTACCAATTCATAATTAGTTATTCTTCTTTGACTCAAGAGACTTGAACTCACCTCAAGCATGACCAACAAAATATAATTAAATTGTTATAGACTTGAAACCAAGAAAAGACCACAAATTAAATATGAAAAGAGTTGAAATTTGGAGAAAACATCACTTCCAAGTGATGATGACAAGACGAATCAAATAAATAATCATTTCCTTTAATGGAGGATGTTAGAACACACATGTAGAGGACCCAAGCGGCCTTTTTCAAAACTCACAAATATGCATTATTACAAGACATAGGATTTGGATGGACCACACCAGGAAACATTAATAGGGAAAATCAACTTGAAGATGGAAGATAAGGGAGTCACGAGCATTGCCTTGACCAATCAAAGAGAGATAACCAGGAAATCTGATAGAAAATTATAGCACTATAGAGGATCCAAATGGAGGTTTCACACATGACCAAGGGATCCTGGGGGATGGGTGCATCACGATATAAGAGGGGGGGGGGGGTGGGAGGGATACCCCCCTTTGGTTTCATAAAAAATTATGATAATAATATTAAAAATAATAATAATAATCATATTTATATTATTATTATTATTATTATAAAATCATTTAAAAAGTTGTATTAAATATTATGTCCAAATTAATTATAATATTAATTAATTAATTTTATTAATATAAACACACCATATAGTTTGGGTCGCATGGTTATCCAAACTATGTGCCAACCATGTGGCAACCTCTTATTAGGAATCCACCTCGCATAGTTTTTCCTGCATGGTAAGACTAATTGTGTGAATACAATGTGGTTAATAGCTCTAAGTGAAATCCTAATGGGTAATAACTGTGAGGGATAAGTACATGGTTTGGAAAAAATAGTCTCCCTCTACAGACCCTCCAAAATTTTGATCTCTATCTCTAATACTCCTGAAATACATTTAGGACTCCAAGAGTCATCTAGGGTCTTTACAAAAGACTGAAAACTACAATTAAGATATTTCCAACTCTCACCAACTCATTATAATGGTTTATTTTAGAAACAGACCATCCGGAAAACAGTAATATCAAATTTCATTGGATGTTTATCCTATTATAAATCACAGATCATTTCAACCACCCCATCATAGAACTTATCATTTCCAACATGCTTTTGAGAAAAAAAAAATTCCCAACCAACAAGGGTTGTGACATACTATTCAAATAGTCATGTTGTGTTTCGAAATACCCAATCCACCTTCAACAATTTACATAAGAACCTTACACTTAATCCCCCAAAAACCTAGACATGACTCTTTTTACAACTAAAACAACGAGATAGTTTATAACCATGCCTGTTTATCTACACACATGATCACAAGATTGTCCTTTTAAAAATATTGTCAATTGCGCCTCCCATCGTATGCCTTAACATTATAAATCGGCCAATTCCAAGCCATGGTAACTCCCAAAATATGAATTTACTATATATAAAGACCCATACTTTATATACATTGTTAGTACTTCAAAATTTAAGTACACTTATTACAACATATAACAAAACCATGAAAGGACCGTATAGGTATAGTGTCTTTAGAAGCTGGGAAACATAAACAACTTATTCATAAAGAGTCTACATTGTCTCCCATTTATTTCAACATATCTATAGTCCATTTTGGCATATCATACTTAATAACCTTCTTCCTAACCTGGGGAAAGAAAACATACAAAAGGGTGAGTTCAGATGCACAGTAAGGGTAAACAAAATAAATATCAATCACATCATATTCATAAGAACATAACATTTTGGAAATCTTACCCTGCAAAAGTGATCATAATTTCATAACATGGGATAAATCATGGTAGTGAAATGTAATCACAATAATCATAAATTAAAACATGATGCTTTGTGTCATACACACATAATCATATAGAATCATTTCTTATTAGTCAAGACTCATTTCCAAGACTATCTTTGTGGACGAAGTCCATTTCTGAACCGAGTTCATTCCTCGTTTCAGTCCTATATCACTGAATCGGTTTAACCTGCCTTTCCAGCCATGTCTATCTCATGAGATATAAAATCTTTACCCAATTCATTGGAGGGAGATATAGGTCCCACCCATCTCATAATGATACCATTCTTATTTGTTCCACAAAATCATAAACCATACATCATAGCATAACTCATGTAATAAAAATGGGATTCTTAAACCTCGTGACATCATAAAACAATTCATATAAGATAAAGGAATTCATAAAAATAATTGCATCACAACATAATCAAATCAATGTAATAATAGGTTCAGAAACAGAACCCTTTATTTTCTTAAATGGAAAATAATTTTGATAAAACACTTGAACTCCATTCTTGAGTAAAATATCCTTTCTACTTCAAAAACACATTTCCTTTCTTAACATGTCATACAATTCTAAACTAAAAAATTTGTTTACAAATAAACTTCAAAACTTTTATAGTAAAATTCATGGAAATAATTTTTTAAAAATCCATTCATGCCGTATATGTTTAAAAAAACATTCTTCTCATACTTTTGTCGGAAAAGTCAAAAAGTACCTCGAACAAAACACGAAAAAAGATTCCTTTCATATCTTTTACTATAAACAAACCGAAGGGTAAAATTGGATTTAAAAAATTGTAGGTGGATTGAAATAATATTACATATTGAGGAATCATGGATGTGGATGATAAAATACACCCCAGTAAATTCCAAAATATAAACAATCTCGGATAAAAATGAGATTGTGATATTTCCCTTACCTTAGGTCTGATTTGCTTCGTAAGTTTCTGAACCTCATGTATAATGATTTAAATAATTTCATTGACTTATTCCAGAATCATAATCATTGTTATGATATCATATATGGTCATATTATTAGCTTATTATTAGTAATATTTCATTTCTACTTTTTATTCGGGTGTTTATTACATTTTGTTCTTATGCATGTTTTGTCGAATAAATTCTATTTATTCTTTTTAGGATATGGATAACTAATTTCCAGAATGTTATTAGTGTAATATATATCATATTTATTCACTAAATTCATTTATCTAATCATTATGCAATGAAAATCATGTAGAACAAGTTGCATCACATCGTGGAGACGGTATTCCGTACGTACGCACGAGCGATGATATCATTCCCATGATCGTGTAATTGTATTGGAGTGTATGTATACTATTTTAGAATCAATATCACTTTAAAATAATCATATATATTCAATATTTACACCATTATACCCATCCATGTAAGGTGGTGGTGGAAAATAGATTACACCAAGGCGTGGAGATGGTATTCCGTATGTACGCACGCGCGGTGATTTTGATTTCCGTAGGATGGATAGATGGTAAAATAGGGTTGTTTCATATTTATAATAACATATCAGTATATGAGTGATACTGATATTATTAATTCATAATGAAACAACTAAATAAGAAGAAGTGGAAGAAGAAATAAAGTCGAAAGAATCGGTAACGAACATTTCCTCTTCTTTGAAGCGCTTCTTTGAGACCTCCTTTTAGGGCACTAAAATTGTTCTTTGAAGAATACCAGGACCTCTATGATGTTTCTAGGGAAGTTTAGAGGATAAATTTTCAAGGTTTTGCGGAGCTTGAAGGCTCAATGTTGTTTGAGGAAGAGAGGGAGCAGATTCCCTTTTATAAGGGAGGAGAGGGGCTCCTTTGGAAAAAATATTATTTTATTATAAAGCCAAATTCGGATTTAAATAGCTCCAAATCAATTTTTTTGAAGCTAAGGTGGTTATGGATCTATATCCTCTCATAAAATAGAATTTGGACAAGTTTAGTTTACTATTTTAACCTTATCATTTAGATTTAACTTTAAGTAAGAGAATTTTACTTTTACCGTGTCTTTTTGTGTTCTTACACTATAAGGTTAATAAACATACTATAAAAAGACAAACGAACCCCAAGTTGTTTATTATTAATATATATAACCTTATCTAAGTCAATTTTCCAAGCCTTAGATTTTTAGAAATAAAATAACAATTAATAATATAATATTTGTTTCAAAAACTATTTTATGTCAATTATAACACTATTTAGTAATTGATTTATGTGAAAATCATAACAGAGTTATTAATTCTAAAAGAGATAATTAAATCAATAATATCATGTCATATTAACCTAGAAAATTAGTTTAATTCATAAAAAGTCTCAAATTACATTTATTTGGGTATTTATAACATCAATTATGTCAATATTTCATTAATAAGATAATTACTGCATCCTATTTGTGTCATAAATAAGTTAAATTATTTAATGTCTAAAAATTACAAATAAAATACCATTATGTAAGAAATCGTATTAGATTTATAATGAATATTTATAGTCGAATTTATCTCATGTATAACCATATATTAAAAATTATTTACATTATTAAACATTGATTTTAACTATTTTAACCCTTCTTGAAATAAATTAATAATAAATGTCCTAATCTAATCCAAGTTGGCCTAAATGGTAATATTTTATTCCTAAGATTGTTTATGGTCTAATTAAACTTATCCAATAGAATTAGGACATGTGTTAGGGTAATAATAATATCATTTTTACACAATTTACTTTTAACCGTGGTAAATAAAAGTAAAATGTTACTATTCACCAAAAATTATTTTCATCTCATTGAAACAGATTTTACTTACTAACATCAACCATGTCTCTCAGATTTTTTAAATTCCATTATCAAAAGTTGTAAAATTATGTTTTATGTAAATTTTCAAATTCTTCTAAGAGGTGGGTAAAAGACGGTGAAAAGTTCAATAAAATTTTTATATAACTTAAATTATTTTAAAATTACTCCAATGAATTAAATTGAACTTATATAGGTATTAGGTATCAATTTTGACCTAAAATAAATTTAATTAAAATAAATAATTATTTAAATAAAATTTTGGTTTTTAAATAGTAACCCAGTGTTTTCACTATTCATCAAAAATTGAATGTTTTCAGAAAATACCAAAATTTCACCCTAGGATAATTTCGATATTCCAAATCCCAAAATGAAGTCCATTTTGAAAAATAAAATTTACAAAATTTCAAAAAGTGGTTATTACTATTCATAACGGAATGTTTTAATAATAGTGTATGGTTGTTTAGTGAAACTCGGTATTGCGTACGATGCAAGCTATCAAGGAAGGTCGTGGTTGCGTGTAAAGAAAGCCAAGATAGTGTTGTGTGTAGTGAATGATTCCTTTGATGATTTATATAACATAAAAACAAAATATTTATTATAAAAGTCTCAAGGGTTACATTCTACCCCCTTTAAAATGAATTTCGCCCTCGAAATTCGTCACTCGTTACAAATAGATGAGGATACGTCTCCCTCATCATATCCTCAAGCTCCCATGTAACTTCTTCTAATTGATGGTTCCTCCATAAAACTTTCACCAAGCGAGTGGTCTTTTTCCGTTGGACTTTTTCACTACGATCGAGAATCTCTATCAGCTGTTCTTCATAAGAAAGATTTTGTTCCAGTGGTACAACTTCTAAGCTGAGTACATGTGAAGGATCAGGTATGTACTTTCTCAGGAGAGATACATGGAACACATCGTGAACTTGAGAGAGATTTGGTGGAAGCGGCAATCGGTAAGCTACCTTCCCAACACGATCCAGTATTTCGAAAGGACCGATATACCTAGGGCTCAGCTTTCCCTTCTTTCCAAATCTCATTACTCTCTTCCAAGGAGATATTCATAAGAACACTTTATCACCCACTTCAAACTATAAGTCTTTTATCCGGTTGTCGGGATAACTTTTTTGTCGACTTTGAGATGCTCTTATGTGTTGTTGAATAGATTGGACCTTTTCTGCCATCTCATCAACAAGATCAAGTCCTAATAGCTTTATTTCCCCAACTTCATCCCATCATGTTGGAGTCCTGCATTTCATTCCATAGAGAGCTTCACAAGGAGCCATCTGAATACTGGAGTGAAAGCTATTATTATAAGAAAATTCCACCAAAGGTATGTGTTGATCCCAACCACCTTTGAAATCCACAAGGAAATCTCTCAACATATCTTCTAGAGTTTGAATTGTCCTCTCAGACTGACCGTCTGTCTAATGATGATAAGTAGTACTGAAAATCAACTCTATATCAAGTGTACGCTGAAGACATCGCCATAATATCGAGGTAAATCTTGGATCTTGATCAGATATAATAAGAATTTAGTACTCCATGCAATCTTACCACTTCTTTTACATATATTCGTGCAAGCTGATCAAGAGAAAAATCTTTTCTAATAGAAATGAAGTGTGCTGACTTTATAAGACGATCAACTATGACCCAGATAGCATTATTGCCCTTGGATATTTTAGGACGTCCTGTGACAAAGTCCATAGTGATGTTTTCCCATTTCCTTTCGGTTATGGGTAATGGTTGTAACATCCCATTAGACTTCTGTCTCTCAGGTTTAACTTGCTGAAAAACTAAGCATCAAGAGACATATTCAGCAACATATTTTTTAATGCCATCCCACCATAAGTACTCTTTCAGGTCCTTATAAATCTTCATGCTTCCAGGATGAATAGATAATGACGAACAATGGGCCTCATCCAGAAGCTCCTTCTTTAATTCGGGGATGGGAGGAACACTAACCTGATTCCTAAACCTTATTATTCCATCACAATCAAGGTTTAATTCAGGAACATTTCTAACCTTCTTTTGTAACACTACATCGTCTTTTTGTGCCTCTTTAATCTTAACATGTATATATGGTTGAGCATTCATTTGAGAAAGATACTATTTTTACCCTTTAATTATAATTCCAAGATCCATCCTTTGTAAATCCATTAATATTGGATCTTTTGTGATCCTCATCATGGATAAACTGGCTTGGTCTTGTCGACTTAATGCATCTGCCACTTTGTTTTCTTTCCTAGGGTGGTAATGAATTGAGTAGTCGTAATCCTTAATCAGCTCCAACCATCATCTTTGGCGCATATTAAGCTCCTTTTGTGTGAAAATATACATTAAAATTTTATTATCAGTATAAATGTCAAACCTTTCTCTATAATGATAATGCCTCCAAATCATTAATGCCAATATTACCGCAGCAAACTCCAAATCATGAGTTGGGTAATTTTGCTCATGGATTTTCAACTGTCGTGAGGCATAAGCTATCACCATATCATTTTTCATAAGAACACACCCCAATCCCTTCTTGGATTCATCAATGTAGATCACAAACCTTTCTCCACTACAAGGTTGTGTGAGCACAGGTGCACTGGATAACCTTCTTTTCAAATCCTTGAAATTCTCTTCACATTCCTCCATCCAAAGAAACATAACTCCTTTCCGAGTCAACTTGGTGAGTGGATTAAATAATAGTGAAAAATCTTCCACAAAATGTCTATAATATCAAGCCAAACGAAGAAAACATTGGATCTCAGTTACTTTTGTTGGTCTCGACCATCTTTCGATAACATCTATTTTTGCTGGATCCACAGATATCCCCACTTTTGAGATTATGTGACCCAAAAATGAAACTTTTTGAATACATAATTCACACTCGTTAAATTTGGCATAAAGATTCTCCTTTCTCAGGGTCTTCAATATAATTCTCAAGGGATCTTCATGTTCTTCCTTGCTCTTTGAATATACAAGAATATCGTCTATAAAGACTACCACAAACTGATCAAGATAGTCTCTAAAGACTCTATTCATCAGATATATGAAGATAGCAGGGGCATTCGTAAGACCATATGGCATCACTATAAGTTCATAGTGTCCATACCTTGTACGGAAATCCTTATTTGGAATATCCTCCCTTTTGTCCCTTAATTGATGATACCCTGAACAAAGATCAATCTTGGAAAAGTATTGAGCTCCGCGTAGTTGGTCAAATAAGTAATCAATGTGAGGGAGAGGATATTTGTTCTTGATAGTGATCTTGTTAAGTTCTCGATAATCAATCCAGAGTCTCATTGATCAATCCTTCTTCTTAACAAACAGAACAGGTGATCCCCAAGGTGACTCACTAGGGCGTATGAACCCCTTATCAAGATTCTCTTGGAGTTTCTTTTCAATTCCTACAACTCAATTAGGGCTATTCTATAAGGTGTATTTGAAATAGGTAAAGCACCCGGTACGAGATCTATTGAAAACCCAACATCACAATTTGGTGGAAGACCCGGAAAGTCCACCATAAAGACATCGTCAAACTCCCGTACAATGGGAATATTCTTAATCATGAGTTTTTCACCAACCAGTTGAGATAAATAACCCTCATTTAGTGGAATCAAGACCCATAAGATGGATGAAATTTTCACTGGAAGGTTATGTTCATCCTTGCATCGATAGATGATCATAGATTGATCTGGAATATGAAATGTGACTTCCCTTCTTTGGGAATTGATATGAGCTCCATATAGAGAAAGCCAATCCATTCCAAGAATCACGTAAAATTACACTATCGGAAGGATCACAATATTTTCAGGAAGAACTTTCCCAGAAACATCAATCGGAGAAGAATTATAAGCATTTGATGCGACTTTTGTGCCATTAGGGGTTGTCACAGCTAACTCAACATCTAATTATTGATGTAATATGGTGATACCCTTAGAAAATTCATCAAAAATAATGGAGTTGGTGGATCCAGAATCAAATAAAACATTTTTTACTTTACAGTGGATGGTAAGTGTACCTTTCACCACTTCGTTATCGTAATCCACATCACTGATAGAAATTTCATGTGAATTTCCTTTGTCTTTAGCCTTAAGAGTTTGTTGACGTCGACCATCATCATCAACCCTTGTATTTGGGAATTGATTGTCATAATGCCCCATCTCCTTGAACATGAAACACTGAAGTGTAAGAGGTGAACTCTGTGTATCCTTTCCATTGTTCGCATCACTAGACATCTTCTTCCCATCGTTGTGGCATTCAAATGCATGATGACCTTCCTTTCCACATTTGACACATTTTCTTATCCCTTTAAGACAACTCCCTCCATGTTTCTTTCCACACTTTTTGCATAAGAGAAAACTCATATTTTTTGTATGCTCTTTAGATTTTCCTTTGAATTCCATTTTCCTCTTCATATCAAAGCCATATGACTGATGGGTTACTCCAATTTCCATCTCAACATTGAGATCACATCGAACGATTTCCTCGTAGCTATTGAAGTCCCTTATGGATAACGCCCTTCGAAGACTTGGTTTTAAGCCACTAAAGAATCGATCGATCTTACTCTCATGTTAGATAATAATACTAGAAGCGTACCGTGAAAGTCTTGTAAATTTTACTTCATAGGTACCAATAGATTCATTATCCTTTTTCTTTAGTTCAAGAAACTCCTTCTCCATCTTTGTTCAGATAATTAGAGGGAAGTACTTATTGAAAAATAAGTTCTTGAACATGTCCCATTCTATGGACTCAATTTCATCTCTACTACTTGTATTCTTGATAAGATTCCACAATTGATCAGCATCACCTTCCAAACGATACACTGCTAAGATAACTTTATCATGTTACGAACATTGAGGAACTGAAAATATCATTTTAGTAGTACTGATCCATTGTTCAGCAACTAATGGATCTGTAGACCTGCTGAATGAAAGTGGACGCGGTCTCATAAGGGATTCAACAGAATGATTTCTCCTTCCTTTTCTTGTTTGGAAGTCCTGCATGATTCATATCTTGAGAATGTTGTGTGAGCATGGATACAAGATTTTGAATCCCAGCTCCCATAATGTTTGGTTGCTCAGGGGGACAATCATTACATTGCCCGTCGCATTCCGCATTAACACGGTTCCTTCGGGTTCCATCAATTGACTAAAACGAAGAAAAATAGTGTGAGCAACACTAATTATAATAGGAAAACCACATAATCAAGAATAAAATATCACACTTAAGGTCTTTTCCTAGGTTATTCATGGCCATTTCTTAACCACTAAGATGGTGTTCTATGCTTAGACTTATCCTTAGGATTCTTACTAAGGATTTCACATCCTTGCTTCCAAAGGTTGACTATACCTTTCCTCTGATACCAACTATAACGACCCAAGATTTACATACATTGTTAGTACTTCAAAATTGAAGTACACTTGTTACAACATATAAAAAAACCATGAATGGACCGTATATGTATAGTGTCTTTAGAAACTGGGAAACATAAACAACTGGTTCATAAAGCGTCTACATTGTCTCCCATTTATTTCATCATATCTATAGTACCTTTTGGCATATCTTACTTAATAACCTTCTTCTTGACCCGGGGAAAGAAAACATACAAAAGAGTGAGGTCAAATGCTCAGTAAGGGTAAACAAAATAAATATCAATCACATCATATTCATAAGAACATAACATTTTGGAAATCTTACCCTACAAAAGAGATCATAATTTCATAACATGGGATAAATCATGGTAGTGAAATGTAATCACAATAATCATAACTTAAAACATGAAGCTTTGTGGAATATACACATAATAATAGAGAATCATTTCTTATTAGTCGAGACTCATTGACAAGACTATCTTATTGGACAAAGTCCATTTCTGAACCGAGTTCAATCCTCATTTCAGTCCTCTTTCACTGAACCGGTTTAACCTATAGTTCCAGCCATGTCTATCTCATGATATATAAAATTTTTACCCAATTAATTAGAGGGAGATATAGGTTCCACCCATATCATAATTATACCATTCATATGTGTTCCACAAAATCATAAACCATAAATCATATCATAACCCAAGTAATAAAAATGGGATACATAAACATCATGACATCACAAAAGAATTCATATAAGATAAATGAATTCATAAAAATAATTCCATCACAACATAATCAAATCAATTTAATAATAGGGATAGAAACATAACCCTTTACTATCTTAGATGGAAAATAATTTTGATAAAACACCTGAACTCCATTCTTGAGGAAAATATCCTTTATACTTCAAAAACACTTTTCCTTTCTTAAAATGTCATACAATTCTAAACTGAAAGAAGTTGATTAAAAATAAACTTGAAAACTTGTCAAGGAATCTTCTTGGAAATAATGTTCTAAAATCCATTCATTCCATATAAGTTAAAAAACATTCTTCTCGTACTTTTGTCGGAAAAGTCAAAAAGTACCTCGTACGAAAATCGACAAAAGATTCCTTTCATATCATTTACTAAAAACTCACCGAAGGGTAATATTGGATTTAAACAATTGTAGTTTGATGGAAATAAAATTACATATTGAGGAAACATGGATGTGGATGATAAAATACACCCCAGAAAATTCCAATGTATAAAAAATCTCGGATAAAAATGAGATTGTGATATTTCCCTTACCTTAGGTCCAATTTTCTTTGTAAGTGTCCGAACCTCCTGTATAATGATTTAAATAATTTCATTGACTTATTCCGGAATCATAATAATTGTTATGATATCATATATGGTCATATTATTAGCTTATTATTAGTATTATTTCATTACTACTTTTTTTTCGGGTGTTTATTACTTTTTGTTCTTATGCGTGTTTTGTCGAATAAATTCTTATTATTCATTTTAGGTTATAGATACCTCATTTCCAGAATGGTATTAGTATAATATATATCATATTTATTCACTAAATTCATTTATGTAATCATTATTCAATGAAAATCATGTAGAACGAGTCGCATCAAATCGTGGAGACGGTATTCCGTACGTACGCACGAGCGATGATATCATTCTGATCATCGTGTAATTGTATTGGAGTGTATGTATAATATTTCAGAATCAATATCACTTTACTATAATCATATATATTCATTCTTTACACCATTATACCCAGCCAAGTATGCTGGTGGTGGAAAATAGATTACACCACGACGTGGAGACGGTATTCCGTACGTACGCACGTGCGGTGATTTCGTTTTCCGTAGGATGGATAAATAGTGAAATAGGGTTGTTTGGTACTTATAATAATATATCAGTATATTAGTGATACTTATTTTATTACTTCATAATGAAAAAACAAAATAAGAAGAAGTGGAAGAAGAAATAAAGTTGAAAGAATCGGTAACGGACATTACCTCTTCTTTGAAGCGCTTATTTGAGACCTCCTTTTAGGGCACTAAAATTTGTCTTTGAAGAATACCAGGACCTATAGGATGTTTCTAGGGAAGTTGAGAGGAGAAATTGGAAGGGTTTGGCCGATTATGAAAGCTCAAAGTGGTGTGAGGAAGAGAGGGAGGAGATGCCCTTTTATAAGGGAGGAGAGGGGCTCCTTTGGAAAAACTAAAAATATTATTGTATTATAAAGCCATATTCGTTTTTAAATAGATCCAAATTGATTTATTTAGAAGCTAAGGTGTGGAGGGGTATAAATACTCTCATCCAATAGAATTTTTACAAGTTTAGTTTAATATTGTAACCTTATCATTTAGATTTAACTTTAAGATAGATAATTTTACATTTACCGTGTCCTTTTGTGTTCTTACACTAAAAGGTTTATAAACATACTATAAAAAGCCAAAATAACCCCAAGTTTATTATTATTAATATATATATCCTTATCTAAGTAATTTTGCCAAACCTTAGATTTTTAGGAATAAAATAATATGGATTAAAATAATATTTGTTTTAAAAACTATTTCATGTCAATTTTGACTCTATTAAGTAATTCATTTTTTTGAATATCGAAAGAGTATGTTTAATTCGAACAAAATTAATTTAATCAAAACTAACATGTCATATTAACCTATAAAATTAGTGTAATTCATTAAAATGCTCAAATTACATTTATTTGGGTATTTATATCATCAATTATGTCAATATTTCATTAATAAGATAATTAATGCATCATTGTTGTGTCATATATAAATTAAATTATATAATGTCTAAAAATTAAAAATAAATTACCATTTTGTCGTAAATCGTTTTAGCATTCTAATGAATATTTATAGTATAATTTATCTCATGTATAACCCTATAATAAAAATTATTTACATTATTAAACATTGATTTTAACTATTTTAAACCATCGTTAAATAAATTAATAATAAATGTCCAAATCTAATCCAAGTGGGACTAAATGGTCATATTTTATTCCTAAGGTTTTTTTGGTCTAATTAAACTTATCCAATAGAATTAGGAAATGTTTTATGGTAATAAGCATATCATTTTTACCCTTAATTACCCCATTTACTTTTAACCGTGGTAAAAAAAAGTAAAAAGTTACTATTCACCAAAAATTATTTTCATCTTATTGATCCAAATTTTACTTACTGACATCAATCATGTCTCTCGGATTTTTGATATTCCACTCACAAAAGCGGTAAAATTATGTTTTATATAAATTTGCAAATTCTTTTAAGAGGTGGGTAAAAGACAGTGAAAAGTTCAATAACATTTTTATATATCTAAAATTATTATAAAATTATTCCAATGAATTACATTTAACTTATATTGGTATTCTGTATTAATTTTGACCTAAAATAAATTTAATTATAATAAATAATTATTTAAATAAAATTTCGGGTTTTTAATAGTAACTCAGTGTTTTCAATATTCATCAAAAATTAAATGTTTTCAGAAAAATACCAAAATTTCACCCTTGGCTAATTTCGATATTCCGAATCCAAAAATGATGTACATTTTGAAAAATAAAATTTACAAAATTTCAAAAAGTGGTTATTACTATTCATAACAGCTAGTTTTAATAATAGTGTATCGTTGTTTAGTGAAACATGGTATTACATACGATGCAAGCTATCAAGGAAGGTCGCAGTTGCATGTAAAGAAAGCCAAGATAGTGTTGTGTGTAGTGAAAGATTTCTTTGATGATTTATATAACATAAAAAAATATTTCTTATAAAAGTCTCAGGTGTTACACTATATGTATCGTCCTAGAGAATTTTGATGATTCTCCTAGAGTGAGATCGATCTGACCAAATGTTTGATTCACCATTAACCTCATTTAACATGGTCGAGCCAGATTTTCACAAGAATGCATGGCTGACACAAACCACACTAATTTCCACCTAACAACATTTTAGAAACAATTTCCCAAAAACTGATTAATTTCAGAAAATGAAAATTAGGTTGATACACTACAACCATCCATTCTCATAACACTCAACATAGGTGTGTGAAAAATTTCAAATTGAACTATGATTCCTTCTCCAAAGGAACATTTCATTTACAATGAACACACACACCAAATCCCATTCAAAACATTCAGAGACATTCCCTGTTAAAACCACCACATGAACATTAAAACCAATGTGCCTCATCATGATCATGGGTGTAATCTTGTTCAAGCCCAATGGAATCATTGTCCTTTTAAACATCACCTTTCAGACTGACAAAAAGATCTAGGATAACCTTATATACAATTTACTAGAGTCCTAGTAACTATCCACATTATTCCACACTATAAGATTATAAGTGATAAGTTGGTACAAATCCAAGATGACTATATTGAAACACTGAATGAAACTAGAGGGGAATCTTCCTAGTAGTCACGTTAGCAGAAGACTCTAGTGTCCAAGTGTCTGTTTAAAGAATTATAAAAGGGAATGAAAGGTTATATCATTTCAACCAAGTCCTTATCAGAACCATGAATCCAATGTTCCACAGTGATAATGAAAACCCAAAAAAGACCAATAGTTTTAATGTATTTGCGCTGTATAAGACCAGTGCTCTCTAAGTAAATCTGGGTTTATGTCAATATTGGGGACAAACATTTCACTAAGAAGAATAAAATAATATGATATAAATTGATTCAATTAAATAATAATCAATTAATAGAAATAATAAAATTTGAACCATAACAATTTTACTTCAAAGAAGAAACCTATCTTCACCTGTTGATGAGTTATTACAACCAATCACAATGCCCTTTTCCACCCATGGATGTGTGTAATCCTACATGATTTACCTAATGATGTCCCCCCTGAACAATGGGTTTCTAAAAGGTTGTGATCATAGCCAACCATATCAACTTCATAAAGCAAATGAAGAATCTCCATTTACCAATCTCACTATCCCAAAAAGTAATTTATGAAAGACTAAGCATTTTAAAATGGTCTTCTTTTGTTGTCCTCCTTCTACATGGGATGAATCCATTACTAGAACAGACATGAAAAACCCCACCTTATGAGTTTCAATGTTGATGATAGAAAAGATAAACTTGACACTAACAACCGTACTAGACCAAAAACACCTTAATGAAATGTGAAACACTCCTCTAATCCATGATCACATTATCAAAGCACTCAAAGAAATCCAAAACAAGAAAGGAGAACAATCCAAAAACCAGAGTCTCTTGAATATCCTTCCCAATAATTGGGAATAAAAAGATTTATTTATCATCTAGGACAATCTACTATAGAGATGACCCACCACCCTAATCAACAGCCCATGGATCAATAATTTCATCAAATCCAATTTGTTTGTTATATCAATTAGAACTTTATAGACATTGTATATTTAATAATAGAGTAACCCGATGATTTCAAACAAAATTACACTTCTGTGATAGTACCCAAAATATTTCCACCATATGCATTCAATTACTAGTTTGATGGTATAATATATTTAACCCAAATATGTATTTATCTTTAAGACACTTATCCAAGATGAAAACATACCCTATCATCCCTCATTGAGGAAGAATAGAGGGTCAAGTAACCTAATAACTTGAAACCATGATCGAGGCATGTCTAACTTGCTGAAAATGATCATTACTCGATGTTCTCACCCATAACAAAGGTCAAAAATTAACTTAAAAAAAACATACAAACAAGGGATAAATTAAAATGTTAGATGGCTCCTATAAGAGGCAATGATACACGAACGACACTAAGAGACAAAGAGATCACGAATTTGAATGGTTTTAAACACAATAGTTGCTACCTACCATGGGCTATCTAGTAAAGAAAGGGAAAATGTCAACCCTAACACTATGTAACATCACCACATTTCCCTAGGATCACGAGAAGATCATGTAACCCATTTTTTAAAATAGAATAATGGATACAGGAATCACACACTCTTCCATTCCATGGAAAATGAAATACAAAATTAACATTACCATACACAAGGGTTTAATCATTGGACACCACCTATGGTTTTGTTTTGAAAACATCCACATTTTTTTAAATATAATCTTTATACAATAAAAAAGATTGAAAAAATAGGTTCCATGTATAGTAGGAAATCTCATAAAACATCATTTTTTTAAAAAAAGTCAACATTCAATTAAATACCACCATAATTAGTAAATTTTTCATGTAATTTTATTAATGAATAAGGAAACCTATGAGGGACCCATTAACCTATCATGGGTTCCTTAAAAATAAACACAATAATATTTTTTTTACCACTGAAATTATAAACACACATAAAGAACCTCTATAATCCATCAATTGAAAAATGGATCTCATTAATTGCAACCAATTTAATTTAATAATTGAACTCTAGGAGCCTCTTTATTTTAAAAAAATTCCTAAAATGTATATATATATTATGATCAAAATTTTTTGAATACAAAGACAACCATCTCACAATTATAAGGCATCCATACACCTTACTATAGAAAACTATTTCCCATTCATTCACAACCCATATATTTCTATCCCATAAAACTGATTTTCTATCTATATAAAACATGCATGTTATCATAAGATGTAGCACAAAAAAATTATTATCTCTGAAGAACAAAATATAAGAAAATCATGCTAAATAGTAAAGAAACATTGAATATAAACACTAAATCATGTTATAAAAATTGGGATGTAAAAGAAATAAAATCATGGAATAGCACATAAGGAACACAATGAAAATATACTGATAAACTATATATGAAAAACCATGGAATTGAATATGCATGTTATGTGAATTTCATATGTGCATATAATGATACATGTAATACTTCATCCTTTACATACCAGGGCAAGGGTTAATTCCATAAAATTCTATAAATCCATAAGTAATGGAAAATACACTAATCATTCCAGGAGAAATAATAATCAAATGTAATATAAAACAACATGAGCAACAAAACCAAACATGGCCACCTAGTCATTTCCCCATAAATGTGATGATAAATCACATGCACAACTGTTTACCATGAACCAACACATTCCTAGGCTATTGTCTACTAACCCAAAATATTCTGATAATGATAAAATAAGCTTTCATACAACTTTGTAATGTCTTAGTGTGACTAACCACTAAAATAGTAGTTAAACCTATCCCCACATAATCTGAAGAGAATCTCCCCAAACACCAATGACATGGGACTAGCAGGGAGGGAATAGTGTGTGTTAGTGGGGGGACAATTCCCCCAATGTTTAGAGTTTGTACAACATTGAAAAATATGTAATAGAAAGCAAGAGCATAAATAAGAAACAAACAAAAGAGAAAGTACTGTAATAAAATGTAAATAAAATTAAACATATGGAGGAATATTAATATCAATAATTATTATAACGGTAATAATTTAATTTCAATAATCTATAAAAAAAGGGAAGTGCAGGGGAATATGGAACTAGCATATAACATAAGAAATCAAAACTAAAAAAGAGAATAAAAAAGTACAACTACATCTCTATCATAGGATCAGTACTCTACCACTAACATCCTTCCTAAATCAATAATTCAATCAAGAATTAGTATCCAAAAACTTCCCATTATCATTACAAATAGACATAACATCTACTTGGGTACCTATGGTAGATGAGAAGGGTGTGTGATATAAATCATAGAAGGCCAAAACCCACAGTGTTAAGACAAATCTGTCTCATGCAATAATAATTGACAGCGTGACAAACCAAAATAAAAGTGAATTAATAATCAAATTAAATAATAACAACATGGTAAAATATTCCAAATAGACACCTATCCTATATCACATACTTCATCCTAAGCCGAAAGTCTAATTAATGTTACTGTGCACGGTATAACATGTATAAAATGACATTATAGATGAACAAATCAATGTAACAGAAGAAGAAGATACCAAGCCAATTCTTCATCTGTGATATCACATTTCCAATTCATTTTATAACTATACTAATGAAGCAAATATAAACATAAAATCTTCATAGTCCACCCATAATAATAATAAATGATTCTTCTCACATATACACAATTAATAAATCATTTATTTAAATCTAGAGGTGCAGTCTGAGCCCATCTCTAGTGATCTAAAAGAATCATAGGTATTTTTACAGTACATCCAATATAATACAATACCATTAAGACTATCCACGGAATCATATATGGAATCCCTAGGATCAGTCGAGGAATGGTGACTCTGAGTCCTTCTCAGGTATCTCACATAAGAGACCGATTATTACCTGTTTCATGGAGTATCCATCTTGGAAATGGATCCATCAACTTTTTCTCCCCCTAAGGAACCAGTTCCACTCATGATTATAAGAAACAATTCAACCATCACATTCTTCGAAATCCAATTTATAACTCTCAGTGCATCGATTCATAACCCAATGTGAATAGTGAGTCCATCCATTGATCGTTAAGACTGATCCCATGTTCTCTCCCAATGTGTATCAAGTGATCCATGTATCAAAGGAACATCAAAAGGAAGGCATATAATTTATATGAAATAAATATCTACTGAGTAAACATTTAAATATCACAAGATAACTAATCCATCAGGTAGCACAAGAAATCATAAAATACATCAAATCCAAGAGGATTATTATCATGTGTGTCGAAGGTGATCTAAAGTAATCCCATGTATTGCAATGGGAACATCAGATAACCAACACCATCAAGCCCATCCAACATGACCCATATAAAGCCCTTTGTATCGATACTATTCATGTTATCTCTGAGTCCATCCCAGATACTCACATAGATGACCAAGTATCACCTGAAGCATAGCGTAGCCATCTTGACAATGATTCCATCCGTGATTACACTGCTAGAGAATTAGTATCAATTAAGAGTGTATGAAATAGTATAGTATTCCCTTTCTTGGAAATCCATAGCATTGACCCATGTGCATTGGGTCATAACACAATGGGAATGGAGAGTGCATCCATGGTCTTTAATATGAAACCCATGTTTTCTCCCATTCCATATCAAATGAACCCAATAAAGCAAGCCACATATCACAAAATACAATAACATTTATATATATCTAATTAAATTACATCAATGATATTTAAATAAATCAAGATATCAAGAACGAGCATTAAAAAGAAAACTAGAAATAGATGTGGCCTTACTACCCTTATCAGCCATTTAATTAACGACATTCCATTAGTTCCATCAAAGAAAGGAAATTCATATGTCAAAGTTGACAGGGGATCCTCATATGGGTTCCATGATCAAGATGTAAATTATGATATTTAGATGGGCCAATCCATTCATTTTATAAGATGATAAATCACTTAGAATGTGCTTATGTTCATTTAACATCTCACTGAGGGAGGGCTACCCCATTTATGAACATGAATGAAATCCAGAAACAATAAATTATATATATTTAAACAATAATTCAATGAAAGACAATCAATCATGATATAAATATCTATTACCACCATTTTAGATGAAATATCACCTCCATTAGAATATTTTTTTTATAAATTCATGACATAGTTATTCAAAAAATTAATTTTTTCACTGTAAACTTTTATTACAAAGTCATAATTCATAACTAATTAAAAAAATTGAATGTGAGTAAAGATTTAAATAATGAATACTTAATATTAATGGAGAAAAGGAAAGGAATTGTAACCCATGATAAAATAACCATGATGGATACTCAGCACACAACTTTTTTAAGTAGTGACCACTCGATGTTGTTTCTACCCACCACCCAAAATATACACTGTCTCATATATATATAAACACCTAACTCCAATGCACATGATCACATGATAATTAATATTTTCAATGGGATCCTTACATGATCATATGAATTCACCCATTAACACATGCATCTATATGAATTTTTCATATTATACGTATAAACACCCATGCCAAAATTTATACACACCACCCTCATAATATCTATATAATGGCGGAACATACAAACACACACACACAGATATATATATATATATATATATATATTCCTACCAATGCATATGTGGTAAGTCACCATTGAATCTGGAGACTTGAACTCACCTCAAGGACGACCAACATAGTATAATTAAATTGTTAGGGAGTGAAAACCACAAAAAAGAAAAAAATTAAATATAGAATGAGAAAGAAGCAAGAGAAAACCACACATCAAAGTGATAATAAAAATAAAAATTAAAACAATCTACATCTCCTTCAGTGGTAGATGTTAGAACACACATAAAGAGGTCTCGAGAAGCCTTTCTCATGCCCTAGAACCAAAAGAAACATAAAAATATGAATTACACCTAACACTAGGGTTCTTCCGAACCATAGTCATAGATGGGGACAGGGAACATCAACTAGAAGAGTGAATATAATGGAGTCATGGATCTTTCCATGATCAATCAAACAAATATCACAAGGAAAAATGATTGAATTTGGTGAAATGGCTAGGATCCAGAGGGAGGCATTGCCCATGGACAATGAATCATGGGGGAAGGGTGTGTCCTGATTCAGGAGGGGGGAAAGGGATACCCAACTTTGTTTTCCTAAAAAATCACCATAATAATAATAATAATAATCATCATCATCATAATAATCATAATAATCATAATAATTATAATTATATAATGAGTATTATTATTAAAGAAATTATATATTTGTATTCCCTGTTTATTCCCATTTAATTTTATATTCAATTAGATAATTTCCTTAACAGAAACACACCGCATGGTTAGGGTCTCATGGTTAGCCAAATTGTGACCCAATAGTTTAGAACCCTCTTATTAAGAATCCATCTCACACAATGTTTTGTGCACAATAATTCTAACCATGTGATAACCTGTTTGTGAATAGTTTATAGGTACTACCTAATTTAAAATAACTATTCGGGCTAGGAAAATGGTTTGGAAAAACTATTTTTCCTATTCAGAATCTCTAAAATTCATAATTCTATCCATAGTGATTCAAAAATTCAACTAGATCTCCAAGGGTCCTCTTGGGCCTTCACTCGACTCTAAAATCAACAATTAAAACAGTTCCAACTCTCAAAATTTCATTATAATGCATGGTTTTAAAATCATCTCATCCAGTAAATGAAAAAAATTTAAATTCCTTTTTATTTTCATCCAGTACAATAGAACGCGTCATTAAATAATGTGTATTAGAATGTGGACCTCATGTATCCATTACATGCACTTTGAGATGTTTCCATAATGACAGTTGTCTCACAATACATCCAGAACCATCTCCAAGTGTGTTGCTTGCTCCTCCTAGGACACTGTGAACACTAGGATATAGTCAATGAAGACTATAATGAATTAGTCTAACATGGGATGATAATTCTGGTTCATGACACCCATTAAAACTAATAGGGAGTTCATCATGACAAATGGAATCACTAAGTACTCATTGTAACCATAGAGACATGAAAATGTCATATTTATTATATCCTCATTCCATGCTCAAAACTGGTGATAACAAGACATGAGGTCAGCTTTTGAGAACTATTACCCTCTGAAAAGATCAACAATTTTATCAATTGACATTAATAGATATTATTTCTTCATGATCATGTAATTCATGAACCAGTAATCGATACATAACTTAAATCTCCAGACCATCTTTTCGGTGACTATAATAGGGGTTCCTAGGATAAAAATGGTTTCTAACAAGGACCTTCCTATTTATGGCCTCTAACAATACCCTAGTCTCTCAAAACATAGCGACATAAATCTGATAAGATTGAAAAAATATCAGTACAATCATGTGTTTTTTTATCAATGTATAATTCTATCTCTTAATTGGTAGGTAAACCTAGAAAATACATAGGGAAGAAATAAATACACTCTTTTACCACTACATGGAACTAAAAACTCATAATATTCATTGCACCAATGTTAATTCTAGCATACAAACATGTAATCGGTCGCACCCACCTATGCATGAGTCCAACTTGCACCAAATGGGTTTCTATTTCACCCACAATGAAAAACCAAGTTCCATTACTATGGACACACTACATCCTCTACCTATAAAATTAAATTTCTGAATGAATTGTAGATAAGAAGTGTAATGACCCAAAATTTTACACATGAAATTTCACCTATCTTACTATAATGTCATATTGTATAAATCACAAAAATATAGATAGATAACACAATATAAACTTTAAAAATGCTGAATTAATGAAATTAGAGGTATTTTTAGAAATTTTGGAACCTATAATTATGGATTAATAATCTAATCAATGGAATAGTATCATGACCCATATGAATTGTAATACGTCCATTAGAATAGTAACATTACCGTTTAATGTAAAAATAATATATAGGTATCTAATGAATGAAAATATGATATATTTATCTCATGAAATTTGTAAATAAAAATTTTAAAAAATGAAAAATTTGGTGTTGGAATTTTTAATAGTCATAAATATTTCATTACAATTTAACAAATAATTTAAATTTTTAAAAGGGAAACATATTTTCATAAAATTTCATAATAAATTAATAATTATTTATTTTTATTATAATATATTTTTATGATAACTTAATTATTTATTAAATGTGTCATAAAATATGTTTAAATTTAATAATATATATTGGTTTTTAGTAAATTATGATTTTAATTAAAAATTAAATTTCTCATATTCATAAAAATATTTTCATAAAATGGATACAAGGGTTGGTGCATGACCCTTTATTAAAAATAGAATAATTAAACTAGATACCCTTTTTTACTAGTTAAGGGAAAACCCATTATAAGATAATAGGCCCAGAGGGATCAAATTCATTACTGAACCCAACACAAAAGTACAACACTTTTCTCTATAGATCCTCTTAAGGAAGATAAATTCAAGAGGAAAATTTATCTTTATTTTATATTATTTTTTTTTCAAGCTATTTATTTTTATTATTCTATCCTCGCCTCAATTCATAAAAATGAAATGATAACTCTAGTAACATAAATATACTGTAATTATCTAATGTTACTATAATATCCATCATTAATCTCCTCCCTATATCTCTTTTATTCTTAAAATTAAATCATCACCCGTGTTGTGACAATTTACAGACATCATGGGAGATGGACATTCATATTCATTAAATTCCTTAAATTATGATAATAAAACCCATATAATGGTTGAATAATATTTTAAAATGTATGTTTTAACCCATTTTCTTCTTTTTTGACTGACATATATACACAATACTAATGATAATGTAAAATGAGATCATTGTAATAGAAAAACAACAAAAATTATCCTAAAATAATCATCATTTACTTTTATAAAATGAATCATCATAATAACAAGTAACCTAATTCTTTAAAAGATCATATAAACTTATGGTAGATCATTAAAAACATATAATAAAATATATGGATATTTATCTTCGTTTTACATGAACTTTCATTCATGTATACAAGTGATCTGATCATGAAAACTAAGAATATGAACACTCCTAAATGACAAAATTAAAGTATATGACACATTAAAATAATACAGAAATTAATTTGACAAATAAATAATGAATTAAATAAATTTATAAAAGGTATTTTATTTGTTAATTAATTATTTGAATTTTAAAAATAAGGATATCAATGAGAAGAAATCATTCTGACATAAGGTGAAAAGATTTTAATTCCCAACTCTATTCCTTTGGGTTGTCCCTATTTCACACAATTTTCTCTATAGATTTTTCACTAATGTTACAAAAATATCATATATATATGTTTTTGTTTTTGTTTTTTGGATAGAAATGTTTCCAATTTTTTTATATGAAAAATGCAATGATTTTTTCAAAAGAAATATTCTTTCTAAAAATACATCTTTTACTCACTGAGAGAGTGTTTATTAATTATTCAAGATTGATGGTTCTAATGCCATGTTTTTTATTCACTGTTTTATTTTGGAACCCCAAATTCTAGGAATCTAAGATTTGTGAAATTAAATAAATTACATTCCTTGTTTTATTGTAGGATCTTGATTGATATATGTTCTATTTGGATTCCATGATAATATAAATGATATAATGTGATGGGTGTGCCCAGAATTATATAGTTCCTAAAAATGTTATAATTCTATAGGTGCACCTATAATTATATAGCACATAAATGCATTGGGTAATTTTATGAATATCATGAGATAAGGTGAAATATGGATGAATATGATGTTATCTATATTCACAACTATGTGTGGTATTTAACCACCATGACATCATTTTTCCATTATGTGAATTTTTATATTCAATGCCTTTATCTAATGCTTCCACTCTTGATTAGGAGGAAGATATTATGCTTATGCTATGATGATAATGATTATTCTCACCTCATTTTATATTTAATCATCTTTTATAGAAACTTTTACTAGGATTATAGCTCAAAACATTCTTTGATGTATATAATCATGTGATTATATAAACCAAGGAGAACATATGGGACACTAAAAATCTAGTGCAGAATGAATGAATGAATTGTTTATGTTTTATTTTAAAAATTATATGTATGTTTATAATTTTCCCATGTCACTAAAACATTGGATCCTAGCTGTGTAATTATTTTCGGTAGTTTATCTTTAAAATGATATAAAAAATATATATATAAATAATCAGGGATGATATTGTAGGTATCAGATCATGTTTTAACTAATTTTGGAATTATGATAATTGAAAAATTATGAATACACATTGCATGAGACTATGTAAATGAGAGCACCAATGAATATTTTTTCTGAAAATGTTAAAGATAGGGATACCACAAGATATTCATCTATAATTAATTTCAAAATGGAATGATTTATTTATTCATGACTTATTGAATTAATTTTTTTGACCATTTCTATTTTAGTGACTGGTTGGAACTAAGAGAAACCAGACCAACAAACTATCTGAGGAAAAATTCAATGATTCCCCGAACGACGTACATAGTGCATTTGGGGGTGGAGTTAAAAATAACATGGTGATGCTTACCTAGATATCTCAAGCTATGAATAATGACCTAAACAATGTGTAATTTAATCCTTCACCTAATTAATAAAAATTGGATATCGATTAGTTCATGAGATAATAACCACTGACCATTAGTGTATCATCCCATAAACTACTTGAAGAACATTGTTCTAAATCGATGGATAATATATTTTCCATTCTTCATTTTTATTTGATAGAGAAGGTGACTCATTTAATTAATCTTCTAGATTGAGAGTCATACCAATGGTGGTAATTGACTAAGAACACCAAGATGAAGGATGAAATAGAATAGATGGAGTGGGAAGAATTTAAGATAAATAATATTGACAAGTATTTCCCTTGAAATCTTTATAAAAAATTAAGAGAGAATTCACAGAATTGGTGATAAAGTAAGGAGAATATATCACATCCTATGAATAAAATTTTGACAATAATTTATGGTATGCTTTGATATTTTTATCAATAATGATAGAGAAACTGATATATTATTCAGTGGTATAAAATCACACATTCAAAATACTCTTAAAATCCGAGACTTTGGGAGTTATGAAGAAATTGTTTGATGTTCTCTAAAATTTTATATGTTGTTTCTATAATGGTCTAATAGATATAAAGATAAGAAACTAACTATGAAGATCTACAATGGGGGATCTAATGAGAATAGTAGAGAGAAAACTCAGTCACCCACTTTTGAAAAACTAGTAAAAAGAAAGATGGGAACTGCCTCAAAGGGATTGTGAAATTGTGCAAGTGTGGGATAAGAGTACACCAAGATCATGATTTTATAAAATACATGAACAAGTAGAACAATATGGTTGAATAATGGAGATCTCTATGAATGCTTCAATGCTTCAACAGTAAGGAGAAACTGTACTGTGTAAGATATTTAACTAAACCTTGAATCCTAGAGGGTAATCCGCATCATCTTCCAGAAAATCCAAAGTTTAATGGGAATGATTGTACAATCAATACATTGAAATTAGATAAAGAAATTTAATTCATACAAGGTAAACTTCGTATTCACTCAAGAATGGAAAAAGTTTTATTTTATTCTCATTCAAAACGTTCATTTTTATCTTGATATTTTGATAAAACTATTTAATCTTATCCTCTAAAACACTGAAGTACATATAGACATAAAAATATTAATGGTGTAATCAATGTAACCCATGTGATGTAATATTATCTTATTGGTTTATGTAGGAATATTTTTCCGTAAAATATCCTGATACAATTCTTGGAAGAATTAAAATCTATAATTTTAATTGATTGGGTCTCTTTATATAAAGCACATATCAATTATCCGGAAAAGGAGATATCTAATCATATTACAAAATGTCCCCTTCTACTATATAAATGAATTGAAAATCATGAATCCCATTTATAAAATCCATAAATGTGGTGGGTTTTGATTCCCTCTGAATAGGCAGACCTCGCTCAAATGGTTGAGTTTTATGAAATTTCCAACCAAGAGGAAATGAACATCATGAGGGAGTATAGCGACTTACTTCCTAAAAAGTTACCCAAAATTCCCCCCAATCAAGAGGTATATTTCTTCTCAATAATACTTGTACCTTGTACTAAAAATATCGCAATTTTCCCTTACAGTATACATGCTATCAAATTGGAGGTGTTAAACAAACATCTACAAGAGAATTTGGATAAAGGGTTTATATGCTCTAGTGCATCTCCTTGGGGTGCGCCATTTCACATTTTAAATAAGAAGGATGGATCAATAAGGTTATTTATTGACTACAATGAGATTAATAAGATCTCTATAAAGAACATGTATCATCATCCATGGATTCTTGAATTGTTCAACCAGTTATGAGGATCTATTTACTTCCTAAATGTGTATCTTCATTCTGGATTTCATTAGATAAAGGTTATTAAAAAAGATATTCAGAATACTAAATTGCATAAAGAGTATGAGAAATATGAGTTTCTATTAATTCCCTAAAGATACATTAATTCCACAGTAATATTCATGGAATTTTTGAATATATTATTCAGATATTACCTTGTAAAAGTTGTTCTAGATTGAATCGATGGTATTCTCATCTACTCTGAGATCAAGGAGGAAGAATAATACCATCTAAGGATTGTGTTGGAAACCTTAAGGAATGGGATGTAGTACACCATTTTCATCAACTATGACTTTTTTATGTAGAATTCCAACTTCATAGGACTTTTGATCACCAGTAAGTGAATTTTTATAGACCATTTAAAAAGGGATATTATAGAATGGCCCATACAAACAAGTGTCATAGAAATATGTAGTTTTCTATGTGTTGTAGGGAACTATTGATTTTTTCATCTATATTCCTCATTATTTTATATCCCACTAACTACGTTGACATAGAAGGGGTAATGTATTTATGGATGAAAGAATGTGAAGAAAAATTTAAGGATTTAAATAGAAGGATGATCACTTAACATATACTCGCATTACTAAAAAGTAGAGAATGTTTAGGGATAAATAGTCTTTATTCAATGAAATGATTGGATTGTGTACTCATGAAAAATGATAATGTGATATACTATGGATAATGGGTGTTAAAGATAAATGAGTAGAACAATTCAAAGGATGATATGAAGCTAGTAGCTCTGATTTTTCAAGGAAAATCAAGAGGCACTACCTCTATGGTGAGAAATGTGACATATATAACGATAAAAAGAGCGTAACATATATTTTCACACCAAAATATCTCAACATGAATCAATGTATTTAGTTATATCTAATAAAATACTATAATTCCTCTTTTAACAATAATCTGGATATGAAAAAAATGTAGTTGATGCTCTTAGTAAAAAAGAACCTACTTCTGTATCATTGTTGTGGATTGGGAAATACAATACCTTCATTGAAATGAAATGGATGGAGTTAGAGATCATAATGGTATTAAATACATCCTAAATTTCCCAAATTGTTTTCCAACCATCTATCAAATATAATATTAAATAGGAACATAGAGATGATCTAGTGTTATAATAAAAGGTGAATGATGTAAAGGAAGGGAATCTGAAAGAGTTCCATATCAATGATGATAGTGTGATTCGGTTTGGAACATTTTTTTGTGACCTAATCACCATATATATTGGGGGTTTTATTTTAGAATTTACATATCTCACCATTATCCATTCGTCATGGACATAACATTATGTATCATGATCTCTAAGAACACTTCTGGTGGGATAACCTGAAGAAAGAGATTTCTGAATTTATGTCAATGTTCATGAAATGTTAGAAAGTAAAGAATAGTGATACAAGTCTGTAGGTAGTATAAAAACATTTCATATACCCATGTCTAAATGAAATTATTTCACTAAGGATGCAATCGTTGGTCTCTTGAAGACATACAAAAAGAAACAATGCAATATGGATTTTCATTGACCGATTCTCATAGACTTCCTACTAAATTTCTATATAGGATTATTTCTCTCATGAAAAAATTTCAATGATATATGTGAAATATGTGGTTACCCTACATGAGGTACCACATTAAATCATCTCAGATCATGATCCATGATTCACATCATAATTCTAGATAAGTCCCCAACATTCCTTGAGTGTTGAATTGAATTTTAGAATGAACATTCAACCCCAAACTAATGTTCAATCAAAAAATAATATTCAAATGCTCGAAGACAAGATATGATCCACCAATATAGAATTTAATGGGGTATGAGATCAAAATATTACATTAGATGAATTTTCATAAAACAACATATTCCACATGAGTATTCAGATGGCTCCATATGAAGCTCTATATGGAAATCAATGTAGAACTCTAAATTATTGGGATGATGTTGTCGAATGAACAATACATTGAGCTGATATTGTGAGAGAAATAATTTAGAAGATTGAAGACATCCAAACACATATCAATGCATCTCAAAGTTGGAAAATATCAATTCTGAAAATCATTGAATGGACTTGGAGTTTGATATTGGAGATAAATTCTTCTTCAAATATCACCCTGGAAGTGAGTCATGTGGTTTTGAATAAAGGGATGATATTCCAAAGGTACATTGTACCCTTTGAGATCCATGATCACATAGGATCCATGGACTATCGACTTTAACATCCATCAAATATAGCTAAAGTTCATGATCTGTTCTATGCTTCACTCCAAAGGAAAAACATACGATATCCCTCGTATGTACTAATATTAGAGGTCTATAAATGGAAGAAGATCTATCTTATGTGGATCATCTAGTAATGATTCTAGACCATATAGATAAGGCTCTATGAAACAAGAAAACCCACCTTGTCAATGTTTCTCGGATGTACCATACGTATGAAGAAGTGACTTGGGAACCGTAGGAGGTGATGAAGGAGAATTACCACAACCTGTTTATGTAAAACAAAATTTCGAGGGAGAAATTTCAAAAATGGAAAAATATAACAAACCTAAATTTAATCAATGAAATTTCACCCATATAATAATATCATATATTATTTACAACATACAATTACATAGAGAACACAATACAAACATGATAAATTATGAATGAATAAAATTATAGGTATTTAATGAAATTAATGAATCTATACCACTTGAATAGTAACTTGAACTTTGGAATAGTCATACGAACCAAAAGAATAATAATATATCCATTATAATAGTAACTTAACATTAGAAAATAAATATAAAAAATTTGGTATCTTTTTAATTAATATAGGATATATTTATTTCCTAAAATAAGTAAATAAATATTTAATAAAATGATAAATTGTGTGTTAGTATTTTTGAATTTCATAAATATTTAATTAATTTTTTTAGATAATTTTGATATTTCAAAAAAATATTATTTTCGTAAAATTTATTCATAAATTAATATTTTGACATCATGTTATTGTAGATGATTTTATGATACCTTAACTAATTTTTCAATGTGTTGGAAAAATTGTTTTAATTTTAAAATCTGATTTTTTTTGAGTAAATTGTGATTTTAATATAAAATTTAATTTCTAGTTATAGAAAAATATTTTTATAAAAATAAGTTCATTTTTGAAATATATATGTTTAAAATTTTCCATCGGGTATTTTTATGTTTGTTCTAAAATACAAATTTTTTTTGCATATAATAAAATACAGTAATTTACAATAAAATATAAATACATGAATTATTAAGTCATAGATGGTGTATGGATGATGTAAGACCAGAATCCCAAACCCTTGTTAATTATTTTAATAAAATTAGTGATAATTCTAAAAAGATTAATAGACATTGGAGAAAATTATAAACTAATGAATAAAATAATGGGAAAACACCCCTCCCATCCACTATAAATACACTCCTCACAACCTATTTTCCTCAGACATATCATTATTTAGGAAGTATTCAAATTATACTCAAAGGCCATCACAATCTCCTACCCCATTTATTATCCCATTGTATAATCAAAATTCCAAAAAAATTTCCCTAAATATGTTCTGAAGGAGGAAAAATTCAAGAGGTGAAATCTGCTTTCTTTTCTTCTATTTTATTTTCAAGTTATTTTCTTTTATTAATCATTCCTTATCTCCCATCATTAAAATGGAATTATAACTCATGTTATTGACGTATAATGTAATTATATCACGTTAATGTAATATCCATCATTGAACTCCTCCCTCTCTCTATATGAATATGAAATTAAATTAAAATCTTAAGTTTTTTTGTTTAAATAGATATTAAAAAATGGTTCATTTAAAATATCTACAAATTATTTTACTAGTAGTTAATTGAGAATTTTATTTTATGAAATATCCCATAAAAACAAACATAAAAAATTATGTTTGTTCTCCTAGAAGTATGATATAATAAAATACTAATTAGAACTGTGTATGACATATTGTGAACTGGTTTTCCAACTTCATCCAAATCATATATTACATTTGTTTACATTGGTGTGATTTAGGACTTAATTATTTCTAGTTCAAATTTTTTCAATAAATCAATAATAAATTTAATTTTATTTAAAACATTTCCATAATATTTTTGAGTAATTTGAAATTGCCTATGTAAATTTAAATCTCCTATCGTACTCATTTCAAATTATTTTTAAATTTGATTTGAAAATTTTTTAAATTGATTTTTATTGATTTGAAAATAACATCATCAACATCAATTTTTCATCATAATTTCTTAGAAAATATATTATTGATAATAATATTAGAATTTTATAATCATAAAAATTACAATTTTCCTAAAAAAATGACTTTAATATATCATACCAATATCTGGATACTTGTTTATGGAAATAAAGTTCTATAATAATTGTAGATATTAAATTTGGTTGATGATAATTATCAAAACCTGTTGATCATTAAATATAATGGTTTTTCAATACAGTGGGTCTATATTAAATATATATTTAAAAATAAAAAATTAATAACCAGTTGATAGAATTTAAAATTAATATGAAATGCATAATACAGTAGGATTGAAATTCCATGTAATATATCAATATGTGAACAAGTTTCATCATATATTATCTCATATTCTTGATTGTGTCATTTTATTAATAATATATATTTAATTACAGTAATTATATCTTGATAATATGGTTTATATCTAAAAACCCATTAGGTTTTATTTATTGGATAATAGTGTGTCCTATCATCTAATTCAAATAAATTATTTGTTCTAAATTTATTATGTTATTCTTCAATGGAAAATAATTTTTTTCACATATTAATGCATATTATATAATCATAGGTTCTAATTGTGATATAAAGGTTGAAAATTAATCCATGCCTCCTAAATTTCTCTTAGTTCTTATTCGAGGGTCTAAATTTATGACAAAAGGTTCTAAAGAATGTTCCTTGAAAGTTTTATATTACCTAGAAAATATGATTTCATGTTATTATATTTCATATTCACCAAGACTGGGTTAAAATTCACTCATTTTATTATCAAAATTAGGCTTAGGTGATTCCACCCTCATGTTGTCAAAAGAATCTATTATTTCATCTATTTCACTATTCCTTTTACCCAAAAAAAATCACTTTCACCAATCCTAACATGAACTGATTCTTCAATTAAACAAGATTTTATATAATAAAAAATAAAAGACTTAGAATATGCATAATATCCTATAAACATTTCTTCATCAACATTTGTTTCTAATTTACCATGTTTTCCCTAGTTTTCAATATATACATCATATATCAAAATACATTAAAGTACTTTACTTAGGTATTATATTATTCCAATGTTCATAGGGTTTATTTTTATAAAATTCCTTAATTAAACTACAGCAATGATATATCATGATGTGTTTAGAAATTAATCTAAAAATACTTTATAACTCTATATTTATTAAACCTGTTAATTTATATCTTTTGAGTTTTCATGTTTCTTATTTCAACAATTCCATTTAGCTCAGGTGTACTTAGGGCAGAGCAGGTGTGTTTAATAACTATATTTTTGAAAAAATAATTAAATTTGGGATTATAAACCTGTCCGTTATGAACTCTTATTAATGAAATTATTTTAATGTATTTTTCATTTTGAACCTTTTTACAAAACTCAAAAAATAGAAAATACTTCACATTTATGTTTTAAAAATATTCCCAAGGAAATCTTGCAAAAATAATTCAATTATAAATATGAATGTAAATTTATAGCCAAACATGTTACCCTTGATGGTCTAAATAATCTATATAGAAATTTTCTAGTGATTTAGATGTAAAAATATTGTTTATTGTTTTTAAAGATGATTTTTTATTTTGTTACAATTGGACATGCATCACAAAATCTGTCATTATGAAATTTAAGACTACAAAAATAGTAAACTAAATTTTTCTGTGAAAATGACTATAATATAAATATAATATAGTGTTCATGTATTTTATGCTATATTAAAGACTCATTTTTCACAGAAGATAAACAATACACATTTTTACATAAGAAATTAATATCTAGATTGTAATCATTTTCAGTTCTCGGTGCACTAAATTTATGATTATTATTTTTAAAAAAATTGCAAGATTGTTAAGGAAATCAACATTAAAAATATTATCATAGAGTATTTAAATACTCACCAGGTTATACATTACTCAATCAAAATATAAATCATTGTTGATTGGGTTTGACTTCAGATCTCCAACTGATCTAATTCCAACTATATTTCCTTTATCATTATATCCAAAGGTGACTAATCCACCATCCATTTTTTCCAGTGTATTAAAATTAGAAGAGTATCCACTGATGTGTCTTGGGAATCCACTATCCATATACCATATAGTATATTTTCTTATGTCCTTTCACCAATTATAGAATTTAAATATGAGTTTATTTTGGTACCCATATTATTAGGGAGCCAACTATGTCAGGAAGAAATGATATGGGAATACCAATTTTCCTTATTTTACTAAAATTTATATTACTCTCATAAAAAATATTTTTGAATATAATAAGCATTTATAATTACACTTATTTGAGGATTTATAAACCTATAGTTTTTAGAAAAAATTTATTTCATGCAAAGATGTTTTTTTATTAATACGTAGGAGAAGGAAGAAGCGCCTATAGAAATGTTCATAGAGGTATGTAATAATGAAGACCTAAAAAGGTAGCTAAAAAATTTATACCCCTACAAGGGGGAGAAAAAAATCTATAAATAAAATGAAAACTATCTTAGAGTGTTGCTTTTGAGTCATGTAAATCAGAAACATCATTACCTTGACACTTTGTATGGAGGATAGTCATCTGATTATTCCAAAATCCCTGGAATTATCTAATAGAGTACTCAATAGACCATGAAATCGATCATTTGACTAAAATCACATTATAGACTATGAGAGAGTCTGCCTTGATCTCTTCTAGGGGAATCTTCCTATTATTTCATAAAGAAAGTCTAGTGAGAATTTCTTATGCTTCATCTTGAAGAGAATCTCCATTAACAAAGAAAGCATCAAAATTAGTTAAAAATGAGCCTCTTGATTCCTTGTCACTCCACCTCCATGCATAAAACACTAGAAAAATGATCCATTAGATTTTAATTTATACTCGTGAGCATGAGGTATCCAAATAATCAAAATACCATGATCCAAAATTATTATTAACGATGGAAGGGGGGAGACTCAACATAGAATTGAGAGAAGTGGAAACCTCTATATACTAGCACAACCTTGCTAAATCAGGAATTAAAAATCTTGTTTTCAAAACTACAATTGTGATTAACATAGGAGAGTAATTATGATGACTAAAGTTCCTGGAATTCCAGAATATCCAACATCCAGCTAATAAAATTAGATATTTCTCCTTTGGTTAAAATAATAGTACCACATTTTAATGATTCCACTTCATCTTGTAATTATTTTATTCAATTTTCATGAATAGTAAAATTTGATTTAGATGTATTAAAATTTTCTTTAAATATGAATGTTTTTATATTATTTAACTTTTTTCACTTAAAGAAGAATTTTGAGTATTTTTAGTTACTTATTCTTTTTTAATATGGACTCATTATTTTCATCAAGTATTTTTCTATAAGAATCCAATTTTCAACATGGGAAGATATCAGAGTTTGATGAAAAAGTGTAGCTAGTTTATATCTCTACTTCTTCATTGGAAAAAATATCTTTTTTTTCTTTTAGATTTTATTGGATTTTTTTTTCTAAATTAGATTTGGAGTAGATGATGGAGTCATTTGACACACTCCTTCTTGATTCCATATATATTATCCCATTATTCTTATAGTCAACTTTATTCAAAATTTCCTTGTCTAAATTTATTATCTCTTCCTTTAAATGGGGTAAATTAGTTCTAATATGACAAATACGTTTTCATTCATAGCATCTCATCTATTTGGATCTTTATCATCTATCTTGAAAGATTTTATGAAGTTTCTCTTTTTCATATTGAATTTTACAAATAATCTTGATAATTGAGATAGTTCTATTTCTTAATATATTCAGTCTAAATCATTTGAGAATTTTAAATATTCTCACAATCTCCATTCATAATTCTAAAATGTATCTTCAAGGGTAATATTTTCCATTTTTACTATCTTATGATCATCATATATATCTTTCATTTCTTCTATATAAAACATCTGTGTTCTAATTAATTATTTTATACTGAAATCTTTGACTAGTGAGGATTTTCATATAACTATAGATATCCAATTAAATTTCAATCATTGCACAGTGAGTACTTTTATTACATGATCAAACTAAAAAAATTAACCTCTTAAAGAAGAAACATCATTGACTATATCTATAAACTAACTATTATCTGGGGTGATTATCTCATAATAATATAGTTTTAAGCTATAAAAATTTAGTTTTTTTATTGCATTCCCCATTGGTTTGAAATTTTTAGTTTCATCATATGAAACATAAATTTTATACCTCATTTCATAAGTAGTAAGACATTGATATACTTGATCAAACTAATTATAACTAAATCTACTGATGATATTAATAATTATTTTGGAATTTATGTTATATGAATATTCTTTGGAACCATCCTATATTTTTTGGTCTCTATGATTATCCTATTGAGTGAGAATCATCAAATATACATTAAATCCACGATTTTTCATATAGATGATCATACGAGATTTCAAAAAAATGTAGTTATAAACATTGAGGTATGGATCATGTATCATTGACATAAATTCATTTGGATCACCAATTTACATTTGAATTTTTTGTACAAATTACTCCTTTTCATTTTCTAGAGTTATATCTTCTTTATTAAAAAATATTTTCTGTGAAACCATTTTTTATGTCCAAATAGTAAGATTATATATATGTGGGGGGGGGGGTTGAATTGTGTCTTTTCATTAATTATTATACATTCCATCTTTTAGTATTAGTTTTGATTTATTCAAACATGAAGTGTTCTATTTTATAAGTAATTTTAAGAGTGGATAAACCGTAAATAATAACACATCAATTCTAATAGTTGTTTCAGGGAACAAAGAACCCCCAGTCCACTCCCCCGACACTCTCTCTGTGAGCTTGTTGATTTTCACTGGAATGGTCCTCTAATCATAAGACCATCACAACTGAGTGTAGGATGTTGAAACCATTTACAATAAGGATTTACAAAGCCTTATTGTTCTTTTAAAAGGAATTGGTTTATCTACTTATTAGACTGTGATATTAATACCCTTCCATGACTGAGATCAAGTAGTCAAAACTCAAATAATTTAAAATAGATTGATTTAATCGAATTGATTGTTTCTTGATCGTAGTTGTTGTATCAACAAAAAGAATATGGATCTTATACTTCCAAGAATAATTTATTCAATAAAGAATAATTGTAATGTGATCCATCTTGATAATAATATTCAATATTAGTATCAATGAACAAATAATAGCCTAATGATTACTATATCACAAAAAAGTTGCTTATTTAAAAATAATAGGCTTTTATGATCATTTTAATTAAAAAAGGTAGTGAAAAATATGTATATATATATAAAATGATAAAACACTCTTGACGTTATGCTGCAACCTGGGTGTTCTTTTGGTTGAGTAGATCTAAAAAAATTCCATAATTAATTGAATTCTATCAAATTTAAATTAGTCAAAGGAGTCCTAACAGTCCATAGAAATAGGAATCTTTTTATTTGGTGAATATGAGAAATTGAATGAGTCATAAAATACCTTTTAAAATGATATTAAAATCTACTAAGAGCATTGAATAAATCATATAAAATATATTTCAATAAAACTCCATCATTGAATTTTCAAACATAGGGTTTCTTCAACTGACAAATAAATTCCAAATGTGGGATTGATGATGTAAAATTGATTAAAATATTATGTTTTATGTAACATATTTTTTTACATAAATTTAAGGTTCCTTATAAATGTATGGTTGTTAATTCATACTTTCCCATTTCATAAAAATAGGATTCCATCAGAATTTAGTGTTAATAAACAATAATTTTTTATTATCGTTCGGTACATGATCCATATGTGGTGTCTTAGATGTGGGGATTTTGAACCATAATATATTTTTATTGTTACAAATATATGTTATGGATAGTGTTTCTAGAATAAAAACATGTCCATAATACTAAAACAAATTATAAATTGTAACTAATATAATATTCTCAAGACATATAATCCAGAAAAATTATTAATTTGATTCCATTAATAAAAAAATGGTATTTGTTAACCTGAAATTATATACGATTTTTAGAGAATTATTGATAAAATAAATTCCAAAAAAGTATATTTCCATTTTAATTTATATTTTTTACTTTTTTGGGACACATTTCTATTCCCTAGAGGATATTACATGCAAATATTTCACCCTAAAGGATAATCTATTTTTTTATTATTCCTCTTCACTTATGCGTGAATATGGTTGGGGTGCTAAATAAAGGTACATTAAGAAAAGGCCTCTGATATTAGTTTTTACTAATTATATATTTTCTACAGTCTTCGGCTCATAACTCCATGCTTGGAATTGTGGAAGCTCGGTTTCCATCGGCATGGTTGTCCTCAGTTTATCATGTGGTTATAATATAAGCTTGTTGGATTGCATTTAAATCAACAAAATCGTCAAATGGTCCAGCATTATTAAACTGGTTCTCCACTCTAACACCGAATGCAATATCCTTTTAATAAACAACATTCTATATAGATTCTACCTTCTTAACATGAGAACTACATTTCTCACCTTCCTCATTAGTCTTGGTAGAATTATAATCATTGATATCATAAAGATTTTGGTAAAATAATTGTATCAAAGCTTGTACATAAATATTTTATTTAGAGTTTATTATTGTAATGAGTGATCCCTAGAGTCTGAAATGAGAATATAGGATGGAAGATCCACCATGTCATTATGGAATTCCATTATCGTCAACCTCTCTAGACTATGAATTATCTAAATCCAAAATAGAAGGTCCTCATAAATTCTCCCCTGATGAATATACTTCTAGTACAATATTTCCTTGAGCCATTTAATGGAGATCTAGATGATCTATTTATAAATTTTTAATAGCCGCTAGTCTCATCCCATTATACCATAACTACATACCCACTGATAGATACATCAATACCTACCAAATCCTCAGAATGATGATATTTTCTATGAGATGGTAAAGGAAGTGGTGAGTCAGGATGTCTATGGGACATCATTTGTGTTATAATACTATTATCAACATGATCTTCTCTATCTTCCTCAACAATATAAACCATTTTACATTATTCATTTTATTATTATAATATTTCATGTACTTATTTTAGATTAACAACTATTTTTCATCTAAAGTCTCAACAAAATTATCTAGTTCAAAAAATGGATAGACAAGATCACTTAGTCCAATATGTTATGATACTAGGTAAAATTTATCCAAAAAAATTTCTTAGTGATCTACCCATTTCCTTTTCTATGGGTTGTAGTGGACTTAATTTTCTTATAAATATATTGAGTCAGTCAAGGACCATATTATGAAGTTATAATTTTCTAACACTATTTAATTAATCCATTAGACTCCAAAAGAGATGAAATTATCTTTGGGTAGGGAAATTTAAATTTATACCGTAATATATTAATCAATAATATTTCACATTAAATATATTCGAATAATGATTTGAAAAATATTTTTCATAAAAAACAAGAAGAAAATATATTTGTTCCTTTGGACGGTGATTTTTTTATTCATGGGAAAAATTAGGTTTCTGATGAATTTGACCGGTAATTTAAATTTTCTACTGCGATTAATAGTTGTTGGTTTTATAGGAGTTCCATTCCTAATCATATTTTATAGATCAAATCATAATTAAAAATAGTATAATTAATTTTAAATGAGATTTGGTAATCCTAAAATTTCAATTTATATGGGATACATAAGAACATTTAACAATTTATATAAGAAAACTAGATAATTTTACCACTACTCATAATTTTGATAATGTCTCCTTTTTCTTTAGGGATAAATTACAATTAAACATAATCATTCTTAAAGTGTTTTGAATAGAATTTATTTCCATAATCTTTAATCCAATAAACCCATCTATGATTCTGAATTTCTTTCTAAAATAGAAATTTTATCCACTAAAATCATTAATCATTAAATTATTTCATTTAAGAAACATTATGATATAAAAGAGAAGCTAGTTTGTATCTCTACATATTCATTGGACAAAAATATCTTGATTTATGTTAGAGTTTTTTGGATTTTTTTCTAAATTAGATTTTGAACAGATGTTGGAGTCATTTGATGCACTCCTTCATGATTCTATATATATTTTCCCATTATTCTCATAATCAATTTTATTTAAAGTTTTCATGTCTACATTTTTATCTCTTCCATTAAATGGGGTAAATTATTTCTGATATGAAATATATGTTTTCATTCATAGCATCTCACCTATTTGGATCTTTATCAATCTTGAAATATTTTCTAAAGTCTCTCTTTTTTCCTATAGAATTTTACAAATATTTTCAAAAATTAAGATAGTTCTATTTCCTAATATGAGCAATCTAAATCATTTGATAATTTTAAATATTCTCACAATCTCCATTCATAATTCTAAAATGTATATTCAAGGGAAATATTTTCCATTTTCACTATCGTATGATCTTTATATTCGACTTTCATTTCTTCTATATACAACATTAGTGTTCCAATTAATTATTTTATATTGAGATCCTTGACTAGTGATGATTTTTATATAGCTATAGATATCCCATTAAATTTCAATCATTGTATAGGGAGTATATTTATTGCATGATCAAACTAAAAAAATTTACATCTTAAAGAAGAAACATCATTGACTATATCTGTAAACTAACCATTGACTGGGGGTGATTCTCTCATAATAATTCAGTTTTAAGCTGTAAAATTTAGTTTTTTATTGCATAACCCATTGGTTTGAAATTGGTAGTTTCTACATATGAATCATAAATTTTCTACCTCATTTCATATGTAGTAATACATTGAGATATTTTATTAAACTAATTGTGACTAAGTCCACTGATGATATTAATCATTATTTTAGAATTGATGTTATATGAATATTCTTTGGAACCATCCCATATTTTTTGGTTTTTATGAATATCCTATGGAGTGAGAATCATCATATATACATTAAATCCATGAATTTTCATATAGATTATCATATGAGATTTCAAAAAAACATAGTTATAACCACTGATGTATGGATCATGTTTTATTGACATAGCTTCTTTTGGATCACCAATTTTCATTTGAAATTTTGTAAACATTATACTTTTTAATTTTCTAGAGTTTTATCTTCTTTATTAAAAAATATTTTCCATGAAACCAATTTTTATGTCCAAATAATAAAATTATACAGATGTGGGGTAGGTGGGGGGTGAACTATGTCTTTTCAGTAATTCTGATACATTCCATCTTTTATTATTCTTTTTGATTTATTCAGACATGAAGAGTTCTCTTTTACAATTAATTTGAATAGTGTATAAACAATAAATAATAACACATCAATTCTAATAGTTGTTTCAGGGAACAAAGATCCCCCAATCCACTTACCCAACACTCTCTCTATGACCTTCTTGATTTTCAGTGGGATGGTCATCTAATCATAAGACCATCACAACTGAGTGTAGGATGTTGAAACAATTTACAATAAGGATTTTCAAAGCCTTATGGTTTTTTTACAAGGAATTTGTTTCTCTACAGATTAGACTATGATATTGATTCTCTTCCATGACTGAGATCAAGTAGTTAAAACTCCAATAAATTAAAATAGATTGATTTAATTGAATTGATTGGTTCTTGATCGTAGTTGTTGTATCAACTAATAGAATATGGATCTTATTCTTCCAAGATTAATTTATTCAATAAAGAATAACTGTAATGTGATCCATCTTGAAAATGATATTCAATATTAGTAGCAACAAACTAACAATAGCCTAATGATTTCTATATTACAAAAAAGTATCTTATTTAACAATAAAAGGCTTTCATGATTATTTGATTGTTTTCATTAGTTTTGTTTTAAAAAAGGTAGTGAAAAATATGTACATTTATAAAAAATAAAAAAAACATCTTGAAATTATGATGTAACCTAGGAGTTCTTTTTGTTGAGTAGATCCAAAAAAATTCCATAATTAATTGAATTCCCTCAAATTTAAATTAGTCAAAGGAGTCCTAACTGTCCTTAGAAATAGGAATTATTTTATTTGGTGAAAAAAGCCATCGAATCAGTCATAAAATATATTTTAAAATTATATTAACATCCATTAGGAGCATTTAATTATTCACAGAAAATATCATTATATAAAACTGCATCAATGAATTTTCAATCACAAGGTTCCTTAATGTGGAGAAAAAACATTAAATTTAGTATTGATGATGTAAAATTGATTTAAAAATTATGTTTTATATAACATATATTTGTTTATATAAATTTATTGTTTCTTATAAATGTAGTTTAGAAAATTCATACTTTCTCATTTGATAAACAAAGGATTCCATCGAAATTTAGTGTTGACAAACAATAATTTTCTATTAACGTTTGGTACATGATCCATATGTGTTGTCTTATATGTACGGGTTTTGAACTATAATATATGTTGAAAATTAGAAATGTATGTTATGTATAGTGTTTCTAGAATAAAAAATGTCCATAATACTAAAACGAATTATAACTTGTAAGTAATATAATCTTCTCAAGACATATATTCCAAAAAAATGCTTAATTTAATTTCATTAATAATAAAATGGTATTTGTTAACCTGAAATTATATAATATTTTTAGAGAATTATTGTTACAATACATGCCAAGAAAAGTATGTTTCTATTTTAATTCATATTTTTACTTTTTTCATCCATTTTTATTCCCTAGAGGATATTACATGCACATTTTTCACTCTAGAGGATAATGTATTTTATTTTTATTCCTCTTCACTTATGCATGAATATGGTTGGGGTCCTAAATAAAGGTATATTAGGAAAAGACCTATGATATTATTATTTTTTACTAATTATCACTTTTCTATAGTTATGGGCTCATAGATCCAGTCATGGAATTGTTGTTTCCCAGTTTCAATTGGTCTGGCGGTCCTCAGTGCATCATGTTGTTATAATCTAAGCTTGTTGGATACCATTTAAATAAAAAAAATCATCAACTGGTCCAACATTATTAAACTGTTTCTCCACTATAACACTGGATGAAACATCCTTTTCATAAACAACATGCTCAATTGATTCAACTTTCTTAACATGAGAACTACATTTCTTACCTTCCTCATTAGTATTGGTAGAATTATAATCATCGATATCAAAAAAAAATTTGGTAAAATAAGTGAATCAAAGTGGTTACCTCAATATTTTATTTAGAGTTTATTATCATAATGACTGATCCCTAGAGTCCACAAAGAGAATATATGATGGAAGATCCACCATGTAATTGTGGAATTCCGCTATCATCATCCTCCTTGGAATATGAATTCTCTAAATCCAAAATTGAAGATCTTTACAAATTCTCCCCTGAAGAATGAACTTCTAGTACAATATGTCATTCAGTATTTACTTTTAATGGAGATCTAGATGATCTATTTCCAAATTTTTAATAGTCACTAGTATCATCCCAATATAACTTAACTACATACCCACTGATAGATACCTCAATACCTACCAAATCCTTACAATGATGATATTCATTATGAGATGCTATAAGAAGTGGTGAGTCAGGATGTCTATGGGACATCATTTGTGTTATAATACTACCATCCACATGATCTTATCTATTGTCCTCAACAATATCAACCATTCCACATTCTTCATTAAATTATTCTAGCATTTCATGTAATTATTTTAGATTAACAACTATTTTTCATCTAAATACAAAAAAAAATATATCTGGTTCAAAAAATGGATAGACAAGATCACATAGTCCAATATGTTATGTTACTAGGTAAAATTTATCAAAAAAAAATTTATTGGTGATTCAACCATTCCCTTTACCATGGGTTATAGTAGACTTAAATATCTTATAAATATATGGAGTTAGTAAAAGTCCATATGATGAAGTTATTATTTTCTACCAATGATGAATTAATCCCTCAAACTCCAAAAGGAATGAAATGATCTTCGGGTGGGGAAATTAACATTCATATAGTCATATATTAATAAATAATATTTCACTTGAAATATCTTGACATAATGATTTTAAAACTATTTTTCATAAAAAAAAAGAAGAAAATATCTTTGTTCCATTAGATGATGAAGTCTTTTTTTCATGGGATATATTAGGTGTTTGATGAATTCGACTGGCAATTTAAATTTTCCACTGTGATCAATAGTGGTTGGTTCTATAGGAGTTACATTCATAATCATATTTTATAGATCAAATTCTAATGAAAAATATTATAATTAATTTTAAATGAGCTCCGGTAATCCTAAAATTTTAATTTATTTGGCATACGTGACAATATTTTCCAATTCATAGAAGAAAACTAAATAATTTTACCATTAATCATCATTTTTATGAAGTCTCCTTTCTCTTTTCGGAAAAATTACAATTAAACATAATAAAACATAAAATGTTTTGATTATAATGTATTTCTATAATCATTAATCCAATAAACTCATCTATGATTCTGAATTTCTTTCCAGACTAACGATTTTATCCACAAAAATTATTAATCAAACAATTATTTCTTTTTAGAAACATTATGATCTAAAAGAGTAGCTAGTTTGTTTCTATACTTCTTAATTGGACACAAATATCTTGATTTATTTTAGAGTTTTTTTAATTTTGTTTCTACATTAGATTTGGAGTAGATGCTGGAGTCATTTGACACACTCCTTCTTGATTCAGTATATATTTTCCCATTATTCTCATAATCAATTTTATTCAAAATTTTATTTTCTATATTTATTATCTCTTATTTTAAATGGGGTAAATTTGTTCTAAAATAAAATATATGCTTTCATTCATACAATCTCACCTATTTGGATCTTTATCATCTATCTTGAAATATTTTCTGAACTATATCTTTTTCTTATAGAATTTAACATATATTCTCGATAATTGAGAAAGTTCTATTTACAAATATGAGTAGTCTAAATCATTTGCTAATTTTAAATATTCTCACAATCTCCATTCATAATTCTAAAATGTATCTTTAAGGGTAATATTTTCCATTTTTACTATCTTATTATCTTTATATTTGTCTTCAATTTCATCTATATACAACATCAGTGTTCCAATTAATTATTTTATATTGAAATAATTGACTAGTGAGTATTTTCATATAGTTATAGATATCCCATTAAATTTTAATCATTGTACAATTTGTACTTTTATTACATGATAAAACTAAAATAATTTAACTCTTAAATAAGAAAAATTATTGACTATATCTATAAACTAACTATTCATTGGGGTTATTCTCTCAAAAAAATACAGTTTTAAGCTGTAAAAATTTAGTTTTTATATTGCATACCCCATTGGTTTGAGATTGGTAGTTTCTTCATATGAAACATAAATTTTGTACCTCATTTCATAAGTGGTAAGACATTGAGATACTAGATCAAACTAATTGTGACTAAGTTCACTGATTATATTAATCATTATTTTGGAATTGATCTTCTATGAATATTCTTTGTATCCATCCCATATTTTTTGGTTTTTATGAATATCCTATAGAGTGAGAATCATCATATATACATTAAATCGATGATTTTTGATATAGATGATCATACCAGATTTCAAACAAACATAGTTATCACCATTGATGTATGGATCATGTATCATAGACATAACTTCTTTTGGATCAGCAATTTTCATTTGACATTTTGTTAAAATTATACTTTTTCATTTTCTAGAGTTATATCTTTTTTATTAAAAAAAATTTTCTGTGAAACCAATTTTTATGTCCAAATAATAAAATAATATAGAAGTTGGGGGGTGGGGTTGAATTGTGTCTTTTCTGTAATTATTATACATTAAATATTTTAGTATTTTTTTGATTCATTTAGACATGAATATTTATCTTTTAAAATTAATTTAAATAGGGGATAAACTGTAAGTAATTACACATCAATTTTAAATGTTGTTTCAAGGAAAAAAGATCCCCAATTCACTCCCCCAACAATCTCTCTGTGAGAATGTTGGTTTTCACTATAATGTTCCTCTAATTATAAGACCATCACAACTGAGTATAGAATGTTGAAACCATTTACAATAGGGATTTACAAAGCCTTATGGTTCATTTACAAGGAATTGGTTTCTCTATAGATTAGACTATGATATTGATACTCTTCCATGACTGAGATCAAGTATTCAAAAATCCAATAAATTAAAAAATATTGATTTAATTTAATTGATTGGTTCATAATCCTAGTTTTTGTATCAACTAACAGAATACAGATCTTATTCATCCAAGATTAATTTATTAAATTATGAAATACTATAATGTGATTCATCTTGATAATGATATTCAATATTAGTAGCAATAAACAAATAGTAGCCTAATGATTTATATATCACAAAAAAAGTATCTTATTTAAAAATAATATTCTTTCATGATCATTTCATTATTTTCAGTAGTTTTTTATTAAAAAAGGTAGTGAAAAATATGTACATTTATATAAAATGAGAAAAAACTCTTGACATTACAAAGTAACATGGGAGTTATTTTGGTTTAGTTGATCCAAAAAATCACATAATTAATTGAATTCTATGAAATTTAAATTAGTTAAAGGAGTCCTAACATTCCTTAGAAATTGGAATTATTTTCTTCGGTGAATATGAGCCATTTAATCTGTCATAAAATATCTTTTAAAATGATATTAACATCCATTCGGAGCATTGAATAAATCACAGAAAATATCTTTAAATAAAAATGCAACTTTTAATTTTCAAACATAGTGTTCCTTCATGTGACGAAAAAATTCCAAACATAGGCTTCGTGAGGTAAAATTGATTAAAAAATTATGTTTTATGTAACATGTTTTTGTTTATATAAATTTAAGGTTCCTTGCAAATGTAGGGTTGTTAATTCATACTTTCCCATTTCATAAACATAGGATTCCATTGAAATTTAGTGTTGACAAACAATAATTTTTTGTTATCATTCGGTACATGATACATATGTGTTGTTTTAGATGTAGGGGTTTTGAACCATAATATTTTTTTATAGTTACAAATGTAAGAAATGTATAGTGTTTCTAGAATAAAAAAATGTCCATAATAATAAAAATAATTATAAGTTGTAACTAATATAATCTTCTCAAGACATATATTCTAGAAAAATTATTAAATTAATTTCATTAATAAAAAATGGTATTTGTTAACATGAAATTATATAAGATTTGTAAAGTATTATTGATACAATACATCCCAAAAAATTATGTTTCTATTGTAATTTATTTTGTTTAATTTTTTGTACACATCTCTATTCCCTAGATGATATTACATGCATGTTTTTCACTATAGAGGATAATCTATTTTATTACTATCCCTCTTCACTTATGCGTGAATATGGTTGGGGTCATGAATAAAGGTACATTAGGAAAAGGCCTCTGATATTAGTTTTTACTAATTATATATTTTCTATAGTCTTGGGCTCATAGATCTAGGAAAGGAATTGTGGAAGCCCGGTTTCCATTGACCTAGCGGTCCTCAATGCATCAAGATGTTATAGTATAAACTTGGTGGATACCATTTAAATCAAAAAAATCATCAAATGGTACATTATTATTAAACTGGTTCTCCTCTCTAACACTGGATGCGACATCCTTTTCATAAAAAATGCTCAATAGATTCTACTTCCTTAACATGAGAACTTCATTTCTCACCTTCCTCATTAGTCTTGGTAGAATTATAATCATTGATATCATAATGATTTTGGTAAAATATTTGTATCAAAGTTGTTACTTCAATATTTCATTTAGAGGTTATTATTGTAATGAGTGATCCCTGGAGTCAGTAATGATAATATAGGATGGAAGATCCCCCATGTCATTGTATAATTCCACTATCATCATCCTTCCGGAAGTATGAATTATCTAAATCCAAAAGGGAAGATCCTCACAAATTCTCCCCTGAAGAATGTACTTCTAGTGTAATATGTCTTCGAGTATTTCCTTTTAATGGAGATCTAGATGATCTATTTTCAAATTTTTAATAGTCACATGTATCATCCTATTATACCATAACTACATAACCACTGATAGATACCTAAATACCTACAAAATCCCCAGAATGATGATATTCTCTTTGAGATGGTAAAGGAAGTGGTGAGTCATGATGTCTATGGGACATCATTTGAGTTATAATACTACAATCCAGATTATTTTCCCTATCTTCTTCATAAATATCAACCATTCCACATTCTTCATTCTATTATTCTAATATTTCATGTACTTATTTCATATTAACAACCATTTTTTATCTAAATACTCAAAAAAAATATCTAGATCAAAAAATGGGTAGACAATATCACATAGTTTAATATGATATTCTAATAGGTAAAATTTATCCTACAAAATTTATTTGTGATCCACCCATTCCATTTTCCATTGGTTGTAGTGGACTTAATTTTCTTATAAATCTGTTGAGTTAGTCAAAGACTATATGATGAAGTTATTATTTTCTACCACTTAGGAATTAACACCCCAGACTCCAAAAGGGATGAAATGATATTCGGGTAGGGAAATGAACATTTATATAGTCATATATTAATCAATAATATTTCACATGAAATATCTTCACATACTGATTTGAAAACTATTTTTCATAAAAAACAAGTAGAAAATATCTTTCTTCCTTTGGATTGTGAAATATTTTTTTCATGGGATAGATTAGGTGTTTAAGGAATTTGACTAGCAATTTAAATTTTCTACTATGATCAATAGTTTTTGGTTTTATTGGAGTTCAATTCCTAATCAGATTTTATAATTAAAACTCCAATGAAAAATAGTATAATTAATTTGAAATGAGCTATATTAATCCTAAAATTATAATTTATATGGAATATGTAAGAACATTTCCCAATTCATAGAAGAAAACTAGATAATTTTACCATTACACATCATTTTGATGAAGTCTCCTTTCTCTTTTAGGAAAAATTACTATTAAACATAATCATTCTTAATGTGTTTTGAATAAAATGTATTTCCATAATCTTTAATCCAATAAACCCATCTATGATTCATAATTTCCTTCCAAACTATAGATTTTATCCACTAATACCATTAATCACACACTTATTTCATTTCAGAAACATTATTATCTAAATGACACAAAATTTATCATCATTACTAAAGTGATCAAGTTAAATATGTATTTCTATTAGTTTATTTAATGAGGCGAGTTAATAGGAAATGAAACTTTTAAAAATGCCTCATCTTAGGTATTTTCGATTTGATTTGGATTCTATAAAGGATTTGGGTCCAGAGAGAGTGGATTCTAGATTTTGAAGTATTCATTTTCATGGAAGGATTCAAGATGAAGGACATGATTTTTGGGAAAATGTAGGAATTAATTAATATTCTAATAATAATATATTGTAGTAATTTAGGGATTAAAAAAATAATAAGATTAATCAAAACCAGTTAAAAAAATTTCATGAAAAATTATAATTATATGATAGATATGGTAAGTATACTAAATGTAGAACCATGAAAACTAATGTTCAAATGTTTATAGACTGTGAAATAATGGTATATATATTAACTTCATTAATATAATATTCATGGTATGTAAATATTTATCATGAGAGTAAAAACTCGTGGTATGTATGGTGATCATGTGAGATAAGTTTCACTATTAGTATACTAACCACATAACCAACTGATTATAGTAGGTATAATGACAAAATTAACATAAACTAATTGTTAGTATACTGACTGTAAGATAATTACATCATAATTATGTTCATAAAATCTTACTAAAAATATGTTAATAAATTATTGAAAGAAATTAAATACTTTCAATGCCTAAAACAAAATATGGATATTTGAAAAAATTTATCCTACAAAATTGTTGTCTGATGTAATTAATTATCTCATTATTCAAAGGATTTTTAAATATATCATTATATTGATTCTCAGTACTAATTAATTGAGGAGTATATCCCTTTTTATGAAATTACACATCATGAAGTGATATCTTATATCAATATGTATTGTTCTAGAATGTGATACCATATTCTTAAAAATATTTCTCACACATTTATTATCCCCGTTTGTTTGGACATGTCAATATTGATATCCATAGTATAGTATACTTTGTTTCATCTATAGAATCTTTGAGAAAAAACATCCAACAACTATGTACTAAAATTAATTAGTGGATAATGTAATATATTTCTAATTCATACTATACCTGGATACTAGATACCTTCCAAAAAAGTGACCTCTTCTAGATTCACATTTTCAATCAAAAATACTACCAACAAAATCAATATCTGTATAATTAAATAAATAATATTTATTTCCTTTTGATAAAAGTATTAATAAGTTTTTTTAAATTTTGATATATCTTGAAATTATCTTCAAAATATGTAATTCTGATTCTTTTAATTTTGATTGAAATCAGGATGACATACACACACACAAAAAAATATGTTTATTCACTTTGAAGATATATTTTGTAAACTTCCAATCAAACAAAATTATGTTGATTAATATAAATACTTTACTATTTTATCATGAACTAATATACATGTTGTACTCATGTGTGTGTATATACCATTAGTACTATCCATACATTAACATTTTAGAAGATATTTAGTGTAACCCATTAACAAAAAATAATTCATTCATTATTTTGAAAAAAATTAATAACATCAAAGCATATTAATTCACACGTCAAACCCATTTCAAACTCATTTTGCATCATTTTTAAAATTTCAGTACATAAATAATTTTTGGATGATCCAAAAATAGTAACATAAAACTTTATTTGTACTACTTATGAATATATTGAAAATATTTTAATAAATAATGCAAGTCTAATTGTTCCTATTGAAAAAGAATTAGAAATTAAAAATGATCTAGTCATGTCATTCCAATATGTAGGAGTTTGTTTCGAACCATATATATATTTTAATTTAAGAACATGATTTGGAAGGTGTTTTTTTTGGAATATATGGTTTGTTCCACAAAGACAACCTCAACAATATAACCATTTAAGAATGAACTCTTAACTTTCAATTGATATAATTTAAAATTCAAATATTATTAATAGGAGATAAACATTCTAACATATTTAATTCATCCTAAGCTGAAAAGGCTTCCTCATAGTCATTACCTTCCTCTTTCCTATATCCTTATGACTACAACCATGTTATATTTCTAATTATAGTTCTTACATCATCATCATTATTACAAATCACCCATTTTGTACCAATGCTAAAGAATTATTTAGGTTATTCCACTAGCTTCTAGTATTTATTACATTAATACTTATTTACTTCTTTCTAAATTTAAATTACCATAAATTTTTCAATAATTTATTTTTTATGTTTTTAGCTAATGTTGTGACAACAATGATTTATGTGCAGTTTTATTTCAATGAGAATCACTAGTTTTTGTTACCCTATCTTGGAATCATAAAAAACATCTAACATTTGGTCTTTTTTAGTCGAAATAATAATAGGGATTTATTTATGTTAACACATAATTCTCATTTACAGGTATGGGTTCAAATATTTCAAAAGAACTTGAATATATTCCTATATGTTGTTTCATATTATTATTACTTGATTTGGAATTTTTATGAATATTAGATAGGATATCCTCAATGTTCTCTAAAGTGGTTTTAGATTCATGTGGACATTTCATAAAAAATATTACATGTACATATTCCTCACACATCATGGTAATTTTACTAAATACCCTATATGATTTTCTAGATGTATAATATCCACATAAAATTCTTTCCATAACCATGGAAGAAAAATTACTAAATTCAATTTTGTTTTGAGTAAAACTAATATTATAAAAAAATATAAATTAATTATCTTTTAGTATTTTCCCATTCCATAACTCATATGGGGTTTTACTTAAAAGTAGTATAATTAAGACCCCAATAATTATATATGATGTTGTATTCACAAAATTTTTCTAAAAAAACATAAACATTTACGTATTGGTCATGGTTTGGGAAATTCATTCAATTATTTTATTTTTTTCATTCATTAAAACAATTTTGGAGTGGTTTTCAAGATAAAAAAATTATTTTTTATTTATTTGGTGTGATCACATAGAGTAAATTTGTTAATTTTTAATCTCATGCCCGTAAACATTTATTTGAGTTTAAATTCCATGTCCACTATGGTTTTCTATAGATTTTTTGTATTTGTAAAAATAAGAACAACATTCTATTTTATGTTGTAGAAATAACACACAAGTGTATTTAGAAAATTCATGTACTAGAACCTATTAATAGTGCTTTTCATTTATTATAGAAACTATAGAGAGTCCAAACATGTTCTTGTGAAAAAAATCTAGTGTTTTATAAGATAAAAAAATTAATTTGGGTTGAAAGTGATTTTGGGATCTATATCATTTTATCATGGGTTACAGACTTTGTCTTTTTGGAATTCACGTTTAAGTTGTTCCTTAAATAATACTATCCTAGTAGGATTCCTTTGTGAATTTATATTATAAAGTCCTAGTCTCCAATTCCAAATCCAATACACTTTATTAATGGAACATAATGAAAATATAATTTTAGAAAATATTGAATTCATATAAACAATATATATATATTATCATTATGAAAATCAATAAACACGTAGAATTAGAAATCTAATAAGCATTATTTTCAAATTTATCATGCTGATCAATATTGAATATTAGTGGGAATCAATGAATATTATAATTTAATCCATACAAAAATAAATATTTACAAAAAAAATATGAATGGAGATACTACTTTGACTAGTTCTAATTATTTTTTCATTTGCATTGTCACTAAAAGTGACATGTCCACTGAATTTTTTTTAATAAGGTTCTTAAATCTTGAGTAGTCCCCAGTTATGTATCTGAAACATCAACTATCTAGATAAGAAAAATTATTATTGTTACACATCAAATTTCATTTGAAAAGAAAATTTTAAATATGTAATGTCTTTGGTACCCATTTTATCAGGGTTCTATAAATGATTGAAATAAGACCCTATAGAATACAAAATTATTTAATTATTTTTCTATAACTAGATTTTATTATTTTAGGTATAATGAATTTTTTGTTCTATATGAATATATGTTATTTAAATTTCTAGTATAAATATAACTACGAACATATTTATTCTTATATATTTTTTCAATGTATAGGATATTAATAATTATAGTTTTATATTTAGGAGTTTTACTCATACTAATAATCTAATTCATATTATATCTTACAATTAAAAAATTCAAAATATATGTCTTCAATTTCAGATTATATATTTTTTGTTCAGTTTTTTCCGTTAACAGTTGTTTTTAATTCCCGTTCAATATATAAATAATATTTATAGTGAGCATAAGTAGTTTACTACTTCTAAAATTTATGATTATCCTTCAGTTTATTAAATAATTCATCTCTAAAATTATAATAATCCAATATATCCTAACTCAACATATTTTTATCATTATATTCGCTTTTATATGGATTTTAAATAAGAACATTAGATGTAGGAGTGATATTTAAAATCTGATGTGAATTATTCATGAAATAATTGTTGGATATGTCGTGGTTCTAATCTCTTATTTAGTACGAGTCCCTTGAACTATCATTTGAAGAAATATAGGTGTATATCATATCCAACTTATTAATTTTACATTTTTCCTCATACTTTTTTCCTATATTCCATCTTATAAATATCTTTATTGATGTTTCCTTTTCATCTATAGTTTTGATAGATCACATAATTAGTTCAATCATCCTTTTTCCAATATTTTATCCAATTTCCATTATTTTTATACTTACCTATTTAATTAAATTTTCTTAATAACATATTCTTCTTCTAAAAATTTTCAATCTTATGGAAGGAGGATCCGTTTATTCATCACCATATGATGATGCTAGGAATCACTAGGATTATCATCTCTAAACATTTTTTAATTGAGGAACATTTCTTGAATAATACTAACTTATTCTTCTTCAGTTCATCAAATTCCTATTTATTTACTTTATATTCCGCCTCATATTTCAAGAGTTTTCCAAAATTTTCATTCACTGGTATCTTAACAATTTCATAATAATCTATTATGGAAAATGATGTTCCTCTCCACCTATAAGTTAGACATCTTAGCAGTCACATTACTTGACAACCATTAATAGTTTTCATCCAAATTGAATGCATGTTGGTGATTATATTATTTAACATAATTAAAATATGTAAAATGGATTCACCAATCTTCATCTTGAAAGTATCATATTTAATTTTATATGTATTTAAACATGTTTATTTAACATTTTTGTTTCACACATTTGATATAGATTTAGTATCCAAAATTTTAAATTACATTGAAGTGGATGATATTCTGTTTAAATAACCTTCACCTAATGCAAAATTTAATACATTCATTACTTTACATTTTTAGTCATAATCATCCTTATTAGCATCACTTCAATCAACTCTAATGTATTTGAGTATTTCATATTTTTCATCAATAACATTCCAAATATAAAATATGATATTTTTTAAATGAATTTTCATCTTGATTCACCATTTAGTATAGTTAGTACCATTAATATAACGAGGTTTATTAGTGGTGGTTCCATCACACGTATGATTATGTATAAGTACATCAATTTATATTTCTAAAAAAATTACAATCATTTAATGAAAATATAATATATTAAAAATTATTTTAAAATCCAACGATAGAAAATGTTTGTTTGAGAAAAAAATTAAGAGTTGGTGAAATGAGTTTATAATTAAAAAATCTTTTAAAATAATTTTAAAACATAAATCCAAAAATATATGAAAATTCATAGATAATTAAAATAGATTAGAATATATAATTTTATATTTAGAATAGTTTCTAAAATAAATTCCATTGATATTTTTAGATAATTTTGATAACACATTATATTTCAAAACTAATTCACTCAAATAAAATTATATATACATAGAATATGTTAATGACAAATAACAATATAATGTTTCATTTTTAAATTTTAAATAGATAATATTTTTAAAAAAATATATAAAAATTGATCAATCAAATCCTAATTTGGATTTTTAAATAAGGGGTTTAGTATTAAACCAAGACCTAATATTATCCACTTGGAAATCAACTAGTTCCAAGGAGTTTGGTTTAAAATAAAAAATTTATATCTTTTATTTGATTTTAAAAACAATTTTACTAAGGAAGATTGTGATATACTTATATTTTTTTATAGTTAATTAGTGAATAAAAGATATACAAGTTTCACAACATCTACTATAAAGTTATATGTGGTCATACAAATTAAATGATAAGAAAAAGTGTGTCTAACCCTCTCTAGTTCAGTATGAAATACTTTGTTTTATAAATCAAATTAGTAATAAAATATATAGGTCGAATGTAAAGGATAAAAAATAAGTGAAATTGATGTGGATATGTGGTGGAGGTCAATCTAAATATATTCAATTATTGAAGAGTCAATGTTTTCTGAATGATATCAAACATAGTTGGAATGTAGGTTATATAAAACTGAGTGTTGTAAAGTGTACTAAAGGAATCCACATTATATTAATAGTGCAAGAAAAAATCATCCTCTATTTTTATCTCTATGTATATAATCGTAAACCCTTTTCTGTATGTGATTATTTTTAATAAGAGAAACTATATATAAATATAGAAATAATAGAATAATTAATGAATACATAATTACACTGACTATTTAATTAATACTTTTAATGTAACAATTTGAGATTTGAAAATAATACACTACTTATGTTATACACGGTTGGTGGGTACTAACTTTTTAATGATCACTTGAGATCATGATTACAAGGAACAATTAGTTGGTATGATAACATTGAATAGTTGGTAATGTCCTTTATGAAACTAGTCCATTTTTTCCTGAAGTAGTTTCACAACTTGACATGATATTTTCATTTCATTTCACGACCACTTATTTTTTAAAAATGGTTTGTACATCACTTAATACGAAATGTATATTTTCCTACAGTTAATATAAATACATATACACGTGGTTTGTACAAGACTTGGAGATTTTTTTCTTGTCACATGGTAGGTTTTTTTGTTCATGATGTTAGTTGATATTTAATGAACACTAGGTTCTATGACACATGATAATATTCTCTTCAATACACATTCAGATTATGAGATGAGAATAATATTTTCAACTGACACATGGTAGAGAGTTTTTCATACATTAATTTGATGTAAAATGTGTGTTATGTTCCATAAAGTATCATAAAAATCATAGTAGATTTAAATTATACAAATAGTATGTACATTACACATGTTGTGTTCTATATTTGGAAAAAAATTCATGTTTCTTCACGTAAATTGTTGACTAATAGAAATAATTAAATTCTATAATACCATTATATAAATGAGTTTGGATCGTTAAAATTTGAAGGATTTGATCTTAAACAAAAATTACATGGATTAATTTTATTATTATAAGTTAAATAATCCTTAGTAACACGTGAGGCGATGTTTGACAAAGTTATTCTAAAATATATGGTTTTTAAAGGGAAATTGACCTTGATTATTATAAAATTTAATGATTTGAAAAATAAGATATATAAAAAGTAAACTATGGAAAATAAGAAAATGATATTTTTCCTATTACATTAAAAAAATCATGCTATATAATAAAAAAATCTAATCTACATTGTCATAGATTAAGTTAAATTTTACATTTATACAAACAAATAACATTTTAAATAAGTAAAAGGAAACTTCCAGTAAAAATGTGAAATCCCGTTAATATGGATTATGATTTTATATTTTGTGAACACCATCATCAATGTTTGATTGATTCCTAATTAAATTAATTATTTTTTTGAATAATATTAATTATTATCTAAGAAACTATAAGATCTTAACAAATATTATTGAATGAAGAAAAAAGTTAGAGTGTTGAAACTGTTGACTTTAATTTTCAAACACATAACAAATTTGTGGTTTATATAACCTCTAGTGTCAAAATGTAATATTTTAATGCCATCATTTAAAAGATATTATAATAATCCTAAAGTGTTAGAAACATAAAATAGTTACGTAAAATGGTAACTTATATAAATTAGGACACTATAGAAAAAATATTGGATTAAAAAATTAGGTTTTGGTAATGAAGTATGGTATGTGAACATATATGTTACATACACAAAAGATGAGTTTTGGTATAAAAATTATTAATAAATTCAAGAACATATGCATAAAAATGTTATATTTAGGGTACATTGAAGAGAATAATAATTGTGGTATGATTTTTTGGGCAATTTTATTGTCCAAAATGAGATATTAAAGATTATAGTCAAATTCATAGTCAATTATGTTAAATATAGATGTAGGTGTGTCTTAATATTTAAAATCATGAACATGGATTCACAATAATCAAATGGAATACAAAAAATATTAAAATTATTCCAATCCAAATTTCTTGTTGTTAAACTAATTGAGAACATATGTATAATGGTTGGATGTATGAGAAATAGTTATTAAAATGGATATCAAGTGTTGGAATATAAATTGTAATATAAAACCCAAAAAAATAAAAAATTTATGTAATAGACCATAAATGGATCTGATAATTGGTACATTAAAATTAATATTATTATTTTGTAGTCTGTGTTAGTCATTGTATATATGAAAAAAATAATTAAGCTCTAAAAGTTTTCCACATGATCTAAATGAAGGTTTTAAAAATATATGTAACTTAATGATGAACTACATATAGTGATTTTACAGAACTCCTGGGAGAGGTGTAGAGAACTCATTTTACATTTTAAAAAGTATTTTTGTGAAATCCCTAAGTAAATTGATTATGACTACATTATGAGGTCATATTTTCATTTATTGAGGATATATATGATTTTAAAACTCATATAGAATCCTAAATTACAAAGAATGAATCAATATTTATGATATGATTTTTTAAAACATTTAATATTAATGTTCAACTTTTGAGAGAACTATTATGGTTTCATAATATAATGAATTTATTTAATTATTTAAGTGATATCAAGAGAATCATAGTATTGGTAATCCACAATAATTTACAACCATTATTTCATATCAATATAATGAACCATGAATATATAATAAGGTTATATTTTATTATTATTATATGTTTATTTTATTTCTTAAATAAAAAATATTGATGCTTAATAAAACAATTATATTTGGATTATTAATTAAGGTTAAATGTGATTTGTCTATTTTTTTCACTACTCAACTCGTTGAATTAGGTATGTTCTAAATGATTAGATTTTGACTATGAATGAATGTTATAATATATCTCCTAGGAATTATTGAATTAAATAAGTGCATAGGAGATGAAAGTAGAAAGACTATGATTTATCATATATTATCACCCTTGAACATTTTATTTTTTATTTCATTGATTTTATTATCCAATCAGTATATATTATTGAATTATATGTAAGATTATTTATTCATTATGTAATAATATATGAATGATATGAAAATTACTATAATTAATGATTTTGTGGAAGGATAAACTAATTATATCTTATTAATTTAATAGATTTAGTCATATTATAATGTATTATAGTCCCATATTAAGTATTTGGGACACAAATTTTGAAATTTTTTATGGTTTAGTTGTTAAATTAAAAATTAGTTTTTTTATTATGAATAAAAATTATAAACCATGATTTTTTATCATAATATTTTTTGACAAGGTTATTTTCACAATTATTGTTTATAGGTTTCCTGGTACATCAGTCTATAATTCATTCATCAAAACCAAAAAAATGAAGTAGATGATCTCAATAGGATGTATACAATTGGGTTAATTCTAATATATACTGAATAAAATTCATTGAATAACAAAAACCATAAATTAAATTTAAGTCATTAAATTTTAAATATGTATATCATGAATTAAATTTAAAATGACATATTGGTAATGGGAAACTAGCCTAAGAAACCAATGACTTAATTTTATCAATTTATGTGAATTACTGACAAATTTCCTTAAAAAATTATTTATCAAAATATTAACATAGAGGGATATTTAAATCAAAGGTCTATATGTTTATATTATTCTAGCTACCCTCCTATGGTCTTCCAAAACCATTCAGATCATTTATAGAAGTAATATTATCTAAACCCAATATTCAATATTGAAAACATCGAGATATATTATTAACTCTATGTTCATCCCATGTTTACTTCATATTTATATTAATTCAATAAGTTTATTTATACTTTTTTATTATCATAATTAAGGTACAATGTTTGTATAAGGACCGAACCTTAAAAATTTCAAAATCTTGATGAAATGATTAATTCACATTGATGATCATTTCAGGTTTAGATTTTTAGAGAATTAGGCATAACAATTACCTTACAACATGAATATTACATATAGACAGTACTACTCTGTATCCATTTTTTCATAAAATAAAAACTCTTATAAAACATGTCTAGTTCCATATTTTAGAAAGGATGGCTTTTCATTGATCCCATCCTTGACCCTATTAATCTTTAAGTCTTGTGGAAAACATTTCAAAAACTTGGGCAGAGCATAAAAAACTCAGTAAGGGCCATAAAATGCGAAAGGAAAACCTTAGACCATCAATAAATATAAATCAATGAAACCATACTTTTCAATCATAACATACCTTACGAAATTATAAGATTTATGAATAACACACAGAAATCATAAATCATAAAGGGTACATATGGAATCCATATCAAACATACATTGCAGTTATCACAGATACATAGGGAGTTACGCTTGGAATACCCATCATAGTATATTACCTAAATCTCTTAGGAGAAACATCATGTTTACCTCCGTCATGTTACCTAATGCATTGGAGAGCCATCTCGGGCTCACCCACCCTAGGTTTATCATGGAACCACCCATATACATAAACAATTCCAAATAACAATAACATAATCATAACACATAACAAATTTATAAAAGAAATATACCATTTCTAAATTCCAATAGATAAAATAAAGATATTGAAATAAACAACGCTTTATCAAATCATTTTCAAAACCACTAAAAATAGAATTTTGAATAAAAGTGTCCCATAACACTTTGAATATTTTAAAGGAATTATCATATGAATAAATTAACAACCATATAAATAAATCCTAAAACCCATTTTGAAAACATGGACATTAATGAGAATAAATCTTTAAAATATTTAAAATGATATTTTGGTTAAAGAGTTTATTAACAAAAACGGAGATGATTGAATTCAAATAAATGAGGAATAACATTTAATCAGAAAATTATAATATCATGAGAATAAAACGATTCGTGATATAATATGTCAAAGGATAGTATATACACTATATAATAGTGAATTGGTTCATAAGAACAATGAAGTCTCAATGTAAATGTAAATTTAGATGAAATCTGTTATAAAGATGGTATCCTTAAAATAAGGATAAATCAATCACATAATTTTGTGTGATAAATAGAAATGCACCAAATATAAGAAAATATTATGTGTAAAACAATCAGAGATCATTAACTCATATTCATAGGATAACATATTAAATAAGTACAAGTTGAACCCAAATAATTGAAATTGGGATAAAATGTTCCGTTGTAGAAATTAGACATCCTAACGACATCATGTTAAAATTCTGAAAATGAGTTGATGAGATAAAAAGGGTATCTCATCTCATGGACATAACATTTAAATCAATAAGGATATAGTAGAACATATACCATCATAATAAGATGTAAATTAGAATAAATTACAAAAAGAAGCCTTTTAAAAAAGGGGAGGGTGAAAGGTTCCCTTAACGATTAGGTAACTTACAAAACATATGCCACATAAAAGAAGGATCATACAATAAAGATGTAAATACTTATAAATGATTCTATATTACACAAAGAGTACAATTATGGGTAGTTAATACACCACACAAAAGGAAATAGTGGAAAATATAGCACGAATCTCATGGGAATAAAAAGTGAGATGAAACCCTTTACCGTGTTGTAATCAACTTAGTTGTGTGACCAAAAGTTAATAACCACTAAATGAATCACAAAATACCATGAATATAATGAGAATAATGATAGTATATATCAAATTTAAGTACAAAATAAACCACATGAAATGAATATGTGGAGAACCATGGAAATATCTCAGAATTGAAAGTGAGATAAGAAAATCCATTACCTCGTGTATGACTTGACTCGATCGCTCTTTAATCTCCATTAATTTGGGTAACTTCCTTTTGTTTTAACCAAAAGGACTTCTTGAATTTCCTTTTTCCTATGTTAAGTCCTCTAGGAGGAGGATAGGGATGTAGGGAGCCTAATTGGGTAGAGTTTGGATGAGCCAAAAGGTTTGAGAGGTGTGAGGAATTGGTTAGAAATGGTCTCCTTTTATGAGGGGAGGAGGGGATCTTTAGGAAATTGTGAAAATATTATTTTATTATATAATGATATTAGGTTTATAAAGTTATAAAAATAATTAGAGTCGAATATAAGATGACTCATGGTCGAAATAAAATCATCTAATATTAATTGGACAGGTTTTGGATGTTATTGTGATATTTATAATCTTATTTAATTAAATGATTTATTAATAAGGTAAACATTACATCATTATTGAGTCAAAAATAATTTAATTTATTGGATGTATATAAATTAAAAAAAATACCTTGATGTAGGAAATATTTTTATCTTTCTAATGAATATTTATAGATTAAAATATAACTTATATAACCCCATGTAAAAATTTATTTACTAAAATATATTGTTTTATGTCATTTTTGACTTTACTTTATGTTAATTAAAATAAAGTGTCATTATCATTTATAAGTGGTTCCATGGGGTCCCAAAATCGACCCAAGGATTCTCATGGTTGTCCATTACAAATCAAATATGTTTAGGACAAGTGTTAAGGTTATTTTTAAATATTACAATATTCTTTTTACATTGAATTACCCAATTTTTCTTTAACCGCGGTGAATAGAAGTCAAAAGTTACTATTCCCCAAAAATTATTTTCATCTTATTGAACCACATTTCACTTACTAATAACATTCATGTATGTCTGATTTTCAAAATTCAATTCACAGGAGCGGTAAAATTTCATTTTAATGAATAATTCTATATTTTTAACTACTACTAAGTAGTTTCACTATTAATCAAAAATTGATGTTTTTTAGAAAAATATAAAAAATTCAGCCTAAGATATCTTTGATAATCCGAATTCAAAAATGATTTCTATTTTTTAAAATTCAAAACATAGATGTTTCTTTAATTAATTTATGAATAACATCTGTTGTCAAAACAAATAGCGCGTTTTTAAGAAATAATAACTATCAAAAGATTGACACTTTTTTATGTCCAATTTCAAAATGAAATTATTTCAAATAACCAAAATTAGTTTAAATAGTGAAAATGTATTCTAATTACACTTTAAACCCAATTGAGAAGATAATCTAACCATATAAATTAATTATATTAAAAGGCACTTTTGAATTAAATTACAATATTTTTCTCTATTCATAAAAAAATGAACTTTATCAGAAAAAAACCAAAAATTTACCCAAAGTAAATTTTGTTGTCCCGAATCTAAAGAAGAATTTTATATTGTCAATAGAACATATAAAAATGACCAAAACTGTATTTAAAGAGTGTTCTCCATCAAAAAGCGGTAAATTGACCATTTACTGAATATTTGAGTATTCATGCTTAAAATTAGATTCATTCACATTTTAAGACCCTAAATTTTATTGGATAATTGTAAAAACATTTAAAAAACATACATATTCCAATTTTAGTTTGTTATATTCATTTTCTCCAATACACTGTCTAGGCTTTAAATACAATTTAAAATAATAATATTATATTATTAGTGTGCAATGTCTGATTTCAAAGCAACTCGTGGTTGCTTATCAGATACACCATCGAACATAACATCCACTTAAATGTAAAATTAATATTTAATTAAAAAAATATTAATAAATATGAAATGTGTCTTATTCCTTATTTATCTAGGATGTTACATCCTTTCCCCCTTTTGGGAATTGCATCCTCACAATTTTACAACTGGGCTTAGAAACTTCATTAAAAGTCCAACATCGGAAAAGAGTCAGTAAAACTACCACTTTAAAAGAAAGAATGAAATGTAAAATGGTCATCTGAGATGACCTGTACTAGTACTCCATGTAAGAAAAATGGATATATATGATAGAAATAATGGTCATGTTTTGATAGAGAGTGATAGAAAACATGAATAGTATTTATTCAACCACCAGAAAATCCCAAAATGCGATGAGTTCAATGGTCCTTGATTCCCCAGTAGGAAAAGTTAACAGAAAAAATTTCTGTTTTATGTTACTTTCTATAATAGATAATTTATTTATGGTATTAACTAGAAATGTATGGAAACATACTTACTCATCATGTAAACTTTTATCATTTACTAGATTTCTAACACAAATTCATATTTTCTCTAAACAGTGAGTATTCAGGATGACTTATTCACATTAAAAGCTCTATAATCAACTTCTATATAATCACATAATCCAAAAATGATTAACTATATATTTTACTTTTATTTAGAAATCAATGAAAACCAAAATGGTTAGTGAGAAATCAGATAATACCCAAAAAAGACCATCTTTTATAAGAAGAAAAACTACTTTTAATATCCAAATTTTTTCAAATAAACCCAAAGATCAAAAATGTCCATTCAATAAACAACTCTTCCTAAATGTCTTCAAAAGTAATCCAAACCGAGATTGTAATAAAAATATCATAAGGATTTAATTACATAAACATCTAAGATACATCTTAAGATTTATCTCCAAATAACACCAGTTACTCATAAAATCTCATATTGAAAATTAATTAACATATTCTCTATGATAGGTTAATCGGTTTCATAAATAAAAAAAATCATCATATGTCCAAAATAAAAGAATATATTATTCACAAATAAAATTTCAACCATTACTCCAAAAATGAGATCCCATAGTAATATATTTCCCTTAAGAATTTTATGTTTCCCCAAAAGATAGAATGTATTCCACAATAACATTTATTACTTAACCACCAAATCATTTTCCTATATTAAGAATATCCATTTCAAAAAAAACATAAGTTACCAAAATCAACTTATTCTAGATCCATAAAATCATTCAAATAAAAAGAATAAGTCATACTAAATAGGGACATCACGTAGTATAGTGGTAGGCGATGTGCCCTTGTCACCCTTTGGTTGTGGGTTCGATTCCTACGACCTTGTCGGACACGACGGGTTGTCACCCATCTTACAGGTTGTCCATTTTATACAACCCTAAAATAACCCTAACATGATTTAACCTCAATGTTTTTATTATACATTTCATGTTCATCCAAGTACATTAAGACCCCATCATCTTATATATTTTCATTTTTCACCACCAAATTATAAAATAAAACTACTCCCAAAATAAAGAACAACATACCTTGATTATGGTGTCCATATGGTTTCATCATCATCTTGTTCACGTAGGTAGAAGATCTATGCATCACAAAAATGATTTATAGATCCTTCAAAATCATTTGCTTCTTCTATCCAAATACACCTTGTATGAAATGGGTCATATGGGTGTTCACAGAAAAATAGTTTTGTAAAATAATCATGTATAACATATAATTTTAAAACATATGATAAAACATGACTTCTATAAAATATTCGGACTGAATATGAGTTGAAACATTCAATTAATGGTCCTTTTAAAATATTATAGGTATTTGCTGAGATACTATATTTTAAAAGGAAATATAAATAGGGTGTGAAGGGTCTCCTTCATCAGCACCTTTTTTAAAATCATAATATGCTTCAAAATATTGTGATAAGGTAAAATATTTCAAAATTCCTTGATAATATTTACCTTTCTTGAAAATATGAAAATATTGTGAAAATAGGATTTGTCTAAATACAACCCATGATCCATGATGATAGCACGATATATTAGAGGTGTTTGATATATCAAAGAACTGCTTGCAAGTGATTTGTACGCTATAAAATGTTTCACAATCATCCTAACATGACTTGGAAATAATTATTGCATGCATGCCATCAGGAAGAGATAGGAATTTCATTTGAGATCCTCATCCTTAAATTTATAACTGAATTTTCTTGTTCTGAAAAAGTTATAAAATAAGGATTTAACTGAAATAATAGACATAGGGACTAACCATGTGTCTAAAGAAAACTCTTAATCCCTAAAGTTTTCTAAACCGACCTCTGATACCAACTATAAGGAACCAGCCTTAAATATTACATCATCAAGAATTAACTGAATAATTCACATTGAGGATCTTTTCAGGTTTAGTGTTTTAGAGAATTAGGCATAAAAATTACATTATAACTTGAATATTACATGTAGACACTACTACTCAGTAACTTTTTTTTAGAAAATAAAAACACTTAAAAACACATGTCTAGATCCACATTTTAGACAGCATGACTTTTCCATGATCCCATCCTTGAACCTATTAATGTTTAAGTCCTGTGGAAAACATTTCAAAAACTTGGGATGACCATAAAAAGCTCAGTAAAAGTTATAATTAAAGGAAGGAAAACATTATCCCATCAATAAATACAAATCAATGAAACCATAATTTTCAATCATAACATACCTTACAAAATCGTAAGATTTATGAATAACACACACAAATCATAAATCATAAACTTTACTTATGGAATCCTTGTCAAACATAAATTGTAGCTATCACAGCTAAGTAGGGAGTTGCACTTGGAATACTGATCATAGTATATTCCCAAAATCTCTTAGGAGAAACATCACGTTTACCTCTGTCACATTACCTAATGCATTGGAGAGCTATCTCAGGCTCATCTGCCTTAGATTTATCACGGAACAACCTGTAATCATAAACAATGACCAATAACCATAACATAATCATAACACATAACACATGTATAAAGGAAAGATAACATTTCCGAATTCCAATATATCAAATCAAAATATTAAAATAAACAATTCTTTATCAAATCATTTTCAAAACTAGTAAAAAAGGATTTTTGAATCAATGTTTCCCATAGAAATATGAATATTTTAAATGGATTATCATTTTAAAACACTAATACCCATATGAATAAATCCTAAAACACATTTTTAAAACATGGAAATTAATGGGAATAAATCTTTATAACATTTAAAACGATATTTTGGTTAAAGAGTTTTTTAGGAAAAAGAGAGATGATTGAATACAAATAAATGACGAATAACATTTAATCAGAACATTATTATATCATGAGAATAAAAATATTCATGATATAATATTTCAAATGATAGTATTTACTCTATATAAGAGTTAATTGGTGTACAACAACAATGATGTCTCGATGGAAACGTAAATTGAGATGAAATCCCTTATAAAGTTGGTATCCTTAAATTGAGGAAAAATAAATCACATAATTATGTCTGAAAAACAGAAATACACCCAATATAAGTGGATATTAAGTGAAAAAAATAAGTGGTCATTCACTCATATTCATAGGATGACATATTTAATAATTACAAGTTGAACCCAAAGAATTTAAATTGTGTTAAAATGTTCCCTTCTAAAAATTTGACAGCCTAACAACATCACGTTAAAATTCAGAAAATGAGTTGATGAGATAAAAAGTGTATCTCATCACTTGGACATAAAGTTTAAATCAATAAGGATATATTAGAACATATAAAAAAATAATAATATGTAAATTATAAGACATAACAAAAATAATTATTTTAAAAAAGAGGAGGGTGAAAAGTTCCCTTACCGATTTGGTAAATTACAAAACATATGCCAGATGAAAGAAGGATCATTCAATGATGATGTAAATACTCATAAATGAATATATATTACAAAAATAGTACAATAATGGAAAGTACATACACCAAAAAAATGAAATAGTGGAAAATATATCATGAATCTCACGTGAATAAAAAGTGAGACGAAACCCTTTAGCGCATTGTAATGAACTGAGTCATATGGAAAAAAGTTAATAACCACTAAATTAATCATAGAATACCATGACTATAATGAGAATAATGATGACATATATCAAATGGAAGTACACAATACACCACATTCAATGAATAAGTGGCGAACCATGGAAATCTCATGGAAGAAAAAGTGAGATAAGAAAATCCCTTACCTCATGTCCGACATGACTCGATCGCTCATTAATCTCCTTTAATTTGGGTAACAGCTGTGGTTTGTATAAGAAGAACTTCTTGAAGTGCCTTCTGCCTAAGGTAATGCTTCTAGGAGTAGTATAGGTATGTGGGAATCTTAACTGGGTAGATTTTGGACAAGCCAAAAGGCTTGAGAGGTGTGAGTAATTAGCTATAAATGGTCTCCTTTTATAATTGGGAGGATGGGATCTTTAGGAATGTGTGAAAACATTATTTTATTATATTATTATATTTGTTTTCAAAAGGTCAAAAAATAATTATATTCAACGATAATATGACTTATGGTTGAAATAAAATCATCCAATAATATTTGGACAGGTTTTGGATGTTATTTTAATATTTATAATCATATTTAATTAAATGATTTATTAATGATGTAAACACTGCATTATTTTTGAGTCATAAATAATTTATTTTATTATATTTCTAAAAATTATAATAAAACACCATGATGTTGAAAATCTTTTTAGCGTTCCAATGAATATTTATAGTAAAAAATATAACTTATATTACCCCATGTAAAAACTAATTTACTGAAATGTATTTGTTTATGTCATTTTTCCATTTACATTAAGTTAATTAATATAATGTTTCATTATCATTTATAAGTGACTATGTGGGGTTCCAAAATCTACCCAAGGATGCTCATGGCCGGACATTACTCATCCAATAAGGTTAGGACAAGTGTTATGTTAATTTTGAATTATTACAAGATTCTTTTTACCTTGAATTACCCTATTTACCTTTTACTGCGGTAAATAAAAGTTAAATTTTTCTCTTCACCAAAATTTTTTCTCATCTTATTGAACCACATTTTAATTTCTAATAATAACAATGTATGTCATATTTTCTAAATTAAATTCACAGAAGTGGTAAAATTTCATTTAAATGAAAAATTCAGTTTTTTAAACTACTACTAAGTGGTTTCACTATTCAAAAAAAATTTAGGTTTTTCAAAAAAATTTAAAAAAATTTGCCTAAGATATATTTGATATTCCAAATTCAAATTTTTTTCTATTTTCCAAAATTCAAAAAATAGAAGTTTCATTAATTAATTTAAAATTAATTCCTATTGTCACAACAAATAGCATGATTTTAAGAAATAATAACTATCAAAAGATATACACTTGTTTATGTTCAATTTCAAAATGAAAATATTTCCAATGACCAACATTAGATTAAATGGTAAAAAAATATTCTAATTACTCTTTAAACCCAATTAAAATTATAATATAACCATACAAATAAATTTTATTAAAAGGCAATTTTGAATTAAAATACAGTATTTTTCACCATTCATTAAAACTGAACTTTATCAGAAAAAACAAAAATTTACCCAAAGTAAAATTTGATGTCCCGAATATAAAGAAGAATTTTATTTTTTCAAATATAACATATAAAAATGACTCATCCTAGATTTAAGGAGCCTTCTCCATCAAAAGGCGGTAAATACACCTTTTACTGAATATTAGAGTATTCATTCTTAAAATTAGATTCATTCATATTTCAAGCCCATAACATTTATTGGATACTTGTAAAAACAATTAACAGACATATATAATCACATTTTAGGTAGTTATATTCATTCCAACCAATAAAATGGCTATTCATTAACTACCATTTAAAATAATAATATTATATTATTTGTGTGAAATGTAAGATTTCAAAGAAACCTGTGGTTGTGTATCGGGTACGACTACAAACATAGAGTCCCCTTTAATATAAAATTAATATTTAATTCACAAGTATTAATAAATATAAAAAGTTTCATATTTCTTATTTATTTGGGATGTTATAGTTTTGGGGGTAATAATTCTTTAAAACATTTAAATTTTCCTATTTTTTGAGGGTTTTACCGTATTTTGTTTGTTTTTATAGATCATATATATGGAATGATATCTCATAAAAAAATCTTGAATTTAAATACATATATATATATATTTCTTAAATCATATAAAATTATATATATATATATTTATCAAATATTGATTTAATCATTCGAAATTGTAAATAATTACTAAAATAAAAAGATAAATTTTTTTATAAAATTTTCAAGGATGTCTATAGTTGTGGATCAAAAAAGAATCATCTCTAATGAAATTATTTAAGCATAATTGAAAAGATCCATTATTGGTGTAGATAATGATGGGATATTTCTAGTCACCCTTGGAAACCAACAGGTCAACCACCATATTAACCATAGTTCTGGTTTGATAAATATCTATTTTTTGATTAATGTGTCCATTTCATACTCTAATTTGTTTGTTTATGGAATTTATTTTATGATATTTTAAAAAAATTATTAATTATCTAAAATCACTAGTGAATTTCTTAGTGTTTTAAACCAAACCATAGGAGGAAACTTAGTAGAAAAAAAATTACATTTTAGTTTTATGTTCTATAAATAATAATGTTCAAATATTTGAGTCTAATATACTAATTTTATTGAATATTTTCCTCAAGGAATTAATGATGTTTGATATAATTAAGTCTAAACAAAATTGTATCATTTTTCCCTTTCTTATGTGTTATTTATTGTAATATCCCAATTCCCAAATATTCTATAGTATATTCCCTTTAATATAAGTTATCTATTCTTAAATTTTAGGAATCATTATAATCACTAATAAATACACCTATATTTTTTATATACAATGTAACCTAGAGTGAATCAATGAGAAAATTGATTTTTTAATAACAACACAATCATGTTTTGGAATTTTTTAAATAGAATCTATCTTGCAATCCCATTAATATTTATTAATTGATATTTTTTCTCTTACTTATATTCTTTTTATCTTTATAATTTATTATAAATTTTTGATAAACTATATGGAGTTTACTATGACCAACTATTTGATCATTCTATTACATTTTTAAATTGATCTCAAATTTAGTAAACATGTTTACGATTAAATTTTAAAACAAATTGTATAAAGAACCATATGTTTATCAAATACCATTTTTTTGGTATGGTATTTTGATATTGTGATCATTTTCAACATTTCCATCATTTTATTAATTTATTATTTTATTTTATTTTTTTCTAATTATTTAATGCATTTAATTTTTAATATTTGTGTCAAAAAATATTCACAATCAATTTTATTTTGAATATAAAAAAACAATAATATTGATAACCTTGTATTTTTTTATTCATTATATGATCATATCCTTTAAAAGAAGTTTTCTTGATATTGACCTGGAAATTGAAATAATATTCACAACTTCAGATTATTATTATAAATTATAGAAATAAAACCAAATAATGTAATATATTCTAGACTATCCTTATGTATTTTTGGTCAAAATATTAATAAATATAATAGAAATATTAAAACAATTCAATAAAATAATTAGTTCTTAAAAGAGGGAACTAAATTTGATATTGAGTTCTTTCCCTTGTAAATTCGACATTATATGACGAAAATGATCATTTAGATGAGATCAATTCTAATTAACATCCATCCGAAATTTATTGGTTTACTTAGTGAGGAATCAAATAAACATGTGAAGAATTTACATTTTTATTATCTACTACAAAACTATAGCGGGTGATCTATTCCTTAGTCTCAAAGTGATTGACGGAGAAAAGAGGTGTGGGGAAACATGATCACATACAAAGAATTATTTCTTATTTGGAAGATCATAAACCACACCATTCCCGCTAACAACAGCATAAAAAATCAGGGTATCGTCATTGCATCCTATTTCCATTTTTATAGTAATAAAACCATGGAGGACATTAATCACATCTTCTTTGAGGGGGAATGGGCCCAAGCAATCTGGAGTTTTTTCAGCGAGTTTACAGCCTACTATTCATAGGATCTTCAAAATATACCATTCATGGAATGATTGTTTTAGGGGATGGACACCATGGGAATATAAAGAATGGATCGTTCCATTTTTCCTAATGTAGGGTGCCGGTGCTTATGGAATGCTAGGAACCGTGCGAGATATAAGGGTTACCCTCTTTAGGGCATTACATTATCACAAGGAGTCAAATATTACTGGTGAATCTGGTGACATTCTTCAAAAAATGGAAAGAAGCACCATCCCTAAGGTCTCTCTAAATTTTATCTACTTTTTCCCCATTATCCTTGCACTAGGTTACAGGGTCGGTGGGTGCGGTGGATCCCCCAATGTGAAAAGATTCTTGCATAATAGATGGTTCATGAAAAGCGGGTATTTCTCGAGGAGGAGGGGTTGTTCGAGATCATAGTGGGAGCATTGTTATGGTATTTAAGGACTACTATAGAAATAGAACTAGACTCTAGGAGGATGCCAATGCGTTGTTGACTGGGATTAACATGAGAATTCAGAAGAATATTCCTTTATCCTTTATGGAGATAGAGTCAATGATTTTCCACAGCTCTTTACAAGGTAATGGTCGTACCCCGTGGTCAATAGCTTATATTATACGAAAATGAAAATCTCTCCACAATAATGGAATTAAGGCCACTCACACCTGGTGATAAAGAAATAAATTATCATATCATCTTTCCTCCCAAGATGAACATGTCCTTAATGTCATTAATTCTCTTAACATTTCTTTCATTAAACCCAAGGTTGTGTCTTTAATCAGAGGGGAATCCCTCGGCCTACACTATTTACGGCCTCCTTAGGCCCTGGTTATATTTCTTGTTTGTTCCGTTCACCCTTCTATAATAATGGATCCGATGATGATGGTGAGAAATTTATTCATCGTCCACATCCACCTCCTCTAAATATCCCTCATTTATTACCCAAATTTGATCCTACTATTACGGACATGAATAAAACATTTATATCAATCCATCATTAGTTTCAAAAAACAAACCAATTAGTGATTGGTGATTCGAAAACTCAAAATAAATAACTACCAAAGTTGTATAAATGTTTTCGAGACACAATAGTTATGTCTTTTACTTTCTCCCCCCATTGTAAAACAAACATATAATGGTAATTGGATTTCATTACACATATCTGTAGAGACAACTTAGTTTCTCCCACTATTCCCATAAAATCTGATGCCACATCTAGAGACTATCCAAACATAATGTACTACAATAAACCACTGAAACCATATTTTTGTGGAATGGGTGGTAAAACCACCATCCATATGAATTTAAGTCATGGGATTGGGGAGGTAGGGTGAATATGAACATAAATAAATTATCAAAATATAATTAATTATAACCAATACAATGTAAGATATATATTATGTATTGGTAAAATGTGAAACTATATTTATATTCTACTTTAGTGGGGGATGAAAGGAGTGCATTTTTGTAACAAACCTACCAAAATACCCACTCAAACTGGTACCTAACTGATCTTCTACAAACCCTAAGTGTAATCCTGATCACCATGGGATGACGAATAACACTGAGACATGAAAAGAAAATTAGAGGGAATGATTTAACCCATCCTAAATCTGTATCATGGAACACATGTTTAATAGAGGAAACAAAAGAAAATGATAAATATATTCTATAACTGAAAACAAATAGTGGAAAAAACTCTAGAGTAGAAAAAATCTCTGTGTACAAGTCCAACCATAATGGACTACCAAAATAAGAAAACTATGTACTCCATTTGATAGCATTGGTACACTCCCACCATCTTACGACAGTAAAACCAAATTTAGTTTGTAGAAAACCTCCCCATCTCACTACACGTCCTTTCCATTCCGAGCATCGAAAGAAAAAACCGGGTCTATGTAGTACCTAACTGGCACACATGGTGTGAGCTAACACACTCAGTATTTTATAACCTAGGTGATCTATATCATATATTTAAAAAATAAACCAAGCAGGTTCCACCATATAAATAATGATTCATTACACAAGTTTAACCATTTTTATACAAACCGATTGGAAAAAAATCAATTTCCCCAATTTCAAATTTTTTAAATAAATCATGTTAATCAGTTTTAATGAGTTTCCTAACCATATATCACAGCATAAATATCATGTTAACAAAAAATTCATCAAAATTCAATACTAATCCCAAATAGTACAATTAAATAAAACAATAAAAACATAGAAGCACATCTATAATCATTCCATGGATCACAATAGGTTAGCGTAGATGTGAAACTCATAACTAACATAGAAAATAATGTACAATTCATGTCCCAAGACATATGCATCGAGTCTAGTCAATATAGGAATCCCCCCAACATGTATAACAGTTCAATAGTAATATATTCCAAAGGAGTATAAGAAATCTCAATGAAAAAATATCTTAATAGTGGACATGAAATATTACTATGGTGTCCAATTATGTACCATGGATTTCCATGTGCTATATATTCCAAATAATTTCATCAAAAAAATTCCACTTAATTGTGCATTGAAAATAATTTCCAAAATCCATTTCAAAATTATTTTAAATCAATTTTCATTTATCAAATATAGGGGAAAGCCATATTTTATAAAACCCCACATCCAGACTCTAGAAAGTAACTCATTTAATTCAATTTCTTTTAATAATACAATTATTCAAAATCAGAGGAATTGAAGTTCCCAAAAATTGGATAGAGACGAAACCAGCTAACACAAAACTTTTGTTTCAAAGGACTGAAAAAATTCACCTCATGGAAGAAACTAATAAAGATAATAAATGATGTAAAAAATCTACAAAACCTATAATTGATCCAATTTTTAAAAAAAATTAAGTTAATGGGAAAAAAATCCATTAATAATTTACCACTGTCTCACAATAACAAACAAGGATCACCCCAAATAAAATCTCACAACAGATCAAGAAGTAAATAAGAAGAAACATTATAATAGGATAACAGATATGATAACACAATGGAATACACTACCATGATCAAAGGAACAAAGAATCATAATGGTTTTTCTCACCTTGAGAGTTGAGAACAAACCTAAATGGTGAGAAAATTCCTTACAAATCAATTTATATTGAACAAAATATCAAAAAACACACATGGAGGGATTTAGGTCGAGATAATGGAGGGTTTCGAAATAATGAATGAAAAATCCCATTGATGGGACACCCAAAATGCAGTCCTATCAAAAGTAACATGATGTGTATCCCATTTAAATGTTGTGTAATCTCTTGGGATAACGTATGATAAAAACACAGTGAATTTTTATTAATACCACATTTTTTAATTACACACTTCATGTATCCATTACACAAATTTCTCACGACGTGTATATAGTTCACAAATTTATTTATGGGGACCGTGTAAAAATTTTGTAACCCCTTTACAAGACGTTTAATGAACTATCACAAATGAATAAAATATAGAGTCTTAGAAAAACTCCAAACCAATATTGGTGTTCACCATACTCAAGGAGAACCCCAAATTTCAGTTAGCACATTTATACCTACAATCCCATAATCTAAAAAATACACCCCTAAAAATTAGGTATTTTTTTCATCTAATGTTCTAAATCGTTTAGACTCCTAAGACTCACCAAATTCAAGAGGATAACAAGTAAATTGGTTGGAAATTTATAAAAAAGTTATCTTAATGTTACAAAACCCTAACCACTAGTCTTTATATCCTTCATGAAGATATGTGGAAGAATATTGTCTAGTAAAGGGGTGAGTCTTCTACTCCCTCATAAATGAATCATTCTAACATGTATCATGAGAATTTGATCTATTCCACCATAACACTATGACCAATGAATCGAATTCCAACACAAGACATTCACTTGAGATTCAATGATCTCTACTGGAATCTCAATAATATAAATATCGATCTCTAACTCATTCTATACAAAACTCAAAACATAAGAGAGTTAAAAAATATATTTCATGATTTATGATATATGGAAAACATCTTGAATTCTTGATAACTAATACAAAAATTCTAACCGATAATAAAATTTCCCAATCCAATCAATGAACTCAATGACAGTGACCTGACTGAGGAAACAATATCAACAAAACCCAGTCACTAAAAGATAACTATAACGGATGACTCCATTCATCTATATAAGACTTCATCCAACACTTCGTTGAAACCATATATTGACGTATATCATGAGTCCTTATATATGAGTCATGGACCAAAATCTATCCCACCAATGAAGATAAAAATACCTCTTCGGAAAAAATATGTGATCTGCATGGGTGACCATAAAATCCTAGAATGGAGCTATTCTGATTGATGATTGATAACTATTGTTATATGAAATATAAACTAGTCCCATATGGATATCCAAAGATACACTAATATCCAAGACATAAGAACAGATAGTATCCTCTAAAATCTGAATATCATTCTCTATATGACCTTTTTTATATAGATGGTAAGAATAACTCAATCTAAACTATATCTGAGTCACCTCTTGGAGACTCCTCCAGAGCCTCATTTAATCCTATGATCCCTTTTTGAAAAAATAGAATGAACCCTATGTAACCTCAAAATTTCTTGTGTATTCAACAAACCCTTATCTTCCACTCAACCAATGTCCATTATCGAAATGTGATGATAAGAAATTTTCAATTGATCAATCACTTCCCATATAGAAATTCTTCCTCATAAATTCTATTTTAATACAAAAAAAAACAATGGATACCTCATCCCATTTCGAAAATCCCACTAAAAGAGGATGATAAAAACCATAATGTTTTAAATGCTATTACTTAATCTATTAGAAGGATTAATATAGGTAAACATAATGTGTAATGTCATACCTCATACCTTTCCATCCAAATCATTATTTGATGTCTTAAAACATATTCTTATAACCTAGATAAATAGACCATGAGAAAGTATAACTATCAATACAATCAATCTCATCCTATATTATAGGATGAAATAATGATCACTTAAACATATAATACAATATATACAGGGAGAACATCCTGAAATGGTCTCCCCACTATAGAAGTTTTCTCAAATTCCAATAAACATTACAACTTTATGCTATCTCTATGGAGTAGACTCAATGATATATGATTAAAACTGAATAGTAGTCAAAACCATGACTGAGAAATCTACATGATCATCTTGATGAAACTGAGATAAAATCCCTATAAGTTTCCTCTATTACAATGAATCCCAAGTAGCTCATGATTTAACATTCATACTAAGATCATATACAATGACATTAAACTTCCCAAGATTCTAGGAAATATGAAAGTCAAATTTATAATTTTATACAACACACATCCTTTTTATATAATTCAAGTCCTTCAAAGAAAAATTTTTGGTCAACATCTTAAGGACTGAAATGATTATGAACTTTTCCCCAAGCAGTAATGCCTTTAACACATAATAGAATGAATAACTATAAAAATGTCAAAATCATGAGTGGTTTAATTCATCTTATGTTGTCGAAGATGATGAGAACCATAATCTACTGAATGATCATCCTCTACGAGGAAACACCCCAAACCAGTGATAGAAAAATCACAAAATACCACATAAACCTTAACAGTCTCAAGTTAGATCATAAGTGGAGTTGATACTAGAAGTTATTTCAATGATTTGAATGACAATTGACACATTCTGTCCCTTATGAATTTCATCCATTTCCTATTCGGTCCATTCAATGGTGATTCCAACATAAAAATAAAAAAACTATTAATAGTATCCACTAATAGCACATAAGCTCTTAATATCATAGGATCTTTATTTATCTTCACATGATAAGAGAGCCTTTGACTTCTCCATTTTAACTAATAATCCAATATCAAAAATAAAATTCAGCAAGAAAAACACTTCATGGTTCTTGATTGTGTATTTTCAACTATTTCCAAAAAATGAATCACTAGGATTTTAAAAACAAAACATATATGGTGGTTTTGATCATTCATGTATATTTAATACACAAAAATATCATCCAAGAACACTACCATTTTCTTTGAGATACTGATGGAATATCCAATTCAACAAATCCATGAAAACCAAAGGAGAATCAGTTAAACCAAATAACATCAATAGATATTCACAATGGAAATAACTATTCCTAAAATCCATCTTCAAGATATTAGATTCCCAAACCTTTTTATGATAATAAAATTTCTAAAGATCATTATTGGAAAACAACATTCCCCCAATAAATTATAAAAAATTATCAACATTATGAAATGTGTAATTATTCTTAATAGTTAAACAGTTCAAAATTCGATAGTCCAGAAAAATTCAGATTGAATCATTCGACTTCATGAAATGGTGCAGCATGGACCACCAAGGGGAAACAAAATGGTGACAACAACAACTCTATTTGGGCCATCCAACTAAATAATTATCTCTTTCTTCTCGGATTTTTCATCAAAATAAGATGTAATAGATATCATCTTTGTACCTAAAACTAGTTCAATTATAAAGTTGACCAAAATATTTAAAGGAATACATGATAAATATTATAATAAAATTTTTGGAAAATCAAAAACAATAGTAGGATGATGAAATAAATAAAATAAATTATCGTGAAAAAAATTATATAATTGAAAAAAATCTTCTGAGGTATGGGAGGGAAGGTCTTGCACGACCAGAAAACAAATGTCTCCCTACCTAAAACACTAGTGATATCCCATCATCTGTAATAATTGATAAAAACCACTGATAAAAATCAACCTCGATATGAAGATAGAAAATAAAATACATCCCAAGGATGAAATAAAACACACTCAGATTGAGAATAATAATATGATAGATTAAATATGACTTAGATATCAATAGCACAGCCGAATGACACTGAAACCCCTTCTCTTTACTCTTCAAAGTTGTGTTTCTAAATCCATAAAAAGTAAATGACTTTCGTTGGATGTTTCTGATTATCAAGAAATAATACAAAAAATAATGAATGGTAATGACCCATATTAAATAAAGAAATTTATATCGAAGATGAAATAATGATTGTACCCTTCAATTTATCTGGACACGCATCAGACTTCACTATAAACATGTCTATTGTGTGATTGTGAGTCACTCATAAGGCATGTAGGGAGAGCCTAATAGTCTTGGAAGAATCATTCTTCCCTATAGTAGCCTTTGGAGTTAATGATCCCTGACCATATATAGGTTTAGACACAGTTTTACGAAAATGGTGAAGATGACCACAATGTCCAAAACTATTACACATCCGTCCAAGTGAATGACAATAACATCATGTGTCTCTGATCATTCAAAATTAATAGAAAGTTTTTAAAACACCGAGAGATGAAACTAGTGGTTTAAAAGTTTCCTGATATCTAGAACAATCTCTACCACTCTTGTGATGACTAAACCACTTCATCGTTTCCCCCTCAATTTCACTGTAGATTCCACTAGATGACAGTGATGGAGGTGAATATCCAACCATCCATTCCATGTTCCATTCATCTATAATATCAATTTCCATTTTATCCACATAGTTCAAAATCATTATTATAAATATAGGTGATATGGTATCTTAATGGAAACCCTACAAGTACATCTGATCGTTCATCTGGCCATTCTTCATAACCTATGGTGAAAAAATAAGAAACAAATAAAACTGATTAGTTTATGCTGTCATATGAAACTCTCCATATAAAAAATTGGTGAAATTTGCAGACTTCTCAAACATAAAAAAATCTAGAAAAAGATATTGCAAGATGAGATTCTTGAAACACTTATAGTCCAAGCCCACATGCAGATCTACATGAACCATTAAATACCACCAATTATTTCTAGGACCCTCATGTCTGAACACTAAAAAATTCACCTTGATACACTCAGGTGTACCTAAGAAGTCGAAGATATAATAAATATTCTCAATCCATTATTCCACTTATTGAGGTTCATTCATGAATTTAATGGGTGATGTCTTCTTTCTCAAGAAACCATATGATCAATATCTCTCTCCTAAAACTCCTAGTCATACTTCAAAAACAATGTCATGAGCTTCTATCACAGTCTAGTCCACAACGTGTACTGCCCACAAGATATCCTTGATAATTTTTTGATCTATTATAGGAATTAAGTGAGGAACATCATCTTCCACCACCTAAAGAAATCCAAGAACACATATTAGTAGAATACTATTGAAAAATAAAAAAAAATGTAACATTCAAGAGAAAAATATATATTTAAACAAGAAAATCCATAACAAAACCCTAATATTAACATCATGAAATCCATACAGAAGGAACATATCCCAATATCTCGTGGTAACATGAGTCTCATCATGAAAAGATATATTTAGGAACACATAGTAATATACCTCTTATGCATTGAATAATCCTATCTTGAGTCCCCCTAAATGTAGCAAGAGAAGGACTCTTGAGGAAAACCCACCTTTGTTAGAAACAAATAAAAAACCTACCCGAATACCCTCTCAAACATGTAAACAACCAGATCATCAGCATACCCAAAGATTGTTCCCAATCCCCAAGGGCTAGGGACTAGAACCAATGAAAAAAAGAAAAATCAGAAGGGATTTATTTTTTACAACATGAAGCTACAACATGGTACACATCTGTATCATAGAAAACAATGAAAATGATAAGTGTATGTGACAACTAAAAAATAAAGCACATACCAAACAAATCAAGAGTATATACAACCTCCATGTATATGATCGACCATAAATAACTACAAAAATTAGAAAAACCCATATAATCCATGTGATAGTGTGGGTAAACTCCCCCCATATCACCAATATCTACCCAAACTCAAATGATCCGAAACTTATTTGCATCACTATGGTAGATTGTGTATCCTTAGATCAGAATACATAACTAGGTCTATGATCTTTAAAAGGGTTTTATAAGCTATGATTGAACATGATCATTAGCGTATCACTTATACATCCTATATCCTATCTTTTAACAATAATAGAATCATTATAAACATTATAGAAAAAAAGGAATGATAATTGTATAGAAATTTTTACATAAAAATTAAAGAAAAGAGTTCAATTTAAAACTTTTCCATATTATAAAATCAAAAGGTAAATTAGTTTCAATGTATTTCAAAACCATATATCAAAAAAGATATATTATGTTAAAAAGGACAAATCATGTATCCGATATTATAAAAAAGATCCACATGTGTACAACAAAATAGTACATTCCAATAGCATAAGAATAGTTAACATCACACATGGTATTACAAGATGTCCATATAGATAGTAAACTCGTACCTAACATTGATAATATCATACGTATAAAATCCATATATATATTCATCATGTCTAGAGAGAATAGGAAAATATTAGAGAGTGAACCCACCAAATAGGTATAATATATCCCTAGAAAAATATCCCAAGGGTGCCTAGTAAATCCCTAATAGAAAATAAAATTCTAGTGGAAAAGACCTACTACTATACCATCCACATAAGTACTATAGGAATACCATGTTCCATATTTTTCAAACTAGTTCATAAAACCATTTCCTTCAAACCATTATTTGAAAAATATTACCCCAAACCATTTCAAAATTCTTTTAAAAAAATTTCAATCTATTCAAAATTGTTGATAACCATATTTTATAAGAAATTATTTCAACAAACCAAAAAAACAAGTGATATCCACAAATTTAATTTAATAAAATAATTTATCAAAAAAAGGGATATCATAGTTCACAAACATAGGCTAGAGATAGAACCAATGACCCAAAAATCAGGTTGCAAATGGTCGAAATTTAATCAAACACACAAAATAAACAAACAATGAAAAAAAGTTCATGGATATATTATACAAATCCTATAATTTATCCAAATAAAAAAGTTTCTTTGTAGAAGAGGACCCTAAAAATACCTTAATAACACAATACCACAACACCAAAACCACCAAAGATTAGCCCACAAAATATTATCACATTATGGATATAGATGTAAAAAAGATGAAACATCACCAAGGGTCAACAAATTTGATAATGCAACAAAATGTTTTTACTTTGATTTAATAAATTGTGAAACATAATGGTTTTACTCACCCAGAGTGATGAAACTAATCAATAATTATAAGGACCTGACCTTAAACATTACATAATATTGAATAAAATGAATAATTCACATTGAGGATCTTTTCAGGTATAGAGTTTTAGAGAATTTAGAAACAACTATTACATCTCAAAATATTACAAATTACACACTTCTACACAGTTTCCATTTTTTTCATAAAATAAAAACTCTTGATTAAAAGAGTCATATCTAGTTCTTGGTTTTAGATAGCATGAATTTTCCTTGATCCCATCCTTAACCCTATTCATCTTTAAGTCCTGTGAGAACATTTCAAAACTAGTTATGATCATAAAAAGCTCAGTAAGTGTTATAAAACAATGAAAGAAAACATTTTTTCCTTAATATTTACAAATCATAAACTCTTTTAATTATGTCATAAAAACATATGATTTATGAATAACACCTAAAAATCATAAATCATAAAGGTAACTTGTGGCATCCATAAAATTCTTCAATGTAGCTGTCACAACTACATAGGGAGTTATTTTGGAATACCCATCATAGTATATTCCACAAATCTCTTAGGAGAAATATTCATGTTTACCTAAATCATGTTACCCAATGAATTGGAGTGCTATCTCAGGCTCACCTGCCCTAGGTTTATCATGGAACCACCCATATACATGAATAATGTCCACGAACCATAACATGATCATAACACATAACATAAGCATAATGGAAAATAAAATTTCCACATTGCAATAAAAAAAATCATTTAAAGATATTGAATTAATAAATCCATTATCAAAATCATTTTCAATGCCAAAATACATAAAAACAGTATATGGTATTTATTTTTCCTTTTAAAAACATAACAACTTTTTAAGGAAGCCAAAGATCAAATAATACTCACGACGACGGAAAGGTCGTTGTCATCACTTACATAAAAAAACATTACATTTTATCATTTAGTGAAACTCGTCATAAAATAATATTCTCTTTGAATGAAATGAAAAGTCAATGGGGTTTATACATTGTATAAAACAAAGTCGTCTATGAAACTAAATATGCCTCAGTGAAAGAAGATTGAGACGAAGTCTCTTACCCTGTGTCCGACTTGACTCGATTGTTCTTTAATCTCCTAACTAATAAACTAAAGTTAATTACTATTTTATTAAGAAACATTTTCCTGTTTATAATTAATTTATATCATTTATTACCATGTTATAAACATTATTTAATCATTCAAGTTAATAATGTTAGTTTTTTCGATATGTGGTACATGAGTAAAAAATGAACACCTTATATTTACAAGTTATCCATGTGGTAAATAGTCAATTATATCCAGAATTACATTCATTATTTAGATATCATATATATCATATATATCCAGTATATATATATATATATATATATATATATATATTTATAATAGTACATATCATTTGGATGTATGAAATTAAATGCACCATTCATAAAGACGGTAAGCCGTACGTACGCATGAACACTATATTCATTTCTATTTCTTATTTTAATGGAATTAAAACATAATGATACAAAGGTATATTATAATTCTAGTATAATTTCATATATAATATCATATATTATAACATTAACTCTATCCTTTATACATCCCACATATGGTAGTAACAAGTCATATCACTTTGAGGGGCTGGTAATCTGCACTTCCTCAAATGAAATTATCTCATTTACCAATAATGGAAAATATAAAGGTCTGATATAAATGGAAAATATAGAAGCATAAAGAAAACATAAACATAATATATATCATATATAAATATAGTTTCATCATAATGGCCACCATGAGAGGCGGTAGGAGATAATGGAATAGTCATCGTTTCTTGAGGTGTTAGTTTTCCATCCACAGAAACATTATGTTATTCACCCATTAGATGGAGGTGTGTGTATGTGTAGTTAGAATCCTTCTCATAAAAATATACTAGTATATTAAGGTTACTGGTTTTATTATAAAATAAAGGAAAAAAGAGCTTAGGGGTCATAAAAGTAAAATAAAAGAAAATAAGTTAAGAGAAACTGTTACCTTTAATTTGGGTAACTCTGTTTGGTTTGAACCCAAAGGACTTCTTTAAGAGAATTATGCCTAAGGTAATGCTTCTAAGAGGAGGTGAGGGATGTAGGGAGTTTAATTGGGAAGAGGTTGGATGATCCAAAGGTATTGATAGGTGTAAGGAATTAGTTATAAGTGGTCTCCTTTTATAAGGGAGAGGAGGGGCTCATTAGGAAATTTTGAAAATATTATTTTATTATACAATGATATTCAGTTTCTAAAGGTCCAAAAACAATTAAAGTCTAAGATAACATGACTCATAGTCGAAATAATGTCATCCAATATGAATTGGACAGGTTTTGGATAATATTTTAATCATTATTATCTTATTTATTTAAATCATTTATTAATGAGGTAAATGCTACATCATTATTGTCTCATAAATAATTTAATTGATTTGATGTCAAAATATTTTAAGAAATACTTTGATGTAGGATATATTTTTATCTTTCCAATTAATATTTACAGTAAAAATTATTATTTTTAATACACCATAAAAAATTAATTTACTAAAAGTTTTTTGTTTATGTAATTTTTACCATTACATTAAATTAGTTAATCTAAAGTGACAATATTATTCATAAGTGGTTCCATTGGGACCCAAAATATACCCAAAGATTCCCATGGTCGGCCATTACTCATCCAATAAGGTTAAGACAAGTGTTAAGGTAATTTTGAATTATTAGAATATTCTTTTTACCTTGAATTACCCTATTTTCCTTTAACTGTGGTAAATAAAAGTCAAAAGTTACTATTCACAAAAAATTATTTTAATCTTATTGAACTAAATTTTACTTACTAATAACAAACATGATTGTTAGATTTTCGAAATTCAATTCACATAAGTGGTAAAATTTCATTTAAATGAAAAATTCAGTTTTTTTAACTACTACTAAGTGGTTTCACTATTCATTAAAAATTGATGTTTTTCAGAAAAACACATAAAATTTAGCCTAAGCTATATTTGATATTATGAATTGAAAAATGATGTCTATTTTTCTAAATTCAAAAAATAGAATTGGAATTAATTAATTTAAAATTAATTCCTTTTGTTAAAACAAATAGCGTGTTTCTAAGAAATAATAACTATCAAAAGATTGACACTTGTTTATGTCCACATTCAAAGTGAAATTAATTCCAACGACCAAAAATAGATTAAATGGTAAAAATATATTCAAATTAAACTTTAAAACAAATTAAAAATATAATCTAACCATATAAATAAATTATATTAAAACTCAGTTTTGAATAAAAATACAATATTTTCACTATTCATTAAAAAATGAACTTTATCAGAAAAAATTCCAAAAAAATTACACAATGTAAGTTTTGATGCCACCATTATAAAGAAGTATTTTATTTGGTCAATTTGAATGTATTCAAGTGACCAAAACTATATTTAAAGAGGGTTCTCCAATAAAAGGCTGTAAATCGACCTTTTAATGTAAATTACGCTTAAAATTAGATTCATTCACATTTTAAGTCCCTAACTTTTGTAAATACATTTAACAAACATGTATAATCATATTGTAGTTAGTTTTGTTAATTCTCACCAATACACTAGCTAGGAGTTAACTACAATTTAAATTAATATTATATTATTAGTGTGCAACATAAGATTTCTATGAAACATGTTGTTGCGTAGCGGGTACGCTATCAGACATAGAGACCCCTTTAAAGTAAAATTAATATTTTGTTCACAAATATTAATAAATATGAAATATTCCTTATTCTTTATTTACCTAGAATGTTACATCCATCCCCCCTTTTTGTAATTGTGTCCTTGCAATTTTATATATCAAAATAAGTGGTGGTATTTATCCCTCATAGCATTGTTAGATTCCCACATTGCCTCTTCAACCATATGGTTTTTGGAAAAAACCATTTCCTGGTGAACAACCTTATTTCGCAATACTTTCTCTCTAAAGTCAAGAATCTGAACTGGTTGTTCTTCATAAGAGATATTTTCTTCCAACTGAACTACCTATGGGATCAAAACATGTGATGGAACTGGAATACATTCTCAACATCGAAACGTGAAAAACATTGTATACCTAGGATAAACATGGAGACAAAACCACTCTGTATGCAACTGATCAAACATTCTCCTAAATTTCATAAGGTCCAATGAACCTTGTAGTCAAATTTCCCTTCCTACAAAAAAACATCAAACATTTCCAGGGAGAAACTTTGAGAAAGACATGATCACCTACCTCAAAATAAAGATCCTTCCTCCAGTTATCTGCATAACTTTTCTATCTGCTCTGAGCTTTTCTCATGTGCTTCAAAATCAATTGAACTTTCTATGCCATATCTTCTACCAATTATGGCCCCATTAGCTTCCTTTCACCTACTTCATCCCAAAAAACTAGAGTTCGACAAAACTTTCCATATAATGCCTCAAAAGAAGCCATTTGTATACTGGAATGAAAACTGTTATTATATGAATATTCAACCCAAGAAATATGTCAGTCCCAACTTCCCTGATAATCCATCGAGCAGGAAAGTAACATATCCTCCAGTGTCTGAATGGTTCATTCTGATTGCCCATTTGATTGAGGATGAAAAGTTGTACAAAAATTTAATTCAGTACCCAACTAATACTGAAGGCCTTTCCAAAAGTTAGAAGTAAACCAAGGATCATGATCAGATTCAACGGAGAGGGTAATTCCATGAAACCGGACTATCTCTTTAACATAAAATTGATAAAGTTGATCTATGGACATTGTATCTCGAATAGGAAGGAAATGAGCAGATTTATTCAATCTATCAACAATAAACCAGATTGCATTATTACCTCGAGATGTCTTTGGTAATCTCACAATGAAGTCCATGGATATATTTTCCCATTTCCACTCAAGCACCAGAAAAGGATGAAGAATCCATTTCGGTAACTACTGCTCTGCTTTAACCTACTGACAAGCCAAACACTTCATAGTAAAATCATCAATATCACTCTTTATTCCATCCCACCAGTAATACTCCCAAAGATATATGTACATCTTAGTACTACTAGGATGAACTGAAAATGGAGAACTATGAGCTTCATATAAAAACTCATTCATCAACTATGAATCACAAGGCACACATAATCTCTTCCCAAACTTCAAAACACAATCATTATCAATGATAAAATCAGGCAACTTACCTTTCTGAACCAACTCTATATTTTTACGCAACTCACAGTATTCTTTCTGCCCTTGCTTTATTCTGTCTGATATAGATGATTTCACTGATTCTTGAAAGAAAAAAGAAGACTTTTTTTCACCAACAATTTCTATTCTAAATTTTATCAAATCAAAAACCAAAGGATCTTGTTCCAAACATAACATGGTTATTAAGGCATTACTTTTTCGATGCAAAGAATCAACCACTTTATTTTCTTTTCTTGGATGGTAATGGATCATGTAATCATAATATTTGATTAATTCCAGCCATCTCATCTGTCTCAGGTTCAATTATTTCTGAGTGAATATATACTTTAAACTTTTGTGATCAGTATATATTTCACATTTTACTTTGTACAAATGATTCCTCCAAATTGTTAAAGTAGAACCAATAGCAGCTAATTCCAAATCATGTGTAGTATAATTTTACTCATGTTGTTTCAACTGACGTGAATCATAAGAAATTACCTAATCATTATACATTATGACACAACCCAGTCCTTTCAAACAAAGCATCACTGTAGATAAAAAATTCACCATTTCTGGATGGTAGTGCCAAAACTGGAGCATTCACCAATCTCCATTTCAATTCCTGAAAACAATCATCACATTCTATTGTTTAGATTAACTTATCACCTTTTTGAAGTTAACTTAGTCATTGGACTAGATAACAGGGAAAATTTGTCAACAAATCTCCGGTAATAACCTGCAAAACCAAGAAAACTACAAATCTAGGTTATATTTGTGGGTCTTGACCATTCATCAACAACTATTGATTTAGCTGGATCAAAAGTTATGCCATTTTTTGAAACAATGTCACCATGGAAAGTAATTTGTTGTAACCAAAACTCACACTTGCTAAATTTCCCATAAAGATTTTTTCCTTTTAATGTTTTCAATACAACACTAAAATAAATTTCATGCTTCAATTTACTTTTATAATAAACCAAAATGCCATATATAAACACAACTTCAAATTATCACCTAAGTAAACTGATCCATCACTGCCACATACTGTTCAACTCTAATTTCTGACAATCTTCGGATGCTGATTTGGAAGGTCATTTCCCTCTGTATGTTTTCTTAGAAAAGATACTATGTTTCATCTTTGAAAAAAAAGTCTTAACACAGAAATATCTTAGGCGAAGAAACATGGTAATCTGTAAGTGCTATATCATTTTAATATTACCATAAATTAATTTATAGAAATTTATTTAACAATAACCTAACTCATAATGTTGTCTAAACCATCCAATGATACCAACTATAAGGAACTGGATTTAAACATTACATAATATTGAATTAAATGAATAATTCACATTAATTATCTTTTTAGGTTTAGAGTTTTAGAGAATTAGTATATAATTATTACATCTCTAAATATTACAAAGTAGACACTTCTACAGAGTTTCCATTTTTTTCATAAAATAAAAACACTTGAAAAAAATAGTCATGTCTAGTTATAGTTTTAATATATCATGACTTTTCTTTGATCCCATCCTTGGCCCTATTCATCAATAAGTCCTTTGAAAAAATTTCAAAATTTTGGATTAGCATAAAAAGATCAGTATGGGTTATAAAATAGTGAAAGAAAACATTTGTTCATTAATACATACAAAACATAAACTCTTTTACTTACATCATGAAAACATAATATTTATGAATAACACATATAAATCATAAATCATAAACGTAACTTGTGGAATCCATAACAAACTTACAATGTATCTATCGCAACTACAAAGGGAGTTACTTTGGAATACACATCATAGTATATTACCTAAATCTCTTAGGATAAAAATTCACGTTTACATTCGTCACATAACCCAATGCATTGAAGAGCTATCTCAGGCTCACCCACCCTAGGATTATCATAGAACCAATCATATACATAAATAATTCCCAAGAACCATAACAGGATCATAACACATAACATAACCATAAAGTAAAGATAAAAATACCACATTGCAATAAAAAAATATCATTTCAAGATATTGAAATAATAAATCCATTCTAAAAATCATTTTCAATAAAAAAATACGTAAAAAGAGTATATGGTATTTATTTTTTCTTTTTAAAAACATTACGATCTATTAAGGAATCCAAAGATCAAATAATACTCACGGAGGCGGAAATGTCATTGTCATCGCTTATGTAAAATAACATTTCTGTTTGCCATTTAGTAAAATGATTCATATAAAAAGATTCCCTTGGAATAAAATGAAAAGTAAAATGGGTTTATTGATCATATAAAATAAATTCGTGCATAAAACCAAATATGCTTAAATGAAATGAGATTGAGACGAAGTCCCTTACCTCGTGTTGGACATGACACGATCATTCTTTAATCTACTGAATAATAAACTAAAGTTAATTTCTACTTGTTTGAGAACATTTTTGAAGATTATAATTCATTTATATCACTTATTACCATGTTATAAACATTATGTATTCATTTAATACAATAATGTTCATTTTGTCAATATTTGGTACCTGAGTACAAAATGAACACGTTATATTTACAATTTGTCCATGTGTTCAATAGTCTATTATATCCAGAATGAAATTCATTATTCAGATATCATATATATCATATATATCCAATATATATATATAATAGTACATATCATATGGGGGTATTAAAATGAAATTCACCGTTCATGGAGATGGTAAACTGTACATACGCATGAACGCTACTTTCATTTCTATATCTTATTTTAATGGAATTAAAACATAATGATACATAAGTATATTATAATTGCAATATAATTTCATATATAATATCATATATAATATCATTAACTCCATTCTTTATAAGTCCCACATATGGAATTAATGAGTCATATCACTTTGACGGGGTGGTAGTCCACACTTCCTCAAATGAAATTATCGCGTTTACCCATAATGGAAACCAAAAAGGTATGATATAAATAGAAAATAAATAATCATAAAGAAAACATACAAATAATATATATCATATATAAATACAGTTCCATCATAATGGCCACCACGAGAGGTGGTATGCGATAATCGAACAATCATCTTTTTGTGAGGCGTTAGTTTTCCATCCCCAGAAACATTATGTTCATCACCCATTAGATGGAGCTCTATGTAAGTGTAGTTAGAATTATATCATAACAACATACTAGTATATTTAGGATATTTTTGTTGTTATAAAATAAAGGAAAAAAGAGTTTATACCTTGGTGAAGTAAAATAAAAGAAAAGAAGTTAAGAGAAACTGTTTCCTTTAATTTGGGTAACTCCCTTTGGTTTGAACAAAACGGACCTCTTGAAGGTACTTATGCTTATGGAAAGGATTATAGGAGGAGAAGAGGGATGTGAAGACATTAATTGGGAAGAGTTTGGATAAGCCAAAAGGCATGAGATGTGTGAGGGTTTGTTCAGAAAAGGTCTCCTTTTATAAGGGAGAGGAGGGGCTCTATAAGAAAGTGTGAAAATATTATTTTATTAAATAATGATATTTGGTTTATAAAGGTAAAACAAATCCATAATGTAGAAGATAAGATGAATCATAGTCAAAATAAAATCATACAATAGTAATTGGAAGTGTTTTGGATAATATTTTAATCATTATAATCTTATTTATTTAAATGATTTATTACTGAGGTAAATACTGCATCATTATTGTGTCATATATAATTTAACTTATATGATTTATAAAAATTATAAAACAAATAATATTATGTAGAAAATATCTTTATATTTAGAATTAATATTTATAGTCAAAAATATTACTTTTATAACACCATAAAAAAATAATTTACTAAAATATTTTTTTATGTTATTTTTTCCTTCACAGTAAATTAATTAATCTAAAGTGTCATTATATTTTATAAGTGGATCCATGGGGTCCTAAAATAGACCCAAATATTCCCATGGTCGCCCATAACTCATCCAATAATGGTAATACAAGTGTTAAAGAAATTTTGAATTATTACAATATTCTTTTTACCTTGAATTACCCTATTTACCTTTAACCGCGTTAAATAAAAGTGAAAATTTAAGATTCACCAGAAATTATTTTCATCTTATTGAACCATATTATAATTACTAATAACAACCATGTATGTTGTATTTTCTAAATTCAATTCATAGAAGTTGTAAAATTTTATTTAAATGAAAAATTCTGCTTTTTTAACTACTACTAAATGGTTTCACTATTTATAAAAAATTGAAGTTTTTCACAATAATATCAAAAATTCCACCTATGGTATATGTGATATTCCGAATTCAAAAATTATGTCTGTTTTTATAAATTAAAAAAATATAAGTGGAATTAATTAATTTAAAATTAATTCCTGTTGTTAAAAAAATGGCGTGTTTTTAAGAAACAATAACTATCAAAAGATTGACACATGTTTATGTCCACATTCAAAGTGAAATTAATTCCAACAACCAAAATTGGATTAAATAGTAAAAATATATTCTAATTAAAATTTAATACCAATTAAAAAGATAATATAACAATATAATTAAATTATATTAATACCCATTTTTGGATTTAAATACAATATTTTCACTATTCATTAAAAAATGAACTTTATTGGAAACAATTCCAAATATTTAAAAAAAGTAAGTTTTGATGTCCCTATTCTGAGGAAGGATTTTATTTGGTCAGTGAGAATGTATTAAAGTGACCAAAACTATATTTAAAGATGGTTCTCCATTAAAAGGCAACAAATCGACCTTTTAATGTAAATTATGCTTAAAATTCGATTCATTCACATTTTAAGACTCTATCTTTTGTAAATACATTTAAAAAACATGTATAATCATATTGTAGTTAGTTTTCTTTATTCTTGATAATACAACGGATAGGATTTAACTACCATTTAAAATAATTTTATATTATTAGTGTGTGATGTAAGATTTCAAAAAACCTGTTGTTGTGTATCAGGTAAGCTATCGAACATAACAACCACTTTAAATTAAAATTAATATTTAATTCAAAAATATTAATAAATATGAAATATGACGTATTCTATATTTACCTAGGATGTTACAATAATTCTAATAAAATTCTGAAAAAATCTATTTGGATCAAACAATGGATCCCCAAATCAACGATAAAGGGCTCATGGTCGAGAGAATGGAGTTCTATGGAAGAATGAATGAAACAATCAGTTTATGAATCCCCATAAATGAATATACCTTTAATGGTACATGATATGTAACCCCATTACAATTATTCTATTTCATAGGGCACATGTACGCCAAAAAACACAATTATTATTTATTAAAACCCGACAATTTTACAATGCCCATCATGTAACAATTACACAGAGTGTACTCTTTTCATGTTCTATACATAGTTGATAATGTTTTTCTAGAAATCAATTATAAGTTTTTTAATCCCTTTAAATTCCATATAATCACCCAAAACATAGTAGAAAATCAATATTATTAGAATAACTCCAAAGAAACTCAGGCATTCTCTGAACTCGGGGAGAACCCCAAAAATCCATCAAAACATTAATAATCAGACTCTAGTAATCCATATAAACATATATCCTTGAAAATTATATTGTTTTTTCTCATAAAATGTTCTTTATCTACATGGTGACCCTTAATGCACCCAATTCAAGAGTAAAACATTCTAAAGGGGATATAAATTCATTAAAGTGAGTAACATGGTGTTACAATGAATATATATTACAGATAGTCATTTATATACTTTATTTTGAAAATAAATGTAGATTTATGAAGTAGGAATGAAAATTTTATAACAATATATTACTAATAATGGAAACTATTTAACAAGCATACTAAAAATAGTGAAATTCACTTATTAATGGAAGAACCCATCACCAAATTTTGATATAATGGAAAATGTGTTGATAAAAAAAATTTATTTTCACAAGAATATTTTTTATGTGTAATTTTATATTATATAATATACTTAGGGTCCTCAATAAGCATTCATCATTATAATTTGAAATGACCCTTTTATATTTTCTCACATCATCCTTCAAAAACAATATTTTAATCACATTTAATAGAATAACATAAATGTAATTGAATAATTGACGCATATGAATGAATATATGCATCATACCATATTATTTCATTTTTTTAATTTTATTTCCAAAAAAAGGGAAATAAATATGTTCATTTCTTGATACTAGAAAAATTAATTTTCCTATTCAATGAAAATTTTCAACTCCCTCTAGAAACATTATATTTTTATCTCTAACCAAATATACATTCCTTTATATATTCATATGTAAAAATAAGAACATATAATTCATCATTTATCAATCCTAACAATCATTTTAAATATGAGGTAAACACTTTTATGCTCATTAAATCAATATTTTTATCAATGAAGCACTCATACATAATGTGAATATACAATTTGGTGTAATATTTTAAATATTATCTGAAACAAAAATATTTTTTCAGGAAAAAACTTAGGTATTTTAATATTATTTATATTATTTATTTTAAATTTCATCTCACATTCATGTATATTCCTTTTTTATTAACAAAGAAATAATTCCATAATCATTATTTAATATGTGATAAATTCATTATAATAGAATATTATAACCATGTGACCCATTTTAATGATTTGAAATATTCATATCTAACTCAACATTTAGAAACTAGAGATAGTGGCCATAATTAATCGATATATAATCCTTCCCCTATTTTCATAATGACATTTACACTATGAAATATTTCTTTCTACCTTATTTTTCTTTTATAGTCATATCATTTTTCTTTAATAGTCAATTTGGGTTTTTAGTGCCATATCATTTTACCTTTATTTTCACCTCTATATTATAGTATTATCATCCATATAAAAAATAATACCCATAAAAAGATAAATCATGATCTCTGGGATCACCTATAGGGGGAGGGTGTGAATCAGTTATCATTTCATTTTATATTTTCCTATATAAGAAAACCACCTTCAACTCTAATAAAACAATTATTATTATTTTTTAAATAGGAATAGAAATAAAATCCACAAGATCATAAGAATTTACATGATTCAACACTCAATAGGAGTAGGTTGTCCTTTGGATGGTTTATAAATAATCTAATACTACAATATCAACTAGAAAACAATCTTTTTGTGTGGTTACAAAGAGATTAGAATATCCCTAAACTTTTGTTTCTCTATAATTAATACAAAAGTTCATGTTATCTCTATACAAATTAATATGAAAAAACAATTCTTAAAAAAAACTAAATACCTTCACCAATATTTTTATTTTATTGTCACTATGTCGTTCGTTCATTCTCATGTATATAACTATTTTTTAAAAAAATCATCACTTTTATTCACAGAATCTCTAAAGAGCTTCATACTTGGAAATTTTTATGAAACTACCATCATTTAAACTAATTTTCTAATTTTTATATCATATTGTACATTAAAAGACTACATCTGGTTCCTTTTAAGAAACAATACAACATTCTTATTCATGGACTTTCCATTCACTAATGTATATAGTTTTTCTGATTCATCCAAATATGTAAGTTTTAATATGAATTATATATATTTACTCTAGTAATAATATTAATTTTATAATATAAAATATTCTTCACCATGATATTCATTTTTTGGAAAGATCACTATTCAAAAATTGTCTTTAATGTTTTTATATAATATCTCTATCTGAAACTATTTATGTGACATAAAATATTTTTTCATACTTGAATAGTATAAATTTAGATTTGAATTAACAAACCTCTATATATTTTAGTGGATGAAAGAGTGAACACACGAACTCATATTTATTTTATCACTTAAAGATAAATTTAGAATTCAAAAATCTCATTCATAATTTTAATAAGACAATTCAAAAGGATACTAGAAAATTCATGAAGGTTCTCAAAAATTCAAGCATCCACTACCTTAAAAAACATTATTCCTCCTCGTTGAGTATGAAAAAATATTCCACTACTAATATTTAATACTATCAATGATAGAAAAAAGCTCAAATATTACATCCTTAAAAAAATAGTATTTATTTTCTAAACCTTAAAATTTTTTTACCACAAATTTTTAGATAAAACATTATAGAAATTATTATTTCCATAAAGAAAAAATCCAATTGTTCCTATAAAAATTTATTATGAACTCATCAATAATCATTCATAGACATATGATCCATTTGAGGACTTATATCATGCCACTTTTTCAATTAACATCATACACCAACCTATATCCAAAGGACATTATAACAAATAATCCATCAGATGTTTGAAATAAAAACCATGACTGATGACATAGAGACATTAATTGGATTATTGGTTCATCCAATTCAAAATTTTAGGTTATATAATTGTCCATTTTAACATCATGTATTAGTAATTTATCAGTTTGGACTTCATCTGACTATCATTCATCAAAATATTTCCTTTTTTACTTCATTAACATTTCATTTATTTAGTAATCTTCAGAAATTATTGACCATTAAAACATAATACTTCAATAACTTCCTATAATTTATCTCTTCAAAAAAATACATATAGGTTCAGTTTCTTTATATTAAAACCTTTTTTTGGAAGTTTATATCTTTGAAACATCATATATAATCATATTATGATATTTTACATAAAAAAAGTTCAATACCACTATTCTTTTTCTTGGATGAAAATAAATTATTGAGTTTATGATGTTGGAAAAATTTAGAGTAGAAATGTATCACCAAATTTGATGTCAAAATCCTTTTTATGGAATTTAGAAATTTTAAGGGTGAAAAAAATAATCAGAAGAAAATAATCCATACACCTTTTTCTTGAAATGTATTTCTTCTCTACTTTTAGTGAAAAAAAATAGTTTGGTACGATCAATCTCCATTCCACCTCCTTTATTTATTCTTCAGTCATTTTTCTATATTATAAAACATTACAAGGTGATGTTATTTTTCAAATAAAAAAATAAAAAACCATACAAAAAATTTTATAAAATCATAAAAAATATTCAAACACATTTATTTATGATTCTTCAAAAAGTATCCCCCTATGTAAATTTTTCACCCAAGAATAAGAAATATATAAAAAAGTTTAACTTGTTTAATAAATTATATATCCAAAAATTATAAACCATCATGACAGAACTCAGTGGTTGAATGAATAACTACTAAATAATAATACCAAACTCTCGATAAGTTGTGACTTACCAAACCATTTGATACAACTGATTAGAAATTTGTTATTCTACTTGAAACTATAATCATAAAAATTATTTGTCAACTTTTAGAAAAAACATCCCTTACATATACTTTAAGATACTATTAAAAATTTTCACACATGATGACATCACAACTTACCTCTTTCTAAAACACCCATATGTACATGATTTACTTAAAAATATGAAACACAATGAAATGGATAGATTTATGTGAAAATATTTATCCCCTTTAACAAAACTATCCTAAGACATGATGAAGAAAATATAGGTATCACGTACAATATCTCTTAAGATAGGGAGGTTGAACACCAATTATCATCATCAATTTTGGAAATGTATACTACAACAATTATTTTTTGTGAATATATCATTAACTTGATCCATTTTCATAAAAATATCTAGATTTATATCATTTTTTTCAACATGATATTTTATGAAGTGATATTCAATATTTATGTTCTAGGAATGACAAATTTGTCGTATTTTTTTAGTAAAATTTATTGAACAATAGTTATTAAAACCCAATAGAAGTCGAAACTTCAAATTTTTGGAAATTTCTTCTAATAATGTCATCCTAACCATATGTTTTGTAGTATCTTTAGTGGGAGAAACATAATTATATTCCAATGTAATAAGTGTTACTAAATTATATTACATTTTTTTCAAGCTATAATAATGTTCTCTAAATAAAATAACTCCACCAAATACGAATTATTTTAACATCTACACTTATTTTCCAATTAGCATTTTTATAAAAAAACAAATAAATAATTATTAAGATGTAATATTTCAATATAAAATAAGTTTTTTACTTAGATATATATATATATCATTATTCTTGTTCCATACATGATATTTGAATATTTTGGATCACATTGATACATGTAAAAAATTGTATAAAAATATAGTTATTTTTCATAGAAAAGATTAGATAAATTAATTTTGAATCCATAATTATAAATGGATTTTGACAATCGTCTTTCCCTTACCCATCATTTGAATACATTTCTCCTACTAAATTATGTATGAAATATAATTTTTATTATTCTATACCAAACATCATTGACTATCACCTATGATGCTTCTCTTGAGATATGTAAATATATATCATATTTTTTATACTTTTATTCTGAGAATTTATTTAATATTTCAAAGAATTTACTTCAAAAAACCTTTCTTCAAATATTAAGAAATAATTTAATATTTTATTCATCATTCCAAATGAATATATTATAATCAACACATAAAAAAATTAGAGAAATAACTAGATTTTGTTTTATATAGTGGTTATAATCTACTCATCCTTTTATGATGTTCAACATCCCAAAAAATGTTTCCAATTTAGAATTACAATCCCTCGTATCATTATTCACTCCAAACAAATCCACTTTATCATGCATATTTTTTAATCTTTTCCAATAAATGAAGTCACAATTTTGTTCAATATAAACTTCTTTATTGGGATCTTAATAAGAAAATTCTGACTCAAAATCCAGATGAAATATTTTATATATCCATTGTACTATACTATAAAGGATGATTTTTGAAATTTATAATATTTCCATTGGAGTAAAGGTTTAATCAGAATCAATGCCTTCAAATTTTTAGTATCCTTTATAAACCAATCTTTCCTTATTTTTCATCACTTCACATTTTAAATTCACCTTTTTTTCGAAACACCCACATTGTATAAGTCACAATATTTTTATTTTTATTGGGGGTATGTATACATGTATTTTAAATCCCTAATATTTTTAAATATTAACATTTTTGTAGTGTGTATGATAAGAAACACCATGTATATAAAAAACTATAATTATTTTGACATTATGAAATACTTATTTTTTAAATAGTTTAATATCTTTGGTAGCTTATGGAACATGGAACCACAAGTAAAAATGAACCATTATATTATATACTGTTAAAAACTATCCATTAAATTTGTTGGAATCAATAGTATTAGCAAAATTAATAAATTCATGGTCTTCCAGGGATTAGAACAAAATAAGAAACATTTAAAATAAAAACCAATTTTTTTTAGAATCTTTATTTTTTCTAATGGACTGTGTAGTGGTAATTTTCATGCATAATATAAAATTATTTTTACCATTTCTTGATTTTTTTTATAAAACTAACTTCATTGAGGAAAATATAATATCATGATTATCTTGGGAATTTTTTTTTTGAAATGTTTCATTTTTTGATACACAGTGAAAAATTCAGAATTTTAATTGAAAATGGGTTTTTCATTATAATTATTTATAATGTTATATTACATATTTAATTTGTTTTAATGTTAAATTAATTCAATTATACTTATATTACTCCAATTTTGGGAATTTTAATCATTTTGAATTTGAATTATGATATCAAAACATTGTAATATTTTAAACATGTTCTCTTTGAAAACCTTCCTTCTCATCTCCTCAAGAAGGTTTATTTTAGAATAAATTATTCCACTTCAGTGAATGGGTTTTTTAAAAATGGATTCCTTATTTTTAATCATATTAAATAATATTATGTAACATTTTCAACTAATTTTTTTACAAATGTTAATTGTAAACATAGTAATAAAATATATACAAATGATAAGTTAAAAATAGAGTAATATGGGTTAAAATAAAAATATATATTTTAATGAGAAATGTAATCATATAAAATCTATTTTATTAGTATATTTTATCCTTATCATGTATATAAATCAATAATAATACATTTCTGATCCTTCTTTAATGTGAAAACTTTTTATAATCCTTTTACTTTTCAAAAATTAAATGTATTACAATAACCTCACTTATAAATGGCCTTAACCTCTCTTGTGTTCTTCAAATCCATAAAACCATTTGTTCTAGAAATGATCACCCACAAAGCAACTTAATATCGAGAATATTATCCAATAAGATTTAATTTATCTAGAAATCATTCCTTCTATGGATTTGTATGAAAACAAAATATTGTTACATGATGTCACACACTGACCTAAACCGGGGCTCAAGAAGCAACAACCCCAAGTATGCCTCTATAGTATAGGGGGTGGTGACTAGCACTAAAGGCATAAATTATACAGGGGGGCCTTTTCCTAAAAACCTGTAATAATGTAGACAAAAAACTCAATGGTGAAGTGCATAAGTAAAGTAGAAATGATGTTACATTACTATAAATTAAACCAAGTATGAATGAACTTCTAGATAGTACAAACTTATGGCAGTGTACACTAAAATGTAAATGGGAAAAATACACACCCAACTATAAATATGTTCCAAAAATAAAAAAATAAAATAGTAAACAACCGAGGGAGAATAGCTCATGTATTCCATGATATGACCACCATACTTGGATCAAGAACCTAGTATCTCTAAGCTCTAATGATGTTATTATTGACTTGGCTTTCATCTGCAACAGACATGAAATGTGTGGGAGAATCCCATGAAAGGGTGTGTATATATATACCAAATATAATTCCCTCAATGTGTTATGGGGGATAATTATGAGATAAAAAGAATTAGAAAATATATATAGAACAAGGTACATTGAAAGAGTACGACTCAACCCAGTAAGATAGTGAATGTAAGATCATCTAAGACCAAGGAGATAAACATAGAGAGTAGATGATCTACCAATAGATCCTTCACAAAATATAATAGGAGAGTATACTAATCAAAAATCAAGAATCATAAAATTAATTGAAGGTAGAATACTCGACATTTCTTCACCTCTCTTAAAATGAGAGTATCTAAATCCCAGGTGTGGATACAGAAGAAGGATATATATATATATGCTTATTCAAAAAATCCCAAACAATAGAGTAAAGAGTTTTCCTTATAATACATCATCCCATGATGATGAATCCAACAATTCCAAATGTCAATCAATAAATACCAACATGCCACATTTCTTACCTTAACACACAATTCTATGAAACTCAATAACCACACCATGATTATATCTATATTGGGCAGCAATGAATCACCTTAACGGTTTTATGTCATGTCAAAAAAAAAGATTCTTGGCGGGGTAGGTGTTATTATTCCTTTGATTCCAAGGCTACATCAAGACATGTCTCATCATGGTGATTCATATTCGTGGGGTCACAATCTCTAGGTATGGATTATAAACCCTTTTAAGATAAGAGGGTTAAGTAACCAAGGAACTCCACTACCAAACCCCGCTTGAGGGTAATACTTTTAAATATAATTGAGGAACTCTAGTTCACATCCTTACTAGATGGTAATGCCTAGAAAGGTCCTTGGTAAGTACCCTACTAAGCCATTTTGTAGGGATATTCCTCGAAAGGTCATCAGGGTACTCCACTATCCAACCCTGCTGGTGGTTAACACTTGGAAGATGGATATCATGGAACTTCACTTCTCAACCCTAATAGAGGGTAATGTCTAGATAATGAATCATGAACTCCATTTCCCAACCCATATAGAGTGTGATTCCTAGAATATGAATTCACAGAACTCCAGTTCCCTTCCCTAATAGAGGGTAATTCCAAGAAGTGGTTTTTGGGGAACTCCACTCCCCATTCCTATTGGAGGGTAATGACTAGAAGTGTTCATGATGGAAATACACTCCCCAACTCTACTGGAGGGTAACACATGGAATATCCATTGAGGACCATTACTTCTCAGCCCAATGGATGGTAACTAATAGGAGAATTTATATTCGGTGATCCTACCTCATTACTTCGATCATTAAGGTCACATTAGATGGTTTCATTCATGAAACACATTATACCATTTCTAGAAATCTGTATTTGAGGACACCGTCACATTCAATGTAGAAACAAAACAATGGATTGGATACTTTTGGTCCAAAATATGTGTTTAAAAATTTATATACAAATGATCTAAGTCTCCTAAAAGAATCTCAAGGGGTACACAATGTGTGAAGGGACCGATATGGAGAGGGGTCTAGATTCACCGCCTGTATGTTTACCTGGCAGGTACATGGATCCATGTCTATGTGTTAGTACACATCGTGTAGGTGGATTGCACAAAATGACCATATATCACAGGACCGGGCTCTCTCTCAGTGGCCATTTCCATGTATCTTAACCCGTATCTATGTACCGAACACAATGTCAATGTGGTCATCTACAAGGTCTAGACAATAGAAAAGAGAATACACTGCGATTGGGGAAAGCTTACAGGTTGTGTCATCCTTATCTTCGGTTAAACACTAGTGCCTGTTTTGATAGAGGATACACATTGTGTGTTCATCCTATAACAAGGTGTGTAGTAATGTTTTATATAGAAACTATATACATAAAAATCTATACATAACACTTCAAATCAGATCCAATGACAGAGATCCATTGACAATTCCCCTAGAATCTCATGGATCTGGTTGTGATTCATGCTTTCCGACTGTCATTTGACATAAATCATCCATCATTATTCTTGGGTGTTCTACCATCCATTCCACACACAGCCTATGATCCTTATTTCTATTTCATGATTATTAAACCCCTAATCGGTTAACCTCACCATGGAACAATCCTAGATCTATTCTTTTCTCCCCAAATTTTTTCTTCTAGATCTTCCATAAATCCAAGGCCGCGATCAAGTTATGTGCCACCTAAAAATCATCGAACTGGGATCCCTAGGGATTTGAATAATTAAAAACGTGATCCAACTAGGATGAAAATCCTCAAAAACATAGTTTTAAACATTTTTGGCCAAACATTGTTTTCCAAATGTCATGAATGAGAACCTGGGATTGATAAAGAAATGATAAAAATTTGTAATTTGGTACATAGGCTCATTTAAAGGAAATTACATAGCGTATATTAGAGAATCTTGGGTGATATACTCAATCATTTTACAATAAGGGACTAAAACCACATATAACAGGTCTTAATTCAAATTGGAGTACTCATTGATGAATAACATTTATGACAATATAAATGGGAGATTAGTTGAGTTCTTCGTGTTTTGATTCACGTGGAACCAATGATTTATCATTAATATATCTTGATTTTTTATAGGAAGGAGGAAGATAGAGCTTTGTCACAATCTATAGGATTATGAAGAAAAAAATGGAAAAATATATATAACGATACATTTGTAAATATTTATATTAGGTTAAATGAACTATTTAATTAAATAATCCACTTAACGCACCACCGATGAAAAATTTATTTGATGGTCCCGCACAGAACCATTTTATGCCACTCTTAGGGTAATCAAAACATTATGAACCCAACCATTTTCTAAAATATAAACCCAACATGAAATCAACGTACAACTTCCGGGGTTCCTTATGAAGAAAACCATACATGATGGGTAGGTACTGTAAGCTTTTTGATCATCGATAATGTGTACCATGATCGTCGGTCACCCTAAATCACCCATGACTCTAGCCCAACAAGGACTCTGTCAAAGATACTGATCATCTGCAAAAGACATGACACTAGTGGGCGAAGCCCATGCAGGGGTGAGTAACAAAATACTCAGTATGGACCCCAAAACCCAAAGGTAACACCACTAATAAATATTCCACCAAGGAATCACATGAAGAATACCAAAAACTAATTTCAACGAAATATACCATAAATAAATCACTATGAAATACACCACAAAGTTATCACTAAGAAATATCCAAAGTATACTCCCAAAGAGGTGCACATAGTGTAGCCTGTACTAATTATAATCAAGGGAGTCACTAGATTCATATCACACAAAGTATAGTTCTATGGTATGTTAATAGTATTATTTCAAAAATACACAGTATCCTCATGTAGTAACACAGGATGGGTAGGTTTCACTTGATGTTCCAAAGACACATGGTGTTTCAGTGACATTGGGAGTGTCAAAAACACAAGGAGTGTCATCAAAGACTGGAGGACTCACAACTTGGTGGGATAGGGGAGTACCAAATTAGTTGTCATAAGTGACACAGTATATGATAAACAAATATTGTAGGTAATATACATAGTATAGGTAAGACACACTATTTATGTAAGATACACAGTCTTGGTAATCTCATAGGTTTTAGGTCCCAACAAGCCGCAAGATTCCGTCTGCAACATTCTCTTTCTGGGAGTACATACTCTACGAGCAAATAATTAGTATTCCAAAATCAGTATAAAATTATTTATATTATCACAAAAAGTATTGTCTCATCATGTGGGTCCCAAAACCGCAAATATCTCATTAAACGGATGCACAGTTTGAGAGTTATTGGGATTTAAGTAAAATGGGGCGGGTTGGGTTAGGGTCCGGGCTGACCCAACCAGATCAACCAAACCAAACCTAATTAAAAACTAATACAACATAACATTTTCATACCAAAATATTGGTTAATCCCAACCGCCTCAACTAGGGATGACTCACTTCCGACCAGACTCGCTGCCGGTCCAGTCCGTCATCTCCGGCCTGGTCTGCTAAAGCTGACTGGTTTGTCCGAGCGAGACACGACACCTTCAAAATATTCTCGTGATATACATGGGGTGTACAATTCAATTTAATTTTTTATTCTCAATGTTACCACCTTGTGCCAGATGTGGTAGGGTCCCTTCACCGGGGTGCAGTTGGACAACGACTCCCTGCTGCATCTGTTGAGGCCCGCCACGAGCCACCTGCCAAAGGCTCATCTCTGTCATCCCATGGATGTTGACATGGGTATATATTGTATTTTTCATAGAGATAGTGGATACTTCTTTCGATTGGATGTTCCACTATAGACACCACCAGGTGCTAGAGGCATTGGATCTCCTTCTGTGGTTCGCCACAGTCACTATAGTGGCCCATTATCGAATTGTGAGAATCCTTATAATATATGGGTCATCCTCTCCACTTACATATGCTATAAATTATTTAAACATAGATTTGGGGGTCCGTCCAGGTTAGGAACCTCGTAGAAAGGAACTGATGTAACCACTAGGGTTCATCGGTGATGGACGCAAGAGAGAGAGAGAACCTTGAACATCCAAGTTGGCCCTGTTCATTCATACATCATTCATCCTGTTAGAAAAATAAAAATTATACTTAAATATAATTATAAATACTAAGTTATAACCCCCTTTATTTCTGCAACAACATTACCCATCCTGCATGAACGATCGATCCGCGGACTAGGCTGCTTGTGGGTTGATCGACATTCATCGTTGAAATAAAGAACATGGAAGAATTATCACACATAATTAAACCCCTACCTCATGTTGGATAGTTCTCTATTGTGGACTCGTTGTCATTAATAACCGATGAAGTATGATCTTGATCCATCATTCATCAGCATTCGATATGTGCTTTGATCAATAAACTATCATTCCCATCAAGAGTGCTCCCTAGGGTTCCGGAGAAATTCTCTAGGGTTATGAATTCTAATATGGGCCCATTCCCCTAATTGATCGAGGAAAAACGTTAATGAATTTGATCATTAATGTTTCACATTGAAAAAGTGTCACCAACTCTGTTTCATTTATGAAATGAGAATGGTTTTCCTAATCATTTTGTTGTAGTGCCGTCACACTGTGAAATGTTAAAAGTAAATAAAAAAATATTGATGAATATTTTATTCTCTTTTAAAATATAAAACAATTAACTTTCACAGTCGACATGCACTAGTCGATGTTAAGCCCCGCCTAAGGAAATCACACCCCCATGTGCTCAACGGTTGTAACAAAATATTAATCTGAGTTATTATTCATGAGTTATAAGGATATGGAAAATAAAATAATTTTATTTAATAATTTTATTTATAGTTACGTCCTTTTTGGGTTTTTTCCACAACATCCCCAAGCCGACTAAACCTAAGTTGGGCCTAGGGTAAACCCAGTGCTCTGAACGCAACAGTGCCCTCTGATTTATTATCCAAACACCCATTTTATAGTTATTCAACTATTTTAGTAAAACATCCCACACATGATATTTAAGAACATAAGATTTTTTTTTCAAACCTTTCTAGGCACACCGGGCCTCATAATCACACACCATCTCAACACCTAGTCATGGAATTCCCCAATTAATTTCTATAATTAAAACCAAGAATATATTATTCATTATATGTCCATGTTGTGTTCCATGTATCTATTAGAAGGTAATACCTAATTGACCACACACATATATTGATAAAGGATGTTATATTAGTGGATCTGTTTTGTTCAAATAATTTAAATCTATGAAGATTCTAGATCATAGCGAGGGATTTATATAAAATAAGACCCTTAACTAGGTCAATTATTTTTTAAAAAAACAAAACACTTGATGATGTTACATGGGAACATGAGGATATGATGGTTAATATGAAAAATCATTTGATTAAATTCGAGTGATATAATTTACAAGGAAAAATTCCGTTTAATGGGCCCATAATTCAAAACACCAATATTTGATGAAATATTTTTTAAAAAGAAACTAATTTTTTAATAGCATGCACTATGTCAAACAACGAGCTGTGATGAACCACAATATACTATCAAAAATAATATTAGTATAACATTACCAATATAACCAAGCTGTTATTTTTTTTTGTATGAATATGGTGGTAAAATTTTAAAAAATAAATTGGAAATTTTTAATAAAATAAAATATGTTGATTAATATGTTCTTCTTTTTTTGTAATCTCGTTATGTTCTTTGAAAATTTAATTTTTTCAATGAAATATTTTCATTTCAATTTTGGATAAAATATTAAAATTAATTTTTTAAACTTGTTAAAACCCTATTTGATAAAATAAAATTGTTTTCTAATATCTTAATTTAAAAATTATCTTAAATTTAGTTTTTTAGAATGATTGGAATATATTTATTTTTCAATCAATAAAAAAATAATAAAATTTATAAAAAACTACAACATCAATTTATTCATATAAAATTAATATTATAATTTTATATTGTTTTAAAATTAAAATTATTTCAATTATGTTATTATTAATCAAATTTGGTATTTTATTTAATTAAATGTTCAATTTATTTAATGAAAACCCTTTATTTATATAATTTATATTTGGAAAATCAGATTTTAATCAAATCTAGAGTTCTACTTTTTAGTTAAATTCTTACATAACGTTGAATTGTATTTAAAAAAAATGAATTCCATTTTTTTAATAATGATAATTACTATTTGGTAATAATTCCATCTTAATTTCTATTTAAGATGAATAATAAAATCATATAAACTAATCAACACAGTTATGGTTGACACATGTATACAGGTGGTTAAACCAAATACTAGGGTTTTTTTCCAAATTAACTTGTCCAAATATTATTAAGTAGTCATATATATGCCTTATATTATCCCACATTGTAATATATGTCAATTTAGAGGTATTTTCTAAAATAATGAACTTATCATTTTTAGATCATTTTTGATATTTCTGAGTGTTTTCCTTATGGGTCACGTCCGACACTTATAAAATGACATCTTCTCTCTTCACCACCTCACACTTAAAATGCATTTTTGTTCCTAATATAACTACAAATATCCAATAATAAATTATATCCTTGTATTCTAGATACCTTAGTTTTATTTTAAACCCTTTTATAAATAATTTTTTAACATACCTAAAGTGTTTTTTTGATAAAGTGGTAACATTGTTAACAGAGTGTTTTTTTATTCTTCCTATAACATTCTGACCTATGAGCCACTAAATGGTGTTGTGAGTTGATAGATCACATGGGCTAATGAGTTTATCCCAAAAATTTAGATCCTACCAACTAGTTGTGAGGTCATAGAGTGTGTCGGTGGGGAGACAATGCCCTCCTCTAAGAGTCTACCGCAATGGTAACAATTATAATATTCAAGTAGGGGAAGTACATAAATATCTAAAATATAATACAATTCTCTCAAAAAGCCTATAATAAATAACAATTAAAATTTAATAATATAAAATATGATGATCAAGACATGTCTCTATACAAAATTTTATGAAATACATGGAATTTAGAAACAAATACAATACATGTATGAAATTTTTTTTGAAAAATGATCTATCCCAATTATAATCATGAGGATAGTATGGCCCTGTTCACTCTTTCTCCTAATAAAATATCAAAACAAGAGTCTTATAATGGTACCCTTCCCTAGTATATACCTACATCAATGATGCCTTTCCAGGTACCCGATGGCTGGCCAAACTGGGTGTGATATAACACTTAGCATGTAGAGACCCAAGCTTGACATACATGGACAATAAATTACTTTTTCGGAATACTTAATACATAAAAAAACAGTCACCCAAGGACCTTAATAGTTTAGTTTTTTCGGAAACTTGGAACATAATATACTAATCATGGTGGAAGATCTTCAACATCTCCCTTAAAGATCTTCCCCTTTTGTTTTCTTACATAAAACCTTTATTTATATACTGGGAAAAAGAAAACATAAAAAGTGTGATATCAAATGCTCAGTAAGGGTAAGCATGGTGAAAATAAAATAAACCAAATACATTGGAACTTAAAAACATGAACATGATGTTTAAACATCAAAATATTGAGTTGTGAAATAAATCTTGGCAGTATGTAACGCATAGATCATAAAAGAAAATTAATCATAATAAAATATCATTTGAATAAAACATGTAGTTGTGTAAAACCAATAATAACATATTATGATTTCCATAGTAGACAAGGCACATCTACCAAGACCATCATAGTGGACAAAGTCCATTATTGAATACGGTTTACTTCCCGTTACAGCCCTGTATTACTGAACTGGATTCAATTGTCATTCCTGCCATGTCTATATCATGAGATATAAATCTTTACCCAATGCATTAGAGAGATATATAGGTCCCACCCATCTCATTATGAAATCATTCATTCATTTGCAACAAAATAAAAATAAATCATTCATCATAACACAAAGAATAATATGGGTATCATAAACATCATCACATAATAACATAATCCATATAAACAAATGGATATCATTTCATAATAATAATAAAAAACCATGAAAATAATATAGACATTATAATTGAAAAATAAAAATACTAAATAATTTCATCTTAGATGGAAAATATTTTTGATAAAACACATAAGATGAATTCTTTATGAAAATATACTTTGTCCTTCTAAATCATTTTCTTTTCAATAAATTCCATGCTATATTAAAAGAAAATATTTTTTTTGAAAATAATCAAGAAATTTTTTAGAGGAATATTCATGAAAATAAAGTGTTATGAAACTGTAATAATATGTTCATTTTGTATACGTTAAAAAAACATTCTTCTCATACTGGGGCTGGAAAAGTCAAAAAAGTATCTTGTACTGAAAACGACCAAAGATTCCTCTAATATCATTTACTAAAAATTCACCTATTGGTAAAATTGGATTTAAACAATTTTAGGAGGATAGAAATAATATTATATATTGAGGAAACATATATTTGGATGATAAATAGGCCCCTGTAAATACTGAAGTATAAAAAATCTCGGATAAAAATGAGATTGCGAGATTTTCCCTTACCTTATCTACGATTTTGTTCATATGTGTCTGAGACTCCTATGTAGTGTGTCTAAACATATTATTAACATGTAATAGAACGATAATAATATTTATGATATCATATATGACTCACTTAAAACTATATATTACCCGTTCATTTGTCAATTGCATGTTAAAGCAGCATTGTGGGTAAAATTGATTCATTTATCACACGTGTTTTGATTATTATTTATTCATATGATTACATAGATCATGATTAATTACTTCCAAAATGTAAAAAATGATATATATATATATAATACATATTTATAATATGTAATATATATATATATATAATATCGATAAAGTGAATGAAATACACAGTTCATGGAGACGGTAATCCATACGTATGCATGAACGCTATTTTCGTTCCCTTATTAAATTGAATAAAAGTATGTAAATAACATGTAACTAAATATAGTATCTTTATTATGTCATATATTTCATGATTATTTATTATATATACTTTACAATAAATCTGGAATGGTTAACATGGAAAATGAATATCATTCGTGTCGTGGAGACGGTATTGCGTACGTACGCACGAGCGATGATATCATTCCCATAATTATTGAATGGAAGTGGAGTGGATGATATAATATCTCAGGATCAGTATGATGTTATAATAATAATAATATATAGTTATTATTTCCACCCTTATATCCATCAATGTATTGTGGTGGTGGAAAAATAGATTACACCACCGTGTAGAGACGGTAAGCCGTACGTACGCACACGCTGTGATTTCATTTTTCATAAGATGGATAGAAGGTGAAATAGGGTGGTTACATATTTATAATGAAATATTAGTATATTAGTGATACTGATGTTATTACTTTATAAGGAAACAACTAAAGAAGAGGATGTAGAAGAAGAATGAAACTTGAAAGAATCGGTAGAGGAGATTACATCTTCCTCGACGTGCCTCTTTTAAACTTCTGATTAGGGAACTAGAGTTGGTCTTTTGAGAAGAACAAAACCTCAATTATATAACTTGAGAGGTTGATAAAGGGAATTGGTAGGGGTTGTCCAAACTTGAAGGCTTAAAATGGAGTAAAGAGAAGAGGGAAGAGGTTCCCTTTAATAAGATATGAGAGGGGCACTTTATTTATAATAAAAACAAACCCCATATAAAACCACAAAAATTACTCAACATAGAATATGAGATGAGATAGGGTTTTAATATCATCAAACAATAAAATTTAGACATATTTGGAATTTATTTTAATCATTATCATTTTGATTTATCATTATTAAATCTATTTAATTTTATTTGCGGTAATAAAATTCTAAATTATAAATTGTCATAAATACTTACTTATGTGTTGTGAATTGTCCATAAATCGATACATTATGACATTTTTGACCATATAATTTTCAATTTGTAATTTTTAAATATTTTTGTGATTTTTATAAAATTTAATAATATTTTATTTTTATAAAATACCAATAGTGTCAATTTCGACACTATTCAATAACATGAATTAAAATAAAAAACACACAGAAGATATATTCAAAAAAATATATAATATATTCCTAACATGTCATAGTTATCTAGAAAATTCATTGAGAATATTAATTAGTTCATATAATATTTATTTTAATATTTTTTAAACCGTTAATATGATATTTTTCTTCATAAATAATTACTACTACATTTTTGTATAATTATTTAATATACTTATATATTACATTAAAATTAAAATTAAAATAATATGATAAATATAAATATAATATATTTCATAAGAATACTTTTAGTGAATTTACATTATAAAACACCCAACCTTTAAAATGATATGTTTATTAAATTATGAATGTGACAACTTTGACAACATTTAAAATAAAATAATATAAATGTCATAATATGTTTTATAAGGATCCAAATGGTACTAAATTCTACCCTGGGATGACTAGCGTATAGATATACTCGACCAATAAGGTTTGGTGAAGTTTTTAGTCATTTTGATGGGTATTAATATTTTAATAAAAACTATATTATATATTTTTCACTAAATAAATAATTTCTACATCATTAATGTATACGCTATTAAGGTAATTATATATTTCTTAGAAATCACAAATAAATTACCATTATGAAGAAAAACATTTTATATTTTAAATGAGTATTTATAATTGAACTTATATTCGGTATATCATTATATTAAAAATACTTTAATTATTAATGTTTGAGTGAGACATATTTCACATTCTTTAAATAAAATAAATTAATGGTTTTAATCACATCCAATTGGGTTCCAAAAAATACCATTTCTACCCAATTATATTTTAGGGTGAAATATAATCATTCAATTATATTAATACATGTTCTAGGGTAATTGTATAATATTATCTTTACCCTTAATTACCAGATTTATCTTTAACTGTAGTAAATAAAATTTACCGTAGTTACTATTCATAATTCCTAAAAAAAAGTATCCTATCAACATAATTTGGACAAATTGGTTATAAATAAGGAACCAAGTTTTCCAAATTCAAGACACAGAAGTTGAAGTATTTAATTTAAAATTAATCCCATTGTTGAGAAAACAGGTTCTAAATGTTAAAACAATGCAAAATATTGAAATGTTTTTACATAGAATTCAATGTACAATTAATGATAATGACATACATAATATTAAAAGGTAAAAATATATTCTATTTATAATTTAATGTCATTCAATATTACAATTTAACCATATAAATTATCTAGATGAAAAAAGTTGTTTTTAAATAAAATTTTGCGTTGTTTTAACTTTTCATCAAAATATGAAAGAGAAATAAAAAATATTTAAAATTATAAAAAGTAAATTTTAAAATACATAATTCAATGAATAATTTATATTGTCAAATTGAACTCATAAATGTGTCAAAAACTAGATTTATTGTCACGACCCGCCCTCGGGATCCGTGCCGTGACTACCCCAAGCCCGCCTTCCATAGGCCAGGGGCTGGCGACTAGCACCAAGGCGTAATTCACGGTAAAAAGGGAAGGCATTGCCTTTGTATAGTAAACAAACACCACAGAGTAAGCAAGCAGAAAGTAAACACTAAGTAAATACAGAGTACAACTGAAAGTGCGGAAAAGTAAATGGGCCAGTATACAAACCCAAACTAAAAGTAAAGTACAACTCGAAAGGGAAAACAGCAACTGTAAAGTAAAAGCCGCTACACTGAGCTATCCACTGGAAATCCCAACTGAAGGGTGGGTACAGATAGCTCCACTGCTCCTCGGGTCCCGCCGTCCGCTCCGAGCACGTCCCGCCCAGTGGTCCACCTCTAGGTACCGTCCTGCTCTGCAAGCCTCAGCCATGATCAACGTTGTCCGTCGTCTGCAACCAACACAACGTAGTGCGGGCGTAGGCCGTGCAGGGGTGAGTATAAGCTACTCATTTGGGACCCCGAGACCCCTGAAGGTCTCTCAAAATCCAAAAAGGATAAACCACAAATAAAGGTACAATCACGAAGTAACAACCGACACTGCTTAGGTATATGCCCATACATATACCTAAGTCATCAATTTCAAATACGCTCCAACCTCCGATCCCTAGTACAACTCAGTCCACACAGGAAAGTAAACGTATTCCACACAGGAAAGCAAAACGTAATCCACACAGGATAGCACAACACAATCCACACAGGAAAGCAACAGGATTCATCTCACATTGGTATACTTCTTCGAAAGACGATAAAGATGATCTATGATCCATCTAAGTCGTCGGACCCACGAAGGATCGATAGGTAACTAACCCCCGCAAAAGACCCACATAGGATCGGGCCCACACAGGACCTGTAGGCGCTGGTTCACACAGGACCGCTGAGCGCAATGACCCACACAGGATCGGACCCACACAGGATCGGGCCCACACAGGACCTGTAGCACTGATCCACGTAGGATCGCTGAGTGTTGTAGTCATCGTCGAATCCACACAGGATCTCTGTACTGTCGTCGTCGTAGTCACAGTAGTAGTAGCACTAGCAGTAGCAATATCAGTCGCAGCCAGCACTAGAGTTCCCGCACAAAGCAAGCTCGTTCAGGATGGTCCGCTCCACGAGCCGAGAGGCTGATACATCAACTGTCACAATGTCCAGAGTTGATGTATCCAAAAGTTTCGTATCGTCCACAGGAACTCAACACAACAGACGGTGCGTCGATCGGACGCCCGGTCTGAGAGTTATTGGCCTTTTCGTCCCAGGGGCCCTGTTGGGTTTTAAGGCAAAACCAACACGACCGTACTCCACCAGCATCCAAAACTCGGGTGGAGTATTCCAAAAGATCTATCTCACTAAGAGGAACACAACAAAGCTGACGGCACGTCAATCAGACGTCCGTAGCTCAAGATATGAGTGTTTCCGCTCCGAAGGCCCGGTTGGTTTCGTGTACGAACCAACCCGGTCGAACTCATAGTGTTCTGAAACCCTGAGTACGATATACTGAATCGACCGTCTCGATCCAAGGATCGCAATGCCGTCGACGGTTCGTCGATCGGAGGTCCGTGGATAAAGTTATGGCCAAAAGACCGAAAACGATTAGAAAATGGGGGGTCCGGGCCCGGGGCGACCGGGCCCGACCCCCCCTGGGTCGGCCCGAACCGGGCCGACCCGAACCGGTTCTTCCCGACCCGGGTCCGACCCGGCCCATCCGGCGGTGGTCCGGCATGGCGGCGCGAGCCGGTGCGACGGCGCGGTCTGGCGCGGCGGCGCGGCCTGGCGCCGCTTGGTGCCACACGCCGGGGGCAAGGCCCCCGCTTCTTCAAATTGGCGGCGCGGCATTTAGCCGTGCCTTTGGAGAACCGGCCCCCCTCGTGGGGGCCTGCTTTGAGGAAAACTGGGGGGCTGACTGCCCCCCTTATTGAAACCGCCCCCCTCTCATAAAAGGGGGGCATTTGAGTTGACCGGGGGAATTAAATTCCCCCGGTTTTCCCCTTCCGGCCAGCCCACCTAGCCGGCCGGTTCTTCTTCAACGGACCAGAAAAGCAGGTCCCCTTCCGGCTTCCGACACCGACGGTCCGGCGAGCCCCTAGTCTTCCCGTCTTGCCGCGGCCCGGTACCGGCCGCGGTGTTCGTCGTCCGGCGCGGTGCGACGACACCGCGCCCCTCCGCTGCGGCCCCACTCCGGCCGCAGCGCCTTCGATTCCATTCGACGCGGCGCGATGGCGTCGCGTTCATGATAAACTTTCTGTGGCGCGACGCGATGGCGCCGCGTGATTATAGCCTTGCGATTCCCGCGTGGTGCGAGGGCACCACGCCATCTCGTACATCCGCAAGGAAATAATATTCAAGAACCGAGGAGGGGGAATTCAGCCGTGTTTGTGCGGTCCGGCCCCCCTCTCGTTAGTCGATAACACTTAACAATAAACCTCAAAAATTGTCAAGCTAGAACCAAGAACGAGAATAAATAATTAACCAACAACAACCCCTACCTTGGTTTCAAGATCGAAGATCGTCAACGACCCGCGGATGACAACGTCGCGGAGGTCGGACGTCGCGGTAATCGTTCGTCAAATCCGTTGACGAAGAGGTACGTCTGAAGAGGTACGTCATTGGCGAATCTTCGTAAGCCGACGAAGGAAGTCTGAGGAGGAAGCGACATTCCCTTTCGTCGACACGGAAGGCGTCGTCGATCTTCGGAAGCAACCATCTACGAAGAAGAGAGGAGCGGCGTTCTTCGTCGGAGCTCGAAGGTTCTTCGCGTTCTTCGTCAAAGATGAAGAAGAAGAAGGAGAACCCAAAATGCTCTCAAGAAGGCTAGATAAATCTAACCAAATAAAATAATTTAACAGCTTATTTTATTTACTCAACCAAAACTTTTGAAATTCAAAGGTTTGAAAAAGATTAAACAACTCAACCTAATTAATAAGCTAAGTTGTCAAGATCAATTAAAAGGGGAGTTAAGGGAGTTTTTGAGAGGAGCTGAAAATTTGGGTTTCGTATGGGCCCCACCACACTTAATCCTCCCAAGGGAGGTTAAGTGGATGTGGGTCCCACCTTTAACTTCCTTTGAGAGTAGTTAACCAACAAGTAAGAAAAATAAAAAGTGTTCCACATTTTTATTTAACTTCTTTTAATTCTCCCAAAAACTAAATTTCGTCCCGCAATAAACGCAACTTCGGAAAAGGTCTCCTTAAGCGAATATTGGCGCTGCGAGTTCATCGGTGTCCTCGGATTTCAATTCCGAGCACTGGATCAAAAGTTAGAAATTCCCGCTCATTCGTTCACTGAATGTACCCGAGCCAAACTTCGGAAAATAATTTCGGGCACTCCGGGCCTCGGAATCAGGTGCCCTCAGAAACTGAGCTCTTGTAAAATTCCAAAGAAAATTATGAAAAAAAATTACATTGAATTTTACGGGTCTTTACATTACTTCCACCTCAGCGATTTACGTCCCTGTAAAGATACATCAAAAACTAGGGGAACAAATGAGGGTACTGAGCACGCATCTGAGCCTCCCGCTCCCAAGTGCTCTCCTGGAGGTTCCCGTGCATCCATCTGATGCGCACAAGAGGAATCGATCGCCCAGGCAGGACCCTCTCCTGTCGATCCTCTATCTCCACTGGGACCTCCGTAAAAGTCACCCCATCATCAACGTCAAGCTCCCCATGGTCAAAGATGTGTGTCGGGTCGTGCACGTATCTCCTCAGCTGAGACACGTGGAATACGTCGTGCACCCGGTGCAACTGAGGTGGTAGAGCCAGGCGATAAGCCACCTCGCCAATCCTGCTGAGGACCTAGAAGGGTCCGATGAAGCGCAGAGATAACTTGCCAGCTCAGCCAAATCTCCGTATACCATGTCGAGGTGAGATCCGCAAGAAGACGTGGTCGCCATCCTTGAACTCTAGTGGCCTCCGCCTCCTGTCAGCGTATGACTTCTGCCGGCTCTGAGCTGTCCTCATCTGCTCCTGGATGACCTGGACCTTCTCTGACGTGGCCTGGACCATCTCCGGTCCCACCAGTGCTGACTCCCCAGGGTCTGTCCAGCACAAAGGATATCTACAAGGTCGGCCGTAGAACGCCTCGTACAGTGCCATCCCGATGGTAGAGTGGTAGCTGTTGTTGTACGCAAACTCCACCAAGGGTAGGTGGTCCTCCCAGTTACGACCAAAGTCATGGACACATGCGCGGAGCATGTCCTCGAGAGTCTGAATGGTCCTCTCCGTCTGACCATCCATCTGAGTGTGAAAGGCTGTGCTCAGACGTAGCTGCGTCCCGAACGCCTCCTGCAACCCCTTCAAAAGGTGGGAAGTAAAGCGAGCATCTCGATCGGAGATGATAGATGATGGCACACCGTGGAGCCGCACAATCTCCTGAACGTAGAGACGTCCCAAGCTCTCCATTGAGCCCTACTCTCTGATGGGTAAGAAGTGTGCCGACTTGGTGAGTTGGTCAACAATCACCCAGAAGGAGTCGTGACCTCTGGAAGTGCGTGGAAGTCCAGTCACTGAGTCCATATATATTCCATCCCACTTCCACTCCGGAACCTCCCAGGGCTGTACCAAGCCTGCTGGTACCTGATGCTCTGCCTTCACCTGCTGGCAGGTGAGGCATCGAGAAATGAACTCTTCTACTGCCTTCTTCATGCCCGGCCACCAGTGCTGTCGTCTGAGGTCCTGGTATATCTTCGCCACTCCAGGATGTACCGCCAATGGAGAAGTGTGAAACTCTCTCAGCACTTCCTCTCGCAAAGCGACTGGTACCATGGTACGTCCTCTGAAAAGGATGTCGTGCTCTGCTCCAAGGGAGAAACCATCAGGTGCCTGTCCCGAGGATATCAGTACACGCCGTGTCTCACAGTCAGCGTCCTCACGCTGTGCCTCTCTGACCCGCTGCAGTAGTGGAGGTGTGACTGTGAGAGACTGGAGGAAGGCTGCTCCATCTCTATCCACAAAGGATATCTGCAAAGAGGCTAGCTGCTACGTCGACTCCTCAAGTAGATGAATGCCCGTCCTCCTGCTGAGGGAATCGGCTACCACGTTCCCCTTTCCAGGAGTATAGACTATCTCAAAGTCATAGTCCTGGAGGAACTCGAGCCATCGCCGCTATCTCAGGTTCAGGTCCTTCTGCGAGAAGATATACCTAAGACTCTGATGATCGGAAAAGACTGTAAATCGCACGCCCATCAGGTAGTGTCACCATGTCTTCAGAGCGAAGACCACTGCTTCTAACTCAAGGTCATGGGTAGCGTAGTTCTTCTCATGCGGCCTCAACTGACGTGATCCATAGGTGATCACTGCCCGCTCCTGCATCAGAACACATCCGAGTCCGGTCCCTGATGCATCGCAGTAGACTACGTACCCTACTCCCTCCTCAGGCAACCTCAAGATAGGTGCGCTGGTCAATCTCTGTCTCAGCTCCTGGAAGCTCTACTGACAACTGTCTGACCACACGAAGGGTTTCCCCTTCCTCCTTAACATACGGAAAAGCTGCAAAGATTTCTCCTTTGCCGAAAAGTGAAATCCGGTCTCATCCCCTAGATGAACCACGATCCTTGCCTAATAAAGTCAATCCCTTCATGATTAGTTAATTCATGGCATGGATGACGTCGTAAGGCCTGGATGCTGCTACCAAGAGATCCAACCGTTACTCTCGCCTCCAAGGGTTGAGTCACACTTTCGGCATCAGTGTGTGGTCACTGGGTTTCTTCCAGTAAGAATCTCGCAAGTGTGGGTCAAGTCAACAGTTTTTAACCGGCACCTCTTAGTAAAAACAAACAAAAGAAAAGAAAACAAAAGTCACCAAGGAAAGTATCTTTTATTACTTCAACTTAAGGTACAAGGACACAAAGGAAACACAATCAACGAAGCTAGAGGAATTATGGGCAAAGGCCTCTATGCCTGGAGCTAGTCCCGCACTAGTCCACCCGCTTTCGGAGCTCCATGATCGTAAGCTTCAGCTGCCTGAAGCTGTGCTCTCCCCTGAGGTCGGGGTGGACATCCTAGTGGTGGTGGTGGTAGAGCCTCAAAGCATCACCCACCACCTGCTGCTCGGCCAGCTCCTCTGCCTCGTCCGCCTCCTCCTTGCGGACCGCCACGGTCGAACCTCTGCCTCTGCCTAGGTAGTTCCTCAACCGTCTGTTTCTCCTCTGCATGGCGGGTTGGGCAGTCACGAGACATGTGGCCCTGCCTGCCGTACGAGTAGCACTGTTTGCCTCTCGAAAGACTGGCTCCACGCTGTGTTCCCCGCACTACTGAGCCAGTGTCTTGAGGTCGTCTTCCTGAAGGTCTGGTCTGCCTGGACCCCTGAGTCATCCGTCGACTACCTGCTGCAGAAGACTCTACTACGTGCCACCCTACGGTGGGTCTCGGTGCTGGTGTAGACTCAGCAAGGAAGCTCTCGATCAGAAGGGCCCGCTCTAGTACTCCTTTCTGAGTCGGTATGCTGAGGGAGATCAGCGATGCCCTGATCTCGTGTCTCAAACCCTGCTCGAAGGTCCAGGCCCGGAAGAATGGGTCCCGTACCATGTCGGTCGAGTAGCGCGAGAGATCAGTAAATCTCGCCGAGTACTGAGTGACCGTCATACTGTCCTGCCGCAGCTGAAGAAGCTCCTGGATACGCACCGCACGAAGGGTGGCTAGGACGAACTCCGAGCGGAAGATGCTCTCAAAGTCCGTCCAAAGAAGAGATGCCTCATCGTTCACCTGGAGCATCAAGCTCCACCATCGTCCTACTTCTGCTTGTAGTAGGCTCGCAGCGAGGATCACCATGAGGTCTACTGGTGTCCTCACTAGACTAAACACACGTACCACTGCCTCCAGCCAGTCCTCTGCTGCCTGGGGGTCCATCTCCCCGTGAAACCTGGGTGGTCGCTGGCGCTGAAACTCATGCAGTGCGCTGAGGCGACGTGCATCGTCAGCGGCTGGTTCTGGAAGCATCGGGGGCTCGGCGGGTAGAGCTACCGCAGGTGCCACTGCTGACAAAGGGCCCTGCACCGAGGCCTCGTCACTCGGTGGGCTGTCGTCACACTCGACTCTCGGAACCCTAGCTGGCTGCCATCGTGGGGCCATCCTGAAAAGGATCAGGTGCGCCACGGTCAAACAGTATACCTGGTGAGCTGACACAAGTAAATCAAAATGAAAACTTTGAAACACACATGCAATCAATTCTTTCGTGCATTAAGTCGGAAATCAGAAGTCAGGGTCCTGGTGTACGGATACGTCGGCCGCCGCACCAACACTGGACTCCCTGGATTGAGAACCACACTCAATACGCTAAACATTATTGCTTCACATAGAAAAGATCAGAGTTCGCAGTAGAACCGAACTCCTCTGATACCAATTTGTCACGACCCGCCCTCGGGGTCCGTGCCGTGACTACCCCAAGCACGCCTTCCATAGGCCAGGGGCTGGCGACTAGCACCAAGGCGTAATTCGCGGTAAAAAGGGAAAGCATTGCCTTTGTAAAGTAAACAAACACCACAGAGTAAGCAAGCGGAAATTAAACACTAAGTAAAAACAGAGTACAACTGAAAGTGCGGAAAAGTAAATGGGCCAGTATACAAACCCAAACTGAAAGTAAAGTACAAGTCGAAAGGGAAAACAACAACTGTAAAGTAAAAGCCGCGACACCGAGCTGTCCACTGGAAATCCCACCGGATGGGTGGGTACAGATAGCTCCACTGCTCCTCAGGTCCCGCCGTCCGCTCCGAGCACGTCCCGCCCAGTGGTCCACCTCCAGGTACCGTCCTGCTCTACAAGCCTTAGCCAAGATCAACGCTGTCCGTCGTCTGCAACCAACACAACGTAGTGCGGGCATAGCCTGTGCAGGGGTGAGTATAAGCTACTCAGTAGGGACCCCGAGACCCCTGAAGGTCTCTCAAAATCCACAAAGGATAAACCTCAAAGAAAGGTTCAATCACGAAGTAACAACCGACACTGCTTAGGTATATGCCCATACATATACCTAAGTCATCAATTTCAAATACGCTCCAACCTCCGAGCCCAAGTACAACTCAGTCCACACAGGAAAGTAAACGTATTCCACACAGGAAAGAAAAAAGTAATCCACACAGGATAACACAACACAATCCACATAGGAAAGCAAAAGGATTCAGCTCACACAGGTATACTTCTTCGAAAGATGATAAAGATGATCTCTGGTCAATCTAAGTCGTCGTACCCATGAAGGATCGATAGGTAACAAACCCCCGCAAAAGACCCACACAGGATCAGGCCCATACAGGACCTGTAGGCGCTTGTTCACACAGGATCGCTGAGCGCAAAGACCCACACAGGATCGGACCCACACAGGATCGGGCCCACACAGGACCTGTAGAACTGATCCACGTAGGATCGCTGAGTGCTGTAGTCGTCGTCGAATCCACACAGGATCTCTGTACTGTTTTCGTTGCAGTCACAATAGTAGTAGCAGTATCAGTCGCAGCCAGCACTAGGGTTCCCGCACACAGCAAGCTTGTTCAGGAGGGTCCGCTCCACGAGCCGAGAGGCTGATACATCAACTGTCACAAAGTCCAGAGTTGATGTATCCAAATGTTCTGTATTGTCAACAGGAACTCAACGCAACAGACGGTGCGTCGATCGGACGCCCGGTCTGAGAGTTATTGGCTTTTTCGTCCCAGGGACCCGGTTGGTTTTTAAGGAAAAACCAACCCGACCGTACTCCACCTGCGTCCAAACCTCGGGCGGAGTATGCGAAAAGATCCGTCTCACTAAGAGGAACACAACAAAGCTGACGACACATCAATCGGACGTCCGTAGCTCAAGATATGAGTGTTTCAGCTCCGAAGGCCCGGTTGGTTTTGTGTACGAACCAACCCAGCCAAACTCAAAGTGTTCTGAAACCCTAAGTACAATATACCGAATCGACCGTCTCGATCCAAGGATCGCAATGCCGCTGACGGTTCGTCGATCGGAGGTTCGTGGCTCATGTTATGGCCAAAAGACCGAAAACAATTCAAAAACGGGGGGTCCGGGCCCGGGGCGACCCGGCCCGGCCGGCGGTGGTCCGGCGCGGAGGTGCGGGCCGGCGCGGTCCGGCACGACGACGCGGCCTGGCGCCGCTTGGTGCCACGTGCGGGGGGCAAGGCCCCCGCTTCTTCAAATTGGCGGCGCGGCTTTTAGACGCGCCTTTGGAGAACCAGCCCCCCCTCGTGGGGGCCTGCTTTGAGGAAACCGGGGGGCTGCCTGTGCCCCTTATTGAAACCGCCCCCCTCTCATAAAAGGGGGGCATTTGAGTTGACTGGGGGAATTAAATTCCCCCGGTTTTCCCCTTCCGGTCGGCCCACCTGGCCGACCGGTTCTTCTTCAACGGACCGGCAAAGCCGGTCCCCTTCCGGCTTCCAACACCGGCGGCCCGGCAAGCCGCCGGTCTTCCCGTCTCGCCGCGGCCCGTAACCGGCCGCGGTGTTCGTCGTCCGGCACGGTGCGACGGCACCGCGCCCCTCCGCCGCGGCACCGCTCCGGCCGCGGAGCCTTCGATTCCCTTCGACGCGGCGTGACGACGTCGCGTTCATGATAAACTTTTAGTGGCGCGGCGCTACGACGCCGCGCGATTATAGCCTTGTGATTCCCGCGTGGTGCGACGACACCACGCCATCTCGTACATCCGCAAGGAAATAATATTCAAGAACAGAGGAGGGGGAATTCAGCCGTGTTTGTGCGGTCCGGCCCCCCTCTCGTTAGTCGATAACACATAACAATAAACCTCAAAAATTGTCAAGCTAGAACCAAGAACGAGAATAAATAATTAACCAACAACAACCCCTACCTTGGTTTCAAGATCGAAGATCATCAACGACCCGCGGATGACAACGTTGCGGAGGTCGGGCGTCGCGGTAATCGTTCATCAAATCCGTTGACGAAGAGGTACGTCCGAAGAGGTACGTCGTTGGCGAATCTTCGTAAGCCGACGAAGGAAGTCCGAGGAGGAAGCGACGTTCCGTTTCGTCAACACGGAAGGCGTCGTCGATCTTCAAAAGCAACTGGCTACGAAGAAGAGAGGAGCGGCGTTCTTCGTCAGAGCTCGAAGGTTCTTCGCGTTCTTCGTCAAAGTTGAAGAAGAAGAAGGAGAACCCAAAATTCTCTCAAGAAGGCTAGAGAAATCTAACCAAATAAAATAAGCTAAGAGCTTATTTTATTTACTCAACCAAACCTTTTGAAATTCAAAGGTTTGAAAAAGATTAAACAACTCAACCTAATTAATAAGCTAAGTTGCCAAGATCATTTAAAAGGGGAGTTAAGGGAGTTTTGAGAGGAGATGAAAAGTTGGGTTTCGTGTGGGCCCCACCACACTTAATCCTCCAATGGGAGGTTAAGTGGATGTGGGTCCCACCTTTAACATCCTTTGAGAGGAGTTAACCAACAAGTAAGAAAAATAAAAAGTGTTCCACATTTTTATTTAACTTCTTTTAATTCTCCCAAAAACTAACTTTCATCCTGCAAAAAAAGCAACTTCGGAAAAGGTCTCCTTAAGCGAATATCGGTGCTGCGAGTTCATCAGTGTCCTCGGATTTCAATTCTGAGCACCGGATCAAAGGTTAGAAATTCCCGCTCGTTCATTCACTGAATGTACCCGAGCCAAACTTTGGAAAATAATTCCGGGCACTCCGGGCCTCGGAATCAGGTGCCGTCAGAAACCGCACTCTTGTAAAATTCCAAAGAAAATTAAGAAAAAAAATTCCCTTGAATTTTACGGGTCTTTACATTTATAGTGGGTGTGCCATCAAAAGGTGACAAAATAACATTTTTTGAAAAATACTTATTTTACCCGAAAAATCAATTTTGTTCTAATACCATGTTCTAGAATATATGTAAGATGAATGATAATGTTATAAAATTTAAAATGTGGTTAATAATATTCATAATTTCTAGTTCATAATAATATTATAACAATATATCGTTATTTAGTGAAACTCGGTATTGCATACAACAAATGTTATTGTGTAAGGTCGCTCTTGCATGCAACACAAGCCTAGAATAGTTTTTGCATATACTACAAGAAAATACGGTGTTGCGTATTGCGCAAGCTAGTCCTGGTGTATCAAACAACACAATAAATCAAAGAAATTAAAAATTATATTTCTTATAAAATCTCGTTATGCTACATTCTACCCCCTTAAAATGAATTTTTCCCTCAAACTTCGTCGGAGTTATAAATTGTTTACTACTTGAAAAATTATGTCATAGAAACCCAAATCGTAAAAAGGAATGATACACCTTTATTTTAAAAAGTAAAGTAAGAAATATAATAATTACCCAAATTAACTCATCACTGGGTTTCCACATCGGAGAACATATGTGAAAACATTGATATGGAAGAGAAATCAAACCATATTGTTCTGATGAAGAGTGGTAGAGAACATGGATATGAAAAAGCCAACAATCCCAAGGACATAAATTTGTTATGATCTACGGTACCATATGATTCATCGGATATGAGGGTACTAGGAAAAAAAATTTAGTTATCAAAATGATTTCCCTAAAGATGATGAATATTTTTTTCCATAAGGATAAATACTTACCTGATTTCAGTGTAATATCATCGTTGGTTAATCCGTGAAGAATTTCCACTTCATCACTTATTTAAATAAATGAATTTGAAATTTTCATTCTGGAATTTTTAGCAGATCATGCGATAGAATGATAGGTCATTCAATGTATCTTTATCACAAAAAGGTTAGCACAAATTATTAAATATACATAAGTCCATCTATGGTGAGATTATCCATATATTATTCCAAAAATGGACTTCTACTTCATCTATAATATCATTTAATAAAATAAAACTAATTTCTACTAGCTAGGGACTTCATGTAGTCCAGTGGTAGACAATAAATCCCTGTCGCACTATGATTGTGGGTTCAATTCCCGCATCGTTGTCTGACGCGACGGGTTTTCACCCATCCTACGTGTTGTCCTTTTTCTAAAACTATAAAATTATAACATTTCAGTAATATATCAAAAAGTTATAGCCTTAAACAATACTATCTGATGTCTAACTTAATCCATTCCAATATTTAGGCTTATCCAAAATAATTTTATCCAATGTCATAGTATAATGAAAAAGATTACTAGAGAGGTTATCTGCCAAGAATGCGAATACCATCATTTATCCCCCATATATCACATGATATATATTTTTTTCACATTTCAATCATTTAAATACCTTAATAATCTATTCTCATGAAACATTAATTACCATAGAACTTTAGTCAAAACATTAATACATTCAAAAATTAACTCTTTTCACATTCCAAAATCCCAAAATTTCTATATACTAAAACCATGATATCACATTGTCCTTATAACAGTCATGAGGTCATTAATACTATCAAACATATCATTATCTCTTTATCCCTTCATTATGTGAAAATCATCTTCTTTCCAAAAATATTTCAATTAATTTTCATGGTTACCGGTACTATACAATTATTGAAAACCACAATAAACTAATACATAGATATTCCAATATTCCATGATACTAAAAATGAGATTCCACAACACTATTTTGGAATCCTGTTACATAAACACTTAATCATTCCACCACTTCGATGTCATATTCTACATCGAAAATAGTGAATGCATGTGAAATCCCTTTTTCCTTTTCCTTAATAGGTTGTTGATGTCGATCAACATTAACCCTTGGATTAGGGCATTGATTAACTTATTTCCCCGTTTCCCTGCACATGTAGCATTGAATTGTTGGTGGGGCATTATCTATAGTCTTTTCTCTATTCACATCATTAGCTACACTTTTCCCATTACTTTGGCACTCAGCTACTTGATGACCTTCTTTTCCATACTATAAAAAATTTCTATTCCCTTTAAGACAATCTCAACCATGTTTCTTTCAACACTTTGAGCATAACAAAACATTTTTCTTCTTTTCACCATATTTTTGAGATTTTTCGTTGAACTCCATCTTTAATTTCTTCTCAAAACCATGAGACGGATATGTAACACCATCTTCTAGTTCTACCTTGATAGCACAACGCACAATCTCTTCATATCTAGTGAAGTATCTTATTGATAATGCCTTTCGAAGACCTGGTTTTAAAGCACTAAATAATCGATCATGTTTACTTCCAGGTTGGATGATAAATCCATATGCATACCTTGCAAGACTTGTAAAATTCGCTTCGCATATACCAACGATTTCATCATCCTTTTTCTTAAGTACAAGGAACTCCTTTTCCATATTCGTTCGAAGAATATGAGGAAAGTAATTTTTAAAAAATAATTTCTTAAACTCATCCCATTCTATGGATTCAATTTCATCTTGGGGCCTCATATTCTTAATTAGAGTCCACCACTGGTCTGCTTCACCATCTAAACGGTAAATATCCTAAATAAATTTTTTATGTTCTTAATAACGATGTATGGAAAATATATTTTCAATGGTACTGATCCATTATTTTTCAATAAGTGGACCTGATGACCCATTTAAAGAAGGTGTACGTTGCCTCATGGAGGACTCAATATAATATTGTTCCCATCTTTACACATTTGGAAGTCCAGAATGATTCATAGCTTGTGTAAGTATAGAAATGAGTTTTTTCACTCCATCTCTCATAACATTGGTTTGTTCAGAAGTAAAATCAATAAATTTTCCATTACATTGATCAACATAGTTCCTTTGGGTTCCATCCATCGTCTAAAACCAAAAAATAATTGTGTGACTGGAAAAAATCATGGTCGGAAAACAAAATAATAAAGGGGGAGTACCTTCAATATCTAATATCTTAGGTTTAATTCTAATATTGTTACCGTAATTCTAGGACTAAATCTTATAATTATACTTATCCTTAGGCACATCCCTATACATACCTTAGAAATATCTCAAGGGATCTCAAAAATGATTTTGCATCCTAGTTTCAAAAGGTTAACTAAACATTTCCTCTAATACCAACTGTAGAGACCTAAGATTAATGTACATGGAAATTACATTACTTTTTTAGAATAATTAATATATATAAAAAATATACACCCAATGACCATAATAGATTAGTGTTTTTGGAAACTCGGATCAAAATTTTCTATTCATCATGAAAGATCTTCAACATCTCCCATAAAGTTCTTCCCAATTTTTTTCTCACCCAAAATCGTTCTTTATATCCAGGGGAAAGGAAAACATAAAAGGGTGAGATCAAATGCTCAGTAAGTGTATCAATGGAGAAAATGAAACAAACCATATAAATTTGAACCTAAAAACATGAACATGATGTTTAAACATCAAAATCTTGAGTTTTGAAATAAATCATGGAAGTACATAAGGCATAGATAATAATGGAACATTAATCACGATACAATATCATGTGAATAAAACATGTAATTATGGAAAACCATTAAGAACATGTTATTATTTCCGTAGTAGCCAAGTAATTGCTTCCAAGACCATTATAGTGGACAAAGTCCATCACTGAACTGAGGTTACTTGCCGTTCCAGCCCTGTATTACAGAACCAGATTCACTTTCTGTTCCATCCATGTCTATCTCATTAGATATAAATCGTTACCCAATGCATTGGAGGTAGATATAGGTCCCTCCCATCTCATAATGAAATCATTCTTACTTGTGCCACAAAATAAACATAAGTAACTCATCATAACCCAAAGAATAATATGGGTTTCAAAAACATCATCCAATAATAACATAATCCATATAAAACAAATGAATATTATTTCATCATAAGAAATATTAAACCCTTTTAATAATAGATACATTATACTTGAAACATAAACATACAAAATAATTCCATCTAAAATGGAAAATAGTTTTGATAAAATAGTTGAAATGAATTTTTCAGGAAAATATCATTTTCCTTAAAAATCATTTTCTTTTCACAAAATGCCATGCACTTTTAAAAGAAAGAAATTTTTGTGGAAAATAATAATGAAATTTTTTAGATTAATCTTCATGAATATAAGTGGTTATGAAACTGTAAAAATCTGTTCATGCCTTAAAAGTTAAAAAACATTCTTGTCGTACTATGGCTGGAAAATCCAATAAAGTATCTCATACTGAAAATGACAAAAGATTCCTTTAATATCTTTCGATAAAAATTCTACAACTAGAAAAATTGGATTTAAAATTTTTTAGGAGGATATATATAATATTACAGATTGAATAAATATGGATGTGGAGGATAATTATTCGCCAGTAAATACTGAAGTACAAACAATCTTGGATAAAAATGAGATTGAGAAATTTTCTGTTACCTTATGTCGAATTTCTTCTATATGTTTCTGAGACTCCTATATAGTGGTTTTAAACACACTATTTACTTGTAACAGAGCCATAATTAGATTTATGATATTATATATTATTCACTTATGACTTTATATTACCTGTTCATTTGTCAATTCCATGTTAAAGTAGTGTTTTGGATAAATTGTTTCATTTATCGCACATGTTTTGACTTGTAATTATTTATATGATTACTTAGATCATGATTACTTACTTCTAGAATGTAAAACATGATTTATATATAATATATATTCATAATATAACATATATATAATAGATCGATTAATGGAATGAAATACACCATTCATAGAGACGGTATTCCATACATACGCAAGAACACTGTTTTCATTTCCTTATTAAATTGAATGGAAGGGAGTAAATAATATATAAATAAATCCAGTATCCTTATTATGTCATTTATTTCATGATTAAGTATTATATATACTTTATAATCATTCTGGAATGGTTAACATGGAGAATGAATCTCATCGCTTCATGGAGATGGTAATGCATACGTACGCAAGAGCGATGATATCATTCCCAGAATAATTGAATGGAATCGGAGTGTATTATAAAATATCTCAGAATCAGTATGATTTTATAATAATAATATATAGTTATTATTTCCACCATTATACCCATCAATCTATTGTTGTGGTGGAAAATAGTTTACACCGCAGCATGGAGACGGTAAGTCGTACGTACACACGCGCATTGATTTCATTTTTCGTAGGATGGATAAAAGGAGAAATAGGTTTGTTTCATATTTATAATAAAATACCAGTATATTAGTGATACTGATGTTATTTATTTATAAGGAAAAAACTAAATAAGAGGATGTACGAGAAGAATGAATCTTGACAGAATCGGTTGAAAAGATTACCTCCTCCTCGACCTGCCTCTTTTAAACTTCTTCTTAGGGCCCTAGAATTGGTCTTTTGAGAAGAACCGAACCGTTATTATATAACTAGAGAGGATTGGGAGAGGAATCGATAGGTTTTGGTGGAGCTTGAAGGCATAAAATGGAGTGAAGAGAAGATGGACGAGATGCTCTTTTATAAGAGAGGAGAGTGGAACTTTATGAAACTCTTAAAAATATTAATTTATAATAAAATTAAAACCCACATAAAAACCTCAAAAATGACCCAAAATCGAAGATTATATGAGATAGGGTTGTAATATCATCAACCAAAAAAGTTCAGACAAGTGTGGAATTTATTTTAAACCTTATCATTTTTATTTATCCTTATTTAATATATTTAATTTTATTTGTTGTAATAATATTATAAATTTTAAATTGTTATAAATAATTACTTATGTGTTGTGAATTGTCTATAATTAGATAAATTATGAAATTTTAGACCATATAAGTTTTAATTTTTTATTTTTTATTTTTTCTGATTTTTCAACAATTAAATAATATGTTATTTTTATAAAATACCAATAGTGTCTATTTTGATAGTATTCAATAATTTTAGTTTAAATAAAAAACAAACAGAAGATATGTTCAAAAAAAATATTTAATAGATTCCTAACATGTCATATTTTTATTTAAAATTCATGGAGCACATTAATTAGTTTATATAATATTTATTTTAATATTTTTAACACCATTTATTTGATATTTCTCTTAATAAAATAATTACTACAACATTTTTGTATAATTATTTAATATACATATATTTTACATAAAAATTAAAAATATAATAATATGATAAATATAAATGTAATATATTTCCTAATAATACTTTTAGTCAAAGTTATCTTCTAAAACTCCCAACTTTTAAAATGATATTATTATTAAGTTATGAAGGTGAAAACTTTGACATCATTTAAAATAAAATAATATAAATGTCATAATCTGTTTTATAAGGCAACAAATAGTCAATAAGTGTACCCTTGGATGATTAGGGTATATATATACTCGACCAATAAGTTTTGGTTAAGTTTAAGGTCATTTTGTTGGGTATTATTATTTTAATAAAAACAATATTATTGATTTTTCACTGAATAAATAATTTCTGCATCATTAGTTTATAAGCTATTAAGTTAATTATATATTTCATAAAAATCACACAAAAAATCCACGACGAAGAAAAAAAATTATCTTTAAAATGAGTATTTAAAATTGAATTTATATTCTTTATAGCCTTATAATAAAAAATCTTTAATTATTAATGTTTGAGTGAGACATATTTCACTTTATTTAAACAAAATAAATTAAAGGTCTTAATCACATCCACAATTTTTCCAAAAGATACCATTTCGACACAAGTATATTTTAGGACGAAATATAATAATCCAATTATATTAATACAAGTGTTAGGGTAGTTTTATATTATTATTTTTACCCTTAATTACCTGATTTATCTTTAACTTTATTAAATAAAATTTATCATAGTTACTATTCATAATGTCTAAAAATAAAAAGTATCCTATTAACATAATTTGGACCTACCAGTTCCAAATATGGAATCCATTTTTCCAAATTCAAAACACAGAAGTTGCAGTATTTAATTTAAAATTAATCTGGCTGTTGAGAAAGTGGGTTCTAAACGTTAAAACAACATAAAAGATTGAAATGTTTTTACCTGTGAATTCAATGAAAAATTAATGATAATGACATACATAATATTAAATGGAAAAAATATATTCTATTTATAATTTAAAACCATTAAATAATAAAATTTAACCATATAAATTATCTTGATGAAAAAATATGGTTTTAATTAAAATGTAGCGTATTTTTACAATTCATCAAAATATGAAAGTGAATAGAAAATTATTAAAAATTATCCAAAGTAAATTTTTATATACCTAATGAAATTAATACGTTTATTTTGTCAAATTAAACTCATAAATTTGTCAAAATCTAGATTTATAGTGGGTGTTCCATCAAGAGACGGGAAAATTGCATTTTTTTGAAAGATATTTATTTTACCTGAAAAAATTATTCTGTTCTCATACAATTTTCTAGAATATGTGTATGATGGATTATAATGTTATAAAATTAAAAATGTGGTTAATTATTTTCATAATGTCTAGTTCATAATTATATTATAACAATATATCATTGTTTAGTGAAACTCGGTATTGCGTACAACACATGCTATTAAAGAAGGTCTCTCTTGCATGAAACACAAGCTAAGAATAGTGTTTACATATACTACAAGCTAATTCGGTATTTCATATAGTGCAATATAATATTGGTGTAGCGTACAAAAAAAGACATCAAAGAAATTAAAAATAATATTTCCCATAAAATCTCGACATGTTACACATGATGCCAATACCAATAGTGTCTACAAAAAAATCAATAATGAGAACTATAAAAAATTTCAATGTTTAGTATATCATTTGTATAATAGTTATAAATGTTGAATGTAAGGTCGATATTATCCTTTCTATCCAAACATTGATCCCTGTACACAATAGACAAGTTCCCATAACATGGGAAACTGTAAATTATAGGTAAATTAGTGTAATATAGTCCATTCTATCAACTATAAACTGATACCCAATAAAAGGAAATATGTTAGCATAGAAATATAATACAAAATGGAATTTTCCAATAATAAAGTTTCAAAATACATATAATTCTATTCCATGTAATCCAGTGTCAGACCATGAAGGGTAAGATCCATAGTATATAAGACCAATTAATAGTCATCGAGTCCTAAGAGAATATCAATGGAATCTTGCTAATTAATTCGGAGGATTCCAAACAAAATAAAAATAGATAATTCACAATGTATGTCCTAGAAATCAAAATTCAATTGTTATAAAGGCCTATGAAATCCTATGGAATCGAGATCCAAGGAGAAAATATTTTTGAAGAATCATCTACATTAGTAAAGATCTTTTAAGTAGAAATTTTCATGACATCTATTGAAATGTGGATCCATATACATATTCTAAGGAATCCACAACCATTATCAATTTACCAATGGATTATAAATCATCATAGAAAAAATTATTTCATCCAACCAATTAAAAATTTTAAATATAAAACATTTTTCAATTTATCCATTTCAATCAAATGGAATAACATATAAAGGAGGAAACAAAAATCTCCTCTAAATTAAATTCAATTAAATTTAAATATTTCATTTACAAATAAGAATTTAAAATAAATTTATCAAAAACTTACATATTTAATAAATTATCTTTATCTCTTCCACTAATACTAGTTATCTCACATGATCCCAATAGGGTGGTTCCCCATTGTAAAAAAGGGCACACCACATGTGTGTCCTAGCTTGGGGATAACAACCTACAACCATAAAATAGAACAAAATAGGAAACCTAAACAGGTTAAAAATAATTAATTCATGGAATTAAATTAATTATAATGCTAATTCCATAAGGTTTGTGTTGTAGAACAAATTATGAAATATATAAAACAACCAAATAAAAATGGTAATGATATAGACCACCTACTATATACAACTGTGGAACACTCATCCGATATTGACATCTAAACTAGTCATGATCAAGAGAAAAAAGATGACTGAATTAAAATACTATAATTATGTCATATTACATTACACCAAAATCAACAATTATATATTAATAAAAATAGATATTAAAAATAAGATTGAACAACATACCATAATATATCATCGGAGTCCAAAGGACTTCGAACCCTTGTCAGGATGATGAATCAGGAAAAAAACCTATGATTATAGATTCAATGAAAGATCCAAAACCCAAACCTATCTTCTATAAGTGGAAGAGGAAAAAAATTGATTTTTTATTAATTTATGTTGGTAATTTGAACATTTTATATAAAAAACATGGGATTCATGATTTTTTCTACATGGTCAGGAAAAATATTCTCCAAACGTGTTCCCTTATCTACCATTGGGGGACCTCTCATGGTTCATGTACACAGTTTGGGTAACCATGATAAAACATTTATTTTAAACTCTACTAAAAATTATCGTTCCCCATATATGTGTGGCACCCTGGTTGCATTATTTCCTCAAACTATGTGGCATCATGCTACCCTTTTTACATCTCTGCATGGTTACACATAACCATGAAACATGGGTTGCATGATCTCTACCAACCATCTGTCATACCTTTTATTCTCCAGAAGATGGTCTCGAGGATTTAAAAAATCCTTGTACACCCCCAAATCAAGATTTATCTCATTATACAGTCACATTAGGTCTAAATAAAGGATTTAATCTATAATGAAATAGATCTATATGTCAAGAAAAACCTAGTATCATAAAATATTACCACATTTAAAGAAATAATTCCCTAAATTTTACTTCCATGGTATTCAATAATCCATTGAGAATAAATATAACCCTAGTCATGTATGTTGGCCTCCCACTCTAAAGTTTGGCCCTATAAACTACCTTCCTTCCATAGCATCTATACTATAGGAACTGACTGTCCATATAGAACCATCATGGTAATATAAAAAATATTTATAGGATTCTCCGAAAACCTTCCATATATATGTATATCATCCTCATCTAGACGTATAGTGTGATATGGGTCTGAGTGATAATGGTACATCATAGATACATGGATGATTACATGCATGGATTGATACCTCTGAGATAACTACAATCGATTAGATAAAAGTAAGACTCTCTATAGAATCATTTATGATCTTACATATACTGGTGAAATATTACCCTAAAATTTAATTATTCTATTTCCCAACACCAATGAGATATGTAAAAGACCCAATCATTGACCTCAAAAATCTAGAGGTCTTAAAGGGAAATCAGAGTAATATTTTTATCTAAAACATGGAGTATCCATTTGATTTCAAATTCGATGGACCTTCTCTATAGTCTCCTGAAAGATATGAGGTACGAGTAAAACGACCTCCCCTTCATCTGACCAGCACAGTAGTTATTGCAAAGGCCTCTCACATATATCCTCATAAGGTTCCATTTATATTGTCTCATAATAGATATTATATTTTTAGAACACAACCAAGGGTTTATGTCCCTCCAAAGAGCCCCCAAAATAAAGTAATAATTCCCTAATAATGTCTTCTAACACCTAAATCATCCACTTTGACTACCCATCAATATGAGGGTTATATGTTATGATCATAAGTACCTGTCTACAAAAATCCCCTTGTATAATATTCGAGAATAAGATCATAAAAAAGTTGTACATATCCAATACCAGGGTTTCATAAACATTGTAAAGTTACACTATGAAATAGATATATAAGATCCCAAACTCATCTATTGATAAAATCTCCCAGATTGTCCAAAAATGAGTGACCTTAATGAGATGGTAAAAGACAACACACACAACATCACTACATCAAGGACACAACATCACCTGGTCATGAAATCCATTGCAACATCATTCCACATACACATGGGAATTAGAAACTTCTATAAAATCCATGATGGTATATGGTGTTCTCCCTTCACCTAAAGACAGGTGGAACATCTCATGACAAAACCAGCAACATCACATTTCATCCCCTACCACCTATATAGGTAACATAATATCATGATACATGTTTTTTTCATTGAGATGTAATTTTAGAGTTGATCCATGAAATTTATTCATCATCTTATCATCTATATCTTGTAGAACAAAAATATGACATTGAGTACATAAAATTTAATCCTTTTCCATTGTCCAATCAGGAGGAAGGTCCTAACTTACCAAAATAACCCATAGGACCATGTCTACATCATCAAATAACTATATCATCATCACTTTATATAGAAAAGTGGATTTCATAGCTATATAAGAGATAAATGTTTTCACATTGATATATTACACCTATACTTTCATATTATAGAATAATGTTATAAGAATCTAATCACTAATGGATTCCTAAATAGTTTGTAATTGAGTTATCCTACTTAGTGCATTGAAAACTGCAATATCATTAACATTTTTATAGGAAGGATGAATGTCAATATATTATATGTATTCAACTGATCTTCACTTACCACATTCAATTCATGCAATGTAAATATATAATTTAGTATTTTTCAGTCCTTGTGAACCAAAAAATTCATTCATAGTATATATTGAATCCAACACCACAAGGCAGAAACAAAGTCGACTAGCTCTAGATCAAGAATCAGGGAGTCCCTCCCATGTTTCCTTAAAAGATGATACATGTATGTCGTTACTTTCATCACCTAGATCAAAACTACTCCTCCAATGACACATAATATCTCACAATACAAAGTGTTTCTTCGGTAAAAATATGGAATACTCAAGTCTAACCCAAAAGTTTGTCTCCTTATCTACTCTTAAAATGTTTTATTGAAAGTATATGTATTATCAAACATTAGACCATTCTTAATCAAGATTTTAATATGTGATAGTATGTGTGGGAAGTCTAGTATAGAATTCATGTAATATCCATCTAGCCCAATGAAACTTCATATGTAAAATAAGTTCTTGATAATCTCTTAGGAAACTACAAATTTCACCTTCTTTGAGTAAACTAGTACTCATGTCTCTAACAAGGTGTGACCAATAGAGTGAACCATATTTATGAAGAAGAGGTGTATTTTGAGCTTAACATATAAATAATGAAATATCAGGGTATTCCAAATTATATCAAGATGTTTGTCATGGTCCTGTCGATTATGAGTATACACCAAGATATCATCGGCAAATAAAAACATAAACGAATATAGATAAGGATGGAAAAATCAATACATCAGCACCATTAAAACTACAAGAAAGTTCATTAGAAAAAAGTACATAATCAGAAACTCATATGGACAATACCTACTATGAAATATAGTTCATGGTATGTCTTTTGTTCAATGGCCTAACTTATGATATCCTAACCTTAGATAAATATTTTTGAAAACATGAGCTCCTCAGAGATGGTCAAAGTGGTCATATATCTATGGGAAGGGATACCAGTACTTAAATTTTATGTAGATCAATTAATGACAATGCACACAAAGGCTAAGTGGCCCATTTTAATCAAAAAAGGTCATATGAACCCCATAGAGATGTTTTGGGTCGTATAAACCAATTTAACTCTAAATCCCCTATCGTACTCTTTGGAACCCATAACTTCATAATAGTCATCTTGTATGGATGAATGGATACCAGTGTAGCTCATTCAACAAGGTTGATAGTGAAATCAACCTCTATCAAAGGCATTAAAAAAATTATCCAGGGAAAAGGCCCAAAAATATTCACCCAATGGAGTAAAATATTTCTGATTCTATACCCAGTCTTCTAGATATAAAGTAGAAATTAGGTCTTTCATTCAGCCCATCTGATAATTATTCTGTCCATATCAGATCAACTATGCTTCCCATTCACCCTTATGAATAAAAACCATACCCTATATTATTGTGATGGTCACCCTTTGTAGAAAATCTCAACATGGTATCAATAAAAAAAAAGATAGTCCATCTTGATTATGATGTCAAAATATATCATTTGAAGGGAAAAAATCCTAATAACTACTAGAGGGATAGTCATGTAGAAACAATGCACATTTCCCATCTAGCTATAATATCGACACTAGAATATATATATATATATATATATAAATATATATCACATTGACTCCTCAAACTCCGCCATTTTGATCATTGTGGAAAAAGATAGTACTACCAACAATAATAACCTATTAGGTACTCCCATCATGAGAATCAAAAAAAAACACTTCAGGTGAACATAAGTTGAACCACTGGCTTGAGAAGTTGAACATCCCTACTATCCACCTCAAAAATCACTTAGGATCTGTTATTTAATTAGTTCATGATTTAATATCACAGTAATATTAGTCAATCAAAAGAGACTGACATGTGAAAAGCATTATGTTTTTGACCATCCATGAATTGTATATCCCTTGATTTATAATCATAAATATATATCGGGGAAAAATGATGAAGTAATGTATATCATTCTTAATATTCCATGATAGCCATAGCATCATACTCCTAATGCATAAAATCTTGTTCCTTATCATCTCTCAAGGTTTCAGGAATTATGTAGTCAAATAACCTACATTGGAAATCCCACCAATTCTTATCTCACAACCTATTGTCAGGGTTAAAAATATCCCACCATAACTTGTATTCTCCTAAAATATGATATTTCATTATCATCACACTCCGTTAAGTAGGTGTACAATGATCCAAAAAAATAGAAAAATTAGTTTGAGTCCACAACTCAGAATCTTATAGAACATCATCCCTTGAAAATGTGAGTGTCATATACTAATGGAACAAAAAAATAAACTCTACCTTATATGAGGATATATGTGGTGGTACCTAAATAGTGTACACAAACCATTTAAAAATCTCTTGGAATTTGGAATATGTATCCTTATCCTATAAAATTGAAAGTTCTATGACTAGAACTAATTGTGGTTCAACTAGTATATAAGGGAAAATTATCAACAGAGAATGGTCATCTCCACCCTCCTGATGTATGAATGTATTTTATCATGGTGTCTTGCCTCTACAATTCCAATAACACGTTGTAACATCCCTGATTGATAAAGGGTAAAACGACTAAATGATATAACTCATGTCAACAAGGTGCCCCTTCCTTTTTGGGAGCCCATCTGATTAGAACTCCAAAGTTAATCATGCTTAGCATGGAGTAGTGATCAGGATGAGTGACCTTCTGGGATGTATCTCAGTGTGTGTGTGAGTGATGAAAAAACACATTATAAAGTACATGTGTTGGCCTGTGGGGATAGTCATTAGACAGATGACCCGTTTGGGAACATGGCTGGGCCCCATGGTGGGGACCACATTACCATGAGGCAACTGGGGTACATAGCGGGATGGGACCCAACGACCTTGTTATGACAGGGTGTCTGTGCTGTCAATGGGACCAAGATGTTACATTTGGTATCAAAGGTGGTAATCTGCCTTAAGTGCGGTACACTACCTGGCTTGAGATGTGTGGCCCACAACGAGGAAGTTGTGCTCTGGGGGGGGGGTGATTCTAACACCCCCGAATGATAAAGGGTTAAATGGATAAGTCATATAACTCATGTAAACATGGTGAACCATCCTTTTCAGGAGCCTATCTGATTAGAACTCCAAAATTAAACATTCTTGTCCTAGAGCAGTGATCAAGATGTGTGACCTTCTGGGAAGTTTTCATGGGTTCATGTGAGTGAGGACAAAACACAATAAAAACGACACATGTTGAACTGTGGGGATAGTCATTAGTCGGATGACCTGTTCGGGCATGTGGGTGGGTCCCATGGTGGGGACCATGTGTCTGTCGGGAAACTGGGGTACCTGGAAGGCCGGGACCTGACGACCTTGTTAAGGTGGGTGTCTATGCTATCACCGGGTCTATAACAACCATGTTTTTTATTACACACTTAAACCTGATTTATTACATAAAATCCTCACTTGAAAAAACATGGAAGCTCAATAGGTCTAGTGTATTTGGATATTTGGATCATTACATAAAAACTTAAAGCATGATATAAAACATTTTTATTGAAAACTTATTTTACATGACCTCAACATTCCCGCGTACTTATCATTGCGTGGGATAACCTGATGACATGCATAAGAAAATGGTGTGACATATTTCCCTATAAAAGAATAAACATGGAATAAAATGAGGAATACAATACATGTTAGAATATATGAATATCAACGGAGCACAAGAGAAACATGAACATTAAAGAATGATGAGGCATGATAATCATAACATGTAAATGTGGCAACCACAATTAAAATGGAATTAGCATGAGCCAATGATCATTTCACATGAAGCATGAGTAAACACTTATTGAAAATTAAGCATGATTAAAACCTCATTGCACTAGAATTATCATGTTTAAGCACCCATTTCACATGATGTATCATGATACTATACTTTACCCAATGCATTGGAGCGCTATCAAGGCGTGCCCTTCTTAAACATTTCATTTCATGCATATGTGTTCCACATTGATCATATAACATGAAATAAATCAACATCATATGTTATTCCATGATTAAGTAATGTGGAATAAAAACATGAATGTAACATTCAGAATTTATATGTGAATAAAGGTGAATAACCTTGATGCGGTCTTGGGTATGGTATTCACTACACACTGATCTTGGCTTGGAAAAACACGGTGCAAATTCAGCATCATAACATCGTGACATAAGGATTCAGGTTAATATTTCATGAGAGATAAATGGGTGTATCATCATTTGTACATGAAATGGATAGTAAGGGGGTCATATATATACATGTCCCAACAAACATATTGAAATTAGATGCATAATTTAAAATAATTACCTTGATGTAAAAGAGTAGAGAAAAATCTCTCACGGAATTTTAGCATGGTAACAGGTGTACATGGGAGGAATTAATGAGAGATAAAGGGGTCTCCAATTATAAAAACATAATGATGGAAGTATGGAGATGGTGTGAAATCATACCCCATTATTTTTAATTTAAAAGAAAAATGTCATAATAACTTAAATAAAATTGGACAAAAATGAGAATGGAAGAAATACATTACTTGGAAGTGAGATGCCAAAGGCTTGGGAGATGCTTGAGAGAGTCTTATTGGGAGCTCGAGGAACCTTGGTATGATTCAAGAAAGATGATGGTAGGGTTTGGTCGAACTCTAAAGGCTTTGAGTGAAAAGTAAGTGGGATATTGGGTGGGTTTATATAAGAGAGGAGAGGAAAATCAGAATTATTTAGGTTTAGGACATCTCACATTAAACTAAACAAAACCACAGACCAGATAATGGATTTTACCATGGTTTTTTACTAAATGGGAGTGGAAAAAAATATTTTATAAGTCCAATGGACAATATTCTAAAAATAATAGGTTTGCTTATGTGGAGGTGAGTAACAGTCTCAAGGAATACAATTTTAAAATACTAAAAGATTTATAAGTCCTGGAGGGTCCATGAAATCTTTTTAAAATAATTCAAAAAAACCCATAATAACATTATTTTAAAGATAAAACATTTATTTTATGAACATAATGTTTATATTATTTTATTACATCACTATTGGGTCATTATGATGTCATAAAACACAGTACATATTTAAAAGGTATTTTATTTTTACCCAAAAATTCCACTGTCTTAGAAAATTATTAAAAATTAACCTTTGGATAATTTCAACATTGTGATTCCAAAAAATAATATTCATTTTATCTAAATAATTTTGTAAATATGTGAATTTATTACTTAAAAAAACTAACATTTACAAAAATTTCATCCGTTTTGACAAAAACAGTTTTCAAACCTTAATAAAAATTACAATTGCCATCATAAATTTATATGATAATTTATATTTAATAAAAAGTAATTTAATAATAATGATATATTATTAAAATATTATTTAATTCAAAAATCAATTAATTCATCTAAATAGATTTATTAGTTGAATATTAACTAAAAATACTATTTGTGCATTAAAAACAATTTACAATGTGACAATAATAAAATGAAGGAAAATTATTTATACAAAAATAATGTACATAGTCATAGTGATAGGGTCTAGTTAAATAACCCCTTATAACACCCACAGAAGACCGAAGGGTAAGGTGTGCAATGGTGATATATTTTGGGGTGGCTCGAATAACATTGCTCGGGTGGTAATCCTTATTAACTTCCACTTCTCCCGTAGTCGGTTTCGCTGAAGCTTAAAATGTTCAAGCAAGTCATGGTCTTGGTCAAGAGAGAAGACCAAGGATGCCACCTCCTTTATGAGTTCCAACAAATGGGCTTCATATGAGGAATGTCTACTGGATGAGGCCATTGCGACATTTTTCTGAGTAAATTGGATTTGTTAAAGCCCTATATATATACAAATCATTTGATCACTGTTCAATAGCTATATTATCAATGTTCAAAATTCATAATGGTATATTGCAATCCAAAAACTTAAAACCAATGATTTTCGCATTTTATATAATAATAATAAGACATTTAATTAGATCAAGATTTATTTTAATTAATTAATGTTTGGGTCGTTACAGTCTTCCCCCTGAAGATATTTCACCCCAGAAATTTATTTTTCCCACACTAAAACATATGTGGGTATCTTTTCTTCATAAATTCCCCCAATTCCCATGTCACTTCTTCAAACTTGTGGTTTCACCACAACATTTTGACAAGGGTTATTGTATTAATTTGTAGAACTTTTTCTCTACGATATAAGATATTCACTAGTTTCTTCTCGTTAGAAAGATCATCCTCTAGCTGTACTACCTCTAAAGAGAGTACATGTGAAGGGTCTAGCATGTACTTCCTTAATAGGGATACATGTAATACATCATGTACTTTAGACATGGTTGGTTGAAGTGCTAGTCGATTGTTCCCAACTCCCACATGATCAACAAACTCTAAGGGGTCGATGTACCTAGGACTTAACTTCCCTTTAATTCCAAACCGCATGACCTTATTTCAAGGAAATATGCGTAGAAATACCATGTATAAAACATTAAACTCATGTTCTCATCGATGGTTATATGCATAACTCTTCTGTTGACTCTAGGCTACCTTGATATGATGTTGAATGGTTTTCACCTTCTCTACCAATTCTTTGACCATTTCGGGTCCTAGCAGCTTACACTCACTAACATCATCCCAACATGCTAGTGTTCTTCAACTCTTCCCATATAGGACTTCATAAGGTTCCATTCAGATGCTCGATTGGAATATGTTATTGTAGGAGAAATCAAGCAGTTGAAGATGTGGGTCCCACCCTCCATTGAAGTCCATAGAACATTATCTTAACATGTCCTCATGTGTCTGAATAGTTCACTCAGATTGGCCATTAATTTGAGGGTGATAAGCGATTCTGAAGTTCGGCTTAGTATCTAGAGAATGTTTAAGACACTTCCAAAACATAGAGGTGAATCTTGGATCTCGATCGGATACAATAGATAGTGGTAGTACATGTAGCCTTACCATACACATAATATATATCTGTGACAGCTGATCTAATGATAAATCCTCTTGAATTGCAATTAAGTGTGTAGACTTTGTAATATGATCCACAATATCCAAGATTTCATTCTATCCTTTAGATGTCTTCGGAAGTCCGGTGACAATGTGCGTGGTGATTTTCTCCCATTTTTATGCTGGTATAGGCAATGGTTGCATCATCACCTTAGACTTCTTCCTCTCTGCCTTCACTTGCTGACACACCAGGAACTTTGATGTATACTTAGTGATCTCTTTTTCATATTATCCCACCAATAATTCTCTTGGAGATCTCATCACATCATTTTTTTTCCTGGGTAAATAGGGAAATTTGAACTATGCGCATCATCCAAAAGATCCTTTTCAGCTCCGAACATGATGAAACATGTAATCTTTTACCAAATCTCACATTTCCTTCTAATTTAACATTGATCTCCAAGTATTTACATTTTCTGGTAGCTTCCACTATTTTCTTGAATTCCCACATCATCATTTTGATCATCCTTTAACATTTCCAAAAGATACGGTTGAGAAATCATTTGAGAAAGGATTGATGATGTTACCTTCTTTATGATTCCCATGGTCATCTTCATCAAATCTATGAAGATTCGATCCTTCTCAATTATCATCAATGATATAATTTTTGTCTCCCTTATACTTAGATCATCCTCCACTTTTTTCACTTTCCCATGGAGGTAATGAATTGAGTAGTCATAGTATTTGATCAGCTCTAACCATCTTCGTTGGTGCATGTTCAACTCTTTATGTGTGAATATTTAATTGAGGATTTTGTGGTCTTTATATTTTTCACACTTCTCCCCAAAGAGATAATGATGCCAAATTTTTAAATCAATGATCACCGCAACCAACTCCAAATCATGTGTTGGGTAGTTCTGCTCATGAACATTCAATTTCATTGACGAATAGGTAATTACTTTTTCATTTATAATAAACACATATCAAGGGCCTTTCTTCGAAGAATCACGGAATACCACAAAATGTTCTCCACTTATGGGTAATGTGAGGACGGGCGTAGTGATAATGCTCTTTTTAACTACTTGATGCTCTCTTCGCATTCACCAATCTATGAAAACATTACTCCCTTCTAAGTAATCATGGTAAGAGTGTTGTAAAGTCATGATGAATTTCTTATAAATTGTCGATAATATCTAGATAACCCCAAGAAGCTATGAATATCTGTTACTAATTTTGGCCTCGGCCATCCCAAAATTTAATCAATTTTGGAGGGATGCACAGATATCCCATTACATGAGATGATGTGGCCTAATAATGACACATCCTTCAACCAAAACTCACACTTTTTTTTACTTTTCATAGAGCTTCTCTTTTTTCAAGGTCTCTAGTAAATCTCTTAAATGCTCATATTGAACCTCCATGGTATTAGATTATATCAGAATATCATATTTAAATACTACCACTAATTTATAAGGGTAAACCCTAAATACTCTATTCATCAAGTCCATGAATATTTCTATTGAATTAGTGAGTTCTAAAGGTATTACTATGAATTCATAGTTCCCGTATCTTGTATGAAAAGCAGTCTTGGGGATATCTTCTTTCTTCACCCTTACATGATAATATCCCAACCAAAAATCCATCTTGGATAACTATTGTGCTCCACATAGCTGATCGAACAAGTCATCGATTCTTAGGAGAGGATACTTGTTCTTGATCAAGTTTTTGTTAAGCTCATGATAATCTATGAAAAGGCACATTGACCCATCCTTTTTCTTAATGAAGAAGATTGGTGAACACAAAGGTAAAGCACTTGGGGCTGTGTTGATGCAAGATTAGCGAGTTGTGGCTTATGGGTCAAGGCAGTTGAGACCCCACGAGCAGAACTATCCCACTTATGATCTTGAGTTGGCTGTAGTAGTGTACGCCTAGAAGTGCTAGAAGAAATATCTTTTGGGAGAACGATTTACTGTGTTCACTGAACATAAGAGTTTAAAGTACATCTTCTCACACCGAGATATGAATATTCAGCAGTGATGATGGGTTAAATATCTCTAGTCTTTTGACTTTGAGTTGGTGTACATGCCCGGAAGGGGAAATGGTGTTGCTAATGCTCTGACCAGGAAGGATCAGAATCTGATGGTTCAGGAGTCCAACACCGAGTAGAAGGTGATGGCTTTGTTTGCAGAAATTCACCTGGAGATGAAGGAGGAGAGTGGTCAGGTCACTCTTGCTTACGTAATGATGGAGTCAACACATTTGACTCGAGTTAAGGAGGGTCATCTTGATGATCCTGAGTTTTTTATCATGAAGGAAAAGTGTAATGGTGGGGAGCTACCTTCTGGCATGGCCATTAGCGTGGATGGTGTTGTTTGTGTTCATGGTCCTATGGTTGTGCCAATGTGTGTATGAGAACAGTTGATGCGAGAGTTCCATGCATCAAAGTGGGCAGTGCATCATGGATTGATGAAGATGAACTATGATCTCCGAAGGTCGTTTTGGTAGCCTGGAATGAAGAAAGAAGTAGCGGGCTTTGTGGAACAGTGCCTTACCTATCAGCAGGTGAATGCCAAGCATCAATGCCCAGGTGGTTTTTTTAATCCATTTCCCATTATAGAATAAAAGTTGGATGATGTAACAATGGACTTTTTTGTGGGTCTTCCGAGGAAAACACAGAAGAATGATGCAATCTGGGTGTTTGTGGATCGGTTAACAAAAGTGGGTCATTTCTTACCAATTCGGGAGACCTTTATAGTCTACCAGTTGGGTGAGCTGTATGTTTTGGAGATAGTGCGGTTGCATGGTGTTATACGAACTATAGTTTCAGACCGAGATCCACATTTCACATCAGGTATCATGAAAGGGTTGCAGAATGCGCTTTGTACGTAGATGTTTTTAGGTACGACTTTCCACCCACAGATGGACGGGCAGTTGGAACGTACGATCCACATGTTGGAAGATATCATAAGAGCTTGTGTCTTGGACTTTGGTGGTTCTTGGGAGAGGCACCTATAGTTAGTTTAGTTTGCCTACAACTATAGTTTTCATGCTACAATTCAAATGGAACCATTTGAGGAGCTCTACTAGAGGCCTTATAGATCATCGTTGTGTTGGCAAGAGGCTGGTGAATTTGAGTTATTGGGGATATGTATTGAGTAGGAGACTTCTGTGAAAGTTATGTTGATCAGAAAGAGAATGGATACGGATTAGAGTAGAAACAATTTGTATGCAGATCGGAGGCGTAGAACAATTTAGTTGGGGTTGGAAATAAATCATTCCCTCTGGCGTCGCAGATTTTGGGTCACCGTCAGATTCAAAATGAGGGTAAGTTGGCGCCCAGGTATGGGGGACCTTTTGAGATCGTGGAAAGGATCAAACCAGTGGCATACCAATTGGATCTTCCACATAAATATGGTGGGATGCATGATGTGTTTAATGTGTCGCATCTTTGACAGTATCACCCTAACCCATCTCACGTTGTTGATGTTGAGGATTTGGAGGTTGAGGTTGATGTGTCTTTTGAGGAGAATCCGATTCGTGTGGTGGATAGTAGTGAAAAGGTCTTGCGAGTAAAGGTTTTTCCATTAGTTCAAGTACTTTGGTAGCATGGAAAGGTTCCAGAAGAAACTTGAGAGCGAGAATCGGATATGCGGGCTCAGTGGCCCAAAATCTACTTGGTGTGTCAATGAGGCTTGGGAACAGGGCTCGAGGACGAGCCGTTATAAGGTGGGGAGGTTTTAAGATCCTGGTCTTTGGAAATGTATGTTTTTGTTGTGTTTTGGGTAAAACCCTTTGTTTGTGGGACTTTAAAATGCTTCCTAAAAGTTTGAGAGGCCTTGGGGGTGTTCTGGGGGCTTGGGGCATGGAAGAAAGGATATATGGGCAAGACAGGCTAGGGTGCATGGCCTGCGCATGGCCAAGTAAACCGGGCAGCCTGCCCAGGCTAAACCATGCGACCCTTCCTCCTCCTGACAGAAGCATGATCACGGGTTTCGCACAGTTTTCCAAACTGTGTGGCTAAACCATGTCACCCACTTCCTCCAAATAGTGGCATGCGCACGGTTTGCGCACGATTTTCCAAACCGTGAGGAAAAACTGTGTGACCACTTAATGTTTGAAAAATTACAAGTTTGCCACTCCAGGCTTTAAAACCCCACTCGGTATTTCCTATCATTTCCTCCCTCTCCACCCTAGGAAAGAACCAAATCTCCTAAAGGCTCCAAGAGACCGTTATTCATCATTTCTAAGGCATTCTAGGTGCTGTTGGTAGCATATTGATGCTCCGGGTAAGGCTAATCCCATTCTTGCTTCCCTTTTTGGTTTAGGGTTTGTATCTTCTCTCCATCTTGTTCCAAAGATCTAAGACCCTATCTTTTGGGTTATTGTTAGGTTGAATCTCCAAGTGTTGTTCTTATCGAGATCTAAGTACTCGATTTAGAGTTCATTCAACCATTGTTTCGATGTAGGTGGTCTGCAAGTGACATCCTATAGTTATTTGGGCATTTGTGCATGTTTAGTTGTGTTCTTGTTTCACTTGGTTATGTTTTGAATAACCATGGATTGTTGGGTAATAATGGTGTTTGAAATGGAAAATGGGAACCCTCGCGATCCCTATGGGATGTGTTGGGATTGACTTGTCCTAATATAGGGCCATCCATGGGATGTCCCAACTTTTCCCGGGATTAGGGAGTGTTATTAAACAAGTGACCTTGTTGTAGTTAATTGTAGAGCCATTGATAAACATGTTGGCATGATTGGATGAACTTGGAATAGAATTTAGGTGATGCACCTAGATTTGGAAATGACCAAAGGGTTATTTTTAATGGGATGAATGGTTGAATCATGGAAATGACAAACGAGTTAAATGGGTTAATGTGTAAACTGATTAAAGACCATAATGGATTGGTTATGGGTTTAGTGATAAATGGTTAGTTAGTTAGGCATAAAACATGGGAATTGGGTGAATGGTTTAATGATGCGAAATGATAATGTGTTAATGGGTTAAGGCATGATATGGATTTCTATGTGGGTTGTTGTGAATAGTGTTTTCCAAAGGTCAATGGTTTGGATGGGTGATGGTTACTTATATATAAGCCTGTCCACATGGATTCGTAGAGTTGGTCATGACATGAGGATCTATGACCATGGGTTGAGCTAAGACTTAGGTTCTAAACTCCAACTTAAATGCATGGGTTAGGAAAGGGGATTGAGGGTCTATTCTCCCAATGGTTGCATCCACCCGGACTGAGGCTTCGAGTTGAGGTTGTGGTTGCTATGAGGGGGTTAGTCCTAGTGAGATAGGATAACGATGTGTTTACCCTCTTGTGTGTGATTTTTGGCCTTAGACCCATGTAACATAATGTCTGTGATTAACCCATGGAAATGTGATGAAATGGTAAGTGATGATAATTGGTAATAAATGAATGGTAATGGAAATGGAAATGGCTTTGGATCCGAACTTGTTAATGGAACCTTAATTAATTACTTGGCAATCATCATTCATATTTATTTTTTGATACACTACATGTTCACACTGGGCATTTTGTAGACACCGTTTGTGGTGGCCTACTAAGTTTTACTCACACCCTGCTCGAGCCGTCGTTAGGTACCCGAGCAGACTTCATGTTTGATGGTCATGATAAGGGAAAGGGTCCTTGATTGATAGTTGAGTGGGCATGGGTAGCACTTAGTGGAGGATCCGAACATGGATTTTGTAACATTTTAAGGATTTTTGAAATTGTATTTATTTTGGGGTTTTGTTCACTCGTGCACTAGTAGTATGATATGGCATATTTATCACTTGAAATGGTTGTTATACATGCTCAGTGTTTATTGGTTATTGTTTCCGATACTTGGTTTATTTCTATTGTGTCTTACTATGATAAAAAGGGGGTATAGTCTCCCCAATTGACTTCATAGACCCCCGCTCCTAGTCGGAAGCCTTTTGCATATGGGGAGGTGCGCTTAAGGTCATGTAAACACATGGCTCGGAGCCCCAGTTTAGTGGCTTCCGGGTCGGGGACATTACAGATTTTATAAATATTATATAATATATATCTTTTACCATATAATAGTACCACTAATATTTTATATTCTTGTGAATTAATTAGATTAGGATGATATAAAAATGAAATTATTTGTATATTAGAAAAAAATCAATTGGAGATGGTGGATATACCTCTTCCTTGATGATTGCACATTTTCTACATAATTAATGAGTTAAGGGATTACAATATGGGGACACTCTAATGTATATGTGGATATAAGTAGGTTTATGGTAATGTAATTTAAAAGATTATTTTAAATGGAATATATTTGGGAAGTGATTATCCATGTTGTTGAGAAGGAGTATTTATACATGAAAGGGAGGGGTATTATGTTTAATGATTTTATAAAATATTATACAAATAACTAGACTCTATATAGCGATCTTATTTAATACTATGAATAATATTTAATTTAAAATATATAGTAAGACCATTAATCACTTCAACTGATGAATTTTCTATATTTAATATATTATTTGTTGAAAAAAAATATTTTTTTAATGGAATATATTATCTTTTTACAATTTGATAATTTCATTATGGGTTAAAAAAATAAATTTTATTTTTTTAAGAAAAAATGAATTATACTAATATTGTTATCTTGGTCCAAGAATTATATTTCATAATTTATTACATTAATATTGCATAAATATTACATCACAAAAAATATGACCTTTGGAAAAAATTATTTTTATACTATTCAAGAAATTTAACATTTTCATGGAAAAAAACTTTAAAAAATAATATATAATTTTAATATGATGACTATAAAGATGATATATCTTTTAACAAAATAATTTTTTATTTTCAATAATTTTAATATTCGAGCAATAATATTTTTTTTGTTTTTATAAAATAATTTCAATCATACCATTTTAAAAATGTATGTACACCAATATTTTTTCTATGTTATCAAATTTGAATATATAATTTCTCATATTATAATATTTATATTTAGTTTTTTATTGAATGTTAATTTTATATAATAGTTATTTTAACATTTGAATAATCATGTTACTATTCTAGTTTGGAGGTTATTATTCTTACTGTTATGTTATGAATAACCATACCAATATTATACATCTTATGAATATATCTCATTTCCATGATTCATCATTCAGTATGTTTTGTCTCAAAATTCACAAAAAAATTAATAAATTTAAATGTAATTTATGTAGGTTTTCAATGTTATACTATTATCGTCAAGGGTTATATTTTAACTAGAAAATGAAGTAATGTATTTGGAAATTATATTTATATTATACCCTTATTTTTTATTTCATATTTTATTATTTTTATTTTTATTTTTTTTCTTGACACTTAATATGAAAATTATTCAAATGATTAAATAAAGTATGGTTTGTGAACATTTTGTGAAGTATGTGTGTTATAAGATGCATTATACCTAATTATAATACATATTCGTAAAAATATCATTTTCTTGTTGATAAGTCTTGGTCATTACATTATATCCCATTTAAAAATTTCTCCTATAAATTTATATCCCATATCTTCCATCTTTAATAGTATGTTATACATGAATTTCATTCAATCCTATGGTTTTTATGTTGACTTTTTATATTTATGATATCATCACAGTACATTGATAAGTAGATTTTTCTTGTTTAATATAATTATCTCACTAATAAAAGTCATATTTACTAAATGGTCTTTATAATATAGCGTTTCCCAAATAAAAAGGGCATGTGAACATCAAGAGTGTGTAATGGGGGAGTTGATTTATAAATAAATATTTATTACTTTACTACTCATGAATGTAATATATTCAGAAAATATATCCTCGAAATAAGTTATATTATTACCAATAAATGAAACACAATGGAAATTAAATCTCCTAATTGTTAAAAACTATATGAAGGTAAAACACTGAATAATATATTTTGATTATAGAATATTTCCCCAGTTTTTGGGAAATTCATTAAAATTAATAAAAATATAATTAAATATATTAATAGTTCTAATGGATTTAACCCTTCCATTTTGTCCCAATATTATTAATGGATTATTAACAATATATAGGGTTTATATGATCTGTGATAGAAAATTTAGTGATCTATCCCCAGTCTAAAAAACCATTTTCAAAACCCTAGAACTAATTTATCAAACTATTCTATGAGTCATATATAGTATAAAGAATTTTTTTAATAAACTAATATACAATAGGTAGCATTACCCCTAATCTCATCTTCGATCAACCTGTTTGATAGAAATTACATAATAATTAATTCATTGAAATCAAATATTTATTAGATATGGATTCTGATACTAAGAATCTCTAAAATTACAAAAGATAAGAAGAAAATATTAAATATATAAAACATATAGATGATATAATGAATACATAAAAAATATGACTTTGTAATAAAAAAATTATATAAAAAATGATAAGTGACATCTCTCGAGTACTCTGATAATTCACAATTTAAGGTAATCTCTTTCATTCCATGTAATAAATTTCATATGATTCATTCGTAAAATCCTATTTCAAAATATATAGACATCATTGTTTATAAATTCATTTAGTTATACATGTTTGATTACAAAATCATTAGAAGAATCAAACTATTTTCAGTTAAAATGATCTAGTAAGGCATTTCAAATGTTCCCAAATTCAAATAATCAATTTTTGATTAACAACACATGGAATAAAAATATAAGTACACAATGAAAAGTGAACTGACAAAAAATCAAGTATGTATTGTTTTAAAAATAATAATAACATTATTTTCCAAACATATAATACCAAAGATTAATTTTTACAAAATAATCGCCCCAATTTTGACAGTAATAAGAAATACCAAAAAAATAAAATTTTGACACAAAAAATAAACTATTTGTAACTTTTGATGAAAATAATTGTAATTTTTAATGAAATTACCCATTATTTTAAATTCATGAGAACTATAAATACTATTTATTATAGTCAAATGTTATTGGAAAATTACACTTATTAACAAGGAGTAATCCTTAATTGAAATCATCCCAATCTCTCCTCATTTTTTATTAAAAAAGAAGATATAATATATTCATTGAGAAATTAATATGTTCAAAAACACTTTTGGAGTTTAAATAACATACTCCAACAAGATCTATTGAATCAATGGTAGGGAATAATTAATATAACTACTCAATTCTCCCCATTTTATGTTTCTCAAACAAAATTCCACCTACATATCAATCTTTCCCTTTAAAAAATATCAAATCACTAATATTCTACTACTTTCTGATTATAAAAAAATATATAGATGAAACAAGAATGTGGATATAAGGGAGTTATTCAAAAAAATGTGAAAATGAATCCCCTTGTGAATGTTATCTTTAGATATATAATATTGATCTTATTATAATGAATATTTTTCTATATGTCACATTTTAATCCCCTCCTTATCTTCTATAGATAACTTATAAAATATTATATTTCTAATGAAGTGTTATAAAACACTAAAAACCTATATCCCAAAGGATTAAAGTAAAATAAGAAGAATAATTTTCAAAATAATGAGAAATAATGAAAATACAGAATAAAATTCATTCAAAAGGGTATATTATTTAATATATCTATTCATATATATTAATTAAAAGAATATGTGTAAATTTTAAATATAAGAAGTGTTTATAATCGATGAATAATGTCTCATGGAGTACAAACAACCTTATATAAGATAATTAATGATGATTTCATGATATAATATATCATTTAAAAGTTTTAGATTGAAAATATGTTAAAAATAAATATAATAACATCCAATTAATATACTATTGTAATATATGATTTTAGAAAATAAATAGTGAGTATTATTCTACAAAAAATAGGAATTACCACCCTCATTATTAATGTGTTCTCTACTGTTATATGAACACACAATAAGAATAGTATTATGATCATATAACACATCACCTAAATATATTTTGTTAAAATAAATAAAATTCTTTAGAATGTATTTACTTAAAAATATTTTATCAAATCGATCTTATGATATGTTAAAAAAAGAAAAATATCTCATTCATGTAAAAAATAATTTACAAAGCAAAAAGAAATATAAAATAAAAGTATAGAATAATGTACCAATTTTTTTTATTTTCCATAGAATAGTTCTATTAGGATCACACATATAAAAAGAAATAAATTTACATCATGCATCTACTATACTAAATTAATGATTTTTTGGTCTGCCGCAACAAAACATCCTTTTCTCAAACAAAACATTTTCTGAGTACATAGAACATATTCGATATATTATTTAATAAATCCATTGGTATCAAAATCCTTCCAACTAATTAACATTCAAAAACTATGTTGCCATTCAAAATAAATTATGTTTTAATTTTACATCATTGTACTTATATAATAAAAAACATACATTTCTATTGTCCCCCTCTTTGAAACATTGAAAAAATGGATAATTGTTTTCATAATGTTGTTTTATTAAAAATTTAACTATCCAAATTATGTACATATATGGTAGTGTTATAAATAATTCTCTAAGTTTTCTTCTTTTTTAACGATTTATACATCTTATCAAACAAATCATACTATTGTAATAATTTCAATAAATGAATTTAGACATTCATTTTCATATTTTAATCTTTCAGCCTCATTCCCATTAAAAATTTTAATAGAAGTTGGTGTACCATATATCTCACTAGTAAATATAATAATGGAAATGTTCTCATTATTTATATCAAGAAAATCATATAAATACTCCATTAAAATATTTTGATATGTATCTTAATCATTCAATACATAACTCTTCATTGAATTTTATTTTTTAGTATTTTCATCATCATTCATATTATTAAGAACTTAAATAAAATTATATTTTTCATCATTCTCATAAGTGTGTTTCCAAACACTAAAATTAACAATATATTGTTTACCTTGATTATATTCCTTCAATATTATTATTTTCAATTTTATAGATTATTCAAAGATATATATATATATATATATGTGTGTGTGTGTATTTAAATGATATATTATTATCATCATCATTAAAAGAAAAAGGTATCATGGATATAATAACTAATATGTAATAGATTCAATGAAAACCATACCGATGAATAAAATTTCCTTTCTACTAGTTATATCAGAATATCTAGTTATCATTCTACTATCACCACTATCTTATGATGAATTATCAAAAGTAAAAGAAAATTTAATATGTCTCTAAATTTATGTTTCTATTAATGACTTCATCTTGTTCATTTTTAAAAGTTTTCTACAATCTCTATATATCTTCTTAAAATTTAGAAAATTATTTCTAATATATATGATTTCTTTATTTCATATCATATAACCTCATATAAAATTTCCTATTCACATTTCTCTTTTCAATCCATTCAATGAAATTTTTATAACTTTTTATTTTTTATAATACTTTTCAGATTCTATATAAATTGATCAAGTTAACCGTTATTAATATTTGAACTACTAAAATATCACATCATTTAAATGTTCTCACTGATATAACAGTTTTTACTCTATTATATTTTAATTCTATACAATTGATTTTTTTTAAAATTCCAATTTATTTGTTTATATTCCATTCTGATCATTTATTATCATTCAATTTTCATGCTGCATTTTATTTCATATAAAATCATGAATAAAATGCTTTATAAAATATTGGTATCATCTATATCCATCTGTTTAGGCTCCCACCCACTATATATAATATCGATAAATTTAAAATAAGGGTACTTCTATAATTTTATTTTTCTCTATACAATATTATCTTATTAGATACTCTCATAAATCATTAGTGACTTTTATCTATTGATTCACCTGGTAGAAAATAAAATTCTTAATAATCAGTTTGAACATAGCATTTATAGTTACAAATAAAATTATAAGTTAAAAAATGGGAGACCACCAGTTTTATTTAAATTATATTTTCAATTTTACATCATTTAATAAAAAGATAAATTTTCATTACTATTGAAAAATTATATTTTCTAGAATTTATAATGATCATGAAACTCCAACTTATCTTCGTGGCATAAAACTTAAATTTATTTTATTAGAATATTAAAATATTTTATATTCATTTAATAGTGGTCCCTAGTTGTATTAATAAATAGATATTTTATATCATGAGGCTAATATTTATAATTATCCCTCAAAAAATTAGTGGATGATAGATATTAATTTATTTAAATGTTTTCATTCATTTATATATAATAGAGAAAAGTGTTATGATCAATTGGGAAATGACACACTTTGATGGGGGGATTCCATAATTAAAAACTACTATCCGAATTTCTGTCACCTTGTATCGTATTTAACAATACCATCATATATATAAAAAATTCCATAAATAAAAAGGAATGCAATAATTTCATAACAATAATCACTTATAATATGGAAAAATACATCCCCTTTTTATAATGGATTCTATTATAAAAACACATAGATGTTAATTTATCATTACAAAGTACATATTAGAATGGAAATGATCTTCGATTAATTGAAACAAGTTGGGTTTATTAATCCTCAACCAGTTATAAACAAACAAAAACTTTTTTAATGAGTAATAACATGTGTATGTATACATCAAATGGATAGAGTCATTGTGATCTAATTCATTCTCAAATCAATGAAAATATTTGGGCATAAAATTATTCTCCTTTTTTGTGTACATAATATTTTCAAGAAATGATATTACTTGTTCACCTCATACTTTTTAATACACAATTCTATATACACTAATTTGTCCCCTATTCTTTCCCTATACCTACAACACTGAAATATTTTGTCCCTATTTTTTTTAATATATTTAACACATCATGTTAATAGTATTTTCATAATATAAATTATGAAAAATAATCCTTCAAATAATGAATCATAATCGCCTCCATGATTCATAGTGTTTTCAATATTTAGTCATAGAGAATGAATATAAATCATGAATGTTCATATCGCATTCTCTGACATCCCACAAAAATCAAATTCATATCTATTTAATGGTTGTCATAATATTCATGGAATCATATTTTATTCAAAATCCAGAATATTTAATCTCCATTTATATGATAACTTGATATATTTTCATGGAGTTACTATATCACAATTTAGAGATCAAACCTCATATAGATGTATTTCATCACAGTTTGATGTTAATCATGATTGTTGAAAGATAATATTCTCAATCATTCCACAAAAAATTGATTGAATAATTTCATTATAATATAAGAATTATGGTGCCTATCACATTAATAACAATTCCTAATCATAACATTTCCATCTTCATCAAATGTGGATTGTATTTTATTTATTATAAAAATCATTATATTTAATCACAAACAAAAAGCCATACATTTCTAGATTTAATATTTCTTCAGAATATGACATATCATAATTTGATATTTTATATAGATAAGACTAAAAATTATATATCATGTTGATGATTCTTTATTATTCCTCAACATTACCCTATCATATATCAATGACCTCAAAAAAATTAAATTCCTTTTTATGTGACTCTTATGTATTCTTTTAAGGAAATTTATATATTGGATATTTAATTTTAAATCAATGATGATGTCTTATATTTACTCTTTCATATACCTCCGACTCTAGAAGTGACTCATAGGTATTAAATATTTTAATTTTACATATCAAAAAAAATATATATTTTTTATTATCATAACCTGTCCTAATGGGGCATGATCCTCACCTCACCAAGACCACATCCAATAGGACAGGGTTTGGTGACTATCAGTTAGTAGGAATATCATTGAAATGGGATTCCATTGGCTAAGTACCTATACACACACAAACATATCTAATCCCATGCAATGCAAAAATGAAAAAATAACTAGGCTACCATGCATCAATATATATAAACCCACAATAAAGTATTTCATGATTTAATGTAAGTTAAACTTGTAAAAATACAAGCCCACCATAATTATTATAGAAAAAAGTGTAACCTAAAGGTAAACTGGGGACTGCTGTCAAGATACCATAAGAACAAACCATGTTTTTCCCAATTTCACTATGCACCATATTGTCCTGGTCCGACTTTTACACTATTAAAATGTGGATCATCTATACAAGACAAGACATGTGTGGCCAATTCCTATAAAGGGGTGGGAATAAAAATACCCAGTGGGACACATTAAAACCACTAACCATAAAACAAATGAAAAATAGTTATCTCAACATAGTTCTATATCTAGTTAGATTATATCATTAATATATAGATATGATCAACAAATAATTAACGTTTAATGGTTAGTAACTACCATTATTATATCCTAGGATTGATTCTCAAATGTTCTACAAAGTACCTTTTTAGAGAACATACTACATGAGTCAAATATCAGTTACACTATCGATATGAGAGGTATTTCTCATCAAATCTCATCATTGAAGTAAAAAACTAAAGTCTATAGAGATACGATACATAGATTAGGATCACACCCAAGGACATGTGGTATACCAAAAAATCAATCTATATTAAACCAATGTATAAGGAATTGGTGCTCGCATAGTGTTGGTCACATCGATACCAAGAACTACACCTTGGGAATGAAGATGAAAAGAGGATCTCACTCGGATCCTCACAGGAGGATTCCAATAAATATATCCATGTTGTCATGCTAAAGGGGTCATTATTCTATGTGTAGGATGTGACTAATTGTAACCCCTAGGGAATGGATATGGGGAATGATCCCTAATGAATGTTTTCCATGATACAAAGTCAAATGGCTCTGTGGAAACTTTTTGGGAGTTCATAGTGTGGTTTATGGTCATATTCTATGTCCCGTAGACCTCAGGTAATGAATATGTAAGTGTAATATGTGTGTGTTTGTGTTTGTGTAATAATACATGGAATTAATCTTCTCTTGTATTTTTCCCATACTAGTACAGAAGTATTCCCTTGTACACCTTTTCTTGTTATAACCATGAGGGTGTACATGGTGTGCATTTTCTAGTGTAACAAAACTCATTTCCATTTACCATTAGAGGTACAAACAAAGCTCATGAATGTGGGAACACACTATGTGAAATGGTCACACACTATGTGATACATATCTTCCTTTGTAAACCCTTCACACACTAATTGGGGATCACACATAGTGTATATCCTCATGAAATTTTGTGTATCATGGAATTTTCTAGTTTCTCATATCTGATTGATGAGTTTGAGGCTGATCTTATAGACATTATTCCATTTACACCTCTCTTCATAAAAAACATAGATCAACAGTTTAACCTCTTAATTTTTGAGAATTGGTATTCAGACCCAGAAATGAATCATAAAATGGATCCTTGCATTATTATTCATTTAATTTCAATGAACATGAAAAACGAACTTCAAAAAATTGTAATGCTCTACTATTAATGTCATCTCACCACTTTTCGGTCATGTTGATACTAGATATAAAACATATGATCATTGTACAAATAAATTGGTGTGAAATGATCAATTCCTGGGTGGATCTGAAAACAAGAATCCAATGAAGTAATCCCATAATGAAGGAAGAAATCGGTAGATAAAATCCCCAAGAGAAAACATGTGGCACAGAACTCAATCGATGTTTGTGTCAACCACGATTTCCTTCCATGAGAATGATAAAAAAAGTGAAAAAAATAACCACAAAGAAATATTCCATGTAAATAAAAGAATTTAAACCATCCCAAAATCATCCCAATGTGTTGATCAGTAGTATGATTTATTAATCTCTTTCATCATTGAATTTGTATGACGAAATATTCCAAACACAAAAAAATCCTACCTTGATTCAAATAGATTATTGATGAAGTATAGAGTTTCGTCATGATAGTTGGCAAAAGCCTATAATTTTGTTTTCAATGGTCATCGATCTCTTATCTAGTCATCATCGATCAATGGAATCTCTCTGGACAAATCTTTGACAAGCTTTTGGATCTCTTGGATTTAGTGGATAATCCATGGAATTACCCATTAAAATTTGTTTATTGAAGTGTTTATGTTATTGTACCCGTGAACTATAATAAAATAAAATAATTAATTACATCATTCATTTAATGCCCATTATGATTTTATCATTTACTCCCCACACCAATAAAGGATATATCGCACCTAGGGTGAAAACAATGTGTTGAACTCAACGACGCCCTTAAATTTATGATATGGGCCTTTGTTTGAATGTTTTTTTTACTTTTCATAAAAAATATATGTGCGTATTAATTATTATAGTATATATTTTTTATAATTTTATTCCATCCACACCAGACCACAAAATCAGATTTTTTTTACATCCACATGTCGAAAATAATTTATATAATATAAAAAAATAATACATGTAAAATCCAAGTAATTAAATTATCTCCATGTTGGATACTTATGTCTCAAAAATATATATTAAAAATAGATAAATAAATAGATGTGGGTACTAATAATGTATCTAGGCCCCCATCTCCCACATTCTCTCCAGAAGACTCCTATGATTCCACCAGAAACCCACAAATGGAATTTCTCTCCCATAAAGGATCATCTCTAACCGATCATCAATCTCTACCAAGTACTCATAAAATGTTTCTCCATCCCTGATGTCCAGTATTCCTCGATAAATAATGTGTTGTCGTCCATTTACATACATCTTAATCTATGAAAGATGGAAGACATTGTGTACCGAGTGTAACCTTCATTGTGAAGCTAAGTGGTATGAATCTTCTCAAAATGTGCGTATTATGTAGAAATCGCTAATGAATATCATAGAAAACATATAGAACCATGGAAATATCTATAATAAAATTCATTTTAAACCCATATGAACACATTGGAACCATACCCAAACTCAAAATCCCACTATCATCACCCTGAATAAGACTTCTAATGGATCTGTGTAGTATTCAACCCCTCCGAGATGATTGTCACATTCTCTTCTGTTTAACTCACCAATTGTGGGTCAATGATTTTTGACTCACCTAGGTCATTCCAAAAAAGTGGTGACCTACATCATCTCCCATAAAAAACATCAAATGGTTCCACTACAATAATGGAATGGTAGCAATTATTATATAATAAATTCCACCAAGGGTAGATGACCCCTCAACTATGGCCAATGTCCAATATGAAAACACACAACATGTCCTCGAGTACCTGAATGGTCAACTCAATATAAGCATCCGTATGGGGGGGGGTGAAATGTTGTGCACAAACATACATAATTCACAAAACCATCTATAAGACCTTAATTAACCACGAATTGAAATGAGAATCTTATTCATAAATTATCATCAATGGAACTCCATTGATTCAGACAATCACCTATACATAAAGGCTTCTTATGGTATCTAATTATCTCTACTTTGGAATAGATAAAATGTTGCAAGACTTGGTGTGTCAATCTATGATCACTCAGATAGAATCATATCTCATAATGATACATGGTAATCCCATAAAAAATTCAATTTATATCACATACAACATCCATTATTCCACCTCATGGGGTAGAGATAAGCTAATTGAAACATGGTGTTGACCCATCACTTGGTGAATAGTGAATCATCATAAGGCAAGCTCTACATCTACCTTTATTATTTCTGGCCACTTTAACTGATTTCTGTGGTCCTGGTACATCTTTTCCAAATCTGGATGTACCCCTAAAGTATATTTAGGAATCCATTAAGAACCTCCTCCCACAACATTGTTGGTACCATCACACATCCCATAATGAAAATTACATGATCCCGACCTTCTAAAAATAAATTATGAGAATGTATTGTGGATATCGTAGCACATAAGATATCACCTTAAATATCAATATGGCATACCTTCCTGGTATGATACAAAAGTAGAGTGGTAACAACCATTTATTAGAGGTAATATTCTCCCACTCCATATCAATGGATGACTACAACGAGGCCAAAAACTCTAATTCCTCATTCAATAATTTTAAACATGATCTCTTTTTGAGATCAACTACTACCATGGTCTCCTTACATAGAGAATAAATAATAATTTTTTCATAAACATTTAGAATATTTATCCATCACCTATGTCCCGTGTTAATATCCTTTCGAGTGAAGATATACCTGAAACTATTGTGATGAGAATAAATAAAAAATCACAGTATTATCAGGTAGTGTCTCCAAATTTTTTGTGAGAATAATTATGCTACTACCTCAAGATCATGGGATGTGTATTTCTTCCCATGTGGTCTTAACTGAGATGAATCATAAAAATTCAATTAATTCATTTGCATCAGAACACAACCAATCCCATTTGTTGATGTATCACAAAACACAATGCACTTGACACCCTCATCTGGTAATATCAACTTTGGATCACTAATAAATATGTACCTAATCTATTGAAAATCCTATTAGAAAAACTATTTAAACATGAAATTATACCTCTTTCAGTTCATATATTAAATATGATATGATATTATGTAGAAATATTGAATAAAACTCATGTAATTTCTTTCCATCCCGAGGAAACATTACATTTTCATCATGATCATGGGAGGATCCCAAGATAACATTGCCTAGAACATAGTTGGACCCACTACCACATAATCATTTGATAATACATGTCCATGTAATGGAATTCATGTATCCATAAATGACTCTTTGATTGCTCTCGTTAATGTTGGCTCTCTTGGACTATGTATTGAACCATTTTCATGCGTCTGACACGATCTCCAAAGACATTAAGTACAAAATAATGTCACAGATGAAGAATACTAGGATATAGCCTAACAATGGTTAAATGATTTGTTTCTTCAATCCCATTAATAGTGATTGGGATTTCCTCATTCCATGTGGAATCACAATGTACAAATAGTGCTCATATCGACTTCTCAATTCTGAATTCAGTAAATCCTAAGACCATAATGAAAACTAAAGATAGATTAACCAATATAAAAACTAAAAGAACCATCTATCCCCTCTAAACTGGTCAAAGAGTCCAACGATCATTAGTCGTGGATACATTCTCTTCACAGTCATCTAGTTGAAGCAAAGGTTGTCCAATCATAACCTCAAGATCTCTTCTTCCTTCTTGGTGAAGAAAACATGGAATGTCCATTGTGAAATATTGAGTTTTATAAATCCATTCCTCTAAAATTCCTCCAACTGCACCCTCTTCTCATGAAGATATAAAGGAGCCGTCTAAAATTATTTCACAGATATTTGAATCATCCGATTGTGTAGTTCAATGCATACGTCAATATCATGCTGGGGGTGGTTTTAATGGAACATCCTCAGAGAAGAAATCCTCATACTTTTCCACTAGTGCTGGTAACTGAAAGATCGTAACATCCATCACACCAAAGGTCACACGAGGCAACAGAATAATAATTTGTTATATCCTCCTATGTATGAGTTCATAATGAGCTACCTGGGTTTTATTTTCACCCATAAAGTAAAAAATGCTCCCATAACTATGGACACACCACATCCTATGCCTTAAATAGACTACCTAGAAATGAAATAAAAATAACCATTAAATACCTATTATTATTTCATAAGCCATCATTACATCTATAAAGATATCACAACATAAAATCCTACCTCGATGATTCAATTCAAACTATCAGTACATGTGCAGGGTCAAATATTCATCTCCACTAGAAGTATCCAAGTGCAATGGTTGGGCTAATGGATCAACCAGAATCTCTACATATCGAACAAAATATGCATAAAGAAATTAATTAGTTGAAAATATGTCTATAATAACTATAGATAAGGTATAAAGGACACATATCATACCTAAAATAATTTTGAGAACCACCAGGTAATAATCCTTGATCACCTACAGATGTCCATTACCATATCACTAAGCTCCATAAGCCTAATGTGGACTAGTAGGGGGTGGTGGAAGTAATATTTCAAATCACATGCCACCTCCAGCTACTCACCTAGCTCATAATCCACATATTCTACCCTGTGAAACTATCTAATCCTATCACTGAATTTTCCTCAGTAGCCCATCAATGGTTTCACTATTAGTTGTATGGTGGGTCATAAAATATCTAATAAAAGCCCCCCTACCATCACATGATTAGAACTAACCATCCCTACGATGACTTGACTCATCCCGTAAGATATAAACAACAAACCTTACGTCCTGATACCTCCATTTTAAATGTCTCTCATGTCCAAGTCCCTAAAACTAAAGTCGGATCCCTACTACAGATGCCTTTTCTCCGATATTCCCACCACCAATAACAACTACTTGTTATTTCTCATCCATAAAACTATCAACCATAAAATCAATATCTATGACCCCAGTATATATAGTATTTCGTTTAGTTATAACAATTGCCTAGATTTATCTATATGTTCCTTAATCAAAGTTACAATTCCAAAAGAACTAATCCCAAAACATATCCATCCATAATCTATAAAGGATAAATATATATGAGGAATAATCAAATACATTTGTGATTCCCTACCAAAGATATATAATAAACCAGATACATACATCGCTCAGTGTTGTTGGACAAAACCTAGCTCAGAAATGGTATTCAAATACTAATCAATATATATTCCACTCATCGTATGACTGGGCCCTCAAACACCACCATCTTTCTGATGATTGATTTTGAATGCTCACCACTAGGACACTATCTGATTTTATGGCATCCTAACTAGACATAAAACTCATATCACCACCTCAAAACGTCCACGCCTTTTTTTGGGCTAATATCACCTCAGAACATGAGGGGTGTCTATTATTGAATCTTATGAATTGTAGTCAACCTGGAAACCTCATCAGATCGTACTATTGGTGCCATATTCATCCCTAAAAGTGGTTGTATAGATGCTATACCACATGGAAGTAACATTTGTAGAACTAGTCCCTGTATCGATGTATCATCACTGAGGGAGTCATCCTCATGATCCTAATACTGAATCCAAGCTGGAATACATTATGGAGGCATCTTGGAATAAAAAATATGTACCACAATCAAATAATATATATATAGATATGACTCAATAAATACCTGGGAAACACAACCTGTTCTTATATGATTCACATACTATTTTATTCCATACAACCAATTCTCTCATCTACCAAGTTGAAAGGAAGGTGAACACAGTTTTGGAGTACGGATATGTTGGCCACCACACCAAAACTAGGGTTACTGACCATTGAAGTGAACATGAAATAAAAAATATTGTTTCCCAAAACCAATGTCACTCTGTGGTATAACTGACTCCTCTAATACCACTCTCTCATAAAATGTCCCAAAGGGGCTCAATCTGAAACTCCCCAAGCCTGTCTTTAGTAGGCCATATGCTATTGACTAGTCCCGAGTATGAATTTCACAAATTCTAGAGGACTTATCAAATATACATGTACACACATACACATATCTATGTCCACACAATGATGAAATATAAAAACAACTGAAAAATATTCATGCATGCATCTATACACCACAATCATAGTACTCCGTGACGTAATGGAATGTAAATCGGTTCAAATTAAATCAAACTAATAAGAGTCTAAAAACTAGTCCAACATGAATTTAAACTAGGAACTTCTATCAAGATATTATAGGAACACACCTTGGTATGTCCAGTATCACTATGCACTATATGATCAACTGACTTCACGGACTCGTTAAAAAGATCAATCATCTACCAAAGGCATAAAAATGTTCTTGAAAACACCATGCATGGGTGAGAATAAAAATACCCCTTAGGACACCATGAAACCCTGAATCATATAAATTTGTAATGAAAATCATCTTTAAATAGGATTACGTATAAGAGGAATAAAATAAGAATATCTTGATATATTAAAAAAAATACACATATTCTAATGTTAATTCAAAAATGTAAGGCCAACCTACGATTCCAGATCAATAATTCCACAAATAAATCATCTAGGAGAACTCCATAATTGTGTCTAATTGCACTAATTTAGTCTATCCATGAGGTATTACTCTTCAATTGTTGATATATAAGTTTATATTGGAGTATGAAGAAACAAAATACACAAATAAGGATCACACCCAAGTCCATTGGGGGTAACGAAAAACCCATATGGATTCACCCTCTATATAAGGGATTGATGACTGAGTAATGTTTGTTAGGAAAATAACAATAACTCCACCTATGTCACAAATATTAATAGAGGACCTCACTCTGGCCCTCAAAGAATGATTCCAACAAATCTATAAAAATTCCATAAGGAAGGGTTCATTATCCTACGTGTAGATGGATATTATATAATAACCCTCAAGGAATGAATATGAGGAACAAAACCTAAGGAAAATGTCAAATATATAGAGGGGAAGGGATCTAAGCCATCATTAAGGGAGTAAATCGTTTGTAGGTTGTTCAATTATCATGTCCCGTTATCCTAGGGTCCTACCCATGTAAATGGAAAATGTCTATTTTTTTGTAACATTACACGTCATGTAGCTTCCCATGTACTTTACCTATAATAGTATATGGGTATACCATTGTACACGTGGAAAAGTTGTGTCAGTGTGGGTATACAGGACATGGTCATCCTCGTGTTCTCTAGCAGGACTCCCTGAACCCAGTAAGGTAAACACAGAGATCTAGAGACGGGTCCACATACTATGTGATGAGGTCATATGTCGTGTGATACATATCACCCACCATAAAACATAGAAGCTATTAAGAGGGTCCAACTCACTCTGTATCTCTTTATTACATGATGCATTTAAAAAATTATACATTCTAATATCTGGTTCATGAGTTATAGTCACTCATCCAGCCACTTTTATGGCCTATCCTTATATAGGAACCAATGTAGATCATCTTTTGAACTTATTCATCATTGAACATCAGGATTTTTCACTTCACTATTCTTGAAAAATGCCTTTGTACTTCATTCTTAATTGTTATTAAATGAAAATATATACTCTAAATCTGAACAGCCTATTACACTAATGTTTCCATCATCACCCAAGCCTCTTGTCAATTTATTCATGTATCTTTAATATCGTATCATTTCACCATGAAACAGGTGCACTGCAATCGATTCCTCAGTGGAAGTTAAACCATGGGCCAATGAAGAATGCCCTTTATGAACCAACAATTAGAGGATAAATGCACTGTGATGAAACACAAGTAATGGACCTCTATAAATATACATTTAGGTCCCTATTTTTGTCTATGACAATGATGAACTAAGAGATAACAAAAAACCAAAAAAATATGTCAATAAATCCCCACAATAATTCCATATAGCTAAAAACATGATTTATAGATCAATATATTTATTTATTGATCTCTATTAATCATTGAAGTACAAATGGGTAACATATCAAAAAAAATCCTACCTTGATTTAGATCGACCAGTGATTATGAATGGAGATACTCCAAGATGGTTGGTGAGATCCACTTATTTCTTCTTGCACTAGTCATCAATCTCTAATATGGTTGTTTTCCACCAAACCAATCTCTCTGGATGGATATCCAAAACTCATCTGGATATCTAGGTTTCAGTATCTAATCATAATAATTCTCCATACTAATTTATTTATTGATTCATTTAGATCACTCCATCAATGAAATAAAAAAATCAATTAATTACATTATTCATTTAATTCCCTTGAAAAGATTTCATTAAATTCCCTTTGCCTATAATGTTTATTTCATGGAAATGGTAAAATCCATTTTATAAATGAAATGGCTCCCACATATTTCATATTTTATCCCCTATCTAGATGTTTTTCAATTTTTTCATGAAAACTGCTTTCATGTGCTATTGAAAATATCTTATATAGTTCAAACATTTATTCTGGGAACATCGGGTCTCAAAATCCCATGACATTTCATCACCTTGTATCAAATGTAATAATTATAATATCAAAATACAATACATGGAAAATATATTCCATTACATTTAAATATTATCATTCATCAACATACAGTTTCTTTTACACATCTTGGCATGTCCCCCGAAGTTTTCCAAGTTTTATAGTTAGTGTGACTTAACTACTATTATGTATTTATAGTGACATAAATATAACATTTACAAATTATATCTCATACCTATCATTTCATTATGTAATTTTTTATAACAATTATAAGGTATAATGATATTTAGAGTTACATTTAGATATTTAATATGCTATTTTAGTTTTATTTTTTATAAAAACTTAAGGTGATTTATGTTTTACATTTTCTTCAAAGTCATCTATTTTCTCCAAAATCTAAAACCTGTACTATATAACTATAAGTCCCTTAACCCAATAGAAATCATTTTTTTATAAAAAAATATAAACTAATAAATGATAAAAACATTAAATAGATGTACTAGGAAAAAATCATGCTTGGGTTGTTAAAATAATCCTATATATGATTTTATTTAAACAAGCATCATAACATTTTGGTTCATGTCACATATATATCCCTTGACCATTTAATATATTAATTGAAAAAAATGTATAATCTCTTTTACCTCCCATATTGAAATGATGGAAAAGAAATACTATGAATAAATTTTTTTCATACACATTAATGAAATAATTCATGAACCAATGAAAACACTACCTATATGAATTATCTTTGTATTGTAAAGAATGTTATTAATTCATACATAAAGGATACCTACAAATAGTTTGAGAAGTTATAAAAAATCAAAATCATAGTTTAGGTAGTTAAAAACAAATTTTAAAAACATTTGTCCAATAATTCCACCAAAATATTAATACATATCAAGAATAAGTTGTTCTCTCTCCCTAAGAAATACTTATCCCTATTTTTAGAAAATTTAGCATAATTAGAAAATTGATGGTTACACCAAATGATCCATATATATTTTTTGATAAGCAGCATGTACTTACATTTTCCAGTTCAACTTCACTAAATATTTATTTGGGTGTGGTTTTTTGGAATATGAGAAATATGAACCTTTGATGGATCAAATAATATATTCAATATTACTTCTACCAACATAACCCTTATAAAATTGTACTTAATATCAATTATCATTAATCTATAATATTACATTGTATTTTTGGAATGATTTATGGAATATTGGTGTCCACATCCAGTAACCTAAGTGTGTTAAACTCCAATATGTATATAACTATGATACAACCCCATACATAGAATAATGGGAGAATAAGGTGATCAATGATTGATTCTTGGAATTTCATGAAACTCAAATTTTAGAAAATTTACACCTTATGTCATCTTTATATCATCCAAAATGTTATCACAGTCATCACCTACACAAAACATTAAATATATATTTCATTTATTCATAAATAATAATATATAAATTAAAATAATATGGAAATATTTTATAATTATATATCATGCAAGGAGATGTGTTTTTTATTTGATTAAATATTTTCACAAAAAATGAATCCCTGGATAATTTCAATCCTTGAGGTAGTTATGTATAATATCCCATGTAATTACTTCATTTCATTAATTAACAAATTTTACTTCATTATATTTTTTTTTGTAAATAATTTTGTATAGACACTCGTCTTCATTCCCTTATGAAAAATATCTTAAAAAAAACATGGTCTATTTTTCTTAAGAGATTCCACAGTGAAAAAAACAGATCAATTTGTGAACCAATGAAAAAATTTATTTCTCTAATAAATGATATATCCAATTCTATCTTCAATTTTGGGGATATCATTCACAAAATTTATTTTCATTTCTAAAAGGGTAATATAATCAAAAAATAGAGTCACAATGACTGATGTGATTTTAGTCTTATTCACATACATGTTTCTATCCAATTACAATTTAATGAGATTTATAAATATTAGGTACTTATACTCCTTGAAATACCATTCTTTAATGGATGTAATTTTCCCGTAAAAGTGTTATTAGATATAATTCATTTATTTCATATGCATCAATAAAAAATTATTAGTAATTTTCTTATATACTTCCCTATTTATCTATCCATTATAAAATTTTTACTACAATTCAATTTGGAAAGAATGGATGATTAACTACGATACAATTTTATGGAAAATAATGACTATTTCATGTAATTAAATACTGTAAAGTATTCATAAAAATAAATTAAACAAATATATCATCCATACACACACATATTGATTTTGTTTTGTGAAAAAATTATATTTCACTTTTAAGTGGTTACTAAAAGAATATTTTCTACAAATGATTTTATATTTCTAGGGTAAAAGAAAAATATACCATGTATTATTGATTTAAATTTGAATAATCTTCTCAATCCCATCCAAAAACCATTATCACTGCTTAAAAAGTTAATATATATATATATTTTACATTTTTCATATTATACTATTGTGAAACATTAACATATATTTTCTTCCTTATTTTTATATTTTATTCATATCCCATATGATATTTTTATTATTAACCAGACATTTAGTTAATATGTTTTCAATTTGGATTTAAAATATAAAACAACAGTAACTGAATATATTAAATAATTATCAAAAAATTGAATTTATACCAATTTTCTTGACACATAGTTGTTTAATTTTATATGTATAATTATATATTTTTTCCCCATGATTTTGGGGATTTATGGGTCAATTTTTAGATATCGAGATGTTTGTCTAGTGGTGTATCATTATAGCGCATGTCTTGCAAACAATATGGGATACTAAAGGGGAATAGTGGGACAGATTTAGTAGATATGAGGGGGAAGGGGTTATGGTTATGTATCCTTGGGACCCAAGTGTGTAGATAATGCACCTTTTAATGGAGGTGATACACATGGTTTCCACATGGTATAAAAAACCATAAGGCCTCTATTAATGGGGGTATTTTGGTTATTTTCTTTTATTTTTAAATGTGGAATGTACACCATGGAACTCCCAATCAACTCTAATGACCCAAACACCTCTTGAAGGGATTTATCCTCCCATTAATCCCCTCATTTATAGATTATTTTTGGTTTCATGGTGGTACTTCATCCACATCCAGAGGGATCAGATCTTCAAATCTATTTATCTTGGTTTCTCTATTTTTCATAAATCCATGTGACCATAATTTATATGATATTACATTTGTTTTCTTTGGGATTATAGGATTTGGATCTTTTGGTTTGTAATTATTATGATCCATGTTTTGGTTCTCTTTAATGTGGTTTCCATCGATGGTGACATTGTTACATCACCTGATGATGGTGGTTATATTTTCACCGATTTTATTAAAGAGTACCCAGGTTTCATGGGTCATATAAATTTATATTGGCCTTGATAATTTTTTGGTCCATCTATGGTTTTTTTGATAAATATTTCATTTAATCTTATTTGTTTTCATGTGGATAATGGACGTAATTTCATCCATAAAATGGTATTTTGATGAAGAATGGATTTATTTTAACCCACATGTTTAATTAAATTCCATTATTGGTTTTCATATAGACCAACACTTTTTTTGGAATTATTGACATTGAATTTGGAAAATGTTGGAACCATTTTTGTGTTCAAAGGGGAGTATCATGTTTTAAAGGGTGTTTTCATGTTAACATTTGATGTGGATTTTCCCTTAAAATGAGTGGTTTTAAATGTAAATGATAATAGTTTTATTTTGAATTCTTTTGGTTTCCTTGTTTTTCTTTAAATATGGACATTTGTTTTGATTTTATTATTTATATATGTTATGGTCTTTTTTGGACCCTATAACATATAGAATTTTGATTGTTACTTTGTTGGCCCTATTGTTTTTTTGATATAGCACTTATAAATTTTCTGGATTATTAATTATATTATTACTTTTGTGCATATGGGTTTGGGATCCTATTATGTGTAGTTTTGGATGTGGGAGGGAATTGAAAGTGGTTTTAGTCATAGTGGCATGTTATTTTCATCTAATTGTGGTTTTGTTCAAGGCCCACATCTATTATTATTCCATGACGATATTGAGGTTTCTATGTGGGATGTAGTGATACATTTCTTATAATGTATAGGTTTTTCTCTTTCTAGAGCACATTAGTAGTAAACAACAAATTTCATTGGGGTTCATCAATAAAAGAGACATAGAAAGATTTTGTGCATCGATATGTGTTAATTGACCATCCCATAGCCAAGTCCACATTTTCATGCCATGTTTGATCCCATTGGTCCCCATGGTTTTTCATAATGATATAATTAAACATTATTCCACTTTTAGGTATATGTTGTGTTGTCTATAGTTTATTCCATTTATGTACTTGTTTCATGTGTTATTTTTTATGGTTTATTCATGTTGTTAACTATTTTAATTCCATTTTCAAGCATTTATTTATAACCCATTTTAAAGAATGTCACATATTTTCCCCTTTTTTTAATGTCTAATTTGACTTACATATATATATGATTTCAATGAAAAAATTGGAAACAATTTCCAAATGATATTATAGTTTTTAATCAATTCTTCTATTATATTTGAATACTTGTTTGGGTATTTTTTTGGAAAATTATTTCTTAATATAATATTTTGTTTACCTATGGAATTGTATTTTTTTAGAAATATCATTACCTTGTTTAAATGTTTTTACAAAATATGTCTTTGAGGAAGATCATGTTATAATATTTTTTCTCAAACTATTTTGATGTGAAAATTAATATCAATTATTTCATGACATGTTTCATAGTATCATAATTAGTTGCGCGATTTTTTTTATTAAATTGACTCATCGTGGTATCCTATTATACTCATCCCACACAATACACACTCACATTGGTGGGTATATAGTATTCATGTATTTTTATGGTTCCATGAGTTCATGGATTTTAGTTGGATATAGTTCTCCCTTTTTTAGATGTGGTTGTAATTAGGATCACTTGGGTGGCTCGAGTGTAACATAGAGATGATGATTGATCCTTAAATTTGTACAACCATTTATCTTGATTTTGTTTTGGCCTTTTTGGTCTTCAATATTTCTTAATTGATCTTACATTGTAGTACGTTGTTATTTATTGATATGTATGTTGTGTAATATCATGTATATTTTTAATAAATCATTTTTGGATGTTTTTGTTAGTTTTTTATGTTGAAAATGTCCCCAATATTTATGTTTAATACTTCTGATGATTTTCTTTAGCCTGGGGTGATTGGGGAAAATCCTTGGATTTGTGGTGGGATAGCTATGGAATTTTATGGAGATATCACCCATGATGGTTAGTTAGAAAAGTTATTTAGAGAATATATGATCTTGAAAGGGATATGGGTTCTTGAGACCCACCTTATTTTTCATTTTGTGAAAATGTTATAAAGAAGATAGGTCCATTGGAACTCTAATGGTAGGTTTGGGAAACCACATACTCTACTTTGTTTACCATCAAATCTTTTGTTTCTATGGGAGTTCTAGACTTTCCATATGTTTCTACATCGCAATATACCTTTCATGGGATATTATTGTTCAAAGGGGTAATGATATGAGTTTTATTCAGTTTTATGGAGATATATAGAGAAATTCATCATTTGAGAGTGAAAATTGGATGGTTTTCAATTGGCACATGGTTATGGTACATTGGTTTTCCAACCATGCAGAGGTCATGAGAACAACACTAGATAAACGTCCAGTAACACTCACACAATATGTGAATCATCTCAGAAACAATGTGGATATACCATTCACAGTATATATAGTTGGGATTTTGGTTTTTGTGTTGCCGTTTTTATTTTAGCCCCTTTTATGTTTCATGAGGAATATTTTTTGATTTCTAATTGATTATTTTTAGTTTTTGAATTGTTATGAAATGAGAATATTTAGTATTTTTTATCTACATTATTTTTAAATAAATCTTTTGGTTTTCATTGGTTTCTTGGGTTGAATGATTTTGAAACCTTAAAATTTTCCTTCGAAAGTATGGGATTTAAAAGATATAATTTCACAAGTTCTTAGATGATGGAATCATTGATATGTTTCTTGTGATTAATTATTTCTTAATAAATGTTTTTAAAACATTCCAAAAGAATGTTTGAGGCTTTTTATGTTGAGAATTAATTGGAACTATGGGATTAAATGTAAAAAAATATTTTGAAATGGGTCTTCTGACCTTATTTTGGTTAATTTGAGTTTTTGGATCCCTTGTTTTAATTTTTCTGTTGTAGTTTTTATCATATTTTGTTTCATTGCATATTATAAATCTCTATGTGTTGGGATAATTTAATGTTAATTGATCTAGTTATTTTTTTTGATGTTTTTTAATGTGTCTCCTAAAAAGGAATTAGTAATCCTATAAGGGAATTCCTTATATAGTTATCATAGTGATCCAGGAGATTCCCTTATTGTTTCTACACCATCCTAGAATATTGAGGAAGTGACAGATCCATGTTCATCCCGATCATAAATAATGCATTATAATTTCTAAACATCTTCCCTACACTATTCTACAGTAAATGGGGAATCTAGGAAGTTACTGAGTTGTTATCCATGGTTTAATATATTTTCAACAAGTAATAGACACCTGAAAACTATATGGTGTGATGCACCATTATAGTGTTCAGATGTTTGGGTTTGTAATGGTGGAATTTTTCCATTCATACCAAACAATTCAGGGATCTTTCTTGGGGATATTACAAGGATGCCATTTTTTATATATTTTTTCCACATGAAGTTAGAGTCAAGGGGGAAACATAGTTTTTAGTTATCCACTATGGTGTTAACCTAGTGAATGAATATATTAATGTTTTCAATATCTTTTAACCATCCTCCTCGGAGTTTTCTAATGATAGTTCAATTAATTCATGGTTTTATAGAGGCTTAAAATTGTATATTGGTTCAAAAAAATTTAGTTGGGTCTCACTATCTCGAATTACTTGATTTTACATGAATTATTGTCAATTAATTGTTAGCAAGGAAACCTGTGGAAGATGATTCTTTGTTTTGTGCTAGTGATAGTAATAAAGAAAAAGATAGTGGGAAACTGATGTGAATAGGTGATATGGGTGGGATGTCATATTATCAAACGACCTTTTCTATATCAACAAAGATGAATCCAATGGTGTGTTTATAGGGTGGTATGTTTGTGAAAAAGTAAACTTAAAATCAATTAGCTCTAATGAATTGGAATTTGTGAGTATGTCCTTGTGACAATTGGAGGTTTATTGAGATGTTTAGGAATCATAATATGATGTCTCATACCAATCTCATTCTGGTTAGGGGTTGTGTTATTCCATTCATAGTAGATTTCGATGCTGGATTTTCTTTTTAGAGATTCATCATTTCTAATATTACACTTATTTTGGGTAATTTTATCATCATTTATTTATTGATCACCCTTTTTTGAATATGTGGAATGATTTGGAACATGAAATATTATATTATCTTTTTTATACCACATTGCTTGATTTTGTTTACCCATGCAAGGAGTGATCTGTTTTTTGTACTATTGATCATTCGAAAATGAAAAAAACATGGGAAGAGACCATTGACACATGGAGTTCAGTTCCATTTTTGGTTTGTTTATAGATTCCATCATGTTGTGTGTATTCATCAAAATTTTCATGGGATGGTGTTCCAGGGGTTGGATGTGATTAACCTGTTGTTATGTTTGCAACCCTTCAGTTAGAACTCTATAATTTCTTGGAGAGTCACATCCTTTGTTCTTTTGTTTATGGGTTTTTTAGATTCCTTGTGATTTTGTGAGATTGCTTGAAATCTCCCAAGATGAAAATTATCCCAGTTCATCTCTTGGTCTTGGTTCATTTTTCATTGATTAGTGGAGCTTCGTGGTCCTATTTTTATATTTTAGAGAATTGTTTTATCGGTGTATCCATTATGTTTTAAAGGAATAGGTTCATAGTTAATCCATTACTTCCGAATAACTGTAAATGGTGGGGATATAGTTTTTTATTCTTTGCACACATCTAGATTTTATTGATTTGAATTGTTAGTTTGGTCATGTGAACTATATATAGTTATTACTCATGTGTGATTTATTATGTTGTTTATAACTATTTATCATGGAGTCTATAATTGTGTTTCTTATGATTTTATATTTATCTTTTGTAAACCTATCATATGTTTCACCATTTATAGAGGAATTCTAATTGTTGGGGAGACCTATGTAAGGTCTCTGTGTGTTTCATCGACTTTTGGAGGAATATTCCTCTTCTAACTCATTGTGACTATTATATTTATTGAATTTCTATTTATTGGGTTCATTCATTATGTACATGTTAGTGAGATTTGGGAGTTTGGTTGATGACATGTCATCCCTAGGGTAGAGGTTATCATGGAATTCCATATTGTTCAATGTTTTTAGCTACATTTTTCTGAATTAATGTTGAATGATATGGACTTTTGGACTCCTTGGGCTATAAATGTTTCAGTGTAATCCTATATTGAGGTTTTCCCTTTCTTTTATGGATGTTTGATTCCAAATATTTGGTGTTTGGGACATTTTTTTAGGGGTTCATGAATATAGTACACAGTTTTAAAACCATGCAGGATGCCTAGGGAATCCATGTGCCCCATTAAATGGTTATATGGTGAGAGATATATTAGGATTCATATTTATGTAAACATGATGCCCATGTGTTTAGATAATTCATGTTTTAATAGTGTCGATGAACATGGTTTGGAAATCTATTTTGGTTAACCAAAAGGACAACCCAAAATGAGGGTATATTTCCATTTCCTTTTCTTTTTTATTGTGGATTCCACCCCAATCCACCTGATTTTACTCCCATGTCCCAAAATCCTCTCATGGGGATTGTTTCTCCTTTCAATATCAACCATGATATATTCTATGTGGTTTATTGGGGGTTATTAATTCAGATCATGATGTATGAGATGCTCTTATCTATTTCTCTTGGTTGGTCCCATTTTATACAATCCCTTCAATTCATATTGTTATCATTGTAAAATTTTCATTGTTAGTGTTTCTAGGATTTTTGGATTTTGGTTTTTAGTAGTTATTATCCAAGGTTGGAGTCTCATTCAGGATGATTCCATCAAAGGTGACTTGGTTCCATCACATTTGGTAGGTGTTTTTGTTTCTTTTAATTTTTGTCAAGAGATCCATTATTTCAAGTGTTTTAAAAATTCAATTTTTATAAGTTAGTCATGATTTGGAATATCTAGGGTTATTTATATGAATATTTAATTAATTGTGAAATTTTTTTATATAGAAAATACATGGAATTTATGGCTTCAAATATTTATTGATGATAATTGGTATCTCATGAACTCTCTATTGTTGATAAAATACCAAAGTTATTTTTCTCCAATTATAAAATGTGTTTTTTGTTTTCTAATAAAAATGAGGTTTTCAAAGTGGGATACCTATTTTTTATAAAATATAAATCTCATTTTTTGAAGTTTACTTTCTTTAAAATGTGAAATGGAGTTTTTTGTCTAATTGTATTGTTTTACATGTTCATAATTTTTGTTATTTTTGAGTTTTGTTAAAATAATTTTTTTTGGGAAATGGACTCCAAATATCATTTTGTATATGTATTAAAGTGAAGGTCAAGTTGGCACATTCTAGTTAATTAATTGTTGATTATACCATTTTATCCCCCATTGATTTTTTTGATGTTATTCTTATTCATGTGATTGATGTTAATTTATGAAATTTATGTTGTTATTGACAGTGGGGTCTCACATTAAGGTTAATGTTGGAGGATTGAATAAAATTATTGTGGTGACAACCATAGGGTTTTGTTATTATCCTGAGATGAAGTTATTGTTCATTGAACTCCTCTATTATTATTCCCAGAAATTGAGATTTTTATGTGGTATGTGGAGGTTAATTTATTAGATATATGATGTTGATAACTTTTTATACCCCCTCAGTAATACGTAAAACATTATTTGGTGGTTTTCACCAAGGATTTTTCATTAAGTTATTCATCGGAACAATGTGTGAGTGTAAAATACCATCTACTAGGTGAAGTTTTATATCTTTTGTGTAGTATTTTTGGCCTCCATGGTGTTTCCTAATGCTTTATATCTATGATATGCCAAATTCAATTATATTTCATATTATATCAAATTTATTTATCATAAAGGCTTGTTTCATGTGTGATCCATCATGGTTTGGTCTTGTTGTAGACATGTTTTATTCAATCTGTTTGATAGAATTATTAATAATCATTTTTGGTAAAGTTGATATCAATTCTTCCATTTGATTACATGTGTTCTTTGAGTAGAGAATATAGAGTATCTCAATGGAAAATGAGGGAAATGATTTCTAAATGGCATGCTAGGGTTAAGAAGTGGATTTTGAAATTTTTTAATTCTTGTGTGGGTTTATTTTGAAATGTTTTGACTTTCATAAATGCCTTCGGTATCCCTTTGAGTTGGAATTGTTTTGAAATAGAACCATATTAGTTAAATGTATTTCAAAAAGGGATATTTTATGAATTTAATGTTTTAACCATTGTTTTATACAATTCATTCAAATTGAAAATTAAAACCTATTTTACAGACATTGTTTTCAAATAAGCATAAATCATTTTTAAATTAAATAAGTCTTATTTACTCATTGTTATTTATTACATGATTTCAGTCCCACCAATCGTATTAATGTTGGAGGGTACATATTATTCATGTCCATTTCAGTTTCCTTTAGTTATTTTATTTAGTTTCAAGCTTGTTCCCACTTCATTGGTAATCGATTGGAATTGTGATCCTGGTGGTGGCTTGAATGTGACATTGAGATATTGATCTATCATTATGTATTTAATAAAAATTGGATAAATATTTTTTTAGCCTCTTCGGTCTTCTATTTTGTTTCTTTTCCCACAATTTTATGTTTTTTTAAATATATAATACCTTTATATTTATTTATATGTATCTAGGAGTGTATTTTATATCATTATTAATATGCCATGTTTTTGTACGTTGATTAGGTTTTTATGATGGTGAAACTATCTCTAATGGATATGTTTGATAACCTTAATACTTGTTAGTAGATCAGTGGGATCAGGGAATCTTCTTGATACTGTGTTGGGATGGATAGGGAATGCAAATGATATAATTCCACAATTGGTTTATTATATTCGTCAATATATATTTTTGGTTTTATAGTGAAAATATAATCCCCATCAACATTTAGGATATATTTTTAATTGTAAATTCCTATCACATAATCTATATACACTATCAACTATGTATTCTTATTGAATCATCATTTTTAATTTACATATGGGGATTATCTAATGGAAATTTCGTGTTCATGTTTTTAATCAAACATAGAACCAAATCAACCTTTAATCCTTTTCGATCGATGGATCTCACAAACTCAAATGTGTTTTGTATAATTATTCTTATATAAATATATTTAATATAGATTCATATATGAAATTTTACTTAATGAATAATTATTTTGAATAATTTTAACAGTATTAATAACTTCAAAATAAATTAATATTCTGTTTTGATTATTTATTATCAAATATTTATCCAAATGAAAATGGTTCATGTTCTACCTTTCAAATACTCCATTTTTATATGGTGTATAGGTTTTATATAATAATTATTTTGTACCATGTTTACCATGATTATACAAAAATTTTAGCTTAATCATTATTATTGTCTGATCACTATGTTTTCAAAGAAAAATATATTATCTTTTCAGGAAAATTTCACAAAAAAAATAATCAAGCTCTTCTCTTTAGATTGTTTAGAAATAGTCATACTTAATATAATTATACAGATTTATCAATTTTTTCAAAGAAAAATATATTATCTTTTCAGGAAAATTTCACAAAAAAAATATAAACATGTTCTTCTCTTTAGAGTGTTTAGAAATTGTCATACGCAATATAATTAAACGGATTTAGCAATGAATGTGATAAAATACATTTTATCAATTCTTTAATTATTATCCATAGGTATTTTATGAGTCTTTTCTAGCTCTATTATTATACATTCAATTATTGGATACAACCAAATCCAATTATGGATCTCTTTACTATATAATCAGTATAGGCCTATAATTTTTATGAAAAGTCTCATCATTATAAATATTGGTGGGTTTTATCTTATAATAATACCACATTACTAGTCTATATTATTGTTCATACATCATCCTTCTGGAAAAAAAGATTTTTTTATGTAGAGTGCTCATAAACATCAATAATTCATTACTAATATCATGAGAATCATGAGTACATGATGTTTCTTTTGTAAAAAACAACTTGATAATATAATATATTTATTGGTGTTATATAAAAATAAATCTTTTTTTGTTCTCAACATCAATATTATTTTCTACAAAATTATAAAATATTATCCCCATTATTCATATAGTATTTCATCTATAAGAATCTTTATTTCCACTATAATCTATAGTTTCAACTTATAAACATTAATAACTGACCATTAATTCTTAATATTGATATGGTCATTCAAATTATGGTACATATTGAGATGTAAAAACTCAACTCCAAACATTCTAATATCCTTTTATAAAATATTTATCACTATTATAATGGTATATGCCTTGGATTATTTTCCATATTCAATATAAAACTCATTATCAAATAATGATTCATCATATATTGTGTTAAAAAAATCCTTTTATTATTAAATAAGGATCTTTTGAGAATAATTATGAGTTTTGTAAACATATTTTTTACCATCATCATTAGTAACATACCATTAATCATATATAATATTCATTATAATGATCTTTAAAGTAATTTTCTTCTATCCATTTAATGAAGTTTCATTTATATTGGAATAGTAGTGTCTCCTAGAGAAATTATTAATTGATTAAGTATCATAATATTATTTTATGGTCATCATGGAGAACAATGATGATTATATTAAAATAATTACATAGTAAAATATATTTTGAATTTTCCCCAAGTATATTACTTTCCACTATTTGATGCATTATAATACTAGCGAAAGGGTCGGAAAAATATTATCAATATTTTAATGAAGAAAAAACAATTATTATCTTATTTAATCCTGAAATTATTTAAATCATTAAAATATTTTTTTTCTTGATGACAATGATTTTTATCATATTTGTTCTTCTAATATTAGAAATATTTAGAGTACATTGATTCACATTAATGAAATAATTCATGATAATTATATTCAATTAATGATATCTTATAATAAAAATTACCTTGTAAAATTATAAATATTATCATTACAATGTTTTAATCGTAATAATTTTATTAAAATACTTCAATAGTTATAAAAACAATATAATATATAGTATTTAATTTATCAACTAAAATTAATCCAAATATTTTTATATACATAAACTAATTTCTAAAAATTTAGAATATATATTCATTAACCTTTTATAAACATAATTTTTTCAAAAAAGTATTTCCCAAATATCATTATCAATGATGCAACCCATGAATTTTATTTTTACTATCTTATTTAAGGAGGAAAACATATAACATCAATACCTTCCAATATATTGAAAATCTCTTAAGAAAAATGACCAAATAAAGAAGTCTCACATTGAATTTTGAATCCAAGATATATTGACTTAAAAATCATATAGACATATGGAAAGAACATGGTAATAGTAAATCCCAATAATTTTTGGAATCCTTTTTATTAAATGTTGGAATTACTTTTATATTAAATGAGTGATGTAGATCTTTTGAGTTATCATGATTGATCATTATTAGTGAAAAACATATTTGATACCAAATATTTTGATCACTTGGTATATGATAAACATTGATTTGGGGGAGGTTAGTTGAATCAGTGTTTATATTTTTTATTTAAAATTTAAATATATATCTATCATATTCATTATAAATATCTTAATCTCATTAAAACAAAGAAATAAATAGGAGGACAATAGATATTTAATAGACATCATCCTGTAAGATTGAATATTATGTCCCCAATGTATGGTTTTCTTACCTCCCATACACAAAACTATCATTTTATTATCAAGAAGAGTTTATAGGATTGGAAATGAAAATGGAACAACAAAAATTCATCCTCTAATTAGGACTTAAAAGATCAATAATTTTTATAACCAAATTGAAAATTTATTCCAACAACAACTGCAATTACATGTTTCTGTCATATCATCTATTTATATGAAATATTCATCTAAATCTAATATAAATAAACCATTAATATTACATTACTTATCATTTCTTCATCACACTATATTTTTATCACAATAAAAAATTAGTTCTCCTATAATTTTTCATTAAATAATTCCAAATACATTAATATAGCCTCATTATGACTCAAAAAATGATAAATGATATTCTTAATGTTTTTTGAATATATTCACCAAATCACATAATTATTATTCCCAATATATATATATATAGAAAAAATACTTTCATTATGGAAACATAAAATCTTCTATGATTCCCAACCTTTAAAACATAAAATATATCTATATAATATCAATTTATAATGTCCAATTGTCTATCTCTGAATTCATATATATTTCATATTATATTAATCATTTTGATTCCCATAAACTCTTTGGAAAAATATTTTCCTAAAAAATACATTCCATTTTTTCCAAATCTCATTGATAACATATAATGGAAAATCCATGGTGTAAATCACGCCTTTGAATATCTCTCCACTACATAGAACCATATCGAATTATTATAAAAATGAAACAATATATTTTTTTGGAGAACATAATTATCATCCTTATCCTTCACCATGGAACATAATTCATAATCATAAAAATAATGAATTATCTTCTTAATAATATAATAGTAAATTTATTCAATCATATCATTATATTCAAACACTTTTGATGTTTAAGACACAAATAACAACATATTTTAAACGTATTTTCATCTTCATCCATATTGGATCGAATCATGATTATAATCATACAACTCATATTTAAATAAATTAATTATTTGTTAAGGAATAAAAAAATTTAATCAATATTCAAGATATATATTCATGGACTTTTCACATTTTTCTAAATTAAATAACATTTATGTATCAAGTTGGTTACCATTATATACTATTCAAAAATTCTCTTGCACATCTCATTGAATCTAAAAACATTTTCAAATTATATATCGAACCATGACTTTTAAACATATTATTACATGATAATTAATATATGTATCAAAAAAAATAAACCTCATAGATCGAGAGGTTTATTAGAATTTTGTTGACTAGGTATATAAAACAATAACCTGACTATAAAATAAAACATCATTGATTAAATCTCTATATTGAGATCTTAAATGTCATTGGAATTAAAAAATTAAATAGGATAACTTGAATATTACATAAAATAATTTTTTGATCTATAAATTATAGTAATGGAACAAAAATTATGTATAAGAATAACATATCAATCAAAATGCATAACATTATATCATAAAGAGGCATGGATCATTATTAATATTATTGAACAATAACATAAAGACCATGGAAGTATAAGATCATGTAATCATAGAAATGTGGTAGAAACATAAAACCTAACATAGAAATAAGTTGAGGATAACCAAAAAGAAAACATCACATTTTTGAAAAACTCGAATAATGGATTATGTTTGGTCTCTAATCCCATGCATATTGTATCATTAGGAAAATACATTGTCTAGATCATTTGTGTTCTATCTATAAACACCTATCACAACGTTTACAATCATAGTGTACCACAAAATAAAATAAAATTTTAATTCACAAAGATATGAATTTCCAATGGAATGAACATGGTGGTATAATCATTCCTCAAATAATAATCAAATAAGGGTCCTTAAAGAATAAAGTTGAAAAAGGAAACTGTGGAAAATATTACCCCATAAAAGTGAAGAATAATTAGATTAGTATAGATGTAAGACACACAGAAAATAAATTTACAATCATTCCACAAAACATAATATAGTTAGAAATTTAGATATAAAGAGAATGAAAACTATACAAAAAAGATGGGTGGTTCAAGAATATCCCTTACCATACATTCAAAAATTCTCATTTCATTGCACATAATATCCTATATAATGAAATTAAATCTATTAATTAATTTTTTTAGCATTTCAAAAATATATAAAATTTACTATAATTTAATTATGTGAATTTATATAAATTTTAGTGAGGATTAAATTTTATTTTTTTCCAAGGTATTTCATTTCATTTTTTTGTGGTCGAAAAAATGTGGTTAATTATTAATGTTTTCTTAAATGGATCAAAAACATAATATATAAAATGAAATGAAATCATATATGTTCATAAATTGAAATAGTCCAAAATATCCATTTATATTTTGATATAGGGCATATTCTTTTAGTAAAAACATTAATGTTATTTGTTTGGTTCATTTAGTTGATTTACCGACAATCAATATATAAATAAATTATATTTAAGGAAATGAACATTGAATCAATAAAAAACAATCAATAAGTTATGATATATTTATTATCATTTTATTTATTAAAAGAAATATTATTATGACCATCCATGAAGGTGGTCGATAAAAAAAGTATTGTTATTTTCATGGATGTATTGAACCATCCATATTATAAACATAATTTTTATTTTAGAATCTAATGAAAGAAGGATAAGTGATTGATATTAAATTAGAAAAAACAAAATTATAGTTTATTCACAATACAAGAGTCATCAAGTTGTATTGGATAAAGGATTTGAGGATAAGGTCAAATATAAAGATAATTGAAAATATTTAAATTTATAATATTACATATTAAATGTCATCTCGTTAAAATACTAAGGATCCATCGAATGGTCTACGAATGTAACTAACCAAACATTTTTTGTTATAATAGTTTACATAAATTTTTTGTTATATTATTTTTTAATAAAAAAACATTATCCCATTAATAATGATGTGAGTATAATTGAAATTTTACCACTAGGTTTCAACCGTTATATGGCCAATATGAAATATGACCATAGGAAATTATACACATAATAATAATTTAAATGTTACAATTATCATTAAATGTAGAAGTATTAATTTCTAATTAATATTTAAAGAAGTGTTGGTGGCCTCATCCATTAGAGTCAGGTTATATGAATAACATTTTTCATAACATGGGATTTCGGTAAAGTATTTAGTATTAATTCTTTACCAATCCCGATCTGAGCATCAACATGTTCATCTTGAATGAACTCGCATATGGGAGAAGTTTAAGTTAGTGGAATTTACCGCTTGAGCGATGTTAGTTGAGCCACCACGTGAGTTTATCATTATCTCACACCACAATCCTTGGTCTTATGAATCTTGTAAAATGGGTTATGTTTCAAGGACATAGTTACTTATTATATAATCCATTTTTATAATTAAAATTATTGTTCCATCAATTTTGTTATGAGTTTAGTTTTTCATAAAAAGTTATTGAATATGATGTATTGATTTTTTGGAATGAAATTCTACTTTTATGAGAAGATTTAATAATTATAATAAGATATTACATTATCTATAATTATCTTTTTAATTAAATAAATTTATTAAAAAATTATTATTTAAATTTAAATTATAATCTATATTTTTATTCGAATTTCTGAAATTTTACTATTAATTTTAATATGCACTTTGTAGACATTATTATTTTTAAATAAAAAGGATTTTTATATATAAAAGTTAAATTTATCTCAATTTTAGATTTATTATCCTAAAATAAAAATAACTTTTTTGAATTAGAGCTTCAAAATTATGTTAGTGTGAATTTATGATAATATTCTAGAATATTTTTTTGAGGAATTGTAAAAATATAGTTTTGAATTTTTGAAAGATTTAATGATGTCATAATGATGTTGAAATTAATTTAATTTTTTTGCAGACTCTTCTGGAATACAATTATGTATTAGATGTCCCATGTGGAAAATACCATGGGATAATACCATGGTAAATACCATGGTTTCCCAAATACAACTATTGTGGTATCTAAAGAAATTATTAAATAAAACTCCCTTACATTTTCAAAAAATAATCACCCATTTCTTTATTTCATTTCATTCACAATTAAATAAAAAAAATATGATAGTATTAACTCCCAAGGTGTCTTCAATCCCATATGTGGTTGATCATAGAGTTTTATGATATAGTCATCAATATATAGGAAATCTCAATATCTCTGTTCCTTTCAAATTCCCTTCTAATGTGGTACGAAATTCATATTTTCAAAATATGTTATTATGACCATTTTATTCTCTACCACTAATTTTTTTAACAGTATTTTTTTTTATTATCCCTTTCCCTTTTATTTTTAATGTTTTTTAAACTAGGTTGTATACCTGTTATGCTGCTGATTTTACATCTCAATATTTCTCTCTTTTTTTCAAAAGGAATATTTCTATTTTATTTTTCGAATACCCAAATACCTTCCATATTGAGGTTTTTACAAATATATATATATCAAAATTATATGTTTTATTCCTGTATTAAAATATAAGGAACCCTCTTCATTTTTTTGTTTAAAATGAAAAAAGTATCATGTTTAAATCACTTTCAAAACCCCCATGATTTTGATATAAATCTGGTTTCTTTTATTCTCCATTGGTGAATTATGAAATTTTTTGTTATTATATTTTTTAATAAAAATAATTAATAAATATTAAGTGTGTTCCCTAATATGTCTAAAATTCATTTGGTAAATAATTTAATTTCTAGTGATAACTGGTTTTACGATACATTGATGAATAACCTTTTTAATTTTAATGATATCACAATGAAGAAACAAGGTGATATGCTTATGAATGAGTCTTTTAAATGATTTAGAAACATTTATATGTTATGAATCGTGTTATTTTTATTATTATATCAAACTCTAGATTTTTTTCATTCCATTATTATATTACTTACAATCTTTTCAAAAATTCTCAGGATCACATGTAAACTATTTCTATTACATTTCGATATTGTGCATTATGCTCACCCTTTCCTTTGAGGTTTGTCCCCAGGTTATGAGATAAAATAATTTTACATAGTATGAAATAGTTCTGAATCCTTTAAATTGAATTATACAAATTATTTTGTGTTATCATGTATTATGTACCTTATTTCTAAACACTAAATATTTAAAGATCCTAAATTTGTAAAATGATATATATGTTATGTAATAAATTTTTTGGGATTCCATGGTTTTAATAAAAGGATGAATTATTTATATGGGGAAATATGTAATTTAAAATGATATGATGAACCTTAGGGATAATGAAAAATATAGAAAAATCTATTGGTATTTTGGATTGTAATTACGTATATGGTATCATAGAAAATAAATCCTTGTCTAGATATGAATTAGTGGATGTGCTTTTTTCACAAATATACCAAGGTGTAACAACTCCAACAATGTGTGTTTGTAATAACTCAATGTAACCTAGTACACAACAATGGTCCATACTCATCACCTCATTTTACACTCCCAGGGAATATTTTTGGTTAATAATAATATTGTTATTAACCATCATAAAGGATTTATAGAATATGTAATTGTTACGTAAAAAATATTTATGTATGAGGTTTTAAAACATGATATTAATTATGATATATAAGATTTATAAATGAAAACAAATTCTGACAATGTTTTTCTTCTTTTAGATGATTGAGGGAAATATGAGAAACCGATAAATGGTGAGCCCAATAGACCATGTGTTGCCAACCATCTGATGAAATACATAATGGAAAAATTCTTGAGAATGATGAATCAACTAACTCGAGTAATGAGTAATAATTATATTATAGATGAGTGACCAGATTCACCTCAAAGGGATGAAGATTATGATAAGTCTATTATGAATCAATGACCACCTTCATTCAGTGGGTCTACTAACCAATTAATTGATGAAAAAATATAATATCTATATAAATGATCATTTATATACCCCATTGTTCCAGTCAAGAAAATTCACCCTGAATATGTACCACATAAAGGGATAAAAAGATTAGTGGTGGAAACTAGCTATAAACATGAATCCAAGTGGGATATTAAAGAGATAGAGTTTCAAGAGTTCAGGGGTTCATTTAAAAAAATATTTAACATTTTTACATTGAATGAAAATGGTTAAGGAATTTTAAGATATCAATAAGAATGAAATTGAATCTATAGGAAGCTATGAGATGAACTTCACAAGGCATTCATGTTACAAATATATCATTTTCACGGATTATAATGGAAATGATGATAGATTTTTTTTGTGGAATAAGACCCCATTTATGGATGAATCTATTCAATCAAGACTGTGGAGATTTTGAGGAGGTATTGAAAAGTGATATAAATGTTGAACTAGAGTTATGAGAGACGCATCGACCGCATAAATTGAATCAAAATATGATATCAATGTATTCATGAATAGAGATGAACTCTGATTGTGGAAGAGGAGGAAAGAAAGAGAATCATTACACATGTAACATATTTTGGATGAATCATTCGGGTATTACTTTCTTGGAAGACATAAATGTTCTATGCGTGGAATATTTGGCCATATATCTCGGAACTATTGATGTGAGTTGAAGCCTCAACCTCTCAAAACTATTGCAAAGGGTAAGATGGTACATTCTTTTCCAGAAGTCCAATACTTCATGTGTATAAAACATGTGAGCATTTCGTATCACTATACAAATACAATGAAAGTGGAGGGGAATCACCATTAACCTTAGGATTGGTTAAGTGGGCAAGGTCATCCCTTTTCAATCGGGATGCCTGATTTTGAATCTCTAAATAATGTGGTGTCAAGTACACTAATTGGTATCTCAAAGCTATAAATTACATTGTTTGATTCTGCTTCTAATCATTCCATTGTTTCCTCCATGTTTTCATAGATTATAGAATAAATCAATAATGTAATAAATGTAGATTTATTAGTCAACACTCCTGGAGGGATTATCCAAGAAACAATAATGTATAGAAACTATAGTATTTAAATTAGTGATCAAAATCTCATAGAAAATCTAGTAGTCATTCCCATGATGGAATTTGCATTATATGAGAGATGTATTGGATCCTAAAGTGTAATATCATGTTCAACTATAGAAGGATGTAAATTTCAATAGTCTTGAATGGAAAGCATATTGTTTTTTTCAATTGAGAGAAATCTTGACCCGTGTTTTTTATAGATGCACAATCCATATATTTTTTTATTGACATGATCATTGTATATGAAGAGGGAAATTAAAGTATGTGAATAGAAAAACTCATCATCATTCTGGAATACATTAATTATTTTCCTAAGGAGTTACATAGACCTCCGGAAAAAAGAGATATAGAGTTCTCCATTGAGATCATTCCTGGTTGCAAGACAACATCAATTACCCTATATAGAATGGTAAATTTGTAATTGGAGTAATTAAGGAATAATCTCCATGATCTATCGGACTAAGTGTTTATCTAACCATGTCTGTCTCTTTGGGGTTAATTTGTTATATTTTATAAGAATAAGGAGGGATAAATGAGGATATTCAATGATTATTTGGAAATTAAAGGGATCATGGTGATAAACAATTATCTTCTTCAAAGAATTTATTATTTATTTGACTAGTTTCACGTTGTTCAACTCATATACATGATTGATCTTTTATCTAGTTATCATCAATTGAGCATGAAGAATGAAAATATTCCAAAAACAACCTTCTGATCAAGATATAGAAATGTTTTTTATTATGCCCTTCATATTGAAGAATTATCAAATTTTTTATGGATTTGAAAATTATAGTCTTCAAGGTATACCTAGATATCATTGGGTTTTTTATATATGATATTATGATATATTCTAAAAGTCTCATGGAGTTTGAGAATTATCTAAGGTTCATATTGGAAAATATAATGAATAATATGCTATTTTGAATGTTCTGAAAATATAATTTTTTATTACAAAAATTTTCATTCTTCTGGAACATTGTATCCAATGAAGGAATATGAGTCAAGCCTCAAATGAAATTGGTTTAGGAGGACTGGACTCCTCCCATTTAAAAATTGAGGTCATAGTTTTCATGATTTTTGGGGATATTATAAGAGGTTAGTGAAAATATTTTCAATAGTTTCAAATCTACTAACCACATTACTAGAAAAGGGTTCATGTTGATCCAGACAAAGGAGTGTAGAACATTTTCCTAGGATATGAAGAAGATATTGGTTATTCCACCCATGTTAACACAAATTTTATCATATAAGGATTAATTATATATATAGATGCATCTCTAGACCTACATGGGTGTGCCCTCACGAAAAATGATAAGGCGATTCATTATGCAATAGGATAGCTGAAGCCTTAGGAGAAGAACTATTATATGCATGACATGTAACTAGTTGCAGCTATTTTTCTCTAAAGATATAGATAAAATATAATTATGGGGTGCAATTTGATATATATATAGACCACCAATGATTGAAATATATTTTCACATAAAATTAATTAAACATTAGTCAATAGATATTGTTGGGTCTTCTTAAAGAATATGATTATTAAATTAATTAACATCCTGTAATATAAAAAAACGTTGATGATGCATTATGTAGGTAATAACCAATTTTTCCAGGAATGATAAAGATACAGAGAGATCTATTGATTAAATACCTAGTAAAACTAGACATGGTAATGGTATGGTGTGGAACGTATTCAACCATATCCTAAATTATATCTCAATCATCATTACTAGAAATAAAAAAGAGTGGTATTAGAGAGGATACATTGTTATAGAGGAAGATAGAGACTATAAAAAAGGGCATGTTTCTTGAGTTCAATATTTATCAAGAAGGTGTACAATAATTTCATACAATTATATGTGTTTTGTTTATTCTGGAAACAATGAAGGATCAAATTGATAATGATCAAAGATCTAAATACTCTATACCTCTTGGAAGCTATAAAATTTATATGTATATTTATGATCATTGTTGGTGTGATATCATGAAATGACTGGTTTCTGACCACACACAACGGTGCATGTTGTGTAACAAGTCAAGTCAGAGTGAAAAATTTTTAATCTGGTTTGACAAAAACATCCCATACTAGCATGGAAGTGAGATAGTATCACAATGTGGGTTTTCACTAGTCTCTCGAGAACTTCCAATGTAAATAATGCTATATGGGTTATAGTGGACCGCCACATGATGACTTCCCATTTAATATCTATTCGAAAATATTTTAATACTGATAAACATTCTAGGTTTTACATGGATGTATTGGTAATTCTGTATGGGATACCACTTTATATCATTTCAGATCATGGTCCAATGTTCACATAAAAATCATTGATAAGTCACCAACATTCTATGAATACAGAATTTATTTTTATTATGATATATCACCTAAAAAGTAATGGCCAATCTAAAAGGACTCTTCACATACTCGAGGTCATACTAAGAACATGATTAATTGAATTTAACGGTGGATGGGTTTAAAATCTCCCATTTGTTGGGTTCCCATACAACAACAACTTCCATTTTTTTATTCAAATGGATCCCTGTAAATATCAATAAGGAAAGTGTTATAGAAATCCTAATTGTTGGGATTAATTTTATATGGGAATTATTTTGGGCCTGCTCTTATGATATAGGTGATGAAAAAGGTTCTTTCCAATCAACACCACATAACGGCTTCCCAGGTTCGATAGGAGAGATATACTAAAATCCGTTGATGGGACATAGTGTTTGATATTGGAAACAAAGTATTCCTTTGAATTTCTTCTTGTAAGAGAGACATGTTGTTTCCAAACCAATGGAATCCTAGCCCCAGGTACACTAGCCTCTATGAAATTCGTGATTGAATAAGAGTAGTCTCTTATTGGAATGGACTTATTCTATATCTAGATCAAGTTCATTATGTTTTCAATGTATATATATTGGAAATGTACATACCTGTTCCTTCACATGTACTAAATCCAGAGGTAGTACAACAGGAACATGACATCTCTAATTAGGACCCGCTAGTGCAAATACTTGGCCATAGATACAAGATTCCACGTGATATGACTACCAACCTAGTTAATGTTTGATGGAGGAACCAAAAATATAAAGAAGACACCTGAAAACCATAGGAAACAAGGAGGCAGAAGTATAAAAACCTATTCTCTTATATATTAACTATTTGAATATTTGGGGTTGAAATTACTTAAGGGGGAAGAATTTATTGACCCCATCTTTTGGAATAATAATTGTCTTCATAAAGGGTATGTTATAATATTTGGTACTCAAAAAAACTATTCCCATAAATAATGATGCGAGTATAATTGAAATGTGAAAATTGTATTTCAACCATTATAGGATTATTGGAGACAATAATCTAAATAATAAATTTAACATTATAATTATTATTAATAATATAAATGATATTGGTTAATTATTTACGAAAAAAGAGATGATGGCCTCATTCAAGAGAGTTTTTTCAAACAAATCACTTTTTTTAGAACATGGGAGAGAGGTAGTGTATTTGGTATTAACTCTTAAAGAATCCCAAGAAAAGATTCAACATGTTAATCATGAATAAAATAACCTACGAGAGATGTTTAAGTAAGTCAAAATTATAACTCGAGTGATGCTTGCAGATCCACACCTTTCATATATCACTATCCCATACCTCAACCTTAGGTTATTTGTTGGTGTTATAAGGTGTTATGTGTTAGGGACTTAGTTTCTTATAGTAAAATCCATTTTTATACATAGCTTATTCATTCTGTCAATCCTGTATTGTTTTTACTTTTTATAAATAAAATTGATGAATTTGATAAATTGATTTTTTGGATAGAAATTATATTTTTGGATAAGATTTAATTGTTACAAAAAGTTATTTTATTATTAATATTATATAATTTAATGAAATATTATAATTAAAATAATATTATTATAATATTAATGATAAAATAATAATATTTTATTTAAGTGTTTGAAATATTTCTATGCATATTACGATGCATTTTTTTCGCTATTATTTTTTATAAATAAGGATTTTTATTTTTTGAAGAAAAAATTTTCATACAAAGATATTTATTTTTTTAATATAAAAATCTTTTTCAAATTAGAATGTCATAATTAGGTAAGAGTGAATTTATTATAATTTTTTAAAATATTTTATTTTCTATTTATATTAAAAATACAATTATGAGTTTTTTTGGAATGATTAATGACATCCAAATGATGTAATAAATTATATAAAATTCTAGTAAAATAACAGGGATTAAAATAATTTATCAAGCATCGATGTTTCCAATACCATTGAAAAATACCATGGGAACTAACACAATTTTCCAAATACCACTATTGAGGTGTCTATGGAAATTAATACAAAACTCCCTCAAATTTTCTAAAAATACCCACCCATTTCATAATTTCCATTAATTCGCAATTAATTCCCTAGGAATCGTTGATATCATTTCCTCCCAAGGAGTCCTCTAAATGTTTCCCCAATCCCCCATGGTCATGATCATTGAATTTTAGGAGATACTATTTAAGGTAATAGAGATCTCAACATCAATTTTCTTTTCATGTTCCCTTCATATCTGGTAAGAAATAAAACATTGTTTTATCACAAGAAATATCCTTATTATAATTATTTAATACAGTATAATCACAAAAAAAATAGATTAAAAACCTAATAAGATCATTATATATGAATAATTAATGAAATAAAAATAATTTATTGAGTTAAGAAACCTATATTGATGAAAAATGACATGACCGTAGAAATAGTAATATGACCCTTATGAATTGTAAATTGGCCAATAGAATAAAATCCTCACACATGAAAGTGTTAAAAAAATTATAGAATCTTATAAATGAATGTATGATATAATTATATCATATTATAAGTAAATAGGTGTTCTAAAATTTATTAATTAAGTATTGGTATTTTTATAGGTCATAATTTTTTTTACAATTTTTTGATTAATTTATATTTAAAAAAAAGTTTTTTATAAAATCTATTAAAAATTTATATTTTATTGTATTTTTATTTTATTATAATTTAATGACGCACTAATTAATAGTTGAATGTGTTGTAAAATTATTTATAATTTTAAATTAATTATTTTTCAATTAAATGATGATTTTATATAATAATTACATACCTCATATTTTGAAAATTATTTTCACAAAATGGAATTAATTTTAAAAATCTAAATATTTATAATTTATTATGGTTGATATTTTGGGATTTTTATAAAAATGTATAATTTTTGTGAATAGTGAAATGCGGAAATTTATGGTATATATACATTATTTTTAAAATAATAAATTTCCTCTATCATTAATAACATAAGATCCATTGAATCGAATTAAAATTACCATGTTAATTTATTTAGTCTTATAAATTAGCACTATTTCATGTCTTGAGGAAAATAATAATTTATTGAGTAAAATAATGAGAAAACACCACTCTCCTCTACCATAAGTACCACCCCTCACCATCTCTTCTCCTCACCACTCTCATGCCCTGATCCTTTCCAATATTCTAATAATAATCTTCCCAAACCTCTCTCCCATGTTAGAGAGATTTTGGTATTACGAGATGTCCAAAACCAATCCCCTAAGGAGGTTCTCCAGAAATAGGAATCAAGAGGTGAAACCATGTTCCTTTTCATTTAATTTCTTTTCATGTTAATTTACATTCTTCATCTCACCTTTGATCAAGTCATACAAATTGTTTCATAACTATAGTAACATATATATACTATAATTTTATTGTTATAATTGTATAATTCATAATCATCCACCTTTTACCATCTTTTTATACAAAAAAATGAAAGCATCTTCTTTTATGTGTTACTTCATCGCATTCAAGGAAATAAATGTGTCCACTTTAAATTACCTTCTTCAAGGCTAGTAATGAATCAATTTTTATGGTTAAAAAATATTTTTATATATTTATTGCATAATATTTAATATTTTTAACAATCACGTATATATATATATTATGTGAAATAACTGAACAAAACTAGTTCGTTGTGATCGATGACCCAATAAAATTAATCTAAATGGCTATCATTAACATGTAATCTAATGATTCAACCTCACACAAAATAAACATATGACTAAAATTAAAATTTAATATTACACGGGATTATTAAGAACATATAGATACAATTATAGACAATAAGATTCATCTTACATGATAGTCTATACATGTATACAAGTAACCAGATACTGGAAACCAAGGAAACTAATACACTAGAATGATGAAATTGAATATCATAACACATTAAAAGGAACATAAATGCAGAAAATAAAATTATATAAAATATAATACATTTATAAAAGGTTATTAATTAATTAATTAATATATAAAATTTGATTATTCAGAATATTAAGATCAAATATAGAATCATTTCAGACATAATGTAAGGGATTCTATGTAAACAACAACTATTCGTCACGGTTACTCTTCCTCCTTTTTACACAAATTAAAATATCATCTATTTCTATTTACATTTAAAAAATTATTTCTTTATTTTCAAAAATCTTGTATCAATAAACATTCATCATTCATTTTTGGGGATATAAATGTTTTTAAAATATTCCCTACTCAAATTTTCCCATTAAGCAAGCCGGATTTGAGGTAATTTCCTGAATTTTTATACATTTTCAAGTGCACTCTATAATCTGTTTTTAGGAAAATATTTATTTATTATATAACTCCTTTTATTATGAAATTTTTTTTTATCTTATGGTTTTATATAATATATTATTCCCTTTTCTGATTTAAATGCGTCTTAATATTTTCCTTAAACAACAATAAAATGTTTTAATTCTAAAGTATCTTAAATAATATTTTTCCTTAAACCACAATACAATGGTCCTTACTGTGCACCTCGTTTGAGACTAACGAAGTATATTCTTTGGGTAACTCATAAGATCACTACAAAACATTATGCAGGGGAAATATATTTTATAATAATATATTTTTGGAAATAAATAATGGAAAACCTATATTAAAACCTTTGGAATCAGAAGTTGGGTTATACTTTTCCTTAAAAATTTTATCTCTTTACGTTCATAGTTTCCTTTTATTATTCTTATTAGTTAAGTATTCAAGACCCCAAATTGAAATTTTTTCCATAGTTAATTTTTTTTAATAGAAGAAATCATTCCAATAATCAACGTGATAGGAAATTTTACTATTTCCCTTATTTTAGTCCACATATGATGGGAATGGGTACACAAAACATCCTAAATGTACTTGATCAACTATCCCAAATTATGAATAATAACTTGAATCACATTGATTGACCACATTCTCCTAATAGATATCATGTTGCGGTAATATCCTATATATAAAAAATTCATCCCATATTTAGTGGATCATCTGATTTCATCCTCATGGGAATAGTGAATTAACTCAATTGAAAGTATATTTTATATCCTCTAATGCTTAAAAGAAGATAAAGTTATACTAACAGCCTATCATTTTTATGGGGAAGCTAATAAGTTGTGGAAACTAATAAAAAAATGAAGTCTAAGGTGTAAATTGATTATGTGGTTTGGGAGGAATTCATGAAATTTTGTTTCAATAAATATTTTACCAAAACCATTTGTTTGCATATAGAATGAGATTATAGAATACTTATAAAGGAGGAAGATGAGTCTATCAGGGAGTACGAACAAAAAATTAAATATATTGAAATATATGCCTCAATTGTGTTTATGAACACTAAAATTAATGTGGATAGATTATCTATTGGGATAATGGCGAATCGATTGAAAGGGTTTGTGATTTTAGAATTCTTCAATTATGAGGAAAATTTTTGTTATACCCTCATGGTTTTAATGGATATTGGATACTCTCAGTAGTCTCGTGGACCTGGTAAAAAAGGAGGAAAATGGATTCTAATATGTGTAGATCACCTACAAAATACAATGATGGAAAGTAGAATGAAAATACCATGTATAATAATTTTGGGATGAAACATCCTAGTAACTGTCTAAAAGAAACCATGAAATGCTTTAAATGTGGAAGAATTTGGCATCGGGTTAATAAGTTTCAAAGGGTATATGAAAAATTCTACTGATGTGAAAGAATAATGGATGCTTTAGATCAATACTCAGTAGGTAGTGAAGTGTTTCATCTACTAGGAACATGGTAATTTTTTAATCCATTCCTTAATAACAATGTTGTCTAAGGAAATAATCAACAACCTCTATGGAAACAACACTGGAAATATTATGTAACAACTACTTTTGTGGAGCAATAAAATGATTTGGTTAGAGTAAAAAAATTTATTCTTTTATGAATAATGAACACAATACTTGACTCTGGTTCAACACATTTTTTCATATCTAGAGAGTTTAGTAGATGAAATCATGCACCACCTCAAAATATACAACATGAGTTATATGTAGAAACTATTTCATCCAATGTATATAACTCCTCCTCGATAAATGTTTGTGGAATTATTCTCCCATGAAATCATGTCTTATGTACTTTGGTGGGGATTGATGTAATATTGAACATGGAAATATGATATTTTTACAAATCCAACATCAAATATCAAGAAAGGGAGATCACTCTTCACATCCAGAAGAATCATCCAATTCCATACACGTGTAAGGAGGAAGATGAATCTCTTTTAGATTCATCATCCCATATTTTTATATCCCATCCTTAGGAGAAATAATATCTCTCTCAGATGATGTAGAAAATGGTGATGATCATGCATGAATATACGCTCTTGTAAGGGATTAAATTTTTGTATTCAATAAATAATTTCATGGCCTTATGCATGATCATGAGTTTGAGATCTCAATTGAATATATTAATGGATATCTACCTATATCATAAACACCATATAGAATAGTCACAAATGTGTTGGAATAACTAAATATGTAGTTATAAGAGAATCTGGAAAATGGTTTTTATACACCATTAGTGATTCTATATGGGGTGCACCTGTTCTATATTTTAAGAAGAATTATGGATCAATGAACCTATGCATTTACTATAATGAACATACTAAAATCAAAGTAATGAACAATTATAAACTTCCATAGATATATAAATTTTTTGGTCTTCTATGTGGGGATAGTTATTTCTATCAGTTGATCCTTCCATTGGGATATCATCAATTAAATGTGAAGAAGGAAGATATTCCCATGAATTCCATTCAAATGAGTTATGGAAACTACATGTTCATACTTATTTCTTTTTTAATATCTATGTATGCCTAAACATTCATGGAATTAATGAATTTTGTCTTTAGTGATTACCTCAAGTAATTTTTGGTAGTCTTTATTGATGATATTTTGATATATTCCAAGAGCTTGGAGGAACATGGGGATCATTTTAACACAATTCTAATGAGATTTATAAGAGGGAAACTATATGAAAAGTATAATAAATGTTATTTTTGTATGGAGGAATTACCAATCATGTGGAATCTAATCACCAATTATGGAATATCTAGGGACCCTTCCAAGACAAATTCAATCAAAGTATTTCCTAGGAAAACATGTTTAATGGTAATTCGTAGTTTCCTCTTTATAGATGGGTATTACCAAAAATTTGGGAAGAGCATATCATAATTTTAAAAACCAATAAAAAAGCTAAATCAAAAGTGGGTGAGATGTTTCTAGACTGACTAATGAAAGGAAATATTTAATGTGATAAATAAGTTTCATATCACTATTACATTATTCATTATACTGTAATTTTTATAATTATTTGTGATATTCAGTGATGATTCAAAGAACGTATTAGGTTTTTCACCGATGTAAAATGATAATGTGATAGCCTACACCTAAATAAAATTGAAAATTCATGGGAAACACTATCCTAAACATGAACCCGAGTTGTCTACTGTTATCTTTACATATAAAATATTGGGACATTATCTCTATAGGGAGAAGTGTGAGATATGTACTGATCATAAGACCCTAAAATTTATATTTACATTAATGGAGTATAATATGAACCAATGAAGTTTATTAGATCTCATCAATTATTATCATTTCTCAATCCACTACCATCTTGGTAAAGCAAATAAGGTGGAGGATTCCCTATATATAAAAATCCTTGATCCTCATCAACGATGAGAATTGATAAGAATACGACCTTCATAGAAAAACAATGGATGGACTTGGGAATTTTTATGGGAAGAACATCATTAATTTATTCTCAATTGATTGATGAATCCTCCCCCATGGAGAATATAATGGATGTTCGATGAAATGATGTAGAAATTAAGAAAGGGCGTGGAAACTATAGTAAAAGAAAATCCATATAGTTCAAATTGGATAAGAGAGGATACATGATATTTGGGTCATGATTATGAGTATCATATAATCCAATTAAAATTAAAGATATTCTAAATAATGCTCATAGCTCAACCTTCTCTATTCACCAATGGAGCACAAAGATCTATAGAGATATATGAAAAAACTATTGGTGGGAAAATATTTAAAAGGAGATCGATGAATATAAGTCAAAGGGTCTGGTATTTCAGAAAGTAAACTGTGAAATACAAAAGTAAAAAGAGATTATTCAACCACTACCCATACGAAAATAGATGTGGGAGAACATTACCATGGAATTTCTCTCTGGATATTAAAAGACATCCAAAGAGATAAATTATATATGGTTCATTGGATATCATACAAAGATAACTCAATTTATTACAATTCTAGAGGAATTTTCATTGGATTGTCTTTCACGGATATATATATCAAATAATTGTTAAGGATCCATTGAGTACCATGATCGATTATATCTGATTGAGATTCTAGATTCAACTACATGTTCTTGAAAAGTATACACAAAACATTGAACAATGGGTTGAACTTAAGTATGGACTATCATCATCATAATGATGTTCTATATGAGAGGAGTCTTTATACAATGGAAGAACTATTGAGATAATTTTCTATGGACATAAAAAATGGATGCAAAAAACATCTTCCTCTAGATGGATTATCTTATAACAATAGTTTATACTCTAGCATCAAAATGGCTCTATATGAAACCCCTTATAATAAAAGATTTAGAAAAACCATATGCAAGGATGAGGTCAATGAATGTAAGATACATGGACATTAAATGGTCACAAAAATGATGGATAAGTTGAAAACCATTTAGAAGAAAATCAAGGAATCCTAACGTCAAAACAAGATCTATCTAGATAATTGACGACATGACCTTCAGATTATGGTTGTAGACATAGTATTCAATCACATAACTTTGAGGAAGTGGATCAGAATATTTGGGAAGAAGGTAAGGATGAGTCTTATGTACATCATCCACTTCGAGATCCTTGATCATGTCAAAGATATGACACTTTGACTAGGACTAGAACCAACCATGATTCAAGTACATGATGTATTCTTTGTATCCATCTTGAGGAAGTTCATATTGGATCCCTCATAGGTTCTAAATTCATAGGTTTTATAGTTAGAGAATGGTATCTCTTACAAGGAGTATCCAGTGAAGATTTTGGATTGTAGTGATATAGTTATACACAAAAAATACTACCCACCTTGTCAATGTACTATAGAGAAACCATAACTATGGATCAGAAATATGGGAACCCAATAAAGTGATATAGGAGATGTAACCACAAGTATTTTCAACTTAGTGTGTGAAATGAAATTTCGAAGGTGAAATTTTATTTGGGGTAAAGAATGTATTTACCCAAAATTCCCTCAATGGAAATCCCTTATTAAAATTATATCATATATTATAATCACATAAAATTTAATTAATAACACAATAAAATATTTTGAAATGAATAATTATTTAAATAAAAAACATTTCTAGTTGTTAGGTACCCTATACATATGAAATAGTAACCTGACCATAGGAATAGTAATATAAACCTTGTGAATAGTAAACCATCCTAGAGAAAAGTAACCTCACCCATGAATGTAAAAATAAAATCCATGAATCTTATAAAATAATGTCTGATATAATTATAAAATTTATAAGTAAATAAGTGTTTTAAAAATTAATAATTACGTGTTTGTACATTTATTGGTAATAAATATTTAATTACAATTTTGTGCTTTTTTATTAATTTAAAGGAGATAATATTTTTATAAATTTTATTCATAAATAAATTTTTTTTTTCATATGATTTCAAAATATTTTATGTAGTCTTAATTAATATTCCTATGTGTTGTAAAATATGTATTTATTTTAAAATTAGTATTTCTAGAGTAAATGATGAATTTATTTAAAAATTAAATATATCATATTTTGCAAATTATTTTCATAAAATGGATTTCTTTTTTAAATTATATATTTTTAAGTATGGGTTGTGTGAATATTTGGGATTTTAAATATACCATAGTTTTTTGGTGATTAGTGTAATATGATAATTTAATGTATATATACATTATATGTTATATAAACTATTTGTTGAGTCATATATAATTTAAGCACCATTCATTAGAATTAACATAAAATAGTTACTATATTTAATCTCAATAATTATCATTATTTATTCTATTTAGAAGTATAATAAAATACTGAGTAAAATAATGAAAAAACACCCCTCTACTCCACATAAATTCCACCCCTCAGCACCACTTCTCCTCCCACATATCACGCCATGATATGTTCCTAAATTATTCCAAATAATAATTCTAATAATTCCCTTATATCTTGGATCTTTTGTTATTAACAAAAAAACAAAACTCTTCCCCATCGGAAGTTATATATATGGAGGAATCAAGAGGTAAAACCATCTTCCTTTTGTTATAATTTGTTTTCATGTTCCCTTCTTTTATTATTATCAACTAAACGATATTCATCCAAATTGTATGATAAGTAAATTAACTAAAATATTTAGTAATTTTATTATTATATTTTATTAATCTAACATAATCTCTATTTTACACTCATTTTATACAAAAAATGAAAACATCATATGTGATGTTTTAATTCATCTCATTTAAGGACAAAAAGATTTCAATTTTCATTACCATCCTAAAGGATGGTAATGAATCTATTTTTATGTTTGAAATATATATTAATATATGTGTTACACCATATTTGATGATCTGAAACCATTAGATATTTATGATACTAATTAATAAAACAAAAAAAATTCATTGTGATTAAAAAACAACTAAAATTAATCTAAACGAATAACATTAACATGTTACCTAATGATTCTTCCACATAAAAAATTAAAAAAATGACTTATAAGATCATTTAAACATATCTATTTTCATTAATTAGTTATAAAATCAATTCTAGACAACTTTTCTATTCCAACATAATTTTCCATACATTTATATAAGTAAACGGATCTTGAAAACCATTGAAACAAACACTTTCGAAAGATGAAATTGAATATCATGACCCATAAAAAGGAAAATAAAAGGAAATAATAAAATAATAATAAAAATATTACACTTATAAAAGATTATAAATTAATTAATTAAAAATTATATTGATTATTCGGTACATTAATATCAAGTGCAGAATCATTTCGAACATAAGGCAATGGATTCTACCCGAACCTCCATTATTCATTCGGGATACTTTACCTATCATTTTACCAAAATTAAATTCTATTATATACTTATTTAAATATTTTAAATTCTATTTATTTTTTCCAATATCAGGTTTCAAGAACCATGCATTCGTACATTCAAGGATATTCTAGTTTTTTAATAGTTCCCAACTAAATTATTTCGAATAAGAAAGCCAGATTTGAAGGATCATCTTGAAGTCATACCCAATTTCATGTGCAAACAACAATATAAATTTAATACACCATTATTTTTCTAATAAAACTAATTTTATTATTAAAAAATATTATTTCACATCTAGTTTTATATAACATATTATTCCTTTATCTACATTAAATTGCTTTTAATATTTTCCATAAACCACACTAAAATGTTTTAATTCAATTGATTCATAAATACTAATATTTTTAATTATTATAACTTCATTTTGACAAAATAAATCATGAAATATGAATATATTCCATTATGAATGTCCATATATGATTTTAATAAATCCTTTCATGGACACCATTATGACATTACCTTTTCATATGCTTTTTGATATAATTATGATACCCAATTCATTACATGGGTAACCCTTATGATTATTTTTTATTTACTATGTATGAATATTTATGTGGAAAATATATTCATTTCCATGTTATGATTTATATGCCAAAATAGTGGTCTAATTTATTGGGTAATGTTCAGTCTCCTGAGAAGTTATGTGCAATGGTCATGGTGGCTATCCTTGACTCACGATCCATGTGTAATGGTATGGGTGGTTATCCTTAACTAGTGAACATTTTTTCATGTTTTAACCATGTTATCCTTTGAATTTTAAGGGATAAAATTATGTTAGGATCTCATAACTGATGAAAAATAAAGCAATTTTTCTAGTTCCAGGATTTCAGTTTTATTTTCATTTCCTTCCAATGAACCTATGATCCTTGGTATTTAATTTGATTATTAATTATGTTTAAAATCATGTAATAATGTGTGAAAAAGGCTAGGGTAACAATAATTGGTATTAGAGGAATATTTTTGTTATTTTTGGATATTAGGAAAATTGATCTTTTGTAATATACCGAGGGGTAAGAATATGTATGAGAAAACATCCAAAATTTTTGGTAAGTATAGAGTTTGTGTTTTGTTGTACAAAAACATCAATTTTTAGGTACTAAAAGAAGTTGTTATTCTTGAAAAGATGTACCTAAGAGTAATAACTTCAAAAACGACTTCTGGTCTTAACTCCGGGTAACCTCGTGCATGACAATTGGAATTACTATGCTCTTGGTTTGACACTCTTGGGGGATATTCTTAGATAAATTCATATGCACATTATAATCAATTATTAAGGGGGGAAATTTCAATAAAAATATATTTTAGGAAACATGCCCTAGATAACCGAGATTTAATCCTATGGATTAACAAGATAGGATATACTTTTACATTAAAATATTTTCTCTTTATATTCAGTATTTCCTTTTACTATGCTTATTAGTTATGTATTCAGGCCTCAAAATTGTAACTTCTTTTTCCTAAATAATGAATGTAAGTAGAAATACTCATGACAATAATCAATGTGATAGAAATGTTTTTATTTCCATTATGATATGAAAAATATATTGGAAATGGGTGCTTAAAACTTCATTATAGTACATTATGAATTAAACCATGTTATAAATAATAACATTAATCACATGTTATGACATTATTCTCCAAAGAGAGAGAAAGTCACAGCCAAATCATTTTTCTAGAAATGGCCTTCCATATTTAATGGATCATATGATACCATACCTTTGGAATAATGGATTAACTCAATTAAAAAGATATGCTCTATCCTCAAGTCTCATATGTAGAGAAATTTGTGCTGGTAGTTTATCATATTAAAGGAGAATCTTATTAGTGGTGGAAAGTAATCCAAAAAATGAAATCCTAGAAGGTATTTGATTCTATTTATTGTTTGGAATTCAAAATTTTTTCCAATAAATATTTTCACCAAACCCTCTGTCTCATGATGGAAAGAGAGTCCCACTGACATAAGAATAAGTAAGATAAGTGTATTGGGGCGTATAAGGCAAAAATTACAAGCCATGAATCTTGAACCATTTACATTGTTATCATCACCGAAATAAAAGTGGATCACATATTTAGCAGACTAAATCCACATCTATAAATGGAATTGGTGATTCTTTAATTTGTTGGTTCTGCATAGATTTATAATTATTTCCTCCAAGTTGATTTGGATGTTGGAGACTCTCAGTGGTCTCATGGTTCTAATGAGAAAAATTGTAAAATGATGTATAATATGTCCTTATCAGAAAATTAACACTATGATGGATAGAAAATCAAATATCCCACATGTTGAAATTGTGGGAATAAGCCTACTGGGAACTATATAAATGCAACCATGGAATGAATTAAATGAGGAAAAATGGGGTATCTTGCTAAGAAATGTATAGAATATTTAAATAATTTTACTAATGTAGGTAAATAATGTAAGGTTTAAATCAACACTTAGTCTATTGTTTTGTGTTTTAACAACAATAAACTAGGGAATTTTTATGACCAAGTCCCTTAGGAAAGGGTTGTAGGAGGAAATAAACAAAAACCACTATGGAAAAAAGGCAGGTTGTATTGTATCATTACTATTAAGGTGGAGTCCAAAAATGTTGTGGAGACAGGTATTCTTGTTATTCATTAAATAATAATGAATGTACTATTAGAGTATAGTTCTACACGTTCTTTCATATCATCAATATTTTGTAGAACTATTCAATCTCCATTATAAAAATGGAGATTGATTAATCTGTTAGAATATATAATGGGTAAATTATTGCATCCAATGTATATAACTCCTCCCCGGTTAATGTTTGTGGTCTAATACTCAAATAATATGTTGTATTACATCCTTTGGTGGATTATAATAATATATTGGGAATGGATTTGATATAATAATATAAAGAAGACATCAACTATCTGGAAAGGTAGATCACTCATTACATTCCAAAGCATCTTTCATTTATATTCATGTTTAAGGAGGAAGATGAATCTCCTTCAAAATCATCAACACATGTGTGGATATTAATTCCTTATGAGAAAGCATATCCCTCTAAAATTATTGAAAAAATTTAGGTGATGATGCTCTATGTCATTCCCAAAATGAGGGATTACACTGATGTATTCCCTAAAAAATTCAATGGTGTTCCTCCGGGTGATGACATTGTGTTGTCAATTGAACTTATTATTGGATCTATGTCTAAATCAATGAAATCTTATTCAATGTCCACCATTTTTCTCTAAGAACAAATGAAGTAGTTATAATATAATATAGAAAAGGGTTTTATATGCCCGAGTGATTCCCCGTGGGGTGAACAAGTCCTCTATGTCGAGGATAATGATAGATCAATTCACCAATACATAGAGTATGACGAAACAAACAAAATAATTATAAAGAACAAATATCCACCACCACTAATTGATTATTTTTATAATTATCTATATGGGGATATATATTTCTCTATATTGGACATTTGGTTGGGATATCATCAATTTAAGGCAAGGAAAGAATATATTCTCAAGGCTCCCTTTTGAACAAGGTATGGACACTATGATTTCATAGTGATGCATTTAGGACTCACAATTTCACAATAAATATTCATGACCATGATGAATAGAGTCTTTATAAATTATCTTGAAAAATATTTGTTATTCTTTATTGATGACAATATGAGATACTCCAAGATGAAAGAGGAACATGAGGAGCATTTGAATACTACCCAAAAGATATTTGAAAGAGAGAAACAATATTAATATTATAGTAAATGTGAGTTCCAAATGTAGGAATTATCATTCATAGGGAATTGTATCCCTGGAAAAGGAATATCTGTGGACCCTTTCAATACAAAAGAAATCAAATAATGGCCCAGGAAAACAATTATAATTGAGATTCGCAACATCTTTAGTTTATCTTTGTATTTCCAAAAAAATTTGAATACCATCACATGATTTCGAACCCCAATAACCAAGATGACTTAGAATGCAATGAAGTTTGGTGGGAATCCTTAAAGTGAGGAAATATTTAAATATATCAAAAAAATAAGCTTATTATTGTGCCACTAATCACACTCCTAAAATGTGGAGAACTATTTATGGTATATAGTGATGCCTCAAATAAAGGCATAGGATATGTACTCATCCAAAATTATAATGTTATAGTCTAAACATTATGGTAGATGAAAATTAATGAGGACAATTATCCTACACATGATTTAGAGTTAGAATATTTGATGCTTATGATAAAAATATGGCAAAAATATATTTAGGGGGACATGTGTGAGATATATATTGATAACAAGAGCCAAAATTATATATTCGCATATAAGGACCATAATATTAATAAATGAAGATTATAAGATCCCATCAATGATTTTTAAGGATAAATTCATTACCATCCTGGTAATGCAAATAAGCTGGCAGATATTATAAGTATAAAGGATCCTAGATCTTCATCATCAATGATAATTTGGATGGATCCCATCTTCTTATACATTTAGTGGATGGAAATGGGATTCATTAAGGGTGGAAAATAGTAAATAATTTATAAAATGATTTCACAACCATCTGTTATGGAGAATATAAAAGTTGATTAAATAAATGATGTGGGAATTTAGAAAAATTATGAATTCTATCAAAAATGGCAAAACCACAGAGATCCAAATGGATGAGTAAGGAGTCATGAGATTTTTTTTTCATGATTATTTATTCAATATTATCAAGATACAACAAAGGATCTTATAAATAAAACATAGATCTCAAACATAGCTATTCTCCCATGGAACACAATGATGTCTTGAGATCATCGACAAAATAATAGGTGGGACAATATGAAAATGGCTATCACTGAATAAATATCAGGGTTCCTTGTATGTTAGGAAGTGAAGGATGGAAGAAAAAAATCCAAGGGGATGATATAACCATTACCCCTACTAACAAGAAAGTGGGAGAACATTACCATGGATGTTTTCACTATACTTCCAAAGAAATCATAAGGGAACAATATTATACGGTTCATTATGGATCATATTACAATGAAAACTCACATTATAATAATTCTTGTGGATTTCTCCTCATATCAAACTTCGTGGTTATATATCAATCATGTGGTAATGCTTTATGTAGTACTAATATCTATTTTATGTGATTGATATCTGAGAATCCCCACGATCTTCCAAAAAAGCATCCATAAGCTTCAAACACTATGTTGAACATCAGTATGACCTATCATCATAAAAATGATGTCCAATATGAGTAGAATCCTCAGAAACAAGAAATCATTTTATGATAATGTTCTATGGACCTCAAAGGAGGATAAGACCCCCATCAACCTTTGGTTGAGTTATCTTACAATAATACATTCCAAAATATAATCCAAATGGCTCCATATGAAACCCTTTATGTGAAAAGAAGTTGAAAACCTTAATGTTGGGATGTGGTGGTGGAACATAAGGTGCTAGGACCTGAAATGGTCATAGAAATTGTGGATAATGTGAATAAATAGCAATAGTGCATCATGGAATTCCAATTTTGACAAAAGATATATGCACACAATTGTCGATGTGACCTTGGGTTTATGGTCAAAGATGTGGTATTCCACCTCATATCTCTATGGATGAGAACAATGAGATTTTGGAAGAATGGATACCTTAGTCCCTGGAACATAATCCCCTTCAGGATCCTTTATCATGTTGGAGATATGGCCTATTGAATATAACTTCCACCAAACATGTCTCATGTATACAATGTATTCCACAAATCCATATTAAGAAACATGTACCAAATCCCTCACATGTATTGAATTCATAGATGGCACAGTTGGGGAATGGTCTCTCCTATGAGGAGAAGCCTATGAAGATCTTGGATTATTGAGATAAAGTTCAATGCAACATGAATACTCACCCAGTCCAAGTAAAATGGTAGAACCATACGTATGAAGAGGAAACATGGGAACCCGAGAAAGCGATGAAAGAGAATTAACCACTCTTATTTTCACCTTATCCTTTGAAATGAAATTTATAGGGAGAAATTTCATATGGGGGGAAGAATATAATGACCAAAAGTTTTATCATTGGATATTCTAATCTTATAATTATGTTATATAATATAATCACAAAAAATTACATTAAAAAAACAATAAAATTTTTATAAGTGAATAAAAATTGAAAAAAAAATAATTTATATATTTTATGTAACATATATCAATGAAATAGTAACATGACCTTAGGAATTTTAATATGACCTTTATGAATAGTAAATTGACCAATAGAAAGGTATCCTCACCCATGATTCTATAATTAAATGTTATGCATCTTATAAATGAATGTATGATAAAATAACATCCTTGTATAAGTAAATAAGTGTTTTAAAATTTATTAATTAAGTTTTCATACTATTAATGGTCATAAATATTTAATTACAATTATTTGAAAATTATAATAATTGAAAATAAAATTTATTTCCATTAAATGTATTTCTAAATTAATATTTTTTGTCTTATAATTTTAAGATAATTTTATGAGTCCTTAATTAATTGTTCAAAGTGTTGTAAAATCAGTTATAATTTTAATGGGAATAATTTTTTGTGTAAGTGATGATTTTATTTAAAAATTAAATATCTCAAATTTAGAAAATTATTTTCCTGAAATGGTGTTCATTTTTCAATTCTATAAATCAAAAAATTGTTTCGGTGAATTTATGGGTTTTTCTAAAATAGTTGGATTTTTTGGTGAATAGTGAAATATAATAATTTTAGTATATATACATTATATGTTGAGTACACTATTAAATGAGCCATCGATAAAGTAACCACCATTTTTTCAAATTCATAATAAATTTTAACTGCATATAGTCTAAATAATCAGCACTGTTTCTTTTCTTGAGAAAAAATAATCAAATATTGAGTAAAATAATGAGAAAACACCCATCTCCTCCTCTATAAATACCTCCCCTCTACACCACTACTCCTCACACATATCAATACTTGAGAGGTGTCTAAATTATAACCAATAATATTCCAAAACCACAACCCCATGTATAGGATCACTATGTTTTAAATAAATTCAAATACAAATCCCATAAGGAGGTTCTCATGAAAGAGGATTCAAGAGGTAAAACACTCATCATTTTCATTTCATTCCCTTTTCAATTTACTTTTTTTCTTTTTCTCTCCTCAACCCCTCCATAAAAATTTTATTATAACTACAGTACCTTAAATAGACATTAATTTTATTATTCTAGTGTAATAATTCATCATCGTCTCTTTTTTCACAGCTTTTATGCAAAAAAATTATAACATAATCTGTGATGTGATGATTTATCGAATTTAAGGATTATGATGTTTTCAATTTCTATTACACTCATCAAGGATGATCATGAATCTATTTTTGTTGTTGAAAAAGATTATAATATATGTATAATACCTTATTTATTGTTATGTAACAATTATATATATATATATATACATATATTATATTAAACAATAGAATAAAACTAGTTAATTGTGATCGAAAAACCAAAATAGATACGGGAACATATTGAAGTCATACCAAATTTCATGAACTCTCTATAATATGTTTTTATGCCACAATTATTTTTATAAAACCACTAATTTTATTATAAATTCTTTTTATATTCACTTATGTTTTTAAATAATGTTTTATTAAATATTTTTCTTTAAATACTCTATAATGTTTTCCCTAAACCGTTTTAAAATGGATATATTATATTGTTTCTTAAATAATATTTTTACATGTTATCACATTATTTTGAAAATACTTATCATGATATATTCCTATATTCCATTATTAATTTCCATGTATGATATAAATCCATCCTTTAATGGACACCACTATAATATTCCCTTTTGAAACTCCTTTTGGCATAATTACATGACCCAGTTCTTTCCATTAGTGACACATATGATTATATTTTTCATATGTATGACAATTTATGTGGAAAAAATCATAAAAATTTTATGATGTGTTTATATAGATAAATATAAATGAATTGGGTAATGTTTAGTCTCATCAGACATTATGTGCAACAGTCGTGGTGGATAGCCTTGACCTGTGCTCAATGTTCAACGATTCCTGTGATCATCTTTTACTCATTCTCCTATATATTAAACAAGGCTTGAAACATTTTAATGATATATTTTATGTTTCTCCCTAAATAATCTCATTCCATGATTATATGATCCCATGTTATATATTTTTTAATTCTATATATTTATTCATATTCCATTCCTTTTTACATCCTTATGTTATGCATTCTCACCTAACATGTTATGCTTAATTTTAATGTTTATTCCCTTACTGGGATTTTTAGATCATCCCATTTTTCACATTTTCCATAGGTAATCCAATGAAACGGTATGAGCTCATGGAAAGTTACTATATCATAATTTATTATAAATAATGAAATGTTGTATTTATTCCAATTTTTTCAGTTTTATGTAAGGAGTCTTCCAAATGCACTAGACATTTCGATCCTTGTCTTGGAATTTAATATTAATTATTTTTATAATCATGTAATAATATGTTGAAAATTGTAGGGTCACTATATAGTATATCTTTAATGTTTCCAAACTATGTTCTTATATAAATTTTATTTCATCCATTTCATTATTAATAATCATTTGTGTGTGGGAAAACATTGTCCCATCTATTATTAAATATTTCTTAAACCATGTTTTATTCCGTTTTCCTACAGATTTTACATCACAAAATATCTATCACTTTTCACAAGAAATTATTTTATTATAATTTGTGAATACCCCAACCTTTTCCTTTACTAGGTTTATTAAAATATAAATCAAAATGACTTACATAATTTTGGGATTAAATTAAATGAATCCAACATTCCTTTTCACCAGGTATAAAATTAAAAAAGGATATTGTTTTAAAGAAATTTCTAAAACACCTTGATGTTGATATGAGAGTAGTTTCATGTACATTCCATGGGTTTTTTATGAAATGTTTTATTATGTTTTTGTTTCTCAGAGTAATTAATGCATATGAAATGTGTTCACTGATAACACACCAATGAATTAGGTAATGAATTTAATCTCAAAAGATGACATGTTTTTCGATACATAGGTGAACAATCATAATACTTTTTATGAATCCTCGGTGGCGAACCTTGGTGATATGATTATGAATGACTCAATTAAAAGTTTTACCCACATTTAAATGTTATTTATTTTTATATTTTTATTATTATATTCCACTTTTACAATTGATCAGGCCTTTACAGAATTCTTTATTTTTGAATAAAAAATTATCATGATCGCATGTAAATGTTTTCCCTTTATTTCCAATAATTGGAATTATTCTCACTCTTTACATTGATGTATGTACGAAGGCTATGAGATACAGTAATTTAATATAGGATGAACCTTGATTAAGCCTCTCAATTTTATTAGAATAATTTTTTTCAATTTTTTCATATATTATGCCCCTTATTTCTAAGGCACAAAACCTTAAATGATACTATATTTGTAAAATGGTATTCCGGTTATGTAATAAAAAAATCAGATTCCATAATGGATGAGACAATTTATACACTTACGTGGTGGAGTAGATTGTGAAGCTAATTGGTAGATGTTTGGAAGGATCCAAGGTACAAAAGTTGTGAGGATTATGGGTTGTGAGTGGGTGTATTTTTAAGGGGTGTTGATGGGTGTTTTTTAATATTATATATATTTTTTTATTAATTTGGTTCATGAATACCAATAATATTGATTCTTTTGAGAATATTTGTTAACTTGTTATTTTGAGAAAAAATTAAGAGCTTTTTACATCATTCATGACTCAAAAATTCATGTATTTATCTTATAATGATAGTTATAATAGTGTAATCCTGATTAATTATATTGAAATCCCGATCAATTTTTCAAACCTTTATAAAAGTACATATGGTGTTATAATAGTTAGTTATCAACATAAAAAACGTAATATTAATTAAAAACTCCATGATATAAATATATAAAATCATTGAAATCTTTATATTTATTAAAATTGTGTAATTAAAAAAATCATTTAAAAAAACTAAAAACAATTATTGTATCAGTTTTTAAAAATTAATATACTTGAATGATTATATAAATATAAGATATTTTATTTTATGATGAAATTATGTATTATTTGACAATTCTATATGTGATTAGACTATTCTACCAATCCAATTACAATACATTAAAGTTGTATTACCATTCTTAATGGTCATATTACTATTCCAATGGTTAGATTTGTAATGTTCATGTGGGATCTCTACATTTTATAAAATATATTATTTAAAAATTATTGATTAACATATATTTTCTCTCCATATTAAAGATTTTTAATTTTAAAAATGTATATAGATTTACAAATATTCTAATTAAATTATATAGTATTATTTATGGGTGAAACTATTTTTGGGGATCAATTATATTCTAATGTTTTAATTGTTGTTATATTAATTTCAATTTATTGGTTAAATTTTAAAAAATTAAATTAGTGTGGTAGTTTTTATTCTACAAATATATTGTTTAAAATATAACAAAATATATATTGATATATCCTGTGAAGATTATGGATTATAAAATTTTATATTTTTATTTATTCAAAAGTGAAATTCTAATGGAAAATTTTATATCATTAAATTCATACTCCCTTATGAAATTTCACCCTAGAAATTTCATTTTATAATCTAAGGTGAAAATAGTTGAGGCTATATCTTCTTAATGTCTTCCTATTGTTCCTATATCACATCTCAATAATAATTATTTCCCCATAGTATATTCACAAGGTGTGTTGTCTTGTGGTGTATACAATTATCTATATATTTCAAGATCATCACAAGCATCACCTCACAAGGGAAAATATGTTAAATATATATCTCATCAAAATTCATTATATATGAGGGATTTGGTATGTATATCCTCAAGAGGGATACATGTAATGTGTATTTTACTTGAGAAAGGGATGTTTGGAGTAGTAGTTGATAAGCCACAACTCTGATTCTTTCAGGAAACCAAAAAAGGGGCTGATATATTTGGGAAATAGATTTACTGTCTTCTCAAGTATCATTACTCTCTCAAATGGAAATTCTAGTTGGAACACTTTATATTTGACCTCAAAATCATGGTATCATTGATTATTTTCTTCATAGATCTTCTGTGAACATTAAGAAACCCAAATGTGATATATAAAAGTATTGATAATTTATACCATTTCATAAACCATTTAATGTCCTAGTAGTTTGTGTTCTCAAATTTTATTTCATCACATAGGTGATCTACATCACTTCTAATAATGTGCTTTGTATGGGTCCATTTGGATTCTTGAGTGGAAATTATTATGAAATAAGAAAATTACTAGAGGATGATAAAGATTCCATAATCTTTTTATGTCCATCGAGCCTACTCTCAACAAACCTCCCAATTTTATGATAGTCTTATTTGATTATAAATTAGTTTAGGGGTGATATATCATATTGACATTTTGATCAGTGTTTATAGAATATTGGAGACTCTTCCTAATTATAGATTTATATCTCATATCATGATCATATATAGTTGATAGTCGTGTTCCATGAATCCTTACAACTTATATAATGTATATCCCATAATTATGGTCATCCTAGAAGAACTATTGACTTCTAATGGAGTTTGATGTCATTATAATATGATCCACCATGATCGATACAACATTAGTTAAGAATACTGATGATAAATTAAACGTTATTTTCTTCATATTTCCATATTGGTATATGTAATGGTTGCATTATCCCCTTTTAGGTTACCTTTCAGAAATTCCCCATTGATAGAACATTAATTTTGATATATATTCTATAAACTCCATAAACATATTTTCCAACCAACTTTGATAAAATTTCTCTATAATTTTTTTCCTTCCTTTCTATATGTAGAAGGTGGAGCTCTGTGCATCATTCAATAACTATTTCATTATCATCATTTTTTATTATACTCATATTCATGATCCAATTATTATAACAACACCTTCATATATTTTTGACTCAATAGATTTCCATTTTTTATAGCATCTACCTTATTTTTTATTTTTAAATATTCTCACTGTGTATCCATTATTTTCCCCATAAGGGATGGTAGAGTAGTCACTTAATAAATAAATGATGATGTTCTTACCTTTATGATCCCCATGTATATCCTTTAAAACTATAAGATGATTAGATAATTCTCAATTCTCATTATTTATAAGTTTATATGTTTCTTTATACTTATGGAATCTACCTCTTTGTTCTCCACCCTTGGATGGTTTTTTGTTGAGCTATCATAGTCCATAATCATCTTTTTCAATCTTGACTATTTAATACTAAGCTCCACATATGTTAAAGTATACATAAGGACATTATTATCCACTTATATGTTAAACATATTCTAGTATAGTTAATAATACTAGATTTAAAACACTAATATCACAATAAAAAACTATACAACATGTGTGGTGATGTTCTACACCTAAAAATTTAACTACCATTATGTGTAAGCTATCAATGTGTCTTATTAAATTAGTACACAACAAAATACCATATTTGATGCATATTTTCTATTCAATTAATGTTTACACTTGTGCTAAGTATGAGTATTAATGTAGTGATAAGACAATTTATCAATTCATTATATTGCTCTTGACATTCATTACTCTGGAATAGTATTACCCCCTTCTAAGTAAGCTTAGTTAGTGGGGGTTTTTTAATCATGTTCTATTTCTCAGAAATCATTAGTAAAACCAATCTAGTCTAAGTGAACAATAGATAATCATTAATGATGGTGTTCAAGGACACACCTCATGTTCCTTTATATTAATTATTTTAACATATATCACTTTACTAGTGATAAAATTCCATAAGAATGATACAAAAAACATCAATTGGTCATATTTTCTATAATGTTCGTATACCTTCTCCTTTCACATACTTTTTAGTAAAATATTTATATACTCTTCATTCTCCTCCTTGACATTGTAGTATTTCTGAATATAATCTAGAATAAATAAAAAAATCTTTGAGGTATTCAGTAAATATCTATTCAATATGTCCACAAATGTTGTTGGAAAAATAGTGTCTCTGAAATTTATATTTATGAAAAGATATTATCCATAAATTTTTCGAATGAAATATTGGGAGTATATTCTTTATATACATGAAATTGGTGATATATCATCATAGGGACCCCTTTTTTAAGACTTTTCACAGAAGGGCCCATGTCGTGACTACCTCAAACCTGAATTCAATAGGACAAGGGCCGGTGACTAATATCGATTTGTAATATCCCATAAATGGGAGGCATTTTCATAAGTAACTGTACACACAAACACATCTCCAAGACCATAATACTAAAATGTAAAAACACTAAGAGAAAAATTTATTCATTCTACTATATCCCAACCAATAGAAAATGGTATAATAAAAGTGATGTGAAGTACAAATGGGGAATAATACAAGCCCAAAATAACGAAAATTTCAGTTTCATAATGACCCAGAGCCTGTCCCTTGAAAACCCTACCTGATTTTTAGGTAAAAGAAAAAATGTCTAAAGCCTTAGGAGAACAAGTAAAATATTTGATCTCTCTCTTAGAACCACCTATTCTGGGTAACTGGGGTCGGGGCATTACAGTTTTTAAATATTAATATCTATCCATCAAAACTATTTCAAACAACATCATTGAATAATGTGATTCCACATGATTTCACTAAAACAAATGATTGAAAATTATCAATTTTTTCCATGAATTTAATCAATATACAAGGATAAGAATAAATTATTATAAGTACAAAATATAGATCTTTTTAATTAAATACTTCATTAAATGTAATCAATTTATAGAAAAGCTGAAAAAATAACATGAAAAAATCATTCGAATTTTGGTAATGCATAGATCATTGTAATCTATTTTAGAACATTAAATCGGATTAATTTATACCATTCCAATCATATGTGATAAAAATTAATATTTTTCATTGTAAATGATATCACAATGTTTTTAAAATTCAAATATAACTAAATTAAAATAATTTTCATATATTTCATTAAAATGATTCATTATGAGAACATTAGTTCTCTTGAAACAACATGTATCAATTAAACTAATCTAAATACATATTAAAATTTTATGTTTAAACTAGAGACCAAAATAAAACATCTTATTTTAAGAAAAAAATAATAATTAAGTGCATTGTGGTTCTAAAAAAATTGTATACAAAAGATTTTTTCTATATTTAGATGTTATACTCTGATTACAAGTCCTCTGGATTCTTTACGTGTGAGGGTATATACATCATTATGAGAGATACATGGATTAAATTATTCAATGGACAAATCATTTGTGGTAAGTCTAATTTATATGAAAACATTTCTCTCAATAAATGATCGTGATGGGGAATATGTAAATAAGGTGAAAAATTATCATCTATCCAATCCCGAAAACTCTCTTCTGGGGTGATATCAAAATGAAACATTTTTGTCTAATATCAAAATCCAAGTCCTTTTATTTATTTTTTCATATATAATCTATAAAATTATAGTTTCTAAAATATAATTATGAATGGATATAATATTATATTAAATCTCCTATATAATTTTGGGTTCCAACTTCTTCTATTACCCACTCGATCATAATTTTGAATATCTATATTTATTCGCATATGGATCATCATATGGTGAGATTAGGATATTGGATTGAAAAATATTGTTGAATGTAAGCTCGTCCATGTGAATATGTTGTCCTATTATCCTTAAAAATTTATTGATAAATCCCACTAAATTTTAGTATGTTTTTATATAGACCATTTAAATATGAAATTAGTCATTTGTGATTGACCACAAGGAAATTACAATTTCTGTTCATTTAATAATAAAGACTCCTCTAAATGTTAGTGATAAACCTTTTCTCTTGAACAAAGATGATAAAAAGTGTTTCCCCATAAAACATCATCCTTCCTTAACATATTTCATAGTGATTTGATCAAGGGGAAAATTTTCTCAAATACTGAGGAAGTGACTAGTCATGGTGTGAGAATCCAACAAATTCCATTTGGAATTGTTTCCTTTAGATGTCTTCCAATGAACTAAAATATATAAAAATATATATAGTGATTTTATCCCATTTCTATATTCGATTTATTATTGTTTTAATAATCCAATTATATTTATAAAAATTTACCTAAAGATTATATAATATTATGTTTTTTATAGAGATCCATTAATTTTATTAATATATTATATCACACCCTAATTGCATTCAATGATATATATATAGAAATAAAAATTTAATGTTGATGGAGATTGTTGAGTTACGTGCATACTTTAATAGTACATTATTTTTCTCCATAGTTGGTTGTAAAAAAATTTATTTTAAAACTTAATGGTTATAACTTTATTAATAGTGAGGTCATAAATCATATCGTCCCTAGTTTCTATCGAAATTTTTGAATCTCTAAATTAATCAGTTCATCGATCATAATTTTCTCTTTGTTTAATGGTTGAGAAATAATTTTTGAATGTCAGGTTTTTTTCTAAAAAAAATTATACTCAAATCCATAATATTATTATCTTCTAAACCAGGGTCTTTATTGAACCTCATATTTTTTAGGGTAATGGGTAACGTTATTCAATGATATTTGGATAAATTCTTATTAATTATGATGACTGTAGTGTATTATGTAGTCATTATACATTATTTAATCCAACCATGTTTTCTAATTCTTGTTTCTATTTACCACTTAAAATATATATTTTAATATATTTTGATTAGTATTCCAAACATATCTTGATAGACTCAATCCTCCCAATATTTAATGAACTAATCATAATATCCAAATCTATATCATGTGATGTGTAATTTTTTAAAATTTTATTCAATTTTAATGATTCATATGTTATTAAATTATAATTTTTCATGAATATGATGACATACCCATTAATTTATGTGACATTGTATTTCAAAATCCACAATACTGTAAAGGGTAGTGAGTTTACATTTTCATATACAATTATATTGTTGAGATTAATTATAATTTCATCATATTTATTCATCCAGGCATTCTTTAACCACATTCAAGTAAACATCATTTATATGATTCAAAATAATGAGTAATTTATTAGAAAATGGAAATGGTAACATGAAATTATAATAAAACTATAGATATATATAACATATATAGGTTTTTTTCCATTCCCCAATATACTTTTCTATGTATCGTCCAAACATTCAACATTTATGATCATTTTCCCTATAGAATGTGACGTACTAAATTAACATGAAATTTTTCAAATTTAAAACATAAATTATGTGTCATTAAAATAATTGTTAAGCCCCATAGATATTCCTCATGTTATTTTTTTCGTTTGGGTTATCTAGAAATCACATGAAGAGATACCATAATTATTTTAAGACAGCCTATAGTGGATTTATTCGGAATGATGAATAATATTGATTGAAAATTTCATTGCCTAAATTGAATCACTATAAATTCATATTTTCCAGAATGTATATATAATGAAGTCATTTTAATATTATCTGTCATCACCTTTAAATAAATATTTATAGAATTATAAACCAAATATTATAAATATTGAGCAGTATAATGTTTTTCAAACGTGTCATAAATCCATACAATTAGATATTTTTTCTATAGGGTTAACTTGTAGAGTTTTGGTTTATTGATTTAAATGACTATTTGATAATCCTTCTTCATAACAAGGATCACTATTTGAACATAAATCCTTTTAATGGGTTATATAACATTATTTTAAAAAAAATTCTGACTAAAACAATAATTACATTGATATTATTTGGGATATTATTTTTGGTTTTTTGTGATATAGACAACATTCCAAAAATAATCAATTAAAAAAATAGTACATGTCTATAGGGACTGGATGAAAATTCATCAATAAGTCCTTCAATATACTCCCTTTCAATGGGAATGTTTTCCAGAAATACAATTTAAATTTCTCAACTATTTAAAAATGATATGAATTCTTAGTAGGTATCAAAACCCATAACATAAATAAGTTTTCAAAATGAGATCCACAATCCATATTTTATATGAATTATAAAATTTAATGGAATAATATATGGAAATTTATTTCAATTTTCTAGATATTGATTGGATTTATAAATAATGAGATATAATCATGTTCTTGAATATCATCCAATTCTACCAATTATAAAATTTAGATAATTTCTAGAAGAACCTTTTCACAAATGTTAATTGGGAATGAATTTACTTCCAATGTAATAAATATATCACCACTAGTTGGTCTTATAAATCTACACATCATGGTATCTTTTGGGTGATTAAATATTTCTGATAGACATGTTGTATGTTATGTAATTCATTAATTTTGAAATAAATATATCTTTCATTATTCATAAGTGAATAATATGTGAAAAATTTCACTATAACTTGTTTTTCATCAACATTTAACTAGTGTGATAAGAGATTATCATTATTTCATCGACTTTAGTGGGTTTTAAATAGTATATAATCAAATACCTTTAATATAGTTCATTTTTTGAATAATTTCAATGTTCCTTATCATTGAAGAATCAGACCATTGGTAGTTTATTTTTTCATTACTAACATTCCTCCATTATAATGATTGGATTCTTCTTGTTCCATTTGTAGTCTTGGTCCTTCCATCCTTCATTTAAACAAATTATTATATTACCCTTTCCATTGATATTGATTATGGGGTTTTTTCATACAACATATGTTACTGCATGGTAGTTTTATTTTTTACCACCATTTATATAAACCTTTCATAGATTAGTATGAAACTCCATTGACTATTTATTATCTCCATTTAATTAGATGTAATCTCTCTGTGTTATCTATATATATAGTGATCACTATATCATTCATTCATATATCCAAATGTCTCTGATAGTGAGATATTTTGATATATGTTCTTTTAATCTAGTGATGATTAAATATATTTTTCATTATATGATGAAAAATACTATAAAAATTCATTATAATGATTTTTAAATTTATCCAATGTATATCAATTAATTATTTCAAATTATTTGATTCTATAAAAATTATCCCTCTGCCTTTTCAATATGGTTATATGTGGAATAATTACATCATAATATTTTCTTATAGTATTCTGAATACATTTTATTCCAATTAAGACTTTATAATTCTATTCTATATCACATTCATCCACTGGTATAATTAACATTCTACATGCTATATCATTTGAAAAAAATCTGAAACTAACAATAATGATGGAAAACACATTATTTACATGGAGTTGACCTATTGATCAGTAATTAGTGGATAATATTATCCACTAAATTATGGTTTAAGTATCCACATTATGGATTAAAAAATTTAATACTACTTCATTGGTAAATTTTAATGATACATATTTTTTATTTTTTTGTTATTATCTAATGATAAGTGACTAAGTACCACCTTGATATTTTTAACACTATAAGCCATTTCATTTGGATTGTATTTTTTAAATTAATTAAATTACATATCTCTTTAGATATATGATTTATCCATTTGGATTAATCCATTTTATATAATATTAAATTTTTCATATAATATAAGTTAACAATGCATGGATAAACAACTTATTCAATTGAGTAATCAATGATAAGTACTTGAAATATGAAATACTTAATATTGTCCAATATTTTATTTTTGGAAAAAATCATCAAAATTAAAAAAAATTGATTTTATACAAAATAATGAAATGATTACACGACTGTTATGACAATTACATCATTTTTAATGGAAACATACAAAATAATAAAAATCAAGAAATTGATAGGTTTATGTCATAGTAAAATTAGTTCAAAAAAATATTTATATAAATTTTGAATCATTATTTAAATAGATCACTAATGTCCTAATATTATATTACATAATGTAAAATGTACAAAAATCAATTACATACATGAATCAATGTAAGGGTGGGTTAAAATATGATTATGGGGTTGAATAAAAAGGAGGAACATGTGACATGAATCCGCATGAGCACATGGGTGAGAATAATGATATTTATAATATCAACACGATATAATATCATAATCATAGGTATCATGTAAATATAGCGTGGAATGTGTTTCATGAATTAAATTGAATTATTATGAACACAAGCCATGGTTTACTATGAAAACACCATAATGTTATATTTTAATCAAATTATATCTCTTATAAACCAAGAGTTGTAGGAATAATTAAATTTATCCTATATATGTATAATTATATCATGTGGTAAAATATTCTTACAATATAATTTGGGGGATATATAATTCTAAGTCCATCAATGATGTTATTATAAACTATTAAACACATAATACCCAATGAATGTAAATTTACATGAAGTATAAAATAAATCTATGGGAGTATAAAGATTTATATAATAATTTTATAATATATATGAACCTGAATAATAATATAGGTTTTTAAAGTGGTACAAGAAATATAATTATGATTATTCATGTTTTTATCAAGTATAATTGAAAATTTTATGATGAGAAGGAACAAAATAAGAATAATCAATGCGTATCTTTGAAAATGAATTATTTAACTCAATCATTGGAAATGGATATGAATTTTTCCCCTAGAAATAAGAATATTAATATCCCAAGACTAATGAAATGAAAATTTATATTAAATATATTTTCAATTTATATTATTGGAATAACAGGAAATGTGTTAGAAGATAAGTCAATCCATAAAGATATGTTTAAATCACTAGAGTCAATATACCATTGGTCCGGTTTGGATTAATCACATTTATACCACCTATATGGAAACAAATTTGTTATTAATTAAATAATATATGATATTTTTACATTTAATTGGTTATTTGTGATTAATTATAATAAATCGTATTTATTGATCAATATGTTGTTGAATATAATATTTTTTGAAAACAGATCTGTTAAAATTATACAATTTTCATTTTCTATTGTTGTTTTTGATTAAATTTTCAATATATTTATGAAATTACCTGAAAACACTTAAAAAACATAATCATGATTATTTTTATTTCATGTATTGGGATATATACCTACCTATTAAGGTAGTGATATTTAATGAAATAATAACATCCTCATATGATGTTTACTATACCATTAATGAAACTTTTTCTATAATGTGGGGTGAGATACATATATACATTAAAAATTGTTTATATTGATTATATACTATCAAAATTAGATTTATATATACATATATAGGTCACAAAAGCATTCCATAATGATGGTGTTATAGTAAATGAGAAATATACATGTAGAAAAATCAAATATAAAATTAATGATTCAGGTGAAAAAGAGGAAGAATATTATAAAAATTATAATGTAGGCATATTTTAACATAATATAATAAACTATATGTTTTCCAAGAAAAAGAGAATGAAAATGTTAATGATTTTTTAAAATCGAAAATGGATTGTGAGGTTATAAATAATAACTAAATGGATGTTTATTAAAAAGTAAAACCTCATTGATGTTTAAATATATTATATAGAAATATGAAATTGAGGGAATATAGTGAGGGAAAACTAGAAAAAAAATAAAGCTTATAGAAGGGTTTGGAGAATATAGATGAGAATATCTTGGTCAATGGAAAGGATTTCAAATGTGATTTCCATAGAGTTTTGAATGTGCATTTATAGATAAAGAATAGTCTTATATTGGGTTAAAATTTTCTGTAAAATATTATTCTAGGACTAGTACCTAGTATACTTTCATTTATTGACACAGCGAGTAGGTTATAATTTTTAATAATTTTTTCTATGATTTTAAACACATCCAACATTGAATTTCATTAGTTATAAATGTGGGATGGGGGATAATTTTTTTTCTTATTATAATATGTATCTTTTAAAACATTTTAAATTTTATTATTTTCATGAAAATGGGTTTATGTTTGTTTAACACATCATTAATCCTATTATGCTAATTTTTTATTTTGAAAAACATTTTAGGACATACTGTCTCATTATTATATTAATATTCATTCATTAAATATATTTTTGTCAAAAAAATTATTCTTACCATTTATAAACAATATAATGTCTCTTCTAAATATAATTAAATTGTAAAAATAAGAAAAAAAATGATTTAATTCTTCTAAAAATGTATATCATTTTTTGAAAAGAAAATGTGTCATATTTAATTTTAATATTTATTTATTAACATAAAAATTATAGTTTCTAAAAAATTATTTGAAATACACATTATTAAACATTTATAATTATATATTACTTGATATAACTATTATTTATTATATATTTTATAGATTTAGAAATATTCAGATACATATTTTTTCATCTTAATTTTTATTTTCCGATAATTATTTAATTTGAATGGTTTTTTTTCTAATATAATGTGTTGGATGCTATTTTTACAAAAAAATTATAATTTTAAAATTCATATTGTTTTTATATTTCATGTTCATTTGTCTCATTTTAATTATTCATCATTAAACTAGTTTTTTCATGATGTTCCCTATATATTTGATATTATTCAAATCATATTTATATTGTTTTTTCTATTTAGTGTAACTATTATTTGGGTGATACATGTTGGATACCACCAAATTAATATCCCAAACCTCCCATAATTTTGATATTTTCTAGTTTGGGCCATATAATCATATATTATTTTTTATTGGGATTATAGTCTAATTAATATCCCTCATAAAAAGCATCCTTGCAGATTAGGTATCCACACAATATTATAAAGGGGTTCTCTTATCCCCTCCACCACCATTATGGGATAAAGAAAAATCCCTCTAGGAACCTGTATTTTCATCACTAGTGCATCAACTCAAAACTAGATTTGATAATATTTATAACACCAAAAAATCCAATTATCTTGATATTATCCAATTTCTATTATAATATAATAGTTATTTAATTTGGTTTATAGGAAATCCTTATCCCCTAGGAAAAATTTAAAGACCCATCCTTTCACGATGTTATTATTGATTAGTTTTTTTAAAATTACATTATACATCCCCAAAAGTGATAATCCATCTTTTACAGGTGGTCCCGGGTGAGTCATGTGCTATTGTAGAGCACGATTCTGAAAAATGGGAAGGAAAGACTAGGCCAAACTATTAAGAGAGACCATGAATCTCTACCTGCATTGATTCCCAATAATATGTGGTTGTAGATAGTGGAGACCTACGGTTCGTACTATTTTTCTTCAAACATTCTCCCCAAATCACACTACCATGTGGGGTTTCAGACATTCATGGAATAATGGGTTTCTTAGGGTTCTCACATGGTTAGATAAACTTCATATTAATCCTTTCAAGGTTCCCCTTTGAAATGGTTAGTGGAACATGGTTTTCAGAGGGTATAATGGAACCATGTAGCCAAACTGTGCACATTTGTATGGGTATAACATCCATTTCACTCAAATTATGTTGATTTTTTATTTCTAATTTCTTCTTCTTCTAGAGAGATGATGACTTGACCTCCTCTCCCATGTAGCTTTCTAAAAAAACCAAATATAAGATATGTGCTAACTCATACTTTTAAACACAAAATCATGGTCCTTTGGAAGCTTTAGATAAACCCCAAAATGATTTAAATGACTCTTAGGTTTGAACTCTGTATATTTGTGTATCCATTATGCAATTTAATAGCCATCCAGTTTTCCATATTTGTGATGCATTCAAGGTTTAATTGATTTCTTCGATCATACTCTGAATTTGAGGCATATATAGAGAGATGAGTCATATCTGGAATTGTGGTTGGTGGTATCAATATTTCCTGCATTTTTTGGTGTTTTGTATATATAAAAATATGCTACACTCAGTTATATTGTTTTCACCACAATTAAATTGAGTTTGTAATATCAAATTGATTGTCTTACCTTGTTATAAGCTAATTGGTAATTGTCTAGTAAGTTAAAGGATATCATACTTGGTTATGTCCACCCCTTGGGTGTGAAAAATTTATTTTACCTCTTCTATTAATTGTATAAATAACTTGAGCACCTCCTAATTGTTCATATTTGGTAATAATATTTTTTAGCCTTAATTATATGAATACCAAATGAACCAAAGAACATATAATGTGTTGTATTGTCTTATAATGTGAATTTTCCTTATATGTAACTTCCACATCAATGTTGAAACCTTCTAAATTCCCCATGAATCATTTTTATATGAATTTTAATGCGTTCCTTAATTTTTTGGATTGAATTATATTAAATAAATTTTCTATATGGATTTCCTCTCTTAAATTAAATTAAATGAATTATGATGAATGGGTTTTAAATGATGGTTTCCTTACTATAAATGAACAAAATGGTTGGAATGTAATTATGTGGAAAAGAAAAAAATGTTGTTTCATTTTCAATTGACTGCTTGTATGATTTGTAATTTCATATTAGAATTGGAAATGGATATATAGATAAATTATAGTTAATTACTAATGTGTTATATTATAAATAAGATTACACATTGATATAGGTTTTGGAATGATGGTAAGTTATATGTTTATTATGACAGTATCATAGACCCATACATCGAGTTTTGAGAATGAAGTCTCACACCATGGACACTAGTTAGACATTGGAATTAACATGCCACTTACATTATTTGGGTGTTGAAAGTACAAAACACTCACCTTCTTAATTGTCAAGCATGATATACACAACTCATTATGATATATGTGGAATGTGCCATATTTTATGAGGTTATAGGATCATTATAAAATTCATGGATGTATGAATTATATCCCTGTACTACTAGAAACTAGTACTCTAGGTATATGTCCACTTGTGTCCATGTGTACTTTATTACTATAGGTTATTGAAATATATATAAAAATAATATCGATTTTATAAAAATAGTGATTGGTTAGATATAAATTCTGGCAATGAGACGAGGTAGGTAGAGCTACCAAGTGTCTTTTGGGAACATGAGTGGGAAATGATTTTTTTATTTTGCATTGTTAATTAATTACTTATTCATATACACTATTTAATTACGATTACTTCATGGATTAATTTTATACACTATTGTTTGTGGCCAACTGAGATTTTTTCTCCCACCCTACTCAAACTACCTTTGGTACCTAAGAATATTATTTTAATACAAGTACTATTAAGGTAAATAACCTGGTTAATGATAATTGAAATTCATTAATTATAGATGGAGCATATAAGAAGAGGACTATGAATATTCATGAGATTCATATAGGTTATCATTTTGATCTTTTTTTACTTTTTAAAGCATGATCATATCTGTCAATCATATGTTCATGTAATGTATTATATAATGACATGAATCCTTTTATATGTAATAGCATAGTTTTTTGGTTTGATTCCATTTTTTGAGTTATCTGTTCCACCACTGAATTACATATTGCAGGTGCACCTGAGGTCATGTTACCCAATAGTTTGGGAAACATGTTATGTGGATCCTATGGGAGGACAATACAATGTGCTATCAGAGGGTAAATTTCTTTTTCCAAATTTTCTTGGTAAGGGACAAGAGTCTATGATTTAATGGGATTTTTATTTGACCATGTTCTTAATTGTAGATAGCCCATGTATAGAGGAAGTCCAAATTAACTAGGATGTAAAATTGTTATTATTGATGGTTCCATTTATATGTGTTACAAATTTAATTTTTATGAATGAAAGTTGTTATGGTGCTGTTATTATTAGTGATATTGAAATGATGATTCATGTTACATAGGAGCCATGAAATTAGGAAATTTCATTACTTTCAGCATAATGGAACAATATGAAAAATATTCCATGCATTTCTCTATATCACATCTATTTTTATTATTAATTTCCTTGTTGCACAGTCATTGTGCCAGGATTTTGTATTGAAATCAATTGGAATCTCTTGTAGGGATTGGAAAACAATATTGATAGTTAATGTGATTTAATTATCCTAATAGTGTTTTCCTGAATACATTAATGGGAACACCATAAGGAGTATATTTTGGTATACTAATCGATGGGCCACTGTACGCATGGGATTGAATAGGTTTTGGAGTGGATTAAGTGAATTCATTATTTTAGTTCATAAAGAGCATGCCACCTTATTTATAGGTAATGTTAACCCATATAATTCAACAATTTTATAGTAATTTAAAAGTTTTAAGGAGATAAATTATAAAATTAATATTCCTTTTATATTGAGAAATCGATCATCTTAAATTTTATAATTATAAACTTAGACCTGAACCTGGACAAATTTGTGGTCAGTAGGGTATACCATACACAATAATTGAATTATATGGTCTTTCTATATTATCCAATGCTATATTTAGGTGTTGGTAGAGGGGTTTTATCATTTATATATGAGTGTTATCTCTCTATCATAGTTTTTTATCTACAATCTATTAAATTTAAAAACTGTTAACGATATGTGCATTTGGCATTGTTGTAACATTTTGACATGGAGTCCTACCACAGGGTTCACTAAAGATAGTGAAGACGATTCTATTGAGGTGGTGGCCCAAGAGACATGGGGGACTTCTCCTATAGTTCAACCTGAAGGACTTATTTCTTTTACTAAGATGGGCACTAATACTCATTTTTTTGAGGAATTTCTTTGTATACAGCTGAATTTTCGTGGAATTTCTCGACCTTCCCAAATATGGAAGAGTTTACTTAGAAATTACATTAGTATAATCTTCTCACATTAATTGTGGATATAAAATCACATGGTTCTATGTCATGTGTTGAATCCATTCAATCCATATGTGATAATCTTAAGATACCTCTAGATATGAGGGTCAGACATGATGTGTATATGATCAAGGATTATGCTAATTGTCGGTGAAATGTTATCACCCAAGAATATTGGCATTGAGGAATGGTGTGGGAATATTTCCAAAAAATGGTCAACGAATATCTCAATCCCCATACATTGATGGATAACAGTTCTAGAAAATTCATGATCCTACACCGAGGAAGTATTTATGTTATTGTATACTCCTCTCATTTCATAGGGCTTAAACGGTTCTCTCCTACATAAGCGATTGATGATATTATAACTGACATGAAATTTGATGATGGGATGATTTACAACATTTTTTAACATGTAAATGTTTTCATGTTGACTACCATTTCAATATTCTTCAACCAGACCCTTATGACACATAAATATTTGAGAGATGATGATTTTTCGAGTGAGGGTGGTTCTATATCTGAATCATTTAGTACTTCTTTTTCTAGAAAAAATTTAATATTTGTGGCTTCCCATGGAGGTATAAATATTCAATCTCATCATGTTTCCATATTAGTAAAATGTCACCGGTGTGGGAAGATATGACACAAGAAGTCGTAGTGCTCACAAGATCTAGTGGACTGCAGAGGATGTAACAGGATGGTGCATATTGAGTTCATTTTCCATACCTTTCTGTCAGAGCCTATAAATTGAGGATCTAATCATAACCTATATTCTATAGTGGGGTTAGTTTAAAAAGATCAATCATGGATTTGGAATTACACCAAAAAATCATGCCAAGGTAGTGGTTAAGGAAGAGTAATTCGGACTCATGATTCTCAATGACAATAGTCTGGGATTTCATAGGACATTCATTCTTTGACTCAGGGAAAATATTGTAAAATTGAAAGTATTTGTAAATAAATATAATAATGAATGAATGAAGCATTGAGTCTCTAAAAACAACCAGTTCGTTATAACCTAGCTATAAAACATAAATATTTCCACCTCTATGATTTGAATTTCCAAAAACTACCATACATAGTTGCAATTAGTAAGATATTTACAGTCTGATAGGATCACAAATCATTTTTTGTGAATATTAAAAAACCTTATGAATGGTAACTCACCCATATATATAGAAATATTACTAATGGAGTAGTAACCTCACCCAAGATACTATAAAATAAATTTTTTGTTCCTGTATTTCTGTTTTCAGTTTGGTTTTTCATAAAAATATGTTGAATTTGATAAATTGACATTTCTGGTAAAAATTGAACATTTCAAAAAGATTTAATTTATTATATCATACTATGTTTTTATTAATGTTTATTCTAATGAAACTGTCTTATCCAAATACTCCACTTTAATTACAAATGTGAAAATAATTTATTTTTTATGTGTCTAAAACTTTACAATGCATTTTTTAAAGAATTTTATGTATGATATTATTTTTAATAAATAAGTTTTTTCATTGATAAAAGTATAAATTTTCATATTCTGATAATTTTCATGATAAAATAAATTCCATTTTTTAATTAATAACATCGATATTAGGTTATGATTAATCTAAGATAATTTAATAAAATATTTTATTTTTTCATGAATATTTAAAAATCAATTTTTAGTTTTTGGTATTTTTAATGATATAATTAATGATGTAATAATGCTGGTGGAATTTTTGTAGTAAAACATAATATGAGGTCCCCCATGTGTCCAATGCCATGGGAAATTACCATGGTAAATCCCAGGATTTTGAAAATACCACTAATGATGCGTCCTTCAAAATTAAAAATAAAACTCCCTCTATTTTACTATAGTTAGCAACACATTATTTCGTTTTCTTTGATTCCAAATTCATCATCCACTACAATATAGTAACTTCACTTACCTATTAATCCACCCATGGTTCCATTAGTCCCTTAAGGTCCCCACATTCATTTTTTTGGAGTTACCCTTTAGGTTAAGGGAATCTATTACACTTCTTTTTTTCAAGCACTCATGTTATGTTATTCTATTTTAATTTCAACATTCTTATATAGGTATTTGTAATTACATATCATCATTAATATCCATTTTATGAATTAATGATGAGATACCTCTTCTTCTTCCTTCCAAATATTTTATGATGTTTTACTTGACATCGTTAGGCTGTCGAATTTTTGTAAGGGATTCCTCAACATCTCTTTTTTTATTTCGAGTACCTTTATTTTCGTCTTCATTCAACACATCCTATAATGAAAATGTTACAATAACTACATTACCTTTCATGTGGTATTATTTTTCTCTGATAATAGAGTAATTCATCATCATCTCTCTTTTTCCCTTAATTTATACGTGAAATGGAAACACCATCCAAGATGTGTTAATTTATCACATTCAAGGACGATGGGTTTTCAATTTATGTTACCTACATAAATTATGGAAATGAAACCATTTTATGGATAAACTAGAATATAATATATTTATTATAACTTATTTAAGGTTCAGTAATCTTTTTTTACACATTATATTAATTTATATATCCAAATGAGTTCATTGAAATAAAAAACCGCCAATTTACCCAATAAATTATCATTAATGTTGTATATAATGATTCATCTTCACTCCAACTAACCCAATGAATTTTATAACCATTTAATCCTCTGGATGATAACATTTAACATAAATCTTCTATTCTAGAGAACCATTTTCATATAACATATCAATCATTACATTTATATATTAATACCTATCATGTAAACCAAGGAAGAAAAAACTACCAATCAATAAAATTAAACCTCTTAAACCAATCAAGATGGACATGAATGAAAACAATAAGGATTTACTAAATAAATTAAAACAAGAAGAGGTTTTGGATAAATTTATTATTGAATTTAATTTTGTTATCCATGACACTAATATAATGTGAAGAACACCAGTAGACTTAAGGAATGTGTTTTCTACCAAAACCTCATTTTTCAATCAGGTTACTCTTATTCTCAACAAACATCAATTAAATTATTATATATTCATATGTACTACTCATATATTATGTGAAATTTTCTATATATGTGTACTAAAAATAATTATACTTTCATTTATAGTGATTTTTATGTTATGAATGGATCATTCAAAAATTCTTCTCACAATAAAATCACGATTCATGGGAATTTCTCAAATTCTTACTTATTTTAAAGGCAAATATATAATGTATTTTTTTAAAAAAATTATATTTTTAAAATAATTAATTTTATTAGTAAAATAGTAGCATACATCCTTTATGTTTTTATACAATTATTTTTCCAAAAGAACACTTCTTTTCAATGTAAAAGTTTATTTATCTAAAAAATTACTCGATGATTTTATAATTGTATCTTCATCTATTTCAACACTCTTGTTAATTATTATCTATTATTTTTATTAATATTTTATGATATCATGTACCATATTTAATATAATTTTTTATTATTAGTTTGAATGTTGATGTGATATCATAAAACTATTCACCAATTTATACTTCATGGTTAGTGTTTAGGCTTATTTTTCGAGGAAGGGTATCTATGTTTCATATTTTATCTTCAATATGAATTTATATACTATTTACATTTATCATCATTTAAATGTGGATTGAATTGGACTTAGTATGTGATTGGTGGTGCTTGTTATAGCCTATATATGCATCAGTAGTTCTCATGAGACAAAATACGATCATGGCACAAGGCCATGACATAATGTTTATTTATGGCCTTCGCACCAGGCCATGATGATATGGTTATGATGTCCATAATTATGAATTCATTCATTATGAAACTAATAATTAAATTTCTTGAAATTTATTTGAATATTATAATACCCTTTATTATGCTTTATTATGGAATTATTTATTCATTTATTATTCCATCTATAATGTGTTAATGTTTATATTTAAAGGCATGTGTTTCTTGTTATTAATTGCGCTTAATTTCAATGTTTATTATACCTTCCACTGCATTGATTACCTTAACTGGGCATTTGAGGTCACCCCTTTCTAATTTTCTATATTTCGTGGACAAGAAGAGGTATATTATAAATGACATGCAAGAATAACCTAGGAGTTAAGGATGTTGTCAAAGAAATTTATATACTGTATTTTCATTTCAAGATGTAATGTTGATCATATATAGGTATCTAGTTTTTCAAAAACTACTAAACTGTTCATTATTTAGGGTTAATAATTTCTTTTAATCATTACAATTTAATTAATTAATGAATATGCGCCAAGAAACTGTGTTCAGGAATTTATTGTTGGTATTAATGAAATTTTTGTAGAATACATGGAAACAAGATTTATCAAATGCAGATTTTGGAACAGAACCCTATGATAGTATTTCAGGATAAACATACAAGAATATCTTAGAATTTTTTAAAATAAATATATTATGCAGATCTATCATGAAAATACATCTTTTTATGGATGCTACAAGTGGATGTAGTTATGGAATAGATATACCATGGAGTAACAACTCCGATAAGGAGTTTCAGGCCTGACTAAGGGTATCGTGGCACCTGAAAACAGGCCATTCTGGGAACCTGGTTTGAGACACAAGGTGAATATTCTTAGGAAAATTCACATTTTTATTAAATTATTTTATGAATTATTCAAATGTAATTTTTTCCCTCAAATAAAAAATTTGTATGATTATAAGATTATCTTTGTATAAGATTTTAATTTAGGATAATTATTTTTTTTAATTTTAGATTATGAATTATGATTCATAACATAATCTAGTGTTTTATATTATAATGAAATGGGACCTAGTAAAAGTAATGGATACCACATGAATGGGAATTTACTTTTTAAGGATTTCCCCCCAATTCCATATGGCGATGTTGGATCTGGCACTGAAACAAGTGATGAGAAAATTTTAACAATACTAGGACAATTGAATCTGGATATGAACAATAACAATAACCATATGGAGAATCCAAATCCAAAATGGTGAGAAGATATGTTAGACCATGTTATACGAGAATTGTCTCCAACATTAAATGGGACTACAATCACATTCGTAGTGAAGCATTGGATATGTTTAGTAGAGATGATATTTCTTGCATTGGGATGTAATGAAATATCGAATGTTGTCATGGCAGTTTACCATCTATCGGAAGAAGCAGATCATTTTTTATATAAAATTTGAAACAAAAAGGATGAGGAAGAAATAGATGAAATGGAATGGGGTATTTTAATGAAATATTATTCGAAAAATAATTCCCTAGTGAATAAAGAGCAGATATGGAAAGGCAGTTTCTGAATCTGAGGAAAAATGAGGATGAAAATGTTGTAATGTATGAATGTTATTTCATTAGGTCAGAAATAAATTATGTGGATTACATTTGTAATCCTAGGAGAATGATTGATTGATTATATTATGGTTGAAATCCATTCCCCCGAAGGGCTCTTGTCTCCCAATGTTTCTCATCACATGAAGATATAGTCTAAAGTGCTGTCATGATGGAAAACTAAATCTCTATGTCTTATTATTTTAAGGGAATGAAATAGAAGAAGGGTGCTGATGAAAACTATAGAAAATGAAATAATAAAATGGGGTTTAACCGAAGACTTGACCATCCACCCAAATATAATTTTGGGAAGAGACACCATGGTACTTTCCTGAAGGGTATGAGTGTTTGTTACAAGTGTGTATTAAAAGGAATCATGTCCTGAGAATTTAAGGGGAATAAACAATTTACTGAAGTTCAATTAAAAATTTTCAATGAGAGGGGAAATTATGCAAATATTTGTTTTAGTAATCAAATTAATTTTTTCCTAAAAAAGGCCAATGGAGAAATGAAAAGTCATTGTGATCATAACTAGTGATATTAATGTACCTTACTTTGTGGAGTTAGGTACATTAGTTGTATAATCAAACATAGCCAATGCGTTAATTTTTTCTAGATCATAAAATTCATTCTTATATTTCTTATTTCCCATGAAAATTAGATATTTCAAATTTGATTTACCAAGAGATTTGTTGGTCAAAACTAATAGGGGAAGTATCATTGAAAAAAAGATGTGTCATGAAGTCCCCATTATGGAATATAAACATGATTTATCTGGTGATTTTATTATCATTACCATGAATTGAATTGATATAATCCTTGCTATAGATTGGATTTCAATTATGAGGTGAAAATATACTACAATAATAAGGATGTAACAATTTTTAAGGATGAAGTGGAACACCATTTCATCAGGGTAGAAACATCACCATCTATTTCTCATCTAGATCTATCCTTTGTATCTCTACTGAATTCTCTTATCGGTGTGGATGAAAAATCTATATCAACGAGTGATGAATGAAATGTTCCAATATAGGATGTACCTATTGTGAAAGAATATATTTATATTTTTTTGGAGGATTTACCTAGGCATATTCCAGAGAGTGAAGTTGAGTTCTCTATTGGTTTAATTCCTGGTTCATGGCCTATATAAATTAATCGTTATAGAATGGCCACGGTGGAATTTTTAAATAGATGAAAAATGAGGAATTGGGTGATAATGGATTTATTTTCCCTACTTTCTCTCCATGGGGATCCCCAGTTTTTCCATTATGTAGAAATATGGATCTATGAGGTTGTGTATTGACTACAGGAAGATAAATGTTGTAACAAAAAAGAACAAGTGTCCCCATCTTCAGATTGATGATTTATTTTATCAACTTCCTAGAGCCCATTATTTTTAATTTATTGTACTTTGATAGGGATATCATCAGTTGTGTATATAGATGGAATGTATTCCAATGGAAATATTTCGAAATTGTTATGGGTGATACGAGTTTATAGTAATTCCTTTTGGATAAACTAATGTACCGTCTGTTTTCATAGATCTATTGAATAATTTTTTGAAGGATATTATTTTAAATTTGTGGTGGTATTAGTTCTTGATATCTTGGTTTAATCCATAATCTACGAGGATCATTAAAATAACTACAACACTATTTTAATGTCTCCTAAAGGAAATGAATTTTGGGGGATGTTTAGAAAGTTTGAATTTTGGTTACAATCAGTTTCCTTTCTTGACCACAATGTCTCTTGGGATATAATAACTATAGGTCTTTTAAAGACAAAGTCTGTTCAATAATGGAATAATCCAATGAACATAACTATGTTATGTAGTTTTAATTTTTTAACAGGTTATTATACATGTTTCATTCAGAACATCACCTATTTAGCCAACCCAATGACCTAGATTACATGTAAAGGGGTAATGTTTATGGTAAAAATAATGTGAGGATAGTTTCCAGGTATGGAAGAGGAGATTAGTGAATACTCTGATACAAAATATATCATTGGGGAAGGATGGTATTTTTATCTATAGTCATGCATCAAAAAAGGAACTGGTTGTGTACTTTGGTAGAATGATAGAGTTATTTACTAAGCATCAGGGTAGTTAAAAATTCATGACCAAAACAACCCAATTCATGATCTTGAGTTAGCTGATGTGATCATTTCTCTAACAATATGATGACACTGTCTTTATGGTGAAATATGTGAGATATATAAGGATTATAAGAGTCTTATGTATATATTCTCATAGGAATAACTCAACATGAGGAAAATGGGATGGATCAATCTACTCAATTATATTGATTTTTCCTTACACTACCACCAAGGAAAGGAAAATAATGTAGATGATGCATTTAGAAAGAAGGATCATGGTGTTTTAAAGAAAATGAGGATTAAAAGCGATCCCTTATTCATGGATCTAGTAAGGATGGACAAGTGAATAATAAATTAAGGTGAAACATCATTAATTTTTTAATTGGATTCCCAAAATTCCTTTTTAGAAAGGATTATATGAACCCGTCTGGATGATGAGACATTTCAAATGAAAATTAATACTATGAATGATGGGATGTTGGCTGACATCGTATTTGAAGATGGAATTATGAAATTTGGGAAGAGGCTATGTGTTCACTCTATACTCAAGATGAAAATAGATTTATTGGATGATACCCAAAGAAAATATTTCTCTATACACCATGGTAGTACTAAAATGTATATATATTTTAAAAACTATTTCTGTTGTGACAACATGAAGAAGGATCTTGCATATTATGTATCTTGATGTTTATTCTTTCAAAAAGTAAATGAACAAAGAAAAAATCCTATAAGATTCATGAGTCCTCTAACTACTCCTTCATTGAAATGGATTAAAATCTCTAGAGTTTTTGTCACTATATTTCCCAAAACACCAATAATTAATGATGCAATATGGGTAATTATGGATCAACTATTGAAATATTCACATTTCATATCTATGAGTGAGAATTTTCAACTAGATCAACTTTAATGACACTATATTAACGAATTTGTAAGACTACATGGAGAACCAATTTCTATAATTTCTCATCATGATCCCAAATTTACATCAAAATTCTTGAAAATTCTTTAAAGTGATTTGGATTCTGAGCTTTGTTTGAGTACTTCTTATCACCCTCAAACTGATGGGTAATCAGAAAGGATAATCCAAACATTAAAAGACATATTGAGAACATGATCACATGATTTTCACGGTATGAGGGATCCTAAATTAACATGGGTGGAGTTTTCCTACAATAATAGTTTATATTCCTACATTGAAATGGAACTATATGAATAATTACATGGAAAGAGATGTCGTACAACAACATGTTGGGTTAAAGTCAGTGAAATGTAGCATTTGGGCCTAGAGCATATAGAGGAAACACCATTGAAAGTAATTATTGTTCAAAACCATATCAAATAATCTCAAATAAAGAAAAAGAGTGATGTTGATAGTTGAATAATGAATTTTTAATTTCAAGTTGGAGATCATGTTTTCCTAAAAGTAACCCCATGGAAGTTTGTTATAACAACTGGGAAGAAAGTGAAACTGAGCCCTAGGTATATTTTCCATTTTGGAATTTTAGAGAGAGTTTGAGTTGGGGATTATCGTTTGAAAATTCTAACTAGCCTGTCTAAAGTACACAATTTGTTCCATGTATCATTGTTGAGAATGTACATGCTAGACCCTACTCATGTCCCCACATATGAAGGTATATAATTTGAACCTGAATTATCTAACTCTAAACAAAATATATGGATTTTGGACTCTAAATAACTAGTGATGAAGAATTTGAGGACCTGAATGGTAAATATACTTTGGAAAAATCATAAAATTGAAGAGGCAACATGATATCCTAAGGATCTTATAATTAGAAACTACCCCAATCAATTTTTTGGTGTAATATTTTGTTAATTTTGAGAATAATTTTTTTAAGGTGTTGGGGGAGAATTTAATACCCAGGGGAATTATAAATAAATTTAATAATGAATTCATGAATCAAAGAGTCTCTTAAAATCACCACTTTATTATAATCTATCCAGTAAACATAAATTATTCCACCTCTATGATTTGAATTTAAAAAATTGAAATACAAGGTTGCGATCAGTGAGATATTTTGAGTATGATATGTTTAACAATTATTTTGTGAATAGTAATACACCATTATGAATATTAAAATACTATTATGATTCTTAATATGTCCAATGGACTTGTGACCTCACCCATGAATGTATAATTAAATTTGTTGTTCCATCATTTATGTTTTTAGTTTAGTTTTTCCTACAAATATGAAGAATTGGATAAATTGATTCTACAGGTATAAATTATACATTTCAGAGAGATATAAATTATTATACCTATCAATGGTTTTATTAATGTTTATAATAATAAAATAGCCTTATCAAAACAATCTTATTTAATTACAAATGATAAAATAATTTTCTTTTCTTATGTGTTGAAAATTTTACTATGTATTTTATATCTTCTATATTTTTATTAAATATATATTTTCAAAGATAAAAGTTAAAACATTCATATATAGAGAATTGTTATGTTAATATAAATTTCAATTTTTAATTTATAACATTGATATTAGGTTACACTGAATATAGGAAAATTTTATAAAATATATTAATTTTTCATAAATAGTAAAAATACAGTTTTTAGTTTTCGGTATGTTTAATTATATGATTAATGATGTAATCTGGATGTAACAATTTTGATTGACTCATGAGTAATAATATATGTTATTAGGTGTCCCAAGTGGCTAATAAAATATTTAAATATCATGGGAAAGACCATATTTTTGAAAATACCACTAATGAGGTGTCATTTTAAATTAACGACAAAAACTCCGCCTGTTTTACTAAAAATACCCACTCATTCATTCATTTTAATTCATTCAAAATTTTTCATTATATATTCTCTTGTAATTTTACCTTCCTTTGATTCTTCCCAATGTTTCCATAATATCCCAAGGTCCCAACCTTCATGGTTACATAATTACTCTTTACGGTAAGGGAATCAATATTCCTGCTCTTTTTAAGAACACTTTCTATGTTATTCTCTTTTTGATTAAAATGTATTGTGTTGGGTTATGTAATTCAAAATCATCTGTATTGACCATATTATTTATTAATGATGAGATATCTCCCTTTCTCTCATTATAATATTTTATGATGTTTTAGGTGACACCGTTTGGCTACCAAATCTTCTTAAGGGATTTCTCAAGTTCACATTTTTATTTTTTGTTCCATTATTTTCTTTTACATTTCATACATCTATTCATTCAAATGATATGATAACTCCATTAACAAACATGTACGATAATTTTTTTATGATAATGATTTAATTCATCATCATCTCTCATTCCGCCTTCAATTATACTAGAAATGAAAACACCGTCCGAGATGTGTTAATTTATCACATTCATGGACGGCGGGTTTTCTATTTATATTATCATCTTTAATTCTATTCATGAAACGATTTTTAGGGATTAAATAGACTATTATATATGTATTATAACTTATTTAATGTTATGGAATCTATTTCTACACGTGATATATATTTAACAATCAAAATGAGGTCATTGTGATCAAAAACTACCAATTAACAAAATTAATTATCATTAATATTTTATATAATGATTCATCTTCACTCCCAATAAAAAATGAATTTTATAAACATGTAATAAACTATATTTTAATTAATAAAATAAAAATTATATTATGGACCTCCATTTTCCTTTCACATGTCTATATTTACATGTATATTAGAAAACATTTATTGAATACCATGGAAGAAAACACTCCTAAATATAAAATTGAACTTCTTAAGCCCACCAAGAAGGCCTTGAATGAAATTAATAAGGGTATAATAAAAAAATTCATAAATTTTATATTCTTGATTTTTTAGTTACTGAATTTAATTGGGTTATCCCAAACACTAAGATAATGTGATGAATGCCGTCAAACTTACGGTAAGGGGTTTTTACCCGAACTTCTATTTTAATTTAGGTTACTCGTATTATATACATACCTTAATTAAATTTCAATCTATTTATATGTAATCCACATAGAATCATTTTTAATTTTCTATATATATTTACCAACCATAATCATAGTTTCATTTATTGGGATTTATATGTTTTAAAATGATCTTTCAAAAATTCTTCTCGAAATACAAATCGGGTTCACTAGAATGTCTCAAATTCATATCTATTATAAAGGGAACTATATAATCTATTGTTAATAAAAATTTTCTTTCTAAAACAACTAATTTTATTATGAAAAAAATATCTTACTTCCTGTTTGGTTTCATACTAATAATTTTCCAAAATAACTCTTCTTTTCAAAGTTAACGGGTATTTATCGAATGAATTACTCAATGATTTTTAAAGAGTGTTATCATATATTTAAACACAATTAATTATTCATAAATATTATTGGGATTAATATTTTAATATATCATATATGATATTTAATTTAATTTTTTTTTGATAATATTTACTTGTAATTTGATATCTTTAATCCACTCACCAGTTTACTCTGAATGTTTAGTGTTTATGTTTAGTCTTCAGGGAAAGTTATCTACATTTCATATGATAGTTTCAATATGATTTTATATGTTGTTAAATTTTATCACAGTTCACATGAGGAATGAATTTTACTTAGTAAGTGATAGGTGGGTCTAACTATATCCACTTTGGGCTTCAGTAGGTCTCATGAGACAAACTATGGTCTAAAAAGAAGGCCTTGAAAAAAATGGTTATTTATGGTCTTGGTAAGAGAACATGACAAAATGGTTATGATTTACAAAATTATGCATTCCGCCATAATGAAAATAGTATTTTAATGTTCATGTGTTTATTTTAATAGTATAATACAAATGATTAAGCTTTAATATGGAATTATTTATTCAGCTCTTATTCTTGCCATAAGGTGTTCAAGTTTATTTTTAAAGGCATGTGTTTTTAGTTGTTCACCATGATTAATGTCTATGTTTGTTATATCAGCCATTGTATTGATTACCCTTAATTATAATTTGAGATCAGACCTTTCTAATGTTTCATTTTTCCAAGACATGAACATGTATATTATGAAAATCATGAAAAAAGAACCAAGGAGTTATGGATGTTTTCAAAATAATTTCAGTATTTTATTTTTCAATCATGTTATAATATTGAACAAATTTATGTATCTATTTTTTTGAAAACTACTAAACTAATCATTCCTTTAGGAAAAAACACTCTTTTAATCATTCTAGATTAATTAATTATGGAACCAGCTCCAGAAAACTAAGATTGGTTATTTACAATGGGACATGCCAGTTACATGAAATCCAACCTATTTTGGAGGAGGAGAGAACTAGATGTTCTACTTTAAGTGGTACTATTCTAGTAGCTTCCAAATAGTTCCTATAAAATTTAACACAAATTTGTCACAAACATATATATATGAGTCTATTATGGAATTTTAAGACATCAATATTGAGAAATTATATATTTTTATGAAGCTAGATACCCTATTAGGTATCCTATCATAGAGTGTTCATCACTGTAATGATTTCCTTCTAATGATAGGTGGGTACATCTTCATTTTGAATATTTGTTTTCTTGAAATGAAGGGCTTTTATGTAATCATTAGGATGGCTTGGTTAGTTCCCAATCATGACTGTATGGAATAATATCACTTGAGGGAGATGATTACATCACTAGAGGGTGTAAAAAATGAATATAAGAGGGAATGAGATATTAGTGAGTGTAGTTCTGAAATCGAGCATCAATAAATGGGTAGTGTTACAGATCATATTTCTAGTCATTTCTTGAAACACAAGGCTTATGAACTTATATTTATCACACCTTTAGTGGATCATCATAAGGATTTCATCCATGTATAATTATCTAGTTTATATATGGTGTGAGAGTTAGAGATTACTATTGATCTTGTGCTAGGATCATTACCAGTGGCAATTTCTCCATATAAGACAGAACCTATGGAGCTTATGGAGCATGAGAAATTGTCGGAGTATTTGTATCCTAAAGTCTTTATCCAACAAAACACTTCTCCATTGGTTTCCCTGACCCCTTTCTACAATAATGTGGATAATACCCTTTGGCATTTTGTGGATTAAAATCGATTAAACTAGATCATTATAAAGTATCGATATCCATTACCACAAAACCATAACCTCTTTGATCATATTAGAATAAAAATAGTGTTTTCAATGATATATTTGAGGTTAGGCTATCATCTAGTGTTTGGAAGGACAACAAAAATACCTTTCACAACTATTAGGAGATGTTCTGGTCTATATGAGTACCTGGTCATTCCATTTGGACTCACAAATGAACATGAAGTCTTTAGGGCTCTTATTAAAAAGGTTTTCCACCAGTATCAGGGTTCAATCATCAAAGTAATTTGAATGATATAATAGTGAATTCATTCTTTCTAAATTATAATTTTAATCATATTGAGACTTTGATGAATTCACTAAGAGACAATCATGTCCAATATAAGACCAATTAATGCCACTTTTAGATCGAAAAATTCCACTTCCTCAGACACGTCATATTGGAATCATGTGTTTTAGTAGACCGAGAAAAAGAGATATTAGTATTTTTATGGTTGATTCCTAAGGATTTCATTGAAATACAATGTGTATTGGGGAAGGAAATAAAAAATATACACCTAATCAAGGAACGATCATGCCTTTAAGAACTGCTAATTGTACTGAAAATAAGGGTTTGAAATACATGTGGTCAGAATCCTGTGATGCATCCCTATAGTAATTAAATGGAATATTGACATTAGCACTAATACTAATTCTTCCAGAGCCATGAAGAACCTATAGAGTCTATTATGATTCCTGAGGTATCGGTTATGGAGAATTTATGATGTAGGAAGAGCATATTTTTGTATACATGTCTTGTCAGTTGATGTCTTATGAAAAACGTACTCGACAAATTCCCTTGATCTAGCTGTGGTTATTCAATATCAATGTCATTGGAGACACTATGTAATTGGAGATCATTTTTTGGTATCAAAATCACTAAAACCCCATGTAAATATTTACAATGTGAGATATAAATTACAAAAAACATTGGTGAGTTGACTACCTATACTAGTTTGATTTCTAGCTTGCCTATAGGACTTATGATGGCTGCACAACGACAATTTATCTATGTCATAAGACACATATTTAGGATGTTCAAGAATCCACTTTTGAATGATAGATCATGGTGTTATTCTTAGATATGCATCTTGAGGTTTTGAAAGATCAATGTTAGAATATCGTTATGGACTTATCAATAACCTCTAATATTATTGAATAATTATCAATAGGAGAATGAAATGATCCTAAATGACTTGTCCTGATGTAACATTCCTCATTAGATGACACATATTCATGTTTGATTGTGTATTGGGTTGACTCTATAGCTTTGCAATGGTTTTAATGGGTTACATCAGACATCAGAGAAGTTCAATGTGAGAATTCACTGCCTCATCTTAGGTAGTTCACCTTGGTGTCACAAAAACATATCATGAAATATGGTTCTAGTAATATGGTCCAATATTGAAACAAAATATAGTTGGATTAGTCACTCAATGTTCCACCTGTCAGTAGGAGAATTCGTAGTATTAGAACCGATCATGTTTTCTTCAACCATTTTATACTCCTGATTAGAAATGGGAAAATGTGTCTATAGATTCTATGATTATTTTAATTAGATCACCATAAGAAAATTATATATTATGGGTTGTTTATCATCTAATAAAGGTGTCACACTTATTACCTATTTGGGAGACTGTATCAGTATATGAGATAAGGGGGTTTAATGTTGGGGAGGTCGTACTTATTCATTGATATAATAAATATATTATTTATGATATAGACATCTGATTTATTTCATAGTTTCTGGAGGGGTTTTAGAAGGCCTTTGGTATAAAAGAAGCTTTTGAGGATTTCCTATCACCCATAGGCTAATGGAAACAATAATCATACTATTCAGGTGTGAGATGAAATTTTATAGTCATGTTTTGTTGACATTGTGGTTTTTGGGAGAATCATATTCCCATAATTGTGTTCTCTTATAAAAATAGCTTTTAAGCTACCATCAAGATGGATCCTATTGAATCCTTATAATTTAGGCCTATGTTCTCTCCAATGTTCTATTTAGATATTGGGGAGATAGTTATTCTTGGACCACAACTCATTCTGGAGACTATAGATAATTTTCAATTGATCATAAAGTGAATGATGAATGATCTCTATAGAAAGTAGTTGTATGAGAACAAATACTAAGAACCTATTGAGTTTGAAGTCATAGATTGTGATATCATTCATGTATCACCGAGGTTAGGTTATAGTGATATTCTATGGAAGGCCTTGTTTCCATCTCAGTTCATTGGACCCTTCGTGGTTATGAAACATAATAGACCCATTCCTTACCAGTTTTCACTTCCTCTGAGATATTGGTCTATGTATTATTTCATTCATTTTTCTCTTCTTCACGAATATCTTCTTGACCCATCACATATATTAAAGCCTGATGAGGTTGAATAGGATACGAATGATTCCATAGAGAAGTATCTAGTTCGTATTTTTATTTTATTTGGATAACTATCCGAGGTATGATAGATCCATTAGAATGGTTGATATGACATTATGGTTGGGTACCAGATGAGACTTGGGGATAAGAAGAGGATATATGATCTCAGTGGATGGAACTATTTGCAGAATGTTCCTCTTTAACCTTAAAAGTACAACTCTAGTATGAAATTATATATGGATGAGATGTTTTAATGACATGTATGTTAATATAGATAAAGATCATTAAATTTTTCATAGAATTTATTTAAATAGACCTAAATGTGATTCTGGATCATGTTACGGATTTCTTGGGTTAGTTTTGGAATCATTTGGATCTCGGGTCCCTAGTGTAACGACATGAAAATTTGATTAATTTTTTTTCCTAATTTTGTGTATTATTTAAATTTATACTCAACAAATATATATTTTTTAATTAACGAAGTGAGTATAATTAAATGAGACTATTTGGTTTTGACTGTTATATGACTGTTGGTCAATATGACCATTGGAAACTAAACTCTTCACATTACAATTATTGTTAATAAATACAAGTGATATTGGTTAATTATTACAGAAAGAAGATTTGATGGACTCATCCAATAGACTCAGGATGTTTGAAGCCCATCTGACAAAACTTGCAAAGGAGGTAGCACCACTGGGCTTTTCTCTAGACCAAACCCAATCCTAACATCATCATGTGAATTTAGAACCAAATCAACCTTGGGATATGTTCAAGCTGAAATAAATAACCACTCAGGAAATGTTGGCTGAGCTGCCCCACGATTCTATCACCTTAGCACACATTACAAATAGGTCATATGTTGCTGTTATAAGGGGCTATGTATCAAGAGATTAGATCCATTATGTAATCCTTTGATATAAGTAAAAGTTGTGATTTCTTCTTTTGGTGAATTGTTTGAATTTTCCAATGTCAGGATAAATATAGGATGTATATTATTAAAAATTTTGAAACAAAAAATGATATTTTAAAATATTCAGGTAAACCTTAAATAATTAATAATGTGTAATGATTTTCTAAAAATGGTCTTCTACAGTTCTGTTCAGTAAGAAATTTAGAGTTTAAGAAGATCAACATAATTTTTGGTGAATAGTTAATGATGAATAGCGATTTTATGCTTCTGAATAGTAATGTCACCAAATGGATTAGTTACCTCACTAAAAAAGTATTAATATATTTTAAGAATCTTTATTATGTAATGTGATTAAAAAAATAGGTAAAAAACTATTTCAGAAATTATTAGTTAAGTATCAGTTTTTTCAGATGAAAATTTGTTTTATTTAAAAATTAAATTAAAAATATTTAGAACTATTTTTTTATAAAATGGAGTTAACTTTTCAATTCAGAGGATCAATATTAGGTTATGGTAAATTTTTGGGTTTTTTCTGAGAAAGTTGAATTTTCGGTGATTTGTAAAATTATAGTTTTGTGCCTTGGGTGTTTAATGACTTAATTAAGTATGTAATAATGGTGTAATATTTTTGGTCGACTAATTAATAGTAATATATTCTGTTTGGTCTTCCATGTGGCTAATACCATGGGAAAATACCATGGGCAATCCCATGGTTTTTCCAATACCACCGATGAGGTGTCCCTTGGCAATTAATGACTTGTTCCCACACTTACCCTAAAAATACCAAACCATTCCCTCATCCATTTGATTCCAAAATCCTCTTAAATGATGTTCTGGTCTCCTTACCTCCCATGGAGGCTTCTGAAGGTTCCCTCATGCCTCCCAAGGTCTCAAACATCATGCTTTCGAAGTTACTCTTTAAGGTTAGGGATCCTTTCACCCTCCTCTTTTAAGTAATGACTTCCTTTATGTTTTGTCTTATAGTTCCATTTCATCATGTGAGGTATTGTTCTTATACATCTTTACTAATTTATATTTAATTTACAAATTATGAGAGATAATTTCCGCTCTCATCAATTTATTTTCTAAATTTTATATGTGATGCCGTTAGGCTACCGAATTTCTTGTAAAAGAAATCACATCTTCCATTTCCTGTCAAGTTTATTTTTCGTATGGTATGTCATTAAAATATCCATACCATGTTCTTATCACTATATTATTCTAAATTTATATTGTAATATGAGTTATTTATTAATGGGTTACCTTTGGGATCACTTTTTTTTTATTTTATAAAATGATGTTATATAGCCATTATGCTGTAGAATTTTTATCTCAAAATTTCTCTCTCTTTCTCTCAAGAAATTGTCCTATTTTATATATGTTAATACCCAGAACTATTTAGTTTATATGTGTGGTCAAAAACACACAGATAATGAGATTATTGATTTTGTAATTTACATACATATAACCCTTACCCCCTTTCCAGGGGTTAAATTACATAATGATCTTATTTTTAAGTACATTTTAAAACATCATGATTTTGAAATGAATCCCATTTGTTTTACTCTCTATGGGTTATTTATGAAATTTTTTATTTTGATATATGTGGCTCACATGAATGTAAAGAAAAATTAAGGTTTCTTACTAATAGCTCTTCAATGCATTGGGTAGAGAACTAATATCTTAAGATGACAAGTTTCATCATACCTTTGTGAATAACCATGGTAATTTTCGGACACCATAGGGATAAAACATGTTGATTTTTTCTTGAATGTCTAAATAACATTTTGTAGCCACATATTCATGTTATTTTTCATGTTCTTTTCATTATGATATACCTATACTTATATTGGTCATGACCTTTTGTTTTTATTGAAGTTCTTATTGACATCTCAAGTAAACCGATCGCATTGTCTACCCTTACTGGGACTTCTTCTCACCCTTTCCTTCGATGTATGTCCCCAGGATATGAGATGCAACAATTTTATCTAGGATGAACCTATGATGAATCCTTATAAGTGGTTTAGATAATTTTTTATTTTGTTTTCATGTATTATGTTCCTGATTTTCATGACAATAGACTTTAAATATCACCTATTTGTAAAATGAAATGGAAAGTTATGTAATAAAAAGGCGGGTTTCCATTGTTGGTATCAAAGGATAGTTTAGTTATTTATAGAAATTATGTTATGAAAACATTAGGAAGAATCCTATAGAAAATTATAAATATAGAAAAGCATCCTAGTATTTTTGTGGGTATTGATTCTGTGGTTTATCAAACAAATACATCCATGCCTAGATATGAGCAGGTAGAGGTCGATCTGGAACAAATGTACATAGGGGTGAAACATGAAAACAATGCTTTGAGATAGACTGGAATGTGAACTAGTGCACGACAACGGGCCTTGCAGTATTCTTGGTTATGACACTCGGGGGATATATTTGGTTAATAATAAGCATTTTATGAATCATTATGAAGGATTTATAGAGAAATATAATTGTTTGAAGCATGAATTTTTAAGACATAAATTCTTTTATAGTTAAATGATTCTTTAATCAAATAAGTTCCTCACAATGATTTTATTATTTTATAAAATGGCTGGTAAGAGGAGGATCTGTGCAAATGGTGACTACAATGGACCATGCGTTGATGACCCTTCGATGGATGTCGTAATGGAATCATTCATTCGAATGATGAACCAACTAACTCAAGTTATGAAAAATAACATGAATCATGCTGGGAGACCAATCTCACCATGAAGAGAAAAACATTCTATTGAGTCCTATATGCATCAATGACCACCAAATTTCAGTGGATCGACTGAACCATTGATTGCTGAGCAGTGGATCAGCTCTATCGAAAAGATATTTTTTGTGCTCTGCTATTCAGAGCAAGAGAAGGTCACCCTTGATATCTATTGCTTATAAGGAGAAGTTGATCAGTGGTGGAAACTGATTAAAAACACAAGGAAAAGAGTGGAGGTTGAAGCTATAGTCTGTGGAATGTTCAAAAGGACCTTTTTCAGAAAATATTACTCTCATTCCATGAGAACAAGAATGGAGAATGAGTTTCTTGAGCTGAAGAAGAAGGAGAACAAAACTATCGGAAGCTATGAGATGAACTTCACCTGACATTCCCAATATACCTCTTGATTTTCCATGGATATAAATGGTATGGTTGAAAGATTCTTCAGTGGACTGAGACCTCATCTATAGAAGAATCTATACAACCGAGACTATGATAGCTATGAGGAGATCACGCAGAGTGCGATGAAAGTCGAGCTGGAGTTTGGTGAGACGCAATGGTCTCATAAATCCAACGACATAAAGAGATCGTCGGAGCCCAGCTTAGGGAGAAATTTTGATATGAGAAGAAGAGGAAATAAAGTGCAACTTCCGAAGTGTAATAAATATGGGAAGAAGCATTTGGGGAACTACCTGATCAGGAGCAGTAAATGCTAAAATTATAGAAGAGATGTCCATATTAGGAAAAATTATCATAGTGATGTGAAACCTCCACTTCCAAACAAAAAAATGGTGAAGATGGTGCAGGTCCTACCTTATGTCCAGTGCATTAAGTGTGGACAACATGGGAACTTTTCCAATTACTTTCCAAATATGAGGGTAGTGGAGGGGAACCACCTTCAGGCTCAGCAAAGGCCAAGGGTTCAAGGCCGTACTTTTTCTATCGTGATAGCTGAAGTTGAACCTACAAATGATGTGGTGGCAGGTACTCTTGTTGTACTCTCAAAGATATCATGTAATTTGTTTGATTCTGGTTCTTTGAATTCCTTTATTTACTCTATGTTTGCATTGAATTTATAATCAACCAATATTTTTCTAAAAGTATAGTTATCTATCAATAATCCTGGTGGTATTATCCAAGTATCTTAATTGTTTAGAAACTCTACTATTTACATTGGTGAGCACAATATGATTGCAAATCTAGTAGTCATTACCATGATAGAATTTGACGTTATACTGGGGATAAACTGGCTCTCAATGTAAAATTCTAAAATCAAATGTAGAAGAAAGGAAATATCAGTAGTCTTGAATGAAAACCCTATAATTATCTTATAAGGAGAGACATATCAACCTGATATTTGTCTATAAGAAACCCATATTTACTTCTTTATGGAGTTGATCAGTGAATAAGAAGAAGGAGATGAGAGTTTAAGGATAGAAAGTGTCGCCATCATCCAGGAATACATTGATGTATTTCCTATGGAGTTTCCTATACCTCCCCCCAGAAAGAGAGGTAAAGTAACATTTTGAACATGTACCTGGATCTCATCCAATATCAAAGACCCCCTATAGGATGGAATATTTGGATCTAGAGGAATTAAAGAAACATCTCCATGATCATTTAGAGAAGGGGTTTATTTAACTGAGTGTGTCTTCTTGCGGAGCACCAGTACTCTTTGTGAAGAAGAAATATGGACCAATGTGTCTATCAATTGATATAGAGAACTGAATGGGATAACAATGACAAACCAATACCCTCTTCCAATAATTGATGACTTATTTGACCATCTTCATGGGGCTCAATTCTTCCTTTAGATTGATCTTCATTATAGTTATCATCAATTGAGGGTGAAGAAAGAAGATATTCCAAAAACTGACTTTTGATCAAGATATGAGAATTATGAGTTTGTTGTCACGCCCTTCGGGATAACTAATGTACCTGATATTTTTATGGATTTTATGAATAGTGTTTTTAAGGACTACCTTTTTAACTTTTTGGTAGTTTTTATTTATTATATTATGATATATTCTAGAAGTAATGAGGGGCATGGAAATCATTAAAGGGAATTTTTTCAAACTCTACAGAAGGAGAGGATTTTTGGAATTTTCGATAAATGTGAATTTTGGTTACAAAATGTTTCTTTCTAGGGGCACATTGTAGCCATGTAAGGAATCACATTTGACCATACAAAGAGAATAGTTGTTGAGGAGTGGACTCAACCTACAAAAATAACTGATGTTCATAGTTTTCCTGGAATAGAAGGATATTAAATGAGGTTTGTGAAAATCATTTCAGGACATTCTAATCCATTAACCATGTTAACTCTAAAAGGGGTCATGTTCATCTGGACTAAGGAGTGTGAGGAATTTTTCCAAGAGCTGAAGAAGAGATTAGTTACTACACATGTTGTAACACCCCAGTTAAATAAAGAATACGAAATCTTTATATTTATATATATTTGTGAATAAATTATTAATATTACTTTAAAGGGGATGCTATGCTCGATGGCGTACCCAACACGCAACAACGAGTTTCTTGGGAATCCTACGTTGCACTCTAATAATAAAATAATATTATTTTAAATGGTAGTTAATGCCTAGCTGTTGTAATGGAGGGAATGAATAGAACGAACTACAATATAATTATATATTTTTTTCAAATATTTTTACTCTTTAAAATAAATTTTATAGTATTAAAAATGCAAATGAATACAATTTTTATGCGAAAACATTCTAATATTCTTTAAAAGGTCGATTAACCGCCTTTTGATGGCAAACCCCTTTTAAATCCACTTTTTGAAAATTTTATAAGCTCTATTTTTCAAAATAAACATATTATTTATGATTGGGACATTTAAATTTAACTTGGGTTAATTTTTGGTATTTTTCTGACAATGTTCATTTTTCAATGAATAGTGAAAAATACTGCATTTTACATCAAAACTGCTTTTTCATATAATTCAATTATATGGTTATATTATCTTTTTAATTTGTTTTAAAGTGTAATTAGAATATATTTTTACAATTTAATTCAATTATGGTCATTGGGATAAATTTAACTTTGGAATTAGGCATAAACAAGTGCCAAACTTTTCATAAATATTGTTTCTAAAAAACCCTCTATTTGTTTTGACAACGGGAAGTTTTTTTAAATTAATTATTGCAATTTATGTGTTTGGAATTTGGTAAAATGAATTACATATTCGGAATCAGAAGTTTCAAATTATGTAATTATGTCTCTTTTGTTTTTTGACATTATGAATAGTAACGACGGTAATTATCTTTAATTATTTTGATTAATGAGTAATCGGGTAGTTAAAGATAATAAGATAATATCATAATAATAATAAAAATGACCACAAAATGTGTCCTAAGGATACTGGTTGTCTCATGACTGAACATGGGATGCCTTGTTCCAAATTTGGGGGCCCCATGGAATCACTTTTGTGAGAAAGTGACTTTTTATCTATTTATTTTTAAAAAATGTTAAATGTGACAAAGAATGTATCACCTATGTAAAATATTTTTAATTTTGTCTAAATAAATGATCATTTGGACTATAAATATTCATTGGAAATATAAAATTATTTCCTACATCATATTATTTTTTTTATAATTTTTAGACATTAAATAAATTATATTATTTATGACATCATGATGATCCAGCGATGACCTCGTTATTTAACGATTTAAATAAAATGGAAAGATAATGTAAAATATAAGACCTACACATGTCCAAAACCTATTGGATGGGTGTATTTAGAACCCTTATCACCTTATACTTGAACCACATCAATGTGGGACCATTAAAATCCGAAACTCATGTGGAAATAATTTTACATTTTATACCTTTCCAAGAGTGCCCCTCCTCTCCTCTTATAAAAGGCCCCCACCTCTACCTCCTTACCCACACTTACAAAAGCTTTTGGCTCGGCCAACCCCTGCCCATTTTATCTCTCCACAACCCTCTATAACTCCTTGAAGCCTCACTTTGGGATGAATACTTTCCAAGGAAGCCTTTGAGCTCAAATCAAAGGAAGTTACCCGATTTTAAGGTAATGTATTCACTTTAGTCCTTTTGTTTTATTTTACTTCTCCAACCCCATTAACTCTTTTTATTAATTTCTTTTGTAACTACTCCAGTATCTTCAATATACTAGGATTTTGTTATAAGAAGGATTAAAGCTACACTTACACACACCTACATCTAATGGTTAAAGAACATACTGTTTCCGTGGATGGCGAATTTCTGCCTCCCGAAACAATGATTGTTCAACATTCTTATAACACCTTAAAAGGTGGCCATTATTATGAAAATATATTTATATATAATATCTAATATTTTTATGTTTTACTTAAGCTTCTATATTTTTCATTTATGGCATACCTTTATTGTTTCCATTATGGGTAAACGCGATATCTTCATTTAAGGAAGTGCGGACTACCGCCCCCTCAAAATGATTTGATTCGTTAATACCATATGTGGAACATATAAAGGATATAATTAATGATATTATATATGATAACATAATGGAATTAAAATAATATTATGTATCATTATGTTTTAATTCCATTAAATATGAAATAGAAATGGAAGTAGCGTTCAAGCGTACGTACGACTTACCGTCTCCAAAAACGGTACATTTAATTTCCTATCTCAAAATGTTATGTAATATTATAAGTACATATATATAATGGATATATATGTAATATATTACATCTAAACTATGGATATCATTATGGAATTATAACATATATATTTATCTCATTTTTGTTTAATTCTATTAATATGACAAAAAATGAAAGTACCATTCATGCGTACGTATGGCCTACCATCTCCATGAACGGTGCTTTTCGTTTTTTATCTCCAAATGAAATGGAATAGTATAAAATGAATATTTACTGGATATATATTATATTTTAATCATTAATACTATTATTTAAATTATTTACTTATAACTACATGGGCAATCTTCTTTCAAACAAGTTCATTTTTGACTCTTGTACCAAACATCGGCAAAAACGTCTGATATGACTTAACATTATTAAACAATTATTGTAACATTATAATATGTGATATGAACTCAATAATAATCTATAAAGGATATACTTATGAAATTATTAATTGAACAAAGTTTATTATTTAGGAATATAAAGAAACGAACAAGACAAGTTGGACTTGAGGTAAGGGACCCTACTCCTCTCTTTCTTTTTAAGTACAATCTTTAATGTCATTACTTTTAAAGCTCATATTTCTTGTTATTGGGATATTATTTTATATTAATCTTACTGTAATTTTTATGTTCAAATGATGAGAGACCCTATTCTCTCTCATCAATCCTTTTTGTATGTTTTGAGTGGCGCCGTTAGGCTGCCAAATTTTCGTAAGAGATATAACCTCTCTCTTTCTTTTTAAGTACTCTCTTTTATGTCACTTATTTTAAGCTCCTCTTTATTATGACGGGGGATGTTCTTTTATATTACTCTCACTGTACATTTTATGGTAATTTGATGAGATACCCTATTTTTTCTCATCAATCCATTTTGGAAGTTTTATGTGGCGCCGTTAGGCTACCGGGTTTTCGTAAGGGATTTTTTATCTCACTTTTATTTTCATGAGACTTATGCTACATTTGCCACAATTTCCTTTGAGTGGTGTGTGTACTGACCATTATTGTACACTTTGTGTAGTATAATTTCATTTATGTGTATCCACATATTCATTGTATGACCCTTCTTCCGTGGGGTTTACGTTTCGAAAGTTACCCAACTATGTAAGGGGACCTTTCACCCTCCTCTTTTTAAAAGACTTCTTTTGTTATGTCTTTTAATTCACATACAATTATGTTGGGATATGTTATTTTATATCCTTATTGATGTAAATTTTATGTCCAAGTGATGAGATTCCCTTTTTATCTCTCATCAACTCATTTTCTGAATTTTGATGTGATGCCGTTAGGCTGTCGAATTTTACCGAGGGTACTTTTTAACCCAATTTCGATTTCTTTGGGGTCAACATGTAGTTATTGAATATGTGTGAATGACCATTTATTGTTTTACACTTAATATCCACTTATATTGGGTGTATTTATATTTTTCACACACAATTTTGAGATTGAATTATCCTTCATTTAAGGATACCTTCTTTATAAGGGAATCCATCACATTTGAAATTTCTACTGAGACTTCATTGTTTTTATGAACCAATTCACTCTTATATGGTGTATATACTGTCCTTTGGAATGTTATATCATGAATCCATTTATTCTCATGAAATTATTAAGTTCTGAATAAATTTTATTCCTCAATTATTGTATTCACGTGTCTCTAATTTTGGTCGAACCCCTTTAACCAAAATATCGCTTTAAATGTTTTAATTATTTGTTATTATTAATATCCATGTTTTCAAAGTGGTTTTAAGGATTTATTTATATGGATATTAATGGTTTAAAATTTTAAAAGCTTCAAGGTGGTATGGGACACTTTGATTCAAAAAATCTCTTTATTAAATGTTTTAAATTGTTTTCGAAATGGTTTCTTTTTGAATGGATTCATTATTTCAATATCCTAAAATGTTATATTGTGATTGAAATGTGGAAATGTTATGTTTACTTTATGCATGTTTTATGTGATACATTTATGTTATGGTTCTTGGGCATTGTTATGAAAACGGGTGGTTCTGTGATAAACTAAGGGCGGGTGAGCCCGATATAGCTCTCCAATGCATTGGGTAACCCGAAGGAGTGAAACGTAAAGGTTTTTCCGAAGAGATTTAGGGAATATACTATGGTGGGTATTCAAAACGTAACCAAGAGGGTTACTCCCTACGTAAGAATGTTATGAATGCATCAAGTTACCTTTTATGTCTTATGATTTCTATGATTTATTCATGATTTGACGATGTATGTTAAAGTGCCTATGTTTTATGGGTAAAGTATGATTTCATTCTTATGTATATATGAACTCATGTTTCCTTTCCATTTTTTTATAACCCTTACTGATCTTTTTATGCTCATCCCAAGTTTTTGAAATGTTTTTCACAGGTCAAGGGAAAGGTACATGATGTGATGATAGTGTCAGGGATGTGTCAAGAAATAATCAATGCTTTATTTTTAAATATGTTTCCGTTGATGGAAAAAAATGAAAACTATCTTTTATGTAACAACTTTGATTAAATGTGGAATGTAATGCAAGTTTTATGATCTAATTATCTAAAAATCTAAACCTGAAAAGATCCTCAATGTGTAATCTTGTAATAACTCAAGATTAAGTAAGGTTTAAGGTTGGGGCCTTATAGTTGGTATCAAAGGTCGGTTTAGATAACTTTAGAGGTTACGGTATTCTCTAAGCATAAGTGACAGTACCATAATGGATAGGATTTCAGAAAGAGTATTAGTTTTAGATAAAGTGAATGAGTAAGTATATCTTAGTGTTTATATTCCTCATTGGTATATGATGGTTTTGTTGATATACTCACACTGACCTTTTTGGTTTTAGTAAATGGCTGGATCTAGCAGGCACCAAAGTAACAGTGGATGTGAAGGAAACTGTGACAGTTTTTTTGAGAAAGCAATTGAATGATATGGGGGCTGCAATGATAACTCTTGTGATTATCCTCAAACAACTATCTAGAGTCATGATTGACCACCTAAACCTTGGTGATTTCTCTAAGGCATCATATATGCGAGAAACAAGTCCCTACTGAACTACATGTGATAATCATAAAGGTATGTGTGTTCAAAAACCTATGTCTCAAGGATGTGGAAAGAAAAACCTAGGAAAATGTTTCAAAGGGACAGAAATATTCTATAGATGTGGAAATGAAGGTCATAAAGCAAGAACCTTCCATAAAAAAGGAAGCATCCAGTTGACTCGAGAAAAGGGAAAGAAGTTCTTTATGAGGGATCAATTGAATGTTTTAAATGTGGGTTGCATGGTCATTATGCAAACACATGTCCTATGAAGACGTTTCGTTAATGGGATGACCAAGATCATACAAATATTCGTTTACCAATACCTAATGACATTCCGATTGAGGGTGAAGAAGCTGACAATGACCAATCAAAGGTATGTATTATTTCATAACTTTTGTTTTCCTATTTTGGAATATTAGGATATGATTCATGATTTTGATTGTAGGAAAGAAGTATTTCAGAATATGTTGGAAAGGAATGGTTAATGGATCATGAAGAATGTTGAGTGAGTATGAAGTCAACATATAAGGGCTTCAAGAGTTATGGTGAAATTCTAAAGAGTATTAAGTCTCTTTTGATGATGGGGTTACATTAGAAGTCTTTTTATAGTATGTGTAACCCTGATGTTTGACATATGAAAATTTTATTCAAGGAATAATTATCTGTTCTTTTTTGGACATAGTTATAAAAACCATTTGGGTTTATATGATCCTTAATTTTAAGGTAATTATGGGTTACTATATGTTATGATGGAAGAGAAGGGCATGAGATAAAATTGAGGTTAAATTATGTTATGGGTATTTTTGATGATTTTAACTCTTTTTGGGGAATGATTTTAGAATTATATAGTTTTGGAAAAATGACAACACGCAGACCGTGTGACAACCCGTCGTGTCGGACAAAGCTGCGGGAATTGAACCCACAACCAAAGTGCAACTGGTATTTATCGCCTACCACTGGACTACGTGAAGTCCCTAGTTAGTTTAACTAATTATTTTTAGTTAGATGATATTATGAATCTAGAATGAGCTGCTTTTGGGTTATCTATGGAAATTATTATCCTATCATAGAGGATTTGTGATTAGGTTAATTACTTTTCAATACGAGACTTTTGGAGCAACTGATGTTGTTTGGAGATAAATGTTACGATTTAACTTGGAAGACTATTTTACTAAATCCTTAAAATATTTGGGTTTCAACCTTAGTTTGGATTACTTTGAATAATTTTATGGAAAAATTGTTTATCGAATGGTCCTCGTTGAACTTTGGGTTTTGTTGGACAAATTTTAGAGATTAAGCATAGATTTTCTTTTTATAAAGGGTTATCCTTTTCTGGATTATTTGATCTTGCACTAACCTTTTTGGTTTTGGTTTTGGTTAATGTCTAAAGACATGGGAAGTATATAGTTCTCTTTTTTGGATTAGGTGATTCTCTAGAAGTTGATTATAGTACTCTTAATGTGAATAAGTCTTCCTAAATACTCATCTTTTGGAGAAAATATGAGTTTGTGTAAGGAATCTAATAAAAGTTGAAAGTCAACATGATAAGTGATTATGGTTCCTTATGAATAAATTCCTCAATAAAAAGTAACATAATTTTTTTTTGTCTATTAATGTTTCCTACTTGGGAATCGAATACCGTTTAACCCATCACAAGTTTGTGACTTACTTGTGGTTAACTTTCTCCTAAACATGTTTTCTATCACTCTCCATCAGAACATGACCATTTTTTCCCCCATGTCCATATTTTCATACTTGGAATCCAAGTATGGGTTAACTAAGGTGACCTTTATACTTATCTTTCTTTATTTTAAAGTGATTTTTTTACCGACTCTTGTTCCGATGTGGGACTTTCAAGGATGTTTCGAAGCCCAATTTTAAAATTGCGAGAACACAATTCTCACAAGGGGGGAAGGATGTAACACCCTAGGTAAATAAAGAATATGACATCTTTATATTTAACCATATTTGTGTATAAAATATTAATATTACTTTAATGGGAATTCTATGCTCGATGGCGTACCCAACACGCAACAACGAGTTTCTTGGGAATCTTACGTTGCACTCTAATAATAAAATAATATTATTTTAAATGGTAGTTAACGCCTAGACTTTGTAATGGCGGGAATGAACATAACTAACTAAAAAATAATTATATATGTTTGTCAAATATTTTTACTCTTTAAAATAAATTTTAGAGGATTAAAAATGCAAATGAATCCAGTTTTTAAGCGAAAACATTCTAATATTCTTTAAAAGGTCGATTAACCGCCTTTTGATGGAGAACCCCTTTTAAATCAAATTTTTGAAACTTTTATAAGCTCTATTTTTCAAAATAAACATATTATTTATTATTGGGACATTGAAATTTACCTTGGTTTAATTTTTGGTATTTTTCTGACAATGTTCATTTTTCAATGAATAGTGAAAAATACTGCATTTTACATCAAAACTGCTTTTTCATATAATTTAATTATATTGTTATATTATCATTTTAATTTGTTTTAAAGTTTAATTAGAATATAATTTTACCATGTAATTCAATAATGGTCATTGGGAATAATTTCACTTTGGAATTAGGCATAAACAAGTGCCAAACTTTTCATAAATATTGATTATAAAAAACCCCTATTTGTTTTGAAACGGGAAGTTTTTTAAACTTAATTATTGCAATTTATTTGTTTGGAATTTGGTAAAATGAATTACATATTTGGAATCATAAGGTCCAAATTATGTAATTAAGAATTTGTTTTGGACATTATGAATAGTAACAACGGTAATTATCGTTAATTGTTTTGATTAATGAGTAATCGGGTAGTTAAAGATAATTAGATAATAACATAATAATAAAAAATAACCACAAAATGTGTCCTAATGCTACTGGTTGTCTCATGACCGAACATGGGATTCCTTGTGCCAAACTTGGGGGCCCCATGGAATCACTTTTGTGAGAATGTGACTTTTTATCTATTTTTTTTAAAAATGTTAAATGTGACAAAGAATGTATCACCTATGTAAAGTATTTTTAATTTTGTCTACATAAATGATCTTTTGGACTATAAATATTCATTGTAAAGCTAAAAATATTTACTACATCATAGTATTTGTTTTTATAATTTTTATTTATTAAATAAATTAAATTACTTATGACATCATCAAGATGCAGTGATGACCACATTATTTAATGATTTAAATAAAATGGAAATATAATGTAAAATCTAAGACCAAAACATGTCCAAAACCTATTGTATGGGTGTATTTATAACCCTTATCACCTTATCCTAGAAAGACATCAATTTGGGACCATTAAAATCCGAAACTCATTTGGAAATAATGTTACATTTTATACCTTTCCAAGAGTACCCCTCCTCTCCTCTTATAAAAGGCCCCCAACTCTACCTCCTTACCCACACTTACAAAAGCCTTTGGCTCTCCCAAAACCTGCCCATTTTGTCTCTCCACATCCCTCTATAACTTGTTGAAGCCTCACATTGGGCAGAATCCTTTCCAAGGAAGCCTTTGAGCTCAAATCAAAGTAAGATACCCGATTTTAAGGTAATGTCTTCACTTGAGTGCTTTTGTTTTATTTTACTTCTCCAACCCCCTAAACTCTTTTTATTCATTTCTTTTGTAACAACTACACTATATTCAATATACTAGGATTTTTTTATAAGAAGGATTTGCGCTACACTTACACACACCTACATATAATGGTTAAAGAACATACTGATTCCACGGATGGCGAATTTCTGCCTCCCGAAACGACGATTGTTCAACATTCTTCTAACACATTCAAAGGTGGCCATTAAGATGACACTATATTTATATATAATATCTAATATTTTTATGTTTTACTTAAGCTTATTTATTTTTCATTTATGGCATTCCTTTATTGTTTCCATTATGGGTAAATGCGATATCTTCATTTAAGGAAGTGCGGACTACCGCCCCCTCAAAGTGATTTGATTCGTTAATACCATATGTGGTACGTATAAAGGATATATTTAATGATATTATATATGATAACATAATAGAATCAAAATACTATTATGTATCATTATGTTTTAATTCCATTAAATAGGAAATAGAAATGGAAGTAGCGTTCATGCATACGTACGACTTACCGTCTCCATGAACGGTACATTTCATTTCTTATCTCAATCTGTTATGTAATATTATAAGTACATATATATAATGGATATATATGTAATATATTACATCTAAATTATGTATATTATTCTGTAATTATAACATATATATATATCCCATTTTGTTTTAATTCCTTTAATATGACAAAAAATGAAAGTAGCTTTCATGCGTACGTAAGGCCTACCGTCTCCATGAACGGTGATTTTTGTTTTTTATCTCCAAATGATATGTAATAGTATAAAATTAATATTTAATGCATATATATTATATTTTAATCATTAATACTATTTTAGAAATTATTTACTTATAACTACATGGGCAATCTTTTTTCAAACAAGTTCATTTTTTGACTCATGTACCAAACATCGACAAAAACGTCTGATATGAACTAACATTATTAAACAATTATTGTAACATTATAATATGTTATATGAATTTAATAATAATCTATAAAGGAGTTACAAAGGAAATTATTAATTTACCAAAGTTTATTACTCAGGAATATAAAGAAATGAACAAGACAAGTTGGATTTGTGGTAAGGGACCCTACTCCTCTCTTTCTTTTTAAGTACAATCTTTTATGTCATTCCTTTTAAAGCTCGTCTTTCTTGTTATTAGGATGTTCTTTTATATTAATCTTACTGTAATTTTTATGTTCAAATTATGAGAGACCATATTCTCTCTCATCAATCCATTTTGGAAGTTTTGAGTGGCGACGTTAGGCTGCCGAATTTTCGTAAGAGATCTAACCTCTCTCTTTCTTTTTAAGTACTCTCCTTTATGTCACTTCTTTTAAGATCCTCTTTGTTATGATAAGGGATGTTATTTTATATTCATCTCTCTGTACATTTTATGGTAATGTGATGAGATACCTTATTTCCTCTCATCAATCCATTTTGGAAGTTTTATGTGGCACCGTTAGGCTGCCGAGTTTTCGTAAGAGATTTTTCATCTCACTTTTATTCCCGTGAGACTTATGCTTCATTTGCCACAATTTCCTTTGAGTGGTGTATGTACTGACTAGTATTTTACACATTGTGTAGTATAATTTCATATATGGGTATTCACATCTTTATTGTATGACCCTTCTTTCGTGGGGTGTACATTTCGAAAGTTACCCAACTCGGTAAGGGGACCTTTCACCCTCCACTTTTTAAAAGACTTCTTTTGTTATGTCTTTTAATTAAAATAATATTATGTTGGGATATGTTCTTTAATATCCTTAATGATGTAAATTCTAGGTCCAATTGATGACATACCCTTTTTATGTCTCATCAACTCGTTTTCTGAATTTTGAAGTGATGCCATTAGGCTATCGAATTTTAACAAGGGAACTTTTTAACCTAATTTTGATTTCTTTGGGTTCAACATGTAGATATTGAATATGTCATATTTTGAATATGTGTGAATGACCTATTATTGTTTTAAACTTAATATACACTTATATTGGGTGTATTTATATTTGTCACACATAATTTTGAGATTGAATTATCCTTAATTTAAGGATACCTTCTTTATAAGGGAATTCATCACATTTGACATTTCAACTGAGACTTCATTGTTGTTATGCACCAATTCACTCTTATATGGTGTATATACTATCCTTTGGAATATTATATCATGAATCCATTTATTCTCATGAAATTATTTAGTTCTGAATAAATGTTGTTCCTCAATTATTGTATTCAAGTGTCTCTAATTTTGGTAGAACCCCTTTAACCAAAATATCGCTTTAAATGTTTTAATTATTTGTTCTTATTAATATCCATGTTTTCAAAATGGTTTTAAGGATTTATTTATATGGATATTAATGGTTTAAAATTTTAAAAGCATCAAGGTGGTATGAGACACTTTGATTCAAAAATCTCTTTATTAAATGTTTTAAATGGTTTTGGAAATGGTTTCTTTTTGAATGGATTCATTATTTCAATATCCTAAAATGTTATATTGTGATTGAAATGTGGAAATGATATGTTTACTTTATTCAAGTTTTATGTGATACATTTATGTTATGGTTCTTGAGAATTTTTATGAAAACGGGTGGTTCCGTGATAAACTAAGGGCGGGTGAGCCCGATATAGCTCTCTAATGCATTGGGTAACGTGAAGGAGTGAAACATTAAGGTTTCTCCGAGGAGATTTAGGCAATATACTGTGGTGGGAATTTCAAACGTAACCAAGAGGGTTACTCCCTACGTAAGAGTGTTATGAATGCCTCAAGTTACTTTTTATGTCTTATGATTTCTATGATTTATTCATGATTTGATGAGGTATGTTAAAGTGCCAATGTTTTATGGGTAATGTATGATTTAATTCTTATGTATATATGAACTCATGTTTCCTTTCCATTTTTTTATAACCCTTACTGAGCTTTTTATTCTCATCCCATGTTTTTGAAATTTTTTTCACAGGTCAAGGGAAAGGTACATGATGTGATGATAGTGTCAAGGGTGTGTCAAGAATGAATCCATTCTTTCTTTTTAAATATTTTTCCTTTGATGGAAAAAAAATGATTACTATCTTTTATGTAACCACTTTGTTTAAATGTGGAATGTAATGAATGTTTTATGATCTAATTCTCTACAACTCTAAACCTGAAAATATACTCAATGTGTAATCTAGTAATAACTCAAGATTAAGTAAGGTTTAAGATGGGAGCCATATACCTGTATCAACTATTCCCTCAGGTGTAGATGGATTCTTTATTATTAGTGATGCATCTCTGAAAGGTCTTGGGTATATCCTCATGAAAGATAACATGGTCATTTCTTATGCATCTCAACATTTGAAGAATCATGAGCATAATTATCCTACACAAGATCTGGATCTAGCTGCGGTTGTTTTTTCTCTGAAGAAATAGAGGCACTATATTTATCAGAAAAAATGAGTTATATACATTGACCATCAATGTTTGTAATATATTTTCAAACAAAATGAATTTACCATGAGACAATGGAGATAGTTTGAATTTCTTAAACACTATAATTGTTAAATTCTTTACCATCCTTTAAGAGAAATCAATGTTGCTTATGCATTAAGTAGGAAAGACCCAATTTTACTTTCCATGAGGAGAATTCAAAGGGAACCTTTTATTAATGACCCAGTAAGGATGGACATGGGAATTATAAGGGAAGGGACATCCTCAACCATAACCCAAATGATTTCTCAACCATCAAAACTACAGAAGATCAAGATAGCTTAGAAAGAAGATCCTTTTTTATAGAAGATGATTGAGGGTATAAAGGATGGGAAGTTTCCAGAGTTTAATATTGACTATGAAAATGTATTAAAATTTCATACAATACTATGTGTTCCATCTATTCCGCAAAAAAACAAGGAGCTGATGGAAGAATCTCATAGCTCTACTTTCTATATACATCTAGGAAGCCCAAAAATGTATAGGGACCTTCAGGATCATTTTTGGTGGGATAATACATAAAGGGAGATTGCTAACTACACTTTAAGGTACCTGGTATGTCAGCATGTGAAGGAAGAATGAAAAATTACTAAAGGGGTATTGCAACCACTTCACAAAACAGCATGGTATTGTGATGATATTAATATGGTCTACATTAATCCCCTCCCGAGAACACGCCTAGGAAAAAAAATGTGATATGGGTTATTGTGAATTGTATCACAGAGAATGAAAAAATTTATCTCAATCTAGGAAGATTTTATCTTTATCAACATGACATGATTTACGTGATGGATGTGGTAAATCTTCTTTGAGTTCCACTTTCTATCAAATATGATCATGATCCAAAGATCACCTCAAAATTATGGAGATGTCTTCATCATGCTCAGAGCACTGAATTGAATTTTGGTATGTCCAATCACCCCCAAAAAACTGGCCAATTTGAAAAGACTATTCAAACATTCTAGCCTATGATGAGAACAATCTCAATGGAATTTAATGGTGGAAGGGATCAATATCTCCTTTTAGTAGAGTCCTCAAACAACAACAACTTCCACTCTAGCATTCAAATGGTACCCTATGAAGCTCTATATGGGAAATGATGTAGAAATCCTACATGTTTGGATGAAGCTGGTTAAAGAATGCTTCTTGGGCCTGATCTTGTGCAAGATATGATAGAAAAAGTCCATTCCATCCGACAACACATTAAGACTGCTCAGAGTCGAAAAAGGAGCTATTCTAACAACCATCGAAGGGACTTAGAGTTTGATGTCAGTGACAAGGTATTTTTTCAAATATCACCTTGGAAGAGAGTCATGAGGTTTGGGAAGAATGGGAAGCTCATCCCTAGAATCATTGGCCCCTATGAAATACTTGATCACGTAGGATCAGTGGCCTATCGGCTTGCACTTCCTCCAAATCTAGAACAAGTTCATGATGTATTCCACATTTCCTTCTTGAGGAATTACATACATAACCCTTGACACGTATTAAACCCAAAGGTGGTACAACTGGAAGATTATTTCTCTTATGAGGAGAAGCTGGTGGAGATCTTAGATCGTAGAGAAAAGGTTCTACGTAATAATACAACCCACGTTGTTAAGGTGTTATGGAGAAAAAAAAATGTGAAGAATCCACAGGGGAACCAGATGAGTCTATGAGGTAGAAGTATCCACACATTTTCTATTTTGAGGGTAGGAGTTAAAATTTCGGGGAAAGAATTTATTAAGGGGGAGAATGTAATGAACTAAAATTTTGAATAATTTTTGTTTCCTAATTTTTTGTTTTATTTTAGTTTATACTCAACAAATCTATATTAATTAATTAACGAAGTGAGTATAATTAAATGTGACTATTGGGTTCTGACTATTATATGATTGTTGTTCAATATGATCATTGGAAACTAAACTCTTAATATTACAATTATTTTTTACAAATACACGAGATCTTGGTTAATTAAAAAAATATTTGATGGCCTCATCCAGTAGACTCGGGCCCTTTGAAGCCCATATGACAAAATAAGGGAAGGAGTTAGCACAAATAGGCTTTGCTCTAGACCAAACCCAAGTCGAACATCATCGTGTGAAGATGGAATGGAATCACCTTCGGGAGAAGCTCAAGGTGATAGAAATTACCACACAAGAAATGATGGTCGAGCCGCCCCAAGATTCTACCACATTAGCACCACATACACTTAGGTCCTATGCTAGTGTTATAAGGGGATATGTAATGATATCGTATCTACTTATGTAATCTTTCTATATAAATGAAAATTTTGATTTCTTCTTACGGTGATGTTTTTGAATTTTCAAATGTCCAGATAAATATAGGATGTATATTATTGTTGATTTTTGAAAAAAATTGATATTTTAAAATATTTATGCAAACCATAAATAATTAATATTGTGTAATGATTTTCAAAAAAATGGTCTTTTATAGTTGTGTTCAGTATGAAATTTAGAGTCTAATAAGATCAACATAATTTTTGGTGAATATTAAATTATGAATAGTTATTTTACGCTTATGTATAGTAATGTGACCAGATGTAATTTTTACCTCACATAAAAAATTATTAATATAATTTAGGCACCTTGATTAAGTAATGAGAATCATCAAAATTGGTAAATAACTGTTTTTGAAATTATTAGTTAAGTATTTGTTTTTTAAGGTGAATAGTGTTTTTAATTTAAAAATTAAATTAAAAATATTTAGAAAAATATTTTTATAAAATGGAGTTCACTTCTGAATTCATAGCATCAATATTAGGTTAAGGTGAATTTTTGGGATTTTCCTGAGAAAGTTGAATTTTTGGTGAATAGTGAAATTACAGATTTGAGTTTCGGGTGTTTAATGACATCATTAAGGATGTAAAAATGATGTAATATTTCTGGTCGAAAAATGAATATTAAGATATTATATGAGGTTTACCAAGTGTACAATACCATGGGAAAATACCTTGGGAAAGCCCATGGTTTTTCCAATACCTCCAATGAGGTGTCTCTTGGAAATTAATGATTTGTGCCCTCACTTCCCCTATAAATACCAAGCCATTCCCGCATCCATTTGATTCAAAAATCCTCATCAATGATTTTATGGACTCCCTAACTCCCATGGAGCCCTCCCAAGGTTACCTCAAGCCTCCCATGGTCTTGACCTTCATGATTTTGAAGATACTCTTCAAGGTAATGGGTCATTTCACCCTCCTCATTTAAGTCATGACTAATTTTAGGTTATGTCTTATAGTTCCATTTTATAATCTAAGGGATTATTCATCTCAATATTTACTATTGTAAATTTCATTTCCAAATGATCATATACTCTTTCTATTCTCATCAATTGATTTTATAAATTTGTTAAGTGACACCATTAAACTTCCGAATTTCTTATAAAAGAAACCACATCTTCGCATTCCTTTCAAGTTTTGTTTTCTTATGATATGACATTATAATATCCATAACATAATATTATCTCCATGTTATTATGTATTTATATTCTAATACATGTTATTTATGAGTGGGTTACCCATTTAGATGCTCTTTTTATTATTTTCTAATTCCATGTTATATAGTCATTATGCTGTAGAATTTTCATCTCAAAATTTCTCTCACTTTTTCTCTAGAAATTATCTTTTTTTATATATGTGAATACCCATACCTATTAATTTTCTATGGGGGTTCATAAATATATAAAAATGATATATTTTATTTTGGATTTTACATAAATATAACCCTCACCACCTTTCTATTGGTTAAATGACATAATGATCTTATTTTTAAGTACTTTTTAAAACGTAATGATTTTGAAATGAAACACATTTCTTTTATTGTCTATTGGATATTTATGAAATTTTTGATTATGATCTATGTGGATCACATGAAAGTAAAGAAATATTAAGGGTTCACCCTGATAGTGCTCCAATGCATTGAGTAATGAATTAATCTCTAGAGATAACAAGTTTCCCAAAAACCATAGTGAATAACCTTGGTAATTGTTTTGACACATCTGGGATAAACCTTGGTGATATGTTCCTGAATGTCTAAATGAAATTTTTTAGACACATATTCATGTTATTTTTAAAGTTAGTTTCATTATGATATTCTTATACTTTCATTTCTCATGTCCTCATATTTTTATTCATTTTCTTATTAATATAACAAGGAAACTAATTCTATTATTTTCAATTACTGGTCCTTTTGATCGCGCTTTCCTTTGATGTATATCCCCAAAATATGAGATTCAATAACTGTACATAGGATGAACATATGATGTAGCCTAACGAGTGGTTTATAGGAAAGTTTTATGTTTTTTTTCTTGTATTATGTTCCTGATTTCCAAGACACTAGACTTTAATGATCCTCTGTTTGTAAAATGTAATGAAAAGTTATGTAATAAAAATGCGGGTTGTCATACCTAGAATGGGAAGAAATAACTGGGCCACAAAATTTAGAAAAACAGTGTCAACCATCCTGTAATGTTTACCTAGACTATGTGGTTTCAAACTATGGAGACCTTGGGACCACATGGTCTGTCTGTAACCATGATTCCTATACACATTTCCATGTGGTGATAAAAAAATATTGGATAGTGTTTTTTTCATAGTTTTTACATGGTTAGATATAATTTTTTCCTATCCTTGTAGGATTCCGTTTCAAGTAGTGAATTCTCCATGGTTTCCAACTAGATTGTCCAAACCATGTGTCCAAAATGTGTTCCCTTATTTATGGTAAAATTTCCATTTACCCATAATTAAATGTATTGAACTATTTATTTTTCATTCTTCTATTGGATAGAATATGTTTGGTTCTGCTCCTCCTGTAGCTCTGCATCAATCAGAATACGAGCTTTGAGCCGGCTCAAATTTCCAAACTCAAAATCATGTGGCATTATGAGAATTATATCTATTCTAATATGATATACTTGTCTCTTACCATTATATAATATCTTTTATGGAACCATATCGTTATTTTGGTGAATCCCCATTTCCTCTATTTCAATTTTGTTGAACTAATTTTTTAATTTCTTCCAACCTACTTAAAATTTGCTATCGATATCATGCGAGGAGTCATCGTTACCCATGAGGTAGGTGGTGTCCTTATTTACCTAATAAGATTTGACGTTTTGTTGCTATGTCATTGTGCCACATTTCTACCTTTTCCCCACTCCACTATTTTATCCATTTCATCATATAAACGGATCCCTTCAACCTTTTATTCACTAATTTGTCATTGTTTAGAATTTTGGATAATGTGGACCTTGTTTAAGGTGACCCTTCGATGATCCAAGTTGATTTCCCCAATTTTGTTTATCTTTTTTAATTGCTAGAGCACCTCTTTAGTGTTAATCTCAAGTTATAATGTTGTATTCCCCCAATTATAAGAATTGTAAATGAACCCAAGAACCTCTTAAGTTAATGGATTTTCTAATCAAGATAACTATCCTTGTTAGTAATTGACAAAACAATGTTGACACCATCAAAATGACCCATGAAACGTATAATTTTAATTTATGGGAATATTTTAATTGAATGTAATGAATTAAATTGAATGGATTATTCATGATGAAATTATCATCCATAATTAAATTATATTAATTTTGTATAATTTTTTTTATAATATAGATTCCATAAATTAAATAAAATAAATTGTTGAAATGAAATAGCGTAGAAATGATCCCTCTATTATTTCATCTTCTATTGAATGATTCTCTGAATTATAATGTCCTATTATAAGTATTATTGTATATTTAGATACATGGGAGGTAATGAAAATTTACTTATATTATAAATATTATTACTATAGGAAATAAGATGTCGTAAAACTATAAGGGATCAACTGAGCTTGATAGTATCACACTCCCTTACATCGGTTATTGAGAATGTCATATCACACCATTGGAACTAGTTGGACATGGGGAGTGGCATGCCAAATTACTTGTTCTGGTGTTTATATGAAGGAACACTCACCATCTACAATAATGAGTATGAATCATAACAATCATTTTGAGATGCTTGACATGTTCCCAATTTAATGAGATTATATGCTTGTTAGACTGATCATGGATATTGAGGTTATGCCCAATCCAACCAGCAACTAGTACTCTAGTCATATGTATGTTTACATCCACAAATACACGATGTATATAGCTAGATGAAATTTATAGCCAATAAAAATATATATTATATAGTGAATGATTAGAAATACATCCTTTCTATGTGACTATGAATGTAGATCGACCATATTTCCTTTAAGAACATGAGTGGGAAGTTAATTATTTATTAAGTATATTAAATTAATTACTTATACATGGGCATTGTTTTGTTACCCACACTTCATTTATTACTTATAGTCATCATTGGTGGTGGACTACTGATAGTTTAACTCACACCCAACAATGGTAGGATTTGGTAAATGATAAGATTATTTTTTTCATGTAAAAATAATGGAATGTTTGGTATTAGTGGTATTCAATATGATTGAATCGTATAAGGAGTTTATGATAAGTGGACATGTTTATTCACAAGACACTTGTGTGAATATTTTTTTATCCTTTTGTAGATTTCTTATATAATGATTTTGTCTTATTTTCTCATGTTACAGTTCTGTATTCTAGCATGAAATGCATCCATGTTTATAACCCTACATAGTGGTCATTGATTATTATCCTATTGATTAGTTATGTATTCATCTCCTGGACTTTTATTACATCTCATTACATATGCTTATGTTATTATAAGTTTATGGTTGTATCCACTATTCCACTTTGATATGATGGTATAATCTCTCCACTATAATACCTTTACATCCTCTCTGCTAAACAATAAACTCTCAAATACGGGGTGGTGTGAATGAGTCCATGTTCCCAATATCTCATTGCGTGAGTGAAGTGGATCTTGGTACAGGATGATAAAAAATCTCATAATGGGTCAGGTATCCATATAATCATATAAAGGGATGCTTCAGTGACCTCCACATCTCTAGTTTTAATGATGGATCTCTTCCCACATCATTGGTGCAGGTCAATGATGCCAACCACATTTATAGTTTTTTCTTATACTTAATACTTCAAGATGAATTTTATCCTATAGAGTATTATTCCCATGATAAAAAAACTATGATTTTATGTTCTGGCCAAAAGTAGAAAATGTCTTTTCTATGGTTTAGAATAAGCCATTAAAAATGGAATATGTGCCACTTCTATTCCAATGTAAAAATTAATAGGTTGGTATGTATTATAGGTGTGGGTTTATTTCCCATATCAGTGGTGTGGGAGATTAGGAAAAAAATTTATATGAATGTGTGTATAATTAACCGTTTGAGTTTTATTTTTCAAGGGAGATGCTCAGTCCCATGAGCTGATATTTTTTTAGGGTGAATCAAAAAGAGAATAACATATTGATCAACTGTTGGATTTATAAATTAAAATAATCCAATGTATTTTCAGAATTAAATTTGGTTGTTTATTTGTTTTTATGGTTTCTTCATACAATTTTTAAATTGATAATGTCTATTTTTCATCTATATGGAATGTTCTACATTGCAAAAATGAAGAAATTTTTTTCTCTATTACTTAGTTCATTTATGTTATACTATAAAATGTAAAAAATTATAACCAACATAATTAAAAATATTATCCTCTCAATAAAAATTATATATTTAAAAATGATAGTCAAGGTAATAATTCCTTTTTAATTAATTTAATTCATTTTAATCTTACCAAATTTACTTTTCTTAAAATTATTTTCTCAATCAAAATCTATTTTTTTGGATTTTTTTTCTACATAAAAAATTTTCAGAGTCATTATACATACATGACTGAGGTATCCCAATATCCTATGAGACAATATATTATCATGTCTTCTATTAATATGGATAACAAATTTATCAATGTATATTTAATAAATAATTTTATGATTGTTTTTATTACTTCAAAAAAATAAATATTTTATATTAAATGTTAAATTTTTTAGTTAATATTTAACATATATAATATTTACGCAGCTGATTCAAAATATGAATATAGAACTTGAGGACCTAAATAAATAATCTATTAACTTTTTATATTTATAACCCTCCCATATTTTTCATTACTAGTAACGTGTATTAGATAAACTCTATCAAAATAAAATGTATCCAATTAAAAAACATATATCTTTATAATATTATATGAAATTATATTCCATTATATGTGGGAGAAAAACTTACTATTTAAAATATATCATTAACTATTCTCTATGGGTTTAAAATATAGAGCAAGTAAATTTTATTTTTCTACAACTATGATTCAAACATCTATTTTTAAATGTAGATTTAATTGGATCATTATTAATAGTCCATGACCTATAATAATTTTAATACTCACATTATTCCTTTCTAAATTCAATCATAATTTTTATTCTCATTAGGTTAGTAAATAATCTTGTGAATGAGTAATTGTTTTGGAAAAAATGCCCATATATGTCCCCATTGAAAATAGTCTCTTGTGTAGACTAATAATTTTTTATAATAAAAATCACATATAAATCTTCAATAATTCATTATGAATTAATAATTATACTATTTTATTATATATATAGATTTATGAGGCACTCATACAAATCTTTACTTCCCCTATTATGTTCAATGATGGATAATATAAAAATTTATCTGAATGTATATTTCTTCACCATAATTATTTTTCTCCTAAGAAGATCCACATTAATCTCTCAGATGCTCATGATTTATTTGTTAATATTACTTGTTATTATAAATTGTTGAGAAGAAAATATATCGAATCCCAAGTGACTATTTATTATTATAAAAATTATTTGATTGCTCTAAGACAATTATCTAATATAATTTATTACATTTAAAATGTTACCTTATTATTTAAATTTAGAATACATGTTAATTTAGAATTACTATATTTTAAATGATATTAACTTTATCAATAAACATATAAAATTATAATGAACCATATATTTTTGGGGCATTATTTTATTTGAAACTTAAATATTTATTCGTAGTATTCATTTTTTTAGAGAATCATGAATAGAATTGTGATTTTTTGGGTAGTAACATCTCATAGTAACATTTTTATATGTTTCCCATAGCTCAATAAATGATTTAGGTGTACAATGAATATAATAGATCGCTGGAGGTGACAACATTAATATTTTTTAATATAGAAGGATCATCAATCCTTGAAAGTGGAATGTCATTACTTTAATAGAACATGTTATGTAGTCACCCCAAATCTAGTTAGCTTCCATGAAATACAGGCTATTGGGTACACAATATCTCTTGTTGTATCCCTGATATAGAGGATGTGGTTCACCACATTACTAATCAATGTCCAATAGCGGGGTAGTTTTTTAGGATGGGATAATATCCATGGAAAATATGAAATATTGTATCCTAAAGGTGTCATAGAGTTGATTCTTTTTTTGGGGACATTTCACAATGGAAAATACCCATCATTAAGGATATCATGAGGATGTGATGATTCTTACATATGTGATCTTAGTACCCATTTGTATTAAAATATGTTTTTTTGGGGAAAGGTTTCTTACACCATGAACAATGGGATATTCTAGAGTGTGTAATTATATAGAGGTTTCATGGTATATAATTATAAACAAAATCTTCTAATAGAGGATTCCACATTGTGGAGAGAGTATTCCAACACATGTATGTCGAGGCATCAATACCTTCATTTTATCCAAGAGAGTTCTATCACAGTATAACCTATGGTGTAATTCTGTTATTAGTGATCTTGGGATGGAATAAGTCTAATACCAATATTAGTCCTCCTATAACACACTCCAATTGATATTTTTTAAATTATGTGGAATGATCGTACATTTATGTTTTACTCCTTTATTATTTAGTTAAAGGTGAAACCATAAAATTGTTATTTCATTTGGACCCCTACTTCACCCCCAGTTTGATTCCCCTTGGTGATGGATAATTAATATATGATATCATGGTGGATTTAGTTTGAGTTCTTCTCTCATCATTTTCATTTTAACACCATTATTTTTGATTAAAACTATTTTAAATAGAACATGGTAGAATAGAGATGATATGATAGGTATTTTTCTTAAATATTCTTGATAATATACGGGTAAGATTATTACTAGAGGTTATAAGATGTTTCAATGTTGTGACACTGAAAAATTTATTTTTATTCAATTATTTATATTTGGTATAAATTAAGTAATTATTTATAATTATTATAATAATCTACTTTGATGTGATGGTTTGATACAAGTGTTATGGATTTGGTTTAAGTTTGGAAAAGGCACTGATGAGGTTGGGTGATAGTGAGTAGATCATAAAGAGGATAATAACATATTTTTTGGGGTAGGTAGTCAACATAATACATAAAAAATTCTTGTTTATTAATTATTTTTCCTGAATTCCTTATTCCATAGGAAGATGAAGGGTTTTAAAGACTGAGAGTGTCCTATAAGATGTAATATGATGTATTTGAGCCTCAAAGAGTTAGTTTATGTGATCATTTTTTGTGTGTGAAATTTATGATCACCCAATGACAATATCTTTAATGGGAGAGGATGTTGGTCGGGTTTATAATGAGAAAATGTTATGAATTTGGGTGGGAATGATTTGTGGGTTGCTTATATTCATTACAAATAACTATTTGTTTATGAATGAAATTCATAATCCTAATGTTAATGTGTGAGTTATATTTATGTATCCAGTTTGAGAGGAGGATACTCATTATGATGGATAGATGAATTGGTATACACTGGGAGATGAATATGAATTTTGAGGAAACATTTCATGATATTTGGATTTTTTCCTCCTATTAATGGGATTCAAAATCACTAATGTGAGATTTTATACGGGAATCATGAATGGGTCTTGTGAATATTGTTGATGATTTGGAATTCAAATTGATAATGGTGTTAATAATATATGGATTTACTTAGCCACTTTTTAATGAGAACTATTTGTGATGTAGAAAAAATAGGGTTTGGACCAACCCCTTATGTCTAGTTTTTTATTGAGAATATAAGATGATTGAACATTGTGGAGTGTCAGAAATACAGTGTTCTAGTCAATAGTGATTTATATATGTCTGAGGGAAATAGTGTACATCTTTATGAGTGGGAAATGAATGACGATGAAATAAATGTGATATTATTATGATAATATAATTTTCTTAAAAAAAATATTAATTGGGTCTTGACTACAATCAATTACTTTTTCAGGAGACATGTTCTAGGTGTTATGGGATAAACACTATGATGATTATTTGAAGTTAATAGTTGAAGTGATACATTCTCTTTTAGTTATCAAATGATTTTTCCTAGTTTTTTGTATGCTAGATAAAATGTTTTTATTTTTAAACCCTAATTTTTGGAAGGTAGTGGTAAGTATATTAATTTTGTAATGGTTTAACATTAATGGATGGACTCCCATATGTATTATGTGATGGTTTAGACCATTATATATGAACTTCATATAGAATGGTTGGTGTGGCTCCATAGATTTTGGCCTTTTGTTCATTAGTGGGTAGTAATTGGGTACTAAATGAGAATCTTCTCTAATTGATAAAAGAAAATTTTGGGTATATTATATGAATGATCTTCAGAGCACAGATAGTTTACCAGAGTAGTTTATGTACAGACTCCCTTTAGAATACATGGATAGAACATTTTCTTTATATGTATCAACTTTTGAGTTTATAGGGATGAATATTAAATTTGAGGTGAAACCATCACAAAGAGAATATTGGATTGGGTACATCATATGAACATTACACTTTAGTGGAAGGATGTGGTTGGGTACATGTTATTGAATATCCCTGGATATTAAGGGTAAATATTTAGTCTTATAATTATTCACTACCCTGAGTTTTCTTTTATGGGATGATTATATGCCACATGATTGATTGTTCTTATCATAGAAAGAAGTATATATGGTTGGGTGCCATTGTATCTTAGTTATGACATTATTCCATGATGTGAGTATTTTTTTTATGTTTTCCTCACACACACACACACACATACGAGAACATATATTGGGGGAACATGTTGAGACCCTAAAATTATTTATTTATCACATCCTATATAGTAAATCTAGTTCATGTATTGACCTAATGTATATTATATAAATTATAAGACATGATATGTAGGGTATCATGATTCAAAATGTAGATATGGATTTGTGATTGGATGATTGTGAGGATTGTGGATGTAATCATATCATGTAAATTATGTTCTTTCATTTTCTATTTTCTATATGTAATCATTCATACTGGAATTAGTCGTAGTATAGCATTTTTTCTACGACATTAATTTATTATAGCATGAGACTTTCTTTATTATGCAGAAAATTAATCAACAATGGGTTTTATTAATACAATTTATTTTATTATTAGAGGTTATTAAATTGAGGTAATAGTCTACCCAAAGAATGATTTTGTCCAATAGTGATAGTTTGAAGACTAAATAATATGTAAAGGTTTTCCTAGGACCTTATGGTTGTATGAATATCACAATGATGAGTCATATAAGATAGGGGTGTCTCAATCTATTAATATATAATGTTTTAATTATTTTTAATATTTGGATTATTTTTTATAATGAATAGGGATGTTTCAGAGCTTATGATGGACCCCTAAATGGTGATCCATGAATGTTTTTAGTGGCACAACTAGTTTACAAGGGTTATGGTGTTTCTATTGTTTTTTTCTGTTGTTATAATTGAAAAAAATTTATATATAAATTTTTATTTGGTATAGTTATTTGTAGTTTTATCACAAATCCTATATCTTAATAATGCATGTGCACGTTAATATAATATTATATGTAGTATTTCCATTACATTCACATTATTTTGTGTAATCTATCTCACCGAAGATAGACTGTTCTATAATTTAATTTGTAGGTAATAACATATGTCCAATTTTTCATTATAAACTATTTGGTGGAATTCTAAAATGGTATTATTCTATAATTTCATTGATTATGGTTCATGTGGATCGTATAGAAGGATATTCAATGATTATTTTTATTTATTTTCTCCATATATGGGAAATAAAGAGACCCAATATAGGTCTCTTCCAGAACCAACTTCCTTGTTGGTGGACCCATCTATGTTTGTTATAGGCATTATATCCTCAGAGATGTGATATGATATAGGAATAGTTTCATTAAGAATATAAATTTCCACTTCAAAAAGATATGAATGGAATGTGATAATAGATCATGCTTCAATGTTGAAAATAATGTTGAGTCATTTTGGTATCAATTTCTTGTTTTGGAAGGTACGAGAAGTCGGATTCCCAGATTTTTTTAATGCTGATAAATTATGGTTGATATAGGATTAATAATAAAAACATTTATCCTTGATATATTTAGCTTTATTACCTTACTAAATTATATCTACACCACATAAAAATAGGCCCATAGGAATATGTTCACCTATAGGTTGGGAAGATCAATACAATTTTGTTTTATAGGATAACATATTAGGTACCCTGCCATATTCACTGAAATAATTATTCAATGTATAGTAATTGTCTTGGAATCTATTTTATCTTTCTATAGTTGTTCAAAATAAGAATCTAATGAAATCCATATAATAAAAATGAGGGTTGTTTCACAATGACTTATATTATAGAATGTGTGGTAATATTTTGATTGTATCCTGATTTTTATCAATTTAATATTTAATGGTTAGGATATATTGATACTAAAACCCATATAGGTTTACATCATAGAAAGATTATATTGTTTGGTTATTGAATCATTTGTGAGCTACAAAAAAGTAAAAGTAATCTGGGATCTCTTATGTAAAATGGGAATATCATGATCAAAATACATATACTGGTTTCTTAATTAAACTTGAAATTTATCAAAATATTTTCCCTCCATTGGATTCATGCATCCATCTCCCTGATTTATTGACATATGAAAATTATTATATTGCTTTTAATGTCCCCCATCTAGTGTCACTGGTGTAGATGGATAGCTTCAAATTAATAATTAATGGGGACTATTCCAATAGAATCATGAGAACATGATGTCTAATATAAGTTGAATTTTACCTTTTAATTAAATATTTTAAGGAATAATATATTGGTGGTACATTTGTTTTTTTAGATGCTTGAATAATGATTGAAAGTCGTAAAATTTGTAAATATAATAATATCAGTTTTTTAAATATGAAACTGATTCAATCCAATATTAAATCATCTTGAAGGGTACATATCTGACTTAATTTTTAGTGTATTATTAAATTAGGGTAATTATTATTCTAATAGTAATTTATGTGGTTATGTGACATAGTTGGCGGGAATATAAATATGTTTCAGATGTTTTTCCCTACAATTTTAGTTCAATTAATAATATTAAAATATTATGTATAATTATTTATCTCCTAATGTACATTATTATTATGGTATATGTTCTCAAACCACTATACATGGAGGAATTACCATGTTATCTTTTTATTTGAGGAGAATAATGATGTTTCGTGGAGATTGAATATCTTATCGATTGTCATATTTTTATTTACCCTTGAAAGATAGTACTGGTGAAATGATGGTTTATGACTGAACATCCATTCACAAGAATAGTTTTGTAGTCATTTATTTTAAAATCCCTCGTATTTTTTATTTTTTTTCAAATTTATTAAATTTCCACAATGTCTTACGATATACACGACCGTAACCCTAAATTTACCATAATTTAATATAACATTATCACAAAGTTGTTAAATCAAAGGGTATTAATATGAGTAAATAAATTACAAAAAGTATACAATTTACAGATATTGAAAATAATTTCATTAGTTATCAATAGACTAGAAATGAAAAAAAATCATTTGAATTTAAAATAAATTTTTTTCCCTAAAAATCTGTTTTTCTTTAAATAAAGTGTTTTTATATTCATAAATTAAAATAAAAACATTTTTTCAATGATTTAAAATGAATTAATATATTATATAGTATATCAATGGTTTTACAATTCATCTAATATTTTTTCAAGGCATTGGTTATGAATAAATCTAATTTCAATGTTAAAATAATTATTTTTCTAAAAAAGTTGTTATATCTTCTTTTAAACACATATTTTAAAAATAGATTTCCCACTTTTTGAAAAGTTAATTAAAATAAGAAAATAAATTTTTATATCACTTGGTAAAAATTAACATATATATAATTTTATAGAATTTTCTGAAATGATTATTTATTTATGAATATAGAAAAATACATTTTTTTATAAAAAAAATTTATTATAATTTAAATCATTTAAATATTACAACTATGGATAAAAATGATTTTATATTTAAAATTAGTTCAATAATATTATTTTTTATTTTTATGTACATTTGATCATTTTTTATGTTAAATTTTGAGTTTAAATGATTTAAACATAATAAAATATTTTATTTGAAAAAACACTTTTCATCGTGTTTATTGTTATAATTATATTTTTGATACCACAAATTTTTTTGAATTGAATTATTTGAAATGTATTGATAATTGAGAATCAGAATAATTAATATTATTATATATGTTTAACTAAACGTTTTAATCAAAATTAATACTACCTGAAGTAAAAAAATTACAATTGTAAACGCAAAAAAAAAGTTTACCAGGGGTTAAACAAAAAGTTAAGGGAATTGATTTCAATAACAATCCACGAAAAAGTATTTTATGGTAATATTTCAACCATATAATATCCTAAATTAGATCCTATTTACATTTTAATATTTTTTTGAGAATAAAATTATCATTTTTATTCTTCCATGAAATTTCAATGTGAGTCCTCTCCCGCACATATAAAACTACACCACATCTCACATCCTCTAATAAGATCAATAGAATATTGGAGTAGCCAATCCATTAAAAAAAATACATTCATTAAATCCATAAAAAATATGTATACTCCCTTTTTTATCATAAAATAATTCTATTAAGGATTTATACATAATAAAAAGTAGTTTTCTAAAAAACGAATTTTTCTTAACAATGCATTTTGTTTCAATTTTTTTTACACCTACATAAAGTTATATTCAATAATTATAATTTAATAAAAACAATAATTTCTATTTACTGATAATTTTTCATATTAATATAAGAACATACATTCATATATTCTTCCATTAAATGGGAAAATAAATTTTCGATCTTTTGTATGACAGACTACATCATCGCAGAACAACGTAATTCATTTTACTACAAAGCCTCTCATGGCTAGATTTAATTTTGGATTTAATATTTAAATATTATTTTTATATAATAATTATAAGTTGTAATTTTTAATATCACATTTACCTTATTACCTTCAAATCCAATAGAAAATGATTTTATAACTCAGTCATACATGTGGACTACAACATGCAAGAATCAATGTGATTCATTTTTTTTTCTTATTTTGACATGTATGTTACTAATTATATATTTAATGAATATATATTATATATTTGAAATAATACTTATTCAATAAATGTGAAATATTATTTACCTTTATTTCATTGCATCTATTCAAAAATATGAAACAACATTTATGGGTACATATGAGCTATTGTCTATATGAATGGTGTAATTTATTTCATCACATCTATCATTTATCAATTAATATAGCTTTATATAAAATGAATATATTTTATTTTTATATCATTATTAAATTTAAATAAAATTATTTTAATATGATCAATTTAAAAGGACCAAATGAACCAATCCAAAACATATAAGATAAAATGATGTTGTTATCATCCAGAATAGTGATTTTAATAATGAATTGATTATTATTAGGTTATAAAATGTTATAAGTAAATCATATATTCTATGATATGTATGATTTTTGTAATGTAGTATTTTCACAATAAATTTTTTTTTTAAAAAATTAGGTTTAAACACTTATAAAGAATGTCAAAACATATGTAAGGTATTTTCATCTCACTTTTATTTCTTTATGATATATTCTAAATACAAATCATGTTTTTTTATTTGGTGTATATAATTCCCATGAGTTCATTTTATGATTGTTATAATGAAAATTATGGGATATTAATATACATATAAGGTTATTCATTCATGGTATGTGATAAGTTTATTTGATGGAATTATTTTAGAGTATTTTTATATATTTTTTTTCTATATTTAAAGGAATAATCCTAAAATTTTTGCAATGATTTGCGTTGTTTTATATTTAATTGTTGAAAAAAATGAATGTTTAGAAAAGGAATGGAAATTCGAAAATATATGAGATAAAAGGCAGTTCACTCCATGTGATAAGTAAAGAGGCACAATACTAGATTTTTGAGAGAGAGAAGTGGGGCCGAAAAGCTCGAATAACATGATTATATGCATATAATAAAATTATATGTCATGAATTTTTATATTGGAAATATTCACACAGTAAATGTTATGAATTACATAAATGTTGTAAAAGTATTTTACAAATCTTGAGAAACCATTTCACATCGTGAATGGGGTCATATTTCAAATCAGATTCATGCGAGATTAATGCACATGGTGGAGAACATGAATCACGATTACATGACATGTAACCCAGTTACACATCATGGAATTTTATATTAGTAGAAATATTAATGTGATAAGGACTTTGTATTTAGATGAAAATCCTATAAACACATGCCTCGACCATCCGTCCAAAACATTCTAGGACCAGTGCAGGCCAAGTGACACAAACAGATGGTCTCTAGATGATAAAGTGATTATCAGGGGCCTGGTTTCATCACCATTCTTCACAACCTATCATCTCTAGGTACTGATGCTACTAATTCACAACATAAATAACATTAAAGATTAGTCCACTTAGTGTTTTTGTGGTGTTATTGTGTGGTTAAGGGATTATTAGAGAGAATTTCATGTTATTATTCATGTTTTGGGTTACAACCACATGATTTATTCAATTCTAATTTATCTTCTTTTAAAATGGTTTGATCATTATTGCCTTCTTATAATTTTTATTTATTTTCATCAATTAATCACCTTAGTTTTTGTATGACCATTCTGAAATCTTGTATGGTTATTTTCAAATGTGGTTTTAGGTTACCTATTTTTGTGTTTTCACCAAGAAGATAACTATTCCAATGGTGCAATCACATTATTAGGGCAAGGTACCCAAACCAAGGATCCCTGGTATCCCAATTCTGACACCAAACCATAATATATCTATTATCAAATAAATCCCAATAACCAAAACCATATTAAATAAACCGGGAATACCTCCCATCTTACTATTATTCCTAATTGATCATTATATTTTCCTCATTCTAATAAATAAAAAAACAAATGAATTTTTAGATTCTTAAAAAATTTAGAAGAAACTCTCTATCCCTATGGTTTCGACACTAAGAATTGAAATATACTAATATTTAGATAGTTTTTTGTGTTTTATAAATTACTAATAATGGTATTCCCTATAGGAATAAAGAGACACCCCACAGGCTGTCATTATCCAACAAAAGTTTTGTTGATTTTAGGGAGTAATCACACTGTTTATCGGGATTGTTTATGATTTATTTCAAATGATGAAATTTAATTATATAGATCGCTATAAACCTATAAATTTTTGAATAAAATGGAAATTTATTGTGAATACATGCCTTCCATTCATTTATTCTAATTTTTTACTCAATATATCAGAATTTTTTTATATTGAAAATCAAACACAGTTCTCTCTTAAGATGAAAATCCATTCTCATCCATGTCCATGTATTTATAAAATTGTTTTCAAAACAATTGTTACTACTCTATAATTATTATTTAACATCATTTTTTCCAATATTTTAATTTTTAAAATATCCTTTAAAATTAATAATTTGGTCTTTTTTGGAACATGGTACTTTTTTCATTTCACCAATAATTTGAAAATAATACTTGTTTCAACATGTAACAAATGAACATAACCCCCCCATAATGGATAGTAAATTGTTTTAATCATCCATTAAAAGTCAAAATTCATTTTCTCATATAATATTTCAATTATATATAGTAAATAATTATATATTAAATATATAATTTTAAAAGTGAAATGGAAATTTTACTGAGAATATGTTATTGATCATTATATGGTAACTCTTTCCTTCAATGATAAAAACCTTTTATATTGCTTATTATTTATATGGGATATTATCCAATGATAATATACATGTTGTTTATATGGATGTTTTATGATTATAAATATATTTTTTTTGAAACCCTTTACTTTTACATAGATTATTCATTGTAAAATGGATGAAATGATTAGGAAACCCATTACATTTCCATGTCTAATAACAGGATGATATATTTTTTGAAAACCCTTAATTTATGATTATTTATGATATTTTGAATGTTTTATTATCCAGTGTCACAAATATATATGATTTTATATATGTAATAGGTTGGAAAAAATTAATTTATCCCTGAAATGCATTTGGTAATGATTGATATCAGTTATATGAAAATAGATTTCAATTGGATGTGAACATAGTTTAGTAATGTTTTATATCCACTATGATAGTATTGGGTGAAAATCATGAATACTACAATGGTTTGGGGAGTGAATACAACCCACTTAAATAGTATTGTCAATGACCCTTCACTATTAAAGAAATGATTTATTATTCATTTGTGTATCCCAAAAATATATGTCTTTTTTCCAATGATATTATATTATGGCTCATTTACTAGGATTAATTCTCAATTAATGGCTTATAAAGTATGATTATTTATTAAATGAATTTGGATTATGATATATATTTTTTTAAAATATTATTCTCTTGTTCTCATATCCTTGTACTCATGTTTTTCATTTTCTAATTGATATATTTCTTGTTTATCCTCATCAAGAACATGCGATTAACATATCTAATGATTCCTTTCCCACAATTATGAAGAATGATATTATGTATTATATATACTATGGGTGGTATATGTGATGCATACAGTAGGAGATGATGTAAATAATTTATGAACTATTTTTCATGTTTCCAAGATTCAAGTGACCCTAATCCTTAATGGTATATATGTGTGTTAATATAAAATAAAATGAATATTAATCTATTATAATGTAAAATATATTCATGAAATGTGTGGGTCTCAATATTCAGTATTATTGGACAGGTATTATTAATATTTGGAATCTAGAATTAGAAAAAAAAATTAATAAACCTAAGGGTAATAATAATTATATAAGAGAAACCAATGATATTTTAATAAAATGATTGTTCTTTTCCTAGTAAAGATACATTTCTATATACTACAAGTCAACATGGTTTCATCATAGATGAATTAATGGAAAATATCATAGAATATATTGGATTTAATATAAGTTATCTATCTATAGGATTAAAATGATTATTCCCTTATTATGCACCTATTTTGAATTTCCTGAGGAATATGCTTTTTTAAATCAAATTTTATTAATGAGGAAGTATGAATAATTATAATATATAATGACCATGAATGACCTAGGCTCAACCTCTGGTTTCGTATATTTAAAATAATGTGTCATGATTTAGACATACTATAATGGATTTTTAATGATTATATGGTTTTCCACTATGATTATTGTTTCACAAAAAATATGTTTTGTTTTTTTTAATTTCTAGAACACAAATAAATAATATTTACTATAAATATGAAGGAAAATTAAATGATTATAATCTTGTGAAACCAAATAGTATTGGAGATAAAATGTAAAATCAAATTTATATTATTACAAAAATTTCTCAACATATGAATCTCACCAATGATCCAAATGGTAAAAGAAGTAAAAAATTATCTATTGAGTCCTTCATAAGGAATAAACAACCTAATTTTAGTGGGTTTACAAATCCAACAGTTAATGAAAGAAGGATTAGTGCCTATTAAAACATATTTTTTATTTTTTGGTTTCCAGGGAATGAAATATTTCATTTAAGTGTCTATAATTTAAAGGAGAAGTAAATAATTGATGGAATCATACCAAGAAAATGATATAATATGAAAAAATTGACACTATATATTGTGATTATTTTAAGTGATTATTTTTTATTAATTAAATTACATGAATATTTCAAATAAAAATAGAGAATTGATTTCTAATGAAAAAACAAATGGATGATGAACCAATAGTTTCCTATCAAGATAATTTGAAAAGACATATGAGATATTTTTATGGAATTATCATCGAAAATAATATCAATGTCGATCGATTCATTAGTACCATGAATCAAATTATTTTACTAGAATTATTCATAAGAAAATCGATAAGCTATGACTAAATCATTAGATTTGATAACATTGGAGAAATATTGATATGAGTTAATAATAACTATTTTATTATAACTATATTGAATGAAACATGGTGGTTAATGTCTTAAGAGGACAGGTAAATGATTTATGTGTATAACAGAAGGTTAGATGTCATTTGGATGTTGATTTGTTGTGAAGAAGATAACTAATGAAATGAATAGAGATAATTCCCCAAAAAATGAACCACCTAAAGTCCAGTGTCTACTATTAAAGGTGTATGGAAATTATGATAAATAGATCTCAAATATGAAGGTAAATGACCTCGATCGATCAGAAAAACCTCTTAATCCCACATAAAAAGTGAAATATCAGGTGATCACTATTTCTAATGAGGGGTATAAACATGATATAGTGAAAGGTACACTCACCATCCACTCTAAAAGTAATGATGTCTTATTTAACTTTAGATCTACCCACTCATTTATATCAACAAAATTTACCATGGTTATTATAATGTCACCATCATGATTAGATGTGGAATAAGAAATAAAACCCCATACTCGTAAAATGATTGAATTTGTGTTCTATGAATCTTCTCTTGTTTTATTTTATGGGAATAATGTTCCATCAAATCCTTTTATTCTCTCTATGATTGAATTTTACGCTACATTAGGTATATATTTTATTTGCATAAAAAAATATATCACTATTTTTTGATGGAGTTAAATCCCAATTGAAATTCTGAAACCATAAATGATTGACTATCTCTCTAATCATAAGTATGGACTTTTGATGTAAATTGAATTCATTTTGTGGGTCTTGATTAATATTAAAATGGTTTATTTATCTAGTATTTTTTCAATTGAATCAACATTGATAATATTCCTCTTATTCATGAGTTTTTTAATATTTTTCAAAAGTATTTTCTTATTCATCCACTGAATCGTGAAGATTAGTTGTCAATAGATTATAAACATGGAATTAAACCAATTTCAGAGACTCAATATTCAATGTACCCTATTTAGTTTCATAATTAAATTTGAAAATCAAGAAGAATCATTTTATTGGATAAATTTGTCCATGTGTTTCACCTTCATGTGAAGATTTTTTTTGTTAAGAATAATGATCGATCAAAGAGTCTCACCATTGATTCTTTAGATCAGAATATTATCACAGCCAAGAAAAAATAACCTCCACCCAATATTGATGAATTTTTTGATCAAATATGTGGATCGTAAAAAATATCCCTAAAATAAAATCATTTTAGATATCATACTTTTTTCATGAAAGTTGAAATACATTATACACCATTTCAATCAATGTACAAACATTATAAATCTATAGTTATTGAATTTTTTCTTACTAATTCCAACACAATCATAATTGATTTAAAATATAGTGTGTTTTGGGATTACCATTATCAGTTTATTCTAGTGTCTATATATAAAATTATTATATACTCAAAGAGAAAATAACAATATGTAGATAACATAAGGATTGTATTAAAGATCTTATAAAAGGAGTAGATGTATAAAAAATTTACAAAGTGATAAATTTATCTACAAAAAACAAAATTTTTAGAGAATGTATTTTCTTGAAAGGGTATATAGTTGGCCCCATCAATGAAATTAGTTTTTTATAATTTTCCCATACTAACCTCATTGATTGAGATACAATGTTTTCATTATTTATATTGATATTATATATTTTTTGTGGATAAATTTCCAAATATATCTAATAAAATCATAATGTTAACTTGAAAGGGAGCCATCATTCATCATATAGATGAATATGGGGGATAATTAAAGGAACTGAAGAGAGGGTCTATTAGTGAAACTATTCTTACATTACACTATTTTTGAGACATGTTAGTGATTTTGAGTAATGAATTATATAATGGACTTTGAATCTTCCTCGTGAGGAATGATATGATGATAAAAATGTCTCATAAAATTTAATGTCCCATTAGAAAAAATGTAGAAGAAATAATTTAGAGATATATTTTTTCATGTTTTCATTAAATATATTGAGTCATTATCTTTTTGAATATTGATGTCAAATATATACATTGAGCATAAAATATTAATTTATATATTCACATAGAAAGTGTTTAATACAAGAAAGTGATGATGGTTAGGTATAATTGAGTGTTTTTATTACATATTACATTACCAACATTGTAATGATAATAAGTGGTATATGAAATGAGTAAAAATGATAATTACAAAATATCTTGGTTGAGGATACCCAAATATCCATTATTTTTTATTTTTTAAAGGATAGATATCCAAATCATAGAGGAAGTGGGAAAATTATATCTTTCACAAATAATTCTTATCACATATGTCAATTTAAATATTTTTATGGGGAAAATGTGAGATTTATAACATTAAAATAATTTCAATTATATTCATGATTTCAACCTTGGTTTTGATGGAATTATACAAATCAGTAACCATGTATGTGAAGACAACCACCTCCACTATGTGATGTTATTAATTTATTATATTATATTAAAATAGATATTAATTATTATATAATTCATTAATATACATAAATTATATGATATGAAAATTATTCTTGAGTTTTGAAATTTCATTTACTATCCATTCATTCTATCTGTTAAAAAAATGAAAACAATGTTTATGCATTTTAACAGACTACTATATCCATTAATGGGTTAATAAATTTCTTCATCTCTTATATTTATGAATGATTCTTAATATATATAATATAAATATATATTATATTTTTATCTTTATTTTCAATCTGAATATGGTGTAATCATTTTCAATATACATGTATGAAAAATACATTGAAAAAATATACAATAAAAAGAATGTATTTCTCACCCAAAATAGTTTTTTTAATTATGATTTGTTAACTAAAAGTTGGGAAAAGTCTATAATTAAATAATAAATTCTATGATAAGTATGATTGGGGTTATTTAACATATTTCAAAGAAAATATATTCTTATTATATAGGAGGTTCAATCACATATGGAAGATGTTAGACATAAGGATAGGGATATTCATTTAATGTTAATGTATATGGGACACCCAACAAATTTTTATATGAATTATTTATTGAGCTGTATATAATTCCAAAAAATGTAACTTTTGATTATTTTAATGTATATATTGTGTTAAAAATATCCATATATGGTTTCTCCTTCCGTGGGGATTACAATTTGAAATTTACATAAGTGATAAAAGTTTAATGTTACAATATCTTTATTTAAATGTATTTTTTATGATAATTTTACCATTGTGAAATTTCATGACATACCTCTAAATAGGTTTATTAATATCCTATAAGATATTTATTATCATAAAATACGTGACTTCTGTTAATTTTCCACAAATTATGTACACAAGAATGTAGAATAATTTTATTATGGAAAATCGACTTTATTTCTATATTCAATCAATAAATATTTCTCTTAGATGTCCCTATATTATAAAAATATTTTTCAGAATAGTTATACTACTCTACAATTTTAATGTATTGGTTTTTTTAGTTTTCGGAATTATAGGGATAAATTTCTATACGAGGTGAAGAGATGGTGTGCGATTCCAGGCTCGATGTTCTAGAAATAAATGATTTGAAAATATAAAATATATTAAATAGAACATAAGATAATCTTTCTTGAATAATATTAATTAATCTAGAATGAGGGTCTATTTACGAAATATAAGGGAACCATAGAGTTCATAGATCATCTTTTACCCAAGGTGAGATATATAATTTGTCGACATGATATATTTCTGAAAAAAGAATCATAGGTGTAAACAAAAAAATTACTTGAGTAATTAATTTGTTTTATTATTTTTTTCAATACATTGATTGAATAACTCTATAAATAAATGATTTTAGGTTTTTTCACTGGGTTGGCTATTAAACCCTTGGGACCAAAAATCCATTGGAGGTTAGGAATCATGGTCGACGATAGTGGATTGGGATTATATTGTTGATCATCACACCAAAGGAGTTCACGAATCTTATCAAAAATAAAAAACACAACTTTTCATCATCAATGATTATTCCAAATTCCACACATAATATATTTAATTTTTTTCTATCTTATTTCTTATTTAGAATGTAATTTGGATAACTTCTAAAACAATAAATAATACACACATCATTAGTTGATTTATTTTGATGGAATATTTTTATTATTGTTATTTATCTTTTCCTCTACATTTGTCGAGTTCTACATAAATAAATCACAGATAAATTAACAATGTTCAGGTTCCATTACTAATAAATTATGTCTTCAATATTTCTTCCAAATTTCATTGATTGATCATCATTTGAATTTTATTTTTTCAATAGTATTACCAAAATCCGGTTTCTGATTGTAGCATGACTATTCTTCTTCACAACATATTAAAATTTTGGGAACAGAATGAGATGGAAGATATGGTTATAGTGTTGTTGAAATATTCGTGTAAATTAGGGGAGAAAATTATATTATCATGGGTTCTCCAATTTGATGAGTCAGGTGCCATGATGCAGATGACGATAGATGAATTTTTGACACTTATGATGGCCATAGTCTAGAGAAAAATAAATGGAGTGATAGCTCAACCATAAATCTGGTGTTCTTGAGATAGACTAATGGAGGAGGCCACAAATCCCAGTGACTCATTAACTAGGAATGAGTTTATGGAATATACCAATAAAAATGGTGTGTAAATCTGGATTATACCCTCTATGGGCCCATTCAGTGGTTGTTTGGGTTTCGGGATGATGATATGGATCACATGGCATGTGAACCCTATAACAAGGTATTTAAATCCTTTTTATGGATTAGAATGTACTTATGGATGTACATAAAAATGGGAAAATTACATGGACATGGGGAACACAATGTACTAGGTCATAGAAAAAACCTAGGGTACATTGGGCAATACATAGACATGATAAAAAAACAGACACAACTAGGTTATATGGGCATTGTACTCTGTCTCTCTACATTCCGTGTCATTTTTCTACACGTTATGTCTATGGACACCAATATGTCGTGTGTTTATTTTCCACATGGGTGATTTTGGGATAGCTTGAAACAATGTGTACTTCCATGTATATTCCACGTACCCCTTCATGAGTGTTTGTATTTATTCATGTCCTTAGTTTGGACCAGTATTGGTTGAGTGTGTTCCCTTGTTCCTTTCCATCAAGGGTAAAGTGGCACATTACATCCACACCATAGGATTTTGATCCTCTCATGATACTGAGTCTTAGATAGAGTTTGGGAGTCCCACCATTAGACTAGAGTGATATCTTATATCACCTTTTCCCCCAATACAATGACTATTTTGTTAGAGTGACCTACGTAAGAAGGTAATTGATCCTAAATCTATCAATTCATATGTGTAGTGTTTTTGCTATCAATGACATATAATACCCAATGTAGTTGGTTGATCCAGACAGGGTTCTTGGTGTTCTCCATCGGTTCTATGTGTGAACCATAACATTATAGGAGGGTGTTCAGAGAATAGTGAGTTTTCATGGGTAGGTCCCAATGATCTAGAGTACTTTGACCTGTGTATCTTGTGATAGAATGAATCATGGAGTGATTTCTTCCAAAACGAGCATTTCATTATGAAAAATATATTGGATGACTGTTGGATATGTCATCCGAGTGGCGTGGTGTAGTTATTATGTATATTTAGGGTTTTCTAACACTAAATTGATTATGATATCTTGTATTGAGATCACTGTAACACCCCCAATATTTATTTACATGTTTTTTTCAAATTAATTTAATCTTTTGATATTTTTAACATCACACAATAATGAAATAACATTCCACTAAGTCAAACATTCATTTCCCACAATATTATATTTTTGAACAATATATTAATAAATGAATGGTCATATATTACCTGCAAAAACTGATTTTGCATAAGATACATGCCACCCAGAGTTGGTGTACGATACACAAAACCCAATGTTGGTGTACGATATATGCTATACTAAGTTTCAATGAAACCTCATTTTATAATTTCAATATGTTTATAATAACCTAGACATTAAAAATAGTCGTATAAAAGGTAATAAAACATTTTCAAATATTTGCTAAAATTGTTTTTAAAAAATATAACATATTTGAAAATAAAATATATGAATTTTGGAAAAGCCTTTTTTTGGTGAAATACACCATTTTCTAAAATGATACAGTTTTAATAACAATAGCAATATAGAAAAATTTTGAAATTTTATTTGATAAAATATAAATCTTTCTTAAATTGAAAATTTTTAACTAATTCTATGGTGAATTTTTGGGTTTTTTGATAAACATCATTTTCGGATGAATAGTGAAAATACCAGATTTTAAATCAAATATGATTTTTAATTTAATGTATTTATAATGTTAAAATAAATTTTAATTTTCTATAAAAGTTGAATTACATAATATTTTTAACAAGTAATCTAATTTTTTTTCACTGGAAATATTTCAACATTGAAACGGTATTTAAAGACTATGTAAACGTTAAATAATTTTTGTACTTTAAAAACATACTACATCATTCTGATTGTGGCATTGATTTTGAATTAATTTCTGCCACTTATATGATTATAATTTGTAAAAATTGATTCCATATTTTGAAAATGAATATTTTATAATGTCTAATTTATTTATCTCTAATTCTTTTAACAAATATTAGTGAAAGTGATTAAAATTAATTACATCAGTTATGATAAAAATTTCTCTAATAAAGTATTAAACCATATATTTATGTCCCAAAATGGCCTATAAATGTTTCCAAAACCCATTATATCACCTTATTTATACATTTAAATAAATTTGATAGACCATTTTCCATTAATGGATCCACTTTCAACATGAAAAACGTGGGTGAAATTCTCTTTACAAATACATCCTAGAGTGACACTTCTCCTCTACTATAAATTGGCATCACCTCTACACATTCATCACACCTATAAAACCACTTATGATCATTTTAGAACGTCCCAATTAGCCTTACAAAAATCATATTTTCAACCTTGAAGACTCCATTTGGGCAGAATGAAATTGAGGAAGGCTGTTGGCACAAACCAAAAGGAGTTTCCTGATTTTTAGATAACATCTTCTCTCAATCTCCTTCCATTTATTTTTCTTCTCCACCACTGCAATCTATTTATAATAGTATTGTGTAAAAAAATATCATCCTTATTATAATAGGAAATTTTTATACAAAGGGTTCAACCTAACCTTACACACACCTTCATCTATTGGATATTGACTATATTGTTTCTATGTTCGGTGAACTACTACATTATGAAATGATGATTGTTCATTTATTCATTAACCCCAATCATGGTGACCATTATGATAAAAACTCTATTTATATATGTTATATATAATACTTATTATTTATTTATTCTTCCATTTTCCTTTTTATAAAACATAGATATTTATTTTCATTTAGTGTTAATACGATAAACTCATTTGAGTATGTGTGGACTATTTCCCCCTCAAAGCGATGAAATTCATTCACAGACCACATGGAATGTATTAAGGATGGGTTTAATGAACTTATATGATATATATGATATAATAATTAAAATGGGAAATTGATATATATATATATACTTATATGTACAAGAGTTATTTAAAATGTTTCTTTTAATGAAACAATAAAATTGTTATTTATATCATGTTATACATTATGAAATCATGAAATAACTATAAGGACAAGCAATATAAAAATTTAAGTGACTTGCGAAGAACAAATATAATATTTAGTGAAGTGAAAAAATAACATAGGATCATTAAAAAGTAGGTAATATACGTTTTTAATCAAACCATAAATGTAATTTATATAAGAATATTATTATATAAATGATTTGTAATAAATATATATTTATTATACAAGAATGATGTATGAGTATGATTGAATCAAGTAAAAAAGGTAAGGGGATTTTATCTCACTTTTAATTTCCACAAGAATCATTTTATGTTAACCATTGTTTCCTTCATTCATGGGCTTAATTATTCAAAAGTTACAAAATCAGAAAAAGGTTTTGTATCAATTTTCCTTCTTTGAGACTTGCGTTTTTATGCACCTAAACTATATTTCACGGTTAGTATATTTCTATTGTTCTTTCTATATAATTAATATAAATTTTTTTTGATAATATATGAATAATTGAATTTTTTTACAAGAAGTGTATGGTCCCATGATACCATGTTCTAAGAGTTTATTTGGACAATATCATTAGATTTTGAGATTGTTTACATTTATGCTTCGTTTGACGAGTCATTATGATCCATCTTAGAAGAACACTAATGAGTTTCCTTCTCATATATTTTTTCAAGATATCTTCACATGTTATTTCCATTTTTTCACTCTTTAGTACATACGGTAATATTTCTATGATAAATATGACCATCCCTCTCTTCTGTTAGAAATCTATTTTATTCAAAAACATTGTTTGTGAAATTGATTTAAAAAATTATTTAAAAATAACCTTGACGATTATCTTAAAAGAAAATTGATTTTATGAATGTTTTTTTAATGTTCCTTTATTGGTTATTAAATCTATTTTCATAGAATATGTTTTTTAAAAATATTTATATAATAAAAATCATATTTATGTTAAAAATCATATATTCTTCCATGTTGTTTTTGAAATATATTTCAAAATTATTTTTTCTCTAAGATGAAATCCATTGACGTTAATCATTATCTAATTGGAAATGATCTCTATGTTCAATTCATATCCCTTGGATGAATGGGTTATTCTTAATTTCATTTTCTTTATGAAGCCCATTTCCCTATCACGGGTTATATTTTTATGAAACCCATTTCTATTCACTGGTTATGATATAATGAAATAATTATATAACCTATATGATGTGATGAAACGTTAATGACATGCATTTCATTTCAATATTTTATGATTTTATGTTTATAAAAACTATGTATTTTTAAGGGACATGACATGAAAAATGTTTTCTTATCTTTTGGAACATGAATAAATGATTTTATTATGGCAATGGATTAACCTACATCTCACTCCAATTTGTTGGGTAATGATTTTTGAATGATGAGAATAAATGTTATGTGGGAAAATTATAACATGTTAACAATGTTATGCATGAACCTTTTTCACATACATATGTTTATGCGTGAACCTGATTATATGTTTATATTGTAATGAGTGACCCTTATTAGGTTTTCAAAATATTGTTCTTGAACCTGATTGCATATCCATAAGTGTTTGGATGAACCTGATTTCATGGTCAAAATTTTATGTGTGATCTTTATTTCAAGTTCACAATGTCATGAATGGACATGGTTTCACATCCATAAGGATATACGTGAAGCCAATTACATGTTCACAATGGTATGCATAGACTTGGCCTCATATACATTAGGTAATTCATGAACTCTATTACATGTTGAAAATATTTTTCATGGACCTAGTTTCATGTCCACTATGAAATTCATGATCCTGATTACATGTTCACAACGTTATCCATGGACTAAGTTTCATGTCCACAAGTGGATGCTGGGGCTTGATTTTAGGTCCTTAACATAATGAGTGAACATGTTTCTACTTATACAGTATCCCATTGTTATAAACCATAACCAATGCCACATATTCAATGTATTTTTCAAATTATGCTTCATTGTAATATGATATTTTTTTACTTATTATTCATGTATTATGAAATACCTTTCTTTAGTATGTTATCTAATATGCAAGGTATGTTCATAAAAAGTTACGATCATGTTCCATAACCTTTTTTTACATTAATCTTATGTATTTATTTTGTTTACCCTTACTAAAAATCTGAGCTCACATTTTTCTTATGATTCATTTCCCCATGGCTGGATGATGTTTTTTTGGTAGTTTTTCTAAAGGTGGTGATCTTTATGGGAGATGATGATGATCTTTCACGAGGATAGATTATTTTGTTTAAATGTATCTGGAAACACTAATCTATTATTGTCCTAGGGAATTTATTTTTTTTATGTACTGAATATTCATCTAAGATGATGTAATATCCGTTTATTTCAAGCATAGGTTGTTATATATGGCATCGAAGGGTAATTTTAGTCAACCTTGGGAAACTAGGATGAGAAAATCATATTGAGATCCCTAGGTATACTTATAAAGATATGTATAGGGATATCTCTAAGGATAAGTATAAGGATGAGTTAATGTTTAGGAAAATTCATGATAATTTTGGAAAAGAATAGAGTTAGTGGTTTTCTAGAAAATTCATTCCTTTAAGGATACTACAAATGGATGAGTATCTATATAATATCTACCTTAGGGTAACAACTTTGAAAATATGTGTCAGGCCTGAATCCATGTTATCTGGTATAGGATTATCTGTCTTACTGCACACCTAGTTTAACACTCTAATGGAATATTCTTGTGAATTAACAAACTCTTCACAACCATCATGTAGGATTTAATTAGAAGGTGTCTATGAATAAACCTGGATAAACATAGGTTGTCATATATTAAGGATGGTGTCACAATTTAGAAATCCCTGAAGTGACATTTCATGATTATGTGATTCCTTAATATGATAACTAAATCCAACTCTATTCTTTTGGTTTTTGTAAATGGATGGATCTAGAAGGAACCACGTTAATGGTGATTGTGATGAAAAAAGAAATGAATGTCCTCTTGATGATCTGAATTCTATGGGTGATAGAATACAAAACCTCATTTCTATACTCTCATTGCTTCCTCAACTTCTGAACCATGATAAGATAATAAATGAGAAAAGTATGGAATATTTTACTTTTGTGTCCTCGATCAGGCATCATCCACCTTCCTTTAGTAGGTCATCTGACCAACATGATGTTCAATACTATATTTGTACCACTAAAATGATTTTCTTCATTCAAACGTGTTATAATCATGAAAAATTCATTTTTTCCATTTATCAATTATATGGTGAACTACACCAACGGTGGAATGTAATCAATAATATGAGGAAGAAAGATAAAATTGAATCCATGGATTGGGATGAGTTCTAGATCATATTATTCAGTAATTACTTTTCTCATGTTCGTCATATGAAGATGGGAATGGTGATCCTTATGTTGATGATAAACGATGTTGAATTGGTTGGTACCTATGATGATTATTTTACAGGACAAGAATGTTATGCTTCTAGTATAGACATACAACATGAAGTTAAATATAGGTTCTTCAATGTCTTAATCAATAGATATAGTGGGACATTGGCTCTAAAAGACTTTATTTGTTATGAAGATAGTGTGAATTGTATAATAGGTGTTGAAAGTTAGGTTAATGTTACTTATGAATCACACATTTTTTACAAAATGAAGAAGAAAAAGTTCAAATGGGAAATTAAAAACCATAGAGAAAAGAAAACATTTCAAACAAATTCCTTCCAAAACTATTTGAAAGATCACTTTCGAGACTGCCTAAAGGGAACCAGAAGTGTCACGAACTAGGTCGGGTCGTATGACGACTCGACGCCCGACCCAGACCGCGACATGGCCCGAGGGGCGTTCCCGATCCCCACAGGGTGGCAACTAGTGTCGTGCATAAAAATAATCCAGGTTGGAATGATTTTGGCCAATAAAAAATATGATTAAACATAAACTAAACAAGCAGATAAATAAAGGAAAATAAACTGAACAACATGGCAGCGGAGAAAGGAATAAACAAAAGAGACGTGACATACCTCAGGTGTCCCCGTGGGTCACCACGGTACGACAACCACACTCACTTCCAAGAGCGATCCAAGACTGAAATCTTCAACTGAAAAGTAAAGTAGGCGTGAGCACCTACCTGCTAAGTAGGAAAGCCAAAAATATAACCACGTCCTATGCCCTCGCCTTTAGTAAGAAATCCAGTCATGCCAGTTTGAGAAATAAGATATAATAAAATAGTGTTTTCCTTCTTTTCAACTTCAAGTAACGAGTTTGCATTATCAAGTAAAGAATTTCACTCCCACTGCATTTTCAAAATAGGTCCCAAGCATGCAATTGACATTTCAAAATGAAAAGAAACCAGTTTGGATTAAAATATGGTTTTCACAAAAAGACATCAAGTATGACACAACTGAAATGAAAGTTAAATCACAAGAAGCACATCGAAAATGAGCACCATGGTTAATCCCTATAGGTATCTAGAACAAGTGGGAACCTAGAGACTTCATACCTCAGTGAAACGTGGATTAGAAGACCATGACCCTAAGAAAAACGTGGCTTAGGAGACCACGACCCTCAGAATTCATATGTTTAGTTAGTGTTGTTGCGTCAATCTTGCTAGAAAAATCGGGACGAACCCCTATCGTGTCATCTAGCGTACTATTCTTGGTAATCCACCTAGATACCCAGGATTACCATTATACTCTATTCCAAAAAGGTGGTGAGCTTTTATCAAATGACTTGAAATGATCATCACACTTTCGTTATCCTAAAAACTCCCTAAACCGCTCACCACCGTTCTCCCTCCTTAAGCGTATTCCCCTCATTCACATTACACAAAGCATAAGCCCCAACATTAGGCACATATTCATACACTCTACAAACAAGTCATTTTCTAAAACCACGGGGTTTTCCTTAGGAGGGTTTTTCCAATTTTACAAACCATTTCAAAAGGGCCTAACATGCATTATGGTTTCACAAATAATAGTTTTCATTTTTGAACATATAATTATCTATACTCTTTGAAAAACCTTTTAATAATCCCAATTTAATAGTATACATGTTACATATAAAAAAACAAGCTTGAACTTTTTCTTAAAATGATGCTATTAATTTATGAAAGTCCAAATGGCATTTGTAATACATTACATTTTTTTTTCAAAACAAATGAATAACAATTATTAGTGAATGCATCCAGATTTAATAACATTTAAATATAAAATATATATACATATAACATATTTTCAAGAAATAAAGCAATTATGAACTTCAAACTAAATCCATAGGCAAATGAAACCCACCTCAGACTTGTCGCTATCTGTCGATGGCCACTCGAACCGACCCTGCGCACATTCATGCACATGCATTTATACACACATATATAAATACCCCTAGTTGCATTTCACATATTCCCTGCACCATGAGGGAATATGTACAAAGATAACATTTATATACATATTTCTTACCTTATGCATGCACATGCAGTCGTTCTTGACACCCGCAACATGAAACCATCGTAGCAAGGTCCATCGCACTACACAAATAATTTAATAAAAACAACTTAACACTTGAACAATCTAAAAAACATTTCAAAATAACTCTTCAAGTGATTGTACCAAAATAAAAACATTCAAAACACCCTTTTAAAAACCAAATGCTCCAAGATACAACACCAAAATACCAACTGCAGCCTACACATTTTTTAAAAGACGAACTGCATAGTTTTAAAAAAAACACAGATAAACAATTCAGCATGGGTTTTTCTACAGAACAGTTTAATGCACAACACATAAAAACAATACTATCAATAGCAAACACACCCAACCCTCAATCAGAACTATATTCGCAGCCTTAATGTCCTTAAATAAATCAAAATCAGAAGTTATAAAACAACCATGAATAATGCATCATAGGACTACCTCAAAACCCCCCAAATTCCATTTTCTTTTAAAAATCAAATGCACACTATAAACCTTTCCAAACATCATTCACATCACTCAAAAAAATTCAAATAACCAACTTCACAATTTATAAATTAACGTCAAATAACACATAAATTGAGTTTTCTTCAAAAACATACCCCATTATATAAAAACATGCTATAAAATATTTAAGGCATAGAAAACTTATTAAAAACTATTTTCACACTAAATCTATCAACCACCGAACACCAAATTCATTTGATCAAGTAAAATAATTCACCAAATAAACACAACTCACACTAAACAATTTTATCAAAGAACATCCTAAATTTATTAAACAAGAAAACTAGTTCATCAAACAACATTTATGTGTGGAAACACTAACCTTTAGTGTCTAAACATCATATTCCGATGCAAACCTTGATCGCGCGCCAATTACACAACAAGGATCCTAGAGCGAACCCGAAATAACAAGGCTCAACCAAAAAGGAAACCCCAAACCCATTAGGTTCGGAAAAAAATTAAAAAGGGTAATGGGGTGACCTCAAATCAACTGGAAAGTGAGGGATAAGAGGGGAGAAACCCACACCTTGAAGGATCAGATCATGAATCTGGTGGGAGGGAGATTGGGAGATAGCAGCGCGAGCAAAACGGCTCGAACAGAGGGGAGGGGAGGTCGTGCGAAGGTCCTCCTCACGGGAGGAAGGACGGAGGCGCGCTGTAGGGTTTCAGGTGGGTGAGGCGTCCGCCACAACCAGGGAGAGGGGGAAAAAATGGGGCTCGGGCAAGGTGGGCCGATCACGATGCAAGGGGGAGGTTGGGGGGAGAAGCAGCCCACACACAAAAAAATGGCAGGGAGGAAACCCTAACAAGAGAAGAAAAAAACAAATGTTATATAAGAAATTGAAAGAGAAAAAGAGAAATAAAAAAACTAAAGGAATCAAATAAAATAAAAGAGAAATTAAAATGGAAATAAAAATAAAATAAAACCTAAATAAATACATAAACAAACATTATATAATAATTAAAATTATCAACTATAATAAAATGACAACGTTAATACTTTTTATAAAAATGTCAACTGATTAATAAAATAAAATAACCTAATTAAAATATTAACAAAACATAATAATAATAATAATAATTTTTTTGTCATTATTAAAATAGTTCTAAATAATTTTAATTTTCTTTTGCGTAAATTTGGTTATTCATTTGGTTGATTAACTAACTAACTGCGCATCAGGCTGGCTGCACGGTGGTCTGGCAAAGCCACATGGATTCGTCTATGCTCTGCCCGTGCGTCGGACATTGGGAAGCCCAAAAAATGATCGTTTATCAGAAAAAGTGCACAAATATCAACTCAGGCTCAGATTGCAATCAACACAAGGAGTGAAATAGTTAAAATAATTAGAATCATTAAATTCTTGTAATCGGGGTGTGACAATTCTCCACACCACAAAAACATTCTACCCCTATAAAGTCACCCAGTCGAACAAGGAATCAAACTTGTGTTTGAAACGGAAGAAGACCCACAAAAGCATGAACTCAGTACGAATTGTCACTCCATCAGTTACACCCTACCAACTCTGAGGGAAAATGAAATGTGAAGAACCATTAGGAAACGAGGAGGGTTCTCCCCACCACAAGAACCCGGCTAGCACAACCGACATTGAGACTATTAGCATGGGGTGACTCTGGAACTACTAACATGATCAAAGAACGAACCGCCACATAGATCAGACCTCGAAGAAGGAAGAAGAAGATTCATAGGGGGGCCCACCATTTATGATCTGACCTGATTAAGCCAATTAGCACAGAACAATACGAGAAACCCAGCACAAACCAACCCATGAAGTCTCCACCTAAACCAGACCCCCGCCCCCACATGGGGTCCTCGATGAAAGACCCCGAGCCAAAGGGCGGACCACACACTTATTTGTCATTTCCCAAGAATCATGTGTTTCCAAAAAGAGAACAACCTAAAACAATAACGGGTCCCCAAAGGAGCTAGCCACACAAGTGAGACAATAACCTTGAGACTCACATGCATTAAGATACAAACTTCAAAACTCATATTTGAGGAGGTGCAACTACTAAAATTACAAGAAAACTATACCACCACACGTCCTTACTGCCAAAGTGGGGTATTCAAGGATCAAAGACCACAACAAGGCAATGAAGCCTCTACGCCACATACATCAGGACAGAACCTTCAAAGACGGGAGAACTACAACAAGAAAATTCATACCGTCCCCATTTCATCATTGGAGACAAAAATTTAACCAAGGTTCCCCACACCCAATGATTCCTAACTACGTGAAAGGCTTCGTTCCGAGACCTATGGATGGATCTCTGATGTCATGAAGCAATTGTTTCCCCGCAGTCAGGAGCTAACATCCTCCGGTCAAGACTCTTTCTAATGTTGCCGCTAGCAGAACCTCTCCATGTTCCCCAAACGGCCACACCGACAGTAAGCCTCCGGAGGATGACGACAAGGCGACTTAAAAGTACCCAAACTGGCCACACAAGAAGTGAACAAGAGAGTGGCCCGACTAATAGAAGATGGAATTGACAAAAAAACTTGTCTAAGATGGGTTCCTCCAGCTCGCTCTCACAGAATGGGGAACCATCCCAAACACCAAAGGGAACCGGTCCTTGAACACTAGACGAAGACCACACACAAGAGAAACATTAACTGATTCTACGACATTATCTTTGGAGAAAAGGGAACCAACTTCTTGGGATGCCCAACGTAGGATTTCACTATTCGTTGGCATTGCTGGACACTCACGAGCCTTGTCACTTCCATCACCTTCGCTTCCATAAATATAAACCATCTAATGAGAGTGGTCCTAAACACCTTCCAAGACATACCATCATGCAACGACGGTGGGATTATCTCCTCCACCAATCCAAAGTTTCACCTCCTAATGGACATGAACCAATACAGACTCTCTTAGCTTTAGGAGTTCCCAATAACCTGAAAACACCAACGACATCACCAATCTAGTTCGCTAACTTCAATAGATCACGATCGACACAGAATCTAGACAATGACTGAAAATAATTCAATTCCACCACCTCGCTAAGGGTCTAGGTAGAACCAACAACTAGAAGAGGCTCAGTAGAAACTTCTGGGACTTTTTTGGGAAACATACTCAAAAACAAGAAGTAGAAATTCGAATCAAAACTCATCATAAATCAAAATTCCACACCTAAATCACGAAAAAAATCTCATATTCAAATCATTATTCCAACCACAATTCAGTATGTCAAAACCAAGAACCCATGAAAAAGAATACTTAACATGAAAAGAGAACACTAAACAATTTCTCACTCACTTTTTAAAACATTTAAAATAACCTTTTTTGAAAACCATTTTTTTTCTCAGCAAACAAAACAACTTCAATATTCACCATTGGTATTCCTTGAAGTCACACACATACATATCCATGTGCTAGCTCAAGCACTCATCCACTCACATCACCAATTTCTCCACATGCCACCTGTGCACCTCAATGTGTGTGATAACTCATATGAATACCAAGGGTCAATTCAAGACACTTCTCATTTTTCAAAATAGATCATTCAACATAAAGCACAAATTCCCAACCAATTTGAGAAAGTCACCTATCATTAAAGAAACACATTTCAAAATTCTAAAACGTTTTCCATTTCAAAAACCATTTACCACTCCAATGACCATATTCTCTTTTGAAAACACCTTCACAAAAATCAATTTTCATTTTTGAGATCTACTCACACCGACCAAAATGAAGGTCAAACATAACTCACATCAAAATTTCCAAAAAATAAGGGACTAGTTGCTATGCCAACCAGGTAACATGGCTTAGAAGACCGTGCTCCGAGCGGGCATCCACCACAAGAAGTATCTTGAACCATGCACCCAGGCTGTACATGGGTCGCTACTCCATGCAGGCTCGTCGTGTAACACCGGATCACTTCCCTTGTCATCCCTCATCCACACAGACCAAGCAAAAGAAAAACTCAAATCCCATACTACCCCTGGAAACTCGAGTCTCAGGACAGGTAAGGGTTCATGACGTCCTTCTCACACCTACCTCTCGTGTCCCGACATACCTAATCACCAAACTACTTGACACCCCAAATAACAAGGGCACCTCTTATACCATTTTGTCACGATCCAAGCCGGGTCGGATGACGTCCTGGCGCCTGACCCGGTCCGCGACATGGCCCGAGGGGCATTAATAATCCCCATGGGCTGGAAACTAGTGTCAGGAATCAAAATAAACCAGGTGGGAATGATTTTGTCCCATAACAAAGATGATTTCACATAAATTAAACAAGAAGATAAATAAAGGAAAATAAACTGAACAACGTGGATGCGATGAAAGGAATGAACAAAAGAAACATGACATACCTCAGGTGTCCCCGTGGGTCACCAATGTACGACAAACACACTTGCTTCCAAGAGCGATCCAAGACTGAAACCTACAACTGAAAAGTAAAGTAGGCGTGAGCACCTAGATGCTCAGTAGGAAAGCCAAAATATAACCACGTCTTATGCCCTCGCCATTAGTAAGAAATCCAGTCATTCCAGTTTGAGAAATAAGTTATAATAAAATAGTGTTTTCCTTCTTTTCAACTTCAAGTAACGAGTTTTCATTATCAAGTAAAGAATTTCACTCCCACTGCATTTCCAAAATAGGTCCCAAGCATGCAATTGTAATTTAAAAATGAAAAGAAACCAGTTTGGATTAAAATATGGTTTTCACAAAAAGACATCAAGTATGACACAACTGAAATGAATGTTAAATCACAAGAAGAAGGTCGAAAATGAGCACCATGGGTATTCCCTATAGGTAGCCAGAACATGTGGGAACCTAGAGACCTTGTACCTCAGTGAAACGTGGCATAGAAGACCACAACCCTCAGAAAAATGTGGCTTAGAAGACCACGACCCTCAGAATTATTATGTTTAGTTAGTGCTGTTGCGTCAATCCTACTAGAAAAACCGGGACGAACCCATGCCATGTCATCTAGCATACTAGTCTTGGTCACCCACCTAGATACTCGGGTTTACCATTGTGTTCTATTCCAAAAAGGTGGTGATCTTTTATCAAAAGGCAAGAAATGAACATCACCCTTTTTTTGTCTTAAAAACTGGATAAACCGCTCACCACCATTCTCCCTCCTTAAGCGCATTCCCCTATTTCAAATTACATAAAGCATAAAACCCAACATTAGGCACATATTCATACACTCTACACACAAGTCATTTTCTAAAACCAAGGGGTTTGCCTTTAGAGGGTTTTTTCCAATTTTACAAACCATTTCAAAAGGTCCAAACAGACTTTATGGTTTCACAAATAATAGTTTTCATTTTTGAACATATAATCATCTAAACTACTTTCAAAACCTTTTAAAAATCCAAATTTATTAATCTACATGTTACATAAAAAAAAAATCTTGACCTTTTTCTTAAAATGCTGAAATTAATTTATGAAAGTCCAAATGGAATTTGTAATACATTACATTTTTTTTCAAAACAAATTAATAACCATTATCAGTGAATGCATCCAATTTTCATAACATTTAAATATAACATATATATACATATAACATATTTTCAAGAAATCAAGAAATTATGAACTTCAAACTAAAGCCATAGGCATAGGAAACCTACCTCAGACTTGTCGCTATCTGTCGATGGACACTTGATCCGACCCTGCGCACTTTCATGCACATGCATTTATACACATATATATAAATACCCCTAGTTGCATTTCACATATTCCCCGTGCCATGAGGGAATATGTACAAAGAGAGAATTTATATACATATGTCTTACCTTTTGCAAGCACATGCAGTCATTCTTGACACCCGCAAATTCAAACCATCATAGCGAGGTCCATCGCACTACAAAAATAATTTAATAAAAACAACTTAACACTTGAACAATCTATTAATCATTTCAAAATAATGCATCAAGTGTTTGTACCAAAAGAAAAACATTCAAAACACCCTTTTAAAAACCAAACGCTCCAAGATACAACACCAAAACACGAACTGCATCCTACACATATATTAATAGAAGAACTGCGTAGTTTTAAAACAAAAAACTGATAAACAATTCAGCATGGTTTTTTCCGCAGAACAGTTTCATGCGCAATGCACAAATACACTACTATCAAAAGAAAACACACCCAACCCTCAATCAGAACTAGATTCACAGCCTTAATGTCCTTAAATAAATCAAATCCATAAGTCATAAAACAACCATGAATAATGCAACATAAGACTACCTCAAAAACCCCCCAAATTCCTTTTCTTTTAAAAATAAAATGCACACTAAAATCCTTTCAAAACATCATTCACATCACTCAAAAAATTTCAAATAACCAACTTCACAATTTATCAATTAACGTCAAATAACACATAAATTATGTTTTCCTCAAAAGCATACACCATTATATAAGAACATGCTATAAAATATTTAAGGCACAGAAAACTTCTTTAAAACTATTTTCACATCAAACCAATCAACCACAGAACACCAAATTAATTTGAGAAAGTAAAATAATTCACCAAATAAACACAACTTGCACTAAACAATTTTATAAAAAAACGTCCTAAATTTATTAAACAAGAAAACTAGTTCATCAAACAACACATATGTATGGAAACTCTAACCCTTAGTTTCTAAACTTCGGATTTCAACGCAATCCTTGATCGCGCGCCAATTGCATAGAAGGGAGCCTAGAGCGAACCCGAAATAACAAGGCTCAACCAAAAAGGAAACCCCAAACACATTAGGTTCGACAAAAAATTCAGAAGGGTAATGGAGTGACCTCAAATCAACTGGAAAGTGAGGGATAAGAGGGGAGAAACCCACACCTTGATGGACATGATCATGAATCCGGTGGGAAGCCTATTGAAAACCAAGCCGGAGTGGGTGGTCGGGAGTTAGCGGTGCGAGAAAAATGACTCGGATAGAGGGGAGGGGAGGTCGTGCGAAGGACCTCCTCGCGGGAGGAATGAGGGAGGCGTGCTGTAGGGTTTCAGGTGGGGGAGGCGTCCGCCGCGACCGGGGAGAGGGGGGGAAACAGGGTTCAGCACAAGGGGGGTCGATCACGACGCAAGGGGGAGGTTGGGGGGAGAAGCATCCCATGCACAAAAAAAGGCGGGGAGGAAACCCTAAAAAGAGAAGAAAAGAAAACAAAAGTTATATAATAAATTGAAAGATAAAAAAAAGACATAAAAAACTAAAGGAATCAAATAAAATAAAAGAGAAAATAAAATGGAAATAAAAATAAAATAAAACCTAAAAAGAAGACATAAACAAACGTAAAATAATAATAAAAATTATCAACTATAATAAAATGACAACGTTAATAATTTTTAAAAAAATTTCAATGGCTTAATAAAATAAAATAACATAATTAAAATATTAAAAATAATAATAATAATAATATTTTTTTGTCATTATTAAAATAGTTCTAAATAATTTTATTTTTATTTTGCGTAAACTTTGTTATTCATTCGGTTGATTAACTAACTAACTACGCATCAGGCTGGCCGCACGGTGGTCTGGCGAAGCCACATGGATTCGTCTGTGCCCTTCCCTTGCGTCGGACATTGCGAAGCCCAAAAAAATGATCGCTTATCAGAAAAAGCACACAAATTTCAACTCAGGCTCAGATCGCAATCAAAACAAGGAGTGAAATAGTTAAAATAATTAGAATAATTAAATTCATGAAATAGGGGTGTGACAAGAAGGCGTTTCAAGTGTGGGAATATTTTCTATTGATCAAAGGAATATTTCATTGAGGAAAAGAGTAAATTCAATGAATTATTTGAGAGAAATATAAATAGGTTGAACCACCAACAATTCAGTGTTTCAAGTTCTTAGAGTTTGGGAATTATGAGAATCATTTCCCCAATCCAAGGGCTATTATGGATGAAAAGAGTCCACAAAATCTGAGGAAAAAGGACAAAGGGAAAGCATATGAAATCAAAATAGATGAAGTGAATAATGAAAATCAAGGGTAAAAAAATCCTTTCCCCCATAGTTAGGAATATAAAGATTGATTTTGTATGAATAATCCCAATAATAATCTTGTTATTCATCCTTTAGAAATGTTTCACCCCTATACATGGATTTTTAAATAATTAAATAACATTTAATGTTCTATCGGTGCAAGGATGATCCCAAGTACCCAATAAAAATCTATAAGATAAATAAATATTTAAGGAAGAAATAATGAATTATATTTTGGAATGGTTATAAGGTTAAACATGTATGGAATCATTAAGAAAATAATTAAATAATGTTTTTATATATTATCTCACCACATGATGACTCATGCATATTACATGACCTATTTTTTATGATGGTAATGGAATATAGATGGGTCGACTTATCTTAGATCTCATGATCTATTAGTACTTCAAAATAAAGGTAATTCTTATACATTTATTAGGGTAAGAGATGATTTTGAAATCTATCAAGGAATTACTAAAGGATAAGATTATGTATGAGGAAGGGGATAACACCAAGTAAGTATATTTCTATATATTCTTTTTCATTAAATAGAATTACTCAATGATATGATAATGATACCAAGATGTTTTTTCTTAATTCCATAAATTCCATTGAACCACTGTCTTTTGGGGTCATCATAGATTTATGACACTGAGGCCCTCATTTTTCCATTTTTCATTCACTTGCTTATGATTGATGACCTCAATAACTACAGATAAATATTTTTGATTTTTGACCAAGTCCAGTCTTCCCTCCCGAACAATGTTCTCTTTTGTGGAATCCTAGTTATATGATACTTTGGGTAACTGTTATGAGTCAAAATTTCCCTTTTTGATGGATCATTTAGTATTCATTTATATGATGTGGGTTTCAATGAATGAAACAATAAATTATACAACCTTTATTAAATGAAATGAATTATGATGGAGATATTCATTTCTAGGGGTAAAATGATCCACCCAGAGATTTTGATGAAATTTTTATTCAAATTAAATTAATAATTTTATATTTTTTTAGTTCACAAAACACTAAAAATAACATTCCACTAAGCCAAAAATTTAATTTACAGAAAACTGGATTATTTTATATTACAACCAACACTGAATTTTCATAGGTTCACACAAAACTGAGTTGGGATATGATACATGCAACACTGAGTTTGTGTATGATACACAGAACACTAAGATGGCATACGATACATGCAACACTGAGTTTCTATGAAACATCATTTGATTTTCTAAATAGGATAATCATAACCTAGTTGTTAAGCATAGTTATATGAATAGTAATAACTACAATTTCAATATTTTCTATAATTTGTTTTAAAAAACTATATTGATAATGAATGATATGATTTTTGGTAAAGTCCTATTTATGGTTGAAACATCGTTTTCTGAAATGAATAGCTTATAATAATAAAAGTAATTTTAGACGCAATTAGAAATTTTATTTGATAAAATAAAAATAATTTTTTAATTCAAGACATTGAAATTAGGATCGAGTGAGATTTATGGATTTTTCTAGAAAACTTAATTTTAGGATAAATATTGAAAAATAATAGATTTAAATTAAAAAAAGCCTTTTAATTTAATTTAATTATAAAAAAAATAAATTTTAATTTTATATAAAATTGGAATTAAATAATATTTTTATCTAATAATCCAATTTTGGTTATTGGAACCATTTCCACATTGAAATTAGATATAAATACAAATAAACTTTTAAACATTTTTTTACATTAAAAACCATCTACGTTATTTCAACTACATGATTAATTTTGAATTAATTTCTATAAATTTTATTATTAGAATCTAAAATATTGGATTTTATATTTGTAATAACAATAATATATAATATCTAATATGGTCTAAAAATATTTTATGAAAAAAATCAGTGAATGTGACTTAAATTAATTACATCAGTTAAGAGAAAATTTAGGCTATTGAAGTACTAAACCTTAAATTTAACACACACAAAAACCTTGAAACTATTCCAAACTCCATTTTATGACCATATTTTCACCATATCATCAATTTTACCAAATTATTTCTATTATTTGATTTACTTTCATCATGAGAAATGTGGGTGGAATTCCCTCTTCAAATAATTACCAGAGTGCCACTCCACATCCACTATAAAAGGCCACCACCAACACAAATTCCTATGACCTATAAATAAACTTATGTTTGGACATGATATTACCATTTATCCCCCAAAAAAGTTCTAAATTATATCTTCAAGCCTCACATTTGGATGATAACCTTTCAAGGATGCCTTTTGGCACTAACAAAAAGGAGTTACCCAATTTACAGATAACATCATCTCTCATGGTCCTTCCATTTATTTTCCTTCTCCACCCTCCACTCTATTTTTACATTGCTACATGAAAAAAATATCCTCCATATATAATGTTTTTTTAAAAACGTACACAAACCTCTATTTAATGGATATCTAACATAAATTGTTTTGTACGGTGAACTACTACCTCACGAAATAATGATTGTTCATTTATTCTTTACCCCTAAAAATAGACCCCATTATGTTGGACACTCCATTATATATGTTATATAAAACAATTATTATCTATTTATTATTATATATTCCTTTTTGAAACACACTTCTTTATACTTCCATCTAGTGGTAATATGATAATCTCGTTTGAGGAAGTGTGTACTATCGCCCCTTAAAGCAATGTGATTTGTTCACACACCATATAGAATGTATTAAGGATGAATTTAATGAACATATAAGATATAAATGAAATATTAATTATACATTTATAATGATATATATATCCATAAACATATAAACATATTTCATTTTCATACTTTCCCTCAATACGATAATAAAAATGGAAATAATGTTCTTGCATTCGTACATCTTACCATCTCCATTAATGGTGTATTCCCTAATCATTATTATTAATTATATAAATTATCATAAAATAAATATAATATTTACACTTGATATTTATACAATTTTCTACATTTTACAAACATTATATACGTATATGTACCAACTATATACCAAATTAAGGGACATGTGAAGAACAAAAAATATTTATCCAAAGGGAATTCTTAATAGAGAATTGTTAACAAGAGGGTAATATATGAACATAATAATACCATTTATGGTTATGAATATAATAATAGTATTATATAAATTATTTATAATAAACACATATTTTTTATACAAGAATCTTGTACGAGTATGAAGATAGAGAAAGCACAAGAAAGGGGATTTCATCTCAATTTTAATTTTCATGAGATTTTTTCATGTTGAAGACTGTTTTATTTTGTGTGGTGTATATAACAACCATGATTGAATTGTTTGTATCTTAAAATTAAAAGTATCGGTATTAAAATGTCCATTTGATAATCCATCATTCATGGGGTTTATGATTCAAAGGTTAAAAAATCGATAAAATGTTTTGTCTCAATTTTCCTTCATTGAGACTCTTGTTTTGTTATACACCTAAATTTTTATAGACTGGAATATATTTCTATTTTACATAATATATCATGAATCTAAATATTTTCACTATATTATATTCATTATGTAATTTAATTTTCTTACAAGGATATTATTATACAATGATTCCAAGTTATATGAGTCCATTGATACAATCTCATTATTGTTCAAGATTAGATAGGTTTATGCTTGTTTTAATGAAATCAAACACCCCAAGATTCCGCAGTATGCTTCTCTTTGAATAATACAGTAGCATGTTTTATACGCAAATTCATGTACTAAAACACACCACAACTAATCAATCTAGCCATTATGAATAGTAATACCCACTTTTGGAAATATTATAAATTTTATCTTTCAAAATGGACTTCATTTTTGGATTCAAAATATTGAAATTATCTTAGGGTGAATTTTTGGTATTTTTCTGAAAACATTCAATTTTTGATGAATAGTGAAAAACACTGAGTTATAGATTAAAACTGAATTTTTATTTAAATAATTATTTTTTATTTAAATTTAATTAAGGTCAAAATAGATACATAATATAAATTTTTGTTCAATGTAATTCATTGGATTTAGTTTAGAATAATTTTAGATATATAAAAATTTTATTGAACTTTTCACCGTCTTTTACACATCTCCTAGGAGAATTTGGAAAAATAAAAAAATATTTACTTCTTCTATGAGTGGAATTTCTAAAATCCATGAGACAAGGTTAATATCAAGGAGTAAAATATGTTTCAATAAGATTAAAATATTTTTTGGTGAATAGTAATGTTTTACTTAAATTTACCACGGTTAAAAGTAAATATGGTAATTAAGGGTAAAATGATATTAATATTACCCTAACACATGTCCTAATTCTATTGGACAAATTTATCTCGACCAAAAACAACCTTAGGAAAAAAATGTTATCATTTAGGTCCACTTGGATTAGATTAGGACATTTATTATTATTTAATTCAAAGAAGTGATAAAAGAAGTAAAATCAAGGTTAATTGCAAAAACATTTTTAATATAGGTTTATACATAAGATAAATTTGATTATAAATATTAATTAAAAAGAAAAAAATATTTCCTACATAATGGTATTTTATTTATAATTTTTAGACATTAAATAATTTAATTTCATTATTACACAATGGTGACACAGTAATTACCGAATTAATGAAATATTAAAATAATTGATATCATAAATATCCAAATACATGTAATTTGAGACTTTTTATGATTTCCAATAATTTTATAGGTTAATATTACATGTTAGTATTTATTTAATTATTTTTTTTGAATTAATCATGATGTTATGATTTTCAAAAAAATCAAATACCAAGTAGTGTCAAAATTTACATAAAAGAGTTTTTAAAACAAATATTATAATATAAATTGATATTCAATTCCTAAAAATATAAGGTTCGGCCAAGAGACTTATATAATAATAGGTGTATCATTAATGAACCACTTGGGGTTCTCTTGGATGTATATGGTATGTTTATTAACAATATAATATAAAAATACAAAGAGTAATGGTAAATGTCAAACTATTTATCTAAGAGTTAAATATGAATGATATGGTTAAAATAGTGACCCAAACATGTCTAAAATCTATTTGTTTAAAGTATTTAGACCCATTACCACCTTAACCTTTAAATAATACACTTTGGATCCATTAGAAACCAAATATTAATTTATTATAAAATAATATTTTTAGCTTTTCCAAAGGTTCCCCTCACCCCTCTTATAAAAGGGCACTCCCCCTTCTCTCAATCTCAAACCTTCAAAGCCTTTCAGCTCGGGAAACCCCTGACCAAATATTCAGTATTCTATCCATCCTTTGAATGACATGTCACCATATGTGTGTATGTACGACCTACCGTCTCCACGTCGTGGTGTAATTGTTATTCCGTACATTATTATTCGGATGGGTATAATAATGATGTGTCATTCATGTAAATAATAAATATAACATGATAATGATTCTATATATATGATATAACATCCAATTATATATTATTTTAATAACAAAAGAATGATATTTTGTCCTGTGCGTACGTACGGTTTACCGTCTCAACGAACGCGATGAGATTCATTCCCCATCGTATCCATTCAAGACTAAATTTAATTTGATGATTAAAAATAATTTTAGAGACATGATATCATTCTGGATATGAATAATATACATCCCATAAATATCAAATATGGCTCACATAATATTGAATATAAAGGAAAACGAATCCGTTAACACCTGAAATGATTATAATACTACGATATTATTTACAAATAAATGTTAAAAGATCATATATGATATCATGTTAATGTATATGAATTTTTTGTTAATTTAATAACAATTATTTTACCATTATATAGGATTTTTACCTACCCTCAACCAATTAAATGTACAAGGTAAGGGTTTGTTTTACAATCTCTTCATTATCCGAGGTTGTTTATACGTAATTATCTACTCGGACCTCTTTATCATCTACATACATGATTCAAAAAAATGTATTTCAAATAATTCTTAATATTTTATAGACTATGGGTTAAATTCATTTGTACCATTTTTGACATTTTATAATATTTTTATAAAGGAATCTTTCTGTCATTTTCCAAACAAGGTACTTTTTATCCTTTTCTACAGAAATATGGTAAGAAGGTATTTTTTAACTTATACGGCGGGTGTGGCTATTCTCCGCCATTAAAAAATCATCGAAGCTTCCCTTACAATCTTATAAGAATATTTTCAATGTAAATGTTTTATTTTATAATTATGTGACTTTTAAATGATTTCAAAAAAAGATATATTTCTCTCAAGTATTTTTGATTTCATCTATGTCAACATCCTTTGATGGGGTTTAAGCTTATTTGAATTTTATTTGTTATGATACAAATATTCAATATTGTATTGAAGGTTTTGTGATATGTTTGACTGTGGGTGATTTATTTTTATACCATTCATGGTTTATGGAGAAAGTATTGTCATTTCCTATGCTAGTTTTAAAATGAATGTTGATGTTATTTTTAAACCTGTTCATATGAGGAATGAAATGGACTAAATATATGACGGGTGGAGCCCGCTATAGCCTCTCGATGCATAGGTAGGTCTCATGAGACAAACTAGTGTCTTGGAACGAGGCCTTGACAAAATCGTATTTTTAGTCTTGGCACGAGGCCTTGGATACGTGGTTATGATAGTCTAGCATTATGCATTCCATCATTATGAATGTTGTTATTGATATTTCATATGATTATTCGACTAGTAGAATATCCAGGTGAATAACTAAATGGAATTATTTCATTTAATTTCTGCCATATTATTCTGAAGTACATGTTTAAAAGGATTTTGTTTTAGTTATACATTTCCATAAATGTTTATGCTTATTTATGAAAGTTTCTTCAATATTGTTATCCTTACTGGGAATTTATTCCCACCCCTTTCTATGTTTTATTTTTCCTAGGATGTGAAGATGTAATTTATGAATGACCTCTAGGGATTGAATGAGGGGATATGAGGGTAGACTATCGATACTATGTTGTTGTAGTTTCCATTTTATGTTTTAATGTAAGACTGATGAATGTATCTAGTGATTCTAAGGCTACTAAACTAATCGGTCCTTTGAGACATTAACTTTTTTCATCAAGCCAATGTAATTTAATAATGCACCGAATCTGGGTAACTGGGGTTGTGGAATTATATGAAATCTTTTGATACATATACCAAAAACACAAATTTGTTTATTTCTACTCTTTCTGTACAATATATTCGCATGTGGTAGTACCATTTTTCAACTCTTTGGATCTTAATAAAAATATTTTATATAAAATCTAATTGTCTTTCCCTTAAGTCATAAATCTATGGAATTAAAAATTATTTTTTTGAATATGTTTTTTAAATAAATCAAAGGATTCTAGAATACAATTTTCAAGGAAAAAATATTTTTAAATGTTTTATTGTTTTCAAATATTCATTTAAATGTTTTTAAAATTATTTTCCCATAAAATGTTTTAAAATTTTATTAAATAAACAAAATATTTTTCAAAGAATTAATGATATTTTCATTGTGAAATGTTATTGAATGATATATCAAAACATTTTTCCATCTAATATGACATCTTTTGATGTTAATCATTACCTCCCTAGAAATTCTCCCAAGGTTCCATTCATATCATTTATATTAATGGTTTCAGCTTAATTTAATTGTGCTTATGAAGACCGTTTCCCTTTCACGAGTTACATGTCTATGAAACCTACTTCTTTTCATGAGTTATTTTTTGATGAAATGGTGAAAAAAACATCCTCATTTATAATGTTTTTTTATGTGATTAAATTTCCATGATACCCATTTTATTTCATGGGTTATGATTTCATGCCTATAAAACCCATGTCTTCTTATGGGTCCTGAAGTGATGAATGTTTTATTATCAAGTGAAACATGCAAATGTGATTTAATTATGATATTTGTGGGACATATATTTCCATAAAATTCATGGGTTAGCTATGTATAACTCAAGATTATAAATGTTATGTGTAACCATTATTATAGGTTCAAAATGTTATACATGGACCTGGTTTCATGTCCAAAAGTTTATGAATGAACCTCATTACATTCTCACATTGTTATGAGTGAAACATATTCATTGTTCATAATGTAATTCATTGACCTAGTTGTATTCCCTTAAGTTTATGAGTGAAAATTATTACATGGTAATAATATATTGTTTGAACCTAATAACATGTTCACAGTGTTATACATGGAATTTTTTTTGTATCCATAATGTTATTCATGAGCCTGATTACATGTTCACAATGTTATTCATGGACTTGGATTCACATCAATTTGGTAATTCTTGAACCTGATTACACGTTCACAATTTCATTCACATAACTAGTTCCATGTACCTTAGGTAATGTGTGTACCTTATTATATGTTCACAACATTATTTATGGATCTGGTTTCATGTCCAGATGTTGATTTTTGTGCCATATTTCATTTCCTTAACTTAATGAGTGAATTTGTTTCTAATTATACATGTTCACTGTATTATAAACCAATATGCACACCAAAAATTCCTTGTTTATTCTGGGTTATTCTTCCTTAGCCTATGTTCCTTATATTCTTATGATTCATGTCTTATGAACTAACATTCTTTATTATGTAATATGTTATGTAGGGAATGATCTTCAAATGTTATTATCAAGTTCCATACCCTATTATTTATGTTATGTTTCTTTATTTCAATTATTTAGACTAATAGAGAATCAGATATCACCCCTTTCTTATGGTTCCATTATTCATTGTATTAAGATCAGATTTTGATAGAAGTACTAAAGATGATGTCAATTATGTGATATGTTGATGATTTTTCAACATGATAGAATATTTTTTTTCCATGTTTCCAAACACTCTAAACTATTAAATTCTATGGGAATGTATTTATTTAATGTAATAAATAATCATATAAAATTATCTAATATCCATATTTTTCATGTTTGGTTCAATATATATTATTGTACATTATTCATCCATTTTAGTGTTTTCAAAGTGTGCAACTAATTGTTGTTATAAATACCCATGCATGGGATTTTCAAAAATGTTTTAGGTCTTATTGAGAATAAAAAAATATGATGGTGTCTTGGGAGGATAAGGAGTGGGTGGATAATTTGTGAATATTTCTAGACAAAGGTGTTTATTGGGATAATTCATTTGACTTAGTACACACCCATTGTATATGTTGGAATAATTATAGTTTTTGTTTGGATTTTATCTAAACCCTTATTTTCCTTTCAATACATTACAATCATTCCCTATTGTGGCATATTGGATGTATGGATTCATTGTTTCAAAGGTTATACATTTTAGCATTGTGTGGTATTGTAGATGTGTGTTTGTGTATAGGTACCATAGTATAATGACTTCCAATTTTATGATACGACTAATTAGAGCTAGTCCCTAGCCCCTGACCAGTTGGAGGTAGCCTTGAGTTAGTCATGGATAAGACCCTAGAAAATAGGGTCAGGAAAAAGTAGTATCACAGCTGTCAGTTATACCATAAGACCAAATTTAGTGATTTTGTTTTTGGGGGATCATGTTTAATGGGTCATGTTATACTTCGAAGCTAAGGATTCTAGTGTTAGTGTGGCCGCCATCTTATCCATACACACTAACTCAAATCAAATGACATTAAAATTAGTATATGTAAATTGGTTGGAGGGAAATTTTTGGTACATGCTTCATATAGGAATGTATGTGTTTTTTATGTCCATATTGATCCACCTCCTAAGATATACTATTTTTACCATGGTGCATTTTTTTATTTCATGATGCCTTTACATTGACAGTAATCCTGGATTCTAATGTTTGATATTGTGGTTGATTCTCCTTGGAATGAGGAAGCAGTAGATGGGAATGTAACATAGACAGTAGATATGGGTGGTTTACAATCTATACCACCATTACCCCCCCCCCCCCAAAGTAGAATTTAGCTTCGGATGTAATAGTGGAGGATGTGCACAAGATGAGTGCATTTCATGAGTTTCTAAGGAAGTGACCTCATTAGTTTCAGGGTGACCTAGACCCCCATTTAACATAGGACTATATTGAGGTAGTCACACAACTTTTTTTCCCGGTGGGGATGCCTTCAAATCAGATGGGGGTCCTCATAGAGAGTCTTCTCCAGTGATTTATTGAGTGATGGTGGAGATTGGTGGCTTAGTTAGATGATGATAAATATCATTCTTGGTAATAAATTGAGCCTAGATTTAGGAATGAGTTCTATCTAGTAACATTTTGATCTATAAGAACATAATAATGTTTTTATCTAATGTATAGATGTATGACAATTGATGAGTACTCAATAAGTTTTACTAATCTCATATATTACTCCTTAAACATGGTTTAAGATCAATTCATTAGATAAGATACTTTTAAGTAGGTATTTCACTAGGGAATAAATGATTCAGTGGTATACCATTATACTCCCACCTATATTGTGGTAATAGGGTGAGCCATGTTAATGGAGAGCTTCTTGGAAGAGAAGAAACTGGTATTGGGTGTTATTATTTGGTACCTTGTAGTAAAAACCCTTGCAGTAGGAATAATAAAATAATAAAAGTTATCCAATTTTGATATATGATTCATGAGGTGATCCTAGGACTCGGGGATAGTGGTGAAGGGCTTTCATGGTGGCTCAAATAAACTGAGGGAGAAGTGCTTTTTCTCCAACAATGGTCAGGGGCATCTGGATCGGGACTGTCTGACCTACTTTATAGAAAGTCCTAACACAATCAAGGGACCATTGAGATAGATACATATAATAGAGTAGTGTGTTCCTCAGGGTATAAGACATGGACTAGGCGATGGAAGGGAAGTAGGAGTTGGTTGGAGGATTGAATTATTACCACCACCACCACCATGTGTTCTGCGGAAGGAATAGAGATTTGGTGATTAGGGATGTGGGTAGATACTGGGTATCGAATAATATGATGTAGAGTCACCAGTGATGATACAAGGTAAAATATTTTTCATTAATACATTATCCATAGTACAGATAAACATAGGTTCTTGTCATTCCTTCCTTACCACTACCCTAGTTCGAAACATAGAGATTCCAGTTGATCTATTGCCTCTACTGTTGTGGTAATAGACTCTGATAGGTAGTGAATAAGTGAGTTCACACTATTGCTAATAGTGTGACCTAATGATTCAAGGTGAGATATTTGTAAGTTATCACTTGATTTCAGCAATACTACCTTAAAAATCATTATAGGAATGGACTTTTTATCTTATGTTAATACCCATATTGATTTTTTTTAGTATGATAATGTAGTGTGTCTGCTGTTATGGAATGTTTTTTTCTTTTTTTGGGTGAAAATGTAACCATGGATGTGAAGGATGAGCTCAGTAATAAGAGATATTACCTGAATACATGGTACTTGGCTAGCATGAATCTTTTAATAGTAGATTATTTCAGATATCTGTTTCATGTGGCGTGGTGGAGTATGAGAATGTCTTCCCTAATGATTTAACAGGTTTACCTCTCCATTAAGAGCTAGTATTCTTCACTGAATTGAATCTCAAGATGATTCTAATATCTAAAAAATCATATTGAAGGGATCCCATAATGCTTCTATGTTAGAGGGTATAATTTGTGGACTTATAGGAGAAGGGCATTGTGAGACCCATTATTCCCCCTGGGAAGCCACAAGGTAGTTTGACATGATGGTTGATGGCGGCATGAGGTTATGTTTAGATTAGTAATGATTGAATTATGAGACCTTGATGAATAAGTATCCACTACTGAGTATCGACAAACTCTTTCATCCATTTAGAGGGGTGCGGTGGTCCTCGAAGATCGACCACAATTTCAGATATGACTAGCAATAGGTATGGGATGAGGATATACTAAAGATAGCCTTCTAATGTCTTTTTAGGCATTATGAGTACATGGTGATGTCGTTTGGTATGACTTATGACCAATTAGTGTTCATTGGACTCCTAAATAAGGTCATTAATCCATTTTTAGACTGATTTGTGGTCATCTTCAACAATGAAATAATTTTTAGTTCAGCCTATGGGGAGGAGCATGTGTGGCACTTAAGGATTGTTATGGACACACACTATGAGAACCACATATACAAGAATCCCTTGATGTTTTAATTATTCAATTGATAAGTCCACTTTTTGTGACATGTAATCATAGTTTATTTAGTTGTTTTATATCCAATAAAGGTTGAAACAATGCTTTCTTAGGAGCTATCCATGATTTTGTCCAAGATATAGAGTGTCCATGGGTTGGTAGGGAAATATTAGAGGTTTCTAATTAATTTCAATAGAGTGGAAGAAACCATGAATTCTTTGGCATGGAAGGAGAATCCATTCACGCAGATAAAATGGGGAAATAGTGTTTTTAAGAGCTGATAAAAAGGTTGATAAGTAATCTCATCCTATGGATTGTAGAAGAGGGTGTCCAGTGTGTACTATTTTGCGATTCATCGTGGAATGGAAGAGGTGATTTTATAATGGATAGGAAGAGAATTATTGTCTATGGTTCACATTATTTGAGACCAAATGTGAATAAGTATGCGACCCATGATTTTAAAAATGAATTTGTAGTCTTCTATATGATGATATGGTTAAGGTTCCTGATGGGAGAGTAGTTTATTGTTAACTCTGAAACAAAAAAACAATGATGTATATCTTCTCAAAAATGATCGTAAAATGAGATAGAGCTAATGGATAGAGATCCACCCATTATATGACATCATGATTTTATGTAATCACATGTAGGGGAATGTGGTGGTAGACTCTATTAGTAGGGGATCAAATTATTTGTTGTTAGATGAGGCTTCATATTAGTTATCCTCATGGTTATTGTCCTTTGTGGACATGGATAGTGCATCATAACATAAATTGATGTTTGTTAAGATAATTATTTTAATTTATTTTATGGATTCTTTGTGTGGATATATAAGGTTTGAGACCTTACATATACAAATATCCACTAGACATGCTCCTAATGGATATTTTGAAGGTGGGAGGACACTTTCCCTTTTATATTGAAGTAAATGGTATATTTGACGTGGCATGAAGAGGTGATTCGGGAGTTTCATAAAAACCATTTAGAAGTAAATAATTGTTTGTTAATGATATACCAGGAACAATTTTATCATTTTTGGTGTCTTGTTATGAATAATGGAATTGCAGATTTCATCTCTCGATACCTCACTTGTCAGTAAGTGTAGGAAATGCTTGAGCTTCTAGCAGTTTTAGCTCAACGCGTTCTGGTTCCATAGTGGAAGTGGGATATTATATCGGTAAAAGAAATGATGGTATTAACACATGAGACAAATGAAAACAATATCATCTGGGTGATAGTAGAATGAATCGCTATGTCAGCCCACTTCCAAGATATTTGGGATTGTAGTTCAGTAGAGAACGTGTGATACCTATACACAAAAGGCATAGTCTGACTCTATGGACATCTACCGATGATTGTGTTAGACTATTTTTCTCACATCGCATCCCATATTGGAGAAGAATATAGGATTCCTTTGGTTTTCTTTTTCATTGTAGAAAATCATTTCACCCCAGAATAATAGTCTAACAAAGAGGGTCATCCAGGCCAAATAGGACATGATGTGGTATTTCATATTGAACATTGACCATTATTTTAAAGATTAAGTAACCTTGTTGGAGATTGGGTACAACTACATCAACCATGAAACCATTTTTTTGTAATCATTTGAGTCATTTTATAGGCGGAACTCCAAGTAAACAATTTTTTTGGATAAATTAAAGTTAGCTATATCTCTTGGGACCAAAGATGCTAAAAGGTACAACAGAGATGGTGTAGATCATCTTAAATAAGAAGAGGACAACACAGATCCTTCAATAGTCTTATGCAGTCTGATGATGAAGATGTCTGATTTTCAAGGATGGAGACCATGTATTCATCAGAGTCTCACCCTGATTGGGATTAAGGGGATTTTTCTATGGTAGAAATTTATCTATTAAATTAATTTGTTCATTATAGATAATTAAAAGAGGTGGAATGGTGTCACAAAGATTATATTTACCACTATAGTTGGATTGGATACACATTTTATAGAAAATAACATTCCTCTATATTTAATAAAAAAGGAAATAAGATAGTGGGAGGGGAATGGGGTAATACAAGACTTAATTCCCTCACTCAAAATAAAGAAGTATAGTAATCAAAACCAATAGGATTATAGTCATCATAATCTCAATCAGACTCATCCTATAATGGAATGAAAATATTACCTTGAACATTTCTTCTGCTTGAGATGGATCTAGTTATCATAGTGTGTTTTAAGTGCGAGTAGTCCTTCCTTGGTCTTTCCATCTTCATAGGTGCCTAATAAAAACATTCAACTATCACCTTTCCTTTATCAAAATAATCATGATAAGATTTTTTATTTGGGGATTCTTCATTATCCGTGTCATTCCAATTGCCCCCAATTTTTTTAATTTACACTTCATGTTTAGTTAATCAATAAATATAGAGGCTATAATATAAGATCCATAAGTAACTAGAATAGTAAAATGAGGAACCAACTCCATCGGCTTCTTCTCTTCATGTCTAGAAAACCTATAGGGAAAAATCTCAAGACCTGCCTATTCACTAGGCATGTCACCAGATATATGTATCACCTAAGCCTGACAATGAGGCTCTTCCTATTGATTTTTCACAATAGCAGGTTGTAGATCATCCTACTCCTGGACTGCATTAACACAAACAATATTAATCTCTTGCATACCCCCTTGCTCTTCAATCTCATCCATGTGGACTACAACATCTTCCATGCTTCCTGGTAGAGCATTGGAGGATCCTGCCTTGAATTGCCTTTTTTAAAGCTTCATGCATACCTGCTATTTGTGACCCTTAATAGAACTGAAAGACATGAAACTTCATCATTCTGAGTAGGTATTTTTATATTTGGGGGGATAATACCTAAGGTGGGGACAATATAATTTATTATATAATTTATTGTATTAATTTTGGAAATTATATAGATTATTTTTGAGACCATTAACATCGACTGTGTTTAATTTTTAGGCCGTTTGTGGACAGAATAAATCATTGGAATATATTAAATATAACAATTTGAACAGAGGATAATTTTATTTAAAAAGTTGATTATGGAAAAATGAGAAAAATTAGATATATGGGGTCAAATTTGAGTTTAGAACATGAATTTTATCCATAAATCTACATAAAATTAATTTTCATGGTAATTTATTAATAGATTCATCACATTCATAAATAAATACAATTAATTAGGTAATTTATTTAATTTTTTTTATAATACTGACCGACTTACTCCTTAAATTAAAGGCTTTGGATTTTTTTCATAGGGTTGTTCACTAAACCCTGGGGACATAGAATCCATTTTAGGAGTGAATTATTATGGGACAATGAAAAATCATGACCAGATCGTGGATCCTCACACCAATGGAGTTCATTGATACAATCAACTAAAACAACAAATCCTTTCTTCATCTATTATCAATTCAAAATCTAGGATGTCTGTCTATTTTTTTGCAATTTTTTTTCCATTTCTTAGTTACATATGATTGTGGATTAATTCATGGATATAATTGACTCTCATATCATTGGTATATAAAATTTTATTGGATTCCTATTTTTTTGTAGATTAATCTTTTCCCATTTCATTATATATTTATACAAAAACTAATTGAGTCCAATAATACAACAGAATATGTTTTTTCCCATAATTTCGGTATTATTGATTTCTCCAATAAGGTTTAGGTCATTCATCATTGTATTTTTTCCCTATTGTTCTACAAATAACTAGTTTCCGGCCACTCGAAGACAATTCTTTAGTAGGAATGATAAAAAAAAGGGGTAAAAAATATGGTGGTTGTTATAGATTTAGGATCAATAAAAATAGTTGGTATCTCATGGGAAAATAAAATTGGATCAGGGGTACTTTCATTACATATGTGAAGCATGGATACATAGACAATGAAAGGTGATTTCATGATCTATATTGTGTGCATAATCAGGTGAATGATTGATGGTGAGATAAGTCAACCACAGATCTCTTGTTATTAGTAGACTCTATTAATGAGTATGAAAATTCAGGCCATTTGTGGACTTGGCATATGTTCCTAGAAAATCCAAATCAACATAGTGTGAAAATTTGTATTGAAGTCAGTGTGGGCCTCATTCAACAGTGGATAGGGTTTCAAAATGAAGATAAGGATCACAAAACATGTGACCCATGGAACACATCATGTGACCCCTTCTATGTGTCTGGGCATGTAAAAAGTGATGTAAAAAGAAACTAAAAAAATTAAATATCCACGATTTATCCCATGTACATCTACATGAAAACACCATGGTGTGAACGGCCAGGTACATAGACATAACGAACATAGATGAACATATCTTGACGAAAAAACCAGGGTACCAGGTGTCTTTTCATGCCATATACTAATTCTATATGTAATGTATGTGGAGACCAACATACCATCTGAATTGTTTCCACCTAGATTGACTTGGGATAACATAACATGCCATACACTACACTATACATGTCATTTACCCCATTCAATAGTCTTTGTAGCTCTTAATTTCCATTGTCGGGAACAATATATGTTGTGTGTGTTCCATAGGTCCTTTTCCTAAGTGGTACATCATGGAATTACGTAAAAATCATATTATTGTGATACCCTCTAGAGGTTGAGTCTTGGATAGTGTTTTGGAGTCCCTTAATGAGACTAGAGTCCGATCCTCTATAACCTTTATTCCCTAGATTAGATTTTTTGAATTTATATGACCTCCATGATTAGGGAATTTATACATCATCTAGTAATACATACATATAGTGTTTTTTTATAAGATAAATATAACCCCCTACATATATGTTTGATCCAGAATGGGTCTTGGTGTCCCCGAATGATTCTGAGCATGACCCCTATCTTTTTATCAAGGTCAACATAGACAATTTAGTTTTATTGGGTGAGGCCCAGTGGACGAGACTTCTTCGTTGAGTGTCTTAAATGATATCATGACTCATGGAGTGAGTTCTCATGGAACAAGAGTTTCATGGAGAGAAATCATTTGAATAATATTTTTAACACATTATATTTGTTTTTTATCATTCCTGAGTATATCTAAAATTTTTAATTTAGAAATTTATTTTTATATCTAATATGGAGCGGAAAAAAAAATTATACATTTTGTTTAATAGTTTTTTATGTCCACCTAAGTATTGTTTATGCTCACCACATTAGGGTTTTCCCAGATGCATCTGGTATTATTTAGATGATAACTCATTTGACATTGTCCAGGGAGTATAGGGATTAGTTTGACTGTATATTGATCTTATTAGAACAATTAGTTTAATACGAGATTTCATTTGACTTATTCGTCTGTTGTGGATAAGATTGTATTATTATTAGTTTTGGTTGGGAGCGTATTTTTACCCCTTTTCCCTATTTTAGTAATTTACTATCAGAATTTATTGTGTGATGTTAGATGTATTCATGAATTGTTTCAGTTGTATTAAATTTATTCATTCTCTATGCTAGGACATGTGTGTGTAGGTTCTTTGGATAATGCCTCCCATTTATGGTATATTCCTTCACAGTGATAGTCACTAACCCTTAGCCTATTAGAGGTTGGATTAGATGTTGTTATAGGTCTTACCCTGGTGGATCTACTAGTTATACCAATGATTGTTTTAATTCATCTTTACCCAATTTTTATTTATTAAAAAATGGATTAAAAATAATTTTTTTCTATTTCAAAAAGAAGTTCTTTTGAATTTTTACCAAAAATGTAAAAGGAATATATTTATTAAAATGTAAGGAATAACCATAATTTTATCAAATTATAAATTCTCAATGATTATAATTTTACATTAGATTCACCCAAATCTAGTTTCACTGTTTTTTTGTATAATAATATGAATTTTTTAGAATATTAAATATATAATTTAAAAATGGAATGGTGATTTCCTCCAATAATATCATAATGATATTTTTATGGTATCTTTTTCCATCAATTTTGAAAATACATTTTATTTTATTATTATATAATAGGTTCATGACTCAATGATATCATTCTTGCTAATTCTCTGGTAGGTTTATTGTTATGATGAAAATATTTTTATGAAACCAATTATTTTTCAAAGGGTTGTTCTACGTCTAATTAATGAAATGATTATGAAATCAATTTCACATCCTTATGATATATAATGATAATTATTTTATGGAAAACATTTATTTTTCAAAGGAATGGAAATTATGAATGTATAATAATATTTGGAAGAACTAATATATATTATTTTCATTATGTTAAATGTGTTTCATGTATTTTATATCCACCTAGATAAATAAATGAATATAAATTTCTCATGAGATAAATTTGACTTCAACAGGTAGTTAACTCATTTTTGTAAGGAACTCTATCCATTATGATTATCTTGGTAGTGAACTATGAGTACCATGATTTTTTGGTGAGTGAAAAAAATCAATTATGATAGTCTATTAAATGATACATTACTACATAAGAAACTATTTTATATACCTATGTGTATTTAAAAAATTGATTTTTTATTACAATTGTATGCTCTCATGGATCTTGTTAATTTATTCAATTACTAATCGTATCTTTTGAACATCATATCTTTCATCCATGATTTGAGTTTATGATATGAGATATGGATGGTATGATTTCCAAATGTAATGATATTATTATATTTATGTGATCATTTATATGCCCATTTTTACCATCAAATATCTTTAAGTCACACCCTTTTTTTATTTCCCTAGTTTACAATGAATGTTATTATATATGATATTTCTAAGAAGGGTTCTCCTTATAAAGAAAATTGTGTCAGATAATTTAGTTCACTTATGACCAAATTCTTCATATATCCATTATTCAAAATTAAATAAAGTATTAAATTCATATGTCAATGTTTGGTAAAATGAAATGTATATTAATATACTATGATGTAATATCTATATATAAAATATATAGGACTCTATATCATTCTTTCATTATTTTCTGATTAGTCTCATTATTTACTAATCTTTAAATAAAAGAAGGGGATGTGTGAATAAATTACCTATCTAATATCACTTCATTAAGGATGAAAATTTGTGTGAGGTTGTTTAAACATGTTCTCCCCCATATGTTGATCTCTTTTGTATTATAAGACACATTGTGCATGAATGTCCATTATTTTGGTGAGAGTAATGAATAAGCTGATAAATGAATCATGTACTGATTGAGGTTATGTGTTGATGGTGAAATACAATTTAGATATTTTATATGATATATAAAAAATATTAATATAAAATTAGTTTGGGTTCTCACTGATTATATATTATTTTTTTCACTATTGATGTTTTGTACATGTAAAATATTAATTATATTTTTTTTATTTCATAATTTTTTAAATGTTAAAATGTAAATTTTTCTTCATATTAAAAGGAGTGAAAAAAATTATTTTTTATGTATAAAAATAATTGAGAAATAACCTTTTTAAGGCGACCCTAGGGATTCACATTGTTCTATATATCATGATTATAATACTATATTCTACTAAACCTATAACAAATTGACAAAAAAAATTATAACCATTTAATTGATGGAATGATTTTTTACTTTTAATCACATTAAAAAATTATAATTATATCAATATTGATGGACACTAATTATTTAAAATTACATAAAATAATATATGAATCAAAATATTATGTTCATTGTCGGGTTATTGTATATTTTAAATACTATTTCAGGTAAATGGGACTATATTAGTATTGATTAAATATTTATTTTTTAATAGAGATAGATTCATCAAATTACAAATTCAACTAATTATATTCATGTGGATGATTATATAAGTTAACCATCCCACCATGTTTGTGAATCATAATATGAAAAATAAAATGAAGAAAACATAGATATTTCATGATTTTATTATGGAATCACATGAACATATAATATATAAATTCATGATTCATAAAATAATAAATATTATATGGTATTTATATAAATGGTTCGAGTGAATTTATTATATTTTACTAATTAATTGAATGATAAATTTATTTATAATGTTAATTATGATGATTTAATTTTCACAAAATTGTAATATGATTTTTTTCCTTTATAACATAATAAAATAGATGAATGAAAGCTATATTCCTAAATATAGGAAACAACAATAGGGGTTGAATGATTTTAATATATTATGGTGGTTTTTAGATAACCCTTTCATTCCATTTTATATCTTCTATGAGTCCAATGTCTTTGATGAAGAGAAAGGTGACCTAACATAGAAGGTTTTTTACATTTTTGTAAAATATAATCTTTTATTTACTTGTAATTATAAATATGTATATTCTTATAATTTATATTGTAGTGTGGGTATTGTTGATTCAATTGAACTTCCATATTTTTTAGAGAGTCTAGATGACCCAATAATTTCACTTATTGAGTAACTATTGCAACAACCTATATCAATTGAAAATTTATCTTTTATAGATTCTTTAGAAAAATATTAAGTTTTAGAGTTTCGAACTAGTGAAAAGTGAATGATGGTAAAAAATTCATAGTTATTTAAGGATAGTCGATTAAAGAATAACATGAATAATAGTTGCATCAATGTATTCAATATCTTCGATATGTTCACACAACCCTTCAAGATGTAGTATAGTAAATATTACCCTCTTTCCTCTACACTATAGGAAAAGTATGGAAAATATGGGTATTTAAAGGAATCATAAAATGGGGAACTAGAATAGATATACATATTGGAATACACATAAATGGTGAAATAATATTGTGTTTAATATAAGAAACTACACTGTCAATCATTATAGGGATGAATCAGTTACTATCTATTTGATGAACTTTATAATATAGTACCCTAGAGGGCTATCTGAAGTGTTTATTTTGTTATATTTTGTTATATTTTTTTTATGTTTTATTAAATTATTTTTTGTCTTACCTTGCATAAAATAAATACCAAGTATATCAAAATAAATTTGAATCTAAAATTCCCATGGATAAATCCTTCTAGCATGAAAATTTTATTTTTCATATTTCATACTAAATTATAAAATACAATGCATGAAGTTATTTCATTTACACTGTAATTAGATTATATTCTTAAATTAGATAACATGTTGAGAATCTTCAACATACATTCTTAATTTTTTTACTTTACTTTCACATATATTTTCAACTAAAATCATGTGTCCTGACTCTGGTACTTATTTATATTCAAGGTGGATTTGAAGATATGTTATTAAACCAAATTTACATCATTCATTTTTAATAAATTGTTTTTGAAATTAAATTTTAAATTTTATTGAATCAAATGTTTAATCTAAAAAATATTATATAATATTTAATAACTATAGAAGGTTCCATAGAGTTATTTGAATATTTGAAATATTTTTAAACATATAAATTTGTTGAGTTTTCATGATAATTCTTTTTTATTCCCAAAAATCCTAAATATTTGTACATTAGAATGTATTTCATTAATGATATTTATAAATGATTTTAGGGTAGAAATAAATTGGTTTGATTAGTGATAGAATAGATTTCATATAATAAAATAATCTAAATGTGTGAGAATATATAAACCCCTATCCATATATAGAAAATTTATTTTATTTTATGTCAAAACATTATATTCTAGAATATAATGTTTACATAATAATCTTAATGGATATGGAAAATAAGAAACCAAAAGTTTGTTTCTATGAAATTCAGGTGAACTGAACATTACATACATAAATATTACATCGTATTACATGAATATTCTTAAATATAATTATAATCCTTATCCAAAGATTAATGGTTCACTATCATAAAAAATGAACCCATTAAAAAATTGTACATAAATTTTCTATATTATCAAAAAATTTATTGTCCACAACTAGAACCTTTCATTGAAATGTCATTGATAAAACATTGACTCTTTTTGTTTTGAAAATGAATCATAATAAAGGGTCATCTCATATGCTCATTAAGGAAAAACTATGGAGATATAAATCAATGATAATTATTATATATTAAAATAGTTTAACAATATTAGTCATGAAATTAACATTTCCAAATCATACCCAACCATTTATATATTCCAATCATGTGTCATGGTATAAAATTTTTCCTTAATAAGTCATGAATCATAAAATAATTTAAGGGAATGTGCTCTGAGAGATTAAAATTTCTATAATACCTTTTCAAAAAAGAGTTTCATATTATTTATAATAATGTTAAAAGATTAATTATTTTTTCAAGTCCTATCACCTAGATATTCCTCACATTTTAGACTTGGGTTAATAACTAATGTACTAGGGTTAGTCTTTAGATAACCTATATTGTAAACCTCATTTGGGATTGGGATAACCTGACATGTAACTTTTTATAACATAAAAAATTAATATATACCCAATGAATAAGAGTTCAATAATTGGCCCACCCATTACATTATTATAAAACATTTACATGTATGCCAAAATATCATGAAATAATGTAACATTTTATCATCAAAAAGATCATGGGACAAAAAAATGTGCTTCATTGATATTTCATTATCATAATTAAATTCCATCTAGATAAATAATATGTATTGTGAGATATGATCAAATATCTAGTATAGAAAGGATAACATCAAAGTATAACATCATATATGAAAAATTCATAAATAATATCACTAGAATATTTCATGAGGTAGATAATTTTTTTTTGAATTAAATTATTCAAAATACTGAAATTTATATAATTTTGATAAAAACATTGTCTTTGAGAAAAACATAAAAATTTGAATGAATCATCAATGAAAACTGAATTCATAAATATGGGGAAATTTGTTCATGTTGTGTACATTTGATTAAATATAATCTCACTCAACCGGTAAAAAATATCCCATTATGAAAATGACATGATTATTACTTTGAAAACATATTATAGAAAGTCAATAAGAGGTAATATTGAACACAATAAATTATAATGTAATATTAAAAAAATTATTAACATCATTTCAATAATAATATCAACATTCAATAAAAATATTATCGAATGAAAAGAATAACAATGTTGAATTTCCTTAAAATCAATAATTGAGAAGTTTGAGATTATTGAGAGATTAGAATGAAATGAAAAGATATAATTTCAAAAAATAACTAGAGGAGAAGAAAATAATTAATATTTTTTGTTATATATATAATATAATTACATCATTATAATTATATTTATTAATAACCTCATAAAAAGATGAGATTTTATAACAAAACCAATATAAGTTTTCAAATATTTTAGTAAAAATTAATATGAGGGAAAATGATGAATATAAATATAAATAAAAAAATACAATAAAATCATGATTAAAAATAATTAATGTAGGTAGATTACCCATTCTCAAAAACATGGTGTATAATAAGAAATATGTGTCAATATGTAAAAATTGATAGAAGAGACCCTTACCCTATTTTCAACTAGCTTCACAAACTCACTAATGTACTCTATAATAAATAAAAATTTATTTTAATTTTCAAATATAACTATTTTCATACTTATTATAGATTAAATTTTTTATAAATGACATAACACTCATTAACCACTCCATATTATAATCTCTTTTAATGGGTATAATAATTGTTTTACGTATTTTTACATTCAGTTGTCATATTCCATGAATTTTGATCATAATTATATAAAATTTATAATTTTATGTTATTCTAAAATCATATATATTATTTATATACATATTAATAACATGAAATAACATGTAGATAAATAAAAATTAATTACACCATTCATGGAGACAACAATTTTTATGTACACATGAATGGCATTTTCATTTTCCAATAAAGGAAGGAAAAATAAATATATAATGTTTTTTCATTATAGATTTATAATAATATAAAAAATGTAATATATTCTTTTGATGAACAATTATATAAATAAAGGTGAATGGGTTATTGATCGTGAATAATATCACTATGTGGAGGAGGTAACCCAAATGTAAACACGAACATTACTTTCATTTCACATTTGATAGAAAAGAATTCAAAAATTGTCATTACGTCATCATAATAAAAACTAAATATATTGTTCTTACTAGATATATCATTTTATTATGGATACTATAATTTTATTGTCTGTTTCAGATAATAAAATTTTAAATAGATTTGTTATTATTTATACTTTTTTTGATATACCTCTTTTGGATTTCAACGTAACCATTAAAAGTTCTGTATGTAGAGAAGACCAAGTGATCTACAACGAATTAAAGGAATATATAATGGGAATACAGAATTTATTTTTAGTGATATATTTTATAAAACATGTTAATTGGCTAATAGATTAGGTTTTCATATATATGTTTAGGAGAGACCACAAAAGGAATTTCTTTATTGATTTATAAAATATAGGTTCACATTCGAATGAATATTGCAAAAATTTGAAAAAAATTAAAGGATATTATAATAATAAGTAGAAATATCTTTAAAAAACTAGACTTGTTTAAGTGTAATTATGTACCTTATATTTTACTTCAACCCCGGGGTATACTTGTTTAAACCATAATTGTGGTTAAAATATTTAACTTTTTCTAATATTCAATATTAAGAAAATGAACGATCCAAAATTACAAAATTTTATCATGACAATTCCAAATATAGAATACACTTTATTAATGTTTTTTTCTATAATTAGAAGAAATTAATTTTAAAATAATCATGATTAATATAATAAAAGACCATTTTGATAAATAATATATTATTATTCCTAAAACATAATTTTCATTCATTCATTTCCTAGAACAAAATGAAATTAATATTAAATTTTTATAGAAATCGTAATCAACACATTTCAATACGACACTTACTAAAAAACTTATTTAATAATATGTTATTATAAAAAAATATTTCATATATTATAATAATTTTACAAAAATGAAATAATTTTCTCTTTAAATGACATTATCTTCTATACTAACATTTATATGATAAATATATGGATTTTGTTTCATATATTACAATTAAATTTCAATAAAATAATATTTTAATAGATTTAAAAATTCATTATTATATTATAATACATAAAAAATAGAATAAATCATTTCATCAAAATGTTGGTATTTTGATCAATAAAATGTTCTGCTAATATTTTTAGGATTATTTATTTAGAATTAATCAATAAATTTAAATTTAATAAAACATACATATATATATTTTATAATATGGTTCATCCAATATCTACATATCAACCTAATGGCCAGTTTATAAATGTATACATTATAAAAATTTCAATTTTACTCGAGGTTGTATATAAAGTGATCTATTAAAAAATTAAGTACTGTTTAAAATGAAATACATATATAATCCTTTGGAGTTATATCCTACCTCTTGTATAACGATTTTTCAAAATGAAAATTTTTCACTCAATTTCAAATAGATGAGTATATCTCTACTTCATCACATCCCTATATTCCCATGCAGTTTCATCTAATTTTTTATGACTCCAGTGAAAGTTAACTAGGTGGGTAGCCCTAGTCCATAGAAAATTATTTCTAGGTAAAAAAAATTCAATAGTTTGTTATCCATATGAATTATTATTCTCTTTTGGTAAAATTTATAAGTTCATTACATCTGAGTGATCAGTTATTTACTTCATGAAATGAAATACAAGGAACACAAAATGAACTTGATAGAGGTTCGAAGGAAGTTCTTGTTGATAAGAAGCCATCATGGTTCACTAAAAAATATCTAAAGGGTAAATATTTTTAAGGATAAACATTACATTCTTTCTGAATATCATAACCAACTACCATGGATAAATTTAAAGGAATTTATTCCCACATAATTTCAAATCATGATCTCATTAGTGATTATTGGTATAACTATTCAACAGAATCATCTCTTCCTTTATGTGAATCTAAATGTGTAAAACCTTCTTTACCAAATATTCTTCTAGCCTAGGTACTAATAGAATTTTTTCTCTATCATTATATCAACATATTAGAGTTCATCACTATTTCTTATAAAGATATTTATAAGGATCCATCTATACTCATGAGTGATAAATGTTATTATTAAATAATTAAATAGGAGGAATGAGTTAATCACAGCCATTTGTGAAATATAGAGAACATGATGTTTCTATATCGCATATAACTTGAATTTACCTCTCAGACATACCGTATTTGGTAGGACATATTTAAAAAAATTATCAAGATATTTCTAATGACCATTCTAAAACATGGAGGTAAATATCATATCTTGACTAGATATTATACAATAAGAAAACCATTAAAACTTTACACTCTTTTAACGTATATCTTGTAAATCTGTTCTATAAATAAGTATTTTACTAAGTAATGAGATATAATGAAATCATAAGGAGTTCGTCTATATACCTTATAAAATTATTGATGTTTGATGTTTTTCATGAGTCTGACAATGAAATCTATAGTGGTGTTATCCCATTTCCACCCTGGTATGAGTATTTAATATAAAATCCCTTTATTCAGATTAATTTCTTTATTTTTTACTAACATACAATGCATTGATTTACATACTATAAAATATATTTCCTCATTATTTCCCATAGAAAATACTCATTTATATATTTATATATTCTCATACTTATATGATTAATTGAGAATTATGATCTTTTAGAATTATCCAATATCATCTTCTTCATGTCTTGTCTTGATGAGAGAGATACACGATTCCTAAAAAAATCATTCCATCTTTATATATTTTGTTCTTGGAAACATTTAATTCCATATTTAGAATATATACGTATTTAATCTATAAAAAACCATTTAATTATAATATTAATTCATTTTCATACATTATTAAGACTCATTAATTAGATTTTTTATATTTAAATACATTATAATACTTCTTAGTAAATTTTCAATCAAAAGAGAATTTTTTTATTTGAAATAAAATTACTTTATATATTATATGTCTTTATTATGAAAAATAATATAAAAATGTTAAAATAAAAATTTGAAACAATTTTTGTCATTTTTAATATCACAAGGTTCAAAATTTCTTAATTTTTTTATTTGGTTTTCTCAAAATATTTATTTTTTGGTGATTGGTCGAAAATATAGTTTTTAAAAAAAAATACCATTATTGTGTTTCAAGTGTTAGATTAAATTATGAATTATTATTTTTATTTAATTAGTCACTATAGTTTAATATTAATATAATATATATCAATTAATCAACATTACAGTTCATTTAGTTATAATAAAATATTTATGCTTGAAAATTCATTTGTTTGCAAAATATTTTTTCTTCTTGTTTTTTTAATTATTTAAAATGAAATCTATAAAAATTATATATATTTAATTTAAAAAATGAAATTTATTTTTTTAATATAAATTTATTAATTTATTATTGAATAAAATATATTTTTTGGTCCCTATTTATAGTAACATTGGTAAAAATCTTAGTTACAATGGTAAGAGGTAAAATGGATTAAAGGGTTAAAACTAACAATTTTATGGGGTAAAATGGTGTAATAAAATGTGAAAAAATTATTTTAAACCACAATTTCGACCCTATCACATATAATATTTGAGTATGAACCATTTTAGATCTCATTTTTATATGAAAATTTCTAATATATTTTAGTCTTGAAATATTTCATATGTTCCCTCCCCCTCACTTATAAATGAAAACCCCCTATCATCCCATCACAACACTTAACGACCTTGTTATCATGGGTAAGCCCATCCTGAATACTATCCATTCATTTTCTTTCCTTCTTCATTGGGATCCTTATTTGGACATAATTCTAAAAAAATAAGGTTTTAGGTGTAATCCAATTGAGGTTTTCTGATGAAGATTCATTTTTATTTATTGAGAATTTTTATTATTTTTAATTTATATAATTAAATCCTTTCTTAAAAACTATAATATAATAACAACAATATGTACCATATATTAAATTGATATTATGAATATGTTATAACCTTTTTTCATTAAAATTTTCAAATTTTGATAAATGGTATCATCCCTCATGCGTTTATATTGACTAAAACCTTAAAGGAGCGATGTGTTTTTATCCTCAGTTGATCATATGGAGGGGTAAAATTAGATAAAAAATTAATATATAAATTTCCCATGAGATAATTTAAATTTTTTGAAGATAAAATAAAATCAATTAAATTAACTTCACCTTATAATGATAAAGGATAACATCATTCATGTGTACATATAAGACCACATCCTTGAAGTTATGTGATTAAATTTTAATTTTCACCATATATAGATGTTCATAAGGATGGTATGAAAAAATAAAATTTAAATGTATAAAATATTTATGATTATATAAATGAGAAATATTATCTAATTTATTACTTTCCTTATCATTAGAAAAATGAAAAAATCATTCATTCATATGTATGAACAACCTTCTAAATGAAATGAAAACTTTCAATTTTCATAAATTCCATACATGGATTGTCTTGTAATTGTATCGAAATTTTAATTCTGAAAATTAAAATATTTTTAGCATTTTGGAGATAATTTAATCATAAATTCTTTGATCATGGACATCATACTGATTTAATTTATAGGTTATAAAAAAACAAATGCAAAACACCATACAAGAACAAAGGTATTTTATTATGTAAATGAAAAAAAATATTAAATTAATTTTATAATATTAATGAATTGAATTTGAAAAATGTTATTGATAAATTAGAAAAATATATATATTTATACTATTTATGATTCCTAGTACATACTATGATATAAGGGGAATAATATAAGTTACATATTTTCAAATTTTGTTTAAAAAATTTTAAAATCATTTTCCACAAAATCGACATTCATTTAAATGATTCCAAAATATTTTTAAATATTCATAAATTTTTTTTATTACAATTTTGACTATATTATAATTTATATAAAATTTAATAAAGAGGAATTTATTTAAACTTTTTAATATGGGTAATTTTTAATTTTTATACAAACAAGAAAAACATTTTTTTTAACATATGTGACTTTAATAATTTTTTCTTCAATCACATTAATTATTCATTTTTTGGATTTAATTGAAATGTTTAATGTTAATTTTTAGTGAAATTATTTTGCTAAATATTTTCAAGAATTATTTATTATAAATTTTTTATAAATAAAAAGAATTATTTTATCATTTTAATGAGAATACAAATACTTTCTTTTAAGTGGGTTTAAAAGAATTATTCAGTATAATTAATACGAAAAAGATCAAATGTATATTATTTTTTTAATGAAATTATAATTCAACATTATTTATGATTATGGAAAATATTGATAAAATATATATGATGGATGAGCACAAAATAGATTATATGATGAGTGGGACCAATATATATCTTAGATGAATTAGTTACAATCTGTGGTAAGTAAAATAAAGAAATTGGGAGTTGAAATGGTAATTTATTAATACTTATTTAACTATTATCTGGTCATATCTAATAAGAGTAAACAAGGGTGAGGAATGCAAATCAATAAAATTATTACAAGTGTTCAAATTTTTTTCAGATGTGATTTAAAGGATTTGTAGGAAGAAAATTTATTTACACATGTGGATATAATTTATTTTTTACAATCAACAAATAAATAAAAAGTAAGTAAAAGTTTAATGGGTTTTAAATTTTTTACTAGATAAATGTTTTTTATATTTTATATCCAAAAATATGAATTTTATCTTCATCCCAAATGTTTTTGTATTTTTCACATGTTTTATTCATGACTAAGAACCTAAAATAAATAATGTTCAATGTAATTAAATCATGTCATGAAAAGATAATGGGTTTCCTTTTAAAAGATATATATTTCAAAAAACCCGGATGCTGAGTTTATTTGGAAAATTTATAATATGAATGTTTATAATGTAATTATGCTGATATAATTATATAAAAAACAAAACCGAAATGAAAAATATTTATTCTTGAATGAGAATTATTTTCAAAAAACTGAAGAATATATAATGTGTTATTCCAATGAACTTATTATTAGTTTTACAGTGAAGTGTTAGATAACTTTAAAGATTATGATAATGTTAACAGAATTGTTTTGAGAGATTATACCAGATGGATATGTTGACATGATATAGAATTTTGAAATTACCATTTCTATTTATCTAATCTACTTCTATTGAAAATCGTTTTTTATAGATGAAATATGGAAGTTAATGTTCGAAGATATCTATATAAATAAATTTTTCTAAATAAGAAGCCTAAAATGGTTGGAATTGAAACTGCATAATTTTATTTGTTGACGAAGATGATAACGCTCGATGTAAATGGTGTCTTTATCTATGTCTGTGAGATTATTAATTTACCATAGTGTAAAATTTCCATTTTAGTGTATTTAATGATTTATCATTCTCTGGATATCAGGGGATACTCAGATGTAGTGTTAGCTGAAGGATGGATCAATACTCTAGAAAAGATATTTGAATTCACGTGATATTCTAAATTTAAAAAGGTATATCTTGTAATGTAGTCTTATGAAGTTTAATCTGATTAATTATGGTCATTTGTAAATAATACTAGATAGATAGATATATATTGTAGATATGAAGGAATGAGATACATTTAAGAATCAATTTTGGGGGTGATATTTCCCAATGGTTTTTTGACATATAAGAGAAAAAATCCAATAAATTAAGGAAATATTAACAGGATTCTGTATATATGTATGAAGAAAATTTGAAAATATTGGATAGGTGGACCCTCAATTATATTAAAAAAATTAACAGTAAAATTGACATATTTTACCCTAGATTTAAAACAAATTGAAAAAGATAATATAAATTAAAATAATTTATATTCTTTCAGAAAACTATTAGTTCTACTGATAATAGAAATATAATATTTACATTCACTTACATGCCTCATAATGAGGAGAGTAAAATCTATCATAATGGTATGAAGGGAAGATGTTAAAGGCTAATAAATATTGAGGTAAGTTCCAAAAAGTTCCATATATGGTAAAATATTCTATGGAATTTTTTACACGATATTAGAAGTGATAACAATGATTTATGATTGGTCATATGGCACATTACATTAATGAAAATAGTCCTAATCAATTAATTAATTTGTTAAGATATCATCATAAAATGTTGACTTGTTTTAACTACATTTATTTTTGTAAATTTGATTGATTATGTCTAAATTCAGTTTCTCTAGATGCTAATTAGAAAGATAAAATAAAAAAGGGATTTAAAATCATTTGAGAATACTATGGATAATTCATGGATATAGGATGAAGATGTTACATGTGTATTTTTTATTTAAATTATGCATATTTCTTTTTTACTGTATAACATTTCAATCTATAATATCATAGAAATTTTCATCTTAAATGGGAATGAAATGACATAAAAAGAATATTTAATAGTTTGCGAGAACTGAGTGTTGATTTATTAAATAATATAAGATTTATGGAAATAATATATAAAATAATATATATATATATATATGGGTTATTTCTCCTTAAAAATCATCTTCAACTGTTCATGTAAGGGGTTTTTATATTCTATGTATGAATTTGATATTTTTTATCAAACTATGATTTATTAGAGAGCAATAAATGTTATATGAATTGATTTTATACCTTTTATTTGAATATTATGATGTCCATAAATATATTAAAAGTGTTAGTTAATGTTTCCTACATTCTATTTTGTAAAATAATTAATCTATTAAAATTAGTGATGAGACAATATTACATGAAAATATATATATGTATTAAAAAATTATTGTACTAGATTTATTCCTAATTTGGATGATGAGTTTACTATGGACACATTTCCCAATTCTATTCCAATTTTGAATACATCTTTGTTGAATATCACAACTAGAATATTTGGAACACCAAAATAATATGATGAAATTGTTTGGTAAATGTATCATTCATCCTTACAATTCACCATGGGGTGATATTATGTTTTTAAAATACCACACTATGGTTCCATGTGACTCTACGTTGATTACAAATCCTTCAATGGCACAACTATTAATAAAAACCCATCACTAACCCCATATTAATGATATTTTAGATTATCTCAAGGGAGATAACTATTTATTAAATATTGATATCAAGTAAAGATACAATTAGTTCACATTTAAGTTTGAAAATATCATGGAGATAATGTTCCAGAGAATATATGTGAATTATGAGCTTTTTTATATTCCCTACCATTAATCTTATTCAAAAGTTGATTTCCTAAACAATATGAATAGGGGTTTACATGTGTTTTGGAATATGTTTTTTTGTGCATAATGTTTATTTTTAGATGTATTCTAAAATTTCCAAGGATCATGAATGATATATAAGTTTTTTAAAAAAAACGATTTATATGGAAAATTTAAATAATTTTAATCTAGGTAGAAAATGATTCTTTTCCATGCACATTATATTTCTATTTATGGAACAATTATTGTCCCGAAAAATTTATATTTTTTGAATAATTTATATTATATATAAATATAAGATATATTCACAAGTTTCTTAGATAAGTGGGTTACTATAAGTGGTTTTTTGAAAAAATATATTGACCAACTCTCAAATAAGAAAAATAAATCAAAAAATATTTTAACACATCTTGATGATTTATTTGGATGAATTTTTATATGAACTAAAAATAAAAATGGTAAATGAAACATTTTTGTTTTTGAACACTAGAAATGGTAATTTTTTCAATGATAATAATTCTTCTATAAAGGGAAATGGTTGTCTTATAATTCATTATAATCATAAAATTTATTATGTATCAATATAATTGAATCCTCATGTTATAAACTTTCCCACATGTGAAACAGAGTTATATGATATGGTTTTCTTTATTAAAAATATAGATAAACAATTTATATCGATTGAAATTTAAAAGGTATACTAATCATAAAATACTTTATTTATATATGTTATATTATATTTTTTTATATTAGATAGATTCTACAAATTAAACTAAGAAATGATTTTGATTTCATGATTTATTACCATCCAGGATAAGAAAAAAAATTATGATTTGGTTTGATAATATAATAAATCAATAAAAACTATGATTATAACATGATCCTTTTTTAAATGATGTGATAACCCATATCAATAAAATTATTCTCATACGATTTTTCTATACTTTGTTTTTTGTGTTATTTTTGTCATAATTGATAAATAGAAATATGCATTCTTAGAAATTATTATATACTTTTCATTAAATGGTTGAACTATGTATACATTTTATGTTTCAAAAAATTAACATCGAAAAATGTTTTTTGTTATGTTTTAGAAATTCGGTGTGTGTTCCAATTATCTCCTTAGTGAAAAAATATTTATTGGGTGAAACTCAAAGCCCTATATTGAATTTTCACTATACGTGAAATATTATATATATATATATAATATTAGGATGACCATGGGGGGATGGATAGAATAAGGATATTATATAATTTACCATGAAATACCTGAATTTTCTGCAAGTTAATGTGAAATGATAGGTATCTTAATGGATGATTCATTATTTTCCACTAGCAAAGTGGGTATGAAAAAAAGATATGATTTTTCTATTTAATAATAGGATATTCAACTAAATCTCTTTTTATTGATGTAATTTGGGTTACTTTTAATCAATTAACTTAATATGATCATTTTTTCATATTAAAAATATTAATATATTTGAAAATACTTCCTCACAATATCTCAAGAAAATAATAGGATTCATGGAGTTATTCTTTCCCATGTATCTACTCATGATTCTATGACTACTTATAATATTTTTAATGTCCATCAGAATACATTAGGCACTGAATTAAATATAAGAATGACCATTAATCCTCAATAATATGGAAAATTATAGAGAATGGTTCAGTCATTGTAAGAGACACATTGATCTTATTAAAGGGATTTCTAGGGATATTCAGATACACAACATTCAAATATTTGTGTCTAATTATAATTATAGTTTTCATTCCAATACATTTTTTCCCCATATGAGGCATTATATGGAAATTGGTGTAAGAGTCCATATTTTTGGGATGAATAAATTGAAATAATGTTTTGGGACTATAGTTGGTAGATGATATGTTAGAAAATGTAATGATGGTTCAATAATATATCAAGACATCATAGAGTATGAGAAACTGTTATGTTGATAATCAAAGGAACAATCATTCATTTGAGGACTAATATCATGCTTTCATTAATGCATCACCAAGGTAAAATGTTACACGTTTTTGTAGAAAGATATATATAATTCCATGGTTCATTTGAACATATATATTTCTAGAAATTTTATAAATATATTCATATTGAACATTATTTTTTATGAGTTTATCCTACCTATATATTTTTTTTATGTTTAATTATGAGGGAAATCTTGTCGAGATGCATCTATTATTTTCATTCCCAAATTATTATTTTTTGAATAGCTTGTTTTTTATGAGGAACAAATATATAAAATTTTTAATCACATAGTGAATGTTTCCTGAATTATGTTCATTATTAAATAAATTTTTATGGAAACCCATATGGTTAAAGAAGAAACATGAGAATTATAAAATTCAATGAATGAAAAATATCACAACTTTTTTAAGTAATGAAGTAAATTTTAAGGTTGAATTTTTTAAAAAGGAGTAATAGTGTAAAATTTTAGGTAATATTATTATTTAATAAATCTCATTCATTATAAATATTTATGAATTATTTTTTTATGGGGTTATATTAATAATAAAAATATTTTTTAATTTCTTAATCTAGATAGAAAACATTTTTTTCATACAAAATTTGATTAAAGGAATTATATGGTTTTTTAAATATAAAAATTACAATCCTTTAGAGTATTATTTATAAAATAAGGATATATTTTTTTTGTTTTCAAATTCAATATTATCGTGTAGTTCAAATTTTATTAAAATTTTATAAAAAAATTGATTTTGGTTTGAATAGTGTTAAATAATGATTTTTGGATAACTATCATTTCAAAAATGTAGTTACAATGAAAATTATATTTTTCTTTGTTTTAAAATTTCATTATTTATATTTGATTAAAAATAATCCTATCAATTTCATTGGAAGAAAAATTACCTTTGATTTTTGTATAATAACATTTTTATACCAAGAAAAGCATTTTTCTATGAAAATATTTTTTCGACGCATTTTGGGAGATTATTCTATCAATAATATCTAGTTTTATTAAGAATATTATTTTATAAAAGGGAATTAATATTTTATATCAAAATAACAAACTTTATAAATGTGGTGAATTTTTTTTTTCATTATAAACATTATAGTTTGAAATAAATTTAGTTACCACTAGTAGAGAAAAAATAGGTTAAAATTGTTGAAACTAAAATGATATGGGTTAAAATGATATAAATATTTGTATAAATCATTTTTCAAGGTAATTTATATTCTTTATATAAAATCACATCATTTTATTTTCCTTTTTGGATCAATTTTACTTGATTGGGGAAATAATTTATTTTAATGTTTTGTAAATTTCTATTTGTGTCCTCTCCCTCACATAAAGATGGACACCCACTCTCATATCTTCTCCACCTTTTATAATCCTATTATTATGATAAATAAAAATTTAAATCAACTCATAAATTATCTTCTAGAATCCAAGATGACAATATTTATCTTAATACCATCTTAGGATTTTTTGGTATAAACATATGGTTGTTTTCTAGAAATGATGTACAATTCACAACAAAGTATTTTATTCTTTAGGAATACCATTTAACACTAAAAATATATATTAAAAGTTTTTTATTCTAACTTCAATAAATTCTTTATATTATAATATTATTATGTTTATCGGTTAACCATTTTTCATCTAGCTTTTCATCTCAGGGAAAATAGAAGCATTTCTCAATCATAATTGTGTAATCCCAATTCCACAAAGTGATGTGCTTTTTATTCATCATAGAATCAAATAGTAGAAAAAATTTACAGACCACTTAATATATATTTTATTCATGATATTATTATAATTCATGAATAATAAAGTATTATTTATTTTTTATGCTTTCCACCCTTTCAAAATTCATAGCATATTTTATGTGAATGCGTGGAATACCAAATCCATGATGCAATTGAAGTCATATTTCATTTCCAATATATAATGACAGTAATAAAAATTTTACTAGATAAAAATATGAAATGTTTAAAATATTTGTGATTTTATAAATGTAAAATATTATCTACTTTATTTCATTTTTACTTTCTGGTAAAATAAAAACATCACTCTTGTGTTCATATGGGCTATTATATCCATGAAATGACATTGTACTTTTTTCATTACTAAATTACATAGATGGATTTGAAATTTTATCTAATGTATAAATTTGATACTAAATGTTTTTTAATATTATTGAGAAAATTTAATCATAACCACAGAGAAAATAGTTAATTCATCAATGTGGGTTTGAGGATAGATACTGTAAGAACCCAAAACATCTCTCATGAATATAAAAATTTTAACAACTAAATATAAAATTGTAATATAAATATTTATAGGAAGAAAAATAATGAAAATAACTTTAAAATTGTTATCAAAAAATAAAAAAACTATATTATTTTTATTATTCAGGAGTTATAGAATTTATACAGTTATAAAAGAATTTTGATAATGGATTTTCTTTTAAAATGTTTCTTCAAATGTTTTATAATAATTTCCCACTATATCAATGTTATTTAATTCTATACTATTACTATTTTTTATTTTGAGGATGATAAATGTAAATTTTGACTATATTAGAATTTCACTACAAGAGTTGAAATATGAATCTTTACACACTCTTTTACATTTGTTAATTTCAAATTCTCATATTAATATATAAAAATAATATTTTTAAATGTATATGATCTAACGATAATTTTACAACATCATTTAAATTATTTTCAACATGATTCATCTACTAGTTTCATTTTTTATTTTCAATGAAAATATTTTTCTGAAAATATTTTGATTTTTAATTTTCAATTATTTCTCAACATAAATGAGAACATGTCATCACATTTTTTAGATAATTTAATGTATTTTGATTATTGATTACAAATTTTATTTCAAGGGTTTTTTGCTGAAAAGTTGCAGTCATAGTTTTTTCATGATATAATAATTTTCATTTCATATAGTGATATATTATACCGATGGCTCATATATGAATGGTGAGAATGATTAGAAATTTACAGTAAAAGAGACCAATATAGCACTCCAATGAATTTGGTAAAACTTTTTTCCTTAATATTTAGATGTTGTTTTCAACTAAGGAGTTTTCTGAAAAGGATTTTACTAGGATCATCTTATTTATAACATGATTGGAATCATTTTATCAATATAAATCCCTAAAATTACAATAATGGTCTGATTATTTTTGTTATGGGTTTAAAATGGTTTTCATGATAATGAATGGGTTTTCACATGTAGTTTTGATATATTTTATTTTTATAATGAATAATGTAATATAATATTTAAAAATTATAGTTTTAAATGTTTCTAACTAGACTAATTTATTTATTATATTATATCCATCATTGAGATTTTTTATCATGGAAATTTATAAAATATTTTCAATAGTGTTCATGGATGAGTAAGAATAAATAAGAAATCATGTTTGATGTCATAATGATATGTCAGGAAATGAAAATTTGCTTCATTTTAAATGGTTTATATTGTTCACAAATTTTATACTAATTGAAAGAGTCTACATTGTAATATATGATATTTTTTTTAATTATGGTGATCCTATTATCAAAAACTCTAAACATAAAAGGACTTAAATAATGAAAGAATGTGATTTTTTCTAAAAAAATAGGATTATGTAATGTTTAAGGTGGGTCCTTATATCTTGTGTTCCTCTTTATCATATAATGGGCTGATAGGTCAACACTTATTTTCAATTGATATGGTTTCTTTACTTCTATCTATACTTCAAGTTCAATGCATTTAAAATCTAGAAATTTGGATTTTCATTTATTCTTTTCATCGATGAGGTACTATGATCATTTTGACTCTAAGCCTCAGCCATAATTTCCACATTCCTAGAGTGGTAATGTATTGATTATTCATAACAATAAATCAAATACAAACATACTATCTAGATTACATTCAACTCTTTCTGGATTGATATTAAATTTAATAATTTATGATTTGTATATATGTCACACCAGTCTCTTGAAATATAATGTCTACATATGTTTAATGAAATTATTACAACTATTGAATCAATTTTAGGGTTACCGTAATTATTCTAAAGATCATTTCACTTGGGAGAGGCTTAATCTACCACAATTTCATTCATTATAATAACTTATCCAAACAACATATTCAATAAATCACTACAAAAAAATCCCTTCACCTATATAAGGCAGCGTAAACAGAGGTTCATTGACAAAAAATTATATTTAATTCCATGAAATTGTCTTCACATTAATTAGTCTAAAGTAATATCACTCACATAAGAGTTAATTTGGTGAGTGGATTAATTGGTTGTGATAACGTATTCTCCAAGCATCAATAATAGCTATATAATACTAGAAAAATATATATATATTTTATTCTGGTTGGATTGGTATAATGTATAATAACCTTCAAAATTGATGGATACGTTGACATCCCCATTATTGAAATTATATGAAAAAAATGAAAAATTCTACAGAAAAAAGTCACACATGGTAATGTTTTTATATAGCTACTACATCCATATGATCATCAGTACAATCCTTAATTGATACTCATTTTCTTTCAAAATAATGGACTATATATAAATAATATCTTTAAATATAATAACAAAATGATTAATATAATCACTAATGAAACTGTTTAGTAAAAAACTGAATATTGTGATTGAATTAAAAAAATTGAATCACAAAAAATTCATTGTTTCTAAACCTCATGTAGATGGATTCCTTGGAAATGTTTTCTCTTCTTACCCTTAATGGATAGAATCCAGATCATATCTCAATCTTTAAAAAATGTCTATTTCCATGTAATTTTTAGTAAAAACCATCAATATCGGTAAGAAGATATTTTTTCTTGATTGTGATCTTTTATGTTCCACGTATTCAATGTAAGGCCACACAAATCCATGATTAGTCATAACAAGAAGAATTGGTACTCACTATGGTGATGTAGTTAGTCAAATGAATCTCTTATCAAGATAATCCAAGAGTTTCCTCTATAATTTCATTGATCCAGTCCCTGCTATTCTCAAGTAATAATTTCAAATAGTTTTAGTAGTCGGCATGAACTCTATTTTGATACTAAAAATCAAGATTTAAAGGATCAAGATATTATAGAATAATTCCAGCATACTCTTAAAAAATAGGAATATATTGGATGTCGGGTTTCTCCACAACCATCTAAGATAAATACCCCTTTTGAATAAGATTTTGGAGCCATATAGTGGATGCAATTTCCATTAGAGATTCATATTTATATACAAACTTGTCGATGACCATAAGTTCATTCATAATATATAATGTGACTTCCCACCCACACCAACTGATATAGAACACATATAAATAATAATAATCCTTTTAAAAATTAGCTCATATTCTACTAAAAGTAGAATATTGATATTCTGAGGAATTAAAATACAATAAACAAAAATTAGGTATGATTTATAGTCTTGATATGATATCACTATACCATAAGATATTTTTACTAATAATTAAATATCAAATCATTATGTCAATAGTGTGATACAATTAGAAAATCACTCATATATATAATAGAGTTAGTGGATCTAGAATCAATTTAGCCATTATTACTTCAATAGTGTAATGCAAATGTTCCTTTCAAAACATTTTTGCCATACCTCACATCAGTAATATTTATTTCATCATAATTTACTATGTCTATGTATATAATAATTTCATATGTCAATAATCTTTATTAACGCTCAAAATAAAGCATCAGGAAGCAAAATTTCCATACTACATTCATTTGAAACACTATAGTGTACATCTGAAATTATATGGATCATCCTCCCTATTTTAATCAATAGTCATATCCATCCAATCACATTGATATTTGATTTTATGAAAGACATTATACCCAATCATAAATCATTTACAATTCACCTCAATACAATTTCCTTATCATGTCTTCCCAAAATTATTGTATAATGTAAGTATTCTAATCTTCAATATATTGTTTTTATAATTATTATTTCCATTGAATTAAATATTTCATTTCATATCAGAACTATGAGATTAATGAGTGACTTTGATATCAATTTCTATATAAAGAGTAAATTAATTTATTTCCTCTTAAATACTTATTTATCTCATGGATTATAACCTCTAAATTCATAATTTTAGGCTAATAGTGAATTAATCAATCTTGATTTTAGGTTTTATAACAATAATGGAATTACAATGTTATAATGTTTGAAAATTTTCCCCAATGTTTCTAATGGAATTATAATCATTATTATTTAGCTAAATGAACTGATTTTTAATTCGATTATGAATAATATAGGGTGTTTAATTGTTAAAAACAATATTTTCAACCAATCCAACTATATAGTGTCAATTTCATAATGATTCCTTCTATTCGTGATAAGATTCCACCATTGATGTACTTATCATTGTAAATGATATAAAAAATTATAAATTTTTCATGTTATGAATACTTGAAAATGTATTATATTATTTTTGTGGGTCTGGTCCAATTCTTTGAATATAGTTGATTAGTAAACCCACTAAAAGATTGTAGATTTTACATATTTAATGAATCAAAATAAAATTGGTCCCTCTTTTTCTCATGTGCATGCTCAAAAACATTCCCTAATTGTGAAAGACATATATGATTTGGAATAATATTTATAGTTATATAACCGTAACATGTTGTTTCCTAGGTTGAAAATAATTTCATTTCTATAAAATTCAATATTAGCATTGTATATTCTTAATCCATCCATTGAAAATAATAAAATATCATTATTTTATAATCAATAGTCACTGTAAGAAACCATATAATCATAAAAGTCATTTTTTGGAAATCTATATAATTACATAATATTTTCAATCTTGGAAACTTAAACTTTATCCATGGTCATCCATTGTCATCATATATTAAAACTATTCAAAGTGGATCCCAATGGAAATTTTATTTTAACCAAAAAAATTAGATTAGATTTAATGGGAAAGTGTAACGCCCTGACCCTAGATACCAAGAGTCGGTTCATTATTAAATAACTTTGTCCCGATCACAAAGGATCAAATCCTGAATGAATGATCACTTTAGTAGCCCTGTAAGTACTACATATATATATATATATAAGTTTTACATTAAATCATGAAATGAAAAAAAAATTATGTCCCCTTCGAACACACTCATTTCCCTTAGCCTATTCCACCAAGTAAATCGTAATATAATTCTTCACATCTTGGAAAAAAACATAAGATAATGGTGAGCTCAGATTCTCAGTAAAGATAACAATACGAAAAAACTATCATAAATAAGAATAAACATTTAAGGCAATGTATAAGACTAAAACAAAAGCCTTTTAAACATAAAATTCAGCATAATATGAAAAAAATAAGTCAAATATTAACATTTACATATTCAAATGGATATTCTACTACTAAAATAATCACAAGTAACATCAATATCAAATTTCATAATGATGGAATGCTTAATTATGTACATCATAATCACATAGTCAAGGCTTCGTGCCAAGACTAAAAAAAATTGTCAATCCCTTATTCCAATACACTAGTTTATCACATTAGACCTACCGTTTCATTGATGAGCTATATCGGGCTCCACCTGTCATATACTAAGTTCAATGAATTCATCATTTTAAAAAGTTGAATCATAATATATACAATCGTATTAAAAATAAGAAATGAAGTGTCAATAATTTTACCATAAACCATGAATGTCATAAAAATAACACATCCATAGTCAAACATATCCCAAATCCTTCAATATAATATGAATGAATTTATCATAATAAATAAACATCAAAAAATTATAAAATCCATCAAAGGATATTGATATTAATGAAATAAAAACTATTTGAGAGAAATATCTCCTTCAATTTTGAAATCATTTAAAAGTAATATAATTTTAGAAGAAAACATTTATATTGAAAATATGGTTGTAATCTTGTAAGGGAAATATCAAAGTCATTATAATGGTGGAAAATATCTATACTAGCCGTATACGTTAAAAAACGTACCTTAATGCATCGAAAAGGTCAAAAAGTATCGTGTTTGGAAAAATATGGAATGATTAATTTAACTTTTTTTTATAAAAGTAAATCTATGGAATAAATGACTTTAAACCATATTCTAGAAAATATTAAAAATGATCTAAAATACATTTTTATGAAACACAAATGTGGATGAAATAGAGGTCCTAGTAGATACTCACGTATAAACAACCTCAGATAATAAAGAGATTTTAAAATTAAACCTTACCTTGTACTTTTCCATTACCAAGGGTATGTTAAACTCCTCAATATTGGGGAAATATTTCTTAATAAATTATAAAATAACCACATACATAAGTATGATATCATATATGATCTTCTAATATTTCTTTGTTAATTATATTTCAATAGTATCATCATTTAGGGTGTTAACTAATTCATTTTCCTTTATATGAATTTTTACTTAAGTCATGTTTATTATGGATTATATGTATTTGATTAATATCTATAATGATATTATTTTCTTAATAATTATTTTTCTAATCATTAAATTAAATTTATTCTTGAGTGGTTACGATGGGGAATGAATCTCATTGCCTTCCTAGAGTTGGTAATCTATACGTACATACGAGCGACAATACCAATCTATTGATTGTTAAATATTTTTTAATTGGATGGTATATCATATATAAATAATCATTAATATATTATATTTATTATTTAACTCAATTTTACTCATTATTATAACCATCAAAATAATTATTTATTGAATAACAAACTACACCACGACGTGGAGATGATAAGTCATACGTACACTTGTATGATGAATTTTTCCTTCATAGAATGAATTGAATAATGAATATGGTTTATCCATACTTATAATAACATAATAGTGGGTATAAGTTATTGGAGGTACTATTTTGGTATGGATGAAACAAATAAATAGGTAGTGGAAGAAGAAAATAACTTTAAATGATGTGATGAAATTATTACCTCTTCTTCAGGTGCTTCCTTTTAATTTGAAGAAAAGGGATCCTTAGGATGCATTTCTGACAAATTTAAGGCCTCAATGTTTAGGTGAGGGTAGTTGGGAGGATATTTGAAAAGGGTTTGTCCAATAAAAATGACTTTAGACATGTGATTTTGAGATAAGGGAATGTACCCTTTTATAGGAGTGGTGAGGGTTATTTTAGGAGAAGCTTGAAATATAAATTTATTATTAAAAATATTTGGTATATACTTGCTCTAAAAAGAATTTGTTCTAGGATAAGGTGGTTTTGGTTCTAAAAGCACTCAACCAATATGTTTTAGACTTTTTTAGGTCACCATATTAACCATATATTTTAGATTTAACTCTTAGTTAAATAATTAATCTTTAACAATGTCTCCGTGTATTTTAAAATTACATGGTTAATAAACAAATTATAAAATTCCAAGAGAACCCAAAGTTGTTCATTTATGAAATATATATCATTATGTAAGTACTTTTTACTGGACATAGATTTTTAGGAATATTATATCATTTAATAATATAAAATGTTTTATAAAAACTCATTTATTTCAATTTTGATACTATTTAGTATTTAGTTTTTGTGAAAGTTAAAAAAACTGGATTAATTCAAAACAATACATTAAATCAATACAAACATTTCATATGAACAAATAAATTTCTTGTAATGCATCAAAATTCTAAATTTACATTTATTTGTATATTTATAATATCAATTACTTTAATCATTCATTAATAAGGTAATTACTTCATCATCGTCGTGTCATAAATAAATTTAATTATTTAATGTATAAAAATTATAAATAAAATAACTTTAATTAGGAAATATTTTTATATTTCTAATTAATGTTTATAGTAAAATTTATCTTACTTATTTTCCTATATTAAGAATGTATTATTTAAGAAAATTTGAATATAACACTTTTACCTTTTCTGTAAATAAACTCATAATAAATGTCATAATCTAATACAAGTGTATCAAATGGGATCAAATATTATTCTTAAGGATAATTTTCATCAAAATGAAGATATAAAATAGAATTAGCACTTTTGTTAGGGTAATAATAGTATCAATTAATCATTAATTACCCTATTTACTTTTAATTTTGGTAAATAAAAATCAAAAGTTATTATTCTCCCAAAATTATTTTCATCCTATTGTACCACATTTTACATACTGTTGTCAACCATGTCTCTATGTTTTTTGAAATTAAATTCACTAAGGTAGTAAAATCAAATATTATGCAAATTTGAAAATGTTCCTAGAAGGTGGGTAAAAGATGTTAAATAGTTCTATAAAATTTTATACATATAATATTATTATAAAATGACTACAATAAATTAGATTGAACTAGTATATGTATTATTTATCTGTTTATAGTTAAAAAAAATTAAATAAAATATATAATTATTTAAATACAAAGTTTATTTTAAATAACAACATTGTTTTTTACTATTGATAAAATAAGGAATGTTTTTAGAAAAATACCAAAAATTCATCCTAAGATAATTTTGATATTAGGAATCCAATAATGAAGTCCATTTTGAAAAATAAAATTTATAATATTTCTAAAATTTAGTGTTACTATTCATAATGACTAGTTTTATTGGTCATGGTGTGTTAGAACTTGATGTTGCATACAACAAAAGTTATAGTATTCTTAAAAGAGAAGCATACCATGAATCATTGGGGTGTTACATTATTTTCTCTATCAATAAATTAGGTCCTCGCAATTTGAAATTGTTCCTTTAAAATAAAATTTTAAAATGAATAGAAAATACATTTGTGGAAACCCACATATGAAATAAGGTTAATAAAAATTAGTCTTAATAAGAGAGAAAAGGAAATGAAAAAGTAACCATAAATTTAGGATTTTGAATAGGGGAACATTGTTAGAAATTATAATTGGAGGAAAATGTAAATATTTATAAGGATTGATTGAGGACATCAATCACAAACAAGTGAATAGAAAATTGAGGGTCTCAAAGCCATAAATCTATGATGATTTAAAATATAATTAGCTAAAAAAGATATTCGGATTAAAAAAATTGTTTTAAGATCCTTTACCTAAATTTTATGTATTAACATCATCATAGAATGAGTTAAAAGAATACATGATATGTTGATTTCAGTGCATTAACTAATTTCTTCCACAAACTCATCTTTCACTCCAAAAGAAAACATAACTACAAAATATTACATTCATCCTATTCATATAGGGTTCCATATATAAACACATAACATTTAAATGAATTTTTTTTTGTAATAACTAGGGACTTCCTTTAGGCTAGTGGTAGGTAATAAAGCCTTGTTGCACTTTGGTTGTGGGTCTGATTCCTCCTGCTTTGTCTGATGTGACAGCTTATTGCCCAACTTGCAGGTTGTCCATTTTAAAAAACAATAGAAGTATATTATTCCAAAAATAATGTTATGAAATGTTTTGTCCTTAAAAAATACTAACCAAAGTTCAACTCAATCCATTCCAACAATTATAGATATCCAAAATAGTTCTATCCAAACTCCATATAAAAGGTCTCTAAAATCTAAAATCAATTTTAACATCATATTCCCCAAACAATGTAATGTTTCTCTTATTCTCACATAATGAAACTATGATTATCTTCATCATATAAAAACCTTAATAAGAATAGAAATTATTGTCGTAAAATCATTATATATTTCACATTATTCTTATTTCCAGAATATAATTCTTGAATCCAAAATCACAAATACATTAATAAGTCCACTTCAACTATAGTAACATCATAATCATGTCCTTTCTCCATTGGCCTTTTCTGAGGTAATTTTCCTTGGTTCATAGGGAATTCATTTCTATAATTCCCCTTTTCTCTACAATTGTAGCATTCAATATTGACAACCTCTTTATTTCCCATGCAATCACGATCCTGGGGACTTTTTTCTCCACATTTGTCACAAACTCTCATTATTTTTAGCCATGTACAGGGTGTTTATTCCCCCATTTATCACATAAGTGAAAAATCGTCTTTCAATTTCCACATTATCTATCTCTTGCTCCACTGTTCTCTTCTTATCTTTCTTTACTTTAATATCATAAGGCTTAGAGAATTATTTTTCTCTCTTGATAGCACACATGACTATATATTCATATGATGAGTGTATTATGAGACCAATGCTCGATGGAGAAATAGTTTTAACCCATCAAATAATTTATCAATCTTAATTCATGGGATACATATATAATCTGAAGCATTCCTTATTATCCTTTTTAAGTTAGCCTCATACATTGTGACATTCTCATCCTCTTATTGTCTTAGACTCATAAATTTCCATTCCATATTCACTCGATGGTCACAAGGAATGTATTATTCAAAGAAAATATTTTTATACTCCCTGAATTCTATATTTTATACTTTTCCATCCACCTTTGGGTTTTTAATTAATTATTAGCATTGATCTTCATCCCCAGTGAGATGATATGATACCATGAAACCTTTTTCCCTTTCGATACTCCCCAAATAATGAAATTTTGTCCCCAAGGAACTCATAAATTGCTCAGAAAATAATGGATTTACAGTCCCACAGAATGTTGGTGGTTGTTTCCAAATGAATCGATCAAACATTGACCTGCTACGTTGTGGATCCGGGTGCTCTATACAGGTAAGGTTATTATTCAAAACCCAAGTGATTTGTCCCAGTATGGTTATATGTTGTTCATCACCGGTTTCATCAATAGCTCCACTATAATTATATTAAGTAGGAGAGGAATCCCTACATGGATTACATGTATTTATATGGTTTCCATTCTTTCTAGTAGGTGACATTTCAAAACAATGGCATACACTAGATTATTTTATAAATCACAATCTATAATTCCAAACTAGTAAAATACATATCTTAAATTGAATGGTTTATATATATAATCCATAACCATAAAAAAATTTCTTTGAGGATGTATTTAATAATAAATCCTTCATAATAGTATTTAAATAAATTTGAATAATCTTAAACATATCCCCCTGGACTATCGTCACCAAGAGGGCGTCATGGAATATTGTCGTGTACTATGATAACCGGGTCACGCCCGAAACTCCTAGATAGATTTTTCACTCAAAGGAACATTTTTCCTAGACCCACCTCTAATAGCTCATATCTAGATTATAATATATTTCTTGGAAAATACACATAATCTCTACATTACCAAAATTTGAGGAAGTTATTCTAAACTAATCATCAATGTATATCTTAGAGTAATGTTCTCTTATCATAGTTTTTATAAATCTAGCTTCCATGGTTTTTACTAAACTTCCTCAAATATCAATTGTAACACCCCGACCCTAGTTACCCAGAGTCGGTAAATTATTACATAACATTGGCATGATCACAAGGGATAAAATCCCTAAATACCGATCAGTTTAGTAGACTTGTAAGTACTAGATACAAAGATAAGTTGTACCTTACATCATGAATTAGAAAAAAAATTGTTTCCTATTTAAACACAATCATATCCGTTAGCCTATTTTTGCAGGTTAATCATAATATACTTCTTCACATCTTGGGAATAGAAAACATAAGACATCGGTGGGCTCAAATTCTCACTAAGGATAAAAATATAGCAGAAACTTTCATAAATAAGAATAATCATTTATGGAAATGTATATGACTAAAACAAAATCATTTTAAATGTAATCTTTAGAATGGTATAGAAATTATAATTCAATTAATTCAATTTTCTTATTCGAATGGATATTCTACTAGTAAAATAATCAAATGTATTATCAATACCCAATTTCATAATGATGGATTACATAATGTCGGACATCATTACCAAATAATCAAGCCCTCGTGCCAGGAATACAAATAAGATTTTGTCAAGGCCTTGTGTCAAGACACTTGATTGTCTCATGATACCTATCGATGCATCTAGGAACTATAGAGGGATTCACCCATTACATACTAAGTCCAATGCATTCCTCATATGGAATGATTGAAACATTATATAAACATCCATATTAAAAATAGCATATAAAATTTTAATACTTTAACCATAAAAAATTAATGGTATAAAAACAACACATACATAGTAAAACATATCACAAAAAATCCAATACAATATGGATGATTTTATCATAATAAATGAACTTCAACAATTGTAAAAACCTTCAAATGATGTTAACATAGATAAAATCCAAACTATTTGAGAGAAATATTTCCTCTTATTTTGAAGTCATTTAAAAGACACATAATTATAAAATAATACATTTATTTTGAAAATTTCTTATATGCATGTAAGTTATCCTTCGAATGTGTTATAATAGCGGAAAATATCCTCACCTGCCGTATGAGTTGAACAAATAATTCTTACTATAATTCGAATAAAAGGACATAGAGTACCTTGTTTGGAAAATGAAAAAAATATTACATTAAATTTTTTTTATAAAATTCAAAAAACGGTATAAATGACATTAAACCATATTATAGTAAATATAAAAAAAAATTGAAAAACATTTTTATGAGACATGGATGTGGATGATAAAGAGCTCCCAATATATATTCACGTATAAACAACCTCATACTATAAAGTGATTGTAAAATTAACCCTTACATTGTACTTTTCATTGTTCATGGGTACGTTAACCTCCTATATAAAGGATAAATATTTGTTATTAAATTATACAAGAACCACATAAATAAATAAGATATCAAATATTATCTTTGAATGTTTCATTGTTAATGATATTTTAGCAGTATCATCATTTCAGGTGCTACCTGATTCATTTTTTTTGTTATGTAAGTCATGTTTTTTATGGATATGATGTATTTGTTTAGTATAAAAAGTTATATAATGTTATTAAAAATAATTTATTTATTCATAAAATGAAATATATTCTTGATTGGTTACGGTTGTGAATTAATCTCATCATGTTCATGGAGATGGTAATCCGTACATATGCACGAGTGACAATACCATTCTACTTATGATGAAATAATATGTAATTGGATGGTATATCATATATAGAAAATAATTAACATATTATATTTACTATTTAAATCAATCATACTCATAATTATACCCATCCGAATAATTAATTGTTGAATAACCAACTACCCTATGACGTGGAGATAGTAGGCCTTACGTACACACGTATGGTGTCATTCATAGGGTGGATAGAATAATTAATATCTTCGTACCTTACTTATAATAAAAATACAGTGTGTATAAGGTACATGATTTATTATTTTTCTATGCATGTAACAAATAAAGAGGAAGTGGAAGAAAAAAAGAACATTGAAAGAGGTGTTGAAATAATTAACTTTTCTTCGAGTGATTCCTTTTGATTTGATCAAAATGGGTTCTTTAAGAGGGATTTATGATCTAAGTATGGTCTCTAGGATTAATTGAGGATATTTGGGAGGATATTCGATCTGGTTTGGTATGAGACAAATGGAATTGGATGTGTGACTTTGAGAGAAGCAGAAGTGCCCTTTTATAATGGAGGTGAGGGTCAGTTTAGGAAAATCATGAAATAATAATTTATTATAGAATCATATTCGGTTTATAATGTTTCCAAAAGGATTTATTTCTAGGATATTGTGGGGATGGGTAGAAAAAATTTCAAACAATAGCTTTTAGTCATGTTTTGGTCACCGTATTAACCGAATATTTTAGATTTATCTCTTATTAAAATAGTTAAACTTTTACAATGTCTTCTTCTTTATTTATATTAAAATATAAATTAAAATACTCTAAAATTCCAAGAGAACTATAAGTGGTTCATCAATGACATATATATCATTATGCACATCCTTTGGATAGACATTAACCTTTTATGAATATAACATAATTTAATAATATATTATTTGTTTTAAAAACCCATTTGTGTTAATTTTGACAGTATTTACTATTTGTTTTTTTTGATAGTAAAAAAAATTATTACTTTTAAATAAATACATTCAATAAATAGTAAAAGTTCATATTAACCATGAAAATTGGGGTAATGCATCATAAGTATCAATTTACATTTATTAGGATATTTATAATATCAATTATTTTAGTCATTCATTAATAAGGAAATTACTGCGTCATAATTGGGTCATAAATAAATTTAATTATTTAATGTCTAAAAACAATAAATTAAATACATTTATGTAGGAAATTTTTTTTCTTTTTAATTAATATTTATATTCGAATTTATCTTATCTATTACTTTATATTGAAAACGGATTATTTACGATATTTAAAATTTAACACTTCTAAATTTTATTTAGATAAATAATAATAAATGTCTTAATATTATCCATGTAGATCAAATAATGTCATATTTTATTCCTAAGGTTTATTTTGGTCTAAATGAACTTATCCTATAGAATTAGGGCTACTTTAATGGTACTTATAATATCATTTTTACCTTTAATTACCCTATTTAATTTTAACCATGGTAAATAAAAATCAAAAGTTACCATTCAAAAGAAATTTATTTTAATCCTATTGAACAACATTTTAAATACTAATGTCTTCCTTGTTACTCAAATTTTTGAAATTCAATTCAGAGAAGTAGTAAAATTATGTTTTATGTAAATTTGTAAATGTTCCTAGAAGGTGGGTGAAAGACGTTAAAATGTTCAATAAAATATTATACATCTAATTTTTTAATAAAATGTATCCAATTAATTACATTGAACTAATACAGTTATTATGTATCCTTTGTGATGTAAAAAATTTATGTAAAATAAATAATTATAAAAAAACTCCCTTTTAATCAATAATGCTATGTTTTTCACTTTTCATCAAAAATTGAATGATTTTAGAAAAAATCTGAAAATTCTCCCTAAGATAATTTTGATATTATGAATCCCAAAATAAAGTCCATTTAGAAAAATAAAATTTATAAATTTTCATAAAGTGGGTATTACTATTCATAATATCTTCTTTGATTGGTCATAGTGTGATAAAACTTGAATTTGTGTACAATACAAGGTATTGTATTATTCAAAGAGAAGCAGGTCGTGGTAGCATGGGGTGTTATAGAAATTGTTAATCCATAGGCCCAAAAATCATGCTCATTGATGATTGAGTGAATAACCAATCAACCAATATTTTTTTTTACCTAATGGTGAATTTTTTCCACAATCACATCCTTATAATGTTATCTTAATCAAGATTAATTAAATTGGAAAACCACATTTTTTTGTAATAATAATTTTTTATGTTATTAGATTAGATAGGTTAACCTATGAATTAAAACCTTCGACACCATTAGAGGGGAGTTTTAAAATATATGATGATGTTTTTCATTTTATTTAATGATCTTGTTTCCACTTTATTATGAATTTATTAATCAAATAATATTTTATCACTCAAACAAAAAACACAGATAAAAATAAAAGTGAATTATAACATGATAAAATTTACATTTTCCACTGCAAGGGGATATGTCAAATGAGCATACACTAATAAATGATGGGTGTACATAAATACACTATACTCTACAATTATTTTTGGATTAGGAAGTTTCATCCATTGTCACTCACTTCTTGGTTCCCTACCATTACATAATTTATGGTTGGCTAATTACCACCCAAGGTTCTCTTATTTTTTACGCTATATTTTCTAACTATTTTTGGTTGAAAATGTTTTTTCATCACAGGAGAATTCCCAGAGTCACTTTTTAATTGATAATGTGGTTAATAGTTCTTACTGAGTTCAAATTAATTAATGTACACCTAATGTGAATAACCAATAATTTTATACGACTATCTAGTTTTTAAATAATTTTGTACAATATCATGAAACACTAAATTTATTATGACACTCTAAATTTTCACACAACACTCATCCTTTCGTGAATCTCACATGTTCTGTCTATACCAAATATACATTCCTTTCACTACTGATGTGATCATTACGACTTTTGAAAATAAATTACTTCTCCTAAGAAATATTCTAATGAATACATACATGAATATATATTACAAAAACTATCAAAATACCTCCACCTAAAAATTTCATCCATTATTACATTATTTAAAAAGTATGTTCAAGAATCAGATTTATGAAATCAATGACTTTAGATATATGATAAATCTAGTGGTTGAAAACAAGGGGGATTAATATTATTATCAGATATTATTGTCCCTTCACACATAATTCTTCTATTCCATCTATCATTCTCATAGTTTGCTTGGTTTTCATAATATTAATTACTAATAATGATTTTTATAATTTAATAAACTTTTATCATCAAGATTAAATTTTAATTTCCCCTATTCCCATAATAGTCTCTATTGAAAAAATTGAACTTCTAAAAAACCATATAACATTTTTTTTAAATCCATATTCCCGATTTAAATAAGGAAACCAAAATTCATATATTTCATGAAACAATTTGAAAATAACAATACCTATTATGTAACATTTTTTATTTTAAAATAACCTTTGAATTGAAAAATTTACATTATTTAGATTGCAATCATGATGCTCACACAATTTATTTTATAATAAATATTACATTTATAAAATTTCCTATATAAACATATTGGAGACATTTTTTTACTTCTAAACCCAATCCATGAACTTCATAATCCTTAAAAATGTACAAAACTACTGAAGCAATCAAAACAAACCATAAAACTCTATCATATATCACCATGTTTCTAAAATTATCTCCCAATATCTTTGTTGATAATATAATCGAAAATTAATTTTTACTCACCACTCCAAATAACATATAATATATCCTTTATCACTCCAAATCTATTTTAAGGTGCTTGGTCATGAAAATTAGATTTCAATATAGAAACCCATTTCCCCAAAATAATTGACAACATTTTTTTGTCTCCATGAATTAAGAAACATCCACACCTATTATCATCACCGTATCTCTATAGATACTATCTACACATAAAATAATCGCAAAAAACTACCATGAATGTGAGATTTATTTGAATCATATATACTCATTTTTGGTAGAGTAGAATATACAAAACATTTAATTTTATATAATTTCTCTCCAATATTGATTTTTCACCTAATGATAAATAAACATCCAAAAATGAAAAAATGCATGTAGGAAAATATATTTAGGGAAAAGGGGATCATATAAGCATCTATATTATCAGGTAGGTTTATAAGTATCATGCATCAACTAATACTAATCAAAAAAATTTGGGGAATGGGTTTTTTCATGATATAATCTACATACCCATTCGTTTCATCATGATTTATAGTTACTATCCATTACTCATTGTTTTAATTAATAAAATGATATTTTATGTCAACATTTTTGTTTCATGAGTGTTCTAATGGATTATTTATGAGATCAATTTCACTCTTGTGGTATTTGAAGATAATTTAATGTTCTTTGACTATATCTCCAATTTATTCTAACTCTATATTCATCAATAGAAGATGAACACATTCTTGGGTTATCGAGATATATTATTCTTATAAAGTAATACATAATGTGATCTATAATTTTATCTTATCCAACACATACAATTATTCTTTTAAATTAACAGAAGACCACATAAAGATATACAATCCATGCATCCCTGATCAAATTCATATAATAAATGGGTGATAAATCATAGTTATTCCATGAGTCATAGAGTAAGAAAATATTAAGAGCACATTGGATGTACCACATAACATCATTAATTTCTATGAGATATTTCCCATTTCTATTAATCTAAAATTAAGATGATAAACATGTCGAAAATCGAATAACTAGTCATGATGCATTCAATTATTGAATGTATCCAATTATCTTCATTTATAAATTTGGGTGTATAGATCCCTCATCCCCACACTCCCAAAATTTATCCCCCATTTCAATTAGAGACAACATTTTGTTTTAGTAAAACATGATTCATATTTTTTGAAGAATTATAGAAAAAATTTTCTGTGGGTAAAAAATTTATCATCCATTGAATCACATCTAGACTAAAAAATATCAATGCTTTAAAATAATTAACATCTAAAATATTATGCTCATATCTATTTCATATTCATCCACTAAAAATTTATTACGTCTACAAAATATGATTCCATTAACATAGATAACCATAATTAACATTACTTCTTGGGGTATTCTTATACAAAAATTTGGATGTACTCAAACACTTTCCAATTCATGATTTCTTAATTATGATCTATTTCTCTCATACCGTGACCTTACTTGCTGCATCAAATGGTACAATTATTTTTCAGTCTATAAACGTTGGTTTAATAATTTCCAATCTTGAATCTGAATGCTTGTGTGAAATATCCCCCAAATTATGTGTGCATTTCATTAATTTCATTTTTACAGCCATTTGAAAAACTATTAATCCTCTTTGAATAGAAATTCAAAGGTTGACCATGATGGAATCAAGATGATCAATTAGAGAAAATGTTTCATCAACATCAATGACATCAATTTTTAAAATCATTTTCACAAAATATGTGGCTTATTTCGAATCACATTTCAACTCAGAATATACATATTCAAAGAGATCCATTTTTTCCTCAAGACATAGTGATGTTCTATCATCTTTACAAGATCTCATGTTTGGTTTTTTAATATTTTCCAACTCTTCATTAATTTATTTATTTCATGACACTTCTTTTTCTAACTAATCAAATTTATTGACTCCACTATGGATATAAAATCAACATGTTCTATACACTTCATCACAATTATCAGAGTTGGAGATTCTGGATTACTAATTATATTATATAGATCAATGTACACTCTTAAATTTCATATTCAAGGTACATGATGACTTTCATTAATAAATGTTTCTTTCTCTGTTGAATATTATAAATATCATCCATTTTTTAATTTCTTAAAATTTGTTAAATCATCCACTATATTAGTATTTGAATAGATACCATTTTTTTACACCTTCTTCTTTATAAAAAATATCAATAATTTCATTCTTGGTTGTTCTTAGATCATTAATTTTTGTGATCATTAAATCATTTCTCTCTAAAATACATTACATTTTTATTATTGTATAATTTTACTATGATACCTTTCATATAGAATCTAATAAATACCCATTTACCTTATTCATATCCATGCATTCATTCATTTAGGATTTTTTCGGATTTATTATATTCTTTATAATCATTATTTTACTTTACTATGGGATTCTTCCCAAAACAAATTTTGAAAGGTGTTATGTCATCACTTTGATAAAATTCTATGTAGTTTTGAAATAGTATTCACATGTAATTTTACCAATTCAAAAACCCACATTATTATTTTTTGGATATGGATGGTGATACCTAATGTTTAATTCCATTTTTAGGATATTTCTCTAACTCAATGATTGGGAAATCATTTTCATTACCTGAGTAAAAAAAATTAATAGTGTGTTGATCTTAATATTCATCACTACTCAGGTATCTCTTAATTAATCTGATTGGAACTCACATTCATTACAAAAAAAATGACACACACCATTTATCTATATATAACAACACAGAGAAGAAATTTTTTTTTTCAAAATATGCCATCGATATGGTCGTTGTAGCACACACATCTATGTTAATCAGATTGATTATATTTGATTCTCATTTAATCTTTAGTCGAAAAGGTTTTCATTCCATATTTCCAGTCCTATAGTCATCACACATTCATTCATGATCACATTTTATATTAATAAAATACACTAAAAATATTATCATGGTAAATATATTTATTTTCAATTGGTTATTTTGTCCAATACAATGATTAAAAAATATATGTTCGACCTAAAATATCTGAATTTGGATATCTCTTTGTTTTCCACATAGAATATATCATCATTGGTTTTCTATCATTTCATAACCTAATTATATTCCATTCATTTCAAAATTATTAGAATCTTATTCATAATAAATATAATTTTATTAAATGTGACTTTAATTCCAGAGTAACATAGTTCATACACACTAAAGTTATTGTGACATGATCCATCAATATAGTGATGTCTAATATTCATTATTTTATCTCTAGAAGTTTTTCCCTAACATGGATTTTAAGGGTCCCTCATTCCATAAACACACTATACCATAAATTATTCCAATTTATTTTTTTATATCATTCATATTATTAGTAATATGGTATTACCACCAACTTAAAAAAATCCAAGTGGTGATACAATTTATTTCATTGATAGATACATATATAATAATCTCCTTCATTATCATCATGTTTTCTATCCATGAGATATGTGGTTTAGTTTCATCATAAAACTTCCATCCATTAATATCTATAGAACATTGTGTGTAATCATACTAATATTTATCCTAAAATTGTTTGAATTAAATTATTAAATATATATTACTTGGTAGAATTTTCCACTTTCATCATTAATTTCTATATATGGAAACACCACATCCATTTTCATAATAATTAATAGATTTATGACCAAATTTAAAACAATGAATGATTTATCAATAGTATGAATTACATATCCAAAATGATGGATGTAATACATTTCCCCATTATATTCCTCCATGTTTTCTCTATTAAAACAACATCTTGATTCCTCATAATAGGAAATGGTTTGACTACTATTTCCAAAAAATTGTAATTATAAAAGAAAAAATATATTCTCTTCTACATTCAACCACATGTATCCAAGTATTGAAAAAATATTTTTTTGTTGGTGAACACTTTTTGATTTAGTGGTGTTTCCAATACTATAAATTCCTTCATCAAGGGTATTATTTTTCCACAAATGTTATTCATTAGTCTTGATTGTATGATAATCAATATTCTACTTTCCATTGTCATAATCTTGTGATTCCACCCACATATTTGGCTCATGTAAACTGGTGTTGAGGTCATTAATCACCTTTTTAGGTTAATATATATTTAGATTCTAGTTAAAATATTTTTCCAAACATTCTAAACTAACAAAATCATCATTCAACTCCACTTGAATTTGTCTAATATCTTCCTTGAGTTGGTCTACATAATCAAAGGATTCCCTTATCAAACAGTTAATCTTATTTTTTAAGTATATGAATATGTTCTCTCAATGATTACCATCATGATCCACATTATGATCGACTATCAAACATCTATTATTGACATTTTTTTCAGGTTGTTTTTTTAATAATAACCATCATTGAATCTTTAATATCATATTTTAATTTCCTCTAGTTAGTCATTATAATCACTTTATTCATTCCTTAAATGGATTCTACTATGCATTTTACATCAAGATGATACCCCTATTATAGATGTAATGTTTCTTCATGTATTACATTATACTTGTATTTCAACTTATTCATTATCAAATATTATCGGGCTACTTGAAAAAATTTGAATTTATTTTTAATGTCGAATGGATACAAGTTCTATCTTTCATTGAATCTTACATTTCCGAATTTTTATTTCTATAGTGATCATTGATAAAATTCTAACATCTATATCTTCTCAATTTTCATAATTATTAACATTATAATTCTAAGTATACTTAATTCCACTTCCATACGGGTATGAAATAAGGTGTCATTATTGTCCATTCCCATTTCATATATTACACAAATACAACGAAGTTCATAAAGTGATAGTTGGGTCATATCCTTCTCATTATGGGTTGAGACAATACGAATGTAATGGGGATGAAAAAATGGTAATATTTTATTTAATATCTATATACATTATTTATTGATCATATCCCAGGATAACTATGATAACCTATTCTATTCGATTAAATAAACTATCATTATTTTCATTCAGACTCATTTGAATATCGTAAAGTCTAATTTTCATCACATAGATCATTTTGTCCATCACCAAGATATCTTATTCACATATATTTTTAAATTTGTACCATATAGAGTTATCCATAGTTAATCTATGTACATTGATATAGATTTGATTTTTCAAATCTCCGATAATGGAACATATTGACATTGTATATTCATCAATATGTTTTCTATCAGTTTCTGACATAGAAAATCCTGTCATAATGTTGACCAAAACCCCTTTTTAAATAGAAAAAATAACATCCATCACAAGATAACTGAAATTTAAATGGATCCTATTTTTATTTGATAGTTAATACTACTAAATATGGTGATTTATATGACATAAAAGATTTTATTTGAGTTATAACTATAGGAAAATGGCCAGCCTTAAGTAACAACTCTTTGATCCAACTTGTTGAATAATGGAAGACCGTAATTGTGGAGGGGTGAACATGGGTAGTATATTTCTATATAAATTTAAGGTTATGTTACCCATATTAGTTGGAAAATTCTAAACATTATTAGATTTATAATAAAATCACAAGACATTGAATATTGAATAATAAACAAAAACACAATGATTTTTTATTCGTTCACCACAAAGAGTTTCTTCAATGGGGTATACAAAAAAAATATCATTTAAACCAAAATATAGTATTATTTAGTCGTATTTTTGGATTATAATTGTTTATCCATAACCACAATATTCCAATATCACTTCTTGTATATGATTTAGGATTGGCTCATAACTAAATAAGGGTCACACTATTTGTTATAAAAAATTAATAACTATATTTGGATGGAAATTTATTCAAGTCGTAGAAAAATACATGGCTTCACAATATAATTATAGATTCACTAAATAGGATTAATTTAATTCTATTCACTTGGTGTATTCATGTTGAGAATCTGAAATAATTTTTTGAATCTTTTCTCTTTTGGTTTCAACTTTTTCAATATCCCACAACATTAGATATGTCTAAAAACACAATACATTGTCATAAAATTAAAAAATTCATGAATATCAAATGGAAATTTTAAAAACAAGTTACATTATTCAAGAAATTAATGGAATAATTTTATCATTTGACAAGATGTTCTTGTAATCATCATATGTTAACTTGAATTTCATTGATAAAAACTCTTGTTCAAATAGCCACGAGTCATTCCCATAATGTAATATTGTATTACTACATCATTTGAGGAATAAATTTTCATAACTATTTCATTATTTTAGAGCCTTTCGATTTTTAAAAAGTCAATTTATTTCGAATTAGTATGGTATATTCATATTCGTAGACATCATTTTACCATTGGATAATCTCCATTAACACCACCAAACATGTATAATTCATTCATTTTTTATAGAACATTTATAATTTTATGTCTCCATTAGTGTAAAAATCATTAAGGATCTAAAAATTACCCATCTGTTTCATGGGTTCACGGAACTATTTACTTCAATCAAGTCTAACATTAATAAAAGATCATAAAATTATCATAACATGTCATTTTTATATTTTGATAAAGATTCCTCAAATATCCTCATTTAGAAAACATCATCAAACTATGAATTTCTTTCCTGAAATTTTTTCACTATTGTGAAAAATAATCATTTTCAATATTTACAAAAGATGAATTGATATCACAAGGTCTACACACCATCTTATTTTCTTCTGGAATCTTCCATTTAAATTTTTTTAGTAATCATACTAGAATAATATAATCACTTCTAGGACCATTACATGACCTTAATACTATATAAAAACATATAAAGGATTTTTGAAAAAAAATAATATAAAATATAGAATATTTTACCGTAGATCGAATTCTAAGGGTTCTCACTAATGATTCTTCGTGTATTTAAAAAAAATATTACCATTTCTCTAATAAAATATATGGTATCCCAAAGATTACCTTTATAAATATTATATATTATTAGATAGTAATTCATTATATTTCATTATGATCCAACATTGAAAAGAATATATTTAATTTACTTGGAATATTAGATTCATAAAAGACTCTTCTGTCAAATATCTTCAACATCTTCAACTAATTTTATTACAAATATATCATTTAATAGTCATATCATTCATAAAAAACCATTATTCAAATCTTTAAAAAAATTAAATATAATGAAGGGTGATCTTAGATACCTAATTAGTGTAAATAGGGAGATATCAATCAATGAATATTTTAAAAAAAAGATGATACGTGTATAAGAACATGAAATTTACATTTGCAAATCATTAAAAAAAATATTGATAACAATAATGCGTATTTTAATAAAGTGTTGTAGTTCATAATAAATGAATCATAATAGAATAATGGAATAATATACATGATACAATAAAAATGGTATAAGGTCTATTCATAATATTTATGTGTATCGTATGGAATAATAATGGTCATATAAATCATATGTGACAGATATCCAAAATTAAATTCATCACTTGTTATTCTTGGGATAACTATCAATTTATCATTACTATGTTTTGGATAATGTCCCATTTACCACCTTTAGATATTGGGTTATCCTCCCATTTTTTCACTGATTTCAAAAAATAATTAATATTATCCAATACGTTAGAGTTATATAATTGAACAAATCTTCACATAATAATAATCCATTAATATGTTTTCGATAAGGTTTTGAAATAAAATTTCATGTCATCACAACAGAATACATGAAATTGAAAACATGGATCATCAATATTTAAACATCCAAATCAAAAAACATATAGGGAAAGAATAGGGATGGATCATTATAACAAATATCTTATTAAGAATTTTTAATAACAAATTAAGTCAACATATATTAAATTTTACATTTGAAGATTACTAGAAAATTTATTGCAGAAAATAACCTTTAAAATTTGAAATTATATTATTTAATATTATATATTTTTAGAAAAAAAATTTAATTCAAAAAGAAATTTAAAATATTAATAAAATTATTAAATGAAATAATATTCATGACAGTAGGAAAACATGTTCTTGTAATTTATATAAAAACAATGATTCCATTCACAACATCAGTAAAAGTTTCTTTATATGAATAATGATGAAAATAATTCACATAATTTTATAAACAATTTAAAGAATATAGAATAATGACTCTAAAAAATTGTATTATAATAATAAAAATATTTTTGAAAACTTTTTAAAGAAGATAATTTCATGAATAAAAATTATCCATTGTCGAATAAAAAAAAAATTCAATTTTTGTTTAAATTTTTTATTATGATATTGGAAACATACAAAGTAGAGAAACAAAGGAAAAAAATTAATTTATAGAAATTACCAGATGAGAATAAAATAAATAATATTTTTTATTGATGGTTCATATATTTTCATCAGGATAAATTGTTTTCTAAAAAAATCTACGTTAAAATTATATTATAAATGAAAATCCTTATATATTTTGATATATTTGACTCAAAAAACCTATAAAAGTAAATACATTGAATATAAGGTGAATAAAATGAAACAAAATATCATAATTATTCAAAAAAAATTAATGTCATGTAGATACACTATTCATATTACCACATGATGTATAATAATAAATATATATCAAATCATGAAATTTGAGGAAAAAATCCAAAACGATAATTTAAAAACACTTTTTAAGAGCTATAATAAGACATATAATAATTTTATATTAATTATTATTCTATAAAACATCAATATTCAAACATATAATATAATTACCTTACTCTTATTAAATCTATAATTGAATTTTTAAACTAGATTTTATTTTCTTTTCATTCACTGAGATATTTTTAAGATTATAGTTTTTGATTATTATTTCATAAAACATACCTAATAAAAAATTCATTACTTGTTGGAAATATAACATACGTGTATCGATCCAGTTGGTTGATGCCATGGAACCACCTGATCTCGTGTTTTCATCCTCATATAGCAATTATTTTAAAAAATAAGTTAGTATCTCCAGTTGATACCTTGGGAGATATACCCTACAGCAGTGTTCATATTATATTAAATAAAATGGTAAAACAATATAGATTCAGTGTATGTAGAAAAATAATATAATAACCATTTATGTGTTAGTATGTAATTAATGAAAAATATCAAAAACCATATTTGGATCAATGTACATATAAAACAAGTAAATAAAGGTTATAATAGATGTCTTAATTGATCTCCATCCACTAATATCTCGATTATCTTACTCCATATACTCAATAATTATCCACATGAACTGTTCCCTTCATCGCATCCCTTTTAATGAAATTTAAAAGAACACTAAAGTTATTGAGTATGATATTAGTATAAGAATAAACATGGATCGGAAAATGAACCTTAACATCACTGAATAAAATATCGTACTGCATTCTATTATTTTAAACATGGTACATAAATAGAAAATCATATATCACATAACTAAAAGTATATGTCGAGTCTTCAGAGACCAGATCAATATACATTGGCACCATACAATAAGTAATTCTACATACATGGTAACTATTGAAAAAGAACCATGATTTTATATATGAAACATCACCCACGATGGGATATCCCAAAATCATATGACACATCAAATTACGTGAATATCCAAAGTACTTTCTGGAAAATTTATGTCACATCCCTCATGAAGGATATCCAAAATTTATGTGTCACATCCCACTATCATGGATATGAAATGTACATGATGACTAATATCTTACGCATCCCCATCATAAAATAACCCAAATAAGATCAACCTTCACACTCAAATGTAGATAAATAATTGAATATGTGATGTAATATTTAAATGACATATCAAACATCTCATAGAGTCATAATATATCATCAAATGAGTAATCCATATTCGTGAAACACAATAACAGTTCATGTATACACCAAAAAACACATGGGGTTTATCATCAAACATTGGTTTATCACTAAACTATACACGCACTCCAAAAATCATGTTAAAACACCATAGAAGACATGCATTAAGGTTAATTAATTTATACACATATGTTTCAAATTGGAATGAAATTAAGAATAAAAATAATAATATTTCATTTAAAAAATGTTCTTAAATAATGGAATTAAAATACATATTTGTATCACTAGGCTATATATTAACACTAATAATCAAGGAAACAACCTTTATAAAACATGTGATAATGGTATATATATACTCACATAGGGGTTTTTTGTCAAATTCAAGTATATTATACACTATGTCATCAAAATACTAGAGTGAGGAGCACTGATGTCCTAGAAAATACTATCCAGGACTTAAATTACTATTGGTCACATGCCTATTTTTTCAAAGAAACCTCTTAGCATTGAACCCTTGAATTAATTCTATTATATTATTTACAAATTAATGAAAAAATTAATTGGGATATTATAAGTGGATATCCTAGATTATGTAAAATAGTATGTAATTTATAATTCCTTATTAATACTAATAATAATCAATTAATCATTATAAAATAATTTTTAGATTATATAACTCCATGGACGAAAAATACCCTTTACCCAAATATGAAATAAAATAATATATTCCAATAAAATTAATAAATGATATATTTGGAATATATTCCTTGAATAAAAATGCCCCTCTAGTATTATCCATAAGAAATGAAAAATAATTCATATGATTTATTTCCAAATTTATAGTTTAATATCATGTTTAGTAAAGTATATCATTTATTATAAATATCATGTGAAGATTAAACATTATACCAATTATCATAAGATTATGTTTAAATCAAACATATTTTTTATCCTATAAAAAATAAATCACTTGTAATATAGGAGATAATGTGATTTTATGACTAGAAGAAGTGTTTATATTGATCATTGAAGGATTATACAATCATGTATAAGGGACGTAATAGACATCCTGAACTACCAAAAGTAGAGAATCAAGTGTTTATATATTTTTTGTAGAATTAACTTCATACATATCCATATCATTGATTCCTCAAAATAAATTAATAGTTTTGAATATATTCCTTTATATTTCTTAATTGTAATGTACTGAAAATGATCCAATGAATTTAATTCTTTGATTTTATGCCATCAAAGGCATTTGAATGTGTTTTAAGAAATTGTATGGAAGAATGAATATAAAATGATGTTCTTAATGAATTTTTTCCAAAATAGTTAATTTGTATGGTTAATGTAACTTTACATTGAAAAAACTAACGAAACATTTATATTACCATTAAACACCACATTTTACCCTTATACAACCTATTAAAAACTGTTTCTTCCCTTACATGATTAAGGAAAATCTCGACTCTACGTAACATGATGGAATGTTTACCATTACACTGGTAGAAGAAAGATCAGGATACCCTTACTAAACTCTTGATGTACACATATGTAGTGGATTGTGCCATATTTAGCTGTCGAAATCCATACATAGCTATTGGAACCCTTACACAATGTGTTGGTGTAAATAGTTTCATATACATTACCCCTTCCCTACACATACGTAAACAGTAGAAACATAGGGTTCCCTTTTTTGAGCTTGTGTCGAACCTTACAAAACCCAAGAACCAAGTATTTATATTTAGATATCCTTCAATAATCAATGATATCCCTAGGCTTTTCAAAACACTTCAAAACTTGTTCCTACCCTTATTTAACTCATAAAATCCCTTTATTACCAATATGCAGGACATCAAAACAATTGGTTATCTTTACATATATATAGAAAACTCTTTATGGATAATGAATTTGTGTCCATGAGAAACATGTATAGAAATATTTCTCTAATAAAAATTGATAAATTTTAATTCATAAAATGGGAAACCAAAAATACATAGTCACACACATGTACCCTAGAAAGTTGAATCACTAAAATGATAATATTCATACATAATACACCAAAGAACATAATTAAAACCCAATACATTGGAGAGATATATTATGCTCTTTGAGTGTCATGAGAAATATAAGGGTATCCCATCATCATCAGAAATATCAGTCTCAACCTTCATTCTATACAATATTCAAGGACCATAACATATATAAAACATTTAAAATCCTACATTTCCATCCCCAAAATCAAAAAAAATATACTTTTTAAAACATAATAAATTTATTTTCGGGTATAGATAAATCCCTTTACTTTAATAAAAATTTTCCAAAAATAAAATTTCTACAACAAAGTGATGGAGTGTATTTCATTTAATAATTCATAGAATATTTTAATGGAATTAAATACATAAAATAATTGATGTTATGGATGGAAAAATCATTGACATCATATACATTAAAATTGAAAAAATATTTTGACTTTTGTAAAGAAGGTGAAAACATCTCATATAATATATTAAAAATGATCATTTTGAAATGAATTGATAGAAATTCAAATGTGAAGTAATATTAATATAATAATTTATTTATTCAAAACTGAATAAATATATAAAATAAATAATTCATTATGCACATGGATGAATAATATTTAAAAGATAAATATTTAAAACAACTAAGATGAAGGTTTAATGGTGATTTGTGCCTTAACTTCTGTCTAGCACGTCACATGAATTCATAGTATTCAATAAAAAAAATTATGTGTTAATTATATAATTTTAACAAATAAATTATCATGTTAAATATTTAATTTATATTATTTTTTAAAATGTTATATTTAATTATGCAAAAAATTAAGTTCGTGTAGATATTCGATAGATACATCAAAATTACCCTTGGTATGTTGAATATGGTCAAACATATTATTTTTGCATCAATAAAATACTAATATAAATAAATATTTTATCATTTTAAAAATTAATTATTGTTCTAATATCATCCATTTTCTATGGTTATATAAAATTAACTACGTTGTAATCATATTGACTTTAGATCATACATAACCAAGACCAACACATCCATTTTTTTAAAAAAAAAATATGATTTAATAATGTTAGGTATTAAATTATATTCCAATAATTATGATTATATAAAAAGAATCATATTTTTTAAATTCACTTTTATATTACATACATATGATTTTCTATGAAAAAAATTATAATCCTTTGTAGTGGTTGTAATCCACATGTATGCATGTATTGTGGTATAATTTTTAATATATGGTGATATTCGATATTATGTGATATATAATTTTTTATAATGGAAAATATTTCATGAAATCTTATATATACATTAAATCTATCATAAGATACAACCATAATACGTTTTGATGAAAATAAAGTTAAATCGGTTCGCTAGGCGGATGTCTACTGTACAAATGAATTCCATGTTAATTTCCCATTTTATGGAGGGAGGTAAATAATAGAGGTTAATAAATAAATATAATAATATATCAGTATATAGTAGATATTGGAGTTTTTATTTCAACATTTTTTGAAGAATAATTTATATACCTAGAAGAATAAATAATTTTAAAACATTATGTCAATAAACTATAACTATTTTCTAAAAAACCTCATTTTCATCAAACATTATGCTCTCTAAGGATGGTATTAATCCCAAAATAAAATCATTATAATGAGGGGAGGTATGTTAGAATATATTTTTTGAATAACTATTTTCACATATAGTGCACAACATGGTGACATTTAAAGAGAGAATAGGTGTCCTTTTATAACTCTACAAATGGTAACTTTCTGTAATTCATGAAATATTATAATATAATATTTCTCTAACTACTATAAAATAGTTATAAAATTATATTCATTATATTTTTAGTAATATATATTTTCATTATTCTAATTTCAACAATTTTAGTCAGGTTTAGATATAATTGTAAATCTTATCTTTTGGTTTAACTTCGTCTTTGGAATATTTTATCCTTAGTCATGGTAAGAATATTTTTAGTATTAAGGGGTTATTATTTTACTTATAAGTAGAAAATATTATCATAAATGGAAAAGTTTCTAAATTTTATACAATTAAACATATTATTTTCAAAAATATAATATTTGTATAATTATGAAATTGTTAAACTAAATATTAATGAATATAAAATATCCTAATTTTTAACACTATTCTTTCACATTAAAATTAAATAAATGAATATATGTGTTTTTAAAATACATTACTCTAAAAAAACTTCTAATGTATTTTTTTTGATCTATACAATTAAATTTACACTTTATATCACCCAAAATGTAATTCATTTAGTGTTTTTGTAAATAGTAACATGATTTTTCCCTACTTTAACAAGAATGGTGTTGGTGTTGCATAAACATTTATAGTAATTACATCATCAAAAAATATTATAAATAAATTATCATGATAAAAATAAATATTTATTTTCCATATAATAATTTATAAGTGGAAAAAAATTTAGTTTCCCCTTTTTATAAAATATCAATAATATTGAAAGAAATACTATGAAATTTTTGACTTTATATATAATTTAAAATATCAGAATGATAAAAATATAATATAAAAGGAAATATAACATATTATAGATATTATGATAATAATGGAAGAAATATAACTATAAAATGTAATTAATTGTATTTTTTTGAATTCAAAGAAAGGATTATCACATTATATTTAACAGTAATGAACCCGTTTTATCTTTATCAAAGTAAAAGGTTTTCTATAAATAATGTTTATTTTAAATAAAAAATTAAAATTATAAACTTCTATGAATTATGAATATTATAAATATTTATTCCATTTTATCAAATTTATTTCACTAATGTGTATGAATTTATTTTAAAATTAATATTTACACACATGAAGAAAAGTAGTTCTCTAAGACGATTCATTTTATGTATAATAATATTTTAATACCAAATTAAAGTATAATATATATACCAATGACATAAATTGGAAAATTTATTAAAAAAGGAATGGAAAAGTGAGATATATAATTTCTAACTCTGTAATATTCCTATATTTGGAAAGGAAAAACACCTAAACCAAAATGAAAAACAACATTGAAAAAACTAAAATCCTTTTTCATTTAAGTTCTTCATATTTAAAATTATTATTTAATACTTAACAAAACCTATGTTTTTAAATCATATGAATATGATGGCTGATTGGATTGATTGTCCAATAGTATAAAATATCTCCTATGGATTATATTTTCCCCATCAATCAAAATTTATCCCCCTATCAGCTATAACATTCATTTGATAATAATTTCTATTCATTTAAGATTTTATCCCTTAAATAAAGTATTTTAACCCATTATAATTTGAAATAAACAATAGTTAATGTCTTTAGTTTCGAGAAATGTTATATAATGGGAAATAAATACAAAACAATATAATTAACTGTCAAAAAAGCCATAAAAATTATGAAAGAACATTAATCGAATTGCGATTGAATAATATTCAAATAAATCATAACTAGATGAATGAAATTCATTCAAATATTACAAAATATTCAAATGTTTTTACCAAAAAATACAACGTGTGTTTTAAATGAAATAAATAATTCATCATAAAAGTCTTCATGAATTAGTTCATTTTCATAAATTTTTTTCTTTCCTAATCTGTATTATCTAATCTTTTGTCATGAGCCTAAATCTTGTCAATGGGAATCCAATTACTCTTATAAAAATAATTATTTCCATTCTTAAATATGTTTATTTCCTCTAGAGGATATTTGTGTCGTCAAAAGTACATCGTCATGTATCGATTCCTTCAATTCATATTTTCTATTTCTCGAGTATGATAAAAAAATATATATTTCTAAATATCGCTAGAAACCTAACTCATTCTTCAATATCATTTTACTGTTTATTGAAGGATTCAATAGGATCTCTAATTCACAACTTCATATATTCAAAAATATCCAAATAATGTTTTATATCATCCTCAATTTTTAGGTCCATTTTACCACCTTATTACATGCCTTTTGGTGTGATTGATAAATTTCATATACAATTATTAATTCTACCTTATTAAAAATTTCAATTTCTCTTAACATCATCAATGATACTGAATTTTTATCAACATTTTGATGAATAATTTTTCCACTCACATCAATTTTTTTGAAAATATAGATTTATTCATTTAATTATTTTTAATGATTTAATTATATAATCCCATCCAAAAGTAGTTAAGGTGTTAACTAAATATGAATCAAGTTTCTCAATTTCAAATGGTTTGTTATGACAACTTTTGATTTCATCTTGTTTTCATTTTTGTTTTATTTATGTAAAACTAATTTTTAAACATGATTAGAATTATTTTTCTCAAAATCCTTATAATATAAAAATTCAAGTATCTCAGTATCCTTATAATATTTAATTATGTCATCATATTTTTTTTGTTAAAATTCAATCCCATTATTTTCTAGATGAATACTCGACATCCTTTTTTATGATTATTTGTCTATACTTTTTGACATTTCTACTTTATCATCTCTAGTGGGTAAATTTGTTGATGAAGAATATGGGGGTTTTCAATACAATGCTCTATCTTTTTATCTTCATCTACATCTAGACCCTCTCCCACGTTATATTCATTTTCATCAGCTTCCTCATTCTCATCTACTTCCTCTTCTTCTTCATCAAATTATTCAACTACTTCATATTCCCTTTTTTCAATTCCTTAAATTTTTTCTCTCACATAATTATCAATACTATAAAATACTACATGAAGTGAATTATAATCCACATATTATAACTTAATTTCTGTTCATAAGTCTCTTTTTTTCATTTTCTATCGATTCTGAAATATTTTCTTGAACGATAGGTATGTATTTTTTATCAATAACATTACCCTCTCCTTTATTAGACACAAATTGGAAACCTTCATGGAAGATGAAATTTTCATTAAAAATACTTTTATTAGATCCCCAATACATTATAAGATGAAGGTAAATCCACCTTCTCATGTTACCTTTTAACATCATTTAATATATTATAACAATGAACATTTTCATTCCTCTTATTTGTTGATTTATTTTTCACTTATTCTTCTTGGAAAGTATATTAATAATTAATTTTTAACGCCTTTCCATCTTATGGGTAAAATACGATAACTAGTCCTCCAAAAATATAATCGTCCGTATTCCTCATCATCTTCTGTTAATCTTTATCTAGGAATTTATTTTTTCTCATCGATTTCTTCTGTGGTGAAGTTACAACATTCCAATTCTTCTTCTTTTCACCCTTCTTTTCATTCTATGAAGGCTTTACATCTAATGTTGCACTGGAATCATTATAGAAAACAACTTTTATTTACTATAATATGAAAATATCGTCCTATTTATTTTATCATTACTAATGAATTAAATATTATCCATCATTGAATATTATTTAAATATAATTCGGAAAAACATCATGCATTCAAATAACTATTTTCAAATCAATTCCAAAAACATGATGATCTATGATTTATAGAACCGGTCTTGACATGTTTAATTCTATGAAATATGAATCCTATAAGATCTATCTTCATCATATTCACAATAAAACCAAATATGTAAACATCATAATCATTGATAGTGTCATGATCTACTTTTATTGGTTCTATAAAACCTTGAATCCAAAGGGCTACAACCCCATTATCTGGATTCAGGTGTGGAAATTTCCAAAAATTATCATAATTGTAAAATAAAAAATATTCATCTTTTATCCTAATTAAAGATCCATGATCATATAGAAGATTATTTGAATGTAAATAATCTTTTCTTTTTGATGAAATTCCTTTTATGATTTCAACTATAATATATGTTATCATATATTATTTAAGTTATATAAAAAATAATTTTTTCCTATCCAGCATGAAAAAAATAATTGAAGAGCATAAACCATGAAAAATATATTGAAAACCCAAATAAAAATCATTCTCTAGATTTCATATATATAATGATTCCCATCCTTGAAATTATATGATATTATTCAAATTGGAATAAAATATTTCATTAATATATATTTCAGATAATACTTATCAGAAAATGATGAAATCCATGTAATATTTACCAAAAGCCATCAGATTCAGAATTGAAAATCATGTATGAGTTGTTAATGAATATTTTCAGACTGGATCTTGTTGAATCATAATAATGTTCAAGAAAAAGTATGAAATAACTAATTTGGGCCATAAAGGGTGGCCCTCCAAATATGTCTGTTGAGGCGACCATTAAAATTCCATATTATTTTCATTGGATGAGATGAAGAAAAATCTGATTTATATTTTATAATCATCTAAATAAATATTTAAAAAAATTTAACATTGAAAGTTTTGAAATTTTTATCATATTTATAATAACATTTTTTTGTTTAAATGAAAAAACATAATGATATTTTATAAATATATTAATATAAAAACAATAAATATAAATTAATCATAGAAATATAGTGTAAAATTTTAAAATAATAGAGAAGTAAATTTTAAGATGAAGAATGATTCATTAGTAAGAATTAACTATTCATTTATTTTTTTTGAAAATGTTCTATATTAAGATAGTTTTGGTTGTGAAATTTTGAAAAAACAAAATATAAATTGAAAAAGTAACGACTATTTTTATAATATACTAATTTAAATATTTTTATTTTGAAAACTAACTATAATAGTTTGATTATAACAACCATATATGATTTTTTCAAATCCAAAATGTTTTAATGAAAAACAACATGAGCGAAATTCTATGATGTTTTTAGTGTTCAGAAATGAAATTGATGGTTATTAAATAATTATTTTATGATGATATGAGTTTAAAAACTTATTAATTTTTTTGGAAAAATTAAATTTTGAGAAAGAAAATGCTTTTAAAAAACATACATAGTACTAACCCTATAAAAAAGAGTACCATAATGTGAGGAGATAGTCAATGATATGTGGATATGAATAATTATTTAAAATTGATCATTCAAAAATTCTACTTATTTTAATCAAATATATTAGAATGTAATGATTTTTAAAAATATGAACACATTAATCTTTCATTATAATTAATTATAAAACAATATATCTTTTTAGTGTGTGATCCTTAAGAAAGTGGTGAGCTATATTTAGGAGTATAGCACACAAGGGTTGTTTTGGGTTGAAAATTTATTTATATTACACTAGAATTACTAGATATTATTTTACTTTTAGTAAAACTCAATCCATATTCTATAGGTTTTATTACATCAATAACACTTGATCACAACGACATCAACCTAACAGATATCATGCTTCAAAAGTGGTAAGTGCTACTGAGTGTTTTTCCTTATAAGACCATGAAACTGATGACTGTCATGTGAAATTATATGTTTAGAATTTTTTCTTCATATACATTCTACAACCACCAAATTCAGAATTTGAAAAACATTTTAGCTGAAAATTACATTCATTATAATAAAAAAGTAGTAAATCGATAGTTCTGTTTAGATAACAATAAATATTTTTTTGACAACATCTACATGTGTATATTTTGTTTTTATTGATATATTTCACTTATTAAATATAGAAAATAATACATTTGTAAGAATAGTAGTTAAGTAAATTAATCATACTATCATACCTCTAAAAGGATTTTGATCAAACCGTTTCCAATCCTCATCAAGATAAATTGTATTGTAGTTACCAATACAAGTACTAATACTTTTATTATTGTTAGATCCAAATTATTTAGATTATACTTTATCTATTTATGTTGACATATAAATGTTCTTTCATGTTTTTATGAGATTTGATAACCATGAAAATATGATAAATCACCCATCAAACTCATGTCAAAAAATATTTTAAAGGATCTAAAAATGAATCTTTAAAATATTGTTGAGTTGAATTGAATATAATGTCATCAAATTTTTTAAATAATCCTAATAATTTTTTATCTTCTTCTATTAATGTTTTTGGATATGTAGCTCCCATAACACAATTTTTTTTATAATAAATATCATGTTATCCTATTATACGAAGCTATATGGGATTGGATAAGTTCGTATAATGCTTTGTAGAGTTCATAAATGCATTTAGGATTTTTTTTTAAAAAAATTATGGGGTTCTTCCATAATAAACATCCTCCTTAACATATATTCTATGAAAATCAGACTTCGCATCCATTTAGTAAAGATTGATGTTAGAGAATGATTCCAAGGAAAGTACAACAAAAATATCTTAAAATATAGATAATATATCATATGTTTCTTCATTGTTTATTCATTATAGTTGATTATATCCCTTAGCAACATGTTCAGAGTAACTTCTAATAATAATACCATTTTTATCAGAATTTTTTCTAAAACAACATTTTATTCCTATTATAGTGGTTTGATTAGGTCGTTCAACCAAGGTCTATAATATTTAAATTAAAATTCATTTAGTTCATATTGAATAGACATTTTACCATACCCAAGCCATAAATAATCATTCAGTATTTTAGGTTTAAATTTAGAAAGGATTTATATATAATTTATTTCAGTTCTTATGGAACATAAAGTCCTAACTGGTTAATCGAAATAACCAATGATATGATAAATAGGATAAATATTAATAAAAAACTGACATCTTGGATTTTAAAATGTATTTTATTAAAAATAAGGAAATAATATTCATGAGGAATAATTTTAGAATTAATTTCTGGAGTTTTACAGTTATGTGAAGAATTTAATAAAAACAGATGAATAATTTTTTTGAAGTCACATCTAATCAAGATGCAGGCTGAGGTTGCTTCAAAAAAAGGGTTAGGTTTCACAAAACATAACATGCACTATTTTACCAATAGTATATGTATTTTTATTAGAAACCACTATAGGATTTAAAAGTAGTGGAATAACCTAAAAATATTACTTCTATAGATTTGGGTGTGAAATTATGTTAGTTTTCATTCCTTTCCAGGAAGAATACATTGCACCCAAAAACCTTAATGTGATAATATTTGGAATTTTTTCATGTCCACAACTCATAATGAGTGTAATTACAAAAAAGTTCTAATTAAAAATCTATTTTTAGTATAGTAGGGAGTATTAAAAGGTGCATCCAAATAATAATACATTGAGTATTCACTCAACATGGTTATATTTATTTCATGATTTATTCTATTTATTATTTAATCTTCAATATTTTTGTGTGGTTTTAGGAGATGAAATGTAATTTTCTAAAAAAATCATATTATAACATGTTTCAAAAAAATAACCTAAAAAATATACACCATGGTATCTATGGATAATTATCAAGGTATGTTTTATTTTCATTTTTATCTACCCCGACAATTGATTTAAATTAACAAATAAAATCAACTTTCTTTTTGAGAAAATAAACCCTTGTATATATAGCTAAATAATCATCTAATACAATTACATATTTTTTCCCTCAACAATCATAGTTTTTTGGACCATATAACACCATGTGAACTAACTATTAAGCATTAAAGTTGAGATTTCGCTAATTGATTTTAACAATGAATTACTTTTATTACAATATTGACATGTTCCAGAGTCATTTGATGTATTAAACCTATATTCTGGTATATCCTTAATAATTTTTTAGTCATATTATATATTTATATGAGGTTACAATATAATAACATTTTTTCATAACCAAAATTCATCTTCCCTTTCACTAGGTAAATGAATATATTTTCTCCTATGCCATTATAGGTCAAGTGTGTAAACGTTCTCATGCTGATTGGAAGGAATAATAAATTCAATCTCAGAATAGTGTCCTAAACACTTATCATTACTAATGATTACAAGGTAACCTTCATAACCTAATGGAAATATTAATATATGTCTTTTCATAAGTCTTTTTTTAAATAATATATTTTAAATTAAATTTTTTCAATTAAGAACAATGTCACCTATACCGAAAAAATCTCATTTAGTATTATATTAGAATGTGAATATTTTTCATTTAATCTTGAAAATATTTCGAAAAAATTATTTTTCACTAGTCATATTCATGGAACATACACAATCCATATACCATGTATTCTTTTTGTTGATACATAATTATATTTTGTGAAAAAAATAACATTAAACTTTCAGAACCCAAAATATCTTGGGTCTAGTAATGTTATAAAAGAAATTTAGGAATCCATAATTATTTATAAAAATTTTCATTATAGAAACCTTGATATTTTAAATTATTTAATAAACAATTATTCTTCCATAATCTACCACTTTAACACTCTGTAAAAAAGCGGTAATTTTAAGAAAACATACTTTTTTTACTAAAAACATGTTTTTTATAAGTAAAACCCATTCTAGAGCCTTTACTATTAAGAATTATTTTTGAATGAATTATTTAAAAACATTTATTTAGAGTGGTAATTATAGATAAATGTTTTCTAAAACATGATATTATGGATTTTAGTTTTAATACTAAAACTTTATCCTCACAAGTATTCTTTTTGGAGTTATGTTTACTTTCTAAATATTTTTCCCAGACAATAATTTTTCTATGTCATTAGAAATTGTATTCATCTAGTGGTTAGTATATTCATGATACTTGTAATGTTATTATAATTAATTTAGTAATTTAAAAATTCTTTAATTTGTATTTGAATTTGTTGAAATAGATTAGTTATATTTTTTACTTAATTTTTTTCTTCTCTTATCTAAAAGATTATAAAAATGTGAAACTTCAACACAAAAGGGTGATGAATTATCAACACTATAAGTGGATTATTCCTCAACAAAATATTTTGAATCCTTCTCATAAGGTTAATTTTCATCAAGAGACAAATTTGTAATATTTATTGTTTTTTATACAGTTTCCATGATCCATTTATATAGTTATTGTACATTAGTAAAAAGACTTAAGTTCTTATAACAAAACCATTCATACTCAGTTTAATTTTATCTAGATTCACCTCCACATCCATTAAAAGTGTTGTAAGCCTTCAATAATTTATTTTCCTTTTATTTCTAATATCTTTTGGAATTACTTTCTCAGTTCATTTATTTTATATCATTGATATTAATAATTTTTCAATATGGTCTATTGTATCTATCCTTCTTACATTCCTAGAAATTAACTTCATATTTCTTGTCACTTATTTCAATATTACTCTTCCCATAATCATATTATGACTACTTCCAGAAAAATAACTTTTTCATCCTTATGGTGATATTTTCTAGCTCATTTTCATAATTTAAATAAGTAATTTATTGGATTGAATACCTAAATTATTGTTTATTCCAGACCTAACAACATTTTCTATAGTGTTTTTAAGAGGAAATGTTGTGGCGGTAAAATGAAATCCTCTATTTTTGTAATTCTGTTTTTCATGAACTCATATTAATCATCCCTCATAATAAATAAGGGTTTTAATAAGACCATAAAGAGTATCAGTTTTTAGCTTCACATCCCAAGGACAGTCGTCCTCTCTAATTCATGTTCATTGGGAATGATATAAATTATATTCAATATGAAAATATAATCAACTTATCCTTTCTTACCAATATATTGTAACCTATTTATAATATTCCTAAACCATAGATTCACCATTAAAATGGATTCAACTGGTATGAAATAAGATGACTAATATTTATCTCATAACATAGATCATCAGGTCTCGAAGAAAATTGTTGTTCTAAAATGTGTTAGTTGAATATTTTTTATAAATACTATTCGTTTCTTCATATGATAATATTTTACTATAAATATGAATTTTCGTGGTGAATAAAAATGTATTTACAAATCTATTATTAAATTGATATTCCAATTTTTCTTGATTTGTGAAAATGGTAACTTACTTATTGGTAATTTTGTAATCTCTAGTAACCATAACAATGTTTTCAACTTTAGTGACCATAAAAATATCTTCATCATATCCCACTAGTTATAATATTCCTTACCCTCATAGATTAGAGGCATGTTTGGATTTAAATTTTATATAAATAAAAGATTCCTTCCATCTATCTTTCAAATGATCATATGCTTTTTCCATGACATACATTAGTGATACAAAATTTATTAAAAAATGAAAACAAAATATACGAAAACATTATATAGTAATGAATAAATGGTCACCGAGTATATGATCAATTGAATCCTTCTTTTATAAATTCTTTTCATAACATCAATTGTTATATTGATATTATGATCATAATGATATGGCCTTTATGGATATATTACAATAGGGGTTATTTTATTTTTAATAACATTATTTTAAAAGGGTTTAAACTAAAATAATTCACAATATCATTTTATGTAAAACTGTTTGATTGGGACTCATTCCTCAGTCTAATTAAAAATTTATCTTAATCAAAATTGATTTTAATATATCAGAGTAATTTAATTATAATTCAAATAAAAAAATCTTGGAGAAAATCCCTCAAGGTAACATTGAAGCATTTTGGTTTCAGTCATGTCTGTGGAAAAAGAGGTTTTCCATGGTGGGTTGTGGAGTTCCAGAAATATAGTTAACAATATATGTTTAAAAGAAACATGGAAAATGAATGAATGATCTTGAGGCAGTAAAATATGATGTAACATTGGGTTTTGTTCCCAAAGAGGGGATCTTACAGGACATAGTGAATCTTCCTCGTGGGTTTTGGCGTTTCTTATAAATAATACATGTGACCCCTCATTTGAATAATTTGAACACATATAGAGATTCTAAGCTTCATGTCATGTAATAATTTGATGGAATGGTATTTATGAGATATAATTGGAGTTGTACGCATGGTAATGAATTTTCGTGTATGATTGGAGTTTTACGTAATATTGAAGTTTTATGTAAGAGGATGTTTTTCTTTAAATGCACAATAATGGTTGCATGAAAGACTTGGAGTTTCTTAATAAATCTTTTATGAAGAGATATTAATCAGTTTTGGAATTTGGGACATCAATAGAGAATCTATATATAGTGGAGGATGCATTCATTATAGAAAATGAAGTGACCTAATACTCTATAAACTCTGATTGGATCTTCTGAATAAGAAGTGAGAGTACATTAGTTGAGAGAGAAGTGAGCATTCAAAGTTTGATTGATTATAAACCCGAAGGGATAAATATTCCAGTCCAAAAATATTAAATAGTAGGGCACTTTTAGTAGAATTTGTACATTGGCACATTTCTGTTGAATGGTCCTTGGATGTAGCCCAGTGAGGCAGAACCAAGTAAAAATTGGTGTGTCTTGGTCAATATTTATTTCCTATGAATACTTTTCTATAGGAAATCTAGATAATAGTGATTTGTTTAACAATTAATTAAGATCAAAAAGAGAATTTTTAATAATATTTCATACCAGGATTCACCCCCCCCCTTCTTAAGGTATTTAAGGTAGTAGACATAACAATTTTTACCATAGGGAAAGGTTAATATCAGTGTTTCATTGTAAATTAAGGTCATAAATCACAAATGGATTCTGTTATTCGATGGGAATATTTTTTAGTTAAGGATGAATCTGATGAAACACTACATCTAATCATTAGGAATAGATGTCTTTACATCATCAGTTTTTGGAATTTCAGTCGATATCAATAGTGGTGCTTTACCAAAATCTAAAAGAAGGTAATTGGGCGTTGAATCTAAACGAATCAATGCTTTCATGGGAGCCCAATCCAATGAAATATAAATGAATATTATGTCATTTAAAATATCATATTTTCGATGTGGGATAATATTTGGAATATATATGATGGTTATTCAAAAGTTATATAGGATATATTTCAGGATCTATGGAAGAAGTATGAAGATATGAGAATAACCCCAAATAAATCTATTGATACATTCCTTGATATGATAAATGGTGTAGGGAAATAAATGTGGAGTCTTGGAGAAATCATTGAAGTTAAAAAATTACTGAAGCGTATCCAGAAAAAAATTCCACCTTAGTTCAATAAAAATGTTGTAGCATTGGAAGATAAATATCTAAAAGATTTGACACCGCATAACTTGAAAAGTACCGTTGTAGAATTTGAAATGACAAATGATGATAAAGATCCAGTGGAAAATGAGAAATAAAAAGATTTTTCATTCAAGCACCTTTAAGAATATTACTATTATTGACTCTCTATAAGAATAAGAGACAGATGCAATGATTTAATTATTGTCTCCAAATATAAAAAGTGGAAAAGGAATATTTAAGGTGAAACATCCACATTCATTCTTTAGATGTGGAAATATTGGCCATCTTGAAGCAATGTTCCCCATGAAGCTCCAAGAAGATGATGAGGATGATACAGAAATATCAATGAAGAAGTCCTCATGCTATTTGAAATGAAAGAAATATTTTAAGAGAAATTTATTTATGAAAAAGAATATTCTTTCACAAGAATGTGATAGTTTAGATGAATTGGATGTTAAATTTTTTGATGAGATAGGGAACTGCAAAGATAGTAGATAAAATGAATGGAGGATGTTGTTATTAGATCTATCAAAAAGGAGGAAACCATACCTAATGAGGAAAAAAATTATGGAAGAATCAAAATGGAGGCTAAATGAGAATAATCTCTTGAGGATACAGAAGTTTGGGGAGCCAAATTGAAGAAATCCAAAAAAGTTATATGTGACTCCAAACTCTACAAGAAGTAGGAGGATAAAAGAAAGTTTGTTTTAACAGCAGAAATTGAGAATCTCATGTTGACATTGTCTAAGTAATCAGAATTATCTAGTTATTATAAACTCACAGTTGAAGAATAGAAAAGTGAGATTAATGGTTTGAATGAAACATTCAATGATCACGTAAACCACATTGAAGAACATGATGAACAAGTCATCAGCCCATAATGAAAACTTAAGGATCAAGAAAAACTCTTGACCCCTAATGCAACATTAGGAAATCAGATCATTCAAAAGATGGAAATATTGGAAGTGTAGAATAGATAACCAACATAAGGAAAAGAACATTCAAATCTATATTATAAGGAAATTATGGGGAATGATCAAAAATTTAAAGTATTAAAGGTTGATGTCTGACCATTAGAACTTTCTATGATATTTAATTTTTATTTAGGTCTAAAGTAGAATTAGATGATTTAGAGAAACTATGTGACAACTATTATTGATGAAAGAACATGAAGGAATGCACCATATATCTTGTGTTATTTCTATGAAAAAATGGACCATTCCCAAAATGGTTTTCTTATAAACAATAAATATAAAAAAGTACAAGAACAATAGTTCCATACCAAGAGATATTGATACTCTAGATTATAATTCTATGAATATTGTTTTTGTTGTGGAGGATTTGGGAACATGGCGAGATATTTTACATCAACCATTCAAAGGAATATTCCAAAGTAGAATAAAAGTGGTCACAATTAGTAATCAAATAATCAATAGGTTAGTTGAAAAGAAAAATATATTGTCATCATTGCAAGTTGAAGATGGAATGACATGCTCTGAGGAAGATCAACATTTTCAATATATGCCATATATGAAGAAAAAAATATGGATTAGAAAGGAAAGCGAATAAAAGGATGTTGTTTGAAAAAATTACATGTAAATCATGAGATCATTATATTGTATGGATATTTGATAGATATTTTACATAACATGTGTTAAGAATCAAGGATCCTTTTATAGACATAAAATATGAAAAACAAGGTGTCGTCATGTTTGGAAATTATAAAGGCCTGAAGATTACTCTCTTGGGAAAGACTAGGTTTGGGGGGAAAGAAATGAGACGTGCTGATGTCATAGTTGTAGAAGGTTCCAGTCACAACAAGCTTAGTTTAAGTCCACATTCTGTCTCGAGGTACTCTATAAGATTTACTATGAACATCTGTGTTAAGAATCAAGGATCCTTTTATAGACATAAAATATGAAAAACAAGGTGTCGTCATGTTTGGAAATTATAAAGGCCTGAAGATTACTCTCTTGGGAAAGACTAGGTTTGGGGGGAAAGAAATGAGACGTGCTGATGTCATAGTTGTAGAAGGTTCCAGTCACAACAAGCTTAGTTTCAGTCCACATTCTGTCTCGAGGTACTCTATAAGATTTACTATGAACATTTATATCATCAAAGTTAGAGATGGTGTAGTTATTCTACAAGGGAAAAGAACAACAGTAAATCTATACCTTATAAGTGGGGAAGAAGATATGTTCTTTTTTTCAATATATGTTGAATAGAAGCTATTGTATAAAGAACTTAGACATCTATACAAACCATCCCTATAATATCTGGTAAGTTGTGACACAGTTAAAGACCTCCATAAGCTATCATTTGTTCACATTCATATGTGTGATGCATGACAACAAGGGAAGATTATCTGACAAACATACATGGAAATTGTATAGATGTCAATGAGAGTGCTCAAATGGGAGCATGCGGATGCACGTGGTCCAATATAACTAATATCCATTGATGGGAAGAGATATTATATTCTTTATATTTATGATTATTCACAAATTTCCGGGATATTTTTGCTTGCCCATAAGTTTGATGTGTTCTCCTGTATAATATAGAATCTGATGGATTCTAAAAGGATATCTGGGAATAAAATTCAAAAGTTTCATATAGATTATATTATGAAATTCATAAATAGTCAAGTGTAAGACTATATTTAGAAACACATTGTAAGGAGTCTTTTTTATTCAGTGAGAACTCTCCTACAGAAAGGAGTTGTTGAGAGTAGAAATCGAATCATCAATGACATTTCCAAAATGATACTTATTGAAAAAGGTCTACTGGCGAAATTTGGAAGGATGCAGTCCTGACATAGGTATATATTTCAAAATGTGATCTATTGTACCCTATTTAGGGACAGGCTATGTATGAGATGTGGTGCGGAAAGAATCCAATGTTAAAATACATTAAAATATTTGGATGTAACTTACTTATTCTCAAAAAAGAAAAACACGGGAAAGTTGAGTGATATGGAGATAAGGGGATATTCCATGATTACTCAGAAAAAACAATAGAATATAAATTCATTAATAAGAGGCTGGGAAAATTATTTGAAAGAAATTATGTCCCTATTGTGGAATATAAAGAAAACATTCGAAAACACAATTAACAATTTCTTGATGATACTGATGAGGTGGTATGAAACACATGGGGGTAGAAGTGGCAGAAGTGGATTCAGAAAAATATATTGATGATGAGGAAGAGAAATTCAAGGTCATATCTAAAAAGAATCCAAGGAGTCAAGCTAAAATTATTTGAAAAAATATCTTTGATGAATATACATCACTAGTTCAGACTAGAAAAATGAAGTCACAAAATAATTCATCATTTTTATCTCAGGAAGAACATAAATGTTTTAGTGAATTAATTGGATATGAAAATTGGTCTCATGTTATGAATGAGGAGTTAGATCAAATTAATAATAATCTGATGCGGGAGATTGTTTTAGGTCCAATAGATAAAAATATCCTCAAATCAAAGTGGGTCTTTCACAACAATATGAATGAGAATGGATAAATGATTCTAAAGAAATGACTACGGTGAAAGGTTTACTTCTCGATTGAGGGTATCTATTTTGATGAGACATATGAACTTATATCATGTCTAAAGAAAATTAGATTATTCTTTGCCCTTGTAGTACAATAAAAGTAGAATGTTTTCTAGATGGATCTCAAATCTGTATTTGTAATGGAGTTTTATAAGAAGAATTTTTTATTGAATATACTGATGGTTTTTTCATACATAAAGATGAGAACAATTTTTTTGGCTGGTGAAGACCTTATACGAGTTGAAGCACGCACCAGGAGATGGTATTCAATACTAGATCAGTATTTGTAGAATCATGGTTTTTAGTGAGGTGGAATTTATTAAAAAATCTATTTCAATAATGATGGTAATGCAATATGATAATGGTAGTTTATTTTAATGATATAATATTTGTTGGATCATATTAATCACAATAAAAGGAGTTTTTAGAATTCATGAAAAGTGAGTTTGAAATGACAAGGATCAGTGAGATGCTGTTTTCTGTGGTTTATAGGAGATGCAAGGAAGGAATGGATCTATCATTTTGGATTAAAAATAATCCAAGGATGTTTTGAGAAGGTTTGGAATGGATAATTCCATGGAGATGAAGAATACTATTTCTACTCGAACAATACAATAAAAAAAGTTTATGGAAAGGTAGTTAACACTACTGGAAAATGGGTCTATACGCACGGTTCTACATAAAACCGTGTGTATAGGCCCCCCTATACCTACGGTTTTGGGAACCGTGGGTATAGGGATCGTATTGGGACCTATACCCACGGTTCTCCAAAACCGTGGGTATAGGTCCCCTTTACCCATGGTTCTTGGAAAAAATGTGGGTATATGTTTTTTCTTGAAGACCTATACCCACGGTTTTGGAAAAACCGTGGGTATAGGTGTTGTTCTACAGACCTATACCCACGTTTTGTGAAAACTTTGGGTATAGGTGGTATATTTTTCAAAGACCTATACCCAAGGTTTGTCAAACCGTGGGTATATCTTTCCTGTGTTATGGCGGGAACGAAAAATTACGCGAGACCAAATTATTTCTTGGGTGAAAAGACGATATGAAATAATATAAATATATGGATATCAAATATTAAACCGTATAAAATATTTTGGTCAGTTGGTCACTCCCTCAAATCCCTCAGCACAGGTCGCGGGTTTGAAATCTCGCGTATTGTTATTTTTCAATTATAGCAGATATATTATTATAAGAAAACAAAATTATATCCATATATCAATTGGGACCTCGGCTCGGTTGGTCGTAGTTACTGTACAGCGAATGTGAAGCACAGGTTCAAAACCCGGAAGGCTTTTCCTTTCCATTATAGCTGTTATATTAATATATTAAAATGAAATTATCAATATATACCAATAACGGTGATAGACTGGTTGGTCGCTTGGTGCTGCGCGGGTTTGAGGCTTTGTGAGGTTGCAGGTTCGATTCCCCTCTGCGGATTTTTTTGAATTCAAATACCCCACGGTTTGAAACCGTGGGGTCTGTGTGTGCCATGCTAGCACAACATTGTTGCAAACATTGACCCCCCTATACCCACGGTTCTCCAAAACCGTGGGTATAGGTTGTGACCCCAAAACCGATGTTGTTCCAGCCCACGGTTCCCAAAACCGTGGGTATAGCCTATACCCACGGTTTTGGGGGCTATACCCACGGTTTTGAACTGTGGATATAGGTCATTTTTTCAATAGTGTAATTTCACATAATACAATAAAATTATTGAATGTTTACTATTAATGAAAATTATAAGACCTAATATTTTTTCTACCACATGCATATCATAGAGATATCAAATCAATCCACTTGAAATCCAAATTATTATAGGGAAAATATTACTTCTGTATATTAAATGAATCGTGGAATTCATTTTCATGTATAATAAAAAATATCATCCTAAAATATTTGGATATATAGATACAGAAATTTCGGGTTAAGTAGATAAAATAAAATCAACATCATGAGGTTATTGTTATAATGGTGGATGGTGTATTTTGTGGATATAAAAAAACAAGATTTCATTTCATTGAGCACTTTAGAAGATGAATATATTTCATCAATTCAAAAATGTAAATAATTATTATGGGTAAAGTAACCTCTTTATAACGTATGTGTGGAAGTGAAATATCCAATTAGAATCCATTGGGATAATTCAAGTGCTATCAATCTCAGATAAATTATATTCCATCATTCATAGACAAATAAAATTGATAACAAATTTATATTTATCAAGGAGAAGGTGGAGAAAGGTTTTGTGAAGATGGATTATGTTCCCATAGAACTACAAGTTTAGGTAATTCTAACAAAGGCACTACCCAATCATGAAATTGAAAGGAATATACTGGCTCTAGAATTTTAGTCATCTCCAGACACATGAAAGTGTCTAGTTATGGGAACCCCTCTCCCAAATGTGTGGTGTGTTTTTCCCTAATGTAATAAGTTGTGTATTTACCTTGTTGCCGACAAAATATAAGTTACCTTTGGGATTTATGACATAGGAGGGATAATGTGTGACTATAAAATGGGAGAAAGTTTCTTATGTCAATAAACAGGGAGATGTTTATTGGTGGAGCATCGAGATAGGGGGTATTAAATATAAAGATACGTGATGTGATCGATCAAATAATATATCTCACGAAATCTAAGGTTTATGATGAAATTAGTTGTTTGGTTTCACGAATTTTTGTTAGGAATAAAGTGATTCATTGATGAACTTTTCATTATACTCCGGTTTTACATGCCAATCATTCCTCATGGGGCCAGAGATATGTGTTGAGTAAACCATTGAATTCTATCGGAATTGTAAGAACCTAATGGTGGTTGATGATGGATGAATATATATAAGTATTAAATTTTTAATGTGTTGAAAAAAACCCCATAGGGGATATTGTTGTGAAAACAAACCCTGAAGGTAAGATTGAATCATTATTGGGTTGGTTGTGTATTTTTACAAAGTGGGTTTCCATGGTGGGTTGTCGGGTTCAAGATACATTATTAAAAATCTTTGTAGAACATGAACCATGAAATAGGAACGGATGATCTTGAGGTGGTACAAAAAATAATGTATAAGGTGGATCTCTTTTCCCGTGCTTTCCATTTTTTTGGTCCTCAAAATAAGAAAATGAAGAAAAGTTTTTTTGGAAAAAGAAGGTGCGTGAATGATATATAATGTACACGAATGATTGGTTTTTTCACACCAGATAGAAGGTGATTTTGAAGCATTTATGTAATCCATGTTTTAGGAATAGAATAACGAAAAATCACAAAGTCATGACGTTTGTGAAAGATGAGTATTACGCGGAAGAAGTTTGTGTGCCCAATGTGATGTGACATTGGGTTTCACATTCACTGAGGAGGTCTTGCGTGATGCAGTGAATCTTCTATGAGGGGTCCAGTGTTGCCTATAATTAAGATGTGACCCCCCTCATTCGAATTATCTCAAAACATGGAGATAATCTGTGATATCTATATTGTAAAAACATCTTAAAATTGGAGTTTCATGAAATAATTTCATCTATGTTCAATCTAAGGATGTTTCATATATCATTGGAGTTGAATGTAGGATTGAAATTGCGCGTTTTATGTGGTTTTGCATGAAAGGCATATAATGTGAATGCAAGGTGAAATAAGGGTTTTACAAAAGATTTTTAGTTTCCGAGTACATATATGGTAATGTGGTATTCATCAGTGGATAAATGTTAGACATCAATTGAGAATTTACATATAGATCAGGATGCATTAAATAGATATAATGAAGGGACCTACAGTCTTATAAACTACAGGTGTTTTTTTTGGAATATGTAGTGAGAGAACATTATTTAATAGAGCATCCAGATTTGAAATAGAGGTTGGATGTATCCTAATAAGGACAATGGTTCTACTATGATAATTTTAAAGAGTAGTTTTCTTTTAGTGGATTTGATATATGAAAACATTCCCATTCAATTATCCATGGACATATCCTAGTGATGGTGAACAGACTAAAAATTGTTTTAACTCATCAACTATCTAATTTTTGTTCAATCATTTCTACTAGAAAGTTAATGAAGAGTGTTTTCTTAAAACAAATCAAGATCAAAAGGGGTAGCTTTTTTGTCATATACACATTATCCCTCTTCTCCCCTCTCATGGTATTTGACCTAAAGGACCTAACATTGAGTATCCATGGAAAAAGTTAATATCAATGTTTCTATATCAATTGTGGTCACCAATTGGAAAGTGAATCAGATGCTCTATAGGAATAATTTTCAGTTATGGATGAATTAGATGAAACAATACATTCAATCATTAGAATTGTGTTCCATTACAATATAAATGGATGGTATTTCAAAAAATATCAATAGTGGTGATTTATTAAAAGCATAAAGAATTAAATTGGATGCTGAAGAAAAAGGAATCAATACTTTAGGGGGATCCATATCCGATGAAATATATGCGATGGTGATATCATTTAAAACATCACATCCCAGTTTGAAAAAGCTACTAAATAAATATGAAGGTGATTCATAGAGCATAGAGTCGAATATGTAGGTTTTGTGGAACAAGTATCAAGATTTTAGAATTAACACAAATGAGTATGTTGATGCATTTTTTGACATTGTAAATGTTTTAGTGGAGTACCTGCAAGGTCTTAGATAAATTAATATTGATATTAATATTTTGAACAGTATCATGAGGAAAATTCCAACTTGGTTCAATCAAAATGTTTCAATATTGGATGATAATGATCTGAACGTGCTACCACATGATAACAGCCATCATACAATTATATAATATGAAATGAGAAATGAAGATACTGATGTTATGGAAAAAGGTAAATTTAATGTGGTTGCAATAAAGGATATCACGAATCTCAATATTAATAATCTCAAGAAAAAGAATCAACAAATCAAGTGATTTCATTCCTTTCATAAAATATAAAAAATTTAGAAGAAAAGTTCAAGGGGAAATATCCACATGATTTCTTGAGATGTGCATTATTTTTTAATCTTTTAACGAGGTGCCCCATGATGCTCCAAGAATATGATGATGATGATGATTAAATACCTTCGAAGTATTCTTCAGCCTTTGTGAATGAAATGAATATTTTTTTTGAGGAATTTAATTGGTAAAAATAATTTTCTTTCAAAATAATGTGATTGTTTAGTTGAATCTATGGTCGAAATAATTAATTTGATATTGAACTATAATGATTGTGGAGAAATTTTTTTTGGTGAATTTGATGATGGTGCTGAGAAAAAGGTAGAAACTAACATTGTTGAGGAAGAAATTGATGGGAAAATTGATATGGATGCTAAACTAAAAGAATATAATTAGGAGATAAATGTCTGGTGATCCAATATAAAGAAATCTAAAAATATGGTCCATAATTCCAAAATCTACATGAAATAGCAGGATGAAGAGAATAATGAGGTGATGGAAGAACGTGAGAATCTCATGTCACAATTTTCAGATGACTCAGAATAATATAGTTTGTATAAACTCAATGTTAAAAAATAAAAAAAGGATATTTATGGTTAGAATAACATATTGAATTATCAAATAAAACACATTGATGAACATGAAAAATAAGTCCTCAGTATGTGATGAAATGCTAGGGATCAAGAAAGGGTATTCACCCCAAATTTCACATTAGGAAAAAAATTATTCAAAAGGCAGCAAAAATGGAAGTGTACCATTGAAGTCCAACAGAGCGAAAGAAGCAGTGAAATCAATGCAATAAGTCTCTTATGGGGCATGATAAAAAACTAATGTAATCGAGTTTTATGTTATTCCTCAAGAACCAACTCTGACATGGAATGTTTATTTGGGTCGGAAGTTGAATTATAAGATTTAGAGAAGCCATGTAAAAATTAGTAGTGCAGATGTAACACATACGAATACACCAAACATCATGTGTTATTTATGTTGAATGATGGGTAATTAAAAATATGTTTATTCCATATCCAAGAGATATCGAAGAGAAAAAGATCAAAAGGGGAAAATGAATAGATCATGATATGCTCTAAAATCATTTGTGGGACAAAATTTTGTGTGTGGAGGATTTGGGAACATGGATAGATATTTTACATAAAACAATCAATAGATTATCTAAAATTGAATCAATGTGGTAGCTATTAGAAAATCAAAGAATCAACAGGTTATATGAAAATTGAAAATATATTTGTAGATTTTATAGATAAATATTGTTAAAGACACTCAGAGAAGATAAAAATTTTAAATCTATTCTGAGTGTAAATACAAATAAATTGATTTTAAAGAAAATAGAAGAGATTGATATGGTTGTAGAAATTTTCCTTACTAAATTAGATTGTTCTAGTATGTAGATCCTTGATAGTGGTTGGACATCCCCTATGATATGAAATAATAATATTTTCAATAGAAAAAAATATTACAAAGAATGATTTTTCATGATTGAAAATGATGAAGGCCTAAATATAGTTGTCTTGGGAAAAGAAATGTTTGAGGGAAATTAAATGAGACATTATTATGTCTTAGTAGTAAAAGGATTCAACATCAACATGATTATTTTTTGTCAAATGTGTGACTCAAGTAATTTAATAAGATTTACTAAGAAGATGTGAATCTTCAAATAATGATATGATTTTGTTCTTCAAAATCAGAAAGATCATACATATAATGATACCTTGTATGCGAGGAAGAAGATATGTTCTTTTTTTCCAGAGAAAAAGAAAAAATCAATGGAATAAATGACATGGTCATCTATGAAATCAATCCCTAGAATATCTAGTACAATGTGATGCATCTTGAGACCTCTCTAAGATATCTTGTGATCGTACTCAGATATATAATACATGTCAATATTGGAATATCATCAGAAAGACATAAAAGGAAAAGTAATTGAAGTTATTGAGGGTGATCAAATTGGTTCATTATGATGTATGTTGACCTATCTCACCAAGATCCATTGATGGGAATATATATTATGGTATTTCTATATTTTATAAAAGTATAGTGTCATGTGTACTTTTAATTTCCTATATGTATGATGTCTTCAGCTACATAAAATAGTATCAAAGGGAAAATAAAAGGATTCTTGGGCAGAAAATTCTGAATTTTTATACTGGTAATGGTACAAAATTATCAATTACTCATATGGAACCCTATCATGAGAATCATGGGATAAGGAATCAAGTTTCTTTAGTGAGAACTCCCCAATAGAATATAGGGGTTGAGTGGAGAAATCAGATCATCAATAACATGGGAAAAATGATGCTTATTGAAAAAGCCAACTATAAATTTTTTGGAAGGAAGTAGTCCTAACATCGTTCTAGATTTCTAAAAGAGATATATTGTGTCCAACTTAAGGAATATATTTGTATGAGATATGGTATGTAAAAAGCCAAAGTTAAAATACATTCATATTTTTGGAATAAGAGATTTATTCTCAATAAAGAAAAACATAGTGAATTTGAGTATTATGGATATGATGGGATATTATTTGGTTAATTGGAAAAAATAAAAGGCATATAAATGATTTAATAAGAGGGAGACCAAGGTATTTTAGAGAAATTAGGTAACTGTTGTGGAAAATGAAAAGTATATTTAACAATACAGTGAACCATTTCCTGATGAAAGTGATGTGGATGTAAGCAACATAGGGTGAGAAAAATTTGTAGATCATGATTCAGAAAAAGATATTAATGATGGGGAAAAGTAATTCAAGACTATATCTATAACGAAGATATAGAGCCAAGAATAAATTGATTGGAAAAATTTATTTGGTGGTCACATATATCTTTTTCAGATAAGAAGAATGATGTCACTAAAGACAAAATCATTTTTATCTCATGACGAACCCTATAAGACTTAATAAAGAAGGTGGAGATGAAAAATGTGTTCAATCTATGAATAAGGATACAAATCATATTAAGAAGAATCATATAAGGGAAATTGTTTTTTGGTGCACATATAATTATTTCATCAGATCATAATGGGTCATTCACTACAAGATGAATACATATGGAATAGTGATTCCAAAAAAGAATGACTAATGTGCAAGGATTATTCTTGGATTGAGGTTATAGATGTTAATGATACATTTTCACCTATTTCCAGGATAGAGACAATCAGATTAATCTTGGAAATTATATTAGAATAAATGTTAAAAGATTTCCAGATGGATGTCAAGTTGTTAATTTTTATTGGATTTAAGTAAGAAGAAGTGTATATTGAAAAGTGTGATAGTTTTCTCATTCATGAATATGAGAAAAAAAGTTTTTTTTGATGAAGAAAAACTATATGGTTTGATGTAAAAAACAATAGCAAGTTATAAAGGAATAGATTTATATTTGAAGATGAATTTTTTTCAGGGAGGTAGAGTTTATTACAATCTCAAAGTCAATAATGTCATCAATCAAATGATGATGATGCTCAATTAAGTAAATGAAATAACATTTTGTGGATATGTTGAAGATCAATAAAGATAGTTTTAAGAATTATGAGAAGAGTGTTTGAAATGTCAATGATTGGTGAGCTGAATTGTTTCATTGGATTATAGGTTACACATGGAAGAAGGGTAACATTCATTTCTCAATATAAATATTCCATGGATGTTTTGAGATGGTTAAGAATGAATAATTCAATAGAGATGAACATTCCAAATGCTACTTGGACAAAAAAACCAAAATATTATGATGGAAAGGTAGTTAGCACTACAAAATATATGAAAATTATTGGGTGTTTACTGTACTAGTCAGTAACAAGACATGATATTGTTTTTTCCATATTCTAAAAAACGTGGTATCAATGAAATTAAAAGTATATATACATGATTAAAGTGAAATTAATACTTCGGTATATCAAGGTAAATATGGATTTTGGTTTGATGTATAATGAAAAATCTCAGCTAGAGATATTGGGATAAACAGATATAGATAGTGCTAGTTCTGCAGAGGACTGGAAATCATTGTAAGTAGTTGGTTTCTATATTTTTGGATTGTGTATTTCTTAGAATAGGAAGAATAAATTTTTCATTTCATTGAGAACTATAGACGATAAGTATATTACGCCACAAAAGCATGAACATGGTTATTGTGGATGAAGAAGCATCATGATGACATGGGTGTGGAAGTGATGTCTCAAATAGTAATCCATTGTGATAATACAAGTTCTATCAGTAAAAGAAAAAATTATCTCCATCATTAAATGAAAAAATCACAATAAATTAAAATATCATGTTATTAAGTAGAGGGAGGAGTAATGTCGTGTGAAGATGGATTATGTTCTTATAGAACTAAAGTTGCAGTCATTATAACAAAAGAATTACTAAAAAAATAATTTGAATGGCATTGACGTGCTCTTGGAGTGATGTCGACTCCATGAACATGAGAAAGTGTGGATGTGGGACCCCCTATCTCTGTGTTGTAGTGTGGTTTTTTATAATGTAATGATATGCGTTATTTACCATGTTGTAGTCAACAAAGGAGTGATCATTGGAAAGGGTGACTATTAAAGGGGACAAAGTGTCTTAATTCAGTATAGAAGGAGAAGATGATATGTGGAGTAGCAAGATAATGGGTATTAAATCTTACGATGCTAATAGTGGTCGATCAATTACGATATATCATGAAATTTGAGGGTTTTGAATAAAAAAATTGTTTGGTTTCTAGAATTGGCATTTGGAATGAAGTGATTCATTGATAAACATTAAATTATACTCCTATTCTGATCATGTGGTCTTATATATGTTTTGAGTAAATATTTTATTTCTATCCAAATCATAGGAGGTGAATGGTGGATGAATATGGATGATGAAAAATAGGTATCAAATTATTAATGAGTTTTCAACAAACCCATAGGGAGATATTGTTGGAAAAATTCCTCAAGGTCATGTTGAATCATTTTTGGGTTGGTTGTGTTTTTTGACAATGTGGGTTTCATGGTTTGATTGTCAAGTTCTAGATATATTGTTGAAAATATATATTGAAAAAGAACCATGAAAATGGAATGGATGATCTGGAGGTGGTACAAAAATAATAGATATAAGGTGGAACCATTTTCAAGTGTTTTCTAAATTTCTTCCCCTCAAAATAATAAAATGATGATATGTGTCTTTGGAAAATGAATGTGTGTGGAAGATATGGAATGTGTGAGAAATAATGGTTTTTGCACAAAATATCGAAGGTTATTTGGGAACATGTGTATAAGGAATGATTCAGGATCCGAACGGTGAAAAATGGAAAAGTGATGATGTACTTGAATGATGAGGATTATATGAAAGAAGATTGTGTTCCCAAAGCGATATCACATTTGGTTTTGTGTGAATAGATGGGATCTTGCATGATGTGGGGAATCCTCTACACTGGGGTCAACATTTCCTATAAATTATAGGTGACCGCCATCATTCAAATAATCTCAACACTTAGAGTGAATTTGTGCTCTGTATGATGTAAAAATTTCATTCAAAGTGAGTTGTGCGATAAAATTAGAGTTGTGTGCAAGCTATGTAAATTGTGTGTAGTATTAGATGTGCGCATAAAATTGATGTTGTGAATAAGATGAGGTTTTCCATTCAATCCATAAAAATTGTGTGCATGGTTTAGTAAGGGTTCTCAAAAGTTTTTCATATTCTGATTAAATTTAGGGTCAATCAATATTCCTATGTGGATGAAAGTGGGACATCAATAGAACATATACATACAGTAGATGATGAATTAATTAGAGCTAATTTGGGGATATTCATGTCTATAAACTATGAGTGAATCTTCTGAATAAGTAGGGAGCACAATTTAGTTGAGAGATCATTGAGATTTCAAATTGTGATTGGTTGTAAACATGGAGGGACAGTGAGTCCACTCTTATCATTGAAAATTGTAGTGAACTTAAAATGGATTTGTAACAGTCATACATTTCATTTTTATTCTCCTTTTATACATCCCAGTAAGGGTGGACCAAATAAAAATTGTTCTGTCACATGCATGGTTTAATTTCATTACATATTTTTTAATATGAATGAGATATATGACAATTTTCTTAAGAAAGAAAAAAACAAAAATGGATGTTTTTTAATTCTTCTTAACCTGATTCACCCCATGCTCTGGGTATTGGACCTATTAAACATAACAATATGATTTTTTCATAGTATAAAAAAATTGTAATTACTTTCGATCCAATTAAACATAGTTTTTTTATCATAATATGTTTAGTCCATATAAAAAAGTAGTACAAAAAGAAAAATATGTTGTTTCACATTCAATTAAATTAATACATAATAATATTTACATGTAATTAAATAAAAAATAAAAAATAAACAGACTATAATAATGAATTATAACTGTTATAAAATTGATCTACATTATTCCTTAAGATTATGGCAGTAAAAAAAATCGTTAATAGTATCCCTTTTTTATGCTTTTTAATAAGTCGGTCATTCCTCGGAAAAGAAATCACTATATATAAAGTTCATATATATCATCATAGCCATATAAATATTCAATTATTTGAATGATATTTTCTATATCACGCTCCTAATGATCCATCAAACAAGGTAGTCACATCCATAGTGTTTCTATATCTATAATCCCTCAACTTATATTTTAATCTGATGCAGATTAAAATGAAAATGTATGAAAGGAGATAATGAAAAAATATTTCCTTATAAATAATAAATAATAAATAATTAAAAGGGAATGGAATAAGATGATCAATCTATGTGACCTTTAGATCTCTCACACAAATAGAAATTGAAAAATCTACATCTCAAGAACATAGAAAATACGATCTGGACTCTTTGAATGAGTGAGTATTTATAAGTTTCTTCCCAATGGTTATATTTCTTTCCAAATGATAATATTTTATATGAGATTTTCCTAATTACATGTCAATGTCCATATTTCCTTCCCAATGATAATATTTTGTATGAGATGTTCCTAATGACTTGTTAACATGTCACTTGATTGCTCATACCTCTCTGGCATATCTGAATGTTCAATGTCATATTGATTAGCCCCATTAGAGTGTAAAAATAATACGTTACATTAAAATAATGTTTTTTTAATACAATTATAAAATTAATTTAGTGTGATGGGTGTCTTTTCAAATGAAAATACGATAATCCTTATGAGTATTAGTTTGATATTGATCATTTTAGATGTCCATCTAATGATTACGACATTTTTAGTCTGATATCGATGATAGAAACTATAATATATATCCTTATAAAGGTGAGTCATATATTCATATGATAGATACTCATTACAATAATCGTAATGAAGAATTATATGTTTTTTATCATTATTAATTTTTTATTATTCAATTTCTGGTAAACGAATATGTTACTATACAAAAAAAATTATTAAACCCTTTCTACGTAAAATGTTGTTATATATTTTGTAAGGAGTTATTTGTGATTTAAAAACTAAAGGAATGGTTAAATGGGAAATATAATTTCTAACAGAAAATTTAATTCCTAAAAACGTTTTTTTGTTTAATTAATTACATATCATATTTAAAGTCAGTTGGTATAAATTTTCTAATAGATATCATGTCAATTTAGTCATGGTGGATAAATTACGATGGTTATAAAATTAGTTACCATATTGAAACCCCATGATGGTAAAAATAGGTAATCATAGATGTTTTTTTGGGGGGATGAGTTCTGGTCAATGACCAGAACCCTGCAATTTATTCAAAAAAATGAGCATACAAATTACATGAGTCAAAATGAGGGAAATTTTCTATAATATCTAATAAAAAAGGAATCAAATCAGGAGGGAGATCATTCCTCCAAGTGACCTCGTGAGGGACTTCCATGTTGGAGAGACCATAAATGATTGTGTTTGCTTCATAGAAGGTGTGTGTAGAAATGAAGTTGAAACTATTGAGAGAGGTGAGGTAGTCAATCCATCAGGGGATGAGAGAACATGCTAGGTGAGTGACACCCTTCCAATGGATTGCACAATGGTAGAAGATTCTCTCTCAATCCCGATGTTACTCCAGTTGAAAAGTTTTTCAAAATAGATGGGATGAATGATACCCATCATTTATTACTCCAGAGAAAAAGAAATATTGTTTCCTCTATAGAAACATCTGGGAATCTAATCAAGATGGACTCTAAAAACACCTATGCATCCCGAAGGTTCGGGGATTCTCTTTGAGGCTCCGTCAGCATTGACTTTAATCTAGCCAGGAGGAGGAGCATGCTAGAGGACATAAATAGTGTAATTTGATTTTGTATATATTCCACACACTCCAATCTGGCAGATGGTTTCATGATTAATGACAAAATTTTCACAATATTCTTCTTGGTTCATGGTAGCATCTTTGATAGCAAGAAGTATCCTCATTTTAATTACATTTATTTTAAATGAGATATTGTTGAAAATGAAATCATTTGTACCATACTAGAGGATATATAGAAGCTCTACAAAAGCAATGAGAAAAAGGTTTCTAATTTACGGTGACGTTGGAAACTCAATCGTCCTTTTCAACTGCGAGAAAATAAAGTTATCCAAAATCCATTTGCACTCAAAAATGTCAAATATGTATTTCCAAAGAGTATTAGCAGTCTCAAAAGATAAAAAGAGGTGGTTTATGTCCTCATGATGTTGGTTGCACAATCTACATTTAGAGAAAGGATTAATGCCATAAGATAGTAGACAACCATCGGTAGGAACTTTTTGGTGAGAAATTTTCCAAATGAGGGTAAGACGAGAAGGTTTTTCCAATCCTTATTGATGTTTGTGATCTAGATGAGATTATCATAAATGTTAGATAAATAGTGATTATATTATTTTTTTGAGTTCAACAAACCATTTTTAGGATGTTCCAAAATCAGAAAGTCATCATTGGAAGTGAAGTAATAATTCTTGACAATCTCCTTAATAGAATCTGAAATATGTTAACCAGAAGAACTGGTCATGTACCTGATGGAGCAGTTAGTGTGATCTGGAGTAAAATAATTAGGCATCTCTGATATAAGTGGGAAACCAGTCCAGTTATCAAACCAAAAATTTAAAGTGGATTTTTTACTAAAAATCTATCAAGAATTTTCCATGCTAGAATAATAAGTAGATTTAATCGAGGGACAAATAGATGAAGATATGTATTGAAAAATATCAGATTTAAGCTTATCAAGAAAATGAGTTCTGAGAAATTTCTTGGGATCAGATTTATTATTAACGAGGGACCATGAAAATTTATCCATGAGAGCCTCATTAAAGGTTTTATGATTTTTAATTCCTATGACACCTTCTTCAATAGGTTTACAACAAGAGGTCCAAGAAACCATGACCAATTTTCTCTCCAGAGTGCTTAGACTGTGGATGAAGTTTTTTATAGTAGTATTCAAGCATTTAATAAGTCCTTCATGCCACTTATAGACCATCATGGAGTAAACCAACATAGAAAAAATTTTGTATTTCACAAATAAAACCCTTTCAGCCATTGAATGGGATTTTCCATTCAAGGATGAAAGTTGTTTTTGAATTTGATCCACTATGTGATGGAAATAAGAATATTTGGGTCATACCTAAAAGATGGGGACACCAAGGTAAGTGAAGGGCAGAGAACCTTCCTAAACCCCTAAAGCATTGGTGAGATGAGTTTTCTATTGAGGGAGAAATTTTTATCAAAATAGATAAAGGATTTATGCCAGTTAGCATGCTGACTAGACACCTCTTCATAGTGAGTGATGATGGGTTTAAGGTTATAGATATTTCTTTTATCCACCTGGAGGAATAAAATGATATCATCAACATAAATAAGTTGGGAAGGGGCATGTAAATTCCTAGAGGCAAGAATCGTTTTTATTTTTCCTTGATCAACATTAAGGGTGATCAATCTTCTAAGATAGTCTTCCACAATAGAAAAATGATAGAAGAGGGAGGGTCTCCATGTATGATGCCCTTGGAGAATTTAAATTAACCTCTATGAGATCCATTGATTAGAATTAAAAATTTTCTTGAGTTGAAAATGGTTTTGATACTGTTGACAGAAGTTTCATTGAAACCGAAACTAGATAGCACATTAAAAATAAAGTCCCAGTCAATTGTGTCAAAGAATTAGTAATATCTAGTTTAAGAGAGACATTTACACCTCTGGTGTTTCTATTCAATTAATTAGTGGATTTAGAGGCATGACAAATGATGTCTTGTATAAATCTACCTTTAATGAAGCCAAACTAGTTCAATGAAACAATTCTGTTACCAATAGTAGAGAGTCTATTTGGAATGATCTTAGTAATAACATTAAAAAGTGATTTTAAGAGGGCGATGTGTTGAAAAAAGTGAATTTCATCGGCATTTTCACTTTTGGTAATAAGAGTGAGAAATTAAGAATTTAGACCATGAGGAATAACCCCTTTTTCAAAGAAGGTTCTAACTAAGTTACAAACATCATTTTGAATGAAATCCCAGTTTTTTTGGTAATATCTATTATTAAAGCCATCAGGTCTTGGGGAGCTATCTGGATTAAGGCAAAAAACATTGTAATTAATTTCATAATCAAGAGGGAAGTAATTATGTAAACAATTATCCTCAAAAGAAACCATGATTGAAATTATAATAGGCAAAAGAAATTGTTGGTACTGGGGCCATTGAAAATGTCAGTGAAATAGGATAGAACATGGTTGGAAATCGCTTCTTTTGTATTAATGAGGTTACCCACAACCCTTAAGCAGGAGAGAGGCCTACCATCATTCCAGAATCTCTAAAGGGAGTTATAAAATTTGGTGTTCCTGTCACTATCATTGAGCTATTTAGCTTCGAAAATTTGCTTCTTTAAGTTATACTTAAAGTTGATCTAGGAGATTAATTTAGCAAAAATATTGATTTCATTGTGGGGGTAAGTATAAAATATTGATATGTTGTTATTATTTTTAATAAGATTCAAATAATTCTCCAAACCTTGAATGTCATTATCTATTAAATTAGATTTGGTTTTGCGCCAATTTTTAAGAATAATTTTGAGATTTTTCAACTTAATGATGCAAGAAAAGGAGTCATTGGAGTTACCCATGTTATCCTAAGATGAATGGATTAATGTGAAACACTTAGGGTTCAAGGACCAGGTCAAATTAAAACAAAAAGGAAAAGAGGGTATCTGAACATTTTGAGGAATACCTACTAAGATCAGGTGGTGATCTGAGGCATGTTTGGTCAGAGTAACACTAGATATCTGGTTCCATTTATCAAGGGCTAAATCATTAATGTACGCTATATCAATCTTAATCGCCACAACTCGATTAAAATGATGTCTATATCAAGTAAATTGGGAACCTACTAGGTTAACCTCAATAAGATTATAGTCATCTATAGAGGCTTTGAATTCTCTAAAAGAAATAGAAGAGAATGATTGTCCAACTTTTTTGGTGGGCGATAGAATAGAATTGAAATCACCCACAAAGACCCAGGGGTCTTGAATTTTGTCATTGATAGTGGAAAGGTAATCCCAAAGAGGTCTTCTATCCTGGTAATTATTTTTGGCATATGTAAAAGTATTGAAAAAATGATTGTTATATAGGTAGTAATAAAAAGTCAAAGCTTGCTCAAAAAGACAGAAAATATTTACATTCTGAAGAGATGAGTGATAAAAGATCCAAAGAGAGTCTGCAACACTACCATTTTTACAGGCACCTAAGAAGGAAAATCCAAAATTTAAAAGATACATAAAATTAGGGGGGAAAACCTTAGGTTCATTAATAGAAAGAAGCATAAGTCGATGAATATTAATAAATATTTTTAAGACATTTAGGGTTTTGGGGGTTAGCAATACCCTGACAGTTCCAATATAGAATATGCATTAATTCTTATTCTTGGAGTTTGACCACCCATTATTTTTATTTCCAGAATTGTGTCCTCGAGTTTTCCTAGGGGATGTTTTCTTACCAGGAGTGCTGGTTTTCTCAAATTTTCCTGTGGGAGAAGCAGATTTTTCAACATTACCTCCTTCATTGTTACTAATAGGCAAGCTGTAAGAAGAGATCAGGTCTGGGAAAAAGAGTGCCCTTGAAACTGTAACAGGTTTAGAGGGACCCGAGACAAGGGCCTCCTGAGGGATTGCATCTTCTTTAACTGGGCCGGAAAGTGCCTCTGTGAATGTATCAGTTTCAGAGGGTCCCGAGGATGAAACATCTTAGGATATGTCTCAAACCATAGCTGGGGTGAAAACCTGCATGTTTTTTGTGTCTAGAGATGCAGAAAAACCTAAACCATGCTCTTTAGATGAGGAATCACTGTTTAGAGAAGGAGATTTATTTTCAGTGTCCATCGGATCATCAGAAATGGGAACCTCTTGTAACTGAGCAGGGGAGCATGTTAGAACAAAAATAGGGGTGAGGTGGAGAGTTGGGTCCCATATGAAGACCCAGCCTCACTTTTGTTCATAGGGATCTCTCCTATGATCTTGTTTGGCTGTGTAGATGATGCCAGATGTGAAGATTCAGGTATATTACCATGACCCAATGTGAGAGAAGACTCAAGATCTGTTTTTAAGGGAGACATTATTTCAGTAAGAGGATTCTAAATAATCATAATGACCTCATTTTGTTTGATGGATTGTTCCGCCTGTTCATTTTCATGTTCTTCCAAAAAGTTAGCCCAAGATACCTCAGGAATATCCTTATGTTTAGCAATCCATTTCCAAGTGATATTTTTGGGTGGTCCTGTTTTTTCAGGGTAGCGGGCCTTATGTTATCTATTTTTCCTAACATATGTCTAGTAATATGAATTATATTGATTGGAGACTCTATGAACCATTCTACAATTAAGGATGGAGTTTCCAACAATCTTACAAAAATCACAGAAGGAAGGTAGGTTTTCATACTCAAGATTGATAACAGTCTTATAATCACCAACATTGAATGATATGGTTTTAGGTGGTTTATTTTCAAGGTTTACATCAATTAAGGCCCTAGAAATCATTACAAGATCAATATTTATGGTTCTTTGATCAATTTATAAAGGAGGTACAATACAAGAAGATAGATCATTAAGGATCCTCGGGTGCCAAAAAATCCAATTCAAGTTATGGAATCTGACCCAAACATGGGAATTTTTGCCACTCTGTGTATTTGGGTTAAAGGAGAAGTCCCATTCAAATAGTCTGAGGGACTGAGGCATTAGATTAATATTTAATATTCTCCAAACTCTATTAAGATCCTCCAGCGAATTGAGGAGTAAATGAAAAAACCATGTACCTAGAGGGATCAATTTACTTTTTTTAATACCACAGCAATTAGAAATTATATTCTTCAATTCAATGTATGACCAAGGTTTGACCCCTTTAACATAAGAAACATGACCCATCCTAGAGAACATACAAAGGTTTTTTCGCTGTGTAATCACTTCTGGGTCAGCTTCGATGGCGAAACCTCCATCATCTAGATGTTTCACCATCAAGTGATATTTCACACCTGTAGAAGAATAAGAATGTGGGCCATTAAGGGATTCAGGAAATGAAATATCTCACGGGGCCATGTTCGATTCATGTGTTAGAGAAGAAGCTTCAAGAGCTTTCACAGGATCAGATACTCCTAGAATTGAGATATCATTCGAATGAAAACTCTGTAAAACCATGGGGAGCTCCCAACTGGGGTCTAATCCACCCATGTATAACAAGATCAAGAAGGAGATGAAGAGATGTTAAATATTTCCATCGGATAAGGGGATTTCGAGCTCTTCAGAATGTGAGACATCATCCACACCATTTTAGGTAATCATAGATTTCAATGATTAAAATGTTTAAACAATATTCATGATTATGTGGTGGAGGATTGTATAGACCACATAATCCCACAAAGAATTTAATTATCTATTTTTGAGTAACTTTAGCTAATATTATCTTCCCAATAGTGATTACTTTTGAGTATTTATAAGAATGACACTCAACTTCTACTATAAAATGGAACTCACACCCACCAAAAAATTGATCACACATCTCAAGACATTTTTCTCATTGAAACTCTTCCAAAATTACACCCTGATTTTGATCTACTAATCATAGAATCCTTAATTTGGTATAAATCAATGATTGGAAGGTTTTAGTGAAAACCAAGGGATGAAACCTGAAGAATAGGTAATGTTCTTTATCGAGTATTATAAGATAACTTCATTCTCCACCTCGAAAAGATTTAATTAAACCATTATGATATAATAAAATTATATTATTATACATACAATAATATTTTTATAGTTATTGTAACAACCCAAGCTTCTACGGTACGCTTCTCTTTGAATGATGCGATAGCGTGTGTTGTACGCAACATCGAGTTCTAACACACCACAAACAATCAAACTAGTCATTATGAAGAGTAATACCTAATTTTTGAAATTTTATAAATTTTATCCCTCAAAATGAACTTCATTTTTGGATTCAGAGTATCTAATTTAGCCTAAGGTAAAATTTTGGTACTTTTCGAATAACTTTAATATTTTCATGAATAGTGAAAATTACTGAATTTTAATTAAAAACAACTTTTTTAATCAAAGTAATTAATAGTGATAAATTATGAATTTGAGTGGTTTTAATGTATATTTAGAATATATTTTTAACATTTAATACAATTTTGGTCATTGTACATAATTTCACAATTAAACTGAACATAAACAAGTATCAATCTTTTGATAGTTATTATATCTTAAAAACACGCTTTTTGTTTTAGCAGCAGGAATTAATTATAAATTAATTTCTGCCACTTATGGGTTTTGAATTTGTAAAAATGGATTCCATATTTGGAATCAGTATGTTCAAATTGTGTAAATAGGTAATTTTTATTTTTAGACATTTTGAATAATTACTTCGGTAAATATTTTATTTACCATGGTTAAAGGGTAAATCCGGTAAATGAGGGTTAAAAAATAAAATTATAATAATAACAAATTACCCTAAAACGGGTCTTAACCTTATTGGTTGATACATGTCCGACCATGGTCATCTTTGGGTTGATTTTGGGACCCCATGGTTCCACTTGTGAGTGATAGGGACACTTTATTTTAATTAAGTTAAAATGAATACAAAAATGACACAAGCATATATCTTTTAGAAAATAATATTAACATAGGGTTATATTTGTTTTAGTTTCGACTATAAATATTCATTAAAAATAAAACAATATTTCCTACATAATGGTATTTTATTTATAATTTTTACACATTATATAATTTAATTTATTTATGACACAATGGAGATACAATAATTTCCATAATAGTGGAAAATTAAAATGATTGATATTGTAGATACTAAAATAAATTTAATTTAAGACTTTTTATGAATTACAATAATTTTATATTTTAATATGGCTTATTATAAATTATTTAATTAACTTTTTTCTAAGTAATAATTCTGTTATAAGTTTTACAAAAATCAATTATTGAATAGTGTCAAAATTTACATAAAAGAGTTTTTAAAACAAATATTATATTATTAATTGATATTAAATCCATAAAAAACTATGGTTCGGCCAATATACTTATATCATGAAAGGTTTATCATTAATGGACCACTTTGGGATCTCTTGGATGTATATAGTATGTTTATTAACCATATAATATAAAAATACAGAGAGACATTGTAAAAGTGAAACTAATTAACTAAGAGTTAATACTTAATGATAAGGTTAATATAGTAACCCAAACCCATATAAATTCCATTGGTTGAGTGGTTTTTGACCTATACCCACCTTAAACTTTAAAAAATCCACTTTGGATCCATTAGAAACCGAATATGAATTTATTATAAAATAATATTTCTAGCTTTTCCAAAGGTACCCCTCACCCCTCTTATAAAAGGGCACTCTCCCATCTCATTAACTCACTCCTTCAAAGCCTTTTGGATCAGCCAAACACTCCAAAAATACTCTCTCAACATCTATCACTTCATCCTAGAGGCCTTAATTTAGTCATAAAGCCAACCTACAGAGCCATTTTGATCAAATCAAAAGGAAGAACCCAAAGAAGAGGTAATGATTTCACCACCCTTTTTGAAGTTCCTTTCTTCTTCCACTTCTTCTTTATTTGTTATTACCATTATTAAATAATAAACCCAGTATCTTATATATACTGTGATGTTATTATAAAAATGGTACAATCATATTCAGTATTCTATCCATACATTAAATAACATGTCACCATACGTGCGTAGGTACGGCTTACCGTCTCCACATCGTGGTGTAATTGTTATTCAATAAATTATTTTTTGGATGGGTATAATAATGATGTGTAATTCATGTAAATAATAAATTTAACATGATAATTATTCTCTATATATGATATACCATCCAATTATATATTATTCTAATATCAAAATAATGATATTGTCGCTTGTGCGTACGTACAGACAACCGTCTCCACGAACGCGATGAGATTCACTCTCCATCGTATCCATTCAAGTCTAATTCTTATTTGATGATTAATAATAGTATATAAGGACTTGATATCATTCTGGATATAATTAATATACAACCTATCAATGAAAAACATGACTTACATAACAAAACATATAAAATAAAACGAGTAAGTTAACACCCGAAACAACGATAATACTAAGATATTATTAACAAATCAATGTTAAAAGATCATATATGATATCATATTAATGTATATGATTCTTGTATAATTTAATAACAATTATTTCACCATTATACAGGAAGTTATCCTACCCTCAACCAAGGATAAGTACATGTTAAGGGTTTATTTCGCAATCTCTTCATTATCCGAGGTTGTTTATACGTAATAATCTATAGGGACTTCTTTATCATCCACATCCATGTTTTGTAAAAATGTATTTCAAAACATTTTTACTATTTACTATAATATGGGTTAAAGTCATTTATACCCTTTTTGACTTTTATAAATGGTTTATAAAGGAATCTTTTCGTCGTTTTCCAAACAAGGTCCTTTTTATCCTTTTCGACTAAATTAAGGTAAGAATGTTTTGTTAACATATACGACGGTGTGGAAATTTTCCGTCGAAGATTCCCGTACAATCTTATAAGAAAATTTTCAATGAAAATGTTTTATTTAAAATTATATGACTCTTAAATGATTTCAAAATAGAAAGAGATATTTCTCTAAAAAGAGTTTTGATTTCATCTATGTAAACATCCTTTGATGGATTTTACCCTTATTTGAAGTTGATTTATTAAACAAAACTTTTATATTGTATTGAAGGTTTTGTGATTTTTTTTACTATGGATGTGTTGTTTTTATACCATTCATGGTTTATGGATGAAGTATTTACATTTCGTTTGCTAGTTTTAATACGAATGTTTATGTTATGTTTAAACCCTTTAATATGGGAATGCATTGGACTTAATATGTGACGGGTGGAACCCACTATAGCTCCTCGATGCATCGGTAGGTCTCATAAGATAAACTAGTGTCTTGGCACAAGGCCTTGACAAAATCTTATTTGTAGTCTTGGCACGAGGCCTTGGATAAGTGGTTATGATAGTCTGGCATTATGCATTCCATCATTATGAAAGTTGTTATTGATATTGCATGTGATTATTCGATTAGAAGAATATCCATGTGAATAAGTAAACGGAATTATTTCATTTTATTTTTTCCATACTATGTTGAAGTTCATGTTTAAAAGGCTTTTGTTTTAGATATACACTTCCTTAAATGTTTATTCATATTTATGAAAGTTTCTGCTATATTGTTATCATTACTGGGCATTTGAGCTCACCCCTTTTCTATGTTTTATTTTTCCCAGGATGTGAAGAAGTAAATTATGAATGGCCTGCAGGGATATTATGAGGGGATAATACTGTGGAATATGGAGACAATATGTTGTTGTAGTAGACTTTCACTTTATGATGTAATGTAAAACTTTATGAATATATCTAGTGTTTCCAAGGCTACTAATCCATTCGGTCTTTCGAGATTTTATCTTTCTTGTGATTATGCCAATGTTAAGTAATAATTCACCGACTCAGGGTAACTAGGGTCGGGGTGTTTCAGATGGTATCAGAGGAAGTTTCATACAAACCTTGGAAGCAAGATTTAGATAAACTCTGATTAGAGAACATATATTTAAGATGGACTTTGAGGATTAGAATAGAAGAACATCCAATAATTTTGGTATTGTAGAGATTTTGTGAGTTTTCCAAGAAATACATCCATGTTTGGATACGAGCAGGAAGAGGCGGCTCTAGAACAAATGTACCTAGGGGTAAAACCCGAAAACACCAATTTGAGCAAGACTCGAACGGGAACTGGTGGATGACAATGGGCCTTGCTGCACTCTTGGTTATGACACTCCTGGGGGATATTCTTAGGATAACTCTAATTTTCTTTATAAATCATTATGAAGGGTTTATGAGTATATACTTCCTCAAAGAAAACATTTTTTATGATTATTGATTATATCCAAAAATAGTTCAATTTATGTTAAGTGTTTTATAAGTATGGGATTATGTATTTTGATTCATAAACTGATCTAGTTTATGCCATTGTTTAGAAATGGTGCCTAGTGGAAGAAATAGAAACTGTATCAATGCATGCACTCCATGTAGGGATTTACCTCCTTCTCAAGATAATTATAGTGGAGCTAGTGATGCAAATGGTGCCGATTAGCTAATCACCATACTGGGACAACTCACTCAGGTTATGAATAATAACCTTACCCATATTGAGCACCCTGATCCACAGTGTGAAGGATCAATGTTAGATCGATTCATGAGGAAAAAACCACCAACGTTCAATGGGAGTATAAATCGCATAGTAACTGAGCAATGGATAAATTCCCTAGAGAAAATATTTCAGGCTTTGGGGAGAAGTGAAAGGGAAAAAGTTATCATTGCAGTTTACCGCCTCACTGGAGAAGCTGATCAATGGTGGTCATTGATTCAAAACCTGAATGAAGATGATGAAGTATCAAATATGGAATGGGGGGAGTTCAGAGATCTGTTTTTAGAAAAATACTTCCCTCGGGACCATCGAGCAGATATGGAAACGCAATTTCTGAGTCTGAGACAAAAGGATGATGAAAATGTCGCAAATTATGAGGCTAACTTTACAAGGTTGGCAAGGTATGATAGAGATTATATACATAAACCCAGAAGTAAGATTGATCATTTCATTGATGGGTTAAAACCATTTCTTTTTCGAGCATTAGTCTCACAATCCTTCTCGTCGTACAAAGACATTGTCTCATGTGCTATCAAGATAGAAAAGGAATTCTCTAAGTCTTATGACTTTAAAGTAAAGAAAGAGAAGAAGAGATATTCTGATCAATCTGGGAATGGAAATAAGTGGAATAAGGGAAAGGTTTAATATCCTTCCTGTGGTGAATGTGGGAAGAAACACCTCGAGACTTGCTTGAGGGGAATGGGTGTCTGTTACTAGTGTGGTGAAAAAGGCCACCAAGCTCGTGATTGCAAAGGGAAGAAGGAAGCTACCAATGTTCAATGAAACAACTGCTAGGAGATGGGAAATTATAAAAATTAATGTCCCAAGCGTTAGAGGAACATACCTCAGAAAAGGCTATGGGATCAAGGCCAATCTTATGCTATCACTACTGCTAAGGTAGAAGCTCCTAAAGACGTGGTGGCAGGTAATTTAATGGTTTCCCCATGATTATAAAATTCATTATTTGATTATGGATCATCTCATTGTTTCATATCTTCCCAGTTTTCTATGAAAATTAGATATTTCCAATTTTATTTAACAAGGAAGTTGTCGGTTAAAATTACTAAGGGAAGTATCATTGGAACAATGTTTTGTGAATCAGTCCCCATTAGAGGACATAAATTTTCTTTATCTACTGGTCTCATCTTCATACCTATTATTGAGTTTGATATAATCATCGGAATGGATTGGCTTTCAAACTATGATGCAAAGATTTATAGTAAGAAGAAGGAGGTTACGATTTTTGATGATGATGATAAGGAACACCTTATCTTTAGAGAAGAATCGTCACCACCTAATTCTTATTTAGATCCACCCCCAATATCTTAACTAAATTCAATTATTGGGGAGGAAGAGAATGAAATGACTATGTGGGAGGAAAAGAATGTTCAAATAGAGGATTTACCTGTTGTGAAAGAATATGTAGATGTATTTCTTGAAGATTTACTTGGACATCCTCTAGAACGAGAAGTTGAGTTTTCCATTAATTTAATTCCTGGATCAAGGCCTATATCGAAGACCCCTTATAGAATGGCCACTGTAGAATTAGTTGAACTAAATAAACAACTAGAGGAATTTAGTTATAATGGATTTATTCGCCCTAGTGTTTCTCCATGGGGAGCCCCTGTTATTTTTGTTAAAAAGAAAGATGGATCTATGAGGTTATGTATCGACTATAGGGAGATCAATGCTATAAAAATAAAGAACAAGTATCACGTACCTTGCATTGATGATTTATTTGACCAACTCCATGGAGCTCAATACTTTTCAAAGATTGAAATTCGATCTGGATACCATCAGTTGTGTGTGAAAAAGTAAGAAATTCCAAAGACAGCATTTCGAACCAGGTATGGGCATTATGGGTTTACAGTAATGCATTTTGGATTGACTAATGCACCCTCTGTATTCATGGATCTGATGAATAGAGTTTTCAAGGAATATCTCGATGAATTTTTGGTGGTATTTATTGATAATATCTTGGTATAATCCAAAATCTACAACGATCATGAAAATCACTTGTGCATTATCCTAAAGACTCTGAGAAGACATGAATTATATGGGAAGTTTAGAAAGTGTGAATTCTGGCTTCATGTGATTTATTTTCTTGGCCATACTGTCTCTAAAGATGGAATCTCTATTGATCATTCTAATACCAAGGCAATCAAAGAATGGCCAGCACCTACAAGTATAAATGAGGTACGCAGTTTTATTGGTTTCGCAGATTATTATCTACGTTTCGTCCAGATTTTTGCCCGATTGGCTAACCCATTAACAAAGCTCACACGTAAAGGGGATAAATTTATTTGGAAAAAAGAGTATGAATCATGTTTTGAATAACTGAGGAGAAGATTATTCATTTCTCCTATATTGAATCTACCATTGAGGAATGATGGGTTCGTTATTTATAGTGATGCATCGAAGAAAGGAATTGGTTGTGTCCTTATGCATAATGATAGGGTTATTGCCTATGCATCACGAAAGTTGAAAATTTATGAGAAAAACTATCCTACTCAGGATCTTGAGTCAGTAGCTGTGATATTTTCTTGGAAGATATTGAGGCACTACCTCTATGGTGAAAAATGTGAGATTTATACTGATCATAAGAGTTTGAAGTATATTTTCTCACAAAAAGAACTCAACATGAGGCAAAGGAGATGGATTGAATACCTAAAGGATTGTGATTGCATGATACACTACCACTCGAGGAAGGAAAACAAGGTGGCAGATGCTTTGTGTAGAAAAGACCAAGAAGTTCTGAAAAATATGAGAATTGAAAGGGATCCAATTTTCATGGATCTAGTGAAGATGGACATGGGAATAAACATGGAAGGTGAAACATCAATTATTTTTCAAATGGTTGCTAAACCATCTTTACTAGAAAGTATTAAAAGTTCACAGACCGATGATGAATAATTTCAAAAGAAGATTAAAGCTGTGAATGATGGGAGATTGAGAGACTTTGTGTATAAAAATGGAATTCTGAAGTTCGGGAAGAGACTTTGTGTTCCCGATATACCTAATATAAAAAGTGAATTGTTGGATGATTCTCATTGTTCCAATTTCACTATACACCCTGGGATCACCAAAATGTATAGAGATTTGAAGGAACATTTTTTGTGGGAGAACATGAAGAGGGAAATTCCTGATTTTGTGTCATGATGTATGGATTGTCAACAAGTGAAAGCTATAATGCAACAGCCTGGAAGAGTCATGCAACCTCTTCATATACCGATGTGGAAATGGGACAATATTAGGATTGACTTTGTCATGGGGATACCAAAGACTCCTAAATGGAATGATGCAATATGGGTCATTGTTGATCTTCTTACCAAGTCAGAACATTTTCTTGCTATAAGGGAAGATTTACCACTTGAACGACTAGCAAGACTATATATTAATGATGTTGTGAGACTTCATGGAGTACCATTATCGATTGTTTCTGATCGTGATCACCGTTTTACATCAAGATTCTGGAAAAGTCTTCAGAAACCCTTGGATACTAAACTTCATTTGAGAACTGCCTACCACCCTCCAACAGATGGACAATCAGAATGAACTATTCAAACCTTAGAATACATGTTGAGATCCAGCTCACATGACTTTCTGGGTATGTGGGATCAATATTTACCTCTGGTAGAATTTTCCTATTTCAATAGCTTCGATTCGAGTATTCAGATGGCAACATATGAAGAGTTATACCGAAAGAGATTTCCCACACCAACTTGTTGGGATGAAGTTGGTGAAAGAAAACGTGTAGGTCCAGAACTGGTGCAGGAAATGATGGAAAATGTGAAGGTAATCCAAAATCACATCAAAGCAGCTCAAAGTATACAGAAGAGCTATGCCAATAATCGAAGTAAGGATTTGTAATTTCAAGTCAGTGATCATGTCTTCCTGAAGGTATCTCAATGTAAGGGAGTCATACATTTTGGTAAGAATGGTAAATTGAGTCCCAGGTACATCAGACCTTTCGAAATTCTAGAATGAATTGGGGTTATAGCTTACCGATTGGCAATGCCACCAAGTCTCTCCAAATTTCACGATGTGTTGCATGTATCTATGTGGAGGAAATACATTCCTGACCCAACGCATGTACTCACCTATGAGGAATTAGAACTGGAACCTGATCTGTCTTATTGTGACGAATCCTTCAGGATTATTGATACGAGAGAACATGTATTTAGAAACCGGATGACGCATCTATTAAAAGTTTTGTGGAGAAACCATAAGTTGGAAGAGGCAACGTGGGAACCCGAGGAACTTATGATGAAGAACCACCCGAGTCTTTTCATGCGGCAGTATTCTATAAAATTTGAGGATGAAATTATTTGAAGGAGGGGAGAATGTAACACCCCAAACTTCTACGGTACGCTTCTCTTTGAATAATGCGATTGCGTGTGTTGTACGGAACATCGAGTTCTAACACACCACAACCAATCAAACTAGTAGTTATGAATAGTAATACCTACTTTTTGAAATTTTATAAATTTTATCTCTCAAAATGAACTTCATTTTTGGATTTGGAGTTTCGAATTTAGCCTTCAGTGAAATTTTGGTACTTTTCGGATAACTTTAATATATTGATGAATAGTGAAATTACTAAATTTTAATTAAAAACAACTTTTTTAATCAAAATAATTAATAGTGATAAATTATGAATTTCAGTGTTTTTAAAGTATATTTAGAATATATTTTTACCATTTAATACAATTTTGGTCATTGGATATAATTTCATAATTAAACCGAACATAAACAAGTATCATTCTTTTGATAGTTATTATATCATAAAAACACGCATTTTGTTTTAACATCGGGAATTAATTTGAAATTAATTTCTCCCACTTATGTGTTTTGAATTTGAAAAAATTTATTCCATATTTGAAATCATGATGTTCAAATTGTGTAAATAGGTAACTTTTATTTTTAGACATTTTGAATAATTACTTCGGTAAATATTTTATTTACCATGGTTAAAGGGTAAATCTGGTAAATGAGGGTTAAAAATAATATTATAATAATGAAAAATTATCCTAAAACGTGTCCTAACCTTATTGGTGGATACATGTCCAACCATGGGCATCTTTTCATCGATTTTGGGACCCCATGGTGCCACTTGTAAGTGATAGGGACACTTTATTTTAATTAAGTTAAAATGAATACACAAATGACACAAGCATATATCTTTTAGAAAACAATTTTTCCATTATGTTATATATGTTGGATTTTCGACTATAAATATTAATTATAAATATAACAATATTTCCTACATAATGTTATTTTATTTATAATTTTTAGACATTAAATATGTTAATTTATTTATGACACAATGGTGATTCAGTAATTACCATAATAGTGAATAATTAAAATGATTGATATTGTAGATACCCAAATAAATATAATTTGAGACTTTTTATGAATTAAAATAATATTCTAGGTTAATATGACATGTTAGAAATTCTTTAATTAACATTTTTCGATGTAATCATTCACTTATGATTTTTACCAAAAATCAATTATTGAATAGTGTCAAAATTCACAAAAAAGAGTTTTTAAAACAAATATTATATTATTAATTGATATTAAATTCCTAAAAATCTATGTTTTGTCCAAGAGCCTTATATCATTATAGGTGTATCATTAATTGACCACTTGTGGGTTTCTTTGATTTATATAGTATGTTTATTAACAATATCATATAAAAATACAAAGAGACATTGTAAAAGTGAAACTAGTTAACTAAGAGTTAGTACTTAAAGATAAGGTTAATATAGTAAACCAAACCTATCTAAATTCCATTGTTTGAGTGGTTTTAGACCTATACCCACCTTTAAATTTAAATAATCCACTTTGGAGACATTATATACCGAATATTAGATTATTATAAAATAATATTTCTAACTTTTCCAAAGGTGACCCTCACCCCTCTTATAAAAGGGCACTCTCCCTTCCCATTAACTCACACCATCAAAGCCTTTTGGGTCAGAAAAACTCTGCCCAAATACTCTCTCAACATACATAAATTCATCCTAGAGTCCTTACTTTAGTCATAAATCCATCCTAAGGAGCCCCTTTGATCAAATCAAAACGAAAACCCAAAGAAGAGGTAATGATTTCACCACCCTTTTTCAAGTTCCTTTCTTCTTCCACATCTTCTTTCTTTATTATTACCATTCTAAAAAAATAACTCCAGTATCAAATATATATACTGTGATGTTATTATAAATATGGTACAATCATATTCAGTATTCTATCTATCCTTTGAATAACATGTCACCATACGTGCGTACGTACGGCTTACCGTCTCCAAGTGAGGGTGTAATTGTAATTCAATAAATTATTATTTGGATGGGTATAATAATTATGTGTAATTCATGTAAATAATAAATTTAACATGATAATTATTCTTTATATATTATATACCATCAAATTATATATTATTTTAATATCAAAATAATGATATTGTCGCTCGTGCGTACGTACGGACAACCGTCTCCACGAACGCGATGAGATTCATTCTCCATCGTATCCATTCAAGTGTAATTATCATTTAATGATTAATAATAGTATGCAAGGACTTGATATCATTCTGAGTATGATTAATATACAACATATCCCTGACAAACAATACTTACGTAACAAAACATATAATAGAAAATGAGTAAGTTAACACCCGAAACAACAATAATACTAAGATATTATTAACAAAGAAAAAATTAAAAGATCATATATGATATCATATTAATCTATATTATTATTGTATAATTTAATAACAATTATTTCACCATTATAAAGGATTTTAACCTACCCTCAACCAACGAAAATTACAAGGTAAAGGTTTATTTCGCAATCTCTTCATTATCCGAGGTTGTTTATACGTAATAATCTACTGGGACTTCTATATCATCCACATCCATGATTCTTAAAAATATATTTCAAAACATTTTAACTATTCACTATAATATCGTTTAAGGTCATTTATACCCTTGTTGACATTTATAAGTGGTTTATAAAGGAATATTTTCATCATTTTCCAAACAAGGTCCTTTTTAACCTTTTCGACAGAATTAAGGTAAGAATGTTTTTTTAACTTATACGACTGGTGCGGCTATTTTCTGTCGAAGCTTCCCTTTCAATATTTTAATAAAATTTTAAAAGAAAATGTTTTATATTATAAATATATGACTCTTAAATGATTTCAAAATAGAAAGAGATATTTCTCTAAAAAGAGTTTTGATTTCATCTATGTCAGCATCCTTTGATGGATTTTACGCTTATTTGAAGTTGATTTTTTAAATAAAACTTTTATATTGTACTGAAGGTTTTGTGATATGTTTGACTGTGGATGTGTTATTTTTATACCATTCATGGTTTATGGATGATGTATTTACATTTTGTATGCTTGTTTTAATACTAATGTTTATGTTTGGTTTAAACCTTTTCATATGGGAATGCATTGGACTTTATATGTGACGGGTGGAGCCCGCTATAGATCCTCGATGCATCGGTAGGTCTCATTAGACAAACTATTGTCTTTGCACAAGGCCTTGACAAAATCTTATTTTTAGTCTTGGCATGAGGCCTTGGCTATGTGGTTATGATTGTCTTTCATTATGCATTCCATCATTATGAAAGTGGTTATTGATACTGAATGTGATTATTCAATTAGTAGAATATCCCTGTGAATAAGTAAATAAAATTATTTCATTTTATTTTTGCCATAGTATGTTGTAATTCAAGTTTAAAAGGCTTTTGTTTTAGTTATACACTGCCTTATATCTGTATTCATATTTATGAATGTTTTCGCTATATTGTTATCCTTACTGGGCATTGGAGCTCACCCCTTTTCTATGTTTTATTTTTCCCAGGATGTGAAGAAGTTAATTATGAAAGACCTGCTGGGATATTATGAGGAGATAATAGTGTGGACTATGGATACAATATGTTTTTGTAGTTGTTTTTCACTTTATGATGTAATGTAAAACTTTATGAATATATCTAGTGTTTCCAAGGCTACTAAACCAATAGGTCTTTCGAGATTTGATTTTTCTTGTGATCATGCCAATGTTATGTAATAATGCACCGACTCTGGTTAACTGGGGTCGAGGTGTTACAGTAAGGTCTAGAATTAAAATGATCTCTAATACCATAATAAGGGTTATAAAATCATTTTTAATGTTTACGGTGGTTAACCACTTTGTGAACTGATGTCGTTTGTTTTTACATCACCCCACTCAATATTGGGTATTATAGTGGATGTAAATATTATAAATAATATATTCAAAATTGTTAAACCTCTTTAGTTATTTTATGATATTTAAATTATTAATTTACATTCCATGGGAGACATGATAACGTCTCAAATGTGTACGAAATACTACGACCTTGCAAAGTGATGTGGTTCATCATTCAGTAATGATTTACAAAAAAGATTATATGAAAGATTTTTATGATTATGTTTGATATATATGAAATAATTGTTGTATTAATTACATGTTCATAATTCGTGAATGATATTATATTATATTTTATTTCATTCCTTTTCACTCATATAATGATTATAACATCATTCTTTTACGAGTGGACTGACTTTATAACGAGGAGATGTGACCCTCTTTTCATCAGTACACAACTTTTATGAAATATATATATATATATATATATTTAATATGTTATTAATGATATTATGATAATTATGAAATGGAAAATACTTCTAACCTCCTTTAAATAATGATTAGTGAAAATTTTAAACATTAATCAATAATATCTATGACCTACCATCTTCACGATGGTAATGTACATCATTTTTCATAACCACAATTCATTATTTGTTTTAAAAGTGTCATTAAAATATAAATATTATATTTATGGTTAAATTACTTTACTAGATATGATGAAACACTATAATATGTGCATGAAATGGATCTTCAAAAACAATGCATGCATACAAACACAAGGAAATTAACACCAGAAACAATGAAAATAACAAAATGTTTTTAAAAAAATGGGTTATAATATGTTATAAAAGGGTCATGTATTCTAAAATAAATATTATTATGTTTTTTAGCAAGTTAATAAAATTATTAAAACTATTATATATGAATCTAAATCACGTTTAAATAATATAATGAATGAGTTTTGGGTTATTTATCAATCTATATTCCCTTGAGATATATTTTCTCTTCTACATGAAAGTAATTTTAGATGGTGTATATTCTAGCCTTTTACCATGAAATGACACGAATAATTAATTCATCTGGGAAATTTATGTTTCATAGTGAATTATCATGAACAATTTGAGTAGAATAGGAAAGTATAAAGTAGTAAATTTCATTTTCAATCTCTCATTATTTTATGATTGCTAACATTATCATGAAAAAAATCACTTTATTATAAAACATTTTCATTGCACATTCAATCTTTATATATATATATAATCTTATATTGTGGTTATATTTATTTTTTATATAGAATACCATTTTCTTAAAAGGTGTTTATTTTTAATGTTATATGATTAAGATGGAAAATATTGAGAAATCAATTTCCTTTACACAATACTAATATTTAATTATAATTCACATTCTTTATGAATTAAATCGATTATTTGATATATGAAGAATTATTTGGATATGAAATAAACATGTTGGGGACCAATTAATGTAATATACTTGATATATCCATAGACTAAAAAGAAAAAATCAGTTCTCCACAAACTCTTTATGTTTATAACAAAATAGTTTTAAATTTTCTCGAGGATAGATATAAAATTATTTGTCATGTGAATGGTATTGAAGACAATAACATAGGGTTTTACCTAGAATTATTTAAACCACCGTGATGATATATATTTATGGTGATGATTTCATGTTCTTTGTAATCTTGACGTCCGATAATTAAGAATATTTTTTATTCCAAATTTAGTTATATTTATCCATATTTTTTCTATGTTAAAATATATGGATGAATTTAATTTTCATATTATTTAATAAATTGTATTTATTCACAATAATTTACCATTCCATGTTGATTCCCTTTCACATGACTGTGATATTCATATTATTTAAATAAAAAAAATTCTAGTGGTTTACCATTCTATATTGATTCTTATATATATTACCACGAATGCAATATTATATAAATGGAAAGTATGTTTAGTTATTTACCTTACAACAATAATTATTTTTATTTATTTATGATAGATTCCCCTCTAAATAACCCTTAATGATAATTCAAGATTTAATTCATTTTGATTCCATACTATTAAATACATAAAATTTACTATGTTTGATATGAAGGGATATTCAAGAGGGAAAATGTTATTCTAAAAAAATTATGATTTAATAGGTGTTTTCAATTCAAATGTATGACTCATGTATGTATCTAATATAAAAATAAAAATAAATCTTAAATCCTTTGTGTTATAATACCTCATCTGATATTCCAATTTAAATGTAGTAAGGCACCAACTTTGTGTTGATGTGGTGGATATAGCTATGGTTGGTATGAAAGGTTTTTTTATAGAAACCATTGAATCCATATTTTGGAAAAATGGATTTCGGATCACATCCCTATAAAATAAAATTCTCACACTAATATAATAACAACATAATGTTTTGGTATGGTATATATTATGTGATATTTCTATGAAATTATTTCTTATCAGGATAATATAAGTGGACATGGTTATGAAACAATGGTACCTAGGGGTTATTGAACTAAAAAATAAACATCAAGATTGACTCAATAATTTTATAATATCCAAAAATTGGCCTTACTGTACACCTGACTTGACACTCTCATAGGATATCAGTATGATGGTTAATATTTTCCTTAAAACCCATTATAAAGGAATTGATTATAATGAAATACACACAGACACATCACTATTAATATGCGATTATATACAAAAAAAATCCATTTGAATCATGTATTTTAATATATTGAATATCAAAAAGTATTTTCCATAATTATATGCCCAAATCATTTTTATGTGATCTTTTTGAAATGGACCCTAAAAGAATGACAAGGAAACACATCAATTCATGTGATCCAAAGAGTATGAATGATCATATATTTTTGTATATGATCCCCACATTTTATAGATATAAAAAGGGATACATTATAGTTACTATATTACCATTATTTTAGGGAATCTTTGATGGGTTCTACATTGAAGAGTTGTTGGGTGAGATTAAATCTTTTTTTGAGGAAGAAGACCAGGGAATGGTTATTGCATGGATTTCCCAAATTGGGCACCCATGACAGAAAATAGTTTGAGCCCAAACAAAGGGTATTCACATAGTTGGGATATAGTTTTTCAAAACATTCTAATTATTAGTAACAACCATGAGACCCCATGATAGGAGGAGAATGGTTAAGCCCACAATTAGAAAAAATGTGAACCCCTATAGGAAACCATAAATGATGAAAATTATTCCACCAAAAGTTAATTAAAAAATTATAGAACCCCCTTCATATTTTACAATAAATAATGTTTGTGCCCTAACTAGTTTTAATCATTTTTTTATGTTCCAGGACTTCTTCTATGGGATTTTGAACACCACTCATGGTGAATAGAAGACCATTTTGAATATAGAAGCTCTTCTCTACGTAAGAGAACTTACCTAGATTAGATTCTTCCCTCACTCTTAGAATTATCTCAACTATTAAGGAATTTTTTCCTTCAGTGGGGATGTATCCTTATTGGGGTTTAGATATATCATAATTTATGCAATTTTGGATCAACATTTTCAATCAAGATCTCATTATTCATTGTGAAATTGAACATTCTTCTACTGATCGAGGATTTTTTTAGGGAACATCATTCAATGATCATGAGGAATCTGGTATAAATTACAAATCCCAATGTCTTAAATTAATAACATATATATAATTATTCAATTGAAATTTCTATTATTAGGAATTGCATCTCGAATTTGACTTAGTAAAATTTAATTTTCATGTGATAATTGAATGGAATGACCTAGAGAGATTTTTAATTGATTGAATTGGATTTATATACTTGTTAATAAAATAATGATTTTATGTGAATATTATAATTATGGGATATTTGAATTCTTGATTTGGTTAATTAAATGGGATTATGTAATGGGTATGTTTTTGAAATATACAATTGATTGAAAATAGGAATAAATGTACGGTTTGATTAAATTTAAAAGGTGAATTGGTTATGTTAATAAATATTAATAAATGGTTTAATGAGGTATTGTTTATATTATTCCATGTTATGAATGTAAAGTGTTATGATTAAATTGAAAATATAAATGGTGAAAAATGTTCTGATGTATTTATATGGAGGTTAATATTGATTAAACTTTCTAAATGTGTACTGTGTGATATATTGTGAGATTGATGATAAATGGTTTTCAGGACATTGACATATACTATAAATACCAACATTATTATAGCCATTTCATTCTAGGACCAAAATTTTCCATATTGGACAACAGTTCCAATTAGACATTACATGAAATGAAATTAAATGGATAATAAAATTCCATGTGATAATGAATTTTAAATACCTATGATATATTGTTTAGACACAATAATGGGTTGAAGATGGTATTTATGGATTAGGTGTTCTTGTGAACATAATGAAATTATTTTTTTCAATAAAGAATAAATAAATGTTATACATATTTACATATTTCTTTGTAATTTACTCTTTATAGAACATCATAATTGTTTTTTATTGGAAATTATTTTAGACACCATTCTTTGTGGCATATTTATTTGTACTCAAAGCCTAATCATAGATCCTAATCTGTTCTTGAATGGACTTCATGTTTCTAGGATAGGACAAGGGAAAGATAAAAATATTAGATTGATGAGTTTCTATGAGGAATGGATGAGGGAACTAAACATGGTGTCAGGACCTTCTTGGAGGAGATTTCAATATCTTTATTTTTTTTCATTTTCAGTCATAACAATTATTTGGAATGACATATCTATAGTTATAGTTTTTCATATTTTATTTTTTCCTAATTCTTCAATTATTACTTTTCTTTTTTAGTTTTTCATTTATACTACTTTTGTTTATTTACTTATGGTTATTTCTTTGCAATTTTTTCTTTAATGATCCTTTTATAAAGAGGGTATATTGTTTCTATGTTATATATATTATAAAAACATTTAATTTCGTAAGCCTCTGGCATATGTGGAAGCCCACATATGACTTCCCCAACTATTATAAATAAAAATCCACTATTTTATTTAATTAAATGTATTATTTTTTAAAGTGTTTATAGAAAAAAAATGAATTAATTTATATCCATGTGGATTTAATATACAACTATATATATTTTTCATTGTTAATATAGTTGTTAAACAGTGACCACATGATTATTATAAGTTTTTCACAAATCCAATTGACATGAACAATGAGGTGATGGCCTTAACCATTAGGATTATTCCACATAAAGCCCATTTATTAGAGATTCCTAGGGTTATAGATTTAATCATATTTTACATTGAATGTTGTGATCAAACAACATATGTGTCACGACCTGCCTCCCTAGGCCATGAACCGTGTCAATTTACCCCATGGGTCTTTACAGGGGTGCCTTTTTATAATGGAGGGGAGGGACACATTTGGAATCTCTCAAAATACTTTAATATAATAAGACTATTCTATATCCAAATACATAAAATGCCCCATAAATGAAAATTACAATAAACTGTTGACCATATCCTTTCATATAGTTATTATTTTACATTTTTTACTTTTTCTAGATAAATTAACAAAAAATTAATTCAATAAGATATCATTATTTCAAAATTTATATTTATTCATTTAATTTGACATTAAATACATTAAAAAGTACGAATTAAAATATAACGAATTCAAATTTATATATATAATATCTTATAAATTTAGTTTATTTTTTATAAAAAATTCATAATCCGAAATATATCAAAATTAATATTTTTAAAGTAAATTTACTATTTTTTTGTTAATTAAATAAATATTATTTTATAATTGAAGACAATTTAATGTAATTATATAACATTCAAACATTAAAAAGGTATTTATTTAATTAAACCAATTCAATTTATATTGATATAAAAATTTAGATTCGTTCATATTTTTATTTTGGCCATATGTGGACACATAAAAAGTATCAAAATACAATATATTGATATATTTTAAATATCATTGATTTAAATAATATATAATTTATATTCAATGTATTGTATCCATTAAACAAATCAATATCAATATTAATGTTTCAATGATCGAATATACTTCTTCCAATAATTTTTGGAGATGTTTTGGTTTTATTTTAATAATTATAATTTTGAATCACACGTAATTAATATATTTAATTTTCATTGTGGAAATAACATTTCTAATATTAAATGGTTATAAATTTTTACTTATATGGTTTTAATTGATCATAAATGGACATCTTGTGACATTTTAGACCTTATATTAACCATTTTTTATTTTTTTTTATAATTTTTGGAATTTTTAATTAATTTAATAAATTATTGTTTTTATAAAATATAAATAGTGTCAATTTTGAAACTAATCATAATGTTGCACTTAATTAAAATCTAAATAAAAAATATAACTTCAAAACAAATAATTGAACATAATAATAAAATTTCATAGCTGTATATAAATATTTTGGTGAACATTAATTAATAAAAAATATAAATATTTTAATATTTGTAAAACTATTTATTTTTAATTTACTATTAATAAAATATTTTCTACATCACTATTCTGTAATCATTAATTTTAAATATTTAATATTTAAAAATAATTAATAATTTAATATTCGATCTTCCATTCTCTTACATTTAATGTGTATTTTTAATCGATTTAATCTGCTTGTTATCCCAATATTAAAATTAATATACTGAGATAAAATGTGAGAGTGAAATTTTGTCTCATTCATTGATTTTAATAATATTCAGGTCATATTCATGGACAGTTTCACAATAAATGTTTCAATTTTGAACACATGGTGATAGAGGTAGAATATACTCCTCCAATAAGATATTTATGGATGTTAGGGTAATTTTATAATATTATTATCATCATTAATTACATGATTTATGCTTAATCGAATTAATAAAAAAATTACTACAGTTAGTACTCATAATGTCAAAAAATAAAATAAACCTATTTACTTTTTTTACCCACTGATTAAAAATATAGAATCCGTTTTTTAAAATTCACTACCCAGATATTGATTTAATTAAATTAAAATTTATTTTATTGATGGAATGAGAAAACTATTTTTAAAAAAGTGAAAACAATCAAAAAATTGACATGATTATATATCTATTTTTGTTGTGAAGATAATTACAATGACATAAGTTATAATAAATGTTAAAAATATAATAAAATTAAACTTTAAAACTAATTAAATTTATAATTTAACAGAATAAATTGTTTTGATGATTATTGTAGTTTCTTATTAAAAATAATTATGTTTAACTATTCATAAGAACAAAACACTTATCAGACAAATAACAATAATAGAAAAAAAGTAAATCATAATATTTAACGTTCAATGAATATGTTTATTTTTTAAAATTTAATATTAAAAATTGTTGAAAATTAAATTTAAATTTGGTGTTCCATCAAAAGATGATAAAACTGAATTTTTAAAAAAATACTTTTTTTATCTAAAAAATTGAATTTTTTCTTATGATTTTTCTAGAAAACACATAAGATGAATTTTAAAAATATATGGAATATATAAAATTGAAAATATGGTTAATACTATTCATGTCCAATATTTTTAACTACTAGGTGATATATTATATTAAAAAATAATATTATATTAATATATTGTTTTTTGGTAAAACGGGGACATCTGTATAACACAATCCAACACATTATTGTGTGTCGTGTAATATTAAAATGGTGTGTCATAAAAATAAAGAAAGAAACAAAATTTAATATATTCAGAAAAGAAATTATTGTAAATACTTGCGGTATTACAAGCTTTCAGATGTTTTTGATTATAGAAAATGATATTGAGGATTTTTTGATCATATTTAATACGTCTACAAATTATTTTCATTGAAAAATTATTTCAAAATGTTTTCAAACATCGTTTATACATATTATAAGAAATTGTTTTCCACAATGTTCTGAAGCTTCTCATATATGTTTTCCCAGAAAAATGTTTTCCAAATTATTTCAATATTTATTTATAAATTTTAAAAGTAATTTCATATAAATGATTTTCAAAAGGATGTTAATCATTATTTATTAGTTTTAAATGAAATTGTTTTATTGTTTTATCAATTATACATTTAAATCATTATCATTATTATTTTAATGAAAGATATATTACAAAGCTTTACTGTTTTTAAAATATTTGTTCAAGAAAAAATAATAATTTTGTCATGAAATATTTTTAAAATATCATTCCAAATTATCTCCAATTAAATATAACATTCTTTTATGTTTCTCATTCCTTATTTGGAATATTATCAATGGTCCTATTTAATTTCATTAACTGAATGGTTTATGTTTTGAGAGCCTATAGTTCAATAAACATATTTCTCTTTTATGTGTTTTAGGTTTATGAAACCAATTTCATATTCACGGGTTATATGTACAAGAATCCCATTTATTTTAATCTGTAATTATTTGATGAAATGGTAATGAAACATGTCTTTTGTCTACAATTTAGGATTTGATTTCATTTTTATAATATTCCTTTCATTTTTTTTTATTTTATGTTTAATTTTTATGATCTTGTGGCACATGTATGAATGATATAATTATGAGATGGGTGGTAATGATATCCACTTAAAATGAATTGGGTATTGATTTATATATCATATTATAGACATAATGGTCTTTTTAGGCATACATGTCCTTTGTAGAGATCATTGACTACTATAATGGTCCTAAGAGTGAACCATGACTACCAAGATGATCATGGGAGTGATCCAGGACTAATAAAATTGTTATGGGAGTGTACCATGACTATCATGATTGGTATGGGTGTGAACCCGTAATACAAAGATAGTTATGGGATTCAAACATTACTAGAATGATGTTTATGGGAGTGAACCACGACCTCTAAGATGGTATGGGGAGAGTAACCATACATCCATGATGGACTTGGCAGCCATGCCTTGACTAGTATGGAAATGTTTTTTATATGCTTATGTGTCTTCAAAAATTATATTTCTTATCCATATGTTATTATTTCACTTCTTTTGTTATATATTTATTTATGAATAATATCTTATAAAAATCCAATCTGTCTTCCATGATTCATGTTTATGATATGTGTTATGAAAGGGATGATCATTGAATGTTATGAAAATGTTCCCATACACAAATGTTTATTTTATGATATGTATTTCTTTTATTTACCCTTACTCAGCATTCAATATCACACCTTTCTTATCTTTCCTTTACCCGTGTTATGAAGAAATTTTATTAAGTATAATTATTAATTGGGATATCATTGTAAGAATCAATGAAGATATTTCATTGAGTTTGATTTTTTTAATATTTCCAAAAACACTAAAATAATATGTTAATTGGTTGTATTTTTTTATAACTTGATATGTATTCTACAATAATGATTTAATTTCAATGTTTTTAAATGATTTCATCTATAGTTGGTATCATATATGAGTTTTAGTCAGACATTGGAATCATGGATGAGAAGACATTAGTGAGATACCATTCTAAGTAACTATGGATATTTATAGGTATATCTCTAATTATGTGTATATGTATGAATTAACATTTTGTAAAATGTCCATGAATTCTGGTAAGGGACAAAGTGAGTATCATCCTAGAAATATATCCATGTATATATGCTATAAGTTGACATGGTTCGGGAATTTATTTATACCGGAGTAACAACTTCGACAAGGTGTGTCATGCATGAATAGACATAGCATGGTACAAAAAAATGGTTCTTAGTCCACACCAAGGATGAAACTCCCATGGGACATGATTTATAAATTTAATAACACTATACTAAAAACAATAAAGGATTTAAATAGAAGTTTATTATGAATAATCTAGGATCAATGTAATTGTTTTTGATTAAATATATAGGTTTCCATATTTATAAATCATATATCTAATAAATTTTCATTATTATGTGGATCTCCTCTATGATTATTATTTTTCACTCTATTATTTCATGACTTATTAAATGGAGTGAACCCAAAGGAACTAGAATAATGTAGAATGTGGTGAACAATTAACTAATGAGATGTCAAATGGGATTATCACCTATTTGAAAGAGGTTTTGATAATTCGTAATAAATTTTTATAGAACATGATTGAAAATGTGTACCTTAAGAAAATATCAAACTAACCATGGTAGGGAAGAAAGATATTTTATGGGATTTAGGTAAATGGAGTCCATGGAAGAAATATTTTTCATTTTCCTTTCTGTCAAGAATAGAGAAATAATCATTTATCTTAATAGCTTATAGGAATAAGTTGTTTTTAAATTTTGGATAATAAGGACACAAAGCACGCAAATATAAATGGAAAATGGAGTTTTTGGAAATCTAAATGGATTGGAATACTAGGCTCCCTATGACATTATAAATTGTAAAATTCTATAAGTGTTGAATGAGTTGTCATTATGAATATATATTTACCAAGTTGAAATCTCAAAAAGATAATCAAAAGGATGATATGAGTAATGGTTATATTGCATATAATGAAGAGATAACCGTTAAAATGTTAAATGATATTGGTATTATGTAATAGGATGAGGTAGACTTCATATGGATTATGGGTGAAAAGGAATAGTTGATGTTTTTATATATTCAAATTCATTAATTTTTTTATTAATGGTGAGACAAATATGGGGGGATAATTTTATAATTTTTTCTCAATATTTACACGTTTATATTTAATTTTTCCAACGGTTTGGAAATGCCATTTAATGGGAATGTGATATTTTGACTAAGGGAAGATAAGCATTAATTCATTCATTATAATAATATAATGTTATTAGTATGAAGTTATTTTAGATTTGAAGAAGTAAATTGGACAGTACTTATTACCTTAGAACTAAAAAAAGAGATTTTTACAAGCGGATATACGATCATATATTAATTTTTAATAATTTATGGATTTATGGAATCGATCTGATATATTTTATAATAATAAATCCTTAAATTTTTTCTAAAATTATTAATTGTAATTTCTTTTCTTACTATGTCGCAACGGAATATATGATGAGGGTATTCATATGTTTGGAATTTTATAACAAAGGGATCCTTTTCAGTACATCTGGGATCAATGATATTATAATATCATGACATTCAATCTAAAATTTTCTATTTTAATCTTTAATTACATATTTATGGTTATCTATTCATGGAATGTTTATGTTAAACATTAGATGAATTATTTATGTTGTGAACCTTAGTTAAATTGATATTTAGTGATTAACATTCATTCAAAGATGTTAGTCAAATTTATTTTGGAAAATATAATAATGTGGTTTTAGAAAATGATGATCATTATGTTGGGTGACAACCAATCAATTTCCACAAGTCTACGGCTCTTGAACCCATGATCAATAAGAAGATAAGGGTTTCACACCTACCACTAGCCTATATGATTTCCTAGTTACTGTGTGACTCTTTTTTGTGAATATATACTATTGAAGAACTAGTATGGTTATATTTTCACTTTAGTGATTAACTTATTAACCAAATTGACTTTGGATAATAGTTGGAGACAAATAGTTAGTCATGTAAATATTTTATGGGCCTCAAGATACATTAAAATTGCATTTTATTTCATTAGGCATATAAGATAATTTTTGGATGTCCATTTCATGATGTAATGGGTGAATTAAAGATTAACCAATGAAAAATCAAAGGATGATATTGTGATTATATAAAAATATCACGTAATTATATTTTCTTATACACATAGTTAATAAAACATTACTAAATATTAGGAATATTAAATAATATTTTCCCAATACCATCATTTTTTAAACAGATGACCTTTTAAATCATCGGTGATTTATGAATCTTAATCCCTCACACATCCATCGATTATTCATTTTATTGTGATTGATTACCTTTATTACTCAAAATAATTATTTATGTTTTTAAACCATTTCCATATTTCAAATTCCAACCAATGTTATCCAAATTGGAAACAATGTAATATGATAATTTTTGTAAAATATTTATTTTACAATTTTCATTGTAATGGATGTGTTAGTATATCTATTTATATGATGTGTGTTTCAATGAAATGAACATTCATATATTAAACATTTAATAACCCATATGATTTTTAATGGAGAAATTCAGTTTATGCGGGGTATAAAGTAAAAAACTAAGATATCATGAAATATTTATATTAATTAATTTAATATATTTTTTATATTTTTTAGTTCATGAAACACTAAATATATATTTTTTAATATGAAGGAAATATGTTTGGAATGATTTTTACAAAACACAATGTTCTGTTCGCAAAATAAGAAATAATAATTGTATAAATGAATGTAATATCCTATGAAATTTCAAGATATTTACTATTTTAAATATATTTCAAAAAATAAATAAACCATAAAATTGGAATGATACCAAGATAGTGCGTGTCTCACAAAACAATGATTTCCTTAGATGACTTGAATTACATGGACTAACATGTATATCTAAAAACAGAATATTATTAAAACATTATTATTTAATATAATATGATATAAACAAGAATTTAAATTATAATTTATGAATTAAATTAACTATCATTTTAAAACTATTTTATTTATATAAATATATATTATTTCATTTGTTAAAAATTAATTAGAAAATTAAAATGTAAACCAATTGAATATAATGGAAATTTTATTATTTTGATGCTCACAATGCTGTTTTATTATAATAAATTAATGTAATTACAATTATTGTGTGATATTAAGGTAATATATATATATATATATATATATATATATATTATATTCAATCAATTATATTTTTTTCATCCAATATATTTGAAAATTATAATATAAAAATAGACCCAATATTGCCCATAAAAATAAATATTTTAAAAATGAGAGTATTACCACCTGTTAATGGAGTGACTATTTTAGTCATAATTATTAGAACAATTTAATATTTAATATTTTAATATAGTCTTCTTCATTGAATGTTAAATGTATAAATTTTTTTGGGAGAAATTTGGGTATTTTTCTATGCAGATTGTTTTTTGCTGAAAATTGAAAAATACTAAATATTAAATCAAATAATCATTTTTTTGAAATTTATTTTTATGATTAAATTATATTTGAAATTGTATATAATGCATAAATAACTAAAATATTAATCAATAAAACCAATTCTGTTATTTTGAATCGATTTTTCTTTGTAATTGACAATAAAAACAAATAAAGCATTTAATTTTTGTACTTTAATACCACACATCATCATCATGTCTATAGTATTAAATTTAAGTTAATATCTTCGACTTATTTCGTAGGAATTTTGAAAAATGTATTTCATATATTCAATCATAAAAATTTATAACTTATAATATGTTCATAATATTGTTTTTCAAAAATATTAGAAAATGTAATTAAAATTAATTACAACTATTAAGGATAAATATAGAGTAATATGGGACTAAACATTACTCTTAATGGCCTAAATGACCTATAATCTTTTCAAAATAAAATTTCCATCCATATTTCGACCATATAATTATTTTTATCTAATTTTTAATATTATTGTATACACATTCAATGTATAAAATCATGGTTGTAATTACCTTTCCAAAAATTAAGAAGAGTGCCACTCCTTCTTCATTATAAAAGACATCTTATCCTCCCACTTCCACACACCTCTCAAAAAACCATTTCTTGGACAAGGTCTACACAAATAAATACTAAAAATCCCTTCCCAAATCATAGAATACTCGCATTTGGAGTTTAAATATCTAATAAATCCCTTTCATAAAAACCAAAAGGGGTTACCAATAAAAGATATAACATCTTTCCTCAACCTCTTTAAATTTATTTCCATTCTAAACCCCCTCCACTATCATTATACCATTATTATATAAAAAATGTTTCCTTAATTTTCCAAGATGTTTTTATATTAAGGACTATACCTGTAGTCATTAACACTTCCATCTAATGGGTAATGAACCTACCGTTATTGTGTATGAATAACTATAGTGTCATGAAATGATGTTCACTATTTTTTTCCTCTAACACCATTCATGGTTGGGAATTATGATGGAAATTGTGTCTATATATGATATATATTATAATTATTATGATTGTATTCTTCTGTATCTCTTTTCTAAAATGTCACATTATGCTTTCAGTCATGAGTACATACTATAACATCATTTCTGAGGGTGTGGACTACCGCCTCCTCATAGTGATGTGATTTTTTCAATGATTACATGGAATGTATTATGGATGGTTTTATTGAAATTATATGATACATATTTTCATGACCTGACCAATACCAGGGCTCGAGCAAAAACTACCCCATGCCCGCCTCCATTGGCTAGAGGCTGGTGACTAGCGCCAAATGCACAACAAACTCAGGGAGGCCATTACCTAAGAACTTATACGGTCACATGCTGCAAAATCAATGAAAAAGTGCAGAGGAAAAGAAAGCAAGGTATCAAACTAAAATATAATTGGAACCGACATAAATGGATCGACCACTAAATAGTACTATTAAAAGAAAAGTAAACCTCAAAGGGAAATGGGTAAAAATTCATATCCAACTAGAAACGTACTACAACATGGTGTTATGTAAAAAATAGAAAAATAGCTGGAAGAGTCCCACTCCTGATTCCTATGCTACAACCACTACACGTGGTACGAGCACCTCGTATCCCTAAGCTCTTCTTATATCGTGATCAACTTGTCTGTCATCTTCAAGGGAACACCGAATGAGGGAAAATCCAAATCATGGGTGAGTATAAGAATACTCAATAGAATGCCCCAAAAGCTCCAGGGTGTAGCAAGAGAGGTACTGAAGAGGAGAGAAATAATATAGAACATGATACACCATGGGGGAATAAAAACAGTACAACTCCACCCAATAATAGATATGATCGCTAAAAGAAACCCAAACGAGAGAGTAAGGGGATCTCCATCTCATAGCTCACAGTAGGTATAATCCCATACATATACCCAGGGCATCAAGATATTCTCGTAACTCAAACCCTTAGTGTAGATAAAATTCACACATCAGCATACCCACACAAAGGATCAATTTCGAAGATTCCATGAAGCACTCATTTTGGAGGACTCACTCCATGTGTCTGATAGCTCCGATAACGTCCGTATGAGAAGTACCATTGTCGGGAAAGGTCACTAGATATAGATACACTCATTCAAGGAGAACACACTCCTGAGTGGGAAAGGATCATGATATGTAGATGCAGATCACTACCAGGGCCTTCAAAAATACCACAACTCATTAGTATTCTCGTGTATGTAAAGGTTCAGAGCCCTATGGGAATAGAAACGTCGATACATGTCTCTACCGTGGGTCATGAATGAAAAGATTATCTCACTCTTGGCCTCTTGGAGGGATACATGACTCTAACTCAGAATTTATTGTTGAACTTATCACACTCTTGCAGAAGGAAATGATATCTGACCTTTAGGGGAGCAAGAAATAGGGGCACTAACCCCAATGAAACATGATCAAGATATGGTGGAAAAGACCACAATGCCATGTACTGAAAAGTACATGGTGTGTAGAATGGTCACACGACATGTACTTTGACCCTTCGTACTACCCTTAAACAACGACCTGTGTCTCCAGACATGTTGTATAGAATAATGTATACATGGTGTGAGTGAGAGTGACATGCTTTGTTCCTATATCTGGGGAGGAGTCTGTGTACAATCAAAATGTGCCCATACATGGCTTCCACCTATGTGTCACAACCTATGTATCTGGTACAAGGGGTAACCCATGCAACCAGCCTGGTCTAGCCATGTAGTGGAGTACCGACTCCAAAGAAATGAAAATTATCTCAGGGGAATACAAACCCACACTCCTAACATTGGGAGTCCCGTCTCTACCCAAGAAGAGGAGTATGTAATACCCATGCCTTTAGTCATCAAGGGATTATCCATCCTAAACCTCACTAAAAGAATCACCCTAGTTCTACTTCTTTGGTTATTGGGCATACCACAACCGGCATGATGTTTCACAAGGGATTAACCCGAAGGATCTCTGTACCATAAGGGTTCCAAAATGAGAGATGAAGCATAAATTGAATTCCATTTCTATAATTTATAGTCATTTTAGTACTGAGGTCTTGGTTTGATTTGTGTTCGATCCATCCCAGTCGTACATCAAATGAAAATGGATAACCGAACAGGTCAAACTTTTTCTATCCACATGAAAATACACATGAGATGGACTACCCATTTTTCTAAAATAGATACCCAATGAAAATGATTCATTTCACTACAACACTCGTGAATTGTGCCTCTTGGGGCCCACCCTTCGACCAAAACTTAAAAATATCCAAATTGGTATTTAACCGACCATCTTAATTTTAGGGTTGAAACGTCACAAATGGTTCTCCATTCTGACACCATATTAGGGAGATCTGTCAGATAGAAGATCTCTTATTATTATTATTATTATTATTATTGTTGCTGGATGTTTCATGGACCCGAGCCACAAACTAGGATATAATATCCACCATTTTACTTGAATCAATTGTCTTATAGATAGAGTCACATTGCTACAGACGGCCAGTCAATCAGACGTTGCATGCAGGTGTTACAATAGGTTGAAGATTTAATAATAATATTAAATGTATAATTTCAGGAGCATTTTGGGTACCCATTCTGAAAACTAGAAAACGAAATCCAATATCGGACTCGCAATTTCCATCATGAATTTAGGGTCACACTTCCACTGATGGCTCATGAAACAGAGGTCCCACATATATGTTACAGACGAATTATGGGATTACAACCAATAATAATAATATCATTATTATATTATTATTTTCAAATCATTTCTATAAAATATTCCATGTCACGCACAACCCATTTTCTCCAATTTGGCGTGAAACATCCCCTTTCATCAGATTCATATTTTATTACTTTAAATATTAATTTATTTCCTTATATTCTTTCTCTCTCCAATCTTTAATCTTATTCCACAATTTCACATTTCCAACTCCTACAACCCAAACGACCAGCCCTTCATGTGGAACCCTCATCTGTTGGATCTACCACCTCTGACCATTTACCTTCCTAACCTCCTACTCACACCGTCATACCATCTACACCAGCTAGGCTGGACTGTCCCTGCTCCACCGCATTGTCTCATAGACCGGACCGCCTCTCCTTTCCGACCTCGCTCCTTTGGACTGCCCTAATCGCATCAGCCCGGCCTTCCACAGCGTCTTGAACAACTAGAGCTTCCTCATATGCCCTCAGAGCCGCATCAACCAGCTGTTGTGGTCTCATGTCTCTTCATTCTAAGCACAAAAATTTGACGACCGCAGATTCATGATCCTCGGGATGAGATCTCCGCGTCAATACACCACTCTCAATGAAACATTGAATTGTAAGTGCTCTTAATTATTTTGCGATGAAGAACACACGGAGAATGAGCAGTGAATTAATAAGAAAAGATTATGGTCTAAGTACATATCAAGGATCATGTTTTTTTTGCCATATTTTTTGAGAATCAACGACACTAGGGATTGAAAATTTAATATATCATGCTTTAAAAATTCAAAAATCAATATAAACAAGAAGAAATTGATTCTATCTATTGTTATTCAATCCATGAATTAATTTAATTAATTCATGTTCATTAAAAAAATTAAACTGGGGTAAGGAATCCAAAAAGTTAAATCCTACAAGGATTGGATTCATTTGGTGTTGACGAAGGTCGCACCTGCACAATGATGAGAAGAAGCTGTTGTGTTGGCCGTTCTTTGATCCACCTAGATCGAAGGCTTCATCATCATTCTTCAATGGAGAAGACAGGATTGGAATGGAGGAGGAGTCAATGGAAAAGGGTTATGAGGACAAGATCTCATAACCATGAATTTATAACCTATTATCTGGTTAAAAGAAATTAATGAAATAATTGAATAAACAATTCTTTAGTTATTCGGTTTTTCTCCTACAATGGGGTCTTAAATGAACACCCGATGCCGACAAAGATAAATACTGATTAGGGTAAAGCCTACATTCTAACCTCATCGTTGGACTCATATTTTTCATTTGAGCCCCCATCCATGAGTTATTCAAGTTTGGGCTATTAAATGAATAAATTAATAATTTTATTTATCCATTTAACACACCACCAATGAGCGAGGGGTATAGACGTCCTATGATGACTAATTTTATGTCATGCTAAGGGTAAACACTGCATTTCGGACCCAACTGTGGTCTCATATTTACAATTTGATCAACTGTTTAAGATATATCCTATTTTCATTATTTAATTGCATGTACGTAATATAAAAACATGTCACATTATTATAATATTAATTTATAGAACATCGGGCCTCATTATTACATGCTGTCTTAGTGCCCATCTATAAGAATTTTCATAGAAATATTTTAATGTCTTATTAGGCCAAAAATAGGGTCTCTACATTTTTCACTCCTTCATTATTTTCATCCTCGAATATAAAACCAGGTAAACCACTCGGGATATAGAGCAGGCACATAGCAATCTACTCATATGGAAACATGTACGTTTTTTTATCATAATAAATGTTTACCCAAAGGGGTGTCCCATCCTAATAAGGATTTCTTCAGTTTATTACATGTGTAAGAACACACACGTATCATCTCAGTTGTCACACATGTACGGAATTGTGTACCCACTCCAACTATTTGGGGTAAGGAAAAGCGGGATGCAACCTCGCCATCTCCTTCCATAGTCTAGAATGACCCGATAGAACTCGGGGAGATGTTTTCCTCACCGGTCGAAACTCTACATCCAATGTCACAAATGGAATCACCATTTTTCGCTAGAATAGGGTCTCAGGATTCCCTCCTTCAGAAATATCGTTATGGTGAAACTCTTATGGATATCTAGTCACACATGATTTTATAGCTGATGAATCACATATAAAACCCTCTTACAAGCTCGAGAGGAAAAAGAGTCAACACATATGACTGAAGGATAGTTGAAACGTCATTTTCCACCATGTTCAGTTGTAGGGATGTAAACTTCTCTTGAAACATCTCGCACTAGCAAAGTCAGGGATATCCCACAAAGGGAATCTACTACAAAATTGCACCTTAAGTGAATAAGTCAGATGGTTTCTTCCCCCAAGCTTCTGTTGCGTTGTATGGGTCCCCTATAACCTCGTGCCTAAGACTAGTCATGAGATGATCTCACAAATTGAGATCTCATCATATGGTGTCTGCTATCTACAAAAGACATCTTATCCCTGTTGCGCCGACTGCCACAACCAGGTGTTTAGTGTTCTTCTGACAAAAATCACTCTATCACAAATTCCTTCTCAAACATTAGTGGTTGGAAGTAACCATTATAGATTAAGTCTAGAGAGTAGTGTGAATAGTCTCTGAACCTAGCCGCATTCTCATTCACTGTCATATCTCCCTACCATAACTAGAGGAGGTCTCGAAGTTGAACAAAACACAACTATAAGGGGGTAGAAATCCTCATGATACAGCTGAAGGAAGTCATACCATGATAGTACCAACTCATCATGTACATGAGTAAATAAGCCCCACCTACGTACAGTTGCTCCAGGGAAACGGTCAACTGCAAAGACAACCATCTGATCAACCAATGTTTGTTCCAACCTTAAGAGGCGGTTCACCAGCTCTAGCCAAACAATTCATGTCTGAGGGTCTGGATCACTACAAAACCTCAACCATGTCCGATGCTGTAACTTGTGAAGTGCACCTAACCAAGAAGCATCCTCACCCAACTCTGTTTGAGCTATATGATGCCTAATGGGTACGGGTACTGCCACCTACCCACCTAGAGAATGGAGGCTAGCATGATGGGTCCTACACTGAGGCATCGTTGTCCACATGATCATCGCCACCAACCGTAGCTAGTATCATGGCTGACTATCGTTGTGGAGACATCCTGAATGTTTTCATGGAGTATCGTGGTCAGATGATGATAACCATATATCATCTACGATGGGGAGATGACATGAGGAGGACATAAAAAGACTCAATCCTATATGACGCATATACCATTTTTCCCTAAAATAGGTGTCTCAGGATGCCGAATCGACAAGTGTGCAATTAGGGTCCTGATGAATGGATACATCAGCCGCCCGTACCATCACAGGACTCCCTGGCTGGATAGCTTCTCTCAAGACACAATAGAAACTATTTCCCCAAACCCAAGAAATACCATTCTGGGGAAATTTATGATCAATTTCCCAAGGGTCAAAACTCTTTTGATACAACTTTTTCATTACCTGACCCACATTGGGGTTCGAGCTGAAACTACCCCAAGCCTTCCTCTATAGGGCAGTCACATTTGACTAGCATCAATGGAACAAAAAACATGGGGATTCCTTTTCAAAAAAACCTATACATACTCACACATCCTATGCAATAAAAAAGTGAAGAAGAAATGAAATCTAGGTGACACACTGCTGAAAAAGTTATCCAACATAAATGAATCGACCAATAAATAGTACCAGTACAGGAAATGTAAAGCTAAAAGGGGAGGGGGAAGAAATACACACCCAACTCGAAAAGTGCAAAAAACCTGCAACATGTGAAAAAGAAGAAAAATAGCTAGAAGAGTCCCACTCATAAATACCAACCTACAACTACCACATATGGTCCAACCACCCCTTATCCCTATGATCCAATGATATCATGATCAACTTTTTCGTCATCTGCAAAGGCACATGAAATGCTGTGAAAACCTAGGCTGGGGTGAGTATAAGAATTCTCAGTAGGCTGCCCCAGAATTCTCGAGGGAATGACAAAAGAGGTACTAAATAGGGGAGTCGTAAGAGAGAACATGATACTACAAGAGGGAATGCAAAGAGTACAGCTCCACCCAATAGAAGATATAACCGCTCAAAGAAACCCAAATGATAGAGGATGGGGATATCCATCTCAAATCTCACACCAGGTATATGAAAATACATATACCTAGGGAATCCAGATATACTCGTAACTATAACCCATAGTTTATACACAATTCCCACATCAGCGCACCCTCTCTAGGGATCCATTTCAATGATGCCATGAAGCGCTCATCTGAGAGAACTCACTCCATGAGTCTGATTACTCTGATAACATCTATCGAAGAAATACCTTTTTCGGGAAAGATCATGAGAGATAGATACACTCATTCTTGGAGAACACACACTTATGTGGGAAACGATCATGATACACAAGTTAGTATTAATTCCAGGGCCTTCACAGATACCGTAAATAATCTGAATTCACCTTCTAATAGAAGATCCTCACCCTATGGGAATTGACATGTAGATACCTGACTCTACCTATGGTTATCAATGGATATGGTCTATCAATCTGAGCCTCTCAGAGGGATACATGTCTATATCTCGAAAATGCATACTGAAGGGATCATATTCGTGTAAAAGGAAATGATACCTATCCTTTAGCGGAATGAGAAAAAGGGGAACTAACCCCAAAAAACATATCCAACATACAGTGTACAAGAAGATCGAGCAATGTAATGAGAATTACACGGCATGTAAAAAGGTCACATGTCATGTCCCCTAACCATGGGTACTTCCTATGTACAACGGCCCGTGTTGCAACACTTGTCGTGAAGAAGAAGGTATACACTATGTTTGAGAGAGTGACATGCCATTTCCCTCTCTTTGGGGAGGACTCTGTGTATTCTAGCCATGAGCTCGTACACTATTCCATCCAGTGTGTCACAAGAGGTATAACAGGTACACAGGGTAACCCATGCAGCCAACTTGGTCTGGCTGTGTGGTGGAGTACCGACTCCAGAGATAGGAAGACTATCTTAGGGGAAAATGAACCCGCACTCATGATGTGGGTAATCCCATATCTACATGAGAAGAGGAGTAAAGAATACAAATTCCATTAGTAATCAAGGGATTATCCATCCTAACTATCACTAAAATAAACACTGTGGTTCAGCTCCTCAGGTTATCGGTCATTCCACAACCACCACTATGTTCCACAATTGAGTAACCCGAAGGACAGCCATGTCATAAGGGTTCCAACAATATAGAGTGTGCATCAATCAGAAACCTAGTCTGAATGTTATAGAAATTTTAGAATTGAGGGGTTGGTTTGATTCGAGTTAGATCCAACCTGGTCATACTTCAAACAATACTGGATAACCGAACGGGTAACACCGTAGCGATCCACACTAAAAACCCCATGATATGGACTACCCATTTTTCCAAAACAGATACTCAATGAAAATATAGCATTTCACTGCCCCATAGGTGATCTGAGCCTTGTGGGGACCGCACTTTGACCTCGAAATAAAAATATCCAAAATTAGTCTTGAAACATACTTCTTAAATTCAGTGTCAAAATGTCATAGACAATTCTCCATTATGGCAACGTATGTGGGATAACTGTCGGATACAATATCCTGTAATAATAATAATAATAATTTTTTATTATTATTATAATAATATTTTGTGTTTCATGGACCTGATCCATGAACCACAATCTAATATTCATCACTAGATGTCAATCGATCTTCTTATGACAGGGTTACATCACCATTGACGACCAGTCAATCGGACGTCGCATGCAAGAGTTACGATGGGTTGAAGATTTAATAATAAAACTAAATATATTATTTCACTAGCATTTTAGGTTCCCTATCTGAAAAATAGAAAAATAAATCCAATATTGGAATCAAAATTTCCGTCATGAAGTTAGGGTCAAACTACCAATGATGGTTCGTGAAATCGATTTTGCATAGATAAGTTACAGACGATTTGTTGTTTTACAACCAAAAATAATAATATCATTATTATATTATAATTATTTAATTTATATCTTTCAAAGATCCCATTTCAAGCCCAACCCATCTCTGCAATTTGGTGCACAACTTCCCCTATCATCATATTCTTATTTTATTGATTTAAATTATTATTTATTTACACATATTCTTTGCCCCTCCAATCTTCAATCTTATTCCCCAATTTCATGTTTTCTCCTCCTGCAACCCAAATGTACATCCCTTCACGCGACACCCTCATCCACCAGATCTGCCGCCTCTGGCCTACTATTGTCCTGAAATCCATGTCGCACCACCATACGACCTACACCAGCCACACTAGAAATCTCCATTTCCATCGCATTGTCCCTCTGATCGGACTGCCACGCCTTGCCCACATCACTTCGTTAGACCTCCATACTCACACCTGCTCGACCTTCCAAACTTCCCCGAACTGGGAGAGCCACATCGCATTCCACCAAAGCCACATTACCTTGCCTGTGTGGTTTCCTGCATCTATTTTCTAAGTGCCAAAATTATGATGACCACATATTCGTGATCCTCGGGTCGAGATCTTTGTGTCCATATGCCATGTTCAATAAAACATTATGTTTTTTGTGCACTTAATTATTTTGATATTAAGAAAATGAAAATAATACAAAGAGAATGAATTAGAAAAGATAATGGTCTCTATGCGGATAAATGGACATGGTTGTTTGGACATTATTTTTGAGAATCAAGGACACCAAGGATTGATAATTTAATATATAATTCTTTAAAAATTTTAAATTCAAGCTAAACTAGAAGGCATTGATTCATTTCATTGTTTTTTATCATTGAATTAATTTATTTAATTCTTATGCCCATCAATCAAATCAGGACATACATTTAATTTTAACTCGACATATAGCTGGTCCTCTCTCTAAAAACATTTGGTGATTTTCAAATATTATTCATGATCGTCATTAAATGTGTAGTACACAATGTCGTTAATTAAGTTTGCAAACTCATCTCAACCATCTGATTTTACTCATAATTTGTTCATGACCCCTTGAAATGACAACAATGAAATTATTGGAAGATAATATCGATAGGATTATGTTTCTATCCATGACACATGATTTATAATAATAAGAAGTACATTCCTTTTAAAAACTCATATCACTACATCTACCAAAAATTTCAATGTTTGTCCAATCATAGATCCACCACCTCAGCACATCCAATTTAATTTCAGGATGGAACCTATCACCCATTCCTAGCATGATCATGCCTATTTTATCCATTTAATTACTTATAATAAATCTTAAGAAACTACCTTAAAATATAAATGGAACTTATAGAAACAATGTCAATCTAACTCCATCCATCATCACACAAATCATATCAATGAACCACTTATATCCATCTCTTGATGGAAACAATCTGCTACAACCACACCAATTTCATCAATACATGGTCATGATGTCTTTAACTCATGAGGCATACCATGGTCATTAAAAATTATTCCTAATTTCCAATCCATCACTCATTATAAATAAACTATTATAAACTATACCAACCACTCCAATGTGATATGGCCATTAAAACATAGACACAATATCGACCCTTCAGATTCCTAGATATCTTACATAGCCCTAGCTTGAATCTTGAAACCAAAACCAATTCATACTCATACCTAATTATACACTTAACATAACCATCATAACATGGAATATTGCCCATATCAATTCCACAAATTTCTAAAGTGGTTCAGTCCATTCTAAAATAGTCCCATATGGTCGTCTTCCATCTACATTGAATGGTGTGCATATAGTGAGTAAATATTTTTCCCCACCACATGTTTATACATGTAATCTTCATACAAAGTATAGAAACCCATTCCATTGAAATATCTATATCCACCACCGAACGTGAATTTTAGACCATACGTATATGCTCATAATAAGTTGAAATATAATGAATGTCAAAGACCAACTGCATATAATCATACAGGGTAAGGCTCTCCTTTATGTGAACACATGATTATATTCCCAAGACATGCTCATTTTTACCATAGAATATGAAAAAATTATGAATCCAAACTAGATTATTAGTGTTATATCACACGGTTCTTTTACAACATCATCCCATGAACTGGGATAACATAACCTTCTATTAACCGATTAATTCTACGATACACTCATAATGGGATATTAATTCGACATTCACACGACTCAAGAGATTACCCCTAAATGTATATTTCATGCACATGTGATATTTTTTTAAGAAAAACATAAAAAAAAAATATACTAAAGCATTATACATCCATAATTCTAAAAATTTCTTTATCCATGAAAATACACCACCTAGATAATTACAGTTCAATGAACCACATGATAACTCAAGTGGAAATGCATGTAACAACACTTATAAGCATGATATCACAGCTACAAAACAATATTAAAAATAACTATTAATCAACGTGGCTAATGAAAATATAAATTCAAACCAAGTGATTTCTAATTGCAAAGATCAAACCAAAGTTTTAGTTCACCAAATAGATATCATTAGATAAAGACTATTTGAGTCCTCAATCATTAAATGTGGATGGTTCATATGATCAATCATGTAGGTGATAATTATCTAGGAATGCCAATCCCAATTGAAGGGAGTTTTAAATTATTCTCATTTCCACAAAAAGGTTTAACATACCAAATGTCAAACTAAATTCATAGGACTATCATTTAATTAATAAGTATCTTACTTGAGAGAAAATACAACCAATCAAAACTAAACAATTGAAACATTACATATGAAATTGACAATGATTCTATATTTGTGGGTGATATTAAAATTGTCATATTACAAACATAAATAAGGAACCAACACTGAAAACCAGGATAACACCTAATAGGTAACTAGGCACACCTGCACAAAATGTAGGTAAGACATAAAAAAAATCATCATAGACCCAAAGGAAACATTCACATTCCCCATATATGGTAATATTCAAGGAAACATTAAAAACATTACTTGGGTCATTGCAATTTATACCAGTAAAAGGATTTATTCAATTCAATACATTGGTTCATAGTTATTATAAACATTATGGAGGATTAAATTAATGAAATTGCATGTACCAGTTACTAATAGACTGTACAAAACAATTTATTTATATTTTGTCTCAATGCATTATAGGAAAATGATCACATAATTTTCCATGAACTAAATCTGGTCACCATTAATACTGGCACCAAACCAGGCATTTGACAAGGCTCGAAGGTTGTTTCGGATCCCCACACGCTGTAACAAGTACCCGAGTATCATAAAACGAAATTTGGGAATGATTTACCTGATTTTATAAACATAAAATGACAAAATTAAAATATAACCAAACTGTATTTTTCAAACAAAAACATCTTTAACAAAAAATTTAGAACTAAATAACATGATTTTAAATAGTTCTCAAACACTATAAAAATTTACTAAAACCGAAAATGATAGCCCAAGAACCTCCACCCGGATTGAGGCACCTCCCTCAAGCCATCTCCACAGCACCACATCACGATGGACCACTAAAAACCCGGACTGTTGGCACAAAACCTGTACCCAAACATACGGATAAAATAACCAAGACTACTTAAAACTAAAGGTGTAAGTAAGGTGTTAGTAAAATCCCAGTAGGTTACCACCCCTAAAATATTACATGTGGAAAACATTCAAAGATGGAGAGCATGAATGTTTTCAAGACATAAAATGCTAGTGAAACTTTATACAAGATTCGGCTTAAATAAAAGAACTATTCAAGTTGGTTATTTTAACGAATCAACACTTTTAAAAATAATGTCAATGCTACTAAATTTTCAAGCCATCCATATCGTATGACGAAGGTAACCACAAAATTACTAATGAGCACATGCAATGGGAATGTAACCACTATGAACTAGCTCGTTGTGGGTCCAAGGTAGCTCATATCTCGGTGCGAATAACCATCAAAGTATCAATTATCATGCACACTAGCCACTAATAGAGAGCATACCCATCACCTAATGGTCCCAAATAATCATTATCATCATCATAGTTTAGTTATTATTGTAAGAATCTATATTTTTATGTCAAACTGAGGCCAAATCCCATGGGATCACTAGCATACTATTACATGTCCACCCACCTAAATACCCGGGTTTCCCTCTTTTGCTCAAAATTTTTCAAAAAGTCAAGAAATATAATATTCATGTGGAAATAACCTCATCCACATAAAAATATTCTCCAAACATCCCACAATTATATCATACAAGTCACATAATCCAATTTTTAATACAAATGCATTTTGAAATCATGCACACACAAATATAGACCACAAAAAATTTCACATTTCATTAACACTTCCATAATTAATTTATAAAATTTTATATAACCTTTAAAAGATAGTTCAAATCACATTACAACAGACACACACATCACATAATACTTATTTCATCAAAAAAATCATTTTTCACATCACATTCACACAAAAGATCTCACAAATGTGTTTTACCCCACTCTTTCCATTTTATAAAACATTTATGTAATTTATAAAACATTTAAAAATGATTGACATCATAAATTTTCACATTAGGATTCAAAAACCCATATTAGGAGAACACACTCACCCAAACTGTACATATATACCCTTTTCCCACTTCTTTTTACAAAATAAAGCATATAAATGTTTCAAATAACAATCCTAAAGAGTATAACTATGTGTTGTACAGAAATCCCATTTCAAACCCCCCTTTCAAGGCCGAAATCACACCAATACCCTACCAAAATAGAATTTTTAGCCCCTAGAAGATTTATTAAACCCTTCTCAAGTATTATAAAATCACCTCAAATTATACTATAATTGATACCCATGAAAAAAACACATTTTCATTAAACACTTTCAAGGAGTTAAACAATGTTTTATACATAAAACCACATAAAAAACCCAATTTTATATCCAAAATCATAACAATACCTAACCAAAGAAGAATTGGAATCCCAAAAAATATTTAAAAAACTACTTTTATATGTTATAAGATCAACCCAAAGATTACCACAATGTTTACACATGGAAAACACCCAATTTGATACCATGTGAAACAAAAAAATTAACTGCTTAACAAAATCCATCAATATATGTTTTTTCACAATGAAAAACATATGAGGAACTTTTCAAATAATTAAATAAATCATTCCGACTCATAAAAAAATGATTACATATGGAATTAAATACATTTTGAATCAAAATCCCCAAATCATGGTGCGAAACATAAACTGCATCACCGCCGCACCTCAAGGATGTAAAATATAACCTAAAGCCCAAATAATTAACCAAAAAGACACCAAATAAAACCCTATATTCCAATTTGAACTTTTAGACAATTTAAAACATCATGAATGTTTGAGGAAAGCCTATATAGAAGGAAGTAAGTGAAGAGAGAAACACATACTTAAAAAAATCTTGATGAAATCGGACCAAATGCACCAACAGTTAAAATTTGAAGTAACCCAAACTATAAGGGAGGCTGGGAGGAGTCAAAATAGATAAAGTGGGGACTGAATTTGGGGAAAACAGTAAAAATTGGAGGAGTTATGAAAGAAACATTGTATCTCTTCAAATATAGTCAATTTAAAAATGATTAAGAATGTTCTCCCAAATTCACGGGGGAGAAGAGCTCCAAAGAGGGGGAGGAGAGAATGGGAGCGTGTCCGGAATATGTGGCCTCGGTTGAGAGTTGGAATCAATTATGAACCCTGAAAATTGAATGATAAATTAATGAAGTAAAAAATTATTTTAATGCATGAAATGAGCTATCGGGAAGGACCATCCCCTTAATAAAAAAAAAGAAAATCCATTATTATTATGGATTCATATGAGGTCCAAATTGATATGGTGGTTTTAATATAATAGGGGATTCCAATTGGGAGGTGGAATGGGTGTAAAATGTTGAAAAATGAAGGATTTATAAATGATAAAAAATATTTCTAAATATGGAAATGATCTTATGATTTTTCCAAAATTTCTAAAACACATTATTTCAACAAAATTGATTGGGAAACCCCAAAATTAAATAATGAATGGAAATTAAATGAAAAATATCTTTAAAAGATATCATGGATGTGACAATTGTCCCAAACATAAAACTTTATGCCCTTGTAAATACACCACAAGGACAAAGGGAAAAACCAAACCCAATCGAAAGGCCAAAATGGACTCCTTTCCCATGATTCGCTCGCCCCCAAAAGACCAAAACAACTCTAATTGATCAATCAGGGAAGGAATACACTCACCCACCAAAACAAACACCACTTACATAAATGATCAAGCACATTCAGATGTTATCCCAAATGATAACTCCTCAAACACTGTCCGAACAAGATCTAGAAATTTAACCAAAAGAACACCAACAATGAACAAGGTTACACAAACCTTACTTTAACCAGACCATTGGGAATTCTCCACTCCCAACATTTACCCAAGTAATATGTTGTATTTAGATATATACAAACTAAACTACATACCAAGAATCCAATACCAATGAAAAATATGAGTTACTAGTATGGGATGACACAAATGGGCATCCCACAATAAGAGACAACTGAAATTTTATCCATACAGGATCAGAATACTAACAGGAGGAGACCCGAACGGACTCCCACGTATTAGGGGTAGAATTCCATTCCAAATTTCCAAAGGAACATATATGAGAATCATAGTGGGTCACCCCACTATAACAACCAACAATCATAATATAATACCATGGGATGACACAAAAAGAACCCATATTTAATGACTTGGGACGACCACATGGTTAATCCACACAGTTTGAGAAACGATGCGCTAACCCTGTGGATCCTTATAATTTCATGGTTTTATGGAGCACGGTTACTAATAACCATACAAAAACTGTGCAATCAACCTGTTATGCCAAATTCCGAGCCATAATAAAAAAACTCAATGGAAACCAAAGGGAAAAAAATTGACATTGGGTGATAACATGGGCACAGGGCCCTCCACCTCTTTACAGAGAATGTGAACAATAGAGGAAATATGAAGAAACATGAGGCAAAAACTATTACCATATTTCATACTGAGGATAATAATATTTACAATGGTTTGAATGACCATGGAACTTCCCCTAACTATATTCCAAATACACTCTATGGTCTATTATAGGAGCCCAAAATATTGAAGCATCTTCAACCACGCAGTTAGGCTTTGAAAACCCCAATATGGAAATTATTATTTCTCGTTCCTGAAAAAATTACATAGATATCCCAGAAATATTTACCAAGACATAAACCAATCCATACTCATCTTCCCTTAGCCCTTAATATCACTAAAACTAGGGCTTATAAGATGCACACACATTACCCCTTGTTTCTTCAGATGAGAGACAAAAGGAGGAAAGGATATATAGAATCACCTTCCTATAAAAAATAATTTTTTTATTCCCCGAAAGGAGACACACTTCTAAAAAAACAGTGACCCAAAAAATATTCTACAACTTCACCTGTATAGTCAAAAAATCAAGCGACAACACAATGTGTCACCGAACATAAACTATGTGATATATAGAAACAACACATTGAGAGGGAACCTTATGCAACATACCCAAACATCACACAATTCCATACAATGGCCATAACATTCTCTAATGTCCAAATTTCTCACACTTGTGGTTTAATTAAAACCCCTGCCTCAAAGAGACTATGATGAACCTAGATGTCCTCTTATAAACCTTCCAGATACTCATCCCCACAAACAACCCCATACTAATTCCACCGTTGACGAGTCAGTTAACGTAAAAACTAAGGTCTATTTCTACCTTCCACAAGCACTCATTCACTACAAGAGGATCCAAAAAACCAAAAAAAAAAAGAAAGGTTATATAATCATTCAACTAATCTCGTGAAAATATTACTTATATTGATCAATGGGAGGATTTTCTAATGGGGAAACAATCCAGGTTGTACTTCAGTAGTCCACTAACCCTTAATGGGGGTGTACCTTATCCAATGTGAAAACCCAAGGACACAACCAATATTGTCCACTTTTCAAGACATGCCACAAACTAGATCCAAACACATGAAGGTACCCACTATAAAGGCATCCCAAAACATTTCTCAGAAGAGTCTAATAACCGGACCGTCAAACCACCTTACCAATCAAACAAAAACCCAAACATGATTCAATCCAGAAGGTTTCTTGGACTCAAAACATACCAAAACATCAACATTTAAAAAACATACTACACACCATCCCAAATAAGTCATCAATACATAATTTTTTCCTTTAAAAAATTCATTGAAAACAAACAGTTCAGCAGTTAGCTTATCAACTAATGGTACCCCTTGGCCCTCACATATACATGTTTATGTTCCACACCAGGATGGATCCCCATATATATCCTGGAACTCATCCAGTCATTCCATTAACCATCCATCATCCCTTATAGCCTCATGTATGTGGTCTTTCATGGAAATACAAAATTTCAATACAAAAAATTATTTTCACTTTTCAAAACTAAAACAATTAACCAATACTTCCTTTTTATGAAGACATTAATTAGAAAATCCAAAACCAAATCATTCACATGAATACTAAAATTAAAGCCATAAACCTCAATCTCAAAACATCGCATCCCATTAAAACACCTTTCAATAGTATAAGAAAACTTTATTAGGAACACCTTTCCCACAATTCATTAACATAATTTCCTGCATTCAAAATAGGTGTAAAGACACCATTTTCCATTTCCAATCAATAATGAAAATTCAGTTCCACAATTTCAAAAATAAAACCATTTGATCATAAATATAAAATCATTTCATAGAAAAATTACGCTTCTCAAAACCAAGACATTTTTTCATTGAAACCTAAAGACCAGGATTTCAAAACTAAAGAACACAAGACAATGTGATAGGAAACTAGTTTCAATGGCTAACATATACATATTTTTTGAGATTATACACCAATAAATTACTTGATACAGAGAGTTATCTAGGAAAATATTCCTGGATCCAAACGTATTTCCTGGCCCTTCAAGCTCATTGAAACCATTAACCCAACCTTGTTTTTATTTCCCCTAATCATCATCAAACCAAGAAAACGAAAGAAATCAGACAAAGACTGACTTCCACTGGAAAATGAAAATCATCATGGAATGTGCTGGCTAGGCACACTACCCACGTCCAAAATGTTAAATCTGGACAGACCTAACTACATACAATCTGGACTACTCACCATTTAACATGAACGAAAATAATGAACTTCGCTTCGATACCATTTTTTCATGAACTGAATATGGTCACCATCAAAACCGACACGAAACCTGGCTTGTGACAATGAAAGAAGGAATTCCCGATCCCCATTGGCTGGAACTGGTTCCCTGGTATCATAAAACTAAAATTGGTAATGATTTAACCGAGTTTATAAACATAAAATGAAAAACAAGTCCAATAAATCCAATCTGTATTTTTCTAACAAATCCATCTTTTACAAAATTTCCTAACTAAATTACATGGTTTTACACAACTCTCAAACACAATAAAAAGTTTATAAAACCATAGAAAACAGCCCAAGAACCTCAACATGGATAGAGTTTCCGTATTCAATTAATCTCCACAACACCAAATCATGATGGAAAACTAAAAACCTAAACTGTTGTCACAAAAGATGTACCCAAACCTACGTCAAAAATAACCAAGTATACGTACACCCAAAGGTGTAAGTATGGTCTAAGCCAAAGCCTCATAGGATACCACCACTATGATATTACAAGTGATAAACATTCAAAGATGAAAATCATGTCACTTTTCAAGACATGAAATGCTAGTTAAAATTTCTAAAACACACGACATAAATAAAAGTAGTTTTTAAGTTAACTATTTTAAGGAATAAACATATTTAAAATTAATGTCAATGCTACTAATTTTTCTTCCAACCATACAATTTTCTGATGGTAAGCATAATGTAACTAATGAGGACATGCAATGTGAAAGTAACCCATATACACTATATCAGTGTGGGACCCATGTACCTCATTTCTCAGTGATAGTAACCATAAAAATATCTGTTATTGTGCACACGAGCCACTAGTAGGGAAATAACCATAAACTAGTGGTCCCTAATCATCATCATCATCATTATAGTTTATATAGTGTTGTAAGCATCAATCATTCTTTTTGAAAATGAGGTAAAACCACATTGGATCACTAGAATACCAGTACACATCCACCCACCTAGATGCCCATGTTTCCCTCTTTTCCTCAAACATGTTCAACAAGTCATTAAATAAAATATTCACCTAAAAATACCACTTCTATATAAAAAATTCAACAAAATACCACATCTATATCACACAAGTCACATAATACACTTTTCCATTCAAATGATTTTTGAAATTATACTCACTCCAGAATAGCCCACAACAATTTTCACATTTCATTAACACTTCCAAAAAAACTTTTAAATTTTTCATAAATCCTTTCAAAGATTGTCCAACATAGAAAAAATACCACACACACATCACATATTACTTATCTCATCAACAAAATTCATTTTGAACAACAAACTAACACAAAACATCCACCAAACATTTTCACAACTCTATTTGAATTTGATAAAAAATTTCATCAATTTATAAAACATTCTTAAAATGTTTTAAATAATAAATCACCACTTTATATTTCAAAAAGACATATTAGGTCAACATATTCACCCTAATAGTACATATACACCATTTTCTAACTTTTTTTTACCAAATAAAACATTAAAAAATTTCAAAAAACAATTACAATGTTTATAACTGTGTCTTCTACACAAAACCTAATTCAAAACCCAATTTTAATGAAAAAATAACAAAAAGAACCTACCAAATCATAATTTGAAACCCTTGTAACATTTATTAAACCACAATCAAGTACTATAAAATCACCTCAAATTATACAAAAAAAGATACAAATGAAAAACACACATTTTCATAAAACACTTTCAATGAGTGAAATAAGGTTTTACACAAAAACATGTTCCCAAGGCCTATTTTAAACCGAAAATCACACCAAAACCCTACCAATGTAGAATTGGAATCCCAAATAATATTTATCAAGCCACTTGAATATGTTATAACATCATCTCAAAGATTACTAGAGGGTTTACACATGGAAAACTCTCAATTTGAATGAATGTGAAACTATTATATTAACCACCTAACAAACACCATAAAAAAATGGTTTTCCCACAATTCACAACATATGAGGAAAATTTAAAAAAAATTAAAACATGATTTATAACCCATTAGAAAATTATTCATCATTGAATAACATACCCTTTGAATCAAAACACTCAAATCATGGTGCAGAACATCAACCTCCCTACTGTTGCACCTCAATGAAGTGAAACCTAAAACCAAAATATTTTTCAAAAAAAGACACCAAATAAAACACTATATTCCATCCCTTAATTCAGGACTTTTTTGGACTACATGAAATAGGGAGGAATCCATAAGGAGAAGTAAGGAAAAGAATAGATGAACAATTATGAGATGAAATATTGAAGAAATCAGACCAAATGAACCTATAGTTGAATCTAGAAGTAACCAAAACTAGTAAGGAGGATCTAAGGAGTCATAGTAGGTCAAGTGGGGACTACATTTGGGGAAAAAGATTGAAAATTTATGGATTTATGAAAGAAACATTTAACCTCTTCACATCTAGGTGATTTTAGAATGATTAAGAATGATAGCACAATTATGTGAGGTAGATGAGATCCAAATTGGGTTATAATATCATGGGACAATTCCATGGGTATGTGGTCTCAGGTGAATGTTGGAGTCACTGAAAACCAATAAAAATTTAATGAGGTATTAAGGAATTAAAAATTAATTTTAAAAAAGGAAATGGGATTTCAGGATATCCCAACACCTTAATAAAGATCCCACATCCCAAATTATTATGGATTTCAATGGGGTCCAAATTGTTATATTGGTATCAATATACCGGGGGAAGCCAATTGGGATGTGTAATGGTTGTAAAATGTCGAAAAATTACATAGTTATAAAAGAATAAAAATATATTTTTAAATTTGGAGATGTACTCATGGTTTGGCTCATATTTTTATAACCATCAATTTCCACCAAAAATGTATGGGAAACCCCCAAAAAAGAAATAATGGTAATTAACTAAAAAATACCATTAAAAGTTTTCTGGGTTGTGACACAATTTCTTTTTTTACAATTAATTTATTAAAATCATATCATAACAAGATTGGTTAAAGAATATTTATGTCTTGACTTATTAGGGAAAACACCATCTAGTTTATAACTAATATTTTAACTATCTGATAAATCGTTATAAACGATATGATATAAATGAACAAAGAAATATATAAAAATGGGATAGGTTTGGTAATATTACAATATATATTTAAATGAATGTTTATATCAGTGGATTCTAAAATATTAAATAATTAGAACTATTTATTATGTACATACTCCTAGGGGACAATTACAATGGAATTTAATGATAGAGGTAAATGTTAAGGGTTATTTAATTCCACCACAAGTTTATTCATATAGGAATTCATTACATATATTTTGAGTGAATTCTCTATAGAATACAAGTAGAATCCTATTTACGTACAACCAACAACATTTAAATTAATAAAACTTCAAATACACCCTTAATGGTATTATCACATTGAAATACAATGATATAACAATCCTATTAGGGATGAATGAATAATATAAGGAATTTGTTATACTGTTCTTAATTCCCAAATAATGAATGTTAAATCTTTTTAAAGATTCAACTGACTAACCATTTAACAAATATATAACATTTTTAATTTAATATTGTATTCTGTTAAATTAATTACAAAATTTAAAATAATTTCACTTTTTAAATGAATGTAATGATTGTAAAATATAATCCATCATCATTATATATTGGAAGAAAACTATTTTTAATGATAGAAATTTTTTATTTAACAAACCATACACTATACCAAAACATAAAAAGTTATCACCTTAAGATATAATATAGGTATCCATGGAAAAATCATACAATAATGGTATTAATATAATATTATTAAATAATATAACATGTATGGTAAATATATATTCATTATAAAAAATAACAAAGAGTGGTGTACATTATAAAACACTAATGAAATATGAAAACGATGTTTCTATAAGATTCTTGTATGCAACTATCCTCTTTCCATACCATGACAAGTCTTAAAGTTTATAAAATAATAACCAATGTAAATAATCTCTATCACTCAAGGAGATGTAATAATCAACTATAATAATGAACAAAATAAATAATAGTCCCGTATTTAGAAGCATTAAATTTACCCTTCTGTTTGGTTTTTCCATCACATAGAATGCTCAATTTACCATGTTCTAACACGTTCCTAGTCACTTATATACATGAAAGAAAAATAAATACATCTTAAAAATGGATACAATTTAAATGAAAATTTTAATATCCAGATCATTTTTCCCCAATAACAAACCTATAAAAGTTGCCATGTGTCCATAAGCTAGCCTCCCTAATACAAGATGCCACTGACTAGAATTTAGGGTATTCTTATGTTATGGTCGGTATACTATATAAAACTTCTCAGCTATCCTTAATGGATTTAAGAGATTTGGTGGATATACTAGGCCATTGGTTTCTCCCCAACACACCATGGGATATAAGTCAATAAAGTGGTCCTCCTGAACATTTTGGTGGTTGATTTTTCCCATTGAAAGATAAAATATCTAAACCACAACATACAATTACAAAACAAATCTCTATATGATTCATGAGAAAAAAATACTACATAAAACAAAACAAAAACAATAAATCATTTTAGGGTACATGTGGAAACCAAGGAAATAATTAAGGGGCCCAAAACCCCACAAAACTCAAAACTCCAATGTGATAACAACCATCAACAACTCACCCGCTCTAATCTACAACACCATGTTCCATGTCATTGTATCATTATAAAATAAGAAAGAACTTATATACCTTTATATAAGCCATTTATTGATATAAGACGTTTTAAAATTCACAATATTACCCTGTAGGGGGTTGATTAAATAATTAGTAGGTTTCATCAATAACATCCCAACCCATTCCGCTAGGAAAAACTTTTTACCACCTAGTTTAAAACGACATCATGTAGTAAAATAATAATATTAATGATATATGAATCTATTATAAGTAATGAATCATAAATTTATTTAAATAATATATCATTTGATTTTTCAAAATCATTTCCATTACCAGACACACAATGACACATATACACAATCATGGTTTCAACTTTGATGGAGTAACTTCATGACCATATTGCATCCCATTTTAATGTGGTACTTAATGATAATTTTCCATCCCATTAAAAATATTCCTGAACATTTATTCGTAAATCATGACAAGTAATTTAAATCAAAATATTTATTACATTAATAAATATCAACAATTAATTTACATGCGCTTGACCAATGAAATGATCCAAAAAACATTATTTTAATCTTATAAACACAAGTTTCTTATGAAATTAAATCACCTTTCATGATATCAAATAAAAATAAAAAAAATATTTCCAACAAGAGTCACCTAATAAATTCAAATCCATTTTATGAGAATCAATTAAATCAAAATAATCCATAATGATTTAAATAATTTGGTTTCAATATAGAATCCAAAATCTTATAAAATAATGTCAAAAACAAGGGACTATGCAATAAATAATCAGGATATGATCATAATTCATATTCTACTAAATATATAAAACAATATTTCATCGAAAACATACATAACAGATATATATATCCATAAAATAATAGATCAATGGTTCTGATGGAGTTATAAACTATATATATAAGAAGAATAATGATGGGCATGCACTTACTGGGGAATTCGGGCCTCCAACACACATTGATTATCCTATGGATCGCTCATGGGTAGAAGGGGAGCATCTCTAAAGTCGTGAGAATAAAAAAATCATGTTATTGAGAAACTAGGGAAAATTTATGGATTAAATCATTAAAATATTATTATATAAACATAACATGGATTAAAAAATTTACAATGCAAGGATAGGCCGCGTGGTTTAGAAAATTTTGTACCAATTATGTGATGTTAGAGTCTTAATTTCGTACCTTGAAAAATTGGACCACGCTGAAAGAAAAACTATTCATCAAGGATGAATTTACCTCTATTTAAATACTAACGGTTTCTCATGGGAATACAATTAGTTTGGCCAAACCATTTGGTAACCGTGCAGATTCCCAGTGTCCATTTCCTTACCCTACATAGTTTTGTATAGATTTTTCATTGTTTTTTATAACCATACAGAAATATAGAACCTCTAGAAAACCTAAAAAACATCTCTAAAGCCCTTTGGAAGCTCTAAATGCTTAACTATAACACTATATGTACTGAAAATAATTTTATAAGGGGTTATTTACTTGAAACTAAGTTCTCTAATTACTCCCCACTATTTTCTTGAATTTCCAAGGAATGTAAAAAACCATCATTTCCTAATAAGTGTGTAGTACACTGCTCCATTGTTTACCTCTCATGATCTCATATTTTCATCTATGTAAGACCTTGATTCAATAAAACTTTTAATAGTATGATTAATTTACTATTAAATTTATTCTCTAACTTATCAAAAATATATAATATTACATAAATTAATATAGCCTTAATGAGAAGGTATATGTGATCCCAACGAACCGCATATTTAGGATTATATTGATAAATTTTTAAATGAGATTGTTGAAACCCATTTTTGTGGAATAGAACCCCGGTGGAAAATCCAACCGATATTCCACCTCCCTAACTCATTCATGAGAACTAAAAATACATAGGTATTATGGAGATATCTTCCCCAATTTACCAAAAATATATTTCCATAGAATTTAAGTGATTCTCAACAACACAAGATCCCTAAATTCCAATGAAAGTGATTTTAGATGGTGATCTGAAAATGATTATTAGAGTAATTGACATGTCTCTATTTTCTATTAGATTATTTGAATCTTCTCAATTGTTTTTTTACTATTCATGGTAAAATTAAGGATTTCTCGCCTGATTCTACCCAATATAGTGGTGAACAACACGGACACCAAAATAATGCTTTGAAAGGATCCAAACATATTGAGGTTTGATAAAAATTATTATAAATAAACTCAACTAGAAATAATTTCTTCACCCATGAGAAAAAAATACACTACACATGTCCAATATACGTCTTCCACCTTTTGGATTATCCAATAAAACTATTCATTTGATTTTCAATGATAAGACATACTCATAATCAATGATGTTTGAAGATATTGATGTAAGGATATTTAAAAAATAAATGTCAAACTGGGGTCCTAATACAGTAAAATCAATAATGTTACACAATTAAACTTTAAAATTTATAAAATATATAATTTAGTTAATTTTCCATTAAAATTATATTCATGAATAGGGATGATGTGAGATGACTTCATGACACTATCCAAAATCACCCATATGGCATCTCTTTTCATGATTATCCTCAGTAATCCTCCTATAAAATTTCTATTTATTTATGGAAATTTCATTATGATAAAGGTTATAAACTATAACATATTAGGTTTTGGTTGTTTCTATTCCTTTACCAACTAAAAGGTGAGGCATGTCGATATAAACTCTGCTATACATCCTTTCATATCATCAAACCAAAACTGTTAGTTCAATTTTTTTAAATTTTTTTTGAATAAATGGATGAAAACCCCATCTATAATGGTGGTATTCATTAAGAAGATAATTTTGACAAGCCATTGGTATAATCGTCTGAACTCAAAATCAAAAAACTGAATTCCCATCCTGCTTCCAACCCTCAGTAGTCTCCATACTATTGAGTTTTTAACTAATAATAATAATAAATTATGTCATATGTCTAAGAATCTCGAACCTTATAAACAAAATCATGAAAAAAAACATAACAAGAGACTAATATTAAACACTACATATTTCTCTGGATTCTAGAGTCATATAAACTATGATTTACATTAGTTTCCACATGTATAAATCTTCATTATCAATTAGTGAATATGATCCGCATCTTAATTCATCCAATGAAAATTTATCTTTACCCATTGTATGTGTAATATTAGAGTGATATTCCTATAGATACTACCTCCATTTTTACTATACTAAATTTATATCTATTCTGATAATATGTGTTTCATTCTCTTATGATCATTAAAAATTGTGAATTTATCCCAAAAGATGTAATGACTCCATGTCTTCACAACATGTACCATGTTAGCTAATTACAATTTTTTTGGGTAATTATTTTAATTCAAATTTAACTATCAAAAAAAATATAGAAAACATGATATCCCTTTATTAGAACACATCCCATCCACGATCCTGCTACATAAAAAAAGAATAAATAGACCAGTCCAAACTCTGGAAACAAGTGGATTACTTTTGATGTGAGTATAACCTAATGTTCTCAAATGTATTTATTAGATTCTTCATTAAATTTGAAATTATTTAGTGTGCACTTAAAAGCTATTATTGGTCATTCCAAATGTGATAAATCACATAAAAAGGCTATAGTATCTAACTAATCCATGGAACTATGTATCTCAAAGAACTTATTCTAGTGTTTGTAATAGATAAACGCTTAAATATTTTGTTGATATATATAAAAAATCAAAAATGAAAAAGATAAGGAAACATACCTATTCTATTAAAAAATCTCACATTTATAACTTTACATATAGAAAATATTCTGATAATATACCCAACAATATAATCAAGGGTTTCTCTTATTCATATTTTGTCCAAGAAAGAAAAATTATATTATTAGTAATCAAACCCGCAAAAGAATATAGGTACCTTTCTATGATTTGATTCATCATTTCAATAAGGATAGACGGCTCATTTATAATATAGAAATGAATAAATTCATATTCATAATTTCTTTATCTTCTTCTGAAATATTTCTCTCATATATCATCCATCCAAACTAATATTTGGTGCTATCCCAAATGTAAGTCAAATTTTTAAGACCATTAGGATCCATTAAATAATTCTAATAGATTATTAATTCATGGAGGATGATATTAATTATTCATTATAACATTTTTAGTCTTGTGATATTCCATATAAAGACACAAAGTTCAATTCATCGTTCTATACAAATTGAAATGGTATTATCCCTAAAGTCATAAATTGTTGAATAAAACCTTTATATTAAAAATAAATTAAATGAACATTAAATTCCCAAAATTCTGTTATTTCCTTCCATATGATTGAATATTATATAGTATTTGAACCTAGTAGGTGGTCAATCAGTGTCTCCTATTCACTTTTGATTGGAATACCCGAGAAATATATATGGAAACTGTCAGAAAAACATCAAAAATAATTAGAAAGTCTCCATTACCAATTTCACCCATAGATTATAAGGTCAAAATACCATAAGATAAGAGATGGTTTCATCCACCTATTCCAAATTTCCTTCTTTACTAGACATTACAACATCATATTCTCAAATGATATGATCTATGTTATCCATATTTTTGAAATTAACCATTCATACATAATAGTCGATATTGGACATGAATGATGTAAATAAATCCATACCCAAAATCAAGTAATAATTATATATCATAGGAATAGAGAAATAACAAATCTTCATAAACCCTTTCATTGGTATAGAACAACCCCTATACATAATGGATCGACAATCGGTTCTTCTAACAGGTATTTGTATTCATACTTGAAGGAATCATGTCAATAAAAAATGATTATTATAAAAAACACATGATGTAATAAATGTTTAGGATGGATATATAAAGAAACCACAATTTTAAAAACATTTTAATACAAAATAGTCATACATCTCAGCATTAAATTTATATATTTTTCATCCATAGTCATTTTCTCTGTGATGTACAATTCCTCACTTAGTTTATTTTTTTCTTTATTAGGCCATTGATTTTTTCAATTGATTAGGTGTATTGTGTTCCTTGAATCTATTTTCATCAATCTATTATAATTATGAGAGTTATTCGGCTACGGTCATCTCGTTGATGAATACGATTCCTAAAAACATGATATCTATCTATAGCACATGACATTGGATCACTACAACCATTACTTTGAATGATTACCTTTTTGATACAGTTGTGTCATTCTATGAGTGATGTCGTAAAATATCTATTTATGTTATATAATAACCTATAATGAAAATATACCATCCCACTATTGAATTTAGGATGATTATTTACTATCCAAAGGTCTGATTCTGTGGTGTCCCACCACATTGGAATTTGGATTCCCACATCTTCATTTTCATAGTATTATAGTTTCTACCTATTACCATATAAATATTAATTATCCATGAAACCATGTCACCCACTATATCCCATTCATAAATTTTCTATCTATTTACCATCTCAAAAAAATAAATTATTCAGCAAAAAAATCATTAATAGAATATCTGGGCCAAAAACCAACACAATAATTTTTACCTTCAAGGACTCTCTTGCATCATATTATAATAAATAGAGGACTAAATTCTTATATTTATCTAAAAAATAATTCATATAGAAATTATCTTGATTAAAAAATTAGATATTTTTTTTTAATCGAAATGATGTGAGGATAAATTTTCTTTTTAAAAAGTTCTTCAAAATCATCCCATGACATGACTTGTTCCAATTTAGCATAAAATAAAAATTCCCACTATTGGCATTCCTAATCCTCAAAAATATTTTTTTTCCAAATTCGAATTGTTTGGTAATCAAGTCACATGGAGGTATAACATTTGATACATCATAAAAAACAATATTTCTACATTTTCGGTCTCAGAATCCCCCTAGAATATCAGTGGTATAAGATTTTGGAACTAAATTTAATGGTCCACATTACAAGGTTCTCCATTATAATATATATTATCTATATAATTTAAATCATTGAAAATTATTCGAACCTGATGATTGATCACCAATATCTATATTGAAACTAACTTTTTAGTATCCTCTGCTAGTTGGTTTTCAATGAAGCATAGCTAGTTCTGTTCCCTATAACATAGAAAAAAGAAATCCGGTATTTCTTATTAGCAGGTAATGTATTTGTGATTTCAATTTTCCACATATTTGTTTTCAATTCACATAACTCTACAATTAAACATTCATCAACATTTTACCATATTTTTAAATACAAATAGAATTATTTTCAAAATCGTAAATTTTTTATTTCATAAAAATTAATAAATATTTTTCATTTCATAATATTTTTTTCTCCAAATCAATAATGAAATCCTACTGTGAAGTCATACTATAAATTAATATATTGAAACTCCCATAATCTAAACCCATGAAAATGAGGTGACATGTCACCTGGGAGTGTATGTAAAATGGATCTACTTAAATTCCACTTTAAGATGTTGTTTAGAATAATGATGTCATCTAGGATTTTTATACTCTACAGTTCAAGTGCTAAAAACCCTATATCCTTTAAACCATCCCAATAGACATGATAATGTAATTTCTAACAAAAATAATAAAAAAACAGGCAGTATTTCCTATGTCAAGGACTAACCAATGGTGATACCTTTTTTCAAAAAAGTTGATAGAATGATCAATAAAGATACTATATTTCATAATAAGATATATAAACTAAATGAAACTCATAATATTTTTCTCAAAAATCTATTTGGACCTAAAAATACAGAAACAATTTATATCACAAAAATATTCATACTGACTAATAATAATTTCATTTCTATCATCTTTCCCCTCATTGTTTCCTTGGGGAGTTACCGGGATGATATTAGGCCCTAGGTGACATCCCCATGACACTGAAGGTAAGAAATAAATTCCAAGGGCCTCAAGAAACTTTTAGGTATGATTTACTATTTTTATGATAAAACATACAAAGATCAAAAAAAATTACCAAAAATACCTTTATATGATCAATGAGTAAAAAATAAAATTGAAAATATAAATAAAACAAAAAACATATCAGAGAATAAAAGAAAAAAAGACTACCTCAAGAGGACCAAAAAGGCAACAACACTCAATACTCAGTAGTGAGAACAACCATAATCACCCCACTCACACAAATCTCTAACTCCACATACCCTGTTATGATATCATAGATTATCACTAAAAAAATGGTATACCTTGTCATTATGTATGTAATGATAAATTTAATATGAAAATACACAATAGTTTTTTTGTTGTGTGTGAGCCTTAACACAGTAGTATTTCCCCAATAACATCCCAACTCACACTCTAGGGAAATAACATTATGAAACATTTATTGAAATTTATATAAGTAGTATATATTTATTAAATCAAATCCCAAAACCAATTATATATGACCAGAATAAATAATAAAAAATAATAATTTCTCACTTGATTTGGATTATTCTTTTCAATGTCCGTACACTCATACTCACAATGTTGGTTTCACATTGGCTATGTAAATTTACATCCATTCATAAACCTATTTGATTATGGTACATCACGTCCATTATCCTTCATATTTAACACACTCCCAACTACTTATTCCAAAATCATCAATGTAATTTCATTGAAAACATTTCATTGATAAATGAAATTTAAAAAATTATTTTTATGCATCAAAATAAACCATTATTTTAAAATTATCATTTCAAAATTATAAAGATGGGAACTTTCCAACAACAAATCACATTCCACAATTTCCATTACAATACCAAAACAAAGATTATATTATGGTTCACACCCTGATTTCATAACTCTTCCATGAAAATAATTTAATTAAAACAACACCATCAAGTTTCAAATAATTATTAGTAAATAGAGAATCCACCAACCTATAAAAAATTTAAAAAATGAATAATATCTCAAATGACATCAATATCAAATAAAAATTCACATTACATTCACAATATCTAATGAAATTTAATCAAGAGTCATTGATAACACATCTATCTATTTGAAAACAAATATAATATATCTATGGATTCAAGAGATAGAAGAACATTATATTAAATAATAACGAAGAATAATGATCAATAACCGATGAATCTGGGACTCCAACACACATATCTTTTCCTATGGATCACTCAATAATTATTGGTAATGTTTCCCCATTCAATCAGTGGAAATGCAATTCATGTCATAGAGAGACTAGTGGAAAAAAGGATTTATTGGGTAATTTATATTACATCTATATTTTATGTTTGGTGAACTATGTGGATCATGGTTTGGATACACTATTTTGAAAACCATGCACCAACCATGTAATGATACTATATTAGGGTCATACCTCACATGATTTTACCACACAAATAGAAAAGAAGTTTTCCAACCATGAATTTACATTTATATCATGAGACATAATTTCTCATATGCATTCATAGAGCATGGAAAAAACCTTTTCTTACTGTATGTCCACATTAATCCCTTTAACATTTTCTTAGAAATGATTCTTGTTTTCTACTAACAATTTACAAATTTTAAACCTCGAAAACAATCTCCATAACCATCCAAAACCCCTTGAAACAAAAAATCATAACATTCTATAGACTCATCATAAATGAATAATGTTCCATGAACCTGAATCTTTGGGTGCTACACTATACCCTCTTTATAAATAAAAAATATTATCGATGATTAAAAAATAGTTAAATAAGTGGAAGATAAGAATATAATCAATTAGGAAAAGAACTGATTTCCTAGAATGTTTCAAAAAGACATTCTTGAATAAAAATTATAATAATTAAATAAAAGTAATTCAATAGAGATGATATGAGAAAAGAATACATAAATAAAATTCTCTATATTTGTATGTCATCTCAATGAAATTATTATCCTCTCTTCTGTTAAAAGTCATAGACCAAAAGATATAATTGAAAAAGAATAATTATCCATGTTAAATATATTAGTCTATATATATGACTGAGTACTAAACTAATCATTGAAAATTATGTGACATGAAATCAGAAGGACACCACCAATGGTGTTTAATGAAAATCCAGTCTATAAGTATAAATAAAATAGTGTTTGGGTATAAAAAATGAATAGGAGTGAATTAAAATAAAACAATGTTGGCCTGAATTTCCATTGGATACCAGTTCGAATCTACCTAAATCATCATATATATAGAATATGTAGATAATGTGTCACCAAATATATATATATATATATATATATATATCTATCTATCTATCTGTGTGTGTGTCTGTGTGTCTATTGTGGAAGGTACCAGAGGTATATAACCCAGGTGTCCTTGAATAATATCATATGATTCTAATATTTTAAATAACTAAAATCATCCCAAGAATTCATCCATGGGTATAGAATATGACGTCTAAAAATAACAATCAATGATGTGGATCACCATGTACAATACCCTTATCCAAGGGAGAGTAAATCATCATGTCCAAAAATTCCGAATACATGATTTGTATATACATGTAAAAATCATACATCAAAGGAGTGTGAAGAATCATGTCTACCATCATAATCTAAGGGGATGTGAATAATCATGTCAAATAATTTAGAATAAATGTTGAGGTGAACCCTATCTGACACCCTCTATAGAGGGAGAATGAAGCATCAAGTCTTTCAATTCCTTTTTACACTTATAATAAATAATCTCCATGGAATGAAAATATAATAAAATATTTCATTATATATTTCTTTATAATGTATAGAAAATATTTATATCATTTCACGATTAATTTTAACTGATTTATTAATGGGAATAAATATTTATTTATTTTTTACCATGTTACAGGGTAATTCCGTTTACGTTTCATTTTATTAATTTTTATAATTTCCTCTAGGAGATATGAAACACCCACATTGAATGTTCTTGGGTTATATATAAGCTCATAAAAGTGATAATTTATCTAGACTATAATAATTAAATTCCTATATGGGACTATCTAAAAAATTTGAAATCAAATTAATAATGATTATAAATTTTTTCTGTCCACACAAGGATGGTCTGGTGCGTATCACAACATTGAATGATTTAAATAACTACAAATTAAGGTAAAAATTAAAATACCACATACGTCATTTTTAGTAAGATTAAATCATATGATACTGAAAATTGGTTTGATCCCAAACAATTGGAAACAATAAATCATAAAATTTCAATAAAAATAGAATATTCGAGCTCACATAGAAATATCAACCTTGATGAGATGAGAAGCTGTGAAAAGATGAATGAGACTGGGATAAATATTGAGGGGGTCCATGATGATGAATCGAATTATAATCAATGATCTGCTGAAAGATTTTTATTATAGACAATGTGAGGGGATGGGGATTTCTCTTGTTGGAGTATGTCATATTCATTTAATTGATAAGGAATGGGGATTTTGTTAAAATTAAGCAGTGGAAATGTAATTTCGCTCATGTTAATAGGGTTAATGGTTTGGAGGAATGGTTTTAAAACCCATGTTCCAATCAAGAAACCTTGTAGCCTAAGAGGAACATGAATTAACATATAGAGATTAATAGTCATAAAAATCATATAAAAATTATGTGGATGCATTGGGAAAATGGATCATCCCTTCACATAGCTAGTTGCACGGTACAAAAAATTGGGAACATATCATGAAATTTCCCTTATAATTATACACATATTAAAATTAATGTTTGGAGACCCTATCATTGTTTTAAAAAACAAATTCTATACCGAAGGTCTTCATTGTTCGGTTTTCATATGTAGGACTAATTATAATCCAACCATGTTCCTAGATCTATTTCTGTTGAAACTGAGATATTATAGTGTGACATTCCTAAAACTAATACATACTCCAGAGAAAACTTACAAGATTTAATACTCATACTGAAACAATTCCTAAAATATTCCAACTCTTATAATTTCACTCCAAAAGTCATTTTTAAATGTGGTCTATCCAACCAAATGAAAAACTCAAATTATGTTGAAAATTCAAACATATCCAAACATGGGATATTATTGATTTTGAAAACATATTTTATCATTATACAAGAAAAATAGTTGATGTTTGGGTTGTTATCATGTATTTAATACCATATATATTTCACTAGAGACCCATGGTTATATGTGTGTGGTGGATTATTTCTATAGTCACTATATTTGTATTAATGTGATGATGTAGTATTACTATTGTAGTAAAACTATTCCTCAAAACTGGGCTTATAGCAATAAAATTATTCCTATGTGATTTCGGTACATCAATTAAGAAATAACTATCTTGACAAAGGGCTTTCAACACACCCTTTTTTCATCAGTACATAGATTTTCATGGTCGTCATGTGTTTTTGGGCCACGTGGCCTCTGAGCCATCTATCACATCATGTCCCCTATACTAGAGAAACCCAAGGATAATTTATTTTTGAATTATCATCATCCCAAAATTCTAAACTGAACCATGTATTAATGAATAGATATGGGAGATACAACGTCATCCAATGTAATAATACTCATAATAAGGACCCAAACCTGAATCATTTAATAAACATGTGTATTCATACTAGAACATTATTTTTTTACACAAAATATAACTTTTTATTATATGTATAGAAACATAACTTCTAAGAATTACATAAAAACCCCATACATTATGCAGCTTACACATCGACATTGCATCCATTTTCCCACAATATAAAAAATTCATGAAAATTCAGATTTTATATACACAGAAAATCATATTCAATTTCAATGTATCATATTTCTTGTTCATACTCATCTTTAAAAAACTATAATAACCATCTTAAAATATGTGATGATCGTAAAGGCTTATCTAAGAGATAAAAAATAAATTATTTTATTATTTTAGTAAAAAAACATGAAAACCCATAAAATTTTTAGCTTGGCCACAATTTCTTTTTGGAAAATGAAATAAATCATATCAATGATAAACATTTTTTACCATAAAATTCCATTAAACACCATAGTGATGATATAGAAACCCTTTTATGAATCATAAACTAGAATATTAAAAACCCCAGATTACTTATTTTGGAGATTACTTGAGCCTAATTAAATCTGTTGGAGATATATCCTCGGTTAACTCCATTTTTTCTTATTAATACCAAGAACATTACATTGTTCATTAGAGGGATATATCGGTATCACCCATCTCATAATATGTATTAAGATACTCGATTTTATAAGTTGATTCAAATGTACGTGTCATCATCTATAATGCTCAATAACGATTTCATAAAAAAAGTATTACTGACCCTTTTTATCTTCAATCCCTTGAAAAACTCTTAATATTCCTAATTCATAATACTTTCTGTTTTATAAAAAAAATAATCAACAATATACCATTAATTCGCAAACTATTTAAAAACAAAAATTACCAATATACTATTAAAATTATTTTAATTTAATATAATGATTATAACATGTAAAATAAAATTCAATTAAAAGAAAATTAATTATGGAAGAAAATATCATTCATCTTGAAAAGATAGGAAAATTATTACATTATAAGCATTAGAAAAAAGACTATGTTCAAAAAAAATACATATAAAAATCATGTAAATATAGTAAATGGTATTTTGAAATGATATTTAACAACATGTATTGTTTATATAATATCAATCATGAAAATAATCAAATACAATGGCCATGGAATGATTTTTTTGAATTGAATACATTAAAATAGGGGTTTTAATAAATTTTTCAAACATGTTTTCTTTAAAGAACATAAAATATTTACGGAAAGACCATTTAATATTTTGGTAAACACATTAATTTTCAGATAAAATTTATAAAATAAATCCATAATTTATTTTCTACACCACACATTTAATGACTCATATTGAATTGGTTTAATAATTATAAAATTTATAAATATATATCTAGAATATTCCATTGAGTTATATCTTATTTTTTGGTTTTACTATACCTGAAAAATTATTTATTAAATAGAAAAATTTATAATAATTCACGAACACCCATATTATCTAAGTAATTGATTCTCCCATTGATTGGGATGTTATATAGGAATTCATTGACCACAATTGTTTAATGAACAACAGGTTTGATCTAGGAACGCAATAATTTTGGTCTACATCAACCATATGGTTGAGAGAGGATGTAAATTAGTTCATTATCAATATTAAATTAATTTTTTTAACTTAGTTGATAAATTAATTCATGTTTCCCTCCCAATAGGTATGATGTTATGGAAAATACCCAGCATTTGAAGTATAACCCTAGAAAAATAGAATGGATGATGATAGATATATTTTCATACATGTCCCAGAGACATGTATCGACAAATGTAATAATGGAGAAATGTGTGATGAGTGATGAATGAAATGGAATAGTTATCTTCAATGATAGAAGATTCTTTCCAACAACCAAATAAATTCAAAATCAATTTAGGGAAATTGATTTTTTTATTTACACCCCTTATATAATATATTAAGAATGTATTATATATAGTTTTATTTATTCATTGATTTCTATACATCATTTGAACCCATTTCTAGAAAATTATCTTGATCAAGAAAATTGATAATTATTTCCCGATTTCTCACCCTCTATTATACATTCTATGATCATTCGATTGTACCATACCATACAATGATGTTTCTCATTTTATTTTTGTTCCTTTTTCCAACCATTATTCTCATTATTTGTTATTTTTTCCATGAAAATGTTGTTCGAAACTGTCCTTCTAGATTTATGGGTGATCAAACCCCCACGTTAATTGTGGATTTGTGATCAAATGTGAAACCAGTTTTTTATGGTGTCTTGTGGTGTGTTTTTTGAAGCGATTGAAAACATCATGGATCGAACACCCAGTATGGGGATGGGAAGTGAAATGGCTATGTAAAAGATCATTTTATATTCTATTTGTTGCCACCATAGGGAGAACGTAAAATAATAGATAGCCTACACCTCCAATTATTAAATATAATGTAATTAAAATGGTATGTATATTTTATTAATTTTTTGTATATCATTTCCCCATATATAAAGCACTAGCTTTCAAAGGAAAATTTGACAACACTCAATATATCCTAGAGTTACTCACATAGTGTAGTCCATGTTCACATATTTTTTAGTGTTTTCACCATGTTAAATATCACACCACATGGGTCTAGGAGCACATTCAACACTATCCTACCAGGGATTCTAAACAATGCGTTCATTAAACATGTTTGTGATCCCATGTTGTATGATACACCATGTACCCTAAGGGACACACATTGTCAGTATACATAGTTAATCGAGTTGTGTGTCATGTACACATGTCCTTGTCCTTTCTTGAATGTACAGTAAATGTTACCCCATACACTCAGTGTTTAGTTTCACATGGATTGCCAGACCTTTTTAGTGAGAGGAAAAGGCAAGGTGTCCATGTGAGGTCACACACAATGTGATCCTAGGTATACACTATGATATTTTTCTGTTAAATTCTACCATGAATATATCTTTTTTTGAGATATGTATTTTGACTGATGACTATCCTATATTGAATATTTTCCTATATTGAATATTAAGGTGACCTTTGTTTCTGTATAAATGATTTTTCATGAGGTTGTGATAGTTAGAATCTTCATCCAGATATTCTTATTCTAGGAGATTGATCACATGTGATCATCAGAGTGTTACAAGGGTTCATATTACTTTATGTATCTATTGGTAGTGGGTCCCCCATATCCTTTACATAGGTATAGATGGTCCTCCAACAAATTACATAGGGAATGAGTCCTCTATCTGATGATTGGGACCCCCATCAATATTCTCTTTCTAGAAGAGGTTCCACTATTCGTGAGGTTATCCTGAAACTAATCTACATATATGTGGTGTGAGATAACTCCATATTCATGAGTGTTTATAAGAGGTACAATGGTATAAATTATTGGTACCTAAAATATGATATATAATAGAATTATATGGGATCTCCACTTAAAATATTATGTTGTTACATAGGATAATTGCAATCAGTGATGGGACTATGGGATCTATAGGCAGACACTTCATTATTATAAAGATGTGGACCTGAATATCCCCATTAATCATAATGTGGGTTTATTTTAGATCATATTTGACATTAACATTTCTTCACCCAATTTATTTTTGGGTAGGTCTAATGATTTTTTTTGTTATTTCCCCCTTACTGGTTTTCAGAGCATCATTTTATGTATGTATATACTGACCATGTTATGAAATTTTTCCAAATTTATTTTGTCTAATTCCATCGATAATGATTTTTAATGTGAGTTTGTGGGGTCCCAAAATTGTAGTATATTTTTTTTGTTTGTGGAGATGATGAGCAGTTTCATTTTTCATATTCAAAGATTTTGAGTTGGGATCACTTTATTATTATTTTTGTTTTATTATTGTTTAGTTGAGACCTCATTTCTATATGGGATGGTATTATTGCCATTTATAAATGTTATTACTTGTAATAAAATTATTTCATGTATTTCATAGTTTATTTTTTTATGAAAGGTTACTATATTTATGTTTTATTTTTTTATTATAAATCCTTAAATTGTTTTGTGGATCTATATTTTGTGTTAATATATATACATTGGCTAAGGAATCCCATTATTCTGATATGTATTGATGTCAATAGTCTCTAGCTCCTATACTATTGTAGGTGGGATTAGGGATTCACCCTCTATATACGACTATACTTGGAGGGTCATGGTGGGTTTAGTTGTGATATAGTTATATTAAGGTTGGTCTGTTTCTCAGGTCTGGTTTTGGTGTCGGATTAGATTGGATTTTTGGTTTTGGGGCATTGGGAAAAAATTTCAAATATTTTTATTAATAACACTTACACTAGGTAACTAATTTATTTTTTCATATGGAAAACATATCCATTCACCAAGACTTGAACCACGTACTTTTAAAAATGGAGTATAGAGACATAAATTTTAGGAAAACAAATGGTACAAGAATCATATTGAGTTGGATTTTTTATATTCATTACATTCCTATGTAGTCTGACTTTATATAAAAATATAATAATAGTACATACTACAACCATTGAGGACGTATTTACATCGAACACTATATAGTATAACAATACCGGTTCATGAATATTTATAGTTGAGTGAGAATTCCCAAGTTCATGGTCTTTATGCTAGTCATCACAATGATTAGGATATTTTTTATGATAACATTTGTGATGTGATTTCTCTATTTTTATATAAAACTATATTTTTACCCATCGAGTTGTGGGAGGACCCACCCACACTAGGTCATCATGGTTTTTCATGTTAGTTTTAGTTTTTTTTCATTCTATATGTATAGGAATACTAATAGAATAGGAATAGATTTAATATAGTATTATCATATTATGTAATACATAAATTTATATGTGAAATACACACTTAGGTAGTAGTTTATTATATGGATTAAATAATTTACAAAATTTATTATACCTAAACATCACCATATCTGATGATTTCATTTAAAATAGGCCACATTTTAAGTCTACTAATGAGTTAGAGGGGTTTTGATACCAAATATTAAAACTATATTACACTCTCTTTGGTTGACTTTGAGAACCTATTCCATATAATGTTTTATCCCTCTCTAAGACCACTAGTATATGATTACGGGTTTCTTGATCATGTATGGGCTATGATGATATTATCATGAAGGGATAACTATGGATATAGACTTGGAAGTTGACATCAATGTGATTGGAAGTCTGCAAAAAATATTAAGTGTTAGTAATTGGGATTTGAGTGTAGTATTCATAATAATGATCGATCTCAAATATGTGGATCTATTATACATTGGAGTCATGGTTGACTCGGCCATATTTAAGGTCATTTAGCTTAGAATCCTCATCGAACATTAATAATTCACATGTTTGTTCTATACTTTCCATGTGGTAGGCATGGTCATAGTGTTTGGTACTACCCAACCCATATTATAGTAGGGGGAGGACATATATCAAAGGCTTCCAATTTAGGGAATATGATATATTACAAGTTATGTTATATATCCATTGTTTTTACATCAATTATTTTAACAACAACTTCCTTTTCTATTGTGTTATCCATGTTTTAGGGTGGCTCTTAGTGGATTTAATTATACATGGATGAGGGATTATTCACCCAATAATACACATTATTGTATAATACTATTTAAAATAATGTTTTTGAATTAGTTCCACCCAAATTTTATTGTGTCAATATGTGGAGTATGATTTCTTTGATTTGTATGTTTTAGGTCATTTAAGTGAATTGAGAATGGGGGAATGTTTACAATGGGATATTTCAATTATCATGATTAAAACCTATATCATTATTATATTCACAGATTATTTTTCCATAGAGAACACCGAACAAATATTTCCTAACATAAGAGTCATATTACTTCATATGGTTGGGTTTTGATAAGATTTCATGGGTTTGAGTTAAGATATATAAACTTGAGTGGGGATCATTATATGGAAGCTAAAACTTATAAACCATCATATAATGAGTTTATACGTTGTTATAATGTGGTATTTAGGAATTTGGATACTATCAGTAGTAGATATTCATATAGATTTCTTTCCTAGTGATGTTATGGGACTGACATTAAGGATGGATATTAACATCTCCATCAACATGCACCTTGATTATGCCTTAATATCATCTTCAAACAAATCATTTGGGCATAGAAAGTTTATGGAGATGAGGTTGATGTTGTAAGAGATTATTAAGATGATTCAATATAGACTTAGTTTTTATCCCAGGGTTTCTTTATTATTTTACATGAATAATAAACACATGCTCATGAGTCATTGTATTGAAAATCATCGCATGAATTATATAAAGATCAAGAGAAATTACAACATAATAAAGATTCATAAGTCGTCCGACATGTTTAATGGTTAAATATGTTTTTAAAGGATAAAAATCAGGTTATAATTCCATTAGTTAATGGATATGAACGATTATATTGTAAAGAAGGAATCATGATGTCGCTATAGAACCTATGAGTTTGTAGTGATACCTTTTGGTGTGACTAATTTCCCCATTATCTATATGGATCAATGATTTAAAAACATCATTCATTAGTATACCAATTATTAGTCTTTGGTTTTGATTATATATTCAAGTAATATAATTTGGAGGAGTATGAAAAGAATTTGAGGGCGTCCATAGTGTTTATCTGGGTGCATAGTCTACATTTTAGGAAATCACTAAGTTATTATTGGATTATCAAGGTTTACCTTCTAAGGAAATTCATCTATAGGTAGGGTGTAGTTGTAGATCTAGTGCGTATTGATGCAGTTATTTCTCTATAGCCACCTAAGGATGTTTTGATGTTTTGTTTCTAATACAATTATCATGACGTCTCATTCTCTATTAATGGAGGAAGTTTCTGAGCATTTGAAATCATTTATGTTTACCCTAATGGAGCATAATGGAGAAACATGTCTATATTTGATGTAAGTGAATCCCTAACTTATTTGTTTTTGAGATTTTCTAATTATGTTAATGTCACCCATGGGGTTTCAACTAACAACATATTCTGATGTGACACAATAGATGTATTTCATGAAGGAGGGGAGCATGAAAATGTAATTCCATAGATGGATAGATGTTAAAGTCAAATAGTGTGAGGAGGTGTTGATGGAGGTTGATACCTCCCCCATATATTTGAATCATGATGTGGAAATGATTTACAATAAATAATATTGACGTTAGGTTGTGTATTCTATATTAATGTGGATATTCCAATTATTTTTCTTGATACCTCACCAATCCGCATGAATTGGATAAATGTCAGGATTTGGTAGGCCTGAATCAAACTCTTGAGATTAAAAATTGAATGTGGAGTGGAATATAGATATTTATTGTAAAGGAAATTAAACATTCAATGATTAGAATTTTTTTTTAAATTTAATTTTTGATTGACTTACCAATTTGGTGCACTTATTTTCCTTCAGTGAGCAGGGTTAAATTGAATTTTTTTAAGTCTTATATATAGATGATTTGACAGATTTATGGGATATACATTGCAGTTCTCCTTGACCATGATGATCTATTCACAACATAGTTTTATGGAGGCCTGAATGAGGATTTTAGGACCCAATTATGGGTGATCATGGTGTTTCACACCCAAAATATCTAGCAATCTATGGGACCATATAAGTTTGGGAGAATCTGTTACGGGACATCGCATTAGATTTCCATCCAAGGTTGAGTAGATCCCTTACAAATGGTGGATCATTCATAAAATATCTAATATAAATCCACTATCAATATTTAACCATGTGAATCACGATACATGATAGATTGTAGGTTTCCCATATGATAGTCATTGGTTGGCGAGTCCATACATATTGGGAAATAAATGGTGCATATAACATCAGATATGGGTTCTAGTGACCCCTGAGTATTTGAGGACACCTTTATGTTAAACAAAAACATTCATAGAACTACAACATGGACCATTTTTACATCATGAGTGGAGACCATGTCTTCTTTATAATCTCCAGTAAACAATCATTTTAGACTATTATATTTTTAGTGAAATTTTCCATTCACTTTTTTTGGGGTGTATGATTTCTTATATGGGGAATGTGAGGCTTCTTACGACATGTCCTTACCCATTTAGTGATATTGAGAACATGAAATCTTCACTATTTCATATCTTATTTAATACATAATCTACGCAAGGATCATTATCGACTAGGGAGAGTTATACATTGAGGATTGAATTCCCATTTATGAGTACCCAATGATTTTCTAGGGTGTATTGACAATAATCCATCTTGTAATGATCGCACGGTTGGTTTGAGTGCTTTTATGGCATGTGAATGAATATTAGAGATCATGGGGGAATGAGAGAATTATGTGGGCTCATTTTTAGAAATATTTTACGTTGTTTTTTCTTCATGGAGTGATAATACATGAATGGTTTGAGAATGTAATGCATCATGTTTTTTTCATTTAGTCCTATGAAAATTTTGAAATATATCTCTATATTTTCAATGGAGTTGGAACTATATTTTGTATGTCATATATTCAAAGAATTGATATATTAAAAATAATAGTATATATTAATTAACATGAATACATCATGTCAAATTAAATAGTATTACCATGGATTATGACCATATCTGATAAATCTAACACCATAACTATTCCTGAAACACAATCTCTTTTATAGGAATACCATAATGATGGATGGATCAGGGCATATTATTGAGGGAATATGTTGGAGGCTTCATTAAGATAATTAAATAATTTAATAATTTAATTTTTATAATAACATAAACCATGTTCCAACCCAATATGTTTGTCATTTTGGATACTCCCTATGGTCATCCACCTAACCTTGGGATATTAAAGAGGTTGATGATGAGATCTTTATTGTCATGACTAACCCATGACAATTGATTGACGACTTGTGATTTTAGAGAATCAAGATATGAATGATGAATGTAGAGGAATATTATATTAATCACCAGAAGATAGATTATTATCCAATGATTTATACAAACATGTTGTGTGGATTCTCTTTTTTATTTCCACCACTTGATAATTTTGTAATAATCAATAATATATCATCTTATTTGTTCTTTGATTTCCATACTTCTAATTTTCCATGCACTGAAAAACAAACAATATATTGTTTAATTGTAAGTATATACTGTGTTAATCAACATTGGTTACAATTTGTGTAATTTTTTTATTAGATTGCATCATCCAATGACTGTTCTCGTGTACTTTTGTTCATATCTCCCCACCATTCACCTTGTTTTTCATTATTTTCCCTTGAGATCATGCTTCAAAATTTATGGGCTATATTATAGAAGGATGGAACACCCATATATATATAACATTTATGAAAACCCCTGTAAATATTTTTTTAATTTTGATCCATGTGTTTGAATATATGCATGTGAAAACATCCTGAATTGGACCCACATATGATGATGAGAATAACATCATCTACATCACATATGAATGAAGATTCAATTTAATTCCACCAGAGTCCCAAAATCATCAATATGACTCCCTACCCATTTAAATATAAATAATAGTCCAATTAAAAACTTAAAAAATTAGATTATTTATATAATGTATCATCCGAATGATGTAAGTACACACATTCAATGAAAAACATAACTACACACCGTGTATCCTAGAGGAACTCACATCATGTTATACATGTTTCTTTAGTGGATATGGGGTTGGGAGATTATAATATTAAAAAAATATGGAGATAATACCATAAAAAATATTGTTTTACATTTTACGCTAAACCATTTTATAAAGGAATAAACCTGGGATCCTGTTTAGTCAGACACACCATATACCATGAGATACATGACTTGTGTATGTATATGTTTGGCCAAGATAGGTACCTTGTGTATATGTATACAATCCCAAGTGACATTAAATGTAATGTTACCCCATTGAATTTTTTTTACTATCATATGGAATTCAAATTCATGTCATGGAAAGGAAATTCCAACATTTCCATGAAAGAATTCACACCGTGTGACAACTAGTACATGTCATATTCATTGTCCCTAACTTTTTTCATTTGATGTAAAATTATTCAAGGAATTGTTTTGGTCCTATGTGTTTACTATCCTGAGTAGTGGTCCATGTATATAATTAGGATTTCATTTATTCTTGTCGTATTGATATGACATGATGTTATGAAAGTTGTAGGCCTCATCCAATGTTTCTTAGTTAGTGACAATGAGTTGGTGTTATCATTAGAGTGTTATCAGGGTTGTCACTCCCATGTCCCTATCCTGGTGGTGGGTCCCCCAAATCCATTACAAATTTATAGATGGTTCACCCCACAATACATAGGTAGTGTTCCCTATATTCATGGAGTGGTATCACTATCATTGAGCTCTGGTGATGGGTGGGTCCCACATTGCGGTACTGCTCCCTCAATACTGTAGCGTAGTGATGTGGTATTCAAAAACCATATTATTTTGCGATGAAGATAGAATATTGGTTATAATTTTGTTATCCACTATATATGATACATCTTATAGATTAGAGGCCACTTCAATCTGTATCTGAGGTGGTTATCAAATTTATTTTCTATCAACGATGAGATCATTGTTGCTTTGGGGAGACACATCATTCTTTGCTTCTTGTGGAGATGGATGACACATTTCAATATATGATTGGGTTTCAATTGGAGAATATATGTTGCTCGGTTTTTTTTCACACTATATATTTAGGTGGGAGGATATCTAGTTTTTATTATTACGGCCTCCAATTCATGGTTTTCAAGGAGTCTTACTTGGATTAAATATATTCACACCTTCACGGGGATTTCATCCACCTAAAATGGATTATCCAGTATGTATGAATATTATTGGTGAATCTGTGGAAATTTTAAATAGTGGATTATATATGTACACGGAGTTTCTATCCATGTTAAGTGGATAGCTATAAAGATTTGGATTCAATCCCTATTCATTATTCACATTGCATAGTTATTCCTTTGTTGAGACCACATTTTATATTGGGAACCCATTTTTCCATATTATATATAATTTTCTTATATTCTCTTTCAAATTATTATGTATTTAATATTTGATAATTTATTAATTCTCTCATTATAAACAGTTAAATATTTTATTATAAATACATTGACAATAGCTTGGATCTTGGACTCTGTGTGCATTTACTTACTTTGACTAAGGCCTCCAATTTTTGTGATATACATACATGGAACTAGCCACCATCACCTAATCAAATGGGGGTATTATTTTGGTGTCACCCTCATATTAATTGAATACTAGGATGTTAATTTTTGTATATGGTGATGATAAAAAAAAATAAAACCTATGTTGAAAGTATCTACATCCAAATGAAAGGAAATTGTGATCAAAATTATCCCACCTTAATTACCTTCTAGAATTTTAAATTCTATCAGTCATGAATTATAAGTTTATATTAGATATAAATATGATTGAGATGATTTTCCATGGTCCATACATTATCATTATCCATTTAATGACAATTATTTTCATTTTTTATTTGGTTACATTATAATTGTTGTATACATAAGACATTTTAGGGATATTTGTTTCCTAATCACAAATAAACATCATTGTGATAAACACTATTAAGGGTGGAATTGTTCAATAATATATTGAATTATAATCATGATGTTTTTATAATTATTATATATTATGTAAAATTTATAACACTAAATGATACATGTATAGGAAAAATGATTTATATCGCTTCATGGAGGATGTAGTATAGACGTATGCATAACTAATGTCATAATTTTCCAATTGATGTAACATTAAAAAACTAGATGAAATAATATAATTATATAATTATTATTAGGTCATTAATATAATATATTTTATTTAAATTATTCACAATAACCATTCCTGATTGGTAGTGGTGAAAAAAACATTGCTTCATGGAGGTGATAATTTACACGTACACATTAGGGATGTTTTTTAATTCCCATTGGATTGAAAGGAGATGAAAATGGTTATAACAAAACCATAATACAATTTATGTATACTTTTGATACATATGATTTTATTTTAACATAGTTAAAGTCGATTTGATGAAAATGTAAGAAGAAATAAAAAAATAAATATGTCAGTTATGACTTATACGATCATCGTTGATATCCCATATATTTTATAACATAATCCTCTTATGTTTGGATTTTTTTTATGATAGAATGAAATCTTCATAATAATGATGCATTTGTAGGAGATACGCGTCATGGTACTGGAAAATTTAGAGTTGTAGAATGGTGTGTGTAATAGAGGATAAAAGTTTTCCCTTTATAGGATATCGAAGGATCACTCTTCGAATTACATGAAGTATTAAATAACAATAAATTTATTTGTAAGTTAAATTAGAACATAATTGATATATATTAAATTTAGGATATATATGATTATAAATTTTATTTCCAATGAAATTTGGATGTGTTAAAGGTATTTATTCACACTGATCTCTTAGTTTTAACTCCTCATTAATCATTTTTATAATAATTGTGTTATAAAAAAATATTCACTAAGGGTAAAGAAAATTAAATTAAAAGTAAAAGTGAACCATGAGTGAAATATGGTGGAAATTATAAAACATATCCCATTATGAAGGACAAATTATATATTTTTATATAAAATAATTATTTAAAAAATATTATTTCACATAATATGCTAATATATTCACTTTGAAGAGTATTATAATAGTTTGATGTCACCAAAATAGAGATTGTATTATAATAAAGAATAAACTTTTAAGAAATCCAATATATTTTAGATTTTTCTACAAAAGTATAATTCTACTATAACTCACTTGAAAAATAATAATTTTCGTGTTCTTAAAATCATTTACCTGATTTTTCTACTACAAGCCCGGTCACCTTATTGGTGTTACGTAACTATTTCTGGTAATTAAATCATTAATCAAAAAAATAATGATGTAAAAAATAAATCAATTTTAAAATTAAAATTTATTATCAAATATAACCACTTTCTGTAACTATGAAAAAATATGATATATATTGAATCAATGTTACATTTATATTTTGTCCCTTAATTGAAAAAATATTAATATTATTATGAAATTATAGGGAAGTAAATATCCACATTTTCAAATAATTAATTTTTATGTTTAAAATAAATTAATCTAATGAAAAAATGCCAGTTTTTGGTGATTGTATAGCCTTACCTCATAGTTTTATTCTTTTTTTAATAGATTTACTCTTATCATAGTGAGGAATATTAACATAGGTTATTATTCGAAATAAACAAATAAAATGGGAAATATTTGAAAAAAGTTAATGATCATGATTATAAATATAGATTTTATTTTAGAAATTCACTTTCTAAAAGTGTAAAAAATCAATTTTAATTTCAATGCCTAAATTATTATGAAGATAGCTTTTAGAAAAAAAAATTATTCCCAAAAATGTATTTAATCAGATACAATTTGTAGTATGGATTGAAACACAATCATTTAGACTAATTCCAAATATATATTACTTATATTTCACTGATATAAAATTAGACATATAATTATACATATATTGAAATGAAATGGGCATTTTACAAATATTACTATTTTGACTATGCATTGAAAAATAAATATTTTCGTAAAATTCCAAAATTCTCACACAATAGTATTAATAATAAATTTTTTTTTCAAAAATGATTAACTGATTCAAATAAAAAATTCCAAAATTTATAATAATTTATATATACTATTCTCTTTCTATAATTAATAAAACACATTTATTAAGATAACGTACTTTTGGAGCATAAAATGACAATATTGAAAAATAAGTACTAATTTGTTTTCTATTAATATAAAAAATCATATATATTTCCATAATACACACATTTTATAATATATTGGTCAATATTATTTCCTAAATATTTAACTGTTATGTTATGAAGGTCAAATTATATTAATAATATTTTTATAGTATATCATAATACAAATAAATCATGGTTTTATTATTATAAGAAAACTATCCCACATAATATTGTTTGAAATTATATATTATCGGTGTTGCATTTATACCATGAAAAAAATTATATCCTCAAAACTATATATCATTCATTAGAGAAATGATTTAAAATATATTTTAAAAAATTATTTCATTGGATGGAAAGATAAAATGAATTATCAAGGATGGAAAAACCTTTTTAATAATTCAAAACCCCCTTTATTGAATACCAAAATCACAAAAATAGATAAGAAATAATCCTTTTGAAAAATTGGATAAGCAAATATGATAAACATCAACAAAGAACATATATCTTGGTTTTTATATTGGATAACATTACTGGGATGTGACAATATATATGGAATACAAAAGTAATTTTCAAATGATAGAAGCTAACATTGAATGGATTCATGGAATATTTAATGAACACGAAAACATAAATCTATATGTGATTAAGAACACTATCAATATTTCATAAATAATGGTAATATGATAATATTCTTTATGTCAATATATTTTTTTTTATTTTTAGGGATTCATTCATAGTCTATATAGAGTACGTGGAAAAATAAACATGATTGACATATTTCCATTCAGAAAGAAAAATTTCATCGCATGGTTAAGCTTCAATCAATTTTTTACTTATATATCATCTCTTACTCAACTAAATGAATATTCCAAATTTATTTTCCCATTATTGATGCAACAAAAAATTATTTTTACAAAACATAGGATCCAAAAGTGGATAAAAAATTATTCAACCTATGTTTTGAAATTAATGAACCCCAAATAGCATATCATAAGAAAATATCAAATATGAATAAACGGTAATATGAATAAATAATAGATTTAGTATATACTAAATATATAATAACGTGTAAAAGTTATATCCAATAAATCCACAAATAATAGAAATTAAATTTCTCAAAATATTCTAGAATAAGTTAAAAATCCATATATCCCAATTATATCATCATTTAATCAAAAAATAAAAACTAGTTATTTATCTCTATTATATAGTAAATTTTCAATAGATAAAAGGAATCACCAAAAATAAAAAATGATGTCATATATAAATCAAAAATATATTTCATCCTTTATTCCATTAATAAACTCCATTATTATCAGAAAATATTTTTCAATTACACATACAATATAATGTTCCTTATATATTGAACATATTCAAAAATAACATTAATCACATAGTGGCAACATGATGTTTCATTCCCATTATTAACTATATGATAAATCATATATTTCCAAAATGTAATAACCAAATACGATTATGTTTATATATACCATATCATCATCCTTAATTATTAAAAAAACTCACATAAATATCCATGGGTTTTAATGTAATAAAATATAAGCGAATCATCTTGAATTGGATTTACAAAACAGATTGGAAGAAAACCTAATGAATAAAAAACTACGTATTGATTACCCTGGTTTCCTCTAGATGTATGAATGTTCGCCACATTGTTATCCATGTGCTACGTATTTGATATTTTAACTTGAATTTTTGAAATATCTTTCTATTTCATGATCAGATAGTAAATGGACTAGGGCTGACACCATTACCCTGAAGACTATTGAGGATAATAGAGAACACCATTTCGATTTCTACTATAGTAATGTTGATAGAATCACTACTACGAAATATGACATTAATAGTGCTAAAAAATTCCTTCATTTGTGCTTGAGATGCGCCGACTTCCTATGTGAGATTAAAATTCATAGTCTTCTATCATTGCTAAAAAAGGCTGCATAAAGGGGTCATTTTTCAATGCTTTTAGAATCTATTGTTTAGGAAACCATTTATTAGCAATTTTATTTAGAACATATAAAGGGAAAAATTATCAAAACATATTTAATTATTGATAAAACGTACCTTAATCATCTCATATAGATGTGATGATCAAGGGATCATTTATTAGCATTTGGAAAATCACTTATTATAGGGAAAATTGCAATGTGCTGTTGTTGAACACTATAACACTAGTGTAGTATCCAGTTACATAACACTATAGCACCATAAAAACCACTATATATCATAAAAATAATGTACTAAAAATAATATAAATGAAATTAAATTTACAACATAAATACACGAAAAAAGTCACTAAGTTATAAACATTTCAAACAAATTTTTATACTACTACTTATGTACATAGTATTATATACATTCAAAAACATCAATGTTACATTGTCATTTAATCCTAAGAATGAATCATGATATTTCCAAACTAACCACGGTTTACTAAGAAAAGTAACACACCTATATATGAAATAAATTCTCATCTTAGTAATATTATAATGAAATACATGAATTGCAAGTGGTAATGTAAATCAAAACATTGAGTCATTATAGGAACATTGGGTATAATATTGCATTGTTGTTGATTCTAACACATCACACCATATTTGGTTCATATTCAAACATTATATAATAGAAAATTAATGATATATGTATAAGATAAAGGATCAAGGCCACAGTCTAAAACTACAGAAAAATGCGGATTTATCGGCGGGTTTTTTTCATTTCACGGTGGTTTAAACCATTGCTAAATCGATTGGCGACGGTTTTGAAAAACTGCCGCTAAATTGTGCGTCAGAAAACTATTCATAGAGTTTTTCAAAACCGTCGTAGAACATTTCACGGAGGTTTTTTAGCGACAGTTTTTTTAATTTTTTTTGAATTTTTGTTGATTTTTTTTCAATATTTTATTTATTAATTAATAAATTTATGTATTTATTTAAATAATTTATATATATATATATATTTATTGATTGATTGATTTTATTTATTTTATTTATTTTATTTACTTTATTTCGTATTTTATTTATTTATTCATATTTATTTTATTTATTTATTTCTTATTTTAATTATTTATTTTTTATTTTATTTAATTATTTCATATTTTTTTATATCCTATTTATTTTATTTATGTCGTATTTATTTTATTTATTTCGCAATTATTTTTTTATTTAATATTTATTTTTTTTATTTAATATTTATTTTATTTATTTAATATTTATTTTATTTATTTCCTATTTATTTTATTTATTTCGTATTTATTTTATTTATTTCATTTAATTCGCATTACTTTATTTACTTTATCCATGCAGGCATGCTCATGCCCATGCACATGCCCATGCAATATAACGAAATACTACGTTTGGTGAGATTTGAACCCCTAACCTCTTGCATATTTTTCAAAGACTATATCACTCCAGCAAGCTCGTCATGTGGTTAATAAACAGAATTTAATATACTTATATATACTAATTTAAAAAACAAATTATACATAACCAATAGATATAAAATCAATAATAATTAAACAATAATCAATAAGTAATAATTAATAATTAATAACCAATAATTAATAATTAATAATTAATAATTATTGATTTATTAGTTATTTATTGAGTTATTTATTATTATTTACTTTTTATTATAATAAATAACAACTAAATTATAATAATATTTACATAAATTATAAAATTATCAAAATAAAATAATAAAATAATAAAATTACAAAATTAAAAGAATAAATAATAATTAAAAATATATATATAATAAATAATAAATAATAAATAATAAATAATAAATAATAAATAAAAAACATTAAATGTTTAACAATAAATAATAATAATAATAATAATAATAAATAATAATAACAAACAAATAATAAAGAATAAGGAATAAAGAATAAAGAATAAATAATAAATAATATAAAATACATAATATATAATAATAAATAATATTAAATAATATTAAATAATAATAAATAATAAATAAGAAACAATAATTAAGAATAAATAATAATATATAATAAAAAACAAGAAATAATTGATAACAATAAATAATAAATAACCAACTATAAATAATAATAAATAATAAATAATAAGAAATAAGAAATAAGAAATAAGAAATAAGAAATAAGAAATAATAAGAAATAATAATAAATAATAAATAATAATACATAAAAATAAAAATAAATAATAAATAAAAAATAATAAATAACAAATAATAAATAACAAATAATAATAAATAATAAATAATAAATAATAAATAAATAATAATTAATAAATAATAATTAATAATTAATAAATAATAAATAATATATAATAAATAATAAATATTAAATATTAAATATTAAATAATAAAAAATAAATAATAAATAATAGTAAATAAAAATAAATAATAAATAAAAAACAGTAAATAAAAAAAATTAAAAAATAAATAATAAATAATAAATAATAAATAATAAATAATAAATAATAAATAATAAATAATAGTAATAAATAACAGATAAATAATAATTATAAGTAAGTAAATAATAAAAATTATAAAAATAAATAATAAATAATAAATAATAAACAATAAATAATAATAAAAAATTAATAAAAAATAAATTATAATATATGATATATGATATATAATATATAATAAATAATAAATATTATATAATATATAATATATAATATATAATATATAATATATAATATATAATATATAATATATAATACATAATACATAATACATAATATATAATATATAATATATAATAAATAAAATAATAATAATAATAATAATATATAATATATAATAAAATATATATACTAAATAATAAATAACTAGTAAGAAATATTATTATTATTATTAATAAATAATAAATAATAAATTATAAATTATAAATTATAAATTATAAATTATATATAATAAATAATAAATAATAAATAATAAATGAATATAAATAATAAATAATAATTAATAAATATTAAATAATAAATAATAAATAACCATTAACAAATAATAGATTATAAATAAATTAAAGTATATTTTAATAATAAATAATAAATAAAGCACATGAAAATGTACGAAAAGGCGTGATAAGGGATGAAAAAGTATGAAAACGCATGAAAACAGATGGAGAAGCATGAATCGGGAAGCATTAGATAGCATGCGAACGCATGAAAACTCATGAAAACTCTGGAAACCCCCTTAATAATTCAACATATTCATCATAATAACCCACAAAAAAAACCATTGATAAAGATAACATGTCATTGAAACCCAAATAAATAGCAATAAATAGAGGAACCATTAAAACCCGTGAAAACGGTCATAAAGTGACAAAAACATTTGACTCACATTTATTGAGATAAATTATGATCTGAGAGTCCCTTACAAATCTGCGACCAGTCAAATCAAAGATCCTCAAACGATCTTCGACCAGAAAGGTGAAAGTGACCAAATGGACTAGCAGATAGGAAGTTACACCCATTTTAAAAAAACTCACAGGGAACATGTGCTAGAATCGAGGCATCGAAAAACAAAACAAACCCGATACCCACTAAAAAGGCCATAACATATGATCCTGGAGTCCATATGGGTGCCACAACTAGTAAAACATAAGCTCATGGAACGAACTACGATCTGGTAGGTGGAAAATTCTTAACTGACACTCAGATCAAAAGATAGGTCCATTTGAAGACATGTTTGACGGGACACTGGTGACAGAAACGGGGTTTCAAAGGCCTTCTTAGGAGATTTTGGGGTTGAAAAACAAGAAAGAAAATTTCTTGTGTTGAAATAGTACATATCTCTCTTTTCTGGTTTTGATTTGATATGTGGTAGAGCCCAAACGGCCTCTGAGAGTGAATGTAATGGCCGTTTGAAGTTGGAGAACTTTTTTCAAATTTATTATAACTCTCATATTTTCTGCACCATAAACCGTCTCACGGTTTTGATTATACATGCCTCTAGATATCTTCCTAAGATTTTATTTTACGGGTCATGGCACTCCAATGGATGACCGGATCATAAGTTATGGTTGTTTTAGTGATTTTGGGGTTTCTCATGTTTTTTTTATTTTTTTCCCTTTCATTTTACGGCGGTTTTACCAAAACCGCCGCTATTTCATGGCAGTTTTTTAAAAAACCTCCACTAATCATTGAAATTTTTTTTAAATTTTTTTCTAAAAAAAATTAAGATATTTTATGGAGGTTTTTAAACAGCCGCAAAAAAACCTCCACAGAACGTCCGTTTTCATGTAGTGTAATAGTTATGTCTTGTGGTGGTGTTTTAAATGTCCCGGATGTTTTCCACCCCATCTATATGTTGGTAGGTTTATATTTTTCATTAACCCTCATGTTTAAGGTGTAATATAATTAAGTATAAGATAATAATGATTTGGATAGAATGATGATAATTAAATATAATCTTGTTTTCCTAATTGTGGTGATTTGATGAATTTTTTGAACAAAATTGAAACATATATATTGAAAATATGCATTTAGATTCTAATTGTTTAAACCATGAATTAGATTGAGGATTGGCTAATTCATACACATATCAAATGACATATAGATCTTTTTCCTAATTTATCAGAACAATATGAATTTGTGTTTCTCTGTTTTGAGTATGTCAATTTTCATTTTGACTAAAATGTTATTTTAAATAGGAAACACACACATTGATAGATTCCGGTCTATTACTGTGTTAGTGTAATGTGATATATATTTCTAGATGTCAAAAATGTCTTATAAATCATTTTACTATATTACTAATATAATAAAAATGATTTTCTTGGTTTTATAGAGTGGAAATGATTGAACAAAAAGTTCATTTTAATCTAATAACTGTCATATTGAGTCATACCCAAAAAATCACATTTCATATTGAGATTTGGGTTATTCTAAATTATAAAAAAAATTATGTATCATTTTCTAAATGCATAAAAATTATATTTTTTTTTTTCAATTTTGAGTAGTTTAGTAGTTTTTTTATCTAAAATTGATGTCAATTTTAAACCAAAAGATACACATGTATCCATATTGGTCACACCATGAATTATACTATGGTGAGGATAATTGAAATACATCTCAAATGACATATGGATATTTTTTCCAAAGTATCAAAAAAGTCAGAATATGTTTTCTTGGTTTTGAATATGTCCCATTCATTTTTTACTAAAATATCACATTGAATGAAAAACATGTACCTTTAATCATATCGGTAATATACTATATCTATTTGATTAGATACAAATTTTGATAAGTCAGAAATTACATAGGAATCATTATCCTAAATAATCAGAAAAATATGAGTTTGTTTTATTATTTATTTGTGGGTAACAACTTTTCAACAAAAATGTTGATTTAAACATAAAATATACTCAATGAGTCATACCCCACACCTTGTGTATCAGATTAAAGTGTGGATAATTACTAAATGTAAAAAATGTTCAATTAGATTATTTTCATAAATTATCAAAATAATTGGAATATTTTTCTCAGATTCATGTAAGCCAATTTTCCTTTTTACCAAAACTGATGTCAATTTTAAATAAAAATACAAAAATGGATTCATAACAGTCACACCATGCATCAAATTAAGGTGAGGTTGATAAATACATGTGTCAAATTAATTATGGATAATTTTTCACAACTATAAAAATAATCTTATTTGTTTTCATAGTTTTGATTATGTCACAATTATTTTTTAGCAAAATTTATATTCAAACTGAATACACACACTTTGACTTGTACAAATCACATTTTAATGCCTCGTCTATAGTTAACATGAGTAGGGGAATTATTACATACGATTGGTATGATAACAATGGATCAAATCATGAAAGACCAATCAATTTCATATCATTTGAGGTACTAGATACATACATAAGTTTTACATTACATCATGAAATAGTAAAAAAAGCATTGTGTCCCCTTTGAACAATCTCATATCCCTTAGCATATTTCTACAGGTTTATTGTATTATACATCTTCACATCCTGTAAAAAACATAATAAAGTGGTTATATTTGATGCTTATTAACGATAAAAATATTGTTGAAACTATCATAAAAAAAGAATAAACATTCAAGGTAATGTATAAGACTAAAAATATCTTTTTAAACATAAAAATTAGGAAAATATGGAAATTATAAGTCAAATAATGCCATTTACATATTAACATGGATATTATACTATTTGAATAAAAACATCTAATATCAATAGCCAATTTCATAATGATGGAATACAAAATGCCAGACATCAAAACCACATAGTGAAGGCCTTGTTCCAAGACTACAAATACGTTTTTGTCAAGGAATTATTCCAAGACACTAGTTATTCTCATGAGACCTACCGATGCATCGAGGAGCTATAGCTGGCTCCAACCGTCACTTACTATGTTTGATGCATTCCTCATATGAAAAGGTTGAAACCCAACATAAAAATTAATATTAAAAAAATCATAAAAAATGTTAATAGATTATCCATAAACCATGATTGGTATAAAATAACACATCTACAATCAAACATATCACAAGAATTTCAATATAATATGGAAGATTGTATCATAACAAATCAACTACAAAGAAGTGTAAAATCCATCAAAGGATGTTGACATAGATGAAATCAAAACTATTTGAGTGAAATATCTCTTTCTCTATTGTAATCGTTTAAAAGTCATATAATTATAAAATAAAACATTTATTTTGAAAATATTAATATAATATTGTAATTGAAGCTGTGAAGGTGTTATAACGGCAGAAAATAGCCTCACCTTCCATATAAGTTAAAAAATTCTTACATTAATTTGTCTAAAAGGCCATAATATACATTATTTGGAAAGAGACAAAAAGATCCCATTAAAATAATTTTGTAAAAACTCAGACAAAGTATAAATTAATTTATCCCATAGTCTTTTAAATAGTAAAATAAAATTGAAATACATTTTTATGAAACTCGAATGTGGATGATAAAGAGGTCACAGTAGATACTCAAATATAAATAACCTCGGATAATAATGAGATTGTAAAATTAACCCTTACCTTGTACTTTTACTTGGTCGAGGGTATGTCAACCAACTATATAATGGTTAAATCATTGTTATTAAATTATACATGAACCACATACAAAATATGATCTCATATATGTTCTTCTAATATTTCTTTGTTAATGATATTTTAAAAGTATCATAGTTTTGGGTGTTAAGTGAATTGATTTCCATTATATGATTTGTTACATAAGACATGTTTTTTATGGATAGGATGTATTTGATTCATATCCAGAATAATATTATGTTCTAAAACATTATTTATTTTATCAAAAATTGAAATTTATACTTGAATGGTAATTATGGGGAATGAATCACATCATATACATGGAGATGGTAATCTGTACATACACACGAGCGAATATACCATTCAATTGATGGTGAAATAATATGTAATTGGATGGTATATCATTATAAAGAATCATTAAGATATTATATTTATTATTTACATCAATTATACACATAATTATACCTATTCAAAAAATGATCTGTTGAATAACAAACTACACCACAATGGGGAGACGTTAAGCCGTATGCACGCACGTATGATTACATTATCATTCAGAGGATGGATAGAATAATGAATATTATTTTACCATACATATAAAGACCTCAGTGTATGTATAAGTTTCTAGAGTTATTATTATGGAATGGTAACAACCAAGAAAGAGTTAGTGGAAGAAGAAAAGAACATTGAAAGAGGTGATAAAATTATTACATCTTCCTCGGGTTATTCGTTTTGAATTGATCAAAATGGATCCCTAGATTGGATTTATGATCAAATAAAGTCCAATAGGTTTAATTGAGGGTTTTTGGAAGGATATCTGAGCAGGGTTTGGCCATGATTAATGGCTTTGGAGGTGTTATTTTGGGAGATGTGGAAGTATCCTTTTATAAGAGAGGTGAGTGTCAATTAAGGAAAAGCATGAAATATTAATTTACTATACATTCATATTCAATTTATAATGGATCAAAAAATATTTATTTGATAAGGTGGTGGTGGGTAAAAAACCTATAAACCAATTGGTTTTATACAGTTTTATGTCAACATATTGAACTTATATTTTAGACATAACTATTTGTAAAATAGATTAACTTTTACCAATTATACTATTATTATAATAATAAATGGTTAATAAACGTACAATAAAAATCCACGAGAACCCCAAGTTATTAATTATTGAAATATATAACCTTATATAATTTATTTGGAAAAACTGTAGATTTTTATGAATATTATATTAATTACTAATGTAGTATTTTTTAAAAAAAACTCCTTTATTCCAATTCTGACACGATTTAGTATTTTTGTGTGAAATTCATCAAAAAAAGATTACAACGAAAAAAATAAATTCAAAAATCCAAAAAATTCATATTAACCTATCAAATTAGTGGAATGAATCAAAAGCCTCAATTTAAATTTATTTGTATATTTTTAATATGGATTATATTAATATTACATTAATAAGGTAATTACTACATCATCATTGTGTCATACATAAATTTATTTATTTAATGTTTAAATTTGATCAGAAAATACAATTATGTAGGAAATCATTTTGGATTTCTAATTAATATTTATAGTTGAATTTATCATATCTATAACCCTATATTAAAAATGTTTTATATATTCATATTTGAATATATCACTTTTTACTCTTCATTAAATAAAATAATAATAAATTTCTAGATATAATCCACATGGATAAAAGTGGATCATATTTTATTGTTATTGTTGATTTTGGTTGATATAAACTTATCGAGTAGAATGAGGACATCTGTTAGGGTAATTATAATATCATTTTTTACCTTTAATTTCCCTATTTACTTTTAATCATTGTAAATTAAATTCTAAAGCAATTATTCACCAAAAATTATTTTCTTCATATTGAACCACATTTTTCCTAAATATTTCAACCATGTATCTATTATATTTTAAGTTCAATTCATAGAAGCAGTAATATTACATTTTATGCAAATTTTCAAATGTGCCTAGAATGTGGGTAAAATACGTTAAAAAGATCAAAAAAAAATAATAATTTAATATTATTATATAACGAATCCAATGAAATACATTGAACTAATATATCTATTATGTATATATTTTGACATAAAAAAATTTAAATTAATTAAATAGTTATTTAAATAAAAAGTTATTTTTAAACAATAAAATAGTGTTTTTCACAAATCATCAAAAACTGACCATTTCTAGAAAAATACCTAAAATTCACCTAAATTTTTTTTAATATTTCAAATCAAAAAATGAAGACCATTTTGAAAAATTAAATTTATAAAATTTCAAAAATAGGGTATTGCTATTCATAACGGCTTGTTTGATTGGTGTTGGTGTGCTAGAACTCGATGTTGCATACACTCGTAAGCTATAATATTATTCAATGAGAAGAATATTGTGGATGCTCTATGTGTTACAGTCTTCCCTCCTTCAATAAATTTTGTCCCCTCAATTTGAAAATATTTTTCAAAAATTTAAGGTTAAAAAAAATATAAAATACCTTTGTGGAAACCCACATCAAAAATAGGGATTAAAAAATTTATCCTTATATAGAGGGAAAGTGAAATGAAAAATTCACCACAAAATTGGATTTCAAATAAATGAACATTGGTAGAAATTATAATTGGAGGAAAACATAAATATTTATAGTTAGTGATTGAGTTCATCAATCACAAACAAGTGAATAGAAAATAGAGGGCCTCAAAGCCCTAAATTTATGATGAATTAAAATATTATCAATTAAAAAAACATATCAGGATAAAGAAAATTATTGTTTTAGGATCCTTTATATAGATTTTATGAATTCATTTCTTAATAGAATAAGAAAAAAAATATTATGTGATAAGTATAGTTCCATCCTTTGACTAATTTCTACCATAATCTCATCTTTGAATCCAAATGATAATAGAACTGCAAAATATTCTAATTATCCTAATCACATAGGGTACCAAATATAATCATATACTATATAAAATAAGATAACTTTTTTAAATAACCAGGGACTTCCTATAGGAAGGTGGGAGGGGAAAAAGCTGTGGACACATTGGTTGTGGGTTTGATTTCTGTAGGTTTTTCCGACGCGACAGGTTATTGCCCAACCTACAGTTTTTATTTTTTATAAAACTATATAATTATAATATTCCAAAAATAATCTTAAGAAATTTTTTGACCATAAAAAATACTATCCATTGTTAAACATAATACAGTTCAATAATTACATTTATCCAAAAAATTTCTATCCTAACTTTCTATAAAAGTGTTTAAAATTCTAAAATCAACATTCACATCAAATTCCTCACAAAACGTAATGTTTCGCTAATTTTAATATTCAGAAAATATGATTACAATCATCATATAAAACCTTAATTAAAAATGTACTATAGTAAAACTATTATATATATCACATTTTTCTTATAAATATAATATTATTCATGAATCCAAAAACATAAATAAAATAATTATTCCACTTAAAATAAAGTAATAATATAATATTAGCCTTGCCCCCTTGGCCTTTTCTGAGGTGAGATTCCTTGGGGCTTAGGATATTCATTTTCATAATGCCCCATTTCTATAAAATTGTATCATTCAGCATTGATGACCTATTTATTTCACTTTCAATCACAAGTTTGGGGACATTTTTCTATACCTTTGTAGCAATCTTCTAATCCTTATAGAAAACTACCAGGGTTTTTCTTCGTTCAATTATCACCTAAGGGAAATACTTCTTTCCATTTTACCCTTTATTTGTCACATTCTATACCATTATCTTCTTCTATTTCATTACTTTAATTTCATAAGACATAGAGAATTCATTTTCTGTCTTGATAGCACAATAGTTAATATCTTGGTTTGATAAGAAGGACTGTTAGATTAATTATCGACGAAGAAATGGCTTTAACCCATTAATGAATCTATCAATCTTACTTCCTATGTTACAAATATATTCTTCATCATGCCTTTAAATCCTTGTAATGTTTTCCACATACATTTTGACATTCTCATCCTCCTTTTGTCTCAGACTCCAAAATTTCCTTTCAACATATGATTGATGCTCACGATGAAAGTTTTTTTAATTAAAATGCCACTAAACTCCCTCCGATCCTTATTTGATAATTATTCTTCCTAATTTTTTTTGAATTAATGACCATCATTGATATGCATCTCTTGTGAGGTGATAAACTACCATGATAACTTTTTCAGGTTTGCAACTTCCCAATGCATGATATATTTTATCTAAGGAACTTTTCCATTGCTCAGATGAAAATGAATTTGTAGTCCCATTGAATGTTGTTGGTTGTTTCCCCATGAATAATTCCATCATTGATCATCCACATTGTGTATCATGGTGCTTCATATAGGTAAGCTTATTATTCATAACCTAAGTGAGTTGTCCCATTATTTTAATAATTTGTTAAGTACCAGTTGCCTCACCAAATCTACAATAATAATATTGAGTAGGAGGGAAATACCTTAATGGATTATGTTCACTGATATATTTTAAATTCCATCCACTAGGCACCATTTCTAAATATTGGAATACAATAGATTAGATTATGAATCGAAATACATAATTACAAACTAGTAAAATGCATAACATAAATTGAACATTTTATACATATAATCAATTGTAAAAAATTGGTTTTTTTTGAGGATTTATTTACATATAAATCCTTAATAATGGATTGTAGTGAAAATTAAAATTACCTTAAGCATATTAACTATGATTTTCATAACCAAGAGTGATGTAAGGCCTGTTGTCATGCACCAGGATACCTTAGGTCAAGCCCGAATGTCCATATCATTATTTTCACTCCTAGATACATCTGTTCAGAGCATCCCCTACCTGCTCGTGTCACGAAATAGATGTATTACTTTGAAATACATAAAATCACTAAATTACTATAACTTTAGGTTGGTCTTCTATAATAATCATAAAATTATATCTTAGGGTAATGTTCTCTAATAACTGTTTTTCAAAATATAGCTTCCACGGTTTTTACTAAACATCCTATAACGCCAACTGTCATGCCCCAAACCTAGTCACAATGAGTTAGTGCTTTATTATAAAACATTGGCATGATTAAAAGGGATCAAATTCTGAAAAACGAATTAGTTTTGAATCATTGGATGTACTAGATACATACATATGTTAAACATTAAATCATGAAATGGGAAAACAAAAAAAAATTGGTTCCCCTTTGAACACACTCAGATCCCTTATCCTATTATTATAGGTTAATCGTAATATACATTTTCCTATCCTGGGAATGGAAAACATAATAATGTTGTGATCATAGATGCTCACTAAGGATAAAAATATAGTAGAAACTATCATAACTAAGAATAATTGTTTATGTTAATGTATAAGAATAAAACAGAATCCGTTTAAACATAAACTTCAGCATAATATAGAAATAATAAGTCAAATTATTCCATTTACTTATTAACCATGATATTGTGCTTGTCAAATAATCACATGTGATATCAATAGATAATTTCATAATGATGGAATGCATAATGCCAGATATCATAACCACATAGTCAAGGAATTGTTACAATACTACAAATAAGATTTTGTAAAGGCCTTGTTCCAAGACACTAGTTTGTCTCATGAGACCAATTGATTCATCGATGAGCTATAGAGGGCACCACAGGTCACTTACTAAGTCCAGTGCATTTATCATATGAAAAGGATAAAACATAACATAAAAATAATATGAAAAATATCATACTAAATGTTATCACATTAAATAGAAACCATTAAGGGTATAAAATAACTTATCCATAGTCAAACATATCAAAAAAACGTCAATACAATATGGAATATTGTATAATAATAAATCAACTTCAAACAAGTGTTAAATATGTCATAGGATGTTCACATAGATGAAATCAAAACTATTTCAGAGAAATATCTCTTTCAATTTTGATGTTGTATAAATGTCACATAATTATAAAAAAATTACTTTGAAAATATTCATATAAGCTTGAAAGGGAATCGTGAAATTTGTCATATCGGCGGAAAATAGTCGCACCCGCCGTATATGTTAAAAAATAGTATTTCCTTAATTTGTCGAAAAGGACATAATGTACATTATTTGGAAAGTGACAGAAAGAATACATTCAAACCATTTTATAAAAAATAAAAAATGGTATAAATTAATTTAAACCATAGTCTAATAAATAGTAAAAATATTTTGAAATACATTTTTCAGATACACTAATGTGGATGATAAATTGGTCTTGGTAGATACTCATATATAAACAAACACGGATAATAAAGAGATTGTAAAATTTACATTTTCCTTGTACTTTTCCTTGGTCGAGTGTACAATAACATCCTTTATAATAGTGAAATAATAATTACTAAATTATACAATAAACACATACATAAATAGGACATCATATATGATCTTTTAATATTTCATTTTTAATGTTATAATTATAGAATCACCATTTCAGTTGTTAACTAATTAATTTTCATTTATAAGTTTTGTTAAGTAATTCATGTTAATTATGGATAGGATGTATTTGATTCATATCCAATATGATAGTATGTTCAATTGTTTTTTTATTTTTATCATAAAATTAAATCTATTCTTGAATAATTACAATGTGTAATGAATCTCATCGCGTTCATGGAGACGGTACTCTATACGTACTCATGAGCGACAATACCATTCCCTAGATAGTGAAATAACATGAAATTGGATGGTATATTATATATATAGAATAATTACCATATTATATTTAGTATTATTTACATAAATTATACTCATTATTATACCCATCAAAATAATGATGTGTTGAATATCAAACTACACCACGACATGGAGACAATAAGTCGTACGTGCGCACGTATGGTAACTTTTTCATTCATATGATGGATATAATAATGAATATGGTTGTAAAATACTTATATTAACATCACATTATGTAAAAGGTAATGGATTTATTATTTTTTCATGTAAAGAACTTAGAAATAAGAACTGAAAGATGAAAAGAACTTTGATAGAGGTGATGAAATTACTACCTCTTCTTCAGGTTCTTCATTTTGATTTGATATATAGGGCTCCATAGGTTGGATTTATGATCAAATTATTTCCTCTAGGATAAATTTAGGGTAGTTTTCAGGATATTTAATCAGTTTTTGGATGATCCAAATTGCACAGGACGTATGATTTTCAGAGAAGGAGAAGTACTCTTTTATAAGAGATGTGAGGGTCACTTTAGGAAAAGTTTGAAATATTAATTTACTATTCAATAATATTGGGTTAATAATGGCTCCAAAATGATTTATTTGAATGATAAGGTGGGTATGGGTTGAAAAAACTCTTAACCAATTTGTTTTAGTAAGGTTTAGGTCCCCATATTAACTTTATATTTTAGATTCAACTCTTTGTTAAATAGTTTATCTTTTATGATGTATTCTTGTATTACTATAATAAATGGTTAATAAACATAAAATAAAAATCTAATAGTACCCCAAGTGGTTAATTCTTGATATATAAATATTTATCTAAGTCTTTTGGCATATCCTTATATTTTTAGTAATATAATATCAATTAAAAGTATATTATTTGTATTAAAAACTAATTTATTTCAATTTTGATAGTATTTAGTATTTGGTTTTTGTGAAAGTCAAAAAAACGTTATTACTAAGAAAAAAATAAATTAAATCAATCCTAAAATGTCATATTAACCTATAAAATTAGTTTAATGGATCAAAAGTTTTAATTTTCAGTTATTTGGATTTTTATAATATCAATTATTTTAATCATTCGTTAATAAGGTAACTACTACATCACAATTGTGTCATAAATAAATTTAAATATTTAATGTATAAAAATTATAAATAAAATTCTATTATGTAGGAAATATTTTAAAATTTATAATTATTATTTATAGTCTAATTTATCTTATTTATAACCCTATTTTAAAAATTATTTATTTATGAAAACTTGAATTAAACACTTTTAACTCTTCTTTAAATAAAACAATGAGAAATGTCTTAATATATTTCATCTGGATAAAATTGGATCTTATATTATTCCTAAGGTTGATTTGGGTATAAATACACTTATCCAATAGAATTATAACTTGTGTTGGGGTAATTATAATATCATTATTTCCTTTAGTTACCCTATTTAGTTTTAACAGTGGATACTAAAAGTTAAAAGTTACCATTCACCAAAAAAATATTTGTATCCTATTTAACCATATTTTTCATATTTATGTCTACCATGTCTCCATGAAATTTGAAACTCACTTCACTGAATAATAAAAATTATGTTTTAAGCAAATATGAAAGTGTGCCAAAAATGTGGGTAAAAGACGTTATAATGTTCAATAAAATTTTATACATCTAATTTTATTATAAAAGGACTCAAATAAATTATAATGAACTAATATAGGTTTTATGTGTCTAAATTGAATTAATATAAATTTAAATAAATAAATATTATTTAAATAAATATCTGGTTTTAATCAATTATGTATTGGTTTTTAATATTCATCAAAAATTGAATGTTTATAGAAAATTACAAAAATTCACCCAAATCTAATATAGATATTCTGAATCCAAAAATGAAGTCCATTTTGAAAAATAAAATTTATACAATTTTAAAAAAATTTGTATTACTATTCATATCAGCTATTTTGATTGGTCGTGGAGTGTTATAACTCGATGTTGTGTACAATGCAAGATATAGTTTTATTCAATTAGAAGTGTATCATTGAAGCTTGGGGTGTTAGAACAATATGTATCGGTTTGATGTGATAATTATTAATACATCTCAAAAATAACTTATGAGTCATTTTACTAAAATATCATAAAATTAATAGTTATTCTAATATTTTCAGTGAGTAACATGTTTTGATCTGAAATTTCAAGTTAAAACAGATATCGGACACATTGTGTAATACTAGGAACATCATATGTCAGCATGATGTTCTTCTAATTCATACACCTGTTAATTAAATTACGGATCATTTTCCTAAAATATAAAATAAAAGAATGTTTTTTCCTAATTATTGAGTACGTGTGTTTTTCTTTTTAATAAAATTATTATTAATTTAAAATAAAAAGATGTAGTTGGATTCATACTAGCCAAACTGTTTTTCATATAAAAGTGCATCTGATTCCTAAATGTCTCAAATTACTTATGGATCATTTCCAAAAGTTTTAAAATAATAATAATGTGTTTTCCATGATTTCCTTCCATCAATGTTTCTTTTTTGTAAAATTTTTTCTTAAAATTAAAATATACACATTGACTCATAATGATCACATCATTTATGAGTTAATTTTGAGAACATTTTATTCATATCATAAAATTCATAAGAATTATTTTCCTAAATAAAAAATAAAATATGATCATGATTTCTTTTTTTTTGGTGACATACACTTTTTGAGTTAAAATATCAATTTTAAAATGATAAACATAACATTGAGCCCTACTAGGAACATCATGTTTTGGATAAAGGTGATTATGATTCCTAATTATAAATAAGGACATTTGGATCAATTTACTAAAGTATAAAAATATGTGGACTGTTTTTTCTCAGGTTATAGTAGGTTATTTTTCCTTTATAATAAAACTAATGTCAATTTTATATATAGATACGAACATGGAATCATATCGATTACACCTTTAATACTATTGAGGATTTGATGATACCAACAGGTCTCAAATGACTAATGGATCATTTTAATAATGAATGTAAATAATATTAATTTGTTTTCTCAGTATTGTGTACAAGACATTCATTTTTCTCTAAAATTCTATTTTAAACTAGAAAAACACACTTCAAATAATTTCGATAAAATGGTGAATCTATTTGACTTGTGACCAATTCCTATATGTTGGAAACTAATAATTATTCAATTTCGTAAATTATCTTTAATATACAAGTGTGGTGTATTAGTTTTCTATGATTAATACTTTAAGAACTAAAATGATGATTGTCAACATATAACGGAATCTTTGAGTCCTAAAGGGAACATTGTGTATCATATTTTGGTTTGGCTGATTCTTACACATCATAAATGAAATATGGATTGTTTAATTGAAGTGTGAAAAAAAATATGAAATAATTTTCTCAGTCATAACTAGTTCATTTTTCCTTTTTACTAAAATTGATTTCAATTTTAAAATAAAGAGACACTAAGGGTCATACCAGTAACACGATGAATAAGAATGATGTTTTTTAGATGGCTACTCATCTAGATGACTTATAGATCATTTTACTATAGTATAAAAAAATTAAATATTTTTCCCTAGTTTTGAGGTCGTCAAATGACTTATTTACTAAAATTTCATTTTCAACTAGAATCATGCACATTGAATAATATCTATCAATGAATGTATCTATTTGAAATGACATTAATTCGTACTCATCAAAAATAATATATGAATAATTTTATTAAAATATAATGAATATATGAGAAATGTTTCAATATTTTTAATGATTTATACTTTTTTATCTAACATGTCAATTTGAAACTGGTAATTGAATCTTTGAGTCATACTATCCACATATTGTGTTATACTGAGAGGTGTCTGATACATAAAAACCGTGAACTTAATTATTGATCATTTAATTTATATATCAAAATAATATAATAATTTTTACTTATTTTTGAGTATGTCAGTTACAATTTTTAATAAAATTAATGATATTTTTAAATATAATGAAGAACTTATATTCATACCATTCATGCTATTTTTCATGTTGAGATGTGGTTGAATCCTACACATTTCAATGTCTCAAAAAAATATAAGGTTCCAATGTGACGAAGATTTTAATATTTTTATTTTTCTAACTAAAAAAACATCATATTGACATGATGTTTTTAGCCACAATACCATTATTGTTTTCAAATATAAGAATAGTAGAAGTGGATCATGTTCCTATGATATCATGTGATGTCACTGTAATGGTCACATGTTTTTCATAAACTATTCTAGATTTACACCATGGGAATGCTTCTCTAGCTATGAATATCTACTAAATATGTGATGTTGGATGTTCAAAAAGGAATGGAAATGTAAATCATGGTAACATTACCACAAACGGAAATTTTATGTCCTGTGTGGGTAATTTCAGATAGTTGAAAGGAAAATATGAATCCAACAATTATCTATGAAAATAACTAAATAATTATTATTTTAAAAAAATAGGGAAAGTATCCAAAAAATGATAGGAAAAATGATTGATAAATGTAATTAAATAATTATATGAAATTAATATAGTAATTATGTTTATATGTATTTTTGATTAATTTAATTGTTTCCATTATCAAATTTTCAAAAACAAAGTTCGATCTCTCACAAACATGTGTAGTTTCAAACAAATCACCCTAGCTTGAAAGAAAATATATTGTATAAGAAAATATTTATTATATGAGAAATTCTAAAAAAATAATTTAATCACAAATATGAAACAATATATTAATTATATTAACAATTATTTTACTATTCAGACATCAAGAATTCTTCATGGATTGTGTAATAAGGCGTACTTGATGGAATGTGATAACTGTAGACACATTAGGGTGAATCTTTTTAGGGAATATATGTATTTGGACGTTTTTGTTAAAAAGGGAATGATTTATGGGTCGAAATATTCTAAATTAAAAAAACTCCAAATAAAAAAATGAATACTAAATAAATGATTCATTATAAATGTTTTTGATAAAATAGAGAAGGAATATCATAAAATTAACATTACATCATCCCAGAGGGATTCCTTCATTATAGTCAATTATTCCATGGTGTTGGAAACAATATATTATCCAAAAGTAATTATCAAAATGATTAGTAAATATTTAATTAAGACTATTTAATACATATAATAATAAATAATATTATTCGGGAAAACACATTTTATTAAAAAACACTTTTTTTGCTCCATTGAAAAATAAATTTGAATGGTTTTTTGGATTTTTTTAATCTATTATGAATCAAAATCTTATATTTGGTGTCCCATCTAACACAAAAGGAATTTTCTATGTTGGTACTGACCTGAACGGGTTGTGATATCCCAATTAATGGGTCATCATTGTGTAAATTTTAATCTGACCTAACACTTATTTTATTATCTAGCAGGAAAATTGTATAATTTTAGTTTACTGGATATAAGACATATAATAAATTCAATTAACATAATGGTATTATAAATGGTTCATCATTTTCCTCTTTAGCACTTAAATGTTCCATCACAATGATCATTTCATCAACTTTCAGTTCACTTATATTTTCAGCCCATTTGAAAAAGAAAATTGGCACTTTAACTGTTGTATTATAGAACTAATATGTATGTTCAAAAATTCAAATATATGATTTTTTTAATTATTATTTTATCATTTCCACCTTATATATTCATCGCTTCCATCATAATCAATAATTCCACTGTTTCTCATGGTATTATAGTTATCGTGTTCTTTTATACATAACATATACACATTGAGTACAAAACCTGTGTAAGATATTACATTTTCATATGGACCCAAAATACCCATCATAGTAATTCAGAAATTAAAATCAAAATTTAAGACATCCATTTATAACTTTTATCTCAGAACCATCGCATAAATTCTTGATTATGTGTATTTGATGACTATCCTTCATCCCTTTATGGATTAAAATCACTATGAATTCATTGTGTGACTAAATTTAAGGATCAACATCATTACCATTATAAAAAATGTAGTTTTGTACTATTTCCCACTATATTTCAGTAATTGTAACAACATATCTTCTATAAATACCATTACCCCTAATGATTCCACTGGGAAAAGACATTGGGAGACTAATGATGTCAATATCTGATAGGTATTTGGTGTAGAATTCAATAATTCCTTTAACAATATATCATTCTACAATAAATTTTTTGGTCTAAATAGATTCTTGACATGACCATTAAAAATCCTCATATACCGATCAATGTGGTACATGCATAATTAATGGATCAGACCATAGAGTTAAACCTATATAACCAAGTGAACCACCCGATTAACCATAATATAAAAGAATTATGGTGTAAAGAACATCCCTAATTCACATATTATGACTTCTTCCTCCATCATCATGATTAAAAACATCTCCCAATATTTAACATTAGTGAATATTTCTTTGAAAAATAATTATACTCACGTTAATTGATTTCATTAATTTTGAGGAAGAATAGAGAAAAAAGAAACGTGCAACAAATCAATAATCAAAACAAGATAGTCATGGGATTTTATTCCTTGTAACTTATCATTTTTCATTGAAGTTAAATTTTAAATATTTAATATATACCCCTATAAAAATTTAACACTATTAATGAAAAGGTAAATTTTGAATTTATAATATCTAGATAGTGTAATCTAATGGTGGAAGAAAATTTCACCCTTTTCCCTTCACCAGATCTAACTCTTCCCTTATCCCCATGTCAATATTTTACATCCTAGCATTAGTGAAAGCATTTTTTTCAAGGAAAATTTACTAACATTCCAGTAGAAATATAAAATATAGTTTTTTATACCTTCTTGAAATCATGAAAATTTATGAGATAAACAAAATTCCAATATGTAAATTCAAACAAAATTGATCTCTTCTCCCAAGATGATTTTGTATATTTTATTAAAATGGTTTTCCAAAACGCATGTTAATATATGTTACATTATCGAACAGTTGATCACCCATTAATGGATATGGTGTTATACCTTGTTTGATATTCCCATTTAATGTGTTTTTCTAGGATTTTTATTCATTTTTTTTTAGTTAAAAAAATATTTCCTAAAATCACACTCATCTATGAATGTTTGAACTGAACCGAGTCGATGAATTTTTAAACAAATGGAAGACCCAAACATTTGCATAATGTTATAGGCTAATATATATAAAATAGTGGGGAATTCATTTATAGTTCTATACAACATGGCCCTCAATACCTATTATTCATTTCTATTTGAATCAAACATTATAACACCTATACCCCTTATCAATTTCAGATCATTGAGAAATGGATCCAAACAGAAATTAATACCATTATTAAGATTCATTGGTCAATATATTAGTGGATACAACATAATTTATATTCCCTTCTTGCACAAAAATTGTGCAAAGTTATAATTTACCAACATTATGGGTATCTAGTACCAGTACTACTATGAAATCGTAAAGGATTTATTTCATCTAATGATATAAATTGATAAATGTTCCCCATCTCATTTCAAAATAAAAGATACACAAAATAAATTTTCATCCGCTTAGGATAATATACATGTTGACATCATTTCTGATCATTACTTATTTTATATGCATACCATGCCAATTATCTCATGGTTTCTAGGAATCTATAGATTCTTATAAAGCATGGAATGAAAGGAATGTACCATATAGATTTTGATAGGCTTGATTCATTTCTCTTATACTAATCCACACCATTAATTGGGCATTTTATTATTCTTTTTTAGTCCTTGAAAAATATCTAATATCATTTTGAAAAGAATTTATTTTTTAGAGATAAATTGCATTGAACATTGAATTCATTTAACATCATATGTTTGATAAGGTAGTTCATTTTATTCAAGTAAAATATCATTCCCTAGACCAAATAGTTCTGTAAAGCTAGTTCCACTCTATAATCTTCAGGTTTTCAAATTATATAATAACAATAAAACTATTAATATATCTTATTTTTTAAAACTAGTAAACAATTATACATTTTGAAAAACTATTTATTTACTTTAAAAACAATAGACAATAATTATATTCCATAACTATGACACTGTGGTATCTTTCTATAAGGGAATCTACTTCATGGAAACAATTCCAAACACATGGTGGTGTTATCCAGCATTCCAAATTATATAAAATTTAATTCCTAATCCTTATATACATCAATGTAGTTGATTTTTGGGTGGATCATTAAGTAATGGTCTTTAGTAGTTGATTCCTAAGAAACATTACCATCAATATAGACATATTTTGAATCCATATTTTTTATTCTTATTATTCCTAATATTCATATAAAGTGTGTAAATATTAACTTCATGTGTTGGAGAATCCCTAAAATATAACAGTCAATTCAATAAATTTGACAAGGTAGTTTTCCAAATTCGAATCCTTCGATGGATATTAATTCATCCTAATTTATTCTTGCACTCAGATTAATGTAGTTAGCTTGACACCTTTCACTTGAGGCACAACGAAAATAGAATATTGTATAAATTGTGTATTCATACTCCTATTGGATTTCCCTTCCTAAAATGACACCATGATCACACAACGTACAATATATCTTCATTTACATACATATTCCTAATCTCTCACCACTCTTATCCATGTATGTTACTCTTAAATTTAAATTAGATGTAAATTATATGAATTTTTTAAATAATTAATAATACGTACATATGATTAATAATAAATAAAATAATTATAATATTAGTAAGTAAATAATTAGGATATAAATTATATTTTATTTAAATTAATTATAATAATCAATAATTTACAATAATAATAGTATTTCTGTAGGTTTTAATTATAAAACAAAAAATGTAATCAAAATAATATATAGTAAAAAATAAAAAATGTACCATAAATATACCAATAATATTATTATTATGACTAATAAATTAATTTTATAAACATTTAATGCTAATGCAAATTTTAATGGTGTGAAATTACCTATATTAAAACATATATTTTAATAGTATTAAAATAATAATGTTATAAAAAAATATTGATGCTAAAATTGTAAATATTTTATTTAACACATTATTATTTATAAAATATTACACAACACATTATTTTCAAATCTAAAAAATAATATTAATTTATATAATGTATATAAATTCGAAAAAAATAAAAACATAAAATTTTTCATTATTTAAAATAATTTTTTACAAATTATAAATTATTACCAAAATAAAAAATATAATTAATATTAAATTAAATATATATTATATAAATATAAATCAAGATAAAATATGTACAAAAATTGATTTTTTTTCAACATTTAGTGATAATTAAAACTTCGTATAAAGCCACAAATTTTTAATGACTTGGAAAATCTGGGAATTTTTTATGAGACATTAATGGAAATTTATTGTTATGCATCCACAGTGATGTGAGGTTGTATTTTTGGGTATAAATATGTTATTGTAGAATATTTTATCCATTTTACTTTTATGATAAGGGATTGATTTGTGAAACTATTCAAGGAATGTCCACATTATTATAAGAATGAAATGGTGTTAAATTGGAGAATGTTTGTTTTTGAAGGGTTTTGTTTCAATTATAGTTTGGATGGTTTGGAAGATTTGGAGTTTTTCATGTTTATTAGGTAGTATTTTAAAAATGGGGAAACTTTTTTAGTTATAATGAGCAATGAAAATATCATCTGATTAGTAGATAAAGGTTTTAAAAACATTAATGTTGTGAAGACAATTCTTTTCCTCCAAAATTTTAATGAAATTAGATAGAAGCATATAAACAACCACATCAGTATATAATAAATCCATAGAGGATTGAATAACATATATCATGAAAAATAAAATTTAATACTGTGTTTTATGGTTTTATCAATGGACATAAGGGATTACTTCTTTGTAATACTAATTGGAAGGAGATACGGTGAATCATAGATAGGTAAAATCTATCATTGATGGTGAGTGAATAAATATAATGAAGTAAAAACAATGATGACACGAATTTCCTGAAATTTATATGTCTTATGAATCCAATAATTATTATACCCATATTCTAAATGATATTTAATAAAATTGAATAATTAAATTATACAACAAAATAAAATATTAAAATAAAATCATTGGTTTTGTAACTAACTTTGAGGTTAGATTCAATAATTTAATATTGTATGATCCAATGATATATGAATTTTGAGGAAATATATAATACCTCATACTCATCAAATGAATTATAATTCGAAAATATATAATAATTTTTTTAATGGAAATAGATCTCCCATTGATCTATTAGGAGGAATTATGTGACATGTCTTGTGTAATAAATCGTTATATAAATTAATAAAATTGTTCTGTAGACTCACACATAAGGGAGTTTCAATGAGTTTGAAATATTATGTTGATATGAAAATGAATATTGGGATTCAAGGGTGTCATTTTCATTATTATTTGGGATATAATCTATCAAGAAGCATTTTCTTGACAATTTGTAAAGATAAAATATAATTTAACACCTCATAATGGGATGTATAAAAATCATATATAAACCGTTTTAATTTTTCATGACCCCTCTACCTAATGGTACCCCTCAAAAAATAATTATAGAAAATATATAATGAAACATTAGCCTCGACTTCAGTGGTCCCCAAGTTTGTGACAAGAACTGAGAGTGTAAAATCACACATATTGAAAGTTTACCCGAAAAATAAACATAGGACCAAAATATAAGACATAAAACACAAAAAAAAACTATCACATAATATAAATTATTGGATACCAATGCATCCAAAATTGAATTAAAATGTCAAAATTTTCATAAAAGTATCTAACTAGAACCAAATGAAATTCCTACATCAATTATTCAATAGAAGCTCCAATATTTGAGATATTAAGGTCGTTATCCATCCAGGAGGCCTCATAGATTCATAAAAATATTTAATGGATAGCTAGGGGGACTATAACATATATACCCTAAAATATCATACCCAATGACTCTCATAAATATATTAAAAGACTCTACAATTTCACTAGTGATTAAATATAAGGACCAATATTCACTTAATTGGTCATCTATCTATCCCAACCTCACCAAGTCACTCTCACCAAAATTACACATGAAAAAATAATAATAATACATTTATTTTTTATAATTATGGTTCCCAAATATAATTCCCCATTAGTTTAATTCTCTCATACTGAAACAACAATTATCATATAATGTCATCCCTTTCATTCATAAATCATCACATATCCACCCACCATGGATTTACGCCAGGATGCATCACTACATACCCCCTTTGAAATTTTTATCATAATGTGATAGAATTAGTCGTCATCACATAAAAACATTGTCAAAATAGACATGGTATTAGGGTAAATTGAATGTGAAGGACATCTACCAAATTCCCTCATCCTGCCATGCATGACCCCCTCCACACATCACATCTACATCATGAATTGATAATCTACAATACTAACTCGTCGTCATTGGGTGCTAACCTACATCAAAACATCGTCACATAGAGGTCTCAAACACAAACATATCATCACTATTTAATCTACAAAAACAACCAATCATTGTCCCTACTATTGATGGAATATCATAGAAGAATGGGATGCCATCCATCCAGTTCACCCCCATCATGGATGTTTGGGAAAACACCTCGAACTCAAATAATTTAGGAATTTGTCATGTTATTGAACATGGGTGGGGTTCACATAAAAAACATAAAATACATGATATATAGATAAAAAATTCCTTTCCTATTTTTTCACATCAATATATCCAATGAATCTCAAAAAATCAACACAACTTCTCAAAACCTCTTCCATTATCTTCAAAATCATAATATTAATTACAAAATTGTAAATATAGATTAATGTTTTATAAAAATACCAATACCTAATTTATCATTTTCAATAAATATTTTTACATATATAAAGGAACAATATATCATGTTTTCATTTTTTATATGTTTAAATAACATTTATATTTTCATAGGTGAGATTACTATTCTATGGGATGGATAACAACTCGCAAGGGACATATTACTATTCCAAAGGTCATGTTACTATTCCATTGGTTTGGTTATCCTAATTTATAAAAATTATTCTCATTTCACTCATTATTTATTTATAATGTTTGTATTTTGTTCAGTTTTTTATGATTACGTTATTTATACTATATAAAATGATTATAAGAAGGGAAATTTCATTGATAAAATTATATATCGTTAAAAATCATGCAATTACTACACTTTAATTTCATTATGTGAAGCAAATTAAATGTAATATTTTTTATTAACGAAATACCATTAGGAAAAAATACTCGTTAACATAATAAATATAATAACATAAATGAGTGGTTCGACAAAAGATACCATGTGGAATTCCTATTGCAACATGTGATGCCTTATCTTTTTCACTTTAATGAAAAATGATAAGAAGTTCATCTCAAATTTGTAATAATAATTTTTATTATCTAGGATCATTTTATTGAGTTATTAGTAACTTTTTTCCCACTCCACGTCATTCATATGTATTAGGACTACACCATGTTTTCATTCCATTATATTCATATATATGTCAAGTGGATTCCCTTCTACTAATGGTATTAGTACTAGTGGAAGGAGTAGGGGAGGTTTTAAGTTCTTTCATTCTTCTAGGTAGTCCTCGTCTTATTTTTATGTGACTCCATTATTAATTAACATTTTAAAGGAGATACATCTTCCATCTAGGTTTTCTATAAATAAAATTATATAAGAGTTGTTCCCTTGATCCCTATTAATTATTTAAGATTACAAGGATGTGGAATTTACATTATTACAATAGACTTTTCTTGGTCAACTTCAATGCCATGGTGACATAAATGACATAAAAGGAATTTCAAGGACAATAATAAAAAAGAAAAAAATAATAGGATTCATATACAAAATATGAGTCAATAATTTAATAATTATTTTTTTATTATTAGTGATGTGATTAAATATCATTTTAGATTTTACAAAAAACTCATCAGTTTAGAACTTGATTATTTATCACAATAATGGATTAAAAATTTGATTCATGATGCATTGGTATGTTTATCCAACATTATTTAAGAAAAACATTCATAACCTAGTAGAAATATATACCTTGAGTATCTCTAAAGGCACTAAATCTTCATATTTTGGGGTGATCAAGATTTTTTTATACAGTAAACTGTCATCCCTAAAACATAGTTCATGGGATCTATAAATTGAATTGATCAAAAGTTCCATGAGTTCTACTGGTAAATAATCCATTGAAAAAATAACTTATGGTCAATGAAATCTATGTAGTCCCTAATATTACAATTTTTTTCATAATATGAATGTTATCGGAAACTCATTTGGGGTATTAAGTCTATCAAACAATTTTAAATTTGATCTATTTTACAACATCAGATTCTACCTTAGTATCATGATAGGGGTTCATTCTCATAGATTCCAATATAATATCATGGTGGTCATCTTGAATTTCTAAATGATGAGTAGCCACATATGTTTTTATTCCATTTATATCTATATAAAATCATGGTGTTATAAATTAATTTTTCTTAATAAGTTAAACATATATGTCCTTCTCCTCCAAAGGTAGGGGAACTAATCTATATATGTGGTGGTACTTCTTCTATTTTCATATTCACCCAACTGAACTCATCAATGGAGGTTGAGATAAATTCCTTATATTTTGTAAGGGATTCCTGAGTTCATACTATTTCTCTATAATCTTTGTGTTTGGGGGAAATCTCTAGGCATGGTGGAAAATTCATGTGGTATTTTTATACCTATTGATGAATAAGAGTCAATGAGAAGATACATTGAAATCCAGAACATCCAAAGGAATTCTGGTGGGATTCTGGATATTCTTATCTTCCTTTATAATATTATTAAGGAAAATATAGTTATTGATATCTCTTGATTTGGGGAATAAAATTGGGGGATGTTTAATTTCTACTAATTGAATTGATAAATTTTTAGATCCTATTATAGCATTAGTTTGGATATATATTAAGGTGGCAAATGTAGATGGTTCAATCATTATAAAATTGACATCCATTTAAACTTTTTTTTCATTACATCCTTCTGGTAGTGAGAATAATGACATTATCACTTTTATGGGTAATAGATAATCACTATTGAGCATAATCGAAGGGTTTTTTGTGGAGGTTCCCATGTTGTTGGGAGAGAAAACTAGTATTACATACTCTATAAGTGGGTTTTTACCCATATTATTAAAACACTCCATGGAATATATGGATTGAAAATATTCAAAGGGGGTTTTATGACCCTATAGTATTCCAAGCTTTACATTGATGGAGTATTTCCAACATTGATGAAATATTTAATTTTTCGCCACTTGGATATTAAGACATGTTATTACTAGACGGAATTTGTAAGTTCTGTCTTTTGGGATTTTTATTAACTCCTTATAAAATGGTAGGTCCCTAAATTGAGCCTTTGGATTGATCATTCTATGGTTCCATTAATCCTTTTTTTTCATATCATTGTATTTTCAACTACATTAGCGACAAATCCTTCTCACTATATCATAACTGTTGGAGGGTTTGGATGATGATGAGGTTTGTCCAAGAACCATTTCCATATAGACCCATCTAGATATCAAAATTATTGAAAGTTATTGAACCATAAAGGGGTAAAATATGTACATGTATTGATTCTTCTCAATCATACTCTGTGATTTACATTGTGATATACCATTTTTGTAGATTATTTTCAACTCAATAAACCAAAACAACAGTGAATTGTATCATTAAATCATAGAGTCTTCGTAGGTCCTTGATAATTGTCTCTATGAGAACATTTGAAATATGGATATAATCAATGATTTTTAACTTTTTTGGGACAAAAACATTATATTTATCAATTTCATGTTTCTATTTCATAGGTTTTTACATCCAAATGTTGGTATTCATTTATGAATTTTGGTTCTAATCTAAACTATTTAAATATATGGGATTGATGCATGGGAAAATTTCATGGGGACATTAGTTTCTAGTGGTGTAGGTCACACTGGACCCCATTTAATAAGGATGATACTATTTTTTCAACCCTTCTATCCATTCATCTAAAATATTTGGTTGGAACGACATCTGAATGAATCTAAGGCACCTTCATGCTCATGTTGGCCTTTATAAAGACCTCATCCATATTTATCAACCATGTATATAGATTATGAGGGTATTTTTTGGGGATATTATGTATGTCAATGAATGTGTCATCCCCTATGTCCACATCATTTACAACCTCTACACCATGCTCACTAGTTAGATGCATAGAATACATACATTGGGGTGTATTCATTTTCAAATAAATGTATTGATTGATTAATAAAACTAATATATATGATAATTATCCATTTATATAACTACGAATATATTGTATGGGATTGTCCTAATACTACTGATTCAAAACTAGTGTCTTTGTTGAATGTCATTCATTCTTAATCTCAATTTTGTGTATTTTATTATTACTCCATCCTTCTAGAGGCATATTGGATATATCCACCATGAATGATAGGATCATTAATTTCTTGCAATGATTCCCTCTTTGGTTGATCTCAGATTATTCAACGATAATTCGAGCCATCAGGCTATCTATCTTATATTTCATCCTATACAACACATCTCACCACTGAAAATCTCTGTGAACATTGGTATCAGTCATCAAGGTCACTCGTGTCAGGTATTTTCCATGTAACTCCGATACATAGTCAACCGTTCCCTAGAAGATGAATTTTAAAACAAATAAATTATAGATTGTGTGACCTAGTCCCATATGAAATTGGATATATTCATGGTGGTCTTTGATTCTGAAATCACTAGTATTTGTAGGTTATTTTAGTTTGACTAAATAATTTCCATGGATTTAAGGAAATAACCCAGAACCAATTCATCTAAAAAAGAATATTACTATTTTCTATAACATGGATTTCTATAATATGGTGGGGGTAGGGGTTCATCTCCACATTCAAAATATAGCTACATCCCAATATTTATACGGGTATTCCACCCCTATATGGATTTCATCCTTGTAGAGAGAGATGCAATAGTGTTAAGGAGATCTAGAGATACCATTTTATAGACTACATCTTAAGGATGATAAAGAGTCATTGATAGTAACATCAATCCTATAATAATTTCTTACAAATTTTCAATTCACATTGGCGCTGTAAAACACCCCAATAAGGAGGAGGATGTCACTTTAATTGATGATGATATGTCTAGTAATGAAAATTTTCATTTATTTAATCTCGTTTTTTGGATTTTAGGGTTATATAATTTTTGAATTCCATCCTTGAAAGTATATTCATTACATCCTATTAGGTGATAGGAGGGATATTTTTATCCCCATGAAGGTGGAACATAGTGAGAATAATTCCCCTGAATAATTTATTATTGAGTTTCTTGAGGTAGGTTATCTCAATGTAATACATGGATATCATTCATCCAAATAAGGAGTTTCATCAATTTAAGGTAATCATTAGGATGTAGCCATTTCATTTTAATTTTTAGTGTAATATCACTAATGAGGTGGAAAATTATCATTTCAAGGAACTAGTTTTCGTTTACACCTCTTATTATATGTAAATCCAAACTCATTTTATGAATCCAAAACACATGCATATTGATGTAATGTTTCAATGTTTCTCCCCTATATATTCTAGTCTCAATGCATATTGGTGGTATGGTTCAGCCATCCTATAGTGATATGGTTCAGGGATGCACAAGAAAAGTATCGGTGAATGAGAAAGTGAAGTCTGACCCACCACGAAGGAGGCAGCGAAAAAATTATTCTCTCTTACCAATGCCTATGGCTACCAGATCTTCTAGCGGGAAGGTGGGATGGATTGCACAATCTTCCAAGGAGATACTTTCTTTGGAGAAGCTCAATCTTAGAAGGAAGTATGCCAAGATTCTGAAACACTATGGAAGTTCGGAATGGGAATCGGCTACCGCGGAGGAGGCAATTTGTCAGGGATGTGGTGATGGGTCTAATTTTTATGATATGTAACTGTTTTCTCACCTTTTTGTGTATGTCTATTGTACTTTTCTATTATTTTCAATAAATGGTCAGAGGCCTACCTCTGACTCAGCTTTCTTGGTAGATCAATGGTGACGATGTTCATGTAGGTATATCATGGTACATTAGTCACCCCTTCTTTTACAAAATCATTGTACAACATTGTATCTCTCAATTCATGTTTGGTGGTCTCATGGTGGTAATATCCATGTCCCATTGTTTTTTTGTTTTTTCACATATAACACTTTTGTGGTTTTCAAATATTTTTAGGAAATTCCAACTTTTCTACTTGATGAATTGTTATATAGATTGATTTTTTTATCATGCTTTTTGGGATGAACCCAAATATAATAGTGATTTTCCCTAAATGGGAGGAATGGATTGGATCTCAAATATCTATATTTACCTCTTATCAAGGAAACATCTTATATAATTTGATATTATGATAAAATTTCCCACATACGTATGGGATGGGGTTGATTTGGGATGATTATTGTCATTATGTAATCCTATTTTTGAGGAAACGATGAGTCAGAGAGTGAAATTTGTGATTAAAATTTCCAAATCCCATTAAAATATTTTCAATTTTTATCTGAAACAGATTTTTCAGGACCTAATTGTTTATTAATTTCCAAGGGATTTGAGGTGCCTGTAAAAATTTTCCCAGTCCTATAGACTATGTTTACTGTTGGATGGATTCCATGGTGACTATCATTCTGATATTTCTAATTTGGTTAAATCTTTTTCATTCTTGGATTTTGTGAACTTTCAACTTTTTATTGGATTCATAGACTCCATTATGTTTTTGGGTAGTCTACATCATTATATTGTGTGTCTGAGATACGTTCCCAATATTTTGATTGGCCTAAATTAAGATCATTCTAGAATCTCCCTATCTTTATTCCTATCTTTATTCTTTTTAAATCGGACAGAGTGTCATTGGATTTACATAATAGCCCATGAATTACTAATTATAATGATATCTCATTTTGATAAGACATTTTAGGATGCCACATATTGGGAAAATTTCTATCCTCGAGATGGGGGAACTGAAATTGTCTATTGTCACAGGACATTTTAATATAGATATATTGTGGGGGATTTTGTGATTGATTTTCAAGGATATTATATATTGTGGAGACAGGAAATCCCGAGGATTTTCTATTTCATTTATGGTATATAATACTAGACCATATTGAATGTGGCTATATCTATCTATTGATAGATCATGTTTATTTCAATGAGGTGATCCTCATATCCCGGATCAGGGAGGTCTCTAAAATGAAACCACTATAATTTTTCCAGCAAGTTATTGGGTAAAAAAGTATTTCAATCCTCTTATATCTCCTATTGGTCATCATAGTTAGATGTATTGATGGGAAAACCATAGTCTGGTTTTTTTAATCTATATCTCTCATTAAATCCATGTAAACCTATTCTTTGTTAAGGGAATATTCCTCCACCATGTTAGACTATTATGGTCACATCACTAGGTTTATTGTCGAATGAGGCATGGTGCTTCTAGTAGTTGTTGAGGAACTACATATGGTCCAAGTTATTTTTTTGATCCCATATATATATATATGGAAGTGTCTTGAAAATAAGAGTATTTACTTTATTGGGGGAGATATCTCTATGGAGTGGTTGTCTGTGATGGAATTCAGGGGTAGGGTCACTATAATAGATCTATGTTGTACCATTAAGGGGAATATCATGGTACTGGTGGTCATGTTCATTGGTCGAAGATTGGTAAGATCATAGAATTTCATTTGATATGATTCATACAGCCTATAAGAAACTAATATTGAGTGACTCTAGAATGTGAGACATGTCCTGTGTAATGGTTGTAAAATACAAAAAAAAAATTGGAGTTGAGTAGGAATATTATCTATTTATGTGGTAGTCCTTAGAGAATGATAAAGACCATCTATTTTCATGTGAATGTGATCCTTCCTCCGAGAATCTACTGGAGTATTTCAGGGATTTTATAAATTTATTTAAATGATATAATCCTTCTTATATATGGTTTCCATAATATGACACTAAATCCTAGTTACAGTTTCCATATGAGCTTAGTCCAAATATTCGATCCTTTTTGAAATATGAGGATGGACCTTGAGAATGGGAGGAGTGATATTTGATCATCTTTTATTGCATATGCAGGATGTTTGTCCATCTATTCATCAATGAGAGCTTGAATATGGGTCTCTCACTCATAAGATACTCTAATATTCCATTCAGCTTCATCATAAGTGATATTATCTTCCCATGAGGAATTTTAAAACCTATAATTGTGGACCTTGATTTCTGTTGTAATATGGGACCGATCATGGATAGGCTTGAAATATTCCTCTATATTCCATCAGTATGAATTTATTCATATCACAAGGTGATTTCTAAACTATGATGATGGACTCCAGTCAGAACAATTATATAGTCCAAGTGTTAGGCCTCATCTTTTATCAGAGTATACTAATATTCTTCCAGGATGAGAGTAAGAATATGTGATTTTTCTAGAGTACCCACATTAACATATTAAACATGGTGATATAAATATATATTGCTTGGGATAGATATTTTTCTTTACCATTATATCCTTCCTATAATATGATAGAAATTATATCTTCCTCTTCTAGAATAAAGTGGTATTTTAGAATATTGTATGAAATTATTTAGTCCTACATGTTCATAGCATCCATTAAATTTCAAAAGTTGTATTCGATAAAATTTTGGATGTATTCCAACTAATTTATCCCCTTGTTCAATAATAATATTATTATTTTACTGATGATCTCGGTAGGGATACGTTCCTTACACATGCTTTCATCTATTATACGTATCCATACATAGTCTGGTTGAGTAGTGATGGGTGCCTTTCCACTGGCTACTTTTGGAATATTCTAGAAATATTCTTCGGTGGACTTTGGGATATTTTAACTATACCTTTTATCATCATCTTTTTTCACCCTCTATTATCTTTGTGGTTCCCATGTGATAGTGGCCACAATGGAGATATTTTAAGCAATTCCCCCTGTAGGAGATAATGTTTTATTGGTGGGATGGACTTGATTATAGAGGTCAAAAGCTTATCCCCTTGGTACCTCCTAAATTGATATGGAACCCTAGTCACCCACTTTATCCACCTTCCAATGATAAAGCGGGTTTTTATGGTCACTACATAAAGATACTCTCCCAAAGTGGATATCAGTAGTGATTTGTCTCATTAGTTTCACTCAAACCTTCCGAGAGTGAGGGGGGATCTTTAGATTTAGTTTATAAAGTCATCTTCTTGTGGAATCTTGGATTAGGATTATATTGTGTCAATATTCCAAAATATCTAGTTTATAATGTCATAGATTTAGGTAAACGATAAAATTGTTAGTATGGTATCTATAGTAACAATAAAATAAATAAAATAGGAATATAATTATTATAGTTTTGTGGGTACTATACATTCTTAAGAAAACAATCCATGGTGAATCGATTTTTGTTTTTATGTGGAATCTTTGGAAATTTCTCGAATATAGATTACTCTCAATGAAATGGAATGTCTCAAGGGAGACATGATTACGTTTAATTGTTGATGATTCATATCAGGTTCATTGATTTTAATTCATAGGTGTTATAGAACAAAATGTCCCAATTGGTGGAATTTTTTTAAATATGTTATTGAAATATATTTGTCGAGCTCCCCAACTTTTTTCTCAGATATGGACAACACAATTGGATGATGTGTAGGAAACCATTCTATATTTATTATTGAATGATTAACATAATGTTCACTATTTTTTTTCTTTATGATTTTTTTGGATCATTATTTTATTTTGAGGGGATTATGTGAGGTTAACAATCAATATTTTCTATAGTGGTTATCCATATATAAACCAAATGGATCCCAAAATATTAATGTGTAATATGTATGCATTCCAAAGGTTGGAAGTCATTGGATTTTCTTATCGATGATTCTTAGGAACTCACATGGGTCGAGTGATCGAGTGATATAGACAATCACAATAACTCGGCGAGAATTCTTTCTATTCTATGATTCTCTTACAGATTTATAATATGTTTACGAATCATTCCCAAATACCAATATGGGACTAGTTAACATAGTAAAATTTCAATGTTCAGAATCGATATACATGCATGAGAGGGTTCTACCAGTTCCACTACATTTATGTTTTATAGGTTCTCAATAATGTTGTCAATTATATATTAATATTGAATGGCTACTAGTACTTTGAAGCTATTTGACTAAAAACTCTGGAGTTTACTTTCTTATGGGGAGGTGATTGGAGTTTTGGAATCATGAGGGAACCCAAGGATGTTTCCAACCAATATTGTGAAATAAACATTAATCAAAACCCATATAGTACTTATATTACCATGTTGGGATGTTTAAAATCATGCTAAAAAGGATGATATGGTGGAATTTAAGCCTTTTATTGGGGACTCAGGACTATATAATGTTTCCCATAAATACAATTTTTTTTGTAATTATAGTTCTATTAATTCATTTTGTAAGGGTTTCTGTATTATAAAAACTATGAAAATAGATGTTTTAGTAATACATATTCAAATAAGGCTCATATGGTCTTCCTGAATATGAGTATGTACTTATGAGTAAAGATAATATAAAATTGGAGATACACCTTAATGAGGTCCCTTATTAGTGTATTATCATTATGATAATGGAACAACCATGACATTTCTCAATGAACATTTGATTAATATCTTTTGAGAAAAATAAACATTATTAGAATACTAGACACACTACATGAGTGTGTAAGATTTATTTTTTAAGGTTATTAAAAAAAATATCTTCCTGATGTTTTCTTTGTAGGGAATATGACCTTATGAATAGAAGGAGAAAAATAGTTATGGTATACAACTTATGAGGATTCCCAAAATGGGGGATTTTTTATGGTAGTTACATGATCATTTCAAGTCCTTATGAAATTGTGATTCATAATCTTTGTTGTATTTATGTGATGGAAATGGATCAAACATAAAAAATATATGTGTTGGATGTACACATAGATGAATCCTCTTAGGAATGTGACTCGAAACCTTGCGATGAATAAAACCCTATATGAAATGATGTGGTATTCTATTTGGATATGGATAATGGGACCTAGGAATGTTTCATATATATACTTATTCAAAAAGGAATCAGTGTAATTATAGTTCAGATAGGATTCTAATCTTTTGATTGGTGAAGAAATATTGTAAACCCATTTTCGGATTCAAGTCCTACTTGGTAGAGTTAATTGAAAATTGAGGGACGTACACAATGGTGGATTTCCATGCCACATATCCTTTACCATTAGATGAAAAAAGGGTGGGGACCATGAGTTTTCAGTTGAGTATTAATTTATTGAACTAGGAACCTATTTAAAGCATGTGGGATGAACAATATCAAAAGAGCGCATAACTCTAATCCATTATGGAAAAACTACACATAAAAGGGGTGCACATAGAAAGGAAAATGATTGGGGTTTAACATGATTTATAGGAAAATTTATAAAAATATATTCTCGGAAAGGATGGAATGCTAAAGGGTTATCACATAATCCATCTAACATATTAGGGGGGCTACACATGATCAATTAACTCTAGAAGTGAAATCTATGATCTTGCTGACTTGTCTAGTGTCAATATTGGTCAAGGATAAATGTCCAAGTGTTGTTTTTTTATTTTTATAACATGTTAGGGGTACCTCATGTGGTAAAATAACTTATCTTAAGAACCATATTATACGTCCATCAGAATGAATGTTTAACCTCCATCACCCGAAGAACCCATCATTTACATATTTATTGTCATATAGAACCAATGTAATTTTCCAATCCATATTCTATTATGTATTAACTGATCAAGATTATTTGTGTAGATACCATAAAATAATTATTATTTAATGTCAAGTGGACTTCATGTAATTAGAAAAACATGTTTAAAAACCTTTATGAAGCTAGGATATTATTTCTTGCAACCTTAAAATGATCCCTGAATTAATCACATGAACCTTGTGATCAAGTAAACTTATATGAGGGTTCTATGAATATAAAATACGACATGCATAAGAGTTTTAAAATAATTTATATAACATGTTTAGGATCATTAATTTAAGCATTCAATAGATCTGAACATCGACATGATCACATTATGTAAAGAATGCACAACATCTATGATGTGAATATACACTCATTTAAATATATTTTTTCATAAATTAAATGATTTTTAACTATAATTTCTATATTAAGACATCATGTGATCAATTAATATGTATATTTTCATTCACATAATCTAGAAGAAATTTCTAGGGGCATTCACATAATCTAACCAACATGTCCACTGGCCATCATGTAATCGTCCAAAAGGTCTTGTGGGATTACAGTGATCAATGAATTGATCCTGTGAACATTGTAACGATGCTAAATTACATGGGGGTTATTGTGTGATGTATATAACATGTCTAGGAGCCTTCACATTATCAATGTACTTATCACATGATCCTTTTACGGAATCCGACATGTTTAGTGCTCATTATGTGACCAGGATGACATGTCTTGACGACATCATGTGATTAGGCTGACATGTCCAAGGGAATTTGAGTAATCTAACGGAAATATCATGTATGACCCCTACCATTTTGTAATCAATTTTTTAAATGATTAAATTTCATGGATTACTAGAATTACAAACTATGCCATGTTATGTTTGGTTCACACACAACACCAATTTAGGTTTGTGATATACATAGCACAAAGCGTAGCTTGTGGTACATGAAACCCTATTTTTGGACTTCTATTACAAATATTGTTTAGTTTCATAGATATACATCATTAAATGAATGAATTAGTTTTAAATAACTAAAATATTATATAAATATTATTATTAAAATAATATTATAGTAATCACCTATCTTCCAGAATGGAATATGTGAATAAGATTAAATAAATTTATAAAATATGTTTTAAGTAGGTTAATAAAATTAATTGGATGGTTATAAATTAATTTAAAATAAAATAATAACAAATTTAAAATAAATGATGCGATTTTATGGGAAATTTAATTATTCCACCAGTGGGGTCTTATCTTAATAAATTATGTTAAGTTTAATTAATGAGATATATCAATGAAATTTATATATTATAAATTGATCCAAATGGTTTTTAATTAATAAAATATTTTTAAAATTAAAAAACTAATAAAAAATCTTATTAGAGGCATAAAATGATATATTTTTTAAAATATAGTTTTTCCACCTTTGATGGAAAACTTATTTTAATTTTTTTTGAAACTTTTAAAAATTTTAATTTGAAAAAGAAATATTTTTTATATGATAATATCAAAATGCACTCTGGGAGATTTTTTTTATTTTTCAAGGAAGATTAATTGTTTTTTATGAATGGTGAAAAATACTGAATTTCAAAAGAAAATCACTTTTCTTATAATTTTTTTATATATTTAAATTATATTTTTATTTGGATTTAAATTATAATTTGATCTCTTATACTTTTTTAATTCTAAATTAGAACATTTTAATAGATTTAAAATTGAAATCAGATATTAAATTATGAAAAATAATGATCATTTTCACTATGAAATCATGGTTTCTCATATCATATACTGGATTAATTTTAAATTAATTTCTGACACTTATATGTTTTTAATAAGGGATAACTGATTCCATATTTTGAATAATAGTAATTTAGAATTTCTAGTAAGATAAAATTATTTTTTCCAAACAAATTAGTTAAATTAATCAAAATTAATTAAAGATATTGAGGTAAAAAGAGTTAACTTAATGGTTAAACACTAACTAAACAGGGAAAATAACCAAAACACATGTACAAAATCCATTATATTGGATTTTTTTTTAATTTATTTTTCTCAATATTGGTTTCTTATTTATATTTACAAGAATCCCACTCTTCCTCAATAATAGGGAACTCAACCCCCACCCCCACCCCTCACTTCTTCACACATCTCAAGAAAATTCTCTAGTCCATCACATATCCAAAAAATGTCCAAACATCACTTCTATCTACCTAGAAACATCAATTTGGACAGAAATCCTAATAAGGAACCCTTTGGTGAAATCCAATAGGAGTTACCCGGTGAAGAGGTAAAATTCATTAATGATAACATTGGGCTTATTTAGTTCACATAATTTAAATTGTTATTATTTCAAAATTAGATAATAACACAATCATAAAACATATGAATATACATTTTTATTCTGTGTTTATGAGCTACACATTCACAAACATCCATTTAATGGGATACAGAATCATCATTTGTGTGTACGGAAGACTATAAGCACACAAACTGATGACATGATTTCATCTATTATGAAATATATAAGTCTTGAATAATGATGTAATTTATAATTTTATATGATATAAAAATATATTTGTGATTTATTTATTCCTTTAAACGTAAATTATAACTCATACCTTAAGGATTTCCTTTTTTTGGAAATATGAAAACTTCATTTGTAGATGTGTGGACTACTGCCTCCTCAAAGAAAAGAGATTCTTTTATGTTATTCATTCAATTTATTAATTATGGGTTTAATAAAAATATGTGATATATATTATATAATAATTATATTATAAATATAGTATATATATATATAATTTCATTTTTTATAATTTAAAAATATGTTAACAAATTGAAACAATGTTCATGTGTACATACGACCTACTATCTCAATGAATGCTGTGTTTCATTATATATTTCAATATTTTATATAATTTTATAAATACTTATATAATTAATATATATGATATTAATATATTTTTATAAATACTATATAGAAGTCATTCATTATCTATGTAATATGATCAAGAATAACAAGTCAAGAAATAAATGAAAACAAGAGCAGTTACTACACAAAACATAACTTTAACATGAAATTATTAATAAATGGGTAATATAAAGTAATATTTAACTAATATATTGTTTAACATATTAAAATATATTTTTCATGGTATATTTATAATAAATTTTTATTTATAATAAATTTATATTTATTATAATGTGGTTTATAACATATCCTAATAATGTCAAGGCATAATGTAAGGGTTTTCTCATCTCAATTTTATTTCTATGAGATATAAAATATATTAAAAGGTTTTTCTTTTTTTGTACTATATATAACTACGTATAATAGGTTATATCATGGAGGAAAAATTTTAATTATATTAAATTATTCAATTGATGTTATTATTTTTTTGATCTTATGATTCTAACGATAGTCAGGTAGTAATGGGAAATCAAGTATCACTTTTATTTGTATAAGAAATATCTCTTATTAACCACTACATTATTTTTCGTGGTGTATATATTACCCTTAAATTTATTATATTATTATTATCCTTAAATTATTGGGTATTTAATAATCCATTTAATGACATCTGTTTAATGTGTTTTATGGTGAAAATTTTTCTAAATCCTTTAGGAGATGTTTTCTTAATTTTTATTCTATGAGACACATATTATGTTATGCACCTATATTCAATTATGTGGCCTATAAAATAAACATTGACATTTTTTATCCATAATATAAATCTTTTCTAGATATTTAATTCATTTTTCAATTTCATTTTCTCATTGTTATTATGATTCAATGATACCAATGTGGTATGAGTTTATTGATACAATCACATATTTATTAGGATTTTTATGATTAAGCTTCCATTGATAACATCTTATGATCCATATCACAAGAAATCTAATGATTTAAAAATTTTCTGATTATTTGGTATATCATCATTTATTACTATCATTTTTCCACCATTTACTACATAATATGATTAAGAATATGTTTTCATAAATTAAGACTATATGACTCCTTTCTATTGAAATATATTGTCTCTAAAAATGTTGTTTTCTAAATAGAATTTCAAAAAATGGTTTCAAATGAAATATTAATACTATTTTCCTGGAAATGTATATTAAAATTGTTTCATGGTTTTGGAAAATATTTAAATTGTTTTAAAATCATCCTTTAAAATTTTTCAGGTTACATTCTACATAAAAGCGCCTCGAAAATTATATATGTTTAAAAAACATATTTAAATTATGTAAGTATATTTTCCTCAAGAAATGTTTTAAATGTTCTTTCAAAATTATTTGTTTCTAATGTGATATCTTTTAGTGTTCAAAATTCTTTATTGGGGATATGATCCAAGAATAGAATTAATATTCCTTCATGAAAAGTTTATGATTTGATATCCTGATGATCATGAAACCAGATCTCTTCCACAGGTTATAAAAATACAAATTTATTATGAAAACCTATTATTTTCATGAGTTATTATATTATGATATTATTATGAATCCTTTACATTTTCCACAAGTTATATTATGATGAAATATTTATGATACATATTTCATTTCATTTTTAATGTTATGATGTTTTTAAAACCCATCTATCATTGTGGGTCATGATATGATGAATGTTTTGTTATATTGTGGAACATGTATGTATGATTAAATTATGTTATAGTTGGGAAAAATATATCCAACTAATGAATTAGGTAATTTTAAATGGGATATGAGCTCATATGGTACATAGTTTATTGTCCATGCTTGAATATAAGAGGGTAAATGGGTTGTTTCCCTATCCTGAAAACAAGAGGGAACATGAGTTGTAGAAATTCCTCAAAATAAGAGTGTAAGTGAGTAGTATCCAAAGCCACAAAAGAAGATGATACGTGGGTTTTAGCCCAATAAAAAATACAAGAGTGTACATGGGTAATATCGAAACCCTAATATACAATATGGTTCATGGGTTGTTGTGCATACCTAAAAAACAAGGTGGTTTACTCATTGTAGACCTTTCCTTATAAACTAGACATTTTACAAGTTTTATCACATTCTTGAAAACAAGAGTGTACACAGGTTGTATCACATGCCTAAAAATAATAGTTTATATAGGTTGTTGACCAATCAAATATACAAGATGGTATACATGTTTTAACCAATGAACAAATCACAAGAGGATACATTGGTTGTAGTCCAATCCCGAAAAATAGGAGGATACACTACATGTTGCCAAATCCCCAAAACAATATGGATGACCGTTTATAGACCAAGATCAGTAAAATGAGGGTACTCAAGTTGATATCCAAAATACTGATACATGTACATATGTGATTATCCCAATACTAATATATTAAGAAGATCTTGGTAGGTATCCTTATCATAATGTTTTCTATTATTATTATTATTCCACAGTTATATATTTTATTCTAATTTAATGGATTCATGGATTATGCTATATAATGCATTCTGATTCCTATGTTATGAACTTCATATCAATTTTCCATGAATCTTTATTGTGATCATCAATATATAGTGAATTATCTTCTAATATTAGGATCATGTTCTAATATAATTATGTTGTTTATTATGCATATGTATCTTCATTGTTTACCCTTAATAAGAATTTGAGATCTCCTTACCATATGTTTCCCTTCCCCAGATTATGAATAATATTTTTGAGTAGAATTACTAATGTGGAAGATCATGGAGGTAAACATTGATGATAATTCACCATGTTAGAATATTATTATCTTGTATTCCGGGGACACTAAAATATTACCGTACTTAATATTATATTTTATAATGTGCTAAATATGCATATATGATGATGTAATATCCGAATATGTTATGTCTAGGTCAGTATAGTTGGTATCAAAGGAAATTATTAGTTAACCATTGGAAAATGGGATGATGAAATCATAGTTAGATCCCTAGGGATATTTCTAAGGATATTTCTAAAGATGTATCAAAGGGTAAGTCTAAGTATGAGTCAATGTCAAGAATAATGTCCAATTTTTTTAATGGATTGAGTTATAAGAATTCGGTTGTTATCTTTGAGGTACGTGTTTCTTTTTTACCTTTTTTCCTAAGTGTTTTTGAGAAAATAAGGAAAATGGGGGAAAATCCCAAACTTTGTGGGTACAGGCCATGTAATTTTCGACACACTGTGTACATTGGCCATGTGGTATGAGAACACAATGCTTATAGGCATGTCAACATTGAAGGGTGTAAAAACTAACAACACATCATGTAGTTAGTATATACACACACACTGTGTAATCCGTCGGCAGGTGAATAGTAAAGCAATGGTAGTAGCCGTCAGCAGAGTGATAGTACAATCCATGTACTCATAAATATATGTCATGTAATCATGTCGACATATATATAGTGTGGCGGTGAAAAGTATCTGCTATAGGAATAGTTAAAAAATGAAAAGTACGCACCATGTACTTGAGTGTACATGCCTTATAGTTGTGTTTTTATATTATAAAACGGAAGAAGCCTCCTCATTCAACAGTGGTATCTTAGAATGCTAGGAATCTGTGGGATAGACAGAAGAACCATGTAAGAGTTCCCGACTGAACACCGGGACTCTGATTCCTTCGTTGACGATAATTATTAGACCGCACGGGCAAGCCCTTCCCTCTCCTTTTTTGTTTCATTCGAATTATTTACTGAGGGGAAGTTATTTGGGTTAAAATGGGTGAACATTTATCCCAGATCTACGTTGTTCACTGACGATTCAGGAGGCTTCATTCACATATATGAATCAGTGGAGATCAAGGTAGGTGGTCTGGTGTTTAATTCCAATTGTTAAGTGTTTTTGTGTACGGTTGTGCTACGCTCCCATGTTTAGGGTGTTGTATGGCTGAGGCCTTGACTTATAAAATTCATAGAATTGCATAGGTAATTTAAGGATTATGTAAAAACTGTTGTTTGGGCTCGCTGCATTGATCCAGGGCCACCTTGTGGGTGTGTTTTCCTTGTTTAGTCATTTGGTAAGGATACCCAGGGGTATGTCGTAATGATAGCATGTTTTGAGTTTTCTTGTGATGAAACATATTTTATTCTTGTTTATGTGTTGGGATGAACCTTTTTATTTTCATAGACTGAGGTAAGTGTTTCATTTTGCGTGAGGGAAACTTCTCTCACACCTGTGGGCAGTAGCTTCTGTGCATGTGGGTGACACATTGTACGCCTGAGGGTAATATTCGTTATGCCTATGGGTAGTAACCTACGGGTTTCGATTCTGATTACCTGAGGGTAAGGATTTGCATGTCTACAGACAATTTTTACATTATATATTCACTGTGGTGTTTTAATAGGTTGTAACTGACAAGCCAAAGCACAATCATGGAATTGATAAATAATTAATTAAATGGAAATGTAACTGGTAGAGATAGTTAATTATGAGTACTGCCTAGTTTACTACATTTTATTATTGCATTGATGTTTCAAATTTTCACTGACAGTTGGGAATGGGCCTTTGGTGGTTGCATACAGGGATTTCTTTCTCACACCTTGTTTTGGTCATGTCTTGGGCCTAAACAGATTATATTGATTTAGGTGTGGATAAGGGAAAGGTTCCCATTATAGGTACTTGATTGCTTCAGGGGAGTAGGGGAGCATGAGACCAAGCTTAGGATTGTGATGTTGCTGAGTTCCTGCTGTATTGTTTTATATTGCTTTGTTGTACTTGTATCTCGTACAGTATTGTATTTGATGGTAGTGTATCCTTTTTTGACAGCTTTCTTAGGATATGAAATATTTCTTCATAATATGTATATGACTGTTGCCATCTTTTACTTCTGTACTGTTGTCCATTTTTTCTTCGCATTGTTTATTGTTTCTACTTTTAGTATGTTTTTATTTTCTCTGTTTCACTACACATTGAAAAATGAGGGCATAATTTCCCCACTATCAGACCTAGGACCTCACTGCTAGTTGACAGCCTCTGGAATTTGGGGAAATGCTCTTGAGGTCATTTGACCAACTGGGTTTGGGGCACCTGTTTTGTGGAACCTAGATCAGGGATGATACAAAGTGGTATCGAAGGCACTTTTTCTTTTCATGGAGTTATTTTAGTATTTTGCGATGATGGAAAGAAATATATTGTTAAGGGATTTAGTAATAACTATTCCCTGGAGTAGTTATCCCATGTATAGGTAAATGTCGAATTCCCTTGAACTAAATTGAGATTTTCCATTTATGATTATTACAATTGATATGATTTTCACCATTGGGTGATGCACTTATGGTGTGGTGTTTATATTTTTGTACCTGGCTTCTATTTAGATGCAACCCGATGATATAAGGGTATTCCATCTCATGCATCATTTAGGCACTGGTTAGAATCACATTCCATGCATTGTTCCCATGCCATGTAGGTGCATTAGAAATTACATGTTGTTGTGAAATATGTTGTTCTTGAAAATGCATGATTTTTATGGTTGGTAACTTGATAGATATTCCTATTGTTTAATGGGTATTGGTACATGTCATGGTTTGGTTGATGGAGGATAAACATTGGTTTCTGAGATGTATGGTCTCTTTTGGTCCAGAATTTTTTGGGTCATGATCCAGCCTGTTGTTTTGAAGGTCAGGTGCTAAACATTGATTCACAGGGAGTATGGGACCCCACGGATAGGAATTTGGCATATGATGCTTGAAATTTATGGAAAATTGTCTCTAGAGTAGTTTATTAGGACTTCTATCTAGAAACCCAGACAAAACAACGTGTTTTTTATGAACACACGCCATGTAATATTCTGTTCAGGAAGAACTGAAAAAATCTTAAGTACATGTCGTGTACCCTTAGTACACGCTGTGTAGTCTATAACCGTGTCATAGGCCATGTGGGTATAGAAAAATGATGCAGAGTTCTAGAGGGAACATGCCTTGTGCCGATTATACATGACGTGTCATGTTGACCCTGTGTCCACCGTGTAAATAACAACATGGACGGAGGAATCTTCATTTATACACGTCGTGTCAATGTCGCACACGTCATGCAGTATAACCTAGTAATCCGGCAGTGTAACTAACAAAAAAGGTCGATTTTATTCTTTTGAGTACACGCCATGAACATATGGAACATGACTTGTAGATTGATCCATTTGTTCGGTCGTGTCTCGCAGAACACGGGTCGGCGAAGCTCATCAAGTACATGTCATGTACCTAAGGGACACATCGTGTAGTCTTGACCGGTGAGAGGCCATGTTGACTTGGCCACGTGGCTGGAAAAAACAAGGTGGTGTACATTCCATGTGTGGGTGTAACATGTCGTGTAGTGTCATCTAAGTAGTTATTCATGTTACTAACAACACAGAAATTGGAATCTAAGCCGTACATGCCATGTATATCTGGAACTCACCATGTAGAGTGAGATGTGTACCCAGCCATGTAACCGACAACACGGGTCAGTGATTCTTGTTGAGTACATGACGTGTAGACCTTATACACAATGTGTAGTCTCATTCAAAAGTGATTAGTTTGTATAAGACATGTTGAAGGGCTTGGGTAGGGGAGAGAATTAAATTACACACTGTGTGTGTGGAAAACACGCCGTGTGTTTGGGGTGTTACATGACCAGTTTTGGCAAAAGTACACACCCATGTGAAAGAATTTAGGGACCATGCCATGTTGTTATTGTACACACCGTGTATTCTTATTGTTTAAATCTTGACAGTTTTCTTTTCCTTGTTTCCTTCTTACGCTTTTGGTTCTTAGTCCTAGATGATCTACTCTATGGCGTGTGTTTGTCCTTATAGATTCATGCAACCGAGATGACCACGAGTTGTTTTCAAAAATAGTGGAAACGATTATACTCCTCAGATGGTAGGCCATGTGCTACCTATGGATCCTCCAACATATCCAGATGTGGCACCGACCATTATACCGATTGTAGGCACGAATGCACAGTTCTGTGAAGGCTTCATACAGTTCATGCAGACCTTCCCGGGAGCACCGACGACTGCCACATCTATTGCAAAGATGACACTTATATTCCAGCAGCAGCATCCACCTATGTCTTTAGGGGATGTAAGACCATAGGACACAGTGTCTTGGATGTGTTCTATTCAGACTATCTTCGAGTATCTGGAGACGCCTCCAGAGAGAATGGTCAAGCTTGCCACTTACATGCTGCGTGATTCCTCCAAGAGATGGTGGTATGTTACCACGCAAACTGAGAATCACTAAGACATGTCGTGGGATGATTTTCATGCTGCCTTCTATGACTTTCTCTTTCTAGAGACACTGAGGGAATATCGATCTTGAGAGTTCATGAATCTACACCAGGGTGACAAGTTAGTAATGTACTATTCTTCCCACGTCACTGAGCAACAACATTTTGTACCTGTTCATGTGGGAGATGAGGCGTTGAGGGCTCGACGCTTTGAGGATGGTATACACTATGACATCCGTGTGATGGTGAATGTTTTTAGGTTTCCTATAGTGCACACTACTGTGAACCAGACATTGATTACCACTGGAACCTGCGGGAAGCTAGTGGTGCAAGCCAGGATGGTTTAACACAAGTTTCTGGTAATATTTCCACTGGTAAGAGGATGTGAAAGATGAATTTCTCTCATGGTGTAAGTACTATCCACAAGAGTCCTTTAGGAGGCCAGATAATTTGTTACTAGTGTGGTAAGGAGGGGAATGAGAGACTGCAGTTCCCTCGTTAACCAGTTGAGTGCTGAGCCCGCTGTAGGATGAGTCATCTGTAGCGTTTTTGTAGGGTGTTTCTACCTGTGGTTAGTGATGGGGTTTTTTTTTTCAGAATCCACATGTGGTAGCAGCGCTAGCAGCATCATACTATTCAGAGAATTTGAATACGTTAGAACATTTAGGCCAAGGTGGTGGTCGTGGCTGTGGTATCTAGACACTAGGATCTCAGAGACAAGTGGGCGGATCAGCTCAAGGTAGCCAGGTTGTGTCACAGGGCTGCGACACTGGGCATACATAAGCATGATGTCTTCTATGTATCTCAACTCCTCCGTTATCACGTATACCCATCTCACATTTTTTATCCCACGAAAGTTGAACTTAAGGCCGATGCATTCTTTGAGGGGCATCTGATTCGTATTTTTTATAGGATCACGAAGGTTCTCCAAGGCCAGTTAGTTCCTCTCTTACAGGTGCTATGGTAGCATGGTCGAGTGTAGGAAGAGACCTAGTAGCGGGATACCGACATACGAGCATAGTTTCTAGAGTTGTTCTCACCTCTATCTTCACCTCCCTTGGAGGGGAAATTTGAGGATGAATTGTTTAAGAGGGAAAGTTTGTAAAAACCCTTTTCTTATCCAGGAGGTATGAGTTTCTTCTTTTCCCTTTTCCTTAAGTGTATTTGAGAAAATAATGAATATGGGGGAAAATATTAAAATTGGTGGGTACATTCCGTGTACTTTTCCACATGTCATGTACATTGGCCAAGTGGGCTGAGTACACAGGGCGTGTTGGCCTGTCGGCAGTGAAGGCTGTAAAAACTGACTACAAGCCATGTACATAGTATATACACACCGTGTAATCAGTGGGAAGTTGAATAGTAAGGCGGTGGGAGTAGCCGCCACCGGATTGACAGTAAACGCCATGTACTCATAAATACACACCATGTAATCAAGTCAACGGATGACCAGTGTGGCGGTGAAAAGTAGTCGTGAGAGGAATATTGAAAAAATTAAAAGTACATGACATGTAGTTGGGTTTTTTTGTTATAAACTAGAATTAGACTCTTATTTAAATAGAGGAAGCATAGAACACTAGGAGAGAGATGTCTAAACCTTGGAAGAGGTCACGACCGAACACTGGGACTCTGATTCCTTCACTGACGATCACGTTTGGACCACGTGGGTAAGCCCTACTCTCTCCTTGTGTGATCACTTCCAATTCATTTTCAAGGGGAAGTTATTTCGGTGTAAATGGGTGAAAGTTTATCCCAGATCTACGTCGTTCCTGAGGGATTTGGGTGGCATAGTTCACTTATATCAATCAGTGGAGATCGAGGTAGGTGGTCTGGTGTTTAATTCCAACCGTTGAGTGTTTTTGTGTACCATTGTGCTACGCACCCAAGATTAGGGTGTCATGTGGATGAGACCTTGATTGATAAAATTCCTAGAATTGCATAGGTAATTTAATGATTATGTATAAACTGATGTTTGGGATCGCTAATTTGATCCAGGGCCACCCTATGGGCGTGTTTTCCTTGTTTAGCCATTTGTCGAAGATACACGTGGGTATGCCGCAATGATAACAGGTTTTTAGTTTTCTTGAGATGAAACATATTTATTGATTTCTTATGTGTTCGGCAGGACTCGGTTATTTTATTAGCCTGAGGGCTGTGTTTTGTTTAGCCTGAGGGAAGCTTCTCTCGTGACTGTGGGCCATAGCTTATGTGCATGTGGGTGACACCTCATACGCCGGAGTGTAATATTTGTTATTCCAGTGGGCAGTCACCTACTGGTTTCGATTCTGATTACCCGAGGGTAAGGATTTTCATGCTTGTGGACAACGTTTACATTATGTATTCACTATGGTGATTTATTATGTTTTACCTTCCAATCCAAATCACAATCTTGGAATTCATAAATAATTAATTAAATGCAAATTAAACTGGTAGAGATAGTTAATTTTGAGTACTTCCTAGCTTACTGCATTTTATTATTTCACTTTTGTTGAACATTTTCAATGAGAGTTGGGAACATGCCTTTTGTGGTTACCTACTGGGATTTATTTATCACACACTATTTTGGTCATGTCTTGGTCCCAAACAGATTATATTTCTATAGGAATGTATAAGGGAAAGGGTCCCTATACAGGTAATTTATTGTTGCAGAGCAGTAGGATAAATAAATTATCCCTTTATCCTTTTACTCTTCTTCCTACAGTGGTTGGTTTTAATTTACATCTCTCAAGAGCTCCCAAATCCATCTTGTTAGGATTTGATCTATGTTTTAAATCCAATGTTAGATCCATTATCTTTCAAAAAAAGTGGATCTAACATGGTATATTCTAAATTCATCTCCCATTCTATCTAATTTTATCCATAAATCCCTTACACTATTTAAGTGATTTTTTCATATTTTCATGTCTTAGGACCATGTAATATATTTGATCAACAAACTCCAAATTTGAGGTTAATATCTAGTGAGACTCATCTATGGCATTGAGGTAGGTGGTGTCATCTTTCTCCCATGAATTTTGATGTCTCACAGTTATGTCATTGTGAAACACAATATATTTTTCCGAGAATCTATTTTTTATCAAGTCCTTCACATTTAATTTTTAATCACTCAGTGATACGTGTACTTTGATTCTAGTTTAGGATTTTATAGGATGTCCACCACACATATGGACACCCCTTGGGTGTGACACATAACATTGGACATTGTATCTAATTAATAATTTTTTAAGAAAACATATTTAGTTTTTTTCTAAGATTGGAAATGGACACATTCTTGATATATTTATTTTTTTAAAACCTAAGTAACCTCTTATGTGTTTGGATAATCCTAAATTTGGAATTTCCTTATATGTAGATTTCTTGTTGATTGTTTAACCATTAAATTTACTCTTGGATCCATATAAATTGAATTGAAAAGTTTCAATGATTTAAATGGATTCAAATAAGTTCATAGCTAATGCATGATGGATTGCCTTTTAAAATTAATTGGATAAATTGAATTAAATGACTTATAAGGATGTTAAGACCATTCCCATTCACTTTAAATCAAATTTAATTTTTAATGAATTTTAAATCCCCATTTATATTGAGCTCTATAAATTATATGAATGGGAGATAATGCCTCATTCCTATATTATGTAAATATTGATGTCATGACTGAGGCTACAGTATGATGTTAAGGGTTCAGTTTACCATGAATGTATCATGATCCCTTACATCAAGTGTTGAGCATGACATCTGACAACATTGACACAAGTTAGAAGAAAGGATTTATGTGCCACATCCTTTGAATAAATTGTTGACATGGTGGCACACTAACTGTCTCTTGTGATGATCATGTCATATCCCATTCAATATAATATATTGAGAATGTACCCCTTTTATTAACTGACTGAGAATTATTTTTTATTGAAATAATCCCCCTCTTAAGGGCTGAGGGGAAAACAATCATGACATCAAGACATAAAAAAACAAGTCTCCAACCGACCAAACATCAAGATCAAAAACAGTGCTCATTACAATATAGAATCTCCTCCTAGCAAAAGAACCCTTATCACCAGCTTACATTGTTTCATCATCGCACGACAAGTTGTCCTATGCCAAGGAGCACGGGCCGGGTACCGATGGCCCAAGCCATACCCTCTCAAACATCCAATTTCGAAAATCCATGAAACTATGAAAACTCTTTTCCTTGAACCTCATCTGGATCATCTTCTTGAAAGAGAACAATTGGAGAATCCTTTGACCTACGACCCATTTAGACCAAAACCCCATAAAACATTCACTACCATTCATCCAACCAAAATCAAAAAGCCATACAATGAAAAATCAAACAAACACCATACAAGAGTCAGCTACACACTGAGAATCAACTCAGCATCAAAGTTGTGAAAATTTCAGATCCTTCAAGAGAGACAGTAGGGCTTGCGGATGCCGAAGATCCTGAAATCACAATACACAGATGCAGAACATAGATAAACCAACCATCGCACATACAAACCAAAACATCAAAGGGCTTTGTAAAAACCACATCAAGAAAAAAATTCACATAAAAACAACCATGAAAAACAGAAAAACCAAATCCAAAAATAGCAGAATTTCCAAATCATAATATGAAACAGAAAAACAGGATAGGAAATCAAAGAGAAAATACTGGTCCCGAACCTTAACCTCACATGTATAATCAAAAACCCCCAAACCGAGATCACCTCCACCACTTCATAGAATCAGTCCATATTTCTCCTATGCCTTTATCATCCCACCTCAACATCGAATTTCCACAACAAATGTTACCATCTCCCTCGATCAGAAATCAAAACTAGAACTAGCACAGAATCGTCGGCAGCATTGACCCATCGCATGACCAAAAAAAAAGAAAACATAAAAAAGAATAAGAAAAACAAACCTAACACCGAAATGGGGACCTCCCGAGTCTCTCTAGAAGAATACCTCACTGATATCTAGAGCCACAAATCCCGACGCGGCCTTCATAACCACAACGAGAGACCAAATCCTTCCAACACATCCACATCCAACATGAAAGGCATTGGAAACCTCGTGTTGTAGTATCTGGAGCTTGACCTCTGGACCAACACTACACCGCTATGATAACTCTTGCCGTCTAGAATGATAGGTCGAGAAGAAGGAAACAAACAATGGAGAACGTCAAAAGTGACGAGCCGACATGACACCGCCTCTGGAGGGTTAATAGAACCACTAACACCCCGATTTGAAGAAATAAGGAGAGATCTGAAGCCAAACCACGATGGTGGAGAGGATGGAGGCACGAGGGAAAACCTATCGCTGTGATGCCCCTTACATGCACATACCACCTATACCCCATTTATTGAGCTTATAGGATTGGTAGACTTGTTATAGATGTCCCAGTAAGACTTAGGTCTCTCTAGAAGCCAGTATGTGTTGTATATATCCATTTACAACATCATGTACTTGGTTCATATTGGTCAATGTAATATATAAATATACAATATGTATTATTAATATATATTTTGTAACTGATCATAATTTTCCATTTAGTTATTAGACGATGAATTTAGAGTTAATAGCTATCCTTCACGAACCTTATTGGCTTTTAATTTATTTATTTCATAGATGAATTTTATTTAATTTATACTTTAAAATGTTTGTTTATGAGCACTACTCAGATTGGTTATAGACATCTATGTTGGTGGCCTTCTGATATTTTATATAAAACCCTACCTAGGGTTCCTTCTATACTTGAGAGGATTATATTATTATAGGTTTGGATAATTCTAAGGGCCCAACATTTGGTTTTTGATATGCTTACTTATTCCTAGAGATTAGGGTAAAGAAGACACATAATATGCTCAATATTCATGTGGAGAATCTTCTTGTTGTTTTTGTTAATTTTTTTTATTTATGATGATATGTATGTTCCATGTTCTACTTTTTGTATATTATTATGCAATGAATCTATGTATTATCACTACCATAGCAGCTACCTATTATATTTACATTGAAAATATTTTTTTATTCTTCCTCTAATTTATTACAATATCGGTTGTGATTTTATTTTTTTGTTGTATTTGATGATTTAATATAATTATCCACTCTAATTATAGGGTATAATCTCCCCATAATACCACCTTTACACCCTTAATTCGAGTCGGTAGCCTTTGGTATGTGGGGATGCATCCTTGAGTCTATGTGTCCCACTGGAACAGGGCAGAGGATATGTGAATCCCATTCCTAGATTTTATAGATGATGTAAGGAATACCGATCAATAGTGTTTTCCTTTCTTATTAACAATAATTTCACACCTACTCAAATATAAAAGGTTACTCCCCCCAATTATTCACACATCTCCATAATATTGTATATTTAGAAACATTCCACAATAAGATTAAAATTTATCTCCAACTAATATATAGGCCTCACATTAAAACGAGAGACAACCAAGTAATCACTTTTCAGAAATACAAAAGGAGTTATCTAATGATGTTGTAATGTTATTCATTTAGCACATTAGTTTTATTTCATTATCCACCCCTAGAATTATTCTTAAATAAATAATATATAAAAACCTGATTATCTCCAACATAATGAGTGTTTTTATTATAATTTTTGATCCTCTCCATCTCGCACATCCATTAAATTGGATACCCAATCATCATTTTTTTCTACTAGACTACCACCTCACGAACTGATGTTGTTCTTCATCCATTAGGACCTCTGATGGTTGGAAATAATGAAATAATTATGTTTTAACATCATATATATGATATTTAGGATGTATTTATACTTATGGAATTATTATATAACACATACCTTCATTATATCCATTTCTGGGATTCATATAGCTTCATTTATGGTCGTGTGGTCTACCGCCTCCGTGAAGAGACATGGTTCATTCACCCTTTACATGAAATTTATAAATGATGGATTTCATAATAATAATATATATATGATATGATAATAAATATGTCATTATTATATTTATATATATGTCATTGGATTTTATTTCCCTAAAAATACAATAAGATAATGGAATCATTGTTCATGCGTACGTATGGCCTATAATCTTCATGAATGGTGTATTTCATTTAAATTTTTTATCATTTATAGATTATTATAAATACTTATATAATGATTATATATTATATTTATATCATTTTTATATTATTTAAATATGTGAACCATGATCTAAGTAGGAGGATGATGAATAACAAGTCAAAACATAAATGAAAAACAAAGTGGTTATTACCCAAACCATTACATTAACAAGAAGTTATTAATAAATCACTAATATAAGGACATAAAAAATAAGGTATGGTATGTTATTTATTAATAATGTGGTTTTTTAATTTTAAAATAAAATTATATTTATTATACATGATTCTTGAATATGTACGATGAACATCAATAGATAAAGTAACAGTTTTCTCATCATAATTTTATTTCTTTGAGATATATGCTTTATTATACACTTATACATTATTCATGGTGCATATACATCTTCTTTACATGTTATTAACAAAATTTAATTTATTAAATTTTAATACATTTTATAAATGATGTTATTATTTCATGGATTTTGTTATTCATATGTACCTAATGTATTAAGGGGGTTTTCGTCTCATTGTTATTCAAGCAACACTTCTGCCTTATTCACCACTCAATTATTTTATGTAATGTATATAATTATGGTGAATGTATTATATGATTATTATCAATATATTTATGGTTATTTACTTTTTTTTGTTACCTCAATTTCTTGGGGTTTATAGATCAAAAGTTACCAAATCAGTTATGAAATTTTGTCACAATATTCATTCATTTGAAAAAATGTTATATAATTCACCTATATAATTTCACAAGGTGTACACGCATCTCTTTGACATGGTGTATCAATAATATAATTATTTTAATGATATATTAATATCTAAAAAATTTCATACTATAGATGGTATTAAGATTCAATCTTATCAATGTTATAAGAGATTACTGCCTCAATCTCATTATTATTGGGATTATTTATGATTATACTCTAATTGTTGAAATAGTAAGATTAATATCCAATAAATATAAATAATTTTATATAAAAAAATCAATTCATGATATATTCATTTATTGGTGATATTTTTTCACTATTTGGTACATAAAAATATTTACAATAATCTTTTTTTAAAAGTAGACTTTAAATCTCATTTCAATTAGAAATATGTTTTCATTAAAAAACTATTTTTACTAAAAATGTTTTCCAAAATTTTATTAAATAAACTTTTATGCCAAATTGAAATGAATAAATAGTTTTTATGTTAAATAGTTATATAAATGGTTTTCAAATCTTTCATTATCAAATTTTCTATGGTATTTTAAAGGAAAAATGTTTTCAAAATGTTTTATGTTTTAAAAATCAATTTTCATTGTGGAAAGATATTTTACCCATGAAATGTTTTAAAATATCATTTATAATTATTTTATATACAAAATTAATTCCATTGGTGCTACCCATAATTTTATTTGGGTTATGATCCAAGAATATATTTCACATTACTTCTTGAAAAGATTATTTTTTATGGGATGATGTTTATGAAAATCATTTTTAATCTTCTTGTAATAACCGGATAAAATGATTATAAAACCAATTTTTTTATAAATTATTGTATTATGAAATTTTTATGTGACAAATATATTTTCTATGGTTAATGTCATGATGAGATATTTATGATATCCATTTCATTTCATTTGTTATGCTATGATTTTTAGTAAATTCATCTCTCTTTATGGGTCATGATATGATGAACGTATTATTATCTTGTTGATAAAATATGAATGATTTAATTATGCGATGGGTGGGAACTATATCTACTCCCAATTAATTTTCAAATGAAAAATCGTACTGGTGCTCATTGGGTACATGGGTTTTAGCCTAATCCCCAAAATATGGGTGTATACAAGTATATGCCAGGCCTGAAACAAAAGGGTACATGTGTTGTATCCATTGGATGAAACAAAGATGGTACATGGGATGTATCCCATGATAAAAAAAATACTTTTCATGTTCTCTATTCCAATCCTAAAAACAAGAGCGTATATCAGTTGTATCCCATGCCTAAAAAACAACGATATTCAGAGGTATAGCCCATACCACTAAATAAGAGGGTTAACAGATTTTTGACCATTACTAGACAATCATGATTGTTCATGGGTTGTAGCCCATGCTCAAAAATAAGATGTTTTATGGTTCATAGACCAATATCCACAGATCATGATTCCACTAGTAATAACCCAATCATGAAAACAGCAATGTACATGGGTTTTAACAAAATCACGAAAACTGTGAGGGTACATGAGTTGTATCCCAAACATAAAAAAATCTGGGGGAGCATGGGTTGTACAATAATCCTCAAAACAAGAGGATAAATATATTTTAGAACAAACTAAAAAATGGAAGGTTAGAATGGTCACTATCCTAATCCTGATGAAAGTACATAAGTGATAATCCCAAGATGAATATGTTATGAAGATCTTGGTAGGTAGCCATGACATAGGCTTTTCAATGATTATATATCTACCACAATTCTATGTTTTATTCCCATGTTATGATTTAATGGATTATTCTCTTTAATTACTTATCATTCATGTATTATAATATACCAATATTCATGTTATACCACTTTATTATAATCGATTATTTGTAGGGTATAATCTACAAATTTTATGAACATGTTCTCATATTATTATTCTCATTTTTATTCCCAAATATATCGATTTTTTACCATTATTGATAATCTGATATCAAACATAGTTATGTTTCTTTTACTCATGATATAATGAAGGTATTTGAGTATTATTACTATAGGGGATGTTATTTTTGGGAATAATTTATTATCTTTTACCATGTTTAAATATTATGTTCCATGTTTCCAAAGACACAAAACTATTGTGGTCCTCAAGAATGTAATTTTCTAATGTTATTATTTTAATCTAAAATGTTGTAATATCCATGTATGTTATGAATTATTTTCGATATTTATAGTTGTCTTTGGGTAATTAGGACGACAATTCTAGATACCACTGTATGCTCAAGAGTCTTCATCATGATTAACACTCACATAACTTATTCTTTATATGTATCCTATGTTACTCATTATACAATTCATGAAGAAAGGCTCTTATGATTTTATGATCCTTTTCTCTAGATTTATTCTATTTTATATGTGTGTCAACATTTTATCTACCATGGATTTTATAAGAATCTCAACCACTTTATATATGCCTCTTTGCTTGGTGGAAAAGGAATGTACCACTTCATGAGACGCTGGAAGGATTGTATGCATAAGACAAAAAAAATAATACGCATCATGTAATAAATCCATAAATCTTCTATGACATCAACTACATATTTTTTGATAAATAGTGATTATATTAGTGGTACATCATTAACAAACTCCTTATACTTTTGGTATGTATGAAGTCACTTTTATTAACAATGGTGTTTCATAATGATTAATATGATAATGTCCATGGGCCATCACATGATCTACCCGACATAGCCTTAATAATTTCATTTGACCGGGCATACATGTATTGGGTAATTCTCCTGGTCATACCTACATGTGAATGGGTCATTTTTTGATCCAACTGACATTTTTAAGGGTGTTTTCATGATTAGTGTAGCAGGAATAGAGTCTATTACATGAATAATGGACAAATCTTGTGATCTAGATAATCCAATCATGTGAAAATATAATTACTTACTTATATGACAATGCCATATTTTTTCATTTATCACATGATGAATTATAAATTATCATGATAATTTCCAATAGTTGAACATTGAGGAATGTTGTGATCAATAGGTTTGTCCTAAAAATTTTATGAACTGCTTACATGTTCAGGTTTTCAAGGATTAATTTCTAGACACTAAGAGGACATCATTTGATAAAAAATGAATCTTGTTTCAGCTTGTTAAACATGTTATGGTTAAACATCATCCGTTTTCCTTTCATTAATTAAATAATAATTCATGTATTATATTCTCTTGATATACAAAATTTTCTATGTGATCATGTAACAAAGGCATGAAATATCCACATGGTCATTTTTATTTCTTCTCTTTCTTTTTCCAATGTGATACAAATGATTCAGAGATTTGTTATTATAAATCATTCCATTTCTCATTTAGTGGTATTCAATAAGGGAATAATTGAAATATAATTAAGTAGATCATGTATGTTTTAAAGTAGAATTTAAATAATAAAAAATGTAACTTATTACCTAATGAATATTATTTTATTTTAAATGTTATATTTTAGAATAATATTTTATAATGGTTAATAATTTCATATTAAATATCGAGGAATCGATCATATGTCTTCGTCCAATAAGGGTTTCTTATAAGAGAAACAAAATATATAATAAGATTATAAAATATTTTCAAGATAAAATCATTCAAAAGTAAAATATTGATAATGGAATTTAAAAGTGGAAATAAGAAGAATTATTTGTCAAATCCATTTATAGAATATATATGCATTATTAAATGTCCATATAAGATGTACGATATTTATATTTCCAGAATTTTAATATTTTACTCCTTTTATAAAAAGGAAATATTTACAATTATTCTCTCTATATGATGGTGGAATTATTTTTCTCAATCACATACCATAATTTTTTAAATATAATATATATATATATATTACAATATCATTATATATTAGACACATATTATTTGGAATGATTACCAAAATTAACATTGGAAATTTTAGGTGTAAATTTTCTCACATGAAAGATATTGTGAACAAACCTTCTCAAATGGAATAAATTACCATATATTTTAATCAATGAATGATTGAATTAAAATAGAATATATTATTAGTCGTTGTATTCATATATCATATATTTGTAATTAATGATAAATATCAAATACTTTATTTTCATTATAAAAATATGAAACAATATAATTGATGAATAATGGAGTAAAAACCATACATAAGAAATAAAAAGGCCCAAATAAAGCCCCATAGATCAACCATCAACTAAAATTACTAATTAAATGATAATAGATAAAAAATTACAAATTATTAAAATTATTCAAGACAAAAAAAACCTGTCATATCATTTTGATATCAATCCTAAATTAGATTTTATAAATCAGTTAGGCAATAATATAGGTGGTGTAGTCAGTGTCCTAGCCATGTGGTAAAGAAGACATGTAAGACAGAAAATGTCATGGAATTTATTCTATATAACCACTATTTAGATGATTAACTTACTCATTTAGGTGGATGGGATGGTGTCGAATGATAACATTGTATTTTTGGACCACATACTGGTGATGAATAAAGAAATTATAAAAACTGATCACGAACACTGTAACACCCCGAGCTTCCACGATACGCCTCTCTTTCCATAATGCAATGGCTTGCATTGTACGCAAGTTCGAGTTCTAACACACCGCAACTAATCAAAGTAGCCGTTATGAATAGTAATAACCACCTTTCAAATTTATAGAAATTTTATATTTAAAAATGGAATTCATTTTTGTATTCCTAATATTGAAATTAGCCTATGTTGAATTTTTTGTAATTTTCCGAGAACTTCCAAATTTTTATGAATAGTGAAAAATACTTAAAACAACTTTTTTAATCAAAATAATTTATAGTGATAAGTTATAATATTTAGTGGTTTTAAGGTATAATTAGAATATATTTTTACCATTTTATCCAATGGTGGTCATTATAATTAATTTAACATTGAAATTGGACATAAACAATTGCCAATCGTTTGATATAAATTTTTTCTTAAAAACACGCTATTTGTCGTAACAGCGGGAATTAATTATAAAATTAATTAATGAAACTTATATGTTTGGAATTTTGTAAAATAGAAATCATTTTTGAATTTGGAATATCAATTATAGCTTAGGGTGAAATTTTGGCCTTATTCTGAAAAACTTCAATTTTTGATGAATAGTGAAACCACTAAGTGGTTGTTAAAAACTGATTTTTTTCGTTAAAATGAAATATTACCACTTCTGTGATTTGATTTTCAAAAATCCAACATACATGGTTGTCATTAAGAAGTAAAATGTGGTTCAATGAGATTAAAATAAATTTTTGGTGAATAGTAACTTTTAAGTTCTTAATCGCGATTAGAGATAATTAGTGTTGTTTAAGGTACAAATAATGTTTTAATAATATGAGATGAGCATGACACTTGTCCTACTCATATTGGATGAGTCATGGCCGAACAAGACAACCCATGGGTCAACTTGGGGACCCCATGGAGCCACTTTAGTTGGAAAATGACATTAATATATATTTATTTAATGTTAAAATTAAATTGACACAAACATGAGTTGTCTTACTAAAACAGTTTTTAAGTGGGGTTAAACAAGTCCAAATTTTGATTATAAATATTCATTAGAAAGCTAAAAAGATTTCCTACATCATTGTTTTTTTTATAATTTTTAGACATTAAATAAATTAAATTATTTATGACATCATTATGATGTGGTGATGACCTCATTATTTAACGATTTTAATAAAATGAAAAGATAATGCAAAATCCAAGGCTTACACTTGTCCAAAAACTATTGGATGGGTATATTTCGAACCCTTATCACCTTATCCACGAATTATATAAGTTTGAGACTTTTAGAAACCGAAAAGCATTGTATAATTGAATAACATTTCATTACTTTCCAAAAGTGCACCTCCTCTCCACTTATAAAAGGCCCCCACCTCTGCCACCTCATTCACACTTTAAAGCCATTTGGCTCGGCCAAACTCTACCAAAATACTCTCCCAGAATTACTCCCTTACTCCTAGAAGCCTCACTTTGGGAAGAACTCTTCTCAAGGAAGCCTTTGGCTCAAATCAAAAAGAGTTACCCGATTTTGAGGTAATGTCTTCTCTAATGTTGTTTTATTTTATTTTTCTTCTCCAACCCCCTAAACTCTTTTTATTCATTTCTTTTGTAACAACAACAGTATCCTCAATATACTAGGATGTTGTTATAAGAAGGATTCGAGCTACACTTACACACATCTACATCTAATGGCTAAAGAACATACGGTTTCTGTGGATGGCGAATTTCTGCCTCACGAAACGATGATTGTTCAACACTCATATAACACCTTAAAAGGTGGACATTAAGATGTCACTATTTTTATATATGATATATAATATGTTTATGTTTTACTTATGCTTCTGTATTTCTCATTTATGGCATACTTTATGATTTACATTATGGGTAAAACGCGATAATTTCATTTTAGGAAGTGCGGACTACCGACCCCTCAAAGTGATTTGAATCGTTAATGCCATATGTGGGATGTATAAAGGATGGAGTAAATGGTATTATACACTATATTATACTGGAATTATATTATACATTTATATCATTATGATTTCGTTCCATTAAATATGAAATTGAAATGAAAGTAGCATTCATGCGTACGTACGACTTACCGTCTCCATGAACGGTGCATTTCATTTCTTACCTCTAAATGTTACGTAATATTATTAATGAATGTATATACTGGATATATAATATATATATGACATATAAATCATGAATATAATTCTGTAGATAATGGATATTCTACCACATAAACAACTTGTAATTATAAGAAGTTTATTGTTGACTCAAGTACCAAAGATCGACAAAACGACCGTTATTAACTTAAATAATTACATAATGTTCATATCATTGTAATAAGTGATATAATAAGGATAATGAAATTGAAAATGGTTCTTAATAAGGTATATATTAACTCAAGTTTATTATTCAGGAGGTTAAAGAACGGTTGAGTCAAGTCAGACACGAGGTAAGGGAATTTCTTAACCCAATTTCTATTCTTTGGGTTAATCTCCTACTTTCAAATTATGTCATGATATTATTATGTCTTATTTTGTATTTTTACTTTCTTTATGTGTACCTATAGTGAATACACATAATATATCTATTTTATTTTAAAAATGATCTTTGTAAGGGCTTTGTCTCAATCTCATTTCATTGAGGCATATTTGGTTTTATACACAAATTTCTTTTATACGGTGTATAAACCACTTTGACTTTTACGTTTATTCAAAAGGAATCTTTTTTATACGAAGTGTTTACTAAACGACAAAAGGGAATGTTTTTGTTGTACGTATGCGGCGAAAATGACTTCTCCGCCGCCGTGACCACTATTTGAGTTTCGGCTTCCTCTACAAGCCATTCCCTTTTTTTTAATGAAGAATAAATACCATGTTATACTTTTCTTTTATTTTGGTATTGAAAATGGTTTTGAAAGCGTTTTAATTATAAAAATGTTATGTATTGATATCTTGTGATTGAAATGTGGAAATGTTATGTTTCCATTATGCATGTTTTATGTGATACGATTATGTTATGGTTTATGAGATGTTTAAACCTGTTCATATGAGGAATCTATTGGACTTAATAAGTGACGGGTGGGGCCCGCTATAGCTCCTCGATGCATCGGTAGGTCTCATGAGACAACTAGACGTGGAATTGGCTGAGGCCCTTTCACAATTTGATTTATGGTTTTGTCCGAGGCCTTAATCATTTTAGACGTCTTGGCCGAGGCCTTGACAAAATGTTTCAGAATGTTTGGCATTATACATTCCCTCATTATGAAAGTGGTTATTGATATTTCATGTTATTATTCGACCAGTAGAATATCCTTGTGAAGAAGTGAATGGCATTATCGCATTTTAATTTTGCCATATTATGTTGATGTTCAAGTTTAAAAGGCTTTTGTTTTAGTTATACATTGCCTTAAATTTTTATGTTTATTTATGAAAGCTTCCACAATATTGTTATCCTTACTGAGCATCTGAGCTCACCCCTTTCAATGTTTTAATATTTTCCAGGATGTGAAGAAGTATTTTATGAATGACCTGCAGGGATTGTGAGAAGAGGATATGAATGTGGACTATGGAGACTTTGTTATTGTAGTTTTTCACGTTATGATGTAATGCAACACTTACGAATGTATCTAGTGTTTCCAAGTCTACTAAACTAATCGGTCTTTCGAGTCTTGATCTACTGTGATCATGCCAGTGTTACGAACTAACGCACCGGCTCTAAGTAGCTGGGATCGGGGCGTTACAGTTGGTATTAGAGGCAGTTTAGTACTAACCTTGGAAGCTAGATTTAGATAAACTCTGATTAGAGCACATAGCCCAAAGATAGACTTTGAGGATTAGTATAGAAGAACTTCCTAGAATTTTGTTATTGTAGAGATTTTGTGAGTTTTCCGAGCAATACATCCTTGTCTGGATACGAGCAGGTAGAGGCGGCTCTGGCACAGATGTACCTAGGGGTAAAACCCGAAAACAACGCTTTGAGCTAGACTCGAACGGGAACTGGTGCACGACAACGGGCCTTGCTGTACTCTTGGTTATGACACTCCCGGGGGATATGCTTAGGATAATTCTCATTTTCTTTACAAACCACTATGAAGGGTTATGAGTATATACTTCCTCAAAGGAAACATTTCTTTTTATGATTATGGATTATATCCATAAATAGGTCAATTTATGTAAAGTATTTTACAAATATGGAATTATGTATTTTATTTCATAAACTAATCTAGTTTATACAATTGTTTAGAAATGGCGCCTAGTGGAAGAAATGGAAACTGTATCAATGCACGCACTCCATGTAGGGATTGCCCTCCTGCTCAAGATAATTATAGTGGGGCTGGTGATGCAACTGGTTCCGATCAGCTAATTTCCATACTGGGACAACTTACTCAGGTTATGAATAATAACCTTACTCGTATGGAGCACCCTGATCCGCAACGTGGAGGATCAATGCTAGAACGTTTTATGAGGCAACAACCACCAACCTTCAATGGGGGTACAAATCCGTTAGTAGCTGAGCAATGGATAAACTCCTTAGAGAAAATATTCCATGCCTTGGGGAGTAGCGAAAGGGAGAAGGTTGTCATGGCAGTTTACCGCCTCACTGGAGATGCCGATCAGTGGTGGTCGCTGATTCAAAACACAAAGGAAGATGATGACGTATCGAATATGGAATGGAGGGAGTTCAAAGAGCTTTTCTTAGAAAAATACTTTCCTCGTGACCATCGAGCAGATATGGAAAGGCAATTTCTGAGTCTGAGGCAGAAGGAGGATGAGAATGTCGCAAAGTATGAGGCTAACTTTACAAGGTTAGCGAGGCATGCTTCCGATTATATACGTAACCCAAGGAGTAAGATTGATCGTTTATTTGATGGGTTAAAACCATTTCTCCGTCGAGCTTTAGTATCACAATCCTTCTCATCATACGAAGATATTGTCTCGTGTGCTATCAAGACAGAAAAGGAATTCTCTATGTCTTATGACAACAAAGTAAAGCAAGAGAAGAAGAGAACGGTGGAAAAAGAGATAGATAAAGGGAAAAAGGGAAAGAAGGATTTTCCATTATGTGATAATTGTGGAAAGAATCACCCTGGTACTTGCCTAAAAGGAATGGGAGTTTGTTATAAATGTGGAGAAAAGGATCACCAGGCTCGTGATTGCAAGGGAAAGAAAGAGGCTGTCAAAGTTGAATGCTACAATTGTAGGGAAACAGGGCATTATGCAAATGAATGTCCTAAGCGTCAGGGAAACTTACCTCAGAAAAGGACAAGGGATCAAGGCCAGTCTTATGCTGTGACTACAGTTGAAGCGGAATAATTAATGTATTGGTGCTTTTGGACTCAAGGATTATATTATGGTTATAAGAATAATGTGATATATATATATGGATTGTACTGCAGTACTTGTTGATTTCGGTAAGGTTTTAATATGTTTAAGGTAATCATATTTTTAGGATGTGACAATAAGAGAAACTTTTCTTTGTTTGGGGAATCTGATGTTATAATTGATTTTGGAATTTAGAGACCTTTTAGAGAAAGTCTGGACGGAGGTATTTTGGATAACTATTAAGGTTGGAATGGATTAAGTTGAACCAGGGATAGTATTGTTTAAGGTTAAAGAATTTCTGAAGATTATTTTTGGAATATTATAATACTATAGTTTTAGGAAAAGGACAACCTGCAGGGTGGGGCATAACCCGTCGCGTCGGACAAAGCTGTAGGAATCTAACCCACAACCATAGTGCGACAAGCCTTTATTTCCTACCACTAGCCTATAGAAGTCCCTGGTTATTACAAAATAGATTAACTAATCTAAATGGTATGTGATAACATTTTAAACCTTATACAATTAGGATAAATAGAATATTTTTGAGTTCCGTTACCATTTGGAGTAAAAGTTGGGTTTGTGGTAAAAATTTATTAACGAATGAAAGTATACATAACAAGTATGTATATTCCCTTACGTTCTTAGTAAATCTCCTAAATAAATTCCTCAACATTATAAAAGGTAACTTAAAACAAAAATGTTGTCGGTTAACTTTTCCAACTGGGGATTCAATGACCGTTTAACCAATCACAAGTTTGTGATTTTCTTGTTGTTAAACTTTCTCCTAATCCTGTTTTCTATAACTCTCCATGAGACCTTGATGGTTTGTTTCTCCTCCATATCCATATTTTCATATAATACTAGAATGGGCTATATCGGGTGACCTTTGTACTTATCTTGCTTTCTTTTAATGTTATATATTTATTAACCTTATTTCCGATGTGGGTTTTCCTCAAGGGTATTTTCTCTTTTCAACCTTTTATTTTCAAAGAAAAATTTCAAATTGCGAGGACGCAATTTATTGAAGGAGGGGAGAATGTAACACCCCGAGCTTCCACGATATGCCTCTCTTTCCATAATGCAATAGCTTGCATTGTACGCAAGTTCGAGTTCTAACACACCGCAACTAATCAAAGTAGCTGTTATGAATAGTAATAACCACCTTTTAAATTTATAGAAATTTTATATTTCAAAATGGACTTCATTTTTGTATTCCTAATATTGAAATTAGCCTATGTTGAATTTTTTGTAATTTTCCGAGAACTTCCAAATTTTTATGAATAGTGAAAAATACTTAAAACAACTTTTTTAATCAAAATAATTTATAGTGATAAGTTATAATATTTAGTGGTTTTAAGGTATAATTAGAATATATTTTTACCATTTTACCCAATGGTGGTCATTAGAATTAATTTAACATTGAAATTGGACATAAACAATTGCCAATCTTTTGATATAAATTGTTTCTTAAAAACACGCTATTTGTCGTAATAGCGGAAATTAATTATAAAATTAATTAATGCAACTTATATTTTTGGAATTTTGTAAAATAGACATCATTTTTGAATTCGGAATATCAATTATAGCTTAGGGTGAAATTTTTGCCTTATTCTGAAAAACTTCAATTTTTGATGAATAGTGAAACCACTAAGTGGTTGTTAAAAACTGATTTTTTTCGTTAAAATGAAATATTACCACTTCTGTGATTTGATTTTCAAAAATCAGATATACATGGTTGTCATTAAGAAGTAACATGTGGTTCAATGAGATTAAAATAAATTTTTGGAGAATTGTAACTTTTAAGTTCTTAATCGCGATTAGAGATAATTAGTGTTGTTTAAGGTACAAATAATGTTTTAATAATATGAGATGAGCATGACACTTGTCCTACTCCTATTGGATGAGTCATGGCCGACCAAGACAACCCATGGGTCAACTTGGGGACCCCATGGAGCCACTTTAGTTGTAAAATGACATTAATATATATTTATTTAATGTTAAAATTAAATTGACACAAACATGAGTTGTCTTACTAAAACAGTTTTTAAGTGGGGTTAAACAAGTCCAAATTTTGATTATAAATATTCATTAGAAAGCTAAAAATATTTCCTACATCATTGTTTTTTTTTAATTTTTATACATTAAATAAATTAAATTATTTATGACATCATTATGATGTGGAGATGACCTCATTATTTAACGATTTTAATAAAATGAAAAGATAATACAAAATCCAAGGCATACACTTGTCTAAGGACTATTGGATGGGTATATATAGAACCCTTATCACCTTATACACGAATTATATAAGTGTGGGACCTTTAGAAACCGAAAATAATTGTATAATTGAATAACATTTCATTACTTTCCAAAAGTGCCCCTCCTCTCCACTTATAAAAGGCCCCCACCTCTCCCACCTCATTCACACTTTCAAGCCATTTGACTCGGCCAAACTCTGCCCAAATACTCTCCCAACATTCCTCCCTTACTCCTAGAAGCCTCAATTCCGGAAGAACTCTTCTCAAGGAAGCCTTTGGCTCAAATCAAAAAGAGTTACCCGATTTTGAGGTAATGTCTTCTCTAATGTTGTTTTGTTTTATTTTTCTTCTCCAACCCCCTAAACTCTTTTTATTCATTTTTTTTGTAACAAAACCAGTATCATCAATATACTAGGATGTTGTTATAATAAGTATTCTAGCTACACTTACACTCATCTACATCTAATGGCTAAAGAACATACGGTTTCTGTGGATGGCGAATTTCTGCCTCACGAAACGATGATTGTTCAACACTCATATAACACCTTCAAAGGTGGCCATTAAGATGTCACTATTTTTATATATGATATATAATATGTTTATGTTTTACTTATGCTTCTGTATTTCTCATTTATGGCATACTTTATGATTTACATTATGGGTAAAACGCGATAATTTCATTTTAGGAAGTGCGGACTACCGCCCCCTCAAAGTGATTTGAATCGTTAATGCCATATGTGGGATGTATAAAGGATGGAGTAAATGGTATTATACACTATATTATACTGGAATTATATTATACATTTATATAATTATGATTTCGTTCTATTCAATATGAAATTGAAATGAAAGTAGCATTCATGCGTACGTACGACTTACCGTCTCCATGAACGGTGCATTTCATTTCTTACCTCTAAATGTTACGTAATATTATTAATGAATGTATATACTGGATATATAAGATATATATGACATATAAATCATGAATATAATTCTGGAGATAATGGATATTCTACCACATAAACAACTTGTAATTATAAGAAGTTTATTGTTGACTCAAGTACCAAAGATCGACAAAACGACCGTTATTAACTTAAATAATTACATAATGTTCATATCATTGTAATAAGTGATATAATAAGGATAATGAAATTGAAAATGGTTCTTAATAAGGTATATATTAACTCTAGTTTATTATTCAGGAGGTTAAAGAACGGTTGAGTCAAGTCAGACACGAGGTAAGGGAATTTCTTAACCCAATTTCTATTCTTTGGGTTAATCTCCTGCTTTCAAATTATGTCATGATATTATTATGTCTTATTTTGTATTTTTACTTTCTTTATGTGTACCTATAGTGAATACACATAATATATCTATTTTATTTTAAAAATGATATTTGTAAGGACTTTGTCTCAATCTCATTTCATTGAGGCATATTTGGTTTTCTACACAAATTTCTTTTATACGGTGTATAAACCACTTTGACTTTTACGTTTATTCAAAAGGAATCTTTTTTATACGAAGTGTTTACTAAACGACAAAAGGGAATGTTTTTGTCGTACGTATGTGGCGACAATGACTTCTCTGCCGCCGTGACCACTATTTGAGTTTCGGCTTCCTCTACAAGCCATACCCTTTTTTTAATGAAGAATAAATACCATGTTATACTTTTCTTTTATTTTGGTATTGAAAATGGTTTTGAAAGTGTTTTAATTATAAAAATGTGTTGTATTGATATCTTGTGATTGAAATGTGGAAATGTTATGTTTCCTTTATGCATGTTTTATGTGATACGATTATGTTATGGTTTATGAGATGTTTAAACCTGTTCATATGATGAATGTATTGGACTTAATAAGTGACGGGTGGGGCCCGCTATAGCTCCTCGATGCATCGGTAGGTCTCATGAGACAACTAGACGTGGAATTGGCTGAGGCCCTTTCCCAATTTGATTTATGGTTTTGGCCGAGGCCTTAATCATTTTAGATGTCTTGGCCGAGGCCTTGACAAAATGTTTCAGAATGTCTGGCATTATACATTCCCTCATTATGAAAGTGGTTATTGATATTTCATGTGATTATTCGACCAGTAGAATATCCATGTGAAGAAGTGAATGGAATTATCTCATTTTAATTTTGCCATATTATGTTGATGTTCAAGTTTAAAAGTCTTTTGTTTTAGTTATACATTTCCTTAAATTTTTATGTTTATTTATGAAAGCTTCCGCAATATTGTTATCCTTACTGAGCATCTGAGCTCACCCCTTTCAATGTGTTAATATTTTCCAGGATGTGAAGAAGTATTTTATGAATGACCTGCAGGGATTGTGAGAAGAGGATATGAATGTGGACTATGGAGACTTTGTTATTTTAGTTTTTCACTTTATGATGTAATGTAACACTTACGAATGTATATAGTGTTTCCAAGGCTACTAAACTAAACGGTCTTTCGAGACTTGATATTTTGTGATCATACCAGTGTTACGAACTAGCGCACCGGCTCTGGGTAGCTGGTGTCGGGGCGTTACAGTTGGTATCAGAGGCAGTTTAGTACTAACCTTGGAAGCTAGATTTAGATAAACTCTGATTAGAGCACATAGCCCAAAGATAGACTTTGAGGATTAGTATAGAAGAACTTCCTAGAATTTTGTTATTGTAGAGATTTTGTGTGTTTTCCGAGCAATACATCCTTGTCTGGATACGAGCAGGTAGAGGCAGCTCTGGCACAGATGTACGTAGGGGTAAAACCCGAAAACACCGCTTTGAGCTAGACTCGAACGGGAACTGGTGCACGACAACGGGCCTTGCTGTACTCTTGGTTATGACACTCCCGGGGGATATGCTTAGGATAATTCTCATTTTCTTTACAAACCTCTATGAAGGGTTATGAGTATATACTTCCTCAAAGGAAACATTTCTTTTTATGATTATGGATTATATCCATAAATAGGTCAATTTATGTAAAGTATTTTACAAATATGGAATTATGTATTTTATTTCATAAACTAATCTAGTTTATGCAATTGTTTAGAAATGGAGCCTAGTGGAAGAAATGGAAACCGTATCAATGCTCGCACTCCATGTAGGGATTTCCCTCCTGCTCAAGATAATTATAGTGGGGCTGGTGATGCAACTGGTCTCGATCAGCTAATCACCATACTGGGACAACTTACTCAGGTTATGAATAATAACCTTACTCGTATGGAGCACCCTGATCCGCAACGTGGAGGATCAATGCTAGACCGTTTCATGAGGCAACAACCACCAACCTTCAATGGGGGTACAAATCCGTTAGTAGCTGAGCAATGGATAAACTCCTTAGAGAAAATATTCCATGCCTTGGGGAGTAGCGAAAGGGAGAAGGTTGTCATGGTAGTTTACCGCCTCAATGGAGATGCCGATCAGTGGTGGTCGCTGATTCAAAACACAAAGGAAGATGATGACGTATCGAATATGGAATGGAGGGAGTTCAAAGAGCTTTTCTTAGAAAAATAATTTCCTCGTGACCATCGAGCAGATATGGATAGGCAATTTCTGAGTCTGAGGAAGAAGGAGGATGAGAATGTCACAAAGTATGAGGCTAACTTTACAAGGTTAGCGAGGCATGCTTCCGATTATATACGTAACCCAAGGAGTAAGATTGATCGTTTATTTTATGGGTTAAAACCATTTCTCCGTCGAGCGTTAGTATCACAATCCTTCTCATCATACGAAGATATTGTCTCGTGTGCTATCAAGACAGAAAAGGAATTCTCTATGTCTTATGACAACAAAGTACAGCAAGAGAAGAAGAGAACGGTGGAACAAGAGACAGATAAAGGGAAAAGGGAAAGAAGGATTTTCCATTATGTGATAATTGTGGAAGGAATCACCCTGGTACTTGCCTAAAAGGAATGGGAGTTTGTTATAAATGTGGACAAAAGGGTCGCCAGGCTCGTGATTGCAAGGGAAAGAAAGAGGCTGTCAAAGTTGAATGCTACAATTGTAGGGAAACAGGGCATTATGCAAATGAATGTCCTAAGCGTCAGGGAAACTTACCTCAGAAAAGGCCAAGGGATCAAGGCCAATCTTATGATGTGACTACAGTTGAAGCGGAATAATTAATGTATTGGTGCTTTTGGACTCAAGGATTATATTCTGGTTATAAGAATAATGTGATATATATATATGGATTGTACTGCAGTACTTGTTGATTTCGGTAAGGTTTTAATATGATTAAGGTAATCATATGTTTAGTATGTGACAATAAGAGAAACATTTCTTTGTTTGGGGAATCTGATGTTACAATTGATTTTGGAATTTAGAGACCTTTTAGAGAAAGTCTGGACGGAGGTATTTTGGATAACTATTAAGGTTGGAATGGATTAAGATGAACCATGGATAGTATTGTTTAAGGTTAAAGAATTTCTGAAGATTATTTTTGGAATATTATAATACTATAGTTTTAGGAAAAGGACAACCTGCAGGGTGGGGCATAACCCGTCGCGTCGGACAAAGCTGTTGGAATCGAACCCACAACCATAGTGCGACAAGCCTTTATTTCCTACCACTAGCCTACAGAAGTCCCTGGTTATTAAAAAATAGATTTACTAATCTAAATGGTATGTGTTAACATTTTGAACCTTATACAATTAGGATAAATAGAATATTTTTGAGTTCTGTTACCATTTGGAGTAAAAGTTGGGTTTGTGGTAAAAATTTATTAACGAATGAAAGTATACATAACAAGTATGTATATTCCCTTACGTTCTTAGTAAATCTCCTAAATAAATTCCTCAACATTATAAAAGGTAACTTAAAACAAAAAATTTGTCGGTTAACTTTTCCAACTGGGGATTCAATGACCGTTTAACCAATCACAAGTTTGTGATTTTCTTGTGGTTAAACTTTCTCCTAATCCTGTTTTCTCTAACTCTCCATCAGACCTTGATGGTTTATTTCTCCTCCATATCCATATTTTCATATAATCCTAGAATGGGCTATATCGGGTGACCTTTGTACTTATCTTGCTTTCTTTTAATGTTATATATTTATTAACCTTATTTCTGATGTGGGTTTTCCTCAAGGGTATTTTCTCTTTTCAACCTTTTATTTTCAAAGAAAAATTTCAAATTGCGAGGACACAATTTATTGAAGGAGGGGAGAATGTAACACCCCGAGCTTCCACGATACGCCTCTCTTTCCATAATGCAATAGCTTGCATTGTACGCAAGTTCGAGTTCTAACACACCGCAACTAATCAAAGTAGCCGTTATGAATAGTAATAACCACCTTTTAAATTTATAGAAATTTTATATTTCAAAATGGACTTCATTTTTTTATTCCTAATATTGAAATTAGCCTATGTTGAATTTTTTGTAATTTTCCGAGAACTTCCAAATTTTTATGAATAGTGAAAAATACTTAAAACAACTTTTTTAATCAAAATAATTTATAGTGATAAGTTATAATATTTAGTGGTTTTAAGGTATAATTAGAATATATTTTTATCATTTTATCCAATGGTGGTCATTAGAATTAATTTAACATTGAAATTGGACATAAACAATTGCCAATCTTTTGATATAAATTGTTTCTTAAAAACACGCTATTTGTCGTAACAGCGGGAATTAATTATAAAATTAATTAATGCAACTTACATGTTTGGAATTTTGTAAAATAGACATTATTTTTGAATTCGGAATATCAATTATATCTTAGGGTGAAATTTTGGCCTTATTCTGAAAAACTTCAATTTTTGATGAATAGTGAAACCACTAAGTGGTTGTTAAAAACTGATTTTTTTCGTTAAAATGAAATATTACCACTTCTGTGATTTGATTTTCAAAAATCCGACATACATGGTTGTCATTAAGAAGTAAAATGTGGTTCAATGAGATTAAAATAAATTTTTGGTGAATAGTAACTTTTAGGTTCTTAATCGCGATTAGAGATAATTAGTGTAGTTTAAGGTACAAATAATGTTTTAATAATATGAGATGAGCATGACACTTGTCCTACTCCTATTGGATGAGTCATGGCCGACCAAGACAACCCATGGGTCAACTTGGGGACCCCATGGAGCCACTTTAGTTGGAAAATGACATTAATATATATTTATTTAATGTTAAAATTAAATTGACACAAACATGAGTTGTCTTACTAAAACAGTTTTTAAGTGGGGTTAAACAAGTCCAAATTTTTATTATAAATATTCATTAGAAAGCTAAAAATATTTCCTACATCATTGTTTTTTTTTATAATTTTTAGACATTAAATAAATTAAATTATTTATGACATCATTATGATGTGGCGATGACCTCATTTTTTAACGATTTTAATAAAATGACAAGATAATGCAAAATCCAAGGCTTACACTTGTCCAAAGACTATTGGATGGGTATATTTAGAACCCTAATCACCTTATCCACGAATTATATAAGTGTGGGACCTTTAGAAACCGAAAAGAATTGTATAATTGAATAACATTTCAATACTTTCCAAAAGTGCCCCTCCTCTCCACTTATAAAAGGCCCCCACCTCTCCCACCTCATTCACACTTTCAAGCCATTTTACTCGGCCAAACTCTGCCCAAATACTCTCCCAACATTCGTCCCTTACTCCTAGAAGCCTCAATTCAGGAAGAACTCTTCTCAAGGAAGCCTTTGGCTCAAATCAAAAAGAGTTACCCGATTTTGAGGTAATGTCTTCTCTAATATTGTTTTGTTTTATTTTTCTTCTCCAACCCCCTAAACTCTTTTTATTCATTTTTTTTGTAACAAAACCAGTATCCTCAATATACTAGGATGTTGTTATAAGAAGTATTCGAGCTACACTTACACACATCTACATCTAATGGCTACAGAACATACGGTTTCTGTGGATGGCGAATTTCTGCCTCACGAAACGATGATTGTTCAACACTCATATAACACCTTCAAAGGTGGCCATTAAGATGCCACTATTTTTATATCTGATATATAATATGTTTATGTTTTACTTATGATTCTGTATTTCTCATTTATGGAATAATTTATGATTTCCATTATGGGTAAAACGCGATAATTTCATTTTTGGAAGTGCAGACTACCGCCCCCTCAAAGTGATTTGAATCGTTAATGCCATATGTGGGATGTATAAAGGATGGAGTAAATGGTATTATACACTATATTATACTGGAATTATATTATACATTTATATCATTATGATTTCGTTCCATTAAATATGAAATTGAAATGAAAGTAGTGTTCATGCGTATGTACGACTTACCGTCTCCATGAACGGTGCATTTCATTTCTTACCTCTAAATGTTACGTAATATTATAAATGAATGTATATACTGGATATATAAGATATATATGACATCTAAATCATGAATATAATTCTGGAGATAATGGATATTCTACCACATAAACAATTTGTAATTATAAGAAGTTTATTGTTGACTCAAGTACCAAAGATCGACAAAACGACCGTTATTAACTTAAATAATTACATAATGTTCATATCATTGTAATAAGTGATATAATAAGGATAATGAAATTGAAAATGGTTCTTAATAAGGTATATATTAACTATAGTTTATTATTCAGGAGGTTAAAGAATGGTTGAGTCAAGTCAGACACGAGGTAAGGGAATTTCTTAACCCAATTTCTATTTTTTGGGTTAATCTCCTACTTTCAAATTATGTCATGATATTATTATGTCTTATTTTGTATTTTTACTTTCTTTATGTGTACCTATAGTGAATACACATAATATATCTATTTTATTTTAAAACTGATCTTTGTAAGGACTTTGTCTCAATCTCATTTCATTGAGGCATATTTGGTTTTATACACAAATTTCTTTTATACGGTGTATAAACCACTTTGACTTTTACGTTTATTCAAAAGGAATCTTTTTTATACGAAGTGTTTAATAAACGAAAAAAGGGAATGTTTTTGTCGTACGTATGGGGCGACAATGACTTCTCCGCCGCCGTGACCACTATTTGAGTTTCGACTTCCTCTACAAGCCATACCCTTTTTTTTAATGAAGAATAAATACCATGTTATACTTTTCTTTTATTTTGGTATTGAAAATGCTTTTGAAAGCATTTTAATTATAAAAATGTGTTGTATTGATATCTTGTGATTGAAATGTGGAAATGTTATGTTTCCTTTATGCATGTTTTATGTGATACGATTATGTTATGGTTTATGAAATGTTTAAACCTGTTCATATGAGGAATGTATTGGACTTAATAAGTGACGGGTGGGGCCCGTTATAGCTCCTCGATGCATCGGTAGGTCTCATGAGACAACTAGATGTGGAATTGGCTGAGGCCCTTTCCCAATTTGATTTATGGTTTTGGCCGAGGCCTTAATCATTTTAGACGTCTTGGCCGAGGCCTTGACAAAATGTTTCAGAATGTCCGGCATTATACATTCCCTCATTATGAAAGTGGTTATTGATATTTCATGTGATTATTCGACCAGTAGAATATCCATGTGAAGAAGTGAATGGCATTATCTCATTTTACTTTTTCCATATTATGTTGATGTTCATGTTTAAAAGGCTTTTTTTAGTTATACATTGCCTTCAATTTTTATGTTTATTTATGAAAGCTTCCGCAATATTGTTATCCTTACTGAGCATCTGAGCTCACCCCTTTCAATGTTTTAATATTTTCCAGGATGTGAAGAAGTATTTTATGAATGACCTGCAGGGATTGTGAGAAGAGGATATGAATGTGGACTATGGAGACTTTGTTATTGTAGTTTTTCACTTTATGATGTAATGTAACACTTACGAATGTATCTAGTGTTTCCAAGGCTACTAAACTAATCGGTCTTTCGAGACTTGATCTTTTATGATCATGCCAGTGTTACGAACTGACGCACCGGCTCTAGGTAGCTAGGGCCGGGGCGTTACAAACACTGCCAATGGTGCTAAATATTGGGTGGTTGGGGGTGTGGTCTATCAGTAGGCTCTAGTGGATTTAAATTAGGAAACTAAAAGGTGAAATTAAAGGGACCCTTGGTAAAAAAACATGAATAATGTGGAATCATAAAAAAATAGGTGAATGGATAGACACCTTAGTTTGGTAGTACATGTAGGAACTAACTAGGTGTGTGGACTCATTTTGAGGGGTACACGTACATAGACATTTCATCCATCCCACTGTCACATTGGAAATAATTTTTGGGATATAGGGGTTCCAAATAATTTGACAATCTAATCTTGGGAGTTGTATGATAGTGTTGAGAAAAAGGAATATTTTCCATGTGTGTAACACATAGACCTCACAAGTTGTGCCTCAAAAGATATATTAGTGTGTTCAAATACATCATCAAAACATACACCAACACCGTGGATGAATGGGTTATATTCCACAAGGCTTTGGTCTAGAATAATGAAATGTATCATTTAATGGGGATATGATAGATTCAAAGAAAGTTCAGGGTGATGTAACTACTCATAGTTGGGTGATGTGACATTTTACTAATGATATGGAATGATTTATAATAAACAATCATAGCCTTATGGTCATGTATTATTCCTCATGTCTTTCTTACATCGAGTCACGTATGAGTTACCTATGAACTCAATTAATAAGTGTTATTTTATTCATATTAAAAATGGGCATTGTCCCCAACCAGTTAAAATAAAAATACGTTTTATAAAGACATAACATTATTGAAATAATCCATTTAAACATCATATAACACCAATATTTAGTTTTAAATTGAAAAAACATCAATTCATGTTATAAATATTATATAATTTTTAAATTTATAAAAAATTAGTCAATACATACAATAAAATTATTTCTAAATTGGTTGAACAGTCAAAAAAAACACCAGTTTGGATACACATATTTATCATGTTAATAATAATAGAAAACAAAAATTCATATAATTAAATAAAACAACAAACCCACAATTAATAAAAGTAGTATATAAATAAATAAATAAGAATTATAATATATGATTAACTAGAAAACATTACTAAGACTATAATATTTATCATTTATATACAAATTATTTTGAAAATTGAAATCATTAAAAATAATATGTTTGAGTTGGTAGGTCATCAAAATATGTAATTGGTAATCTAGGGTATAAATTTTAGGAGGATGGAATTTCATATTATAATACACATATAATAAAAAATGATTTATTTTACATCAAAAGAATAATATTTTTGTTACATGAACCCAATTTATTAGTATTTGGACCAAATCATAATAAATTTTAAATATCCCACAAAATAGTAGGTGAAAATTTGTATTATAACCAAATAATTAATTATTATTTTAACAAATAATCCATTATCAAAAAGGTAAATTTCCATTGAAAAACATTTTAATGATGTTGAATCTTAAAAATTGAATAAACCTTTAAAAAATTAAATCCAAAGACATCCAATCTCAACATGAATGGAAATGTGTTTCTAATATAGATTAAATTGGAGATATTTCTTTTTAATAAATTAAGAAAATAAAATAAAAGTAGATCTAATAAAAATGGAAATATTTCTATAAATAAAAAAATATGATCCCAAAAAAATGAAGGTATGGTACATCATATCATTCTATCCTAGAATATATTTCAAAGAAATTAAATCACGATGACTAAGATTATATTAAAAAATTATTTTTTCCCTATCCGTGTGAGATAATAAAAAATACCATGTTCCTATAACATGAAATTAATATTTATGTATTTAAAAATAAAATGTTAATACTTAAATTTCAATATATTTAATATTATTTTATGAGCCTAAATAAAATAACCAAAAAATAAAATATAGATCCTATTATAATTAATATAAAATATAAAAAGCCTTTTAATATAATTTAAAGAGGAATTTAAAATTTCATTATAATTCTCAAATAACCATGAATTATAATAATCCACTTTTCAAATATATTATTTTAGAGGATTGCCCAAAATCATTTTTAATGAAATTTAATACATTTTATATGAGGGAAATGTTTATATAATTTGGACTTGTATTTTATTACTAGCATAAAAACAAAATTTGTCTGCGGGTTCCTTTATTACATATACTTCCTTAACTAAAAAAATCACTAATGTATCCCCTAACCATAAACCTAAAACAAATTGATTTAGTATGACATTGAGTTCTTTTAAGTAATTTTATATTCAACCAAAAGTAGTTTTTTATATATCTATGAAAATGCACGAAATAAAATTGGAATACATAAAAATATTAATATTAGGGTTAAATTAAGGAAATATATATTTAAATTATAATATCATATAAACTATTCATCTACTAAAATATTAAAATAAATTTTAATTTTATACATAAATGAATGTTGTCAATCACCCATGTAAAATTAATGAAATTACATGATTCTATTCAAATTAATATTTTTAATATATTTATAAGAAATATATCAAAATAAATATATAATAATTATTTTAAAATTAACTTTTATTAATCTAGTATATTCCTAAATCGATTTTTAGGGAATCTTATTTTTTAAAAAGTATCATCCACTTAGCAACCCTAAATGAAAATAATTATTTTCAAGAATGTCCTCTAAAATCCAATTTTATTTTATGATCATTGTTATAGTTTATCATACAATGTTTCATTTTGAGGTCCCTCTTATTATATTTAAATGTATAATAAATTATAATCCTTGTAGTTATAGAATAAATGACCATTCACTTTCTGAATAAAATCCCAAAAAATCCCTCTTAAATACAACAAAATTTTTATAGATTAGAATATTTTCGACTCTATAAAGGGGTAAAAGAGAATCATAAAAAATAATGATCATAGATGACTAAAAGAAGGATTTTTTATAAATAATAATATATATAAAATGATTATCATTATTAACGTGCATTTAATTATTATTATTTATTTATTTTAGGCTTCATAATGTGATTATTATATTCTATAGAAAACCCTAAATAAATCCTAATTTTCTTCCATGAATCTGAAAATATATTATGTAAAATTTTAACTTTATGTTAAAAAAATGTCTTCTAAGAATGAAAAATATATGATTAAATTTATTAAATTTATCAAATTTTATTAAGGTGTAATATTACAACAAAAAAGTGAAATGGTCATTTTTATTAAAAGAAAAACATAAAAAAAATAATGAAAATATATTTATGTCAATAATAAATACATGTAAATAAAGGGACTGTAATCTTGAATTATTCTTCCTTGTGGTCTTTATGTAAAAAACATTGTTGAGTGTCATTTTATAAAGAAAAAAATATTATAATTCTTGGAAGTATTTGAATAAATGAATCGAAGGAATGATTTTATAAAATTATTTAAGGTTTAAAATATCAATGGTAGAGTGTAATGTGATGTTATGTGATCATTATTTATATATATTCATTAGGTACCCGTATAACTGTTATATATATTTAATTTATTATAATTGGAATATGTAATTATTTGGAAGGGAATAATTTATTATAAATTTTATATTTTACACGTACTAATAAATATTAAAATTACATCTAATAATTAAGGAATGAATAAAAATTATATAAATATTTAATGTCAAAATATATAATATTTTCTAAAAATATTTATTGAACATATTTTCTATTCTTATTGAAAAAATAGATGTATCATACATAGTGTCCAAATATAACAAAATGGAATAAAAATTTTGAAATTATGAAGTATAAATTAATTAATAGGATATATATTGTTTTTACAAAAAAAAGATAATTCTTATGTTAAATTATTAAATAAAGTAATGTATGTTTTAAAATATATAAATTTGACATGGCATGAATTTAAAAATTATATATTCTAAAATCCATTTTTCCCTGGAAGTTAATTTGTATATTGTTTTAAACATTTCCTCACTTAAATCACCCAAATATTATGTGATTCTTAGATCTCCCTTAAAAAACATAATGTATCCAAAGAAATGTTCATCAATTGCATCTATTAAAGGGGTAACCCAATACAATAACGAAAAAAATGGATTATTTTGAACACAAAATCTATACCAATACACTCCCTATAGAACCTGTAAATGTTTGAATACCATTAATATTATGGAGTCTCAAATCTATTATAATAATTAAGGTTTGATATTGATTCATCATTGTAAATAAAAAATTCTTAATTTCATATTTATTTTAACATATTCATATAAATATACATAATTATGAATGACAATATAAAAAATGATTTGAATATTAAATTGTTTTTGCTACGGAATTCCCTCATATGGTGGGATTATAGTCTGTTTATCTCTATCTAAAACCCCAACTCCATACAAGATGGAGATTTCATATAGTGTCACACCTATAAGGAATATTCTGAATATAATATCAAATTATTCATTATATCAATGTAATTGTTGTAACTATTATAGATTCTATAAATATCATCCAATCAATATGTACTAATAAATATATTTTGATTTTTAGTCTCCAGGGTGATAAATATTAATCTACCAGATGCCGTGGATTTGTGTCCCTATATGTTAGATTTGAAATATGTCTCACGCTATCCATTAATTAACAAGATAAACAATTAAGATAACGTTGGTTATGGTTTTCAGAATATATTTCTTATGTTTCTTCATTGATCTCATATGTTTTTCATCATATGGATAGATAACATTAATTTTTTTTCATTTATTTGTCATTTTCATACAATTCATTCCACTCCCATAAATGTTTAAAAATGTCACAGTCCTTTGTTAATCCAATAAAATAAATATCCCCCTACTTATGTCATATAATTTAACCATCCTTTCTTTTTGTGTAATCTGAAAAATCTTCTTAGACTTTAAAAGTATTTGAATGACATTAGTCAATTTATTATGGTTGAACATTTAACAATTAGGCGTAAGAAACTAATGGATGTGATAATTTATAAAATGTTATATTTGTCTATAAATATTCTTACATTTATATTGTGGGGTTAAATTAAACAACATTTTTCATTATTTAATTCATTTTGAATCATTTTCGGATTTATTTTCTTCCTAAAAAATTTATTCTCAATTCAAGGGTAATTCCTATTGAAGAATTAATGCAGTTTAATTTGTGACATCAGGAACCAAGGAAGAGGGATACTTTAATAATATTATCACTTATCCTATGAAAATTATAAAGTCTATCAAGGTAATTAGGTGGTGGTGATTTTCTTTCCATTCACATTATATAAATTATTTATAGATAATTTTTCACTTCAAAAAGATATTTTTTATGTAAGAAATATTAAACATGCATGCTGATGAAAAGGATTTCTCTTCATCTTAGTGACTAAGAGATATCTCACTATAGTTTCGAAAAATTATGAGGGGTGTCTCTAGAAAAAAAGATTCTTCATATAGAAATTTTAGAGCCCGTAAATATGTATCACAATACCATGTTCATAATATTTGATAAGTATCTCATTATTTAGTTTATATTATGGCTCCAATTGATGATCCTAATAAAATTGGAAAGGATATACATCCAGAGGTGGTCTTCTCATTTTTTTACTAATCAATTCATGTAAGTGAAATTTTTTTCAATCTATTCATAGTTTATAATAATTTTTTAATTATAAACGAGGAAATATTAGAATGTAATAGATGATATTTATGCTTGAATCATGGATTCTTACCTAGATACCCCCACTTCAATTATCAAAATAAAGAGACCCAACCTTAGATATGTTAACTTAAAAATTCTAATATCAATCATAGAATAGTTTCATTTATTTAAACTATTTTAAATTAAGTTCCTCAAAATCATAATGGTTCCATTATATATATTTTTAAAACATTCTACATGATGGATAAACAACTGAATGATAAAATTACAACAACTAATGTAGTAAATCTATTTCATAGATCACAAGATTATTTTTTAAATAAATTATGGGTAGTGTATTGTAATAATATATATGACATATTTATAGATATTTTATCCGAACTCTCATTCCATTAAAGACACAAAAATGTATCATTTATAATGTTAAATTTGAAGGTAAGTCTAATGATTCCTTTAAAAAAATTAGAGGATAAAAAATTAATATGTTGGACGTGGAGGTATTTTTAATCATTCAGTTGCATATAAAAAATAATATTGTATTTATCTATTATAAATTATGATTGTGTTGTAATATTTAGTATGCATTATCTGACATCATTGTTTTTTTCATTACTCGATTTTTATTTTAAATCAATTTGAAAATCCCTTTTTATTTTTTTATTAAAAAAAATGTAATTGGTTTTTGAGAGAGAGAAATAAAATTTATGAAAATACTATTATATAATAATGGTATAATATAGATTTTTTTATTTAATTATAATCAAGGATTTGTTATAACACATTTGGGTTTGGGTTAATAAAACTACTAACATGAAAAACTCTAGTATAATTTATAATGAGTAATCATGGAAAACTGAAAAATATAAAACATCAATAATATTCATATAAATAAGTAATTTATATTATTTTAATGGTTTTGAAATGGTTATACTCAATTAGAAATTCATTATTAGTTATCTAGTTATTATTTTTATAGTTACTCAAAATGGGAAGGTAATCTATTTTTGCAATGAAACCCTTAACCAATAGATATGTGAAATGAGAATGTAAGATAATAAGTCATTGTAAAATTATAATTATAGAACCATGAATATTTTAATTTTTTATGAGTCATGAATAGATAATGATGATATAGATCATGACACAAAAATATTTACTAATCTATTTGAACTACTTACATCTAATAATAATGAAAAAATAAATATAACTAATAAAAACTAAAATGTAAATTGATTAAATAATATTAAATTGAATAAATTTAACAAAAATAATAAATAGATGGTTGAAATGATATTTTTGATTATATATTTTTGAGAGTGTTATAAATATTTCAAAATTATTGTAAATGAATTTTTTAACAATATCTCTTTTTTATTATGATTAATTATGTTTAAAATTATTTATATGTTTTTTTATAATAAATAATTTTAAATCCAAATATTAATCGAATTGTAGTAATTTTCAGGAAATAATAGCGGTTCTCCATTTAAATGATTTGTATCTCACCTATTATGAAATTTGTAAGGGAATTATTTTCTCTCACTTTTAAAATAGACATTTCTATCAAATATTAATGTCACATATTATATATATATTTATATCAATCGATATATCTTAAATATTATACATTATTCCAACTTATTTTCATATCTCTTTCCATTTATTTTGTAAAACATATGATGTTAGGATGGAAATCTCTCCCTCAATTATATTTTTCTCACTTGATATTTTTCATGTGATTCATTTATATGTTTTATTTATATACATTCCACAAGACGATTGTATTACATGTTTTTTAAATTCATTATAATAATATTTCACTTCTAATTTACTATATTCCTTCATTCATTCTACATTTATAAAAAAAAGAATATATTTATTAATTTTTTTATGTAATATTGAATCCTAATATAAAAGAGTTTTCATATATGTTATCAACATTTTATGTACCATTTTTGGAATATAAATTATGTAATATATTCATTCATTAGGGATTTAAATTCATTATTTTATTCAAGTTATCACAAGGGATTATTTTTCTATAAAATTCCTCAAAAAAATTTGTAACCCATTATATTCTCATATGTTTTTCATGGTATGAGTTTAGTTGATTTGTCACTGTTATTCATTGATATATGTCAAACATATGAATTGTTGTTAAAATAAGATTTATTGGACTGAATTTAAAAATTCCTTCAATGTATTATGTAAAATATTAAATTTCCTGACACTAATATGTTATCATTTATAGATTGTTAGCGATTTACACTATGTCATTGGGAATGGTAGTTATCTAATTCAAATATTTTATATGTCATTTCTGGTTAGCTATATAGATAAAATTATTATTATGTTGGTAGTTATTCTTGACTTCTATTTATGATACCCTTGGACTATGTTTATAAAAAATCCATATTCTATGATTCATGATTATGATCCCATTGTTCATAATGAACATGATATAATTCCATAATTATTATATAATATAACATGATTTTGTTTTCATACATCAAAGGTCCATTACATTTTCAATATTTTATATTATTATTAATGATATACAATGGTACGATGATTGAATCTCATTTTTGTTCTAATTAATAGACAAATTAATTCACCCCATTATCTAATCATGTATCACCATAATATTTCTCATGACATAATATATCTAGAAGGGAACCAAGTGTGAATTATATTATTTTAAAAATCTCTATTTTATTAGTAAATAATATTAATATATAGATAATAACCAATGAAACAAAACAATATGGTTATGGGGGTGCTCATTTACCACATGTTTTATTGTATACTCATGATACATAATTTAAAATTCATGGTTGTTATATATGGTTCATACCACACTCATATGATTGATAAATGTTATTTAAATATTAAATATCCAAAAAATTATTTTACTATATAAATAGTTATTAGTACAAACCAAAAAATTAAAATCGCCTATTATTATAATATGACCATTTTTAAAAGTAAAATAATCCCCCTATACATTAAATAATTCATCAAAATATATTCTATTATTATAATTATATATATAAATTAAAACATTTATTAAATCACAATCTAGTTTTATATTGAATATACATTGAAAAATAAATATCTATATAGATCAATATAACTAATGAATATCAAAACACTTGAATATTTCCATCATTAGACCTGTTAAAATTAAAAATATATGCCCAATTAATAATTTTTTAGTCCGAGTAAAAAATTTAAATATTATATGAAATAATTTTATTCGATAATTAAACCCTTAAAATAATTTTATTTGGTATAATAAAATTATTAATCATTAACATTTACATACATCTATTTATAATAAAAATATTCTATCTACTATTCATAATAAATATTGGAATCATTTGATACCTTAAGACTATTAAAAAAGACCCAAGTATTAAGTTATAATTTTTTTAATTTTATCTTATTAAAACAAATTATGTAAATGTATTATTTTAAAAGTCATTAATGACCTTTTGTTTTTAATCATATACCACAAATGATTTTATTTTTCATTTATCTATACTAGATCCAGTGATACATAGTGTAATTTCATCCATTATGGTATATCAGGAATTAATAATGTCAGAATCTACACTAATATTTTTTTTTCATTTTTTTAAAAATGGTAATAACACATATTTATATTTCAAAAACATCTCAAAATTAGAAAAATTTGTTAAACAAGTATTTTAATTATAGATATTTTTCAAAATAAGAATTTACTCTCTAATCATACAAAAAATAATTATAATTTATTATTTAGTAAGATATTTTATCTTGATATATATTGGAATTATTGAAAATTTCGTGAATTTATCTAATATCAACATGTTATGTAGGAATAAATATGTTGAGTACTTCACTAAGGGGTTTTCAAAGCATTCACTATGTCATTATATAGAAATAGACTATTGATTTATAACATTTGGGAGAAAAATAAACACATTAAATGATAAAAATATAATTTCATCCCAGTTAGATCATTTTGATGAGGTTTTTACACACACCCTAGAGTATAATAACCAATTTAAAGAAGTTTTGAGTCCCATTTTTCATATTTATTTCTCTATAAAACAATTAAACATAAGAAGGATAATTTACAAAAAAAATGTTGTTATTGGAAAAAGAATCTTTATGTACACTGATATAATTTTTTTATATACAGATTAATGTCTATTGATTGGGATCAATTATTGATAATAAATTATTGTCTAGAATGATTAAAATATTTTTATTCTATAGTTTCAAACATTTATTTTTGATTGGTGATTCTTAAACTAAAAATATCACTTTCAAAAACTATAACTAAAATAGTCTCATAATCTCCAAATCATTATTTGATGTAAATTGTTATTAACAGAAATATAGTTTAAACTCAAAGAAAAATATTAACAATGGGGTAATCTAAATAATAATCTATTCAAGTTAATTTTTTTTCATTTATAATCACTTTTAAATGATTTATTTTTTTTGGATAAAGGACAGTTGAACTACCATTTTCTATTATCGTTGTTACCTGCAATATTGACTATTGATATTCCTGCTTCCCAAGACATAAAAAATGAAGTCATTTCCTAATGATAAAGAATATTTCTTATGATCTTGTATTGATTCCTTCAATAAAAATTACGATACAATACACCAATATTTTTAGTTAAAAACAACAATTATATAATACTTCCTATATTTTAGAAATTTTTATTTGTTTAAATAATTCATAAATAAATAAATTATTAATTTATGAAAATATATATCATTAATTATAATGATTGTTCACCGTAATGAAAATCAAATTATATAGTGTATTAAATTTATATATATTTAATAATTTACTATGTAATTAAATTGACTGTGAATCTCTATCAATTAAATATATAATTTTAGAATTATTTTACCTTAAAAATATATTTTATGGCCCTAAATTATTTTATAAAAAATATTGTTTTTATTTATTTATTAATAAGTAAAATAAATATGAAATACTGAAAAAACCTAATTACTCCTAGTAATAAAATCTTACTTAATATGGTTCGATAAAAAATATAAAGATATATATTTTTTCTTCATACATGAATTAAATTAAGGGGAAACACAAATATTATTATAATTTCATATAGTTAATATTAGGATCTAGCAATTCATCATGAAGATTGATTAATAGAAAAAAATTATTTTATACATTAGTTTAGGCCTGAACATTATCTTTCTCAATCTCACTTAATCATGTGGATAATTTTATTTCATAATAATATAGGTGATAAAACATATTAGTATTCATATAAATTAAGTAATATGGATTTAACAACATTGAATTATATGAAATAGGTTTTTTGAGGTATTTATTCCATAAAAGGTATCTCATGGAATTATTTCATTAATTTTAGTCTTCCATGATGTTCACCCATGAAAATTAAATGGATAAATATAAATTTCATAATAACATAATCCTATTATTTAGGATATTGGGAATATATTATACAATTATTTTTATAACATGATGTAAAAAACATTAATTATTTAAAAAATATAGTTAAATGATATATTTAAAAGAAATATAATTATCTTATAACTTCTTAAAAACCATTATCACTATCCATTACGAATCTCTAAGACATTTCATAATTATTAATAACATTGAATCCATAAAGCATTACATCAATGTTAATGGGTTAGTTCATAAGCGCTCCTAAAATGGTAAATGTAGATTAGTTTACATATTAGAAATTTTACAATTAATGAGGAAAAATTCAATCACGTAATATATATTTCTCAAAAGATAAAATATCAGAAATAATGATATAAAATTTAATCATTAATTTATGAACTATTTATATATTTCCAATAAAAATTATAATGAATTCATATGATTAATATTAAAATCCATCATAATATATTATTGTGGGTATAAACTACCAATACGACTTAAATAGTACATTTAAAGATGAATAATTTCTACATATATTATTGGATTTATAATTTAAATATTTCATATCACATATCAATTAAATGAAAAAATGGAAATATTTTATGTAAAAATATTCCTGGGATCATTATATGAGTTTTTTACTTTATGTGATCATTCAAAAAGTTATTCGTACTGCCAAAAATCATTTTTAATTTTGCAGGGAATACAGAATCTAATAATTTCTAATGAAAATGAATAAGAACTCACTTATTCAACAATTATGTAGTATATAATATTTTTAAATAGGGTTCATACCCATAATGATATTATGTATAATATAATAAATATACTAATAATGACTTGAAACTATTTATGATTTCATGAAAAGTAAATCTATTCTATTTAATATGAATATTTTAGTGATTGTGAGTGGAAAAAAATAAAAATATAATACATTAAGTATGGAATGTCTAGGTTCATGTAATTAATATATTAGAAATTCCATGGTTCTGTGAAATTCTCATCAGAATCATGTTCAAGGTATCCTCTTATTCTAGGTTGATACTCATTCTCTTTCTAACCATCCATTTTACCTCATTGTATTATATCTATGAAAATTTATAAAATAGGTAACATATAACATTCTCTAAATATATAATTATTTTTTACGCAATGGTTATGAAAGAGACCAAGTTTTAGTAATCACTTCTTAAAAAATCTCTCAATAATTTTAGCTAATTATTTAATATTTTATAAAAATAATATGAATAAAATGGAAAAAAATTGATGATAACTGACATAAAAATTTATAATAAAAGGAAAAAATATTATATATATATTATTTATCAAAATGTTAAAAAAATATCATTAATGAAATTACCACATGATGATATTTATAGTGGTAGGAATGTAATGAAAATATAATTGATAAATGAAATTTTGTAGTGGGCTTGGTGAAGGAATCTATAGAGAAACATCATACCCTATGTCCATGATCTCCAATACATCAACAACTCCGCCATAGAGATTTATTTATTAATGAAAATTAACCAGATGAAGTCATAAATTACGAAAAGTTAATTATTGAATATGCCCAAGTTAACTAAAAGAATTACAAGTGAATTTAATTTTGGTTCAACATTTAGTTTTCCAAAATCAGTTGTAAGACATCCAATCTTAAGGATTCATGTTATGGAACTAGGTTTCATGATGTAGAAATTAAGGCCTTTCCCCTATGTTCTATTTTTAAAACATCATTATCAAGACATGAATTAACAATTATTATCATGTCATTAATAGGTTTTATACAATGTGAGTTTTGGTTTTCTATGATATGTAACTTTGTCACCTCATGAAAAATAAAATTCAAGTTTTGAACTCATTTCATGACATTTCATACACCATAGGCAATCCTTTACATCATGAAATCAATATAATTTTTTTCATTTATACCCATGAATCTTATTCCACATTAAATATACACAATTTATGAATGTAATTAAGAGTCTTGTAAGGTTAATCACTTAAACAAAAAAATAATTTTTTTAATATTTAAATATTTATACATGAAGGGAATCTATTATATCACACCATGTATAAACTAATTATTTTACTCAAGGATGAACTCCAAAAAAATTTAGAAACAATTATCATTCAATCATTATTTATATACAATTCCAAAAAATATTTTGGCTAAATAGGTAATGAAATATTAAATCATCACATAAAAACATCATCGACTCCTCACTTTAAAATGAAAATTATATTTTAATTTTTATCTTTTAATTGAGAATAAGAAATGCAATTTACCTCTATTTAAGATTTTAGTTCTCATGACTCAAGTTAACAAATGTAAATTTATTTTTTCATAGACCTCAAATCTTGTGACATACTATATTTTCAAAATAAACGAATTTGTCAGCCCCATTGATAAAAAGTTAATAATAATCATCATGGATTCACCATAAGTATAAAATTATTGTGAGGATATAGTATTGGAAGATAATTTATTTAAAATAACTAAATATAAAATAAGATTATTATCTATAATGTCAATTTCAGGATAATAAAAAATATCTAAGTGAGAAATTTTACTTCTCAATATGAAATATCCACCTTTTCACTAACTCAATGTATTGTCAGGAATCAGTGAAATAAAATGAATGATACACACAAATGTATATTTTATTTTTTAGTCTTTTTTAAATATTTTAGTTTATAAAAGTATCAATTCCACCAAAAAACCCCACAAAATAAAAATCAATTATCAAGTAAATGGACATTATAGAACTTCAATGACACAAAAAAATTTATTATATTGTTTCTTTATTAAGATTTTTTTTAAAATGGATTATAAATTTTTTAAATAGGGTGTTAAATAAGTTAAAATTACTGAATAATCATGAATCTCTTCTAAATGTCCCAAGGAAACACCAATACAATGATTAATTTCAATAAACCCAGACCTTCAACAATGTATCATCTCCCATACTCATATTGTTTTTGAAAATCCTGAAAAATACATATTGTGTGGTTAGATTTGATAATGTTTTATGGTAATATAGTCCTTCTGTAAAATGTCTATTCTTGTATTCTATAATATTATAAAAGATTAAAGGAAAAGGGTGTCATGGGTTGGGGGATTAAAAAAATATTCCCCAATAAATTTTGAAGTGAATTTTAATAATCATTTATCTAAAAAATGAAACAAATATTATAAAATATGACATTCAACTGTTTTTTGAATGATTGTCAATAACGTATCGAAAATTTTGAATTAGAAAATTTCATGGGAATGGGGACATGTAATTTCTACAATCACTCATCTCAATGAAAACCAAAAAATTCAGTCGATAAAAATATTAAAAAAAATGCATGGAAAATATCATAAAAATATAATTTTGATAAAATAAAATGTTCCCCAAATAATAAGGTTTCATATACAAATACCAATGTTTCTATCTTATAATTCATTCCTGCATTTTTATCATTAAATATATTAATAATGAAATTTGAAAATAGGGAATGATGGTTATCTTATGTTTTTTTCTCTAATAATTCATAAAATATATTAAAATTCAAAATTTGTGGTAGGAATTTTAAATTTAATGTTTTATAAGAATAAATGTAGGTTTGTAATAGGAAATTTTTTAATTAAAAAACACAACCCCATACTTCATGGGTTGTTTTAGATTATGGACACCATTTTTTTTTTATTTTTATGTATGCATTTAATTTAAACATAGAATATCATAAAAAAAATCAAATATAAATATCTATTAATGAATGATAAATAAGATAAAAAAATTGAAACTAAATTCCAAATAAATTTTTAAATACTTTTATTTAATTAAAACTAAATTCATGTAATGTAATATATAAATAGGGTTTCCTTATATAAACTACTCAATTTTATAATAATATTTTTTATTTACCTTAAAATTATTAGATGATGGGTTTATGATAAAATGTTAATATTCAGGGGTTAGCTAAATCTTGAAATTGAAGTGAATTAGCCTCAAATCATCTCCTCCTTGTTAAAATGGGTTTGAAATTATGAGGATGTGATCAAGGTATGGATAATTTAATGTTTCTTGCGAATAATGAAAAATTTATCTTGATTTGTTATAATTCTATTTTCCCAACTTCTATCATCATTTATTCCATTTTGGTATTGATCTCTTTAAGATCTCTATCTAGTTCCTGAACGGATTATTCTTATGCTTCTTCTTAATATATTTCTATATAGTCAATATATATTCAATCCAGTTCTTCAACTTTTCTTCTTCATATTGTTCTCCCATATATTCAAGAATTATCCTTGAAAATTCACTAACCACTGTCCCTCATACTTATTATTATTATTCTTCCTCATCCTTCGAACATACACTATTGAGGTAATCATTTATAGGAAAATATAATCTTTGAAAAAGGCCTCAAATTCACTATCAATTCATTCTAGTTTTGAAAATTCTATTTAAAATATTAATCAAAGTCTTTTACTATGACTCTTTCATGATTGGGTGTGATTGTACACAATTTTTACTAACAATTAATCATTATAAGCTTATATACATAATGTTGATGAAAACTAAGATCGATGGGGAATTTATCTTTTAAAAACAATTTTAATCGACTAATTATTAAAATTAATAACCATGTGATTAAAATAAATAAAAATGATAAAATAAAAATATATTTTAAAATGAGATAATTGAAATAGATGAGAAAAATATTTTTTCTAAATTATTTTATTTAATGATCTATTTTTTAAGCCATCTAAGGGTTCCCAAAATTGGAATCGTAAAAAAGAATCATTATTTTTATGAGGGATTCTTAAATTAATAATTTATAATGAACATGAAAAAACTCACTAAATATAAAATTAATGAGTATTAGATATTACAAGTATGATGTATTACCATGGGAATAGTTGGGTGAAAATAATTCATTTAATAGCGAATATGTACAACTATGTATGATTGAATGAAATGAAAATATAAACTACAATGTTTGTAGATTTTGGAGAATTGTGTAGGATGAATATAAAATAATAAAATAAAAATTATATAAGATCCTGGTATTTATAATTAATAAATTAAAAAGGCCATGATTCCACTATTATTTAAATTTAATTATGATAATATTTTCACATTTGACTAGGAGGTTTCATACTCTCTTTCAAACCATCTAGTTTCCCAATAGTCTTGATTTTTCATATAATGAATAAATGAGATAACCTAAAACAAATTTTAAACATATAATTCATTTACTCTAATGTTCACATAGGATAAATAATTCTATTAATTTATTTTAAAAATCTCCCCCCCCCCCACATACAAACTTTGGAATATATTTATAATAAATAAAAAGTGAAAAATATGATAATTAAAATAATTAATTAGTTAACCCATTTTATAACAAACATAAATTAAACATTTATTAATTATAAATTCACATCACCTTAAATACTTTTAATGTGAGAAATAAACCCCTCATGTAATACATGAGAGGCTAAGAAAATAAATACATATTAATTCTAAAATAATTTATAGAGTCATTCCTGGAAGGTATTTGTTGAGTAGCACATTTTTGTAGGGAATTTAACACTAAAAACAATCAATAACAACCATGGACAAGTATTTATAGGAAATAATGCACCTTCAAGCATCATAAACTCTACAAAATCATACGTTGAATATACAGTCATCCATAAGAGATACTGATGAATTGGTTGTATGGTGTAACCATCAGTTTCCAAAAATTTGTTCTCAAATTCCCCATTATAAGGTATCATGAGGTGACCTAGGGTGTCATTACATAAATGTCATTCGCCATATATTGACCATCATTTCCATTGGATCTATATCACATCATGATCACATGATTATTTTCATATCTTGAATATGTCATATAAAAATTTTAACAGTGGTTTTCCATAATTTTCATGTTTTCATCCAATTAAAACATTAATAACCAGTCCAAAACTCAATATTTGACTTATCATATATCAGGTAAAATCCATCACATCTTGAAATTGATCTCATTTTATTCCTTTTTCCATTTTAAATATATTTTAAATATAACCATCCATAAACTATTAAATCAATTACTATCCAAGAATGATAAATCCATTAAATTATAAAATTAATTTTTAAATTTAAATATATATGATGTAATGCCCCAGACCTCTCCAGTCCATTACATTGTGAAAATGTGGTGTTAGAGGTGTTTCGGGAGGTCAAGGTGACTTATCCCCAACACTTCGCCAACATTCTCTTTTCGGTGAACAGTTTCAATGGTAAACAGTTTTGAACTGTAACATCACGTTATGTTTTCTTGTACTTTTGTTGTTTCTAACTAAATCTATTTTGGAGTAGTGACTTGGGGGGTGTGGTTGGTTGAACTTTTAAGGAAAACTAAAGGTCAGTAGCTTTCGCATGGGCTGCGCACGGTTTGTCTAAACCGTGCGGCCATATCGTGCGCAGTTAATATTTGAGGTAGTGCCTAATGCATAGTTAGCGCATGGTTTGACTAACCGTGTGGCCTAACCATTAAGGGAGTTTTTGATGAGGCAGTATCTATTGCACGGTTAGCACACGGTTTCTCTAACTGTGCGATCAAACCATGCATCACTTAAATTAGATCCTAAAATTGTGGATCTCAACTGTTTTGTCTCTAACATGCTCATTTAAGCTTCTTAGTGGCCATAACTCGGGATTATCCTCCCTTGAAGGTAAGAGATCCTCTCCCTATTATTTTGGAAGCGATCTGAAGGCTTCTCTTGGCGAATTGAAGCTAGTTTCTTGAGGTATGTGATCGTTCTTCATCGTTCTTGATCAGTTTCTTAGGTCCACTTGGATCTACATCCCATTTTCTATCAGATTCTTATACCTACGTCTATTATGGGTATATCTAAGCATGTCGGTGCTAAATATGAAGATATTTTGTCTTCGTTGTGTTAGGAGAAGAGATCCTAGAAGGATTCTTAGAGAATACAACTGGAATTCTTTTGCGTTCTTCGTTTGTGGGGGTCTTGGTAAAAAACCTTTGAGGTAGGGGATTCGTTGCTTCAAATTCATTTACATGCAACTATATTGTTATTATGTTTAATCCCACTAGATGAAAATGGAATTTACATAATAAATATTTTGAACCAGATAAAGATTTTTTGTTATCGATTGTATGTTATTGCATCTTGTTTTGCTAGATAGTGTGATATATATTATTGCTTTTCTTAGCTATTTTTTCTTGATGGAAATCAGTAAAGAACATAAACTATGATTAATGGATAATTTTTTTTCTGATGATAAAAGGTATGGAAACGAATCTGGTTCTTGTTGTAATTTGATGTTAATCAAATTGGTGTAGTAAGCATGTCTAATCATCTGTGATCGCTTACTGGTTAGGTTTCCGATTGTTGGAACCAACAGATTATAAATTTGTTAATTCAATGTGGATTTAAGAATTTTATTGTTTGATAATTCCATGATGGGTTCTGAGTTACCCTCTTGATTGTAATGGGACATATCCCAGTTGATGTGATAGTTGTTTTTCCTGCTTCATGTGTTGAGACGTGACCCTGGAGGGGAGTTGTGATATGTGGGGGCATAGAGGCCTTTTTGGTTGTGGCAGAGGATAACTCCTAGATTGGTGAGATGCATCGGTTTATGCATCTGGGTGTCGGGGATGACACCAGGGATTATGGAATTGGATGGATGTGATTATTGGATTCTTGTTGGTTCTTTGGTTGATTATCTTCTTTACTCTTTCACACTGCTCAAGGAAGCTAGTCTTTTTTTCCCTCCTTCTGAAAGAGGTGAAGACACACTGTTTATGCCACATGCTTTTCGTGTATAGCTTCTTATAGGATAATGGGTCTACGATATTTCTTTAGGCAGCAATGACTCGACATGTAGTACATCTACTCACCGTGTTGATCCCCTTTGTGTTAGTAGCATAGAATTCTTTTCTAGAATTCCTGGGAAAATGGGAAAGTGTTTTGGAAATTAATGTTTAATTAAATGGTGTTAAATCATGTGGTTGGAGTTGCCGGAACATAATGATGAGGTTGTAATTTTTTAAGGAACAATTGACTTTTGGAGTGATTCTAATGAAATTTAATGTGGAATTGTTCGTGGTTAATTAATGTTTAAAGAATTAATTAATGTACAATTGAACTGATAAAAAGGGAATGATGCAATCTAATAATTCTCTTTAAATGCTTCTATTCTTATAGGAAACATAGTATTATAAGTATCAGCCCGAATTCTGAGAGACGCTAGCTGCAGTTGTGTCTAAGACTATTTAATTACGGTAGTGTGGTTGTGAGAAATAATAAATTCTGTACTTTTTGTGTTTCTACATGCTTATCCACCCTGTCATTAAGGGAAACAGACACCCCAAGGATTCTGATCCCTGGGGGTGTTTTCCCCAACATTCCAATGTGAGGAAGAATGGTTGACTACCCCCTTTGACACTACTCTCTTCTCTTGGTAGATACTTATGCTGGTAGGAACAACAGTTAGTTCTCCCGATATATGGGTGTAGAGGGCTGTAATGGCTTGTGGTTATTCACACACATATATTCTGGATATAGTATCCTATGGACTACTATAGTTGTAAAATGTATAGGTTGTGATGGCTTGAGGATCCTTACTCAGTGTATGGGTTGTAATGGCTTGAGGTATAACACTCGACTTATGATACACATTATGCAAGATGTGGTGGATCCCAGAACCTACCTGGTTACTTTTGGTTGTGAGGATGGTGTGGTTCTTCACCCAGGTTTCTGCGGTAAAGCCTTTCCATTGCATGAGGTGCATATTGTGGTGCTTCACCCAGGTGTCTTCGGGCAGACCATTTTGGAGGGGGATACTTCGGACATGCAATGTTGGGGAAAAGCAGAAAAATGATGTGGAAGTAGTAGTGGGGTACCCTTTTTTTCTTTATTATATGAGATATTCTTGTATGTGTTACTTGGTGAGAGAACCCATTTTGAGGTTGGGAACATAGTATACCTGTTTATGTGAAGAGTCAGTTTCACTTGTTTTTTACAGTTCTCAGTATGCCTTATTTACTTTTCACGAGAGCCTACGGGGTTAATCCTACAGAGTATACTATTATATACTCACCGAATGTATATATAAACTATTTTTCAGGTCACTAGGAGAAGGTTTGAGATCAAGCTAGTTTCTACTTTCTTGTGGTTGCAAGAGATGTTCGGGCTTGTGGTTGCTATTTTTTTTACATTCTTTTGGGTATTTTATGGTTTTCCCATTTCAATTGTAGTAATTCTTCATGACATTTCAGATGTGTACTTGGGTTTTCATTTATATTCTTATCTGAGTTGGAGTTGTTTGGTGTCTATCTTTTCTATCTCTTTCTCATGTGTTCTCTTAGAGGGTAATGCCTCCCATTTTTGTGTGTTACTATACCCTCAGTGCTAGTCGCCATCCTGGGGCCTACTGGAGGTGGGACTCAGAGGTCATTATCACCCTTTTCACATTTCTGATGTAGGAGGGGTACACTTTATGGTGAGGGGGTCGTGAAAGAGTGGTATCAAATGTCTGTTTGAGGGATATGATGGAGTTTGATGTTAGGAACATGTGAGGTTGCATGTGTTGGTAGGGCAATGGTGTCATTCATGATTATCAAGTGTGGTAAACACTGGATACCGGCTATTACATAGGCGTTTAGGGCCCCTATTATCGGATTTAATGACCTTCATGTTTACAATGTCTACTAAACAAGGTGATACTACATGCAGGGTAGAGACCTAGGAAAGGATCATGCATTATTCTTCTTTGTGCCTGTGTTTGAATGGGTAGACATTGGGATAGTTTAACCTAAAATTAAGAAAAGAAAATAATTAATTAATTATTGTAGAGTCTTTCATATTCCAGGATTAGGAGCTCTAACAGTTTGTTATTTTATAGGTATGGCTCTAGATTGACGTCCTTATCAGGTTTGTCCTGAAAATACCCAGCAGGTTGTTTCAGCAGTTCGTCGTAGGGTATGGGTTGATGACGAAGACACTTGGAGGAAGACACTTCGAGAGTTTCAGCGCTTGAGTATGCAGAAGTATGAGGGCTCTATTTCAGATGTAGTCAAGGAAGACTGGTTGGAGGAGGTCAAGATAGGCTTCAGTTTGATCCGTGCTCAGAAGGAGCACTCAATGTCCTTAGCTATGATGATGTTTCTTGAATCAGCAAGGCAGTGGTGGTTCTTGTACCTCGGGCATTGTGAGGAGTCAACAATCTCGTGGAAGGAGTTCCAAGACAAGTTTAGAGCCGAGTTATGCTCTTCGACTATGAAGGTGTCCAGTCACCAGCAGCTTCTTACCCTTCGACATGGGAGCTCCAATGTTTGAGAGTTTGGAATCCATTTCAGGAACATTTTACGATATGCTTCAGACCTGCTACCAGATGAGGAGGCCAGAGAGAGGCATTTTGAGGAGGCTTTGCATCCAGAGATCAAGCGCCAGGTCACCCCATTTATGCTAAAGACATATCTTGAGTTGTTGGGAAGGGAAGAGGTGGTCAAGAGGACTTTGGGCAGGACCGGATCATCACGAGAGGGTAATGGTCATGATTCCTCACTATGTAGAGCTGTGGTCCGGGGTTTCCGGTTTTCAGGGCAGAAGAGTTTTCATTCAGCTGGGGGTAGACCCCATCCCTTCACATCTCATTTCTCCGTAGGTAGAAACTCACCATCATATTCCAAGGGATCAGGTGCTTGTTTTTCTTGTGGTGGTCGTGGACCTCAGTAGCGGGAGTGCCTGACCTTTCAAAGCGGTCATCGTGCACAAGGTGCTATGCTCCAGGTTCCACCATTTAGACAGTTCTAGTTGAGGTATCAGCATTTGTTTTAACTAGATATTGATCTTAAAAGGGTATATGGGGCAGTTAGAGGACATCCCCATGACACTCCCCATCCTTAGAGAGCAGAGTGCGGCCGTGGTGATGGTCGTCATCAGGGTTAGACAGGTCATGTAGGAGATCATGGTCAGCTTCATGCTCTAGCTTTGACAACCCCAGGAGAGCTAGAAGTCGTTTGAGGTACCATTTGATTGTTTTCTACCGTTGTGTATGCCTTTTTTGATTCAGGAGTGACACACTCCTTCATATCACCTACTTGTCTGTGTATTGGGACTTGTGGTAAAGATGCTTCTAGTGCCCTTGGCATTGACTACGCCAGTTGGAGGTCAAGATGACTTTCTTGATGTATGTAAACACTGTGAGCTAGTTTTGGGGAAACACAACCCTTGGGGAGATTTCCTATGTTTACGAATAAAGCCATATGATGTCATCCTCAGCAAGGATTGGTCAAATTCAGTGTAGGATATTGTGGATTACTTCAGAAAAAAGGTTGTTTACCATGGTGCGGATGGAGAGAAAGTGGTGTTTTTTAGTGAGAGAGATCCTCAAATAAGTCATAGGCTCATTCTGTCCTTATCATCCCTGATGGCTGAGATGATGTTGAGTTATTTAGAGGATCAGCAGTTGGTGTTTCCTAGTGTCGTAGAGGAGTACCCTGATGTCATTCTAGAACAGGTTGTAGCATTACCCCCTCGACGAGAGATCATGTTTGAGATCGAGCTACAGCCATGATAATCTCCTATCTATATGTATCCATATCGGATGTCCCCTTCCGAGTTAAGAGAGATTCGTATATAGCTTGATGGTTTGTTACAGAGTGGTTTTGTTCAGCAAAGTGTGTCACCATGGGGTGCACCCATTTTGTTCGTGAAGATGGCCGATGGTAGTTTGCAGTTTTGTGTCGATTATCGTCGCTTAAACAAAGTGTCAATAAATAATCGCTATACTCTTCTGCATATTGATGACTTATTCGATCAACTGAAGGGTGCATGTTGGTTCTCAAAGATCAACTCGCTGTCGGGATATCATTAGATGCATGTGAAGGATGAGGATATCCCGAAGACTACTTTCTGTTGTCGTCATGGGCATTATGAGTTCTTTTTAATTCCATTTGGAGTGAAAACTTCTCTAGATGTATTCATGGGATTGATGAATTCTGAGTTCCATATGTTCCTAGACAAGTTTGTTGTAGTTTTCAACGATGAAGTCCTTGTGTACTCCATATCTGAAGTGGTGCATGCAGAGCATCTACAAGCTGTTTTTGGAGTTCTTCTCCAACATCCGCTAATTGGGATGTATTCTAAGTGTGAGTTTTGGGCTTGATAATTCTGTTTCATGGGGCACGTTTTGTCCCAACAAGGAGTAGTCGTGGATCCATCAATGATTGAAGCAGTTGTGTCTTGGGCATCCCCCATGACCGTGACAGAGGTGCGAAGATTCCATGGTCTCGCAGGATACTACAGGAGGTTCATAGCCAATTTCTCATGAGTTGTGACCCCTATAATAGCATTGAACATGAAGGACCATGCATTCATATGGACTCATAAATTCCAGGTAGCTTTCGAGTATTTAACGGAGAAGTTAGAAAGTGCTCTAGTCCTTTGTCTTCCAGCTGAAGGAGTTCAGTTTGATGATTTTTGTGATGCTTCACATCTAGGGTTAGGCTGTGTTCTCATACAGTAGAGGTTAGTTGTTTCCTATGGGTCTTGGTTTTTAAATCCCCATTAACACAACTATCCCACCTATGATCTTGAGTTGGCAGCTGTGGTGTTTGCTCTGACGTTGTGTAGACGTTACCTCATTGATGAGCGCTTTGTGGTTTTCACCGATCATACAAGTTTGTGGAATGTTTTCTCCCAGCATGACCAGAAGTTATGATAGCATTGGTGGATGGATTTATTCTAGGAATAAGACTTTTAAATATCATATACACCTAGAATAGGGAATGTTGTAGTTGATGTGCTGAGCTGATAGTCACGTAGTGATGCTGTGCATGAATCCGGTGATTCCTGGAGAGTAAAGGAAGAACTGTCAGCATTATATAATGATATGGGAGAAGTTGGGGGTAGAGACTGTCTTTTTCAGATGACGGTACAATCATCCCTGATGCAGAATGTGGAAGAGTCCTAGTGGGTAGATCTAGAGGTAGGAGTCTGGAGAGACTGAGTTGTTTGTAGTGAGGCCTCTGATGGTTGGTTGGAGGACGAACAAAAACGAGTGTTGTATCATGGAAGGATTTTTGTTACCTTGACGATCTGTGATACGACTCTCCAAGAGATCCATTTTTCACCCTTATCAGTACATCCTAGTGTGAAAAAGATGTACCAATTCTTGATGAGTCAGTTTTGAAGTGTGCTGTTGTGGAGTTTGTATCTCGATGTTTAGTTTTCCAGAAGGTGAAGGACGAGCACCATGTTCCTGATGGTCTTCTCCATCCATTAGAGATTCCTCAGGGGAAGTGGGAATACTTCTCAATGGAATTTGTTATAGGTTTACCTCTAGCTCTGGGAGTACATGATTCTATTTGGGTGGTAGTGGATCATTTAACAAAATCCACCCACTTCATAGTGATCAAGGAGTCTAGATCATTAGTTGTTTCATCGAGGAAGTTTCTAGAAGTGGTTGTGAGAATTCATGGAGTCCTTAAGAGGATCATTTTTTATCAAGATCCACGTTTTTTCTTCAGGGTAGGGAGTGGTCTACAGCATGCTTTTGGTTCTCAACTATGCATTAGCACTACTTTTCATCCTCAAACGGATGGTCCGACCGAGCGAACCATGTGGACCATTGAAGATATGTTATGATCTTGTGTTCTTGATATTGGAGGTTCATGGATGAGGAACTTACCCTTGGTGGAGTTCTCTTACAATAACAGTTTTCACTTCACCATTGGTATGACGTCGTTTGAAGCCTTGTATGGCCGACCATTCTGTTCTCCATTGTGATGGACTGGGGTCAGAGAGTGAGAAATTCTCGGACCGGAACTAGTGCATAATACAACAGAGATGGTCCAAGTGATTTGTTAGAGGATGAAGATAGTGAAAGATCATTATAAATCAAATGTTTATCAAAAGAGGAGACCCTTGGATTTTAATGTTTGGGATCATGTGCTTTTGAAGTTGACACCTCGTCATGGCCAGGGATGGTTTGGTCATGGGAGTAAGCTTTCTCCCCACTTTGTTGGGTCATTATAGGTGTTAGGTTTTGTAGGAGCTATGGTGTATCGAGTGGAACTTCCCCGACGGATGAGTCAGATGCATGATGTTTTCCATGTATCACAGCTCCGTCGTTATCTTCATGATGACTCTCACATCATCGATTGGGGAGAGATCGATGTGGATGATGATTCATCCTTTGAGGAGTGACCTGTGGAGATCCATGACCGCAAGGAGAAGGTGTTGCGAAGGCGTTCTATTCCTTTAGTTCGTGTTTTTGGCAACATGGTGGATTGGAAGAGAGTACATGGGAACGTGAGTAATAGATATGTTCTCTGTAACCAATGTTTTTTGATTTTGAACTCTTTTCTTGTATCGCTGTTACTTATGTGGTTATGAAACTTTCAAGTTTATGAGATGGATTGCTTTTGTGGCCTACTCTCTTTTGAGAGGTATCTCGATGGGTGGTTATTCAGACCCTATTTAGTTTTCACTTTAGGTGGGTTTTGGATTCTCAAGGACGAGAATGTTTTGAGAGGTATCTGTTGTAATGGCCCGGACCTCTCTAGTCCATTACATTGTGAAAATGTTGTGTTAGTGGTGTTCTAGGATGTCAAGGTGACTTATCACCAAGACTTTTCCAAAATTCCCTTTTCGGTTAATAGTTTCAATGGTAGACACTTGTGAACTATAACATCACTTTATGTTTTCAGGTACTTTTGATGTTTCTAACTACCTCGGTTTAGGATTAGTGACTTGGAGGGTACGTTTGGGTGAACGTTTATGGAAAACTAAAGGGAAGTAGATTTCGCACAAGATGCACACGGTTTGTCTAAACCGTGCGGCCACACTGTGCCTAGTAAATGTTGAAGGTAGTGTCTAACGCATGGTTAGCCCATGGTTTGTCTAACAGTGTGGCCTAACCATTCAAGGAGTGTTTGGCAAGGCAGTAGCAACCACATGGTTAGCACACGTGTTTTCTAACCGTGTGATCAAACCGTGCGGCCACTTAAATTAGATCCTAAAATTGTGGTTCTCAACTATTTTGTCTCAAATTTCACGTTTAAGATCCTAAGAGGACATATCTCGGTATTGTCCTCCCATTAAATTAAGAGAAGCTCTCCCAAGCATTTTGGAGGTGATCCAAATGATTCTCTTAGTGAATCGAAGTCATTTTCTTGAGTTATGTGATCATTCTTCTTCTTTCTTTTTTCGTTCTTGATTGGTTTCTTAGATCCACTTGTATATACTTCCCCTCTTCTCCCAGTTTCATAGTCCTACATCTTTTATAGGTATATCCAAGTGTGTCGACAAAAAATATGATGAGATTTGGTCTTGGTTGTGTTAGGAGAAGAGATCTTAGGAGGATTCATGGAAAATCAACCCAGATTTCTTGTGCTTTCTTCGTTTGTGGGTGTCTCCGTCCAAAACCATTGAGGTAGGGGATTCATTGCTTCACTTTATTTTATGTGAAACTGTATTGTTAGCTTGTTTAATCCCATGGAATGATAATGGAATTGACATAATAAATATTTTGAACCAAATAATTAATTTTCGTTATCGATCGTATGTTATTGCCTCTTGTTTTTCTAGATAGTGTGATATCTATGATTTCTTTTCATAGATGTTTGTTCATGATGGAAATCGGTAATGAATGTACACCGAGATTAATTGATAATTGTTTGGAAATAGATAAAAAGCTATGGAAATGATTCTTGATGTAATTTATGTTAATCAAATTGGCATAGTAATCATGTTTAATCATCTTTGACCGCTTACTGGTTAGGTTTCCTGATGTTCGAACCAACATATTTTAAATCTGTTAATTCAAGATGGATTAAAGAATTTGATTGTTTAACAATTACTTGAAGGGTTTTGAGTTACCCTCTAGATTGTAAAGGGCTATAGACCAATTTATGTGATGGTTGTTTTTCCTTATTCTTGTGTTGATATGTGACCCTAAAGGGGTGTTGTGATATGTGGTGGAATAGAGGAATTTTTGGTTGTGGCAGCAGATGTCGCATAGAGTGGAGAGATGCATCGGTTTATGCATGTTAATGTCGGGGAGGACACGAGGGATGATAGAATGGGATGAATGTGATTGTTGGATGCTTGTCTGTTTTTTGGTTTTTTATCTTCTTTACTCTTCCCCACTGCCCAAGGCAGTAGGTCTAGCTTTCCCTTCTTCTGAAAGAGGCAAAGAAATGTGGGGTATGCCACTAGATTTCCATGTTTAGCTTCTCAAGGGAGAATGGGTCTACGCTCTTTCATTAGGTAGCAAAGACTCAATGGGTAGTATGTCTACACATCGTGTTTATCCCATTTGTGTTAGTAGAATAGAATGCTTTTCTAGAATGCCTATGAATATGGGAAAGTGTTTCTGTAATGAATGTCTGGTTAAATGGTGTTAAATCATGGTGTTGTATTTGCCGGAACATAATGATGAGGTTGTAATTTTTGATAGAACAATTGACTTTGGGTGTGATGATAATGAAATTTAATGTGGAATAGTTCATTGTTGATTAATTTTTAAAGAATTAATTAACATACCATGGAACTGATAAAAATGGAATGATGTAATCTAATAAAGCTCTTTAAATGGTTGTGTGCTTATAGGATACCTAGTCTTAGATGTAGTATCCCAGAGTCTGAGAGATGTTAGCTACAGTTGTGTCTAATTCTAGGTAATTCACATAGTGTGGTTGTGAAAAATAATATATTCTGTAATTTGTGTGTTTTTATATGCTACTCCACCCTGTTAGTAAGGGAAACTGACACTCTGGGGATTTTGAGCCATGGGGGGTGTTTTACCCATCTTTCTGATGATAAGATGAACGGATGAAAACCCCCTTTGGACTCGCTCTCTTCTCTTGGTAGATACTTGTTCTGGTAGGCATAGTGGTTAGTTTTCCCCTAATATGTGTGTAGAGGGCTATAATGGCATGTGGTTATTTACACACATATATTCTAGATATAGTATCCAATGGACTACTATAGGTGTAATGTGTATAGGCTGTGATGGCTTGAGTATTTATACTCAGTGTATGGGCTGTAATGGCTTGAGGTATAATACCTGGTGTATGATACATGTTATGAGATCTGTGGTGGCTCCCGGAACCTACCTGGTTACTTTGGGTTGTTAGGATGGTTTGGTGCTTTTCCTAGGTGTTTGTGGGCAAGACGATTCATTACAGGAGGAGCATATTGTGGTGTTTTGCCCAGGTGTCTGCGATCAAGCCTTTTGGAGAGAGATGCTTAGGATGTGTGATGTTGGGGAAAAGAAAAAAAACAATTGGGGATGTAGTAGCGGGGTACCCTTGTTATTCATTATTATATGATATATTCTTGTAAGCATTACATGGTGAGAGTAGCCATGGTGAGTTTGGGAACTTAGTATACCTGTTTAGGTGACGATTTAATTTCACTTGTTGTTCACTATGCTTAACAATCCTTCTTTACTTTTTCACAAGAGGCTTCGGGGAGGATACTATTGAGTATACAATTATACTCAACCTATGTATATATAAATTGTTTTTCAGGTCACTTGGAGAAGTTTGGAGATCAAGCTTGTTTCTACTAGCTTGTGGTTGCGGGAACTGTTCTGGATAGTGGTTGCTATTGTTTTTTCATTTTTTTGGGTACTTGCTGGTTTTCCCCTTGTAGTTGTATTACTTCTGAATGACATTTCATATGTGTACTTGGGTTTCCATTTATATTTCTACCTAATTTAGTGTTTTTTGGTGTCTATCTTATCTCTCTTATGCATGTGTTCTCTTAGAGGGTAATGCCTCCCATTTTTGTATGTTACAATACACATACTGCTAGTCGCCAACCCGGGGCCTACTGGAGGCGGGAGTCTGGGGTCCTTACATCCCTTTTCACATTGGCGACCCAGGAGGGGTAAACATTGTGGCAAGGGCGTCATGAAATATAGATATCTCATGTCTTTGAAAGCTGAAATCAAGTTAATGAATCTATAAACAATTAATTTTATGTTGATAATAAGAATATGATCAATCAAAATTGAAAATTTGATACATGTAATAAATGGTAATTTGAGGAAGAGAACACTATTAATGATTTATTATTAAATTATTCATATAAATTTTTTATGGATATAATAATTTAAATTTACATATATATTAAAAAAACATATTTCCTACAAATTAAATGGATTCAAATAATAATGAACATTATTTATGTTTGTGATATTATAACGGTATTTCTGATTTAACTGGTTCAATTATCATCACATACCATGAATTATATCAATAGATATTATAAATGACAATATATCTATCCATCCTATAAATTTTAGATTTATTGTATTAGGGGGGCTAAAACGGATGTTCAGTGTTTATTAATGGAGAATGAATAAATTCATTCAATAAATTTTAACTGTAGAAGATAATTACATCATGACCATGGGGGTTTCACACACATTTCATGGAGTTAATGAATTCTCATGTTAATGTATTTATTTTACTATAATATTCAATTAATTCATATATTTGAATGAAAATTAATCATTTGAAAAGGGGGAACTATATCGAAAGATTGGTCTATGATTCTTATAGATTATATTGAACAAATATAATTACTCCTTGATTCTCACCATTAAACTATGTGTTCTGTCCATAATATCCTTAGTTTTTAAAAGGAGACACTATGTTCGATAATGTACATAATATTCCACATTAAACATATGAGAACAAAAAAATATTATTTTTTTACAATATAACATAGCATTTAAAATATTGGGAAGGAAAAGTACTACTTTATTTATGAAAATATGGTATACAAATTTTTATATAATGATTCATTTTTTAAAAATTAATTAGAAAATTTACAAAAATAACTATTTGAATATAAAGCTTCTGTTTTGTTGAAAAACTATTTAAATGGAGATAAGTGAGTTTATAAAATAATTTAATCACTCTTTATAGATTTTTTTAAATAAATGTATATTTAATATATTCAATTTAATGGTTAAAATTAATATTATCTGTTTTCTAGACATGATAAAAGATCAAATTCAATTTTTGGATAAAAGATATATTTTATTAAAAATACTATTTTACCGCTATTTTATGGAGAATTCCTTTATAAATGTATTTCCAAAAATTTGATATATTAGTTTTCATAAACCAAACTCTTTAATTTGGATAATGACATCAAAATTTACTTTGTTAGAAATGTTACCATTTTTCAGAAAAAATTTATTTTTTAATGAATAGTGAAAAATATTGCATTTAAATTCAATACACAAATTTCATATTATTAATTTGTATTGTTAGAATATCATATTAGTTTTTTAAAGTATATCTAGATAAGGTTTTTAATATTTAACCCAATTTTGGTCATTGGAATTATTTTCACATTTGAAGTAGATATAAAAGCATGTAAATATTTTGATGGTTTGTACTTTTAAAAAATCTATCTTCTCATTTAGAAAATGAGGAATAATCATTGTGTAATTTATGAAAATTATATTTTTTGAATTTTTATAAATGGATCCATATTTGTAATCATAAATTAAAAATTATTTAAACAGGTTCGTTTTATTTTTAAACATTTTGAATAGTAACATTAGTAATTATTTTTATTACCAGGAATAAAGTTAAATCAGGTAATTAAAGGTAAAAAAATTAAAATAATATAAAAAAACACTAAAACTTTTTATAATTTAATTATATTATTATATCCATACCATAATAATCATTGGTCTATTTTAGGACCACTTTGAGCCACTTGGATGACATTAATACATTTATGAAATTAAATTCAATAATACTCATTTTTATTAAAAAAATTAAAGTAATTTTTTTTATATGGAGGTACAATTATGGTACCATAAAATATAAATTTTAATTTTAAATAAATAAATATTTCCACAATCTTGATAATTTAATTATAATTTTTTAGAAATTAAATAATGTAATTTTATTATCATACTATGATGATGTAGTAATTTATTAATTAATTAAAGAATCAAATAAAGGATTTTATAAATATTAAAAATAATATTATTTTACCTTCTATATGTTATGAATTAATATTATGGATATATATAACATGTTTTTGATGATTTAATGGAGTTTCATTGAACGTACCATTCAATGTTGATATTTTTAAAAGTCAACTAATGAATAGTGTCAAAATTAACCAATATTGGTATTTTAAAATATAATGTATTTTTATAAATGATTTCAAATTCCAAAAAATAAAATATTCTTCCAAATGGTTTTTTAATGTCCCTATATGTCATTAATTTTAGTTTTTTTGGTCGTTTGACAAGTTATGGTAATTAGATTAACCAACAAATTAAAAATAACATAATATGTCCTTAAAATTAAAAAGGGGAAAATAATGGTTTAAACAAGAAGATAAATATAACAAATAATTAAAACATAAATAATTTTATTTGGATGATGGGGATTTGAACAAAAATCATAATGTCTTCAGAAAAATATATCTTGGGAACATTTGGATATAAAATTGAATTTATATTAATTTAATATTTTAAAAGTTTCCAATGGTGCCCCTCCTTTAAACATATAAAAAGGTACCCACTATTCTTTAATAGTCACACATCCAAAGCCATTTTATAAAAAATTAACTTTCCCAAACCTATTCATAGAATCCCTCCCAGGGTTGTTGAGCACAAATTTTAGGCAAAAAACCCTTCTTAGATGTGTTAAGGTGTTCTTCATAGGTGATCAACTAAAAATGATGTATCATTTTATTTAAGTATTTCTATTTTATTCTTTCTTCCACATCCTTTGAATATCCTCCAACCAAAAATATATAATAAATTAAGATTAATTAATATACAAAAATGATAGTTTTTTAATATCATAACCTTAATTATTCCCTAATTTCATCAAATAGGAAATGATCTTCTTGTTCGTGTGTACGGAAAACTATTGACGCACAAACTTATCTAGTTCATTTTGTCATTACGATATTGAATGATTGGATACACTGATGGAATTAATTATCAAATGTGATATTCATGATATATTAATAATTAAAATATAATAATACATCAACTAAATTATTACTTTCCATGCGCATAAAAATTATAACATCAACTGTGCGTATGTGTGAACTATCACCTCCACGAAGCGATGTGATTCATTTTTACTCATTACACAACTTTTATTATATATATTTAACATTAAATAAATTAGTAATATGATATTTATTATTTAATTATCATTAAATAACTATAAAAGACTACTTACCCACATTCTATAATGATCAATGAAAAATGAAGGTATTACTCTTACGAAGGTATGTCTTACCATGTCCATGGTTATCATGTTGTTAATTTTTTATACCGTAAATGAATGGTTTTATTTAAAAAGTATAATTGTTGGATAAAAGTGATAATTATTTCATGAATTTGTTTCTGACGATGATTTAACAATGTCTACATCGACAACAAACATCAAAACCTTGTTCATTTTCTATTTATGTTCTGAATACCCAAAAAATATGGTATAATGATAAATAATTATGAAATTGTTAAAACAGGATAATAAGTTATATAAAATTAATATTAAATAGTAAAAATTTTCCAAACATGTTGTAATTATCCTAATTTTATTATTCTAGAAGAACAAGGAACATACATGATGAGTTAGACTAAAACTATGGGAATTTGTTTAAGAACCATTTAATTGATCTATATTTTGATGTTATGCACCACATTCTATTATAATGTGTATTATAAGCCCCTTTGACTTTTATATTCAATCAATGGTTTTCGAAATGAATATTTTTCTACGAATTGTTTTAATAAACAACAAATAGAATTTTTTTTATGTATATGGTGACAACAACTTTTCCAATTCCATTAGCATTTATGTATTTGACTTCCTCTATCAGAAATTTCATTTAATAGAATAATTAATACTATATAATCTGTTTAGGTTTTTTTATTGAAATGGTTTTATGAATGGTTTTATTATGAAAATATCTCAAAATGATTATTTTTATTGTATTTTTTTTGAGTGAAATGTAGATAATAAAAATCGTTTATGTGTTATGAATATATAATGGAAGACATATATTTTATGGGTGGTTATGTGATAAATCAAAGAAAGGAGGTTCCATGATAAACCAAGGATGGATGATTATTTTAAAAACACATATTAATTGGGTATGGATGCTTGTTGTTTAGTTATTCCATTTTGTGATATGTGTGGGTGTCGATCATATGGTTATCCCACATATGTATGATTATTGCCCACGTTAACATTATATGTTATATGATTCTTATAATGGGTATTTTTGTAATATTTTGGTTACAAAAAGGGGTATGAAATGAGTATATATTTAGTGATGTTTATTTAAAACTTATTAAATATTAAAAGTATTAATTAATGATAAATAATTAATTGTTTATATGTTTCCAAAAGACTAATAGTTTCCCTTCTTTGTGTATGCTTTTCGTTGATTTTTATGCTTAGCATATGTTTTGAAATGTTTTTTTTTGATTTAGATATTAATAGATTAAAGGATAGTATCATGGAAATTATAAAAAGTTTAACCTTGAAAAAAACAATGTTTATTTTTAAATATTTTTTGTTTTAATAAAATAATGTATAGTGGTTAGAAGCATATACATTTTAATATATGACTTTTAATGTAATATTTATGGCCTAATTCACAAAAAATCTAAACCAAATAATATCATCAATGTGAATACTTGAAATTACTCAAGAATATGTATTATTTATGGATGTGGCCTTGTAGATGGTGTTAGATGATTCTTTAGACATCTTTGTAGATTTTTTTTAATTTCTTAGGGATATAATCCTAGTATTATTATTTTATTTTTGATCCTAAGTTCATTGAATTTGAAACCCCTTTTGAAAATTTATCTTCAAAAATATTATGGTGAAAATTTTTATTTTTGGAGACATTGACCTTTGTGTAAATTATTAGTTATTAGTGTTAGGGATAAAAAATGCGAGGTAAGAGATACCCTTTGAGATTTAAAAATGTTACAATTATTTTTGAGGTCATTATAAATTTTTTTAATATTTAAATATTTATATAAATTTTGAAAACATAAAACCCTCCAGATGGGTGAGAACACTTCACATCCAGAATGGTCGTGGGGATCAAACCCACAATGGATGGGTAAAATAGGTTAATTTCCTACAATAGGCCTAGGTGAACTCTATGGTTTATATGAATACATTTTCTTTAGTAAAAATAGTTTATTGAATAAGAATATATTGATTTCAGTGACTTATATTTAATCAAATAGATATATTTACTATAAGAAAATGATTTGGTAATTATGTGATTAATGTTATTTTAGAACACATTATCTATTTGGAGAACCATATATGCCGGATGAAAATAGAATACTATGTTATTTTATTTATGGATTGGTGGTTGAATTTTATTTTGGTAAAAGTAATATATTTATTTTGTACCAAAAGGTTCAGTTTCACAACTGATGATTGCATCGAGCATCTATTTCATGGAGACCAAAATGTAATGGCTTGTGAAATATGATTGTTGGTCATAGGAGTTAGAGATATCGAATGACAATGGGAAGAATTGTATTAGGAATCGATGAATTAGATTACGAAGAACAGTTTTCCATCAGTGGTTGATTTTTTTCCAGATGTGTTTACAAATAATTTAATAGGGTTACCAAAAATAAGAGACGTTTAGTTTATGATTGATATCCATTCGGGTACCATTCCAATTTCACTTATATCATAAAAGATGAAAAAAATTAGTGTCATGTGTATTTAATGTACCTTATGAATATATTGAATGCAATTGGTTCATTTGACCTAGCATACCCATGGGTATCGCCCGTTTTATTCAGTAAAATGATGGATGAGACTCTATTTGTATGCATAGATTATAATAAGAATAAAAATTTTATGATAAATAATTTGAATCCACATTCATGAATTTATGATATTTTTTATCGATTGAGGGGTGATTAGTGGTTCTATAAAATTTACTTGCGATTTGGATATCATCAATTGTGTCTTTGGAAGGAGGATATTCTTAAAACTGATTTCTGGAGTAGATATTTCAATTATAAATATGTGGTAATGACTTTCAGTATAGCGAATGCACCATAATTATTTATAGAATTAATAAATTAGATATTTTAGTGATATCATGGTTCTTTTGAGGTTGTATTTATAGATGACATATTTGTGTATTCGAGAATAAATTTTGAGCATGAGAAACACATGGAAACCATGTGGGGAATCTTGAGGGATCGTTGTCTATATTCCAAAATATAATAGTTTAATTTTAGGACACAAGAGGTATTATTTCATGGAAATGTATTTTCATAAAAATTAACTTCAATGGATCCAAATAATATTGAGGCTATATTCTCTTGGAAATCACTGAAGAATGTGTCCAAGATATGTTGTTTTATTAGATTGGATGGTTATTATCGACACATTGTGTTTGATTCTTCATGACTAGGTTCAGCTATGATATCTTTGAAAAAAATAATATTACATTCCAATTGTAAAATAAATTCAAAAAGACTTTATATGATCTTAATGTTCACCTTGCATCAGAATCTAAATTGTTAATGGAAGAAATTGGAAAATGGTACATTCTGTATAGTGGTTCACTAGGACCGTGGTTGGGATTTGTTATCATGAAATGAGATCATGTATTTTTTATGGATCAATCCAGTTACAATTTCATGGGAAGAATTTCACAACCAATGGTTTTCAGTCAGCTATCACATTCATAAATTTAGATAATTCCAATCATTATCTCTTTAGTGACAAATTTACTTAGTTCATGGATCTTAGGATCCTAAAATATGTTTTTTCACAATGGGTTGTAAATGTGAGACAAATAAAATCGATGGATTATATACAAATGTACATATTTTCATTGATATATACACCATCAAATGTCATCTCATTGGATGATTCATTAAGAATAATGTTATATGCTCAGTTTTAAAAAGAGGATTCAGATGAGTGGCCCCTGATGTAATTCCTCACTGATATTACTATGGATGGTGATGACCAAGGGGATGTAGTGGGTTTCATTCTCATTTATGTTGTTCCTGATTTGGTAATGATGTTTATAGATGAATCAACATTTGAATTATAATGTGTGTCCATGTTTCCGAAACTCAATGGTGGGGAGACCATTGGGGGATGGAAACAATATGGGAGGTCAGTTTTGTGGTTTTTGGAATCGGATAGTCATAATTATATATTTCCAGTAAAAACTTCTTCATGATTACCTCAATTCAAGAAGGGATGTTCGTCCTATAATTCAATAGATGTACAAATCATTTAATGAAAATTTTTGTATTTTTTGTATGAAATGAATGCTAGAAGTATTTGTTTCATGATTCTTAACATGACCATGAGTTAAGGCGGTTCATCAGTGGCCACCATTAATATTTCAATCCTTACATGTCCCTATTTCAAATTTGAAAGATATAGAAATGTATTTTGTAATAGGTCACTCATGAATGGATCAGAAACATAATGAAAAATGGGTGATATTAGATCATATCATAAAGTTTGCTCGTTTAATTATAATTCTTAAAGATCATACGGCGGAGGAAAAGTCAAAAATCTATATTCGATATATGGTAATGAGGAATGGATTACCAGTATTGATCATGTCAGACCGAGATCCAAGGATTACTACACGTTTCTACAAATCCAAATAGAATTCCCATTTGGACTCATCTAATTATGAGTATGACATATTACCCTCATACAGATAAAAAATCTAAAAGGATGATACTGACTTTAAAAAGGATGTTATGACCATGTGTAATGAATTTTATGGCTCTTGAGAAGAGCACATTACATTAGTGGAGTTCTCATAAAACAACAATTTTTAAGCCTTGATACAAATGGCACTGTTTTAGTAATTGTATGTGTTCCTTTTCATTAACCACTGTTTTGGGTGGAAATAGGTTTGACAACACTATTTGGGTTATGAATTTTATGATATGCAATAGAGATAATTTAGTTGGACTGGAAATGGATGGATGTGGCACAATGTATCAAAAAATTATATGAATATCATCATCGACGATAGTTTTCTTTTCTAGTCGGCGATCATGTGTTTTTAAAGATCTATAAATGTCTTTGAAATAATCATGTTACGATGGATGAAATGTTATCTCTATAATAAACATGCTATATTGAAATACTAGAAGAGGTTAGAGAGGTGGAATATTTGGTGGAATTACCACCAAGGTTCCAAGTGGTGCATAATGTGTTCTACATATCTCAGTTGAGAAAGAATCAGCATGATCCTGAGCATGTGAATCAATTAGATCACTTTGACCCATATCTAGATGCTTCCCAATGCAGATTATGGTTACAAAATAGAATTTATTGCATATAAAAATCATCTGTCTTGTGGAGTTTTTGGGGAAACTTGGATATCTTCATGGAGAAATTTAAGGACGTGAGAATTAAATGAATGAGAATTGACCTGAAATAGTTTAGGTAAATTATGTTTTTATACATTCCAAGGAAGGAAATTCCAATGGTGGGAAGAATTTAGCACCCCAATATAATGTTTTAACCCCATATTTATATATTTTATGTATATAAATTATATGGGATATATTTTAGAATGTTTGGGGTTTATTTGGAATGTTTTTAGGATTTTATAAAAGTTCATATTTTGGGAATTGTTTGTTTAAAATTCGAAACATCTATAGGAAACAATTCATAGTGAGATAGAGGCAAAGGGGAAGGCGTAAGGGTTGCGCACGGTTTTCTAGACCATGCAACATTCAAGGTGAAAATATGCTACTCTAGATAGTGGGCATTGGTACGGTTGGGGAATTAATATGAAATCCAAGGGGACCAAACATGTATTTACTGAGGTATTATATTTCATAGGGTTAGTGTACGGTTTTCCAAATTGTGCAACTAATCCTACACATGATAAAAGAGATATTCTAAAATTGTCTATCTCACTCCATTTCCCCTCTATATCCCCAATATTTTCCAGAAATGTACCTAACATAGTATTTTCATCTCTAAATGGGAGGTAGAACACTTACCCATTGAATTATAAGTGATCTGGATTCATTCCATGTAGCATTGAATCTCATTCTTATAGTAAGTCATCCTTCTTTGTTGTCCCTGATGATTTTTCTCATATATACTTCACCCACATACTCTATATCAGGGATCAATGAACTATGTGTGTAGATCAAAGGTTTTGGATACCAATGCTGATTATATTTGGTATTTATGTTTATAGGGGAAGACATATAAGGTGGGTTAGTGGATATTTAACCCAATTCCATGGGATTTAAAGTGGTATTTATCATTTTCATCATAAATCATGTGGTCGGTGGATTAACACTGAAATCCTTTATTTATAACATCAATTATTAGTTTAAAATCTATTATATTAACTGAAATATACTATTAGTTTTTTGAGTAAAGCATGGTTGAAAGCTTATTTAGTGATGGATTGTGTATTTTTTGTGAAATTGTTGAATTATTGCACTAAGTACATTGTTAAATAAATTTAAAATAATGATTTTCATGTAGTTTCTTGATTAATATTATTGAAAATAGTTTTCAATAAAAACATTATTTTATATAAATGGGTTTAACATGATTATATTGGCATTGTTTTTATGAATACTTGGTGTGAGTGTTTTTTCTTATGTAATTAAATGGTTTGGTTGAAATATGACTTAATGCTCAGTACTAAAGGTGTAATTGAATAAGGGATTTAATTACCCTGTGATGAATTGGTAGATTGATGAGAAACTACTAATTAGTATAGAACTATCATAATTAATCATGCATGTGTCAATGTGTGTATGTGTGTATTTGAGTGGGGTATGCCAAAGTAGAATTGATGAAATTGTTTTGGAACATTATGTGGTTTCTTTCCTTGAAAATTGGTGTTGTTTGAGAGAACTATTTTACAATGGAACTAGTTTATATTTTCATATAAAATGTTTTATAATTTTTATTATATAAAATAGTTTATATAAATGGGATAACATGTTCTATTATGCTGGCATGATTAGGGACGTCATTGGAAAAAATATGATGACTAACATTACTCACCCCAATATAGGCACTTTCATTCACTTACAGATGATGCTTATCAAGATATGGTAAAATGTAATGTATCAAACACATTTACCACTACATCATAATAAATTCGACGTATGGTGTAGTTTTATCATAGAGATTTTAGATCTATGGATTTATAGTTGTTTGGAGTCATGCTGTTTTTATTTTCATCTATTAGTTACATTGATGTTATAGTCTTCAAATATTTTACATTTTTTTAGATTGATTTTTATAATTGAAATTATAAGTTTAATTTCATTTTTTATGTGTTATATAGTGTTTTGTATGGCTAGATTGGTTATTTTTTTACACTTTGTGTTAAAATCTCTCCCATCATGCACTGAAGCACATCATCGTTTATTTCCATCATTTGGTATCTCCGAGATTTATCTTTAGGACAAGTAGAACTTCCAATTTGAATTAAGCCAATGGGGAGGGGAGGATGTTACAAAAAATACCTTTTTTATATTTATTCAGAAATCATTTTCTTTATTTTCTTTATTTTAATTATAATGTTTTAAACAATTTTTTTATATTAGCCAATGATTGATTCAGTACATTTTACACAATTACAATTCATAAAAAAAATAGGGATAATCATCATGTCATTTTACAAATGAGAAACATTTAACCCAAGGCGTTAATGAAATATTTATTTCAACGTACACCACATGAACAACATTTACCTCTTTCAAGACTACTAATTTAATTTATTATATCATTATATATTTCCACGGTTCCTTCCAAACAAATTTTATTTCCATAAAGTTTAAATATTTTAAATTTTATATACGTTTTTTTAAATTGGAATGGGTTTTTATATTCCATAAATATTACATAACTTTCATTACATATTGATTAATTTTTAAGTGATAATTATTCAAAAAATCATTTTTTTAAAAAATTTAGAATATGAAAATAATTTATTATCACACATGTAATTAATGTTTATAGTGTATCAATTTGGTCCCAATTAACCATCATCTAGTCCAGTGAATTATTTGACTTATTAGAATATTATTTTCAAAGAAATGGATAATCACTAATTATGATAAATTTTTTCATTCCAGATTAATGGATTAATTATAATAGATTATTTTTTTCCTTGGATGTTGAAATTTATGAGCAAGAATGAATAAGAAGTAGCCCCATAAAACAAATAAGAATCTTGAAATCCATGAATAATGAAGTATAAAATTTAACTCTATATATACAATATTATGGGAGAAATTTAATTCAGATGTGGCCAGATATTATTTTGAAGTCATCAATGGGGACCCGACCGCCTAACTAGATGTTTGATTTGTATACAAGATATCCAGGCGCAAAAAGTTACCACAAAATATTGAAAATAAAAAATAAATAGATTATGAAATTAAAATATAATTTTATTGAATATAGATTAAACCAATATTAAATACTATTATTATTTTATTCCCTTCAAAAAATTTGTTGTATTCAATGTCTAAATCACATATCAAAAGGTGGGTGAGCGTGGATTCAGTTTTTTCAGTATTGGATAGTCCAATTTCCAAAATTATCACCCACCAATTGAAAAAAAAATATTGATTGGGGATATATTTAATGATGCAGTGGACACATAGGTCTCAAATATTTCATTTATTAGGTGGTTTTGGTGAATAAAAATGGGTATTATGTATTGTTTCTTCAGTTATAATGTTACTCTATCATTCTTTAATTACATGCTAAATTTCTCTCTTGTAAGTTATTCATATCACCATAGTTTATTAATAAATGTTCATAATATTAATTTATAAATAATTTTTTATTTCACACTGATGCAATTTCTTCGATTTGTAAATTTATTCACTTAATAATATGGAAGTTTATTTTCCCAATGGAAGAGTGTTCATTATTTTATTTTTTCCACTTATTAAATCCTGCTTCTTTATATCGACTATCATCTTTTATTGAGATATTTATAGTAATATAAGGATAATAATAATTGTTTTGGATCCTAATTATTTCTTTGGGGTTTTATTTGATATTAGTTGATGTTCTTAAATTCATAACTTTTTTAAATGGATTCATAATTCATTTCGTAGACTTATGTCCTTCATTATCATCATAGACTTTGTAAACCTTAAATTTTGAGTTCTAGTACAATATGATCCCTATGAGTAATCATCAATCCCATTCTATATGTTTATTAGTTTTTATATATTTATTTTTTAGGTATTTAATTTGTGAATGATGTTTGTGACCTATCTCCCTGATTATATACATCTTGAACTAGTGAGTAGAAATTTCATACAAAACCAATTACATACATTGTCTTCCAAACAATGTTATAGGAAAAATCCATCATCGTTATTTGATATAGTTCATCTATTGAAGTATAAAATGCTTTTAATTTAAAAAATTAATTTTTATTAAAATTAAATTATCCCATATAGTTGGAAACTTCATGGACAAAAGCCCCAAAACATTTGAGTGTCTATGAGATAATTTATTAGTTCTCTATGAATTTATCACCTACATAAAATATAACTATTTCATTTACATAGAGGGTATATTTGGGTGAGAATATATTTTGGAACCATTATAAATGACCTAAGAAATTTATTTAATAAACTTTCATCTTATGCTTACCCCTCTTCTCTATTCTCACAAATGATTTCACTCTTATGTATATCCTCTTCGGAAAAATCCATTCATTTAAATCCTCTCCCTACATTGACTACACCACAAAAAGTGTGACGTATAATTTATATCCTATATTATATATGTTGTTAAATAAATAACCTACTCAACTACATTTTTTTACTCATATTCTCCACAAAACATTCCATCGTATAAGGAATTTTAATCCTAACAACGCCAATTTGAACATCCTCCTATCAAATCCAATAACCTTAATTGTCCTCAGGGAATATTCCATATTTCATAAACCCTTGTCCAACAAGATCATAAACCTATTTCTAATACATTTTAGAAAACAATACCTGGAATTACATATATGCTTTCATTATGAAGATGATAAATTCACGTATTTAAAATGATTATGGATCCATTACCCACCCAGGTTATCTCCCCTTTCCATACTTAGTAGAACATTGTTACATAAAAAATTCACAAGAACAAATACCAATTATTGATATTTCAATGAGTGTAAAAACTAATGAATATTGTAAAGCATTTTTTCTAAAACAGTATGATTTTTCAAAATCACCAGAAAAATATTTTCAACAATCATTATAATTTGAGAAATTAGAGTAGCATAATGATTTTAATTGGTTGTGTGTTGTTAAAAATCTAGCAGAGGAACATGATTCAATTATTTGAGGGTGATAATATTATGGGTAATGGGATTTTCTATATTCACTAGAGGGTAATTAGACATTGTGGATTTATTATCAATAATATTTCTCTATTATTAATTTTTCATAAACAAATATCATCGAACCATCTGGAAAAATAATAAACTTTTAGACCATACTAACCCCTCATAATGAAATGGAAAAATTGGTGTTGAATAATATATTAATTTGTAACCAAATAATTATAAATTTTTTAGCATAAATTTATTTTTGAATCAAATTTCCATGTAACTTTAGAAAATGGCATTGAACCCAATATCAATCATTTCCTCCTTCCTTACCAACTCAGGTATCCCTCAATATTCGATTTTATGATATTATATTTTCCATTAATTATATAGTGATAACCAATAAATACGGAATGATTTTTTATTCCATTTGTATGATTATTTATGTAATTAGATTGACCATATGTGATATTTTTAGGATTTCCAAACTCATTGGATAACATGTGATTATTCTCCAATCATTTTCAAATCCATCCAACCATTCTCAACGGATAATCAATAAAAATTTAATGGTAGTCATGTAAAATAAAATCAATAAGTGATTAAAATTATTATTAGATGATTTATATGTTCAAATTCTATATAATTACATTAAACTATATACTTTTAGGGAGGTTATATTGAGTTTGAGTAATTATTTTTTTTTATTTATGATTATTTTTTAAATAAGGGAACCCATTCAGATTTCAATTAATCTCTAATTGGTTTAGTATATGTTATTTTGAGTATTTTATGTTATATGTACATTTTTAAAAAATAACATTTCCTAAATGAATGTAAACACAATCATTCATTTTTGATGTGGGATCTTGATGTGACTATTATGTTAAATTATTAATAGATTTCCGTAAAGAATTATTATTTTATACACCTTGTTTAATTAATCCATATTTTTATTTAAATATTTTTCAATACACTATTTTATATATTCTCTATTCTAAATTATCATTTTTTTAAACAGAGGGTATATTAATATATTTTTGGGGGTGTTGAAAATAATCAAAAAATAACATTTTTGTCTATCAAAAAAAATTTATGTTTGTGTATCTATTGTGAAAAAAATATATTCACTTATATGGAAAAATAATTCATGAAATATATATATGATAATAAAATTTGATATCATTGAAATACATAATATGAATTAATTATTGTACCTTGATTCTGAATTTAAAGAATCATTAAGTTCAACAGAATAGTTTATGTAATCTATGGTTGTGTGAGGTGATTTTTCACAAAAAATATTCATCATTTTAGTAAAAATTCCACAATGAATATACATTATATTATGGGTAAATGATTGATTTCGGAGGTCCAATTATACAAATAATAGGGTTTGGATTCAAATTACGTTTTTTTTGGGTATTAAAAAATGTAAACAAATAAATAAATGACCATATAGAGAAACGTTTAATTATAATGTTTAGAATTTGATCCTTGGGGATCACGAATCCATAGTTCAATTTCCCAAAGATTGTCTGTAAATTTCTATTGCAGATAATAGAATTGTAAAAATGTGTGGTGTTTATAACATTGGGATAATGTACCCAAAGTTTTCTATCCCAAATTTCTTCTTTCTATTTGTATTTTATTTCAAACAAAAAACCCAAAAAGAAGAAGAAAAAATGAGAAAAACATTGAATCATATTCATAAGAATTAATTTGATTCCCAAATAGATCATCCATTTATAATCCCTATGAAAAATATAATGGTCCCCTTGTCTTTTTTGATGCATAAAAATAATCATGGTTAATTGAAATTGGTTTAAATTTAGCAATTGATTTGAACAATGAAAAAATATTGGGATTGGGATATACATGTGAACCTAGATTATGTAAATTTGTTTTGATAAGTTTCATTAATTTTTGACATGATGGATTTTTTGATTATTTTATATTAAAAAAAATTTGGAAATGGGATTTTATTTTCATATCTTTTTAGATGCATTTATCTGGGGACAACCAATTTTCAAGTTGGCAATCTGATGGGTCATTGAAATTTTATATTTTCCCTTAAATATAAATGTATATTTTGTCTCTTTAATCCTCCTAAAATATTTGGATAATTAATTTTATAATTTTAACATTACTTCTAATAAAATGTGAAATTCATGTTCAATGTTATTCAATTTGGGTAAAATTAATCATCAACACGGGGAATATATTGGATTCTTTAATATATTATTATTTTCCCTGATATTATTGATAATTGTGTATGGAAATAATTTAATTTTATTATCTATGGATGAATAATAATAGAATATTTTATTTTGGTCTATGGATGCAAAAATTTCTGGAGGAATCCGAATGGACCTTAGGAATATTAAGTTGATTTGAATCCCTCAAATCAATCATAATGAAGATGAAATTTTAACTACAGATATAGAATATTAAGGGGAACAATCATTCAAATATGGATTAGTATAATTCTGAGGTTATTAATTGATTCATGGAGGCCTATGTGGAAGTTCAATTTGAGGGCCAAATTTCATGTCCAAAATAATCAACCCAATATTTGAAACATATAATCAAAATGTCTGACCAAATTGATAAAATATTTTAAATAAATATATTAGAAACCGAATATTAAATATTTTTCATCCATTACCTTCCTAAAAAAGGATATAATCATATTCAAATATGTGTATCAACATGGGGGTGAATATGGATCATATTTTTCATATTCAACATTGAAAATTACACTTTCCTAAATTTCTACCAATATTTTGACTATTTTAATTAATAAGGATTGTATATAATGGTGGAGAGTCTCCAAATGGATCAACTATTTCATATTTAGGGTGTTATTGCTAAACTAATTTGGAGTTAAGGTTTTCTTCTTTTGATTTAAAGTTATATTATCTTTTTGCAATCATGTGTTCTATTTCGCTCTTGTAATTTGTTCGGACCACCATAATTGATTAACAAAACTTCTTCTCAGTATTATATGGTTCTTCCCTTGTTCAAATCTTGTTGATTTTATTTCAAAATCTTGGGAATTAAATCATAAAATAAATTTTGAAATTAATTTCACAATATTTGTGTCTTCTTTATTTCATTATTTTCACTTCATAAATCATGCATCATTTTATCAAATCTGGTCTTACATTGAGGTAATTTAATTAATGGATGGATAATCCTATTACAGGTTGATCCTAGGGAGTCGTGTGGGGATATATTGAATGTAATTTAATGGGAATAAATTATAAAATTATTTCTATGGATTTTTATTTCCTTTTACTAACTTATTTTACTCATAAGCTTTTCTAACATTAATAACTGAACATTTTTTGTTCTTGTATCATCCAATTCCTTGAAGTGATAATGAATTATATCTTATATGTATATTTCTTATTATCCAAGTAATTTTTTAAAGATTAATTTAATGAATTATTTTGGTGAATAATCTCAATTGTTGGAAAAGTTTGGAACTAATGAGATGAAATTTCATACTAAACCAGTTAATTAAATTATATCCCTAACAATAACATTAGTTCAATAAATCATAATTAATTTTTTTAATTCATAAATTTTTGTGTATTACATTAGTTATTTAAATAAATAAATTTTTAATAAAATAATATCTATAAAATTTGAAGGAATTTTCATAGAAAACCCCTACAAAAAAATGAGTGTCTCAATGTTGCTTCTTTGGTCCTTGTGGATTCAATCCCAACATGTACTAAAATAACTAATTTTATATTTAAGGTATATTTCTGTTGGACTAAGTGTTCTTCTCGAGAAGATTTGCAATGATTTTTTTATGAATTCTCATCTATGTCCTATCCTTTGGGGAAAATTGTCTCTATATAAATTATAACTTAACAATTTTATTCTCTATATTTTTTGTATTATTTATGACTAGTTTGACTATAAGAAGTATTGAAACTCTGTATTCCAGTTCTTCTAGTGAAAATTGTAATTGATTATTAAGGCATGTTAATTATGTTTTATTTGTTATTTTTATGATAAAATTTTTTACAAGTTTAGTGATGAGTGGGGCCTACAATTACCTATACACATGATTCATAGATTGGTCAAATGAAACAAAATTGGATGGTTATTTGGTTATAACCTTACCCATTTAAGTATTATGTCTTGTAATGTGGTCACGGGGGTAATTCTAAGGTTCCAATAATTCTGATTTCCATAATTATGATGTTTTTAATTGATTCTTATATTATTTTTTAAATAGTTATGATATCAATGGTTAAGTTTCAATCTCATGGGATTATTTATGTGGAATTATTTGATCATAATATATTCATTTCATATTATTCATATCTTATTTATCATCTATTATAGGTATTTCCTTACTAAAAATATTATATCACTAATTTCATTTGATTTCTATCCCTATGATTCTAGGATATATACTAATAATTATATAAAAGGATATTCTCGGAATAAATATTATTTTTTCAAGTAAAATAAAAGGTAGAATTTTACTTTTTCAAATTTATTATTATATTCATGTATGAATCATGTTTTTGGAGACTATTATACTAATATGTTATCTTGTATTTTATCAGATTTAACTGGTGGAAGTAAAATAATGTAACAAAGGAATATATATCCTTCTACGGTTGGGTTCATTAAAAGGGGTTTCCCTATCTCTAGTCCGAGAGGGTTGGTCATTCTCTTTTCAAGGTCCAACTGTTGTGAAACATATTATGGAAAAATAGAATTTTTTTTATTTCCTATCTATATGAGGCATTGAATGGACTTTTATATATGGGAACTCCCATCATAAAGATATTTTTAATGGAAAATATGAGGAATAGGGAGGTCATGGCATGATATGGGAGGCCACACTAAAAAAAATCATGTGGTCACTCTCTTTTATATTATTTTACCCATACATAAGATTATTAATATAGTAAAATTATTTACTAAAATAGGTCATTACATGATATATTTGTGGCACACTAGGATATAGGCGTCTAATGGTTTTCATGCTATAAATGTAAGATTCATTCTATATTATGACATAACAAATTTATCATGATTCTTCTCGGGGGTGGTGTGTCACAATGTATCCAATAATATTACACCATGAAAAGTTTTATCCATATTATCTAATATATTTCATAATTGATAAAATAAAATATAAATAGGGGAATTTAATATTTTACTTGTGAATCATGGGAAAAACCTCTCCTTAATAATACCTTTTACGAGATCCTCTCCTTTCACCTCTCATTCCCTACTAATTGATTCATGTGGATCATTTCATAGGAAATAATTGATAAGTGGTATTATTTTTTCTTTGTGGATATGAAATACTCCTCTTCTTATTTCTATTCTTTCCATAAGTCCATAGAATCACAATGTTCCTATTTTAAAAAAACCATGATGTGGGATTTTGATGTTATGAACTTCAAACATTTCCTTACAATATTTTGATGATCGACTATAGATTTCAACAACTATGAGGTATGTGTCTCTACATAATATATATTTACATTTATATCCTTTAGCAGCTGATCTTTTTTGGGATATATTATTGTATTATTGATGAAACTAATTTTTGAGTATCGATTTATATTATTTAAATGTGTATCTTAGCATTATTATTGATGATGATATCGTTAATTTGTATTTTAAATTAAATAATGTTTTAGGAAAACAAGGTGTTTGAGAAAATTCATTATAGAGGTTTCTTAAAAATGGTTTTTGGTGAATTGTTTTAATTGAATTTAATTTCTAAATTTTTTGATATTATTTTTGAGACATGAATTTAAATAGTTATTTTATTTAATATTTAGATATTGATATTTATTTTTACGTGACATTGGTCGAAAGGGTATCACATGGGAAGCATTGGGTATGATTTTGGGTAACAGGATGGGCGTTACACTACTCAGAAAGTGAAATTACTAGTTATTACATTAGATTGTGCTCAATATAGGGGTAAAAACTCAGTGTGACAATGATGTTGAACAATTAATGTAGAAATTATGATTCACATATTGTTCATTTGATAATTCTGAAAGGTTTTAGTTACCCTGATCCTTATATTTTTACAAGACCATTACTTTAGAGATCATGAGATGTGAGGTGTTGTTCTTATATTATATTAATTACATTGATAGTTTATGTAATATCATAATTTTGATTCTTATATTTATTTTTATATAAAATCATTTATGCCTATTTTTGATTATCTATATAAAACAAAAATGTATTTTAGATAGATTTTTAAACATTAATTTTTTTTATAAAATTCTAAATTTTTAAAAATAATTTGATTTCTTAAAATTTTTATAAAACTAATATTAATTTTTTCAAATGGTATATATATTATATATTTTCATGGGGTAATGATGAATGGATTTTTCTTACACCCTATATACATACAATGTATATATTAATACTTGGTATGGTGATCAGTGGTGATCATGGGTCATAAATCATTGGTTGATATGATGAATTATGAGGGATACAAGACCTATGATTTTAGGATGTTGATATATCCACCATCTTGGTATCTTCCTTTTTTAGATTTCTGTTTATATTTTGTTGTATCATTTTACATTCAATTAATAATGTGATAACTTTCTGTTAGTTTTTTGGTTATTCAATTTCATTATTATATATTAAGACATTATTTATTATTTGATTCTTATTCTTGATTTGAATGGGATAGAAAATTAAGGGAACCTTATATAGGATTTTGAAGTGGAAAATGTGAGGTGATTTATGGAATATGAAGGTTAAAATCTTTCCCAATTATTGTGTTTGGTACCAAATAATATTTTTGTTTGTCTATGTGGATCAAGAATACACATTTGGACTTATAAATAGATGTTATTTGGGATATAGCGGGTAAATATAGTCTATTTTTTTAAAATAGTATTAATTAAACATTATTGTTTGAGTAGAAATGGTATCATGGTTATGGGATAATCGAATATCAAATGTTGAGTGTGTGGGAGTTCCATTATAGTTCTTAGTTATGCTCAATCATGTTTTACCATAGTTGGTATTGAATTGTTTCTAGATTAGATCATTTTTAATAGTTATTTATGTTATGGTTTTAATTAATTTATTATTATTATGATCAATTGTGAGAAATTGTTAGATGAAATTCACATGATCACTATTTAAGGATTCATTTTTGATAAGGATGTTTAATGACTTTTAATGGAGAATATATATTTTAGAGTAAGAATGAATGAGCTTTGGAATAATCTTGAAGAGGTTATGTCTACAAGAATGAAGTTACACAATGAAATATTATGTCATGATATAAAGGAGTTATAAGGTTATGAAAAAGGATTGGACTTCAATGTTTAGATGATATTCCATGTTACAATATGTAATAGAATAAAAAATTCTTATAATGTTTTCTATTTTCATTTGTGATAGAAGATCTATAGTCACATCATGACACAATGGGTCATGAGACATATCAGTTATTGTAGATGATACAATATTATATGATTTGATCATGAGGAGGAAGAACAATATTAAAGGATCTGAAATTAATTAGGATCTAGTCTAATTAGATATAATTATAGGCATTATTCCAATTTATGTTGAATTAGGTTGTGGTTTTTTACATATATAATTATGGTGAATTATTTGGACACATTTGATTATTTTCTGTAGTGGTCACGATTATACATAATATTATTTCTTATATCATAACAGATAATTCAATATGTCACTTCATAGATATTATGGCCACACCATTCTGAGGAGAAGTGGGATTCTAAATGATCTATGTTTTTGAAGATGTCCACATCATGTTAGTGGATCATTAATTTGATGGGTTGGTTTGCACCGATTGATATATTGGGATTCCATGTGACTACATAATGGTAAATTATATCATTCCACATTACGAAAGTCAAATAATAATCCTAATGAATTCACTATGATGTTTTGAATTGATTAATTCTATGAAATATGGTGGCAATTTTTTACACACCATGATAATGAATTTCACACCATGATGATTTTTATTTAGGATAATGATAGATTTATATTTCCTATTATTCATGATAATATTCAAGGAATTCAGTTGAATATATTAACTAAAATTCAAGGAGGTATTTGATGGATTATTCTCTATATAATTATAATTAATTAATTACTCATTAAGAGATATAAATATTTATTTTAAAGGGATATAAGAGAGGCATATTATTCTTTATTAAATGAATAATTATAATGGATTTATAAAGAAAAATTAGAGAAACATAGAGATATTGGATGGAGTATTTTTATACATATTTTATAAGGAATATAAGGGATGATTATTTGGATATCTCATTAAATGTTTGTGTATTTAATCAGTGGATGAATGTTGTATAGAATTGGAACACCATTGTTGGTGTAAAATAACTCATTGTTCATCATGATTTTGAAAAAAATACCTAAAGGTAGTGAGTCAAGAAATTGAGTTTTATTTGTTTATTTTCTATGTTACTATGGTTTCCAAACTAGGAGAAAAAAATATCTAATCAAAATATTAACTTTCAAGTAGTGAACTTAGTGTTTCAGGTGCACGACACCTCACAATTTCTTTCTCCTTTTACTACATTATTTTTTGAGCAATATAAATTCTATTTATAGATGTTTTTACTTATCCATTTCTTTGTATCAATTATAAGGGATACGAATTTTCCATAAATTAGTGCATGAATATCAATATATTGGTTATTTTAACAAAATATTGACATATGCTAATTCACTTTTTCTAATGTATACACCTTCCCATGAAAAAAATGGTATTATTGGCTAAGGATCTTAGAAAATTATTCTTACTAACCATTGATGGAATTATTCTTCATTTATAATGGAATTATGATATTAAATGATTTTTTTTATTAGATAACATTGAGTTTCATGACTATTTTTGGTCATTGGCAATCGATGATTACATGTATTCCATAGAAGGGTTGTCTATTAGTACAGAAAGTATATAATTATAAAAAAATCCAACAATAATTTTTCTTGATAGTAATTTAGTAAATGTGTTAGAAGGTTCTTTCGATAACATTATATAAATCATGTTGATAATTTATAATTCTTCACACATAATGTGTGAAAAACATCACAACAACTATGAAAATTATTCCGATGAATCCTATGTAAAATCACATGTTCTTTTGAAAAATTACACAGATAAGAGGATACACTTATATAAATTAGTTAATGCATTATTTTTTAGGTGAAAATCATAGTGGAATATTTTTGGGGAATTAGAGAACTCTTCAATAAATATAAAATCCTAAAGAGTATTTTGAAAATATTTCCACCACATGGAATGGAAAAGGCATCAGTTCATAAAGATGATGAATTAATATTGTCCATGGTAGATACTACTGAATGTACACTTATAGTATATAATCTGAGAAACAAAAGAAATAATTATTTGATAATGGGTAATTCTCCTGAAATTGAATTCATGGTGATGAAGAAACATAGAAAATGAGAATTATATTGAATAAAGGGAGGATAGAGATGTGATATCTTTCCCTTTCTCAACATGTTTATAGAGATATATACGATTCAAAGGAAATCATCCATCTTTTTTTTGTAGAAAATTAATGCATCCCAACAAAAACTTATTAAATAAATTTTTATATAATGATTAATATGATGAACACATAAATAATTCATTTTATGGTGTAGAAGAGATGAGGAATTCAGAAAAAAATTCATTAAAAAATCTATTCTAAGACAGTTGTAGTTCAGATTTAGTATAATTGGAGAAAATTGAGAATTATAAATACCTTAGTGATTATATTCCTATGGTTGTCAAATATAGGCTGTAGTTATAGGTTAATTTGAGTGAAATCACTATAATTTAGTGACGAGTATAAGTCAATGACCAACTAGATGTTATTATTTTTTAAATTGATGTTTTGAGGTCATAAATTGAGAAATCAAATTTTATTTTCTGCCATTAGAAATAATGTATATTAAACTAAGAATAAAAATAATATTATTTAATGGTTAATATTTAATATCTAAAATTTTGAAATTATTTAAACATAAAAACGGGAATTTTTATCAATACAAAAATTAAATTGTGGGACCAGATTATTAAGGGATTGATCAGTTTTGTGAAAAGAGAGTTTAAAAAAGATAAACGATATCAAAAGAGGGTTCATATTTATGAAATTAATGCTTACTGATCAAAAAGTATTTCTAATTACTAAAATGACTGTATCACTATTATAATTTTTAAAAATTACATTATGTTCAATAACATATCTGACACAAGTCACTGACCATAAAAAACCACTGAAATAAATTATCATTATAACTTATTAGTTAAATTGGTACGTCGAAATTAGATTAAATAATTTATGAAATGTATATATTAAAATTTCATACTCAATATAAACGTGTTTACAAATTCTCTTTAAATAGTCACTCAATTTATAGTAATGTCATTAAAAATCTGTTTTCGTAATAAAATATTTTATTTTGTTTTTGTGGGATAATTTTATAATTAAATTAAATAAATTAAATAAATTTTATTTTTAAAATCATCATATCAATGTTAACATTGGGTGAAATGTTTTTATTTTTTAGGAAATTTTAAATTATCAATAAGTAGTGAAAAAAAAATTTTTTGGTAACTTTATCATTTCATTTCAACAATTTATAAAATTTAAATCTCCAAATATTATTTAAATTTGATTTCAAGTAATAAAATTTTATTCAGTTATAATAAATTTATTTAATAAATTTGATTCATCTTTTTAAAGTATTTTAGTAAATGTTTTTTTGGTCATAAAAAAACATTTTTCTTAAAAATATTTTAATATAAAAAATGTTTATATATTTTTGTAACAAAAAATAAATTCTAATGTGGAATTATTTAAATTAAATTTATGGAATATATTTTTGCCAATAATAATTTAAATTCATATAATGATTAACACTAGTTATTGAGTTAATAAAAAATAACGTGTTCATGGGAAAAAAGATTCTTGATAACTGTTTTTCGACACCTTTAGCTTCATTAATTTTAGAATATATTATACCACTTAGGTGACATGAATTCATTAAAATAAATACTTTATTTTTATTTTTAATATATTATATTATTAAATATTATGAACTTAATTAATTGTCATAATTAATTGTTAAAATAGTTAACAACTTTTGTTGACATAAAAGTTAAAATGCATTTACTGAGATTTAAACAAAAATGTTATGAGTTATAATGTCCAAAAAAATTATACAAATCAAATTTTATATAAATATTTATAATTTATCATATATTATAATTGATAATTTTTTATTTTATAAACATTCCATTTTAAAAAAATGGGTTTAAATTTTTCTTTTCAAAAATCCCATTTGGGACCTCTCCCACATATATAAAAGACCACCCAATCTCTTGAAATTTTAAAACCTAAAAATAATTTTGGATTTAAAAATACATACCGCAATCCATTACTCACATAACTACAAATAACAGACATAACTTTTTTATCAAAAACCACATCATTTAAAGACTTTGGTAAAATTGTAAATATGTCATCCAAAGAAGATGCGTCATTTTTAATCGAGTTTTTTTGTTTTTTATTTATACCCCTTAAAATACTCATCAAACATAATGATATAATAAAACAATTTTCTCCCAAAAAATTATTTTATTATATTAATATAATATCCTAAATCAGTATTTTATTCCATTAAAAGAGAACATAAATAATTTTTTGTCTGTACGGCAAACTACAGCCTCCCAAACCAAATGTAATTCATTTTCTGTCATCACATATCATAGTAGATTATAATAACGAAATTAATATTTTTATATGATATTAATGACAAATTTAAAATTATTTAAAGATGATATATCAATTTATTTTTTCATATCCATTGACTAAAAACTAATTTTGGCATTCGGGTGTTTCTGTGGACTACATTTATCAAAAACCAATGTGGTTTATTTTTCACCACCACATCACATTAAAGATATACATATGTATATTCAATGAAATAATATTGTAGTTTTTAATAATATATTAATTTTTTAAAGAAAAATATTACATAACTTAATTCCATAACAATATTTTAAAAATGGGAACCTTACTCAGGCATACATAATTCCAACCGCCTACATGATCATTAAATTGTTCTTTTTTCATAACTATCATTCATGATTTGTTATAAATGTATAATTTATTTCTAAATATGGTAAAAAATTATTTTCTATAATTCTTGAGAATTTTTAATAATGACATCATTAACCCTTGTCAACATATAAAATTAATTTTTTTGTATAAGTCAAATACACAAAAACATTTGAAGCGGACATAAATGATTAAATAATTTTGTATATAACTGTAATAGAAAAAATGAATGAAAAAATGAACATATATAAGTCTCTTAATAATTAAATAATTTAGAATAATATCATTATTTCATATGATTAATTATATATGAGTTCCTTTGGAATCAAGGTACAAGTTTCTCATATAATATTTACCTCAATGAGACATATTTCATATTTACCACATGTTTATGTTGTGTGATGTATGTACTACAGATGAGATTATTTGATAATTATTTAAATCAAAATTATTCTTATTTAAAAATACATATGAGTTTATCCATTTTATGAGGTTTTGATCTAGAAATTACCTATGAAATAAGGGATTAAATTTCAATTTATTTTTATTATGGATTTTTTATGAACCTTTTTCATTTTATATGTTGTATACATACTTCCTGATTTTATGTTATATCATTAATCCTCCATAATTCATGGAAATATACATTTCATCATGATTTATTACATACAAATAGATTTTAATTGAAGGTAATGGTGTTGTAAATGGTTTCTCTACTCAATGATCTGTCATTGGGTTTCAATGCTTCTTTATTTAATCTATTATAACATTATTGTGTTAGAATTGACATCTAATATTTTTATTAAATATTACCACATATTTCTATGGATATTAATTCATTAAAAAAATAATATCTATTAATTAACTCTCAATTCATTGATATGATCTTTGTATGTGTAATTTTTCGAAAATTCCCTATCTTTAGACCATATGTTCAATAATATGAACTTATCTAGTTTCATGAGGTGTATATACTAAACCGTTGGAATAAAATATCATTAAAATATTTATTTTCATTCTATTTAATCTTATATTTTATTTTATTTTTCATCTTCCATATGATTTCATAGTTTCCAAACAGGAAAATGCATTATGTTACAATAACATTTCATTGGGGGATTATTTATTTTTAATAATATTTTTAAGGAAATAATATGATATTATTTACGTGAACCACATATCATTTCATCTAATGTAATTATTATTTTTTTCACATGATTATTTTCCATTTCCACCATTATTGATTAATTTAAAATCTTGAATTGTTTTTCTAGTGATACATATCATATGACTTTTTTTAGTTTCGTAATATTTCTCTTCTGTATCAATGTTTTCACTATAGTTTTCAAATTTTTGTTAAAAATTAAATCATTGATCAATCTATTTTTAATATTCATTAAATTCATTAAAATGTTTTTAAAAAATATAATTTCTTAAACTTTTCAAATGGGTCACTGTTGAAAAATTTACAAAATGGATGAAAACAGTGTTTATTTTTTTATTACTATAATATATTTATTCACCATCATGTGTATTATTTTAATTCATGTTTTCTTATAAGCTATAAATGATAGTTTCAAATTAATGTATTTTAAAAATATTTTATGAATTTTTAGTTTCTTATTGTGATTTTCAAAGTAAAAAAATTATATTATCCCTAAGACAATTTTTATGGATATTGAATAGTATTTTACTTCATGAACACAAAAAACTATTGATGTTAATTATTTACCACTATTGATTTTATTTAATGATACATTACTCATAATTTAATAGATTAATTCTGATTATATTAATATGGGTTTCATGGAACCATCTACTTTTCCACATGTTAATCATGTTAAAAAAAGGATAATATAATTTTTTTTAGTTTTATAAGCAGAGACATTCATTGTTATCTTTAATTATGTAACAGTTATTGTACATTAAATATTGAGGTATTATCATTATAATATGAAACGAGTGATCTAGATACATCCTATATGTATGACACCCTGCCCCTTCATCATTGTCTAGAGAAGGTAGTGAGGTGTTACTTGGCCTTAAGATACGTTTTTAATGTGCCAATAGATGGAAATAAATGTCGAGGGATTAATGAATAAATAGGTGAAATATTTTCCCATGAGATAAACCAACAAAAAAACAATCCATTATTGAAAAAACTACATAATGTGTGTATCATAATAACTCGAGTCCTATATTTCCAAAATACCACTATGTTATTCTATATCAATACCCAAAAAACATTAAAACCATACCATACCAAACCAAAATCAGAGTAATAAGAGGAAGTCTAGAAGATATGACCCCAAAAACTATGTCAAGATCCATTACTCCACACCAAGCTCCATGATGCAAGCACCACAACACCACAAAAGCATCACAACGAACTACTAGAAAAATGATATTCTTTACTCTAAACTATTTCCCATAATAAAACATCTACAAAAGAAACTAAGTTCCCAGGAAGGGGTGAGTAATAATACTCAGTAGGATTTCCCCAAATAACTTCCCAACACCTGACACTAGGAATGAACAATTAGCACGTTTGTATAAAAATATTTATATAAAATGTCAAATAGTTCAACAATTATTGATGAGCCAAAATTCCTATACCAATACACAATTATACAAACCATGAAAACCAAGGGAAATCCAAAAAACCATTCAATAATAAATTCCCCATTCCAAATTCGCACAAAACTTTTTATCTTGCATAACAACACACAACATGGAAACAAATATAGTTAAACTTATCATCAAATCCCATTTACTACTTCCCCAATCATGTTGTACATCCCAACCTCTTATCCTTAATTATGGCCCATCCATACACTCTCCATCTTCTTTTTATAGTGTCACTCCCCACCGACATCACATAATTCTAATTAGAAACATAACATGCACATACCAATAAAATTTCGTATAACACACCAAGGCCACAACAACATGTGAATAACCATTTCATAATTAAACATTATGTTGTATCATCATCCATGTAAGATCACATTCCAATAAAATGACCAGTTTTTTTTTGAAATCACTAATCTCAATCACTTTCAATAAACCAAACCATGTTACTGACTTTAAAATATACATTTAAAATACAAAAACAATAACATTTCACTGAAAACCCCCTCCCCCCCCCTCAACACAATACATTACTTTGGTATTTCTAAACAATATTGAACATCCAAAATCACAAATTAATTAAATAAACCCAAAATAATTGGAATAGTACATATATTTATAACAATGTGGAGTTGAGAGAGAAGCCACCTACTTTTTAGGGTTCTAGTGAAATTGAATCACAAGAAACCGCACCAGAAATCCAGGAAAATACTCCAACAAAAGAACTCTAGATCACCATACTAATATTCAATAGGAGTTAATATCAATATATAATGGAACAAAAACCCATGATCAAAACACAAAATTTTTGGATATTCAAAATAGAGAGAGAGAGGGAAGTGAAGATTATATAATAATTGAAGCAAAAAAAGAGAGGAGACATACCCAAGCTGAACTACCATCAAACCACTAAGACACTGCTTCTATTTTCTTAAACAATGGGTGGGAGAGCCCCTTTATCCCCTGAGATCTTGGAATCCCATGTATGGATTATATGGGTGGATAAAATAGAGAGTTAGGGAAAATTCCGACTAACCATGTTTCAAAAAATCTAATTTTAATGGGCCACATAGTTTTTCAAACTGTTCGCTAACTGTGAAGATGCTAAATTCCAAATAGTGGAATATCACATTCTTACTAGGGATTCATTCATTGATTCTCCTAACTGTTTTATAACTGTGAAGCCTTTAAAAGGCCTCTAAAACAATCCAAATCCTTTCCAAAATCTCTCATACTATCCAAAACATTACCCAAAAACATCATATACATAAAAATGAATAAAAAAGGGTCTCACACATCAAACCAGGGGGTGATACCTTCAATGAACCATTGCAATTTCCATCCTCGAAATTTAGTGAACCATCAATTTTATAAAAGAGATAGGGTCATTGCATGACCATCACTTTCTCGCTCTCCCAAGTCTCCTCCTAAATATGACCATGATACCACATAACGAGAACTAGGCCAATTCTCCTCCAATGCAAAACTATCTATTTCTTATCCACAATCCACACTATCACATGAACCAAAGAAGAATCGAGAACCACATCAACATTATCCAATAGAATCATATTGTCATGATCCAGATGATACTTTTTGAACTTCAAGACATGGAACACATTGTGCACTGCACTAAACTGTGGTGGAAAATCCAACCGATAAGTCACCTCTCCAATATTATCTAGTATTTAAAATAGGGTAGTATACCTCGGAGATAATTTACCACACTTTCCATAATGACGACGTCCCATACTAGGAGAGATTATAAAAAACACATGATAACCCAACTAGAAGGATAAATGTCATCGATTATAGGCCGTATATGATTTCTGATGACTCTTTGTTGGATCCATCATATTCCTAATCAGCTTGATATTTACGTATTCTCTTAGAGAAGGTTCGGTCCAACCATTTAAGTCTCTTCTATTTCCAACCAATATAGTGGATAATAAAATGGTCTCCCATAGAATGCTTAAAAAAATCCATATTTATTGATGCTTGATAACTATTATTATAGGATAAATTCCCCAATAACATGTTCTACTCCCATAAACAACCAAAATACATCACACATGCTAGTAGAATATCCTCCAATACTTGTGTGATACTCTTGTATTCACCGTACATATGAGGATGATACATTGAGCTCGTGATCAACCATTACCCATGGGCTTACTGCAAGGATTTCTAGAAATGAGATGTGAACCTCAGAGCTCTATCTGATAGAATTGAAACTGGAACACGATACCTCTTTACAAAATCCAAGATATAGATTTTGGAATGATCCTCCAAATAATGAGATTCACAAATTGGGATGAAATGGGAAGAATTTTTGAGTCGATCAACAATCACCCATATGGTATCGTGCTCCCTAACCGTTCTCGGGAGACCTGTAAGAAAATACATTACTATTTGTTCCCACTTCCACACTGGAATAGGAAAAAATAACAATATTCCTGCTAGATGCTAATGTTCTTCATTAAATTTTGAAAATTCAATAATATCTATGAAAACTCGACCACATTCATTTCAATACCATCTCACAATATCTACACATTCAACGCCTTATAAATTATCTAAAATCAATGATGAATATCCCACCTAAAATTTTGATAATCACTGAGATGTTATTATTTAAAATCCATTTTTAACACCATACTTTTCCAAAAACACAAAACAAAATTCCCATAAACTTCATCACCCTCAATAGTTACCCACCATTGAGTTTCGAACTCATCATCAAACACTCAGAATCAGATGCATGTGCCTCTACAACCATTCCAACCAAGTCAGGAACCAACACAACTGGAAATAAGACAACTCTGTCACACCATTCCTCACATTCCAACAATATGTTGTCTATTACCGGCATCAACTACCACTGATCTAATGTCTTTTTACCACCTAAGAATATTATTTCTATCATAATGTGTCTGCCTCCAAATTTCCCTCACCTGAGTTGTTCATTATGTCAAAATCTGACATCTGGATATAAAACATCTATCTCCTTTTGTTCATGTTAATATTTTTGTTATAAAATATGATTTAAAATCATCTGATTTGTAAACACCATGAAATTTTCACCGATGAGTGAATGAATCCCCATTTTCAAAGCATGAACCATTATCACCAACTCCATATCATGTGTTGGTTTGTTCTTCTCATTTAACCACAACTTCTGTGAGCCATATGCAACTATTTTTTCCCCAGGAAAGAGAACACACCCCAACCCTAATCCGGATGCATCACAATACACCATGTACCCTATATCTATTCTTGAAAAACAATGATTGGTGATGATTTTAGGTTACCCATTAGCTCTTCAAAATATTTCAGACACTACTCACCCCATTGAAATGGAACATTACTCCTTGTAAAAGCTATCATTAGTGAGGCCAATCAAGAGAAATAATGAAAAAAATGTTTAAAATAGCTAGCATAACAAAGGATGTAACACCCCAAGCTTCTATGGTACGCTTCTCATTGAATAATGTGATAGCTTTTGTTGTACGCAACACCGAGTTCTAACACACTATAACCAATCAAACTAGCCGTTATGAACAGTAATACATACTTTTTGAAATTATATATATTTTATATTTCAAAATGGAATTCATTTTTGGTTTCTTAATATCGAATTTATCCTAAGATGAAATTTTGGTACTTTTCAGATAACTTTAATATTTTGATGAATAGTGAAAATTACTAAATTTTAATTAAAAACAAATTTTTTAAACAAAATAATTAATAGTGATAAATTATGAATTTGAGTGGTTTTAATGTATATTTAGAATATATTTTTACCATTTAATATAATTTTGGTCATTGGACATAATTTCACAATTAAACCGAACATAAACAAGTGTCAATCTTTTGATAGTTATTATCTCTTAAAAACACGCTTTTTGTTTTGACAGCGGGAATTAATTTTAAATTAATTTCTGCCACTTCTGTGTTTTAAATTTAGAAAAATGGATTCCATATTTCGAATCAGTATGTCCAAATTGTGTAAATAGGTAACTTTTATTTTTAGACATTTTGAATAATTACTGTGGTAAATATTTTATTTACCATGGTTAAAGGTAAATCCGGTAAATAAGGGTTAAAAAATAATATTATAATAATACTAAATTACCCTAAAACGTGTCCTAGCCTTATTGGTTGATACATGTTAGACCATAGGCATCTTTGGGTCGATTCTGGGACCCCATGGTGCCACTTGTAGGTGATAGGGACACTTTTTTTTAATTAAGTTAAAATGAATACAAAAATGACACAAGCATATATGTTTTAGAAAAACAATTATTACATAGGGATATATATGTTGGATTTTAGATTATAAATATTCATTAGAAAGATAACAAATGTTCCTACATAATGATATTTTATTTATATTTTTTAGACATTAAATAATTTAATTTATTTATGAGACAATGATGATGTAGTAATTACTATAATAGTGCAAAATTAAAATAATTGATATTATAAATACCCAAATAAATATAATATGAAACTTTTAATGAATTAAACTAATTTTTGAGAATAATATGATATATTATTATTGATTTAATTGACTTTTTTAGAAGTAATCAATCTGTTATGAGTTTCAAAAAAAAAGCAACTATTGAATAGTGTCAAAATTGACATAAAAGAGTTCTTAAAACAAATATTATATTATTAATTGATATTAAATTCCTAAAAATCTAAGGTTCGGCCAAGAGACTTATATCATGATAGTTGCGTCATTAATGGACCACTTGGGGGTCGCTTGGATGTATATAGAAAGTTTATTAACCATATTATATAAAAATACAAAGAGACATTGTAAAAGTGAAACTAATTAACTAAGAGTTAATACTTAAAGATAAGGTTAATATAATGACCCAAACCTATCTAAATTCTATTTTATGAGTTTTTTTAGACCCATACACACCTTAAAAGTTAAATAATAAACTTTTTATCCATTATAAACCGAATATGAATTTATTATAAATTAATATTTCTAGCTTTTCCAAAGGTGCCCCTCACCCATCTTATAAAAGGGTACTCCTCCTTCTCATTTCTTCACACCTTCAAAGCCTTTTGGTTCGGCCAAACTCTGCCCAAATACTCTCACAAATTCCCTCAATACAACCTAGAGTCTTTAGTTTGATCAGAAAGCCTACGTAAGGAGCCCTTTTGATCAAATCAAAAGGAAGAACCCGAAGAAGAGGTAATGATTTCACCAACCTTTTCCAAGTTCCTTTCTTCTTCCACTTCTTCTTCCTTTGTTGTTAACATTATAAAATAATAACTCCAGTATCTTATATATAATGTGATGTTATTATAAATATGGTACAACCATATTCAGTATTCTATCCACCCTTTGAATAACATGTCACCATACGTGCGTACGTACGGCTTACCGTCTCCACGTCGTGGTGTAATTGTTATTCAATATATTATTATTTGGATGGGTATAATAATGATATGTAACTCATGTAAATAATAAATATAACATGTTATTGATTCTTTATATATTATATAACATCCATTTATATATTATTTTAAAAGAATGATATTGTCGCTCGTGCGTACGTACGGACTACCGTCTCCACGAACGTGATAAGATTCATTCTCCATCGTATCCATTCAAGTATAATTATCATTTGATGATTTAAAAATAATGTTTAAGAACTTGATATAATTCTGGATATGAATAATATAAAACCTATCCATTATAAACATGTCTTACGTAACAAAACATATAAAAGAAAACAAGTAAGTTAACACCCGAAACAACGATAATACTAAGATATTATTATCAAATCAATATTAGAAGATCATATATGATATCATATTAATGTATATGATTCTTGTATAATTTAATAACAATTATTTCACCATTATACAGGAGGTTAACCTACCCCAACCAAAGAAAAGTACAAGGTAAGGATTATTTCACAATCTCTTCATTATCCGAGGTTGTTTATATGTAATAATCTACTGGGATCTCTTTATCATCCACATCCATGTTTTCTTAAAAATGTATTTCAATAAATTTTTATTATTTACAATAATATGGGTTAAAGTCATTTATACCCTTGTTTGACTTTTTATAAGAGGAATATTTTCATCGTTTTTAAAACAAGGTCCTTTTTAACCTTTTCGACAAAATTAAGGTAAGAATGTTTTTTTAACTTATACGGCGGGTGCGGTTATTTTCCGCCGTTATAAAATTTTCAAAGATTTCCTTAAAATCTTATAAGAATATTTTCAAAGAAAATTTTTTATTTTATATGGCACTTAAATGATTTCAAAAATAGAAAGAGATATTTCTCTAAAAAGAATTTTGATTTCATCTATGTCAACATCCTTTGATGGATTTAACGGTTATTTGAAATTGATTTATTATGATACAAAAAATCTATATTATATTGAAGGTTTTGTGATATGTTTGACTGTGGATGTGCTATTTTTATACCATTCATAGTTTATGGTGAAATTATTGAAATTTCGTATGCTAGTTTTAATACGAATGTTTATGTTATGTTTAAACCTTTTCATATTGGAATTCATTGGACTTAATATGTGATGGGAGGAGCCCGCTATAGCTCCTCGATGCATCGGTAGGTCTCATGAGACAAACGAGTGTCTTGGCACAAGGCCTTGACAAAATCTTATTTGTAGTCTTGGCACGAGGCCTTGGCTATGTGGTTATGATAGTCTGGCATTATGCATTCCAACATTATGAAAGTGGTTATTGATATTGCATTTGATTATTCGATTAGTAGAATATCCATGTGAACAAGTAAATGGCATTATTTCATTTTACTTTTTCCATACTATGTTGAATTTCAAGTTTAAAAGGCTTTTTTAGTAATGCATTGCCTTAAATGTTTATGCCTATTTTGAATGTTCCGCTATATTGTTGTCCTTACTGGGCATTTGAGCTCACCCCTTTTCTATGTATTATTTTTTTCCCAAGAAGTGATGAAGTAAATTATGAATGACCTGCAGGGATATTATGTGGGGATATGAGTGTGGATTATGGAGACAATATGTTGTTGTAGTATTTTTTCATTTTATGATGTAATGTAAGACTTATGAATATATCTAGTGTTTCCAAGGCTGCTAAACCAATCGTTATTTCGAGATTTGATCTTTCTTGTGATCATGCCAATGTTATATAATAATGCACCGACTCTGGGTAACTAGGGTCGGGGCATTAAAGTTAGTATCAAAGGATGTTTAGTACAAACCTTGGAAGATAGATTTAGATAAACTCTGATTAGAGCACGTAGACCTAAGATGAACTTTGAGGATTAGTATAGAAGAACTTCCCAGAATTTTGTTATTGTAGAGATTTTGTGAGTTTTCCGAGCAATACATCCCTGTCTGGATATGAGCAGGTAGAGGCGGCTCTGGCATAGATGTACCTAGGTGTAAAACCCAAAAACACCGCTTTGAGCTAGTCTCGAACGAGAACTGGTGCACGACAACGGGCCTTGCTGCACTCTTGGTTACGACACTCCCGGGGGATATGCTTAGGATAACTCTCATTTTCGTTACAAATCATTATGAAGGGTTTATGAGTATATACTTCCTCAAAGAAAACATTTTTATGATTATGGATTATATCCATAAATAGTTCAATTTATGTTAAGTGTTTTATAAGTATGGGATTATGTATTTTGATTCATAAACTGATCTAGTTTATGCCATTGTTTAGAAATGGATCCTAGTGGAAGAAATGGAAACCGTATCAATGCACGCACTCCATGTAGGTATTTCCCTCCTGCTCAAGATAATTATAGTGGGGCCGGTGATGCAACTGGTGCCGATCAGCTAATCACCATACTGGGACAACTTACTCAGGTTATGAATAATAACCTTACCCATATGGAGCACCCTGATCCACAGTGTGGAGGATCAATTTTAGATTGATTCATGAGGAAACAACCACCAACGTTCAATGGGAGTACAAATCCATTAGTAGCTGAGCAATGGATAAATTCCCTAGAGAAAATATTTCAGGCTTTGGGGAGCAGTGAAAGGGAAAAAGTTATCATGGCAGTTTACCGCCTCACTAGAGATGCTAATCAATGGTGGTCATTGATTAAAAACATGAAGGAATATGATGAAGTATCAAATATGTAATGGAGGGATTTCAAAGATCTGTTTTTGTAAAAATACTTTCCTCGCGACCATCGAGCAGATATGGAAAGGCAATTTTTGAGTCTGAGACAAAAGGAGGATGAGAATGTCACAAAGTATGAGGCTAAATTTACAAGGTTAGAAAGGTATGCTGGAGATTATATACGTAACCCAAGAAGTATGATTGATCATTTCTTTGATGGGTTAAAACCATTTCTTCATCGAGCATTAGTCTCACAATCCTTTTCGTCGTACGAAGACATTGTCTCATGTGCTATCAAGACCGAAAATGAATTCTGTAAGTCTTATGACTTTAAAGAAAAGCAAGAGAAGAAGAGACCTGCGGATCAATCTGGGAATGGAAATAAGGGGAAGAAGGGAAAGGTTGAATATCCATCTTGTGGTAAATGGGGGAAGAAACATCCTGGTACTTTCTTGAAGGGAATGGGAGCCTGTTACAAGTGTGGTGAAAAGGCCACCAAGCTCGTGAATGTAAGGGGAAGAAGGAAGCTACCAACGTTCAGTGCTACAATTGCAGGGATATGGGGCATTATGAAAATGAATGTCCTAAGTGTCAGGAGAACATACCTCAAAAAAGGCCAAGGGATCAAGGCCAGGCTTATGCTATCACTACTGCTGAGGTAGAAGCTTCGAAAGATGTAGTGGAAGGTAATTTAATGGTTTCCTCAAGTTTAGCAAATGCATTATTTGACTCTGGATCATCGCATTGTTTCAAATCTTCATTTTTTTCTATGAAAATTAGATATTTCCATTTTGATTTAATAAGGGATTTGTCAGTTAAAACTCCTAAGGGAAGTATCATTGCAACAATGTTTTGTGAATCAGTCCCCATTACAACACATAAATGTTCTTTATCTGCTGATCTCATCGTCATACCTATGATTGAGTTTGATATAATCCTTGGTATGGATTGGCTTTCGGACTATGATGCGAAGATTTATTGTAAGAAGAAAGAGGTTACGATTCTTGATGATAATCATAAGGAACACCTTATCTTTAGAGCATAATCGTCACCACCTAATTCTTATTTAGATCCACCCTCAATTGATGAACTAAATTCAATTATTGGGGAGGAAGAGAATTAAATAACTGTCGGTGAGGAAAGGAATGTTCAAATAGAGGATCTTCCTGTTGTGAATGAATTTGTAGATGTATTTCTGGAAGATTTACCTGGACATCCTCTAGAACGAGAAGTTGAGTTTTCCATTGATTTGATTCCTGGTTCAAGGCCTATATCGAAGACCCCTTATAGAATGGCCACTGTAGAATTAGTTGAACTAAAGAAAAAACTAGAGGAATTGAGTAATAAGGGATTTATTCGCCCTAGTGTTTCTCCATGGGGAGCCCCTGTTCTTTTTGTTAAAAAGAAAGATGGATCTATGAGGTTATGTATCCACTACAGGGAGATCAATGCTATAACGATAAAGAACACGTATCCCCTACCTCGTATTGATGATTTATTTGACCAACTGCATGGAGCTCAATACTTTTCAAAGATTGACCTTCGATCTGGATACCATCAGTTGTGTGTGAAGAAGGAAGACATTCTGAAAACAGTATTTCGAACCAGGTACTGGCATTACGAGTTTACTGTAATGCCGTTTGGATCGACTAATGCACCCTTTGTATTCATGGATCTGATGAATAGAGTTTTCAAGGAGTATCTCGATGAATTTGTGGTGGTCTTTATTGATGATATCTTGGTATACTCCAAAACCTACGAAGATCATGAAAATCACTTGCGCATTATCTTGAAGACTCTGAGGAGGCATGAATTATATGGGAAGTTTAGCAAGTGTGAATTCTAGCTTCAGGAGATTTCTTTTCTTGGCCATATTGTCTCTAATGATGGAATCTCTGTCGATCCTTCTAAGACCAAGGCAATCCAAGAATGGCCAGCACCTACGAGTATAACTGAGGTACGTAGTTTTATTGGTTTGGCAGGTTATTATCGACCTTTCGTCTAGAATTCTTTTTGATTGGCTAACCCATTAACGAAGCTCACACGTAAAGGGGTTATATTTGTTTGGACAAAAGAGTGTGAAAAATGTTTCGAAGAACTGAAGAGAAGATTAGTCAATGATCCTATATTTACTCTACCATCGTGGAATGATGGGTTATTTATAGTGATGCATCAAAGAAAGGACTTGGTTGTGTCCTTATGCAGAATGATAGATTTATTGCCTATGCATCACGACAGTTGAAAATTCATAAACAAAACTATCCTACTCATGATCTCGAGTTAGCAACTGTGATCTTTTCTTTGAAGATATGGAGGCACTACCTCTATGGTGAAAAATGTGAGATTTATACTGATCACAAGAGTTTGAAGTATATTTTCTCACAAAAAGAACTCAACATGAGGCAAAGGAGATGGCTTGAATTGCTCAAGGATTATGATTGTATGATACACTACCACCCGGGGAAAGCAAACAAGGTGGCAGATGCTTTGAGTAGAAAAGACCATGGAGTTTTGAACAATATGAGAATTGAAAGGGATCCAATTTTCATGGATCTAGTGAAGATGGACATGGGAATAACCAAGGAAGGTGAAACATCAATGCTTTTTCAAATGGTTTCCAAACCATCTTTACTAGAAAGGATTAAGAGTTCTCAGACCGATGATAAAGAATTTCAAAAGAAGATTAAAGCTATGAATGATGGGAGATTGAGAGACTTTGTGTATGAAGATGGAATTTTGAAATTCGGGAAGAGACTTTGTGTTCCCGATATACCTGATCTAAAAAGGGAATTGATGGATGATGCCCATAGTTCCAATTTCTCTATACACCCTGGGAGCACCAAAATTTATAGAGATTTGAAGGAACATTTATGGTGGTACAACATGAAGAGGGAGATTGACGATTTTGTGTCAAGATGTATGGTTTTTCAACAAGTGAAAGCTGGAAGGCAACAGCCTGGAGGAGTCATGCAACCTCCTCCCATACCGGAGTGGAAATGGGACAATATTACGATGGACTTTGTCATGGGGCTACCAAAGACTCCTAGAAAGAACGATGCAATATGGGTTATTGTTGATCGTCTTACCAAGTCTGTACATTTTCTTGCTATAAGAGAAGATCTACCCCTGGAACGTCTAGCAAGACTATATATTAATGAAGTTGTGAGACTTCATGGAGTACCCCTATAGATTGTTTCTGATCGTGATCCCCATTTTACTTCAAGATTTTGGAAAAGTCTTCAGAAATCCCTAGATACTGAACTTCATTTGAGCACTACTTACTACCCTCAGACAGACGGACAATCAGAACGGACTATTCAAACCTTATAAGACAAGTTGAGATCTTTCTCACTTGACTTTCAGGGTATGTGGGATCAATATTTACCACTGGTAGAATTTTCCTATAACAATAGCTTCCATTGGAGTATTCAGATGGCACCATATGAAGCGTTATACAGAAAGAGATGTCTTACACCAACCTGTTGGGATGACGTTGGTGAAAGAAAACTTGTAGGCCTAGAACTGGTGGAGGAAACGGTGGAAAAGGTGAAGTTAATCCAAAATCACATTAAAGCAGCTCAAAGTAGGCAGAAGAGTTATGTCGATAATCGAAGGATGGATTTGGAATTTCAAGTCGGTGATCATGTTTTCCTGAAGGTATCACCATGGAAGGGAGTCATATCTTTTAGTAAGAAAGGTAAATTGAGTCCCAGGTACATCTGACCTTTCGAAATTCTAGAACGAATTGGGGTTGTGGCTTACAGATTGGCAATGCTGCCAAGTCTCTCCAAAGTTCACGATGTGTTCCACGTATCTCTGTTGAGGAAATACATTCCTGACCCAACGCATGTACTCACCTATGAGGAATTAGAACTGGAACCCGATCATTCCTATTGTGAAGAGCCCGTCAGGATTCTTGATACGAGAGAACAAGTACTAAGAAACCGTACGACGCGTCTGGTAAAAGTTTTGTGGAGAAACCATAAGATGGAAGAGGCATCGTGGGAACCCGAGGAACTTATGATGAAGAACCACCCGAGTCTTTTCATATGGTAGTATTCTAGAAATTTTGAGGACTAAATTATTTGAAGGAGGGGAGAATGTAACATCCCAAGCTTCTACGGTACGCTTCTCTTTGAATAATGTGATAGCATGTGTTGTACGCAACACCGAGTTCTAACACACTATAACCAATCAAACTAGCCGTTATGAACAGTAATACCTACTTTTTGAGATTATATATATTTTATATTTCAAAATGGACTTCATTTTTGGATTCAGAATATCGAATTTATCCTAAGATGAAATTTTGGTACTTTTCCGATAACTTTAATATTTTGATGAATAGTGAAAATTGCTAAATTTTAATTAAAAACAAATTTTTTAATCAAAATAATTAATAGTGATAAATTATGAATTTTAGTGATTTTAAAGTATATTTAGAATATATTTTTACCATTTAATATAATGTTGGTCATTGTACATAATATCACAATTAAACCGAACATAAACAAGTGTCAATCTTTTGATAGTTATTATCTCTTAAAAACACTCTTTTTGTTTTGACAGCGGGAATTAATTTTAAATTAATTTCTGCCACTTCTGTGTTTTGAAGTTAGAAAAATGGATTCCAGTTTTGGAATCAGGATTTCCAAATTGTGTAAATAGGTAACTTTTATTTTTAGACATTTTGAATAATTACTGTGGTAAATATTTTATTTACCATGGTTAAGGGTAAATCTAGTAAATAAGGGTTAAAAAATAATATTATAATAATACTAAATTACCCTAAAACGTGTCCTAGCCTTATTGGTTGATACATGTTCGACCATAGTCACATTTGGGTCGATTTTGGGACCCCATGGTGCCACTTGTAGGTGATAGAGACACTTTTTTTAAATTATGTTAAAATGAATACAAAAATGACACAAGCATATATCTTTTAGAAAAACAATTATTACATAGGGTTATATATGTTGGATTTTATATTATAAATATTCATTAGAAAGATAAAAAGATTTCTTACGTAATTATATTTTATTTATATTTTTTAGACATTAAATAATTTAATTTATTTATGACACAATGATGATGTAGTAATTTCTATAATAGTGAAAAATTAAAATAATTAATATTATAAATACCCAAATAAATATAATATGAAACTTTTAATCAATTAAACTAATTTTCTAGGATAATATTATATATTAGGATTGATTTAATTTACTTTTTTTGAAGTAATCAATCTGTTATGAGTTTCAAAAAAATGGAACTATTGAATAGTGTGAAATTTGACATAAAAGAGTTCTTAAAACAAATATTATATTATTAATTGATATTAAATTCCTAAAAATCTAAGGTTCTGCCAAGAGACTTATATAATGATAGTTTCATCATTAATGGACCACTTGGGGGTCTCTTGGATGTATATAGTATGTTTAGTAACCATATTATATAAAAATACAAAGAGACATTGAAAAAGTGAAACTAATTAACTAAGAGTTAATACTTAATGATAAGGTTAATATAATGACCCAAACCTGTCTAAATTCTATTGGTTGAGTTGTTATCGACCCATCCCCACCTTAAAATTTAAATAATAAACTTTGGTGCCATTATAAACCGAATATGAATTTATTATAAATTAATATTTCTAGCTTTTCCAAAGGTGCCCCTCACCCCTCTTATAAAAGGGAACTCCTCCTTCTCATTTTTTCACACCTTAAAAGCCTTTTGGTTCGGCAAAACTCTTCCCAAATACTCTCCCAACTTCCCTCAATAAAACTTAGAGGCCTTAGTTTGATCAGAAAGCCTACCTAAGGAGCCCTTTTGATCAAATCAAAATGAAAAACCCGAAGAAGAGGTAATGATTTCACCACCCTTTTTCCAAGTTCCTTTCCTCTTCCACTTCTTCTTCCTTTGTTGTTACCATTCTAAAATAATAACCCCAGTATCTTATATATACTGTGATGTTATTATAAATATGGTACAACCATATTCAGTATTGTATCCACCCTTTGAATAACATTTCACTATACGTGCGTACGTACGGCTTACCGTCTCCACGTCGTGGTGTAATTGTTATTCAATATATTATTATTTGGATGGGTATAATAATGATAGGTAACTCATGTAAATAATAAATATATCATGTTAATTATTCTGTATATATGATATACCATCCATTTATATATTATTTTAAAAGAATGGTATTGTCGCTCGTGCGTACGTACGGACTACCGTCTCCACGAACACGATAAGATTCATTCTCCATCGTATCCATTGAAGTATAATTATCATTTGATGATTTAAAAATGATGTTTAAGGACTTGATATCATCCTGGATATAAATAATATACAACCTATCCATTATAAACATGTCTTACGTAACAAAACATATAAAAGAAAACAAGTAAGTTGACACCCAAAACAACGATAATACTAAGATATTATTATCAAATCCATATTAAAAGATCATATATGATATCATATTAATGTATATGATTCTTTTATAATTTAATAACAATTATTTCACCATTATACAGGAGGTTAACCTACCCCAACCAAAGAAAAGTACCAGGTAAGGGTTATTTCACAATCTCTTCATTATCCGAGGTTGTTTATATGTAATAATCTACAGGGATCTCTTTATCATCCACATACATGTTTTCTTAAAAATGTATTTCAAAACATTTTTATTATTTACAAGAAAATGGGTTAAAGTCATTTATACCCTTGTTTGACTTCTTATAAGAGGAATCTTTCCGTCGTTTTCAAAACAAGGTCCTTTTTAACCTTTTCAACAGAATTAATGGAAGAATGTTTTTTTTAACTTATACGGCGGGTGTGGTTATTTTCCTCCATTATAAAATCTTCAAAGCTTTCCTTACAAGCTTATGAGAATATTTTCAAAAAAATGTTTTATTTTATATGGCTCTTAAATGATTTCAAAAATAGAAAGAGATATTTCTCTAAGAAGAATTTTGATTTCATCTATGTCAACATCCTTTGATGGATTTTACGCTTATTTGAAATTGATTTATTATGATACAAAACTTCTATATTGTATTGAAGGTTTTGTGATATGTTTGACTGTGGATGTGCTATTTTTATTCCATTCATAGTTTATGGTGAAATTATTGAAATTTTGTATGCTAGATTTAATACGAATGTTTATGTTATGTTTAAACCTTTTCATATGGGAATGCAGTGGACTTAATATGTGACGGGTGGAGCCCGCTATAGCTCATCGATGCATCGGTAGGTCTCATGAGACAAACTAGTGTCTTGGCACAAGACCTTGACAAAATCTTATTTGTAGTCTTGGCACGAGGCCTTGGCTATGTGGTTATGATAGTCTGTCATTATGCATTCCAACATTATGAAAGTGGTTATTGATATTGCATGTGATTATTCTATTAGTAGAATATCCATGTGAACAAGTAAATGGCATTATTTCATTTTACTTTTTCCATACTATGTTGAAGTTCAAGTTTAAAAGGCTTTTGTTTTAGTAATGCATTGCCTTAAATGTTTATGCTTATTTTTAATGTTCCGCTATATTGTTATCCTTACTGGGCATTTGAGCTCACCCCTTTTCTATGTTTTATTTTTTTCCCTTGAAGTGAAGAAGTAAATTATGAATGACCTGCAGGGATATTCTGTGGGGATATGAGTGTGGATTATGGAGGCAATATGTTGTTGTAGTAGTTTTTCATTTTATGATGTAATGTAATACTTATGAATATATCTAGTGTTTCCAAGGCTACTAAACCAATCGGTCTTTCGAGATTTGATCTTTCTTGTGATCAGGCCAATGTTATGTAATAATGCACCGACTCTGGGTAACTAGGGTCAGGGTGTTACAAAGGAACTTAGTATCTACAAAAAATTCTTTGGTGGTTTCCAAGGTATAATGATCTATATCTTTTCTGGATCAACTGAAAATCCCCTTCATAGAAATAAAATGTCCATAAAAATGAACATCATTTGTTCCAAAGGCACACTTTGACAATTTGGAATACAACAGATGTTCCCTCAAGTCCCCCAACACTATTTCCATGTGTCGATCATGATCCAACCTTTTCTATTAAAGCACTAGTATATCTTCAAAAAATAACCCAATAAAAGAATACATATATCTCTAAAATATATGATTCATAAATTCTATGGAAAACAATGGTTCATTCATTAATCCAAAGGGAAAAACCACATAGACCTAATAGACATATCTAATTTAGAAATATTTTTTTGGAATATCATCCTTCCTCGCCTGTAATTGATGATATCCTAACCTCAAGTCAGTAATGGAGAACCACTAATCTCTCCACAACATGTCTAACAAATCATCAATTCATGGTTGTTCATATCATTTCATTATCATATCTTCATTAAGTCAATGATAATTAATCTAGAGATTTAGTGTAACGCCCCAGCCCCAGTTACCCAGAGTCAGTGCATTATTACATAACATTGGCATCATCACAAGAAAGATCAAATCTCAAAAGACCGATTGGTTTAGTAGCCTTCGAAACACTAGATATATTCATAAGTCTTACATTACATCATAAAAATGAAAACTAAAACAACATATTTTCTTCATAGTCCAAACTCATATCCCCACATACTATCCCTATAGGCCATTCATAAATTACTTCTTCATATCCTAGGAAAAATAAAAAATTTAAAGGGGTGAGCTCAAATGCCCAGTAAGGATAACAATATAGCAGAAAAATTCACAAATAAGATTAAACATTTAAGGAAATGTATAACTAAAAAAATCCTTTTAAACTTGAACTTAAACATAGTATGGAAAAAATAAAATGAAATAATTCCATTTACTTATTCACATGGATATTCTACTAATCGATTAATCACATGCAATATCAATAACCACTTTCATAATGATGGAATTCATAATTCCATACTATCATAACCACATAGCCAAGGCCTCATGCCAAGACTACAAATAAGATTTTGTCAAGGCCTTGTTTCAAGACATTAGTTTGTCTCATGAGACCTACCAATGCAATGAGGAGCTATAGCAGGCTCCACCCGTCACATATTAAGTCCAATGCATTCCCATATGAAATGGATTACACATAACATAAAAATTCGTATTAAAACTAGCATAAAAAATGTAAATACTTCATCCATAAACCATGAATGGTATAAAAATAACTCATCCACAGTCAAACATATCATAAAACCTGCAATACAATATAGACTCTTTTTATCATAATTAATCAACTTCAAATAAGCGTAAAATCCATCAAAGGATGTTGACATAGATGAAATAAAAACTCTTTTTAGAGAAATATCTCTTTTTATTTTGAAATCATTTAAGAGTCACATATTTATAAAATAAAACAATTTATTTGAAAATTTTATTCTAATCTTGTAAGGGAATCTTCGAAGATTTTATAACGGCAGAAAATAACTGCACCTGTCGTATAAGTTAATGAAAACATTCTTACCATAATTCTGCCGAAAAGGTTATAAAGGACCTTGTTTGGAATACGATGGAAAGATTACTTTATAAACCACTTATAAAAGTCAACAAGGGTATAAATGAATTTATACCATAGTCTTTAAAATAGTAAGAATTATTTGAAATACATTTTTAAGAAACAGGGATGTGGATGATAATGAGGTCCTAGTAGATAATCATATATAAACAACCTTAGAAAATGAAGAGATTGTGATATAACCCTTAGCTTGTACTTTTACTTTTTTTGGGGTAGAATAACCTCTTGTATAATGGTTAAATAATTGTTATTAAATTATACAAGAATCATATATATTAATATGATATCATATATGATCTTTTATCATTGATTTGTTAATAATATCTTAGTATTATCGTTGTTTCGGGTGTTAACATACTCGTTTTTTATATGTTTTGTTACATAAGCCATGTTTTTCATGGATAGGTTTTATCTTATTCATATCCAGAATGATATCAAGTCCTTAAAAATTATTTTTAAATAATAAAATGATAATTATACTAGAATGGATACGATGGAGAATGAATCTCATCGCGTTCGTGGAGACGGTAGTCCGTACGTACGCACGAGCGACAATATCATTCTTTTGATATTTTAATAATATATAATTGGATGGTATATCATATATACAGAATAATTATCATGTTATATTTATTATTTCCATGAATTACACATCAGTATTATACCCATCCAAATAATAATATATTGAATAATAATTACACCACGACGTGGAGACGGCTAGCCGTTCATACGCACGTATGGTGACATGTCATTAAAAGGATGGATAGAATACTGAATATGGTTGTACCATATATATAATAATATTACAGTATATAAGAGATAATAGATTCATTATTTTAGAATGGTAATAATAAAGAAAGAAGAAGTTTAAGAAGAAATGAATTTGAAAAAGGCTGGTGAAAACATTACCTCTTCTTCGGGTTTTTCCTTTTGATTTGATCAAAAGGGCTCCTTAAGTTATCTTTCTGACTAAAGGAAGGCCTCTAGGATGAAGTGAGAGAAGTTGAGAGAGTATTTGGGTAGAGGTTATCTGAACCAAAAGGCTTTGAAGGTGTTAATTAATGAGAAGGAGGAGCTCCCTTTTATAAGAGGGGTGAGGGGCACCTTTGGAAAAGCTAGAAATATTATTTTATAATAAATTCATATTCGGTTTCTAATGGCTCCAAAGTGGATTATTTAAAGTTTAAGGGGAGGATGGGTCGAAAACCACTCATCCAATATATTTTAGACATGTTTGGGTTACTATATTAACCTTATCTTTAATTATTAACTCTTAGTTAATTAGTTTCACTTTTACAATGTCTCTTTCTATTTTTATATTATATGGTTAATAATGATATAATATACATCCAAGAGACCCCCAAGTGGTCCATTAATGATACAACTATCATGATTTAAGTCACTTGGTCGATCCTTATATTTTTAAGAATTTAATATCAATTAATAATATAATATTTGTTTTAAAAACTCATTTATGTCAATTTTGACACTATTCAATAATTGATTTTTATGAAAGTCATAACAGATTTATTACTTCAAAAAAAGTTAAATAAGTCAATACTAACATGTCATATTAACCTATAAAATTATTTTAATGCATAAAAAGTCTCAAATTATATTTATTTTGGTATTTATAATATCAATTATTTTCATTTTTCACTATTATGGTATTTACTGCATCATCATTGTGTCATAAATAAATTAAATTATTTAATGTCTAAAAATTATAAATAAAATATAAATATGTAGGAAATATTTTTATATTTCTAATAAATATTTACAATAGAATTTATCTTATGTATAACCTTATATTAAAAATGTTTTAGTAAATAAAACTTGATTTTAACTCCTTTAACTATTCTTTGAATTAAATAACAATAAATGCCCTAATCAAATCCAAGTGGACCTAAATGAAAATATTTTATTCCTAAGTTTTTTTGGTCGAGATACACTTTTCCAATAGAATTAGGACATTTGTTAGGGTAATATTAATATCATATTTACCTTTAATTGCCCTATTTACTTTTAACTGTGGTAAAAAAAGTAAAAATTTACTATTCACCAAAAATTATCTTCATCTCATTGAACCACATTTTACTACATGATATTAACTGTGTCTCTCAGATTTTCTAAATTCCATTCACAGAAGCGGTAAAATTATGTTTTATAAAAAATTCAGTTTTTTAACTACCACTTAGTTGTTTCACTATTCATCAAAAATAGAAGTTTTCAGAAAAATGCCAAAATTTCACCCTAAGCTATAATTGATATTTCTAATTCAAAAATGATGCATATTTTAAATAATTCCAAACATATAAGTTTCAATAATTAATTTTATAATTAAATCCCGATGTCACAACAAATAGCGTGTTTTTAAGAAACAATATATATCAAAAGATTGACAAATGTTTTTGTCCAATTTTAATGTGAAATTAATTATAATGAACACCATTGTATAAAATGGTAAAAATATATTCTAATTATACTTTAAAACCACTAAAGAATTTAATTTATCACTATAAATTTGTTTGATTAAAAAAGTTGTTTTTAAGTATTTTTCAGTATTCATAAAAATTTGAAGTTCTCAGAAAAATAACAAAAATTAAACTTAGGATAATTTCGATATTATGAATCCAAAAATGAAGTCCATTTTGAAATATAAAATATATGTAATTTCAAAAGGTAGGTATTACTATTCAAAACGGCTAGTTTGATTGGTTGTGGCGTGTTAGAACTCGATGTTGCATACAACACACGCTATCACATTATTCAAAGAGAAGTGTACCGTAGAAGATTGGGGTGTTACATGTATAGGATCATACACCTTTTTAACAAATAAAAGGGACACATCCCACAGACATGTGCTTGGTCGGATGAAACATTTGTTCTCAAACTCCTTCAATTGCACCTTCAATTACTGCAATTCTTCTAGTGCCATCCGTTAAGATGAATGTGTGATATGATTGGTCCCTAGAATGAGAAAAATCATAAACATCACTTCTCTAACTAGTGTAAACCTAGATAATTCCACTTTAAAGACATCCATAATCAAATCCACATATTCTGGAAGAACACACTTCTTAACACCTTCTAGATATTCCAACAACAATATCGATAACTGATAAAAGATCATGCGTATAGATGATGCCAACAAATCTATTGCACTAATCATTTCATCATTCTCCCCTCTAAATAGATTTTCGACACCATCTTATGTCTTAAAACTAACCACCAGTGCATTGAATTCAATGTGGGACATACAAATTTCCAATAAATCCTTACCAAAAATATATTGAAAGATTTAATCTCAAGAACTGATAAATCTCACATTAAATCTATGTCGTCCACAACAACACAACATGCTCTACACAGGATCCCACAACACTCATTTTCACCTAGAGGAGGTTGAAGTTCTAAGAGAAAAAGGAATAATTTCCAAAAATAACCTATAAAAATAAAAACATTCGAAAATTGAATAAACAAGAATTACCCATGTCAATAATCACTTTCGTAAAAATAGAATTCACAAGAATCAAACATCTACCCATGGATAGTCCTGACTTATCATCCATCGCAACCTGCTAATCCCCAAACAGCTTCTTTCTCATAACAATTTTCTCATTGTTTCCCTGATGAAGCATTCCATGATAAAGAGTTATGGTATTTATAGAAACACCATGACTAAATCGGCAATTCTGACGAGGCATATAATGCTTCCCTCATCCCATCGAGGAATAAGATGTATGTGCCCCGGACATGTGTCATAGACACCCGAACATGGAGAATTTTTACAATACTACTTAAGATTACCCATCTTTTAATAGTTATTACATGATCCAAGTTAGGCCCTATAATCCTACCTGATATTCCCCATAGTTACACACTGAAAACGTCTCAGCTTACTCTGAGGCTTTGTGGGATAATTGACCTCTATGGCCATCATATTCTGAATTATACCCCCACCATGAAAATAATTTTCCCTCTTCGGCATAATCCTAGTATTTTATATACAACAATTTCCCATGGGTACCATCATACATACCCCACCTATATCCCCCAATAGATCTTGCTCAACCAATGTAGCATTATTCACCATCTCTATGTAATAATTTATACATAGCTCTACTATCATGGAATGAATTTATTACCTCCTACCATCATAAAAAATGTTCGACTTCATGGTTGTGATACCCACTGCCTTAGTTAATAACCATTCTATTTTAATAAACATAGATTCATATTCCATTACTGAGAGTTTCTCATGCATTAAAAGGAATAAATCCATTAGGGGTTGAATTTTGATTGTATGTGGTTATGTTTTTTTATTAAAATACTCTTCAAACCCCTCCTATGTCACCCATTGGTCCATACCAGCATATACCAGTCGCTCCGAACACTGAATGGATGATCTACCAACATGTATGTGGATAAATTAATATTTATCTTCACCGATGTTCCCTATAATTCAAATATCCTATTCATTTTTTTCAGCCTCACCTCAACACATTTCTTCTTTGAATCACCCCTAAAAATAGGTGGAATCTGCTACTGATGCTAAACTTCATAATCTAAAAACATTAGTTCATATACATTATTCCATCTTTATATGTTATTGAAAGCTTATACTACACTCTTAACTAGTTATTTTTTCACCTAAGGCTCAAGGGAAACCACATTTTCAATAGCCTCCTCTATTTGGTCTTTACGACGCTGACCCAGTGCAATTTCTAACAACAAAAGATCAACCATATGACCTACACTAGGTGAATGAAAAGTAGTACAATTCAAATTAAATTATATAAAAACTATCACAAATAGTAATTCAAATGGTTCACATTTCCCATGCACCACAATTTTCAAAAATATAACACCTTTCGAATATCAACACATTTTCAATATTCCACAACCATTCACATTAAAAATATACAAAATTGAAACAATTTCAAGATTTCCCATACATACATATATTCATACCATAACAGAAGTCATTATAAAAAATGAAATATGCATCCTAGAGGGATTTTATTTCAATCATTCATTTCATGCTCATCTCATTGCCTACACCCACAAAAATGAGAAATATAATGCCAATATGTGTCTCTAAAACACTTATGTACCCAAATCATTGGTAATAGGAAGTTCAATATAAACTGGATTGTTATGTCCTTTTATGCTATACAATCCATGTTTTGATAATCCTATTCCATGATTCCATCTCGACATGAAGAATGAACTAAGAGTGAATATCAACAACAAGAACAACAATCAATTCCAGGGGATTGAACAAATTATTTCACTGGAAATCCATGTACCTATCAAACTAATACAATTTTTGATGCCCCCAACCCATCCATATTGGATTGAGAATGAGATGAGGTGTTAATTGGACATAAACAACATTCACAAAGAGGAAATGTTGGAAAATAAATGTAGAGGTTTTCAAGAATAAATAGGGGAATAATTTTTCCTTGAGAAAAACCAATCGATCAAACAAGTCAATACCATAAAAACTACATGATGCATGTAACATAGTAAAATAAGTCATATATTTACAAAAGACCACAAAGATATTCCATATCAATTCCCAGAAACAAAAACAACCAAGTAATACATTAAAAATGAATATACAAAATAGAAGACCAAACTATAAGACCACATGGAACTAAGACACTATCCACAACTCCACAGAAAGCTCCATGATCTAAGAACCATAACACTATCAAAAAATCAAGATGAACCACTAGAAAAATGAGATACATTACTCTTACTTGCCACCATGAAGAGAATATTTGAAAAAGCACCAACATTCTAATATAGGGGTGACAAATAATAATCAATAGTATTTCCCCAAATGACTTCCCTACACTCTCAACTATGAATGAATCATTAGCACAATTATCTAAAACTATATATATAAAACATAAAAAATGTCTAGAATTACCAATAATCAAAACACATCCTTACCAAGACCCAATTACCCAAACCATGAAACCCCATGGAAAGACAAATAGCCATTCCATATGAAATTTCACAAATTCCACATTACCTCAACAATTTTCATCATGCATAACCACAAACAACAAGGCAAAAAACACAGTGTAACTTCCATTCCAATGTCCTTTACTAAAATCCCAATATAGTGTTACATCCCACAAACTTTTCCTTGATGGTGGCCCTTCTTTCCACACTCCATCCTCTCTTTATAGTTGTACTCCCAACCAAATTCACATAATTCCATTCACAAATATAACATGAACAAGCCCATAACCATGCATATAATACATCAAGGCAACAAAAAAATTACAATAACCATTTCATAAAAAAAATCAACCGGAGCATCAGCCATGACATATCATATTTCAATAAAGAAACACCTTTTAATTGAAAACCATTTTCTCCAAATGTTTCCATAAAAAATCCCAAGTTATTGATTTTAAAATCAATATATAAAATCCAAAAACCAAAACATTTCACCCAAATGCCCTTTTTCCGAAAACAAAATCTATAAATGTTACCGAAGGGATATTTAACCAAAATTTCACATCCAAAATCATTAATTATTTCAAAAAATACCAAATAATATGAACAAGAACTATAGTTCTAACAAAAGTGATTCTAGAGTGAAGCCACCAACCTTTAGGGGTCTAGTGAAATCAACCCATAAGAAACCACACAAAAAATTAGGGCAAACCCTCCACCAAGACAACTCTAGATATCCTTTTATTTCATTAGAAAGCCTTAATATCATTATATAATGAAAAACCTATAGATCTACATGAAAAATATGTAGAACATTAAAAAAAGGCTATAGGGATGTGTACATCTAGACAAACCCACAAGCAACCAAGATAAGAGAATTACCCAAGATGATCCACCTTCAAACCGCCAAGGGAACCCTTCGATTTAATTCCTCAATTGGTGGGAGAGACCCTATAGCACATGCGATCATGGAATACCATGTAGGGTTCATATGGAAGGAGAATGGAGAGAGTTTGGAAAAATATGGAGTAACCCTGTTTAGAAATTAATAATTTTAATGGGTTGGATGGTTAACTGTGATAGTTTTACAAACTATGTGCTAACTGTGATGATTATACTATCTGAACATAGGAATATCACATGGATACATAAGATTCTAGCACAATTTACCCTAGATATTCTTAAACCATGCATCCATAAAAAGGCCTCCAAAATATTCGAAAACCTTTCAGAACATTCCCAATATCTCCAAAATAATATCCAACCACTTCGTATACATAAAAAGGTATAGACAAGGGTCGGACCCCTCATAATATGGGTGCAATAATATAACTATTTTATCCCCATTATAGATTCTAATATAATGGTTTTAGCCTCATTATATATTAAAATATGATAAGTTTTTCTCTAATATATCTAATGATATAATTTGGGACCACCATTTTATCTCTCCAATGCATTAGTTGATGATTATGTTATATAGAGATTTATGTTATAATTAAAAAATAATTTTATATTATTTTTTATGGATTCCATAAAGATGATGTCTGATGAAACCTATTTGAGATTTCAGTTCATTATATCAAGTTTTCTTAGAAATCATTTGTTTTCAAAAAATATCATAAATTATAATTTTAAAAGAAATATGATTCCCATTATGGGTTAAATGGTATTTTTTTTTAGAAATGGATTCTCATGGGTATTCATGCTTTCTACTAGACTGGTAGATTAATTATTTTTATATACCTTACTTAAATTTTTGTGCTCATACCTTGTTTTCAAAATGTTTTTAATTGTGTTAATTATTGGAAATGGAAAATGAAAATTAATTTTGATTGTAATGATTATTTTTCATTAAAAGTGGTCACAATTATTTAAATTTTTTTATATTATCTAAAAATGGAAACAAATCATCCGTTTTCATTATTTAATTTATGGGTTTGTTATGTTAGATTCTTGAAATAATTTCCTAAGACAAAAAACATGAATTAACATTTAAAAATGTATGGGATGACTACTATAATGTACCTATAATATGTAATTTCTATGGTTGGGTCATAGTCGATAGCATTGTATGAGTGGTTTAGATAAAATTTTATGTTAATATATAATTTTAGTTTATGTTGAAAATACTATATATCCATAATAATTAATATGATAAGGGGAATTATTATTATTTTTTATAAATAAATGGTGTTTAATATGGTATTTCATAATTAAATATATAATATTTTTTATCTTCTTGATAAGATAGTCTACAATGAGTTATGTTATATAATCAGACAGACCTTTTTTGTTTTAGTAATTATTTAGATAAAGAACATAAAATATATATATTGGATGTAAAGGAAAATATTGTGGTTGTCTGAATGAGAAACTGAAAAATATAAGAGATGTAGTGAAAACTCTTATGGTTATTCTAAACATAAAATCATGAGATATTATAAACAACTATATCCTAGAAGAGTCATTAAACTATAAAAATAATAGAGAATTGAAGTTCCATGGATGTTCTTGTGATAATAATAAAATTATAATTAATCAATGTCCTATGTGTCATGAATAAAATGATAAGAACCAATTAAACTATTTTAAGAGATCAAGAATACATTTTTTATATGATAATAGAGGGTATAATGGAATAATCTACTATCGAAAATGTATGTGTTACTTTAATCCATGTAGGGGAATAACATCCATCCTATTGAATCAATGAATTTTTTTAAATGTATGTATTTTGGTCATTATGAAAACTGATTTCCTAGGGGAAATTCTTAATGATAGGATCATTAATTTTGTACCCAAAAATTTCCAGAAATTCCTAATGAAATTAAATTTTACAAAGAGGAAAAATGCAAATACTTATGAATGGGTTGGATTGTATCATGTATTATCATTTTAAATTCATGAATATGAGGGCATGGTTCATATTTTTGTTTATATGAAGGAATTATTAAGAAATAAAATTAAAATTATGGATAGTTGATTAGGAATAATGTTGATTGATTATGGTGTCTAAATATAGGAATTCAATTGTTATGATATAGTGGCAGATTTAATGATGATCATAAGTTTAAATTAATTATTAATCTTTTTATGTTAATTATAGAAGTAATTTTAGAGAAATTTATTGGGTTCTTATTTATATTTATGGAATACGTATCACTATATTTAACTAGTGAAAATGTTATTTGATAGAAAATTATCTTTTCATTTTTATTACATATCATTAACGGTATAGATGACCACTACAGTGTATTTGAAAATTGTTGATTAATATTATTATTGAGTATGTTTCTATTATTTATTGGAATGATATATGAAGTTTAATAAATTAGTTTTATAAAAAAGGGATAACTCATATGTCGAGAAACAAACCATCACATCTATAATGTCTTTGGACATTAAACTAGTAACTAAAGGGTGATTTGTATGAAAATCATCCATTTGGCCAATGTGATATATTGGATAGTATAAAATTTCATTCTTTTATAGTTTTGGAAATATTCTAATTATATTGATTTACAGAAGTTATATTTTATTTTATAGATAATAAGTTGATGGAAAATTTATTTTGTGATTTTGTGATTAATATTATGCAAAAATAATTTGATGATATTGGGAACCTTATATGTTTAAGATCAAGAGAACATTATGGAATTTTATTTGAGGAATAATTGTTCAATTCTATTTTATAATAATATATTAGTTTACTATAGATTTTTGGGGATTCGAATTAATTATCTAAATGATTATTCTTTCTTAGTGATTATATTATTAATAAAAATACATTTGTTTTTTTAGGAAATTAAAAGTAACTTTTGTTATTTGGAGATAAATTTAAACTAAATATCAAATGAATATGTCATAAAACCCATATATTTTTTCAGTTTCTATTTTATTCAGGAATATATTGAATAATTTTATAGATAGTTCATTATCTAATGATCTATGATAAACATTGGGTTTATTATTCAGTATTAAAGATTTATATTTCATTCCATCATATGAAGGTTGATTAATTTTTTTAAATATCATACATTGTGAAAACCATTTCGGTGTTAGGGAATTTATAATGATAATTTAAATAGATTTTTATCCTTTGTTAATTATGTGATCCATTAGATTGGAATATTTGTGCATTGCTTATAAAAATAAATTCATATTAAAAACACTTTTCTTGGTTCAAGATATGATATTGGGGAATTAATTTTTAAAAAGATGAAATTATACATATCAACTATGTATATTTTTAAAATATTCTTATTATTAATAGAATAAAAATCACCATAATTGGTGAAAGGATCTCAAAAAAGAAACTTTTATCAAATTAAATTAATTTACAATGATAGTATGTCCCTTTTCAAAACAAATTAGTTTATGATTTTATGGTTCTTTACATTTTCAGTATTTTTCAATTTCTTATGATCAACGAGCTCTTTAAATATACCTAATTAATTTGTGTCTCTTCTTTTCACCAGGTGTATTGCTTCACATCCCAAAAATTTTAGTGACTACACCATTTTACACATATTATTTCATGATTCGTAAACATAAATATCCAATAATAACAACACTAGGAACATTATGTCCTACTTACTTTGGAAGACTATAATTATAATACATCGAACAAAACTAAAATAGGACATCCTAAATTTATTCTAAATAGTGATATCTGAAAATCCATTTTTGATCTTAAAAAATCATTGTATAACAATGTAAAAACGTCATTAAAATAAAATTCTAGTAATGGGGAAAACATGATAAGGAATATTAATAGGTCATCCAAAGGTAAAACATGATATCATAAAATATGGGTGAATGAGTTTTAAATTTGAATCATAACATTAAATTATTGGTATCATAAGATCATGGAAACATGGGAGAGTGGAGATGAAATAAAATAATACATAAAAAATCATGTTTAAATACTAACCAACACCAAATTGTTCATCAAATCCCGCAATGGATTTTGTTTACTCCCTAATCCCATACAAGGCATCTCATGAAACTAAAATAATACCCCATTTGTTAAAGTGATATATAATATCTATCCCACCCTTCATGTTCATTGCTGGTAAATTTATATATTTTCTATATAATGATATCAATCATAAGGTATAGTCATAATAACTATGTAAGGAACGAGACTAGTTATGTAATCTTGTCTCATTACATTGTCAAAAGAGATTCCTGGAAGTTTGAATTTGATAGGTGGTCATACAGAGTTTATTAGCTCACAAAAATAATTGATAACAAGATAGTTATAAAATTAAGGTATATATATATAGAATTTATAATCATTCGATAATATTTGTAAGAAATATAGTGAGTTAGAGAGACAATGGTCATTGCTCAAAGAAAATGGGGTCATAGAAAAATACCTTACCTCAAGACTGAATTGTCACATTAATTATTTATATTAACAAATAAATAACTTATCTAATTTATCAAAATGATTAATAAAAATTTCAATGTTTTTTACTTGTTTGTTTTATTTTTTATGTTGTCTTATTCAATTACTTTACTGATTAGTTTCATGTTTTACATTTTAATGATTAACAGTACATATGTCCAAAATCAATTGTCATAATTGAAAATGGTCAATGATATTATTAATTAATATTATAAAAAATATTATACAGGACATAAATAACATTTATATATATATATATTATACATTTTAAATCATCCACAAAATATGGTTAATAAAAATGAACTATGGTATAATCATAGAGATGGTATATCATACCTACGCATTATTAATGATTCAATTTTGGGAAGATAGTGATGGTAATATGGTAAGTGTTATTGGATCATTCCATGAAGATAATTATATAACAAATTTAATATTTTTTAATTAATATCACATAAATAAACCATCCTTGGGACATTGTAATAAAAAAAAGCACATATCTTATTGAGGTATTATTCCATCGTCCACATGAAAGACACGATCAATTATTTAATGGATTGTATGGTAAAAAATTATATGATATATTTATATTAAAGAAATGTAAATATTTAATTATTTTCATATATAAACATTAAATAAATCACCATTACCTTCTATATTAATTTTATGTGAAAACAAATCACATCGCTTCGTGAGGTGGTACTTCGCCGTAAACACGAGCGATGTTATAATTGTTCTCTATAGAATGGAAATTAAGAAGATATATATGATATTATAATTACCAAAAAAAATTATATAATAAATATACAATATAAACATTAGATACAACTATTATATATACATGTTTTATTAAGTTGGGGAGAACAAATCATGTCGGTTCGCGAGGCGGTAGTATACTATACACAAGAACAACAATTTAGTTTCCCATTTAAGGGTGGATGATATGAGGGTATATAATTTACATAAAATAAAAATATATATTTATATTTAGAATAATAAATTATTATATCAAATTATTTTATAAATTTTTATAAAGGTGGTGAATTAAATAAAATAAACAACATGTTTATGGACATTACCATTTCTTTGGAGAACATCTTCTAGTATGCACAAAATCCCATTCTTGGAAGGTTTTTTGACTATACCAAGTCCTATAAGATGTGGAGATGGAATTATGGAATATTTATTGGATTTTTTTGGTCTATCCAATGTTTTTTCGATGTTTGGGATGGTTGTTAAAGTGGTGTCCTTTTATAAGTGCGGGATTGGACACACTAGAAATTTTTTAAAATAAATAATTACAACAATGTTTTTATCATGCAAAAAGAAACCCAAATAGACCATTTTATAACATTACAAGATATATGGTTGAAATATGACAATAAAAAATAAATTATAAATGTTTTGGGTCAATTTTAATCCTTATTTTTTTTGTATAACCCCCTGTAAAATCATTTTTTCTGTAATCATGGTTTATAATTTATATTGGCTTCGTATTCATTATGGTCATAAATATTGTTTACCTTAGTTGATAATATAAATATTTCTGATGATAAATATGGAGTTATTTTTTCTATATTAAACACCCTATTGTTGAAAATTTTAATTTAACATTAAACCCAAAGACGTTTCAAGAATCATTTTTTCATGAAATGCATTTTATAGTTAAAGATGATCTCATTTTAACTATTTGAAAATTAATCATAATGAAGATGTCTTTAATTTACAATTTATTGATATATAATATATATATTGAATTAAAATAGTTACTTATTTGTATAATTTACATTCTTATTAATGAATATATTAGTTATTAAAAATTTATAAATGTAATACACTTTAAATAAGTTTTTAGGAATAAGGTGTTTTAAAGAGTAAAATATACTTATAATAATATATCATATTAAGATTTTTTAAATGTAATTAATTGAATTAAATAGAATGAAATATTATTAATGATAACTTTAAATCTAACTATAATAAAAATGAGAGTTAATTTTTTTTTAAAAATATTCAATATTAAATGAATATTTATTTTATCACAACTCAAATATAATTTAATATTTTTTTAAAATAAAATAATTTATCTAAGTTAATATATATTTAGATTTCTAAAAAGATGATAATATTTTTGAAATATTTATCTATAATTTTAAAAAATTATTTTAAATTTATGTATGCAATACATGACTAAACCAACTTTTAGAATAATATAGTTTTTTAGAAAATATTCCTTTTTAATATAAATTGTTCTTATTTTATTTCTAATTAGTATTTCACAATTTAATTTGTATTATACATGTGAAAACCATTGGATCATAATAGTTTAGTTAGTCTTATTAAATCATTCTAACCTAATAGCTATATTATAATGGTGTTGTTCAAATAATAATATTTTAATAGAGTATCATGTTTTGTTTAAATTGGGTGTTGCATTCATATCAAGATATCAATGTGATTTATTATATTTAAAAAGAAAATATTCCATAATGTATCTATGTGTTAAAACTTTTTTCATATTTTAAAAACTAGTTATATACTATTCTAGATGAAATTTTATATTTTCTTTTCACTATAATCAAAATGATGTTTTATTAATCATTTTTAAAAAGAGGGATTCTAGGAAACGTATTTTTAAATGTAAAAAATGATGTGGAGAACATGTTCAAATTAAGAGGATGAATATTACTATAGGGTAGATAATGTAACACAAAATAATTATAAACTAATACCCACATACTAAATAGTGTATATCACACACAGAAATGAGCTTAATAGACTATAAAAATAGTTGGATGTTATAACCTAGAATAAAAAAATTCATATTCACTATGATTAAATAAATTATGAAATATATATATTTATATCTTACTATATATAAATATTTTGATTAATTCTTAGTAAATAATCAGATAATTTTTACTACCATCATAACAAATATTCTTTCTTCCAAAATGTTTTTTTTAAATATAAAATATTATTATTAGTTTCTTGATCTATTAGAATTTTTTTAGAAAAAAATAATATAATATCAGAAATTTTAATATCAAAATTAACATATAGTCAATTTTTTCGATTTTCTGGAAAGTATTTGTTTTAACTGAATAGTGGAAATACATATTTTTGCAAACAATTATTTCGTATAAATTAATTAATTAAATTAAATACAACATTTATATTTCAATTTAAATTTTGTAAAAAAACCTTATTTATTTATCTTTGATCATATTAAATAAATTTGAATCATCTATCTAATAGATTTTAGTAAAGGTATATATTTCGGCTTAAAAAGGTATTTTTGTCAAAATTGTTCAAAAGTGATAATGATTCTCCATTTTTGTTAATAAATATATCCCAAAAAAGAAACTATGTATCATAAATTTTTAGATTAAATATATATATATATATAATATTTAAATTTCATATAATAATTAATAATAATATTAGAGATAATATAAGATCATCCTCTACCTGAAAAATACATTTCCATAAATACATTTTTGCAACATGTTTTGGGGGTACTAATTTAAATTAAATTAGGAAATTTAAATGAAATGATATTTTTATAAAAGTTTTAATATTATCAATAAGAATAAAATAATTTTCATAATTTTTTAATCTTAATCTTTTCCATTAAAAATATTTAAAACAAAAAAAAATACCAATGTTTTTGTTAAAATGGTTTACTAAAGCATTAAAAATAAATGTTAACATTTATAATGACTTAGAAACATATCCAATTACAATTTTATGTCATTATATCAAACACATATCATAATACACTCGACGATGGACCATTTTAGATCCTTTCTTCATGTTTAATATTTGTTTGTAACTTTTTTGTTTCAAAAATTACAAGTGTGTCATGCCCCCCCTAATTGAATATGTCACACCCTCTTCTCCCATATTTACAAAAAGGTATTTTGTTATTTAGAAAAACATAAAATTAAAATAATTCATTCACTAAAAATTTCATATAGGCACTTCTTTTGATTTAAATCCAATCTACAAATGATTCTTGTATAATCCTAACGATATTTTCCAAAAGGGGGGTATCATTCTTAATATAGTGTTCTTGTTCTATTTTTTTATTTATTTTCAATAAAATATTATTCAAAAATTATGATATATAAAAATAATAGTCTATATATTAATATTTAATTATATTTATTTCATAACATATTTTTATCTTCCCTTACATCAAATGGGAAATGAAACAATCATTCGGGTGTAGGGTAGACTAACGACTCACCAACTGATTTAATTAATTTTAATCATTTTCACACATGGATATTATCAATAATGGAATTAATTTATATATATATATATATTATTAATTACCTATTTATAATTTTTAATTTATTATATATCTTTTAAATTTTACCATTCCATTCACTAAAAAGTGATAACATTGTTCCAATGTATGTATGGATTACTACCTCCACGAAGTGATTTGATTATTTAACATCACCACATACCATGGATGAAAAATATAAGTATATATATATAATATAATTAATTATTTATTATATTATTATCATTTATTAGTATATAATATTACATAGCTTATTTTGATAGTTATTTTTACAATAATATATATGTTACACTTGTGTATGTATAGATTACATTATACATAATCATAATGTAGTTCTTTTTTTATAATCGTATTTCATTATTATTATTTTTAAAAATTATTGATGAATAAAAATTATAATTATTTCAATGTTTTAGTCTTAATAAGGTGGATTAATGACATAGACAATAGTTAACCTACTGAAGTAATTTTTGACATATAAGCCAAATACCATTAAAATATTCGAAATGATCATAATTGACTATATAATGGTGTATATCATGGAAATGGATAAAATAAAATAAATAAATAACATAATAAAATAACTTAAAAATTAAATAATATAAATAAGTTTATTTTTTGGGGAGATAATTAAATTAAAAGATGATTTGGACACAAGGTAAGGATTTCTTTCATTACATTTCATTTTTTCAGGCCTATTAAATATTCATCTCATATTTATATATTTTGGGGTAATACATTACATGAATATATTTCATGATTAATTTCAAGAATATTATTTGGATTTACAAATCCATATTAGGTAATCTCTTTCATTATGTTTTGATCTAGAGATTACCAAAAAAATAAGTGATTTCACCACAATTTATTTTCAATGAGGCATATTTTATTAATATTTTCCTAATTCCTTATTTAATGTGTATATGTACTACCCATTTTTTATTTTCTATAACTAATACTACATAATTCATGGTATTATCTGTTTCAATATGAATTAATTCATGCAAGGGGATTTTAATTGATTGTTATTATGTGGAAAAGGGGTTGTAATTCCAATTAGCTTTAATTGGGTTAAAAATCCTATACATTAACTCTATTTTTGACATTATTATGTGTGAATTGATATCTAAATAATTTTATTATATATAAAGTTTTTTTGTTTTTGATTTTTCTAAATAATACATTAAATTATTAACTCTAAATTCAATGATATGATCTTTATAAGGCCTATGCATCTCAAATTTCCATTCATTGGGACATGCTGTTATTATATTATTTTGTCTTATTTTATGAGGTGTATATAGTAACCTTATTATATATAATATCATGAATATATTATTTTTTTGATATTTAATCTATAATTTGATGTTATTCATTTGTGAGGCTAATGATTTCAATGTTACCAAGTTAGAAAAATGATTTATGTTACCATCCCCATTATTTTCTCCATTTTTGTGTTGAATTTTATTTTCAAGGAATTAATGTGATATTATTATTAGGAACTAAATATATATTTTTTCATATGATTATAAATATGGTCCAAATATTTAATTTCCATTTTGTCCCATATTTTTAAAATAATCATCATGATTGTTTTTTTTTGTGATACAAATCATGTATCATAAGTTAGAATAATTTTCTTTCACTACAATATACTTGTTTTCAAATATGTTTTTTAAAATTTTATTTTATAAGAAAAATTTAATAATAGTTATATATTATATATTTTTTAAATTATTTTAAAACATAATAAAATATACATTTCTTAACATTTCCAAAATGGATCATGTTTTTATCCCTTTATAAAATATTTAAGAAAAAATTTATTTTAGAATTTTATATGTGAATGAATTTATCAAACATAATGTTCATTTTTCACTGATTATTACTTTATATGATTCCAATTTTATATTAGAATAAAATTATTTTAACTGTATTATATGAATTTTTAATTTTATGATTTAAGTTTCAATGTGAAAAGTATGTTTTCCTAGGAAATTTTTATGATATTTTAATATAATTTTCATTTAGAAAAATCAATAAACATTGACATTACTTATGATCTATATGGGATATTTAATAATGATACCATCCCCATTCCATAAATGGATGGATTATAATTGTTTCAATTATATTTTTTTGTATCCATTTCCTTTACCATGAGATTATCATGTTATGATAGGAATACTAGATGTTTGTTTGAGTTTTATGATAAATGAAAGAACAAGGTATGGTATTTAAATTGTGGTTCAAAAAAATGATTTTAAAGGGTATATCCCTATTATATCACTTGATATATCCTGATTGGACTTATATGATGGGTTCATACATGTTATAGATTATGATATGATAGGTAGAGTCCCATTATATCGTAACATATTATAGGTTGAGTGACATTATATCACATGATAAGATGGTTGATCCCCGTTATATCTTTCCATTTCTTTGGGTAATGATTATGTTTTCCAATGAATTATATTTAGAATTTGATCGTATGGTTATTATAGTATGTACAGGTTCTATGGAGATAAAATCCCCAATAACAAAAATGAATTTTTTATTTTTTCTAATCAGTTTTCAAGGAAGTCATTAGGTTTTAAAAATAATGATAACTTATTTTCATAAATGAAGTATTATTCCATTATAAAGAAAAAATTTTATGTTTTTTCTAAAATTTTCTAAATGGATATTTATTTTTTTCTCTACAATGAAGGATTTTATCTTTATTATATCTATAAAAGAGAATTTTTAATCATCCCATGTTTTTTTAAAAAAAGTTACTAGTTATTAAGGATGGATAATGCAATAAAATAAGCCATGTAGAAAAATATGAAATTTCTTCATGAATGGAAATCAAAACATATATTAAATTTTTTAGATTAAGGAAAGTTTGTACACAAATTGGTACTATTTAATTTTTAATTTATGGGTTTGAAATGTAATATTTATGACCAAATTTTATAAAATTATAATTCTAAATAATACATTAGTAGTTAATATTAATTATATTATAAATTTAATGGAATTTGTAATTCTTATATTCATTTCCTTATAAGGATATCACTATGTTTGTTAAATCGTGATATTTTATGAAATAATTATTTTCTATTCAATTAAATTTCATTGATTGTGATTTCCACACAAAATTGGGGATATTAATATTAATACATTATTTAATTACAACATGACCTTTATAAACTAGTTATAAAAATTAGGGATATAAATAGAAAAAAAATATTTTAATGAAATTATAATTCATTTATATAATAGACTAATATTGAAAGAATTGTAAATAATTATCAGTAATGTGTTTATACGTTCAAAAAATACATTTTTATCAAAAAAGGATTTTTTTTTGTATGAATTAAAATAAATTTTCACAATTTTATAAAACGAAATTAATAAAAAAAAATTATTTCAAAAAATAATATTATCTTAGGGTGAAATTTTTTTATTTTTATGGAAAGGTTTTTTTTAATTATGAATTGGGGAAAATAATAAATTCAATTTGAAAATTTCTTTCTAATTTATTTTTTTATAATATTAAATTATATTTTAAATTGCTTTTAAATTAAAAATCATTCAATTAGAAAACATGTAATCAAAATTATGTCATTGTAAAAATTTTCATTTTTAATTTCGATTAAAATACATGTATACATTTAAACTTTTTCACTTTCAAAACCTACTTTCTCATCACATATATAGGATTATTTTTAAATTTATAATTTTCAAATAGATGAATACAATATAGAAAAAGGATTACATAATTAGAATCATAATAATTTGTATTATATCATAAGATAAAATTAATTATTGATAAAAATAGAGTGTAAAAACAAAAGATATTATTTACATGGGTTATAACAAAAATATGTTTATCAAGCATTAAAAAAGAAATGTAATTGTTAAAAATAACCAAAAAATGCCCTGAAAATATTTTATGGAAATACATATACCTTATATATTATTGTATAGATAATGGTATAATATCATATCCATGTTACATGAAACCAAAAGCTGGTGGAATTGAATCATTAAAAAATTACAACAATGTCATACACCACACTTATAAAAGGCCACACCATTGTTCTCATATTAACAAATGTCAACCATATTCCATCCATTACTTACCCAAATCAAATCACAACATAAATCCTCCCATTATTGAAACATTTTTTTTACATAAATATAAACAATGGTGGCTTTCAGTGAAAACCATTGGAGGATACCAGAAGAAGATTTAATGTTCGTCAACAAGCATTTAATTTTGTTTATTCTTAAATATAAATCAATTAACATATAAAAATAATGATTTAATAACTTCATTATATTAAAGATATTGATTTTTTTTTTCGAGGTATGACCAACTAGAACAAGCCTAATCTTGGCTTCAACATCTTAATCCTAAATAAAATCCCCTTTAGGAGAAGATCAAGTTAGTGGAAATCACCACTTGGTCAATGTTATCATTGCCACCCCAACGGTCTATCACCATCACACACCATACCCTTTTCTAATATTAGAGTTTTATAAGGTGTTATATAATAAGTTATTAGCTACACTTTTTTTAATACCTATTTATTTTTTAAAGTCTTATTCCATCGATTTCATTTAAGAATAGTCTTCCTAGAAAATATAATGAATTTGATAAATTGATTTTTTTGTTAAAAATGGTTCTTTTCAAAAAAAATATAAATTGTTATTTTACAATAATTTTTTACTAATAATTTAATTATAATAAAATATTCCTATTTAAATATAATGTAGGTTTATATATTCCTTATTGTTTTCCTATATAAATGATTAAGTAATCAGTTTGATAAGAATTATATTTTTATTTGATGAAATAGAAATTTGACTTTTAATTTTAAATAATAAATTTATTATGATTAATTAATGAATTTTTTGATTGAATAATATATTATAAATATATTATTATTAATTAATTTTTATTAAATATAAATGATAATATAATTTATATAAAGTCTAATATAGGTTTTAATATGGTTTGGAAAGAGTTTTTGTCAAACCCGTTTAATTTTTAATAAATTTTGGTTTTTATATTAATAGTTAATGATTTAAAATTTATAAAATTATTTAGATAAAATGATTATTTTTTTGGAATTATGATGTCGAAATTATCAAATGGTTAATTTTTCATAATTTTTTGAGATTGTCACATTTTTTGGTAAAAATTAAATACTGTATAAATATATATTGTGTTTTATAAAATTATAATGACCCAATAATTATGTGACAAAATTATATAAAAGGAATATTCAGCCAAATATTATATTCTAATTTGAAATAATCTAATATTATATTTTTTTTATTTTTTTATTTATCATTAGTGAATCCTAGATGACATATAAAATATTTTAAGATTCGAAAATCATTTCCTTGAAAGTGTGACCCACCTCCACATAAGCCAGAGAAATATTTTAATATCCTCTGACCTTTTCCATATTAAATAATGTATTCCACTACCCTTTGATATAAAATGATCGAAAACCATAGGATGGTTTTTTATTTTTGAATATAGTATTGTTTAGTGTCCAAAAACCAAAATAATAAAGATATCCCCAACATTTCTTATATAATAGCACCCTATAACCCACTTATCTTCAATAAGATCATTGATGATCAACCAACCACTTCCTCCTACTCCCAAGATCCCTCTTAAATTTCCCTAGGCTCCCAAGAAGGAGCCCTAAAGCCTTTAAATCACAGATCCATGTAATGGATTCTCAACTTCCTCTCCTCCTTTCAATTTAATAACAATGTTTGAAATTTTAATTTTTAATTTCAATTGGATATATATTAGTCAATTTATAATAAATTAAGAACTGTCCATTTAATGTTATTTCTATTATAGATCACTTAAACTCCTCCATTTGGACCATTACCAAAGCCATTACTATGCCCAAAATCTATAAGGGTTCCTTCCTTTATAAATTTTCCTGATTCCTTATATTGTTACATCCTTTTATTTACAATTAAAAATGATGGTTTATGTTTTTAACAACTACACATACTAAAATTATTATGTTATAATAATTGATAATTTTGTTCACCTTAATTAATCCATCCCGTGTACAGCTGTTACCATTCCAAAATTACATAAGAGATTTCTCTCTAATCATTTCCATTCATGATTTTATTTTATATTATGCATATAAATTCTATATTATATTATGGTATTTTATTTTAAATGATACCCTTAATATAAATTTCATGTATAAATTATGTGATACCCTTTCCATCTCATAATCTTATTTTATTAAATTCTATTTAACGTCGTTAGGCTGACAAAATTGCACTACGATTTTCCATCATGTTGTGAATAACAACCCAGTTTCTCTACCAAGGGTATTCAACATTTTGATCATATTCTTATTTATTGGGTACATATATATTTTTATTCCTCATTCCATGATCATTTAATAACTTATTATTTTTAATATTCCATTTTATATGATCTATGTGGCACACATATGCGTGAAATGAAATGTTTGTAAAGGGTGTGCCCTGAAAGAAATCCAATGTATTAGGTAATGTTTAGTATTCTTAAACACCATGTGTAATGAGGGTTTAATCCAAATAATTCATGTAAAATGGGTGCTTAATCATTCTAATTCATGTGAAATGATGGTTTACTCATGATAATACATGTGCATCATGCCTTTACTCATGCTAATTCATATTATATGTTGTTTCCACCTTTCCATGTTATGGATAACATGATGAATTAGTCCCTAATGATCATGTTTATTTTTCACTCCATTGATATTCCTATTGACCATCATGTATTTTATTCCTTGTTATATTTAATTTTTATTTCCTTACTGGCCTTTATAGATAACTTTTTTTCTTATTTATGTCCATAGTGTATCCCATGCAATGTTATTTACGAAGAAATATTGTGGTCATGTAAAAGTTGTTTTCAATAAAGATGTTTTATTTCATTACATAAGTTTCCATGTAATTTTCATGATCCCAAAATACACTAAACCTCTAGATATCCATGGTTTTATTATTTAATATTCTATGTAATAAATCTTGATTAATTGTGATATAAAGACCATGGTTGTTATAGTTAGTATTAGAGGACAGCTCATGTTGATTTTGTGATTGGGATTAGAAAACACTAGTGAAAGACTTAGGGACAATAGAATGTATAGAAAATTAATCCATAGATTTTTAGTGCCAATAGTGAGTGGTTTATCAAAAAAATACATCCCTATACAGATACAAACCTGTTGAGGTGGCTTTGGAATAGATGTATCTAGGGGTAGAACCCAAAAACGTGTCTTTGAGATAAACTCGAATGAGAACTGGTGCACATCAATGAGCCTCTAATCACTATTGTTCCAACAGTATCAAGGTATATTTGATGGTAAATTAATAATATTAGTACAAACCATTATTAAGGTATGAAAAAATACCAAAAGAATATATTATATAAATAATATAATGAATGGCCTAGATTGAAATGTAGTGCATCAGTAGTTAGGATATACCATACCAGTTTATCATTCTATTTCCAATGTTTTATTTTTTACATTATTATTAGGAATGTATTCAATCACTGTAATTGTATTTTCTTTTTCTCTGTTAAAACATATAATGGGGATGATCACACACAACTCTTCCCTCTCTTCCTGAAAAACTTCATGGAAAGAGTATCCTGATGTTTTGTTTAGATAATATTTAATATTTTTAAAATATCAATGTAACATGAAAACAAATTTATGAGGCATCCAATGCCACTATCATTGCATGATTATTTCAAGGATCATGTATCATTTATTAGATAACCATATACTATCACCTTTCATACAATGATAAGGGTAGGAAGTACCATAAGGGTCTTTGAAATTTTTTTTATTTATTTGAAAATGATAAATAACTAAATGATTCTCTAGATGCTTCAAAATAGATAGATGTTTGAGGATCCTATATGCCTCAAATTATAGAATTATCTCGTTGTGGAAATAAAAAAACTGATATAACAAAACCAAATTTTTTTAATATTTGAAGATGAATTATTATCAACTATTTATAAAAAAAGTTCAAGAATATAGTTCAAATTATATATAAAAAGTACATTTTTAATGAATTTTTAGGGCATCAAAAAACGCAATTCAAGACGTGTGATGTAATTTTAGGTAAAAGAAGTAGTTTTTTTTAAAAAAACTCATGATGTACAATTTTTAAGCATGAAACGTTTCTACATAACGAAATAATAATAAGAATGAATGAATAATTCATTGAAGAGATGATAGAGAAGTACCCTAAACTATTACTACCATAATATCTAAAACAAAATTACAGGGACAAAATTTCATATGGGTGGAAGAATGTAATGACCCTAACATTTGAATAATATATTGTTTCCAGAAAATATATGTTTTATTGTGTCACCTTAATTAAAACTATAAAAGTATAAATTGAAATGTCCCTATCAAATTTCAACCATTATATGACCATTGGTTATTTATGTCTAATGATAAATATGATCATTGGAAACTATAATAATTTTAATGTTATAATTATTGTTCGTAAATAGAAATGAAAATGGAAGAAATTAATTCATAATAAAGAGTCTATGGCCTCAACCAGTCGAATTGTTCTATATGCAGCCCATTTTTTGAAGCATTGGAAGGAGGTAGAATCAATGGAATTTTCTCTAGACTAAACCCACGATGAGCTTTAACATGTTATTATTAAATGAAATCACCTACGAGAGAAGTTCATGTTGGTGGAAATCACCAATCGAGAGATTTTTTCAGAGCCGCTGTAGGAGTCTATCACCATCACACACTTTACCCTTAGGTTATATGTTGGTGTTTCAATGGGTTATATAACAATTTATTATTTACTTATTGTGTAATACCTTTTATAAATAAAATTTTTTTTATATAATTCTATTTAGAGAATAATCTTTCTTAAAAAATGATGAATTTTATAAATTTATATTCGGTAAAAATTGTACTTTTTAGAAATAAATAAATTATTATTTTCAAAAAAGTTTTTATTAAAAAATTCATTATAAAACAAATTTCCATTTTAATTATCAAAACGTATTATATCTTTTCCTTATTTTGTTTACACTATAAATGAATATGTAATCATTTTGATAAAATTATATTTTTATATGATAAAACAAAATTTTTATTTCTAAATTAAATTAAATAATTAATTTTACTGAAATAAGGATTTTTTTTAATGAATAATGTTTTAATAAAATATTACTATTAAATAATTTTTTTAATATAAATGATCATATAACTTTTATGATGTATAATTTAGTTATTATTTATCGTTGTAAACAACTTTTGTCAAAACCCATCAATTTTCAATAAATATTAGTTTTTATTTTAAAAGTGAAAAATAAATAATATAAATAATTATTTATATAAAATGAATATTATATTTGTAATCAGGACATCAAAATTTTCCAACAGTTATTTTTTCATAACATTATGAGACATTATATGTTTTAGGTAAAAATTAACTACCGTATAAATATATAATTTGTTTTATGACATCATAATGACCCAAAAGTGATAAAATAAATTTCTATAAAAGTTATACCCAGACTACTATATGTTTTCTGTTTAAAATAATGTATTTGTACGATTATTTTATTTATCTTATAAATCCTTAGTAAATCATCCATGTCATATAAAATATTTTACGATTTTAAAATAATTTTCTTAAATGTGTGACTTAACTCTATATCAGAAAATACAATAAGTTAATATATTTGTCCCTTAGCATTATAAAATAATTTATATAACTCTCCTTTTCTAGATAACATCAGAAAAACAATGTATGGGTTGTGGTTTTGAATGTTCTATTGTATTGTTCCCAAAACAAAAAAATAATGGAATCCTACTCCATTCATATATAATACAACCCAAGCACACATTTATCTTCACTATATCTATTTAATGCTTGACCTACCTCTTCCACCAACTCCTAAGATCCCATCCAAGGAGACCCAAACATTCATGAAGCCTCCCCCAAGCCTTTGGTATCACACATCCATGTAAGTGATTCTCACCTTCCTCTAATCTTGTCAATTCAAGAACCCTTTTTGAAATTTGTGTATATAATTTCAATTTGTTATATTTTCATCCTGTTATAAAAAAATTCCTCTTGTAAATTTTATTATATTTCAATGAGGGGTCATTTATCATCCCCCACTTAAAACTTAACCTAAGTCGTTACTATGCTGAAATTTTGTTACGGTTCTTTTCTCAATTTTTTTCCAACAATACTTATATTTTTAATTAAATTTATTTTTAATGCCAAATTATGGGGTATGTTTTTGAGTGCCCAACATACTTCTATTATTATGATTGAATGATTAGACACATCATTTTCATTAATCCCTCTTATTTACACCAGTTACAATGAAAAAAATCATTAAGGGATTTATGTCTTCCCATTTACATTAATGAAGTACATTTATATATTTCATATAAATTTAATTTCATGTATTGGGATATTTTTCTCCACGATCCCCTTATAGACTATTATATATATAAATGATTACAGACACCATTATCTCTCATCATCCTATTTTATGAATTTCAAAATTACGCTGTTATGCTGCCTAAATTTCACTACAGTTTCCATCCTTCATTGAATAGAAAATCTATTTATCTACCAAGGGTATTCATTCTTATGATCATATAAATATTTATTGGTGAATTAAATGTATTTATTCCACATTACATGATCATGGAATAACTTATTTTTTTTAACAATTCCATGTTATATGATTGTATGATATACTTATGTAAGAAATGTAATTTTTGTGAATGGTGTGGATTAATATCACTCCAATGCATTTGGTAATGTTTAGTATTGTGATATTCTTTGTGAAATGAGGGTTTTCTCATGATAATTCAGGTGAAATGATGGTTTATTCTTGGTTATTCTGGTGAAATGATGGTTTAATCATTCTAATCCTTGTTTAATGAGACATGAATCATGCTAATATCATTTTGTATGTTGTTTCCACATTTTCATGTTAGGAATATCTTGATATAATGTGCCATTATGTTCATCTGCCTTTTAAGCTCCATTGATATGCCTATGGAATAAAATCTATTTTATTCTAGATGTTATTCCATGTTTATTCCCTCACTGGGCTTTATTTATCATCCTTTTCTTATGAATTTCCTAAGTTTATCCGATGCAATAATAAGTATGGAGAAATGTTGTGGTCATGTATAAATAGTTTTATATAAACATGTTGTATTTTATGTCTTATGTTATCATGTAATGTTAATAAGCCCAAAAGACATTAAACCTCTAAATATTATGGGTTTTATTAAGTGAATATCTGTAAAATAATCATGTATAAATCTGGTATAAAGACCAGGGTTGTTATAGTTTGTATCATATTAGTGGTTTAGTAATTGTTGGGATTAGGATTATAAAACCCTAGCGAAAGACATAGGGATAAAACTATGTATTAGATAATAATCCATAGATTTTTGTGAGTATAGATTAAGTGGTTTGTCAAGAAAATGCATCTATGTTTGGATACCAACAAGTAGAGGGGGATCTAGCACATATGTTTCTAGCGGTACAACAAGAAAACTCATATTTACTATAGACATGAATGGGAAATAGTGCCCAACAATAATCCATGTTTTATCATGGTTTGACACTCCAATGGGATATTATTTTTTGAATTGATAGTCTTAGAATGAACCATTATTAAGGGAACAAAAAAATTAAAAAAGAATAAATTTTATGAAATATATCATGGATAACCATGATTGAATTGCGAGGTATCACAGGATAGGATATACTATACATTTTTATCCTTATATGTCTAATATTTTTGTTTTTAACTTATTATAAGCTATGTATTCAAACACCATAATTATAGTTTCTTTTTATTAGTTAAAATATGGAAAGATGATGATCACGAACAAATCCTCTCTCTCATCCTGAACAACTACATGGAATGATTTTCCTAAATCCATGACTAAATGTTATTGAATTTATTTAAAATTTATATGTTACATGCAAACAAAATTATGAGTCATCCAAATCCTATAGAATTACATTATTAATTCATTGATCAAGTATTGTCTACAAGATAATATTTCACTATGAACATTCTTACCATTATAAGGGTGGGAAATACCATTCGCGTCTTTTCAAATTCTTCTCTTTCTTTCAAAATGATGTTGTGATAATTTATTTTCAGTGTGCTACAGAAGTGGGATACATCCTAGAAGCCTATATGCATCCAATTATAAATAGTTTTCACTATGTAAATACCTAAAATGATATAATGAAACTATATTTTGTAATATTTAAAAATGAATCAGTAATAATTTTTAATAAAAAAATTATAGAAGATAATTCAAAATTATATGTATGAAATACCTTTTTAATAACTTATTAGTGCATCCATTAATATAATCAAGGAATCATGAGGTATTCTGAGTAAAATAAGTAGATATTTGTTGAAAAAATATTCTTAGTTATTTTTGTGATGCGCGAACCCTTTCTACTTAATGGAAATTATAATAAGAAATACTAAATACCTCTTTGAAGATATTAAGGAGATGTACCCTCAAATTTTTATACCTTAATATGTAAAACGAAATTTTATGGATTAAATGTTTTAATAGTGGAAGAATTTCATGATCCAAGATTCTAAATAATATTTTTCTTCCTGAAAATATATATTTTACAGTGTCACATTAATTAAAACTACATAAATATAAATTAGAAATTTGACTATCACTTTTTGACTATTATATGACCATTAGTCAATTATGAATGAAGATAAATGTGATCATTGGAAACAATAATAATATTAATGTCATAATTATTATTTTTAAATAAAAATAATAATGGAAACATTAATCAAAAAATAAGATTCATTTTCTTCTACTTATAGAATTTTTCGATACGAAGCCTGTTTTTCAGATCTTGGAAATGAGTTAGCATCACTAGGATTTTCTATGGACTAATCACAAGCTGATATTCAACATGTTTAGCTCTTAAATAATCACATATGGGAAATTTTCATGTTGATGGAAATAACCACTCAGTATTTGTTATTAGAGAAAACCCAAGAGTCAATCACCATCACACACTCTACCTATAGGTAATATAAGACTGATATAAGGGGTTATATAAAAAGTAATTATTTAATTATTTTGTAATCCAATTTTATAAATAAAATTATTATTTCTTCAATTTGGTTCTAAGAATAATCTTCCTTAAAAATATGATGAATTTGAAAAGTTGATTTGTTGGGTAATAATGATACTTTTTAGAAATATATATAATATTATATTAAACAATAGTTTTATTAATAATTTTATATTAATTAAATAGATCATTTTAATTATAAATGATGACTATATCTATTACTTAAATTTTTTACTCTATAAAATATTAAGTAATCAATTTGATAAGAATTATATTTTTATATTATAAAACTAGAATTTTATTTCTAATTTCAAATAAAGAATTGATTTTAATTAATTTTTTATCATTTGGAATGAATAATTGTTTTATAAAATATTATTATTAAGGAAATTTTATTATATATAATGGATAATATTGTTTTTATTAAGTCCAATGAAGTTTTCATTATCGTTTGAAAACAATTTTTGGTAAAACCCAGTAAATTTTTAATAAATGTATGTTCTTATATTTAAATTAAAAATTAAAATATATAGAAAATTAAATATATAAAATTAATTTCACTTTTTGAATTAGGAAATCTAGATTATCAAATAGTTAATTTTTTAATATTTATTGAGATGGTGGATTTATGGGTCAAAAATTAAATATCATATAATATATTTTATGATTTATGACATCATAAGATCCCAATAGTGATGTAATAAAATAAAATAAAAGGTATATTATGCCAGGTATATGTTTTTCATTTCAAATTATTTCATTTTTGGTTTATTTGATTTATTTTATAAGGCCTTATTGAATCCTCCAGGACATACACAAGTATTTTATGGTTCTCAAATCATTTCTACGAATGTTTGACTCACCTCCACATAAGAAATATAAATATATTAAAATATTCTTCCCATATCCTTATAAAAAATTGTATCCCAATCCCATATTTCAGATTCCCTTGGAAAAACCCATTGGATGTTTTTTGGTTTAGAATAAGTTTTTATGTATTGTCCAAAATAAAAATAATAATGAGATCCCTGTCAATTAATATATATACCCACCCAAGAACCATTTTATCTTATATAAACCTCATTAAAGTCATACCAAACACTTATTCCTTCTCCCTAGAGCCCTCCCATGGCTCCCCCATGCTCCCATGAATCCTGCTCCAAGACCTTGGAATCACACAACCAAGTACGGTTTTCACACCTACCTTTCCCCCATTAAATTCAAGTACCTTGTTTGAAATTTGACCTTTTAATTTAATTTCTTTATATTTTCATGCTTTCATAATAAATTAAATTTTTTATATTTGAGGTTATTTATATTATGGATCATTTATCATCCCCCATTTGGACCCTTAACTATGCCGTTACAATGATGAAATTTCTTAAGGCTTCCTTCATTTCCCATTTTTCGTCAAAGTTTTCTTATATTGTAACATACTTATATTTTTATTAGAAATTATGTGGTATATTTTCTCATCTAGCCCGAACTACCCTTATTATTTTTAAATGATCAGATACCATGTTTTATCTCATTAATACATCCCGTGTACACCCATTACCATGTTGAAATTCCATACGGGATCTCTCTCTTCCCATTTCTATTCAAGAATATATTTTATATTGCTCATCTAAATTACATTTCAGATATTGAATTTTTATATTCCATGATCAATATATTATCCCTTTAATTTTTAAATGATTAGGGACCCCTATCTCTCTTGTCACCTATATTGTGAATTTTTATTTGATGTCGTTATGTTGGTGAAATTAATCTATGATTTTCCATCATTTAGTAAATACCAAACTAGTTTATCTACCAAGGTTATTCACCATTAATCTAATATACTTCTTGATTAGGGACATAAATTTATGTATTAATCATTTCATTACTTTTTATTTACTAATAATTTTGACTTATTCCTTATCATAAGATCTCTGTGGCACAGTTATGCATGAAATGAAATGTTTTTAAAGGGTACACCCTGATAAAGCTCTAATGAATTAGGTAATGTTTCGTATCATGATACCCCATGTACAATAAGGGTGTAATCATGATAATTAATGTTAAATTAGGGTTTACTCATGATAATTCATTTGAAATGAGGGCTTACACATTCTAATCGATGTGCAATGTGCCTTGACTCATGATAATATCATGTTATATGTTATTGCCACATTTCCATGTAGTGAATATCATGATATTTCATGAATTTATGTATATTTTTCTTTTTCACTTCATTGATAAGTCTATTGATTAACATGTATTTCATTACTAATATTTTTTCATTTTTATTAACTTACTAGGATTTGTTGATCACCCTATTCTTATATATGTCCTCTAGCTATCTAATTCATTTTTAAGTATGTAGGAATGTTATGGTTATGTAAAAGAATTTTTTAATAAAGATGTTTTAATTTAGTCTTATGTTGTCATGTAATGTTACTAAGCCCAAAATACACTAAAACTCTTGACTATATGTTTTTTATTAAGTAAGAATCTATTTAATAAATCATTTTTAATTGTGATATAAAGACCCAAGTATTTATTCTTCAATCCATCTCCACTTCCATCAAATGGGTTCTGAAATCGTTGTTGGAATGCATAGAGGACAATTGTCTAGAAACCTATGTCATTCATTTTTTCATTATAGAATCTCTTGGTTTGGTATAATGATGGATATTTTTATATTCATGAAATATTTATCATTCTAAAAAATATAATATATCATCTTCATTATTTCTTTTTCTCTCACTGTAATATTTTAACATCAACTATATATGTTTGGGATAACACCTTCATGATGTGATGTGACTCTATCTTTTCATCACCATCACACATGGATGACATATATAAGTATATTTAATGAAATAACATTGTATTTATTGTAAAATTATTATTATTAATTAATTTTAAAATATTACTTAACTCTTTTTTTATAAAGATCATTGAAATATAAAATCTTACTCATGTGTACGTACATCGTACCGTCTTCCCAGTCATACCATAGTTAATTTCAAAAAACCCTTATTTATCATTAATATTAAAATTATATTTGATTTGTAAATATTTTAATGATTTCATTTTTCTATTCTGAATATTAAATAAATATGATTAACATAATATCACTAAATATAAAAAATTAAAAAAAATTTGAAAAAAAAATATATGTTATTGTTCAAAATGTGATATTAACAAGGAATTGTAAATAAACTGGTAATAAAGTGTCATAAATAAAAAATATATGGTAATATATATGTAGTATTATTTCATATATTTATAAAATACTTATAATTATTATAAATTATGTTTTAACGTTTTTCAATGAAGCCAATACTTGAGGTAATGGATTTCTAGTTTCTCTTTTGTTTCTGAGAGACATATGAAAATTCACCACTACTTTATTAGGAGTGGTGTATATACTTAACATTTTACAAGTTATATAATTAATAACATTATTTTCATTAGATGTAATGATTCCCTTGATGTTATTATTTATTGTGAATTTCAATCAAAAATATTAATAAAGGGGTAATGGATTTCCAAATTTGTTTTGTTTTCTATGAGACAAAATCTATATCCACCGTGCTTTTATTTGTTGTGTTGTATATAATCCTCAACAATGAATTTTATGATTCATATGAAAAAAATTGTTTTTAAATATATAACCATTTTAGGATCTCATTTACATGGGGTGTATCGTTAATGATATATACAAGCACTAGTGGAATGTTTTAATAATTATCCTCATTTGATACATATGTTATGTTATGCACCTATCCTCCATTACAAGGTATATATAAAAAACCCTTCGATAAGTAATACTATGAATGTATATTTCCTTGTTATATTTTATCTTTCATTTAATGATGTTCCTTCATTGTGTGTACTTTTTAATGTTTCCCATGTGCTAAAGAGTTTATGTTAAAAAATCATCAATTTTTGGATTTTTTATGATTATGTATCTGATAAAAAGATATAATAATACATATATAATGAAAATCATGAGTTTTATTCTCCAATGGTTATTTAGGATAATAAATTTGTTCTATTTATTTTTCTATCATTTTGTACTCCAGAGATCCAAATTATATATAAAAGAAACATTTTGTATCTCTCTCTCTCTTCGTTTAAATATATATTTTCACTAAATCTATGTTTTTAAAACAAAAAATCAAAATGTTTTATAATTATCCAATTAATAAAAAAAATATTTTTTAAAATTTTTTAACATGTGTTTTAAAATTAATGTACACATAATTTACCATAAAATTACAGTTTTTATTTTTCTGAAAATATAAAAATATATTTTTTTAATATGAATTGCATGATCATTACTTATCAATTTCATTATCACTAAAATATTTCAGGATTCCATTAAAAGTATATAAATTTTATTTCAAATAAATTTTCTTCTATATCATTTTGTTCATTTTTATGTTTTATGTAAATTATTTCAAAGTAAAAAATAGTATTTTATTTTTTATAATGTGGTTTTCATAGAGGGATGGCTACTTTATTCAATTAATATTTTTAATTTATTTTTATAATATTCATTATTAATTTTTCATGATTATTTAAATAACAAGTATTTCTAAAATGTTTTAAATTTTAAAAAGTGATTTTTTATGAAACGTTATCTCCATACAGAAATGACTCATGTAATTTAACTTTTTAAAGCTTTATCCATCTAAGATGACATATCATGATGTAATTAATAATTTTCAATAGATTCTATCCAAGGATACCATTATTAGACATTCTTTGAATGTATTATCAATATATTATTTTAATGAAACCCTTTTATCTTCTAAAATTTATTCAATGGAAAAAATTTATAAAACCCAAATCATTCTATAAGAAAGATGAAATGGTGAAATGATTATGAAACCTATATGTTTTACATACATTATGATATAATGAAATAATTATTATACCCATTTGATTTACTAGGTTATAATATGATTAATGATTTATTTTCTTTTGTATCACATATATATTCATTTCACAATGTGACTCATTGGACCTATATCTTCGTTAAAAGCCCAGGGTAATGCTAAATATTATAGGTTCTCTAAGGGTACACTAGTGGTTTTACCATTCATAAATGGAAGTTGCATGGGTGGTTTTACTTATACTAGAAAATAAGTCACATAGCTGGTTACCCATGCCCAAAGCATAGAAATGGCTACTTATTCTAGGCCGAGCATGTTAGGAATTTCACAGTGGGTATCCTTGACATTGTATTCTCTATTCATATGTTTAAGCCACAAATATATGTATTTTTCTAATTTTATTCTCTAATGGGGAATTTTTATTGATTCTGTTATGTTTCATTCCTTGTAAACTATGAATCATTATTCCATGAATTATGATTATGATTTTTGATATGAATATTTTTTTGTTTTCAATGTGTATGTTTATATTCCCACAACACTATGTTCAAGTTATTATTATGTATCTTCCATGTTTACCCTTAACAAGAATATAATCTCACCCTCTCTTATGTTTCTATTCACAATATTAAGAAGAATGGTCTTATGTAATGTATGTTTGTGAGTATTACTAAAGTGGAAGATCATTATTGGATAAAATGAATATTATTCATGAATAAAAAAGATTTTCTTCCCATTAACCAATGTAAATACATATTATAATACTCATGCCTGTTTTTTTATAATGAAATTAATATTTATATAATAATATGTAATATCAATTTATGAGATTATTGGGACTTTATTGTTTTTATTAGGTGTTGGGTTTAGTTAAATTTGGAAACTAGTGTTAGAATAATTTAGTGGTTCCCCTAATGATGTTTCTAAGGACAAGTAAAAGTATGATTCATTGTAAAGGAAAATATCCTAGAATTTTTGTTAATTAATTGTGAAGTGGTTATTAATAAACTAAATATTTTATGGATAGTTCAAGTGGATATGAATATATAATTTGGATTCCAAGGGGTAATGAATCCTAAAAAAGTACATTGAGCTGGGCTCAGTCACCACATAGTTCTTTAAAACAATCCTTGTTGCATAGTAGGTTTGACACTCAAGAGGGATATGCTTTGGATATTATCAAACTGATTATAAACCATCACAAATGATATAAATATATGATAACAATTAATAAACTAGGATAAAAATAAGGATTCATTGATAAAAAATAATGTCTTATTATTTAGATATCTTATATGTGATTTTTTATGATTATTTTGGTTTCTTTTATGATTAGTTTTTCTAGAATAATTATTTTTTCTTTTAGTCTACAACATAAACTAAAATGAACTAGGTTGACAATGAATGTGATGGAAATTATTATATTGATTTTCCAAATGGGATTATGACTAAATTAAGTAAATTTTTATTATTCCTAAAAAGTTATCATGAAACATGATTAAGAACAATCACCTTAATAAATAATCTTACTCACAAAATAAGAGAATGATATAGTCTGTTGAGAGTGTATGTAGTAGAGACCATTGAGGAAAGAAGATTGAGTTTCATATATGTTGACAATGTTGGAATAAGAACTTATAGGATTTTATTATGGGGATAATAACTCATTTTGTGTGTGAATTTGAAGGAAAAAAAGTATGTAACATCAAAGAAAAATTTCATGTTTTGGTAATTAAATAGATGAGAATAATTATCTCCTTAAGTTATCATGGGATATTAAATATTTTAATAGCGGTATGTATGGACATTGTGAAAAAATATTTTCTAGAGGGAATGATCATGAATATAATAAATAATTATGTATGAGTCATGGTTATGCATTAGATTTTGATGAGACCAAAAATGAGATATAAATTGTATTTTTTATTCTACAATTACTACGTATGATGAATGTTAAAAGAATGTTTAATTTTTTCTTGATGATTGTTAATCCATGATTTATAATTCATATCTTATGAAATATGTAATATGTTATAATATGATGAAATATAGTTAATGGATTAATGATGGGGCCAAATAATTAATATTTTTTTCATTTTAATTATGAATTAATTTATATTAATCATGAAATTGATCAATATACATTTTTCACTAAGTATTGAAAAAATATTTTGAATGATGATAATGGCCTAGAAAATAGACTTAATAGAATAGTGATATTAATGGAAAGAACGAGACTAAGAAAATTATAATCATTAATATGTTTTTGATGTTGATATAATGATGTTGGGATAAATTAATTATTTACTTGGATAAAGTAAATTTTGTAGCATTAATTTCATGGAACTAAATAATTATTGTTTAATAAATTTGACTATTGTCTTTGATGATGTTTAAATCATTATTTTATTTATGGAATATCTTCATTAATATATTTTTTTAATATATGAGGAGGTATGTTTGTTTCCACTAGGTTTTATTGAAAATCATGTTATTAATATGATTCAAGGAAACATTTAATTAAGGTATTCACATATATTGTAAGTCGAAATCAGGAATCATCTTTATAATAATATAGGATTTGAGACTAAGTAAATTTTGAGAAATTAATTAACAATATTTTTAAATTTTTTATTTTTAAACATTAATATTTTTATCCATTTATGAAATTTTTTTGTTTAATATTGGATGAGGTTTTATATATTTATTTTTACTCCACCATATAACGATTTATTCGTATTAGAAAACATGTACTAAATATTTTGTTGTGAGGATAACTAATGATATGTACAATGACTTAACATTATAATTATGGAACTTCTGATCAATTATTTCATTAAAAAACAGCTTAATTAAATGGAATATGACACAAAATAGAAAAGGATCAAGTAACAACCAAATGGTGTGATTTTTCTTATGAAATGTAAATGAATCATGTAATAATATATTCTCATGAAAACTATTCAACATAAGAGAAAGAATATTGAAATAATTGTTTCCCATATTATCGCCATTTTTTATGACACCAATGATCTTTTCATACATATTTGGATTATGGTTTTTTTGTTATTATCCTTCTATTAATAAACAACATTCTTTTGATCAAAGAACAATATCACTCTCTATAAGAAATTATGATTTTATTCAATGAAAAAATCATCACATCCCGCATATTTTATACAATGTGGAAACCTGGTTATGATTTATTTTAGGTAACATTTCTGTTTCTAACAATCCAAATTTATGGAATGTTTTATTATTCATTTGTATAGTGTGGGATTTTATAAATTAATTTTAAAATGATAAAAAATTATGACCATGATTAATTTTGAAGGAGAAATTAATGATAAGATTATTCAAATGTAACATCCCAAAATGTTATGAAATATTTTTTCCAAATAAATATTATTTTATAACTTGGGATATATACAACACCAAATTAGTCTTTCTTTACGCAAAAAATTTGGTTATCATTCCTTACACACACCACTATGTTTCAACAAAACAATTACATACTAGTAATATTATTATTCAAATGTGACCATTATGACATATCAATTAGACACATAGTGGATAATAGTAAAAACTATATTTTATTAATAAAAATTCAATGAATTTATATAAAACAAATATTGATAAAATACTGCTTATTTTTCAGATATTCTCTCATATGATTTTAAATTATTATTGTCTAAAAAATTTATTTCTATTAGTTTTTTAGAATATTTATAAAAATAATTTTTTAAAAATTTATAAATATATGTTGGTAAAATAAAAATGAATTTTATAAATCTACACGCCAAATTATCTTTGGATGGTTTTTTAGATTTTTATGAACACATTCATTTTTTATCATTCATGAAAAATATATAATCTAATAAAAAAATGTATTTTCATTTTATTTATATATAAGGTTATATAATAATTTAAATTAATTTAAAATTCAAATTTGTTGAAAAATATATACATTAATCCAAATTTCTTTATTAGAATCATATTTATTTTCAATTTTTATATAAAAACATTTAAAATTTTGGCCATTATCTCATTGAAAATGGATTTCTAGTTTCCTCTATGAGATTAAATTTAAATTAAATTTTGATAATTTTTAAACATAATATGGAAAAAAATATTCCATATTCCTTATAATAATAATTTATATTTTTTAGATTGGTGAACATAACTTTTTACCAAAATTAATATTAAAAATATAAAAAAAAAGTTAATGTAGTTAAGGTAAAAATGGGTTTAATGAGGGGTTACACTAAAACAATATGTTTTAAAAATAACCCAAAACAACCCCACTATAAATTTTATAGAAACAAGTATAACATATATATTCTATTATAATAAATGTTCCACTATTGGATCCTTATTAAGAGAAAAAAATGTTGGTGGAATTGTTTCATTATGAAATGTACAATTATGCCGCTCACCTCACTTATAAATACCCATCCTTTCTCCTCTCCTTTTCAAACCCTGAAAACATTATGGATCATAAAATACCATCAATAATAACTTAATAACATAACTAATATAATCCTTGAAACCTAATTTTTGGAAAAACCCAATCCTAAGAATGATTTTTCAGAAAACCAAAGGAGGATACATATATAAAAGGAAACCTTCATCAATTAGATTTTTTATTTTATTCCTTCATCCACCTACCCCAATTCATATTTAAAAAATTTGATAAAATAAATTAATTATATTAAAAATAATAAAACTTTTATATTCTAATTTAATTACATAAACACTATCCACATCCAAAAAAATGTGTAGGAAATCATTGTTCATGTGTGCGTCAAACAACAACCTCGCGAACTGATGTCATTGTTTTTCCATTACCATCTCTCCATGTTGGATGTGATGATGGATATAAAGTATATATATTATTTTTATAAATAAAATATACCTCTAGAGTTATAATATCATATATACCTTTTTTACTTTCCATTCCTTAGGGAAGATGACAACATTGATTATGTGTACGACAGGTCACCCAGAACCACTAGCGCTGGCTCTTGAACCAGTATGTTAGCCCATCCATTAATGCTTCAGGAATGAGAACATCATCACTCAGGCCAAATCCATATAGTGGAATCCATTTCACCCAGGATAGTTCTTCTCACTGTATGGAAATAGCTCTACCAGAAATTCATGGTCCGAGTGGCTTCTCATTGACACCCCAATTCCCATTTTATTAGCCATATCTACCATCCAGGCACCATCTTCAAGGACCCACTCTGACAGTATTTTGGTGAGCCATTATGTCTCAATGTTTTTTGATTTTTTTCTCTAGATCATGGTGCTCGGTCGTGGATCTCATTCACAGAGCTCAGTCATAGAAATAGGCCACAGAGTCCTGCCACATACCACACAAGCACATACTGCAGAGCCCAGAATTGCAGAGTCAGAAGACTCATTGTGCATCACAGAGCAAAGATTGCCTAATTTTCATAGATTAGTCAAAGAGCATATAGATAATTGTGCATTGAGAGGCCAAGAAAAAGAACTCGAAGATGAGTACAGAGGAAATAATTTTCATCATCCCCTATTTATTGGAGATGAAATTCAATCTTCATGGTGTGCCTAAACATGATGAGCTTCATGGCGTTTTCAAACCGCACCTCACCTCTCGACATCGCGACACTACTTCACGATCATCTTTAGCGATTTTCCTAAAAAAATTCCCATATACCCTTAGACTATGACCCTCGTTTTCTCCCATGATCTATGTATGAGGGGTAGTATTTTTTGGTTCCAACATATGTTCAGAGGAAAAGGATGCAAAGAGGAATCCAATTATAAATGGGATGCATTGTCAAGCCCATTCATGAAGCCCCTCAGCACCATGGACTATGAAAATATGAGGCCCCCTCAGCGGTATCCACCGAGTAATAGAGGCATGAGGCTCTTCGATTACAATGAAATTGACTAGAATCATCGAATTAAGGAGGGAACCAGATCACCTCTTCGATCCCATGGAACTCGATGGAATCCTCCTAGAGAACCACACAGAGAATTATGAAGGTCTCTATAACAAGGAGGGAATTATACTCGACTGTGTGGTTATGAAAAAATTAATGTAATATGTGGCTGATCACAGAGTGCCATGTGGACTCACAACGAGATATCAAAGCTCTATTCTACCCCTGGAATACAAATAACAGGCTTCGCATGGACCCAATTTCCTTGAGAATTTTGAAGTAACATTCTTTTAGATCAAACACATCCCCTTTTCAAGACATGATTCCATTAGCAAAGACCACATGCTATTATAAAGGTTGGAGATCCCTTAGGGGACTCAGGTCTTCTCCATGAAATCATGCTTCACGAAGCACCTTCCATACACATGTGAACCCCATGCTAAGGCAAGATCATTGTTTTTTGTGAATTACGTTACTTCGAATTTATATTATTTTATGTCACACATGATCTATGAAATCCAACTCTGAAAATGAACATTCACTTCGCAATGCACCGTTTATATACATATATACCCTATACCTAGGCTAGGATACTCCATTTCCTGAAGCATACCCCTTTCCAAAGTCCCCTAACTCTATGAAGCACCAAGGCTTCATAAGGTCCCTTCAAGTGACAAATATTCTTTACAATCCCTTCTCTCGTATGAATCTCCATGTTTGTATGACGTGACTTCAAGGTCCCTTGGGTGGTGCTTCACATTTCATTTGATAGCCTCATACGTTTTCACATAAGAACGATAACACATATTTATTCTTAGTATAGCCATGATAAAATTCCCCCTTAAATGTGTCACTCCATAACACCACCACACCATGGCATTGTTGATGCCTTCCCTTCCCCAAGTGTTGGTGGATATCAGTTATGTAAGTCCTAGGGTTGTAGAGTGAACCTCCCTCGTCTGAGCTACATGACGTTAAACTACCATGCTCTATCATCCTCAGCACATGATGTTAAATTGTATCCTTTACCAATGAAATATATGTGGGTTTCGCCTTCATAGAAATTTTCTAGTCCCATTGGTCTGCATAGGAGTGAGGTCATCCTCACATGGAATGTGATCTTCTTTGCTGGAGAGGCATTTGTCTATGTGGAAGGGAATCCATCTGGGTGTATGTTGCTATATTTCATACAGAAGGTTGCATCCTTTCTCAACATCTCTTCTATACTTCCCAAATACTAGAGGATAGATGGGAATAAGGACCATTGTTTCCTTATCCCTCTTCCTCTGGGATTTTTCTCCATCGGGCCTCCATCATGAGGTATATCCCAATCTCTGACACCCTAGGCTACTAACCATGTGTAACCCTTTATTTCCTCTTTGGGCCACTAAAAAAATAAGTCTATATTACCTATTGGGGACACTAACCAAGCATAATCCTTTATTTACTATTTAAGCCTCATGATACACATAAGCCCCACTCTATTTGTCATGGATGCACCTTCGGTTACATGATAGTCGGGTCATTGTGGCCTCTTGTTTCTCACATAGAGAATGAACCATGTGGTATTAGAGTAAGCATTGACCATGAAAACCTATCTGGGCCACCTTAGAATTTATGTCTCACAACCCGTTCGAACTATGTGGACATTGACCCTTGCCCCCTTCAAGGAAAGGTATATATGATGCATCCTCAAGAGCCAAGACCAACACCTAGTTCTCCGGACCCCTTTATGCCAGTTCACTTATGTCATGCATGACATTAAATTGTATCATCCCATTCTGAAAGATGTGGACTATGATCCTTTCTTTTTCAAAAAAAAAGCTACCTAAGAAACATCTCGGAGGATCAAGCCCAACACCGATCAGTCCCAAACACTCCATTTTGGGTCCACCTTCGTCCTACATGAAATTAAATTTTATACCACCTTTTAGACCCAAATTACACTTAAAAGTATTCATTCAAACTATGCCAGTTTTGATCCCTATATCATATACCTGGTACATAGGACACCTCCATGTGGTTCAGCCCCAACTGACGGTATGTCGTGGTAGTCCCCAACTAGTAGTAAGACCTTGTAGCCTTCAACCGATGGTCATCCATTGTAACCATCATTTTATGGACCCACATCTCTAGTACTCCCAAGTGGAATTAGACTAACAGTCGGGCTGCTGACCATGCGTAATCCCCAGGGTTTCATTGAGTCACTATCCTTTGAATACACCCTAATTCAATTCCCCATTCTGAACTACATCGACATTGATTCCCTACCATGGTGATTTGTAGGAATCCTTCCTTTGGATCAATCCCATCACCCATGTGTCATGCTGGTCTCCCCATTGAGCATATGTGTTTAGGGAAGGTCATGGCCCAACCCGGAGGTTCCACTTCCTCTGAGCCCCATCCGTGCATCCATTCTCATGAATCACCTCCTAAGGTGTCCCATAGACCAAAAAAACTACAATAACATTGATTCAAGTCCATGTGAATATGTTATAAGACCCTATGAAGTTCAATCCCAACATAATCATCTTCTTCGGGTTTGTTCCATACCATTCATACCATTCATTTTACTCAACCATCCATCATCCATCCTGATTCTCCTTCAGGCCTCTACATTCCGGTGACGTAATGACACCCATCATGTTGCTTACCCTTACAGTATCTGGAAAGCTAACCATGCATAATACTCACAAAATCCATATTTATTCAACCATGATCACCTTTCTTGTGATGGGCCACTATCCACATATAACCCCCCAACATGTTTGTGGGTCGCTGCACTCTACTCACACCTTGATTCATCCCCCCCCCCTCCTTGATCAATGTGGGTTTGATCCATATCTCTCTGGATGGGGTATGTAGGAAACCTCCCTCAGGTTCAATCCCAGCTATTGGAAAACACTGGTGTCCCTTTCTTAGGTACCCATGCATCCTCAGATCCATATTCATTGGACATCGTGATCCTCCCACCTAGTAGGATTCATAGTTGGTCCCTCTTGGGGCTGTAACCATCTGATCAACACTCTTCAGTGTTCTTATCATGTATTTCCTTCTCTACAAGAAATTAAAATCATTAAATACAATGTGTTAAAGATGTAAATATTAGGAAAACCTCAAACAAATTCCTATGGAATATAATATCATGCACTCAACATGGGATGCCTTGGGCATCGGTGTCCTCGAGAATCCAAATCACAAGGTGAAGAAACCCAAATGAATAAGTGTTCTAGCATTCAGGCATGCCAGCGATGTTCAACGTGACTACTCCCCATATAAAAGTTTGATGCCTTGACATAACACATTGGAATATACTGACAGAAGCAGTGTAATTAACTAGCATTCATGAATACATGGAACTGGGAGGAGCATCACAAACAACGTCATAATAATTAAGGGTGAGTCGAACTAGGTAACAAGTTCCGAGGAGGAATCTACTGAATGAGGAATCGACATCCCATAATACCATTTTGATTAAGGAGCTGATATCCTAGAATAAGGGGCAGATGCCGCCTGCCTTTGGAAAGCAGGATTTTGGGGCAATAGCACAGCGCATCCTCAATGGATGGAAGTGCAACCTAGAAGAAACATCAAAATAAATATAAAATCAAAAAGATTCTATTATTCTATAAACAACACAAAGTAAATAGTTTTCTAAATTCAACACTATGTTTCCATGTATTAGAAACAATAATGAGTCCCCTAGATATAATGTTTTCCAAGCAATGTCTCTTTTTATAGAACTAAAAAATTATATTAATATAATTATTAAAATATTATTATAGATACCATTTATCCATTGGAACAATAGTTATAAATAATATTATATAAATTTTGAAAATAATATTTAAACATTTATATAAAATTAGAACTATAGTAACAAATTATTATAATTTAATTTAATACCTATTGTCAAATAATGAAAAAACTTTTCAACAAAAAATATTTCTTTATGTGAAAACAAAAATTCATCTCAATAAATTAATAAAAACAAATAAAGATTAATTTTTCCAATAAAATGATTATATAATATATTTTTTATATATTTTTTATACTCATCCAATATATTTGATATGTATCAATAATAATAATTTCAATTTTGGGAATAAAAAGATGTAATTTTTTAAAATGTAATTTTTCCATAATTTGATGGAATATCCATTTGAAATCCAATATTTGAGAATTTATAAATTTTATATATCAAAATAAACATCAATTTTTAAATATTAATATAAAAATTAAGTTAGGGTTTTTTAAATTTTCTGTGAAGATTCATTTTTTAATGAATGGTCACAAATTTCGAATTTTAATTCAAAACTGATATTTTTTAACTTATATATATGGATAAATTAAAATTAAAATTTGAATCTAAATTTAAATTAGATTATTTTTTATCAATTAATCAAACTTAGTTCTCTCTATTTAATTTCACATCCAAATTTGTTATAAAAACTTATAAAAAATAATTAACATTTTTACATTAATATTCTACATTATCTTCCTATCATTGGGATATAATTTTAATTAATTTCTGTAACTTCATTTACAGGAATCTACAAAAATATATTCAATATTTAGAATAATAATAATTTATAATGTCTAGAAAGTTAAAAAAAATTAATAAAAAATATTTGTGAATGTGATTAAAATTATATACATTTCTTGAGAAACAAATTTGCTTCACAAAGGTCTGAACCATAAATTTGATGGCCAAAATTTCCAAGAAACGTGTCTAAAAGAAATTTTATAGAACTAGTTTGACCAAATATTTTAGTTTATCTATTTGGGGCCATTATTGCAGTCACTCTTCATAGTAAAAACATGGATGTAATTCCCTTTCCAAAAATTAACAAGAATGACACTCCTCCTCTGCTATTAAAAGGTACTCACACCCCATCTTATTTGAACCTCTAATGATCATTGGATAAAAAAAACTCTGATAAAATAATACCTCATTATTCTTTAATTAATTATATAATCTTTTATTTCGTAGAAAATCCAACCAGGTAATCCCTTTAGTCAAAACCAAGAAGAGTTACCCAAAGAAGGTGCAACATCCAGGCTCAGGCACCTTTATATTATTTTCATTCCCCACCACTTCATATTTTATTATTAAGTCCATATATAGATAAATGATTATAATAAATATAATGATAATTGTTTATTATCATATTTCAAACAAAACTTACAAACACATCCATATAACGGGTAAGAAAACTATTAGTCCATTTTTACTTTAACACCTATCATGGTTTGGAATTATAATGAAAAATATGTTTTCCTATTACATATAAGAAGCGTATTATATGATTATAATTCTAGAAATTTTATATAACACATATCTTCATTCATTACAATTTCTGTAAATATGATAATTTTTTTAGGAATGTGTGGACTACGGCCTCCTCAAAGCGATGTGATTTGTTTAAACTCTTCATCGGATGCATTAAGGAAGCGTTTACAGAAATTATATCACATATATGAAATGATAATTATAAATTAATGATATTATATTTATAAATATATTTCAACTACTTTAATTCTTTCAATATGACAGTAATATGGAAGCATACTTCATACATACGTACAACCTACCCTTTCAACAAATGATGTATTACCTTTCATATTTCAAGATTATATATATTATTATAAATAAATATATAATGAATATATATTATATTAATATAATTATTTAAATTATATAAATATTTAAATCATTAATTATACAAGAGTATCCAGAACAACATGCCAAAACAGATACGAAAAATAAAGCATATTTTACCTGAAATATAACATTAACATGAAATTTTTAATAAAAGGTTAATATAATGTATTAAAAAATTATATATGGTATTAAGGATAATAACAAGTTTCATTAGTAGATTTATAATAATATTATATGTCTTATACAGGAGTTTTGAATGTGTAGGAATGAATACATGACTTAAGGTAAGGGAATTTGATCTCACTTTTTATTTATGTGAGATACATGTCATATCCACTACTCACATATACTGGATGGTATATATAATAACCTACTAACATTTATATCAGTTATTACCTTTATTTAATTATAATTTTATAAGGTTATTTTCTTATTTCATGGGTATCATGATCTAAATGTTACTCAAATGGTATGGGTTTTCTCATCTCAATTTTATATTCTGCGACACAGAAGCCACGTCCCCCCTATTTCCTCAATGTTGTTCTTATAATACCTATGGATTTATTCTTTTATTATTATAAATAAATTTATGGGTAATTAAATATCCAATTTATGATCTTTATTTCATAGTGTTTATGTTTCAAAATTTACCAAATCGGTAAATATTGTTTTCCTCAATTTGTCTTCTTTAAGATACATGCCAAGTTATACACAAATAATTTTCTATGAGGTGTATATACTGAAGTTCAAGCAATAAATAAAGATTCAAGGGAATTTGATTATATTTTAACATTAATTTAAGGTTATTATTTCGATTTCATTTTGATTCAATATTACCAGTGTTTTAATAGTTTATTGAAATAATCTCATCATTTATTGATTATATTTATGATTAGTATTCCATTGATGAAATATTACATTCCATATCTCAAGAAATATCAAGAATTTTATTCCCCAACAGTTATTTTTTTATATCCAATTAATCAAAAAAAATTGACTCTCTATGATACATAACATAAATTTGATAATGTTATGTGAAAATCAAACTTTATTTCTCGTTTCATTCAGAAATTTATGTTCCTTAAAAGCCATGTTTTCAAATAAAAATTTATTAAAATGATTAATGTTCATGAAAATATTTAAATTATTTAAATTCTACCATTAATGATATTTCATATGATTATTAATGGAATAGTTTTCCAAAAAAATGGTTTAAATAGTTATTTAATGAATTTTTAAAATTCATTTATATGTTTTCAAGGAAGAAGGATTTCAAGATGTTATCACCATAAATTTCATGTTTTAAAATATATTTTCAAATTTATATTTTTTTCAAAATGATTTAAAATTTTGAGATAATTTAATTTCAATGATGATATTTTATTTTCCTTAATAAATGTTTTTAAATGATTCTAAATTGTTCGTTTATATGTTTCAAATATTGTTTCAAATAAAAAATTTTAAAAATGAAATATATTTTAATGAGTAATGTTCCATGTGATATATCAAAATCCTTCTCCATATAAGACGACATCTATATTTATAGTTTAGTCATTACTAGGGATGTGATCCAAGGACACCATTCATATTACTTCTCTAAATGGTTTAGGATTTGATGGCATGATTTTTATAAAACTGATTTCAATTTCATGATTTATGTGTTTAAGAAACCCACTTATTCTCATTGGTTATACTCTAATGAAATCATTCTGAAACCTATATTTTTTCGTAGGTTATGATAGTATTACGTGATTATGTCACCGAATAATTTCATGGGTTATGATATCGTTATTTATAATTTTTTTTAAAATGTCGGTATGATTATTCAAAAAGATTTTTGGGACCTATATCTACCTCAAATTCATTGGGTAAAGATTTATATATTGTTATATAATGCTGTGAATAAATTTGGTAGTCTTGATCCACAATGTAACTTGGGAAAACAAGATCCATTATGGGTATATGTGGAAACCTAATCCACTATTGGAATATGGGGAACCCAAATCCCTTATGTGGAATGGACTATGACTGGGGATGGTGGTGTATCACCCCTAATAGGCATAGCCCCTATAAAGGGCCATGATTAGTTTTTGTAAAATATCCTTGACTTATAAGGAAAGATACTACTTATTTTTCTATATTATAAAAATTATATGTATCATTCTAGTAATCATCCCACATGATTTATGTTCATGATTATATTATGATTCATGTCTTAAAACAACCAAACTCAATTTCATGTATCATGTTTCTGATCTTTGATATGCAGGATATAATATTCAAATTTTATTCTCAGGTTCTCCCACCCTTATGTTCATGTTATTATTATGATTTCTGTTTACTTACCCAAATTGAGTATTTTAGATCACCCATTTTATAATATTTACTTTCCCATGGTTATGTAGAAGTTTTTTAATTATATATACTAATGTGGAATCTCTTTTGGGGAAAAATTGAAAATTATTCACAAAGTTATAATATTCTATTTCGTGTATCTAGAGACACTCAACTATTATTATCCTTAGGAATGTTCTTTTTTAATGTTATCAATATTAATTAAAAATGATGTAATATCCAGGTATTTTAATCCTTGGTATCTATATTTGGTATCAAAGTAAAGGATTATTCAACCATTGGAATCTTGGATGAGAAAACATTAGTAAATCCCCAAGGGATATTTCAATGGATATTTCTAGGTATGTCTCTGTTGATGACTCTATGGATGAGATAATTCTTAAGAAATTATCCTGGAATTTATTAAAGGGTATAGTGAGTATTTTTCTAGTAATACTTCTTTTCCTAGATACTATGAGTGGATGTGTCTCTATAAAATATGTAATAACTGGTACCAACCCCTAAAACACCCAATTGATCTAGTCTCGATTGAGAACTAGTGCATGACAACAAACCTTATTACACAAATCATTTGACACTCCATATGGATATAAATTTGGAATTCCTAAAATCTTTATGAACCATCATGAAGGATTTAAATACAGTATTACTATAAAAAACCTAGGATAATCCTATGATGTCATAGATATAATAATTAGGTGTCTTTATTTAGATGTTTTTTCATGAATATATTGTTTCAATCGATGATAAGTGTTTATCACACAATGAATTGTGGTCATTGTAAATAGATGTAATTAGAAGTAAATGGGTTAACATTAGATTTCTCATATGTGGAATGTATGATAATTATAAATAGCTATATCTATAGTGTAAATCTAATGAAGATAATTAGGAAGGCTGTTTGAGTATTTGATATATTTTTAAAGATAGGGAGACCAAAAAACAACATCTGAAAGGTATGGTATTTTCTTCCAGTATTGTTTATAGTAAATGTGAGAAGCATGATTATATTGCGTTTTATTAACCCTAATATAGGATTCAAATTTCACACATTAGGAAAAAACTATTAATGAATAAGTTGACTAAACATGAGTAATATTTTAATGATAATGTTGGATGATTTTTGTAAATATGTTTTGGAATTTAAATATTATTTTATATGATTCAAGATGTATATAATGATTTTTTTTATAATTTTTCCATTATGTATTTTCTAGAATGAGTTAAAAGATAATTATGAGATAGAAAATTGATTTAAGGGAAAGATTAATTAATACAGGGTAACCCTTTACATTTTACTGATCACATGAAAATGATATCTTATATAGATAATGAGATGATGATATGTATAATGTAAATTTGATATTATTTATTAAATCATAACTGATAACATATTTATTGAAACAATGGTATTTGTTGTCATGGGTAATGATTAAAAACTCTTGTATTTAGTGAATATATCAAGTAATCATTGGAATAATGGATAATTCATGTTGTTTAAAATTATTTATATTAATTCATGTAATTACCATGTCCCAAGAAAATATACAATTAGGGTATTCACATGTTTGGAATGCGGAAACAAAGAGCTACATTATAATATATAGGGGTTCAATGTTATTCTAATTTAGTGAAATTATTTATCATATTTGTATTTTCAGCTTCTATAAGGGTTAAAAAGAAAAAAAAATATGGAAAGGTTTATGTAAAACATTATATTATATTTTTTAGATTAATTTACAATCTCACTATATTATGATTTATGCATATTGGATACATTTTTATATCCTTTTTGTTTTGATAATGTTTGATGGAATGAATAATCATTCTATTAATGGATTTCATGATTTTTTAATTTTTTTGAATGAAAAATATACCATCATTTATTAGAATAGTAATTGATGTGTATGTTGACAGAGGGACAAAAAAGAGTATGGTTGTCTTGAAATCATGGAATTATATTATTTCATGAAAATTCCTTAACTTTTTGAAAAAGGGTCTTGAAATAAAATGTTTTCACATTATCATCATTTTTATAATATCAATGATATTCTTCAGAAAACATTCGATTTTGGATTTCTGATTGTTTACATTATCCAAACAACATTCTCAATTTCTTTCTATTAGAACATTATAGTTTGATATCTCTTCAATGTATATGTTTACACTTGTCACCTATGTTCTCATAAGTTTGTTACACTGGGTACCTGTTATGTTTCCAACATTCCCTTTTTAATAGATGTTTTAGAATTCATTTTTAGGATATGGGTTTTTATAAAAAGATATTTAATTTATTAATCCTTTGATTACAAATATTTATTTAGTGGGTGAAATTCATTTTAAGGGGGTAGAATGTAATATCCAGAGATTTTATGATTTTATTTTGTAAAGAGCCATAAATTCCATGTATTTTTTGTTTCATAAATACATGGGAATTTTATGATTTCGAGAAATCTGACGGCATGTGATTTCGGCACCCAGAGTGCCCAAAATGATCCGGCGATGTTTTTATAAGCTTAAATTAACGCGGGTAGGCAGTTTTCCAAAGAAAGAGGAATAAATCTTAAATGGTTATTTGGATCAGAAATATGAGGCCACGGTTTCACTCAGTATGATGGGTTTACCCTAGGCGTGACTTATGATTTGTTGGCGCAGGCCTCCTGTGAGAAAACCTGAAAATGGTATAACCATAAATAAAATAATTAAATAAAGTTATTTTATTTTTCAAATGCATATAATTCACAAATGGTAACTCAGATTAAAAATATGAGACCACCACTAAACTCGTGAGGTTAGGATTTCTTTAAGAATACACTAACATGGGTCGGCAATGGCCACCAGAGAAAGTTAGTTTTTGGCCGTAAATAAAATAATTAAGTGACAATTATTTTATTGTAAAATTTATAACTTTTAAATGGTAACTCAAATTAGAAATCTGAGGGTACCTTTGGCTTCATTGGGGCGTGATTCACCTAGGAAGAGCATAACCTTGACTGGTGTGGTTCAAGGGATACTGATAATTATTTTCCGAAGTTTTTTTTTGGTACGTTCAGTAAATGTGCGAGCGGTGTTTTATGTCTTTCGAACCGGTGCACAGACCTGAAATCTAAGGGCACCATTGAGCTCGCAATGTCCATGATTTCTTATTGAGACCTTCACCGCAGTTGCGTTCTGACAAGAATGGTTGTTAGATTTTGGGTTTTTATTAAGTTAAATAAAAATCAGGGTGAAAATTATTTTTATTATTATCATGGTTAAAATCTCCAAGTGGAGGATTGGGGTGGGGGCCACCACACCCTAACCTCCCAACGGAGGTTATGGTGGTGGGGCACACATGAGCATAACCTCCATTGGATGGATAATTAAGGTGGGGGCCACCCGGGCTTTAAACCCCCCCATTAACCCCCCATTTATGTTTGATGAAAAATCTTCACCTTCCCCCATTATTTTTAATGTGCCAACTCCCTAAATTAATTAATTTAATCTTTGAAATTAATTAATTGAATCCATTTGAATTCACTCAAACCAATATAATAAATGATATGCTATTATTTCATTTTGGTTGGCATAATCTTTTGGGTGGAGCTAGGGGAAGGAGGAGAACTCTCCAACAAAGAACGTGAAGAACGTCATCTTCGACATCGTCACCTCCGGTCACTTTCTGACACACAACCTTGATATTTGGGAGTGTGTGACGAACACGATGAATGAAAAATTGACACCCTCATTTTTCCCCATCTCCATCAGTGATCATCAACAAACGAGGTATGAGAATTTGTGTTGAAATATGTGTGAGTTTTTACCCTCCATTCTCCATCGTTTTGTTGTGCTTCTCTTATCGATTGATATCATCTTAATGAGGAGGGATCAGACCGCACAAACACGGTCTGACCCTCCCCCCTTGTTGTTGTTCAGGTTGTGTTGACGGAGGAGGCGGAGCAATGATGGTTGGCATCGGGCCGACGTGATGAAACCGTCGGCGCAAGGCTTCTGAGTCCCCAAGAGGGTGCAACACCACTGTGCCACACAGAAGGAGAGCCGTTGCCACGATGGGACATGGTGGAGGCGTAGGGCGCTGTCGCGCCGCCCAGAGGCCAGTAGAGGGCCTTACCCAGGGCGGGCTGCATTGGAGGGGCGCGGTGCCGCTGCGCCATGCCGTAGTGGGGATCTGTTGGCCACTCCATCCAGCCAAGAGGTGCGAGACCCCATCGGGTCCCGTGTGTGCTGGACTGGCCCCACCTAGTGCAGTTTTCATCTGACACCTTAACGGCTCTGTCGTTCTGGTTCCAGGGGTGCGCGCCTCCCCCTGGGCGTGGCTATGGAAGGCCGTCGGGCTGCCCTCGGCAGGGCCGCCTTCCGCCGGGCCACCCTCAGGCATACCGCCGTCGTTTGGACCACCCCCTCGGGCCTGGCCACTTCCTCGGACCGGATTAGACCCGTGTACTGGGTCAGACCCTGGTCCGGACCAGACCCGACCCCATTTGGCCAGTTTACAAATTTTCGCCAATATCTTGGGCTACGTGTGTCCGACTGACGAACTTCCAGCAACGATGGAGGGAATGAAGCGAAATGGTTCTTTTGGCATACCCCACAAGAGGTTTGGACACAGTTGGGGTACGGTCAAGTTGGTTTGAACCTAAAAACCAACCGACCCCCTAGAACGGAAATCCCAATAACTCACAGACTGGGCGTCTGATTGACACATTGTCTATCGCATTGGAACCCTTACGACATGGCGGTCATTTTGGTTGCTCTTTTGTGGAGTTTAGTGGCAGTGGAGGTGTGACTGACATATCGAGGACATATTATACTAAACTCGAGCACAATGGGAGCGAGGAATCTAGTGGCTGATAGTGAGGTGGAGGTTAGAGAAATATCATATGAATATCAGCTCTCAGCAGTCCAGTGTGGGTCAGCGCATACCGATTCTGTGTGGGCCAGGTCCTGTGTGGGTTAGCGCTCAGCGATTTTGTGTGGGTCACCTCATACTGATCATGTGTGGGTCAGATCCTCTATGGGTCATTGCGGGGGTTAGTACCTATCGATCCCATGTGGGTCTGATCCTATGTGGGTTAGCACTCAGATATCTTGTGTGTGTCAATGCATACCGATCCTGTGTGGGTTATTTTAGGTGTATGTACCTATCTATCCTATGTGGGTCAGACTCTGTATGGTAAGAGGGAGTGCCTCTTGGCAGAATAAGATGATCTAGCCTCGCGACTAATCATTTGTACTTCTATGCTACTTCGTAGCTCTTCGCGACAGGAGGAGTTCTCCAGCAGCCGTGGTTTTGGTAATGAAATTCCCGGTTTGAGATGATTCAACGACTTTCGTTTTTTCCTCACGATTAAGATGGGATACTAAATAACATATTTATATGTATGGTAATATAACTATGTATGATTTATCCATTTATTTCATACTTTATGGTATTCTTGTTGGATTTTGGTCGACCTTGAGGGTCTCAGGGTCCCTACTGTGTATCATTATACATGCCCCTACATGGGCTATGCCTGCACCTCATCGTGTATTTTGAAGATGACAGACAGTGCTGATCAGGATAGAGAGTATCATAACTAGACCGTACCTAAAGGAGAACCACTTGGAGAGACATACACGGAGAGGATGAAAAAATTTGGGGTGCGTATTAGGCCATCTGTACTCACCCTTCAGGTGGGAATTCCAAAGGATGGCCCATTAACTACTTTTATTCTTTTCATCAGTTGTAATAGCTTTTCAGTTTTATTGTACTTTACTATTGGTATTGTATTTCCTACCCCTTTAGTTTCAGAAAAATCTTTTTTATATAGTTTTAGAATGTTTTTGACTTCTAGTTGTGTAACCTTTTGTGTTTGTTTACTATTATAAAGGCAATGCCTTCCTAGTTTAGGGATTTACTCCTTTGGTGCTAGTTTCCAGCCCCTGACTTATGGAAGGTGGTCTTGGGGTAGTCACGATACGGGCCCCGGGGGACGAGTCGTGACAAATTGGCATTAGTGGAGATGGTTATACCGCAGAACATAGGACTCAGATCATTCTTTTCTGTGAAGAAATAGTGTTAAGGGTACCAAGTGCAGTTTTTAGTTCAGGCAGTCCAGTGTTTGTGCAGCTACCGACATATCCATACACCATGACCTTGAATACTGACCTCTGACTCAGTGCACGAAAACACTGATTGTGTTCTTGTTTTCAAGAGTTTTCTTTATGTTATCTCAACCAGTTCATCTCACCAGGTATAAACTTTTGACCGTGGAGAACCTTTTCTTTATCAGGATTCCTCCACGTATACATCCAGTTTGGGTTCCCGAGATAGTACTCGATGACGGCCCACCGAGTGATGAGGCTCTAGTGTAGGGGCCTCTTACTATGTTGGCACCTTCAGGTGGTGTACTAGAAGCACCACCACCCGTTGGGCAGGAGATTCCACCAGCCGCATTGGAGGATAGTGCTCGCCGACTGAACGTGTTGTATGAGTTCCAGTGGCAGAGGCATCCAAGGTTTTGTGGCAAGACAGATTCCCAGGAAGCAGAGGACTGGATGGCGGCGATTGCTGGAGTTTTCCGCCTAGTTGAGACACTAGTATAAAAGATGATGATCTTAGATACTAGTCTTTTTCAGTGAGTGACCATGAGGATGGTCTACATAGTGACGAGGTTTCCATACTTGGACCATTTTCTGAGATGGTACATTCAGGTAGTGTGCCAAATATATCACATCCCATTGGTCAGCAGACACTACTGGCGGTACCGATAGAGGAACCTTGTAGGTTTAGTGCCTTACATCAGTTCCATAATTAGATACCCCTCACGTTCCGAGGCATGCCTGGCTCACAGGCTGCTGACGACTGGCTTGAGGAGGCGGTTGAGAGTTCCCTTCCACTTCTACAGTTTTGGCAGGATGACATGTCGGTAGTTGAGTATTAATCAAGACTTACCGACCATTCCTGTTACTTGATGAATATGATGTGAATAGTGCTTCAGGGCTCGGACATCTGAGGGAGGTGTGTTTATGAACAACCGAGCCAACATTTTTTCTCTATGCATTCTTACTCATGTTAGGGTTCTAGAGAGAACCTTTGTGGTTGAATGTTCTCATGATGATCGGATACAGCCAGTGACTTTTAGCAGTGGGAAAGCAGGAAACTGGTGCTAGTCTCAGTGACATGGGCATGGAGGAAGTTTTGGGAAGAGGATGTGACATGGAAAGATAAATCTGCAAGGCAGCAGTTGTGGAAGCAGACCTAGGAGAGAATCATGAGGTGGTGTACATTTCGACATGTTACAACCACCTTCCTTTGTAGTCCCCTATAGGCTTAGAAAGCTGGAGGGCATGGGAAAAGAGTAGTGCACATAGTCATGGAGTGTGACCCAAAGGCTCTAAGAATGATTCGAGGTACGGTCTGTGTTTACTACTAGGTGTAGTATTAGTAGACATAGGTACTAATTATTCCATCCTTCCATGAATCTTGTCCCAAAACTACAGTTTCCGGTTAAACCATTTACTTGAACCTCACGACTAGAGATACATGTGGGAGGAGAATCGATAATCAAACATACACCGATGGTGTGATCTGACGCTCATGGCGAGAGTTTCGGCTGGAACCTCTTGCTGGCAGCGTTGAGGCCTTACAACGTTATTTTGGGTATGGACTGGGAAACCACAGTTCATACACATATTGACTGTATTAGGCAAAAAAAATTTGGTTTATATACAACATTAGAATAGGTTTTTCCTTTGTTGTCGAAAAAGAAAACCCAGGCAGCACAGGATAAACTCATGCATAGGAGGGTGCAACTGATCACTCGTGAGTCAGCTAGCCTCACCCCCCTGGTAGAAGATGTTTTCAGTTTTCTGTTCCCAACAGGAGTGTCTAATGTTTATCCGAGACTATGACTTTGGGATAGTATATAATCCAAGGAAGGGGGAACATGTTAGCAGACACACTCAGTAGGAGGTCTAGCCTGTAGTTACTGAGTGAGGCAGTAGGGTAGCTAGCTGCTTTACAGATATCCAATGTGGATATAGATGGAGGATACTTTCTTCAGTCTCCTACAGTCACTCCCCTACTTCTTTAGTGAGTCAGGGAGGTGCAGAGTGGGGACACTAACTGCAAGACACGACCTGCTCTGATATCCACAGGACGGGCACCTGATAGATTTTCTGAAGATGGGGAGCACGTCATCCTCTTCAGAGGAAGTACTACGGTAGTTGTAGCACTTCAGGGGGAATTGTTAAGGGATTTCCACACTTCCTCTCTAGCGGTACATCTAGTAGCGGCGAAGATATACCATGAACTTCGACGATAGCACTGGCGGAAACGTATGAAGAAGGCAGTAGAGAATTTTGTCTCTCGATGTCTCACTTGTTAGCAAGTGAATGCGGAGCACCATGTACCTGTAGGCTTGGTTCAACCTTTAGCAGTCCCATAGTGGAAGTGGGATGGGATATCCATGGACTTCGTGAAGGGTCTTCCACATACATCTAAGAGTCACGACTTGATTTGGGTGATCGTCGGTCGACTCACGAAGCCATCCCACTTCCTACTGAGTAGAGATCAGGACTCATTAGAGATATTGGGACACCTCTATGTGAAAAAGATTGTGCATTTAAATGGATTACCTTCATCTATTGACACCAAACGTGACACACAAATTATGTCACGGATATGGAAAGGGTTGCAGGATGCTTTTGGGAAGCAACATTGTTTGAGCACTACCTTTCATCCTCATATAGATTTTCTGACTGGGCAGGCCATTCAGACACTCAAGGACATACTGCAACCTTGTGTGCTTGACTTCCATCGCAGCTGGGAGGACCACTTACCTTTGGTGGAGTATTCCTACAACAACAGATATCACTCCACCATTGGAATGTCACCTTCTGAGGCATTGTATGGTCGACCTTGCAGATCTCCACTATGTTGGAAAGACCATGGGATTCAACACTAGTAGAACCAGAGATTGTACGGGCTACCACGGAGAAGCAGAAGATCATCCAAAAGCGGATGAAGACTACACATAGTAGGCATAAGTCGTATGATGACAGGAGACAGAGACCTCTAGAGTTCGAGCATGGTGACCACATCATCCTACGGGTCTCAGCTCGATGAGGATTACAGATATTTGGCTAAGTAGGAAAGTTGTCTCCATGATTAATCGGACCTTTCCAGGTCCTCAGCAAAGTAGATGAGTTGGCTTACCGCCTGGCTCTTCCACCCTAGTTGCACCAGGTGCACGACATCTTCCACGTATCTCAGCTGAGGAGATACGTACATGACCCTTCTCACATCATTGACAATGGGGAGCTGGACATCGATGACAGGGCGACATTCACGGAGGTTCCAGTAGACATTGAGGATTGACAGGAGCGGGTCCTGTGTGGATGGTCGATACCTCTCGGATGCATTCTCTAGTAGCACAGGAAACTCCAGGACTGCACGTGGGAGCAGGAGGCTCAAATGCATGTTCAGTACGTCCACTAGTTTCCTTAGTTTGAGTTATAGCTTACGGAGATGTAAAGCCCTGATGTGGGGAGAATGTAATGACCTAAAAATTATATGGAATTTTTTTCTTTTAAATACATGGGAATTTTACAAGTCTATGAAATCTAAAGGTGCGTGATTCCAGTTCCAAGAGTGAATGGAATGATTCATCAATGTTTTGTTAATATTAAATTAACATGCCTAAGAACTTTTCTAGAAAAAGGGGAATAACTCTTAAACAGTTACTCATATCATAAATCTGAAGTCACCGTTACACTCAGTATGGTGGGTTTACCCTAGGTGTGACTTTTGTTTAGTCAGTGTGGGCCTCCTATAAGAAAACCCAAAAAAGGCATAACCGTAAATAAAATAATTAAATAATGTTATTTTATTTTTCAAATGATTATCACTCACAAACGGTAACTCTGATTAATAATCTGAGACCACCACTAATATTGTGAGGGTATGCTTTCTTTATGAAGATACTAACATGGGTCGGCAAGGGCCACCAGAGAAAGTTTGTTTTTGGTCTCAAATAAAATAATTAAGTGAAAATTATTTTATTGTAAAATACATAAATTTTAAACTGTAACTTGGATTGGAAATATTAGGGTACCATTTGGTTCTGTGTGGTGTGATTCACCTAGGCAGATCCTAACATTGACTAGCGTGGGTTTAGGTTGACTTATAATAATTTTCAGACATTTTTTTGGGAATGTTCAGTAGACGTGCGTGCAGTGTTTTATAACTTTTGAACTACTACTCGGAGTTGAAATATGATGGCACTGTTGACCTCACAATATTGGTGATTTCTTAGTGAGACCTTCACCTCATTTGCATTCTGACAAGAATGGAAGTTATATTTTCGGTTTTTATTAAGTTGAATAAAAATAATGGTGAAAAATATTTTTATTATTATTGTGATTAAAATCTCCAAGTGGAGGATGGGGTTGGGGCCACCACACCCTAACCTCCAATGTGTGGTTATGTTGGTGGGGCCCACCCATGCATAACCTCCCTTGGGTGGATAATTAAGGAAGGATCCACTTGGGCTTTAAACACACCTTTAACCCCCCATTTATGTGGGATGAAAACCCTTCACCTTCCCCCATTATTTTTAATGTGCCAACTCCCTCAATTAATTAATTTACTCTTTGAAATTAATTAATTTAATTCATTTGAATTAATTCCAATGAATATAATAAAGGATATTCTATTATTTTAATTTTTTGGCATAATCTTTTTGGTGGAGCTTGGGGAAGGAGGAGAACTCTCCAACGAAGAACGCGAAAAAATGACATCATAAACTTCGTCACATCTGATCAATTTACGATGCACAAGATTGAGATTTGGGAGTGTATGATGAATGCGGAAAACGATGAATCAATGCCCTCCTTTTTTTGTGACTCCATCAATGATCATCGAAAACATGGTAGGGGGATTAGAGTTGAAATATGTATGATTTATTACCCTTCGTTCTCTGACATTTTTTTGTGCTTCTTGTTGCTTATTGATATCTTCTTAACGAGGAGGGCTTAGACCGCATGAACACTCTACGACCATCCCCCCTTGTTGTTGTTCTCATTGTGTTGAGGGTGGAGGCGGAACAATGGTGTCTGATATCGGGCCGACCTTGAAGAAACCAGAGGCGCAAGGCCGCCGGGTCGCCAAGAGGGTGTGGCACCGTCGCGCCGCGTGGAAGGAGAGCTGCAGCCCCGACGGGCCGTAGTGCAGGCGCACTGTGATGTCGCACTGTGTAGAGTTTAGAAGAGTGTCCTAGCCAGGGTAGGCCGCGGCGGAGGGGCTTGGCGCTGTCGCGCGGCGTCGTAGTGGGGAGCGGCTGGTCGCTCAGACCAGCCAAGAGCTGTGGGACCCATCGGGTCCCGTGTGTGCATGACCAGCGCCACCTATCACCCGTTTCAGCTCAAACCCGAACGACTCTGCCGTTCATGTTCCAGGGTGGTGCGTGCCTCCCCCAAAGGCGCGTCTTGGGCAGGCCTCTGTTCCTCCCTCAGGCAGGGCCGCCCTCGGGCCGGGCCGCCCACTGGGCTGGGCTACCCCCTCTGTCTTGTCCGCTTCTTTGGACTGGATCGGACCCGCATAATGGGTCAAACCCTGGTCTAGACCGAGTCGGGCTGGGTCGATCTGACTGGGTCTAGCTAGTCCTGGACCAGTTTGCCAAGTTTACCCCTTTTCACCCCTATCTTGGGCTACAAGTGTCCGATTGACAAACCGCCTGCGGCGATGGAAGTCTTAGAGCGAGACAGTCCATTTGGAATATCCCACTTGATGTTTGGACACATTTGGTGTACGATCGAGGTGGTTTGAATCTAAAAACTAACCGGGCCCCTTGAACGGAAATGCCAATAACTCACGGACCGGGTGTCCGATTGAAGCACCGTCTGTCGCATTGGAACCCTTACGACATGACGGTCCTTTGGGTTTCTCCTTTGTGTAGTTTGTTGTTGGTTGAGGAACAACTGATATCTTGAGTACATATTCTACGAAACTCATTCTCTTTGGGTTTGAGGAATCCAGTGGCTGATAGTGAGGCAGAGGTTGGAGACAGAGGATATGGAGGTATGCACTCAATGATCCTGTGTGGGCCAGCGCATATCGATCCTGTGTGGGTTAGATCCTATCTGGGTCAGCGCTCATTGATCCTTTGTGGGTCATCGCATACTGATCCAGTGTGGGTATGATCTTGTGTGGGTCATTGTGGGGTTAGTACTTATCAATCCTGTGTGGGTCAGATCATGTGTGGGTCAGCGCTCAGTGATCCTATGTGGGTCAGCGCGTACCGATCCTGTGTGGGTCAGATCCATTTTGGGTAATTTCCGGGGATAGTACCAATCGATCTTATGTGGTTCAGTCTCCATATGGTCAGAAGAAGTGCCTCTTGGCAGAATAAGATGATCTAGACCTGCGACTAATCATCTGTACTTCTATACTTCTTCATAGCACTTCACGACATGAGGAGTTTTCCAGTAGCAATGGTTTCAATAATGAATATCCTGGTTTGAGATGAGTCAATTATGTTCATGTTTTCCTCATTATTGAGATGGGATACTAAATTAAATAGTTATGTGTATGGGTATATACCTATGTAAGGGTTATCCATTGATTTAAAACTTTTTGGTATCCTTTTTGGATTTTGTGTGACCATGAGGGTCTTGGGGTCCATACTGAGTATCGTTATACTCACCCCTACATGGGCTATGCCCGCACCTCGTTGTGTTGGTTGTAGGAAACTGACATAATTGATTGGGACAAAGAGTAGTAGAAATGGATGGTACCTGGAGGTGGACCACTCTGCGAGACGTACACGGAGCGGATGAGAAGACTTGGGGTGGTGAGGAGGCTATTTTTACTCACCCTTCAGGTGGGGATTCCAGAGGACAACCCAGTAGCTTCTTTACATATATTCTTCAGTTGTACTATCTTTTTAGTTATATTGTACTTTACTGTTGGGCTAGTATTTCCAGCCCCTTTACTTTCAACACACTCTTTTGTATACAGTTTTACTTAGTGTTTTACATTCCGTTGCGTAGTCTGTTGTATTTTTTTACTGTTATAAAGGCAACGCCTTATTGGTTAATGGATTTTCGCCTTTGGTGCTACTTTCCAGCCCCTAGCCTATGGAAGGTGGGCATGGGGTTGCAATGATACGGGCCCCGAAAGATGGGTCGCGACATATTTTTTTGAATTAATATAAATTTATTGATATTTTTCATTTCACTCAACATTGAATATATTTTATTATATAAAAGAACTATATTTGGATTTTATTATATGAATCACCATGTCATGATTTCTCTGCATGTACTTCTATAGTGGGCCAGTATTACAAACAATACCGAGTCCCTTAGATATCTTTTATTAAATGCAATTTCATGTTTTAACAATCTATAAAACATTATTTATATTGTTAAAAAAATAATATTATAACTAACAACTAGCCATTAGAATGGATGTTATGAATATGACTAACTAAATTGTGAAAACTTTATTTACACATGAGTATATAATTAACTTTATTTATAAATTAATATATGTTAATTTGTGAACTATTTCAAAAAAACAAATTACATTAGTAACAAAACTATTATTCAATGTAAAAATAAAATTTTATCATAATAAATTGAAAAAAAAACCACTTTTGATTAATTTTTTAAATATAAAATCAATAATATAAATTCATTAAATATTTTTTGTTCTCATCCAACATATTTTATAGGTATAGTTTAAGAATTAATCATTTTTTTTAAAAAAAGGTGTAATTTTCTTAAATGTAATTTTATAGTCATTTGATTGAGATGGAAATTTAAATAAATTTTTGGAACTTTAATAATTTTCATATGTCAATATAAACTTCATTTTTTAAATTTTAACATAATGTTTTGGTCAGGGTGAATTTTTTATATTTTTCTAGGGAGTTTCAATTTCATTGAATTGTAAAAATATAGAATTTTAATTTAAAGCTACTATTAGTATTAATTATTAATAATAGTAAAAAAAATTAATTGGTTTTACGGATTAATTAGATAAATTATATATCATTTAATCTAATTTATGTCCTTATAATTAAATATACATTGAAATTGGATATAAAATCTGACCAAAACATTTGATCATTTTTGCTCTAAAAACCCACTTTCTCATCATGTCTGCAAGATTAAATTTAAATCATGTTTTTACAGTTATATGAAATGAATTTAATTATAGTGATCACATATATAGAATTATTGTAATATATAATTTATAATACAATAAACATAGCTTTTTTTCAAAACATATTATTGAATTTCATTAAAATTTATTACAATGATATAGAGAAAAATTAGATTATTAGATAACTAAACCTTAATCTTAAGGGAAACAATGACGTACAAAATTTTACAATAATAAAATGAATTTAATTTCATAGACAATATAATTTCATTTATTGAATTTTTTCTATTATTGGATCCAATTTTCATTTGAAAAACATGGGTTGAATTACAATTTTAAAAATTATCATGAATTCCACTCCTCATAAACTATAAAAAGAAACTCACCCCTCTAAATTATTCATAAATATCAATATCATTAGTTAATAGAAAATATACTAAAATAAGTTCCCAATATACCTTATTTAATCTTATAATCTTCCCAGTTAGCATAAATTCATCAAGGCAATGCGTCTGGTGCAAACCAAGAGGAGTTGCCCAAAGAAGACGTATCATCCTTCCCCAAGATCATTTATTTTATCTTTATTCTACACCAAATAAAAACTTTCATACTCTATAATTAGATATTAAATGAATTATCTTCAATATAAATATATTTTTTTAGGGTTATACCTATACATACACAACCTCCTATAGAATGGGTAATGAACTTACCATCCTCACGTACGATGTACTACTGCCTCATGAAAAAAGGTGGTTGGATTTTCCTTTACCACCTCTCATGGTTCATTATTATGATATAAAATGTATTTTTATATGATATATATTATATTTATTATATAAATGTTCTTATTAAATTATAATATTACACATAACATAATTATTTCCACTTTTCATTAACTATGAAAATTTCATTTTGGGAAGTGTGGACGACCGCCTTCTCAAAGCAATGTGTTTCGTTCCCACTATAAATGGAATGTGATAATGATTGTATTACTAAAATTATATGATATATATAAAATAATAAATCTAATATGATTATATTATATATATATACATGAATTCCATTTACTTTTATTCTTCCAAAATGACAAAAAAATGAAACAACGACCGACCAACATCCTCCATGATCGGTGTAATTTATTTTATATTTCTATATTATCTAGATTATTATAAATAAATATACACAATATATATATATATTTTTTATTTAAATAAATATTTATATTCTTTTAATAATTACATCATGGTATATGTAATATTATCAAGAATAAAATTCAAAACATATATCAAAAAATTATGATATTACCTGAAGCATAACGTTAACATAAAGTTGTTGTTAGCCATGTAATATAATTTAATAAACAAATAATATATGTTATTTGATATAATAATATTATTTTGTGGTATATTTATAATAAAATATATTTACTATACAATAGATTGAACATTTTTGGTGAAATGGATGACATAAAGTAATCAAATTTCATCTATATTTTTATCTTGAGGATATACATTAAATATTCAAAACTCACTTTTATTATGAGGTGTATATAATACCTTAGGAAATTTTATATAAATAAGTTCATTTATTTAGTGATATTATATGTTTCAATTTATTTTATTCATTCATGGGTATCATGATTCAAATCTTACTCATGCATTAAGGGTTTTCTCGTCTCAATTTTATTTTCTATGAGATATAATCAATACTAAACTCCTATATTCTATATGTGGTGTTTATACTAACCATGTATTTATTATATTATTCAGTTAAATAAATTTATAGGTATTTAAATATCCATTTTATGTCCATTTCTTTAAGGGTTTTGTGTTTCAAATGTTAAAAAATTGACAATGTAAATGTCTCTCAATTTGAATTCTTTGAGACACATTTCATGTAAGGAACTTATATTTTTATATGACATGTCTATACTATAATTGACATTTTATATAATGAATCTAATTTTATTATTGATATTATGATCTAAATTTAATTTAATTCTTTCCATTTTATTATGATTCAAATTTATAAAATAGTTATATGTTTATTAGTACAACATCATCAATTATTTGATATTGCTTAAGATTATTCTTCATTTACTAAAAATTAAAAATAAAAATCTCAAAAAGACTATTGAATTTTATTATCGCTTATATATTAATTACATATCAATGTAATGTTATCATTTTCACATTCCTTGGTACTTACGTTAATTAAATATATATATAAAATTTTGATTTTTTCTCCGTTAGGTAGGAAATATTTGTTCTTTAAAAACCATAGCTTCAAGGAAATAGGTTTTTATAGATAAAATTAGGTTAAAAATCATCTTAAATGATTTTAAAATAATAATTTGATGGTATTCAATGAATATTTAAAATAAAAATGTTTAAAAAAAACAATTTCATAAAAGGTTTTAAATTTTTTTTGCATCAATTATATGTTATCAAAGAAAACGGTTTTCTTAATGTTTTCTGCACACCATTATATGTTTTAAATTATAATTTCAAATAAAAATAATAAAAAAATATATTTTTATATTAATATTGTTTTTAAAGGAAAAATTTCATTTCCCTCATGAAATGTTTTTAAACATTTTTCCTTGATTGCATTAAATGTTTTCATAGTAGTTTAAATGAAATATATTTTCAAAATTTTATATGTTTTCAAATGTGATTATCTATGTTATATTTCAAAATAATTATCCACATAATACGAAATACATGGTTATAGCTTATCATTTATAAGGAATATGATCCCAGAAAACCATTCATATTACTGCCCCAAATGGTTTATGTTTTCATCAAATTATTTTTATGAAACCCATTTCTTATTTAATAGTTATATTCTTATAAAACTCTATTATTTTCATGATTAGTTATTTGATGAAATGATTATGAAACTAGTATTTTTCTATATATTATTATATGATTACACGTTTTTAAAACACATTTCAATTCATGGATTATGATATGATTATTACTGAAATTATATCACATTTATATATAAACTATTATGATATGAATGGGATATATATCTCTATCCAATTATTTGGGTAAGGTGATAATACTCATGAGATAATGATTGAAATCATGTCAATAGGATTGATAAACTATGGAATATGGTGAAAACCATTCCACTATGTGAATATGGGTAAACTCGATCCACTATTGGAAGATGGGGAAACTAGATCCCATATAAGTAATGTATTATGAGTGGTGATGGTGGTTTGTCCCGCCCAGTTGGTGTAGTACCCATTTTGTTCCCTAATATGATTTTGTCAACAATACATTCCTTATACGAAATGATTTTACATTTTTATGTGCTTTCACCAATTCTAGGTCACATGCCTTTGATCATTTCATAGTGTTCATGTTCTTGACTATTTTATGATTCATTTTTTAAGAACTACAAAAATTTATTCCATGTCTCAAGTTTCTGATCTTTGATATGAAGGGTTTGATTTTCAATAGTTATGAACATGTTCTTTTTCCCTTTTTTCATGTCATTCTTTCACAGTTCCTTTTTTTATTCTTAGTGAGAATTCAATATCAACACTTTCTTATGTTTTTTTCTGTTTTTTATAAAGAATGGGTTAACATAGAATTATTAAAGGGGATTTTCTTTACTGCATACATTGATGATATTACAAACACATAGATTAATTTGATCCATTTTTTTAGAGATACTATACCATTATTTTCCTCAAGAATGTATGTCCTTAATATTCTAAATATTCATAATAATGACTTTATATCCATGTATGTTAAACCTGGGATTCTTGAATCACTACATTCCAGCTATGTTTCCCAATGTGGAAAACTAGTTCTGAGCTATTATAGGTTACATTTATTTTCCATGTATCCATTTATAAGTAATTTTTTGATATTAATTTAAACGATGTGGGTTTATATAATGGAATTTTCAGATGTTGAACCTTAATGATGATGATAAATTTTGAGGGAGAAATTCACTTTATGATTTCAGAAATGTAACATCCATATATTTTATGAAATATTTTTTTCTATGAAATTAAATTTATTTTACATTTTGTGTTACATGAAACACAAAAATTAATCTTCTACTACGGAGAACACTAGGTTAGCTTTCATTAAAAACAATTTTGTGTTTTAAGAAAACAATGATATATTATTACTATCATTATTAAAAAATGAATGTTATACAAAGCCTTTAAACATAGATATATGAATAGTTGTAACATAATTTTATATATTATTTATAATATATTTAAAAAATGAAATCATATTGATAAATTAATACTTAATTTTCAGTAATGCTTTTATATGTTTGGAAAAAAAATTTATCAAAAAAATGTTTTTTAATTTTGAATATAAATAATAAATATATTTTACAATTAAATAACATTTATCAGAAAAATATAATTTTATAAATCATCATGTAAAAAAAAAATTTGGTTAAATATTTTTTATTTTTAAAAAATTATTCATTTTTTGATAAATATTTTAAACTACATAATCTTATTGAAAATTTGATTTTCATTTAGTTAATTTATAATGATAGATTATATTTTATAACTGTTTTAATGTTATATTAGTTTAATAATAAATAAATTAATAAAAACAATTCTTTGGAATAATTTTCCTTTTCAATATTTATATGAAAACAATATAAACTATGGAACATTATCTCTAGGAAAACCTACAATCTAGTCAAGTCAGGGAGATTTATCTTAGATCGAATTTTTATAATTTTTTGAATATAAAATGAAAATAATTATTCCATATTTGGAATAATAATAATCTATATTTTATAATATGGTTACATTTATTTTTTACTAAAAAATATATAAATAATTGAAAAATTATATACTACGATTAAGGTAATAATGGGTTTTCCAAGGCATTAAAGTAAAATGATAATATGTAAAATAACCTAAAACATGTCTACAAAATATTTATTGAAATATTTATAACATATATATTCAATTTAATTAAATTTTCCGTTATTTCAAAATTGTGAAATAAAAAACACTCGTTGAATTATTTCATTAAAAAAATTCATGTGTGCCAGTCACCTCACAAACAAATTACCTCCCATTATCCTATGTTATTCACACCATAAAACTAATTTTTTTCCAAAATACCTTCTGAAATAACATTAAATTTTAAATACTCTCACAATTTAACACTTATTTTTTAAAAAATTTCCAATAAGTAGGATTTTGGAAAAAACTATAAAGGATTCTAGTAGAAGAGGTAACATTCATCAATAAGCATTTTTATTTTATTTCCTAATCCACCAAATTAAATTCTTATTCAACCATTCTGATATAATAAAATATATGTATTATAGACAATGAGATTATTTTATTCTAATTTAGTGACATACAGACATCTCCACACCCAAAAACTGTTACACAAAATTATTGTCCTTCTGTACATCATTCAATAACCTCCCGAATTGAGTTCATTTGTTTTCTACTACCACCTCTCATGGTTAGGTATGATGAAAAATATAATGTGAATATATGATATTTATAATTAAATTATTCTTATGGATTGAATATATCATATATATATTTTAAATTACATTCTATTAGGGATATTATAACATCAATCATTTTATGGAGGACTACTGCCCCATGAAGTTATGTGATTAATTTTTTAAAACGCTTAAAATAGAACATAAAAATAATAACGCTAATAATTATATATGATATATATGAAATAATTATGATATTAATTACATATGCATCAATATAAAAATTTATATATCAACTCTTTTCCTACCATTTCACTCTCGAAATGTTTATACTGTCAATTGTAAACGTGGGGACTATGGCCTTCAGGTTGTGATGTGACTCTATCAATTCATCACAAATATACAAGGATGATATGAATATGTACATTAAAATAAATAATAAACTATTTATGAGATTATTATCATTCATTAATGACATCATATTACATACCACCTTTCTGTAATGATCATTGAGTAGCAGTGGCGGCACTATAGCAGCGGGAGCACTGTAACGGAGGACGGACTGCAGCAGTAACTGTAGCAGCGGTGGTACTATAGTAGGTACTGTTGTAATGTGGGTACTATAGAACTACTATTCACCAAGGGTTCCTTTGGGCCATTCAAATGGGCTTTCAAGTCTTGTATTCAGGCCACTTGGCCTTGGCCCTTCGGGCTATGTAATGGGTCTCCCTCTACCCAGTCTAAAGATGTCTTTACTTTAAAAATAATAAATTGAGGCTTCATCCCCATCCTTTTAATAAAACCAACCATTCATTGAACGAATAATAATTATATATATGGTTACATCCCCATTAATGAGAAAATTTCATCAAATGATGTAATCTTTTATGGAAAAGGATTTCGAAAGATCCCATGAAAAATTTCATAAAAAATATAACAATTCATTGAAAATATACTTCTAAAACATAAATCATTTGAAAAATAATTTTATTTTAAAATATCATTTTGAAACATATAATGAAAACATTGAAAAATGATTCACAACAAGTCTTGTGAAAAATTGTCTTTCGACTATATTTATTTGAACTAAATATTTTAGATAATAATTTTATTTTAAAATAAACATGATGAAATATAATGGTATATTAATGTCAAATAATTACAATAAATATGGGATGTTTCATTCTTATCATGAAAATTAATATAATGATTTCTTTTACATTTTAAATACAATCCACAAGACATTATTTTCAAAAAAACATAAATAAATCTTTTAAAAAAGTTCCAATAAAACTAAAACATGGGAAAATATTTCACTGAAAATTATTTGGAATGAAAATTTTAAAATAAAAAACAAAACATATGTACAAAACATGTAATTTTTAGTCAAGCGGTATTTGATCAAAATATTTATTTTTCTAATAATTGTTCTTTCTAATATTTTGAGTACATAGAGGTAGGATAATTAATGGAAGGAATTTGTTATCATGAAATAACTATAGTAGAAAACATTTAATGAGTTCATTTATATTTATATACTATAATTTCATCATTGGATGTATAATCATAAACAATCATGATAAACAATGAGATTGTAACATAAGACACCTACCACTAAGGAAGTTGCGAAAAGTAATCCTCGTGAAGAAATAAATTTAAATGAATCATAAAATATCTTGAGGATATATATATTCATGATGTTAAATTTCATAGGTGATTTATAAACACACCATAAATTAAAATACATGCATAACATAACATGAATCTGAAAGAAGGTAAATTGGGAAAAAATACCTTACCTATTTGTTATCTTTTGAAATAAAAACCCTATAAAATAGATAATATAAAATGAAATGATAAAAAAAATATGTATCATAAAAATAATAATAATATACATTAAATTTAATAATAAACACAACATTAATGAAATATGGGGTCAATATGACACGTTTCCGAGAGAAATAAAAAGTGAGACATAATTCCCTTACCATAAACCATGACACCCATTGTTTCTATTCAAACCAAATATATTAATAAAATTATATTATTATAAATATAATAAAAACCATATTAATATCTATAAAACCATATATGATTTTCTTACCACATCCTATTACTCATATGTTAACAATTCCTTGTTAAAATCACATTTTGGACAATAACTACTTTATTTTTCATGTATGTCTCAACTTGTTATTTATTAGTTCACTTACATCGATCATAGATTAATAATATAAAGAATATAAACCATGAAATAAACATAATATATATTCATTATATATGTATTTATATTAATCTTTAATGTTTAATGATATGAAATGAAATATACTTTTAATGGGGACTGTAGGTCGTGTGTACCCATGAATGTCATTTCCATTTTCTAAAGAGATTGAATGAAAATAAACTATGTAAAAAATATTATCCAAAAATAATAATTTTTATTTCATATATATCACATATTTTCTTTAAAACCATCCTTATTACCGTGTGTTTATTGTGTGAACAAATAAAATCACATAGTGGGGTGGTAGTCTGTCATAGACACGAATGATGTTATCATATTTCACAAAAATGAAAATGTGATGTTATGTGTGATATAAAAATTTAAAAATCAGAATAACAACATACATATAGTATATATAATATATGAATAATATATCCAACATTATTTCAATTATTTATAAGTGGTAATGAAGAAATAAATGGAATTGGTTCCCAATTTAGACATTTACCGTACACCCAAATAATGAATTCATAACCAATTAGATTGATGTGTAGGTGGTTGTAGTTTATTAAATTGACATAAAACATCTTATTATATTTAATATTATTATATTATAATGTAGTCATGTTATAATAATAATTCATGTATGGGGAGGAAGATATAATATAGAATCACACGTTGAAGAATGTTATGTCTTATTCTAGTAACCCAGATATGATTAAACTAAAATAATTAATAGGATGTATTCATGTACAAAATAAAGATTCTATGATGTTGGTAGGGAATTTTTTATGTTATTTTTTCTTGTAATGGGTAATATAAAATGGTTTTAAAGTGTGAAGAATTGATGAGAGGGGTAGCCTTTTAAATGTGCGGGAGATGACACACTTGTTGTTTCTGAAAAGAGTTCAGTGCTTCAATTTTTTTCATAATTCAAAATGGTAATAAATTTAACATTATAGAAAATATAAATATAATGGATAAAATATTTAAATAAAATAGTTTTTATAAAATTATATACTTCATTTTTAGTTTTATTATTTAATTCTAGCCCCTAGTAAACACATTTTTAATTTATGTGTGGTAATTAATTTTTACTACTATCTCTATCCATTTTGGTCAAATATTATGTTTATAATATTAGATAATATAAATTATGATAACTATAAATATTTAATCCATATTTCCAAATTTTCTATTATGAAGGGGAAATTTTTAAATTAAAAATAATCACATACACATGATTCAAATGTACGGTTTTCATGAGATAATGTTCAAAAGATTAAAAAATATTTATGTTAAAATACAGAATGAAATTGATTCCAATGAAATAAATTTTATTAAATGAAATATAATTTTACTATTTTAACATTTAATAAATTTAAAAAGTAATTAATAAAATTTAAAGGATGTTTTCAATTTATATTTATTATTATCACTATTGAATACAAAATGAAAATTTTCAGAGAAACAATTACCCTATGAAAATTATTAAATGATTAATTAAAAATTTAAGTATTTATTATCAAATTATTTATTAAAATTTGTAAATAAATTAAATTTAATTCATTACCTATAAATTTGATGAGAAATCTAGTTTATATGAAATGTATTTTTCCAGCACATGATGATTTTATATTAACATTATGTATAATAAATATTAAAAATTTAATGATATTAATTCTATAAATTTAATTTATAAGATTACTCGTTGTATATTATTTTAATTATTTAAAATTGAGAAACATTATTCACATTGAAAAAATTGTCAGAAAAATCATGTTTTAAACCCTAAAATGAACATATACTATGCTCTAATATGACATCAGATCCAAAACAATTCTGTGGAATAAATATAACTACATAATAATTATGTTACATTAAAACTAAATAGGTAATTTAAAATATAATATTTATTGAAAAAAATTACTGTTTAAAGAAATAGTATATTTCACTATATACTGGAATTTAATATTTTTTGAGAAATCATTAAATTTCACCATATGTAAATTTTGAAATTATTGTACAAATAATAATGTTCATTTAATCAAATAAATTTTCTAAAAATAATAAAAAAAATTATAACATTTTCAAAAAGTGGGAATATATAACATTTTTGTGGAAAACTTGTTTTTGATTAAATTATTTACATTACATAGGAATAATTTATTATTTACTAAGATTTTATAAATAAAATTATATTGATTTGTAAATTTAAATGTATATTTTTAATGATTTTTATAAACATTAAAACCTCTTATTTACTAGATATGTTATAATTGTTATTTTTAAAATAACATATTTTCATAGTTCATTGATGTAATGTGTCACGTGTCATGCATGATACCATTTGTTTCGTGTATCACCAGTTAAGCTTAGTGTTTTGTATAATACAATATATACTCACTATTTCTTGTGACATATGATAAAATAAAAGTTACATTTGATGTAAAATATTGATAATATTAAATTAAGTTGAGGAAAAATATTCACAAAATATGAATGTATTACATTCTACCACCCTTAAATTTTGTTTTTCCTTGAAATTTCCCACATACATAAATGGTTTGTCTTGTGAAAAATACTTTAATGAAACCCAGATAATAAAAATTGATAATAATAACACCAGTTTAAAAGGGAAACTGATGCGAAAAATTCTTCTAGAATAACACACACATGTTTTCAAAATAGGTGAACATCGGTTGCAAGTGAAAACATGGACAATGAAGAGAAAATTAAGACCCAAAATTAGATAGAGAGTGATAGAGAATGTTAATCCCAAGAAAATGGGAGATTCTGAGAAGGGAAACAACCATATGCCCATAATCCCAAAATATTTGAATAGTTCATCAGTATCATAAAAAATGAATATAAAAGGACAATATTTTATTTCAACATCATTTTTATAAAATTTGGGAATTCATTATCCATATAGACTAAGAACATATTAATACATACATAGTTAAAATCATTTTTATTTTGTAGGAACAATTTAATTTTTTGTTTTTTCCTTGATGAATTTCCACTTCATCACATTCTAAAAAAAGTGGATTTTTAATTTTTTTTAAACTCAAAATAAGATCCATAATAGAATGATAACTCATTACTTCATTGTATAGTTAACATAAATATAGCACTGATTATCCAATATAGCTAAATATTCAAATTTTTATGTAAATTATTAATCATTAAAACCTTATTCAATGTTTACCATAAACCAGTCCATATATGGTAAACATTATGACCCTTCCAAAATTAATAATTTATAAAGGTCATTAAATATCCAAAAATAAAAATTACATTAATACCCTATATATCATAATATTGCTATTGATTTTAACATACCAAACATTTTCATACCTTGATCTTGTATTATCTGAAAATAAGAAATACCATAAAACCTTACTAAAAATGTAAATTCATTATTATTTATTATATAAAAAATTTATTGGATATATCCTTGAAATAAAAAAATGTTCAAAACATCATCAATGTTAAAATAAAACCCATTTTATACAAAACAATAATTAGTTATAAGGAAATTTATACAATCCAATTTACAATATCCAAATCAATAATTTATTTCTTTAAACATCATTTTCTCAATATTAAAAACTTATTAACAGTTTTATTTAAAAAATAATAGTTTTATTCAATCAAATATCTAGTTTTTCAGAATATTTAAACATATTTAATATAATACATAATGAAAATAACACACTAAAAAATAATTATATGTCTTATAATTCATATAACATGATATTTGAATTAGAATTCATAAATACTTCCATCATCACACTTTCTTATCAATCTATTAATAAGGCTTCATTAATTAATTTCCATAACACATAAATCATTTAATATGACATTTTAATCCTTTTAATCAATGCTTTTATTCACAAAACCTTTTCAATTCTCTTCATGGGAAATACTTTTATAAGTTTGAGTTGAATATTTCCCATAATTTCTATATTAAATTCACTAAAAAATAAATGATATATTTGGTATTCCATTATTCTCTCTTATTGTGTTAACCGAAGATATCATTTTCCATTGGTATTGACTTTATTTATTTCTTTCTTTTCAATAATCAAAACATCTTTCCATTCCCCTAAGACAACAACATGTGTGTTTATTCCCATATTCACGACACATACAAAATTGAATCTTCTCTCCTCCATGGTCCCCACTAACTAGAATATCAGTGAAATCATTCCTTATCATATTATGTGGGTCATATATTTGGTTAAGGTATATGTTGTTAATCATTTTCGGTGAAAGAAGAATAGTCATAATGAAAAAATCCTTCACTACTTTCATTATCCCATTTGTCTACTCATTAGAAAATTGTATGTACCATTAAATGTAAAACTAGTTCGTTTTGGTTCCCATTAATGAATAAAATGAAATGGTATAGTGTGTGAAATAATGATCATAGCAGAAAACAACTTGATAAAGAACTAAACAACATATAGTCATTTAAAATCTTGACACCATATTCTTAATTTATGACACCTTAGTCTTATCGTAGGTAATTCCTTGTCATAAATTAAATCAATCCTTTATGATGGTTCACAAATAATGTTTTAATTTCGAAAACATACCCCCTAGGAGGGTAAACCAACGTGAAAAAGAAGGCCCATCATATTAAATAGTTATCGACCAAGTCAAGTACAATACGATGTTTTGTAGGGTTGTTTCCCCAAGGTATATCTATTAGAGAGAAATATCAAGTTATGGTAGCTATATTGGGATGTAACTACTTATAATCCACTCATTTTATCCCCTACCAAAATTCTTGAAAATGTTCTTATACTTTGTCTCATCTGTAGACATATCATTAGACATTTCTATAGAGATATCACTATGTTTTTATCATTCTCATTTATAAAGATTTACTAAACCTATCCTTTGATACCATTTATAGTGACCTATTACTCTCATATATGGATATAAAATTATTTACCAGAATATGCATTACATTAAACAAACACAAGCTTTAGAACAATAATTTTGTATTTTCTTCAAAACAGAGAACATGATATTATAATTTATCAAATGATATTAAATTTTTTCCAAAAAGATATTCTTATTTTGTATTAATCATAGACTTACCCTACATAAAACCATTCTTCAAAACCCACGTGTTGGAATCCTAGTAAAGGGTGAGATCATATGATCTGTAATGGTAAACATAAGAGATATCAGTATAGGATCATACGAAACCAGGAGATAAGAATAAGGGTATGTGATAAAAAATAGCATACAAGGATCAAACAAAACCTATCTTGGATCATTAACAAGGGTCATTGGAAAAAAGAATCATTTAAAAAATAATGGTCTATAAGAGAGAAAAATTATTGTAAATAAAAAATGAATCATATTCTCATTTTCTAAATTTTTGGCACTATCATAAACATATAAATTTATTTCATATATCAAGGTAAAAAACCATGGACATCGGTATAAGGGATCATGACATATCATCTATTTCCCTATTGTTGGCCAAGTCTCACTTAATACCCATTATGGATTCAGACACACCTATATCCCATAATTGATCAGACACATCTATTTCCCATATTGTATCAGGAAACACCTATTATCCATAGTATAGGAAGACACATGTTTCTTATTGTTGATAAGGACACACTTGTTTCCTATAGTGGGTTAGGAAACACTTGTTTCCCTTAGTGGATCAAGTCCATCATCTTGTTTCATATCATTATCTAATGAGATATAATGCTTTACATAATGCATTAAAGGGATATATGGGTCACACTTATCTTTGGTTATAATATAACCATCATCCATGGTTACAATGTAACCACAGTGTTTTGTTATAACATAAAAACCATCACATAATAACAATCATACATATGTGTGATATAATAATATAAAACATTCATCATATCATAACTAATGAAAATAGAGTTTCATAAATATTTCATCACATCATAACCTTTGTAAAATAGGTTGTCTTCAATATTATTTCTTCATTTTATCACAGAATCTTTTATAAAATGAAGTCAGATTCAGAATAGATCTCTTGTGATATAAGCCATGGAATAAATAGATATCAAAAACATATTTCCATCAGAAAAAAAAGAATTTTGAAAAATAATAATAATTATATCCATTGTTCTTATCCCAAGTAATTCATAAATTATATCAAAGGACATCATCATAGAAGGATAATGAACTCGAAATATCACATGGAAAATTCTATAAGAAAAATAATCTTTCATTGAATATTAATTTCTAAAACATAAAACATTTTCAGAATGATTTTCTTCGAAAATAAAATTTGGATCATTTAAAAAATCATGAAAATTAATTTAGAACATTTCTTGAGTAACATATCCTTTCCACTTTGAAAAAGAAATTTAAAAAAAGAAATTTAAAAGAAAATTATTTTAAAATCTAAATGAAAACTATAAATTAATATTCAATGAAATTAATTGTCCTGATTACATTATGTTTAATTAATTTGCTGCATATAAAGACAAATATTTATTTCACTTTTTCAGGGAAATCCAAACGAGATTTTTTTTTAAATGAGATGAATATTTCATTTAAAAAATTTCAGACATTATAAAATTGTTAAAATAATAATTAATAAATGATATTTTGAAAATATTTTTTAAAACATTTCATGTATTCTTGGTTCGGGATGCTAATGGGGGTTTTGACCAAAAATATATTTTTTCATAAAAACATTCTTTTTAAACTCTTGTGTATAAAAAGAGAGTAAAATTGAGGGATGAAATTTATTCTCATCATATATCCCGAAGATAATAAAATAGATTATTTTATTTATATATATGTCCAAAAATTCCAACATTCGAATAATAATCATAATAAATCCTGATAAATGATTATATTATATGCTAAAATCATTTCCACTTAGATAACATTAAAAAGTAAGACCACTAAAATAATAAAATTAAATTCATATTAAAATATATTTAGTATTAATAAATTCATGATATTAATTGTCAAAGAGGTTGTATATAGACCATATAAATGAATATTGGTGTATGGGATAACATTTATCTAAATGAAAGAAACCTATGTCAAAAATATCTTATCGATTTGTTGATATTTGAACATTAAACCCCGTTATTGTTAAATTTTAAAATGTATACATAAAAAAATATTTTTCATGATAATAAAATATAAATTTATGCATAGTATATATAACACATAAAATATAGGTGGCCAATATGAAATGGGCCACATTAATGTAATAAGTGGGAGGAAAATAACTTACCTTATATCATAACATCCTTCATAAACATTCAAACCTCTTGTATAATAAATATTATTTTTTAGTAAATATATTAATGTGATATAATATTATATATCAATACATAGAAGAATTTCTTATGATATTTTTTTCATTTGTTAACAATTCTATTATAAAATAATGTTTTTGGAAATTAATGATTTTTATAGTGTGTTTTGACATGTTATTTCGTAGTTCTATTACATAGATCATTTTTTCATCATCACCATAATATTAAAATTGATACACATATTATTTATATTAAATATATTTTGGTTTATAATAATCCATAAAATTCTGTTATTGGAAATGAAATAAATCGTTCAAGGACACAGTTGGTCATATGTATGCGAGGACATTATTTACATTTTTCAGTCGGATTCAAGGAACAAAAAGGAAGTGATAAATATTATAATTCTAAAATAACATATATTTCATATAAATGATATATAACAATCGAAACCATCCTTAAATAATTCCTAGTAAATCATGAATGAATCATATCCCTTTAAGAGATAGTAGTCCATCGTACACAATAACGATATTATCATATTCCTAGAAAATGAGAAATATGATGTTATCTGTGATATAATAGTTTTAAAATCATAATAACATCTTATAAATAAAATATATCCTATATAAACAATAGATCCAATATTATGATAATCCATAATAGGTGGTAAGAGATAAAATAATGACATTAGCTCACGAGGAGGTATCCTTCCAAAAAAATAATGATGATGCCATAACCCATTTTATTAAAGTGGGGATGGTTTTAGGACATCAATATTTCATAATAATATCTTGTATATGGAATATAATGAAGTTATTTTGTGAGAAGGTTTTAATTATAATTAAATTTTATGTATAAATAAATAAAATAAAAGATCTTATTGATTAATGTTACCACATCTTCAGGTAATCCCCTTAGGTTTTCTCTAAAATCCAAAAATGTCCTAGGATTTTTTAAGTGAACTGAAATCAACAAACCATTTCGATTTAAGAGCTTGGTGAGCATTACATATTTAATTTTTATATTCTATTCTGAATTAAAAGAGTTTCTTTGATCTAAATCCTTGTTTCTAGATAGGTTTTAAGGTTCGTCAAATAAATTTGTGTTTCATATGGGTTTCAAGTGTATCCAAGCTGAAATCCCAACTTTTATGGTATTTTAAATATATTAAAATGGTGTTGAAAAACAATTTGATGTCCTAGTAGTAATCATATTGAAATCCTTTTTCACCTGGAATAGTCTATCAAACCATGCTGAAGGGATGTACATGGACATGAGTACCTATCCTGTTTTTAGCAGAGTGGATTTCCACAGCTTGTATATGGTATGAGAAATGATATTCGTTGTCAATTTGTGTGAGGACCTTTAAGAACTACCACCATTTAGTTTGAGCATATTTTCCCAAATTTATTTGTAACCATGATACCTCTTTAAAAGTTAAAAATCTTATTTTCCTTTTTTTTATTATGGGGGCTTTCCCTCTTTTCATATCCCACATTTGGATCTTCTCCCAAGAAACCATAGAATTAGTCTTATCACTTGAATATGTTTTGAGCCAATATCATCATCTGATCTTTGATCTTCAATATTTTTGTAGATACATATTATTCTCAGTAAGATGCTCAATCTGTTAGTATATTTTCGAATTTTATCTCTTCACATGATGTGTTAAATCTATGTGAGTCGTTTTACCCTATTTTCAAAGAATTCATAAAAAATTATGGTTATATTTTATTCATATTGAGTTGGATAATGATATCTAATGATAGAATATATACTAGTATAAGTTAGGTTGTGTCTATATTTATCATTAATTTCATAATGTTTCAGGTAGTTCATTCTTGAGTGTGATGATGGGTTGTCCAATTCAGAAGATAATAATTTGATTCTGGACATTTAAATATTAAATTGATTAGATGGGATTTATATGAGACTACTCTAGCTCCACTTAAAATTTTTAAATATTGTGAGAGGCTTTCGAGCACTTGGGAATTTTATGTCAAGGGGTTTATTTAACTTAATATGAATGGATTTATATGAATTGATTGGTTATACTAGGAATATGATGAGATTTTATGGAGTATTGAGAACATGTTTAGCATCATAAGTAATGTCATGTTTAAATAAGTTGGGTGAGTCCCATATTTTATGAGTGATGGTAATCATAAGCTGGGTGATGTGGTTTTATGATTCTAGGGAGGAGGTCTTCTTGTTGCGTGCAAGTCCCATGTGACCGGAGATAATGTTGACCATCAGGTTGAGAAACACTATTTCATGGTTATGAGGTGTCGGGATGATGTGTCATAGGGACTTATTTGGGTGACTTTCACTCACAATTATTATATAATACATTTTTGCAGTTATTCTCACACATATAGGACTTAGATGATGAGGTAGTGTTGTTCAATCATTTTAGTAGATTCCTCTATTAGTTTTAGAATATTATGGTGTTAAAAATTAGTGGGTTTGGAGGTGATTTACATGGGATGACATGGGGATGGAGATGGACCATTAGCTGAAGGTGTTGAGAACATCAGTTGGGGATGAGACTCACTATATATTGAGGCTATTGGGAAAGTATTAGGTGGGAGTATGGATATCGTTGTTCCTAATAAAATTTTCTAATGAGTGGAAAGTTATTATTATTTTGTGGAAATAGATTATTGTGCATCATACATCAGGCTTCATCAAATTGGTATTTTATTATTTGTGGTATGATGTATAATGTCTCGGATATTCTGTATAATTTTTATTAGTTATATGGGAATATTTCGAGATAATGAAATCTGACAGTGTGTGATTCCATGGCCTGGAGTTCCAACAACGATCTGTCGAAATTTTGTTAAGCTTTAATTAGCGTGCGTAAGATGTTTTACATAGCCGCGACTTAAGTTTAGTCAGTGCTGGCCTCATGTGAGAAAAACTGAAAATGGCATAACCATAAATAATATAATAAAATAATGTTATTTTTTCAAATGCTTATAACTCCCAAAAGGTAACTCGTATTAAAAAACATGAGACCACCACTGAACTCTTGATTGTATTCTTTCTTTAGGTAGATACTAACACTGGTTGGCGTGGGCCACCAGTTGATGTTAGTATTTGGCTATAAATAAAATAATTAATTGAGCATTATTTCAATGTAAAATCTAGTAATTTTAAATAGTAACTAGTATTAAAAATCCGAGAGTACCGTTGGGTTCTTTGTAATGTGTTTCACTTAGTAAGAGCATAACTTCGACAGTCATGGGTCGAGGGTGACTTCTAATAATTTTTGCATTTTTTTTGTTTATCTTCAGTAAATGTGTGAGGAGAATTTTTTTTAACTTCTGAATCGTTGCTCGGATTAAAAATATGAGGGCACTGTTGAATCCACAGTGCTGAGATTCTCTTAAGGGAGACCTTACTATGACTGCACAAGGTCCAGAGAAAATTTTATTTTTTTGAAATTTTTAATAGAATAAATAAAATAACTTTTTTATTTTGTTTTTATTCTATTCCTCCAATGGATGGTCGTTAATGTGGGACTGGTGACGTTTTGTACCATGAAATGGCTTTACCCTCTAGTCTGATTAACAAAAACATTGGTGGAAATTTGAAATCTTCCTAATTAATGATCCCCATTAAAACCCCACGTCGTTACTTACCCTCCGCCTCTCCTATAAATATGAAGCTAAGGAAGGGGTATCAGAGAGATTCACCAAGCATCGAATTTCTGAATGAATTTCTTGATTCCATACCCATAGAAGATGAAGCCAACCGAGTGGGAGGTGACAGATGATATCGAACCACCAATAGGCGATGTGTGAGTGGTGTCTTTGGGAGCCATTCACATGAACTAAGAACATAGTCCACGAGCAAGCACGGACGATTCTACGACGTTCGAAGAAGGGGTTTTATTTATGTTTGGATTTACTTTATTGATTCTTCATATCCAAAATTCATGAAGATGATGGAAAAATGAGCATGGAAATTGTCTTGCACATAAACATTGCTCATATTTCTTTTTATTCTTTGTGCATTCGTCATGGGTTCTTCAATGCCTAATATTAATTTACCATACAAACATGGATTTTTGCTGAGCGTGATATTTGGACGTGGAGCCCTCATCCCCATGATCTCGAATATGTAATCGTTTTATTTTTGGGGCTTGGAACAAATCTGTAGTGGCTCACAGATGAAGGTGGAGGATGGCACCTAGCTGGCTGTGAGGAAGGATGGGTGGCGCATGTCCGCACCACCGGTTGATGACGAGGTTGCGGCCAGTCGGCCATGGTAGGGCTTGGACGTGGCCAGAAACTAGGTGGCCACGGGGCGGAGTGGCGGCACATATTCACGCCACCATTGGAGTAGGGTTCCACAATAGTTTGTCCTCGGCGGAGGTTGAAGGGCGGCCGACCTTCCAGTCGGCCGTGGTGGAGCAGCGGCGCGCGACCACGCCGCTGGGAGGAAGACCAGTCGGCCTTCCGACCAGCTGCGCCAGACTATTCAAGACCCCTCTGGTGTCTCCCATGTGCCAACCAAAAGAATGGCCTGATTTATCATCCAGGAAATCCATAAGGGGGTTATCCCCTTTGCTGTCATCTCAAGCAGACCACATGCCCAGCGGGCCGCACCGTAATGGGACGTGCCCAGCAGGTCGCGCCACCGGGCCGCATTAGAGGGTTGTGCCGAGCCGTCCCTTCGTGAGCTGGGCCTGATTACAGCCCAGTGGGCCAGTCTCGGCAAGGCCCAGGCCATGCTGGCCGAACCCGGACTGGGTCATGTCGGCCCAGGCCGGGTCGGTCTGACTGGGGTCTGACCGGAACCGGGCCCATCTTGACCCAGTTTTTCCTTTTTTTATAACGTGTGATTTGAGCATTTGTTTGATGAACCGTCATTGGCACCAAAATCCATGTATCGATAGGTTAATTTTCATATACTCCACTTCAGTTTTGGATAAGGTTGGTGTACGTCCGGGTTCAATCAGATCTAGAATCAAACTAGTCCCTCGGAGCAGAATCGCTAATAACTTACAGACCAAGTGTCCGATTGACATGTTGCCTGTTGAATTGGGTCCCTTTTGATGTGAAAAACCTTTAGGATACTTTTTTGGGACTTATGGATGATTTTGTTATGCCCTGTGGCTTAGGGAGAATTTCTCCCAAGCACGCTTCATACAGAACCCTACGACTGGCTGAAACTTGATGATCGTTGAACATTCCGACTCGGAGTGACTCAAACGGCTAAGTGGGGAGTGCCTCTATGTAACGTGGAAACCCACTATTTAGGATCACCTCTGTGGGACATGGTATCCCCATGGTACTCAACAGGAGGAGTACCACTGCAGGACCCAAGGGGGAGCACCTCTGTATGATGCGGTGGACCCATGGGGTGGAGTGCCACTATGTGACGCGGCAGACCCACAATAATTGATAGGAGGAGTACCTCGTCAATCCAAGATTAGTGGGATGCACCTCTATGTGATGTGGAAGACCCACGATACTCGATATAGGAGGATTTATCCTACAACTGGGGAATTCTACATTGTGACTAGGGATGTTACTTGTTACTACCCCTAGAATAAATCTGGGAGTGAGTTGTCTATACTTTGTACTTGTGATTGATGTCATTCTATGTGGTACTATAACTTTGTGGTATTTTACATTCATGTGTTACCCTGTGGCTTTTCTTTGTGGAATTCTAGGAGACCTTAGGGGTCTCTGGGTCTCTACTGAGTATCATTATACTCCACCTTGCACAGGCAACACCGACACCTTGTTGTGTCTTGTGCAGACGATGATCAGCTGGGCTGAGGTTTGATGGAGATTGGCTCAGGTGGTTCCCAAAGGAGACAAGAAGACGTGGAATGCTAAGGAGGATATCCATACCTACCCTTCAAGTAAGAACCTCATAGGACGACCCAATAGATGTTTTCCTTTTTCTTTCAGTTGTATTGTATTTTTTTTGTACATTTACCTTTACAGTTGGGCTTGTATTCCAGCCCCTTTTACATTCTACACACTTTTACCTACAGTAGTTTACTTCGCAGTTTCTTCTTGTTATGTTATAGGACTCTGTGTTTCTACAGGATTAAATTCAATTCCTTCCCATTTTAGGGTGTATACCTTTCGGTGATAGTAACCATCCCCTTGCCTATGGAAGGCGGGTTTGGGGTAGTCACGACACGGGCCCTAGGGGACGGGTCGTGAAAAATTGGTATATGAGGAGTTTGGTTCTACCAAATAACTAGGACTCTGATCTTTTTTGTGAATAAATGTTGTTAAGTGTTATGAGTGTGGATTTATGTTCAAGGAGTCCAGTGTTGGTGTGATAGACGACATTTCCATACACCATGACCCTGAATTGTGATTTCCAACTCAGCGCCTAAAAACACTGATGGAGTGTGTTTTTGAAAAGTTTTACTTTTGATTTTATTATTGTCATTTCACCAGGTATAACATAATGACCAGGGCGCTCCTCTTCATTATCAGGACGCTACCACAAATACTTTCACCCAGGATTCCTGAGAGATTAAATGATCATGTCCCATCGAGGGATGAGGGCTTGGACCAGGGAACCCATTATGGCATTGGAACCTTCAGGGGGTTTACCAGCAGCACAACTACATGTTGGATATCAATTTCTGCAAGCCCCAACAGTATAGGGTGCACGCATACTAAGAACGTTGTACGAGTTACAATGGTACATGCCTCAAAGCTTCTGAGGCATGATGGGTACATCGGAGACTGAGGACTAGCTGGAGGCAGTGGAAAGAGGTTGTCGCCTAGATGAGACACTAGTAGAGCAGAAGGTGATCTTAGCTTCTAGTTTTTTTCCAGTGAGTGACCATGAGGATGGTCCACAGAGTGATGAGACTTTAGTACGTGTATTGTTTACTGAGATAGTACCTTCGGGTAGTGTGTCAACTGTATCACTGTATGTTGGTCAGCAGTTACAACTGGTGGTACCGGTAGAGGAAACATGTAGGCTTAGTGCCTTACACATGTTTGAACATTAGATTCCCCTCAGGTTATGAGGTGATCCCAACACACAGGCAGCTAGGGATTGGCTTGAGGAGGTGGTTGAGAGTTCTCTAGAGCTTCTACTTCTTCAAAAAGATGTCATTTTGATAGCTGAGTATTCATCAATGTGTTCTGACTATTCCTCGTAATCGATGTGTTTTATATGATCAGTGCATTGGGTCTCAGACTTCTGAGTGCGGTCTGTTTATGGACGTCTGAACCAACAGTCTTCCTCTATGCATTCCTCCATATGCTAGGGTGCTAGATAATACCTTTTTGGTTGAATTTTCATAGGCGGATAGGATACAACCAGTGAATGTTAGTAGTGGGAAAGCAGGAAACTGGCGCTAGTCTCAGAAATTTAGGAGTGTAAAAATGTTTTGGTAAGAAGAAGTGTTAGGGATAGATAAATCTGTAGAACCCAGGATGTGGATGTAGATCTAGGAGAGCAGCATGAGGTGGTTTACATTCTGACATGTTACAACCACCCCCTTTGGGGTCCCCGCCAGGCTCAGGGGATGGAGGACATGGGAAGGGATTAGCTATATAGAGTCATGGAGTGCGACCCAAGGGATCTAGGAATGATTCGATGAACGATATGTGTCCACTAATACCTCCCATATAAATAGACATAGGTACAAATCAATCTTCCTTTCGCAAATCTTGCCCAAGACGTAGAGTTTCGGTTAAGACATTGACTTGACCCGAACGTCTGAAGACACCTTTTGGAGGATACTTGATATTCACACTTACGCCGATGGGAGATGGATGTCTGCTTTTTCTAGGTACTACCGAAGATTTTTCCCGACTTATTAAGGGTAGAATCCCCCTTGTGAGCTTTCACGAAGAAGGGGTAACCCTTCATGTGGTTGGAGAGATTCCAATGGAGTTTCTCGTATCTGAGGTAGAGAATGATGAGTTCCCCCATCTTGAGTCTACTAAAAGAAGGTGTTGGGGATGTAGCCAACTATGATGCATTAGGGACAGGGCTCAGATGTATCCTGATGTAGGAGAGAGCAGTCATCGCATATGGTTCTTGACATTTGATAAAGCAAGATAAGAACTACATAATAATGACCTAGAGTTATCTGTAGTGGTATTTTCCTTGAATATGTGGCGAAAAACTTGATGGGTGAACATTTTAAGGTCTAATCTGATCACATGTTTCTTAGGTATATCTTCTCGTAGAAGGACCAGAACCTGAGATAGCAGCATTGGATTTAGTTCTTCCAAAACAATTACATCGATATATTCTATACTCCTAGAATGGGGAACATTGTACTAGATGCACTCAATAAGATATCTGGAATAGAGTTTCTATGTGAGGAAATAGAGCAGGGAGCCACTTTACAGATATCCTATGTGGATCGAGATGGAGAAGCTTATCTTCAGTCTCTAACAGTAGTTCCCCCACTCCTTCATCGAGCCAGGGAGGCGAATCATGGGGACATTGACAGCGATGATCAACATGCTCAGATATCAATTAGACATGAACCTGATGGATTTTTTGAAGGTGGGGAGCAAGTAATACTCTTTATAGTGCATACAATGGTTCCGATGGAGATATGGGAGGATTTGTGGAGGGATTTCCATACATCCCCTCAAGGGGTACATCCAGAAGGGTTGAAGATGTACCAGGACCTTCGACATCATCACTGGTGGTAGGGAATAAAGAATGTAGTGGCTGAGTTTTTCTCTCGGTTCCTCACATATCAGCAATTGATAGCAGACCACTAGGTTCTAGAAATCTTGGATCAGCCGTTAGAGGTTCCAGAGTGTAAGTGAGGTTGAATTTCCATGGACTTAATGACAAGACTTCCACAGACATCTATGAGTCATGATTATATCTGGGTGATCATAGATCGACTCACCTAGTTGGCCCACTTCCTACCTCTCAGATAACAGGGATCAGTAGAAATCTTGGGACGCCTATACGTAAAGGAGACTGTATGGATTCACAGATTTCCATCTATGATTGTCTCTAATCGTGATGCATGATTCACTTTCAGGTTATGTAAGGGGTTTTAGGAGGCGTTCGGGATACCACTTTAGTTTAGCACCACCTTCCATCCTCATATTGATGGTCAGACGGATCGGACCATTCTGACCCTCGAGGACATGCTATATTCTTGCTTCCTTGATATTGGCTGCTGTTGGAAGTATCACATTCCTTTGGTGGATTTCGCATGAAACAAAAGATATCAATCCACTATCAGTATGGAACCATTCGAAGTGTTGTACTGGCGACCTTGTAGATCACCACTGTGATGGACTGACTGAGGGGAGTCAGCACTTGATGGACCAGAGATGGTATGGGCTACCATAGAGAATGTGCAGATTGTCCAGGAGTGGATGAAGACTGCACAGAGCTAGCAGAAGTCCTACGTAGATAGGAAGCAAAGACCTCTTTGAGTTTGAGGATGGTGACCATGTCTTTCTACAAGTCTCAACTAAAGGAGGTTTTCCGATATTTTTCTGGGGCGGAAATTTACCTTTGAGGATCATTGGACTCTTTAAGGTCCTTAGTTGATTTGGCGAGGTGGCTTACCTCTTAGCTCTTCTACCTTAGTTTTTCCGGGTGCATGACATTTTCCACGTATCTCAATTGAGGAGATATATACATGATCCTTCACACATCATTGACTAAGGAGAACGGTACATCGACCGTGGGGAAATTTTTTTAGAGGATCTAGTGGAGATTGAGGATCGAAAGGAGTGGGTCCTTCATGGATGGTCGATACCTTGGGTGCACGTTCATTGGCAACACATAAACATCTAGGAGAGAAGATGGGAGAGGGAGGCTTAGATTTCTACCCAATACACTGACCTGTTTTCCAAGTCTATGTTATATCTTTTGGGGATATAAAGACCTAATGTGGAGAGAATCTAATGTCTTAGAAAATTCCGTATAATTTTAATAATTATAATGGAATATATTGAAATGAGAAATCTGATGGCGTGTGATTCTAAGGCCCAATGTTCCTATAATGATCCATCAATTTATTGTTATCATTTAATTAGTGCATGTAATCATTTTTCCTGATAGAGCAGAATAAATATTAATTGGTTACTCGAATAAAAAATCTGAGTGGACCGTTGTGCTCAAGATGGTGGGTTTACACTAACTGCACCTTATGTTTAGTCTGCATGAGCCTTCTGTGAGAAAACCTGAAAATGGAATTACCGTAAATAAAATAATAAAATAATGTTATTTAATTTTTTCAAATTCTTATAACTCAATAAATTTATCTCAGATTAAAAATTTGAGACCACCACTGAACATGGGAGGGTATGCTTTCTTTTGGTAGATACTAACATTGTTCAGCGTGGGAAACCAGTGAAACTTAGTTTTTGGCCATAAATAAAATAATTAAGTGAAAATTATTTTATTTTCAAATACATAACATTTAAATGGTTACTCAAATTGGAAATATGAGAGTACCGTTGGGTTTTTTGGGGTGTGTTTCACTTAGGTAGATCCTATCCTCAACCAGAGCAGGTCGAGGGTGACTGATAATAATTTTCCAAACAATTTTTTGGGTGTGTTCAGAAAATTCAGGAGCATTATTTTGTAACATTTGAATTGATTTTCGGATAAAAAATATGAGGGAACCTTTGAATCTATAGGGCCAAGATTCTCTTGATAAAGACTTCACTTACACGGTAGTAGGTCAAGAGAAAAAGTTTGTTTTTTGAGATTTTTAATAGAATAAATAATGTAACTTTATTAGTTTAATTTTATTCAATTCCTCTAACTGATGAGTGGTATGGTTGGACCAATGATGATTCAAGACAATAAATGGATTCCCCATCCAATCTGAGCAACACAAATGTTGGGGGAAATTAGGATGATGCTTAATTAATGATCCTCATTAACTCCCCACGTCGTAAATTACACACCCCCTCTTCTATAAATATCGAGCTGGGGAAGGGTATCAGAGACCTTCACTAAGCAGTGAATTCATGAATGAATTTCATGGCGCCAGACACATAGATGATGAACTCGACCCAGCGGGAGGTGAAGGGCGACATCGAATTACCAATGGGAGACGTGCGAGTGACTTCATTGGGAGCTGGTCGTGGGAACTAAGAACATTGTCCACCAACAAGCACGAACGATTCTATAATGTTCAAGGTATGGGTTTTATTTATGTTTGAATTTAATTTATTGATTCTTCATATCCAAAATTAATTACTATGATGGAAAAATGAACATGGACATCGTCTCGCACATAAACCTTATCCTCTTTCTTTTTATACTGCATGCATTCTTCGCACGTTCTTCAATGACTAATATTTATTGACTCTGGAATCACAAGGTTTTGTTGAGTGTGATATATGGATGAGGTTCCATCGACCCAAGGATCGTGAAAATGTGATCGTTTTATTTTTCAGGATTGAAACGAAGCCATGGGGGCTTGTGGAAGAAGGCAGTGGCCGACACCCGACCGACCGTGAGGAAGGGAGGGAGGCGCGCGTCGGCACCACTGGTTGATGAGGAGGTCGCGTCTCGTCGGCCATGGCAGGGTATGGTGGTGGATGACAACCGTCCGATCATGGGGTAGAGTGGCGGTGTGTGTCTGTGTGGCCAGTGGAGCAGGATGCCGATGCCCCTTGGCCGCAGTGAAGGCCGAAGTGTGGCTGGTCATGGTGGAGTAGCGGCAGGCGACCTCGTTGTGGGGAAGAAGACCGACCAACCGTCTGGCCGACCACGCCAGACTGGGATGGACCCCTCTAGTGGGTGCTGAGTGCCACCCTAGCTGAATGGTCCAATGGACCATTTGGGAAAACCGAAAGTGGGTTTATCCACCTTCGGCGCCAGCTCTAGCGGACTGCACGCCCAGCGGGCGGGCCCCTGTGGGCTGTGTCAAGTGGGCTAGTCCAGGCTGCCCCTTCGTAGGTTGGGCTGGACTACAGCCCAGCAAGCCAGGCTGGACTACAGCCCAGCAGGCCTGGCCCATCAAGTCCCAGGCCATCCAGGCCGGACCTGGATCAGGTCGGGTGACACAAAATGGGTCGGGTCGGTCCGACCGGGGTCGGGCCGGACCCAGGCCCATCTGGACCCAGTTTCTCCATTTTGGCCATATCTTATGATCCGAGCATCGATTTGATGAAATATTAGTGGAGATAGAATCCATGGATTGAGACGTTCTGTTTGATATACATTCCTTGAGTTTTGGATATCCTCTTAGTACAGCTGATTTGGATCGAACCCTGAATCCAACTGGGCCCTCGGAGTGGAAATGCTAATATCTTACAGACCGGGCTTCTGATTAACGTGCCATCTATTGCGTTGTGTACCCTTTGACATGATGGACCTTTGGGATACTTGTTCGTTGGACTTCGGGTTGGTTGAGGTATGACCGATGTCTTGGGGAGTGGTTCTCCTAGGCACACTACGTAAATAACCCTATTACTGGGTGAGACATGACGACTATAGACCATTATGACTTGGAGTGACTTTACAGGCCCAGTGGGGAGCACCTCTTTGTGACGTGGCTGACCCACGGTACTCTACATGAGTATTACCTCAGCAGTCCATGAGGGGGCACACCTCTATGTTGTGTGGGAGACCCATGATGGGGAGTGCCTCTCTAGGACGTGGTAGACCAACGGTACTCAACTAGGGGAGTACCTCAGCAGTCCATGGTTAGTGGGAATCTCCTCTATGTGACGTGGCATTCCCACTGTACTCTATAGGGGATGAGTTCTTCATAATCCAAAAGTTTGATGTTGTGACTGGAGATGTTACTTGTTACTACCCCTAGAATTAATCCTGGTGTGAGTTGTCTTTACATTGTACTTGTGATTGAGTTCATGCTATGTGGTACTCTACATGTGTGGTACGTTACCTTCATGGTGTTACCGTGTGGTATTTATTTGTGGAATTATAGGAGACCATTGGAGTCTTGGGTTCCCTACTAAGTATCATTATACTTACCCCTTCACGGGCTACGCATGCCCCTTGATGTGTCTTGTGCAGACGACGAGCTATTGGGCTATGGTTTTAGGGGGATAGGGCTAGGTGGTTTGCAGAGGAGACAGGAAGACATGGACTGCTGAGGAGGTGATATGTGCTTACCCTTCAGGTAGGAACCTTGGAGGATGACCCATCAGCTATTTTCCTTTTTTTCAGTTGTATTTTATTTTCAGTTGTACATGTAACTTTACAATTGGGCTAGTATTCCAGACTCTTTTACTTTCAGAACTATTTTTCCTACAACATTTTACTTCCCTGAATCTTCTTATCAAGTTCTTGTACTGTGTGTTTATATAGGATTAAATTCAATGCCTTCCCATTTTAGGCAGTATGCCTTTCGATGCTAGTCGCTAACCCCTAGCCTATGGAAGGAGGGCTTGGGATAGTCACATAATGGGCCCCAGGGGACAGGTCGTGATAAGATAGACTAGGTACCGATTCAGGCATGTCTTTTTTACAATAGTTATTTGACTATGACCTGGGATGTTTTTTTTCTTTAGTTATTATTGATACATTTATCAGAGGTGTATGAGGGATGTTCATATTGTAAATCAGCAAGAGAATCCTCTGGATTTATGCTAATGATCCTCCCCACTACAGTAATATATATATATATGTTTTCATATTCCATATATACATCCGAGGGAAGGTGGTTTCCAATCAATTGCTAAAGTAGGTGATTTTTTCTGTGTGTATACTGAGCAGAAGGGAATAATATTATTTAGTAAATCTGCATGTGCTATTTAATTTATATTTAGATACAATGTCATTTTTTTCGGTGTAACACATGAACTCATTTGTAGTGGCATAATTATATTTATTCTCACACCATACATGAGACCTAATTATGTTTGTAAAGTTTATCTCTCTATTATATTGTATGGGATCATGATCTAGATTAGGAACTTATTGATTGGGTTATACAGATTACATGGGAGGGATGGAAAGGAACCTTGGAGCTTCTTTCTTCATCTGGAGTTTATTTTTTGTATTAACATTCATATTTTATGTATTTACCATGGTCATCCATATTTTATTCATTTTGATTATTTACATAAATTCCTTGATATGATATGTTTTTTTGTTTTAGTAGATACAAATAGTGTTTTATTCTATAATGGGATTTTTTATCTTTTCTATTCATTGTTTCATATTCTTATACTTACACTGTAGTGGATTATTTTTTCTTTGGGTTTATAGTCAATCTCCCACTAGGTAAATATAGATATTCCCTTACAATTATAAACAAAATAGGGTATAGTCTCTCTAATTACACCATTATACACCATCAATTCAAGTCGACAAACTTTTCCTTATGTGGAGGCGTGCCTAAGGGCTAGTTGTTAATAGGTCTGGAGCACTGTTCTGATGGAAAATAGGTTTGGAAACTAAAAATTATATAATAGGGAGTCTTTTACATGTTTTTAGTCTTAATATATGGTTCAAGGTATATTAGAGACTATAATGTAATGGAAACATGGTTTAGATCTCATGTTTGGTTGGCTACATCACCATGTAGGGGTGACATGCCATTTTTTTAGCGGTGGGAAATGGATATTCAACAGTGTGATTTTATAGATTATTTTATTTCTATATTATGTGGTGGACATGGGTGTTATTATTTTTTCATTTGATATATGACCCTTGACCTTGTATTGTAGGGGAGGATATATGGACCCTTTGATTGGTATGGATGGGGATGATTATTTATACATTTCTATATGAATATATGATGATTGATATATATAAATATGTGTGTTCCAATTATGAATTGATTTTGGATTCCATTTGGACCTAGAGTTTATTAATATATTTTTGGTTGTTTAATGTTTCAACTAAGGAATTTATAATATTGTATTCATGCCTAGCCTCTTTTGGTGAAATTCTACTCAGACATCCCAAGAAATTTGTTCTAATTAAATCTTTGTGTGACTCTATAAGAATATGATATTTATAGGCATGATCTGATATTAGTGTAACGGTATGATGACAAGGTGATTTGTTTAAAATTTCAATAAGGTGGGTAAATATTTTTTTTCCACCTTATACTTTATTATGGATATTTGAGAGGACTATATGCCATATTAATGTGTGATATCTATCATGGATATAGATGTGTAAGGGTCTATGAGGTCGGATGACATGTGGAGTGGTTAGGATGGGGGATTTTAATGGTAGTGAGATCGTGTCTCTTGTTACATATTTTCATATTTTCTTTATAAATATAAATATATATATATATATATATATCGGTATATTTTATGACCAGCATGATTGTTATTCCGTGGGATGACACCTAGAAGGGGTCCTATAGGGCATTGTTATAGTAAATATATGGTTCAATGTGAGCGTGCATATGTTCAGTCCTTGTAGGTTCGATATGAGGCCTCAAAGTGTCATTGTAATCATGATTTATAGATATAGGATCATATATTGTCTCATTTACATGTGAGTCATCTTCATGATATAGTTGATTTTGGTCAATCTATTGATTATAATCTTTAGGTTATTTTTTTCATCTAGGGGATTGACAGCGGAACTCAGGGATAAAAACTATCAATATAATACCTGACCTATGACTTCTATACATAGAAACCACCACAATTTCAAGGGGACATTGGACCACATTCTTCATAGGAGTAGATCAAGTCTACCTGGACCACCTGTTATAAGCATTAGAAACCCCTAGGGTAGAGGGTGAATCTAACTTTTTATATTATGTAACTACTTTAAACATACTAGTGGGATGTATAGGTTCAAGAATTATGACACAAGGTAATAGATAAGAAAGAATTTATATATTTGTTCTTCAAGAATTTAATCTAAGAGATGCTAAGGGCATAGAGATCTCATGAGTTCATCACCCTTGAACAAGGATACTGGTCTATAATGGATTATGAATCCAATTACAGATTTTTGTCTCATTGTACATAAGGAATTATGATCATTGACACGTCCAGAGTGATTTTTTATAATGGTTGATGAAATGTCATTTGGGTGATGTAATAAATCATTAGGATATCCCCGTTCTCAGAGGTAGTCAATCAAATACAAATAACCAAGGTAAATTGGATAGACTCGATGTACTCATTTCAGATGATGGTGTCTAGAGATATTAGTGGTGGTGATTTAGATAGAAAGAAGCGATGCTGATAGGAGTTCTAGAAGGGAAATCATGCGATGGAATCAAGATGAACACCATGGAGGGTTTCTTCTATGGTGTGCATCCTATATGGGTAGTCGAGAAAGGAGTATACACATAGTGATTGAGTACTAAAGAAGTTCAGATCTTCAAACTAGTTCAACAATATCAATAGGTTATGAAAGAAGCATCCTCAGATAGTCGTTAGTTAGAAACAATGGTAGATTCATGGATCTGGGGTTAGATCTAGATTGGTTCTAAGAGAGGCTAGTTAGGATTCATTATGACATTGAGGTCTTGGTTGGGAAATTGGTGCTTAGCAGTGGGATCAGTGTCTGGTAGTTGGTGCAGCACCCTCATGAGGTCATGCCTCAGTTTATCAAGCTTCTATACTGATGCATGTGGTGGAGCTGTCAAGTGTAGATTAGGCTGGGGATCCAGTTAATCTTATTTCTATACTATTGTGGGGGGCAAGATTGAGTTTTCATTTGTATTTTCTATGGCAGTTTTCAGTGCACGAGGATCATGAATGATATATATATACTAACCAAGCACTAGTTTGTAGGATTTTATTTACTTGTATGAATGATATATATATACACATATATATTAGGTCCATGGATTTGAGATTTATTAGGACTTTTCTTAGATGTGAGGAATATATGAGTTGTGTTGTAATCCTGAATCATTATGTTGGAATGAATGTTTATATAAAATGATGTATTTTTTGTGAATTTTTTGAGGTCTAGGATATAGGGAATCTGATGAAATGTGGGACCTCATATGTGTCATATTCTACATGGGTATTAGGTAGGAATATTATGGGAAGCCACACATGATGGGTGCTGGGTAAGACATGGGTATGATTTGAGCACCTAATTTGCTGCATGAGTGATGATGCATCATGAGAGGACTTTTGAGTCCATGAATGGTCATTCAACCATCAAAATATTGATTATTTTGTTTTTATGGGACCAGGGTATGTTTCTCCTAAGGTGGTGAGTTCCTTTAGAGAGAGTTGACCTATGATAATAGTAGATGGAGAATCAAGGTGGTTTGAAGGGAATGGTTATCTATGGTACCATAACTAATTAATTCATTATAGATTTCGGTTGATCCATGTCAATGTGGGTAGATTATAACATCTTTGGTTTTTTAGTGGCCGTTAAAAACCCTTAACCAGTTTGAATTTGTGAGTCTGGTGAATGTTCTATCATTCATTTTGACCTCATGATCCTAATTATAGGAGTATCTTTGACCCAAATCCATGTTTCAAGATGGTATTTTTGTCTGAGAATGTGAATTTGGATATAAAATGGATTTTAGGTGTGTCAAATCCAAAAACCATTCTTTTTTAGGTTGTGAGATAGAGGTGCATAGTTTTTACAAACCATGTGAGCTCCTAGGATTCACCATGTGGCCCTCCTTGTTAACTGGGAAAAAATTATCTAACAGTGCATGAGAAGAAACATAGCCTTGAGAAACGTTTATTTTTTTTATAGTAAATTATTTTAATGAACTAAACAAGTTTTAGGAAAACATTCTCCTTTTTCATTATAGTGTATTTCTCGGATAGTAGGTACTACATGATTCATACACGTTTTTTGAAAACTTGTAGCTTCATGAAAAGGGAAAAGAATATATACCCTTATTTTTATTGTAGAGGTATTCCCCTCATTTCTTCTCCCATTCATGGTTCTATTATAAGGCATCTATAGAGCTCCTCCTCTACCCCACCAAGGCTTTGAGCCTATATCCTTGTCTATGATACCATCATTAATCTTTTGGTGGCTATGGATTGGTCAGGGTAAGATAATTGATCCACTTCCTTTTTTTCTTCATTTACCTCACCGTATGGTGATCTACATATGTGTGAGGGTTTATACCCTATTTTCAAGGATTTCATTATGTTTTTTATTTTTTATGATTCTATAATAGATTTTGGATGATAATTCGTGAGATAACATCTACCTGTAGGCTGTTTATGGTGCGTATATTTCAGTTTTATTTCATGGTATTTTTGGGTAGGTTCTTGATCATACAAATTGGTTATCTGAGAGAGACAATAATAATTTAATTATTTTATTTATATATTAAATTTATAACATTATATGTCTATAAAAATGGTCTTGAAATTCAGAAAATGGTTATGTTGGTTTGGAGGATTTAGAATACTTGAGAATGTTAGGTCGTGTGTGTTATTTAATTTATATTGAATTATTATACATGAATTTCGTTGTACCATGAAAATGTGATGTGCTTTTCATGAAGATTGGGATTGATTTGACCATATGAATTAGTCTATGTGGTTTATTAGGTTGGGAGAGGCCTAAATTCAATGATTGAGATTGATCAAATTGTGTGTGGTGATACAATCTATTTAAGGCGACATGGTCTTTAGGTTACTGGCATGGATCATGTCATATGAGGTGGTGTTGAACATCATGTTTAAAGACATGGTTTCAAGTGGATGAGGATTTGTAATTGTGTGTCTTAGGGACTTATTTTTGTGATTTCTACTGACCATGATTGAATGTATCTCCATTGGTTATTTTGAAATGAGATAGTGCATAGTTCATAAGATGGTTTAGAACAATTGTTTGTGTACATGACTCTGTTAGTTTAAACTTTGGAATGTGTTGACCATCAGTGATTTTGGAGGTGTTTGTCATAGAAATCCATAGGGATGGTGATTGAACATTGGTTGATGGTGTTGAGACCACTGGTTGGGGGATAAAGCTCGTCATATATTTATACAAATGGGCCAGTAATATGTTGAATGATGTATATCATAATTCATTGGGACATTGTCTTATGATTCAATAGTTATAATTATTTAGAGGATAAACATACATTTTTCCTAGGACTTATATCTTGAGAATATGGATATGTATTAACCTATGGTCTAAGAGGCCAGGTAATTGTTTTGGAATGCCTTCAGGATTACATTTTGTTATTTTGACATGAGTATTATCAGTTGGTACAAGTATCAAGAGATACATTAATGTGAGGTGCTCGAGGTATCTCTTGTGTTTTTCTTATCAGGGGATTCCTTGGTCTTTATGAAAAGGATACTTTCCACAATAGTTATACATGTGAATGAATTTCAATATATACCATATATATCTTGGGGAATATGGTATACCAATAATGGCCAAAGTAGGTGATTACTTCATTGTGGACTCTAAGTATAAGGGAAGTAGTTTATTAATATTATTGGCATGTCCTATTTTATTTATACTTAGTTAAAGTTTCATTATCCAAGATGTCAGGCATGGACACATTTGTGGTGCACTGCAATGATTTATTTTGACATCGTACATGGGCTCATCAAGATGCGTATAGACTTTATGTATCTACGAACATAAAAGGGATCAATATTAGGAGTTTGACCCTAGTTATAGGGTAATAAATTTTTCATGGTATGGATGACGAGGGACCTTTTAGGTCATTACAACAATAGGGTTTTATTTTTATCATCATCATTGTTATTACATATATGTATAATTTTCAACCATATGTAAGGCCCTAGACATAAAACATTACAAAATATTGAATTAAACAAATAATTCACATTGAGGATCTTTTAAGGATTAGAGTTTTGTAGAATTAGGCAATAACATATACATGCCAACATGAATAATACATATAGACAAATCTACTCAGTTTACATTTTTTCATAAAATAAAAACTCTTAAAAAAAGATTCATGTCTAGTTCCTTATTTTAGACAGTATGAAATTTCCATGATCCCATCGTTGACCCTATTCCACATTATGTACTATGAAAAACATTTCGAAAACATGGGATGAGCATTAAAAACTCAATAAGGGATACACAAAGAAAGTAAATTGGCAGTTTATCAAATCAAAAAGTAAACTATGAATACATTATCCTAATTAATAAATTTCATCATTATGAATTAGTAAATACTCTTCACTGAATAAATTATCATTTATTACCCTTTTGTAACAAAACTATTACCATATAACCAATATAAATAACACATAACATTTAAATGTAACTTGGGACTTAAATATTCTTAAGTGGAATAACCATATGGTCGAATTCCACACAGATCACTAAATGGAATAGCCATATGGCTGACTTCCATACCCAATGCATTGGAGGTTATAATGTAACCACCCATCCTGGTTTATCATGACACCTGTCACATACATATCTTATTTTAAATGTATTTTTATTTTACATTCCATTAATGCTTTGTTTTGGGGGGTTTCCAAAGTTTTTATGGAGAATATGTGAGTTTTCATGAATTGGGCCAAACCGTGAGCCCAATTCCAGATTTAAAAATAAAATTTGTTTCTTTTATAACTTATTCATTTTTTAATATTTTTCACTCATTCCAACTCCTAAATGTCCTCCCCTGATATATTAACACCACAATTAAAATTTGGAGTCTTTGGAAATCCATAACTAAGGTGTATATGGGTTTTTATTTAAGGGATTGGGCCTGCCCGAAAGCCCAATTCCAGTTTTAAAAATAAAATTTGATTTACTAATAACTTATTCTTTTTTAAGGCTTTTTCGGTGATTCCAAGCCCCAAACACGCCCCTTGAACCCAGCCTCGCGTCCCATATCCTCCTACCCTCTTTTCATCTCTTTTGCATCGCGGTTTAGGTCGAAATATCTGGAGAACTCAAATTTCGGGCAGATTTGTAAAGGTAATTTGTTTCCTTCATAACTCCTTCGATTCTTACTCTTTTTCCCCCATTCAAATTCCTAAATGATCTACCTATTCTTGTTCGAACCTCCCTTGAAGGTTTGAGTATTTTTGAAATCAGATACTGGTATTTTGGGGGGCGATTTCTACAAGATATTTTAAGTAAGTTGTTCTCCTCCTTTCTTCTTTCAATTTGTTAAGGGTTACATCCAATTTAGTTAGGGTTTCTTCCATTATAATTGTGGTTCCTAATGTCCAGGAAGTAGGGTTTAAAATTTAAGGTTTTATATTGTGTTTTATGGTCTGAAATTCTGGTTTTAGGTCTGGTTTAGATTTCTTGAGGTGCGGCGGTGGTGCGTTTGAGTTTTCGCACAAAGGATTCAAGGGTTTCCTTGGTTTTGGTAGGTGATTCCATTGTGTATGAAATCTTTGTGAATTGGCTACTGTTTTTATGGTATTTTCATGCTTATTAAATTTTATTATTTCTGAAAAATATAGTTTTAGTGGTGTTTGTATTTAAAATGAATCCTAAAGGCCAATTTCATGTGAAATTGAGGGTTTTTCATAGAAATGTGTTATTAGTTTAATTGGGGCTACCCTATAAGTAACTAGTTGATTTTATTGAAGTATAATAGGGATAAAAATATTGTTTTTAATGATTGTCCCTTGTGTTTGTTGCTGAAAAATCTGGTTTTAAGGGTGCTTGTGAACCACATGAAATTCTAAGAGTTGTGTTGTGAAAAAATGGAGACTTTGCAATGATGTCATTTCTTGAACCATATGGGGTTGCCCCAAAAATGATTTTGTGTTTTCACTGAAATTTAGTGGGATCTACTTTATGTTTTGGAAACTTAAATATGTGCACATAGTATGCAAGTGAGGTGTATAAGGTGTTTTGTGTCCGAAACACTATGAGATTTTGAGGAATTGTTTTATGAAAAATCTAAGTGTTTTGTTGCATGTTTTAAGTGGTATAAAATGTGATAGCTACTGTATTGGCTGTGATTGACCAGTAATGGTGTTTTATAGGAAAATTTATTTATGTTTCATCCTGAAATTGATTGAGCACAAAAGGGGAAGCCCGGGTACCTAGGTGGGGCAGATTTGTACTAGTACGGCTAGTGGACCGGATGGGTTTTGTCCCTGTTTCACTTAGCATTTGGATAACGACAACTCTAACTAAACTATGTGGATGATTATTGGGGACCACTAGGTTATGGGTGTGCTCCCTACTAGTGGCTCGTGCACGAGAAAGGATTTTGCTATGGTTACTCTACACCGAGGTACGAGGTACATAGGGCCCAAGACAACCTAGTGCCTAGGGGTGTTCCCAATGTTGTTGCTCATTGGATTTGTAGTATCTACCCATGTCTTAGGGTGTGTTTGGAAGTAAATTACAGTATATAAAATTTCTAATTTAATGTGTTAGTATTCCAAAAATTTTGGATTGAAAACTATTTTCAATTAGAGGTTTCATTTCTTGAAATTTGAACACCACTTTTCCTTGCGTTTGAAAACTGCTTGCTTTTTCACATTGTATTTCTTACTCTTTGGAATCATTGGGTGGTATCCTACTGGGATTTGGCTCACACCCTACTTACACCCCTTGGGTGTAAGTAGACTTGGTTATGTTTGATTCAGGTAAATGAAGGGATAAGGGTGATGGCGGTTCACGGTGTTAGTTCCCATTCTTGGTGCGGAGTTGTGGAGATAGCTTGGGGGCGATGACCCCTAGTCGTGTGGAGTCCTTGGGGCTGTCTTAATTCTATAATTATTTTTATTTGTACCACTTGTATTGTCTTTAAACCAATGTACTCAGTTCTGGTTTTTTTTTACTTAAGTCTTGTTTGGCTCAAAAATTTCAGATTTATATTATGGAATGTTTTTAATGTTTTATGCTTTCATACTTGGGTAAATCGTTCCCAAACCTAAATTAATGATACCCGGGCACTTGTGCCAGCCCGTGGGGATAGGGAACGCCCTTCGGGTCATGTCATGGGCTGGGTTTGGTGCCGGTTTTGGCGGTGACCAGATTCGGTTCGTGACAAAATGGTATCAGAGGAGGTTCGCTCCTTGGGTCATGTTATTTGGGGAAGAGTCAGCATAGTCTAGAGCTAGGATTTTTGGGACTTGAAATTTCAGTCATGGGTAGTGTGCCTGGCCAGCACACCTCATGAAGGGATTCAAGTCACCATGGTAAGTATGGATTTATTTGAGTGCTTTGGTTTTCTTGGATTAATGATGACTATGGGAAATGAAAAGAGAGTTGGGAGAATAATCTCAGTGAGCTCGCAGGGCCTGGCAAGCCATGTGGAGCCATGGATATTTCCCTAGAATACTCTCTGTGACGGCAAAGTGATTGGAATATGGCTGCCAACCATATGTCCAAGTCACCCACCGAAACTAGTTTCCTCTTGCATTGTTTTGTGCTTTAGTTTTGAAATCTTAGCACTTTGGTTTTAAGGTGACTTGGTTTTAAGAAGCGTAATGTTTTTATAAAATGATTTTCAAATAAAGAGGGAATGGTTTGGTTTATGAAATGGCGGAACTGAATTTTCAGAATTGTTTTGAAATGTAAAATGGTGTGCTTACACCTCTTTGAAAGCAGGAACTATATTGAATTTGGTTCTGAAAAGTGTTTCCAATAGAGTTTTCTAAACAATTAGGGTGTGTTTTAATGGGATGATATGTTTCGAAATTGACGTGAATAACCTAAAAGTTAGTTCTTTTCTAAATGGTTGTGTCCTTATGAAATGTTTTGTAAGATGTGAATTGGGATTTCGTTCTCATTGTTAGCAGTTTTAAGAAAAAGGTTGGGTTGGTTGACCATTTTGTTTTTGAAAAGTAGAAGGAAGTTTTGTTTTACCCTTTTGTATTTCCATGAGTGACCACATGCGTGGGGTTATATGGGATGATGGATGGTTGATGGCATGACTGGATGAGTGCTGGGATGGATATGAGGTGGGTGCCCGATGTGGCACAAAAACATGCATGTGTGAGGCCCATGGGGTACCATTGGTGGATACGCTTACTGCTAAACCGTTTGTTTTAAAAAAAAATTGGTTTTAAAGAAAAACATGATGTCATGATGAATAGTTTGTTATGGTCTGTATTATGGGTTTTTGAAAATGTTGGTGTTGTGGGATGTTTTGAGTTCTAGAACCCCTTCTGTTTGAACTGTGTTTTGGGTTTGTGTTTGGTCGGTAAGTTGTGTTGTAGGGATGGTTAGTGGTCTCTTTTGAAAAATGTTTTGGGATGCCTTTACGATAGTTCCCTTCATGTGTTTGGATCTGGTTTATGACTTGTTTTGACTAATGGACCAGGTTGGTTAGGTCCTTGGGTTCTCCCATTGGATAAGGTACACCCCCATTAAAGGTTAATGCATAACTGAAGCGCAACCCAGATTGTTTCTCCATTGGAAAATCCTCCAGTTGATCAATATAAGGAATCCATTTCTTGAGATTTTTAGATTGAGTATACACCCTTTCCTTTATTGGTTTTGTGTATCCTCTTGTAGTGGGAGATTGATTATGGATGGTTGAAAGTGACTTTAGCCTCTTAAGTTTCCTAATTTTTCGAAGGTGGAAGTGTTCTGGGTTTGTTAGCATGGATGAGTATTTGGATGGTGTCTAAGAGGGCCTCTGGGTTCTTCATAGTTTCCTTGAAGCAAGAGTTATTATTAAACCACCAATTTTGAGATTTTGGTCCTGATAGGATATTGTGTCCACTTTTTGGACTTGTCTGTTGTTTAGGGACTTGGTATATGGTCATGTTCCATGTATTGTTTCTATCAATCACAAAGGTCCTGTTTGGTGACGCATTGTGATGCTGTGTGCTCTTTTGACTGTAAAGGTCAAGGTCACACAATCCTCTTAGGTTCTCTGTTATGTTGGGAGTATGTATCCCTTGGGAAAAACATCAAATCCTCTATCTTAGTGGATGGTGTTTATACGTGTCCTACCCTTCTGTTGTTTCTCACCCAAAGAAACAAGGTGCGATGTGTGTGCTTATTCTGATCCCTTGTTTCAGTGAAATGTATGGTTTTGGTAAAGTGAGTTATGGAGTGTGTTATGTCTTGATGAACCCATCAGGGTATGCGGTGTAGTTGTTTGTGACACCGAAAGAAGAAGTTCCACATAGGGGTTTCAACAGCCAAACTGCGTGGCCGAAGATGCTTCAATATTTTGAGCTCCAGCCATAGGTCCCGGAGAGAAGCTGGCGCGTAGTCAGGGGAAACCCCAGTGTCGTTTAAACCCTTGTACAAAGTCCTATCCTCAGTATGAAAGATAGGAAGATTTTAAACCTATGGTGTCATCATATTTCTTCTGTTGTTCCTGTTCGGTGGAAATAGGTGGAGGGTCTTGTACCCATGTCATCACACAATGTTATTCCCTCCCCCTTTGGTTTCCATTGAGTCTTTAGAGAATGGTTGGAAATTTGGCTAGACAAGTTGAGCACACGGTTTTCACATGGTTAGTTCTAACCGTGAACAAAAAAAAAATAACCATGCAGATATAAGGATCCACATAGTTATCGCACAGTTTCTCAAACTGTGTAGACTAACTGTGTGACCGTCCCAACTCCTTAATTTTGGGGTCTTTTCATGTCGGCCCACGCCGGTCGGTTAAGATGGTTGGTTCTTGTGGTGGGAAGACCCACCATGGGTATCGTGCATATTATTTTGTAAATTTCTAATGGATGTACACCCCTTGTACTAGGTAGTCTGTTTGGGCCTTCCCCTATTACTGTCTTGATTCTGTCTGGGGAAAAAAAAATTTAAGTTGTCTCTTATGGTGGGGAGCCCATTTGTGTCTCTTCATACGAGTGACTCATATTTTTTTTCCTTTGTTTTGTATGGAAAGTAGGTATTATCATTTGGAGATATCTAACTACCTACATCTTACTTTGGTAAACATTGATATTGGAGAGTGACAAATGGTTTAGTTATAGAAGGGCAAGTGTAACCTTGTTCGATGTTGTTGTTTATTTGGGTAAATTGATTGAGTATTGTTCAGATTGTGTCTGAGGAGTTTTCATTTGGGATAAAGCTTGAATTTGCTTTATTCATTCAGGAAGGTGGTGTAAGTCATGTTTGTGAGAGTATTCCTTCCTTCTTTGATCACTGGAGGTGTTATGGCCTTTGGGGGAGAAACCTGGCAAGAGAGTACCTCTTGGTTTCTCAGTTGAGTTTGGTTGTTGCTTTGGCCTTACTATGACTTTCCGGGGCGGAAAGTTTTCATGGTGGGGAGAATTGTCACATACATATCTTATTTTAAATGTATTTTTATTTTACATTCCATTAATGCTTTGTTTTGGGGGGTTTCCAAAGTTTTTATGGAGAATATGTGAGTTTTCATGAATTGGGCCAAACCGTGAGCCCAATTCCAGATTTAAAAATAAAATTTGTTTCTTTTATAACTTATTCATTTTTTAATATTTTTCACTCATTCCAACTCCTAAATGTCCTCCCCTGATATATTAACACCACAATTAAAATTTGGAGTCTTTGGAAATCCATAACTAAGGTGTATATGGGTTTTTATTTAAGGGATTGGGCCTGCCCGAAAGCCCAATTCCAGTTTTAAAAATAAAATTTGATTTACTAATAACTTATTCTTTTTTAAGGCTTTTTCGGTGATTCCAAGCCCCAAACACGCCCCTTGAACCCAGCCTCGCGTCCCATATCCTCCTACCCTCTTTTCATCTCTTTTGCATCGCGGTTTAGGTCGAAATATCTGGAGAACTCAAATTTCGGGCAGATTTGTAAAGGTAATTTGTTTCCTTCATAACTCCTTCGATTCTTACTCTTTTTCCCCCATTCAAATTCCTAAATGATCTACCTATTCTTGTTCGAACCTCCCTTGAAGGTTTGAGTATTTTTGAAATCAGCTACTGGTATTTTGGGGGGCGATTTCTACAAGATATTTTAAGTAAGTTGTTCTCCTCCTTTCTTCTTTCAATTTGTTAAGGGTTACATCCAATTTAGTTAGGGTTTCTTCCATTATAATTGTGGTTCCTAATGTCCAGGAAGTAGGGTTTAAAATTTAAGGTTTTATATTGTGTTTTATGGTCTGAAATTCTGGTTTTAGGTCTGGTTTATATTTCTTGAGGTGCGGCGGTGGTGCGTTTGAGTTTTCGCACAAAGGATTCAAGGGTTTCCTTGGTTTTGGTAGGTGATTCCATTGTGTATGAAATCTTTGTGAATTGGCTACTGTTTTTATGGTATTTTCATGCTTATTAAATTTTATTATTTCTGAAAAATATAGTTTTAGTGGTGTTTGTATTTAAAATGAATCCTAAAGGCCAATTTCATGTGAAATTGAGGGTTTTTCATAGAAATGTGTTATTAGTTTAATTGGGGCTACCCTATAAGTAACTAGTTGATTTTATTGAAGTATAATAGGGATAAAAATATTGTTTTTAATGATTGTCCCTTGTGTTTGTTGCTGAAAAATCTGGTTTTAAGGGTGCTTGTGAACCACATGAAATTCTAAGAGTTGTGTTGTGAAAAAATGGAGACTTTGCAATGATGTCATTTCTTGAACCATATGGGGTTGCCCCAAAAATGATTTTGTGTTTTCACTGAAATTTAGTGGGATCTACTTTATGTTTTGGAAACTTAAATATGTGCACATAGTATGCAAGTGAGGTGTATAAGGTGTTTTGTGTCCGAAACACTATGAGATTTTGAGGAATTGTTTTATGAAAAATCTAAGTGTTTTGTTGCATGTTTTAAGTGGTATAAAATGTGATAGCTACTGTATTGGCTGTGATTGACCAGTAATGGTGTTTTATAGGAAAATTTATTTATGTTTCATCCTGAAATTGATTGAGCACAAAAGGGGAAGCCCGGGTACCTAGGTGGGGCAGATTTGTACTAGTACGGCTAGTGGACCGGATGGGTTTTGTCCCTGTTTCATTTAGCATTTGGATAACGACAACTCTAACTAAACTATGTGGATGATTATTGGGGACCACTAGGTTATGGGTGTGTTCCCTACTAGTGGCTCGTGCACGAGAAAGGATTTTGCTATGGTTACTCTACACCGAGGTACGAGGTACATAGGGCCCAAGACAACCTAGTGCCTAGGGGTGTTCCCAATGTTGTTGCTCATTGGATTTGTAGTATCTACCCATGTCTTAGGGTGTGTTTGGAAGTAAATTACAGTATATAACATTTCTAATTTAATGTGTTAGTATTCCAAAAATTTTGGATTGAAAACTATTTTCAATTAGAGGTTTCATTTCTTGAAATTTGAACACCACTTTTCCTTGCGTTTGAAAACTGCTTGCTTTTTCACATTGTATTTCTTACTCTTTGGAATCATTGGGTGGTATCCTACTGGGATTTGGCTCACACCCTACTTACACCCCTTGGGTGTAAGTAGACTTGGTTATGTTTGATTCAGGTAAAGGAAGGGATAAGGGTGATGGCGGTTCACGGTGTTAGTTCCCATTCTTGGTGCGGAGTTGTGGAGATAGCTTGGGGGCGATGACCCCTAGTCGTGTGGAGTCCTTGGGGCTGTCTTAATTCTATAATTATTTTTATTTGTACCACTTGTATTGTCTTTAAACCAATGTACTCAGTTCTGGTTTTTTTTTACTTAAGTCTTGTTTGGCTCAAAAATTTCAGATTTATATTATGGAATGTTTTTAATGTTTTATGCTTTCATACTTGGGTAAATCGTTCCCAAACCTAAATTAATGATACCCGGGCACTTGTGCCAGCCCGTGGGGATAGGGAACGCCCTTCGGGTCATGTCATGGGCTGGGTTTGGTGCCGGTTTTGGCGGTGACCAGATTCGGTTCGTGACAACACCACCCGTCATTTGATTTATCATGTAACAACCCGTCAAATGTCAAAGTACCATTATAAAATCATAACACATAAAATATTACAATTATAAAACTTTCACTAATAACATTTAATTTGAAATCACAAGAAATAATTTCAAGATATTGAAATAATCAATATATTTCAAAAACCATTTTCGATAATAAAACACCCAAAAACAGAATAAGGGATTTCATTTTCATTTTATAAAACATTAATGATTATAAAGGAAGCCAAATAACGATTACTGCGACAGAGAGGTCATTGTAACCGCAAATATAAAAAACATTATTTTTTCCTTTTAGTAATAAACTTCATAGAAAAAAGATTCCCTTTGAATGAATGTAAAAGTAAATGTGTTTTATTATAAACTATGTAAAATAATAAGGTATATATTATCTAAATATGCCTTAATGAAAGGAGATTGACACGAAGTCCCTTACCTCTTGTCTGACTTGACCCATTCGTTCATTAATCTTTTTAATAATAATATAAAGTTAATTTCTACTTCCTTAAGAAACTTTTTATTGTTTATTATTCATTTTATATCACTTATTGAAATGTTATAATCATTATGTAATCATTTATGTTTATAATGGTTGTTTTGACTATATTTGGTACCTGAGTCTCTAATGAACGCCATATAATTACAAGTTTTCAATGTGGTCCATAGTTCATTCTCTATAGAATTATATTAATTATGTTGATATCATATACATCATATATATACAGTATATCTATGTATTTATAATAGTACATAACATTTTGGTGATATGAAATGAAATCCACCATTCATGGAGACGGTAAGTTGTATGTACGCATGAACGCTAATTTCATTTCTATTTCATAAATTAATGGAATTAAAACATAATGATACATATGTATATTATAATTCTAGTATAATATCAAATATAATATCATTAACACTATCCTTTATAAATCCCACATATGGCATTAATGAGTTATATCACTTTGAGGGGGCGGAAGTCCAGACATCCTCAAATGAAATTATCGTGTTTACCCATAATGGAAACCATAAAGTTATGCTATAAAAGAATAATAAAGAAACATAAAGAAAACATAAACATAATATATATCATATATAAATATAGTTTCTTCATAATTTCTTCCATTAGAGGTAGTACGAGATAATCGAACAATAATTGTTTCGTGAGGCGTTAGTTTTCCATTTACAGAAAAATTATGTTCTTCACCCATTAGATGGAGGTGTGTGGATGAATAGTTAAAATACTTATCATTACAAAATACTAGTATATTTAAGATACATTTTTCGTTATAAAAGAAAATAATAGAAAGAGTTTAGGGGTTGGATATATAAAATACAGGAAAAGAAGATAAAATGAATCATTGCCCTAAATTTGGGTAACTTCCTTTGGATTGAACCAAAAGGACATCTTGAAGTGAATTCTACATAAGGTAATGATTCTAGGAGGAGTATAGAGACCATTAGAGCTTATTAGGTCAAGGTTTGGACGAGCCAAAGGGCTTTAGAGGTGTGAGTAATGTGTAATAAGTGAAGGGCTTTATATAAGGGGGAGGAGGGGCTCTTTAGGGAAGTTTGCAAATATTATTTTATTATAAACCTATATTCGGATTATAAAGATCCAAAGCTCATTAAAGATGAATATAAGATGACTAATTGTCGAAATAAAATCATCCAATAATAATTGGATAGGTTTTTGGATATTGTTTTAGTATTTATAATCTTATTTATTTAAATCATTTATTAATGAGTTAAATACTGCATCATTATTGTATCATAAATAATTTAATTTAGATGATGTATAAAAATTTAAAAAAAACAAATAACATGATGTAGGAAATATTTTTATAATTTCAATGAATATTTATATTATAAATTATAGCTTATATATCCCAATTAAAAATTTATTTACTAAAAGATATTTGTTTGTGTCATTTTTTCTTTTACATCAAATTAATTAAAATAAAGTGTCATTATCACTCCCAAGTGGCACCATGGGGTACAAAAATCGACCCAAAGATTACCATGGTTGTAAATGACTCAAAAAATATGTTTAGGACAATTGTTAAGGTAATTTTGTAATATTATAATTTTATTTTTACCTTGAATTACCCTATTTACCTTGAACCGCAGAAAATAAAAGTCAAAAGTTACAATTCACAAAAAAAATTATTTTCATCTTATTTAACCACATTTGTCTTTTTAATAACTACCATGTATGTCGTATTTTTGAAATTAAATAGATAGATGGGATAAAATTTCATTTTAATGACAAATTCTGATTTTTTAACTACGACTTAGTCGTTTCACTATTCATCAAAAATTGAGGTTTTTTAGAAAAATAACAATAATTCAGCCTAAGCTATATTTGATAATCCAAATTCAAAAATGATGTCTATTTTAACAAATTAAAATCATAGAAGTTACATTAATTAAATTAATATTAATTTCCGTTGTTAAAACAAATAACGTGTTTTTAAGAAACAATAACTATCAAAAGATCGACACTTGTTTATGTCGAATTTCAAAGTGAAATTAATTACAATGAACAAAATTGTATTATATGGTAAAAAATAATATAATTAAACATTAAAACCAATTATAAATATAATCTAATGATATAAATAAATTAGATTAAAAGGGACATTTGAATAAAAATACTGTATTTTTCACTATTCAGAAAAAAATGAACTTTACCAGAAAATACAAAAAATCTACCCAAAGTAAATTTTGATGTCCCAAATCTAAAGAAGAATTTTATTTTGTCAGATATAACATATAAAAGTGACCAAAATAGATTTAAAGAGTGTTCACCATTAAAGGGCGGTAAATCGACCTTTTAAAGTAAATTCTGCCTGAAATTAGATTCATTCACATTTTATACCTCTAAATTTTATTTAACAAACATGTATAATCATATTGTAGTTATTTTTTTCATTCCTTCCAATACAACGGCTAGGAGTTAACTACCACTTAAAATAATAATATTATATTATTAGTGTAAAACTTATGATTTCAAAGAAACCTGTTGTTGTGTATCAGTACGCCATCAAACATAGCAACCCCTTTAAAGTAAAGTCAATATTTATTTAACAAAATATTAATAAAAAAGGGATTGTATTATTTTTTATTTACATGGGATTTTACATCCTTCCCCCCATTAGGAAATTTCATCCTCGATATTTTATTCACTTATCAAATAAGTGGTGGTATTTATCCCTCATAGCATTTTCAGATTCCCACATTGCCTCTTCAACTATATGTTTTTTCCACAAAATTGTTACCTGGTGAATTACATTATTCGGCAACACTTGATCTCTACGGTCCAGAATTTGGACTAGTTGCTCCTCATAAGAGATATTCTCTTCCAACTGAACTAACTTTGGGCTCAAAACATGAGATGGATCTAACATATACTTTCTCAACATTGAAACATGAAAAAAATTGTGTACCTGAGATAAACTTGGAGGCAAAGACACTTTGTACGAAACTGATCAAACTTTCTCTAAGATTTCATAAGGGTCAAAGAACCTTCGACTCAATTTTCCTTTCTTACCAAAATGCATCACACTTTTCCACTGAGAAACTTTTAGAAATACATGATCACTTACCTCAAAAGAGAGATCCTTCCTCTGAATATCTGCATTAATTTTCTACCTGCTTAGAGATGTTCTCATGTTCTTCTGAATCATCTAATCATTTTATGACATCTCTTCTATCTGTTATGGCCCCATCATCTTCCTTTCACCTACTTCATTCTAAAATTCTAGAGTTTGAAAACGCTTCCCATATTGTGCCTCAAATGGAGCCAACTGTATACTGGAATGAAAATTGATATTATAAGAAAATTGATCCAACGAAAGATATTAGTCCCAACATCCCTGGTAATCCAGTGAAGAAGAACATTGTATATCCTCCATGTTCTGAATTGTTTTTTCTAAATTCCCATCTAATTATGGATGAAAATCTATACTAAAATCTAATTCAGTACACAACAACTTTTAATTCCTTTCCAAAAGTTAAAAGAAAACAATGGATCATGATCAGATACAATGAAGATGGGAACTCAATGCAACCTCACTATCTCTTTAACACACAACCAAGAAAGTTGATCTAGAGACAACATATCTCAAATAGGAAGTAAATAAGTAGATTAAGTCAACTGATCAATAATAAACCAGATTTCATTATTTCCTAGACATGTATTTTGTAATCCCACAACGAAGTCCATGGATATATTTTCCCATTTCCACTCTGGCACTAGTAAAGACTGAATCATCCATTTTGATAACTGCCTCTCTGCTTTAACCAACTGAAAAGTCAAACACTTCATAGTAAAATCAGCAATATCTCTTTTCATTCCATCCCAGTAGTAATACTTCTAAATATCTCTTTACATATTTGTACAACTAGGATGAACTGAAAACGAGGGACTATGAGATTCACATAACAACCCATTCTTTAACTGTGAATCACAAGGCACACATAACCATTTTTCAATCCTTAAAACATAATATTTATCAATGTTAACATCAGGAAACTTACCCTTCTAAACCAACTCTACCTTTTTCTACAACTCACTGTCCTTTTTCAGAACATTCTTTATTTTGTTAGATAGTGATGATTTCACTGACACTTGAAAGAAAATATAATAATTTCTTGCACCAACAACTTCTATGCCAAATTTCATCAAATAAAAAACCAAAGGATCTCGTTCCAAACATATCGTAGTTAATGAAGAATTACTTTTTCAACTAAAAGCATCTGCCACTTTATTTTCCTTTCCTGGATGGAAATGCATCGTGCAATCATAATCCTTGATTAATTCCATCCATCTCCTCTATCTCACGTTCAATTATTTGTGAGTGAATATATACTTAAAACATTTTTTGTTAGTATATATTTCACATTTTACTCCATAAAATGATTCCTTTAAATTTTTAAATCAATAATAACAGAAGCTAATTCCAAATCATGTGTAGGCTAATTTAACTCATGAGGTTTCAACTAACGTGAAGCGTAAGCAATTACCTGATCATTATGCATATGGACACATCCAAGTCCATTCAATGATGTATCACTAGAAATAAAAAACTCACCGTTTCTAGAAGACAGTTCCAAAGCTAGAGCATTCACCAATATTCTTTTCAATTCCTAAAAAATCATCACATTATTTTTTCCAAATGAAAATAACCCCTTTTCGAGTTAACATAGTCATTGGAGTAGATAACCATGACAAATTCTCAACAAACCTCCTGTAATAACCTGCTAAAATAAGAAAACTATGGATCTCATTTATAATTGTTTGTCTTGGTAATTATTCACCAACCACTGATTTTGTAGGATCAATAGTTATTCCATTTTATGAAACAATGTGACCATGGTTGGAAATTTACTGTAACCAAAACGCACACTTGCTGAATTTCCAAAATAGTTAATTTTCATTTACAGTTTTCAAGACAACCCTTAAATGAAATTCATGTTCCTCTTTACTTTTGTAATAAACCAAAATATCATCATTGAACACAACCACAAACTTATCGAATAACTCAAGGAAAATTTTGTTTATAAGATCCATGAATACAGCAGGTGCATTGGTTAAACCAACATGGATAACTAAAAATTCATAATGTCTATATCTAGTATGAAATGAGGTCTTCAGAATGTCTACTTACTTTACATTCAATTGATGGTACCCTGGCCTGAAATCAATCTTCGAAGAATACTGAGCTCCCTGGAGTTGATCACACAAATCATCGATATGAGGAAAAGGATATTTGTTCTTAACTGTGATGTTATTCAATGCTCGATAATCAATGCAAAGTATCATTAATACATCATTCTTTTTAACATACAAGATAGGAGCACCCCATGGTGACGTGCTAGGTTGAATGTATCCTTTATATAATAACTCCTAAAATTGCTTCTTTAAATCTAAATGTTCAATTTGACCCATTCGATAAGGGGTTTTTGAAATTTTCTTAGCATCAGGAACTAAGTCAACTGTAAATTGAACATCTCGGTCAGGTATAATACCAGGAAACTCATCAGAAAAAACATCAAGGTACTCATTTACCACTGGCACATAATTAATCTCAACACTTCATTTATTTTCATCTATATGAGCATGGAAACATTCAATTCCATATTTTACTAGTTTCTCCACTTCTTGATATGTTATCCAATGTAAAGGTTTATTATTGTACACAAACTAAAAATATTTCTAAAAAAACTTCTTTAGCTCTACAGTAAATCTTAGTATGATAAACAGATAGCCAATCCATGCACAAAATTACATCATACTCTATAAGAGGCAAAACAATAAGGTTTGTAGCTAGATTCATTCCTCACACAAGGACATGAAGTTTCATATAATTTCTTTTGGTCATAACTTTTCCTCTAGGTGTATTTACCATCTGTTTAGGATTCATATCTTAAGATGGATTTCCCAATGTACTAGAAAACTTCTCAGAAATGAATGAATGTGTAGACCCTGAATCAAACGAACCCATTTTCATAATTTGAATAAATACACAGTGTACCTGATTCTACTTCATTTGATGTCACAACATCTGCTGAAGTAGTTGTAATGGATTTCACCACCCGGTTCTTCTTTTAGTATGGTTTCTTTACCTCAGTTGAGTTCTTCGTTGGACACTCAGTTTCATAATAACTAATTTCATTGCAGTAAAAACATTTACCACTGGCTTTTCATTTCTTGTTTGATCATTTTCCCTACAGTTACGAGCTATATGACACGACTTACCACACCGGATGCACTTCCCAGACATTGATAAACATTCTCCAGGATCATTTTTACAACACTTCTCAGAAGTTGGATATATAGTTTATTTACGTCCATGCTTATTTGATGAATTCTTTCCCTTTCCTTGACAACTGGACCTCTTATTCTGTTGTTTTGATCATCATAAAACTTCATTCCCACCTTCTCCACACATCGATCAAGTTTTTCATAATTTTTGAATCATGATAGGCTAATGGTCATCGATATCACGGCTTTAGTGTTGTATAAAATCGATTTAACATACTATCCAGATCTTAGATGAAATTTGGAGAATACATTTCCAGTCGAGTGAACTTTCCTTCGTAAATAGCCACTGATTCATCCTCCTGCCTCAATTCTATGAATTTTTTCCATCCTACATCGAACCAAATTAAGAAAATATTTCTTAAGGAACATTCCTTTGAAATAAACCCAAACAAGACCATCAATATCCTCACTATCCCTGATATTTTTTCACCAAAGACCACCACTAATCAGCTTCACCTTCAAAACAATAATCACTAAGACTAGCCTTTTGATGTTCCGAACAAACCCATGGCATCCAAATTTTTTCTAGTGCTTTAATCCACCCTATAGCTAGCACAGGGTTAGATGATCCTCAGAATTATGGGGGATGTTGCCTCATTAAATCATCCACTACTGACATGTTCTTTTATGGTTGATTTGGATGATCTCGTGCATTGATACCACCACCATTTATTGCCTAGGTCAAATGTGCCATCAATGCAACAAACTCTTCAGTTCCGATTCTGACCATCTCAGGTTGCTGATTTCGAAGGTAGTCTTCCTCTTGATGTCATCCCATCATAGCTACCATGTTTCCTCTACGAAAAACCAATAAGAACACAGAAATAGCTTAGATGAAGAAACATGGTAATCTGTAAATGCAATATCATTTTAATCACTACATAAACTAAAATAATTTATGGATATTAATTTAACAATATTCTAATTCCTAATGTTGTCTAAACTAACCTTTGATACTAACTATAAGGCCTCAACTATAAAACGTTACAAAATCATGAATTAAACGAATAATTCACATTGTGGGTAACATATACCTGACGACTTGAATAATACATGTAGAAACATCTACTCAGTTATCATTTTTTTTAAACAATAAAAACTCTTAAAAAAGTGTCATGTCTAGTTCCATGTTTTAGCCAGCATGATGTTTCCATGAACCCATCCTTGACCCTATTCCACTTTATGTTCTGTGAAAAACATTTCAAAAACATGGGATGAGCATAAAAACCTCAGTAATGGACACACAAATAAGGAAAACTGTTATTTTTTCAAATCAACAAGTAATCCATGAACACTTTCTCATAAGTAATAAATTTCACCTTTATGAAGTAGTAAATACTCTTCACTGAATAAAAGACCATTTCATAACCTTTTGATGCCAAAATATTACCATAAAACCCATATAAATAACACATAACATATAAAGGTTACTAGGGACATAATCATTCTTAAGTGGAATAACCATACGATCGACTTCGACACATATCACTAAATGGAATAGTCATACGAACGACTTCCATACCCAATGCATTAGAGGTTATAACGTAACCACCCATCCTGGTTTATCACAACACCACCCATCATTTGATTTATCATGTAACCACCCGTCAAATATCCATGTACCATTATAAAATCATAACACATAAATTATTACAAATATAAACATTTCAATAATAACATTTAATTTGGAATCACAAGAAATAATTTCAAGATATTGAAATAATTAATCCATTTAAAAACCCATTTTCAATAAGAAATCACAATAAATTATAATAATGGATTTAATTTTCATTTTAGAAAACATTCTAGCTATAGAGGAATCCAAATAACGTTTACATCTGCATAGAGGTCAATGTCACTGCAAATGTTAAAAAAAATTCATTTTTCATTTAGTAAAACGCATCATAGAAACAAGATTTCCTTTAACTGAATGTAAAAGTCAAAGGGTTTTATTATACACCATGCAAAAGAAGAAGGTATATATTATCAAAATATGCCTCAATGAATGATATTGAGACGAAGTCCCTTACCTCATGTCTGACTTGACATGTTCGTTCTTCAATCTCCTGAATAATAAACTAATGTTAATTTCTACTTGAATAAGAAATTTTTCAAAGTTTATTATTCCATTTATATCACTTATTACCATGTTATAAACATTATGTAATCTTCTAAGTTAATAATTGTTGTTTTGTAATTATTTGGTATATCAGTCACAAATGAACACCATATAATTACAAGTTATCCATGTGGTAAATAGTCCATTATCTCCAGAATTATATTAATGATTTAGATATCATATACATCATATATATCTAGTATATATATGTATTTATAATAGTATATAACATTTTGGAGAAATGAAATGAAATGCACTGTTTATGGAGACAGTAAGTCGTACGAACGCATGAACGCTACATTCATTTCTATTTCATACATCAATGGAATTAAAACATAATGATACATAGGTATATTGTAATTCCAGTATAATATCATATATAATATCATTAAAACTATCCTTTATATGTCCCACATATGGCATTAATGAGACATATCACTTTGACGGGGCGGTAGTCTGCACTTCCTCAAATGAAATTATTGCATTTACACATAATGGAAACCATAAAGGTATGATATAAAAGAATAATACATATGCATAAATAAAACATAAAAATAATATATATTATATATAATTATACTTTCATCTTAATGGCCAACATGAGAGGCGGTAGTAGATAATCGAACAATCATCGTTTCGTGAGACGTTAGTTTTCCATTCATAGAAACAATAAGTTCTTCATCCATTAGATGGAGGTGTGTATATGTATAGTTCAAATAAATCCCAAAAAAACATCCTAGTATATTGAGTATACTGTTTTTGTTATAAAAGAAAGGAATAAAAAGATTTTAGGGGTTAGATAAGTAAAATAAAAGAAAAGAAGTTAATAGGAATCGTTACCATGAATTTGGGTAACTTCTTATGGTTTGAACCAAAAAGACTTCATGAAGTGCCTTCTACCTAAGGTAAGGCTTCTTGGAGGAGGAGAGGGATCTTGAGAGCTTATTTGTTCATGTTTTGGACAATGAAAAGGGCTTTAGAGGTGTGAGGAATGAGTAATTAGTGATGGATTTTTATACGGGTGAGGAGGCGCTCTTTAAGAAAGTTTGCATATATTATTTTATTATAAACATATCTTCGGTTTCTAAAGATCCAAAACTCATTAAAGATGATTATAAGATGACCCATTTTCAAAATAAAATCATCCAATCGAATTGGAAAGGTTTTTGATATTATTTAATATTTATAATCATATTTATTTAGATCGTTTATTAATGAGATAAATACTGCATCATTATTGTGTCATTAATAATTTAATATATTTGAAGTATAAAAATTATTAAAAAATACCATGATTTAGAAAATCGTTTTCTCTTTCCAATTAATATTTACAGATTAATATATAGATTATATAATCCCATGTAATAATTTATTTACGAGAATATATTTGTTTGTGTCATTTTTTCGTTTACTTTAAGTTAATTAAAATAAAGTGTCATTATCACCCCCATGTGGCCCCATGGGATCCCAAAATCGACCCAAAGAAGACCATGATAGTAAATTATTCATCAAATAAGGTTTGTACAAGGGTTAAGGTAATTTGGTATTATTATAATATTCTTTTTACCTTGAATTACAATATTTACCTCTAACCACGGTAAATAAAAGTCAAAAGTTACTATTCACCAAAAAAATATTTAATATTTTTGAACCAAATTTTACTAACTAATAACAACCATGTATGATTAATTTTTGAAATTTAATCCACCTAAGTGGTAAAATTTAATTTAAATGAAAAGGTCAGTTTTTTTTACTACGACTTAGTGGTTTCACTATTCATCAAAATTTATGTTTTTCAGAAAAATAACAAAAAATGTACCTAAGATATATTTTATAATCTGAATTCAAAAATGATGTCAATTTTACAAAATTCAAAAAATATATGTGGAATTAATTAATTTAAACTTATTTCCCGCTGTCAAAACAAATAGCGTGTTTTTAAAAAACAATAACTATCAAAAGATCGACACTTGTTTATGTCGAATTTCAAAGTGAAATTAATTACATTGAAAAACATTAGATTAAATGGTTAAAACATAATTTAATTAAACATTAAAACCAATTAAAAAGATAATCTAAACATATAAATAAATTAGATTAAAAGTCACTTTGGAATAAAAAACAGTATTTTTCACTATTCATAAAAAATGAACGTTAACAGAAAAATACCAAAAATTTACCCAAATTAAATTTTGATGTCCCAAATCTAAATAATAATTTAATTTTTTCAAATAGAACATATAAATGTGACCTAAACTATATTTAATGATGGTTCTCCATTTAAAGGCAGAAAATCAACCTTTTAATGTAAATTATGCTTAAAATTAGATTCAATCACATTTTAAGCCTATAACTTTTATTTTACAAAAATGTATAATCATATTATACTTAATTTTTTTCATTACATCCAATATAACGGCAAGGAGTTAACTATAATTTAAAATAATAATATTATATTATTAGTGTGCAACTTAAGATTTCAAAGAAACCAGTTGTTGCGTATCAGGAATTCCATTGAACATATCAACCCCTTTAAAGTAAAATTAATTTATAATTCAAAAAATATTAGTAAAAATAAAATGTATTATTTCTTTATTTACTAGGGATGTTAAACCATAAGTTACATTTTCTTATTATTTTAATTAATAACCAAATATGATATGTAATATTTTTTAGTAGATAAAAAGGGTGTTTTATTCTACAATCATTATTTTTTTCTTCTTTATTTATTGGGTATTTTTATTATGCTTCTTATATAGTGGGTGATTGATTCCAATATTTTATTATAATACTTAATTTGTGTATATACATATAGGACATGATAATTATCACTAAAATAGGGTACAATATCTCTACTATCACCAATTTACACCCTCACTTCTGGTCTAATGCTAATCGAAAATAAGGAGGAGTTCTTGAGGCATACTATTCGAGTTCCATGGAGCATTGTTCCATTAAAATCCTGATTTGTGGAACTAAAATTACTTATTAGGAATGATTTGTATCCAAAAAAGGATTTTATGATGAGGGTATATAATTTGGGATGTGATTTGGGATGGTATAGGCTGATCCAAAATGGTTTCATGGTGTGAAGAATAGTGGAAATGGGGTGGCCTTTTATTTGTGTGGGATATGACACACTTGGTATTTTTGATAAGAATTGAGTGGTACCACATTTTTCATACGTCAAAAGTGTCCAAAATGGACCATTATATAAACATAAATGTGGAATGGTAGAAATATTTCCATTTAATAGTGTTTAGACAATTGTATAGGTTATTTTTACCCTTATCATTTTTAACACTCTTACAAACCCATATTACCATTACCACACTAATTAATTTTAATTACATTCACACTAAAATTATGTAAAAAATAATGTGACCATTATTATATAATTGAAATCATTCTTATCTAAATATGTAATATATTTTTAAAAATTCCACTCAAATAAGATGAAAAAATAATATTAATATTAATCCCCCAGACACGATGAAAAAGTCAATTTTTAACGATAAAATAATCAAATGATTATATGTATTTTGTATAAAAAATATAATGAAATATATTTCAATGAGAAATATTGGAATAATTTATATATAATTTAACTATTATAACTTTAAAATCAATTTAAAATATAATATAGAAAAGAAATGTATATTTCCAATTCAAATTCATTAGTTTTCACTATTAATCAGAAAATGAAGCCATTTGAAAATAACTATATATATTTCCCTAAAAAAATTTACATGATGATTTTTAAAAAATAATTGATTTTCAAAATTAATTTTCTAAATGTGAAAAAATAATTTTAAAATATAAATAACAGACTTAATGAAAATGAGGGTTGTCAAGAAGAATATTTTTTAAGGACAACATGATTTTATATTAACACTATTTCTAATGACAATCATTATATGAATATATATTAGATATTATTGATATATATTCTATATATATAATTTTAGAAATTCATCATTCGTTATTTTTTCAAAAAATTTAACTGGAGAAATATTAGGCCCTTTAATATTGTTTACATAAAAAGAAATTTTTCAACCCTAAAATAAACTTATAGTAAAATCCAATATAAATTTGATTAACAAAATTATGTGGTTTATTTAATGAATGATATGATTGTTTTTACATAAAAATTATTTTATTGGTAAAATGGATTTTGAAAAAATTTAAATTTTTTTATAACCATAATGTTTATTTCTCTCAAGAAATGTTTTAATTGAATTTTAAATCTTCCTTCATATGTTTTCATGTGTTTTTTCATAGAAAATTTATCTCTCTCATTGTAATATTGATTTATCATTAAAAATAATTATTCATATAAGATAATATCCCTTAATGTAATTCATTATTGGTTATGGATATGATCTAAGGATACAATTCTTATTCATTGTTTGAGTTGGATACGATGACATGATGTTTATGAATCTAGTTTCCTTCCAAGAGTTATACGACGACAAAATTCTAATGATAACCTATTATTTCTCCATGTGTGATGCAATGAGGAAATGTATAAATTATTTTGAAACATATCTCTTTTCCACATGACATCATGGGATGATTTTTTTTAAACCCACTTCATATCATGGTTTATTATCTGATGAAGGTTTAATGATATTCTATCACACATAAAGTTGATTTTAATTAAGTTATTGGTAATACATATATATTCCACCAATGAATTTGGAAATGATAAATTTCATATGATATCAATGTCTAAATGGGTTGTCAGCTGATAACTAAATGGATGGGTACACAGGTGGTTACACCTGTCTAAAAAAATGGTTAATTGGTGTCTATCACAAACCAAAAGAAGGTATAATGGTGGATAGCCCAATATAACATGTTATAAATGTTGTCATGGTTATTCTTAAAATTATATTTTCTAATATTATTTTTTTTCCACAAATATATGTCTTATGAAAATGTTATACTATAATGTCTCAAGATCCTTTATTTTATTATGATTCATGTCTTATGAACTACCAACCATTTTTTCATGACTAAATATTTTGATCTATGATATATAGGGTATGATTTCTAAAAGTTATGTTCATGTTAAAATATCCTTATATTCATGTTATTATTTTTAATCTCCCTTTTTACCCATACTGAGAATCTGATCTCAACCTTTCTTTGTTTACATTTGATATTTTTTAATGAATTGTTCCAATTAGGTTATGTTTGTGAAAAGTACTAATAGGGAATATCCTTATGGGGAACATTTAATATCTTTGTTGGATTAGGAATATTGTATTCATAGTTTCAAAACATACCAAACAATGGTATAATTGCATGTTTTTATGTAATATAATGAATATTCGTCTAAAAATATTAATATCCATGTTTAAAAAGCACTTGTTTCCATATTATTAGTGAGTAATGAATATAGTAAAATCTATAGAGGATCACAGGGATTCATTAAAATCAGTTGAAACATAATGACAAATGAATTAGTTCAATGATAAAGGAATAGGGGATTGATCATAGGTGTAAATCAGTGGTGGATCATAAAAAATCTCAAGAACGCACATTATAGAATAATGATAAATTTAGCTATCCTAAAAAGTCCTAAAATACTAAACAAAAATTAATGAATACATACAATTTTATTCCTAAATTCCCATGATCTTTATGAAATATAATACACACACAATAAAAATGTTACATAGAAATATTAAATTCCACAAATAATGTGAATAAAATAGGAAAGAAGAATTTCTACTCTCTTAAAGTATTTAAAAGATGATATTATTAGTCTAAATGTTATAGACAGAAATACATGGATAAATAATTAATGTGACCAATAATTTTGTTTATATGGACTTATATAAAGATATATCAGTAAATGGAAAAATCCATAGGGGTTAAAAAAATTCCTTTAAACCAAATTTCTATTTTATTTGTAAGATAAATTTATTTAAAGTTGAGTTTAAACAGAAAATATTGGATATATATATAAGTAAATCAGTTCAATTTTACACCTAAATTTATACTATTCAATTTTAATGAAAATAGAGTACATGAAATGATACAAAAAATTAAAACCATATAAAAAATTAAAAATTAAAAAATTATTAAGCACTGGTTAGATAATATGGGATCATAGAACTCGAGGAGGCTATGAGCCTCACACCAAACACATAATCAAAATTCACATCGCTGACCATAATCAAAATAAAATGACCATCTTCATCATCCATGACCGGATAACATATAGAACCTATATTTATAACCTTATAATTATATCATAATTGATAAAATCACATAATAAAATAAATCAGAGTAACCAACCTGCAACCAGTCACTATATATAAAATAAAATTTACATAGATTCCAAAATGAAAATTTAAAAACCATTTGAAAAAACAACTAAAATAGTAAACTTGATAAAAATCAGTACTGCCATTAAATCAAACATCACTATCATAGTAAATCATGATAAAATAGGTTTACAATATACATAAACCATTTTTTGATGATATATAACTACATTGGATATTTATTATTGGAAACCATAATCAAAAAATACCAACAACATCAAACAAAATGTAAAAAATATGACCTCAAAACTAAACCTCAACACCACTTCAAAATAACCACATTTAAATGTTATAAGAGAAAAAAATAGAAAAGGGTAATTCAGATGAAGACATAACTGATTGTTTTATTCAAAACAATCCCAATACATCAATATTATCACCATTCTAGACCATGAAGTGGTTACACATAATGGGATGAATATAATGATTTTGATTGGGAGAAAACAAAGACAAAATGAATCCGGGAAAGATAAATAAAAATACATTGGTTTCATCCACATTCATGATCACAAAATTTGAAAACACCATCACATGTAATTATTGGGGGGGTCTTGTGGGGTGTGTAATTAAGTAAAATAAGTACTTGGAAAGAAATAGATCTATTCAATGGAAAAACATGAGTCCCAAAAAACTATATAGAATTATTCTAGATTAGTATTTCAAGGGATGAAAATACAAAAAAGACTACATCTATAAAATAGTCCAATTCTATAAGGAAGATCCATCACACCAAGGAAAATATTGGGTTTGTTGTGTAGATATTTATTGAATGGGAAGATGAAAAACAGAAAGTACACATAATCCTTGACTAGGGAAGTACAATCATGGAAAGGAAAATAAGGGTTTACCATAAGTAATGGAATGTTTTAATTGCCAAAGGAGAATTACAAAACACTAAGAATGGAATAAGGATACAACAAGTTCGTAGAAGATGTCAAGAGAGATGTGATGCAGTATATATATAAGAATTGATGTTCTAGAAGTCAAAAATATTGGCTAAAAATTCATAATCAATTTGTGACATTATAATTAGAGGATGTCCAAGTGTTTCAATTGTTTGAACAGTCTTATTTATAAAAAATGTGAGGAATGAAGTGGGAAAAAATCAAGAAACAATAATATAAGATGTTTTTTGTCTAATATTCTTCAATAAATGTTATGGGTTGGGATAGAGTTTATATCCATGACCGCATATTCACTTCAAATATGATTATAAAACAAAAATATAATCACACGAATAAAATATGAGAATGAGGGGTTTTTTCAACAATGACGAATATATAGGGGTCACAGATCTTAAATATCCCAAATTGGTAGATATGTTTTGAGGAACATGGATGTATTATTTGTTTGATTTCTTGGTCACAATTTATTATCTTTAAGGAAACTGTATGACTTAGGGAAATAATTCATTTAATAAAAGAAGAATTTCATCATCAAACAAAGTGATAGTTTTTTATCATTAATGAGAAGAGTATAAATTGAAATCTGTATTGTATTAGTGGATTATATGAAATGTTAATTCATTCTATTGAAGAATACAACATTTTATAGAATAAGAGTCTTCTCTAATTTGATTAAAAACTCCATGGAAGAATTATTCAGCAATAAAGAACGATGAGATATCAATAATATCTCTCTTGATCTCAATCACACCTGTGATACATTCCAAAATTGGATAAACCATTTGGAATAATTATAAGATTATGGAAAATAATTCAATGAAATTACATGATTTTATCTAGGATTTTGTGTGAGGCCATATATTAATAATGGTAATGGATAGAAAATTGTATTATTGCTTTCTCATCAATCATAAATTCATGATTTTTGGGTTTTTGAGAATCGCTAACCAATCATATTTTTTAGTGAATTACGGATTATTAGATATTGGTGGATATGATGCTCAGGCAATAAATTTTGAAATTTAAAGATGGTAATGGTACGAAATGAACTAATAATTAAGTAGAAGAATATATCATTATTTATGTGATAAAGAATCACTTTTCAATGTTGAGTACTCCACAATAAAATGGTTTCATTGAGAGTAAAAATTATATTGGTAATAAAATGGATAAAAACATATTTACTGAGAAGTATCTTTTAAAGAAATATTAGAAGGATTTAGTATTTTCACCTGTTTTCATCATTCTTATGGGATAATATTGTTTTAAAGAATAGAATATCCATTATGATATTTGGAATTGAAAAAATATGATACTAATGTACTTTATAATTTTCTAATGTAAATTATTTGTTCTCAATAATGAAAATCCCAAAATGATAGAATCTTGTGGTGATGAATAAATTTTTATTGGATGTTATTCTAAAATTAAGGGTTAAAATTATTCAGTAAGTTTCTTCATTAAATTTTCCTAAATCATTATGAATTTTATACACAAATAAGAATAATTCAAAAACTAGTGAGTGGTTTTCAAAATAAAATAAAACTGAAATATTGAAGGAGTTTGATACTAAGGTAGGAAACCTAGATTGAGAAAATTGGTCGATAGTAAACATATAATAATACGTAGAAGATGAGAAAATCATAGTAGGTTTATTATTTTTAATAATGTCAATAATAAGTATAAAATAAGTAAAAGAAATTATATTTGTGCCCAAAAACCTACTGGGAACACATACAAGATGAGAAGTCTACAACAAACATTCTCTATTATGTCAAGTCCAACCTATGTGTTTTGAATATAATTAATTTTATAAGAACATGATCAATGAGAAGAATAAATATATGGGAAAAATTAATAAAGATAAAACATGGGAATTTATTTAGGATAGAATAAAATAAATTTATCATAACTATGATGGTGTTCCAGAACAAGTATAATTAATGTAGAATGGTAATTAGGAATATATAATAAATGGTGTCTAAATGGTGATCTCAATCTATTTGAAATAATGTTTATGAGACATTTTCACCCATATTATTGTTAGAAACAAATCAAAATTTTATTTTTAGTGTTTTAAATGATAATATTCAAGGTGAAATAAACAGAATTCAAATAATCATCAACAAATTGATTTCTTGATTTGGAAGTGTATATTGAGAAATCATCTATATTTTTATAGATGAATATTATGATAAATTTTTCATTGGAATATTTTTTTGTATGTGATGACGAAATCTCCTAGTGATGTGTATTCTTAGCTTGATCAAAACTTATGAAATATTACATCCCAATGATTTAAAGTTAATCAATATATCTACATAGAGACTGTGAATTATAAAAGGATATTGGTTCTCATTTATATAAAAAAATAATTTTCATTGTATCATAATAAGAAAATTACAATGTTTATATAATAGTCAATGTGTCTGTTCAAAATTTCTATTGTTATATAATTAATTTTTTTTTCATTGGATTTCAGGTAACACAAGGACGGAATATAACATTTATTCTTCAATAAAAATAAGTTATAAAAGTCCTAAAAATATTCTGAATAGGGAATTATAGGGATATGATACAATGTATGGCTACAAAACTTAAGTTTTAAAATGATTATTCTAGAAATAACGTTGATGGGATGAAGTATAGAAATATATAGGAATCCTACTATACCAAATATTGATAGGACATTACATTTTGTTTCTAAAATGTGAGGCCCCATGATATCATTGTTATCCTACAAAAACCCATATTGTAGTGATGAATGTAATTATATTATATATCAATAGAATAGAGAATTTTATGTTGTCTTATCAGAAAATATTATATCATGAATTTTGTATGATGCCCTGATGTGGATTGGGAGGGTTCAGTTGATGTCAAAAAGACACCATATAGTGTTGAATTCTATATATTAGGTTTTTGAATTTCATTGGTATGCTTTGATACTATATTTCACATAGCACTATGGAGGTATAATATGTATTAGATACTCAATAATCTTCCCAGTTACTATGGATAATTATATAGCTTGAGGATGTCATGAAATTAGGTGTGATAAATCTAGTACTATTAATCATAGAAATAGTCATATCTCTAATTAAAATATAAATTGCATCATGATACAATTTAATTTTATCAATATGGATGTGAAATTCATAGATAATATATATTATATTTCAACACATAATAATGTTATGTAAAACATGATATAGGTTCAACAAAAGGATTATTTTTAAAGGAATTAGTTATCACTTGAAGATTAACTATCTACTTATAACTAGTTATTGTGGAGAAGATACCTCAACTAAATAAAACAATTTTTTGATCTTTAAAAATTATGGAAAATATCACTACATTTAAATATTTGTATTCATAACCAACACATTTTAAATTTAGTGATATACCCTTTATTTCCATTGAAAAATGTGGAGAAGTTATCAATTTACTGTATTGGAGATGTTGAACATGATTTAGGATAAATTTAGTGAGGAGTTTTTTTCTATACATATAAATTGATACAAATCCTATTATAATTTTTCGTTACGGGGGAGTTTTTGAATGTCTATATAGGGGGAATTATTGAAGGGTTCTAGTAATCCTTGAGTGGTGAGGGGTAAATCATGGTGTCAACTTTTTATTTTAACATGACGGATCCTATTCCCATGTTGCTAGGAACATTTTAAATCTTCTTTGTGGTAATGTATAGTAATTAAAACATTAACATACAGAAGGACCACACAACTATTTTACATGGTTCACATGTAGGGGATTCTCCAAGGATAATATGCTAAAAGGTATTTTTTTCATAAAAATTTCCACTAATATTTTGATTTATGGATAACAATATTTCAGTACGGTCACTTTGTACTAGGGGCACTACATTTACATGTTTTTAGGGATAACACATTGCATCCCTTGGATCACTTCCATTGACTCCCACTTGCTCACTACATTGGAAATAATTTAAACTCATTTTATAAACATGAATTTCTCTTCAATGTGCTGGCACTAAATAATTCATCCTCAAATACAGATAGATTCTACGTTTAAGTCATATTTTTACCCATAGAACTAAGCCATTTATCCATGCAGTGATTGTTTTTGAAATATTCCTCTAAGAACTACACTGCACTGCATAACACCTTCGCATAATATTTCCACAAACTATGACTATATAATCCCTTCATAAACCATGTACACATATTTTATTCATTAACTGCAACCATTTACTGATTCATCTCTATAGACCATCTCCTCCTTTACAAACTACCTTTCATGAACCATCTTCCACGAACCATCTTCCATGAAAAGACATCTGATAATGTTCTTCCACGAACAATATTCCATAGACTATTCTAGAATTTATCGAAATCCATATGAAATTCTTCTCTAATTGTTGCATGCATAATGATGGGATTTTAATTCTTATATAGTCAAATATATATGAAAAATATACTGATCCATGATTTTGATAATCACCACCATATACCATGCTCCAACAAACTATTCTTCCATACACGGTCTACATATCTCCTTTTTTTCACAGACCCAAAAATCAACTTCTCATTTTCACAAAATACACACCATACCATAAACAGTTTTCCCATAGCTAACTGCATGGCTTACTGAAAACCTCCTTCACTCCTCAAACCATTCCTCATATGTGGACCACATGCCATTTTCCTTTTCTTATCCTTTCCTACAAACCACCTTTATAATCCATGAACCATGATTCATGGTCTGCATAAAATATGATACTACATGGAAACCATACTCTAGTTCCAGTAAGAAACACCCTTTGGTCGAACAATCTCCCCTTTGGGTTTTTTGGAATCCTATAGAGAAATTCAATGAAGCACCTACAACAATCAAAATTTGAAATGTTGAAAAAATTTGGGGAATAACACTATATGTCTATATGAGATGTGGTTATTGTAGAAAAAACAAGAGGGTAAGAATTAATTGGATTCTAATGGAATCAAATTCTTTACATATTTCTATGTAAGATTAGACTATTTTCTCATAACACCAAATTGTATTCTCCATTATCAATTTACCTCATTGTCACTCGTTGAATTTATCCTATAACTAGGAAATCTCTTCAGAAAAACATTTCATTCCCCTCTATTCATCATTCACAATTCTGTATACTATAGAATTAATCCTTTCTCTTATATTATAAATAAACCCAAATACCAGTATTTGGACATGGTAGTGCTCAAAACACACTACCCCTAGATCTTATCTCCCCTATAAACCTAGATAACGTTAAAAATAGTTTAAAAAAGTTAATAAAATTGGGTAGAGAGCATGATAATAACCTCTTCATACATGGGGAGGTGTATGAATACCACAGTTTAATTGATGCTTTTTAAACACAACTGCTGAAAATGGATTGGTTAGTAAGCCATCCACTTCATTATTAGTTCCAACATGATCCATTCTAATCATGATTTCTTCAACATTCTCCTTGTTAAAGAGTATTTAATTTCAATGTGTTTCATATGAGAATTGTAAATTAGATTCATTCTAATATCAGTCACGCTCTTGTTTTCACAATCAATCACTATAGGCTATTTCACCTCATCTCTAATATCAGTCAATTGTCACATCATCCATAATATTTGAGTGAAGGAATTTGTAGTAGAGATATATTATACTTCAGCGGTACTACAAGAATTAAATTCATGTTTATTAATCAACAATCCCACATAATTCGTTCCAATGAAGAAATCTCCACAATATGCAGATTTTATATCCACCACTTCTCCATCCCAGTTATCATCAGAAAATACTGATAGTTCATTATCTTTTCCTATAGAAAAGTATAATCCATACATTTGAGTACCATGAATGTACTTCAAGATTAATTTAACTTCTACTATATGGTCTTCCTTAAGATTACATTGAATGTCGGCCACTAATGATGTTGCAAAAAAAATATCTTCTAATATTATAATTAAGTACAATAGACTTATAATTATTCTCTTGTACATGGTGGGATCTATAGAAGTAACATACTCATTATTTCCTTGTTTAGTTTCAATGAAAATCAGAGTTGATATTGGTTTACATTCATGCATAGTGAACTTCTTCATCAAATCGCTTGCATGCATTTATTAAGAGATTAAATTGTAGACATTCTTCTGAATCTCATGATGATCAAAGAATTATGTGAGTTCACAAATCATAGAAATTTTACATTTTTATTTCCTGTGATTAGAAAATTAATCCACTGATCTGTGCATCCCTCGACCAAATATAATATCAACTATATACACCAGAACCATGAAATGATATTTTTAAGAGTTCATCACAAAGTGATTATGATCCACAACTCATATTTTAAATTCAATCTTCCTTAGATAATAATCTATCCGTGATTTCCATGCCCATGGTTCCTGTTTTAGACATTATAGTTCCTTCTTTAATCATCAAACCTTTTTTCATTATTACAAATAAGAATTCCAACTATTTGTTTAATATAAAGTTCATCTTTAGGAATAAAATTTATGAAATTTTTCATGGTATCCATTTGATACACTTTTTATCATATTTTAATTATCATGGTAATAAATGTTTTGATTGACTCCAATCTAGCCACCTCAAGAAATGTTAATTCAACATCCACACCATAAATCATTGAATCTCTATTACACACCATTTGTTCCTTATTTCTAATCACATTTCCTTTTTCATGAAATTTATTTTTGAAAATCCACTTTATTCCAATCACATTATTGTTTTCATGTCTCTTAACTATATCTCATGTTTGGTTATCATCGATCTAATCCAAATAATTATTCATGGATTTTTCCCTTGATTTATCCTTTTTACCTTATTCAAATGGTGATTTTTGGTCAGATTGGACACTCAAGAGGGGGTAATTGAATTCCAATTAAAAATTTCTGTTTAAATGATTTATATTAAAAATCCCCCAATTTAATAAAAAATAAATAGTAGTGAATTTATAAGGCATGAAAGGTTTCCATTAGTTTCTCAAAGATTGATTATTTCTCAGTTAACATAATCTGAAGATTAAATTAGATTTTGAAACTAACATACTAAGTAACAAAAATTACAAACACTTGCTAGTTTAACTATCAGAGCTACTTTAAAACAGATTTGAATTTCAATGTACTTAACAGTGGAATATTTAATATAGTTTTAACCAAAATAAACAAGAATAATAGTTTTAACCAACATGTTTAGTATCAATCTGAGTCTTATTTCTCTCAAACTGTTTTATATAAAACATTGATCCACACACTAGATTGGGGTTAACAACAGTACTCAGACTGTCTAGGTCCTGAGACCTCTACCACAGTTCTACATGGGAAATCAAAAATAACAATAGCACACAGGTTTTCCAAGTCACACTTGACCTTTTCCACAATCCATAGTGGGATACCATAGTGTAAGGGAAATATTGACTGAGGATTTAGAAATCCTCCAGTTCAGCTCAGGAGACAGGGTGTGTTTAAAATACAGAACACAAACTTCTCGAAATGTAAATAAATGAAACTAAATAGATCTAAACAAATAGATATGAGTTTAGAATGATCTATGCGTTTTGACTAATTATATGGACTCCTTGGATTGAATGAAGATGACGTTATGAGTCCATCAATGGTTTTAATCAATAAATACATAGTTTCGTTTTTGAATTTCACTTCTAGGTCTCGGTTGATCAGCCTGATCAGCTTGAGTATAGGTGAAGTCGTTGGAGATCTTTACTCCTTGAATTTTCAGGTTCAACAGTTTCTGTATGTATTCTTGGTTCTTCTTCTATGCTTTAAAGTCCCTATGTATCTCTAGAATATTTTTTCGTGTGTGCGTGGAAGGATTTGTTGACATCTTATATATATCTTTAGCTCCGACAATGGGTATGATTACCTTTTTATAGGTATACAGTACGATCTCCTGGCATTCAACAGACATTAATTAATTAATAGTAGTTTCATTAAAAGCACCAAATATGACCATTGTGAATAATCAAACATTAGTAGAGTTTAGAGATATAGAGACTTGTTTCCATCAGTAGCTCCTAGTGAGCTTTTATTTGTGGACTTGTGTTAGTAGGTCTAGAATAGTAGTTGTTACTCTTTATAATGGTAGACTTTGTGTCAGTGACAGTGACACTATAACAGTAGCTCCTCTTATCGGTAGCACTTCTGTAATGGTATCATTCTCGTATCAGTGGCTCAATTCATCAGTAACTTGCCTATATCGGTAGCTGCTTGTATTGGTGGCTCTCTCTGTATCGGTAGACATCATATCGGTAGCTGTTTGTTGGTATCGGTAGACTTCATATCAGTAGCTGTCTGTTTGTATCAGTAGACTTCATATCAGTGGCTGGTTGTTTGTCTCAGTAGACTTGATATCGGTATCTATATGTGTTTCTGTATCGGTTACTCTTGATTATAACAGTAGATTCTATCTATCAATGATCTTTGTTTATTTGTAGAATATGTATTTATCGGTGACTATGTATCGGTAGATCTATATATGTGACCTAAAAACATAATACTTATCTGTTCTATGAAAATCATATCTAGAGTGAGTTATTATTATTTTAAACCATTTATAGAAATAGATAAACATTGATTAACATTTTCCAATGATTATTTTGATATTTTTTTCAACTCAATATAAGGATGACCTATTTTAATATATAGATTGGATTATAAAAACATATTAAAACATAATTGAGATTATCAAAACATGTGAGGTCAACAATCTCCCCCTTTTTTATAATCACAAATTATTGTATTATAATCCAAAATAATCGTTAATAGAGTAGTATAAAACACATGGGGTCTCACTTCTTAGTGTGAGTAATGAAATTTACAAATATATCAGAGAATAGACTATTACATGAAAATTTATCAAAGAAATAGAGAAATGAAACAACTGTATCAGATGTAGAATATATCATTCGCATATTTATGAGAGTTAGAGTATATTATTCTCATATTTCTCAGAGGTAGATCATATTATGCTCATATTTCTTCCCCTTTATGATTAGAAAAAAGTAGTAGACAATGTCTGAGGCAAAAAGAGAATAAGTACATTTATATTTCTTGAAGAAAAAAAATACAGAGAAATAAAAAAGTGAGGGAAAATGAGTACAAGTGATTCCTATCAAATGTCCAAGCCACTATTCAATCCACCTCCTCAACATGTGATTTGGATTTTCCATTGGAATACGAAGTGGATTCAGGATGGGTAGATGCAGGTGGAGGCTTGGGATCACCCGTGATAATCATAGAAGGATGAGCTACTAATATAATGTCTGGCCTATAATGTGGAGTCCTCTGGGTGATCATAGGATAAAGGCTTCTGATTGACTGAGATGGTGTCATCTGAGCAATTGAGGCAGACTGAGCAGAGGCTGGCATAGCTTGAGGTACAATGATAGAAGTACTATCTAAATGAAAAAACAGAAGCAAAAAATTCCTAAAGTCCATAATGATTCGTCATCATCTTTACATATCATAAATAAAGTCATCTATTTTTTCTATAAACATGTCTAGAGCAGGAGTCAACTCCTTGAGCTTGCATACATTCTCTTTTAAAGCATGAGTGACTGGAGGTAGTTTCATGTTCTCTGAGAGGAGCTTGAAATTTTTGTTCAACTGATGTTTAGTGTAGACCCTTTGGTAAATATTAATCCACTTTTTCCTTTACGTATTTTAGAGAAGGAGTGGCCTCTCTCATAAAATTATGAACTATTTGTCATATATCCCATGTGGTAGTCACCACTTGGGTCAAGGAAGCAGAGTCTACAGAGCCACTGGTGGAAGACTATCCAATTTCATCTCTCATCACAACTAGAAACCTATCAAGATCCAAAGAAGGCCTGGTAGTACTCAGAGGTGAAAAAGTAAAGGATACTACTACCTTAAAATATTTATTCATCCCACTAAATAGATTTTTTACAACATAGTATTTGGTGGTGAAATACTACTCCATGGAATTCTTCAATCCCTAAAAAATTTAAACCATCTGGCTAACAACAATTTTTACAAAGGTAAAATCCTTGTCTGCTTGAGATTTAGAGAGAATATAAGATTCTATTGAGGCAACTGATTTATTTAGAGATTCAACATCATCTGGAAATCATGGAACATGATTCTGGAAGGCCATGACTTAACCCAAAACACCATATATTGATTTAGACATCATAGATTGAATAGATGATACTAAAGAGGTTTCCATTCTTCTCATCTCATCCATAAAAATGGTCTTGAAATCATACTTCAACTGGTTTAAATATTATTTTCATACAATATCCTCAGGTAATGTCTCATAAAGTAGATTATATATAACAAGAGTTCTACTGACGGGTGTCTCATCTTCTGAGTCAGGACAGTCCAACCCAAAACCTACAAAATCTGGGTCTTCGGCCCAGTCATCAATCACATGAGAAACTAAAACAGTACCAAGTCTTATGGGATGCTCCCCCAAAATTTGTGAATTCACCTAAACATATAGATCAACAAAATCTTGAACAGGAAGGTCTTCCTTAGAAGAAACCTCAACAACCATTTCCATTTCAATAGCAGGAGGCTCATTAGGAATATGTGTAGGTTATGACATCTCAACCAAAACAGCTTCATAAAGCATATCAGAATTCCAAATCAGTGGACATAAGCTCAATATACTCACACCTGAACTATCAGAAACATGTTCTTTATTTTCATATACTTCTTCCACATTCTATGGAGCAGGCTGGTCTTCCTCATCAATAGGGGCTATTTCATTGCTTATTCCCAACATTGTTTCCTTTCTAGATGATACAACATAAAAAACTGGACATGGAGGCAAGTCTGGATCCCTTCTATCATCTATAGAGGTATCCTCCTCATCAGTATCATCACTATTCTGAGGTTCCTCTTCATCAGGTCCTTGACCTGGATCTCTTCTATCTCTTGGCCTATTGGGATAGTCCACAGGGTTGAACTTATTATACACCTTCTCATCATCAACAACCCATTTCCTTCTCTATGGGTTCCATCCAATCTTCATATACTTACATATTGTGCTTGTGATACAAAAATTGTTCCCCACAACTATTGTCTCATCCTAAGACTCATCTCCTCCTTTCACCTTGATCATTATCGAAATCAACATTGCACGGAATAAATTATTTGATTTTGACTTTGGATTGATTATATCCTCAATTTGGATCATCAACAGTCTACACATATTTACCTTGACACCATGCCTCAGCTAATGAAACAAATAAATATCTTGGTATCTCAGATTTTCAAAGTCCCCTCTTCTTGGAAATTGCACTTGTTTGATGAATTTGAATAATAGTCGGTTTTGACCATCCATTTCAGTAGCCACTACCTTTCCTTGTTTTCCACAACTGGTGATCTCTTCCAAAGCAACCTCATAGTCCAAAATGTCACTAGTATGAGGTATTGTCTTAGAGGTATACCCAAATTCACCCTCATGCGGGACTTCCAGACATTCATCCCATTCAACAGGAGAAAAAGAAATTTCCTTTCCATTCACTAATGAAAGCATTATATTTTCTTCTTTAGACTTCTCAAACCGAAAAAAGCATAAAACTACTTATCCAACATTGGGTAATGAGGTCCATTTTTTTTCAAAACAATTGAGCCATTCATGTAGCTCAAATAATCTTTGAACCAATGACTTTATAGGAAAGATCCATTCTTCACTGAGTTCCTTTTCGATTACTACTTCTCTATTATGCAAATGCAGGTTCACTACACGCTTCCCTGACCTTGTTCTACATTCACTACCACTACCTTCCGGTCATGTTCTCTACTTCTTCACACTTGGTGCATCACTATCATCCCTAACTATCCGGAGTTTTTTTCTTTCCATCTCCTGTCAAAGAACATAGGGTTACACATAATGTAGGGGTTAGAGAAGTGAGGATTAAAGAGAGGAGAGTTTACGGTGGATTGAAATGTGACTAAAGATTAGTGGTTATCATTTCAGAATAGAAATTAAATAAAAATGATTATACTGAAAAAAATTAGATTTTCAGCTAAAGAACAAAAAAATCAGAGGGTGCAAGATATATTGTTGACAATTACTGGTGAGAACCCTTACATTGAGGTTTTCCTATCGGTGAGGTTTTCTAGCAGTGAGGTTTCTTACCAGTGAGGATTTCTAGAGGTGAGTTTTTCTAGCGGTGAGGATTTCTAGAGGTGAGGTTTTATAGCATTGAGGTTTTCTAGCTTTGAGGATTTTTAGAAGTGAGGATTTATATCAATGAGGATTTCTTACGATGAGGATTTCTAGCAGTGAAAATTTATGGTGGTGAGGATTTTTAGGATTGAGGTTTTCTAGCAGTGAAGATTTCTAGCGGTGAGGTTTTCTAGCAGTGAGGATTTCTAGCTATGAGGATATCTAGAAGTGTGGATTTCTAGTGGTGAGGATTTCTAGTGGTGAGGATTTCTTCTACAAATTATATCATTCCTAACTCATTTATAATGTAACTTATCATATTTGAACTTAAAGGCTTGGTGAAAATGTCTGCTAATTGATGTTCAGTACCTATAAATTCAAGAGTAATATCAACCTTTTGGTAATGATTTCCCAAAAAGTGGTGCCATACATCAATGTGTTTTTTCCTAGAGTGAGGTATAGGATTATTAGATATATTGATAGCACAAGTGTTATCACAGTTTATAGATACATGTCTAAACTGATATTCGTAGTCCAATAATCTATGTTTAATCCACAGAATTTGTGCACAGCAACTACTAGTAGCAATATATTCTGCTTCAGCTTTAGACAATGCAACAGAATTCTGGTTTTTTACTAAACCAAGATATCATGGACATACCTAGAATATGACATGTTCCAGAAGTGATTTTCCAATCTAACATGCAACCAGCAATGTCAGAATCTGAATAACTTGTTAAATAGAATCATTGTTCTGTTGGATAAAATAATCATAATTTAGTAGTATGTTTAAGATATTCGAAAATTATTTTAACAGAAAGCTAGTGTGACTCTTTTGGATTACCTTGAAATATTTCACACATACACACACTAACCATAATATCATATCAACTAGCAGTAAGTTAGAGCAAACTCCCTATCATACCATTGTAGTTGGTTTGATCCAATAGTTTTCATGTTTCATCATCATCCAACTTAGAAATAGTACTCATAGGTGTATCACATTCCTTAATACAATCCAAACCAAAAAATTTTAAAAGATCATTTTTACATTTACTTTGATTTAAGATAATACCATTTTCATTTTGAAAAACATGAAATCAAAGAAAATTTTTGAGTTCTCCCATTAAAATCATTTCATATTCATTTTACAAACTCTTTTAAAAATAAATACACAAAGCATTTTTAGAATATCCATAAATAATAACATCAACGTAGTTTTGTACTATCAAAACATCTATGGAATTTCTTTTAATAAAGTGAGTTGGATCAAAAATTCATTTATAAAATCCTTTAGAAATAAGAATACCACTAAGTCTATCATACCAAGCTTATGGATCATGATTTAAACCACATAATTCTTTAGAAATATTAATGAAATGATTTTGAAAATGGGGGTTTTTAAATCCAGGTGGTTGTTCAACAAAAACATCTTCAATTATAAAAACATTTAGAAATCCTCTTTTAACAACCATTTGATATAACTTTAAATTCAGATGAGCAACATAAGATTGTAAAATCCTAAAACCTTCTAATATAGCTATAGGTGCAAAGGTTTTTTCATAGTCTATTCCTTCTTATTGACAATATCCTTGTGCAACTAGCCTTGATTTGATCCTAACTATATTTCCAGACTCATCAACATTATTCCTAGAAACCCATTTAGTGATTATGGAAAAAGTGTCCTTAGGTCTATCAACTAATTCCCAGACTTTGTTTCTTTCAAATTGATTTAATTCTTCTTCCATATCCATTACCCAAAATTCATCATTGATAGCACCATTGATTTTATTAGGTTCTAACTGTAAAAGAACGTCTTGATGTTCAACCTAGTTTCTTAGAGAAGCTCTAGTCTGTGTCCCTCAATCAAGATTACCTACAACAACATCTATAGGGTGGTTCTTTAGAGTCTTAGTTGATCTGGTAAAGGAAGGACTAAAAATTTTAGGTTTTTCTCTAAGATCGGGTTCAATAGATGTAGATTCTGGAGAATTTCCAGAACTAGTTGTCTTTACAACAGGTTCACTGAAATTATCACTAAGTTTCAGAATAGACAAGTCTTCTTCAAGATTTTCAAGAGAAGTTATAGGTTCATGTAGATCTATTTCATCAAATTTTTTGTGAACAGATTCTTCCACTAATTTGGTTCTTTTACTAAAATCTATATAGAATTTCCTCGTAATTTAATATCCTAAAAATATTCCTTCCTCACACTTATATGCAATCTTTTATATATTATCTTTAGTGATCATAATATAGACTTTTCATCCAAATACTCTGAAGTAAATATATTTAGTTTTTCTATTATTCCACAGTTCATAAGGGGTCCTTTTTAGAACAGGCTTAATCAAGACTCTCTTTATAATATAACAAGCATTACTGAAAACTTCAGCCCAAAAATAAACAGGTACGTCAAAATTCATTTAGCATATTTCTTGAAATTTCATGAAGATTACTATTTCTTCTTTCCACTACACCAATCTGTTGAGGTGTCCTAGGGGCAGAGAAGTTGTGATTATAGCCATTAGGTGAGCAGTAAGATTCAAACTCATGACCATGATCACTTCTCAAGGTTCTAATATTATGTCTACTATTGTTTTCTATAGACATGTATTATTTCATAAAGTAAGAACAAGCATCACTTTTGTGTGCTAGAAAAAATAAACCCAAGTATATCTAGAAAACTCATCTACAAGGACCTAGACATGGTGCTTCCCATTTAAACTAGAAAATCTGGATGGTCCAAATACATCCATGTGAACCAACTCAAGAGGTTGAGAAGTTGAAACTTCTTTCATAGATTTAAAAGAAACATTAGTTTTCTTTCCCTTTTGACAGGGAGTACAAACTTTGTCTGATGGGAATTTAAGTTATGGTAGGTCTCTAACCAGGTTTTTTATAGTTAGTTTCTTATGTGAGTGAATATTACAATGTCATAATCTTCGATTCCATAGACAAAACTCTTTATGAAAAGAACATAATCAAGTAATGTTCTGCTTATCTAAAGAAATTAAATCTACAGCATATACATTTTCATTTCTCAATGTAGTAAATAACAAAGAATTTTTAGAATCAAATACATTGCAAGCATCATTATCAAACTTAACAATGAAACCATCATCACAAAACTGAGAAATTCTTAATAGATTGTATTTTAATCCATCAAAAAATAATACTTTAGAAATTAAAATTGAATCAGTGTTACCAATTTGGCCTAAGCTGATGATTTTTCCTTTTGTGTTATCACCAAAGGTGACATGTCCTCCATCATCCTTGATTAAGCTTTTAAAACATGACTAATCTCCAATCATATTCCTTGAACATAAACTGTCCACGTAACATTTCTTCATACTGGAACTTTTTAAGCATGTTTTCTATAACACAGGTTTAGACCAAATATGATTTTGGTAACCAGATTTTCTTGGGTCCAGATAGGTTATCAAGAAAAAAATTTGGTACCATATTTGTCTAATGGGTTTCATACAATCAATAGATTAAAAAATTTGAAAGATAAAAATTGTTTAACCTATAACTATGTCAATATATGGTTGAGACAAAAGAATTTCATGTACTAGAACTAAAAGTAAACTATCTAGATTTAGGAATAAATCTATTCTTTGAAATATGTATTTTTCCTAGATAATAGTGAAAACCAGTAGTATATTTTGGTACTACTTGTTTTAAAAGAATTTGAGTTATATTATTCATTCCATTATTAAATTTTTCCCAATATTTCATGAGTTTCTCATTAGAAAATTTCAATTCGGTATTTTCTTTTAACAATTGATCATTATTTTCCTTTTCTAATTCTAGTGCAGATTTGACAGTGCTAGTTAAAGAATGTTGTTTCATGAAGGTTTTATACTATTCTTTTTTCTTATTGCAAATATCTTCTAGCATGTTAGAATATTCAAATTACTCTTTACTAGACATGTTTTCAGTATCAGAATTAAGAATCATCAATTGAATAATAAGAATTTAAAATAGGAGTATCCAATGTTAGCTCAGATGTAATTTTCATGAAACACATATTAGATTTTTGAGATTTTTCATCCTGAGTGGAATCAGAATCACTTGAACTGTCTTTTGAATCACTCCAGGTTTCTTTAATATATTTCTTATATTTTTTGTCCTTGTACCCATATTTATTCTTGTACTTTAATTTTGGACAGTCAAATTTGACATGTGCTTTCCCCTTGCATTCATAGTAGACTATGTCATCAACCTTATCCGTCATTTTCGAATATTTCTTCCAATGACATTTGTTGTCATACTTTCCCTTATAGTTTCATTTTCTGAGAAACATATTGTTTCAATAAGACTTTTTTGAATCGTCTCGCTATCTGAGCCATTTTAGCATCACTATCAGATGCACATTATTCCCTACTTGAACTATCACTTTCACATTGAATTTTCCTGTTTTCATTATTTTTTGAATTAGATGTATTGAAAGCTACAGACTTCTTCCTTGGTTCATCATCTTCTTCATTGTTGACTTTCAGTTCTTCTTTATACATCATTAATTTACCAATGAGTTCCTTGATATGCAAAGCACTACTATCACAAGATTATCTAATTGAAACTGATGTGCCTCTCCATCTATCTTATAGACATCTTAGTATCCACAAAATTTTCTCTTTTTAAGGAACAACTTTTCCAAGTGAGCTCATTGTATTTACAATTTCGTTGAACTGGAGACACATTCCAGAAATAAGTTTATTAGAATTCATTTTAAAATTTTTATACATAATAGTTTAGGTATTAAATCTCATTTTTGTTACCTTGTTTGTTCCCTAAAGGGAAATTTCCAATGTATCCCAAATTTTATAGGCAGTCTTACAAGTAAATATTCGATTAAATTATTCATCTCCTAATGTACAATACAGAGCATTCATTGCTTTACAATTATTATTGTAAGAAACTTTATTAGGTTCATCCCAAGTAGTTCTTTCAGTTTCTGGAATCTTATACTGAGTCTCTATGGTAGTCCAGATATCAAATCCCATACTTTCAAAATGAATTTTAATACATAGATTCCATTGGGAATAATTAACACCATTAAAGAAAAGTGACCAGTTAGTAGGTTCACCTTGTAGTCTATTATCCATAATTAAATTTTATAAAAAATATATACAGAGATAAAAATTTAGAAACAAAAGTAATTTTGAGATCTTTATGATACAACTAAAATCAATGTTGAAAAACGCTTTCATAAGAAGAGTGTTTTGAAAAACATGAAACTAATCAAATCCTATGATACCAATTTTTTTTTGTAGTTGACACTCATGAGGGGATTGAATTGAGTTCCAATTACAAATTTCTTTTTGAATAAATTATATTAAAAATCCCCCAATTAAATAAAAATTAAACTGTAGTGAATTTATAAAGCATGGAAGGTTTCAATTAGTTTCTCAATGATTGATTATTTCTCAGTTAACTTAATTGGAAGATTAATATATCTTTTGGAACTAAATTACTAAATAACATAAATTACAAACACATGCTAGTTTAACTATCAAGGTTACATTAAAATAGATTTGGATTTCAAAGTAATTAACAACAGAATATTTAATATATTTTTAAACAAAATAAACAAGAACAACAGTTTTAACCAAGAGGTTTAGTCTCAAGATGAGACTTAGTCCTCTCAAACAGTTTTATATAAAACTTTGATCCACACCCTGAATCAGGGTTAACAATAGTACTCAGACTGTCCAGGTCCCCAAACATCTACCACAGTTCTACATGGAAAATCAAAAATAAGAATAGCACAAATTCTTTCCTGGTCACACATGACCTCTACCACTATCCAAAATAGGATACAAGAGTGTAAGGGAAAGATTGAGTGAGGATTTTGAAATCCTCCAGTTCAACACAAGAGACAGGGTGTGTTTAAAATTCAGAACACACACTGCTCAAAATGTAAATAAATGAAACACAATAGAGCTAAACAAATAGAGATGAGTTTATAATGCTCTCTATGTTTTGACTGAATATCTGGACTCCTTGGATTGAATGAAGATGAAGCTTTGTGTCGCTCTCTAGTTTTAGTCAATAAAATCAGTGTGTCATTTTTGTCTTTGACTTCCAGGTCTAGGTTGATCAGCCTGATCAGCTTGGGTGTAGGTGAAGTTGTTGGAGCTCTTTACTCCTAGAATGTTCAAGTTCTACAGATTATATTTGTATTCTTCCTTCTTCTTCTATGAATGTAAGTTCTTGTGTATCTCCAGAATTTTGTTTCATGTGTGCATGGAAATATTGATCGATTTCTTATATATATCTTTAGCTCCTAAAATGGGAATGATTGCCTTTTTATAGGTACAAGGTACGCTCTCCTCATATTCAACATACATTAATTAATTAATAGTAGTTTCATTAAAAGAACAAAATATGACCAATGTTAATAAACAAACATAAGTAGAGTTTAGATATATGGAGATTGGTTTCTATCGGTAGCTCCTAGTGAGCTTGTATTGGTGGACTTGAGTGAGTAGGTCTGTAACGGTAGTTGTTACTATTTATAACAGTAGACTATGTATCAGTGACAGTGACTCTATATCTGCAGCTCCTTTTATCGGTAGAAATTCTATAATGGTATAATTATTGTATCAGTTTCTCTCTTCATCAGTTACTCGCCTATATCGATAGCTACTTGTATCAGTGGATCTCTCTGTATTGATAGACATCATATCGGTAGCTGTCTGTTTGTATCAATAGACTTCATATCGGTAGTTGTTTGTTTGTATCGGTAGACTTAATATCGGTAGCTGTCTGTCTGTCTATCTCGGTAGACATCATATCATTAGTTGTCTGTCTGTCTGTATCGGTAACTCTTGATTATAAAGTTAGATTCTGTCTATCGGTGAACTTTTCTTATCGGTAGAGAATGTTTGTATCGGTTACTTTGTATCGGTAGATCTATATCAGTGACTTAAAAAAGTAATACTTATCTGTTCTATGAAAATCAAATCTAGAGTGAGTTAATATTATTTCAAAATATGTATAGTCATAGATAAACATTGATTAACATTTTCCAATGATTATTTTGATATTTTTTCCAATTCAATAGAACGATGTCATAATTTAATATATAGACAGGATTATCAAAAATATTAAAACATAATTGAGATTATAAAAATAGGTGAGGACAACAGTGTTGGTTCTATAACTTATAGGAATTCATATTGTGCATTTTGTTTCATTCTCTTGGCCTTTTTCAGAGCTGTGTAATACCCAATGATGAAGGATTGATAAATTTATGCTCTTTGATTTCACCAGTATAGTTGAGATGAATTTATTGAGCCATGGATTCCTATTCTGATTCTTTTTCTCTGTCAACTTGACAATGTGATTCATGAGTTTTTTACAAACCTTCCTCCACTTCTATATTTGGATTCATTCCATGTTCACATTCTTCCCCATATTCTACAACATCAGAAGAAACTTTTATTGAGGAATTTTTTATATTATATTCAATTCTCTATAAATGATTTATATCGCTAATTTTTTTGGATTTTTATTGACTCAATTCTAGGCCTTTCTTGTTAGTGAATATCCAAGGAATATTCCAGCACCTACAACATCACCATACTTTCGTGTTTTTATTTACTTGTTTCGTATAAAGCATTTACTTCTGAAAACATGAATATAATTTAATGAGGGATTCCTTCCATACCATAACTCATAGGGCGTCTTTGTTTCCCACTTAAAAATACCACTTTGTTTGTGAATATAAACTGTAGCTTGAACAACCTATTTCTAATAATAGAGTGAGATACGACTCTCTGTTAGTAATTTTTTGGCCATAATATACACTTATTGATTATAAAACTCAACAATTCCATTTTGTTGGTAGGTTCTCATAAAATCCACTTCATTTTTTATTCGATGCTCCTCTAGGTAATTTTCATACTCAATAAATTTGTATTCCAATCCATTTATAGACCAAAAAAATTGATTGTCCATCCAGTATCATTCTCAGCAATCCAGTGATAAGTTTTCAGGAAATCATTCACATGTCATTTCATGTGTGTAACCATCACATAAGATGTTACACTATTATCATAAATGAAAATAATGAGGTACCTTTCACAAAGGGTTTTGAAAAAATTTATAGGACTACATGTGTCTGTATGAATGAGATCTAGAAGATTTGATAGCATATTCTTAGTTGGATGATATGAACTACAGGCAAAATTCCCTCAAATGAAAGCATCAAAAGACTTTTAGCTTTTACAATTAATATTGGGGATATCCATGAGTAAATTCATCTAAGATATCATTTCCAAGTCTTTTTTATTATTGTGTGCCAACCACTGGTTATATAAGCTACATTCTTCTTTAATAGTTAGGGAGAAACTTTTCCCTATACTATCAACCTTATATAGGTTTTCATCTCTTCTGAAAACTTTCATGATAGAATTATTTGTTCTTAAATTTATAGTGAACCCATTTTGATTGAATGAATCTATGAGTCTGGATTCATAGAGTTGACTCACACTAACGAGATTTTGACATAATCCATCCACAAAAAGAACTTCAGTCTTACTCAGCTTTCCATTGAGCTGTTATGTACATCCAATTCCATTTTTCTTCAAAGAACCATCATTACCAAATCCCACTATCCCATCGATCTTTTTTTTGAAATTAATCAATAGTTCCTCATTTCTTGTCGTAATGGATTGAGAATCCAGTATCCAAAATCCAGGATCTCTTACTCTTTGTAGCATTATTGGAAATATCTAAAATGATGGATTTTTAAATCCTCTACTTTTCCTTCTATGAAATATTATATTCATTGATGGGTAAAGATGAGTTTTTAAATCTCTCTTCTATGTTCATAGGTCCATCATACTCACACTCTTCATCTATATGATTGATCCTATTTGTAATAATAACATCTCTTGGTTGGAGAGTATTCGCATGTCTCTGATTTCTATACAAATTTCTCTTGTCATCCCACTGACTGTAATCATTAGCTTTATACCGAAAGTTAGGAAAATAAAAAAAATATATATAAGAATTTTTTCTTCAATGTGAAATAGAATATGAATTAATTATCCATTTATGACTTACTCGCTATTCCAAATTCAAATAGCCTTTTTCCTCTTCACAGTATGACAACGTACAACCCAGATAGCCACACAATTGACAATACATAAGTGGAAATGACTTTTCACTTATATTACCCCTCATTTGAACATCCATAGTATGATATTTTGACATTCTATAATATTGGGAAACTAAAGGATATTTTTATATCATATTTTTTGACTGATTTGAGACATTATTTGAATAGAATTCATGCGTCTTTTTAATATTTCTAAATTTTAGCTTGGATTTATTTTGGCACATTTTACATCCAACATTCAATGATTCAGCATCACAAAAAAATCCCCGGTAAACCACTAATGAGTTCCTTTTATTATTAATGAACCTTTTTAATATCATCTCAACCATTCTTAGCTCTCTCTAGCTACACTACATATGAGAATTTTCCAAATTGGACATTTTCATTGTTTTTTTGGAAATGATTCAAATCCACGTTTACTCCTATGAGTGACAAATTCATCCACATGTCCCTCAATACTTTTGGATTCCTCCCTTAATCAATATGTTAGGTTAATAATGACCATTTTATGTTCTTTAATTCTATGTTATTGTTTGACTATATATTTTGATCTCTCAAATGTTGTTGAATGTTCCATTAATACCTCCTCATGTTGATAAATTTTAGTTTCTAGTATATCATCATATTCAGATGGATGTGGAACAATTTATCTCCACGTATTTCCTCTATAGAATTGATTCTAAATCTTACCAAACAAATCATTAATTTTTAACTTGAGATCTACATCAATTTTTAGATGAATACCACTATCTTTATATCCTGATGGTTTTGACTTTTAAAAATGAGATATCATTGATGCATCAGTTCTAGATTTAAATTCTGGTTCTTCTCACTCAAATAATTAACAATCATATTATTATTATTTATATACAAAACAGTTTCTCTGTAATTTGAAAACAAAATCGAATTATCCCTTTAAAACACTTTTATGAGGATTCATTATGTATCTAGAATCACTTTCTTCATCATCTTATATTCTTCTACACAGAGTGTCAATGTACCCAACTCTACCACAATAAAAAATTCCAGAGGTAACTTTACTTCAATTTTCTTTTTTCAGTTTATGAATTTCTTTGAAATTAGAGAATAGAGTTATTTTAATTCATTGTGTTCATAAATATTTTATCCTGAATTTTCGTATTTTTCCATTTCATTGAATTCTATTTCCTTGACTAATCGATTCATTGCATCTTCTGGTTGGACTCCCATCTCATGTTCTACTAGTGTGCATAGAATATCGACCATCGAATGTTTGGAGAGATACCATTCCACAATGGATAACATCTTTTCATTGTAAATAGGTGGAAGTATTATCCATATATTCTTTACAATATCATTGTCTTTGATTTCATCATGAAGTCCTCTTATTTCTCTAACAACTTCATTAATTCAATTGAAAATGGTATCTACAATTTTTTTGGATTTATCATTAGATCATCAAACTTATTTTGAAAAACATATATTTGTTTCCTTTGTGTTTATATAACCATCATATATATTCTCCAGTTTATCCCTCATAATCATTCCAAACATATAACTAATCACCTTTATACATGTCTGATCAAAAAGAGTTGTGGTGGGGGAATTATATGATTTGAAATCTATATCACTCATTTTCATGTCTATATTAGTAATAGATAGACATGTTGGATAAGTAAAAAATATTCATTATGATATAGAATATATGACTTCTATTCTAGTATATATTATATTATTTTTCATCCTATTCTTCCATATCTGAATGTAACATTCATGAATGAAGGGTACTCTCCTATCATTCACTGTATTATCCATGGCAGAAATGATGAAATGACTTCACAAAATAATCATTTACCCTTTGATACCAATTAAATGTACCTGGAACACCCTTAGAGTGGAGGGGAAAATTATGGTGTCAATATTTTATTTTAATTTTATATATCTTGTTCCCAAGTTGGAAGGATTTTATTAAATCTATCTGTTTATAATGTGAGGTAATTTTAACATTTACATGTAGATGGGCCACAGTATAGTTTTACATGGTTCAGCACTAAGGGATAGTAAAAAGAGCATATTCTGAAATGTTTTTGGACATAAAAATGTCCACTAATCATTACTAGTTTCATATTATAAATTATTAGCACAATCACTCTATGCCTGGTACAATGACTTTTTATAGTTTTAGGGATATCACACTACCACCCTCAGATCACATTTGCAGACTCCATCTTGCTTAATATGTTGGGAACAATCTAAATTTTTTTTGTCATTCTGAAGGTCACTTCAATGGGTCTGAATTAAATCATACATCCTAATCTATAGATAGATACTATGTGGAAATAATGTTTTTAACCATAGTTCTTGTCCTTTTTTCCACACAAAGATAGATTGTAAATCGTTGCTCCGTGAACAACACTGCTCCATGTACCACCTCATTGTACATTCTATACAAACAAAGACCATGTACTACTGTCACAAACTACGTCTGCATAATGCCTTCTCCAACAATTTATGTGTACTTCTTCTTATCTGTTGACCAACTCCTCCTCTGTGAACTATCTTTCGTAAACCATTATCGGTGAACCATCTCTCGTGCACAAAGCTCTGAGAACCATCTTACTGGAATTGTCTTCCACAAATAATTTTGTACATCATCGTAGTCCATCAATATTTCTAGTCCCACTAGCACACACCGAATGATGGGATTAGTGCTTCTTAAGTAGAGAAAAAGATCCCCATAATCCACTAATTTGAGATTTTCCAAATCTTCACTATGTACCGTGCTCTCGTGAACTATTCTACCCTATATAGTAAATGCACCACTGTATCTATCATGGAATCCTAAATCAAATTCTCATTTTTATGAATGAAACATCATCCCATGAACTATTTTCCTTTCACTAACTGCATGAATTCCTACGAACCTCCTTCAATTTACAAATCGTTCCTCCTGCACTGTCTGTGTACTGTACCTCTATTTCAATCCATGTTCCATGCTTTGGGTTCTATTTACTATACACCCTTATATAAAACAAATTCATTTTCGAAAAACCAATCTCTCTATTTTGAGTCTCAAATATATGAAAACATAGGTAGAATACCACACCATAAACACTTTCTTTGGCTTGTTATATAAGAATATTTTTTCTAAAAAACATTTTGAGGAACCCATTATAGATTGAAAACAAACACAAACAATACTCCTGTTCTAGAAAGGAACACACGTATTTCCAAAAGATATTTGTTTTGGATGTTTTAAACAACATGTGTGAATAATTTTTAAAGAAAATATATTCAGGAATAACATATTAATTAACTTTTATTCCTCACAATGAAATTGTCTCATGTGACCTTATATTTTTTTCATAAGTAATAGTTGAGGTACTATATGATGGTATAAAATTCAGACTATGATTCATGTACATTTGGGAGTTATTTGATGAGAATGTTATGACAATACATTGTCTAGTTTTAAAAAAACCTAATGATTTTATTATTATAAAAAAACTTGATCAGTTTATGGTGTTTGGTTTGTTGTAAAGGATATTGGATTACATAAAAATATCTCACATTTTCATGAAAAATGATTATGTAATTTTGGAAAATGAATAAAGATATTATTTATATGTCACAGATTCCACAGTATGACACCTTATGTCTCATTGTGAATTAGTTATCAAAAAATGAAAAATAAATGGAAATTAATATATATGTAATATTAATTTGGATAATACATAATAGTTTTCTAGATATCGCATAAGGGATAATAAATTATTGATGGGATGTGAATAATATAATTTCAATGAAATCATCGGCCGCACCATGACATAACTGTTGTAGTGGTGCCTATTTTTATTATTTAAATAATATTTAAGAGGATGAATATGATCTGAATCCATGTGAATTAGTATCAAAGATATTTATAACTAATTATGTAGGTCACACTATGGGATCCTACAATATGGTATGAGTTGTTTTACTTATAGAAATTTTATTATGTATCTGGATATGTGTGATTATTTATTGTAGTGATTTAAAAAATATATAATATAATTCCTTTCACTTCCAAAAAGAAATAAATGTGTCCCTCAATTGAGAGTTTGGATATTTTGATGTGAGGATAAGGTGTATTTCAGTGGTTATAAAATTCTTTGTGGTTTCCCCAACAAAAAGGTACTACACAGCCAATATGACAATATTTTCAATGGTTGATATCTTTCAAGTACATGTGACAACACCATTATAAGTATTTTTAGGTTTTATTGAACCAGTAAATTAAGAATAATATGAATTACAAAAAAATGGGATTTTTTTATATGATCTACCAAATTTTTATATTAATGTTTATATGTTGTGAATTTTATGGTCACATTGGGAAGATGTAAAATCATAAGACCTATTGATTTATATTTCCTTTTGTTTAAGTGGAAATTCAGGGAATTTAAGGAGTTACGATGAATAAAATTAGAGGAAATATTTGTTAGAATAGTCACGACCCGCCCCCCAGGGCCCATGTCATGTCTACCCCAATCTCGCCTTCCATATTCCAGGGTCAGGGGACTATCACCAAAAGGCATACTCCCTAAAATGGGAAGGCATTTCCTTTAATCCAGAATAAAAACATGGTCCATGAACAGAACAAGAAGTAACTATGATGTAAACAACTGTAGTAAAAGAGTGTTGAATGTAAAAGGGGCCAGAATACAATCCCAACTGTAAAGGTACATGTACAACTAAAAATGAAATACAACTAACTGAAAAAGGAAAGTAGCTATAGGGTTTTCCCCCGAGGTTCCTATAAGAATGGTAGGTACAAATCACCTCCTCAAAACTCCATGTCTGTCTGTCTCCTCCACAACACGTGACGCCGAAATGGTCCACCTCTGTGCACCATCCAGGGCTAGATCCCTCAGACTCGATCAATGTTGTATGTTATTTTCACCAGACACAACAAGGTGTAGGTGAAGCCGATGCAGGGGTGAGTATAACAATACTCACTAGAGACCCCAAGACCCATGTAGGTCTCTTGGAGTTCCACAAAAAAACCACAATGAAATACATCCACTCTACTAAGGTATATTCCATTAAATACACCTAAGATATCAAGATATACTCATCTCATACTTGAGGGAAGGACACCACATAGGTAACCCCATGAAGGTAAAAGTACCACATAGGTAACATCACGATGGCAGTACCACTAAGGTAAAAGGACCACACATGTATCACCACAAAGATAGAAACATGAAGGTAAAAAGTACCACACTAGAATCAGCATGAAGATAGTACCATGAAGATAAAAATTAACATAGAGGTGTCACCATGAATATAGTACCACGATGGTAAAAGTACTGCACAGATATCACCACGAAGAAAGTACCACAAAGGTAAAAGTACCACAGAAGTATCACCACGAAAATAGTACCATGAAGGTAAAAGTACAACATATGTATCACCACGAAGATAGTACCATGATGGTAAAAGTACCTCACAGGTATCACCATGAAGATAGTAGCACAAAAGTAAAAGTTCCACACGGGTATCACCACAAAGATAGTACCAAAATGGTAAAAGTACCACAGAGGTATCACCAAGAAGGTAAAAGTACCACACAGGTAAATGACATAGATCAAACAGAGTCTCAGCTCAAACTAGGTTTTCAATGAAGTATAGAAGTATAGATGATTAGTTCCGAAGAAAGGTCATTTTATTATTTCAAGAGGCACTACTTCGGATTATACAATGACTGACACAAACAAGATCAATAGGTACTGACCACTATATTAACCCACATAGGATTCAACCTACCCTAGATTCGATAGGTATTAACCCCCGCTAAGACCCACATTGGATCTGACCCACACAATATCGGTATGCGTTGACCCACATAGGATCGTTGAGCGCTGACCCACACAAGATCTGACCCACACAAGATCGACGTGCTCTGACCAACATAGGATATGGCCAACAGAGGATTGGTATGCGCTGACCCACACAAGATTGCTGATTGCAAACCCACAAAGTATCTAACCCACACAAGATTGGTGCTGGACCACATAGGATTGCTCGGTACTAACCTCTATATGATATGTCTCCAACCTCTGCCTCACTGCCATCCATTGGAATCCTTCTCCCATAGCATGTTTGGGTGAAATACTCCCCAATCCATAGGTCATACCTCAACCATCATGATGTTCCATGAAGAAATATCCCAATGGTTAGTGACATCATAAGGGACCCAACACAACTGATGACGCATCAATCAAACGCTTAGTCTGTAACTTATTTGCATTTCCACTCTGAGGGTCGAGTTAGATTAATGGTTCGATCCAACCTGACCATAGACCATCAGTACATAAAACTCATGTGGAGTATACCAAAAGTAATGTCTTGATCCAAGGATTATGGAGCAATAGAAGTATTATCAAATGGAACAAATATTGAATAACATGAGGATAATATTCCATGTTAGACAAGGAATACCAATGATTCATTATGAAACATGAATAATAATACATGATATAGAATTGTAATCATATCATAGAAATGTGGAAACAACTTTTTTTTAAAGTTTGGGGTCGAAGCCTCATTTTTATTATCAAGCAAATCAAAGACCACTTTTAACTAGGTGGAGGGAGACACATTACATAGCTTGAAGTCCCAGTGGGCTTGTATCCCATTACATAGCCTGTAGGCCCAATTTTTGGCCCAATTTCCATTTTGTGAATAGTAACTCGGCTGCTACAGTACCGCACAGTACGGCCGCTGCTACAGTGCCCTGCTTCCACTATAGTACCCATCGATCTACATTACCACCGCTGCTACATTACAGCTACAGTACTGCTACATTACCTTTGTCCAATGGGTTTTTAACCCCCATTTTTCATGTAGAATTATGGGGTGGTTACCACTAATCCAAACACCAACTACTGGAAACAACTTAAAACAATGTATCATTAAAATAAGTTAAAGAAAAATTACCAATAATTAACAGTGGAAAAAATTCCCATAATGTAATTAGGTAATCCCATGTTCCAACATAAATTATCTTGATAATAATCATTACCCAATTCCATAGAGCACTATCTGGTCACGGCCTTCATAAAAATTTCGATCTCATGCTTAAGTGTTCCATATATATTGTCTAACATGGATTCAAACAACATTATAATTATTTTACATAATCTAAATATTTGTATAAAATACATGTTAATCCACAATAAATAGGATTATATGCATAAATATTAATACCCGTGTGAGAGAAATGGGTAAGGTGTTCATTATAGAATTATTTTGGCATGGTAAATCATGGAGAAATTTTGGCAGCCTAATGACATCAAAAAGTCATTCATAAAATGGGATAATTAGATAGAAAGAGTTATCTCATCATTTATACAAAAAATTTATAGAAATAGGGACATGTATATACATTCCCTAAAATAAATAATTTCCAATATAAGGCATAACATAGTAAATAATCCTGAAGAATGAGGAGAAAGCAAAAAACCCCTTAAAATTGTTGCATGGTAAAGGGTGTAATTAAAAGTTATTAAGAGGGTTAACTGAGAGTGAAATAGAATATAATAATTTTTCAAAAATTTATATTATAAGTGATATAATTAATATTCTATCCCAACATATTCCATTGTAAATTAAATGGTTATATCATAAATGAAGTTATTTATTAAATGAGGAGAGATATAATCCCTTACAGACTTTTGGCTACGTAACGGCTTAGGTAAGGGTACAAATGAGGTGGATAAATGTTTATTAATACAAATAAAAACAATTAGAAAATAATTAAATGATTAAAAATGATTTAAATTACTAGAAATCTAAATTATAAGAACTAATCTCAAAGAAGGTGTCTGAATTCAAATGTGAGGAGGTAAATCCCTTACGAAATTTCGGCATATCAACGGATTTGGTAAGGGTCTAGATGAGGGGTAATAAATGACCCCCCCAAAAATAACATATGTGGTATAGTTATTTAATTATTACAAATTAATGGAAAAACAAGAAGATGAAATTGAAAGATCTAATTTCAAATAAGGTGCTTGAATTCAAGTGAGATTAGAGAAATCCCTAAATAAATTTTTTTATAGAAACAATTATGGTGACACTAACAATGAGGGGGGGGGGATAAATGATCCATCGTTAAAATAACTTCAATTTGATAGTAATGTAATGGTTAATAATGAATTTAAATACAAAAAGTCAGAATTTAAAAAACTAATCTCAAATTGGGTTCTTGAATTCAAGGGTGGGGATGGAAATCCCTTACTTCGATGTGTGACTCCAAATAATTTGGAGAGGATTCATGGGAGCATTATGGTAACTAGAAGGACTTTGTGGGGAATAGGAAATATGGTGTATGGGAATAATGAATTTTTAATGAAGAGAAATGGATAATAGGGTGGGTTTATATAAGAAATGAAGTGGATTTCTTTATTATTTGGATTTTGGACACTACAGAATAAAATATTCAAAATCACAAACCATCCCATGGTTTCTACAAAAGTATATTTTTTAAAAATATTTTATAATTCCAAATTCATAAATTATAAAAATATTTCACATGTTTATGTGGAGCGTTGTTTCACTATTAAAGAATTGAATTTTATATCAGAAAATATATTATATGTTTTTGAGGATTCATAATCGATTTACCAAATAAATAAAATAAACATAAAACCTCATTATATTAAAGATGAAACTTATATTTTCTTGTTGATAACTTTTATTTTTTTATTAAATCACTATTGATCCCTAATGATGTCATAAAACATATAGTATATTTACATGCTAATTAATTTTTAACTACAAATTCGTCTATCTTAGAAAATTATAATATATTTACCATTGGATAATTTCGAAATCTTTAGTCAAAAAGAAAGTCATTTTATCTAAATAATCTTCTAAATATGTGAATTTTATTTTTTTTATAAAATTCATCATTTATAGAAAATGATTGGGTTTTTTTCAATAATAGTTTTTTAACCCAAATAAAAATAGCATTTTACATCATGAAAATTTTATAATTATTTATATTTAATAAAATTAATATAATAATTATATTTTAGTAGAATATTAATAATTTTAATAATCCATTAATTCAACAATATATATTTTTTAATTGAATTTGAATATTAACAAAAAATATTATTTTTGATTAGAAAATCATATAAAAAATAAAAAAATAAGAATATAATATATTCATTATTCTATACAAAAATAAGGTACAAAATATTATTTCATGGGTCTTAATAGATATCCATTTATCAAAATAGAATAATCCCTAACAGTAAGGTGTGTGATGGTGGGGATTTAATGGGGTCGTTTGGTGAACATAGTATGTGTCGTGATCTCTATGAACATCAAATTCCCCCCGTCAATTGTTTTTCTCATGATTATTTTGTTGGATCTCAACATGGGGGTGGTCTTGGGGAAAGCCCATAATTTTTATCCCCCATGGAATCTATGATAAATGGGCTTAATTGGGTATAATCAAAATTTATGGCCATCACCTTCATTGTCTTTATCAAAAGGATTTTTTAAAACCCTATAATTATTATAGTAATGTGTTCACTATTCAATGCGTATATTTTCAATGATAATAATACATAATGGTCATTTGAATCCAATTTTTATGAAATAAAATATAGTAAGTGAATTTTTTTCTATATCCATTAATTAAAAAGTATAATTTTATTGCTAATTGTTTGGGACATTACAACTCTAATGTATCATTTTGTGTTCTTTGTATTTTTTCATCAACTTCATCAAATTTAGCAGAAAAATTATTCATCATTTCTCTAAATTTTTAATAAAAATTAAGTTCATTTTCTTAGATGTCATGTTCATTTTCATATTGTTTTATATGTTTTGGTTGATTATTGGGACACTTTTATGTAGTGTTACTATAATATCAACAACATACATAATAAATTTCATTTTTAACATCATCACCATTATTATTAAATTTATTAATAGAAATTAGAAACAATAAAAAATTCATCATTAGAAAAAAAACAAAAAAAATATCAAAAAAACTAAAAATAGTATCACTGAGTGGAAGTTATGATTTAAAATCTCAATACGCACCCACAAGGTTTGGAAATGTGAAATCAAGTGATATAAAACTTTCATCAATAGTTTTTTTTAATTTTATTAATTCTATTTATTTATATATTTTTTTACCCTATGACACTCATTACAAACCATCCTTAATAATAGTGCCCAATTTTGATCAAAACAAAGTCATTTTCAAACAAATCAAATTTGAATAAATAATTTTCTATTAAAAAACTCAGATATGGGCAAGTAGGGTCAATCCATAAGGAAGACTGGTGAATATTCTAAGGGAATAATAAAATTTTAAAATAATAAAAACTATGTGAGGGAAGATATTTATTTTTAAATGTATGGTTTAATATAAAGAGAAAAATGAAAATAAATATTAGCACTAGTTATGTGAGAACATGAAAGATAAATTTTGACTACATGATATAAATGGATTTATTCATTCCTGATATATTAATTTCATGTGAAATACATAAAATTTTATTGGTCAATATCCCTTGATAGTAAATATACCTTTTTTGAATAATTATTATAGCTGGCCTCATACCTGATTCATTTAAACAAAAATTAATGATTCAAAATTCAATAGAATCAATTCATTTAAAATATTCTTATGATAGAATACTTATTTACAAGAGACACATACAACTCAACAAATTGAATTTATGTCACTAAAAGACACAATTTAAATTAATAAATATTGAAAATAATTTAAAAATAATCCTAAATATATTAATTCATTGAAAAAAATTGATATTGATTTAATGAATGAGAGGATCACATGAGAAAATATATATTGGGATATAGAAGAGAGAGATACGGGGGATTAAGAGAGAGATAATATATTATGAATTGTTGAATAATCTATCTTCCCATGTAATCGACATATTCTACCTTTTATTATGTCCAAATCATGCTCCCAACAACTTATCATTCCGTTTTTCCCCCACACTGGATGTGTGACTTTCCAATTTATGATGACGCGACAATTTTTTATTGTCTAATCAAAACAATGCCTCATTATAATATTTTAAAATATATGTCTTCAAAGTTTTTATAATTTTTTCTGAAAATCTTTTATATGATTTTAACTTTAATAAAACAATAAAACTATCTCTTCTAACTATACATAAGCATTAATTTGGAAATATGACACCTTGTGTTAATGAATCATGATAGTTTTTCTTCCATCCTCATTAAGACCGTAGTACCTTGAACAACCATGAACTCAATCCACCGACGAGTCATTAAAATGATAATAGAAATTTAATCTAGAATCTAATATGAGACTCAAGAATTTCTCTTGACTGATTCCATAAGATCACAAACAATACACTCAAACTATTTAAAAAATTAGCAAAAAAACATTATCAATAACATCTTCAAGGTTGATTCAATGACACATTTTTTGGCCAATGGATTTCTTATTCAATTTGATAATTGGGCTTTAATCAAAACTAGTTCAAAAATACAAAAATATAATTTTATTACATCAAAATTTGAAATAGGGATCATCTACATCCACAAATCATATGCCTTCCCCCTTGACGTATCTCAAATACACAAACCCCATACCATGAATGATCTGAAACTCAATTTGGTGTCTCAGATTGTCAGTAAGAATACACATGGTCATGATCCTTTCCTTCATCCCAATAATCTGAAAGTCAATTTATAATAATCATATTATTTGAAAAAATAAAATACATCCTCAATTAAATTCTATTTCAATCTCCTTCATGAATGGTGGATCAATGGCATGTGATTTTCATTTTAAATGAATGATAAAAATGAGTCTTCCTTTGATAATTCACGCTTAGTTGAGATTCTATCTATTTATTTTTGTAACTCATTGCTAAATGGTATTATTTTAGTTAAGATAGAGTAAGGTCATAGACCCCTTCAAAAGGGCTTCATAGATTCAATACCCATACTCAAATCTCCCACATGCACAATTTTCCTTCATTTAAATCCAATCAACAAATAATGTAATAGATTTTTTTGGAATTCATCCAGTAGAATGAATTACTCAATTTCATTCTTTATTTGAGGATTGAGTCTTCCATTCCATGTCGCACCATGTATGATAATTTATCCGCCAAAATATTACCTTATAAATTCATCCATTTCTAATTTGTAACACTCTTTTATCAAACATAGAAGGATGTTTGAATTTTATTATTTGGTAAGAACACTTTTATTCAAAAACATCTTATGCGCCACAATTCTATAACTGATGTATAAAAATTTTCTTTTTTCCTTATAGAATAATTATAAAATGGAATCAGTAAAATAAAAGGAAATTATTTATGTAAATCACGAAGAACTATAGGAGAAAGGAATTAAAAAAATAAATTAATTTAAAAAAATATTTAAAAATTTAATTTTTAAAAATAACTATTAAAATATATAATAAAATACAATAATCACTTTATTAGATAATGAAACATTAAATAAAAAATTTAACATGAAAAAACAATTTTATAATTCTCAAAAAATAAAACTCTATTACTAAAATTAACCTATTCAATTCCAATTTTTATGTAAAATATTTATTAAAAAAAACATTAACAAAGATTTAATTCATTAAAAAGGATCCACAACACAAATATATATTTGTGATCTACCATCATGATTAATTCTCTGAAGTTTTTTAATAATTTTTATATAATCTTTTTTACATTAAGTTTTTCACGGTATATTCTTGATTTAAAAATGTTATAGATATCAACTATCTATGAGATATATAGGGTGTATGATATATGTTGAATACATTCAATTTTAATATAATACCATTTTTTTAACAAGGTTTTGATCATTACTTTGAAAAATTATATTAATGTTTCAAATTATATATACATATTGTATTTGTAAATTGGGATTATTTTTAAATTGAGGGGATTCAAAATTTATAATTTTTAAAAAATTCAATTTGGTAACTCACCACCCCTCTTGGGTATTCCTTTTAGATAAATAATTGGGTTTAGGGGAAAAGGTTTTTTTGGGATCTTGGTTTTTAGAAATCATTCTTCACATTAAAACTAGAATAGGTCATGTGGGAAAGATCCTAAATTTTTCTCATTACACTATAAATTGGCTTCTAAAACTGAATTCTTTATTACCAATTGACCTTTATTATTTGATGTAACTATATATTCTTAGTGAAAATTTAATGTTGAATTCTATTTATAATGAATGGGGCATAATATTTGGGAATATATAGCAGGTAACTATGAAGAACCCAAAGATATTATAATATACCTGGATTCTCTAACAATAATTGAATATGATAGTAATTGAAATGTAATGAATGTATTATATCATTCATTATGGTTTGGTTAATTTATTAAAATATATTCTTGTGTAACTTCATATAAAATCTCTGACACTCTAGCTATTTCTAATGATGTATCTTTTAGTTTTATAGGTATATGATTGAATGGTGATACTATAAAGTATGAATATTTTATAATAAATCTTAATGATTGTATTTATAAAATTTATTATAGATTCAATTATATCAGATATAAAATTATTTCTCTAATAAATACATTGGAAGAAAAATAATAGAAAATTTTAATATTGATATTTTTTCCCTATATATAGAAATGTGCAGTTCTCTCCATCAATGAATCATGTGATAACATAAAACCCAAATTCATGCAACTTATTTTAATAATAATTATGTTTTATGAATAAATAAAATAAATCAACGAATATGTTGAATGTAAGATGAAATCTCAAGAATTCTAGATATATGCATCAAATAAAATGAAAAGGTAAGGATTGTTCAAATGGTAGTGAAATAGATTTTAACAATGATAATTACATAGATCATTTGGAAATAAGATTAAAAAAATTCTAAATATTTTTAAAAAAAAATCAAACTATAATGTAATGTTTCATAGAAATTTAAAATTTATAAAACATTGACAAAAGTATGAATTCACTAGTTAGATTATATATTTTGAATGAAAGGGAAAATTAAACATCAAGTATGATTATTCAAAACTAAAATAAACAATGTATGCTAATAGAGAAAATAAACCTATTATGTTAATGATGGAATCATATAGTTCTTTATTGGATATCTCTAGTTATTCCTAAGATGAAAAATTAATATAGAACTAAAACAAATGTTTCATGGCCCCTACATCTAAGGTACAAACTACTATTTCGTCTATTAATAGTAATTTCAATTTTGATGAATCTAAAATTAATGAGGAATAACTATTTTAGTACCCCTCTATCATTGTGGATACTATGATTAAAATAAAATATAAATAAATGAATCTAAAAGTGTTCCACACATTATCTACTAATGATAAATGATATCTTCCTTATAAATAGGTGAAAAATTCCCACTTTTTTAAATAAACTAATGAGATAAAATCGATAATGAAAAAATCAAAAAGTATTTTAAACTATTTTCAAAATGAAAAGATAATTCAAATATTATCTTGTGAATTCAGTCAAGAAATATAAATTAAATTAATATAGTACATAGTTCACAATGTTATATTATGATGTAAAGGAAATATTGATATCATTGTTCCAAAAATTAGACATTAATATGTAAGACTAAATGAATTTATAGGTATGTATGAAAATTCTATTTCTTTTGGACCCCATAATACCTTTTTATAAAATTTGTTTAATTATGTAGAAAAAAACCTATAAAACAAATGTGGATTATAAAATCATTATTGGATAATAACTTTGGACTGAAAAATATACTAGAACAAAATTATTTTTTTATATGTTTGTGTTGGTAATGTTCATGAATAGTTTATATAAGAATTTATAGTGTCTAGATAGTGAATTTCAAAGAATCATCAATAGATACCACTCAAGTTTCAATAATGTTATGAAAGTGTATGTATTACATGTGAATTTTAATTTCACTTCAAAATAAAAAATAATTGGTCTCTAGAGAATTAGTAATCAAAAAAATATTCACATTTCAAAATTGTTATATGATGATAATTTCAAATATATCCTGGTCATTATTTCTAAAATATTTGATGATGGTTATAATGTAAACATTTATAACAATTAATGAATATATATGATTCAAATATTTATTTATAGTTTACTACATTAAATAAAAACATTATGATATTAATTTAGAATAATTAATTTCTCAATATTTTCACTTGTTTAGTACCATTCATAATGATTTTTTTGAGCTATTTGAGCATATGATGTGGTAATATACACTTACATAGAGATCTAACTATAAAAGTATTATATAACAATCAAAAAAAAATTGGGTTCCCAAAATAATAATTAGAAACTATCCATCAAATTAGAAAGTAGTAAAAAAATTATTTCAAATAAAACAAAGACTTTTCTACCTATCAAAACCTAAAAATGGTTCACAAAGAACTATTTGGACCATTAGTAGTTTATAGTCTACATGGAAATCATTTTGATTATGTGATTGGTGATCATTATTTATGATACACTTTGGTATTCTTGCATGTTCAAAAATTTAACCTCGTTCTTACTTTGATAAATATATAAAATCTATTGAAATAAATAGTGAATATACCATAAAATCAATGATAAATTATCATGTAAATGAATTTTTGAATCAAGACATTGAAACAATATTTTCACAAAATGGTTATAGAATCAATTTTTCTACTCCTCAAAAACCTCCTCGATATTGTGTTATTCTATGGGGAAATAGAAATTTCCCAGAAATTTCTTGGACTATTTCTAGTGAATATTAATTTCTTGTATATTAATGTGTTGATGTTCAGCATTGATCACTATGTAATTAATATTATTATAATAATTCTTATCATAAAAAACACTTTTTTAATTATGGAGTGGTTGAAAACTAAACGCAAAATTAATTTAGAGTTTTTGGATGTAATGTATTTTTATTAAATTAGAAAGATAATCTAAAAAATTTCTAGAGATTTATGATGTAATTTTTCATGTATATTAAATAACCAATGACTAATATAGAGTATTTAATAAAAATTGTTCTTTTGGATTATTTTATTTAGAAAAATTTGATAATTCTAATCCATATGAATCTAAACCATATTTATAAATCCATAATCATGATATTTAAATTTAAATATGAATAATATTATTTAATACTATCTACCATATTGAAAATTATACTGATAAATATCCCAAATGAAAATTAATAGACTGTCTAGTCCTTGAATAAGCCATAGAAGAAACAATCACTTCAAATCTTATATTTATTAATATTCTTATGTACAATCCAATAAATGAAGTTTTTGTTGGTATAGAAAAAAGGAAATAAAACTAAATAATTTCCTAGAAACTTTGATGAACATAAAGACGAATTGCCTTAGCTAAAACATTGGAGCATTACTAATGAATGATGTTATGAACACTGGGTCTTAGAATTAAAAGACATTTTAAAATGTCTTGAATGAATTAAAGTTATGGAACTTCATAAAAGACCCAATGAATACATAACAATTAGAACTAAATGGTTTTATATAAAAAAGGATGATAAACTTGTTATTTTTCTTAAAAATAAGTCAATATTGGTTTCCAATGTTCATAGTGAAGAAGAATGTATTTATTATGAAGATACGTTGGATCCAGTACAAAAACCTAATGGTATTAGAATGCTATATTATATAACACATATAAATTTCATGCTAAATAAAATGGATATTATGATTTCTTTTTGAAAGTGGTTATATTATTATGGGTCTATTTTTTAGATATACCCCACAATTTTCAAACCATTCATTAACAAATCGTGTTTTTAATCATTGAGTTAAACTATTTTGTATAAAATAGTCTCTTATAGCATGGCACAATGGGACCGTATATTTCTTTCTTTCAAATGTATTTTGGAAATGTATAATTAATCACAAAATATTTTTTATAATAACATCAATGGATTTTCGGGTTGTTAAAATCAATGATGATGACATTATATATCATTCATCAGAAAAATAATTTTATATTCAATTTTCTATGTTAAATAATTTTTTTTTAATCTAGTTAAATAAGTGAGATGATATTCTTTTTTTTTAAATTTTTTCAAAACATTAATTAAATTTTTATAAATCCATTCAAATAGTCAAATGATTTTTTAATATTGAGTTCCTTTGATAGAAATGAAGAAATTTATACTCCATTTAGTTCTACCTATATATAATATTTGGATTAGATGAGGAAAATAGTACACCAAAATACTTATAGTGGTATTATTAAAAGTTTAATATAAATAATTTCTACCCAGTATTCCATTATCTTTGTGTGTACATGCATGGAAATTTTCAGTTAAAACACAAAGACTAAAACATTACTAAAATTAGAATATTTTTTTAATGCCATATATATTCACCATTTTTTATATTATTCTTCTCTAGAAAAAATAATTTTAAAGAACCAGGTTATACAATTTTTGATTTTAGTGTTTGTATGTTTGAAAGAAAAATCACATTTGGAACATGTCACTTTTTAGGAAGGTTTGTAGTGTCATGGTGTAGAATAAATAAGAAGACTCTTTCATTTTATACTACTTTATGTTAGTATATAGCTATAGTCAATTTTGTTGTATATTTAATGGGTGAAACAATCATTACAACAGTATCAGTGGAAGTTTTCTATGTCTTTATATATTGTGACAATATATGTCCTTTAAATATTTCAATAAATTTTTATATCATTTGTGGACTATGTATATTAATATATATAATTAATTTCGGAAATATTATTTCCCAAAGGTTATATCTCTCATGAATTCATATGTACTGAGAAACAATATGAAAATATTTTCAAATAGTCATTGAATATATAGAGGTTAAACTATATTGGACATGAAATAGATATGATTTAATATTCATGGTGATTATTTCACGATTTCTAAATCATGATATGTTATTTACAAGTTAATTTTATGAGGAGACTCAAATGAATATGTTCCCTTAAGAACCATTTATGTGTTGGTTCAATCTACTGTGAATGTCCAATCTTCACTTAGGTTTATCCATGTGGTATTTCAACCTTCCAAGACCATCTTAACTTATATTAAGACAAATTATGTTGTATGTTAGGCCACAATGATATTATGACTTAATATTTTTAAGAATTCATTTTTATTACATTATTTTTATTTATTTAATTTTCAAATATTTATAACACCATTCCATTAATGATTTAAACATACGAAAAACTATATTTGAATCTATTTATCAAAGGTATTAACCATATTAAATAATTTCCCTCTATCCAAACTAAAACCATATCATATCCTAATATCAAAAAAAAAAGATTAAAATGATGGCACATGTGATGTGTCCTTTGTTTCATGCATCTAATAATGAGAAACTAATTTTGAAGATATTTAAACCAAGATTGAGTACTTCTATAAATCCATATAACCCACACCTTTCCAACAATTTGTTTATTCTAATGAAAGATATTGATGTTGGGAGGATAATTTTGAAAATGTTGTATGTGTTTAATGTTTTAAGGAATCAGGTATGGTGTGACTAGGTTATTGTTATATTCAGTCATTTTAAACAAGGATGTTAAATGATTTTTATGTGGTTATAGATTTCAGAGTTAGTGAATAAATGGAAAAAAAGAAAAGCATAATATATAGAGTATTGTTAGTCTATTTAATAAATATTGTGGGTGATGTTCTTAAAAGGTAATAATGATTGTGATTTCATTGGTTTGTAGAGTTATTATCTAGTCGTTCATGTGGCCTTCAGGTTTGAGAAAGAATAAATTTTATAGAATAATGATGAAATCCAAAGGAGGTATATTAGTAATGTGTGGGGTGGAGAGTTAATGTTTCTTGTTAAATATATTTATAACCTATCATTTCCTAGTAAAAGGTACATTAGTAATATGAGGCTAAAAACTCAATTATTTTAATATTTAATAAATATTTTTTCATAGATTAGTTTCTCTAGATACCTTATGCGGCATATGGAAAAAAACATATGTCATCCCTTCATTTTATCTCTCTTTCGTATAAAAAAATCATTTTTTATCTATTTGAGTATAATTTTATTTTTATATTAGGGGAGGAAATGTATTTATAACCTTGTATGATTTTTTTAAAATCAAACCATTTTCAAGATAATAAAGGATAATTGGACCCTTTGGAAGAAATTATGTGTGAAAAAAATAAGAGATGTTTTATATTATGTTTGGCCCTATTAGGGATTCAATAATACAAAAATATAGAGTTGATCCTTGTTTTTTTACATGATGAGGTTGTTATCTATTATTCTAGGTTTGAAATGGATATAAAAATACAAGGGGCTATGACTATGGAAAAATAAGATATTGATGTAATTCGTATTTAATTTGATCAATTTTCTAAAGAAAAAATTTTTGTATTTGGATACAAAATCCTTAAGATCTCATGATGAAGTGTTTATTCGTACTCTTTATCCAATGTATGTTTTTCAACCGATGTTTTCCCCAAAAACCATAACTCATAATGTTTAATATGTACCTCCATAATCTCCCGACCCTTTACATTTACATAACGAGGATCATGATTCTAATTTATTAATGACTAAAGCTTTACCAATTCCAAATTGTAGAATACATTTTTACTGTATTTCTAATGATGGGGATTCTTCTTGTGATAATTATTATGATGATGAATATACTAATTAATTAATTAACTTGGTGATGAAATGGAATGTATTGAATTGAAATGATCTCATGTACATGAAATATTAGGAGATCTAGCCTCAGATCATCCACCAAATTAATGTGAAAGAAGTCCCCCAGACCATTCATTGGAATAAAACACATAAGTTATAAGGATGATGGTAATGATAATCATGATTGATGAAGTCAACATGACCATAGTGGACTTAAAATTCTTATTTCACTTACCATTCCAAACATATCATATTTTTATGGAATTTTCCTTATGTAGTCAAATAGATTCGGATCAATGAATTTAAATCATTCAATATATGCTCGATTCCATTAATAAAAGGATTTTCTCAAGAAAAATTGGAATATATTCCATGTAAATGTTTTCCAACATCAATGAATTCTGCTAATGTTCAAGAAATGGATCTCTTTTGTATATCATACAATATATTTTTTATAAAAAATAGTGGAAATATCAATAATTTTTATATGTAGATGGTGAAAATTATTTTTTAATGTTTGATGAAATTTCTTAAGGTTATACCACTCTTATAATGAAATCTCTATCTCTTCCTAAGATATATATTCTTACACATCCTATTACATCCTCATCATTTGTTACTAGCGATGACCAAAATAAGATTAGTGGATCAGTTGAATATATATACGGCCTCATTTTTTGAAATCATGTCAATATTTATTGTTTCCAAAGAAGAGGGATATTCATGGTGTTTCTACAATTGTGCATAATATATATCCTATTTTGTTTTATAAACATGATTCCTCAAAAAATGAGATTCGAAGGATTAAGGACCCTATGGTTAGTATTTAAATAATAATAATTTAATAGAAAATCAAAAAAATAAAGACTTATGTTTTTTTTCAATGTTTCTAGTCCTACTATTTCTACATAAACATATTTTGCTACCCCACCTCCACCTACTAAAACTAGTAATGTTATTAAGGAATATTGTTAAATAAGATAGAAAAGTTGGGATATATGGTTTTTAAAAGAATTATAACATTATTATATCTCAATAATAAACTCAATATGCCATGACACATGGGTTAGTAAAAACATATTCATTTAAAGCTGGTTAATATAGGAATATAATCAAGATATCTATCAAAAGAAATTTATATGATATTTACTATAGCTAAAACATATTTCTTTTTTGGGTATGTGGATGGTGGTATGAAGATTCCCATATAACGATATCCTTTAAGGAAAAATTTGATGAACTAAATGTCATTGCCCTTCTATTGAAATGTTTTAGGTACAAAGAGGGGAAATTATTTTATAATATAGATCATGGTTCTAGGGATACGAATGAGTTAATGGGATTAATAGTGCCCAATAGTTATATTGAATATATAATTTTAGTGACCCCTCCAAAAAATCATATCATACATATTATCCATTATTGTTCATTATATTCACAAGTAAATACATGTGAAACCACTACCTATACACCTTTTGGATTCACACATATTCATATTGTGCTAAACCTGATTATAGTTTTTGTAATATTAATATTATAAAACCTTATTGTGAAAATCCTTCTCGTAAACCTTCTGTAGAAACAGTCAAATAGATCATATAACTCAATTCCCCTTGAGAAAATACCTCTAATTCATATTCTGGATAATTAATTTTATAGGGCACAGGGTATAGTTTGTAATTTTTTTGAACGTCCTTTGAAAAATTTCTTTTTTTATCTATATTAAGTAATTTGTTGTTACTTATATTCATTAATTTTCATTAATTTTATAATACATAATTCTATTTTTGGTAATAAAAAGTGGTAAATATTTTTTTTTATTTTTTAAATTAAAAATTCCTGAACTGAATGTCATTTTTTGAAAATAACATGAATTATTTTATAATTATCATTAAATTTCAAATTAATAAAAAATTTTCAAATCATGATTTTTCATTATAAAAAATGTGGATATAGTGTTATAATATTGTATATATTACTTCCTTAAATGAACATAATTACTGTTTCTTATAATAATAATGAATTCTATGATTTATAATATAAGTAAATTTTGTTAATAATATAATATTTAATGATCAACTGTTATTTGATCAGGATCAATCATATAAATAGACAATCGACCACATGTATAAGTGATGAGGTTGTATACCTTATTAAAGTGATGTGGAATTATTTTGACTAAGTTTCTATCCAAAAACAACTTATATGTTATCAACCATACAAATATAATCAATTGATTCAATGATTGACAGTCCACTGTGAGAAGACCGCCACAGAATATGTATGTGTTGAACCTACCATAGTAACAAAATAAATTGACTACCTGATGACTTCCATCACCTATATAATGAAATCTACTAGGAATATAGTTGATTAAATATAATAAGGAATTGAACAAACCATTATAGTCCCATTTGTTATTTTACTATGTGTTAAAACTACAACATAATGAAAATAATTAACCAAATTAAAGAATTAAATTGAACATGGTAGAAAATAATGACATATCTATCTATTACAATAACCACATCCATATATTCAATTGATCATTCATATTTTTAATGGTTAATCATCCATATGGGTAGTCCATATTGACCATGAATTAATATCATACCATTCCTAAAGTATATATTTCAAATTTCTAGTTTTTGAAATTTATGAGAAATTTTAGAGTGGATAAAACTATTCATCATGATAATTATTTTCCCTCACTAAATTTTTGGATAACAAACATTTACAAAATAGTGGGTTCCTTGCACAAACATTCTATTGTCATTTTTATACTAGGGTTTACATTATTCTACAAAATAGAATTATATTTTTATGGTGACATTATAAAAACTAATATGAAGGTTGATCTAACATCAATTTTCACTCATGATATTACCAGACTGTCATTCATGGAATAAAAACCTCATAGCTAATTGAATATGATCATAAATTGAGTTGAAAGATACATCTCAAAAATTCATCACACTCTTTATTTTAAATTTAATTTTCTATTTTTTATTATATATATACTATACTATAAATAATATTACTCCATCACTAATTCTTTTATATCATTTACTCTCTTCTACATTGTTGAACTATAGAACATGCTTAGTATTACTTAGATTTATCTGTGTGAATGTTTTGTTCCATAACACAATAAAGGGTGTGGATATATATAATAAATTTAATAAAAATTATTTGTAGGTTATAATAGTTTTATTGACAGTAATATGGAATATCTTGGAGCTAACCATTTATTTTATGCCATTTTTTATTTAAAACACTACATTACATCCAAGTTTTCATTGATGGATTTCAAATATATATTTCCATAGTAAAACTATGATAGTTTGAATCTATATGAGGTATTTATATATATATATATATATTAATATATGTTTAATGAATTAAAATACAATATTAACCCATTATTTAAGTAGGCTTCAATAAATCCATTGAGAAATAACATTCAAATATCAATGTATATATATAACTAATTTATTTGATAACTATGAAAATTTTAAAATGTAATGGTATTTTAAATTTATAATATTACAACCAAATTATTTAATTTTGAAGCTCAATTCAAACCTCTCTTGGGAATTCATTTGGGGCCAACAATCAAATTTAATAAATTTTATAAGATTAATGAATCCTATAATGTGAGTTTACACCCATGGTGTAGGTCACCAAACCATGGACCACTAAATCTAGGATTGGGGCTATCAAACTACTTCATTATTTTTATAGGAAGGGTTCTAGTATGTATTAGTCAAGATAGGGTTTTATTATATCCTTTTTTAGGAGTTAACAATGATTTTGGAGGTAAATATATGTGATGATTTCATGGTCATGGTATAGAAATATTATCTTTTAAGATTCACAAGTTAGGATGGAAAATAAGACTAGATAAGATATATATGGACCTATGATCTAACATAAGTATCATTATAACTAATAGAATATACATAGGTTATGTTGTACATGTTTTAGGCTATAAATATTACGAGGGATACATAGATCATTATTATATGCATGAGTTCAGGATTATGATGATGTTTTTTTATTTATTATAATAAAACATGGAAGTGATTGTTTCCACGTTCTCCATTGATTTATGTGGTTATTTTTCTCAAAATATATTATAGGTGTGTTTACATGGAAATCCCTATGAAATTTTGAATTTTCTTTATTCATTTAAAGAGGTTATCCATGATAGACTGCTTATTTGAAATTTTTTTTATGTCATCTAATAAATTTTAAAAAAATGATAATAGATAATGATTTAAATTAAAAAATAATTATTATTTTTATTAATAGTTTAAATTTTTTATATTTTTTTAATATTATTATAATTCAATGATATTTAAATTTGTGTATTAAATCATGTGTAGGAAATTATTAACAGTGTATAAAATTTAACAACTGTTAAATGAAATTTAATATAAAATAAAAAATTTTATTCATTATGAATGGTTTAAATTTCATTTTGAAAATATTATTACATGTGTTAATATTGATGATATATGATCGTGGAAACAATTATATATTAACAAATCTATATGACCAAATATCCTAATGTAAGTAAAAACTTGTATTTATCATTTATGTTGATTTTTTAAATGGTGTCAAGAAAGAATAAAGGATTATTATTAGATATAAAGAATACAAAAAAGGTCTAAAAAATAACATGGCTCACACACAGAGATGTGTGTGTGTGTGGTAATTTTTTAGAAACCAATCTATGGTTTTATGTGGTTTTAAAATTATTTAATGTAATTTAAAAATATTTGAAATTTTAAATGTTATTACTAGAAACCATGGTGATAAAATTATTATTGATATTATAATCAATTTTTTATATTATTCTAAAAATCACTCTGAATGTTTTTTATTAGGATATCTAACTCATTTATCCTTTTTTATATAAATATTATAATATGAATATAAATCATGTTTTGTTTTAAAAAATTTAAGAGAATTTATTAGACATAGTATATTTAAGAATTATTAGTTTACGTATATGAAGAATCATTCATGGAAATAGAGTTTTTCTTAATTAATTTAGATAAATTATTTAAATAATAATGTAATTATATTAAAGTAAAAGATATATAGCTTTCCCTAAATGTATAATCTAATTTAATTTTAACATAAAATTAAGAAATGGTTCATGAAAGATAAATATATGGTCTTTAATAATTGACTCCTGTATTTATAGAAATTATGTTTAATTTCTTCAAAAAAAATTATATAATGGTTAGTTAATAAAAATAACATTAACAATAAATTTTCATGTGTAAAATATTTCTATTTTGTGTTAAATTTGATGAAAGATTTATTATTATAATTCATAAATGTAATAAAATTCATTTATACTAGTATAATATTTTATGTGTGTGCTGTTAAGTTGATGTTTTAGGTATGGATTAATAGAAATTATGTGGGAATAATTTTTTTGTGGAAATTTTATGGATGTGTGTTTTAGACTAAGATATTGTGTGATTGAGGTGGTGGAATGTGTTGTATATATGGTATGGTAAAGAAGAGTTATATTATGTGTACTACATGGATGTGATTCTCTATAGGGTTTCTAATATATATTATATCGATATGATATAATTTATTTCAATAAACAATTTATTAATTCTATTAATTTTACGACATTCCAATAAAGGACTATAGAATATTTTGGTATGTGATGAATTCAAATAAATCATCTTATAGATAGTTATTTGAGTTTCAATGGAAAATATTACCAAAGATCATTGATTATGTATTGATTGATGGGGCTAATGAATATTCAAAGAACACTAATTTTATAAATGATTTATTAAATTCCCTTGATCAATTATTTGAATCCATGGTAGTTGGTTTTCATGGAAATATTGGTCATCGATGGTAGATAATGAATCTTGGATACCTATAATAAATATATTAGGATGAATTTTATTAGATATTCATGACAGATTTAATTTCATTTTATTATATTGGTGATCATATGAAATATAATAATGTGATACATCTGAGACTACATTTCTTGAATATATTTGGGAATCCTTTCATGGATAAGATTCGATAGTTTCTTTGTTATTTTCCAATCTAGAGTAGCAGGAATAACTTTTTGAGTCTAGTTTAATTCAATAGGTTCATAAATCCACTATGGATTGAATTTTAAAGTCCTTTATAAAGACAAGAGATAAATTGGATTCTATGATAATTTTTTATCAATGAAATGAGTTTTTTTAATATCCATCATAGGTTATCCAGTAGGTGGTGATGAATAGAATGAGTTATAGGTCTTGAGGATCATTGAAAAAAGGGTGACCTAATGTTCAGGGTTTATGTATGGATTAATGCTCTAGGATTAAGTATTTTAATGAATCCTATATCAGGTGATTTTAATTTTTTGCATTTTAATATAGTGGGGCATCATCAGTAAAAATTTCCCAAGATATAGTGTCACTTAATCCTCAATGGGTAGTTTTTTGTGGGGTGAGGAGTGAGTGGTTTCCTTCTTTTTTTACTATAATACATTCATTATTACCTCTAAATTGTTTTTTAAAACCACAATTTGAATCTTATTTTAAAAAATACAATGACAAATTATATAATTGAGTTCTATTTTAATAATATTTTGAGAGTTTTAATAAACATTTTAATTTTTAAAATGGAAATTTATTTTTACAATTAACAATTGTTTTCAAATTGATAATTAATTCATTAAAATTAGAGAGAAATTTTTTTAAACATAATTGTCTAAGTTAAAAAGATCAGTAGGTGGTAGGTTTATAGTGAGATGATGGAGTTAGTGTTATCCTTATCTATTATGTTTAATTCACATTGATATTGATGGATATCTTCTTGGTATGTGGTATCTTCAATGAGTGATGTGATTTTTTAGTCTTCCTTGTTCTTTTACTATATTGGGAATTGATCCTTGAGGATGAAATTCATTTACAAGGTATCTAATATAAACTTTAGATTTATTATATTACTATACTTTGTGGTTTTTTATCATTTATAATTTTTAGAAGAATTTTAGAGGAGATAAATGGAGAAGGAATGGACTCATATATGAAATTTAAGCTAGGGGAGTGGATTACATAGTTATTTGGGGGGGGGGGGGTCTCTCTTTATTTTATTAGGGATAAACTATTATTTCATATTGAGGGGAATTATTCATTTTATTCTTTTATTTTATATAATCGATAAATAATTTAATATTGGAAATGTGGTTCATAGGGGAATACTGTATCATTATTCCCAAAAAATATTTTACCCAATCCCCATTACATTAGGCCACTTTCCACCAATCATTTATTTCTTTTAAATAAATATTATTTATAAATTAGTGGTTTCCTTTCCCTTTTTTAATCTCCAAAACCACTCTAAAACCCAAGCAAACCATGTATTCTCTTCATTGTGGTTCAATAAAAAAGGTTAATATATAGGCCTTATATTCATGTGGATAGTTCTTCCCAAACTAATGTGAATGTTACCTCACTCTATTCTATTGGATTTTAATATTATATTTTTTAAGTTATAATAGATGTATTTTCATTATTAATTTTTGGTATTTTTGTATTTTGGATTTATATGGATGGTGTTTCATTTTTTTAATGATTTGTCATGTGTTCATTAGATTTTTTTACGTGTATATCTTCTCATTCAACTGATGTGACATTTGATGCACCATTGAGGTATTGGATATCAAGACTATTCGTCTATCACCTCAAATTATATTATTGATTATATTATTATATTTAATTATGATTTATCATTTAAATATTATATAAATTAATTTTTTTATTCCACCCTAGAAATGGTTATTATTTTTAATTCTTAATACTATAATTATTCAGTAATTAAATATCACTAATGTTTTCTTTAGGGGTAAGGGTTTTTTTATTTCATTTTAATAGTTTTTTCATAGTTTTTGAGATAATATATTAGATGGTATTCCTATATAATAAGTTCTTCTTACCATAAATTATGATAAAAAATGGAATAATATTTTGGTATGGGAAGAGTTTGGAATGTATTAATTATTCTATTATTTTATTTTTTCTTTCACTATTTCCATGTAGTTAATTTTGGTTTGGTGTTAATAATTTCATGTATTTATCCCTGATGTATTAATTTATATAAAATGGTTAAATAAATCAAATTAACATATGTATCATATGAGTGAAAATTTAAAATTAATATTTATAAATAGGGTTTCAATGAATATATGATGAAGTGGGGGTGTTTTAGGGTGTTAACATTATGGTTGGGTTGTGCTGCTGTCATTTCATTCCCTAGATATAAGTATTAATATGGATTATAGTTATGGTATTTTAGTTTCAATATTATATCTCATCCTCTTGTTTTTATTTGAATAACATTGTTAATGGTTTTTTAAGAACATAGAATTTTTTGGTGGTTGGGGTTATTGTTGTACTAATTAATATGTTTTGTTTAATGGTTATTTTTTTAGAAATACAGGGATTTTTTTGTTTTGATATTTCTATAGATGTTATTATGGGTTGAGAATTGAATTAAAATGTTTTTAATTCCATAAATAAATTAATATTTTGTGAAGTTATGTAAAAATGGATATTCGATTTAGTTTTGGGGGTTAAGTCATTTTTATGAAGTAGAAAGGATTTATGTTGGGTTTCATTATTATTAATTTATTATTATAGTTATGTTATATGGATTATGGATGTTATTTTGATACTAGAATATTATGGGATTATTGTTTTTCTTGAGTTGATGAGTTACGGTTTTCCATGAAAATGGAAGGAGTAGAGGATTAAAATGTCCATAGAGTGGTCATTAATTATTATGTTGGAATATTTAATCCATGTTATTTCGGATAAGAATCTGATATTTGAATTAAATTTATTTTTAATATTATTAATGTTAGTTTTTTTTTGAATTTTGTGGTTTATTTATAGAAATTTTCAATGTATTTTACAATTTTGATTGATATTGGTAACGTTAAAAGTGGTTTTGAATTATTATACAGTGATAGAGGGTGAAGGGATGTAATGTGTTTGGGATATAACATGTATACATATGGGTTATAGAGGAATGATGGTTTGTTTTATTTACATATAGGATCTAATGGAATTTGATACAAGAATGATATTATATTGGTTTTATATTAACATATAGTGGGGGAAAACCTGGATGTAAAAGGGGATGAGGTTGATTTACATCATAATTATATACTCTACCATGATTAGGATGTGTTCTGTGGATATGGTATGCAATAAAAGATATGATGAGGATTAATTGTTATGTGGTTGGAATGGGATGAAAAAATTGGGGAATGAAGAGATGATTTTTTTTGCTGAGATTAATATTTCATTGTAACATACATAATCTTTTAATGAGGGATTTTACTACCCCATCTAATGATAATTTATTGAATTAGAATAATCATTGAACTAATTGGTTTGATTGATGATACCTTTCTTAATTCCAATTCCATATTAATATTTAATGGTAATTATGGGGATTAATTATTTTCCCATCTATTTTATGTCTACTATACTTATTTTCATGTTTATAATTTTATTATTTAGACAATAATTTTTATACAATAATTTTTTAGTAATACATATTTGTGGAGAATTTGGGGAATAAAAAAAGTAGTGGAACTCTATTTAGAATGTCGAGTTTGTTGGGTTTATAATATCTCCATGTCTTTATATTTATCATATTTCAAATTATTGGTTTTATTATTAATAATTAATTCATAGATTTCTACACATGTTTATTTATTTCACATGAATGTTTATTTTTTTAAAAAAATTCACATATAACTAAAATAATGGTTAAAGACAATAAATAGCATAGAACAATTACGCCTAACTACTTCTTTTATGAGATTCGATGTCTCTGTAATAAGGGATAAGTCTTCTCACTTTTTGTATAAATTTCAATAACATAGTTAATATATAAACTATAACCCATATAAAAATGTCCCATTTGGTTGTTTTATGATGAACCAATGATAATCAATGTCTATGTTGTAAATACCAAAGACCATCACTCCTAGATCCAGTTCTTAAAAATATGTTTTATATTTTCTTGTAAACATACAAAAAAATGTGCAGTCCAATAAACATATCAGATTCATTTCTGGACAAGTATTTTTTGGAAAATAAACAAAAATTATAATATATCATAGTTTAAAACAAAATATTTGAAAAAAACTATTTCAATTCATTCACACTAGCTCGGTAAGAAATTCAATCACCATTTGAACATCTAATGACCCTTTTAAACCCATTTTAAATGGTATGTTGATAATAAAATTCTCTAGTAAGGGGTTTTAAAATACATTTAATATCCTTTTAACAAATAATATTTCAAACACATCCTAAAATATTGTCTTTATAATAAAATATAAATTATTTGATAAATATTTTTTATAATATCACGTGTTGTGGACATGGTGGATTTTTCTCAAAATAGAAGTTAAATGTTTTCTTTAATGAATGGATCATTTTGAATTTTAGGAACCATACTGAGGCTATGAAGATTTTAATGTTGGTAAATAATGTTTTTGAACATATTTTATTTTTTGGTGGATGTGTTAGGGGTTTTGAAAACCCCCATGGGGATAACGGATTTCTCAGTTACTGAAAACACATATTGCAAGTTTTACACAACATGTAAAATATTTACACCATTTGTAATGTTTTTTGGTAAGATTAGAGTACTGAAGAGGGGGTGAATTGAGTATCTATTAAAAATTTCTATTTCAAAAATATTATTAAAATAGTTCCCCAATAAATTTAAATACATCCCATTTAATCAAAGTTATATGGTAATGAATGTTTGACTATTTAATTAAATTCTTATAGGATTGATTAATTCTCAGTAATCTTAATATTAGTTATTAACATTAATTTTGACGTTATTTTAATAAGTAAAAACAATTATTACATCTTTCCTAGATTAACTATCGATGTATATTTAGTTATTTCTGAATTAAATAGTAAAATAGTGAAAAATAAAATAAAAAGAATGTCAGATATAAAACAAGTGGTTCAATCTCATGCCAAGAACCAATCCACTCAATATGGTGATCACCTACCCCCAAGAATTTTATATAAATATACTTTATCCACACTTAGGATCGAGGTTAACAACAGTACATCAGACTGTCCAGGTCACACGACCTCTTCCACAATTCCTCTTAGGTATGAACTATCAGGTCACACAGGGACATCCTAAAAACTTATCCATGGGAATACACATGAGAATAAAATATTTAAGAGAAAGGATATCATGTATCATTCAGTTTGATACGAGAGATAGTGCATGTTTTCATACAGACCCACATACTTATCGAAAGAAAAAACATAATACACAACAAATCAGAAATGATGAGATAATTCTAGAAGTTCTCTGAGTGTTATTATATGCAGCTACAGACTTCTAGGATGAAGCAGATGTAGAAACCAAGTCATCTCTCAGAAAACAAAGTATCGTATGTTAGCTGGATCTGTCTCTTGTTCTTTCTGGAATGTATAGTGCATAAATGTTCTCGACTCTATGATTTGAGTTTTATTCATGTGTTATTCAGCAGTGTTGGGTTGCATGAATGAATGTACTACTTTTTTATCAAGAAAACACTTGTTTTTTTCTTACCACAACATTCTCCATAGTCACCATGGCCACACCCTTTTTTTGGCCACATTGTTTTTTTTATTCTTGGAATGCATGTGTTTGAGAAGACATGATGCATGTATACTGCACCTCGTACCTCATACTGTCTAGTGAAATGTCTACAACGAAACATTTATTATGTTAGTGCATTTAAAAACATCAAATATGACCATTATAAATTAATTTAAAAAATGAAAAAATTGATTATTATATGGTGTCTCTATGAAATGGTTTCTCATTGAAATGGTGTCTCTATGAAATGGTGTTAGGATAACAGTCTTTGGTCGCAATGTCTGGATGGTCACGATATCTGAATGGTGACAGTGTCTGGAAGTTTATGGTGTCAGGAAGGTCCTAGTGTCAGGATGTTCATGGTGTCTAAATGGTGATGGTGTCTGGATGGTCATGGTGACTATATGGTCATGATGTCTAAATGGTCATGGTGTCTAGATGGTCTCGGTGTCTGATGGTTACAGTTTCTGGATTGTCACGATGTCAGGATGGTCACAGTGTCTGGATGGTTATGGTGTCTGCATGGTCATAGTGTGTTCATGGGCATGGTTTTTGGATGGTTATGGTGTCTATATGATCCTGGTGACTGGGTCCTTTTCTAGAAAAACACACCATGTGGCAGACTCACGGTTTCTCAGAAATATCCAATTATCTATACACAGACATAAATAGTGATAGTCATAAAATGAATTAAAATTAATCATTCATAGGAGAATTTCATTATAAACTAAATAGTTTACAAATAATTATTTATGTCATAAAGAAACTAATCATCTATACACAAGATTTTAGATAGATTAAACAGGATTAAAAATCATTACAACATATATAGGATTTTTTATCACTAAAACATGATTAACACATGAGGAGTCCAACAATCTCCCCCTATTGATGATCAAAATTCATGTGAATTAGATATCTATTAGTAGAAAATGTTAATTTTCCTTAGTTTGCATGTACAATACATATTTCTCAACCATTTGGGATTATAAAAATGAGTAAATAAGAAATACAAAATAAAAGTGCACAATTCATTAGATGTTTAAAACATTTTGTCACAAACAGTAATTAACAAGAATACATAAAACATACCTATCAAAAGATAATAGTCATTGTTCCTTAGCAATAGCTTCTCATCTCTTTTCCCATAGCAGTAGAATCAGAATAAGATGCCTTTGGAAGAGAGGTATAAGGGGAAGAATGGAGTGCACTAGTGGACATGGAATGTATAGGGATTCCTAAAAAATAGAAGGGGCCACGGTAGGTATCGTGGAGGACCAAGGGAACTGTTGATCAAGGATAAAAATCCTGATCTAACTCAGATCCTGAGAGACAGACATTGATGTAGAGGCAAGGGCATAGGATGAGAAGGTAGGGAAACTAGATCTCAGCAGTACAGCTATAGGAGAAACAATTGCAGTACTCTGGACATGAAGATAAGGCCTCAAAAGCTTGATAAAGTCAGTAATTCTCTCACCACCATACTTCATGGCTTTCTCAAAGTCATCCTTGTTCTCCATAAACTTATCCATCAAAGGAGTGAAATATTTGATCTTTTGGAAATGATTTTTGAGATCTTAAGTGATAGGAGGAATCCTCAGATTCCCCATAAGATACATGAATTTGTTGGACAAGTCATTCTTAGAGAAGATCTGACTGATGTAGAGGTCCACCATCTTAGAAAATTCATTATATGAATCATTAGTAATCTTGGAATGAATTCTCAACAAATCAAGAACTCTGTCACTATTCTTGAAAACATCAAATATAGATTCGCCCACAAAGCCACTGAGCACGGATTGATGTTATTCATTGAGTACTATTCAGAGAAGATCAAAATCAAAATAAGTTTCAGATTATTGTCTAGATGAACGAGATGTAGTGACAACGGTGGTAAGATATTTTTGTTGATTTCTAACTCTCTAGAGATAGAACATATACTCATTAGTAATCTTGTTAAGACCAACAACATGATCATGCATCTCTTGGACAATCTTCTAGTTTCTTTCAACTACCTTCTCATCTAAAGAAGTAAGATTAGGTTGAATTTGGTATGCGACTTCTTGTGGAATCTGAATAGAAACATCCTCAACAGGATAAGAAATAGGTTGTGGTCTTGAGTTCCTCACTTTATGAATTTCATCAACCATACCTTTGTTAGTTTTTACATCATCACTGTGATTTTTTCATTCAATTATGACTTCATGAATCTCATGAAGCATCTTGGGATGAATCTTCCATATGAACTTTTCCAACAATACGGAAGCATCTCTATCACTTAAATTGGTTAAATGAGCCAATTGGGTATTCATGAGTTTTTCAACTCCAACTAATAGGCTAGCTCCAAATGCTTTTAGATCATCCTTATTCACTATGTTTGGATGTTATTGTAAAGGTTCAGGGATAGAGGCTGAGGCAAGCTCAAGATCATTGGCATAGATAACTTCAAGAGAAGATTCCAATTTCAAAAGAAACATAGTTGACATATCGATTCATTTAACTGAGACTTATTGGGGATCCGTTACATAAAAATTAAAGGGAAATTTATATCATGTATCCCTTGATTATAGATCAAATAGATTAGGGACTTCAACAGATTCTAGATTGGGGAGCTACTCCCCCTAAAAAGGTGCATCATTCTCAGCACTGAGATATTTTGATCCTTGATCTATTTCCACTCATTCATCCCTAATTTACTCCCCCATTTCTTTTCTAGCTAATAGAAAGTATTTCATCATTCTCTTTTCAGCATATTAAATAACTTCAGGAACAACTTGTTCCTCTAAGAGTTTATCAAGAGAAGTTAATTGCAAAGGAGAATGATCGTCTTCTATATGCTCTTCTACAACATCCTTTTCACATGCCTTAAAAAATAGTCTTCTTTATAAGAAAGTTGTTCTTATAAATGGAAAACTTCTTTATAAATATGAATTTCCTTCTCAAATAGTACATGAGAAGAAGATTCATTGTCTTCTTCAACCAGAAAAGTTTCTCTCAGAGGTACAACAACAACTTATTCTTATTCCTCATCTTAATACACAACAAGTACATCTGGTTCCAAACCAGGATCTGAAATATCTTTAATTTGTGAAGTTTGTTCACCCAAATTAAACTTTTCCGAAACCCTATCATTATCTTCTATCCATGATTTTCTCCATCGATTCCAATGGATTTTCATTCTCATTATAGTAACTTTTGAAAGATAGAACTCATAGTCCTTAATGGATTCTTAGTATGGTCTAACCAATCCTTTTACAAGAAGCATAGTTGAGATAGGCCTTGAATAGAATAGGGAGTTTGACTTGGAGGTTGTTTTGATCAACTCAAACATATGGTGTGTAATATACAGGAATAAGATGATCTTATGTCCATTTTTTATGAGAAGTATAAAAAATACATCCTGGTACATGAGTATTGAAAAATCACCTTTTTTGGGCTAATCACAATCTGACCAAACATTAATAGAAGCCTCATTTCATCATCTATCTTGGAAGCTATGGGTCTCCTCTTAGTTTCATTTCTAGTTAATCTTGTTTAATGATTCTTCCAAAAAAATAACTCTGTTGGAGGTGGATGGCCCCTCTGGTAGTCTTTACAAATACCCTCATGAGGTATCCTAAAGAATTCAACACATAACCTCGATGAAAAGGAAAAAATATGGCCATCGATCAAACATCACACAATATATAAATTTTTTGAATCAAATGATAATTGATCATACAAATAAAACTATGCAACTATGGTCGGGTAAATAGGGTTATCCTTCTTTTTGAAACAATCCAGCAATCCTTGCTCTGTTATCACATTTAATATAAAATAAATACATGATAGAATCCACATTGGGAATATATCCTTTTATTGTACCACTATTCTATTCACCATATTTAGATTTAGATGGCCTTTTTGTGCTATCTTTGGCTTAATTTACAACTTCTTCTTTCAACTATGCTTCCTAAGAGTTGATGAAAATGGGAATTTCATCATGGGAATTCACCGATGGTTCAAGAGAGCGAAGGGTTCGAAGAGGGGTTACAGTTTGAGAGAAGAGAGCTCGAGTAAATAATGAGTGAAACTTTCTTTATTTTATCATTTAGGGATATCAATCATCACGAGATCAAAAGCACAAAAAATAAAAATGAATAAATGTTGAATTATTGTGATACGAGTTATAACTTATAAATAAAACAATTAGTGGTCTTTATAGTGATACTGTAATAAACCTTCATAGTGAGACCATAACATAATTTCACGGTGAGAAAATAACAAGCCTTCACAGTGAGACTGTAACAAGGTTTCTTAGTGAGACCGTAAGATTGTGATTTCTAAACTGTGTGATCATATTGTTTGACATAGTAATTGCCAAACTGTAACAAAGATATAGTACCTATGCGACAATAAACATGAAACATCAACTCTTAAGATAGTAATGCTATAGAACTGTTAGAATTAAATAGAAATCTTAAGACAGTTACTTGTGAAACCATAAACTATGAAACAATATACTAACTACTTAAGATTTATCATTCCCAATTTCTATATGAAGTGATATATTCTTTCAAAATTTAATAGTTTGGTAAATATACCAGCAAGATGATATTAATTTCTAATGAATTCCAAAGTGATATCACTTAATTGTTAGTTATCTCTCAAAAATTGAAGTCATACATCAAGGTGTTTTATCCCCAAAACTGAAACATGTTTTTTTGAGATGTTAATAGAACTTGTATTGTAATGATTTATAGGTACATGCCTAAATTGATATCAAAAATCTTGTAATATGTGTTTTAACATCAAAATTTGTACACAATAACTACCAATAGATATGTATTCAGCTTCTGTAGTAGATAGTGCAAGAAAGTATTTTTTTTGATAATACACCATGATACGAGTGACTTGCCTAAAAAGTGAGATGTTCCCGAGGTTTTTTTCTATCTAACTTACAACCCCCGAAGTCAGCTTTAGAATAACTCAAAAACTCAAATGATTGTTCACTGGGACATAAAAATCCAAGATAGGGTGTTTCCTTGAGGTATTTGAAAATTCTCATAACATCATTTAAATGAGATTCTTTAGGATTTTCTTGAAAACAGGCACACATAAACACACAGAACATAATGTCTGATCGACTTGAAGTTATGTAGTGAAATATTCCAATCATTCTTCTATAAGTGGTTTTATCAAAAAAAATTCTATCTTCATCAGGATCCATATTACAAGTAGTACTCAATGGTGTTTCACTACATTTAGTTCTATCCAATAAAAAATGTTTTGTAAGATCTCTAGTATATTTTCTTTGATTTAAAATAATACCATCATTTTTTTGAAAAACTTGTAATCCAATAAATAATTTGAGTTCACCAATTAAAGACATTTCAAATTAATTTTTCACCATTTTAGAAAATTAATTATATAAAGAATTTTTTGATGGTCATGATAATGTCATATACAAATATTTGAAATAATAAAGAATCCCTAGAAATTATTTTTATAAAAACGGTTGGATCATCAATTCCTTTTGTAAAACCATTGGAAAAAAGAGAAGTACTTAATCTATCATATCAATCTCTTGGAGAATGTTTCAAACCATATATAGCTTATGTTAATTTAAAAATATGGTTTGGAAAATGAGGGTTTGTAAAACTAGGGGGTTGATCAACAATGACATCCTTATCTATATACCCATTTATAAATTCACTTTTGACATCCATTTGATATATTTTGGAATTTAGATGTGGAGAATAAGTAAGTAGAATTATGATGGCTTCATGTCTAACTACTACTACAAAGGTCTCTTCATAGGAAATTCCTTCTTCTTGGCTATAGCCTTGTGCATCCAATCTAGCCTGGCTTCTAATTATATTACCTTCTTCATATAACTTATCTCTAATCACCAATTTATATCCAATGGTGAATGTGTCTTTTGGGTTTATCATCAAGTTTCAAAACTTTGTTCCTTTCAAACTGATTATGTTCTTCTTGCGTAGACATTACCCAAAATTCATCATTTATGGCATCATTAATGTTTTTAGGATAAATTAGTGATATGAATACTTTATGTTCAACCTGATTTCTAGGAGAAGATATTGGTTTAGTTCCTTTTTCTAAGTCTCCTTCAACAACATCTAAAGGATGGCCCTTAAGAGTTCTAATGGCCCTAGAAAAAGAAAAACTGGTGATTTTAGGTTCTTCAATTTGATCAGGTTCATAGTGACCAAAATCTAAACAATTTATAGAACATGAATTTTTCAAATATTCTTCTAAAATATGGTTAGATGGTTTTTAATTAATGTTTATATTTTATACATTATCCTCCAGGATCTCTAGAGTGGTTATAGGATCATGTGGATCTGTTTCATCAAATTTGACATGTAAAACATCTTTCACACATTTAGTTCTATTATTAAACACTCTAAAGGGTTTACTAGAGATTGAACATCCTAAAATTATTCATTCATAACTCATGGATGCAAATTTACCAGGATTGTCCTTAGTATTAAGGATGTAGACTTTACAACCAAAAACATTGAAGTAGCTAAATATGGGTTTTCTATTGTTCTACAACTCATATGGAGATCCTTTAATATTAAATATAATCTACACTCTATTTATAATATAACATTTTTTATTTATGGAATCAGCCAAAAAATATATAGATATGTCATATTCTCCCATCATGGTTCTCGCAATCTATTGAAGGGTTCCATTTATCCATTTTAAAACTCCATTCTTTTGAGGTGTTCTAGGGGTAGAAAAATTATGACTATAGTCGTTTTTTGAGAAAAAGGATTCAAACTCTTGATTTTTAAACACATGTCCATGATAACTTCTTCAAAAAATTTATTCTATGTCCACTATGATTTTATACAGTTTTGGCATATTTGGTAAAATGAGAGCAGGCTTCACTTTTGTGAGCCAAGAATAAAGTACTGGTATATCTAGAAAAGCCATCTACAAGAACATAAACATAGTGCTTTCCCTCAAAACAAGAAACATTAGATGGCCCAAAGAAATCCATGTGAACCAATTCAAGAGGTTGAGAAGTTGAAACTTATTTCTTTGGATTGAAATAAATTCTGTGTCGCATTCCTTTTTGACAAGGATTGCACACTTTATCATTTGGAAACTCATGTTTGGGTAGGTCTTTGACCGAGCTTTTTCTAGTAAATTTTCTAAGGGAGTGAGTGTTACAGTGTCCTAGTCTCCTATTCCAATGCCATGATTCTCTGTGAAATACACTTAAATAAGAAGTATTTTGAGAAACTACATATTTTAAGTTAAAAGAGTAATCATTTTCATTTATTAATGTAGAATACACTAAATCATTTTTATAAAAAAAATCATTAAAATCATCATTTTCAAATTTAACATGAAATCCATCATCACAAAGTAGTGAAATACTAAGCAGATTATATTTCAATCCATTAACAAAATGTACTTTGGAAATAAAAACTAAGTTAGAGGTACTGATTTGGCCAAGGACAATAATCATTCCATTGGCATTGTCACCAAAGGTAACATGCCCACCATCAAATTTTTTTATATTCTTGAAGCATGAAAATGATCTTATTATGTGTCTTGAACAACCAATGTCCAAGTACCATAATCTTTTGTAGGAAATCTTTAAGAAAAATTCCTACAAAATAGTCAAATAAAAACATATTTTGGTACCCATACATTTTTGTGTCCAGAAATTTTAGTTACTAGTGCCTTAGGAACCCATATCTACCTCATACGTTTCATATAAGAATTATGAAATGTATTTTAAAAATAAACCCTATTTGTTCCAGAAAATATTGAAAGTGTAGAAATTGTATCATAACATGAACACGCTGAATGATTTCCAGAACTAGGAGTAAATCTATATGTCTTAGACATTGAACTAAAATTAGTTCTTCCAAAATTTCTTTTACAACATTGATATCCAATGCCAGAAGTATATTTAGAAGCAATATATTTAACTATAATTTGAATGAAGTTATATTTACATTAGTTAACCTTTAATGATCATTTTTCAATTGCTCATTTGATATATTTAGTTCATTGTTCTCTTTAAGTACTTTAGCAATTTTCTCCCTTTCTACTCTATGTTCAGATTTAACAGTTTAGGTAACAGCATGTTGTTTCCTTAAAAACATGTATTTATATTTTAGTTCATTGAATTTCTCTTCAAGAATATTACATTACTCAAAAATTCCTTCATCACACATATATTTAGAGTCATTCTCATATACAAAATTTGAATAATTATGAACAAGAGATTCTACGGTTACCTCATATGTGTTTTTCATAAAACACATATCACCTTTTTTACCCTTTTCGTCATGTAAAAATTATGAGTCACGTGAATTATCCTCAGAAGCACTCCATGTTACTTTGAATGCATTTTTATACATTCTATCTTTGTCCTCATATTTGTTTTGTACTGGATCTTGGGACAGTCAGCCTTGATATTTCCTTTTCACATACATTCATTATAGATAATATCATTATACTTGTCACTTCATTTCCAATTGTTCTTCCAACTTCCTTTTTGATTATATATTCCATTAAAGATAGGCTTTATGAAAAATATCTTCTTATTGTAAAATCTTGTAAACCATCTGGATAATTGATCCATCTCCTTACCACTGTCAGGTGATGACATATAACTACTGAAACATTCTTCAGATACATCTACATTCCCTTTTTCTTTTTGTTTAGAGGTGGTGGTCTTGAACGCAAAATATTTTCTATTGGGTGCATCATCCTCTTCCTTTTAGAATTTCAATTCCTCTTCATACATTATCAGTTTTCCAATGAGTTCTTTTACAATTTTCTTGTGGATGTCCCATGAATCTCTTATAGAGACAGAGGTGCCTCTCCAACTGTCTAGTAGGCATCTGAGAATCCTCATGATTTTTTATTTTTTAGTGACTTCTCTTCCAAGATAAATCATTTTGATGACAATTTCGTTGAACCTGAGATACATGTCACAAATATGTTCATCAAGATTCACATTAATTTTTTCATACCTAATAGAATAAGTATTAATTCTCATCTCATTCACACTATATGTTCCTTCAATTGTAACAGACAAGGTTTCCCAAATTTCATGGGTATTTTAAATGCAGAGATCCTATTAAACTCCTCATCTCCTAAAGACTTGTATAAATCATTCATAGATTTGAAATTATTATTATAGGATATTTTGGTTTTTTCATCCCAAGTGATTCTATTAGTAGCAAGAATCTTATATTCATCAATAATTGAATATTATATTTAAAAGATCATACATTCTAAATGAATTTTCATTTTGATTTTCCATTGAGCATAATTGGTTCCATTTAATATTGGTGGTCTGTTTATTGTAGCACCTTCCAATCTATAATACATAATAAATAAATACTTTAAAAGAGGTATAAATTTATAATTAACTAAAATTTATAGATATTTAATGTAAAACTAAAATCACCAGTGAATGTGGTTAAAAACAGTCTTACTAAACAAACCACTAATACTAAAAGTTGTTCAGAGTAGAATACTGAAGAGAGGGGTGAATTGAGTATATATTATAAATCTATGTTTAAAATTTAATCTTAAAATGGTTTCCCAATAAATTTAAATACATCCTACTTAATCAAAGTTATAAGGCTATGGACATTTGACAGTTTATATAACTTCTCAAAAGATTGATTAATTATCCTTAATCATAATATCAACTATTAACATTACTTTTGAAGATATTTTCATAAGGAAAAAATTTATAATATATTTCCAAGATTAACTATCAATGTAGATTATCAGATTTTTGAATAAAATAGTAAAATAGAGAAAAATAAAATAAACAGAACAATAGATATAAAACAAGTGGTTCAATCTAAAGCAAAGACCAAATCCAATACACATGGTCATCTTTTACCACCAAGAAGTTTATATAAATAAACATTATCCACATACTAGATTAGGGTTAAAAATAGTAAAAAAGAATGTTCATGTCACAAGACCTCTTGCACATTTCTTCATGGGTATGAACTATTTGGTCACATAGGGACCTATTCCACAATAATTCATAGGAGTAAAAAATAGTAAACAATATGTAAGAGAAAGGATATCTGGTATCCATTAGTTTGATGCGGTAGATAGTGCGTGTTTTTTTACATACACATAAATGCATAGAAAGATAAAAAATAATACACAACAGAGCATAAATGATGAGAAAAGGTTAGAAGTGCTCTGAGTGTTAGTCTATGCCACTCTGGACTTCTGGGATGAAGCATATGTAGAAATTGAGTCATCTGGCAGAAAACAGAGTATCGTATGTCAGCTAGATCTAGATCATGTTCTTCATGGAGTAGATAGTACAGAATTGTTCTCGACTCTAGGATTCGAGTTTTCTTCGATTGTTCTTCACTAGTATCTTGTTGCATAAATGATCGTACTACATTTTTATCATGCACAAATAAGTTTTTCAGTTAGCACAATTGTCACCATAGTCACCACGGTCACTCCATTTTTTTATGGACACATTGTTCTTTTTCTTCTTGGAATGGACATGTTAGAGACTACATAATGCATGTATTTGGAACCCCATACATCATACTATCAGGTGACATGTCAACAAAGATACATTAATTATGTCAATGCATTTAAATATTCAAATATGATTGAGAGAAATTAAATTGAAAAACGATAATACTAATTAAGAGATTGTGTCTCCATTAAATTGTGTCTCCTTGAAATGGTGTCTCTATGAAATGGTGTCTCCATTAAATAGTGTTAGGATCATGGTGTTAGGTCATATTGTCTGGATGGTTATGGTGTCTGAATGGTCACAGTGTCTGGATGGTCATGGTGTCGGGATGGTCACACTGTCTGGATGGTCACAATGTCTGGATAGAGATAGTGTAGGGATGGTCACGGTGTTTGGATGGTCACGGTGTTTGGAAGGTCATGCTATCTAGATGGTCACGATGTCTGGATGGTTACGGTGTCTGACAGTGACTGGCTGGTCATATTTTCTAGATGGTAACAATGTATGGATGGTTGGAGTGTCTTGATGGTCATGGTGTCTAGATAGTTACGATGTCTAGATTGGCATGGTGTCTGGGTCATTTTCTAAAAAAATACAAATGATGGCAGACTCACGGGTTCTTCGACTTAACCAAATATCTGTACACAGACCTAAATAATGATATTAATAGAATAAATTAAACTAAATAATTTATTAGATAATTTCATTAGAAAATTAGTTTACAACAATTATTTACGTCATAAACAAACTAATCATCTATACCGAAGATTTTAGATAGATTAAAAAGGATTAAAAATCTTTACAAAATGTATATGATTTCTGATCATTATGACATGATTAAGACATGAAGAGTCAAAAAAAATTATAGGGCCCATCCTAAAGGATTCACAACAAGAAATTTTAGGGGATTTCAATAAGCAATACAAAAAATATATCTGTAAAACATCATGAAATTGATGAATGACATGAAAAAATTAGACTGTATTTAATTTGTGTGAAACCACTAAAAATTTTAATCATGAGCTCATCCCAATATTCCACTTCATGTACAGAAGGTCTCATCTAGATCCAACCCCCTCTCCAAAGGATTCATGAATCTTCCAAATTTGGTGACTATTTTGATCTTCTTTTGTCTAATTGGTGGAATAGAGGTAGTCAATCGACACCACTTTATTCATTTCCTGGTTCATCTTTCTATCATTGATGGTGTTTTCATGAGAGTTGGTTCACCCTATTTTTAGGGTGTATTTATGTTTCATCATGTTCTCATTAACCAGATCAATTCAATCATTGATATTATATTATTGATGTATCTGATGCATGAGTTAGGTGGTCTATTTATTTTTATCTCAAATGTATCATCATCTTTAATTTGTGATGTTTTTCATTATGCTAGTATTTCTATGTGACTCCTTTAAAATAATAAATTATTTATGTATAACCTAATGCCCAAATTTTGGAATCTTTAATATCAATACAACATTATGGATGGTGATAGACATAATGTTTTTCAATAACCACATGAAATTTTTTGTTGAATTCCTTTATTAAATTAATATTTTTCTTATAAAACCCATCATTAAGGTGACCTGTATTCAAAAATGTATGCTGTTATTTAATTGGACTGTTGAGGCATTTGACATCCCCACATTTTTACCCCACCTAGTGACCAAGATACCTCCTTTGTAGTTATGGAATGATTATTCTGGAATAAAATTTTCATTTTGTTTTATGGAATGAATGATATCATGGAATATATTATAAAATTTCATTTTTGGTGTTCCCTTTTCAGGGAATTCCAACTGGGCTTAATTAATTTATTAAATTCACAGAATACCATCATATTGGAAAAAAAACCATTTAAAAAATGAAATGAAATATTAATGGGAATGACCCCCTTTAGTATATTTGTAATGGGTTTTGGAATTCTTACTAAATGGCCAATATTATCTTTAATAATTATAATGATTAATGGGATATTCTCTCTTTTATAGGAATAGTTATGAATTGGCATGTTTATGAACATGGTATCCATTACATTTGAACAAAAATAAACAAATGAATCAAGAATTCATTGATCTATACATGGTTTCCACATAGAGAAATACCTTCGAATTTCCTATATGGTGTTATGACTACATTATTCTTATAGTAACACATGAGTTTCCTTTATATGGAATAATAAGAACTGGTTCGTATTTTAACTGTTTCATATTACACTATGAGAGATACATCAAATTACTTGGATGTGATCACTCAACATTTTCTATTCCTTCTTATGAGTGATAAATGTTCCTTATGAGAGACCCTGTATATGTGATAACTGGTTAGATTGTTACACCAGGCCACAATTGAATTTTTTTTACCATTTTGAGATACCATGGAAGAACTCTTAGGGTTTTAATTCGAACAATTTCAATACTTATTCATGGAATTCCATCAATGGATCATCTTGTATGGACTTTTATGGTGATGGGTATTAATAGTCCCCCTTTAGTGATACTTTGGATACCATTTATGGATCACTTCATATGGGATTAGGGTTCCACTTAATAAATTCAAATAACAACATAGATATTAAATAATAACATTACATATTCATTTTCCAGTGACTCATCCACCATGAAAAAATCACATTTGGGGGGGTTTAGTCCATATATTTACACTTTTTGTGATTAATTTTTATTTAACTCAAATATATATCTACATTGGATTCTATCCTTTTATCAATCGTGGATTAGGCTGATGTAGTTTTTGTTTGTATGGTATCCCATGATTATCCCATCCAGATGTATTTCGTTATTTTTTAACATTAATTTATTAGGTTCCTCGACAAAAATGAGTATAATAACCAAATACTGTGTTAAGATTTAGAATAATTTAGTGGTGGTTTAATTAGTATATCACACACCCTTGTTGGTCATCAATTTCAATAGTGAACTCTATCGGAATTCATGATTATAATTCCATTGGATTATTAATCTATTTTAATTCTAGTACCTACTATTTAGGAGTATATGACTGGTCCAATAATTAATATTTTCATGGAGTTATCCATAGGATAATTTTATTATTTTTTATTTATGTATTATATTAAAATTCATGTGGTGTCAGTTATTTTTATACCTATTTCATCTTATGGACATGTATGCATATTCATACATTTCTCATGGACACTTTTATTCTGTTATTATATTTATCTTCCACTAATCTATCATTTATTTATATTTCCTATGTCATTTATTGATATATTTATTATCTCTTATACCTCTATTCTACTCTAATCATAAATGCATAGTCTCCAAATCATACCATTATTTGACCCTTTCTGCTGGATAGAGGCCTCTAGCGTCTGGTGAGGCTCACTTGAGTCTATGTGCTGATCGGTTCGGAAAATGGTTTAATAGTCAATCAAAACAGGATGTTACAAATTGGTATTAGAACTATTCATTTTTCATTGTATTAATATTTTGGGATGTTATATAGGATACTATGAATGTCTTACTTCTTGGTAAATAATGTCGGATTAGACCGATCAACCAACCCACATGGAAAAGTCCATGTGTCCAAGGGTTGGATTATTGATCATGTCAATCATCATTACAAATGAATGTGATTTCACCTTGAGTTATTTGATAAAATTTAATAGCTTATTGATTTTTAATTTTTAATGTCGCTATCCCTGGCTCCATATGCAAAGGAATTTATAATACAAACAGCATTATAGACACATTGAGACTAAAATTCCATGTGTATATTGTTCCCTATAGATTTCAATTCTAGGTTGTTTGATTGGCAATAAAAAATATGATATTTAATCAGTATAACACATGGGATTCACATCTAAAAGGTAAATTGATAAGAAATACCAAATATCCAAAAAAGGATAATACCCTCAAATAAATATAACCTAATTCACACTGATGTGTGTTATACCATTAAGGTTTCCATAATGCACGATTATAAATATCTGTTTTTAGTGATGAATATAGTATAATGGGATGTATCATTTTATTGGAAAAATTTTGTTAATTGATCATATCAACTATTTAAAAATATTATATGGAATTTAAACCATAAAAATGATCAACACATTATAATTAGAAAACAATATTGATTACACGTCTAATATGGGGGATAGTTGCAAAGAAAATCATGGTAAAAATAATTTTGTCTCACCGTTGATAAAAAAGTAGTAAAATATATTGTTGAAAGGATGAACTCTGTGGAAAACAACTGGTAAAAACATTTATCATCGTGATTGGAATCCCTTATCGCTATTAAAAGCAAAAATAATTTGATTTAGTCTTCATAAAAATTCAATATATATAATGAGTCCCAAAGAGATGAACAAATTAAATAAAATATGGAATGGGAGGATGTTCTCACTAAGACATATTAAGGGGCTATGGAGTAAATAAATAATACAACACAATTTTTTTAATTCAATTTGAATATATAGATGTTGATGATGAATGTATATTTTGGGAAACTTATTTTTGAATGAATACTACATGTGTTTTATTAATAGGTTCACTAACATTTTAGAAATAAATGATGTTATAGTTATTAGAGAAAATGTTGGAAATAAATCTGGATTTAAAATTTGGGTGGAACATCTGAAAAATAAAATAATGATGATATTGGTAAAAAAAATTAGAGGATCATAATTATTTTTTGAAGTACATTCTTAGGATGAACTGGTGGATGATGCTTATACTAAATATAATCCACGAGAAATAAAAAGGATAAATATACATGATGATATCAATGAAAAAAAATATTATTGGCGATAAATCAACTCCCATTAAAACTCATATGATGAATAATTTAATGTCTACATCTCAATTATATCTAAATGATTGATATTGATTTATGAATGAAGAAAAAATCATGTCATGGTTCAATGATATAAATGAGTAGTTAGATTAAATTGAATGGAATACATCTAGGGAGCTTAAAAAGATACCAATAGATCACAACATCATTGGAATTATGTTTGTGTATAAAACTAAACATGATATTAAAATAAAAAATATTTAAAATATGGAATAGTTGGTTATAAATAACTATGAATATGTCAATGGAGTTAATGTGTGAAAAAAATTAACATTAGTGGTTAGAATAAAGTTATTATGACTCATTAGAGTAGTTTATTTCCAAATAAATTTAAATTCATTTCAAATATATGTTAGAAACATGATCCTTATTTTAGTGTTCAAGGATGGACTGTATATAGAAAAACCATTAGGTTTTGGATTAGTGATAATTAATAAATGTTTTTCGGGTTAAAAATGGATTTTATAGAATTATAAAAGTTTTTATAGATTTATAGGACAAATTGGAGGCTTTATTTATGAGGATTGAATTTTTAATAGGCAGTTTATATGATAATGTGTATTTCAAGTAAGAGCAAGTCATTGTGCTTGTTAATATTGAATAAATCATATTTGGTAGTATTAAAATAATATAATTGGATGCTTTCACATGGATAATTATTTTAGTGTTTTAAATTTCTACGATCGTATAGATCAAATGTTTTACTAGGATTTAGGTATATCAAAAGGAGTGATAAAATTTTCTCAAAAGATGAATATTAAAGGGAATAGATGAATAGTTTTAAATTACATGATTGTAAAATAATTTCACTACTAATTAAAGTTGAAATCAATCTTTTGAATCGTGAAGATGTAAAATTATTTAGTTTCACACCATAGCTAATGATGATTGGAATTCTATTTTATGTTATAGTAATAACAATGAATATTTTTTATTCCATGTTCATGGATGATCTCATTCAATTTTATCACAAATAAGAACATCGTATAAGTGAAATGAACCAAGAGGTATATTTGGGGTATATTAAATTGTATTTTTGTATTTCATGTAGGAAATAATATATTTTTGTATGACTATTAGGAATTCTATTAGGATGTAGATATTGTGGATATCAAATATACAAGTGGAGGAGCAATATTTATAAGGGAAAAATCCATTGGATGGATTATGAAAAATGGAATGTTTTTGTATGTTAGTATGAATGAAGTTGAATATTTCTTTGCCATAATTGTTTCAACACAACTATTATATATAAAAAACATGAGAGTTATGATGTAGAAGTGAATTTTACTATAGATTTACACTGTGAAAGAATGAGTAAAAATTATTTAATTAAGAAGCTGGTACAATACATATGAAGAAATTATTATAATATATGATATCAATTTTTTAATAATAATGTGGATTAAATAATCATCATCATGAATAATATTGGAATAAATAAGTAAGTGGTTGAAATATTCACAAAACCACTCTCCATGACATCATTTGAGTATCATCTTTTGTATTTTGGTTTTCAACTACTTCTGGAGGCTTCAGTAGGACTGGGAATTAACCTCTTAAAATATGAATCTAATGAAAAAATGGTCAGATTGATTTTTTTAGTTTACCAACCTTTGGGTTTAATTTGAAAGTGGGGTAAATGTAATTCAAATATGGATTTTAAACCTAAAACATGGATTTATAATCTCGGGTAATCCTACCTCTGAGGGTGTTTTTTGATATATTTTAGGAAAAGAACATCATACTAGACTTTCTAGTTTAATTAATAAATGTTTTGTGATGTAATTCTTATATATTCATAAAATTCTCCAATGATATATTATTTTTCAACACTATGTATGGATTTTTTATCCATTGAGTGATTAATGGGTTATTTTATATCATTTATACTTCTATAGTTTAATTTCGTAACCAAATACCTTTGGATAATCACAAGCCCAAAGAGGTCGAATTTTGGAACCAAGGCTATCATTAGTTTTATTATTTTGTTGATATAGAATAATTATGTAACCAGGGGTTTAATTGTTCATTTTATCATCAATAAATGATATAATCAATTATATTATGAATTATCTTTGATATAATAAGTTTTTATGATACATGGAGAAAATTTGGAATAGATCAAATGATTCCTCATGTGGTCTCTGCTAAAATTAACATGATCATGGAAGACTATTATTGTTCATACAACTAAAATATGTTTGTTGAGATTAATAAATAATTATTTAATAGTATCATTGGTTTATTAAGTGTTATTAATATTATAATACGGTTATAAGAGAGTAAATCAAGTTTTTAGGGTATATGATGCACAACAGGTGTGAATAAAAATAAATAAAAGAATCTTCTGCTAGAATAATATTTGATCTTGAAGGAGTACACCATGACATAATAAATTCTATAAGGACTAAAACATTTATATATTAAGATAAATTTTTGAATGTTGTAGACTTGGTTATGTGAAAATTGGAGCAATCACACAATAATAAATGATATTTTATGGTGAATAAAATAGTAGACTTTCTCTAATGACCCCCATGGATTATTTTTATTGATCTAGAAGATACAGACTGATTATATCACGTCATGATCATAATGGATATTTCATGGAGGATAAATTTCTATATAATAACTTGAATACATCTAATATTTAGAATTAATAATTCGCATCACAACTATACAACCACATTATCACTGGATTAATTTTTTATGGTATTTATGATGTTTAAAATGAAATATTCCAGGAATATAAATAGTTTCTTCAATCAGGATTTTATGGAACTAAATATTTATCAACATTTTTACAATGGAAGATATAATCATTTAATAAACTATAATATTTGATGATCATTTAACTATAATAACACAGTCCACTACATGATGTTGTTAAATATTGAAAGATTCCGAAATTCGAATCCATATCATATTTTATGGGACATGTATGGATATTGGGTAACATAATATCAATATAATGAGTCATTCAAAGTCCCCATTAATGCATAGAATGTGAAATATAAGTGGATAATTTTTTTTAGAGGTTTGAACCCTAGATATTATGGATATCAAAGGGGTGATATAAGTACACTTTAAGAGAGTGGATTGAATCTTAAGGTCATTTTAAAAGAGCCACTTCCATTTTTGAGGAATTTGTTTAAAATATAATGTTTACAAGATTATATAATGTGAAATAAAAACCCTTAATTTGTTTGTGTTTATCTCTTATGAATAGTTCAGATACGAAACAATGAAGTTTAATATAGTTCAACAGACTCTCCTTTCAGGTAATGATTATGTATGGAGAAATATGGTTTGATTATCAGAATGAAAATTAGTCCTTACAAAATCATGTAATCATATAATGGAAGTGGTGATATCCCCTTGAACACAAAAACAAGATTAGTTTATTCTATTTGATGTGTCCATTATTTTTAAGTAGGTGAAATATTTATACCCTACCATTTATTTTTTATATCAAAACATTGTATGTTCAAGGTAAAAATATTTTTAAGGTGTTCATTCCTATGAAATAATTAGATTCAGTCAAAGACGAGGAAAACATAAAACCCTAATTTACCCCAACCTCATAGGGTATAATTTTACATGTGGTTACAAAAATAATCAACATATTAACTTATTAGGATTAAATATTTTCACTAGATAAAATAGGTTTTCTTCGTGTTTCTGTCTACAATTTACGAAGTATAAAAGAATCTCATAACTTTTAAGAGAGTTATCAAACCTCAATTCACGTAAAATGACATGTTTAGTGGGAGAATTGAAACTGTCCTTTAAATAAAAATGAAAAAATGGTTATGTTTACAAAAATAAATTGCTAGAAAAAAGTAATGGTTTCAAAGTGTGATATCAGTTTTAATTAAAATAATAGTGAAAAATGGTTGTTTTTACTCATATAAATTGTTGGAAGACATTAATGGTTTCATATTATGTTATCAGTTACATAACATAGGATTCATGGGAGAATTTTTTAAATTATGTAATAATCATATAGGAAAACATTCTAGGATTAAACTAATCATGTTTCTGTGAAACCTATATAGGATATACATATTATATAACATAAAAATTCCCCACAAGCCACATTGTTTATTAAATTATTCATCATTTTTTTTCAATTTAGTGATCACTCAACTAGAAAATAGATAATATGATATTTTATAATATAGAATAATGATGATGGATTCCAACTGGTGATCTTTTCATGATGGAATGTAATACCTACTAATATACCTATTTCATGCCTACATGGTAAACATATTAATGAAAAAAATGATACATTGAAATTGAAGGAGGAAAATATTGATAATGTTGATGGGGATAGTCCATTCTTGATATAAATTAATAAATTAAATTGGTGCCTCAATAAAATGGGACATATAAAAATGTTAGGTTATTTTCTATTAAAAATAGATTCCTAATTCTCTCATATATATAAAATAGCGGGCGTATTAAAATTCCTTTACTAAAATAAGTTTCCCACAACACTACTTATTTACATTATTATGTTAAGGAAAATATATATATATTGAGACTTATCCAGTAAAGGGAGGGTGATTCTGCTAATCTAGATGCACATTTACTAGGAGGTATAAGGGTTCACTACAATGAAGGTGGCATCAATAAACACATTATAAATAGTTTTATAAGTATCCAGGTTTATGTGGAGAATGTGTTTCTTAATAATATATCGTTCAATATTCAGAACATTCAAAACTACATTCATATTTAATTTTCTTATAAATATACATTCAAGGAAGTTAAAAACCTTGGTTTAGAGAGAACTATAAATGTGCAATGTAATGGATCATTATTTATCACACTATTACTTTTTTAATTTTTGGTGTCATGAGTTCTTTATAGGAGGCATGAATGGGTTCAAAGGTGGATAGAGGTTTTGGAGGGAAGTAGTGGGATGTTCTCATCATGAAAGGGGTTCATGATGTGAATTGGTGATTTACGTCTTCTATATCTGGCCAGTTCATGGATTGTATGAAGATGAGGGGGAACATGGGAAATTGATTAATTAATTGAAATTAATTCAAATAAAGTAATAAAATAAAGGGGGGGGGGAAATGTGATTTAAAATGGAATATTGATTTTCATAAAACCTGATGAAATTAACATTATTAATGTATTATATTGTGTGATATTTTGGTGTTATGAGTTTTATATATGGATTTTGGAAAAACCCATCCTCAAATAGCCATACTACATTTCAGTCTTTTTAGAAAACCCCTAGGGGGAACTCAAAATATTTTCATCCCTCTTCCTCCAACTCCAATCCATCTATTCTAGTGGATGCATATTGGCAATCAGTGGTAATCCCTTATCAACATTATTGTTTTTTCATCCATTATTATCTAATAATATGTTTTAGTGGTGTGGTTTTGGATTAGGATATCAGTAGGAATGTTTTTTTTTGTAAAACGTTGGGTGCTTTAGGTTGGTCCATTTATTTTTTTATGTAGATATGGTTAGAAGGAATTTCTTACTCACCATGTGGTGCATGGTGAGTTGTAAAAGCATTATTGGGGTAGGTATTTGCATTATTTTTTTGTATCATGATGGAGGGGTTTTATCTTTTTATTTTAAGGGGTATGGTTGTTCATTTTTTATTTAATGAAAAATAATTAGCATATTGAAATTAAGGTGGAAAGGGTAATGATTCCCATTTTATTAAAGCTCTGATATTTTTGTAATTTTATTATATAGTTGGAATTCTTAACTAAAAATTAAATTTATTGGGGTATTTCATTACATTAGTTTTCTATGTTTTGTAGAGACCTTTTTGTGTTATACTTTTGATATCACCCTAAAATCAATATTCACTAACCATTTATATTTGATTAATAAAAAAATTTGTATTGTATTATTGTATTATGTGATAATTCTCCTAAAATCCTGTTTAATATTATAAAAACCCCTTTGTGAATATGTAAATTTATATTTTATAATTTTTGATGTGTCTTCATGTTATGGGGAATTTATGAGTATTTGTGATGTGTTGTGGGATGATGTGTGGTTTTCATGGAAATGATATTGAGGCTATGAGGAGATTGTTTTTTGGTCATTTTACTAGGGAAGTGAGGTGGTGATTTTTTTAGTTGTTCTTGTGGGGATGTGAAGGGATGGTTTAATGGGAATGATGATATGCTTGTGATGTGTGGTTTGTTATACTATAATCTAAGGTAGTCACAGAATAATTATTTGAAAATTATTTAAATGGTAGGGGTTGAGTTCGTTTAATTGAATTGGAATGACTAATGATAAAATAAATTATGGTATGTGTCGTAAATTTTTTTTAAATAGTGAAAAAAATGGGATGAATAATAGAATTGATAAGTGTTGTGAGATGTGTATTTTGGTCTATTTGGGGTTATGAATTTAGAGTTGTAAATGAAAGTGGGAAAGTTGATAGTTGGTTATTTTTTTATTTTGAAACGATAGGTTGGTATTTTGTGTGGCTATATGTATGTACTTGTGAATTCCATGGGATATCTATATTCCCCGCAGCTGCATTGAAAACTATGTTTGAACAACCATATTTTCATTTAGGGGTTTTTTATAATGTCTCGGTGATGATGATGGATATATGGAAACCCATTATTTCATTTTCTCTCTTCCAAGTGAGTAGATATGAATAGGAAATTATGGTCATAAGTTTGATAGTTAATTATGTTATGGCCCAGTTATTTTCACGTGATTTGTGATATGAACATGCCAATGGGTGATGGCCTATGTCTTTTGGATAAGATATGATATTTCTGTGATGTGGATGGATTATGGTGCATATAATTTTGATTATAAGTAATATTTGAGGTTGATTTCCTTCTAGACTATGATACCATAAGAATGAATTTACGGTTTTCATATCCTAGACAATGTATCTATGGGAGAGATGAGATGTGTTTTTTTATGGGGTGTGACCCAGGTGTCTACATGTGTGATGTTATGTCACTGCGAACTGAATATGTGTCATATTTTATCCATAAGATATGGTAGTTATAATACATATTATGTTGGGGATGTGTGCCTCAAATGAGTTGGAATGTGGAATGGGGTACATTTTATCAATATTCATATTCTTATAATATTATTCCTAGCTTACATTATTTTGAGAGACTTGTTTGATGAGTTTGGGATGGATATTTGACATGTTTTTATGATGTTGGTTTTTCTATTTTGTCATAGGTGAATTAGTATGATTTCTTTAACATGGGAATGATAAAGTTTTTTTATTAAAGAGAATACTTATATACTCACCTAATTAATATAAACTAATCTTTATGTTTCATGTAGGATTGTTTTGATTATATTGGATTGTACTAGATCAAAACTCTATGGACTATTTTTGTTTCACAACTTATTTTTTTCGTTTGGTTATCTACTTTTGAATACTTTTATCTATACCTGATTCATTTAAACATGCATTGTAGGACAGTTTTGGTTTATTTTATATAATCTCCTCTATTTTTTGTGTATGATTTATATTATGTTTAAATCCAATATTATAATAGAGGGTAGTACCTTCACTTTCATAATACTTGTATACCTACAATGGTAATCTCTAACCCCAGGACTACTAGAGGTGGGACTCAGGGGTATTTATCATTATGTCATCATTGTATTATCTATCTCTATAGTTGGTCTTGATATAGTGGTATCATAGGTTATGTTGGAGAGATAGGATGAAATTTGGAATTAGTAATACTGATGATTCCATGGTTTACAATAGAAATAGTTCCAATTTAACTCATTATGTGACATATGCCAGATAGTCTACCTAGGACATTTGATTTTGGGGCCCCCTATCATCTGGTTAATGGAAACTAAGATTATTTAATGTCCAATCATGGTGGAAATGATTTTAGGGAAGAGATCATGGAGTGTTATATAGGTCATAAGAAATTTTTTTCCTATTTCAGTTGGGACTTATGGGAGGGAGAAAATAATGATGGTCAATTAAAATCACTCTAAAAATTCCATAATATTATGATAAGGAAATTATTGTTTTATTTTCAGTTCTGTCTCATAGATTTCATCATCAAGAGGCTCATGAATATGAGATCAAGCAACCGGATCCGATTAATCACCATTGGGTTGATCTAGAAAAGGGCTAGGAGGCACAATAGAGCGTGTTTCATACATTTCAGTGGAAGTATTTGGGTAACTATATGGATAGTGTTTCATATTCGGAGACTAGGATATGGATGGAGTATCTCTAGACTACATTTACTTTGATCATTAAATTAATGATATGTTGGATCCCTTCAAATGTTAGTCAAACGTGGAGAGTTGAGTGTTAGTGGAGGATGAAAAATTTAGGTGAGTAGAAGGCCCTAAATGATTCATGGGTAAAATTTTAGAAAGATATCTAGTAATTTTCCATTCATCAACCATGAAGGAAGTGAAATTTAATGTTCATCATTCTCTTGATTATGGGTGTATGACAACGCAATAGTTCGGAATCAAGTTAATAGTCCTATTATTTTCCCCAGATCATTTTTCAGATGAAGAGTATCATATGTGACATCTTATGGATACACTCCACCCTTCTATCTAGGTTTTATTTACTCCATTTATGTTTCCAACATATCTATAGGATTATAAGAAGGTAGAGGTGATTGAGAAGATACACCAAAGAGGAGGTCTACCATGAGAGGGGAATCATCATGGTCCCTTGAAGAGTAGGGTTATCAGTGATAGGTCCAAGGAACCAATACCATTGAGGTTTTTTCTATCATGGATTCGACCTCAGCTGCTTCGCTATCCATATTCTGGGTACACTGGCTTCTATATTTCCTAGTCATATTAGACATATTTTTTTGGGTATGGGGTTTGTGGACATCACAAGAATCAATTACTAATGGTTCATATATCTCATTTCCTTAAAGGAAGATATCTTCAATTCTGGCCTTAGTAATTGATTGTAGTTAAAACATTTTAGTAGTAAAGAAGATTTATTAAGCTCCTATGAGGGGATATGTATTGGGTAAAGGTTGACATCATAATATTCCTCATGTTTAGATACCTTCACCTGAGTGTAGTTATGGAGGTGGTCATTTTCAGAAAGAAGATGATCTATGCATGTTATGTTTCTCTTAGTATAGGTACTATTTCAAGAGGGGCCATAAATTATTCATAGTATAATTAGTTTTTTTTTCAAAAAAAAAATTCCTTTGTTTTATTAAGGATACGTTCACTCCACTCTTTCACCCAATCTAGTGTGTTCTCTAGGATTAATCATATAGAGGCTTCATGTTCCGTTGGTGTTGACTATGTAATTCGAAGGCCATACCAATTATTTGAAATGTTCCAGGGTTATTAACTATAAATAGGTTTACATTAGTAATGTGGGGATATTTTCATGAAATATATGTATCTATAAGATGTCATCCAAGGAATATGTTTCTTGTATTATGTACTTGTTGTTATCGAATACTTATTGAGGATATCCATTTTCTCAGATGATTATAGTTGGAATGTGGTTTATCTAGGTGGTTAGGGTTGTCAGTTGGGATGTACGAATACAAATTCCCTTAATTATTTGAATTTTCTATGGAATCATAGGATTCTAGGATAGTGGGGGTCCCACTAGTTGATGGTGTGTTTCTATATTTTTTATCTAAAGGAAGTTTATATGTTTCCTCATCAACATGATGATTAGTTTAGGATAAACATTTATCCTGGTGCTTCCCTGATTTGGATTGATCTTTATCACATTGATCCTTATGAGTTTTGGTTGTTGAGTATTTAGATAAACTTTTTTAAGTAAAATGGTTTCATCTAGACTAATTTTTTGTTTTGTGTGATCTATAGTTGTTCACCAAGAAGGGGGTTGGTATTCTAATGTTCTTTGTAGACTATAAAAGGTCAAATCATATGAAAATCAAGAACTATTAAGATCTTCTATGGATATATGATTTTTTAAACTAGTTGAGTGGGGAGATTTTATTTTCTATGATAGATCTGCAGGCCATATATTAGTAGTTGTGCGTGATGGAGTGAGATATCTAATGGCTAACTTAAAATTCTAGTATTGGAACCTCTAGTTTTCAGTCATTTCATTCGATGTCACAAACATATAAAAGGTGTTCATGTGACTTATGAACTCTATGAACTATCACTTAATGGTCCAATTTTTATTTGAGTTCATAGTTGACAAACTAATCTACCTGAAGTCAATGTAGTAGCATTTTGATCATCTCAATGTTTTTTGGAATGTTATTTAACTCCACCAGATCTATGCAATGTTTTCTAATGGATGTTTTGTAAATGAGAGTTTAATTTCCTAGGGAATGTGGTTTCTGTACATTTTCTAGTAGTATTCCCATCATGATTCAAGGGAGTTTTTTATTAGGATATACCATAGAATGTGGAATAGATTGTCACTTTTCATATTCTTATAGTTATTATCAGACAATTCTTCCCAATATACCTCAATATGCATCCCCATTGAAATCATTAACAAGTAATTTCTATGATTTTCTATAGAATGATCAGTGACATGTAGTGTTTAGATTCCAAAATGTGATTTATTTTATAATCCGACACTTTAATTTCCTATATAAGATGTGATGTTCGATATGTTATGCGACTCTTCAAGTTGTATTTGGAGGAATATTGATTCATAATAGGATGATTATCTCTTTTGGTTCTAGGAGGTTCCATACCCTTGACTGTAATTATACTACCCATGATCTAGAGATATCATTAGTTGTGTTATATTGAATTTTTAATATCATTTCCTTATTAGTGAGTGATTTTTGGTCTTTATTAATTGCAGTATATTGAGGTTTATCTTTCCTCAACATAATCTAAATTTTCAATAGTGGTGGTAAATATAGTTTCATAATGATTATGAAGTTGATATCTCACAAACAACATTATATGGGAATGTTTTGGTAAATGCTTTGAGGTAAAATCCATGGAAGGATTTTTTTTAGGGGTCTAGGGATGTTTGGAATGAAATAGAGGATTTGGGGGCCTTGCTCATAGATTCAAGGGTGGTTGATGGTAAAGGATTTTTTTATAGATGATGGTGGATTATTCTCTAATTTTGTAGGTGGAACAGTCTCAGTAGTGATACTGAGAGGAAAAAGTGATGTGAGCTAAACATATCCAAAGGGGTGCTCCAGAGGGATGGTGGTGGATGATTTCATGGTGAGGTATAAGATTTATCATCTGGTAGAAGCCAAGCATCATGTCCCTCATGGCTTGTTGTAGCCATTGGATGTTACTGAGTAAATATATGATTAAATATTAATGTATTTCATAATTGTTTTCTCCCCTATTTAGGAATTTTGTGATGTTATATAAATAATCATGGATCAGTTGATGAAATTGTCCCACAAATTTGCGATCATAGAGTTGGGTGTAATAGATTGTTTGGATAAGATGTATGTTGATGAGTTGGTGTGGTTCCATGGAGTTCCATGTTCCATTGTCTCATATCAAGATTCTTGTTTTAGCTTCCTGGTCTTAATGGGGTGTCAGTATGTTTTCGAAACATTCTTCTTCCTTATCATTTCTCAGAATCTTTAGATAGATGAAAAGATAGAGGAAACCATAATAACCTTGGAGGAAATGTCATGAGAAGGAAACACATACATTAGTTGATCAAGGGAATAACACTTACCCTTGCTTATTTTTTCTTATAATTACAAATATCAACCATCCATCAGCCTTCCCTAATTGGATGCACTGTATGGGTGACCATGTGGTTCTCCATTATTTTGGGCATTGGTTTAGTAGGTAACAGTTTTTGGTCCTGATATGGTGAAGATCACAACATATAGGGTCAATTTTGTTCATATGTGGATAAAAGCATCATTGGAGTAGAAAAGGTCTTATATTGATTGCAGGAGGATGCCATTGGAGTTTTTGGTTTGGTGCCACGTTTTATAAAATGTTTCCCATCGAAATGGGTAGTTGATGATTGGTTGGGGGAAATATTATTCACATATTGTTTAATCCAATTTATGTTTATGTGGAGTGTTATTTAGGCCATTTATTAGTTGGAATTTCCACTATGAATATGGAGGATCCAAGACATCTTCCATGTCTCTTATCATTATCAGTATCTTCACAATGACTCCCAAGTCATTTAATGGGGAGAGATGGATAATGATGATGATTTTACATTCCCGGTGCATCTAGTATTGATGTAGGTTCATCGATAGAATGAGTAGTGTTGGAGTAACATTCCATTTTCGCATTTGTTCTGGATTCATCGTGTAATAGAAGATTTTACTTGGAATTGAGATACTTAGATGTTTGCCAAATAAAAAAATATTTTTTAGTTTTCATTTCCCTTTTTTCTTGTGATGTGATGTTTGGATCTTGTTGTATTATTATATTTTTTATTTTTTTGATAAATAATTGGTGCTAATGTTATAAAATATGAAATGAAGGGAACATGATTCCATATTGAGATTTATTATAATACATTATAGTTACACCCACATTTGTGAGACATTCCCATCTAGTGTAGATATTTTCTATACGAAGAGGATGCAATTACTTGATTCGTGTGTTTGGGGTTGTGTGGTTTGTCGTTTGTATAAGTTATTGGTTTAGGCAACATGGAAGATGAGATGTTCATGTTGTGGTTTTTTATTAGTGTGGTTTTGAAAAATGTGGATTTTTATGGTTGTGTAGTATTTTTCTGAGTGTATAAGTTGGAATTTTTGGATGGTGGTATCATTAAAGAGTAACTAGATCCTTGAGGGATATTTCACGGGGTGGATTTTAGGGACTCGTTTTCTTATAGGATTGGTTTTGGATTCTTGAGTGAAATAATCATTTTATTGGTGTCTAACATAATTTTTTATGGCTTATTATACCATTGCATTGATATTTTTTGGTGTCAGAGGTGTTTTTGGAGGTTTTTTAGGAGGATTCTTTGTGGGATGAGGAGCAACATAACTGCTATTTGAAATTCAATTTGTGAAAGTGGCACTTGTCATCAATTTGTTATTCATGGCTTGTATGGTAATCGAATTTCATGTATTTAATATGGCCAAGGGGAACCTTATGAATTGTATTTATATCATGAATTTAACTAATAATGTGTCACTATATAATGGATGAGGAAATGTGAATATTGATTGAAGTTAGTTTTGGGAAAATCTATTGAAATTTACATCATGGATAGATTACATGACCTGAAAGAGTTGAGTTCCTTGTTATAAACATGTTTTTTGTTGAATCCCTCATCATTCATTCATACCTATTTCCTATCACATCTTGGGTGAAAGGTAGGTGGATCTTAAGGGATTTCTATTCCCCTTACTCCTTTGATCTGTTGGATTCAGTGAATTCTTATTGGTGATTGATGGTTATCCCTTCCCTTATTCTAGTTTTTTTGTCCATTCATCACTAGGGGATCTACTTTAATGATGTGGGTTTGAATTGTTTTTTGTTTTTTGATGCATTTTTTATAACCCTTTATGAATTATAGGTTGATACATGGTTTTTTCAAGAGGTAGGTTTTTTCAGGATTTTCTTCTTCCACATTGAGTGTGTTGTGAGTTTGTAAATCATCTTTGCTCTTTGAAATTACATCTTTTATCTTTTTTTGTATTATGTGGGTGTGATTTCTTCGTGTTTCTCTATTAGGTATGTTCATTTTAGACTAATTAATTATAAAAGTGGTTATTGAAATTGATATTGGAAATGGTAATGTTTTTCTTGTTTTTACCACTCTGATTTTATTCGGATGTTTTGATTATAATGGAAAAATTTCCAAATAAAAATTGACGTCGTTAGGGGATTGTTTTCATAGGTTTACTATGTGGTGCATTTCCCATTTTCTGTGTATGAAAACCTATGACATTATTACACATTAATCCATGATTTAGTGTTGATGAAAACAAAAAATAAAACTCAAATGATTAAGAAATATTGTCTATTTGGTAATTAGGTACATTACATAACCAATTATAACATGGGGCCCCTAAAAATATTGAAAAAATCCTTTAAAAACCTCATTATATTCCATCATACATAAAATCGATAGGATAACCAGGGGACATGCATAAAAAGGGGTGACATATGAAGACCGTTAAGTGAATAAACATTCCATGACATGAAAAAAAAAATTATTTTATATAATTGTAATTTAAATGGGAAAATTATGGATGAGAAACATGAACATGGAAAATGAGGCATGATTAACTACAATAAACAAAAGTAAACAAGGAAATGTGGAAACATCTTAAAATAGGAAATCATAATCATTGAAAATGTCCCATTATAGATTAATATCACTCTCCAATCCCATTTATGATGTCTCATGAGACGTAACATTAACCAATGAATTGGAGATCTATATAACTCTAGGTGCATTGTTCACATTCATATCATTCACATGCATAAATTTTCCAAATAGATAATACAAAATGGAATCATTTTCATCATGTTTTCTTCCACAACCATGAAGTGTGTAATAAATTGGTGTATTTACTCAATAAATGATGTATATGATCAGAATGTTGAGCACCATTGATTGTAAATTGGTATGAGTAATCACTAAACTATTGTTTTGCATAAAAAACTGTAGGTATTTTTTGAAATCGTAATGCGGGAAGATAAATGTTCATAGGAGGGAATAATGAGAGTTCAATGGGGTATCCCTTCATTTATACATTATATGGAAAGTAAAGGGTGTGTGTGAGATCCTATCAAAACTTTTGAAATTGGAGTTATTATGCATAAACAAAATAAGATGATTAAATAAATAGAAGAATGAGAGTGTCCCTTACTCAATTTAATTAAATCAATGATATTGGTAAAGGAAAAAATTAGAGGGGATAAATTATCTATAATTATTATGAAATAAATTGGGTAGTGTAGGAATCATTATAATGTCATTCAAACCTAATCAATTGAATTCAAAATGTTAATTGTAATGAATTATCTTCCATGGAAAAGAAGAGAGAGAAATCTCTTACTAAGTTTTACATGGTATCAAATATGGTAAATTATATAATGAGAGGTGATAAATGACCTATCATTTTTATGATATAAATTTTAAATTTAAAGGATACTAATACGGTCCTAAAAACATAACCCATTTTATATTTCAAAGTATTATTACAAATAAGGTGCTTCCAATTAAATGAATAGGGAGAGGCCCTTTACTCAATTTTGGCATGATAGTATGTGTACATAAAGGATCATGGATGGGGTTAATGGGAGTTAAAGGGGTATATAATCACATGGAAATAAATTTTCCAGTAATATGGTGTTTTTAGAACATAACCAAAAAATAAAAAATGGATTTTAATAGGAATAACATAAAATAGGTTTTTAAATAAAAAAGAGAGAGGGATATCCCTTACCCTGAAAGAGTGATTCCACAAATATATTTAGGAGTTTCTTGAGATAATATCGTAACATTTGGTGGAATATAGAGAGGGTGGGTCAGATTAAATACATAATCCAAGATTTTTTATTAAATTGAATGGGGAACTCGGGTGGGTTTATATAGAAAAAGAGATTGATGTTATTATTTATTTTCCAAACATTAGTTTTTGACACCATATAAAAAAACCAAAATAACAAACCATAACATAGTTTTTCTTTTTTTATATTAAATAGTGGCAGATATAAATATTTTATAATGGTAGGGTCTGAAATTATTAATATAATAACCTTGCGAAGGTGGAAGTGGGTCATGTTTAAAAAGGAAATGATTTTTAAAACATAAAATATATTATCGTTTTTAGAGGATTCATAATGGATTTGAGAAAATAAGAAAATAATATAAAAAATAACATTATATAAATCTTTAGACATATATTTGTTCTTTTATACACTTTATATAATTTCTTATATCACTTTTGGGTCATTATAATTTTATAATACACACCTTATTCATATGCCATATTTAAATTTTATATGATAATTCAACTTTCTTAGAATATTATGAAAATTTATCCATTGCATAATTTTCAACTAATCAATCCAAATATAATATTTATTTTTTAAAAAATAATTTACATATATGAATTTGAACTTTTAAAATACAATTTATATTTATGGATATTTTTTGTTTTTTTACTACAACAGTTTTCAAACCATTATTGAAATTGATTTCCTCATAAAAAATTATATTATAATATTAAATTATCAATATTAATTATATAATAATACTTTATTATAAATTAATTTATTTAAAAAATAAATTAATTCATCAAAATGAATTTATGAATTAGAATTTTGTATTAAATAAAAATAATATTTTTGTTTTATCATATCAAAATATAATTTTTTTTTGAATTGATTACATTTATAATGTAGGAAACTAATTAATAAATAATATAATTAACTTATATAAAATAGATTATAAATACTCATAGTATTAGGGTTTATTTTTTTTAAAGTATTACTTAAATTTTTAATACCCTTAATTATCATCATTCCTTTTACCATGTTAATAAAATTTTACTAATGTTACTACTCATATTGACCAAAACCTATGGTGAAAATTTACATAATATTAATTAATATTATTATAATAATGTAATAAAATTTTTACAAATCAATCTGTATAGGTGGAAGGATATAATAAAGGTAGCAAGCGCAAGGGAAAGTGGTTTCCCAAAAAAATGATTTTTTCAAGGAAATGATTATTTTACATTAAATATAAATCTAGTAATATTTAGTATATTAATTTTAATATTAAATAATATATATATATATATATATACTATAAACATAATTTAAATCACTACCCATTTTGGTTTATTTTTTACTAATTAAGATGGAAAAATTCATTTTAAATTAGTTTTCAGATAAATGTGTATTTATCCTAAAAATTAACAGAAACTAAAATATGGTAAAAATATTATATAAATGAAAACAATTGAATTATATATAAATAAATAATTATTATTTTTCCATAAAATAATATTAAAAAAATCATGGTTTAAATTTAATTAAATTATCAAATAAAATATTTTTTTTCATAAAAATGTTTTTTTTACTATTCAATAAAAAATCAACATTTTTAAATAATAAATCAAAATCACCACATGTTAATTACTTATGAAGATATCAAAAAATGGATTTATATATATAAAATACATTATCTAACTATTTTACTAAATAATTAAAATATTTTTTATAGTAATAAGAAAAATTATTCTTTAATAAAACTTATTGTGAAGAAAAAAATGTGCTTTCAAAAAAATTATTTTATTATTTACAAATCCATTATAAATATATTAAGGAAATATATATATATATATTTAATAATGTATTTAACCATAAAAATCTCCAAAATTTTAATGGAATGGTTAAAATAGTCATATTTATATAATCAGTACTTCTGTGGATTCGACATCGTATATAGCATATGTTATCAACATCATGTTCACTTTTAAACACTATGGGTGACAATTTATTCCCATTTTAATAAATTTAATCTGAGAAATCTAAACATGATATCATTAAGTGGTGTTTTTTCACATGAAAATATAATTATTGAAAACTGACCTCAGAAAACATTTAATAATAAAACCCACTTGAACAGAGAGAAAGGGAAGTATGAAGGTCCTCATATAAAATAGTTTCCATGATTTATAACAATAGTGGGTTGTGAAAATATAATCATGTATGAGAATACTAACATCGATTAAATAACACAGTGTCATAAAGAACGTGGACAAGAGAAATTCAATGACCATAAAACAATAATTTTGTGATGGGTAAAATGACTATCAATTCATCATAAATAATCATAATATGAAAACATATTTCATTCAAGATTATTTTACAAGAGGAAAGGAATTGCATTTTCTACTAGAATTTTAGCATATGGAAAATTTCGTCCTTGAAAAGTATAATTTCCTATTTAATCAATTTCAATTATAATATAATATTTTTCCCCAACAACGAGAACTCAAGATGAAATTTTTTATAATATAAGTTTTAGTAAAAACATAAAACAGATCACATAATACACCATTGAACTATATTCCACTCTTCCTATAATAAGTAAATCATAAAAAGTTTTCAAAAAGTAAAATAATTTCTAGAATGAATAAACCATAATACATTAATCTCCAAACCTCAAAAAAATACAAAAGGATTAACATATATTATTTCTAAAATTAATACATATATGTAAAACTAATAACCACAAAATTCCTGAATTTTTTAACATCAAAGGCTGCCAAATACCCTTCATCTTACACCTTCAAAAACATAGTATATTTATTATAAAAAAATAATTATGGTTATCTGTACCAAAACCCAAAAAACCACTCCTAATACATCATTAATTACATCCAAATCAAAAATAATTGACCTTATAACATGTTTCCAAAAATATCTTTAATCATATTGAACTACCATCACATAATTCATAAAAATTTGTATCAATTATTTTAATGAATTAGACTTTGACAAATAAACTCATGATTATTTATGTTAATCCCAACATAAAAGACCTACTGAGGGTTATCAATCCCCCAATCATGAGTTTTCTAAAATATCACATTATCACTAAATCACTTTAATGGGATATCAGTACCATCAAAAATAAAGGTCAAATCCTTAAGGATAAAAATTTATATAAGATCCTTATATATATCATGATTATGAAATCTAGAATTTCATTGATATACTAATTTTACCACATAAATCTCAAATACTCACCTTAATCTCAACACTTCAATGACTCCCTCTAACACCCCAGGTAAATAAAGAATATGAAATTTTCACATTTATCCATTTTTTTGAATAAAATATTAATATTACTTTAAAGGGTACGCTATGCGCGATGGCGTACCCAATACGCAACAACGAGTTTCTTGGAAATCTTACATTTCACTCTAATAATAAAATAATATTATTTTAAATGGTAGTTAAAGCCTAGCCGTTGTAATGGCGGGAATGAACAGAACTAACTAAAAAATGATTATATATGTTTGTCAAATATTTTTACTCTTTACAATAAATGTTAGAGAATTAAAAATGTGAATGAATCCAGTTTTAAGCGTAAACATTCTAATATTCTTTAAAAGGTCGATTAACAGCCTTTTTATGGAGAACCCCTATGAAATCCACTTTTTGACAATTTTATGTGTTATATTTGAAAAAATAAAATTATTATTTGGAATCGGGGCATCAAAATTTACTTTGTGTAAATTTTTGGTATTTTTCTGATAAAGTTCATTTTTTAATGAATAGTGAAAAATGTTGTATTTTAATTCAAAACCACTATTTAATCTAATTTATTTATATTATTAGATTATCTTTTTTATTGGTTTTAAAGTGAAATTAGAATATATTTTTACCATTTAATCCAATATTGTCGTTAGAATTAATTTCACTTTGAAATTGGACTTAAACTAATGTCAATCATTTGATATATTTTGTTTCATAAAAACACGTTATTTGTCATGAAAGAAAGATTTAATTATTAAATTAATTAATTTAACTTATACGATTTGAATTTTGTAAAATATAAATCATTTTTGAATTTATAATATCAAATATATCTTAGGGTGAAGTTTTGGTATTATTCTAAAAAACATCAATTTTTAATGAATAGTGAAACCACTAACAGGTACTTAAAAAACTGATGTTTCGTTTAAATGGAACTTTACGACTTCTGTGTATTGAATTTCAAAAATCTGACATACATGGTTGTCATTATGAAGTAAAATGTGGTTCAATGGGATTAAAATAATTTTTTGGTGAATAGTAACTTTTATGTTTTTAATCGCGATTAGAGGTAATTAGTGTAATTTAAGGTAAAAATAATGTTTTAATAATATGATATGAACTTGACACATGTCCTACCCTCATTTTATGTGTCATGGACGACCAAGACAATCCATGGGTCAACTTGGAGACCCCATGGAGCCACATTTGTTGGAAAATGACATAAATATCTTTTTATTTAATGTTAAAATTAAAATGTCACAAACATGAAATGTTTTACTATAACAATTTTTAAATGGGGTTATACAAGTCATATTTTTGACTATAAATATTTATTATAAATCTAAAAATATTTCATACATCCTGATATTTTTTTAATAATTTTTATACATTAAATAAATTGAATTATTTATGACATCATGATGATGCGGCAATTACCTCATAAATAAGGGATTTAAATAAAAAGAAAAGATAATGTTAAAACTATAACATACACTTGTCACAAAACTATTTTATGGGTGTATTTCGAACCCTTACCACCTTATCACCGAAATACATCAATGTGGGACCTTTAAAATCCGAAAATCATTTGAGAATAAAGTAACATTTTGTAACTTTCCAAGAGTGCCCCTCCTCTCCTCTTATAAAAACCCCCCACCTCTACCACCTTACAAATAGCTATCAAGAATTTGGCTTGGCCAAACTCTTCCCATTGCATCTCTCCACATCCATCTCTTCATCATTGAAGCATCACCTTGGGCATAATCCTTTTCAAGGAAGCCTTTGAGCAAAAATCAAAGGAAGTTACCTGATTTAAAGGTAATGTCTTCCATTGTGTTCTTTTGTTTTATTTTGCTTCTCCAACCCCCTAAACTCTTTTTATTCTTTTCTTTTGTAACAACACCAGTATATTCCATATACTATGATGTTTTTATGTGAATGATTTGAGCTACACTTACACACACTGTCGTCTAATGGTTAAAGAACATACTGTTTCTGTGGATGGTGAATTAATGCCTCACGAAACGATGATTGTTCAATATTCTTTTAACACCTTCAAAGGTGTCCATTAAGATGTCACTATATTTATATATGATATATAATATGTGTATTTTTTCCTTAAGCTTATTTATTTTTAATTTATGGCATACCTTTATGGTTTCCATTATGGGTAAACGCGATATCTTCATTTTAAGAAGTGTGGACTACCGCCCCCTCAAAGTGATTTGATTCGTTAATGCCATATGTGGGACGTTAAAGGATGGAATTAATGATATTACATATGTTATCATATTGGAATTATAATATAACTTTATATCATTATTATTGCATTCCACTAAATACAAAAAAAATAAATGAAAGTAGTGTTCATGCGTACGTACGGCTTACCGTCTCCATGAATGGTACATTTCATTTCTTACCTCCAAATGTTATGAAATATTATAATTACATATATATAATGTATATATATGTAATATATTACATCTAAATGATGGATATAAATCTGGAATTATAATATATATATCTCTCATTTTGTTTTAATTCTATTAATATGACAAAAAATGAAAGTAGCGTTCATGCGTACGTATGGCCTACCGTTCCATGAACGGTGCTTTTAATTTTTTATCTCAAAATGATATTTAATAGTATAAAATGAATATATACTTGATATATATGATATTTAAAACATAAATACTATTCTGGAGATGATGTAACTATAAATACATGGAAAATTCTTTACCAACAATTTCAATTTTTACTAATGTACTGAACATCGACAAAAACGTCTGATATGAACTCACTTTATTAACCAATTATTATAACAATATAATATGTGATATGAACTGAATAATCATATTTAAAGGAGTTCCTTAAGAAATTATAAATTGACCAAATTTTATTATTCAGGAGATTAATGAACGATCGAGTCATGTCAGACACAAGCTAAGGGATCTGGCCCCTCTCTTTCTTTTAAAGTACACTCTTTTATGTCATTACTTTTAAGCTCATATTTCTTATGATTGGGATGTTATTTTATATTAATCTTACTTTAATTTTATATTTTCGTATGATGATAGACCCAATTTTATCTCATCAATCCATTTTGGAAGTTTTGATTGGCGCCGTTAGGCTACCGAATTTTCGTAAGAGATCCAACCTCTCTCTTTCTTTTTATGCACTCTCCTTTATGTCACTTATTTTAAGCTCCACTTTGTTATGTTGGGAGATGTTATTTTATATTCCTCTTTCTGTAAATTTTATGTTATTATGGTGAGAGACCCCATTTGATCTCATCAATCCATTTTTTGATGTTTTAAGTGGCGTCGTTAGGCTGCCGAGTTTTCGTAAGGGATTTTTCATCTCACTTTAATTCCCGTGAGATTCATGCTACATTTTCCAATATTTCCTTTTGAGTGGTGTATGTACTCTCCATTATTCTACTATTTCTGTAACATACTTTCGTTTATGAGTATTTACATCAATGTTTTATAGTCATTCTTTCATGTGGTGTACGTTTCGAAAGTTACCCAAATCGGTAAGGGAACCATTCACCCTCCTCTTTTTAGAATACTTCTTTTGTTATGTCATTTAATTTTAATCTTATTATGTGGGGATATGTTATTATATATCCTTATTGACATAAATTTTATGTCCAAGTGATGAGATACCCTTTATCTCTCTCATCAATTCATTTTCCAAAATTTGATGTGACATCGTTAGGCTGTCAAGGGAACTTCTTAACCCAATTTCGATTTCTTTGGGTTCAACATGTAGTTATTGAATATGTAATCCTATAAATATGTGTGAATGAACGTTGATTGTTTTACACTTAATATCCTCTTATATTGGGTTTATTTATATTTTTCACACATAATTATGAGATTGATTTATCCTTAATTTAAGGATACCTTCTTTACAGGGGATTTCATCTCATTTTACATTTCTATTGAGACTTCATTATTGTTATGCACCAATTCAATCTTTTATGGTGTATATATTATCCTTTGGAATATTATATCATGAATTACTTTATTCACATGATATTATAATGTCCTGATTAAATGTTATTCCTCAATTATTGTATTCAAGTGTCTCTTATTTTGTTAAAAACCCTTTAACTAAAATATAGTTTTAAATGTTTTAATGATTTATTATTATAAATATTTCTTGTTAATATCCATGTTTTCAAAATGGTTTTAAGGATTTATTTATATGGATATTAATGGTTTAAAAAGTTAAAACCTTCAATGTGGTATGGGACACTTTGATTCAAAGATCTCTTTATTATATGTTTTAAATGGTTTCGAATTTTTTTTAGAATAGATTTATTATTTCAATATCATAAAATGTTATATTGTTATTACAATATGGTAATGTTATATTTCATTTATGCTTAAGTTATGTGATATGATTATGTTATGGTTCTTGGGCATTGTTTATGAAGACGGGTGGTTCCATGATAAACTAAGGGCGGGTGAGCCCGATATAGCTCTCCAATGCATTGGGTAACGCGAAGGGGTTAAACATTAAGGTTTCTCCGAAGGTATTTAGTGAATATACTTTGATGGGTATTCCAAATGTAAACAAGAGGGTTACTCTCTACGTAAGAATGTTATTAATGCCTCAAGATACATTTATGTCTTATGATTTCTATGATTTATTCATGATTTTATGATGTATGTTAAAGTTTGTATGCTTTATGGGTAAAGTATGATTTCATTATTATGTATATATGTACTCATGTTTCCTTTCCATACTTTTTATAACCCTTACTGAGCTTTTTATACTCATCCCAAGTTTTTTAAATGTTTTCACTGGTCATGGGATTGGTACATGATATGATGATAGTGTCAAGGAAGTGTCAAGAAAGAATCCATGTTTTATTGTAAATATGTTTTCGTTGATGGGAAAATGAATACTATATTTTTTGTAACCACTTTGTTTAAATGTGGAATGTAATAAAAGTTTTATGATCTAATTATCTAAAACTCTAAACCTGAAAATATCCTCAATGTTAAATCTTGTAATAACTCAATATTAAATAAGGTTTAAGGCTGGGGCCTTATAGTTGGTATCAAAGGTCGGTTAAGATAACTTTAGAGGTTAGGTTATTCTTTAAGAATAAGCGACATTACCATAATGGTTAGGATTTCAGAAAGAGTCATAGATTTTATATAAAGTGAATGAGTAAGTATATCTTCCTCATTAGTACATGATGGTTTTGTTGATATACTCACACTGAAATTTCTGTTTTTAGTGAATGGATGGATCTAGTAGGCACCAAAGTGACAATAGGTTTGAAGGAAACTGTGGTGGTTCTCTGATTTAGAGACTGGATGAAATGGGGGATTCATTGAGGAAACTCGTGGTTGTTCTAAACCAACTGTCAAAGAGTCATGATCACCCACTTGAACCGTGGTATGTTCTATAATGGATTATGAACGAGATGACTAATTGATGTGGAAGTTCAGGTAATAATTTTAAAGTTAACCATTAGGGTTTATATGATCCTTACTTTTGAGGTAATTATGGGTTATTATATGTTATGATGGAAAATGAAAGGCATGAGATAAACGTGAGGTTAAAATATGTTATGATTATTTTTGAATATTTTATCCCTTTTTGGGGAATGTTTTATGAATTTTTTAGTTTTGGAAAAAGGACAACACACAGACCGTGTGACAACCCATCACGTCGGACAAAGCTGTGGGAATCGAACCCACAACCAAAGTGCGACTTGTATTTATCGCCTACCATTGGACTACGTGAAGTCCCTGGTTAGTTTTAATAATTCTTTTTAGTTAGATGATTTTAGGAATCAAGAGTAAGTTTATTTTAGGTTATCTATCGAAATGATTAACCTATCATGGAGGATATGTGATTAGGTTAATTACTTTTCAATATAAGAATTTAAGAGCAACTGATGTAATTTGGAGATAAAAGTTAATTTGTACCTCGGAAGACTATGTGATTAAATCCTTCAAATATATGGGTTTCAATCTTAGTTTGGTTTACATTGAAGAATTTTATGGACCATTTTTTATTGAATTGTCTTCGTTGATCTTTGGGGTTTTTTTGGACAAATTTTGGAGATTAAGAATAGATTTTCTTTTTATAAACGATTATAATTTTTTGGATTCTCTAACATCATACTAAAAATTTTGGTTTTGGATTTTCTCTAAAGACATGGGAAATATATAGTTCTATTTTATGGATTAGGTGATTCTTATGAAGTTGATTATATTACTCTTAATGTGAACAAGTCTTCCTAAATGCTCTTCTTTTGGAGAAAATATGTGTTTGATTAAGGAATCTAGTAAAAGTTGAAAGTCTAAGTGACAAGTAAGTATGTTTCATTATGATTTAGTAAAGGTCAAAAATAAATTCCTCAATGAAGGGTAACTTAAAACAAAAATGTTGTCTGTTAACTTTTCCTACTGGGGAATCGCATACCGTTTAACCCATCACAAGTTTGTGATTTTCTTATGGTTCACTTTCTCCTAGACATGTTTAATATCACTCTCCATCAGAACATGACCCTTTTTTTCTCCTCCATATCCATATTTTCTCACATGGAATCCTAATATGGGTTAACTCGAGTGACCTTTGTACTTCTCTTTATTTATTTTAAGGTGATTGTTTTACTGACTATTGTTCCGATGTTGGATTTTTAATGAAGTTTCCAAGCCCAATTTAAAAATTGAGAGGAAGAAATTCCCAAAAGGGGGGAAGGATGTAACACCCCAGGTAAATAAAGATTATGAAATTTTCACATTTATCCATTTTTTTGAATAAAATATTAATATTACTTTAAAGGGGACGCTATGCGCGATGGTGTACCCAATACGCAACAACGAGTTTCTTAGGAATCATACGTTGCACTCTAATAAAATAATAATATTATTTTAAATGGTAGTTGAAGCCTAGGCATTTTAATGGTGAGAATGAACAGAACTAACTACAATATGATTATATATGTTTTTCAAATATTTTTACTCTTTATAATAAATGTTATAGAATAAAAAATGCGAATAAATCCAATTTTAAGCGTAAACATTCTAATATTCTTTGAAAGGTCGATTAACCTCGTTTTTATGGCGAACCTCTTTTAAACCCACTTTTGGAAAATTTTATGCATTATATTCGACAAAATAAAATTCTTCTTTAGAATCGGGACATCAAAATTTACTTTGTGTAAATTTTGGGTATTTTTCCGATAAAGTTCATTTTTTAATGAATAGTGAAAAATGTTGTATTTTAATTCAAAACCACTTTTTAATCTAATTAATTTATATGATTATATTACCTTTTTAATTGGTTTTAAAGTTAAATTATAATATACTTTTACCATTTATTCCAATAGTGGTCGTTGGAATTAATTACACTTTGAAATTGGACTTAAACTAGTGTCAATATTTTGATATATTTTGTTTCATAAAAACATGCAATTTGTCATGACAGCGGGAATTAATTATTAAATTAATTAATTTAACTTATACTATTTTAACTTTTTAAAATATATATCATTTTTGAATTCGGAATATCAAATATATCTTAGGGTGAAGTTTTGGTATTATTCTGAAAAACTTCAATTTTTGATGAATAGTGAAACCACTAAGTGGTACTTAAAAAACTGATCTTTCATTTAAATGAAACATTACCAATTCTATGTTTTTAATTTAAAAAACCTGACATTCATGGTTTTCATTAGGAAGTAAAATGTGGTTAAATGGGATTAAAATAATTTTTTTGATGAATAGTAACTTTTATGTTTTTAATCACGATTAGAGGTAATTAGTGTAATTTAAGGTAAAAATAATGTTTTGATAATATGAAATGAACTTGACACATGTCCTAACCTCATTGTATGTGTCATGGCCGACCAAGAAAATCCATGGGTCAACTTGGGGACCCCATGGAGCCACTTTGGTGGGAAAATGACTTAAATACCTTTTTATTTAAAGTTAAAATTAAAATGTCCCAAACATGAGATGTTTTACTAAAACAATTATTAAATGGGGTTATACAAGTCATATTTTTTATTATAAATATTCATTAGAAATATAAATAGATTTATTACATCATGATATATTTTTTTATAATTTTTAGACATTAAATAAATTAAATTATTTATGACATCATGATGATGCATCAATTACCTCATTAATAAGTGATTTAAATAAAATGAAAAGATAATGTTAAAAATATAACATACACTTGTAACAAACCAATTGGATGGGTGGATTTCGAACCCTTTCCACCTTATCCTCGAAATACATCAATTCGGGACCTTTACAATCCGAAACTCATTTTAAAATAATGTAACATTTTGTAACTTTCCAAGAGTGCCCCTCCTCTCCTCTTATAAAAATCCCCCACCTCTACCACCATACACACACCTCTAAAGCCTTTGGATCGGCCAAACCCTGCCCATTTCATCTCTCCACATTCATATCTTCATCATTGAACCCTCACTTTGGGCAGAATCATTTCCAAGTAAGCCATTGAGCTAAAATCAAAGGAAGTTACCCGATTTAAAGGTAATGTCTTCCCTTTTGTTCTTTGGTTTTATTTTGCTTCTCCATCCCCCTAAACACTTTTTATTATTTTCTTTTGAAACAACACAAGTATATTTAATATATTATTATGTTTTTATGTGAAGTATTCGAGCTACACATACACACACCTTTGTCTAATGGTTAAAGAACATACTGTGTATGTGGATGGCGAATTACTGCCTCATGAAACGATGATTGTTCAATATTCTTTTAACACCTTCAAAGGTGGCCATTAAGATGTCACTATATTTATATATGATATATAATATGTTTATGTTTTCCTTAAGCTTCTTTATTTTTCATGTATGGGATACCTTTATGGTTTCCATTATGGGTAAACGCGATATCTTCATTTTAGGAACTGCGGACTACCGCCCCCTCAAAGTGATTTGATTCGTTAATGCCATATGTGGGACGTATAAAGGATGGAATTAATTTTATTACATATTTAATCCTACTGGAATTATAATATACCTTTATATAATTATTATTTCATTCCATTAAATACAAAAAAAAATTAAAGTAGTGTTCATGCGTACGTATGGCTTACCGTCTCCATGAACGGTACATTTCATTTCTTATCTCCAAATGTCATGAACTATTATAAGTACATATATATAAAATATATATATGTAATATATTACATCTAAATGGTGGATATAATTCTGTAATTATAATATATATATCTCTCATTTTGTTTTAATTCCATTAATATGTCAAAAAATGAAAGTAGCGTTCATGCGTACGTACGGCCTACCGTATCCATGAACGGTGCTTTTAATTTTTTTTCTCCAAATGTTATTGAATAGTATAAAATTAATATATACTGGATATATATGATATATAAAACATAAATACTACTTTGGAGATGATGAACCTATAACTACATGGAAAATTCTTTTCTAACAATTGCAAATTTTACTCATGTATTGAACATCGACAAAAACGTCTGATATGAACTCACTTTATTTACCAATTATTATACCATTATAATATGTGATATAAACTGAATAATAAAATTTAATGAGGTCCTTAAGCAATTATAAATTGAAAAAATTTTATTATTCAGGAAATTAAAGAACGATCAAGTCATGTAGGACACGAGGTAAGGGATCTGACCCCTCTATTTCTTTTAAAGTACACTATTTTATGTCATTCTTTTTAAGCTCGTATTTCTTATGATTGGGATGTTCTTTTATATTAATATTACTGTAATTTTTATGTTCATGTTATGAGGGACCCTATTTTATCTCATCAATCAATTTTGGATGTTTTGATTGTCACCGTTAGGCTGCCAAATTTTCGTAAGAGATAAAACCTCTCTCTTTCTTTTAAAGTACTCTCCTTTATGTCACTCATTTTAAGCTCCTCTTTGTTATGTTGGGAGATGTTATTTTATATTCCTCTTGCTGTAAATTTTATGTTAATATGGTGAGAGACCCTATTTAATCTCATCAATCCATATTTAGAGGTTTTAAGTGGCATTGTTAGGCTGTCGAGTTTTCGTAAGGGATTTTTCATCACACTTTTATTCCTGTGAGATTCATGCTACATTTTCCAATATTTCCTTTTGAGTGGTGTATATACTCTACATTATTCTACTCTTTGTATAACATAATTTCTTTTATGAGTATTTACATCAATGTTTAATAGTCCTTCTTTCATGGGGTGTACGTTTCGAAAGTTACCCAAATCAGTAAGGGAACCTTTCACCCACCTCTTTTTAAAAGACTTCTTTTGTTATATGTTTTAATTTTAATCTTATTATGTGGGGATATGTTATTATATATCCTTATTGCAGTAAATTTTATCTCCAAGTGATGAGATACCCTTTATCTCTCTCATCAACTCTTTTTCAAAAATTTGATGTGACTCCGTTAGGCTGTCAATGGAACTTCTTATCCCAATTTCGATTTCTTTCGGTTCAACATGTAGTTATTGAATATGTCATCCTTTGAATATGTGTGAATGACCTTTGATTGTTTTAAAATTAATATCTGATTATATTGGGTTTATTTATATTTTTCACACATAATTATGAGATTGATTTATCCTTAATTTAAGGAGACCTTCTTTATAGGGGATTTCATCTCATTTTACATTTCTATTGAGACTTCATTGTTGGTATGCACCAATTCACTCTTATGTAGTGTATATATTGTACTTTGGAATATTATACCATGAATTCATTTATTCTCATGATATTATAAAGTTCTGATTAAATGTTATTCCTCAATTATTGTATTCAAGTGTCTCTCATTTTGTTAAAAACCCCTTAACTAAAATATGATTTCAAATTTTTTAATGATTTATTCTTATAAATATTTCTCGTTAATATAAATGATTTCAAAATGGTTTTAAGGATTTATTTATATGGATATTAATGGTTTAAAATGTTAAATCCTTCAACGTGGTATGAGACACATTGATTCAAATATCTCTTTATTAAATGTTTTAAATGGTTTCGAAAATGGTTTTTAGAATGGATTTATTATTTCAATGTCTTAAAATGTTATATTGTTTATTGAAATATGGGAATGTTATATTTCCTTTATTCTTAAGTTATGTTCTATGATTATATTATGTTTCTTGGGAATTGTTTATGAAGACGGGTGGTTCCGTGATAAACTAAGGGCGGGTGAGCCCGATATATCTCTCCAATGCATTCGGTAACGCGAAGGGGGTTAAACATTAAGGTTTCTCCGAAGAGATTTAGGGAATATACTATGATGGGTATTCCAAATGTAACCAAGAGGGTTACTCCCTACGTAATAATGTTATGAATGCCTTAAGTTACCTTTATGTCTTATGATTTCTATGATTTATTCATGATTTTATGAGGTATGTTAAAGTGATTATGCTTTATGGGTAAAGTCTGATTTAATTCTTATGTATATATGTACTCATGTTTCCTTTCCATACTTTTTATCACCATTACTGACCTTTTTATGCATATCCCAAGTTTTTGAAATGTTTTCACAGGTTATGGGATCGGTACATGATATGATGATAGTGTCAAGGAAGTGTCAAGAAAGAATCCATGTTTCATTTTAAATATGTTTCCTTTGATGGGAAAATGAATACTATGTCTTATGTAACCACTTTGTTTAAATGTGGAATGTAATTAAAGTTTTATGATCTAATTCTCTAAAACTCTAAACCTGAAAATATCCTCAATGTGTAATCTTGCAATAACACAAGATTAAGTAAGGTTTAAGGCTGGGGCCTTATACTTCTATTGAAGAAGTCATTCTTTTTTCTAGGATGTTACTATTAGATTAAAGTATTAAATGAGATAAATACCATATTATCGACAAATAGGACATTGAAAAAAAATTCATATAAGATATAATTTTTTATCTGTAATCATACTCTTCATTTTTATATGGAAACTATGTAATTTATACCAAATTTTAATGTAGAAAAAAAACAATTGAATTTCTTGAGGAAGTTGCCTTGTTGCTTACTTCCAATTTTTTTACACATAGTACATTTAATCTTCATTACATTATATTCATTATTAGTTAAACTTTCTTAATACATCATTCTCTAACAATTTTTTGCCTTTAGACATTTTTATTATGTACCTGTTATCAAATGGAATTTTTTATAGCTATTTTTTCATAGTCCCTATATTTCATACATAAGATTATGTCATGTTAAGAATCCCACTTGGTAAGTTATCACACTGCCCATCAAATTGGTTAGTGACTTGTTTCTTTCTACTTTAAAAAACCGACTTTAATAAAGGTAAAAATTATAGTGGATTAATTTTAAAAATTTTAAAACATAAATATTAATATAATAACAATAATTGTATATCATATAAATGACATTTATATCTATAACATTTGAATTTCTAGTATTAAATCATATTTATCCATTTTATATTTCGTAATAAAACACTTTTCGGAATTCACATTACCTTAATAATTGTTCATTCTGATCATGATATTTTACCGAATAATTTTTCCAAGGTGTTTCAAACATGGTGTCTAGAATGTGTTGTTCTCTTTATATAATTCTGGGTTTATTCCAGTATAAATCAGTTATTTTGTGTTTTACCCCAAGGTACATAGGTTCTAGAAAAACATCCACTTTTACTATCCAAATAGGTATTTATTTTTTGGAAACCGCATACTATATAATTTACCAATACATATGTATGTTTTCCAATACATATTATTGCCCTTAATACATTCACTAACATTTTAAAATTTTAAAACCAAAATAAATAAATTATACCTTTCAATCCAAATATGACAACTCATGTATTTATCACACATAAATCCATGTTTCAATACACAATATTACATATAATACAACCTAGAAGATTGATATGTCTTGTGAATTTTGTAACACGGTACATTACATAAAAATCTATAATTGAGGGTATATTTCTATTATTTAAATCTTATTTTACTTGATCATAATATTTCCTCATTCTTAAAACTGAATGGGATAACCTTTGGAAATATATAAAAAATGGGTGGGATATAAAGCTATTAGTTGTATAAACATGGAATAACATGAAAAAATTATTAAATTTTTGGGGATAGATGTTTAAATTTAATATAATATTGTTTAGAAACATGAATGTGCATAATGAGGAATGATAAATCATGATAATATAATTTCATTATACAAATGTGGAAAAAACAATAAACCTGGAATCATAATCATAGGTCAAGTATAACTACCAATAAATACTGATTAAAATTTTATTGTAATGTATTATGTATGGTCCCTCATCCATATCATGACTTATCATGAGACTAAAATATTACCCAATGAATTGGAGAGATATTTATTTTCTTGTGTACTTGTCACCTTCATATAATTCACATGATAATGTGTGCCAAATAGATCATACAACATAGAATCTATTTTCATAAAATTTAATTCCACATTAAAGGAGTTAGTAATTATTTTATTTTATTAAAAAATAAAAGAGTAATAATTTCATAAATGTTAAGATCATTTACTGGAAATTAGTATGGGTATTCACAACATAACTGTTTATATTGAAAAATTATAGGTTAATTGCGATAGAAATATTGGGGATCATTAATGTTCATGGTAGGGAATAATGACAGTAAAATAGGGTCTCTGATTATATATTTATTATAAGGTAGCTAAATTAGATATGTATGAATATATCCCAACACTATGAATAGGATATAATTGAAAAAATATAATGAATATAGTCGAATAAAGATGAGAATAAGAGGATCCCTTAAAAAAATTCAACACAACAACGACTTAGATAAATGCTATAATGATACTAGAGAAATGGTCTCAAATTATTATGAAATCAATGTGATTGTATATTTTTCTTTAAAATTTCATTACAATGTATAGCTTTTATATTTTAAAGGATAATTAACAAAATATATCATGAATGGAAAATAAGATACATAAATCTAATACTAAATTTTGGCACAGTAACATCTTAGGTAAACACCATAATGAGAAGGGTTAAATGTTCTATAGTTTTTATTAAAAATATTTTAAGGTATATGGATACTTATAAGGTCATTCAAAAATAAAAAACTATAGAATGAAAAGTCATATTATAAATAACGTGCTAGAATTTGATAGAAGAGGGAGAAGTCCTTTACTAAATTTTGTCATAACAATGAGTCTACCTAAAGGTTCATGGGAGGGATTAATGGGATTTAAAGTATTATATTGAAAAATATACATAAAAATTAAAGTAATAGGGATGATTTTAAAAATATTAAAAAAAAATATAAAACTAAAATTAATAGGCATAACATAAAAGAGGTTCTCGAATAAAAAGGAGAGAGGGCGACCACATTCCTTTAAGGAGTGATTCCAAAATCATTAGAGGATCTTTTTAAGAGATTGGGGAGAACTTTTGGAGTACTCTAGAAAGGGTATGTGAGATTATGTCCATGATCCATGGTTTTTTATTGAATATAATTATGTTATTGGGTGAGATTTTATTTGAAAATATAGGGGACTTTATTATTATTATCTAAACAATGGTTTTTGACTCTATATAATCAAATAGCCAAAACCATGCACAATACCACTGGTTTTACCTTGGGAAATTTCAATAATTTTATATTAAATTATTTTATAATTTCATGTTCATCACATATTTATTTAATACCCTTGCTTATGCTGATGTGATTCATGTTTATAAAGATCTGATTCTAAAACCTCAAAAGACAATATTGATTTTGGAAGATTCATAAAGGAGTTATAAATTTAATTAAATATTATAAAATTAATATTATTTTGAAGCGTATACATATATTTTTTCATTGATATCCTTTATCATATTTATTACATCACTTTTGGGTCATTATGATGTCATAATACACAATGTGTACTTATAATATATTTTATTTTTACCCAAAAATTTGACTGTATCCAAATATTATGAAAAAATAATTGGATAATTTAAATTTGGTTAATAGAAATATGTTATTAATTTTATAAAAATATATTATAAATATATGAATTTTCAATTTTAAAATAAAATTGATATTTATTAGGAAATTTGGGGTTTTTGAAAATAATAGATTTCGAACCATTATAGAAATTACATTTGACATCAAAGAAATTTTATTATAATTTTCCTTCAACAATAATAATTTGATAAATATAGTTTACTAAAATATTTTTTACTTGAAAAATTCATTAATTTATCAAAATTAATGCCTTAAATGAAATTCTAGTTTACTCAATAGGCACATTTTTATTCAAATCATCAAAATACAATTTTTATGAAGATTGTTAGTCATTAATCTATAAGATTGAAAAATAAGGAATAAGTATAATATTTATTTTAAATAAAATTTATTATAACTAATCATACTATTAGGTTCAATTTTTTATATTCATTCTTAAATTATTTTTCCCCTGAATAAATTTATTTTACTTTTACTGTGGTAATAAATATTTACTATAGTTACTATACTTATTCTACAAATTTTAAGTGGAAAAAATTAAATAATAATAATTTTTAATATAAAAAATATGCAATCATTTATTTCTTATAAATTCATTGAGGTTCAAGAATTTAATAAAACCCACAAGCACGATAGAAAGTGGTTTTCTGAAAAATGTATTTTTCAATGAAATGATGATTTAACATTAACTATATAACAACAAATATCCATTATATAAATTTCAATTTATAAATATAAATATAAATATATATATTATGTATAAATTTAATTTAAATCATTCCTTATTAGGGGTAATTTTTAGTTATTTATAATGGACAAACATTATACATTTTTAAACAGTTTTATATAAAATATTTTTTTACCCAAAAAATAAACTTATTCTAAAATGTGGTAGAAAGATGATTTAAATGTAAATTTTTTAATATGATATAACTAAATTATAATTACATTAAATTAAATTAAAATAACATTTATAATTTTTTTTAAAATTATTAATTAATCAAAAGAATTGATAATTTGACAAAATCAGTATTTTCACCACTCAATTAAAAATCTAAATTTTATGAAAAATTATAAAATTTAATCATAATTTAATGTTTATATGATTATATTTAAAAATAGTTTTAAATTATTCAAAAATATTTTCTAAATTTTTCTATAAAATATTTATAATATATTTGTTCCTAAAACTAAATAAACATCATTTTGTAAGAAAAAATATTTTTATGAACAAAAAGACATCTCCAAAAATTGATTGATTATTTAATAAAAATATATAAATATAGTTTTGATATATATATTTATATGTATGTATGTATGTTTTTTATAATGTATTTAATCCTATTCACATCCATAAAATTTAATTTAATGTTTAATATTGTTATATTTAAATAATCATCGTTATTTGGGTTTGGTGTTTTGTATCATATATGCTATCGAAATTATATGTTTCTATTAAAAACACGGGTTGTTAATTATAGTTATGGAAATATCAGCCCAAAATAAAATGGTATAACCAATTGAATTTTTTTAATAATTGTTTTTCCATTGATTATATAGATTTCTAGATAACCCACCTAAAAAAGTGAAATATGATAAATTATTCTTGGTAAATATATAAAATGATATTTGATGTGTTGTTTTATGTGGTAACTTTTTTGTGAGGTGATGTATATATTTTATGTTCTGTGGTTTTATATGTTTCTTTTCTATGATTTTGTGGTGTATAGTGACTGTTTATTTGGTTGTACTTTAAGCATTACGAGGTAGGGTTTTTATGGTCGTATATATAGGGTGGGGAGGTGATTGTTTGATGGGGATGATGATATACATTTTATTTTGTGTTTCATTATTTTATAATATTTAGTAGTGATGGAATAATTGTTTAATAATTATTGAAATTATTGGTGTTTGGTTATGTTAACGGGATGTAACAAACTAAGGAATAATTAAATGATTGGTCATGTGGTTAAATATGGTTGTTGGTAAATAATTAAATGAATGGAATGGATAATACATTTGGTTATTGGTGTGATATGTGGAATGGGGTTTTTGTATTGTTATGTTATTAGTAGTGAAAAACAGTGTGTAATTATTGAGTTGGTTAGTGTTTATTTTGAACCCTTAGTTTGTTATTTTATGTGGAAATATGTATATACTTATATATTCTTTATGATCACTATATGCACCCCACACACATCGAGAACTATGTGTTGCCACTAGTTTTTTCACACTGGTGGGTACCAACATCCCAATGATGAGGATGGATGTTTGAAAACCTAATCATTCCAACTCTCTCTTAAAAGATGGTAGAAATGTATAGTTTATGGTTTTTAGATGTATGTTAGAGTGGAAGGATATATCCCATGGGTCTTCTGATGGGATGTGATATATTTGTGTCATGGGGTTGTAGAACATTATTTTATGGTGACATGTGTTATGATCGTTTTGTAGGTCAGTGGCCAATGTTTTTTTAGGTGAGAACTGATATTTCAGTGTTATGGGGATGCTTATGGTGGGGGTCCTTCATTGTAGGATGATGAAATGGGATTTATTTTCTTCATGTTCACAATACCCTACTACTCTGGTTATGGATGTTATGTGATGAGATAACTGTCAATGGGGATGATAATATCAAACCACTCTATGGGATGATGACCCTAGTTTCCTCATGTGTGATGTCAAGTGATCATGTTTTTGGTTTGTGGTATATGTTATTGAGAAGAGATGGATGCTCCATGATGTATGATGATGGGGTGTGAGAAAAGAAAATTAGGGGGAATGTGGTTTGGGGTACCCTTTATCAATATGACTATTATTATTTCATTATACATGGCTTTCATTATTTATAGACCGTGAATTTGGTATGTTGGGATGGATAGTTGACTCTTTTAGGTGCTGTCAGTTTTCTAGTTTTGTCATGGGTGAATTAGAAAAATTCCTGGACATGATCATGGGAGCCTTTAGTTTTCTTAATGAGTATAATTGTATGTTCCCCATATGTATAAAAATTTTCATTAAGGTTTCTAGGAAGATTACATGAATTGTTTTAGATTAAACTTTCTCATATTTTTTAGATAGTTGATGTATCACTGCATTAGATTTTATTTTCGATATTTGGTTTTTTAGAATTTTATATGTACCAATTTTATTTATAAATTCGTTGCTCGATTGTTTCAGTTTCATTTATATTATTTAATAATATTTTTATTGTATGATTCTTCTTATCTCATTTTTTGATATTATTATAAAGGGTCATGCCAAACATTTAATTATATGTTTATACACTCATTCAAGACCCCAACCTAGGCCCTACTGGAGTCTAGACTCAGGGGTCATTATCCAACTCCACTGATTATGGAATAATTTTCGCTATAGGTTCATTAAACATATAGTTTCCCAGGGTTATTCTATATGATTTATGATTATATTATCATGGTTGATATTTTTTAGGCTACACGGGAATTGTTATTGGTTTCCATATTTCTATTACCATAGAATCCACTCCTAGGACCACCTTTTTTAAATCAAGAATACATATTTGTGTTAATAAATTAAACTAGTTTTTTAAAAAAATTACAAAACTATTACTATGAAAAATAATTGTATATTATATCTTATTCTTCCCAATAATATTTTGGAAGAATAAAATCAAAATTCTGTGATTGGCTATTCAAGTGGTTTTTAGCTTGTCTAAGGACATGATAATACATTTGGATCTTAACAATATTTTCTTTAATGCGATGATTAAAATAATTATAGAATAGATTATGAAAACATAAAATAGTGTTACATTTTTTATCTTAATAAGGATGGCCTTAAATTCACATTCAAACAATTTATTGTTTGATAGATTCCCATATTAATGTATGTTCATATAAATTGTGGGAAGAAGTTTTAGTTTCATTATGAATATGATTAGAGTACCCCAAAGCATTCCCCTTTCTCCGAACCTATTATTTTTACACAAGATATATTTAACATAAACAAAAATTTCTATCTAAGGGATAGAATTTCAATTCAATTTTAAGATGATATATATATCATTGTATTTCATGCATTTTGTTCTTATATGTCATGATTTTATTAACGGAATGTAAGGAGAAATTTCTAAGAGAATGTGAAAGTGAAAAATTTATGGTTTTTGGAGTGAGAGGAAAATTAATATAGAAAACAAATTCACTTAATTTATATTAATATATCATGATGTTGGATAACGTTTCAGGAGTGATAGTCTGTAATTAGTTAAAGGCACATAAAATTAAAATACACGGGGGTTCCATTTATTCATGGGAATGTTAGAATTTGGAATTTATATTTCACTTGTATTCCAAAAGATTGTTGAATTTACATTTTTTAATCCAAATTGTTGTACAATTTTGAAATACTATGTTAAATAAGAATATTTTTCCTATATTCCATTCATTTTCATTCTGTGGTGATATTGTTGAATTATGTTATATAAATTCTAATGATATACTAGTTATAATTTTTTTTGTAGATATGTAATGATGAAACAAATTTATAGTCAATATAATATTGTTTATCTCTTCATATGGAAGAATCTGGCCTTGATATTCAGGGTTTTGAGGCAATTATAAAGACCCTAGATGAAAAATAAGCCTAGGAGTATCTAGAGAGGCACCCTATTTAGGTATGGATCACTATAGACAAGCATGGTAATTACTCGAACATGTTTACTACATGTTAGTATTCCTCAACTTCTATAATTTGGATCTATATATAATTGATTATCTCTTACATTTTTTATCATTCTTAATGGATTGTAATGTTAACGAGATCTCAAATTGCTAATTTTCGTGGGTCGGTGACCAACTTAATTTCCCTGGATATAAATGATTAATTATTATATATATGGAAGCCTTTTTTTATAGTTCATTATTGTAGTGTTTATTATTGTCAAAATTTCATTAAAATGATATAATTTTCTCAAATTAATATGATCAACTACTCCATACAGATAGTGCTAATGGTTTGTTATCTTTTTCAGAACTTGGTATCTATAATAGTCATTTGAAAAAAAATATAGTTGTGGATATTTTATTTGGAACCATTGAATTCCCAAGAAAATTTGTTTAATAATGTTGTATAATATATATAATGTTCCACTTAATGATAAATTCATAAAAACTAGAGGCATACCCCTAGTACCTTGGTATAAATATTTTATTTTTCACTCAATTTAGTATGATGACCAATTATTCATGATTCTTTAATGGAATTCAAGGATATATATATATATACTTTATTGGTATTATAGATCAATTTACATGGATTGAATCATTTAATACTATACTTAATTAACATTTTTAAAACATTTCATTGAATCATGATGATTTAACTCTTATATGAATTCTAGGAATTTTGTTTTCAATACTATAGTGTTTTCCAAATGACATTACCCGTAGATTATAGACTCATTAATTTACTCTTCTTTGGTACTGGTGTCATAATATTATTCATGACCTAGGAAATGATATAAAATTTGTAGTAATGAAGGGTTTTATTTAAAAATTAATATTTTGGTACTCTAACCTATCCATTTGGGTTTCTCTCTGCTTATAGGTAAATGGGTGAGAAGGGATCCTCTTAGAAGTATCCTTAAATTAAACAAAAATGGCTAAATATCCGTCATGGTTTTTATTCATAGGTTCATATAAATATTTGAATATATATCATTAGTCATGGTAGAGGGGAATGCACTATTTTTAGGTGTCAACGTGTTAAAATAAATGGCATCCCAATTTTTTAATTGGTTTAGATGATTATACGGTCTCTGATTTCTTGTATGATCTAAAAATATCCCACCATATGGTTTATTATATCATTCAGTCCTATACTAAGAAGATGAAAATATTAATTAACATATCTCAGACATAGAGTTAAGGTATTGAACTATAATATTCCCATGATTGTTATAGTAATTTTATGACTAATGTTGTTACTCTCTCCAACCCTAGGAGTATACCCTTTGGTATACGTGATTACATGTGTTGGTTCCCAAGGACTTCACTTTTATAATCAGTCATGATGCGTTTTCTTTAACATCTCTTCATGTATCTTAAAAAGATATCTTTTAATAAAGTAAACTTCATTTTATGTGTGAGACAATTTTGTAATTGTGTATCTAACTATTGAATTTTAAATGTTATTATCTTTTCATTTGTCAATAATAGACATCCCAATCGTTTTTTAATTATTTACTATAAATAAATAAAAGTGTTCATCGATGAAAAAAATGATATTATGGGTTTATTAACTATCATCTATTTTTAAAAAAAATCTTACTCAATATATTCATCCCACTCGAACATTACTATATTTTTTATTAAAATTTATGAGGGGTTAGGAAAATTTATATTTCTTCATTAAATAACTATTATTTCATATCATAATTATGTAAATTTGGATATTTATCGCTCTCCTTCAAATTAATGAAATTTAATATTATATGATTTATAATTATTTATATTTAACCATATACCTCCACAATTCCAACTTTGTTTCTAATGTTCACAATTTAAAAATAGTAAATAATTTATTTATCTCATGATACTAGAAAATAACTATTATCTAGTTATTGTACTACTCAAAATATATATTGTATATTAGAATATCATTAATAATGATTAAAACATATGTATCATTGTAATATCTATAAAATATTTATATTATCCATATGTATTTCATGATAATTTTCCATTATGAATGGAATTAAAAAAATTCATAATTACCCAACCATATTTAGATAATATTTTCAAATACACACTTTCACCCTTATCTGATGATATCTAGATAACAATATAATGTTATGAAAATATATAGATCTGTGATGTTGAATTGATAATTTATAAATACTTATAATTGGATTCTTTTTCTTTATAATGACCCTATTAATCTCTTTATAATCATTTCAGAATATCAATGTTATTTATATATTTTTTATAAAAGAACTAAATTTCCATAATTAGATAAATTGTTTCATTTATAAAACATATTCATATGTTCTTATGTGAAGCCATTCATATAGAATATGTTTAGTTCATTATATTATTAATAATTTTATCTCACAATTCATATGAGGTTCGTGTAAATATTTGAGAAATATATGTTCATTTATATTCCATAAAATGTAGTGGACTAATATTCATACTTATTTAAATAAAGTAAAAAAACTGAATTTCTGTATTTTATGGTTATAACCTATATAATAAATATTTAAAAGTAAATATATACATTCATGTCTCACTCGTGTAATGATCCTAATGAATGAATATTTTTTATGTTTAAGATTTGTTATTATTATTGGATAATATAATAGTTCCAATGATATTAAAATCACAATTATAAAATTGGGTGATAACATGTAGTAAATTATAAATGACTTGGTAAAGTAAAACATTTTATAAGATAATAAATACTTTGGAAGAATTAAACATTATTAGATCATGTTTCGTTAATATAAAATATCTATTAAAAAGGGGGATGCCCTATGAAATAAATAAATTTACATTTGTCCCAATATTACCTTAACTAAAATTCATTATATTTGAATACCCCATGGATTAAAATTATTTAGACATTATATCCACATCAAAATGATATATTATTTATATAAATAAGGTTATAGATGTTTGGAGAAGAAGATAGTCCAAGATTATTGATCATAATTTGATGATGTCATTATGATTCTTTACATGGTGAAAATAAACATGACATGTGATGAATAAGATAACTCTTAACCTATTATTATCAAAAAAAATTATAATCATTTATTATCATGATATGATATGGAGGTGTATGTTTCTTTTCTATTTAAAGTGACCATGAGATGAAATATATTTTTTGGAAATCCATGAGTGGAGAAGAATCCAAGGAAGGATCTAACTCATAAAAAATAGTTTGATGGTATTTACTTGTATTGTGTGAATTCCAATTAATTTAACAGTTGATGTTCAATAAAATATTATATTATCCAATTAAATAGTGGAGTAAACCTTCCATTATTCTATGTACATGGATCGTCTACAATGATGAAGCTTGTTAATTCTTCACAAGCCATTCAAAATCATTATAAATTAATTATAATATAATATGTATTATTTTATATTATATGTGAAAATATCCTCTTATCGGGTGTGAAAATAGAATTTAAATTTATTTAAGAATTAATTATATTGAAAACATGGGTTTTCTCTAAGTGTGGTTAGTTATTTTACTACGTGAATTCTTAATATTTTAACTTTTTAAATTTTAATATTCTCATAAAAATTGATATTATGAAAAATATGGTTTTATAGTGATGTGTCATTAAAAATAAAATGAGTAATATAATGTCATGGAATAATATTAACAAATTTTTGGGAGATTTCCCTAAAAATTATTGCATCAACATGTATCTTAAAAATCCTTGTTAAAATGGCATTCAATAAAAAAGATGATTGTCATTTACCTCACAAAATCTCAATTGTAATCTAATATAAGGATTCATATTATTATCCATCGATATGGAATAGGCCTTATATCTTTATATGTCTAGTAGTAAGATACATCCCTCAATAATGTATATGAAAAGTTAGATTCATCATTCATCCATAAAAATGAATGAAGTGAACCCCACTAAACATGGATAGTGATCACAAAACTCTTCCCACAATAGCCCCCACAATCCATAAAATTATAAACAACTAAAAAGAATATTTGTTTATCAAACTACAGTAGGGGAATAAAAAAATATTTCAATAATTGAGAAAAAATGAAAATAACTAACTTGAACCTTTAAATAAACTCACTTAAAATTCCATTCCTAACAACAAACAAGAATAAAAAATACATTCCCAAATCCAAAACATAATGTGTTATTCCTAACGATTTGGAATAAAAATATTAGTAAGAACTACATGAATAGAATTCAGGATCCTAAAGGGAATGAAGAACATAATCAACACAATTTGAAAAAGAAAAACTTTATTATTAAAGAGTCAATATATCTGAGGCTCAATAATACTAATACCAAATGGTTCATATAATATTTTTGAGCTCTAAACTATTAATTTTGACCTTAAATAATTATATGTGTTAGAAATTTTTATGTTCATTCCCCTTAGTGGGATGTAATCTATGAATTCCATCATTATTATGTCTATACTTCATATGGAATTCAACACCTATATCTTCCACTCCTTTTCATATGGGATCAAGTACCAAATGGAAATTATTTTATTCAGTTGCCTCATTTGGTTGAGTAAATCATACCATGAATCCCTGACTGGTCACTCAATATTCATGTTAACCACATGTACTAGAAATTATCTTCATTGATACATTACCCAATGTTTTTTTCAAGGATAATTTTATAATTACATGACATGATTATTAGTCTCTCATATAGAGAAGAGACAAATTTTTCAAAGTATAAAACTATACATGAGTGTCTTGAGAACATATATATTGTAGTTTGGTTCTAGTTACACCTAGATATCCCCTTTAATGAATCATTTAATATTTTATGGGTTAAATTTATTTTATTATAGGGTCTTTGCAGCCTATGTTAATCTTACATAGGATTTTGGATTCATTGTTCAATCCCTTATATATTTCAATTATTCATATGTCTTATTTACAAAGGGGAATTTAATCATATACAGTGTGTCAACAACACTCCCATGATAATCCTTTTTTCATATATCTTAACCATTAAAAATTAGTTATCCTTAAAAAAATTTGTGAATGATATATTTAATCATACATATCCTATATTTATTACAAATAAAATATGGAATCCTTCAAATATTATTATTATTTTATCATATGCATTATTTTTATTATATTAAATGTTTGCAGCCTGTCAGTTCTCAACTCATCATATATGTCCAATTATGAATAACTATTTCTCTTTCATATCACTCCTATAAAATATCTTACATGTCCATATTCAATATTGTCTTCTCTTCCAACTATAAAAAAACAACCTTATAAATCAATGTATATCCATGAAATTTTTAAACAAAATTTCAATTAAATAATTTAATTTAATAAATTATTCAATATATACAAAATACCAAAATATATATTGATAATATTATAATATTATTTTAACCCCAATATTGGAAAAATTTTGGAGAACCAAATTTTATTTTAATTAAAAATACTAGAAAAATTTTTCTTTATCTTTCATCAACACATATTTGTTTCCATTGTGGGGAATTTATAATAATTTGAGAAAAATTGGATATCATTTCAAGATAAAGTAAAACAAATATAAAAATTGAATCCATATAAAACATAAATATTTATTTCTATCATTCCGGTTACAAATTAGTCTCTATATCCAAACTTACTTTTTAATTTTATATCCACCATTTTAATCCTTTCTATTCCATTAGTGACCAAACTTGAAAATTAAATATTCTCTCATAAATTAGAGATAGTACACTCTATAGATTATATTAATTAAACTATATTTATGCCAATAATTATGGTTCTACACTACCAAAATCATGTGCACCAGTCATGAGGACCCATAAAAGGTTTTATATAGTTTAAGGGATGGTAATATTTTAATGTTAAAAATTATGAGTTAGAATGAGTTAGTTGATCATCATAAACATTGTATGATATAACTTATACAAATATAAAATAATAATGATATATCATTGATCCCCTCCTAAGAGTAACACCACCAACTTCCTTTCACCTTATTCTTTTGTGAGTCACAAGACACATGAAAAATAAAAATGAGAGAATATTCATATTTCATCCTTATATATATATATTCATTTGTTTATCAATTTATTCGTTATTTTTTATTTTTTTTATATGTATTGTTTTTTCACAAATATATATAATATTTAGTTATAAATAAAGAAAAAAATAGTCACAATGGAATATTTATCATGTGAAAACACTTCTCATAACAAAAATGAATAAAATCCCACACTTTCCCAACAAAATATAACATAATCCAAAGAGATACCATAAAAACCCTATATTCCACCACACATAAGTGAAAATATATAATGAAGTTCATCATGATATGGGTGGGTAGAGATATTTTGGTTAGTAGTGAAGTTTATCTAACATGCATTCCATGGTATCTACAGATTAATGATAGATCGAATTCCATGTGGGTTATATAATATATTTTTTACATTGTATTTTAAATAAATTATATCATAAATAATACATTGAACACATAATAAATATTTATTTTAACAAAAACAAGGCATTTTCATGTTTCACAAAATACCCAAGACTCTCATAAAATGGGGTATAAAGAAGAGTTGGTAAAATTTGGTCTCAAATATATCCCTATAATATAATGTAAATATAATATAGTATGATCATGTAATATGAATTCTTATTTATTTTTCTAAATAGATTTTATGTAAATGAAAATAATATATATATATAAGTCATAATTTAAGAACAACATATCATGATTTTTTAATCCTATTAAAATGGAAAAGAATATCAAAATTTTAAGGGTTCATTGAATCTAAAATTTCCATTGAATCAAATAGATACTCTAAAATATCAAAAAAAACCATAAAACATTCTATTATAGATAGATATAACAGCCCCATTATTGATTAAAAATATAAAATTAATGTGTTACCATATTGAATAAATGATAAAGGTGACTACTAAATCAATATTAAGGACTAATATCATCCAATTTTATATCATGTGTGATTTAGATATGAAATTCAAACTATAACATTTTTACACTACATATTAAAAAAATTGATTTATTAAAATCAATGAATATATAACAAAAGTGGATACAAATATTTACATAAAAACATAGTGGATAATGTATTTATTCTACCACTGGGTAAGTGGTACTAGTTTTCATCCACATTATTTATAGGGATAGTGATATGTTGTAATAACTGCAATATATTTTTTATTCCATAGGCTTTAAGTGGTTTATTTTTATGTAATCCATTTGGTATTTTGTAATTTGTATCCAACAATTTTTCTATTAAAAATGGTTATGATGTGAGTATGATTGATGATATTGGAGGCCACTTCCATTTAAACATTAAATTAAATTATGCCTTCATGTTTCCTTTTATAAAAAGGTTCAATAGAAATATTTTTTGTAGTACCATCATTCTTCAATTCATCAATGGGTAAAAATTATAGCTCCTCAATTTGTTCGCCAATCCCATCCACATTTCATATTAATGTTTTTACAACATCTAGGGTATGATAAACTTTTATTGATCATTAAATGTGATGAAAAAAGTATAAATAATCCTAATACATTTTGTAAAAACCAAAAATAAAATGAATTTATTTTTTTATAAACACCCTCATTTCTGCAAATTTTAAATGTTTTATTACAGTGTAATATCACAAGAAAATCACCTATTTTTGTTAAATAAATAAGATCTCAATTATTTATTTAAATCACAACCCATACATTTTGGTTCCATATGTATTATAAAAATATGATATTTATTTTATTGATTAATATTTTTTACATATGGGAAGATTGTATTGTAACACTATATATGGATAATTTTAACAATATTCAACTAAATACTAATAACACATTCCTAGATATCCAAAATTTATCTTTGTTACTTCCTAATAATATAATTCTTCTTCTAGAAATTCAATTATATATAGTAGTGGAGTATATTTTAAATGATCTCAATATTTTACATGTAATTATAATTTTTTAAAGTGACGTTTAATTATTTGTATTGATCATACAACTTTTTTACCATTCCTGTGTTAAATTTTACAGAATAATGTTATAATTTATTTAAATATTTCTCAAAAAAATATTAATTTTTGTCTCTTATGTTATGCTTTATGTTTTTTAGTTTTGCACATAAATAACTCCTCAAAATATTTTGAAACTATGAATACCATCACAGTTTTATAATATAATTACATAATTTCATTACAATTTTAAGTGATTCAAAAATAGGATCCATTTTTTACTTTATTTTCAAATTACTATGAAAATAGGGATGAAACAAAACCACAAACGACCTAGTAATCCATAAAGGTGTACCAAATATTGATAAGAACCCACCACACAGTGTGAATGATTTCATTTAAATTTTTCATAGATTATTTTATGATGAAAAATGGTGTCATATCCTAAAATATATAGTTATTTACAAATTTAATTATACGTATTTTCTGTTTTTTATTTTTTCAATGTTTATAATGAATTAAAATCATCAAATATTCAATGGTTTTTGAGATTTTTGCTAAAAAAATAAAATGAAAGATGTAGTGTTTGGACTGAATGGTAATCATTCCTGTGGGTATTTCCTTGAATAATATTCCTTCATTATTTATCTAAAAAAAATTTTTGATGTTAAACCATCATTTAATAGAAACTATATATATCATTCACCCAACTACCTATCACTATTTATTTAATGTAAGTAACCAATTAATTACCACAAAATGTGAAATGGTATTTGTATCATCCTAATTATAATGGTAGGATATATCACTTAATAATGTTGATGAATCCTACGATTCTTCATATATCTACCTGCATTAATTAATATTTACCCACTAAATATTAATATTAATAACAAAACCATTACATGTATATCTATAACACCCCTATATTTTCAATTTTTTTCAAATAAATTTAATATCTTTGATATTTTCACTACATCCAATACCATTATAAACTTGTGTTACATTAAACACTACTTTTGTTTGCATTACACCAAAACTAGGTGTAACTTGTGTTACACTCGACACCATGTTTAAAAAAAACGTACATTTAATTAAAATTTTATTATTTAATATAATAGTTATCACCTTGAAAATGGAGTTCAGGGTATTAATTGGATTAACAAAATTTTGAATGTATATGTTTAAAAATTATTTTATAATTTATTCATTTTCAAAAATATATAAGAAATTAATATAAAAGCTATTTGAAAATAAAAAAATTATTTTTTTCTAATACCGTATATTTAAGTCCACAAATGTGTTTTACAAAAATAATTTACACCAATCAATTTTGGTTAATTAATTTATTAAAATTTATATATTATATATTCAATTTAAATTTTAACATTCATCATATTTATTTTGTAGACATGAGACAATAATTAAACCAATATTATACATAATTTTTTTTCAAAACAAAAAACAAATTGTCAGATTCAACGCATTTAATTTGAAATTTATTTTTTCTTCTTGTATATAATTTATTTGAAAAATTAAAAATATATTTTAAACTCATAATTTCAACACTATACTTGGTTATAATTTAGATCATTTTCCCAGAAAATTATATTTTTAATGAGTAGTGAAAAAAGCATGTTTTTTATAATAATTGACATTTCATTAAAAGAATTTAAAAACATAAAAATTAATTTAATATGTTATTAAAAGTAAAATTAGTTAAATTATATACAATAAACCAAATTTTATCATTGGAATAATTTTTATATTGAATTTTGGTATAAAAATATTATAATATTTTGAAGAGTTATCTCCTTGAAAAATCGCTTTCTCCTTATATCTATGGTATTAATTTTAAATTAAATTTTCCAAAATTAAAAAAATAAAATTGGAAAAATGGATTCCATATTCTGAATAATAAAAATTTGTATTATATAATCAGATAAATTTAATTTTTTTTACCAAAATTAATAGTTAAAACAGTAAAAATTATTTATCACCATTATGGTAAAAATGTGTTTTATAAGGGGTTAAAATAAGAATTTGAGGATTATAATGACTATAAAACAAATAAAATTACTATTTAATTATCATATACCAATATTATAATACAAAATTTATAATATAAAGTTATTTTTAAGATTATTTCATGGAAATTACATTACTAATTTTTATTCCTTTTGAAATTTTCAATGTAGTTCTATGTGGGTTCCTTTCACTCACTAGTAAATTCCGCCACAACCATTCAATTATTCACACCCATGGAGCCATATACATCATTCAACCCCTATAAAAATAAATTCCCGATATCTTTATACATGTTATATATCTATTGTTTCTCCCAAAATACTAATATTATGGTCGTTAATTATTTCTCCAAAGGATGTTCTTATAGGAGAAAGTAATTATCTACACTATGATTTGTCGTTTTCGTTATTAAATTTTCACCTTATATTAACTCTTATAACAATAAATATAATAAAAATATATATAATATATAATTATTTTTTATTATATTAATTTTATAAACTACATCTATCTCTACATACACTAAATGGAAATTAAATTCTTTGATCATGTGTACCATGGAATACTTCCTCGCAAACTGAAATCGTTTTTTTATTCAAAAAATATAACAACAATATATATTGTTATATATCACAAATAAATATTATATTAATGAAATTAATATAATTTTTGAATTATTATATCACGTATGCCTTATTTATATACAATGTGTTGGGTATACAATAATGTATCATGTGTGTACGATGAACTACCGCCTCAACAAGGGATGTGATTCATTTTTATTTATACTTAACATCATAGGTATTAAAGATAAACATAATTAAAATATGTGGTATATATGAAATAATTATTATTATATCATTTTGATATAATATTTATGTTTCTTTATTTTTATTTTTTATATGGAAATTGGGTTCATGGATACTTACGTCCTAACATATCTATAAACTATATATTTTATTATATATCTATATCTTATAGATGAATATAAAAATATAGTTACTGAATATATATGATATGTATATATTTTTAACATTATATTTTGTGTGAGTATGATAAATTCAAGGAGACCAAAAATAAAAAATTAAAACATACAAGAAAATAAACCAGTTATAACCCAAAATGTGACACTAATAGGGAATTGATAATAAATGGGTAATAAAAGGTAATTGGTAATTAATAAATGTTATGATATATATATATATATTTATATTTAAAATATGTATAATAAACATATATTTATTATATCAAAGGTCCAAACAGGCATGAATGATGTTAAGTCTTTCAGAATGTTATTTATTGTCTCTCTTTTATTTATGGGTGACATATGAAAATTGACCACTAATTTATTTAATGAATTTTATATACATCCCATTTTAAATTTAATATCATTTATATATATTTTTCTTGATATTTATGGTTTCCTTTGATGTAATTATTTATTACAGATCACTGTTCAATATATTACTAATGTGATATGGGCTTTTCATCTAGCTTTTTTACTTTGGTGAGACACATACCATTATCACCATAATAATAATTTATGTCGAGTATATAATGAATATGAATTTATTTTAGGATTAATATTCTAAAAATATTTTTATTTAAATATCCACTTGATTATATATAATTCATTAGGTTTTAGGATTTAAATAATACCAAATCATAAATGGATTTTTTTCCAAAATTTCATTCCTTGAGATATATGTTATGTTATACACCTATATTATTTTTTGATGTTTATATACATAATATTTGACCTTTACTATCATGAATTTATTTATTCTCTTGGTATATGAACTTTCATTTAATTTAATTCTATTATGGGATTTATATTTCATTTTAATTGAAGTGGTAATGACTTTATGTTATAATCTCAACGTTTATATATATTTTTTACTATTATGTTTCCAATGAAAAGATATTATAATAATTATATCAAGAAACTCATGAATATTCTTATTATCTCTTTTATTCATTATAATACAATTTTTTGTCCATTTTCATCTCTTTGTTTAAACAATAGTTCATTTTTTGGAAAAAACATATTCATTTCTACCATTTGTTGAGAGCATATTTTCTTCTAAAAAAATGAATTCTACGAAAACGTCTGTATAATATTTTTGACATTAATGACCCGATTTATTAATGAAATATTTACGCCTGTTCTAATTTTTATAAAAATGATTGGAAATAAATATTCATTTCATTTTCCAAAAAATTCTCATTTGGGTTTTACTAAAAATATTTATGGAATATTTATTTTAATGTGTATGGTAGGAATGATATTTCCTACCATCATCACGATTATTTTCTCAAAATATATATTTAAATATTTTTCATGATTATTTAAAAACAAAATTATTTTCAATATTTTTTATCATATAAAAAAAATTAAAGTCAAAATGTTTATTTTCCCCAAGAAATGTATAAGATAATTTATAACACATCCATTAGTTGTTTTTAAGGTAAATTTAAAATATAATTCTTTTAAAATTTTAATGCGTTAATGAAATAATTTTTAAAAAAATTGGAAAATCATATTTTCCTCATATTTTATATAAATTATTGTTAAAGATTCAATTATATGTTTTCAATATTATTTTCAAAGTATAGGTGTTTCAACATGATTTATTTTTGAAAGTTTATTTTCAAATAAAAGTTATTTTCCTCATAAAAATGTTCCATGTGATCTTATAAAAATCATATTCAATATTATATGACATATTTTGAAGTTAATTATTATTTATTGGGGATACGATCTATGGATACAATTATTATTCCTTCTATGGATGGTTTATGTTATAAATACAATATTCTTATAAAACCCAGTTCCCTTCCATAGGTTATACAATGAAAAAATTACAATGTAAACAATATAATTTTTCCTTAGGTAATTATATAATTAAATTATAAGATTATTATGAATTTTTTAAATTTTTCATATGTAATGATATGATGAAATATTTATTAAAGAGATTTTGTTTCATGATTTATAACATGATGAATGTTCTATGATCAAGTGGCAACCATACATATGATTTTAATTATTTTAAGTGGGTGACTATGTATACCACTAATATATTGGGTAAATATTTATATAACATGATATATATATATATATATATATATAAGTATAATGGGGAGGGAACCTATTTCATTAAGGGAAATTGTTCGCTATGATGGTATTATGAGTGAACCGTGACTATTATGACAGTTTGGGGACTAATTATGATCCACTATGATAGCCTTGGTTGTCACCCTCAACTACTATAGAAATTATTTTATATTTTTTTATTCATTAACACTATGTCATAGGAAAATATTATGCTATCATGGTTAATCGTCATTCATTTCATTATAATTCATGCCTTATTAACTGCAAGGCATTATTTAATTTCTCATGATTAGGATCTTTTATTTGAGTATTAATTTTTTAAGATTATAAGATCATGTTTTCAAAACATTATTCTCTTGACATGATTATGTATTCATTGATATGTCACATTCTTACACTTACTAGGCATCTGAGGTACCCATTTCTTAAGCTCTAATTCACCATGTTATGAAGAGTTATTTTATATAGGGAATTATTTTTGAAGAGTAGAAAAAGGGATGATATTTATGTGATATTTTTAATATCATTCATCTAATTAAATGTTTTTTTACATTATCTCCCAATATAATAATCTATTATCTTCCTTAGGAATTTTTTTGTGTAATGTATAAAGCATTGATACAAAAGATTTAATATATTTTTTTTAAACTATGAGGTTGTAATGGTTTAAATTGAAGGAATGGTTTAGTTAAAATTTGAAAACTGTGATGATAAAATATTACTAGGATACTAAGGTATATTTCTAAGGATATTTCTGTGTGTATATACAAGGATAAGTCTAAGGATAATCCAAAGTAGACGAAAATGTCTTTGAATTTTGGTAATGTAAATAGAAAGTGGTATCCATGAAATTACATCCCTACCTGGATACTAAATGATGATGGGGCACCGGAACATAAGCACCTCGGGGTAATAACTAGGAAAATAGTGAATTGAGATCGACTTAGTCATTACCAGGTTCATGATAATGGGCCTTTATTCATTCCAGGTTTGAATCTTCATGGGAATATTATTTGTAAATAAACAAACTCATTATAAAACAGTATTGAATGATTTAAATAACAAAAATACATGACTGAGTTTGAAGATAAGGTTTCATATATCGAAAATAATGTGTCCTTCTTTAGTTATCCTATTATTTATTTTTCACAACTATGTGGTTTTCTATATGATAATTTTTGTTGTCACTATTCTTTTATAGTTTCTGTTAGGAGTAATAACCAGATGGAATAATATTAATATTAAATTATATTGTTAATGTGTATTTTAGAAACGAAATGGTATGAAAATATTGAAGTGTATTGAGGTTATGACTAATCATTTTTCATGAATTCTTATTAAATAATTATAACATAACCATTTCTTTGAATCAATAAGGAAGATAAAAATAGAGTTTGTTGAAATTTTGGGTGGTTAATACCCTGAAAGAAATATAATTTAGTATTATATATTTCATGAATGTGGGATAAATTACACCAAGTAATATCTCAAAGTAATAAAAATATGTTTTATGTGTTTATAAGAAAAACATAGAGTAGAAATTTTATGAGGGAAAATGAAATACGCCAGTTAATGAAATAAATAGGAATATTTGTCTCCCTATGTTATTATCAATGGATGAATGCTTTATCTATGTATATTATCAGAATTATGAAGATCAATTTCCTCATACGGAAAACTCGTGAAGTGAATTAGCAAGTTAGTATGAGTAATTATTATAATGTTGATGATAATGTGACTATGAATGGAACATTAAAGGTATTGTATATTCTAATAGAATTTATTATTGTTAAACCTAATAAAAATGATTAAATTGGTGTTGATGAATGTTAATACATGATTCATATTTTACGTAGTAAGGAAGGTGGTATTAAGGAATAATATAATGAGTCATTGTCACTGCTTTGAGAATCAAGTAGAATTATTGTAAGGTTTAAGTATTGGAATTCATAAATAATGACATATATAATGATTTCATAGTATACGTTTTTAGTTAAATATTTTAAATAATATGTTGATTGATTACAATGACAAAAAAAGTGATTTAACAAAAAAATTATATTTTACGAAAAAATAGGATTAAGGGAATGACAACCATTTTTGTGTTTCTCATATTGAGATAATTATGTTAGGAGAAAGAACTTATTGATTGGGTTAAATAAAATTCTATAGTGTTAATTTCCATAGAAATGAATAGTGATTTTTGGAAATTGTATTTCATGCTATCATTAGTGGAGTTTACAATTTTTTATGGAATATATCCAATAATATATTTTATATTTAAGGAATAAGGTACCATGTCTTATTTTAGTAAATTTCTTTGGTAATTCAGTTAAATTCCATGTCTTCAAGGATTATATGATGAAGGTATTCACATATGTTGTATGTGAAAATCATGATATACATATTGATACATGGAGTATTACTATTGAGTTTATTCTTTGAAATTAAGTCATCTGATTTTACAAAAAATTAATTATTGAATGGTTATATGGTTAACCATTTATGGAATGGATTATGTTAAATTTTGGATGAGGTGCTTGATATAAATGTATTACATCACCATATGAGTATATATCAATATTGGATAACTAGTGCTAACAATTATTTTATTAGTAGAGATAGATGGAATGACTTCTGATTCTATTATGGATCATGTGATCCAAGAGTGATTCTGGAATAAAAAAAATAAACATAATTTCTTAGTGTAATATATGGAGTGAAATTTTATCAAAGTACAAGAAAAGTATTAAATTTCTTTCTATTATTGTGGAATTATAATACCAATGTATATCAATCTCTTACAAATTATTGATCACATTGGGATAGTAGTGTATCGATTTGAGCTTACACCAAATCTCATTTAGGATTATGATTTTTGAATTTTTCTCTGTGGATAAAGTACATATATGATCCATAACATGAATATAAATTAATTTTCATACTTTTGGAGCAAGATATTTCATTTGAGGAACAAATTTCGAGATTCTATATTAAATAAGGAATGTTCTAAAAAATAAGACCACATACTAAGTCATTGTTTTTTTATGAATCATTAATCTTTATAAATCTATGTCTGGCCCATAAGATGTCATTTATTTTAAGTATCATTAGTTTTTGGAACCATAGTGATTAATTTAGAGGTTTAAAATTAGTAATGGGGTAGAATATAACATCCAATGATTTTCTAAATTGTTTTTTTAATAAATTTTTACATTTCATTATTCTACATTATAATCAATACCAATATTATCTTGATTTACACACAAAACAGAGTTTATCCTATATTAAACACACATTATGTGTATATTCTGTTACATTCAACACTTATTTTAAATGAAACAAGATATGAATAAATAATTTATGATAGTATGTGGTTTCAAAATGTATATTTAATGAATTCTCTAGTAACCAATTAATTATAAAATAAAACTAATATGATTTTAAAATAAAGGAAATCTTTTTCTGGAAAATTATTTCTTAATGCACAAGTGTATTTTTTATCTATATATTATAAAAAATTAATATTTGGAAATTTATTATAACAAAATGTATATATTTTAAATTTAATTAATTTTCTAGAGTTTATCTTGTATGATTTCGATTAAACATATAATTATTAATCTAGTCTAATATATAAATATTTTATTGGTCTAAAATACTTCTTTGTCACCTTTTGTTGGCTTATATTAAAATGATTTTTTCAATTTTAGAAAATTTATTGGAAAAAATAAACTTCACTTCTCAAATAAAAATTTCAGAAAAATATTATGGTGAATTATTTAAATTTTTCTAAGAAGTTAACTTTTACTATGAATAGTGAAAAATAATTATTTTTTTAGTAACTTTCAATTCATTTAACAAATTAAAAATCATATAAAAAATTTTATGATTTTTTTATTAAAAAATTAGTTCAATTAGAATTCTATTAATCCAATTTATTCCATTGTAATTATTATAATATTTAATTATTATATAAAATATTTTTAAATTTCTAAACAATTCGCTCTTCAAAACCCCACTTTCTCATCACATCTGTGGGATCAATTTAACATTACATATTTAAACTTATATGAATTTAATTTTAAAAATAGATTCCATAATTGGAATTAGAATAATTTATATTATATAAAAATGTAAAAATATTGTTTTACCATAATGAATTATGAAAATATTAATAATTTATTATCAATATTATTGTAAAAATGGGTTTACTATGCATTAAAATATGATTATAATGATTATAATGAATATCATACCATAAAAATAACATGAGAATAGCCATTTTTCAATCTTATAGTTCCCAATATCGAATTGATGGTCATTATGACTATTTTTTCATCGGAAGGACATTATTATTTTGGATTCTTTTTGGAAATTTCCATATAGATTTGAAATGGGATTCTTTCTCCCACTTGTTAAAGCACACCAACTCTATTCGCTTTTAATCCCTTAAAAGCCATTTATTCCATCCATTATTTAAAAATATATTTACATACATCCTTATCAATTTTATAAGGATTTAATTTCTCCATATAGACCAACATTGTGCTCCTTAATAAGAGATCCCAAGGAGGTGATTCTTAGCGAAGTTAATTATCTTCACTAAGATCGTTCATTTTCATTATTAGTTTACCATATTTATTTTTTGTGATATCACATAAAATATAATAACACAAGTATATAATATATAATTATATTTGTTTAATAACCTATATTCATATACACTTCCATCAAATGAATTATAAAATTGCCTATCATTTTTATGGTGCACTACCTCATGAACCAATGTAGTCTCTATTCTATTACAACATTTGAATTATGAATATAATAATAGATTTAAAATATTAAAATATTATATATTATATTAATATACTTCTGTAATTAGTATTTCACATATACCTTCTTTATTATTATTCTAAGGAGGATATAATAATGTCACTCGTGTGTACGATGTATTACCACCCCCCATAGCGATGCCATTAATTTTCACATATTATTTAAATAGAAGATGTTAAGGTTTTATTTAATTTATGCATGTTATAATATGACATCACATTGATTCTATAATGTTAATATTTTATTTACCATTGTTTATTTCAATCCATCATGAATATGGAAATAACATTTATTCATACCAATGACCTACCATATCCATGAATAGTGTATTCAATTTTCTATCACTAAATAATATGGATTACGATAGAAAAATATATTATGAACACAGATTTATATATACCATTTCTAATATAATTTTATTATGGAAATCTATTCCTAAAAATATGACTAAAAAAATTTTAAAACAGAAAAAACAGTGCATTTCTTGCCCGGAACATGACATTAAAATGTAATATTTAATGAATGTGTAATAAAAGATAATAAGTAAATCATTTATGTAACGAAAAATATTATGATAGTTACAAAATATATTTAAAATAGATTTATAGCTTTAATATAAGATTCTTGATCATGTTTGTTGGAAGTGGAGACTTTGGCTAAGGGAATTCTAGGCTCTATTTTTTTTATGGGAGACATAAAAATTCACCACTTGTATAATTTGGGTTGTCTATATACACCCCCATTGAAATTTATATCATGATTATTACTATTTTAATTATATTTCATGTTTAATTTTATTTTCTTCTTTATTGGGGATTATAATTCCAAATATTACTGATGTGATAAGGGATTTTTGTCTAAATTTATACTTCTCTGAGACCCATGTCATATTCACAACATATTTATTTATATTCATGTTTATAATACCAATAAAGGTATTTTATTATTCTTATATGGAAATCTATTTGTATTTATATATCCACTTTAGGATATATCTTCCATGGTGTTTGTGATTCTCAAGATACCATAGTTGTAAGGGATTGTTTTCCCAATATTCATTCCTTGAGACACATGGCACATTTTTCATCAATATTTTATCAAGGGTATATACAGACCATTTTAAATATATAATAATGAATTTTTTATTTCTCATGTGATTTTTTGTTTCATTATATGTTATTCTATCAAGGGTCATACATTGTTGAGTTACCAAAGTTGTAATGATTTCATGTTAAAATATCTTCGTTTGTGGGGATTATTTATAATTATTTTTACAAGGATAAAATATTATGATGTATATATAATTAAACTAATTAATTTCTTCTTCAATGGATAATTTTTTACAACATATTTTTTAATTTATTTTGGTCTCTTTATGAATTGAATAGTTCAAAGGAAATTTTTTATGGAAAACATATCTTATTTCTCTATTTGGTCAAGAAACCATTTCCTAGAAAACAATATTTTCTAATAAAATTAATTTTTTTTCAAAATTTTAAAATTATTTACTAATGAAATTATAACACATTTTTTACTTTTTACAAAAAAAATCAGATAAATCATAATGTATTTTTTAAAACAATGAACATTTGTATTTTACCAAGAATGTGAATAGAATCATTGTTTTACCATGTATAGTGTGAAGTTAATTTCCCACTATAAGGACTATTATTTAAGAAACTGAATCATTTATAATTTATAATTTTTATTTTCCATGAAATGTATTTTAATGAATTTTATGTTTAAAAAAGATTTAAATAAAAAATGATATTTTTTGGATGATTTTTTTAGATGATCTATAAAACAACCTTTATATATTCTAGAGGTTTTTCTATCAATGAAAATAATTTTCAAAATACATTATGATTTAAATAAAAATTAATGTATAAGTGATATTTTCCTCCTTAATCATTTTGAATGGGTATTAATTCTTATTTTATAAGTATTACAGGTTCATTAAAAATAAATCTATTTTAGAATTATTTTAGTTTTGAAAATTGATGTTGAAATAAATATATTTTCCTTAATAAATGTAACAAGTGGTATTTTCAAAATAATTTTCCCTTGAATATGACAACCTTTGATATTACTTATGCTTTACTAGGGAGATGATGCATTGATGACACACTTATTCTTTCTCTTTCTTGATTATGATTATGTGGGAAATATTTTTATGAAACTTCTATATCATCCATTGGTTATACCACGATAAAATTAATATTAAATAAATGTAGTTTTAATTGGGTTATGCTGTTATGAAATGATGAAATGATTATGAAGCCTATCTATTTTCTATAATTTATGATATGATGTAATGGTCATGAAATCCCATTCATTTCATGGGTTATGATATGCTTGATTTTTATGATCTTTTGGAACACATAAATATGATTTTTATTTTGTGATGTTTGGTCCTATATCTCAATCAAATTCATTGGGTAATGATTTATATCTTATGATATAGACAGGATTGGAATTGGGAGTGAACCTAATTCAGTAAGGGATGTTTTCCACTATGATGGTCTTGGGAGTGAAAATTGACTACTATGTTAGTTTCGGGAGTGAAAACATTCTACTATGACAGTATTGTAAGTGATGATTGATTAATATGGAAATAATTTTCTATTCTTAATTCTATTTCACAATTCCATCTCTTATTCCATTGTTATGATCTCATGACCCCTATTCATTGATTCCATTATAATTTAAGACTTATTAAATTCCAAAATTTATGTCATTTCTCAATATTATGATACTAGATATGAATATTTTGGTTTTCAAATGAAAATTCTGTGTTCACATACCACTATACTCATGCCATTATTATATGATCATTGATATCACACGTTCTAAACCTTAATGAAAATCTGATCTCACACATTCTTATGTTTTCTTTCCAAATGTTATGAATTAATGTTTTCAGTACTCTATGTTTGTGAATTGTACAGAGGGGATGATATTTATGAGGGATTTTGAAGATTTATTTCTAAATAAGATGACAATGTAACTAGTCACTAAAGACAGAAAACTATTTTGGTCCTTGGGTGACTATTTGTGTAATGTATTAAATATTAATCTAAAAAGATGTAATATCTATGTATGAATGGAACGATTTTTTCAAGATCAACCTTGAACCCTCATATGAAAAATAACTACCAAGGGGGATGTGATGATATAACTATATTTGTGGACAGAAAGGTGGTGTTATGATTGGGTGAATAATGACATTCATTGATTCTAACCTTTTTCCCAACTCACTAAATATTCTAATAGTAATAATAAAAAATATCATAAAATATATTATATACTATGAAACTCAAAATGTAATTATTTTCCAATTTATGTAATACTAATAATCCATACTCCAAGAAGGGAAATATGTATCATAAGGAGAATAAATAATAGAATATATAAAATGATAGAAAATATAAGTAGTATAAATTAAAAAGATCCAAGATTCTAGAATACCATTTTCCTAGGGTTTATCTGATATTTACTATCCTTTATGACATTATAATTTCATGGTATAATCCCTCATGAGTGTGATCATTATTTTTATTCCTCCAAGTGAGTTTTCTTATTTGAATTCTATTGTTAATAAGAATTAAAAGATCATGGGATTCCATGTTCCAATCTCCTCCTCCTATTCCACTATGATTGGATTCCACATAAACAAAATGATATTTATTTTACTCATTTGGTTTGGTAAATCAATAAATGAATCCATTATTGGTACCTTAAGCATAATTGAATCCATGTTTACTATAGATGATCATCATGGCTTTAGATCCCTAGGACTATTTTAATGATAATTTTATTTTTACATTTGATATTTGTAATTATTCTATAAAAATAAAACCCATATTTATCAAAGTACACAACCTTATCAGAGTGTCCTATTAAATGAGTTAAAATTTTATATATTCTAATTACACACACTCATTCCATTATAATATTGATGTAAAATTATACTAGTTTTATTTATTGTTATGTAGGTTCAAGGTTTCCTGAGTGAATATTACATTATGTATCACTCTCAGTTACAAGTAATAGACACTTTTTATATTACGTTTCAGTATGTAAAGTGTATGGGTTATGTTTTTTAGGTTTTATTGGACTTTTTCAATATTTTAGGGCTTTTTATAGGTTCATAGTCTGATCACAGTGCATAGAAACTATACAACACCAATAGTAAACTATAGAGAGTGAAATAGGGAGTACTTTGTAGGAACATAGCAAGGCACACAGTTTGGAAAAACTATGAAGCAACCCTGAAGAAACCATTTGAACTGGGATAGTGGGATTTTATGTATCTGGGGAATGGTTTTTTTTACCATGGGAGCCAACCTTGTGGGGTTCTCCTTGTGATCGTGTCATGTTCATTATCAGCACACAATTTTTCTAATTGCCAGAGGTTATTTTTCACAGATAAACGTGAAATCCAAAAATTATGAATATCCTTTATTTTAAATATATAACACCTCATTTTACTTATATATTTAATCTTACATGGTTTTAAATCCTCACAATGGATTTGGACACTCTTTTATTAGATCTAGATGTGATTTTTCGTCAAATCAAAGTGCGTTGAATCCCAGATTTCTTGGTATGTCACTATTCTTGGTTTTTATTCTTAGATATCATATTCTTCCCAGTAATTTAATGTTAGGTCCAATCCAATTTGTATGTAACTTAGAATTTTGATGCCAGTCAAATCGATATTTTATCACGTTTATGTTAGATAAAGTGATGTAATGTGGGTTATTGGAGGTTCAACAGGGTATTGTAGAATAATTCATGATTTTATTCATTTTTAATATACATTCTGATGAAGATAACCCGACCCTCGTTTTTTCCAATTAGAAAAATAGGGATCTATTTCAAATAATTATAATCATTATTTGTAATTGTGATATATATATATGAAAATATTGATCGAAGCTCTTTCTGGTGAATGTTATTGAAAATATGAAAATTGGTTGCTGTGAAAAGTTAATTATTTATAGATTTTAAAATGATGATTTTCAAATGCGAACTCATTTGGATTCATGGAAGTGGTTTAATAGTAATGTAATCAATAAATAAAATGTTTAATTGAAATTTCATTAAAATATTTAATTGGATTTTTTTTCCTAAGGTTTGGTGTGTGTTCATGTGCATTCGGGATGGCTGTGTATGTGAAGATTCTCCCATAAAAATTTGGATGGATAAGGGTATTAAAATTATCCCATTAAAATGATACATACAAATTTTATTATGTTTCGCCCATAAAAATGTCGATATGTATAGTGGAATGGGATATTCTAATTTTTTTAAATGGTTTTAAAAAAAATTAGGTTCTTTCCCTGGAAATGTTTTTGGTATTGAAATTTTTTTTGGTAGGAAACTGGTGGGTTTTATTTACACAATAAATATTGTTTTATAGAGTTTTATATAATTTTTATTAAATAAATGTTCTAACATTTTCCGTCATAGTGTCTAGAGTAGGGCATAAATATAGGGATAAAAATTGAGTTTTATTACACACCCCATAAATTGGCACTTTTATAATCTTACGAATAATGTTCATAAGAACATATTTAAAGGAAAATTTTCTCATTATTATGTATGCATCGTGATACATGGGACATTGATTATGGATTTATATCAGAGGGATTATGGGTAGCTATAGAGTTTATTCATTGGAATCTAGGATATGTTTTTGTTTTTTTCTTATTTGTTCTCTGTTATAGTTTTGTAATGTCATATTTCTTATTTTTATCATTTGGTGTTACTTTGAGTTTTTTTACTCTAGTTTCATGATTCTTTTATATGTTATCTAGTTAGGGTATTTTTGTTGGTTTTTTTTATTTTCAATGGTAAAAATAATCCTTGATTCTATTCATTCCCTTGGTAAATGTTTCCACCCTTTGGTGTCTTTGGGATAACACCAAACATAAATTATAAATTCTATCTTATCTCAATACAATGAGACGTAATGGGATTTTTCCTATGGTATTAGTTTTCTCAATCCTTGGGTATGAGTTCTTTCAATCATGGAGTTAAAAAATAATTCTTTATTAGTTTGTGAGTGTGTATGGTAGTAAGGAGTAGGATTATCCAAATTTAAAATAGAGATCATAGAAAGGTGTATCTAACCTATTTATGTCGGATGTGAAGTTACAAGGGAGTTTATGACATATTATTGTTGGATAAACTTATAGGATTGTTGCCTAATTTCCATGGTTTTATCCAATTAGGAGAGCCTGACTTACATTGTTAGAAATGACTTCCCTCTATGGGTTCATATTTCATTTTGATAATGACTTATGATTTGGTGAAAATGTGTTGATTTTTGGAAATTTTGAAATTGTTTTCCATTTTTTATTTTTATAATGGCATGGTTGTGGTATTTTACAAATGGTTTTATTTTTTTTACGTGTGGTGGAATTAAAAAAATGGGTTAGAAATGGAATATTTAGGTGTTTCGAAAGCATTTTTGTGATATTTTTGATGTGGTAAATTTTTAACCATTAAGGATTCATTCTTGAGAGAGTGAGGCTCAAGTATTATTCATTTGGTTATTTAAAATGGAAGTATTTAGTCATAGAAAAAACAAACTTGAGGATGCTGCTAAGAATTGGGTTTCACCTGAGCCAAAGGTGAAACAATTTCTAGTTTAGAGTATTTTCAATTATTTTCATGCTATAGATAGTGGGAAAATATGGGATGAACCCAAGAATGTGTATCATTCCATTCAGTTCAATAAGAAAAATCCATCTGTTATTCAGTGTGATTTTGAATCAAATAAGGCATAGTTATATTTGAATAAGATGAATCAAATATTTTATTTACATGGATCACTATTAGAGATGAAATTCAATTTGGTGGTGTACATATTGGAGGATATTTCATGCTAGTGGGGTCTTTAACTATTCATGATAAATTAGACTATGTAATTTCATGGTATGATTATAATAAAATGTTCAAAAAACAATTCTCTTCTTACATGTTAAGAATTTATAGAAGGATGAAGTTTTTAGATTTAAATAGTATAATATATAAATTATATAAAATGAAGAAAAATTTATGGATCTAGTCTACTTCTCACCTGATATTGGTGCAAGTTCATCCTAAAAGACACACATTATACAAATTGTGGATGAAGCTACTAATTCTCTTGAAGATTGTTCTATATTTTGTAATAGACAATAAAAAACTGTTTTTTAGATAAATTGTAGAAAAAGGGATTTCTTAGGGGATACTTATGAATGGAGGATGTTTATACCAATGAGAAACCATGAAACAGTAATGTAAGGAAAAATTGGATGAGTCAAACCTATTTCCAAGGTAATGGGAGGACATGGAACTAGATGGCTAGATCATTGGATAATTTCCCAGAACTAATGAGTATTGTGGGATGTTTCCATAGTTGATATTTTGATCACATAAAGTGAGGTAGTATAACACCACCTTGAGAAATTGATAATTGAAATTAGATGGAGAATAATCTTATCTATTTTCACAGTGCTCCATGTTTGGGTATTCAAGACACATCTCATGGTTTGTGTATGCTGTATAATTTGATGGGACATGTGCAGCTGAATAATTCTCATCAATAGAACCCAGCTAGCCATGGTTATTCAATGAATATCATGACTCCTCCAGAAGTGTAATCTAAATAGGGAAATAAAGAACAATGTTCAGGGATTATTTAGTTTTTAGGAGTATATAAGGTGATTTGGAAGATAAATATATACCATTGATGGTCAGAGGTATGATTCATTTAAATTCAACACTAATGAAATCTTTTTTGATATGGGTTCATCACATTCATTTATTACATTTCATGATATTATGGATTTAAATATTGAGATTATGCCTTCAATTTTGAAGCAACAATCTCATCTTTTCCCAATAGAATATTGAACCATTTTGTGAAAATAATTCTCAATAACTGTTGATGGAGGTGAATTGATATTGGATTTCTTTGTTCTTGAGATTGATGATAATGAAAAAATCATGGGTAAGGATTGGCTTACTATATCTAAATCTCACTTCGATCATTTTACATAAAGGGTTGGTTTTACAACTGAGGATGGAATCGATCATATATTTTATTGAGACTAGAGTGTAATGGAAGCTGAAACATGTTTTATGGAACCATAAATTCAGATGATCTCATACTAGTTGGTATCTTTGACCATGGAATCAGTTTATGATATCTATAGTAGTGTTTTTCTAGAAGTTGTTTATTAGTTTTCATTTGTTTTACTAAAAATACATTATAGTTTTCACATACTGAAAAAATTAAATATTATGGATGATCTTATCTCAAGGACCATTCATATCTCACATCCATATTACCATATTTAACTAATATAATTAAGTGTATTCAAATTCTATTTGGAATAGTTGGAAATCAAAAGGTTTATTTAGCTAACAATTACTTCGGGGTTAGCACCAATTTTGTTTGTAAAAAAAGTAGATGGAACTCTTTAGTTGTATTTGGGTCATCATTTGGTTAACCAAGTAAATTTAATGAACCATTATACACTTCCAGAAATTGATGATATATATATTAAATCGAGGGGATCCCCGTAGATTCATAAAATTGACTTGTTATCAAGAAATCACAAAATGAATGTTCAGAAAGATGGTATTTCTAAAAACTATTTTTAGGGTATATATTTCCATTATGATTACATTGTAATTTTTTTATCCTTTTTAATGAAAAAAAGTTCTTCATGTAATTGTTGAATCAAAATTTTCAAAGGTATCTTGATTCATTTGTCGTACTGCTTATGGATGAAATATTGATATACTGAAGGACAAGGGCGGAGCTAGATAAACACTTGATAATAGTGTTGGGAATATTTAAGGATCATATTTTTTATTCCAAATTATCAAATTGTCATTTTTGGATGCAAGTGGTATATTTCCTTTTCTATATGAAATAGGTGTTCTTTCGATCCAAAAAATATAATGGTCCTTGTCTATTATTAACAACCAATGAGTTCTTTAATATATAAATTTTCATTAGTTTGGATGGTTATTATCAATGTGTTTTCATCGTTTCTCATGACTAGATTAACCTATGATTTCTTTGATAAGATAAAATGTTCTATTTCAATGGAATCTATAATGTCGAATATCTTTTTAGGGATTAATGATCACATTAAATCAGTTCCAATCATAATGTTTCTAGATTTTGGAAAAGAGAATGTAATTTATTACAATGCTTCAAAATTAGGGTTGGGATTTGTTCTCATGTAGGGAGATCATGGGGTTTCTTATAACACACGGTAGTTACAGTTTCATTATATGAAATACCCAATTCATTATTTTTAGTTAGCTATTGAAGATCAGGATTTTAAGACATGGGAAAATTACCAATTTAATAATAAATTTATAGAGTATACAGTTCATAAGAGCATGAAACATGTTACCCCACAAAGGGATATGAATCTGGGATAGAGAATTAGGATAGAGTATCTCCAAATGCTCATTATTGAAATCATTTATAAAATGCGTAATGGATGTTCGGAAGTAGATGCATTAAGATGAAATTTTCATGGTCATTTGGAAATTAGGCATCAGATTAGTCATAGTTGATGTTAGGGAGAGCTGACATGCACATGGATTCTAAATAATAAATATTTTTTGGGGTTATCCTTCAAGATTCATTAATTCATAATTTTTTATAGATGTGTAAATATGCACAACCATTTAATTTAGAATGTGATTTTATGATGTAAAAACTCAATGGTTTAGAGCCCATTTGAGAGATAGAAACAGGACATGAGTTTAGTTTTATGGTCCGAATATCACATATTCCTCTCCATGGTTTATCAAAATAAACATCCTTATACGTACCACCACCCAAGATGGGTGGTTCATTCTAGAATATAGATCCTTTATGATGAATTAAAATCCCAATTTTGGTTGGTCGGTATGAAAATAATTCAAAATGAGGTTCTTTTAATACACCTCACATATTATGAGGTCAAGGAAGAGGGTAATCAGTCATTATGTATATTTCATTCAAATATATTCCTATTTGTATATGGATGAAGATAGATATTTATTTTCTGATAGGTCTCCTGAGGATGGTTTGGATAAAAGATTACATATTGGTTATAGTGGTTCATGTCACATAGTCATCCCATTTAATTCATATTTTTCAATATTATAAAGTGGAGGTCTTTTTATAAATATAAATATGAAAAGTGGTAGAGTCATACTGTAATAGTATATATCATTTTAGAAATAGATATGAGCTTTATTTCATATAAATCCCCTACGAATAAGTTTACTATTAATACGGTATTTCATCCTCATACTGATGGAAAAAACAAAAGGATGAATCAAATGCTGGAAGACATGCTTCGATAATTTTTAATGGAGTTTGTTATCTCATGGGAGGAGAACATATCATTAGTGGAGTTATTATATAAAACAAATTCGCAGGACATGAAATATATGGCTTTTTTAAAATAATTGTATGGGATAACTTTGTTTTATTTATTTTTTTGAGTGTAAGTAACTGAGACATCACTAGTTGGAAAAAACCATTTCTAAGATAAAATAGGGAAGATTCTTCTGATCACAAAAAGGATAGAGATTGGTCAAAGTCATCAAAAATCATACCTGAAGGGTAGGCATAGATCACCTATTCAGCACTCAAGATTTGTCTGTCTCTTTCGTGTACCATCACATCATATGGTCCACCTCTAGGTACCGTCATTTCCTAGAGCTCTCAGCATCAGTGATCATTGTTCATCATCTACATCAAACACAATTAGGTGCGGGAATATCCCAAGCAGGGATGAGTATAACGATACTCAGTAGAGACCCTGAGACACTTAAGGTCTCAAAGAACCCAAAATGGATAAACCACAAATAATGAAATCAACAGACAACCCCAAATAGGTATATTCCCATACATATACCTAAGTTATCAAGTAATCTATCCCAATCATGAAGAAAAACACAAAAGTTACTGACTTAGCTCAACCAGGATTTTTTTTCACATTATCAAAACCACGGCTGCTGGAGAATTCCTACTCTATAGAGTAAATTGGGCCTTCTGTGACACCAAGGCACTTCCCACAAACCTTGGACTGCTGACATAATCCTCCTATCGTGTACCGAGGGTCTGCTACGTCACCAAGGCACTACCCACTTTTGGTTTGCCACCACAACCAAGTGCTCTCCCTAATATCTTTGAGACGAACTCCTCCGGTCGAGTATCATGGGTCTACTGCTACAACAAGGTGCTTCTCCACCGTGGGTCTTCCACCACAACCAGGCGCTTACCCTTGGTCTAGTTTAGTCACTATGTGCCAATCGGTCACCAGTTATCAAGTCTCAGCCAGCTACCAGGTCTTCGCACTCGGCTCTCTAATCACTGGAATGATCCGCTCCATGAGCTTCTGGTCGATAGTCCAACTGTCACGACATTCCACAACAAAGTGTCTCAAAGATCCTCCATGTCATTGAGGTCTCAACGCAACAGAATCCACAAAAATCAGATGCTCGTTCTGTGAGTTATTATCCTTTTAGTCCCGAGGGCCTGGTTGGATTTGTGCATGATCCAACCTGACCGTATCTCAACTGTACCCCAAACTCTAGTGGGGTATAAACAAAGGGAACGTCATGCTCCAAGATTATCAGTTTCGCTGCCGGTTCATCAAACAGAAGTCTGGTGCCAAAGACATTTCCAAAAGAAAGTAACGGGTCATAGTGGGTCGGGGTCCGGTCCGACTCGGTGGGATCGACCCAACCCAACTCAGTCTGGGCTGACCCAGTTCGGGTCAACCTGGCATGACCATTTTGTCTGGCCTGGCCTATTGGGCAGGCTTGCCCATTGGATTCGGCCATGCCGGTGGGGCCCTGCTCAGTAGGCCGCGAGGGGCCGCTGAGGGCTGCGAGAGGGCGGACTGGTCATGAGGGCGCGAACTGGCTGTGGTTCGTTGCAAGGGCGGTTCATCCTGGAGAGTACTTTGAGGGCATGGGCTACTTCGGCTGGGGAGCTACGAGGGGCGCAGGAGGACGACTCTGTTGGGGAACCGTGAGGGTGCAGTTCAGCTGGGGGCTCGGGAGGGCACTGTGAGGGGTGAGGGAGGTGCGACGGTTTAGCCCGGGGTGGTGGAGCCAGTTCTTCCAGCAGATGGGGTGGGCAAGGCTAGTTTGATCGGGCAGAGGGAACGACCAGGGCGACACGGTCGGAATGCAGCGTGGTCGAGGCCAGTTCGGCCGAGGTACGGCACGATGGAGGCTGGTTCAGCTAGTGGGTGGTGGGGCAGGCAGGCAGTGTGGGTCGCAGAGGCCGCGGGTAGCATGGTCGTTGCCTTTGTCTCATTAGTCATCTTGCCTCCTAGTAGCCTATCTGAAGAACATCACAAACAAGAACGACGGGAGGGTTCGAGCCTTGTGGGTTTGGACCACACCCTCCGTGTTTAGGGTTGTATCAGGTGGATCAATTACTTCATGATTTTAAAACAATTAACAATAAATAAAGATAGTAGAAAAATCAATACAACACCCTATATCTTCCCACAAAAAAAATTCCCAACCCGCAAGGAAAAACATCCACAATGATTCTTTGCTTTAGAAGTGAAGAATTTATGAAATAACATCATGTTCAAATAAATTCTCTACATTGTTCATCTTTCATCGACGTTGGCACGAGAAGGTGGACATTTATTTGTTGTAGATGATCATATCTTACATTGAAGGTGGTTCCGAGGAAGAAACTCAAAGTTGTTCTTCATCGGTGCACTGTTCTTCATATGGAGATGAAGTTCTTCGTTGGAAGCGTTCTCCCAAGCTCTCTTCCATGTTCCACCAAAATAAAAGTATTCCAAGACAAAATAATATAACTAAGTTATCTATTATTTAGTTTTCAGCACAAAATTCTTAAATATTTAAAAATAATTAATTGATGTGCTCAAATTATTAAGGGGGAGGATTTGGCACATTAATGGAAAATGCAATGGAAGAATTATTTGGGTAGAGGAGGTCAAGAGTCTCCCCATCCCTAATGAGGGGAGTTTAGAGGTTTTTCATAATTAAAAATGGGGGTTTAGCCCCTCGTGGTCCCCACCACTGTATCCTCTCACGGGAGGTTAGGTTCGGGTGGGCCCCACCACCATAACCTCTCACTGGAGGTTTTGGTCGGGTGGTCCCCACACTTCAACTCCCACAATGAGGTATAGTTCTGGTTGACCCCACCCCCAACATCCATATGGTGGCTTAAAAATAAATTTAAAATTGTAGTTCATTATATTTCTTTATTTTCCATGAAAAACGTAAAAACTATCTTTATTCTTGACCCACTACCGTTGAGGTGAAAGTCTCCTTATGAAATTACTGGTGTTATGATTTCAATGGTGCCCTCAGTTTTTAATACTGAGCACCGGTTCAAATGTTATAAAAACCCGCTCGTACGTTTAATGAACATACGAGAACAAAACATCAAAAATTCATTATGGGCACACCGGGCCTCAAAATCACGCATCGTCAATTTTCATAGACTTGTAAAACGCCTATTTATTTAAAAAAATTACATGGAAATTCAGGGTCATTACATTCATTCCACCTCAGGCTTTTCATCCCCGTAATCCACAACTCAAACTAAGGGAACATGTTGGGGTACGAAGTACACATATAAGCCTACTGGTACCATGTAATCTCCTAGAGGTTCCCGTGCTGCCATTGAACGCGCACCAGAGGTATCGACCATCCATGAAGTACCCACTCTTATCGATACTCAATCTCTAATGCAACCTTCATAAAATTCTCCCCATCATCGATGTCCAGCTCGCCATGTTCGATGATTTGAGAAGGCTTATGCACGTATCTCCTCAGCTAGGATATGTGGAAGACGTCATGCACCTGGTGAAACTGATACTAAAGAGCTATGTGGTAATCCAACTTTACAACTCTGCTGAGGACCTGATAATGTCTGATGAATCTAAGAGATAACTTGCTGCCTCGATCAAATCTCTGTAGACCTCATCGAGGTGAGACCCGTTGAAAGACGTGGTCTCCTTCCTTGAACTCTAGATGTCTCCATATCCTGTCAGCATTCGACTTCTTCCTGCTCTATGTAGTCTGCATCCACTCCTGGATGATCTATTCCTTCTCTGTGGTAGCTCATACCATCTCTGGTCCCATGATTTCTGACTCTCCTAGGTCAGTCTAGCGCAAAGGTGATCTGAAAGGTTTCCCATACGACACCTTAAAATGTTCCATCCCTATGGTGGAGTGAAATATGTTGTTTTATTAAAACTACACCAAAGATAACTGATCATCCCAGATCTGACTGAATTTGAGGAAACAAGCATGCAAGATTTCTTCAGGGGTCCAAACGGTCTGCTCAGTCTGGCCATCCGTCTGAGGATGGAAGGCAGTTCTCAAATGAAGTTGCATCTCGAAGGCTTCCTGAAACACCTTCCATAGCTATGAAGTAAAACTTGTGTCGAGATCACAGCCAATCGTTGAAGGTACTCCATGTAGCCGCACAATCTCCTGCACATAGAGGCGTCCCAAGATCTCTACTGAACCCTTCTATCTGATCGATAGGAAATGGGTCGTCTTGGTGAGTCAGTCGATGATCACCCTGATCGATTCATGAACTCTAGATTTAAGTGGAAGTCCTGTCATGTAATCCATGTATATCCCATCCCAATTCAACTCTGGGACTTCTAAAGGATAGAACAAGCCTGCTGGTACATGATGCTCTTCCTTCACTTTCTGAAAAGTGAGGCACCGAGAGACAAACACCGAAACTGCTTTCTTCATTCCCAACCTCCAGTGTTGTCATCGAATATCCTGGTACATCTTCGCCACTCCTGGATGTACCACTAGAGGAGATGTGTTTAACTCCCTCAACACATCCTCCAAAAGCATCATCGGAACCATGGTATTTCCTCTTAAGAGGATGACGTGCTCCCCACCTTCATAAAATCCCTCAGGTGTATGCCATTTGGATATCTGAGCACGTTGTGTCTCGAAGTCAGTGTCCATACGTTGCACCTCCCTGACTCACTGATGAAGTGGGGGAGTGACTATAATAAACTGAAGGATATTTTCTCCATCTCTATCCACAAAGGATATTTGTAAAGTAGCCAGTTTCTCTGTCGCCTCACCTAGTAGCTATATACTAGTTCTCCTGCTGATTGCATCTATAAAAACGTTCCCCTTCCGAATAGTATAGACTATCTTGAAGTCATAGTCTTGTAATAACTCAAGCCAACGTTGTTTTCTCCGTTTCATATCCTTCAGGGAGAAGATATACCTAATACTCTTGTGATCATAGTACATGGTAAAACACTAGACCATCAGATAGTGTCTCCACATATTTAATGGGAAGACCACTACTGCTAACTCTATATCATGGGAAGTGTAGTTCTTCTCATGTTGTCTTAGCTCTCATGAACCATAAAGAATCAATGATTGCTCCTACATCAGGACACATCCATGTGTAGTCCCTGATGTGTCCCAATAGACTACGTACCTAATGCCTTCCTCTGCAAGCCTCGAGATGGGGGAAATAGTCTTCCTCTACCTCATCTACTGAAAGCTCTTCTGGAATCTCTCCGACCACACAAAGGGTTTCCCCTTCTTTGTCATGGCTGATAGTGGTGCTGCAACTATGGAGAAATCTGGCACAAACCTCCTGTAGTATCCATCCTAACCCAGGAAACTTTATACCTCTGTCACACAACTGGGTGGCTCCCAAGAAAGTACCGCCTCAATCTTCACTAGATCTACTGCAACTCCAGCCTCCGAGAAGACATGTCCTAGAAAGTGAAAACTAGGATCCAGAACTGGAACATTGGGAGATTACCATAATGCTGGTTCTCTCGAAGTGTGTCCAGTACTACCCGCAAATGATAGGCATGTTCCTACTTAGTAGTCGAGTAGATCAGAATGTCATCGAATAAGACTATGACAAAGAGATCAAGGTATGGCTATACGATCATGTTCTTGAGTCCCATGAACACTGCTGGATCGTGGGTTACACCGAAAGGAATAAACAATTACTCGTAGTGGTTATACCAACATCTTGTGGAAATATTCTACACATCCTCTTCTTGAACTCTGAGCTGGTGATATCCTGATCTGAGTTCTATCATTGAGAACCATTGTACTCCCTTCAACTAATCAAAGTGGCCTTCAATTATTAGGAGTGGGTACTTGTTCATCACGGTCACCTGGGTCAGGCTCTGGTAGTCGACACAATTCCTCAAGATCCCATCCACCTTCTTGGTGAACAAAATTGGGACTGCCCAGTGAGAAACACTAGGCTTGATGAATCCCTTCCTCGGCAAGTCCTCAAGCTATACCCGTAGCTCGTGAAGCTCCGCAAGAGCGATCTGATATGCTGGAGTAGATATCGGAGTCATCAAGAGGTACAAGTCAATGTAAAATCCCACCTCTCTATGATGATGTAGACCTAGGAAATCCTCAGGGAAAACATATGTGTACTGGTCCACCACTAAGTCATAGCTCGGACTCTCTACATCAACTGCTTCGAGGGTAAGGCAAGCCAACTAATGGGTGATCGTCTGCACCCTCCTCCAGGAAAGTCCATCATGTGCGGAAATGGCTCCATCATCGTCATTGAAGGTAAAACTAGGTCCCATATGTACAGACTCACCACACTTTGTGCCTAATATAGTCAATCTAAGCATGACATGTAGATAACCATTCCATACCCAATATGATGTCGTAAGTCCTCAACGCCGCTACTAGGAGATCCCAGCCGAAGCGCTCGCCTAATAGAGTAAGCTCACACTGCCGACACTAGTGCATATTCTTTGAATATTCTCCTATAGAAGTCTCTAGCATTAAGGATTAAGACAACGAATCCATCAGAATATGTGGGCTCCTAACAAGAGTAGTGGAAATGAACGAGTGACTGAGACCTGTGTCTATAAGAACTGTAACTAAAGTGTAATAGACACAAAGTGTACATCATATCATATCTGGAGTGCAATGATCATAGGACTAACCTACCTGGAGCTTAGCACTGCCATGTTCACCTACTCCCTGAGGTCGGGGTGGACCTCCTGGTGGTGCTGGTGGTAACACCTCAAAACAACATCCACCACCAACTACACGGCCGACTCCTCTACCACGTCTGCCTATTCCCTATGGACTCTCTCGATCAAATATTTGTCACTTCCTGGGTAGTCCATCATCCATCTTATGATCATCCAAATGGTGGTTCAGACAATCACGAGCCATATGAACATGCTCGCCGCATGAGTGACATTTCCCGCTCCTGGCGTGTTTCGCTTTGTCTCTAATGGCCCGTACAACCGATCCTGAGTCATGTGGTCGTCCACCTGTAGGTCTAGTCCTCTTGGACCACTATGACATCTTTCTACTGCTAGCTGTAGAAGACTCTGCTACGTGTTGACTGGTGGTGGATCTCGCTACTGGAGACTGCCCAACAATGAAAATCTCCACTATGAGGGATCTCTCTAACTCCCCTTCCTATGTCGGAATGCTGAGTGAAATCACTGAAGCCATGATATCCCACCTAAGTACCTTCTCAAAGGTATGGGCCTTGAAGAATGGTTCGCATACCATATTCATGGATTAACGTGAGAGGTATCTGATCCTTGTTGAGTACTGAGCTATAGTCTTTCTTCTCTACTATAGACGAAGTAGCTCCTGTATGGGCACTGCGCAAAGAGTTGTTGAACCAAACTCTGCCCAAAACAGGCTCTTGAAGTCTGCCCAGATAAGCACCATCTCATCGTGAACCTGGATCAATATGATCCACCATCTTCTCATTTCTTCCTGTAGAAAGCTAGCAGCAAGAATCTCCATGAGGTCGTCTGGTGTCCCTACTAGTCGGAAAAAATCTCACCATAGCCTCCAGCCAATCCTCAGTTGCATGTGGGTCTGTCTCTCCCCTGAACCTGGGTGGCCTCTGGCACCGGAACTCATCCAATGTGCTCAAGGTGCATGCATCATCTTCTGCAGGGGCTGGTGTCATCGGTGGACCAATGCATATTGGTACCGATGGTGCCTCCTCTGGAAAAGGGCCCTACACCGAGGCCTCCTTGCTCGATGGGCTATCTGTGCGTACAACTCTTAGGACTCTAGTTGGTCATCCACAGGGAGGCATATTGAATGAAACAGATGTGACACAGTCAAGAGATTATACCTAGTGAGATGACCTAGCTGAGCTGACTTAAATAATACTTTTGAAAACACAGACGCATTCAGTTTTTTCGTGCATTGAGTCGGAAATCGGAAGTCATGGTACTGGTGTATGGATACGTCAGCTGCCGCACCAACACTGGACTCCCTGAATATATAACCACACTCACTACTCATAACACTATTTCTTCATAAAAAAAAGCTTACATCCCTATGTTCTTCCATAGAACTGACTCCTATGATACCAATTTTTCACAACCTGTTCTCTCGGGGCCCGTGCCGTGACAACCCCTAGCTTGCCTTCCATAGACCAAGGGCTGGCGCAAGCTCCAAAGGTGTAATTCCCAAAAACTAGGAAGGAATCGCCATTATAACTTGTAAAAACACACATCATATACGATCAAGAGTAAAAAAAATAACCAAAAAGTGAGTATATTATGTAAAAAGAGGCTAGAATACAAGCCCAACTAGAAAGTACAAGAAACTGAAAGTGCAACTGATGAAAAGAAAAACAGTCAGTGGGTCATCCTTCGAGTTTCCTAACTGAAGGGTATGTATGGATCACCCTCTCAGCACTCGAGATCCATCTATATCCTCTGTGTACCATCACATCATATGGTCCTCCTCTGAGTACCATCCGGTCCTGGAGCTCTCACCCTCAGTCATCGTTGTCTGTCATCTGCATCCAACATAACGAGGAGCAGGCATAGCCCGTGTAGGGGTGAGTATAATGTTACTAATTAGGGACCCCGAGACCCTCAATTTCTCACAAAAATCAACAAGGATAAACCACAAAGTATGAAATCAATAGATAACCCCACATAGTAATATGAACATACATATAAATAAGTTATCATTTAATTCATCTCAATCATGAAGAAGACACAAAAGTTACTAACTCAGCACAACTAGGATTTCTATTCACATTATCGAAACTATAGATACTGGAGAACTCCTCCACATTCGAGTACAGTGGGCCTACCGTGACACCAAGTCACTTCCCACTATCCTTGGACTGCTGAGGTACTACTCCTATCGAGTACCATGGTTCATCTGTGTCACCAATGTGGTCCCCACCGTGGGTCTTCCACCACAACCAGACACTCCCTCTAATAGCTTGCAGAGGAAATCCTCTTGTCAAGTACCATGGGCATGCCATCATAACTAGGTGCTCCTCCACTGTGGGTCTACCGCCACAACCAGGCGCTCCCCACTGGGTTATTTGAGTCAGTCCGAGTCAATCGGTCTGTAGTCGGCAAGTCTCAGCCTGCTAATAGGTCTCCGCATGCTGCTTTCTCATCACTGGAAGGATCTGATCTACAAACTACTGGTCTACAGTCCAACATTCATGAAGATCCATGATGAATTATCTCAACGGTCCACTATGTCATAGAGGTCTCAATGCAATAGACAGCGCATCAATCAGATTCCCGGTCTATGAGTTATTAGCCTTTTAGTCCCATGGGGCCTGCTGGATTCATGCACGATCCAACCTGACCATATCCTAATATTACCTTAAACTCTAGTGGGGCACACACAATGGGATATTCCTGCTCTAAGATTACCATACCCACTGACGGTTCATCAAACGGATGTCATGTGCCAAAGAGATGGCCAAAAGAAAGTAAAGGGTCGGAGTGGGCTCGGGTCCGGTCTGACCCGGTCAGACCAACCTGGCCCGGCTCAGTCTTGGTCGAGCTAATTCTAAACAACCCAGCTTGACACGTTGAGTCTGGCCTGACCCATTGGGTAGCCCAGCCCTTTGGGTTCTCCCCAACCCACTAGGCCCAGCTGAGCAGGCCGCGAGGTCTGTGGAGGGCCGCGAGAGCGCGGACTGGTTGCGAGGGTGCAGACAGGCCATCGTTTGGCATGAGGGTGGTTCGGCCCGGAGGGCACCATGAGGGTGCAGGACAGTTCGACCAGGGCACTGTGAGGGGTGCGGGGGGTCAGCTCGACCAGGGTACCGCAAGGGTGCGATTCGTCCAGGGGAACGGCAGGGCGTCGCGAGGGGCGCTGGAGGCGTAGCGGTTTGGCACAGAGTGGCAGAGCTGTATCGACCAGCGGACGGGGTGGCCGGGGCCAGTTCGGTCGGTTCGGTCTGGCAGAGGGTACGACCAGGGTGGAATGACCGGTGTGTGGTGCGGTCGTGGTTGGTTTGGCCGGGGTGCGGTGTTTCCAAGGCTAGTTCGGCCAGTGGGTGGTGAGCTCGGTGGGCGGTGTAGATCACAGAGGCCACAAGTAGCACGGTAATTGCCTTCATTGCATTCGTCGTCTCGCCGCCTCATCGCCAATCTGAGGAACATCACAAACAAGAACGGTAGTGTGGTCAGCCATGTTGGTTTGGCCTGCACCTTCGACATTTATGGTCGTAGTATGTGGATCAATTCTTTCTTGATTTTCAATGAATTAACATGAAATAAAGATTTTATAAAAATCAATCCAACACCCCACAACTTCCCGCAAAAACAAATTCCCAACCTGCAAGGAAAAAAATACACAAAGATACTTTTATTTTGAAGGGAATAATTTATTGAATAATATCATGTTCAAATAGATTCCATGCCTTGTTTTTTGTTCGTCAATGTTGGCGCGAGAAGGTGGAGATCGATTCGTTGTAGACGAGCAAGTCCTACAACGAAGGGGGTTCTGAGTAAGAATGTATAATTCATTCTACATCGATGGAGCGTTCTTTGTTGGGAGATTAAGTTCTTTATTGGATGTATTCTCCCATGCTCTCTCTTAAGTTCAACCAAAATTAATGTGAGCCAAGACAAAATAATAGATTCAAAATATCTACAATTTAGTTTTTGGCACAAAATTAAAAAATATTTGAAAATAATTAATTGATGTGATCAATTAATTAATGTGGAGGAATTGGAAAATTAAGGGAAAATGACTTGAAAAAATTAATTGGGTAGAGGAGTTCCAGAGGCTCCCCCTCCGTAATGATGGGAGTTCAGTGGTTTTACAAAATTAATAATTGGGGTTAAGCTCTGTGTGGTCCCCACCATCATAACCTCTCGTGGGAGGTTAGGTTTGGGTGGGCCCAACCACCATAACCTCTCATGCGAGGTTATGGTCGGGTGGTCCCCACACATCAACTCCCACAAGGAGGTTTAGTTCTGGTGTACCCCACCTCAAATTTCCACATGGTGGCTAAAAAATAAAAATTTCGTGTAGTTTATCTTATTTTATTATTTTTTATGAAAACCCCAAAAACTATCTTTTATTCCCGACCCACTACCGTCAAGGTGAAAGTATCCTTAATAGAATATCAGTGCTATGAGTTCAACGGAACCCTTGGATTTCAATTCTTAGCACTTGTTCAAAATTTATAAAAACACACTCGTACGTTAACTAAATGTGCCCGAAAAAAACTTCTGAAATTGATTCCGAACACACCAGGACTCAGAATCACGCGACATCAATTTTCATAGAATCGTAAAATTCCCATTTATTTAAAAAAAATTACATAGAAATTCCAGGTATTTATAGACCATGGGTTCATGATAATATCTCCAAGTCTTAGGAATCATTGTTTTTTAATGAATGTTTTGTAATCTCATAAATACATAGGCCCATCAGAGATACTTGAATAAGTTGGTGATGTGATATATCAGTTGGATTTTTCATCATGGTTTGGTTCCTCTATTAATTTTTGTTCATGTATCCTAGTTGAAATAAGTTGTGGGCTAGTTCTTATCATGATATTTTATGGGATCATGATGTCCTAGGGTGAGATGCATCATTGGTTTGAGTGTCAGTATGGAATATGGATAGGAATAAGAAATCCTTCGATGGGAAAATCATTATTTTAGTGTGGGTTCTATGTCAACATTGTCAGATTTAGGAAGATACTAGTGATTGGGATGAATTATTGTTTGAGAAATGGCCTAAAATAATTCAATTAAATCATGGTTTTCTACTTTTTAGGGATGTAAAGACAAATGTTGGGGAGAATTTTTCACCAGTGGTGTCTGGTAAGTAAAAAATTTAATATTAATTTTTTATATTTATTGTGTTTATCTAAATTATAGGATGGTTTAGTGTACATTTTGGGTTGTTTTGGAATTTTTTAGAGGTAAATGGTTTTAGAATGGTTAGTAAAAACTACAAAACACCTCCAGGTAACCGTGCATTGTGAAGCATAGGTTACTACATAGGTGAACGATTAGGCACGTGGATTGGAAAATATGTGTTGGCAATATGTAAAAACCATGTTAAATGGGATATAGGTCTTCTATATTGTTGAAGAATGGTTTTTCTAACCATGTGTGCCAACTATGTGAGGTAATTGTTGTGATAGAGGCACATTCACAGTTAACCCATGGTTTTACTAATTATGTTTGTTAACCATGCATGACTAACAGTGAGACTCAAAAATTATAGATCTCACTTGGATTATCCATTTAGAAACTATTTTTTCTCAATTACAACCGTAACTCTGTTTTCTATATGTCCAATGGATTTGGAGACTCTTCCCATCAATATAGGGGTGATCTATTGGAAAATCACAGTGCATTGAAGGTCAGATTGTTTGAGAGGTTGATGTTCCTAGTGGTGATTCTTAGATATCTTATTCTTACCTATCTTTTAATATTTTAGATCCAATATATTGGGAATGTATACAAGTTATTTGTATCCAATAATTTTTATATTTGGTCATGATGATGTTAGGGAATATGATCTATGATTGGTTTTAGAGTTCCAACCTTGTTTAATTGAAGAATTTTTTCAGTATTTATTTTGACCATTATTTCTTGGGATATGTGACTTCACTCTACACTCCACTAATTATAAATAGATGGATTGATTTCAAAAAAATTAAATAGGTGTTTTTAATTGTAAAATTTATATTCAAGGCATGGTAGAAACCCAATTTTGAGAAGGATTGTGAAAATATTAAAATTGGTTGTCAGGAAAATTGATTTTATTTTAAATTTTGAAATAATTATTTTAAAATGTGAACTCGTTAAAATTCATGTAAATTGTTTAATGGATAAATTTTCATTAAAATAAATTTTTTAATCTAATTTCAATAAATTTTTAATTTGGAATTGGTTTTTAGAATATGGTTTGGTTTGTGTTTATGTGAATTTGGGTAGGATAAAGGTATGATGTATCCCCCCATAAAAAGATGTATGGACAATGTTATAAATATCCGCGCTTATAAATCAGATAGAGAAAGGTATAATGTTTCCCCACTTCAAATGGGATTGATTATTGTATGAAATTTCCCCCAAAAAAATTGTTCACCATGTGATGGGTTGGTGAAAGGACGATTCACCACCCAAAATTATATGGATGTCCATGCCTATATTCATGGTTGGAGTTGTAGATGTGTGGAATTTAATGTGTTATAGAAAAATTGTATTTTTAAATGCTTTTAAATATTATTTGGTGCCGTCTGTTGAAAATATTTTTTATAGAAAATTGTTTTGGTACAAAACATCTTATTTTGAATTAAATATTTAAAAAATCTTTATAGAATATTATATAAACAATTTTTTTATATTTTCTATCATGTTATATCTTTGTGGTAGGAGTAGGTTAGTCATTTGGAAAAAACCTATTGTGTTTCATTACTCACCCATGAATTAGAACATTGTTGTTCTTAAAGATATTATTTATCAATACACTATAAATGCTAAAATGTCATATTTATTTTTTGATGAATCATGATACATTGATAAATGGTTATAAAGTTCAATTTCTAAGCATTTTTGGAGCCATGGAGTTAGTGTTTTAGAGTATTTGACCTTTTTTTGTTTGGACTTCATCTTTTTTCTCTGTTATAGTTTACATAGGTTTTAGTTGGTATTAATTTTTTTTGGTATTAAATTGAGATCAATTACGTTGGTTTTATAAATAATTTTTAGGTCATTTAGTTTCAATATATTGGTTAAGGTTATTTTATATTCAATGGAAAAATTTTCCCCCAATTGTATTTAATCCCACGACATTTATTTACATCATTTGGTGTCTTGGGGATGTCACATGTGGTCGTGTAGAAATTAAAGCTCATTTGAAGCCAATAAGGAGGGGTGAGATTTTACACATTAGAATCTATATTTTTTGGCCACCCCAATATAGAAAATATGTATTCATACGAGGGATTAACAATTGAGTATTAAATCAAACATAGTCTCTATGAAACACAATTTAGTTGAAATAATTTTATTTCTATGAGTTATCAATTACATTCAAATTATTCTTACATTTCAATTTGATTTATACGTCTAATATCATGTATGTTCTATTTTTTCATACACTGCTAAAGGAAATTTCCCATTTTATGAATATTTTTACATGGATAATATTGAAGAAAAATTACTCTTATGTTGACTAAAATATCTCATTTCATCATTCATTTATTATTCAAAATGAATATTACAAGCACATGGCTTTCTTAGAGAATGGTTTACACTTACATATATTTTCTTCTATTTTATAAAACCAAAACAAATTAAAACAATTACCTAAATAAAAATATATATATTCCATTTGGATACATAATATCAACAAATTCAAATATTTTTTAAAATTAGGCCCTTTTTAGTGTAGAACCAAAAATATAAAAACATATTAAAATTGATATTTTTACAAATATTTTATGAAAATGGTGGGTTGAAAAAATTTAATATATTGAAAAATATGTGATTTTATTTTTTTCATATATATGAGTTTTCTTAGAGGTTTTTCTTGAGTTTAAATGAAAATAATCATGTATTTCACATACATTGATATTTAATTGAACACACATCTATTATTTTAAATATTATTTGTTTTACATATATATAATCCTCACATGGCCTACCGTGGATATACATCCACCAGTTTTTCCAAAATTTAAAAAGAAAAACATTTAGGTGTTCACATAGTTATAATAAAAAATAGAAAATTGATATGTAAAAGAGTAAATTCTATTTTAAAAATGTAGAATATGAGTGAGAATACATCCAATAATGTAATGTCTGTTAATGTTTATCATCGAATTCCTCATTAATGAATTATGAAAAATATTATACTGGAATATAAGTATATATCAAGTGATATTAATCCTTATTTATAATACCTTGAGATTTTAAAATAATATTATATTCCATAGCGTATATGACACCAATCACCAAATTTTAATGAGCATGAAATAATATTATTTAATGATTTTGATTATAATCAAACCATTTAATAGGTGGGTGTGAAAAATAGTGGTGTCATTATGTAATATACATATATATCCTACTAAATTAATGTTTACTTGTTATTTCTATTTAAATAATCACTCAATTTTTAGTGAAGTCATTTTATGTATCAAAAAAATATTTTCTTTAAGGGGGATTTTTATTTCTTCTTATAAATGAATATTATTGTAACATCCTGACTCAAGGGGGCCATTGAATGCTGCTTTGAGCCGGTTGGCCACAAGCCCTCAAGCGCACCTCACCGTACATAAGAGGGTGTCGACTAGCAGTGACGGTCTAGTAAGTCAGTCTTGGAAAGACTATACCCTCTATTATTATAATAAAATACTAGTGAAAGTAGCGAATCAATAGTGGAAATGCATATAAATATAATAGTACAGTGTCACTAGCATAATCAAAACCAGAAATACAATACTCAAATGAAAGGTAAAACATGTTATGATTATGCAAGTTCCATGTGTCTATAATGAAACTGAAATTAAAGGCATAGTGACTCCAAATAGGTCGTGACCCAAGTCTGGTTCCCTCTTCCATGATCCAACCCCAATTAGAACTCTAACCAGAGATCATCCCCTTGTCTTCTCCTGCAACAACAAAGTCTATTCGGGTACCAATCAGGCAGCCTGAGTAGGGTGTGAGTATGACTCAGTAGATCACCACCAACACTGTCAAAAACAAATCCATTCATAAGCAGTGTATGCAGTTTCATTAATAATAGAGCAAGAAAATAGGGAAAAAATTATATTTATCCAATTAACCTTTCCTTAATATGTTAAACATCCAGATTCCTAAGAACACCCAAAATACAATGCATGCTTTAGCCCGTGTAGGATCCTAAACCATTTCTCATGTTCAACTTGTAATTACTATGTCACAACATTAAGTTTATGAATATCCAAATGAAACCATAGTAGAAAATAAATTAAAGAGTGTAGAACAACATGTCTGACACACATGTGTATTTAGAGCATCTTTCCCTGTCTCACAACCCCATGTGTATTTAGAGCATCAGTCCTTGTCCCATAAAATATCAAATTCATGCTTGTCATTGGTTCTAGCACGCCATGTCTATAACCTCTTTGTGTATTAGGAGTGTTAGTCCATATCTCACAACCCTTTTTCAAAACAAATAACTAATTCACATATACAACCATATTAAAATGATTAATCATCTTTATCCTTCCATCATAACTCTCACCCATATTCAACTAGATCCACAATTCACAAAGAACCGCATATCCAAGCCTCCAATTAATTATTGATTCCATGATATTTACACAACTGTATACGCCTAACAAGATGAGACCATGGGATTGTATTTAGACCACCTACCTCGATTTATAGATGGAGGTTAGCCCAACGAAAATCCCCAAAATCCTAGATGAACAACGTCGTCAATCATGTTCTGGATCTAAATCCTTAAAACCAAAAATAAGATCAAAGGAATTATGATCACGAAAAACTAGATCTAGATCCACAATCCTAGATATATTCCTTAACACATAGGTTTAGATCCATTTAAATGATAGAAATATCCCTTGAAAAGGTCAAGGGATGATAAAGGAAACAACTGGAGAAACAACAGGATGAAATCTATTTACCAAAAGGAGAGAAGATAATAAATTCAAGCCTTCAATATTGAGAAAAGGTGTTTGGATTGACTTGGAATCTCTCCAAGAGGCTTTGTAAACCCCTAGAAATTTCCAAGCCCGCACCAAGGTAATAAAATAAGGAAGTCCCAGGGATTGGCTGGTTTTAAAAAGGCTTTTCGGAATTAAAAACCGCAAGCACGGTTTCTTGGACAGTGGCACATGGTTTTTCTAACCGTGAACAAACTTTCTGGACCCCACTGTCTAGATTTGCGTGGTCTGTATGGTTTGTTCGCACAATTTTTCAAACCATGGGTAAACCATGTGTACCTCTCTGTCCTTTTATGCTTGGTTGGCACAGTTTGGTCACACTGTTTGTCAAACTGTGCACAAACTGTGCACAACCCACGACCCTTTTATTTTACTAAAAAGTTCACCCAAATTCCCCTCATGTCACTACTTCTAAAACATAGGTACTTAAAAACATCAAAAGTACCTGAAAACATGCCCTAGATTGAATCCAGAAATGTACGGGATCTTACATTCTCCCCACCTTATAATAGCACATCCTTGAGCTGTACTCCTAAACTTCTCTGAGATTCTGAGCTAAAAATATTTTCCCACTAAGTCTGTATATCTTCTTCTCTTTCCCATTACTCTTCCTGCACATGGCCATGATACCATAAAAACGAACTATCCGTATGATCTTTCCCCTCAACACCTTCTCACTGTGATCCAACAGACGTATCAGATGCTCCTCAAAGGATGCATTTATCTCTAGCTCAACATCATCCACATTGATCACATGAGAAGGGTCGGGGTGATACCATCGTAGTTGTGATACATGGAAAACATCATGAATATCACTATATTTATATGGAAGAGCCATTTGGTATGGTTCCAGCCTGATGTTTTTGAACCAGATGAACCTGCTCTGTCATCTCTTACATGAGACTCGGTCCCAACAACTCTGACTCAACTGCTCCCATCTAGTATAGTGGTTATCTACATGGCCAACCATAAAGTTCCTCGTATGTTGTCATCTATATATTTTGTTGATAACTGTTTTTATAGGAAAAATCCACTAAATTTAGGTGATTCTACCATCTTCCACCAATGTCAAGTACACATGACCTCAACATATCCCCTAGAACTTGTATAGTATGCTTAGATTGTCCATCTATTTGCAGATGGAAAGTTGTACTCAATAAAACATGTGTACCATGTGCCTTATACAAGCCCTTCTAGAAGCGTGAAGTAAACCGTGAATCACGATCTGAAACTATAGTTCGTGGCACCCCGTTCAATCAAACTATCTTCTGTAAATATAGCTCTTCCAACTGCACAATGGTAAGAGTTTCCCATATAGGAATGAAATGTTCCACCTTTGTCATTTGATCCACAATGAACCAAATAGCATCTTTCTTCATAAGTGTTTTCGGAAGACCTATCACGAAGTCCATGGTCACTTCATCACACTTCCATTCTAAAAAGAGAAAAGGTCGTAGTAATCTTCTAGGTCATTGATACTCTGCCTTTACCTGATGATAGGTAAAGCATTATGTCACAAACCCTGCTATCTCCTTCTTCATGAATGACCACCAAAACTATCATCACAGATCAAGATACATTTTGGTCACACCAGGGTGCACTGCACATCTCGAGGCATGAAACTCCTGCATGATCTCCTTTCCCATGCTCATAGGAACCACTACCTGATTCTTCATATAAACGATTTAATTCTCATCTATATTCCAGTCTAAAGGTGTCTCCCCACCTAAAAAGTTTTTCCTCAAGGCTAAGCATCCAGTGTCTTCATATTTCTTGTCCCTGATCCATCTCAAAAGTATAGACTCCACTGCAACCGACATGGGTTCCATTTTCTCCGGTCTCTCCTGAACCACAACGTGCATTTCATCTAGCAACGAAATCATTCTCCACTTGGCACTAGATTCCTAAACAATCTATGTCTGAGTCTTCCTACTCAAATCATCAGGTACATCATTTCCTTTCACAGGTGTATATACTAGTTCAAAATCAAAAGGCTGTGTATACTCAACCCATATCTTCTGTCCAAGATTAAAATTGCGCTGAGAAAATATGTACTTCAATCACTTGTGATTAGTATAAACTATAAATATTTCACCCAGGAGTTAGTGTCACCAACACTTCAAAGAATAAAACACAAATTCCAACTTAAGATCATGCATTGGATAATTACTTTCATGCAACCTCAGCTGTCGTGACCTGTATTCCATAACTATATCTCTTTGCATCAACACAACTCCGAGTCATATCCCAGTAGTGTCACAATACACTGTGTACTCTTCACCTGACTCTGGTAGAGCCAAAATTGGTGCGGGTGTCAAACGCTTCTTTAACACCTGAAAATATATCTCTCAAGCCTCTTACAATTCAATCTTTACTCCCTTTTTGTTCAAGCCCAAAAGTGGTGTTTCCAAATGGGAAAAGTCTTGGATAAGTTTCCTTTAATATCCTACTAACCCTAGAATGCTTTGGATATCAAGAATATTCTTGGCTGCTCTCAAGAAATCACTACTTGCACCTTCTCTGGATCCACTGAAGCACTGTTCTTCATGATGATGTGTCCCATGAAGTGTAACTAATCAATCCAAAATTGACACATAGATAGCTTGGCGTACAGCTGATGCTCTCTCAGTGTACCCTAGACATTTTCAAGATGATGGGCATGATTTTCATGAGTCTTGGAGTACACAAATATGTCATCCAAAAATACTACCAAAAATGGATCTACATAAGGATGAATGATCTTATTCATCATATCCATAAACACTTCTGCTGCATTTGTTAACCCAAAGGGGAAAAAAATAAACTCATAAATTCCATATTTACTCCTGAAAGTAGTCCTTGGTATATTAGAAGTCTCAACTCTCAAATGGTGATACACCGATCTCAAGTCGATTTTTGAGAAAACACAAGATCCATTCAACTATTCAAACAAATCATCAATACGAATTATAGGATATCAGTTCCTCACAGTCAACTTGTTCATCCTCCAGTAATCGATAGAAAAATGTAAACTCCCATCAACCTTCTTTGCAAATAGTACAGAAGATCCCTATGGTGATGTACTTGGAAAGATAAATCCTTTATACTTAAAGTCTTCCAACTGAGCTTTGAGTTCATGAAGCTCTATCGGTGCCATTCTATATGGTGGAATAGATACTAGCTCATCTCCTAGAATGAGCTAAATAGTAAATTCAATATCCCCTTAGGTGGAAGCCCGAAGAAGTCTTTTGAGAATACATCCTAAAACAAATCATCCACTAGTGGAAGGAAATCTTTCCTAACACCTTCTCCATCGAATACAAGACTAGAAACTTGGGCTGTGAGCTCTCCCAGTTGCTGAGTAATTGGCCCTTCTTACCCTACCTAGATATCCCACTCCTCGTGCTGAATGAAATGGTCACCCACAGGTGACAAAAACGTCACCCTATGACGATAACAATCAATGTGGGCTCGGTATGTGACTAACCAGTCCGTACCTAGGATTAATTCGAAGCTCTTCATATCAAGGATATAAATATCCCACAGGAAAAGGTACTCTCAGATCTCACAAGAACAACCCGTGCACCAACAGATGTCTCTGTACTATACTCCCAAAGGTGTGACTATCGTTATAGCCCCGCTCACAAACTCCACCACCAAAATCAAACCAATAACATGTTTTGTAGATATAAAGGAATGAGGAGCTCTAGTATCAAATAAGGCATTAGATAATGTAGAAGCCATGTGAATAGTAACTCTCACTATTGAAGGCCCAACCTCGCTATCCTCAAGTGTAGGTTGTACTACATGAAACTATGCTGCTCCTCTTCCATGTGATGCCATCTGACTCCCCTAACATGTACCACTCTACTGATATGGGAGTTCCTTCCCAAGAGCACCACATCCATCACCCTTACCACCTCATCCAGTATAACTCCAACTTTAAGACTGAAAGGGTGAAGAGTATCCCCTTCCCACACTTTGACTCTGTTTAGCTAATCCATCACCACCGGACTCCTTTGGGTTCCTCTCGAACTTCTGGTGGTGTCCCAGGATACCACAGGATCTACATTCAACATGGGGCTGGGAACATTGATTACAATAATTTCATGACCTTCAACACTGGTGAAAAAAACACTCGGTTAAGGTCATGTGTAAACAACCCCTCTTCTAGGTTACTCTGTCTCCCACCTCCTTGGCTGACATTCTCATAACGTCGCTTCTGGCTCTCAAAAGTTGCACCATATGACCATCCAGTAAAAACCATTTGTCTGCCACTCGAGGCTTCCTTCAGGATCCCCTCAGAGATGAGAGTCTGATTTACTACTTCTAGAAACTTCTTTAGCCTGATAATATTCACTTGAGATTTAATTTCACATTTAAGTCCATCCAAAAAACGTCTTGCTGAAGTGGCCTCTTCTACTACCAATGATAGAGAAAAACGTTTTAAGTTAGTAAAGCGTACATCATAGTCCATTACAGACATATTCCCCTGAGTTAGCCTCATGAACTCAGCCAATTTCTCTTATCTGAGCATCTCTAGATTGAAGTGCTCAAGGAAATTCTCTTGAAATTATTTCCTATCCATAGCTTTCAGTAGCCCATTCTGATTTTGGATGTCCCATCAATATTTCATTGGACTGTGCAAAATGTAAGCTACCAACTTGACTCTCTTCTCAATAGGTATCTCCAGGTGGTCATGTATAGTCTGGGTATATTCAATCCTGAACTCAGATTTCTCTGGACCACCCTCTCCAGTAAAAGTTAGTGGGTGCTGCAACTGAAACTCTCTCGTAAGATCATACATACTTTTCACAACCCTCCCTGAGTCTCTTTCCATCATTGGCATGAAACAGGTGAGGTTCTCTCAAAACATTTCCCCCCGCTTCATCATTTGGTAGTATTGGTGCCTCAGGTTCACCAATTGGAGGACCAATTTTATCTATACCCCCCCCCCCCCCCCGCTCGTCCTCTCAACAAGAGTCGTGGAGGAATAATTCTACAAAGCCAAACATGCATCTTAGAAAATAGTTCACAATATTATCACAATTACACACAACTAAATTATTCATATAACTTCAAAATTATTTCATTCATTTTCAAAATTGGACATCATTTTCATTTTAATTTCACAATCAAGGAAAAAAATTGTTTAAGTTCATCAATCTACCCATAATTCATTTTCGTATGTGTGCCTAACATGATGCATGTCAGAATTATCCTAATTGCCTAGAATGATGCATGTAGATGAGACACTCATGCCATTTTGCGCCACAAATCAATACATAACATCTTCCATAAATAATAATGACATCACAAAACAGGTGCATCACCGAAGGTGGAATAATATTCACCTTTAATGAAAAACCTCAATAATAACATTCCCACCTTGAGTAATTGAGTTTGCCCCATACATGCGTTTGAAACTCCCATACAAGAGCTCATTATCAAGTCCTGAATTTCCCTAGAATCCTTTATACCTTAATAAAATATTAGGACAAAAAATAAGAAGAAATAAAATACCTCGCCTTTAATACCACTTTGTAACATCTTGACTCGGGAGCCACTGAACGGTGCTCCGAGCTGGTTGGTCACAAGCCCTTAAGTGCGCCTCCCTGTACACCAGAGGGTGCCAACTAGTAGCGTGGGTCTAGTATGTTAGACTTGGGAAGATAATACTTTCTATTATTTGAATTAAATACCAGAAGAAGTAAGACATGCAATTACTATGAAAGTTCCAAGTGTCACCAATGAAAATGAATGTAAATACAAAACGACTCCAAACAGGTCCCAACCCACATCTGGTGCCCTCTTCCATGCTCCAACCCTAAACAACACTCAAACAATTTCACTTTCCCTTATCTTGTCCTACAACAACACAGTCTATTTGGGTACCAATCCGGCATCCCAAGTAAGTTGTGAGTACGACTCAGTAGATAACCACCAATAGGGTCAAAAACAAATCCAGTCATAAGTAGTGTATGATGTTTCATTAATAATAAAACAAAAAAATATGGAAAACAATTATATTTATCCAATAAACTTTTATTTAATACATTAAACATCGAGGTTCCTTAGAACACCCAAAATACAAAGCATGCTTTGGCCTGTGTAAGAGCCTAAACCATTTCCCCTATTCGATTCATAATTAATATGTCACAACATTAAGTTTATGAATATCCAAATGAAACCATAGTACAAAATAATTGAAATACTGTAGAACATCATGTCTAGGACACATGTCAGTATTTGGAGAATCAGTCCCTCTCTCACAACCCCATGGGTATTTGGAGAATCAGTCCTTGTCCCATAAAATATCAAATTCATGCATGACATTGGTTCTAGAACACCATGTCTAGAACCTCTGTGGGTATTAAGAGCTTCAGTCAGTATCCCACAAACCATTCTCAAAAAAATACCCAATTCACATATACAAACATATTTGAATGTTTAATCATCATTATCCTTCCATCATAACTCTCACCCATATTCAACTAGATCTACAATTCACAAAGAACTGCACAACCAAACCTCCAATTAATTATTTATTCCATGACATTTATACAACTACATACGCCTAACAAGATGATACTCTGGGATTGGATTTAGACCACCTACCTTGATTTATTGATGGAAGTTAGCCTAATGAAAATCCCCAAAATCTGAGTGGCACAGCATCATCGATCAAATTCTGGATCTAAATCCTAAAAACCAAAAATAAGATCAAAGTCATTAACATCATTCAAACCTAGATATAGATCCACAATCCTATATCTATACCTTATCTCATAGGTTTAGATCCATGGAAATGATAGAAATCTCCCATGAAAAGATCAAGGGAAGATAGAGGAAAGAATGAATGAAACAATAGAATGAAGTATACTTACTTAAAGGAGAGCAGATCTTCAATCCGAGCCTTCAATCTTGAGAAAAAGTGATTGGATCGCCTTGGAATTTCACCAAGAATCTTTGGAAACACCTTGAAATTGCAAAGCCCCTGCCAAGGTCGGAAAATAAGGAAGTATCGGGGTTCGGGTGGTATTAAAAAGAATTTTCGTAATAAAAAACCACACGCATGGTTTCTGGGACAATGGCACTCGGTTTGAAAAACCGTGCACATACCATGCGGACCTCACTGTCCATATTTCCATGGTCCACGCGGTTTGGTCACACAGTTTTTCAAACCATGCATAAACCTTGAGTACCTCTCTATCCAGTTCTTCATGGTTGGCATGGTTTGGTCGCACGGTTTGTCAAATCATGCACAAACCGTGCACAACCCACAACCCTTTTTTACTAAAAAGATCACCCAAATGCTCCTCAAGTCACTACTTCCAAAACAGAGGTACATAAAAACATAAAAAATACTTAAAAATGTGCTCGAGATAGCCTCCAGAAATGGCCAGGATCTAAAAATTATATATATTTTATACACCATTTAGGATTTATTTTTAAAAAATGAATTTATTTTTGAAATTATCATATTAGAATTATCCTTGGGGGATATTATGTGATTTTTTAGAAATGGTAAAAATTTCAGTGAGTAGTTAAAAGTACATGTATTGTAGAAAAATATTTTTTTATTCAAGTACATAAAATGTTCCATTATTATTTTTATTTGATTTAAAATTTCATTATTTTATTTTGATTACAAATAATAAAATTTATTTCATTGAATTTTAATTTATTCTTAACTTTTTTATAAAAACATTCTTATACTTTATAATGTATTTTTTCTAGAAACCATATTTTTATTGTGTTTTGAGGTTTATATTAATAATAATTTATATAACGTATATAAAATAAACCTTATAAAATTCATTCAATATTATGAATCATAATAAACAAATTTATAAAAAAAATGTAATATTATCTATCATTATAGTGAATAGTAATCATGGTAAAATTTATCTCATCCATAATGGGTAAAAATTGATAAAAAGGATAAAACTATTGAATAATGATTACAAAACATCCTTACACTTTCGTATATATTATTTTATTATTTGAATTAGAAAAATCCATTCATATATTCTTAGATATTGTAATTTGTTCAGTTTGTCTTTAATAAAGTCATTTATATTATATTTTATAAATAATTTTTCCAAAATGAGACTTTATGGATTTTAATATATCTAAAATTTCATAATAAGGATAAATATTAATAATTAATTTTTATAAATTTTTATTTTTAATATGAAAAAATTACACATACATTTAAAAAAGCTATAGATGAAATATTAAACACAATTTCTTATGGAACACCGACACAATGCATGTGAATGTAGTATAAAGAACATGAAATGATTTAAAAACATGTAATGTATAAAAGTATGAGTTCTGGTGTTACATGAATTTTTAAAACAAATATAACGTGACTTTGAGTTTTTAATGATTATATTTGAACTACATTACAGTTTTCATATTATATTCTAATATTATGTTAATATTCCAAGAAATGAAATTAATGGTATTTTATATCAAATAATATATCATTAAATGAATTCAAATTAATTAAAATATTTTTGCTATAAAATTTACTATGGTATGTCCTATAATATCGAAAAAAACATCCATCTTTTGGTCAGATATATTTACATGGTAACGTTATTCACCCCTAAATGTTAAATAAATTGTTATCACAGTGATTATTAAATTGGGATATCATGGGTTAAAATTAAGATATAATGGTTAAAACATCACCTAAACATGCATAAATTTTATGGGATGAGATTATTTTGACTATAATCATTGTGTATTATAAATATATCAATTTTATGAAATTTATCATTAACATCCCATATAAATATGGAATAAGACACTTTTCGTATTTATTAATATTTGTTAATTAAATATTTATTTTACATTAAAGTGGATTCTATGTTCGATAGCATACCTGATACGCAACAACATGTTTCTTTGAAATCTTATGTTGCACACTAATAATATATTAATATTATTTTAAATGGTCGTCAAATCCTAGTCGTTGTATTGGAAGGAATTAAACAAACTAACTACAGTATGATTATACATGTTTGTTAAATTTATTTACATTTATCCAATAAATTTTAAAGTCATAAAATGTGAATGAATCTAATTTTAAGCATATTTTACATTAAAATGGAAATTTACCACCTTTTAATGGATAACCCTCTTTAAATATAATTTTATTCACATTAATACATTATATTTGACAAAATAAAATCCTTCTTTAGAATTATGACATCATAATTTACTTTGTGTAAATTTTTGGAATTTTTCGGATAAAGTTCATTTTTTAATGGATAGTGTAAATATTATATTTTAATTCAAAACTATGATTTAATATAATTTATTTATATGGTTAGATTATAATTTTAATTGGTTTTAAAGTGTAATTGAAATATAGTTTTACCATTTAATCCAATTTTGGTCATTGAAATTAACTTCACTTTGAAATTGGACAAAAACAAGTGTCAGTCTTTTGAAAGTTATTGTTTCATAAAAACCCGCTATTTGTTTTCACAAAGGGAATTGATTTTAAAATTAATTAATGACACTTTTATGTTTTTAATTTGGTAAAATAGACATCATTTTTTTTATTTCTAATATCAAATATATCATAGACTGATTTTTTGGTATTTTTTTGAAAAACATCAATTTTTGATGAATAGTGAAACCACTTAGTTGTTGTTAAAAACTGAATTTTCCATTTAAATGAAATTTTACCACTTATTTGAGTTGAATTTTAAAAATATGACATACATGGTTGTTATTATTTAATAAAATGTGGTTCAATAATATGAAAATAATTTTTGGTGGACAGTAACTTTTGACATTTTTTTACCGCGGTTAAAGATAAATAGGGTAATTCAAGGTAAAATGAATATTATAATAATTCAAAAATACCTTAACACTTATCATAAACTTATTGGAATATTAATGGCCGACCATTGACATCCTTGGGTAGATTTTGGGACCCCATGGAACCACTTATAAATGATAATGACACTTTAGATTAATTAATTAAATGTAAAGGCAAAAATGACATAAACAAAAATCATTTAGTAAATTAATTATTATATGGTTTTATATAAGAAATATTTTTTCCTATATATATTCATTAGAAAGATAAAATGATTTAATACATGATAGTATTTGTTTTATAATCTTTAGACATCGAATAAATTAAATTTTTCATGACACAATAATGATACAGTATTTACCTCATTAATAAATGATTTAAATAAATAAGATTATAATGATTAAAATATTATCCAAAACCTATCCAATTCTTATTGGATGATTATATTTTGATCAGTAGTCATCGTATATTTGACTATAAGGATTTTTTTTACCTTTATAAACCTAAAAACGTTATATTATAATATACTATTTTCACAATTTCATAAAGAGCCCCTCCTCTCCCTTATAAAAGGAGACCACTTCTAACCAATTCCTCACACATCTGAAGTCAATTGGATCGTCTAAACTATGCCCAATTAAGCTCCATAAATTCCTATCCTACACCTAAAAGCCTTACCTTCAGTAAAAGTTACTTCAAAAAGTATTTTGATTCAAACCAAATATAGTTACCCAAATTAAAGGTAACTATTTCTCTTAATTTTTTTTCTTTTATTTTACTTCTCCAAACCACAAAATCTTTTTATTCCATTACTTTTTATCAAGACCAGAATAATAAATATACTATTATTTTTTTATGAGAAGTTATCGAACTACTCTTTCACACACCTCCATCTAATGGTTGAAAAACATAATGATTCTGTGGGTGGAAAACTAACACCTCACGAGACAATGATTGTTCAATTACTTCATACTGCCACTCATGGTGGACATTATGATGGAAATGGATTTATATAAGATAAATATTATTTTTATTATTTCATTATTCTTCTGTACTTCCCATTTATACCACACCTTTATGATTTCCATACTGGTTAAATACGATAATCTCATTTGAGGATGTGCGGACTACCGGCCCCTCAAAGTGATGTGACTCGTTAATGCCTTAGGTGGGATGTATAAAGGATGGATTTCAAGATATTATATATGATATTATACTGTAATTATAATATAACTATGTATCATTATGTTTTAAATCTATTAAAATATGAAATAGAAATGAAAGTAGTGTTCATGCGTACGTACGGCTTACCGTCTCCATGAACAGTGCATTTCATTTCATACCTTCAAATGCTATGTAATAATATAAATACATGTATATAATGGATATATATGATATATATGATATCTTAATAATTAATATACTTCTGGATATAATGGAATATTTTCCACATGGATAACTTTAAAATATAAGATGTCCATTTTTGACTCAAGTACCAAATATTGACAAAATCGTTATTATGAACTTAAATGATTACATAATATTTATAACATGGTAATAAGTGATATAAAATGAATAATAAAGTTGAAAAATGTTCCTAATCAATTATAAATTAACATAATTTTATTTTTCTGGTTATTAACGAACGATAGAGTGATGTCAGACACAAGGTAAGGGATTTTCTTATCTCACTTTTAATTCCCTGAGATTTCCATTGTTTGCCACATACTATTTGCATGTGGTGTATTGTGTACTAGAATTTTAAATATATATATATATATATGTATAATCATGATTTTCATTATATTCATGGTATTCTATGATTAATTTGGATGTTATCAACTTTTTTTTCATACGAATCAGTGGATTACAATGTGGTAAAGGGTTTCAACTCACTTTTTATTCCCGTGGGATTCGTGCTATATTTTCCACTATTTCCTTTTTTGTGGTGTATGGAATGCCCATGAATGTAGTCTTTGTGTAATATACTTTCATTTATGAGTATTTACATATACATTTTATGATCCTTCTTTCATGTGGCATATGTTTTGTAAGTTATCAAATCCGTAAGGGAACCTTTCACCCTCCTCTAATTAAAAAGCTTATTTTTGTTATGTCTTTTAATTTAATTCTTATTATGTTGGGATATGTTCCTATATATCCTCATTTATGTAAAGTTTATTTCCAAGTGATGATATATCCTTTTTAACTCATCAACTAATTTTCTGAATTTTAAAGTGACGACGTTAGGCTGTCGAATTTTTACAAGGGAACTTCTTAACCATATTTCAATTCTTTGGGTTCAACTTGTACTTATTGAATATGTTATCCTATGAATATGTGTGAATGACCAATGATTTTTTTACACTTAATATACAGTTATATTTTGTGTATTTATATTTTTCCCAAAAAATTATGTGATTGATTTATCCTTAATATAAGGATACCATCTTTAAAAGGGATTTCATCTCAATTTACATTTCCATTGAGAGTTCATTGTTGTTATGCACCAATTCATGCTTATATAGTGTATAAACTATCCTTTGAAATATAATATCATGAATACAATTATTATCATTATATTATAATGTTATGATTAACTGTTATCCCTCAATTATTTGTATTCAAGTGTCTCTATTTTTGTTAAAAACTTTTTAACTAAAATATCATTTTAAATGTTTTCAAGATTCATTCTTCTAAATATTTCTCATTAATGTCAATGTTTTCAAAATGTGTTTTAGGATTTATTTATATGGAAATAAATTTTTTTGAATGATAATTCATTTAAAAGCTTTAAAGTGGTATGTGTCACTTTGATTCAAAATTCAATTCTAATATGGTTTTAAAAATGATTTGATAAAGAATTGTTTATTTCAATATCTTGATTGGATATATTTGAATGTGAAAATGCTATCGTTCCTTTATACTTATGTTATGTGTTATGATTATGTTATCTTTATTGGGAATTGATTACATATTTGGGTGGTTCCATGATAAACCTAGGACGGGTGAGCCCGAGATAGCTCTACAATGCATTGGGTAACGTGACAGAGGTAAACGTGATGTTTCTCTTAAGAGATTTATAGAATATAATGTGATGGGTATTCCATGTGTAACTCCCTACATAGCTGTGATAGCTAAAATGTATGTTTGATATGGATACCATAAGTAACCTTTATGATTTCTGATTTGTGTGTGTTATTTATAAATCTTATGATTTCATAAGGTATGTTATGATTGAAAAGTATAGTTTCATGGATTTGTATTTATTAATGGGTTAATGTTTTCCTCCCTTATTTTATAACCCTTACTGAACATTTTATGCTCATCCCAAGTTTTTGAAATGTTTTCCATAGGACATAAAGATGAAAAGGGTCAGGTATGGGATCAAGGAAAATTCATGTTGTATAAAACATGTAACTAGACATGTTTCCTTTTAAGAGTTTTTATTTTATGAAAAAAATGGATACTTAGTTGTTGTGTCTACTTGTAATATTTAAGTTGTTATATAATAGTTATGGCCTAATTATCTACAACTCTAAACCAGAAAATATCCTCAATGTGAATTATTCTTTTAATTCAATATTATGTAATGTCCAAAGGCATGGTACTTATAGTTGGTATCAGAGGTCGGTTTAGACAACTTTAGGGATTATGAATTTTTTATTGACATATGGTTAGTCCCTATATAATATTTCATCTAAATCCTTGTTTTATAACTTTTTTAGATCAAGGAAAGTCAGTTACAAATTGAAGGAGGAGGATCTGAAATGACATTCTTATCTCTTCCTGATGAAATTCTTGAAACAATTATTGCAAAGTCATGTTAGGATGATTGTGAAACTTTTTCTAGAATACAACTCACTTGCAAGAAGTTGCTTTAGATATCAAAAACCTCCAATATTCGTCATTATCTTTTTCCATCATGGGTTGTATTTAGAAAAATCATATTTTCACAATATTCTAATATTTTCATGAAATTTAAATATTATCAAGGCATTTTCAAATATTTTACTTTATCACAAGATTTGGAAGCATATTATGATTTTAAAAAAGTTGCTGAAGAAGGAGGACCTTGTACAACCTATTTATATTGGATTTTAAAATATACTCTCTCAACATATAGTTATGGTATTTTAAAAGGACCGTTAATTGAATGATTCAACTCAAATTTGGCTTGACGATTTTATAGAAATCATGTTTTATTAGATGATATGAAATTATATGTCATACATGATTATTTTGCAAAACTGTATTTCTGTCAACACCCATATGACCCATGTTTTAAAAGGTGTATTTTTATGGATGAAGAAAATGATTTTGAAGGATCTATAAATCATTTTTTCAATGCATGGACTTTCTACCTACGTGAACAAGATGACGATGAAACCAAATGGACAATATTATCAAGGTATGATGTTATTTATTTTGGGGACTGTTTTATTTTATCATATGGTGGTGAAATAAGACTTCAAGAATTAAGATGTTGAGATTATAATGAATACGGATGAAAATTAGAGGTATAAGGAAACCATTGAGGTTAAAACATGATGGGGTTATTTTTTAGTTTTATAAAAAGAACAACCCATAGGATGGGTGACAACCCGTTGCATCTGGCAAGGCTATAGGAATCGAACCCACAACCGAAGTGTGCAAGGGAACATCACCTACAACTAGCCTAATTGAAGTCCCTGGTTAGTATGACTTATTATATTAATAAAACTCTTTTATGGTACACAAATAAGTTGATTTTTGGAACTTATGTTTTATCAAATGGATATAATTATTAATGAAAAATGATTTAGTGATTAAGCGATAAAAGGTTGTTGTGGAAGACGTTCTCTCTTTTGAGGAAACACTATATTCCTAAGGAAGATAAAATACTATGGGATTTCAATTGTGGAATAATGGTAGAAATTTTAGTTTGAATGAATCTATTTTTTTATTATGGAAACATGATGATTTGATTTATTTATGAATATGATTAACCTATCATGGAGAATATGTGATTAGGTTAATTGCTTTTCAATATGAGACTTTATGAGTAACTGGTGTTACTTGGAGATAAATGTTAAGATGCATCTTGGATGTCTATGTAATTAAATCCTTTTGAGATTTGGGTTTCAATCAAAGTTTGGATTACATTTTTAGAATTTTAGGGACAATTGTTTATTGAATGGTCTTTTTTGAACTTTTGGTTTTGTTAGAAAAATTTTGGAGATTAAGAGTAGTTTCTATTTAATTAAAAGTTTATCCTTTTTGGGGATTATCTGATCTTGTAGTAAATGTTTTGGTTTTAGTTAATATCTAAAGATAAGTGAAATATATAGTTCATCTTTTTTGGATTATTTTATTCTCCCAAAGTTTATTATAACACTTTTAGTGTAAAAAATTCATCCTGAATACTCATCGTATGTAGGAAATATGAGTCTGTTTGAAATCTAGTGAAGGATAAATGTCTATATGAAAAGTAATTATGTTTCCTAATGTTTTTAGTTAATCTCATAAATAGATTCCTCAATGAAGTGTAACTTAAAACAAAAACATTATCTGTTACCTTTTCCTCCTAGGGAATCAAGAACCGTTGAATCCATCACATGTTTGTGATTTTTTGGTGGCTAACATCTCCTAATCATGTTTTCTATCACTCTCCATCAGAACTTGACCATTTTTTCTCTCTTTCATATCCATGTTTTCCTACATGGAATCCTAATATGGGTTATCTCAAGTGACCTTTGTACTTCTCTTCCATTATTTTAATGTGATATTTTTATTGACTCTTTTCCAATGTGGGACTTTTAATGATGTTTCTATGCCCAGTTCTAAAATTGCGAGGATGCAATTCCCAAAAGGGGGGAAGGATGTAACATCCCAGATAAATAATGAATAAGAAACTTTTCATATTTATTAAAATTTTTGAATTAAATATTAATTTTACAATAAAGGGGATTCTATGCCTAATACTGTACGCGATACACAACAACAAGTTTCATTGAAATCTTACATTGCACACTAATAATATAATATCATTATTTTAAATGGTTATTGACTCCTAGCCATTGTATTGGTGGTAATGAACAAAAAAAACTACAAGATGATTTTACAGGTTTGTTAAATGTATTGTCATTTATCCAATAAATGTTAGAGGCTTAAAATGTGAATGAATTTAATTTTAAGCATAATTTACATTAAAAGGCCAATGTACAGCCATTTAATAGTGCACCCTATATAAATATAGTTTTATTCACTTTAATACATTAAAATTTACAAAAAATAATCCTTCTTTAGAACAGGATCATTTAGATTTACTTTGTTTAAATTTTTGGAATTTTTCTGATAAAGTACATTTTTTAATAGATAGTGTAAATATTATATTTTAATTCAAAACTATGTTTTGGTCTAATTTATTTATACTGTTATATAATAATTTTAATTGGTATTAAAGTTTAATTCGAATATATTTTTACCATTTAATCCAATTTTGGTCATTGGAATTAATTTCACTATGAAATTGGACATAAACAAGTGTCAATCTTTTGATAGTTATTGTTTCCTAAAAACACACTCTTTGTTTTAACAATGGAAACTAATTTTAAAATTATTTAATTAGAATTTTATGAATTGAATTTGGTAAAATAGACATCTTTTTTGAATTTTTATTATCAAATATAGCTTAGGCTGAATTTTTGGTATTTTTCTGAAAAACATCAATTTTAAATGAATAGTGAAACCACTTAGTAGTAGTTAAAAAACTGAATTTTTCATTCAAATGAAATTTTTCCACTTCTTTGAATTTAATTTAAAAAATACGAAATACATGGTTTTTATTAGTTAGTAAAATTTTGTTTAATAAGATGAAAATAATTTGTGGTTAATAGTAACTTTTGACCTTTTTTACCGCAGTTAAAGGTAAGTAGGGTAATTCATGGTAAAAAAATTATTATAATAATTCCAAATTATCTTAACACTTGTCCTAACCTTATTGTATGAGTAATGGGAGACCATGGGCATCCTTGGGTCGATTTGGGGACACCATGGTGCCACTTATAAATGATAATGACACTTTAGATTAATTAATTTAATGTAAAGGAAAAAATGACATAAACAAAAATCTTTTAGTAAATTAATTTTTATATGGTGTTATATAAGAAATATTTTTTCCTATAAATATTAATTGGAAATAAAAAATGATTTAATTCATTATATTATTTGTTTTATAATTTTTAGATATTGAAAAAATTAAATTATTCATGACACAATAATGATGCAGTATTTACCTCATTAATATATGATTTTATTAAATAAGATTATATTGATTAAAATATTAACCAAAACCTATCCAATTATTATTGGATGACTTTGTTTCGATCATGACTCATCTTATCTTATCTATAAGGATTTTCGGACCTTTAGGAACTGAATATAAAGATATTATAAAATAATATTTTCACAATTTCCTAAAGAGCCCCTCATCTCCCTTATAAAAGGAGACCTCTTCTAACCAATTCCTAACACCTCTCAAGCCATTTGTCTCGTCTAAACACAGCCCAAATAATCTCCCTACATCCCTATCCTCCACCTAAAATCCTTACCTTAGGCATAAGACAATTCAAGAAGTCCTTTGGTTCAAACCAAAGGAAGTTACCCAAATTAATGTTAACGGTTTCTCTTAATTTGTTTTCTTTTATTTTACTTATCCAACCCCTAAACTCTTTTTATTATATTATTTTTTAACAACACCAGTATCATAAATATACTAGTATGATTTTATGAGAAGTATTCTAACTACACATACACACACCTCCATCTAATGAATGAGAAACATAAAGTTTCTGTGGATGGAAAACTAACGCCTCACGAGACCATGATTGTCCAATTACCTCTTACTGCCTCTCATGGTGGCCATTATGATGGAACTGTATTTATATATGATATATATTATGTTCATTATTTCGTTATTCTTATATAATTCCCATTTATATCACACCTTTTTTGTTTCCATAGTGGGTAAATACGATAATCTCATTTGAGGAAGTGCGGACTATCGCCCCCTCAAAGTGATATGACTCGTTAATGCCTTATGTGGGATGTAAAAAAGATGGATTTAATTATATTATATATGATATTATAATGTAATTATAATATTCCTATTTATCATTATGTTTTAATTCCATTAAAATTAGAAATAGAAATGAAAGTAGCATTCATTGTACGTACGACGTACCGTCTCCATGAACAGTGCATTTCATTTCTTACCTCCAAATGATATGTAATATAATAAATACATGTATATAATAGATATATATTATATATATGATATCTAAATAATTATTATCATTCTGTATATAATGGACTATTGACCACATGGACAACTTGTAAATATAAGGTGTCCATTTTTGACTCAAGTACTAAATATTGACCAAATGGACGTTATTAACACAAATGATTACATAATATTTATGACATGGTTATAAATGATATAAAAGTAATAATAAACATGAAAAAGTTTCTTAATAAATTATAAATTATATTTAGTTTATTATTCAGGATATTAAAGAACGATCGAGTCCAGTTGGACATGAGGTTATTGATTTTCTTATCTCGCTTCTAATTCCGTGAGATTTCCGTTATTCACCACTTATTAATTGCATGTTGTGTATTTTGTACTAGAATTTGATATATATATATATATTATCATAATTATCATTATATTCATTGTATTCTATGATTAATTTGGTCGTTATTAACATTTGGTCATACGACTCAGTTGATTACAATGTGGTAAAGGGTTTCATCTCACTTTTTATTCCTAGGGGATTCATTCTATATTTTCCACTATTTCATTTTCTGTGGGGTATTTACTTCCCATTATTGTACTCTTTTTGTAATATACTTTCATTTATTAGTATTTACATCTTCATTTTAATATACTTTTTTCATGTGGCGTATGTTTTGTAAGTTACCCAATCCGTAAGAGAACCTTTCACCCTCCTCTAATTAAAAGACTTCTTTTTTGTTATGTCTTTTAATTTATATCTTATTATGTTAGGATATGTTCTTATATATCCTCATTGATGTAAAATTTATGTCCAAGTGATGAGATACCCTTTTTATCTAATCAACTCATTTTCTGAATTTTATAGTAACGTCGTTAGGCTGTCAAATTTTTACAAGGGAACTTCTTAACCCAATTTCAATTCATTGGGTTCTACTTGTACTTATTGAATATGTCATCCTATGAATATATGTGAATGACCTATGACTTTTTTAAACATAATATCCACTTATATTGGGCGTATTTATATTTTTCACACATAATTATGTGATTTATTTATCCTTCATTTAAGAATACCATCTTTATATGGGATTTCATCTCAATTTACATTTCCATAGAGACTTCATTGTTGTTATGCACCAATTCATTATTATATGGTTTATATAATATCGTTTTACATATTATATCATGAATCCCATTATTCTCATGATATTATAAAGTTGTGATTAAATGTTATACCTCAATTATTTGTATTCAAGCGTCTCGATTTTTGTAAAAAAATTATTTAACTAAAATATCTTTTTTAATGTTTTAAATATTTATCCTTCTAAATATTTCTCATTAATGTCAATGTTTTAAAATTGGGTTTTAGGATTTATTTATATGGACATTAATTTTTTTTAATGATAATTCATTCAAAGCTTCAAAGTGATATGGGACACTTTTATTCCAAAATCTCTTTTTAAATGGTTTTGAAAATGATTTGATAAAGAATTGATTATTTCAATATCATGATTAGATATATTGGAATGTGGAAATGTTAACTTTCCTTTATAATTGTGTTATTTGTTATTATTATGTTATGGTTATTGGGAATTTTTTACATATACAGGTGGTTCGGTGATAAACCTAGGGCGGGTGATCCCGAGATAGCTCTCCAATGTATTGGGTAACGTGACGGAGGTAAACATGACGTTTCTCCTAAGAGATTCAGGGAATATATTGTGATGGGTATTCCATGTGTAACTCCCTACATAGCTGTGATAGCTACAATGTATTTTTGATATGGATGCCATAAGCAACATTTATGATTTATGATTTGTGTGTGTTATTTATAAATATTATGATTTCATAAGGTATGTTATGATTGAAAAGTATGGTTTCATGGATTTGTATTTATTGATGGGATAATGTTTCCCTTCCTTATTTTATAACCCTTACTGATATTTTTATGCTCATCTCATGTTTTTGAAATGTTTTCCACAGGACTTAAAGATGAATAGTGTCAAGGATGGGATCCAGGAAAAAACATGTTGTCTAAAACATGGAACTAGAGGTGTTTCTTTTTATGTGTTTTGTTTATGAAAAAATGGGTACTAATTAGTAATGTCTACTTGTAATATTCAAGTTATTATGTAATAGATATGGCCTAATTCTATAAAACTATAAACCTGAAAATATCCTCAATTTGAATTATTCATTTAATTCAATATTATGTAATGAGTTAAGCCCATGTCCTTATATTAAAATGAAAATTAATTTATCATAATATAACACTTTATTAAATTCAATTGGTCGACCTCCCCTAAAAAATAAAAGTACAACAGAACTCTTATCTTCCTCACACACCATGAACCACTTATCTTAACCAAACCCTACAAATATCTTTTTAAATTTCATATATATATATTATTTATTTATTTTTATTTTCAAAATAAAAATCCTATTTTCCTTTCAGAGAGATCTAAATGTGGTTCTTTAAAGAATAGGTAATCATCCCAATATAGTTTTTCAATTTACATATTCTTTTTCGTTATTTTGTTCGATATAAACTATTAAAATATAATATAATCAATATATTCCATATATTGAGAAATTATTATGTTAAAATCATAACATTATTTATCTTGTTTTTTGATTAAAAATTAAATGAAATGATTATTCAGTTGAATGTTTTGACTACTACCTCACGAACCCATGTCTTTTTTATCATCACATTTTTTCATGGTATGTTATTAAGATGGCATTAATGTACATATATTGTATTCATGAAATAATTATGAATCTATATATATATATATAATATACTATCTTCCTAAAATTCTAATAGATAAAAGATGGAATCATAGTATTTGATTACATGCAGACTACTATCTCCACATAGAGGTATAAATTTTTTCATCATTTCCACTCATTAATACTCTTTGGGAAGGGAAAATTATAGTTATTTTTCGTTTATAATATGACATTTATTTTTGGAAAAATAATATTTTATTTTTTTATTATGTACGATCCAATGACATGTAAAAATGTTGCTATGTGGACATGTTGACTACCATATCATAAGACGATGTAATTTTTTATCCCATATTTTTATATATGCCTCTAAAATTATATTTTAGGTAATAAAATTATTATTATATTCTGAATATTATTCTAAATATGAGGGATTAATGACCCATGGACCATGGTCAACTTTCATAATTCATTTTTCAATTATGAACTAAATATCTATAAAACACCAGTTTAACTGATTAAGTAATTAAATATATCATCGATATTAATTATGTAAATGGATTAGTGATAAGTCCCAAAAAAATTAATTTTTTTAACAATTTATTAATTAATATAAGTTTATTATAAATTATTTGATGGATTTATATATAATGTTTGTAATTGAGGTAAGGTGTTTAATAGCCTAATTTCAAATCATTGGGTTATAAAAATTCCTTCTTGAACATGTTATTCAATGATTATGTGTGAATTGGTTTATATTTTCTTTGGATTATTTATAAAAAATTATTTGGATTTACATATTTTCAAATTATCAATTCATTGGTTAATAATCACTTCAAATGTTATGACAATTATAAGGGTTTTCTTGGTCTAAATATTGTTTTCTTAAGACATGTTGCATGTCTTGCATTAAGATTTCATTATATGGTGTACATACATCATTGAGAATAAATTTTGAAATTTTATTTCATTTAAATTCATGGTAATTAAATAATTGTATCATATTTTTTCAATTCAATTACTATTGAGTCCAATACTACCGAAGTATAAGAGGATTTATGTTATAATCTCATTTCGGTTTAAGATTGATTATGTTCATGGGTCAATTGCGGGAAATTTTATAATATAAATTTCTTAGACCACATATTTATATTTATCATATATTTATGTTTTATTTTTGCATGATTTCATTTAATTTTATCAAATTTGGTACATAATATGATCAAAATAATGTTTTGAAGAAAAAATAGAATTTATTTCTCTTTTTTTAGAATAATTTCTCATACATACCGATAATCCTTCAAAAGTTTTCAATAATGTACTTTTATATAAATAATTTTCTATTTATAATTATTTAAAATTATATTTAACTTCATTTCAAAGGATTTGAGGGATTTTATTATTATACTAACATGTTACATTAGATTTTTATTGAATGTTTTAAAGGGTATATTATTTTAACATTTTCAAAATGGTTAGATTCTCCAACTATCATAACTATTATTTTAATTACAATATACTTTACCTTTTTTCATGATTATTTGAAATAATAATATTTTTCAATAAATTCATGTAATTTATTATTTAAAACATTTCAAGATAAAATTTTAATTTTCATATATTCAAAAAAATGTTTTAAATTTTATTTTAAATATAAATTTCATCTATGGAAATATATTTATTTTGTATCTTATGATTTAACTGGTAAAAGGATTATTGATGACATAATTATTTCATATATATATGTATTATAATTTCATTGAAAATAATTTCGTATAATTTGTTTCTTTTCCACAGGTGAATCAATTTAAAAAGAAATGATGGTTGTTTTCAAGTGTGTTATGTTGAAAAGAGAATGATTTTAAATTTTTGGTTTTGTAAATATCACTTAGACATATGTATGGATAATTGATTTGTGGATAAATTATAATTGAATCATGTTTTTTCACATTATAAACTAGGTATGGGTGGTTATATTATAAACTAATGATGGGTGGGTCTATTATACCACTGTAATTCTTTGAGTAAAATAAAAATGTAAAAATATTGTAATTTACTCCTAAGAGGTGATGGAGTAAACTATTTTAAGTAAAACATATAATATTTGAGATTTTTTATTTATGTGAATTAATTATTAATTTTTAATGGTTTAAGTTACCAACCAAATTTCATTATACTTATATTACATTTTAACATTTCCTTTTCTCAATGATTATTTTCACATTGCCCTTGATTTTGACTCGTATATCACTCATCATTGGTTAATGATTTATTACATGTATCTTTATAATTTTTCCATGTTTTCAAGGTTATTAATTATAACTCCATATTATCATGAAATTTAAATATGATTGAATACCCTTATGTTCATCTTTTTTTCTCTCATAAATATGTGATTATTAATTCCAATGTTTAACCTTACAGAGAATTTTAGCTCTACCTTCTTATTTTTTTCCCATTTTATAAATCAAAATTTCCTAGAAGATATTTTTATGAGAGTTTTAGGTTAGAGATTAATTTTACATAAAATGGAATACGAAAAGATGGATATAGTAGAAAAAATTATCATATAAAGTCAATGGTATTATTAAATAAGGGTTTTTTCAACTTCTCAAAAACTCCAAACCTAAATCTCATTTTTTGTAAAATAATAAAATATTACTATGCAATTTTATATTTTTTTATGTATTTTATTAGTTGAAATTTATTTTTATCCAATCCAAAGATGTATAACTTATTTATTTTGCACCAGTTCTTAGAGTACAGGTATGGGGATTTTATCAATGGTATTATTGGTTTGTTTTGATAACATTAGTGCTTTAATGAGGTTTTATATGTGGTTAACATAAGTGTTATTTATACCATCATGAATTTATATGAATAAGTTTCATATTAAGTTCAATGTAGAATATACCCATTTTATAGTTTTATGTGTTGAGACATTGATTTTATTAATGATATTTTCATAGATGTTTTATTGGGTTGTGGTATACGTAACACTTTTGTTGTTTAACATGATGGTTTATTTATGAATTATCCTATTAATTTTTTTGGGATATAAGATGAATGGTATGATAAAACCTTAATGAATAAAACATTCATTAATTTTTAGGTTATTGATCTTAATTGGGATTTAGGGTTATAATTTATGGATTGATTTCTGTTGATCCTTTGTTGTTGTTGTGAAAATTTAAGAGTCAAATGTATAATTTCTTCCAATTATGGTTTATTAATTTTGGTTATTACCATAACATGTGAAAAAAAAATATTCATTATTTAAATATAAAAGTATTATCATTTTATCACTATCAATACACTTTTATCTATTTAATGTTTATGCTTTAGATATAAGAAATACTCAACATTATTACACATCATTTCAAATATGAAATGATATAGAGGGTTAAACTTATTGAATCTTTTTTACCAATGGAAAATTTAATGTTTATTAATTTGGATAAAATAAAGTAAGTATATTTTTCCATTTTTCTTTATCGGGAAAAAAATAATCCATCAAAAATTAATAAATTCATCTTTTTTCAATCATTTCTAATGATAATCTTGCATAATTTCTCTATTATTAGTTTATTATTTTTTGATCATTGACTTTATTTTTATCACATTCCATAAATCTCCCCATCATTATTTAGACATTAATTTTCTCCTCTATGACTATATTTTCACTTCCCACTAAGGTTATCCTATTATGAGAACATTGTAATGTGTTATTCTAGATTACCATTATATATCCCTTTCCCTCGATTCAAAAGGATGTATTTACAACCATTTTTATAATGATGGATCTCACCAACGGAATTTTAAAATATTAAACCCTTGAACTACAAATATTTAATTTAAATTGGGAGAAATTAAATTATTTATGTGTTTTATAAGTTAATACAGTGATATTTTAAAATTTACTTTGTATGGTAGCATATAAGACACAAAACACTGAGCTTTAACAATTGTAATATATTATTTTTTAAATATATATTCTATAACCTAGTTATTTAATTTGTAGGTATGAATAGGAGTAAAATTATTATGATATATATATATATATATATAAATTTCATACTCATTTAAAATTTATTGATTAATTCTTAGTAAATGAGAAATATTTTTTTATTAAATTAATTTTATGCTTCAGTAAAATATTTTCTACAAATTGTATTTTTCTTACTTTTTTTATTGAATATTATAATAACTTTATTACAATTTTAGAACTTTTATTTGATAAAAATTTTATTATTTTTTAATTAACCATATTAAAATTATTTTTATGTAAACTTTTGCGTTTTTTTTGGAATAAATAATTCTTTAGTGTATAATGACAAATAACAATTTAATTTAAAATGAAATTTTCTTTTTAATACATTATATATTACATTAAAAAACAATAAAATTATATTACTAAATTTTGATAAAAAATAGTCAAATTAGTGTCAATATAAATAATTTCATTCTAAATAATCATATAAAACATTTTAATACATAAAAATTTATTTTTCTTGGATGTTTATTTTTATCTTGTCATGTGGTTTTATTTTAAATTTAATTTATATAACTTATAGGAATGGAATTGGATAAAATTGATTCCATATTTTTATTCAAAATTCCAAAATTTTTAAAATAGGATAACATCATTTTTTCTATAATGAATAGTGATCATGTTAAAATTTATCATCTCGAAAAAGGGTTAAAAGGGTTTAGACAATGTTAAAAAAATTGAATAAGTATTTAAAATCATCAATAAGTATTCATAAATTTCTTTGTTATGATTTAAATATGAACAAACCACTCATATAATCTAAAATTTATCACTTTGGTTCCATTTTTCCTTAATATTTATAATTTTTTTGTAAATAATTATTATAACATGTTACTTTCCTGACTCTGATGCCCCTAATATGTTTTACAAATGATAAAAAATTCATGAATGATTATAAATGGTTATTTATAAAATGATTATTTTTTATGATATTTATTTATTTATAATTTTTAGGTATGAAATAATTATCTTAAATGTTTATTCACTTATAATACAAATATTGTGAAGGTGGGAGAAAAATCACAGAAATGATGTTACAAACATTGAAAATAAATTTTTTGGGTGATATATATTGTTACATGAATATTTTTGAAAAATATACTGTATTATGTATGGGATAAAATTTTATATTCAATTTACATTACTATAATTATATTTCATTTAAAATTTGTTTATGTGAATAGTCTCAAAATGACAATAATATTCATTTATGATAATAATATTTTATTAAATCATTTATAATTTATGAATATGTTTTATTCAGTAAATTTAATGGAATATGGTCGGTAATATCATCCATTTTCCATTTTTGGATAACATTTGTTTAAATAATAACTTTCGTAACCGTTAATGAGTAAAAAACAGTATTATCATGATAATTGTCCTATATTGATAATAAGGGGTTAAAATAATATATAAGGTTTAAAATATCACAAAAACATGTAGACGTTTTATTTTACAAGATTTTTTAATCTTATAATCACCCTGGGTTATAAATATATTAATTTTTTCCATTTTAGATATGAAAATTAATTTATATTAATTTATTTCATTAAAACATTTCTTGGGTTCCCCACCCCTTATTTAAAAATAGACACCACCTCCCCTATCTTCATCACCATAATTGATTCAATAACTCAAAAAAACCTTAAAACACACATTATATCTTCATTATCAACATTATTGAATTTTTGGTATCACAAAAGTATCTTCACTGGGGTCCTTAAGAAGAGATTCAGAGGTGGTTCTTTAAAAATTAGGTATTTGTTTTAACTGAGAATTGTCATTTAATTTTTATTAAATCTCCCTCAATTCATTCATAACCATTCTAAAATAACAAAATTAGTATATAAAAAATAATTATATATTATTTTGTAAATATATTAACAATATTCATCTATACTTTCCGTCAAAAGTGAAGCGAAGCCATCTATCATGTGAATGTGTCAATAACTTCCTCGTGGACCAATGTATTTATTTTCATCTCACCACCATACATTGATATTTATTATGATTTATTTGATTAATATATGTGATACTAATTAAATTTTTTTTTTATTTAAATATAATATATCGTTAATATTAATATCATTTTAATCTTTAAAAAATAAAACCCTTAGATGTGCGTACATACCCACTCTCGTCTCCACGTATAAATATAATTATTTTTTAATATCTACCCTCATGGTTATCCATATATATGGATTTAAAGAATAAATTTAATTTCTATGACATGAAAATGATTATATAAAGATGATATTTAATTTTGTTACTTTATTTTTGATCCAATTGAATTTAAAAAACATCACTCCTACATATGTGTGGACTACAGTATCACGTGAAGAAGTATTTTTTTGTGACCTATTTTCATGGATGGATTTAAAATTTTATTTAATTTCTAAATATTATTATTATGATATGATTATTTTTTTTGAGATTTTAAAATAATGACACCATTTACCATGTTCTCCGTACCAAAGTATATTATAATCGTGGTGTGGGAATCACCTATAACTTGTTACCCACAACTCGTTTGGAGAGGCAGTGATGGCTTCTGGTAGTGGTGAACCCTATTTGATAATCGTGGCTTGTTCCCCCCCACCCCCCTTCCTGGAGGTGGGAGGGGGTAGATAATTTTTCCTCACCACCTTCGGATCCACGAACTAGGTTTGTTCCTTTCTCTAACCCTAGTTTCCTCCCCAACATTCCGTCAATCTCTTTAAGACCAAAGGTTCAAGATCTGCATCATAGGGACCCTTAACTCTCGATTTCACTGCCAGAGTTATCTAAGGTGCCGAGTCTTATGAACTTGACCCTGGTGGCTCGATTCAATCATCATAGGCCTTCATTTGATGAATTTGAAAGATTCGTTTTTTGTAAATGGGACCTATAGAATCGTGTAGTGTTGGGCTTAATTGACAAGTATCATTTAATGATATTCTTCTCCTCGTAGGATGACTTAGTCTACGCATGGTCCAAAGCTCCTCATCAATGCAGTGGATGTTGGTTTTGTCATCTCTGAAGGACTTTTGATCTGTAAAGGATTCACCCTCCGTCACGACCTGGGTAAGTATTCCTCACCTTCCACTTCCATTTCAAACCCAGCGCTAATCCAGAAGTTAGGGAACATGATTGGATGATTCACATGCTCTAATGGATGAACTTCATCGGTAACTCATCCTATTAACCAAATATTTATGTGTTGAGGTGAACGATTTGAAGCCTCTAGTTGAATGGATTTGGATAACGGTTGGTGAGGAGTTCCACTGGAAGTAAGCGGTTATCCTTGAATCGTGGGTTGATTACTGTATGAGATGCCATCGTTTGTTTCACCAGGTTGATCAATATCATAGTGGAGAAACTTCGGTTCTGGTGGAATGAAATGGTAAGGCCCATGGAAAGAGAGTGAAGCTTGCTAATACTGTGATGTATGGAAATGGTTTGGTTAGCTTGGTCGTGGGAAATTCTAACCAGACAGTTGTTGCGGTATTTGAGAGGCTGAAGAAGGATCTCACCACAGAGGCTTCTATAAATTGTGCTAATATGGATGCTGCTGATATAGGAGGTGGTGCTGAGCATGGAAGAATTTCTGAAGTGGTAGATCATGTAGTGGATTCAATGAACTATGGGGACAGTGGACTTTGACAACGCGTTTCTAGTGATGGTAATAATTATGCTGATATTAAGGGGGGTGGGATGTTTTTTAATTTAGCTGGTGATAGGAAGATCAAGGATGCAGCTCCCTGTATGGTAGGTATGGGACCTAATGTACAGCTATCACCTAATGGTTCAAAGAATTTAGTTGATACTTGCAATCAGTTTCATGTGTGGGAGACTGGTGAGGTCTCTCAAGTGGAGGGTAGCTCTTAAATGAAGCAAGGGAAACCTATGCATCTTGTTTTAGTAGGTGCAGTGAGGGAGGTGCATGCTGGTTAAGAGGTTGTGGAACAACCATAATGTTCGGCCATGATTGATTGTAACAGGATCCATGACCAGGTCCGGAAGGTGATAGATCATTCCAAAGATGTCCTTTTCTCTGGAACGTGGGGGGACATCTTAGACAGTGACAAGGAATACCATGGAGAGATGGTTAGGCCTTCCTATAGTGATGTTATCAAGGATGGGAAGAGGTTGTCTAGAAATGAGATACCCTCTAAAACAAATATAAGGGTGAGGAAAGACTATTCTGATTTGCCGAAGCCAATGTCAACTAGGTGCTCATTCAAGTAGTGTTCACAAGAATTTATAGCTTTGGAGAAATTGAACCTTTGAAGGAAGTATGCCATGATCCTAAACCAAGATGAAGGATCAGAATGGGAGTCAGTCACTACGGAGGAAGTCTGTCATGGGGGTGGTGATGGGTTTGACTTTTATGATATGTAATCTTTTTTCTGGTTTGTTGTGTGAGATTAATGTAATTTTATTTTATCTTAATAAATGGTCATAGGTCTACCTCTGAATGACTTTCCTTGTAATTGAAATTAATGAATTAAATTATTTAATGATAAAAAATAATCCTCAAATATGTTTTTTAAAAATAAATAAATCAAATAATTTTATTATATAATATCTAAAAGGAATACATAGAATTTTGTGACATTATGTAAGGGGTTTCTTAACAATATTTCCATTTATCTAGTGATAATAATTCATCATTGACTTTTAATTCTTCGATAAGGATTTAGTTTTTATCTAAACTAGGTTATGATTTATTTAAAATTTCTTATTTTAACATAATCACTCAATAGATTAATTGTCATTATAAATTTTTATGATCCTATCAAGGGTTTACATTGTCCATATCTCAATTTTTGGAGACATGTTTCATATTTTATTACCCTCATTTATATTTTGTTCTTAATTAACAAACCATAAATTAATTTTAAAATATTACTTCATAGAAAAAATGGTTTTTATATATCCATATCATATTTTTTATTTCATTGACTATTTATTCAAAATTTTAAAAATGGTAAAGGTTTTTTATTAAAATATCATTTCTTTTTGGGATAATTTAGGTTAAAGGTTACATTGGGTGAAAGTATACGATATAAATTTCATAAAATAAATATCCACTCTTATACACTTTTTATTGATAGGGTTTAAATTATATAGCTTATTTTTCCTCTTTTTTTCATAATAAGATCAAAATAATATATTTATGTAAAAACCTTCCTTATTTCATTTTTTTACTCATAACCATTTCTCTTCTCCATCAATATTCATTAAAATGTTTTCAAGAATGTAATTTAATATGAATAAACGAGTTTTTAGAGAAATTGTATATCATATTTTACTTTATTTAAGTTGTTTTTAATGGTTTTAGTATTTTAAAACATTATAGTTCTGATTTTTACCTAAACCATGATAGAGGTAATTCTTTTAACATTTACTAAGTGAATTTATTTTCTGAATATATTAAATACTAATATCTCTGAATTTTACATTATAACTTACAATGGGTATTTTCAAATAAATTATTTTTCATATTATTTTATAATTTTCATTTAAAAAGTTATCAATAGAATATGATATTTTCATTATATATAGATAAATGTCTTAATGTTATTTAAAATGTATTTTTCATCTTTGGAAATAAATTTATAATTTTACAATGGTTTAATGGGTATTTGTACCAATTATACCATCCTAAATCTCTACAGGGATGAATTATGATAATCTTAATATGAATGTATTAGAATCCATTTCTTTCTATAGGTTCATGAAGACAAAAAGAAATTGTGCATGTTTAATGGGTGTAATATTGAAAAGGAATGGCTTCAAAAAAAATATTGATTCCCTGGTACTAAAAAATAATGTTGGATTAATGGGTGGTCTCATTATAAAAAAAAGGATGTATGGTTACATTAAAAACCCAGGATAATTAGTTACATTATAAAGAAAATATGGGTGGGTTTGGTATATTCCCTTAATGAATTGGGTAATGTTATAGAATTATCTAATTCTATGTTACTCCAAATAGATAATTTAGTAAAATTGTATAATTAACATTAAATATTTATGGGAAAACTATGGTTAGGTGATTCCATGATTAATGATATTCTAAGCTACCGCCAATGTCTTTTTATGCTTGTAATAAGTTACAATTTTTTATTTTATCAAGGATTATTTCCCTATAGATCATAATTTTTGACACATATGTCTCTCATACTTTAAAAATGTGTCATTATATGTCTCGTTGATTTTGTTCATGTTTTTTATAGTAATGAATTCTTTTATGTTATACTCCTTCACATTGACTATTCTCATATACCCTTATGCTCATCTTGTGGCCTCTATTGATATTATGGTTTTAGTGATTATTTTTACCATTATTGTGCATTTTATCTCACCCTCATTATGTTTATCTTCCCCATGTTATAAATAATTATATTTTGAAGATATCAATATAAGGGATCCATGAGAGAGATTATAAAGACTTAATATGGAATAGGAAATCTTTTGAATATTTGATAAAAATGATCACTTAAATACATGGGTTTTTTTTATAAGATCTTGTACTAATTTATTAAATCTATAAACCTAAATGAACTGTTCACGTGTAGCTGCTAAAATATTTCCATTTTATTTTATATGTTTTGGATAGATAATATTGGGTAAAATTTATCGATATAAAATCTAGAAATTTGATGAAATTTTTTTCCCCACTGGATCGAGAAGTCCAAGTTTAGGACTATTATAATATTCTATAAATTTTATTGAATAATAATATTAATATTTTTATATATATACAAGAAGAAATTTTATTTATATAATTATAATATAAGAATCATATAACATGAAGAGCTTTAATGAATTTAATAAATAGTTTTTTAAAATATTATTGATAACTATTTGGGTTAAAAAAGAATTTTTCCAATGTGTTTAATTATATTTAAAAATACAATTGATAATAACATGTCGGGATATGATACCTTATCAACATGTGATAAATAATTATATTTGTGTGATCAAGATGATTAATAATAACTAAATATTTTAATAAACATTTATTACAATAACATATATTCTTTTAAACTGAAAACTCAATATTTAAGACGTCCAAATGAAATTATTGAACTTCAGGATTAATTATTATTATTTTTGTATTTCATATAAATAGAAATATATAAATAATTAATTTTTCTATATGAAGTGTTTTAAAAATCCAATGAAAATATTTAATTTTTATAGAATCCTAGAGGAAAATATATATTTTCATTGTATCAAATAAAATAATTTTTTATATTATATCATTCCATTAAAATATTAAAAAGATATTTTTTTGGTATAATATACTATATCAATTTTATCAATTTATAAATTGAATATATTTTGGTTTTAATATAATTCTAGGATACCCATTGAAAAATTATATAATACTCTAATGAATGTGGTGTATCTCAGATAAAAATAAATTCCTGTTCTAATATTATATTGGGAATTAATTATTATATTCCCACCTGCTATATTTTTTTGATATTATCTTTATAATTTTTCGAATTTATAACCTAATAGTTTATTAATGAAAGAAGAACCAATATTTGACAACTGATCAGAATATTTGATGAATCTCTAATTCTATCATAGTATTGAGATACATTTAACATCTTCATATACATTTTTATGAATTTCTATTAATTATTTTTAATTGTATTAATAAAGAAAATATAGTGGTTCCTACTATAAAAGATCTAGATGTATGGAATATTTTGTTCATGATCTAATCACATATAATTTAGAAGATAAATGAATTTTTTTATGGATATACATTCTGTAATAAAATTTTCATAATTAAAATTTATTTATATTATTGTGAACATCCACCACCAGTAGATTCTACTGAAGAAAAAAATTAAGAATGATTATTGAGGTCTCTACATGTGTTTTATATCCTAATGATCATCCTACAGAAAAGATAAAAGGGAAATATTAAAATGATTTTCCATATAATGATAAATATTTCCAATATATAATGATGGATTGGGTTGTAATTTATTCATATTTGATGTATCTATGACACCAAAACAGTAAGAAGATGTTTTATCTTTGATTATTTTAATATTGTCTTCTATATTATATATCATTGAATATTATTAGATAGTGAGGTATGGATAAAATATAATTAAATCACTGTTTATATGACTGATTAAGATTTTAATTTCAATTAGGGATTGTTAAAATGAAGGTTCTTCTAACAATATTTATATACTCTTGAAGAGATAAATTCCCTATAATGAAGTTTAATTTTGATATTTATTGTTAACTCTGCCTTATTTCATCTTCATTCATATTTTTATAGTGGTTTGTGCATAATATTTAGGAATTATAGAGATTAAAACCATTTTTAACTGAATTTAAAACTATCATATTTTTATAATGGTTCGATTGGTAATTCAAAATGAATAACATGTGATGTGGGACATCTCACACTCCCTCTTAGGTCTAGCAACTCTCAAGAGTAACTATACATTGACAAAAATATAGTGTTGTTATTGATGCTTTTTACATCCTTACATTTATTTATTATCATTTTAAAATATAATTATATAATTAATTGACCTTAAATAACAATCCATAATATGTAATGATGATTATTTACAAAGATAAAAATATTTTAACTAGATAGTGATCTTTGAATCACCCCCTCATAGTGGAACATACATCCAAAGGGGCATTTCTTTTATCCTTAGTACATTTTCATGGAGATAATAAACAAATTTTACATTTTACAATGATATTATGATTATTACTTTTAACTATCTAAAAAATTATCCATATCATTTTCTGATACCAACAGTGGAATAATTTAGTGGGTTGTTTATTTTGATCATTAAAAGTTAATGAAGGAGTAATTTTCATCCACGAAACCCTATAATGTTATAAGTGTTTATTATTAATTTAATTTTTTTACATTACAATCAATGATAGTATTGGTGGGTTTTGAATTTTTATGCATAATTTAACATATTAATTTTATAAAAACACAAAAAATCTATCAAATCCAATCCTGATGTGGAACCATGTGTTATTTTTTTATCTAAAAGTCAGTTATTTTAAAAAAATTAGTTAACATAAATAAATTCAACAATTTTTTGTATAAATAACTATAAGGTGGTACAATGAAATTATATAAATAAATTTATTATATGTATCATAAAATAGAAAATAAAATAGACCAGAAGATCATAAATTATGTTAAACTATTGAAATATGTAAAATCATTAATATAATTGTTATATTATATTTATCATGATAAATTTCATGTTCTTATCAAATCTAAAAGTCTATATAAAATTTAATTTTTTACATCATGTTGTGTTTTAAGAAACAATTCCCTAAAAATTATAAAAGATGTGATTTTTCTGGATTAGTAGATGAATTTTTAACTATTTATTATTTTAGATTTTAAACCTATTGTGGGATGCATTTATATTTTTTTGGATTTTTATAAAATGACTAATCATTTTTTAGTTGGTCATTAATATTTAATTTTTTTACTTTGATTATTTTAATTATTAAATTTAATTATTTTTTATGTTTTTGCATCAAAATTGATATAATTGTCATCCTTGGAATGTTATGTGGAGTGGGATATGGGGACACTGTAGATATATTTGTAGAAAAGGATAAAGGTATTCTTTGATTAAGGGAAATAAAATATATGTTTTACATAAAAAACAATAAATTTATTAAATTATAATAATATGTTTTGTAATATTTTTAAAAAGGAAATAATTTTTGAAAAAAAATTAAATACAGAAATGTTATAAATATAAACTCATGAATATGGTTCATTTTCCCCTATCAATGATCCATATTGGGTTAGTTCTCTCAAAAAAAACATTTTTATTTGTTAAACACATTTAGAAGTGGGATGGATCGTAAAGAAAAAACAACATTAATGAAACCAAAACATTTCTATAGAAAAATATGACCTTTCATTTACAAGTAAAAATATTTGTAAACAATGTAAAATTCTATTCCCCATTATAAGTTATTATATAATTACCATGTTTTACACACTTTTTCATGGATGTATAGTCATATTACAAGATCCCCTTCTTATTATATTTCATACTCTTATTATATTCCATATTTATATAAACATATTAATTTGGTTTTCATTGACTCTCATATTTACCAATAATCTCAAATTGATCCCTACATAAACATGCATACATCGGTTCATTAGAATAATAAAAGGAATAAATTTTTATTTAAATTTACATAACAAAAACATAAAAAATTATTTTAATAAGACATTATACCCCTGAGGTCCATTAACACTTAGTACTTCAGACCATAAATCTCTTATGTCATTTTTAATAAAAAATATCAATATTTCATTATTTCAATCACACAAGAGAAGCAATTTCTTTTCACTACCATTTGATTGGGTTATGGTTTTTTCAAAATCAACACTATATGTTGATTTTAGTTTTATATAACCATTTCTCTTATCTCCCCCAAAAATATTATAATTTAATTAAACATATGATCTAATAAATTAATTTTCTTTATTTTTTGGGGAGAATAGTGTAACACAATAATAAAAATTCCTATCAGTGTTTGAGTTTAGTCCTTGAAATCTCATAAGTTCATTTTTTTTATTCTTATTTTTCCACCCAGTCGTTTTACATTCCACTCTCTTTGAAACATTTACATGCTCACAATCTATTGATTTTGATTTTATATCATTATATAGATGTTTTTAAAAAGATAAATAAAAAATAAAATCAAAATTATCTAGTATATAAAGTTAATCTAAATGTTATCTTATAGAGGTATTCTCTTTAAAAGTAGAATAATATTGAGAGTAAAAACCAGAAATCATATAAATTTCATAGATTTTAAAGGTATATATAGCACCTATAAATATTTCTCACTAACTACTATAATAACTTGATTAAAAAATGAATATCTAGAAACCTAAATTAACTGGGTGGAAAACCCCAACTCAACAATATCCTTGATTTGATTCATGGTAAATGGATTTCCTAGAGGCTATATGATCCTCATTGCAATAATAGATTAAATATCTCAATTTTATTTTGCATCAGTCTCCACATTTTTTTATTATAACAAGGATAATATACACCATATTTCACACTAATGTGATCCATTTAACAATAAAACATTAACGGGTGACCTTGATAAAATTTAATATTAAATTAGTAAAACAAAAGGCTAATGAAAATGGGTGGTATGAATTGAAATTTACATATGATTTACATCCTTAAGAACTATTGGGAGTTTAAAATATGTAGTTCAACACATAAATTTAAAACTATAGGATGTTTTATTTTATGGTTGTATGTATGATACAAAACACAACCATCGAAAGAATCTCCGAAAAACATTAGTATTGATGGGTATTGAAAATATAGAGGGTTCGAAAAATTATCCATGCCTATAGATTTTGGAGGATCTCCATACATATTGAAGAAAATAGTCCAATACAAAAAAAATAAAACCAAAGGTTTTAAGTAAATAATAGGTCCAATATAATTCCACTACAAATTTTGCTTCCATTTTTTGATGTTATTCTCAATAGAAGTTAGATTAACTCTACCACTTTTCATAAATGATGTTATTTAGAGTTTTAATAATAATAATAAATAATGTAATTTAACATTTTCATCAGATTAAATATATTATTAAAGATGTACAAGTTTTTTTGATGGATTTAATTTCATAGAATATTTGGGTTCAAATAGCCATACATGACTATGTTTTTTCTTTTGTTATAATCCCTAAGATGGGTTCAAATTTTGGTTTTTTTACTAATAATTTTTTGAACAAAATTAATATAATTTATTATATATTTAATATAAAATTTAATGATATATTACAATTTTTAATAGGTTGGGAATAGCCTCTCAGGACTCCATAATCTAAAACAAATAAATACCAAACATAGCCCCTCACACATAGCTCATAAATAAAATGAAAAAACAAAGGGGGAAAAACACCAAATAATATTATAGTGAAATAATATTTTGAGAAATTTCAAATCCCGTGAAAAATGTGTTTTTAGGAATTAAATAGACCAAAACCATCTCATCTATTGACCTATGTGGAGAAGGAAAAAACCAAATATCAAACCATAACAATATTACATTATCACATATCTAAAAAATAAAATAATAAAGATAGGTCATTCCAAGCCCCTCCCCATATGTCTTTAATGATTTTGGATGATTTGTTTTAATCATATAAGGATTAAACATAAGGATGGAAAATTTTAACCACGATAAGTAACCAAATATTATAATATTAGAGTTACTTTTTGTAGGATGTAATCACTTATTTTAATTACATAAAATAACCTTATAAAACCACTTTTATCACCACTATATGTTTATGATATAAATTATTTTTCTATTCAACATAGTATAAATCCTTTACAAATAAATACTTCACCTTTATTTTAGATGATATTGTTAATTAAACTATGGTAATGGTGATGTTATTAAAATAACCTAAACATTCTTTATCAAAATCATCAAAATACCCATGATTCTCATTATCCTTTAGTGATGCATTCTTCATAAATACTTTAGAATATATCTTAATAGGACATTGAATAATCATCATTATCTATCTAATGTTATAATATATTATTATTCTCAGTTTAGTATTCATGTGGTCCTTAGTAATATTATTGATCACCCCTACCTGAGTAGCAATTTTTTCCCCATAGAAGAGGTAAAGACTATCTGCAACCAAATATTTCTTATTAACAGCATCCAATTTCCCAACAACATATAATAGAGAAAGTTATTATGCTATATCCACTGGAACCCACTAGGATCAACAATATTGGGAGTCCCCTAAACATCCCCCCATATTATTTTTCAATTCATACATCAATATTATGGAATGAATATGCTACACTAATACTAGGTGTATCTTAAATATAATTTATCTTCTATAAAATTGTATAATAATAAATATTCATAATAGGAGAGATTTATTTTCCTCTTTATAAATCAACACATCTCTAATATTATTCTTTTTTAAAGGTCATAGACTAATGTTTCCCTTATCATATACCTTGGTGTATTTCATTGATCTACCAAAGGTGGAATACAATTAAATGGTTTTTTATAATTGGTATAGTAATGCACATATAATCGAAAATGAAAAAGAAACCATATATTTGAATCATATTCAATTATTTTTTAGTATCCTTAAGAATTACTAATAATTTTTTTTACTAAATTAGGAAAATTCTTCAACATATCCATATCAATACATATCATAAATTATATATGATAGTTTATCTACAATGTACTATAATAAATTTTCAAAAGGCATTTCCAGATAATCCCTAATGAATTCCAGAATATTCATGTTCCATAATGGAACCATTGGTCCCAAGATATTCATCCACAGCACTGAAAATTTTGAATCATGGTATTGCCTCAAATATTTTTCAAATTAATAAACTAAAAAAGTAACTCTCAGAAACATTTTTGTTCACATCCTGGATAATATAAATTCATTATATAATTAATGATGTATTTAAATTATTTATTGATAAAAAATACCCAAAGTCTCATAATAATATATTCTCTTTAATGATAAAGTATGTATCCAGAAAACATCTATTACAATCCAACTATCATAAAATATAGAGACACATGTATAATTATAAGGCATTGTGACATGATTAATCACATAAATGAAATAGATATAATTGGATTACTGTCATAAAAGGAAAATGTATTTAAAAAAAGTTTAATATTAATGATTAATTAATGATATTTAAAAGGAAAAAATAAGTTGGATGAAAATATCCATAATTTAATCCTATGAGAATTTCAAATGAAACCCTCTGAATGTGCCCCATACTCATAAAGTAGTATAGATGGTTCCCCTAATTTTACATGAGATTAGGTTTATTGGGGAAGAATATTTTCTATCCCTAACATATTTATTTCCATCTCATATTTATCATCGTTCTCTAATAACTAAAAATAATGTCTATTTATTTGTACACAATTTTTTTTCTATAAAATTTTAATGTGATATTTATTTATACATTTATTATTCAAGTGGTTGTTATCAAATATATTTAAATCTTGGTTAGTTATAAAATTATAATATAATTTTATTATAGACATTTACTATGTAGGTATTTTTTGAAACAATGGGGGATTCCTTGATTTAAATTGTTAATATTTTTTTTAATTAATTATATAGGGTTTCAATTATGCGTTAAAAATGTAATGTTCTAAACTATTTTGTGAATTTGTCATTATATAATCTATTATGATGTGGACTATGGATTATAATTGAAATATATTGGGATATCACCTATTTATGCAAATGTCCACCTTATGGTATATCACAATTTCTTACGTTGGTTATAACAATTCCTCATCCATGCCTCCCAATTTTTATTGTAAAGAAACAATTGTAAAGGATTATAACCAATTAATTTGGGAGTGATTTCCAAAAAGGAATAATATGTGTCAATTTCCATGTATAAATGATAAATAAATATTGTGCTAGTTAATATAAAAATAGAATATAACACATGAAATGAATAATAATAGGAGTAAAAGGGTAATGTAACAAAATATATCCATAATATAACATACACTTAATGTGAAAAAAATAAAAATTTAAATATAATAATTCATATTACACATAGATTGATCATATAGATAAAATAATACCCCAAAAGACATACAGAATAGGAGGATTGAATTATTTAAAATAAATCATGGTCCCACCTCTTCTATCTCCATCCGTCCTCATTATCAAATAGTCATCCAATATTTACCAATAGTTAGAGGTACCATTCTGGCACTTTTGTTATCAAAAAAATATTCAATATATACATGGAATGTGGACTTTAAAAGTAAGAGTGTAACATACCATATGGGAATATGTTGTTTGACTCTAATAATCCACCACGATTCCATATTTTATGCATGTTTTCATATCATGAATGAATTGTTATATACACTATAATGGGCTGGTTCTTCCTAATCCCCTCCTTTGTGTTTTGGAGTTATTAAAGGTGTTTTGGAGAAGATAAATGAGTGGAAGTGGTGATTATGCTTAAATTAGGAATATAGGTCTGGAATTGAACAATTGTATTCTATGATATGGCATGGTATATTATTAGATATGGATCTTATAGAATATTCTTTTCCCAAAATCATGGAGTTATGGATGAAAAAATTTGATGGTTATCCAATTTTGAAGGCCCTTATGTTGTGGATCGTGGATGACTCTGTAAAAAATAGATGGATTGTTTCGTGGATATATAAAATTTAAGGTCATCGTGACATAGTAAATGGGAATAAAATAGATATTAGGGTTGAGATAATTGTCACTACATTCATTATGCTCCTTTTTAGGGGTGTTTAATGATGAATCATGGAGTCATGAACGTTAAGTAACTCAATTTTTCCACTCTAGGGACCATTGTGATTTGGTGTCTCAATTACACTATGGTGTTAACCTATTATTATAACATAATGTCATGAAAAAATTTTGAAAAGGGGGTGAAAAATATAATTTATAGGGTGGAATATAAAGGGATTCATTGACTATACTTGTTGTTTCATGGTCACCCTTAATTCAAAGTTTTTTAGGAAAAATTCCTAAATATTATCATGTCATCAATGTGGTTTCACTAGGTTATAATTATTTATACATACTGTATAAATTCATAATCCCAAGCCAAATTATTTATTTTATCCATTATCCTTCAAATCCTAGGTGACCATAGGATTTATTTTAGTGTATTCTGGAATAGTTTACTAGGCATTAACCACCGTATCTTCTAGAGGTCAATTTGTGGGTAGTTTAAGGTCATAATTCTTTATCTTTTCGTTCTTATCCCTCTCAATAACTATTTTGTTCTATATTAGTGGTGTTCTAATTTATTTTCCTGGGTTTTATATTATTTATTGTTGCTGGATCCATGGTGGGTGTTCATACGTTTCCATAATTCCTCATGGGGGAGGTTATTTTGAAACACTCAATTATTATTTTTTTCTAATTTAGAAAATGTTGAAATGTTCATTTGAAACATTGGGATACATTAATTACATTAATTTTTTAGAATTTTTTCAATAAATATATTAAGATTGATTGGTTGAATGACATAATAAACCTAACAAATATAAAAAATATTATGAAATTTGGGAAGAATGAAATATGGAATGGGATGTAATTATCTCATGTGTTTTATATTATGTTGGATGCCTCTTAATTTTCATGGATTATATAAAATTGATTTTTGGGATTATTTTTTTCCTAGGAATGGATACTATGATAGAAATTAGTTTAACAACATTAATAAGGTAAGATAAAATAAATAAGAAATTAGTAATATAAATTTTTTTTATTGTTCTTCATTTAAAAGATTTGAAAATGAGAGTTGTTTTTTGAGAAAGTCAATGGTTCATTTACATACATCATTATCTATAGTATTTGGTCATTTTGATGATCAATGATAATCATAAGGAATCCGTTAATTCAATACATTATAGAGAATAATGTTTTTGAAATATTTATATACAAATGGATAATATAATCCCATTATTCTTTTATAGGAATGTTTACCTTGGTTTATCTCCTTAGTTGTACCTTGAGTTTTTCAGAATGAAAATATGAATATAATTATATATGTGCCTTAGCATATTGGATACCATGTTGTATTTTTTTGAACCATAGAATGGTTGAGATATCATATATTGATTAAACAACACAAGTTATGATTTGGTATTGACCATTTGATATTCATTGAGAGGGTATTTTTTTTGGTATAAAAGATATAAATTTGGATTTTTTATTGACTACATTATAAATAGTTGTTTTGTGTTGTTTGTCACGACCCGTCCCCTGGGCCCGTGTCGTGACTACCCCAAGCCTACCTTCCATAGTCCAGGGGCTTGCGACTAGCACCAAAGGCGTAAATCCCTAAACTGGGAAGGCATTGCCTTTAAAACATGGAAACGCACACAATAGAGTACGACCTAGAAGCAGAACACTACGTAATACAGTTTACAATGAGTGCGAAAAGTAGAGGTGCCAGAATACAAGCCCAACAGGAAAATACATGTACAACTAAAAACAAGTACAACAAAAAATGACAAAACAACCGAAAATGAAGAGAAACTCCTAGATCATCCACCACAGATGCTACCTAAAGGGTAGGTACAGATAGCTTCCTCAGCACCCCACGTCTGTCGATCTCCTCTACGTACTGACACGTCTTATGGTCCACCTCTAGGTACCAACCAGTCCCGGTACTCTTAGCCTCAGTCAGCACTGTCTGTCATCAGCAACCAACACATTGAGGTGCGGGGATAGCCCGTGCAGGGGTGAGTGTAGCGATACTCAATAGGGACTCCAAGACCCTCAAGGTCTCAAAAAATCCATCAAGGATAAACCAACAAGTATGAACTCAACAGATAACCCCAGATAGGTATATGACCATACATATACCTAGGTTATCAAGTAATCCATCTCAATCATGAGATAAATACAAAAAGTTTCTGACTCAGCTCACACAGGTATACAATTTTTGTAGATAGATAGAGATGATCAGATGTAGCCACTGAATCATCTATTAAATCGAACCCACACAGGATACAAGAACAGAAATCAGAACTGTCAAACCCACACAGGATCCAGGAACAACAAAAAGAGCTATCAAACCCACACAGGATCCAGGAACATTCATCATAGCTATCGAACCCACAAAGGATCCAGGAACAATCTTATATACTGTCAGACCCACACGGGATCCAGGAATAGTAGTCAGAGTTGTCGAACCCACACATGATCTGGTAATAGTCCACAGTGCTATCGAACACACACAGGATCTAGGAATAGTCGTCAAAGCACAGTTAGCCACAAGGTCCTGCATAAAGAATTCTTGATTCTAGGAGGGTCTTCTCCTCAAGAAAAGTGTCGATAAATCACCTGCCACAAAGTCATAAATTTTATGTATCCAAAATATCCATCTGGACATAAAAAACTCAATACGATAGACGGTGCGTCAATTCGACGCCCAGTCTGAGAGTTATTGGATTTTTCGTTTTAAGGTTCTTGTTGGATTTACGTTTGATCCATCCGGGCCATGCCCCATCGGTGTCCAAATATCAAGTGGGGTTTACCAAATGATCCACTCCTTCCATGATTTCTGTCACCGCAAATGGTTCATCAATCAGATATATATTGATCAAGTTACGTGCAAAAGAGTGGAAACTGGTTAAATAGGTCTGGGTCTGGTCTGGCCCTGTTGGACTGACCCGGCCTGACCCGGGTCCGGACTGGGGACCTACCTGGTCCGCAGGTCCAACCCGGTCCACAGGTCCGACAATGTATGAGTGTCGGACCAAGAACTTGGGGAAGGCCCAACCCGCGATGGCAGCCCGGCCCGCGCTGGGTGTGGCCCGTGCAGGGTCCAGACAACGTGGCAGGCGGCCCGCACGGCTGGGGGCCAACGCTGCTGGCACCCGCATGGCTAGAATCCCATGGGGTCTTCCCTAGTCACGTCTAGGAGGGAGGGCACATGACCTGGGAATTATGAAAGGCTATGTCATTCGGGTCGGAGACAAATCAGCGCCATGTGGAATCGGTCAGCATCACGAAGGACCCAATGGTGGGTCCCGCTCCTCACGGTTGGACGAGTGGCCAGCCGAATCATGCACGACATACATACGTCGTGCGAACTCCAACAACCCAATAGCTTGGGCCACCGATCTTCCTCACAGCCGGCCTTGCGCTGACCGTCGTTGCACCGTCGTGACCCCCTTTTTCTCAACTTCACAGCACTGTTACGTCGCGCCTTCTCTGCCAACCCGATGGCTTGGGATGACAGTTTTCTCTGCGGTTGGGCTTGCGCTGGCCGCCACTGCACAGCCACAATCCATCATGCATGGGTCCCTCTTCCGGGGCACTGTTGCGCCACCTCCATCCATGCAGTGATGATTGTCCCTCCATCCATTAGTGAGCTTTTGTGGGTCACCAGACGAGTTCTGGTGTCCCGATTCTCGCTTCGGAAGAAGCCACACACTTCTCGAGACATTTCCTTCGATCTGCAACCATTTTTGATGATTAACGATCATCCCGGACTCATGTCGTGTTTATCATCAAACTCCATAAAGTTTGTGGAGGGGACAGGATGTGTTTGTTTTCCCTGCACACTCCGCGTTAGTGTGACAGAATGCGTCTTCGATATATAATCCACGACGGAAAATGAAGAATGAGAAACAAAGAAAAGTTCGAACCCCTAACTTTTTTTTGATTGATGACGATGTCACGGAAAGGCGGATGTTGATTTGTTGTAGAAAAACGCGCCCTATGTCAAGTAGGTTCCGAGGAAGGAATTCAAAGTCGGGATCGAGGTCGATATTCTTCATCGGTTGGAGCATTCTTCATCGGTGGAACGCGTTCTTTGCTTGGAGCCTTCCCCCACGTTCGCTCCAAAGACAAATGCCAACAAAATACTATATTATCCTTACCTATTATTTAATCATTGGAACATAATTCAAAAATATTCAAATTAATTAATTGATGTGCTCAATTATTTAATTGAGAATATTTTTCACCATAAAGTGGGGAGATCAAGAGTTTTCTCCCCACATAATTGGGAGTTCAAGAGGTTTCATCCTCGGGTGGTCCCCACCAAAATAAATATGAACTGGAGGTTAGGTTTGGGTGGGCACCACCACCATAACCTCTCATGGGAGGTTATGGTGTGGCAGTCCCCACCTCTAACTTCTACATGGTGGTTATAACAAATAAAATAAAATAAGACATTCACATATTTTATTTTATTATTCCCACATAAAACCCAAAAACTATCTTTTATTCTCGACCATCTATCATCAAGGTGAATGTCTTATTAAGGAAATATCGGCACTGCGAGCTCAACAGTGCCCTCATATTTCAATTCTAAGCATCGGTTTAAATGTTATAAAAACTGACTCGTACGTTTATGGATGGTACCCGAACAAAATATCATAAATTGATTTCGGGCACACTGGGCCTCAGAATCACACACCATCAGTTTTCACTGACAGGTAAATTCCCATTAATATATATAAAATAAAAAAAATTCCACGGATATTCTGGGTCTTTACATTCTCCCTACCACAGGGCTTTACGTCCTTGTAAGGTACAACTCGAACTAAGCGAACAAGTTGGGATACTGAGCATGCATCTGAGTCTCCCACTCCCATGTTCTCTCTTGGTGGTTCCCATGCTGCCAGCGAATGCGCACTAGAGGTATCGAACATCCATGAAGGACATGCTCCTGTCATTCCTCAATCTCCACTAGAACCTCCGTAAAAGTATCCACATCGTTGATGTCCATCTCTCCATGGTCGATGATGTGAGAAGGGTCGTTCATTTATCTCCTCAGCAGGGATAAATTGAATACATCGTGCGCCCGGTGCAACTGAGTTGGAAGATCTAGGTAGTATTCCACCTTTCCAACTCTTCTAGGGACCTGAAAAAGGTGCGATGAAATTCATATATAACATGCCGCCTCGGCCAAATCTCTGTAGACCGCATCGAGGTGAAACCTGTAGGAAGATGTGGTCTCCATCCTCGAACTCTAGAGGTATCCGTCTCCTATCAGAATATGACTTATTCCCGCTTTGCGTAGTCTTCATCGATTCCTAGATGATATATACCTTCTATATGGTAGCACATACCATCTCCGGTCCCACTAGTGCTGACTCCCTAAGGTCAATCCAGCAGAAGGGTGATCTGCAAGGTCGCCCGTATAACGCCTCTAAAGGTACCATCCTGATGGTGGAGGGATATCTATTATTGTAGGAAAAATACCCCAAAGGTAAGTGATCCTCCCAGATGCGACTGAAGTAGAGGAAACAAGCATGGGGCATGTCCTCGAGAGCCTGAATGGTTTGCTCGGTTTGACCATCCGTCTCAGGATGGAAGGCGGTGCTAAAATGAAGCTGCATCCCGAAACCCTCCTGAAACCCCATACATAGCCAGAAAGTAAATTTTGGGTCACAATCAAAGACAATAAAATAATTTACTCCATGTAGCTACAAAATCTCCAGCACATAGAGGCATCCCAAGCTCTCTACTGATCCCTATTCTCTAATCAGTAGGAAGTGGGCCGATGTGTGAGTTGGTCGATGATCACCCAGATAGAGTCATGACCTCTAGATGTACATGGAAGAACCGTCATGATGTACATAGATATCTCATCTCACTGCCACTCTGAAACCACTAAATGATGAACCATGTCTGCTGGTACCTGATGCTCCACCTTCACTTGCTGACAAGTGAGACACCATGAGACAAAATCTGCAACTGCCTTTTTCATCCTCGGCCACCAGTGCTATCGTTGAATTTCCTGGTACATATTTTCCACTTCTAGAGGTACCGCTAAAGGGGATGTGTGGAAATACCTCAACACTTTCTCATGAAGTGAATCTGGTACAATAGTACATCCTCTGAAGAGGATGATGTGCTCTCCACCTTTATAAAATCCATCAGGTGCCTGCCCTGTGGATATCTGAGAAAATCGTGTCTCGTAGTCAGTGTCCCCACGCTATGCCTCCCTGACTAGTTGAAGAAGTGGGGAGTGAATTTAAGAGACTGAAGGAAATCTACTCCATCCCTATCAAAAAAGGATATCTGCAAAGCGGCCAGCTGCTCCATCACCTCACCTAGCAGCTGTATACCAGATCTTCTGCAGAGTGCATCAACAATAACATTCCCCTTCCAGGGAGTATAGACTATCTCAAAGTCATAGTCCTGGAGGAACTCAATCCAATGTTGTTGTCTCAGGTTCAGGTCCTTCTGAGATAATATATACCTAAGACTCTAGTGGTCATAGTAGATGGTAAAATTTTCTACCATAAGATAGTGCCACCACATCATTGAGGTAAATACTACTGCTACTAACTCCAGGTCATGGGTATCATTGATCTTCTCATGCTATCTCAACTGCCGAGAACCATATGCGATCACTGGTCACTCCTTCATCAGGACACACTCGAGTCCCGTCCATGAAACATCACAGTAGACTACGTACCCTATGCCCTCCTTTGGAAGCCTCATGATGGGGGCAATAGTCAGCCTCTACCTCATCTCCTGAAAGCTCTGCAGGAATCTCTCCGACCACACGAAGGGTTTCCCCTTCTTCATCAATGCTGATAGTGGTGCTGAAACATTGGAGAAGTCTGGAACAAACCTCTGGTAGTAACCAGCCAAATCCAGAATACATTGTACCACCATCACACTCCTGGTTGGCTCCCAAGCATGTACCACCTCAATCTTCACTGGATCCATAGAAACTCCACCCTTCGAGATGACGTGTCCAAAGAAGTGAGCCTCTCAGATCCAAAACTGGCACATCGAGGACTTACCATAAATCTATTGCTCTTAGAGTGTGTCCAATATTACCTGCAATTGGTAGGCATGCTCCTCCTCAGTAGTCGAGTAGTTATAATGTTGTCGATGAAGACTACGATAAAGCGATGGAGGTATAGATGGAAAATCCACTTCATGAGTCCCATAAACACTACTAGAGTGTTGGTTATACTGAAAGTCATAACCAAGAACTCGTAGTGGTCGTACTGACATTTGAAATCCGTATTTTTCACATCCTCATCTCGAACTCTGAGCTAGTGAAAGCCTAGACATAGTTCATTCTTCGAGAACCACTGTTCTCCCTTCAGTTGATCAAAGTGGTCATCAATCCTCGGGAATGCATAATTGTTCTTCACGATCACCTGGTTTAGGCTATGGTAGTCGACACAAAGCCACAATCTTCCATCTGACTTCTTGGAAAATAGAATCAGGGATGCCCAGGGAGAAACAATGGTCTGGATGAATCCCTTCCCCTACAAGTCCTCAAGCTGTACCCACAGCTCACGAAGCTCAGTGGGAGCCATTGGATATGCTAGTGTAGATATCAGTGTCGTCCCGGGGTACAAGTCAATGTAGAAGTCCACCTCTATGTGAGGAGGTAAACCTAGAACATCATTATGGAAAACATCCGTGTACTGCCCCACCACTCCAGGATAGCTTAGACACTCCACATCAACTACTCTAAGGGTAAGGTAGGCCAAATGATGAGTGATCGGGTTCACCCTCCTCCGAGTAAGTTCATCCTGCACTGCAAAGGCTCCCTTCTTGCTAGTGAAGGTGAACCTAGTCCCATCTGTGCAGACACACAAAACTTTGCGCCTAATATAATAGATATGATCATGGACTGTAGATAACCTTTCCATACCCAAGATGATGTTTTAAGGCCTCGACACAGCTACAAGGAGATCCCAGCCGAGGCTCTCGCCTCCAAGAGAAACCTCACACTGCCAGCACCAGTGTGTAATCATCAAATCTGCTCCCATAGAAATATCTAGTCGTAAGGATCGATCCAATGGATCTTTTGGAATCTCGGAGCTCCAAACGAAGGCGGCGGAAATGAATGAGTGACTGTAACTTGTGTCTATAAGAACTAAAGATAACGTAGATTAGACATAGATTGTACCTCAAATCATATCCGTAGCTCCGTGATCATATGATTCAAATGCCTGGAGATGAGCTCGCGCTTGTCCACCTACACCCTGCGGTCGGGGAGGACCTCTTGGTGGTGGTGGTGGTGGTAACATCTCAAAATGTCATCCACTGCCAGCTACACAGACATCTCCTCTTCCACATCTGCCTACTCCATATGGACCACTTCTATCAAACCTCATCCTTTTCCTAGTAGGTCCCTCAACTATCTGCTGATCATCCAAATGGATGGTCAAATAGTCATGAGCCATGTGACCTTGCCCGCCACATGTGAAACACTTCCTATTCCATGAATGACTTTGCTCGTTATCATGTTCCTCACACAATAGAACCCAAGTCCTGAGGTCATCCACCGAATGGTCTGGTCTTCTTGGACCTCTACAACATCTGTTCGCTGCCAGATGTAGAAGACACTACTATGTGATGCATGGTGGTGGGTCTCACTGCCGGTTTCTTCTCTGCAAGGAAACTCTCCACAAAGAGGGCACGCTCCAACACCCCTACCTGCGTTGGAATGCTAAGAGAGATCATCGAATCCCTGATATATCGCTTGATCCCTTACTCAATGGTCTGGGCCCTGAAGAATGGGTCTCTCACCTTATCTGTGGAGTAGCGCTAGAGGTTGGTGAACCTCGCTGAGTACTGTTCCACCATCATGCTACCCCTGTTGTAGATGAAGTAGCTCCTCTATCTGCCCCACACGTATTGTGTCTAGGAAAACTCCACCAGTAACAGCCCCTCGAAGACTACCCCGAGTAGTGTCTCATTGTCATGCACCTGGAGCATTAGGCTCCACCATCTGCTTACTGCTACCTGAAGGAGACTCACGGAACGGATCAATATAAGGTTTACTGGTGTCCCTACCAGTCTGAAGACTCTCACCATATCCTCTAGCCAATCCTCAGCTGCCTGTGGGTCTATCTCACCCCTGTACCTAGGTGGCCTCTAGCGCTGGAACTCGTGAAATGCGCCCAACCGTCGTGCACTCTCTACTGCTAGGGCTGGTGGCATCGGTGGCCCAACAGGTAGTGGTACTGCTAGAGAATCTGCTGTAATAGGGCCATGCACCGAGGCCTCATTGCTCGGTGGGATGCCATCTCATACCAATCCTGGAACCCTGGCTGGCTATCTACTTAGGACCATCGTGAAAAGAAACTTGATCACCATGGTTAATATGTTATACCCGGTGAGATTAATCAAAATGATCACTATGAAAACACTTGAAACACACACACAATCAGTGTTTTCATGCACTGAGTAAGAAATAAGAATTCAAGGACCTGGTGTATGGATACGTCGGCCGTTGCACCAACATTGGACTCCCTAAACTCAAAACCACACTCAGTACCCTTAAAACTATTGCTTCATAAAAAAATCAGTGTCCCAAGTTCAGTGGTAGAACCGACTCCTTTGATACCAATTTTTCATGACCCGTCCCCCGCAGCCCGTGTCATGACTACCCCAAGCCCAACTTTTATAGTCCAGGGGATGGTGACTAGCGCCAAAAGGGTAAATCACTAAACTAGGAAGGCATTTCCTTTAAAACATCAAAATGCACCCAACAGAGTACGAACTGAAAGCATAACACTATGTAAAACTGTACACAAAGGGTGATGAAAGTAGAGGGGTCGGAATACAAGCCCAATAGGAAAATAAAAGAACAACTAAAAACAAGTACAACTAAAAAATACAAAATAGTTTTGAAGAGAAGCTCCTGGATCATCCACCATGGATCCTATATGAAGGGTAGGTATAGGTATCCTCCTCAGCACTCCACATCTATCAGTATCCTCTGCGTATTGACACATTTTATGGTCCACCTCTATGTACTATCCAGTCCTGGTACTCTCAGCCTTAGTCAGCGATGCCTGTCATCTGCAACCAAAAAAACGAGGTGCGGGTATTGCCCATGAAGGGGTGAGAATAATGATACATAGTAAGGACTTCGAGACCCTCAAGGTCTCACAAAATCCAACAAGGATAAACCACAATGTATGAAATCAATTGATAACCCCACTTAGGTATATTCCCATACATATACGTAAGTTATCAAGTAATCCATCTCAATAATGAGTTAAATACAAAAAGTTACTGACTCATCTCACACAGGTATACAACTTATGTAGAGAGATAGAGATTATCAGATGTAGCCACTAAATCATCTATTCTGTCGAACCCACATAGGTTCTAGGAACAAAAATCAGAACTGTTGAACCCACACAAGATCCAGGAAGAGAAAATAGAGCTGTCAAACCCACACAAGATCCAGGAACAGTTGTCGAAGCTGTCGAACCCACACATGATCCAAGAATAGTCGTATGTACTGTCAGACCCACATAGGATCCAGGAACAGTAGTCAGAGCTGTCGAACCCTCACAAGATCTAGGAACAGTGCTCAGTGCTGTCGAACCCACACAAGATCTAGGAACAGTCGCCAAAGAACAACTAGCCACAGGGTCCCGCATAAAGCTTGATCGATTATTTGATGGTCCCCTCCTCAAGAAATTTTTTGAAACATAAATGGAAAAAAATTCCAAATTTTATTTAACCAAAAGATATTCCTTTACATAATAAACTCAACGTGACATAGTTTTCATCAATCGGATGCCCGATATTAGAGTTATTGGCATTTCCGTTCAAGGGCCAGATTAGATTTACGTTTGATCCAACCCAGCCATACCCCAACTATGTCCAAAACTCGAGTGTGGTATACCAAAAGAACTGTATCCTTCCAAGGTTTCCATATCCATAGATGTTTATTCAATCAGATTTTTTTGGTTATGTTACAGGAAAAAGAGTGGAATCTATTCAAACGGGTCCGTGTCCTGTCCGGCCCAGTCGAACCGACCCGTTCCGCAGGTCGGACCCCGTCCTTGGGTCTGACTCGGTCTACGGGTCCGACCTAGTTCATGGGTCCAACCCAGCCCGTGGGGGTGGCTCTAATAGTGGGGGCGGCCCTGCCCATGCTGGGTCCAGCCCACTCTAGGTCTGGCATGCGCTATGTCCCGCCCGCGTGGCTGGTGGCCCGCGGGGCAGGTAGACCACGCGGGTGGCAGCCCGCGTGGCTGGTGGCCCCTATGGTCCACCAAATACATGTCAATGGGGGACGACACACCCCCTAGGAATCCCGAACGACTATGCTGGTTGGGAGGAAAACCAGTGCCACGTGGTGCCAGTCCGCGTCACGCGGGACATAGCGGTGGGTCCTGCTCTTCCCGGCTATCCAAGCTGCCAGTGGACTCCAACGCGGTGTAGATGCACCATGCATCCTCTAGAGACCTAGTGGTTTGGGCCGTCGTTCTTCCTCGCGGCCAGCCATGAGCCAACCACCATTACCCCATCGTGGCCAGTGGCCGCGACCCCCTTTTTCTTCATCGTGTGACGCTATTGCACCGCACCTTCTCCGGCAACCTGGCGGTTCGAGCCGCCGGTTTTCTTTCCAGCTAGTTCTGCGCCCGCCTCCACTGTGTGGAGGCCGCATTTTACTCCTCTGGCAGTGCGGTTGTGCCACCGCCATCCATGTGGTGATGATTTTCACTCCATATATCAATGAACCTTCCACATTTCACCAGACGAGTTCCAGTGGACCGATTCTCACTCGGGAAGAAGCCGCTCACTTCTCATGATGCCTCCTTTGATCCTCAACCAATGTTGATGAGTAACGCTCATCCCAGACTCATGCCGAGTTTAACGTCAAACTCTAAAAAGTAAGAGGAGGGGTCGGGCTATGATTTTTTGGCCCGCACCCTTCGTGTTTGGGTGACAACATGTGGCTTCGATTTATAATCCATGATGAAAAATGAAGAATGAGAAAGAAAAAAATGTTTGAACCCCTTCCTTTGTTTGTTGATCATTGAAGAAGTCACGGAAAGGCAGACGTTGACTCGTTGTAGACGAATGCGTCCTATTTCGAGGAGGTTCCAAGGAAGGAAGTCGAAGTCATGATCAAGGTCGACTTTCTTCATCAGTTGGAGCGTTCTTTGTCAGAGGAACACGTTCCTCACTGGGAGTCTTCTCCCAAGTTCATCCCAAAGACAAATTCAAATAATATAATAGATTATTCTTACATATTTTTTATTCATTGGAACATAATTCAAAAAGACTCAAATTAATTAATTGATGTGCTCAATTAATTAATTGAGAGCATTTTCCACGATAAAGTGGAGAGCTCAAGAGGTTTCACCCCACTTAATGGGGAGTTCAAGAGGTTTCATCCTTGGTTGGTCCCCACAAAATTAAATATGAAGAGGAGGATAGGTTTGGGTGGGCTCCACCACCATAACCTCTCATGGGAGGTTGACGTGTGTTAGTCCCCACCTTCAAATTACACATTGTCATTATAACAAATAAAATAAAATAAGACATGCACTTATTTTATTTTATTATTACCACATAAAACCTAGAAACTATATTTTATTCCCAACCATCTACCATAGAGGTGAAAGTCTTCTTAAGAGAATATCAACGCTACGAGTTTAACGGTTCCCTTGGATTTCAATTCTGAGCACTGGTTCAAAAGTTATAAAAACCTGCTCGTATGTTTATTGAACGTACCCGAACAAAACTTCAGAAATTGATTTCGGGCACACCATGTCTTGAAATCGTGTGCCGTCATTTTTTGTGGACTTATAAATTCCTATTAATATATATCAAATAAAAAAAATTCCACCGAAATTCCAGGTCATTACATTGTTGAATGGTTGTGTAATACAGGTTGAGATATGGGATTTCCAATTTTCTTTATTGATTTCTATATGGTTTCTAGTTGTCTTTATGGCAATTTTTCGTGATTCGCAAGTACATGTCATGGTTTTCCTATACACTATGATTTCACTATACATTTGGTATTGGTTGGTTTAGTCCTATGAAATCCAAATTTTAGAGTATAAAATGAATTATAAATGAACTAATTGATTTGGATGCTTGTTTTGGTGGTAAGAAAATATTATTTATGAACCAAGGGATGGTTCTATAAAATCAACAAGATCGTCAAATAGGAATATGAAAATTAAAATAATAATTATGGATGTCTTTAATTGTGATGGTATGAAATTATTGAAAACCGATTCGTAATGTTATTAATGAATGATTGGTTATTCCAAAACTATTGGTTGAAAATGTTTATTGATTGTTACTATTGATGATTTAATTAATATAAAAAATATAGTTTCTTATACCTTAGATATGGAAACCTTGTGTAATGTATTAAGATAGACATTGTTTAGAATAAGTCTAGGTATTTAAACATAGATTGTTTGTGTAATACACTATTTATTGTATTTTCTAATATCATATGCTCCACCAAGTGATTTAAATGGTATTATAACAACCAAATTGTTACGATTCCAAGTGTTATTTTTAATATCTTGGTTGGTCAGGGGATTGGTAGTTGGTTACACCTCATTACCCAATATCTATTAAAATGTATTATAGTGTGTATGAACATCTAGGAAGTGATGGATTATGGTATAGGCTATATGTAATCAAGGTATATGAGGGTAGTTATTTTTAAAAAATGTGTGTTTATAGGATATATCATCTTTAGGATATAATAGATAACATTATTCTGATTTTATATAATATTATTATTATAGGATTACGAACGTAAGTTATTATATTTTGATGAATAATTATTGATATAGGGGCTAAAGTTTCGTTTATAAATGTTTTTTTGTTAGGATATGTGATTGGCATATTTTGGCATAGGTTATTGGATGAAATGAGGATGTGATTATGAAATTGATTATATTGGGGGTATGATATCTGATGTAATGGTTTTTATCATAGTATATATGGTGATGGGGATTGATATTAAAAAACTATTGGGGAAGTTGACTCATTGAAACTTTCTTATGTATGTGATTTTATTATAGATTGATGTACTTACATGTTATCCATGATAAGAGAGTCCAATAGAGGATGAGCTATAATTTAACTATTTTGGGAATTTGAATATTTCCTATATTTATTCAGTATGGTTTATAATTATTTTTTCACATTTGGTGAGCGGGTTCATGGAGTATTTTACTGAACACACTTGCGTTCCCAAAAAAAATAAATGTAATTTTTTTTTCAGGTTTTCATGATCTGTTGGGTGATAAAATTATAAAATAATAGTTTGATTATTTTATTAGAATATATTGGACGTCATTAAAACTACCAAGGATTATTTTGATAATTTTTTGGGTTATTTATTGTATGAAATTATATTTTTATAATGGGATAGTTTATCTATTGTTTATTTTATGGATTTTCTTGTGGATATCATTATTTATCCATATAATTTATAAATTGAGGGTAATTATTACCATTTTTATATCATAAATACACTTTTTGTCAGCTTCCAACATGTTTTTTTATTGGATGGGATTTTGAGTGATCCTTATATTCACATCGAGTCCGTATAGGGTACTAGTGGAGGGGGTGTTGTGATATAGTGAAATATAAGCTAATTGTTAATAGATCTGTTTGAGATTTGGAATCAGCACTAGTGATACTTGCATAATATGCTAGGGAACTAATATTATTTAATCATGGAAAGTGATATTATTAATAGAATTATCTAATATAGAAGACATTTAGGAACACTATGATTTTACAAAATGAACATAATTTTCTTGAAAAACTACGAGAAGCGAAACAACTTTAGGATAGAGGCCTAGCTAAGGATCAATTATCATGATTTTATATGACTATGTATAAATTTTATAGATTAATATAATTAGGTTGAACATCTGTTAATTAACCTTAAATGATATATATTCTATGTTCCGGGTGTCTTTAATGGTTTACTCTTTTATGGGTATGGATCCATGCCGATATCACTATCAGGTGTGTGATGATGTTTTTTAGTAGATTGTGCCAACAAATTTCTAAAATGTTGATTACATGAAGAATATTATTGATGGAATATTCTATAAGAGTATTCAAACAAGATATTACCTAATTATGGGATCCATGTTTCATATCATAAGTCCATGTATTTGATGTGTGAGTTATAGATTTCATTTACATTGATTAATTCTTATAGTGAGTATTGGGTCCCCTTAACATTTAGTATTTCATGTTGTGTAACTCTTTAGTGGTGGATTTTATTTTTGGGTTACCATGGGGAGTTAACTGTTATTGGCTATAAATTTCATGATCATTTCATGAATTTTTTTTCATTGACCTCAAAATAATTTTATTAGAATGAGATCATTACCTTCCACATGATGAGTTTTTGGCATATTAGAGTTTAGTATCATGTATAATAATGTATTTTTTATGCTTCATACATTCTTCAATATTATGATCTATAGAATTGATTTTAATGTAGTCACTTTATCTATATATTTAGTATTAGGTCACCAAGTACATGTTGATGACATGTCTGGAGGTGTTGGTGATGTTTGTGTCCATTGAGAGGATGATGAATATGATCATTTTTTAGGGACACTATATAGACAATAAATATAGAAAGATGTTCAAGGATGCCAAGCCATATGATGTATCAAGTAGTAGGGAGTTAGTTCTATCCTTCTGCATCCTATCAATCTAGGTTTGAATGTTCTTCAATCCCTACTAGTGTATTGGGAATTTTTGATTTCATATGATGTTTATAAACATTATAATATTTAGTTCTTGACTATCCATAACAATTAATGTAGATTGGGGGGACTCTGTTAGGTTTAGTAATTATAGTAATATCATCCATGGAATCATCTGTAGGGTTTTAAGACTTTGATCCAAAGAGTGGACATAGGTATGAAACTGGAAGTACATGAGATTCCTTCCTCTGCATGGATAGTGAGTAGGGAACAAATATCTTGGTTGTCACTATCAGGGCCATATATTCCATGGAGAAAAATGTGGTATGATTTATTTATATATTTTACAAGTACTATGTGAGTAAAATTTCATATGATTTGTTATTTTCTTGTATTCCTCTTATATATATTCATTGAATGACATAATGGTTTTATAGTCTTTCATTCCACCCACCGTAATTCATGGATTATGAATTGAGTTGGAGATATATATAGTTCTCTTTTCATTTCCTACACCAGTTGGAGGTTTAGTTAGGTTGTATAATATTTATAGAGATAATGAATATATTATGGGACAACATTACTCTAGAAGATATTTACTATGTTTTTATGTATTGCAAAATAGAATCATCCTTATTAGGTAACGGTTGTATTTTGTGTAGTATATTATCTATTACAACATAATTAACATTATATAATATGAAACAAGGGGATAGAATGTCGTTATTTTTAGTATGCGAGATCCTTAAATGGGTCAGATGTGTTTTGAGTCCCCGTTTTCCTTTATGGAATAGTTGATATTGTGTTTAGTGGAGGACCAGTCAGTGGTGTTTCCTAGGGTTATATATGAATACACCGATATTATTACAAAATATCTTAAAACCCTACCCTATGAATATAAGGTTGAGTATGGTATAACATTATAGTCTGGGGTCACTCCAATATTGATGTCCCAATATATGGTGTCACCATATGAGTTAAATTACATTCATATTTACATTGAAAATCTTATAAAACGTGGTTTTATTTGGTATAGTGTCTCTCTATGTGGTTCTTTGGTTCTGTTTATGAAATCTGTATATGGTAGTCCAGGTTTTTTTATCAATTATCAACATTTTAGCCAGGTTATATTGATGAACTACTATAACCTCATATGGATTGATGAATTATTTGATTAGTTGAAGGGATATAGATGGTTCTTGGAAATTTAATTTTGGTAAATATATCATAACATTATGGATTTGAATTATGACATTCTATATAATTGATTTAGATATTAATTTACTTATTATGAGCATGTTGTAATGTTTCTCAGTGTTACAAAAACTCAATTGATTTTCATGGGACATACAAATTTGTATTTTTTTTATTTTTTGGACTGATTAATGGTAGTGTTTATTGTTGAGATCCTTATATATTTTATGTTAGAGAAGAGGAATACAAAAAATCTACTAGTTTTTTTGTCGTTATTCATCAACTTAACTTCTTTGTGAAGTTATTTAAGTGTACATTTTGTATTTATATGTTGTATTTAATAGGATATTTTGTATCTTACCATGAAATAGTATTATTTACAATCAGGATTTAGGTGGTTGTATCTTGTGTATCCCAGAAAAATGTTATAGATATGTCGAGTTTCATTGTTCTTATTAGAAATTATTTGAGTTTCATACATGGAATCTCTCTTATTATAGGTCCACTAACATCACTGACTATAAATGATCACTCATTCATGTGGGATGACTAGTTCCCAATTAATATTGATAATATAAATGAGAATATTGTCAGTGATCATGTTCTACATTTATCAGAGGAAGGTTTTCTGTTAGAGGATTACTATAACGCTTCACATAATGGGTTTTTTATATATATTGATGTTGGAAAGACAATTAATCTCCAAACGTTCATTGATGTTATTTCCTTATAAATTAATTTATGATTCCCATGATCTTTCACTTATTTTAGTTGACATTTATCTTAAGGTTTGACGAAATTACCTAAATTTTGTGTGCTCTATACTCTTCATGAATAATAATATGTTGACGTATATATTCTCCTAGTGTGATAATAATTTGAGGAAGTGTTAGTAGTTGGAATCAATATACTATTATAACATCAATACATATTATAAACTTGATTGAGGGAGAATTGTGGAAGTTTCTTTTGGAAGGTAGTCCCAAGGAAATTTTCTATGTGAGTCTAGTAGTGATTAGATTGTGATAGAAGATCATTTTTTAATGAACCGTGATATTAGAGAAGTTGATGAAAAGGGTGTCTTTATTTGATGACATTTTGGTATTCCATAGTGAAACATGTGAAGTAATCCCATCATGGGGATTTATATGTGTTGGTTGGGAATGAATGGTATTTTTATAGATTCACATAATGGATTATTAGTGGATGAGCAGTATTAGTTGTTTTCTCAGTGGAACCTCTACATTACTTCTACAATGCACCGTGTAGTTCTTTATGTGTTTCACATCTTTCTATTGGTGGTATATCCTAGTGTATAGTATATGTTTCATAACATATGAGTTCATTTTTGTTTTCCTAAAATAAAGCGATCGATTTTATATATATTCCTCAGTGTCAGGATTTCTATATGTGGAATATTAGGAATCGTGGTCACAGAGGGTTCTTTAATTGTGTGATTTTCAACAGTGCATGTGGGAGAGAATTAAAATTTATATCATCACGAATTTTAAATGGTTTTGTAAAGGATTTAATTACATATGGCATATCATATACTACATGATGAATTTATCTCATTAATTAGTGATTAAACAGTTGGGTTCATGTATTCTCATAAAAAAAGTGGTCAATTAAATGACATAGAAGGTATAAGTGATTTTTTAGAATATGAACGTAGGGTAGGATAACCAGAATTTTGACATTCATTAAAGGAGGTGGACACTAGAATTCAATGTTATATATCATATTTTCTTGAAGATATATCTTCACTATATAAATTTAATGTTTCATTATCAATGTATTCCATCTTCATAGTTTACAGAACATTTTGATGTATTGGTGCATCATAGAGAAATTTCATATCAGGTAAAACATCCCCCATATATGAGAATAATCCATGATTTATTTCAGGTGTCTATGATTTTATGGTATCTTCATGATGATTCTTATTACATGTATTAGGGAGATGTGGATGTGAAAGATTATGCACCATTAAGGAATAGATTTTTGAGATCCCAGGATAAGAAGAGAAATTACTATAAAGGCATACTAATCAGTTAGTTTCTAATTTCTGCCGGATCTTTTGAATATCAGAGAGTTATTTATAGTGGGATATATAGATGTATCATTAATTTTATAAGATGTTTGATTCTTAATTCTAATTCATATATTATATAAACCCTATGTGGTTTTATGATTTTTTATATTTCCTCTTTATGAAACTTCATCCTCTAATTATTTTTATCCTCTATTGTAATATTTAAATTCTTAAGAGGTGTATAATGTGGTTTGTATGAATCTCCAATACCATACTTAATGAGTATTAGTTTAATTTATCAATGATGAGAATAGTTTCAGTGGTATCAGATAAAATTGTCTACTTCTTCCCATGAACATTCTTTTTTTAAATTGATTATAGGTACTTGGGAGATGATGTATTGATTATGATGAAATTTGTTCATGAGGTGATGGAATTGGGCATGGATTATTAGGGTTTGTGGTGGTGTATTCTCAAAAAAATACCTTATAGTGTGACTATTCCACTATAACATAGTGATTTGGAAGATGGATTTTGGTGGTTCAAGTACTAAAATTCCTCTATGCCATGGAGATAGAGCTACTTTGTGGACTAATGGATTATTGGTTTGGTGGCTAGGTCAATTTTGAGATCTCTATAGCATTGGGTTTTAGATGTATTTTAAATATTTGGGGTGAATAATTTTATCTCAAACTCCATAAGGGTAATTATGGTTTAGTGATTATTGTCCCATCATGGAGTCTATGAATACAAAACACAAAAATCATCTAATCTAGGTATAATTGAGGTAAGGCTTCTTAGTTGTTATATATTTTGAGCTATACTTTTTAGGATTGGTGTTCAATTGAAATTTCAGAATGGTGAGATAAAATAGATTTTAGTGTAGATTATGGATGTCACATTTGATAAGTGTTATAGTGGTGTAGCCACCCATGTATTACCATATATTTATTGAAATTAAAAATAATTAAGAAATGTTCAAGGTGGTTATTACATGCTTTTATGTTTTATCCAACAATTATAAATTTTAGAAAACTCTCAAAATGCTATTTGTTCCTCCATTATGAATCGACCCCTAGAAGACTGGAGGTGTTATTTCAGTGGATTTTGGTCCTTTTATATAGAATTTTACCCCCATATCATCTGGAAAACGATTCATTGGATGATCACGTCTCATTTTTCTTCCTCCTAGATGGTTCTTATCTCTCTTATTCACTCTTTCGTGGAATGGTATATGTTTCCACTATATTTTTGTTTGGTTTCTATTGATGATTGATGGTGGATCCATATTGGTATAAAAATAAGAATCCCAATTTTCTTGGGGAGATTTGATTTGTATATTTTCTTCTTGTTATTATATACTTTCCCAATGAACATTTATTTCGTCATATCAGTTTATAATATTAATTACATATCTTTAATTTATGTGAATGTGTTGGATTAACATGTGTTTGCTTCTTTGGGAGTGTGGTGTAACCATCCTAATATGGATAAAAATGTGGATTATATAAAATAATGAAACAAGGAATGTGATACAATGATTTCATTTTATTTATGATATATTACATCCTACTTTGTACTTTATTTATATTGTGAAATTGATTTCAATGAATATTATTGTTTCTTAGCATGGATGATATGCTTGAAATTTTTTAAAATAATTTAAATTATGACTAATTAATGCCAATTTAATTACCATTACTCATTAAAAAAATTTGAATATGATATTTATGTTTAGATCATGTCTTCCATTTATTTATTAACATTTTCAGTTTTTTATTTTCACCTTTAGCTGAAAACAATTGACGTTGTTGTAAAGACCCGTAAATTTCAAGGAATTTTTTTTATTAATTTTCTATTGAATTTTACAAGAACGTATTTTCTAACGGCACCGGATTCCGAGGCCCGGTGTGCCCGGAATCATTTTCCGAAGATTGGCTCAGGTACATTCAGTGAAAGAAAGAGCGGGGTTTTCTAACTTTTGAATCGATGCTCAGAATCAAATTCCGAGGGCACCGATGGAATCGCAGCACCAGTATTTTCTTAGAAACGCCTCTTCCGGAGTAGCGTTTTCTTGGGTGTGGTTTTTAAATTTTTGGGGTTGAGTTAAGAAATAAAATAAAGTGTGCGACAACTTTATTTTTATTTCACTTAAAGCCACTTGAAATCCCCTTAAAGCTGCTTAAGCTGAGTTAAAACGGATAGGGTGGTATCCAAAAATATCCTACCAAGTGGGTAGGATATTTGTGGGGTGGGGCTTGCACGAGCCCACCATTTCTTTTCCGCTAAGTAACGCACCCGCGAAAACCCATATTGATTGAAAGTCAACTGGAGCGTTTCTTAAACAATTAAATGCTCCTATTAATTGGGCGGTATTATTCATTGATTTAATTCTATGAATTAATTTAATCATTTCTTAACATATTTACAATCTGTTGGCGTAATAATAAAATAAGACCAACGCACGACTTCTTGAAGATTGCTCGTTGAGAGGTTATGACAAATTTTGTTCCTTCATCCTCCTTCGTGAAGAACGCGAAGAACGCGAAGAATGTGAAGAACGCTGTCACCCTCGGAGATTGATGACGCTTCTTCCGAGACGTTCTTCCCCGCAACGATCTCCGATCACCAACTGCTTGAGGTAGGAGATTTTGGGTTTCTTCTTTTAAATCTCTTTGTGGGTTATAAAAACATCATTGATTTAATTAATATAATTAAATCTACATGTTCTTGAACCTCGGAGTTCATCGATGCGACACTGTATTCCGCGACGACATGACGCCTTTCCACGACGACGCGACGCTCTTCCGTGACGACGTGACGCCCTTCCACGACGCGAAGATCACCTCTTTCCACGACGATCAATTCCGTGAAGAACGCGCGCTCGACGAATACGTCGAGGTAGGGATTTTTATTTTAGAACAATCTTTAATTCCCGTGATTGTTTCTTTTAAAACAAAGAACCCGGATCAAGTTCAATTTTAATTCTACTAAAATTGTGCCTTTCCTGTTATTCATGTGTTGAATATTTTATTCCCGATTGTTATCACCTAACGCGGAGGGTGCGGGCCAAACAAACACGACCCTAAAACCCTCCATAGTTCTTCGTTGATGTGCGGATTGGCGAGCGACGACAAAACATGTCGCATAGGTGATTCGTTGTTTCCGTAGTGAAGTACGGGACCCGGGAGGAGCTACAGCGCAGACGGAAATGAAATCGGACCATCGGAGCAACTCCGGTGGCCCGCAGAACCCACCGGCGGCGCCCCAGCGCGCCGCCAGACAAGGCCGCCGCGGCTGAAGTCGCGACCGCGTGGGTCCGACACGCACGGGACGCGGCAAAGCCGCGTCCACTGATCCAGTGCGGCCCCACGTGGGTCGTGGATTCTCATCCCGTGGGGGCAGCGCCCACCCCGCGGCTTCCTTCGCTGGGCGGGCTCGGCCGAGCCGAGCCGGGCCGGGTCGCGCCAAACCGGGTCGGACCCGGACCAGGGTCGGGTCGACCCAGGGGGGGTTGGCCCAGGTCGGTCCGGGCCCAGACCCCCCGTCTCCGGACGTTTTTGGTCTTTTTCTCATAACATGAGCTACGGGCCTCCGAACGATGCGCCGTTAGCGGAGATGCGATCCTTGGATCGAGATGGTCGTTTCGGTATATTGCACTCAAGTTTTCGGAATACTTTGGGTTCGGCCGGGTTGGTTCGTACACGAAACCAACCGGGCCTTCGGAGCAGAAACGCTCATATCTTGAGCTCCGGACGTCCGATTGACGTGCCGTCAACTTTGTTTTTTTCCTCTATGTGAGACGGCTCTTTTGGCTTACTCCGCCCGAGGTTTGGACGCAGGTGGAGTACGGTCGGGTTGGTTTTTCCTTAAAAACCAACCGGGCCCCTCGGACCAAAAGGCCAATAACTCTCAGACCGGGCGTCCGATTGTCGCGCCGTCTGTGACGTTGAGTTTATGTTGACCATACAGAACTTTTGGATACATCAACTCTGGAATATGTGTCCGTTGATGTATCAGCATCTCGGCTCATGGAGCGGACCCTCCCGAACGAGCTTGTTGTGTGCGGGAACCCTAGAGCTGGCTGCGACTGCTACATCAGCGATGATGAAGACGATCGTACTGGAATCCTATGTGGGTTCGACGATGAAGACTATCGTACTGGAATCCTATGTGTTGTCGACGAGGAAGACTATCCTACTGGAATCCTATGTGGGTTCGACGATGAAGACTCTCGTAATGGAATCCTATGTGGGTTCGACGATGAAGACAATCGTACTGGAATCCTATGTGGGTTCGACGGTGAAGCCAATCGTTCAGGAATCCTATGTGGGTTCGAAGGTGAAGACAATCGTACTGGAATCCTATGTGGGTTCGACGATGAAGACTATCGTACTGGAATCTTATGTGGGTTCGACAATGAAGAGAATCGTACTGGAATCCTATGTGGGTTCGACGATGAAGACAATCGTACTGGAATCCTATGTGGGTTCGACAATGAAGAGTATCGTACTGGAATCTTATGTGGGTTCGACGATGAAGAAAATTGAATCGGAATCCTCTGTGGGTTTGACGATGATGTAAACAGTGCTTGTATCCTACGTGGGTCCTAGTAAGTTGAATTAGTGATTACATCTTATCATCTCTCTTTCTTTACAAATGATGTGTACCTGTGTGAGCTGAAACCCTGTTTTACTTTCCTTTGTGGATTTTGTTGAGCTATCCTGTGTGGATTTACGTTTTACATTCCTTTCTGGATTGCGTTGAGCTATCCTGTGTGGATTTACGTTTTACTTTCCCTTGTGGATTGTGTTGAGGTATCCTGTGTGGATTTTACATTTTGCTTTCCTGTGTGGTCTGGGTTGTACTTGAGCTTGGATGTTGGAGCCGAGCGAGAATTGATGACTTAGGTATATGTATGGGCATATGCCTAAGTAGTGTCGGATGTTACTTCGTGATTGTATCTTTCCTTTGTGGTTTATCCTTTGTGGATTCTGGGAGACCTTCGGGGGTCTCGAGGTCCCTACTGAGTAGCTTATACTCACCCCTGCACGGGCTATTCCCGCACTACGTTGTGTTGGTTGCAGACGAAGGACAGCGCTGATCGCGGTGGAGGCTTGCGAAGGAGGACGATACCTGGAGGTGGACCACTGGGCGGGGTGTACTCGGAGCGGACGACTGGACCAAGGAGCTGTGGAGGCTATCTGTACTCACCCTTCAGGTGGGACTTCCAGTGGATGGCTCGACGCTGTGGCTTTTCCTTTCAGTTGTTGTTTTTCCCCTTTCATTTGTACTTTACAGTTGGGCTTGTATTTCCGGCCCCCTTTACTTTTCCGCACTTACTATTGTACCAGATTTTTCATAGTGTTTACTTTTTCTGCTTGCTTACTCTGTGGTTCTTGTTTACTTTACAAAGGAAATTCCTTCCCTTTTAACCGGGATTTACGCCTTGGTGCTAGTCGCCAGCCCCTGGCCTATGGAAGGTGGTCTTGGGGTAGTCACGGCATGGGCCCCGAGGACGGGTCGTGACAAATTGGTATCAGAGGTGGTCGGTCCTACCGCAGACTCTGATCACTTTTCTATGTAAAGCAATAGTGTTTAGCGTATTGGGTGTGGTTATCAGTCCAGGGAGCCCAGTGTTGCTGTGGTGTCCGACGTATCCATACACCAGGACCCTGACTTCTGATTTCTGACTTAATGCACAAAAACATTGATTACATGTATGTTTCAAGTTTTCTTTGTGATTACATGTATCAGCTCACCAGGTATACTGTTCTGACCATGGCTCACCTGTTTCTTTTTAGTATGGCCCCACGATGGCAGCCAGCTAGGGTTCCGATATTTGTGTGTGGCGAGAGCCCACTGAGCGACGAGGACCCGGTACAGGGCCCATTGACAGCTAAGGCACCGGCGGTACCTATACCCGCCGAGCCACCGATGCTACCAGCCCCAGCTGCTGATGATGCACGTCGCCTTAGTGCACTGCATGAGTTTCAACACCAGCGACCGCCCAGGTTCCACGGGGAGACGGACCCTCAGGCCGCCGAGGACTAGCTGGAGGCAGTTGTACGGGTTTTCAGATTAGTGAGGACACCAGCAGACCTCATGGTGATCCTCTCAGCGTGCCTCCTGCGCGCAGAAGCAGGCAGATGGTGGAGCTCGATGCTCCAGGTCCACGATGAGGCATCTCTCCTCTGGACAGACTTTTAGAGCATCTTCCGCTCGGATTTCGTCCCAGCCACCCTCTGTGTGGTGCGCATCCAGGAACTACTACAGCTGCGGCAGGGCAGCATGACGGTTGCCCAGTACTCGGCGAGATTTACTGATCTCTCGCGCTACTCCACCGATATGGTACGGGATCTGTTCTTTCGGGCCCGGACCTTCGAGCAGGGATTGAGGCATGAGATCAGGGCCTCGATGATCTCCCTCAACATTCTGACGTAGGCAGAGGTGTTGGAGATAGCCCTTTTAGTAGAGAGTTTCCTCGCCGAGCAGGCACCAGCGGCAGGTCCCTCCGCAGGATGACCCGTAGCAGAGTCTTCTGCTGCTGGCAGTCGATAGGTGACGCAGAGGTCCAAGCGGGCTAGACCTTCAGATGGGCAATCTCTGGGTGATGATTCGGTTGTGCGGGGCACACGAAGGAGTTCCAGCTACTCAAGGATCAGGAAATGCTATGCATGAGGCGGGCAAGGTCAGATGGCTCGAGACTGCCCCACTCATCCTGCTGATGAACAACAGGCGGTAGAGGGACCTCCCAGGCAGAGGTTCGACCATGACGGCCCGTAGGGAGCAGGAGGGCGAGGCAGAGGAGCAGGCCGTTCAGCTGGAGGTGGACGACGCTTCGGGGTGTTGCCACCACCACCACCAGGAGGTCCACCTCGACCGCAGGGGACAGGAGGACATGGGAGAGCTCAGCTTCAGGCAGCTGAGGCCTATGATCATGGAGCTCCGGGAGCAGGTGGACAGGAGCGGGACTAGCTCCAGACCTGGAGACTTTTTTTCATGTTTCTTTTAGTTTTGTTGTTGTATGTTTGTAGATGCTTTGTGTCTTTGTACTTGAGCTGCAGTAATAAAAGAAACCTTTTTGTGGCATTTACTTTCCTGTTCTCTCTTGTGTTGTTACTAAGAGGTTCCAGTTTAGACTGTTGACTTGACCCTCACTTGAGAGATACCTACTAGAGGAGACCCAGTTACCACACACTGATGCCGACAGTGTGACTCAACCCTTGGAGGCAAGAGTAACTGTTGGATCTCTTGGTAGTAGCGTCGAGGCCTTACGACGTCATCCTTGGTGTGGGTTGGTATCAACCATGTCAGGATTGATTGTATTAGGCAAAGAAAGTGGTTCATCCATGGGATTAGACTAGATTTCTCTTATCGGCAAAGGAGAAATCACAACATCTCTTGTAGGACCAGAAAGGTCCAAGTCATCCAGGAGCGGAAGAGAACAGCTTAGAGCCAGCAGAAGTCTTATGTTGACAGAAGGCGGGGGCCACTAGAGTTCGAGGATGGCGACCACGTCTTCTGGTGTGTCTCACCTCGACATGGTTTACGGAGATTTGGCCGAGGCGGCAAATTGTCTCCACGCTTCATCGGACCATTCCAGGTCTTCAGCAGGATTGGCAAGGTGGCTTATCGCCTGGCTCTACCACCTCAGTTTCAATGGGTGCACGACGTCTTCCACGTATCTTCGCTGAGGAGATGCGTGCACGACTCGACACACATCATTGACCATGGGGAGCTGGACGTTGATGATGGGGGGACTTTTGTGGAGGCCCCAGTGGAGATCGAGGATTGACAGGAGCGGGTCCTTTGTGGACGATCGATTCCTCTAGTGCGCATCAGATGGCAGCACGAGATCCTCCAGGAGAGCACATGGGAGCGGGAGGCTCAGATGAGTGCTCAGTACCACCTTTGTATCCCTAAGTTTGTAGTGAAGCTTTACGGGGACGTAAATCCCTATGGTGGGAGTAATGTAAATACCCGTAAATTTCAAGGAAATTTTTTTCTTAGTTTTCTTTGGAATTTTACAAGAACGCAGTTTCTGACGGCACCTGATTCCGAGGCATGTTGTGCCCAAAATCATTTTCTGAAGTTTGGCTTGGGTACGTTCAGTGAACGAATAAGCCGGTTTTTTTAACTTTTGAACCTGTGCTCGGAATCAAATTCTGAGGTCACCGATGGAATCGCAGCACCGGTATTTTCTTAGAAATGCCTCTTTCGGAGTTGTGTTTGCTCGGGTGTGGTTTTTAAATTTTTGGGGTTGAGTTAAGAAATAAAATAAAGTGTGAGAAAACTTTATTTTTATTTCACTTAAAGCCAATTGAAAGCCACTTAATGCTTCTTAAGCTGAGTTAAAACGGATAGTGTGCTATCCAAAAATATCCTACTAAGTGGGTAGGATATTTGTGGGGTGGGGCCCGCACGAGCCCACCATTTCTTTTCCGCTAAGTAACGCACCCTCGAAAACCCCTATTGATTGAAAGTCAACTGGAGCGTTTCTTAAAAAATTTAACGCTCCTATTAATTGGGCGGTTTTATTCGTTGAATTAATTATATGAATTAATTTAATCATTTCTTAACCTGTTTACAATCCATTGGTGTAATAATAAAATAAGACCAACGCACGTCTTCTTGAGGTTTGCTCGTTGAGAGGTTTTGACAAATTTTGTGCCTTCATCCTCCTTCGTGAAGAACGCGAAGAACGCGAAGAACGCCATCACCCTCAGAGATTGAAGACGCTTCTTCCAAGACGTTCTTCCCCGCAACAATCTCCGATCACCAACTGATTGAGGTAGGATATTTCAGATTTCTTCTTTTAAATCTCTTTGTGGGTTATAACAACATCATGGATTTAATTAATATAAATAAATCTACATGTTCTTGAATGTCGGAGTTCGTCGACGCGACACCGTATTCCGCGACGACATGACACCCTTCCGTGATGACGTCGCGCTCTTCCGCAACGACACGACGCCCTTCCGTGACGCGACGATCACCTCCTTCCGCGACGATCAATTCCGTGAAGAACGTGTGATCGAAGACTACGGCGAGGTAGTGATTTTTATTTGAGAACAATCTTTAATTCCCGTGATTGTTTCACTTAAAACAAAGAACCCGGATCAAGTTCAATTTTAATTCTATTAAAATTGTGCCTTGCTTGTTATTAATGTGTTGAATATTTTATTCACGGTTTTTATCACCTAACGCAGAGGGTGCGGGCCAAAAAAACATGGCCCGACAACCCTCCGCAGTTTGTCGTTGATGTGAGGATTGGCGGGCGACGAAAAAACATGTCGCAGAGGTCATTCGTTGTTTCCGCAGTGAAGTACGGGACCCAGTAGGAGCTACGGTGCAGACGGAAACGAAATCGGACCACCGGAGCGACTCCGGTGGCCCGCGGAAGCCACCGGCAGCGCGCCGCCGGACAAGGCCGCCGCGGCTGAAGTCGCGACTGCGGCGGCCAGCGGACCCGCTACCGCGTAGGTCCGGCACAGACGGGATGCGGCAAAGCCACATCCACTGATCCAACGCGGCCCCACGTGGGCCCCGACTTCTCATCCCGCGGGGGCAGCACCCACCCCGCGGCTTCCTCCGCTCGGCCGGCTCCGCCGAGCCGAGCCAGGCCGACCCGCAGGGCCGGGTCACGCCAAACTGGGTCGGACCCAGTCCCAGGTCGGGTCGACCCAGTTCGGGCCGACCCAGGGGGGGTTGGGTCGGGTCGGTCCGAGCCCAGACCCCCCCGTCTCCAGACGTTTTTGGTCTTTTGCTCATAACATGAGCTACGGGCCTCCTAAAGATGCTCCGTCAGTGGCGATGGGATCCTTGGATCGAAACGGTCGTTTCGGTATATCACACTCAAGGGTTTGGAAAACTTTGGGTTCGGCCGGGATGGTTCGTACACGAAACGAACCGGGCCTTCGGAGCGGAAACGCTCATATCTTGAGCTTCGGACGTACGATTGACGTGCCGTCGACTTTTTTTTATTCCTCTATGTGAGGCAGAGCTTTTTTCTTACTCCGCCTGAGGATTGGACGCAGGTGGAGTATAGTCGGGTTGGTTTTTCCTTAAAAACCAATCGGGCTCCTAGGACGAAAAAGCCAATAACTCTTAGACCGGGCGTCCGATTGACGCGCCGTCTGCGACATTGAGTTCCTGTTGACAATACGGAACTTTTGGATACATCAACTATGGACTATGTGTCAGTTGATGTATCAGCCTCTCGGCTCGTGGAGCGGACCCTCCTGAACGAGCTTGTTGTGTGCGGGAACCCTAGAGGTGGCTGGGACTTCTACATCAGCGACGATGAAGATGATCGTACTGGAATCCTATGTGGGTTCGAGGATGAAGACTATCGTACTGGAATCCTATGTGGGTTCGACGATGAAGACTATCGTACTGGAATCCTATGTGGGTTCGACGATGAAGACTATCGTACTGGAATCCTATGTGGGTTCGACGATGAAGACTATCGTACTGGAATCCTATGTGGGTTAGACGATGAAGACTATCGTACTGGAATCCTATGTGGGTTCGATGATGAAGACTATCATACTGGAATCCTATGTGGGTTCGATGATGAAGACAATCGTACGGGAATCCTATGTGGGTTCGACAGTGAAGAGAATCGTACTGGAATCCTATGTGGTTTCAATGGTGAAGACAATCATACTATAATCCAATGTGGCTTGGATGATGAAGACTATCACACTGGAATATTATGTGGGTTCGACGATGAAGACAATCATACTGGAATCCTATGTGGGTTCGATGATGAAGACAATCGTACTGGAATCCTATGTGGGTTCGACGATGAAGACTATCCTACTGGAATCCTATGTGGGTTAGACGATGAAGGAAATTATATCGGAATCCTCTGTGGGTTTGAAGACGATATCAACAGTGCATGTATCCTACGTGGGTCCCAGTAAGATAAATCAGTGACTACATCTGATCATCTCTCTTTCTTTACAAATGATGTGTACCTGTATGAGATGAAACCCTGTTTTACTTTCCTTTGTGGATTGTGTTGAGCTATCTTGTGTGGATTTACGTTTTACATTCCTTTCTAGATTACGTTGAGCTATCCTATGTGGATTTACGTTTTACTTTCCTTTGTGGATTGCGTTGAACTATCCTGTGTAGATTTTTCGTTTTGCTTTCCTGTGTGTTCTGGGTTGTACTTGTGCTCGGATGTTGGAGCCGAGCGATAATTGAAGACTTAGGTATATGTATGGGCGTATTCCTAAGCAGTGTCGGATTTTTCTTCGTGATTGTATCTTTCCTTTGTGGTTTATCCTTTTTGGATTCTGGGAGACCTTCGGGGGTCTCGGGGTCCCTACTGAGTAGCTTATACTCACCCCTACACGGTCTATGCCCGCACTATATTGTGTTGGTTGCAGACGACGGACAGCGCTGATCGTGGTGGATGATTGCGGAGCAGGACGGTACATGGAGGTGGACCACTGGGCGGGGTGTACTGGGAGCGGACGGCTGGACCAAGGAGCTGTGGAGGCTATCTGTACTCACCCTTCAGGTGGGACTTCCAGAGGACGGCTCGACGCTGCGGCTTTTCCTTTCAGTTGTTTTTTCCCCTTTCAGTTGTACTTTACAGTTGGGCTTGTATTTCCGGCCCCCTTTACTTTTCCGCACTTACAGTTGTACCATCTTTTACTTAGTGTTTACTTTCTCCGCTTTCTTACTCTATGGTGCTTGTTTACTTTACAAAGGCAATTCCATCCCTTTTTACCGGGATTTACGCCTTGGTGCTAGTCGCCAGCCCCTGGCTTATGGAAGGGGGGCTTGGGGTAGTCACGACACGGGCCCCCAGGACGGGTCGTGACAGTTGTAATGACTTGTCATTTCAAGAAGGTGTGGATCATTTTATTTTCAATTTGAATCCACTAATTGGTAATGGTAAATGGAATATATAGCCTATAGAATGTCCTATGACTAGCTGAGGATTCTTTATAGCCTAATTTTTTTTAACAAATGGAAAAAAATGTGGTCAGATGGTTCAAAGAAAGATTTCCTCATAGCCAAAATGGTTTTTCAGAAACCATGTGGTTACAGATATCATAGACCTATATGATTCAGGGTTTTCCAAAATCCTTGTGTGATATGGCACACATGCATGTGGGAATGTTGAGAATAGGGACAATGTAATTTTCCATGGTAAGTGTATGGTCAGACAAATTGTGTGCCTAACTATATAGTATTCCCCATTATAGAGAATGACCTACACATAGTTTTCACATGGTTTGGGAAAATTTACCTAAAAATGAACCCTTTATTTTTATGATGAAATTACATTTTCCCTTTTATTTAAATTTTAATACTATTTTCTTTTCCTCCTTCATCGTCCAGTGAATGATGCTCTTACTCCCCACAAGTGAGCTCTCAAATCCCTCAGGATAGGCATCAATGTAATTTCATCACCCAAATCTAAAATCAAGATCACCAGAAGAGTTAGATATGTGTCTATAATATATACAAGTCTCTAAACTCATCTCTATGTTTATCTTGGGATCCATAATTCTATTTACGTGCATGTTCATTTTCCCTATTTTCATGACATTGAATTGTTTCTCAAATCTCTACAAACATGGTTCAATTTGGAAGTTGATATCGAGTGATGAGTCATCTACAACCTTGAGTTAGCTAGTCACATCATTTTCCCCTTGATTTTTTCTAACTTGTAACTACATCATTGTGCCACATGGTGTATTTCGTTGAGAATCACCTTTTAATTGGTTCCTACAAATCAAATTCATTTTATTACCTTGATTGATGTTTTTTGATATATTTTTAGTGAATTGGTAGATGTTGGCTCCATTTATGGACAACCATTGTGGGTGACATGTCAAATTTCCTTTACAATCAGTTGTTTAAATGCCTAAATTCCATTCAATGCGCTTAACTTGATTGAATATTGATTTTACATTTTTGTATAATTGTTATAAGAGTCTAAATCAGCTCTTTTTTGTTTTTTACAACCTATGTTTATAATTTACATATAAGAAAAATCAATATTTATCCAGTCACTTATCAAAATATCAACTTAATATTTTTATTTTAAATTTCATGTTGAATTAAATAAAGCGTCTTGTTTTATAAAGTATTTCCTATTCATGATGGAATCCATTTTTATTAAATGAATTTAAATTGATTAATAGGAATGGATTATATAGAATTGTTTTTATATGGTGGATTTCATTCTCTCAAATGAATTGAATAAATGAAATGTAATGATCTACTGTTGGTTATGTAAAATTATCACTATTTAATTTATTTCCATTAATAAAATGGAACATAGATAATGAAATTCATCGGAGGTTATGCCTTATGTATTATATAATTTATTCATTATTTATTTCCATCTCTGTGGTATGATGGTAAGGGAACAGTTGAACGTGATGGTATCATCAACCCATACATCGGGTGTGGATCATGATAGCTCAAACCATTAACAATATTAGCAAACTAGGATTAACGAACCAACTTCCATTGTTTCAGTGATGACATGATGGATCAGTCATTATCCGAAGTTCCACAAGTGACGTCTCAAACTCTTATTGGGTTGTAGAGACTGTAACCTATTTCTAAAACTTATAGGATCATTAAACTGGCCAGGGATTCCAAAGTTATGCCCTAGTCAAGGAAGTAACTAGTATTTCAAGTATATATCCAATTACATCCACATGTACTCGGTTTATATTGTTGGATGAAATATCTACAAAAACTATACACATTAGTAATATATATAGTAATAGATCAGACTCTCATTCAGGTCATGTATTGAAGTAGGTAGACTCCCAAGGTGTCTAATAGGAACCTAAGTGGGCTAGTTATTTATTTCAGCATTGATTTTAAATTTCATTTATAAATTTACACTTTTTACTAACAATGAACTACTCGAACTACATGTTCACACTGTTGGTGGTAGCCTACTGAAATCATTATCTCACACCATACTTGAGAATCCAGTTTTTACCATTCAATATTATATTTGTATAAGAATTTATAAGGGAAAGCATCCTTTTATAGTTTGTTGATATGAATGCCAATAGTTTGTGATTAAGAGTAGATTATTGAGCATTCTCTTAAGATGTTAGTAGTGTATCTTTTTTTATTTATGTACTTTTTGTATAGCATGACCATATGCAGCTGCCCTTATTCCGTTTTTTATATCATTATGAAAATAATTCCATGTATCTCACACTACCATAGAGACATTGGTATTATATCTAATTTTTTATATATATTTATATTCATCTGATTCATAACTAATTATTCTGACTATTTACATATTACATTGTTTTTCTATATTTGTTTTTGTATCAATTGTTCCACCCTGATATTAGGGAATAATCTCCCCATAATAAAACCATTACACCTTCAATACTATTCAGAAGCTTATGGTGTATAGGGAGGTGAGATTGATGCCATGTGACCCACCGACACAAGACAAAAGTTAAGTGGACCTCAAGTCAGGACATTTTAAAGTGGTATCAATGGTAATACATTTCCTTTTTGTTGACTGTTTGAAAATTATATAGGAGACTATGAGATAAAGGTATTATGAATTGACCTTGTGCCTAAAGGTATCTAGCCCATGTATAGTGGAAACCCAAATTACTCGGGATAGGTAATTTTAATTATTGATTCTCCAATTTAAAGATGATATGATCACACCATTAGGTGAAACACATTTTTAATGATGTTAATGATATTTTTATTATTGAAATGTTATTTATTTACCTAGGACTGATGAAATGATGTATTTCTATTATGATATGTATCATATTATACACATTAGGACTAATATGACTTGCATTTTTCTAATCCACATCTATTTTTAACATGCATTTAGTTATTTCATGTTGATAGTTCTTTAATACATATTGAATTATGATGAATCTTCTTTTAGTGATTAGAAAACATAAATGACACATAATGTGATAACTTTATCCTAACAATGTTTTCTTGAATTGGTTAAAGAATCCAATTAAGGAATGTTTATCCATGGACCATTGGATGCATGATCTTGAATATGATATGGTGTTGGTTAAGTGAATTCAATATATTTGTTCATTAGGAGTATGGTCCAATATTTATTAGAAAATGGAAATCCCCTTAATTCATCCGTTCAAAATGATATAAATACTTGAATAAGATTATTTTTAAATTGAATATGATTTCCCAAATTGGTATGGTCAACTTTTATAGATCAAACAAAAAGACATAGACCTAAGCCTAGTTGTAAAATTGTGTAGTGAGGTCTCTTTCATTATAATGCCATGTTTTTGCCTCTTTTTATCATCTTGAAATGGCTTGTTGAGTTGGAATAGTGGTTTGATCTTTTCTATATCCAAGCATTATACATATATAAGTTTCTATATCCAATATTATCAGTTGTTAAAATCACTTATGATGTATTCATTTAAAATTTTTTCATTATCCCTCTATGACATCGTTCGATCATACACCCTAAAGGAATTGATGACCATCTACATGGGATGGTGGGCCTTGAGACTCTTGTGATTCCTCTTAAAGTTCTATCTGTGGAATCTCTTCATGTTTTGTATATGGGCACTAATGCCCACTTCCATGAAGTACTCTTACATTTTTTGAAGTCTCTACAAGTTGTAGTTCATCCTACCCTGAGAATGGCACAATAGATTCATGAATTTTAGAAGAATCATTCTCCCATCTTCTAGAGGGATGGAAAAAATCATGTTGTGGAGTCTTGGATAGAACAAATACATTCTATATTGGATAATATAGAGATTCATCAAGAGTAGAGGGTCAATCTGGAAGCTTATATGGTATTCGATTATACTAAATGGTGATAGGATGTTATCGTCCAGGAATATGGACATTGTGATATGATATTGGTTGATTTCAAAATGATCATATATGACTACATATTTATCTAGACTCTAAGTATTTAAAAAGACAGATAATTCATGGACCTTTATCCAGGGAGCATGTATGTCATGGAATACTCTGCATGTTTCATAGAGATGTAGTGGTTTTCTCCTACTCTAGAGGTGAATGATCTTACGAATGTTAGGAGATTCTAGGGTGGTTGGTATATGCCATCTGGTTGTAGTTCAATATTTTCAGGTTGACTACCTTTTCTAAAATCATCAACCTATTCCTTATTAAACATCGGTAGATGAGGGATGTTGAGTATGCTAGTTAGTGGGTTTTCACCTAGACCTATTAGTACATATTCATCTAGGTGAATGAAATGCTTTGAAAATACTCATCGAGTTAGTAGGCATCACACCCCACATTCATAGAATTTCTTAAACCATCACCAATTTAGAAATATAGGACACACAAAACCATAGTGCCTTTCCAACCATGTTGAATGAAAAGACTATGGCATGATTGGAAATATCCAATGCTTCTGTAGAATGTTCCCTTTAGTGCCTATAATATAGAGATCTACTCATACTCCATGATCGGAAGCATAACCGTTAGTATCATGATAGGTAGTAATCTAGAATACCACCGGCCAATGTAGACGAAGTGTCTATTGAGGTAGAGGCAGTCAGATATATGATTCCTACCACCATCAGAGAATGCTTGATCATGTAAGATATCTAGTGACTCTGGGTATTGTTACAGACAAGTTACATGTTGTCCAACCTATGCCCATGGAGCATGTTTATACAACTTCAACATTATAAGGCACTGTTATAGTTGCCTCAATTTTATTGTTTTCTTTATTTTATCAATGTGTGTCTCAATAATTTATATCTTAGGTAATCATTTGGAGTATGGGCCTCGAGATCAGAAAAATTTGTGGTGTTGTGATGCTTGATTCATATTTCGGTATCTGATCAGAGGATGTTCTCCATTATAAGAATTTTCCCCTTGAGATATGTAGTTACATTTTTATATGTATTCTTTTCATTCTCAACATGATTGGATTATAAATAATCATGGGGTTGGACTAGTTACTAAACTATCAAGACCATATTGACTTATATCATTGGAGGGTGATGTTTACATCAACAAAGGGTGTTAATTACATTCAAAATGTAGAATGGGATTTTAGTGAGACATGATTTGCACCCTATTAGAAAAGGATGGGCATTGTTGTGGCTTGGATAGCTAGTCTTTTCTTTGATGTCCAGGGGTTAGGACCCATTATATTTCCTTCTATAGTAGACATATTCTAGGATATTATTACGGATGAAATATATGGTCTACCTCTTATTTGATAGGTATATTTTTCTGTTTATATTAATTTTATATCAGCACCACAGTAAATTTCTCTTTATTAGATAATATTTAATGATCTTCAAAAACTCAAGAAGTAGATTGAGGATCTGGAGAATAAAGTCCGTATATTCCCCATCACATTCCTTGTGGTCTACTTGTCATTTTCTTCAAGAATAATGATAGTATCCTTAAGCTCTTTATGTATTATCACCATTTGAATTGGCTCACAATCTAGAATTGGTATCTACTGTATAGATTTTATGACCTCTTTAATAAGATTTATGTAGAAATTTTTTCCCCACAATAGATCTATGTTTACGATATCATTAGATATATGTTATGGATTCAATTATACCTCACACAATAGTTTGGAAATTTTATAGTCTATATGGGTATATTTTCATGTCATTTATTCTCACAAATGAACCTTCATTCATTATACCTCTTATGAATTGGGTTTTCCAACCATATTTGGATTCATTTTTGGTATTCTTTGTTGTTGATATCTTGGTTTATTCATGCTCCAAAAATGACCTCGAAACCAATCAAGATATCGTTATGTATACAATAATATAAAACAAACACTATCATATGAACAATAAATTCTACAACTATATTATCAAAGTCCACTTATTAGGTAACATTATCTTATATTCAAGAGATTTAGTGACCCTAGAGAAAGTGAGAAATGTTGTATCTTGGAATCATCCTAATAACATTTTTAACATCTATAGTTTCTTGTAACATTGAATATATTACATAAGATTCACATAGTTTTCCAATTTCTTGTTGTTCCAATTATGTACTTGAAAAATAAATGTGTCAAATTCATATTGTTACAAAACTATGAAGAAACATTTCAATAATTGGAGGCAAGACTAACTGCAGTATAAAAACTTATTTTTATAGATACATGAAGGTTCTATACTATATATTGTGACACATAAAGTATTGGCCTTAGAGCAATTATAATGAATGATGAGACAGTCACAGCATACGGTTCATGGTTTCTTCAAATCCATACGGGGTCTTCGACAGGGTGATCCGATTTCTCCGAGTATTTTCATACTGATGCAGGACACGCATAGTAGGATGATTAACAAAGTTATTGGTAATGGGGAGTTACTTCCTTTCAGGAGGAAACATGGATGCATTTCTGTCTCACACTTAATGTAAGTTGATGATACTATCATCTTCACGAATGCTGGAAGGACGTCGATTCGGGAGTTCAAAAAAAATTTGGAGGAGTATTGCCAATGGAGTGGGAAGTTTGTAAATAGGGAGAAGAGTAACTTTTACATTGCTGGATCATGTGGTGCAGGGAGGGTGAGCAGGTTGAGTAGCGAGCTGGGAATGGGGAAGGGCTCTCTCCCTATGGAATACCTGGGTACACCGGTTTCTTATGGTAGGCTGTGTACCAAGGATTTTGACAAAGTGGTGGATAGGATTATGGCCCGCATTTTGGACTAGAAGAATCATTTTTTATCCTTTGGAGGGCGCATCACCTTGGTGAACAGTGTGCTGTCGGCGGTGCTAGTGCATGCTATGGCTTCCACGAGTGTGCTGAAGGGAGTCATTAGGACCATGGATAGAATCATGGCTCGGTTTATCTGGGGTGCCTCGCTGGAAAAGAAAAAGGTGTGGGTTGCATGGGGGAAGATGGATCGGCTGTTTGGGGAAGGAGGAATCAATGTTAGGAGTATGGCGGAGGCAGTGCATGGGGTTCATGCGAAGCTTGCATGGGAAATCGTTGGGGAACGTACACTTTGGGGGAGAAGCATGGCTCAGAAATTCTCAGCATGTGCGACCCATCCTTTTGGCGGAGCGTTGTCTCTCTAGGTTGCTATGTGTAACATCATTCCAACCCGTCTTCCACATTCTCAATGGATTTTCGGGGAGGGAAACGTCTTGTTTTTGAAGAAAACTGGTCGGGGAAGGTGCTGAAGTATCTGGGGTGCCCGACTGCTTTTATTGCCTTCAGAGAGGCTAGTTCGCACCCTCTGTTTTTCCGATCAATTCTGGATTCCACTCAATTTCTTGTTTTTTACTCTATCATGCTCAATTCAGAGAAGTATACATGTGTGTATACACCTTCGTGTTCGGGTAGGTTTAGTTCCAATGTTTTTCACAGAAGCTCTGGTTGTGATGGTCCCCAAGTGAGCGGGAGCTGGAGTCGAGTGGTCTGGCGAAAGAATATTCCAACAAAGATTAATTTCCTTACTTGGAGGTTGTAGTATAATGCTATTCCATCCGATGATAACATCAAAAGAATGGTTATCAGTATGGTCTCTTGTTTCCATTGCTGTGAGTGTAGGAAGGAGGAGAGCATGAACCATATTTTCTTCGAGGGAAATTGGGCCTGTGAGGTGTGGAGCTTCTTTGGAGGTCCTGAAGGTTTTTCCTCTCATGCTGGTAACTATGAGAGCTTCTTGGTGCAATGGTTCCAAGGATGCAGTTAAAATATTAGAGAGACTAAGGCTCATGCTTTTGTTCTCAATACGGGTTTCTGGATTTTTTGGAAAGCAAGAAATCATGCTAGGTATGAAGGGATGTTTTCCAAGGGGAGGGCAGTGGTGGCAAGAACCAGGTGTCTGTTGTTGGACCTGGTCAGCGTGACGGGTATTGGGAAGGAGGCGTCTGCGTTTCTTTTCATGCAGTCTCTACTTTCTGAGGCTAGGAGGAATGATTCCAGGGTGCATGGGAGCTGGATCCATTGGTCACCACCGGAGGAAGGTTTTAAACACAATATCGATGGTTCCTGCATCACGGAGGTTATGCGAGGTGGTGTGGTCTTACTTGATCATAGTGGAAGGGTGGCCTTTGATTTTTCAGGCTATTTTGGTAGCGGAAATTCGGTCCGGGCGGAGGACCTTGCAGTGCTCACAGGGTTTTCCATGTTTAAGCAGAGGAATCTCAGCGTCATTCAGATTGAAACTGATTAAAATATTGCCTAGGAGGCCTTGATTGGGAAGGGTATCACTCTGTGGTCCATCATCAGTACTATCAGACAATTTAAGGCTCTCCTCTCGGGCAGAGTTAGGGTCACTAATACTTTGCGTGAAGGGAACAAATTGGCGGACTACTTGGCCTCCCTTTTGGTCTCAGATGATCCTGTGGTTTTTTTTCAAATATAACTTTTTTTAACGAGAGGGGGTGAACCTGAGTAGGAGTGATGCTTTGGGGATGCATTATTTCTGGCCTCCCTTGGTTCAGCCCCCCCTTTTTATTTATTTATTGTATTTCTTTCTTGCCTTTTGGAATAAAAATCATAATGTTGGATGGAATATTGTGGACTTATTCTTAGTGATTCACATTGAATTTAATGAGTACCTTGTGAATAATATAATATAACCCTTAATAGTAACATCTACACTATGAGAACATGTAAGAATGATGAGTTTATCAGATCATTAGGGGCCCATCCTAAGGGAATTTGTTTAAGGTAAAGATATGGATTTTGGTTATAATGTGGAAGGGGATGATGATTTATAGTTCCGTAGGCGTGTATGGGTCCCAATAGTCATTAGAGAGGTTCCTATGTAGGGATTTCATGACATAGAGTTGACAGTTCACCACTAATGTCACCAAAATGTGTCAGAATCAATGTATCCAGTATTGGTGTGTTCATATGAAACATGAGATTTCCGGAATAATCACTCGATGATCGACCTGTCCTCATGTGAAGGTAGAATATCAGGGAATGGAAGGGGTTTTATATCCAATATCCATTCTATGGTGGAAATGGAATGGAGCATTAATGGATTTAGTGACCTGTCTTCCTATATCACCATGTGGAAATGATATAGTGTGGGTTTTAATTGATTGTTTTATGAAGGTATAATAATTAATACATGTGTGATATACCTTCTTAGTAGACTATCTAGGTAGTTTCTACGTTAGAGAGGTTGTATGTCTTCATGGGGCTCATCATTCTCGCATTCCTAATATATATGATCATTTCATTTCATGGTTATGGAATGGGTTTTAGAAGGCCTTGGGTGTGTACGTACATTTGATAAGGGCTTGTCACTCACTGACTGCTGGATAGACAGAGCATACTATTTATGTTCTAGAGGACATTATCTAAGCATGTGTCCATTACTTTGGGTGTAACTAGTAGAAACACATCCCCCTCATTTATTTTTAATATAATAACATCTTTCAGAAATCCTTTGAGTTGTATTCTTATGATTCTTTATATCATAGGACCTTATGCTAACCAATATGTTGGATATAGGCTGGGTATGAAGCTATTCTTGGAACACATCTCGTGTAGGTGGTCATGTTCTTTCCCACAATAGTTTTTATTCCCCATATCTATTTTATTATTCCAAACACTGGGTTTTTCCTAGAATCTGTATTTAATTGTTTCTTACATTTCAAATTGATCCTTGCAACATGATTCATGTTCGTTGATCCTTTTTTAGTGAATTGGATATTTTTGAATCTATTTATGGAAAACCCATGGGTGTTCCGTGTCAAATTTTCTCATTATGGTTTTTTATATTCCTAAGTCCCCTTCCAAGCAATCAGATTAATTCATTTTTTGACTTTCACTTTAATTTTAATTTTTATAAGATGCTAAACACCATGTAGGTGTTTAGAAAAACTAATATTTTTATTTTATCATGTAGAAAATTTCTATATTTAACCAAAGAACATATCAAAATTTCCACTTCAAAATTGTTAATTTAAATTATATTTTTAATGTATTGAATGTGTTGGTTTTGTAAAGGGTGTCCTATTCTTGATGTTTTCCATTTTTTTAAATTAATTGCTTTGGTTTAGGTTAAATAGATTATATAAAATTAATCTTACAAGGAGGATTTCTTTACATATAATAAATTTAATAAATAAAATGAAATTATCTATTTATTATTATGTTAAATGATCATTGATAAATTTATTGAATTTTACAAAATTGAAATTGGATAATTAAATGTATAGGATGTTATGAAATGTGTATTATGTCATTTATTGATTACTCCGTATTAAGGATGTGGTGTGAGGGTAAGAGAATATTTGATAATGATTGTATCACAATCCCCTACAATGGGTGTTTATAATGGAATCTCATATCATTGACAATATGATGATATTGGGATTGATGTTCCTCATTCCATTGTTAGAGTGATGACGTGATGGCTCACTCATTATTTTGACTATCATGCATGGAGTCTCACATTATGTTTGGGATGTAAGGAATGTAACATATTGCCTATGTTTATGGGCTCATTAAACTAGTTATAGATGTCTGAGTTGTGCCCTGATCCAGCCAACAACTACTATTACAGGTGTATGGACACTTATTTCAGTATGTACATGGGTCATATAGGTGTATTAAATATCATATTAAACTGTATTTATTATTACATTATATATTGTAACTAATCAGAATTACATTCTAGCTGTGATCCAATACAGCTAGACCTGCTAGGTGTCCTATGGGAATCTGAGATGTCTAGTTAATTATTTCAGTATTTTTTTCTTATTTTCTTATAACTAAACATTGTTTAGTTTTTTCAACTACTCGGATAACATCTAGATATTATTGGTGGTGGATTATATAGTTTTTATCTCAAACGATACGTGATATACCTTTGGTAATCAATAATATAATATATCTGAAGTTATTGGTAATTGAAAGAACCCTTTTATAGGTTGAATATATGATTATCGATATCTTGATCTTAAAATCGTAGGACCAAGAATTTGCTTGAGATTCTTGTTTAAGAGTTTTTTTTTCTTATTGTACCTTTTTTATAGTGTGACCATCAATTAATTCACCTATTATATTTTTGTATATCAGTATGATATGAATTCCATGTATCTGATACTACCATGTAGGATTTCTTATTAGATCATGTTGTTTAGTTCTATTTATATTATTCTGCTAAACTCCTATTTATTTGAACTACTTATATATGATTCTTATACTATACATTTAATCTTGTATCTATTGTGTCACTCTTATATGAGGTTATTTTCACCACATTGTACCACCTAAACACTCTCAATACTAGTTGGCATCCTCTAGTGAATGAGGATGTGTGCTTGAGTCCATGTTACACACCATCTTAGGAAACCAGTTATGTAAACCTAGAGTCGAGACGTTACCCTCATAATGATTCATTAAACAAAGATAGTGAGGGAAAAAATATTACTTGAATGGGATTCTTAGTGATATTATGAGACCATGACTATCTTTTATAGGAATGTAACTTGGGTGTTGTGGCAATGGTTTGTCCATAATTTTTCGATGATATAAAATAAATTGTTTATATGTATGTGCTTTGTCTTTTTGATCCCTTTATATGTTGTTTTGTGAAGCCTGGAATGGTTGGAATGTTAGGTGAGGATTGTACAACATAATTTGAGATTATGTCTTGGACACTATTTATTCAATGAAATGTGTTTGATGTTGGGATACATAGTATAGATTGAGTATACAACATTATTTTTATTTCAGATAGTTATGTTGGATATTGGATTTTATTGATAGTACATGATAAGCGCTGGGAATTCCCATATTTTTTTCTATATATATGATTGTTTTGATGATAGCCATTTTCTTTTATTTTAAATTTCATATTTCTCATGGCCTATGGAAGATGATGTAATCTTCCTTGTGTAATTTTAACAATGTTTCCAAGAATACCCAGAATATATAATAGTATATGATTTTTAAATGAACTCATGGGTTTTTGGTGTTGATGATGGTGGTAATTAAATTTAAATAAAAAAACAAACTGATGGTGAAATTTTTTTCTAAGAGTGTTGAATTACAATTTGGGATTTTAAATTTGAACATCGGAAAAATTGGAATTTGAAATAATAGAATTATTAAACTGGTATATTTAATGTGGTTAAGAAATGATTGGTTATTCATTAACTAAAAAATGAAAAGTTTTAACGATGTTTTGTATTGGTGAATGTATGCTTATATGAAAACTAGATTCCATGACCATAGTAGTGGAAGTAGCATAAATTTTGGAATTATTACTAAAATTGATTTTATGTCTAGATAGTTTCCCTAATTTTGGTTTTATGATATACTATTCATTTGATTTGCTGATATCATAAACTCCACCACCTGAGTCGAGTGAGAATTAATCAACTAAATGTTTTGGGTTCTGGAATTTTTCCATTTTATCCATGTTGTTGAGTTATAATATGACTAAATAATCTCACATCCTCTATAACACCCAGAGCTTTTTAAATAACAATTTGTTTGATTAAATATACAAGACGCAACACTGAGATTAAATGAACCATGAAGTATAATTATATATTGATTATAACCTAGATATTGAAATAGGGGTTATGAATAGGGTTATCCATAATATAAATTTTTTTATAATGTTTGTATATAATATATTTATTAAAATTAAATAAGTGTTTTATATTTTATAAAATCATTTTATACATCAATAATACTTTTTCATTAAACATTTTCTAGATTTCCTTTTTTTTTTCCGGAATTCAAAATAATTTCCACCAATATTATAAATTATATTTTATAAAATTAATATCAATTTTAAAAAATTGAACTAAATATTAACTTAGGGTGAAATATTGGGATTTTCCTAAAAAGATTGATTTTCCTAAAAAGATTGATTTTACATTCAATAGTGAAAATACTCATATTCAATGAAAATGGTATTTCTATTCAATGAATTTATAATGAATCATTTTATATTATAACTATTTAAATGTAAATTTATTTATACTATATTATTAATAATCCAATTATTTTCATTGGACTCAATTTTATTGTTTAATTTGGAATTAAAAAAACTAGCAATTAAAATATTTTTTTGAACATATGTTTTTAATTAAATTTACAGAATTTATAATAAATTAACTTATTCCCATTATATAAATTAAATATTTAAAAATGTAATCCATATTTGGAATTATGAGTTCAATGTTTTTAAAATAGTCCCCTCTTATTTTGTACATTATTAACATTACCCCGTGCAATGTTTTGTCACCTTACTAAGGGTAAATGTGTAAAATATGTATAAAAACATAAGATACTGTCTCAAAATATTCTCAACTATGAGGGAAAAGTTCCATTTATTCTGAACCATTTTATTCTTATATGTCTTTTAGTTCTCAAATGAGGAATCATTGGAGCCTCTAGGGGTTCATATGCTATAAAATGGAAGCGGGGAGAATACATGGTGTGTAAGGGTTTCATAACCTATATTCAATGTTCACTGATTTTAGGGGAGGTTCAATAAGTGTATTAATTCCGGATTAAAGGGTTTTATGTGATGTATTTTTTGGTGAAATATATATCCTGCAAATTACACTACATGTAAGAATTACCTGTCATGTAAATCCCTTGTGCAGAGTATTGTTAAATATAGTAGTGGCTCAAATTTTCCGAAAACACAACCACTTTATTATTATTCAAAGTTATTTGGAAGCCCCCTCTCCATAGTTTGGGGATTCCAACTATAAGGATCCATCCGTGGGCTTTCTTCTTCTATCTGTGGTGATACAAGTTGTGTTTTACCTCCATTTCATGCATTTTCTTATCAATCAGTCTCATTTACTTCCATATCATATTTCCATGTGATAGAGCTTGATATCCCATATTTCTAATGGTGTTTTCTTGTTTGATTCTTGGTGTGTTTGTTCCATGGAATCATTTTTTTGATGTACCTTTTTGTAGTAGAGGTGATTGGGATTCTAAATTTTGGTATGTTATCATGTAAAGAATGTTGATGACTTTGAAGAAGGGGATTAATGTATTATCTATTTATTTAAGTGAAATAGTATATTGATCATGATTTATCCCTTTAGAATGATATGAAATTATCCTAATATTATAAAATATGCTTAAGGAGATTTTTTATTAATTTATGTTGACAATTTTGTTTCATAATATCGTGATAGATGTTTGCCTCATGATTTTAATGATAGTGTGATATCTATATTGCATGTTTTGATAGCATGTTGTTATTCTAATGATATCATGTTAAATTAATTGAAGAATATAATTATTCAATTAATTAATAATTAAATGGGATTAAGGTCCATTAAACAAATAATCATTACTGTAATCTGGTGGTTGATGTAAATTGATTAAAATAATATTTATGCAATTAAGATGAATATTGAAATTTGATCTTACATGTGTTTATATAATTGATAAATAACATGAAGCATCTTTATGATTGTTGTTGATAATAAAAAAATTCATTTTAATTACAAATAGTACTTCACTAGGGTTCTTCAAACTGGAATAAATGATAAGAGAATTAATTTCCTTTGATAGTTTAATCTAGCATGATACTTTATGATTCCTATAGTTGTTACCTATGAATAATGTATCAGTTAAATAAATATGTTATAAAAATCATTTTTCCGAATAATATTTCATAAAGGGAGTGAATTTCCCATTTTATTTTGAAGGATGATTTCCTTATTTTAGAGATGTTACAACCTTTTTTTAAGGATAGATTCCACGATTTAGTGCCTAGAATTCCTTGTAGGTTATGATTTATATTTTCCATCTACTTCCTTGTGATGTTATTTGGATATAATCCTTTTTATATGTAGTGGGGAGGAAAAGATGTTATGTGAGCTTGGAATGGATGATCTTGGTATGGCTAATGTGATATAGGATGTCTTGGATGATGTTGAAATAGTTGATGCATGTGATTGGTAGGTTCATCTGTATTGGAGTGTGGGTTATCAGGGATAGAAATATAGATGTTGGATTGAGTTGATGTTGGTCTTACTTATTAATGTTATGCTGATATCTAGGTCGATTTCTAGTGAATCTATTTAATGGTCGATGGTTGGGTTTCATATTGATCTACATTCAATTCCCCAGTTCATAGTGTTAATGGGTTTTATTGGATAGAGGATTCATCTTATTGGTACCATATGCTATTTTTCCTATAGTACATGGATAATTAAATCATTATAATAATGAATAAATAATTCTTATCCCATGGGATTAGTGATTATAGAATGAAAAATCATAAAAGATGTTATTCATGATCAACAATTTCCTCAGTTTGATTTGTGCCTAGAGGGCATGGACTTTACTCTGATAGTTATTGTAATGGAAGTTGGAAATATATCGATGGATAATTGATGTCTAATAAATTAAATAATGGAAGGAAATTATATAAAATAATAATTGATTAATGTATCTCTTTCTCATTATTATGTGTTTATATTATATCAAGTCTTAGCGGTTTTAGCTGGGAGTCAGTGAAACATTCGTTCTAGTCGATTCTCTGACTAGGATATCTTGATAGTGTGGTTTTCAGATATATTATATCATTTATATTTTTTTATTTTTTATGCTCCCCAACATTGTCGGTTAGGGAAACTTACACATAATTGACTCTCGTTTGGTGTTTTGTCTAAAATATTTATGGGAGAATAGATGGCTGACTAGACACTCTAGCTCTTCTCTGTTTTCATGATAGTAACTTTTGTAAGTATGAACAATAAATAGATTCCAGAATATATATATGAAGAGATATGTGATGGATTGTTGTTATTTCACAAACATATTTTATCAGATATAGTATCCAAGGGATTATTATTTTTATGATGGGTATCTACTATGATGGTTTGAGGTGTTTACTTAGTTTATGGGTTGTAATGGACTGAGGTATAATAACCAATGATTGATATATGGAATATAGGATGTGGTGGATCCTATAAACTACTTGGATACTATATATTTTTATATGTGGATGGGATGATTTGATTATGTGATGCATGAGGTTCATGTTTTGATGCATGGATTAGGTGTCTTCAGGTTTTCCTATTTTTGGGAGAGATGGATTAAGACATGTTACACTGGGGAAGAGTGGAAAAAAGTGGGGAGGTGGGAGCATTCTACCCTTGATTTTTCATTATTATAGTATAAGATGTATTTTTTGTGATTCATGAAGATGGATAGCCATGGTGAGGTTGGGAACATAGAATACCTATTTATGTGACAAGTTAATATAAATATTTTTCATTGTGTCATAACATGCTTTCATTATTTTATTTTTTATGAGATGAACTGCGAAGAAACATATTGAGTATACTATTATTCTCAACCTATGTATATATATACTATTTTCCTGTCATCAGGAGAAATTTGGAGATCTGTCCAGATATTTATAGCTTATAGATTAGCATGAGTGTTTTGGGTTTCATTGTCACTATCATCATTACCTTTTTAATACTTTTATTTTCCCTTTCAGTTGTTTAGAACATTATGTAATTTCATGTTGTCAATTGTGATTTCATTATATATATGTATAATCCAGTGTTGATTATTTTATTTTTCTTATCTCTCAATTTTTCATGTATCTCAAAATGGTAAATTCCATCCTTAGGCATGTTATCATACCCTCAGTGAAAATTTTCATCCAAGGACCTACGAAAGGTATGAATTGGGTAGTCACCATCAATCTCCCCTCATTGTGGTGTCATTATGGGATGGGTTATAATATATATTGAATCAAAGAATTCAGTATTGAGTGATATAATGGTGTTTGGAGTAATCCACAGGTGAGGTTACAGGGTTTTATAGGGAAATAGTGTCATCATGGATTTGTAAGAAATTTAGAAACTAATTATTTGATGAGACATGGTTATTCAGGCCCCCCTTTGACCTCATTCAGGTACCATTAAGTTTATTGATCCTAATAAAAGATATAATATTGGTTTCATGGTAATTATATAAGAAATATTCATCAATAATTCTTCCTTTCATCGTTGAATTAAATGGGTGACCTTAGGATTGGTTAAAATCAAAATAAGATAATAATTAAATAATTAATTTTTTTTATTCCATATTATTGTTTTATGAGATACAATAATTTTTTCTTATAGAGAAAGGCTCCATGTCTACATCCTCTTCTGTCTCCCAATAAATATATTAATTAGGTTTTGCTCGCATATTTTCATTGAGAGGTGGTCGATGATGATGGAACTTGGATGAGGATCATAAAATAGTTTTGTTTCTAGTGTTTACGGATGTATGAGGGATCCATTTATTATTTAGCTAAAAACACATATTCGGATTATCTTGGGATAGAATTCAATTCCATCCATTCATAGAAGGAGCACTGGGATTAATTTTTAATGATAATTTTTGTCAGAATAGTGATGTAGTGGTGGTTATTATTCAATGGGGACCATGAGGAGTCAATAGTTTCATGGGTTATGATTGGAGACCAGTTCAAAGGAGATTTTATTTCATTGACTAAGAAGGAAACCAGCCACCAAAATATGTTCACATATCGGTAGGGTATCTCCATTATTTGAATGTTTGGGATCTATTTCATGACCCTTCTATGATAAACTTTAGAATTTTTTCAGATGAGGATATGGTGAGATGTTTCAAGGATGCTTTGTCTATAGGGATCTAGTTTCAGTTCACTCCATTTATGTCGAAAAAATATCTCTAGGTATGGTTGAGAGAATATTTTCTATATAGGATGTCTTATAGTAGAGTTTTTTCATGAAAGGGGAGTCATTTGGATTCCACAATAATCATATTTGGGGTCTAGGGTTCCCATTTTGTTAGTAAAAAAGTGTTTTTGGTCATACTTGGTTAGGTCACATCCCTCATTATCACATTTCAATGAGGGTGGATCTCAAACATATTTCAAGTGATCTCATTATTGTTCTTCTTAGGGATGATGAGGTCCATAGTGGTGACAGAGCCCGACCATTTTGAGTAGTCAGTGTGTGTCACATGTTCAACATAATGTACATACACTAAGGCTGTTTCAGCTAAGGTAAAAGCTATAGAATGGTCTATTTTTGTATAATTATAGAGGATATGGAGAAGGTATGGGGAAAACATAAGATTTTGGTCATCCTCTGAGAGATGAATGTGGCTATGGGGGTGGTTGTCCGTGAGGTCAGAGAGGCCATGGAGTAGGTCCTGGGAAGGTTAAAACATTAGTGTATCCATCACTAGGCATGATAAAACAATATTTGAGGTGTCATTTTATAGTTCTCTATTTGGGTACATGGTTTTTAGGTGTGACACTAAAATATATCACTTACCCAAGTCCATGCTTTGGGAAATGAGGTAGATATCCGTCCAATTCCCGTAGCATTAACTAATCCAATCAGAGGTTGAGTGGACATGTATAATTTTGGTAGAGACTATGAGATTTTGTGAGGGGAGAACTAAACATGGGGAGATTTCCAATGTTTACGGATTGAGCCATAGAAACTAATATTTGGACAGGATTGGTTGTATTAGGTGTAAGACATTTTTTATTTCTTCAGGGGTCAGGTTGTGATTTATAACTCTAATTGAAAACTAGTGATGTTTTTTTAGTGAGAAATTACCATTCATAGTTCATATTATTGTTCAGTCCTTTTATTCTATGATATTATGATGATGATCCCATTGAAGGATTTTCATTTGGTGATTCTTAATGCTCTAGAAGAATACCATGATGTATTTATATAGGTGGTTGTAGCATTACCCTATAAATGAGAGGTTGATATTGGGATCAAGTCACAACCAAGAATGTACCTTATTTTTATGTCTCTATATTGGGTGGTGGCTTCTGTGTTTTGTTTGTTGTGAGTATATCTTGGTGATCTATTGTATTGAGGTTTCGTTCAAGATAGTTTTCACCTTAGGGATCACTAGTTTTGTCATTAGAAAGAAAAATTAGTGTTTTCGGATTTTAATCATTTATCATCACATGAACAATGTGACATTAAAGAAACACTATCCAATTCAATGGATTGTGGATTATTTTGATCAGATGAAGATATTAATTTGGACCATGAAGTTAAATTAGTGGTCCTAATATCTTCAGATGTAGTTGATGGATGATGATATTTTGAAGACTGAATTATGTTTTCATCATGGGAATTATGAGTCTGTTGCGATATCTTTTAGTGTGATGAATTCTCAAGTAGTGTTCATGGGATTAAAGAACATAAAATTCATAGAGTTACTAGATTTTTGAATATTTGTTTTTATCAATGACATCATTGTGTAATCCACATCTATGGAGGATTATGCAGTGTATCTTCATTTCATTTTGGTCGTTCTTCCAAATGATAAGTTATTTGGGATGTTATAAAAGTCTCAGTTCTAGGATTATGAAGAATACATCTAGGGGAGTGGCATATCCCAATAGAGAGTAATTGTGTATTATTTGAAGAAATAGGTGGTTTTTTCAAGGGAATCCCACAAGATAGTGTTAGAGGTGTATAATTCCTTTGGTCATGAATGATATCATATGAAGTCCATTATAGAATTATCTCAGGTAGAAAAACCTATGAAATCCTTGACCAAGAATGATTTTTCAATATTTTGGAGTATCTAGAGTGAAGAATATTTTTAGCACCTTAAAGTGATGTTTTCTAATGCTACATCTAATTATTTTACTATAGAGGGAGTTAATTTTGAGGTTTTCTATGATGGTTCACATCTAGGTTTAGTTTTTTTCTAATTATGTAAGGGTCTATTTTTTATTATGAGTATATTTCATTACATCCCCAAGAGTGTAACTATTACATAAATTATTTTATTATGGGAATTGTTTTGTTTTCAATGAAAATTTGGTAACATTTCCTCAAATATGACCCTTTTTTAGTTTTCACCCACCATAAGAGCCTATGTTATGTAATCTCACAGTGTGACAATAAATTGTGTCTGCATAAGTGGATCTAATTTTTAGAATAATTAGATATCAATATTTTTTATACTCTTGGAATGGGAAATATTGTAGCTGACACACTGAGAATGAATTCCTTTTGTGATTATATTCATTAATCTAGGCATTCATAGAGAGTGTAGTAATATCTTTTAATGATGAATATATATATGGTAAAGGTTAGAGGAGATGGTTGATTTTTCCCGATGAAAATGCAATCAGATTTGGTGAAACTAGTGAAAGAGTACAAGTGGGGGTTCTTGAGGTATAGGTTTGAAGAGGCAGTTTTGTTTTTAGTGATGCCCCTGAATGTTGATCTGGGGATGTACAACATTAAGTGTTGATCTTGCGAAGTATTTTTCTCATTCAATGATGCTCTAGATGGTTATTTAAGACTTCCATGGTGTTCCTTTGGTGGCAGAACCCAATATGAAAAATTTGTAATGAGACCCGAGAGGTCATTTTTGGTAGTCTGGGTCGAACCATGTATTCCAATAGTTTGTTTCTCAATATCTTGTCTTCTAAAAGGTGAAGGATGAGCACCATGTTACAGATGATTTTCTCTATCCATTAGATGTTACATAGTGTAAGTGACCTAACATTTTTATAGAGTTCGTTACAAGTATACCTAAATCATCTAGAGTTTATGATGATATATGGGTGATAGTGGATAGTATGATCAAATTAACACACTTTATAGCGATCAAAGAGTCGATCTCATTGAAGGTTTTTTTTGAGGTCGTATCTGGAAGAGGTATTGTGACTCCATGGAGTCTTGGGGACAATAATCTCTACTCGAGATCCCCATTTTATCTCAAGGGTGAGAAGAGATATCTAGAATGATTTTGGTTATTAGTAATTCTCGGGCTCAATTTTTCATCCATATAGGGATGATAAGATATAGAGGACCCTATAGACTCTTAAACACTAGTTGCACTTTTGTTTTTGTGATTTTTAGGTTAGTCGATGTGGAACATACCCTTGGTCATGTTTTTGTAGAAAAATATTTTCCACTAAACCATTGGTATGGTTCAATTTGTAGCTTTGTATGGTCGAGCATTCTATTCTCTATTATATTGGACCAAGGTCGGAGAGGTATAAATTCTTATGATGGATCTGGTATAGAATATGAAGGAGATGGTATTGGTAATTTAGGAGAGGTTGATGGTAGTTCAAGAACACATGAAATCATATATTGATCATAGGATTAGTCATATAGAGTTCAATGTTTGAGATAATGTGTTCATGAAGGAGACTCCTCATCATGTGCAGTTAAGGTTTGGATGTGGGTGTAATATTTCCCCCTGTATGTTGGGTAATTCTATGTGAGGTATCATATTGGATTAGCGGAATATTATATAGAACTTCCCCTATAGAAGGCATGGATAGATAATGTTTTTCACATTTGAAATATCAATTATTATCATCATGATGACTCACATGTCATCAATTGGGGCGAGATCAATATTGATGATGATGTGACCTTTGAGGAGCAACCAACGTAGTTCCTAAACATCAAGGAGTTGGGGTTTTGTGAGAATGTTATTCCCGTGGATCATGACATTTTGTGTCATAGGAGTGTATAAGAGAGTACATAATAATGTGAGTATGATATGTACACTATGTACCACAAGCTATTTTATGCATAGTTCACCTCTTGTATCATTCTCCATTTTGTTGATGTTTCCTTTCACATTTATGAGGAGGTTTCTTGTTATTTAATTTTTTATATTGGATCGCATTTGAGAGTTATCTCCCCTATGAGAGTGTTCACAAGTTGAATATTTCAGTAGTTTGAATTTTTTTATTTTTCCTCTGGTTTGGTGGTTGGGCTTTTGAGATGATGACATCTTTAGGAGGTATCATGCAGGGTGGTTATTTAGATGACACATATTCATTTTCTCTCTAGTTTTGGTTTTGGATTCCTAAATAATAGAATTTTTTATAGGTATGTAATTTAATTTCCCATGTCTATGTAGTCTTGTCCATTTATTGTTTTTGAGGATCATGGATCTGAGATGAGGATTGGATTAAGGCTAAATGGGTTTGGCTCCAAGAATTTGGAAGCCAAGAGAATAAATTGCATGTAAGTATTTTGTGTAATGTATTGAAATTACAAAAATTGTTCAGAATGGTTTATAGAAACCATATCCTTTAAAATATAACATTATGTTATTTTATGCTTAATTATGCATCAGAGTACAAGCCAAGCGTAGTGAAGTCTAGTGACATCGAAGACAAGGTACATAAAACTAAAAAATGGGACTGAAAATCACTTCATTATTTAATCATTATAAAGAGAACCTAAATTTCTAGGAACCCGTACATCATAAAAGAGTTCCATGGGGATCAAATAAAAAATGGAATGAGAAAAAATCCTTGTAAAGGAAAAAACATAGTAATAAAACTTTAACTCAGGGGTTTGAAGGCATGGCATAATGAAAAATAAAAGGCATGGAACACATGGAATAATAACACAAACATATGGGATCATATAAACATGAACACATAGTAATTTATGAATAACAAAAAACATGACTTAATAATGATTCAAGGATAACTTCCAAGACCATTTTCCAGGGTAGTACAAGCCAAGGCCAACTGCCAAGACCATCACACATGGTAGCACAAGCCAAGGATGACCTCCAAGACCATCACACATAATGTCTCATGAGACTCAACATTACCCAATGCATTGGATAACTATCTTTTTACACCCATATTAACATTTTAGGAATATTTTTTCCAAAAAATGAATCATATATAATCAATATTACATAAACATAAGGGTTTCCCATGGAAGGAATTGGGTACCACAATCATGTCATAAATCATAAAAATGGAAATTTTATAAAATTGTCTAGGAAATAAAGGAACTAAAATATACTAATACATTAATATGGTAAAATATGAATTTATCATGGTATTTGATTTCATGTACAAGTGAAAACATGTATGGAAAGTTATTTAAGAAATTATAACATTGAAATAATTTTGTGCGGTTTTATGGAAACTAATATAGAGCATTTACAATAGAAAAGGAAAAAATCCTTTATATGAAACCAGAAATGAACCAAGAAGGATTTAATAATAAATAAAGATTAATTTTATAAATACAATTGTGCATTAAAATAGAAAATTGAGTGCACTTGAAATCAGGTATGAATTCAGGAAGTTTCAACAAAAGAGGTTTTATTATTGAGAAGTGTTGAGGAGGGAATCACTTGAAAACATGTATATATCCAAAAGAAAATGATTGAAGTTTCTTGATAAATTATTTTGGTACATGTAAATAAAATTTATAGGTAACACATAAAAAGTTACACTAACTTTATTTTGGTAAAAGAATTATAAGGAAACTCGAAGGAACAAAGGATGTTCGTGTGGAATATCTTACGGATTATCATTATAATATCAGGTGTACATAAGAAGGACTAATGAGATATAAATGGATTTATAATTAGATATACATCATACCGCATCTTTAGGGATTACACATAAATTTTCATAACATAAAGGACATTCTTGAATAAAAGTCAAATAGAGAGGATCCCAAACATTAAGTCTGATGGTGTTTTCCACTTGATATTAATGACTTGAATAATGAAATTAGGTTAAATAATTAAAAATTAAAGAACCTATTATATATGTAAATGATTTAATATAACCCATTTAAGTTCATTCATGACATTTTTTATTTCTTATGTGGCTCACATTCATTAATTGGGTCTGTTTGTTTTCTTGTTTTTTACGATCATTTTACATATTAACATGAATATAGATTCATTTAAATTGGGGATGGTTGTCCCGAATTGGATTTATATTTTAATATTGAAAATATATAAGGTTACATTGTTGTAAATTTAATTTGGTTACATAGAGTGAAGTTGAATCATTATGTAAAACTTTAGTGACAACCTTCTAGGTTAATTAGCTATTTTTAACCACAATGAACATGTTTTGTTTTATAAATCAAAACCATGTGAAAAAAATAATTCCATAACCATAGATGTGAAATAATACATATTATATGGCCTCGTTCAACCATTAAAATGTTTTCATGAATGTAATGACCCACCAATTACCATTGGCTTGAGAGCTCAACGAGTCATTACACGATGACTAAAACTGTAAATACAATATCAATAATAAAAAGTTTACATACTATGCCAAATAATTTTTCAATTGTCAAAATGAAAAACAAAAAAGCAAAAAAACTGATAACTACCTAGTGGGTCCTAAGCCACTTCTAGATCCCTCATTCATGATCTACCCCAAATCAGTCATCTAACACATGGATACTTCCCTTACCATGTTCAATATACATGATGTCTATTCGGGTATTGATCTGGCATCCTAGGAAGGGTGTGATTAAAAGTGAATAGGACACCAAAAACGGTGTCTAAAAAATATTCATTAAAAAAATTTATGTAGCTGTATAAATTATAAATCAAAGAAAATAAATTAAAAAACATTCATTTATTCAACTACTATTTATTTAACCACATTTCACTCTAGTTCCTGAGGGCACCCAAACTCTCAATATCTGCTTCATCCTATGTGAGAGTCTGAACAATCCCTGAGGTATATCATATCATAGAATTCCATTTTTATAATTATTCATCTCAATTTGAATTTGAATTTCATTATTACCATTGATTTCCTCACATTTCTTATGTATTCCATTGTTACCATTCATCATTTCAATTAAAACATGACTTCTATTATTACCATTTAACATTTCAATTTGGACATGAATATCATTTTTACCCATCATCATTCAAATTCAAACATGAAATATATTATTACCATTCATTATTTAAATTGACACATTAAATTCACTGCTAACATTCATCATTTACATTCACCAATATCACAATATCACATTAATTAATTCATTAATTCATTAATAAATTCCAACCATTATGAATTAGCATCATTCCATTAATAAATTAGATAATTAAATATTGACATTAATTTCATGAATTAATTAAATAGTTAATTAATCATCTCAATCAATTTCTTAATCACAAATATCATTAATAAATAATTCCAAATTTAATTATTCACATTCAAAATTTTCATTTTTCATAATAAATAATTCTATGACTAATTATTCAATTTCAATAATATCATTATCACCATAATTAATTGGACAATTATATTTTCCAAAAAAATTAAATTTATAATCCCAACCATTAACTATATTAAATAATTTTAATAATTAATCAATTCCAATGATCTCTGTAACTCTCTAATTATTTCAACAATTAATTATTTCAAATCACAATCCCAATATTCAAAATTTAAAAATTTCCATAAATTAATTAATTCACCAAATTAATTAATTCAGTCACGAAACCAATTGCTAATCATGTAATAAAATTTCTATAATTACTTGAAAATAATTTAAATCAAGTCTTTGGGATTAAAATTATATCCAATATACCTCAAAATTGATGAGGAGTGCTAGCCTACAGATATCACCATATTTCATCTAATTAGACAAGAATTTGTTGAAGAATATAACCTAGATCTAAAAACAAGATCCAAAATTATACTGATCAAGATCTAGAAAACCTAGATTTATATCTACAACCAATAGTTGATAATCCTACCACTTTTATTTGGGAAGAGGAGTGGGAGAGAGAGAAGAGAGAGAGATAGGTTTAAAGGGGATGAAATCACAAACATGGGAAGGTGAAGATCTTTAATCCACCCTTTGGTTAACAAATAACATAGGTCAAGAGTGACTGAAATGCACATTTAAACATCCCAAATATTATTAGAAAAGGAGATGGTAAGATTTGGGTTGGTTTTTGGTTAATTTGGATTTCCAAGTATTTTTAAAACTAAAATTATAATTAATTTATACCACACACATATTTTGTAGGGTGGAGGCTCATGTTTTTTCATACTGTGCTCCATAACTATGAAGCCCTTTGGGCGCGGGGGGGGGGGGGTGGCATGGTTTCTCCTAATATGAAAAATGGTTTTAAAACCTATGAACTTATCATGAAAACCCTCTCTATCTAAGGGTGCATGGTTTTCTGGTCTATGGGGCAAGATTTGGGAAAACCATTCTCCAACCGTACATATACCCTCATCCTTCCGAAATTATCAATTTTCAGCCAAACTCATCCTACGGTGAAACTCAATATAAAATTACTCGATATAAATAAAAAATTGTACCTGAAATTGAACCCAATACATCTCCAAAAAAGGTCATAATCTTTCAATATCCCAACCTTATAAATGTGATTGCACTAGGATTCACTACATTATTTCACCCTTACACGACATCATTAAACTAATTATTTTTAAAATTAAAAATATTATAATAAAATTAAAATCATTTTTGGTTTAATCATTTATTTTTTATAATTTATAGAAAGGATGATTTTTCTTTTTTATGTTTTCATTATAGTTGGAGGTTACTTAGAGAGCCTAGGAAAAAGATGAAAAAATGATCCAAATGGCACTGAAATCAAAGAATACATATGGACTCAACCAAAAACTTATACTTATACATGAATCTAATCAGGATTTGATTTTTTTGGTTTGATATAAAATTCAGTGGTCTAAGAATTTTCTAAAGACTCACTAGAGAAATTCTGCCATATGATTCCCTAACCAGGCAGATCACTCTAAGGAACTAAATATTTATGAAGTAAATAGTTGTTTTCTAGAATTTCTCCATATCAAGAGATTTATATTTCCACCGGATTAAAAAAATTTGATGGAATTAGTCAATATTAAAAGTATCCAAAAAATTTATAAAATGATATGAGGCCACCTTCTACATTGCCTATGAATTTCCACCATGGGCTCCACACCTTCTTGTTTGATCAAGGAAATAATAGAAATCATTTTTTAGTTCCACATTATTCTTATCTTTATCAAAGAATTTTCTAGTCCCTTATAATCATAGGGGGTCATGGGTCAAGTGTGAGATCCACCCAAGGATCCTCCTACTACCGATTTTATGCTAAACAGTGGGCATTCATTATGACGGAGCTGCACAAATTTAAAAGGAGTTACGATGTATGTATAAGAAATTATTATAGAGTTACTTGGTTTTTGAAACATTTCAATCCATTTATCTTACATTATGTCATATTTTAATTCTTTTTTATTCATGTGATTTATATGCTCGTAATTTCTAACAGATCACTATATATTTTTAGTGTGTAAATTGTGTTGTTTTGATGAACAACACAATAATCATTTTATTACCCACTTTCAAAAATTTAAATATTATTTTTTAAGATCTTATATATGTAATAAGTGATGGTACATGTCAATCACATATTCATCTCATGGGATGGTTCTACATGCATTAAAATAAATACTCATGAAATAATCACAATTCTAATTAATTTTGCCCAATGAATTAACCTATCCTAAAAAAATATCTCTGAAAAATATAATTTTAATATGTGTAGTGAAATAAAAACATCCCATTTATCTCTTTTTTTTGAAAATCAACTAGGTTTATAATCTATTAAACTCATTAAATTGTGTTATTTAATTAAAATAGTTTTAAAAACCAGCCCACTTTTAATACATTTTGTTAAAAATAAACACTCTAAAACTATCAAATATCCTTTAGAGAAAACCTAGGGTCCTCCCTAGAATATAAATAAACGTCAAAATACAAAAAAAATTGACATGTCATGAAAAAACGACCATATTTTTGGTTCCTTTTCGGGGAGTGATTTGGTTTTCATTGTGTGTTTTTGATATGATTCTTATAAATTCACTGAATATATTAATTTTTAATATTATACATTTACATATATTTTTGTGATCTAATTTAATTATTCTCTAGTTTATTTTTATTAAAACTTATACTCTCTGATATTTTCCACCTTTAGAACATGAATCGTAGACAATCCTACATCAACGACACTAAGAAACACATGACGACATTTGAAGGACTAAAACCCACTCTTTAATACTTTCATAAGCCCCTATTCATCTAGAACTAAACTATAAATTTAAAATAACTTGTATAAAATAGATTAAAATGAAGTAAAATTAAAATAACTAATCTATCCTTTTGTTGATATTCAACCCCCATATATTAAAATCCTAGGTGAAGAACTGAACATTGATCTAAATTCTAGACTAATTCACATATTTCATAGATTTCATGAATTTCTTTAGAAGACAGAAAAAATAATTTAAATGAAATTAATATTGTATTTATAACAATAATATGGGACAATGTGGATGAAAAACAATTAATTATTTGAAAATTTTCTTTTTCAATATAATTCATTTAAAATGACTAGCTATATTATGTTACTTTTCCAATTAAGGTCTGGGAGGGCATGGAATGCCTTTTTATAGAAAAATAGATCCCATAATCTCAAACATCATCTGTAAGGAAGGAAACCTGGGGGAAATACAATTATAAAGGGAGACACATCATGAATAGTAGGAATGATATAAAAGGTATTATTCATGTTTTCCACACAACAAAATAAATGATAAACATCTAATGAACTATTTTTATGAAGGTTTAATTTTTATTAATTGAAACATAATTGATGCTTATATAGGTGGTGTGATAGTTGAAAAAATCCCAATCTATGTAAGGAAACTTATTGAGAACATGGTGCAAAACAGTCGAAAACTCAGTTCAAGGTCCATTTTACCAATTTGAGGTGTCAATGAGGTTCAATGGTCAGGGTTTGAGAAGAAGGTGGACAAGATGATTGAAGGGATACGTACCCATATTCAACAAATACCTATTTCCTAGTGGATATCCCAATCTCATCCACCCCTCCACTATGGGATTTTTTCTATTAACACCAACTATTCTTACAAATACCATCATATAAGAGAAAATTATGAGATCTGTGAGTCAATCTTCCCAAGAATCCCCTATAAGAAAACCATTATGAAGGAACTATACTATCCATCCAAACCAGGGTGGAAAGAAAAGAGAAGAATTATGAAATAGTGTTATTCAAACTATCCTCAACAACCAAAGAACCAACTAGGTTACAGAAGACATCAACCAAAACGACCAAAAAATCCTCAACCAAAAAAAATGTCATTTAAATAACCCCCAACAGATTATAATATTATACTAGAATTCATGATGAAAAAAGTGGGTATAAATAACCTCTAATTCTAAAAAAACACCAACTCATTCATAAAATACCTAAAAACCAAATGATTCCAACTTAGCAGCTTGGTGGGGGTAAATGCAAATTCATGGGTCCGGTAAACTACCCACTAATAAACTAGTAAACTATAGGTATAATGGAAATGTCAGCACCATCAGCCTATATAGTGGAACACAACATAAAATAAAAATCACCTCTCCATCAGTGTCATACCCTCCTAAGGAAACCACCATACCAACCACTGTAAATAGACCAAATAAAAAAACCATGTCCTGAGAGAATCCCTTCCATTGAAATTACAGATACATTTGATAAAACCCCAAGACAAAGTACTTGTCTTCCATTTAACCAAAGGGTTTCCAAACCAATGAAACAAAAAAAAACTGAACATTATAATGAAACTTTTCAAACATTCAAAATGTTAAGGCAATCATCTCTTTTATTGATTCCATATAGAAAATTCCATGATTTTCCATGATTTTGAAGTTGATTTGATCACACCGAAGGTGAAATTATGATGATGAAAATGTGATATTTGGGATGAACATTTCAATATTTATTAATCTACCACTTCCAAACAAATGAAACGATCCATGAATATTCTAAATTTCATGTACCATAGGGGAGTATTTATTTTCCAATGCATTGAATGAATCAGTTCTTCTATAAATGTGATTCCACACTTCATTTTCCCTTCACTTATGTCTTGGAAATAGAGTTCCAATATAAATTTTTTTAACTAGAAAAATGTATTACAACACAACTTGCTGGTCTGTTAGAGGATAATCTTATAAGGGTGAAAATGATAATTTTTCTGTAGAATTTTATGTTATTAAAATAGAATATTATATGATGAATGGAAATGACCCAATTATATTGGGTAGACCATTCTGAAAAACATTAAAAACCATAATTAATAACCTATGGAGTTTTTTGGTCACATTTTCCACTATGACATCCTTGATTCCATGAATCACCCCTTAGTAGAATATCCCACTCTCTATTAATTTAATATATATAGTACCTTCCTCCATATAAAAACTTTTTCTCACACATAATCCCATTAATATGTTTTAATATTTGATAGACATTCATGGAAATGAATCATACATATAATTTAGTACCATTTTAGAGAAATTCCATGATTTTTATTTAATTTATTGTTTCATCAGCACTATGGATCCCAGGACAAATGATGATACTGATAAGGTAGTTAAATATTATTCCACATCTATGTATGTTACCACTGTGTAGTTAGAGTAAATCATTGGACTCCCATATTCACATTCACTACCATCAATCCAAAATCAAAAAAAAATTACTAGAACCACTACATCAAAATTTGAACTATTAATATCAATAGAATGTAAAAAAGGTTCATTTCATCATTGCTAGTTCACTCCCTCTAAAGAATGAATTCTGACTACATAATCTTATGAGAAAGTATATACAAACATTGGGAAGAAAAGTAATAAAAATCCTAGTATTATCCCAACAATTTTAATGCATTATATATATTTAAATGAGGAGACCAAACTAGTGAAGAAAGTAAAACATCAAATGAACACAAAAATCTTAGATTTTTAATAAAATGTTGTACCAACATTATTTTCTGCTAGAATCATTTACCCAAAATCTAATCTCCAATGGGTATGTTCGGTGCAGCATGTTGCCAAAAAATTGGTCTAATATTAATAAATAATGAAAATAATGAATTGGTTCAAACCCTTGTGTAGAATTGTTGGAGTGTCTGTATAGACTATCACCAAATAAACCAATACACTAGGAATAACAATTTCATATAGCTTTTAATTAACAAAATATTAGAGATACTATTGGTGAATTTGGATTACTATTTCCTTGGTGGTTATTATGGATACATCAATTCCATATTTCCATCAGTAGTTAAATGAATACAACCTTTACATTCCATATTGGCACATTTTCATATAGAATGATTCCATTTTGACTGTGTAATTCTCCAGGTACATTGTATCAATTCTTTGTTAGTATTTTATCATTTTACCTAGTAAATTTCCTGGAAGTATTCATGGATTTTTTTACTCATTACGGATTCCCATTTCATGAATTTTTGAGTAGTATTAGTTCAATCCTACATTGTTGTATAGAAAAGAACCTTGAATTAAATTTAAATAAATTCCATTTCATTGTATGACAAGGTATAGTACTTGGGAATATCATTTCTGTGGATGGTATCAAATTTGATAAATAAAAAGTGGATATCATTTCTACCCTAACACTCCAATCAAATGTATGGGATGTGTGGTATTTCCGTGGTCATTCTAGATTTTACCTTTGTTTAATTAAATACTTAGTAAAATTTCACTCCCTCTCTTTGGATTACTCCATAAAGAAAAAGAATTTAATTTTTATAAAAAATGTGAGGAATATTTTGATAAATTGAAAAGGAGTCTCCCATCACCCATTGTAATCCAACAAAATTGGTGAGATTTACCATTTCAACTCATTTTTTTATTCATACTACTATGGGGTTGGTTAAATCTTATCATAATGGGTTGATCGAGCTCCACATGTCATAGCTTATGCATCACACACAATGGAACCTGCCTAAGAAAACTACACTAGAAATGAAAATGAACCCCTTAACATTTTTTTTCTAGGATAAATTCAAGTTATAACTTTTAGGGTCCAATGTTATTATGTTCTAAATCCATATAGACCCCTAGTATATACTTATGAAACCAGAATCCAAACCATATCACATCTACTAGATGCTACTACTTCAAAAATTTATCCCTAAAATTAATGATAAAAAAAGAGTATAGAATTTGGTGGCTAACCATATTAGTATGATCCCCCCATCCTCAGACATTGACTCATTACCTTGTATTCCTTTAAATGACATGTTTATAGTTATGAAATTATACCTAGTGTAAGATTTAATTCATTTACCTCCCTAAATTTTAAGTAATTCAGCAGCATCATTCATTAGTAATGATTTCCAAAAAACCAAGACAACTGCCTAAAACATGAGTCTTGTTTGTATATTCTGGAGGACCCTGAAATTTTTTGAATATGTATTGATAATGTAATTAGGAGTTTTGTTCCAAATAGAGAGTTTTTTAACCCTTTGGCTCCACCTCACTGTTGGTTATGGGGGCCACTTTGACCCCCAAGACACTTCTTATAGTATCCTTGATTCTGGTCTCTATTGGAAAATATTATTTCAGGATTACATTGATTACTATGAAGTTTGTACTCACTATTAAAAGATGGAGAATTCCTCAAAAATAAATAAAATTCTTTAAAAACTCATTATCATTCATGACATTTTGTGATGTTTGGGGAATTGACTTTATAGGTAACTTCCTCAACTCATTATGAAACATCTATATACTTCTAATTGTAGATTATGTGTTAAAATTGGAAGAGGAATGATCTCCAAGGAAAAAATGATCCTAAAAATGTTGAGGAATTTTAGATAACACAATTTTATGTAGGATTAAATTTCATATATTCATTACCAATGACCAGGGATAAAATTTATAAAACCAAAAAATTAAATCACTTTTTCATCTGTATGGGGTCACAGATAGAGTGTCTAATAAATATCACCTAGAAACCAATGGTAAAATTGACGTGTTAAATAGAGATGTAAAACAAATTCTTGAAAAAATGGTTTAATCCAATAGAAAATATTTGAGTATTTGACTTTATGACTCATTAGGGTCTTACGATACATACTTAAAGACTTCTATTTTAATGACACCATAGTAGATTTTTTTTAGAAATATTTATCATCTTCATGTTGAGATAGAGAACCTAGCCTACTAGGATATTTAATAACAAAATTCCAATCATTCTGATTTAGGTGCTCGAAAGAAGTTAAATTTTTATGAGATAGAGGTAATCCATTTTGATTTATATGATTACCCTCAGATCGTTAGGAAGTGAACCAAGGATTCCCATGACTGTCTCATCCTTCATCATAAATTACACACTGTGGAGAAGATCCTCTTTTTCAATGGAAGACTGAATTTGCATCTAGACAAGCACCATCCCTATTAGTTTGTAAAATAAATTGATTTTTATTTTTATAAATTTGATGTTATTTAGGTTTAAAATAAATAAAAAATATCTTCACTATCAATGGGATGTTGTTAAAAAAACTTTTATAAAGACCTTACAAAGTCTTTGATATAAAAACTCACAGTTCAAGAATAATCCTACCAATGAATCCCACTAAGCATTTTCCTTCCTAAAAATATAAAATTTTATTACAATTAGGACATTTTTTATTCTATTTTATTGGTATGGGTATATTCCTCAGTTAGTTGGGACTTTTCAATATATTTCTTACTTTTATGTTGTTTTTTTATTGAATGGTATTTTAATTCCCCCCCCCCACTCATTTCCCCCCCTCACTTTTATACTATAATGGTCATTTTTCTTTTTTCCCAACTAAACCATTAATATTATTGAAAATACATGAGGAATATCTCCATTTCAAGAAGTTCATTAATTTTACAAAAAATTGAAACCAATGATGAAATGTTTTTATCATTCGTCTCCTTGAATTTCATTCTAATTCAATTTAAGAGGAACCTTCTTCCATGATCACTATGAATAATATGTTTGTGATGTTTATTTGTTGATCACATTACCATCAAGATTTAAATTTTCAACATATTTTAAATTTTCATGATATTGGGAATATTTCTATGTATCATTTTTTGAAATTTGACTTTTCCATGGAGTGAAAATATTTTGGTGTGGGGTGTGAACTCACCGCGATTCACTATTTTATTATACCCTAACACCAATATATTAAATTGATTTTGTTTTTAAATTCCAAATATTAAAAAAATAAATCATGTTTGATTCAATAATTTTACTATTATCTCTTTTAAAAAGTTATATCTCAAATTTTTTAATGTTGTCATTGTAGTTAGAGGTGACATGAAAGGCCTAAGAGAATGTAGACGAAAATGGGATAAATTGCATTGGAATCCAACCATATATGTGGAATCAACCACATAGTGATACTAAACAGTGCATATAAATAGTAGTATATTTTTTGGGCTGATTAAAAATTCATTGGAATACAATTTTTAGATAGAAACCCAATCCCAATTCGGCCATCCGGTGGCCCAACCAGACAGATCTGTCCCAGGAACCGAATCTATGTGATGTAAAAAGTTTTTTTCTGTATTTGATCAATATATCATGTTGTAGTTGTAAAAAATGATGAGAACTTTTATGTGGAGTTATTGAGGAGGTAATGAAACAAATTTTTAGTTTTTTCAAAAGTGATCTAAGTCAATCTATAAAAAAACTATGGTTGAAGTTGTTTCATGAATTTAGGGTGACCAAAATCACAATCCGATTTGATAATTAATTGGCACCTTGGGTAACCAATTTTAATTTTTGAATATCGTGTGAAGTGATTACAATTTTATATCTATATGAATCCTCTCCTATTCCATGATGTTTTGTATTCCCCAATATTCACAGGGGGGTCAAGGATAGATATGGAGATCCACACAAGATTCCTTATACTCTTATTAATGGGAAAATGGTGGGTGTTCATTGTGAGGGAGATACACATATTTCCAGGGTGCTATGATGCATATACTAGTTAATAGTTATGACTAATTTTGGGTGTTACAACATTTAATTACATGTACCATACATTATTTCAAATTTTAATTCTTGTTTTGATGCATGTAATTAATATGCCTTACATTTATAACAAATGGGTTTGAGGTGTTGAGTGTGTGAATTGTGTTGTTCTGATTGGACCACAGAATAATAAATTTCTAACCTAATTACATAAGATATCAATATAATTTGTAATTTTATATTCCATGAATAAGATGTGAACAATGTAAATAGACTTTTTTTGGTTCTCTAATCATTGAAATAAATGTTTTTGAATTAATTAAGATTAAAATTAATTTGAAAAAAAGAATTACTCCCAAACTGAATGAATCTCTAATAACAGTGAACATGAAATGTGTGTAGTGAAATCACAATAGCCCATTAATCTCATATTTTTAAAAATCCACTTGGTTTTCAACTATTGTACTCTTTAAATTATTTTATTTTATTAAAAAAGTTTTCCAAACCACCCCCACTTTTATTATTATTTTTATATAATAATCACTCTTAAACTATCCACTATCTGTGAGAGATGACCTAGGGTCTTCCTAAAACTATAAATAAATTATAAAAACATAATAAATTTGAAATTTTATAACAACATGGTCAAATGGCCCATCCTCGAGCTGTAATTCCAATGATTTCTAAAATTCCGAGTAAAAAAGATCAAGCCATTGAGCCCTCATATCCGCTTCTCTCTCCTATATTTTCCCCTGAAAAAGCCCATGTTACCACGAAACATGATCTGTCAACATTGTATTCCACTGATGTACATTCTCATTGAAATTCCACACACATAATATACTCCTTAATGGAAGAAATTCTCTCAAGATCATCATCATCAATATAAATCACAATAGATGTGTCGGGGTGATACTGTCGATGTTCTGACCCTTAAAAACCACCATGCATATTATTGTATGACTATGTATGATCCAATTGGTTTTCCATCAACCAGATTCTCTCTAAAATATAAATCATTCTGACGTACATGAGTTCCAACATACAATGTCTCTATATGTTGCGGCGACCAAATGTAGGTGACATCCGAAGGAATATAAAATCACTCTCTGTAAACTCTAGGGGTCATATAAGTCCATATGAAAATGACTTAAACATTATTTGAGCCACAAACATACGTTTTAGGTTCAACTGGACCTACTCCGATATCTCATGCATGAGATATGGTCCCAAAAACTATTATTATCCTATCTCTATCCATCATAGTGGGAATCTAAATAGTCTACCATTAAGATCCTAAAACGTTGACATCAGAATATTTTCTAGATAAATATTGTTATATAGGAACACCAAAATTGTTTAGTGATTCTCCAAAGACCCACCAAAGTCTAGAACACACACTAATAGAATATCCTCGAGTAGTAATATATTATTCTCCAACTTCCCATTTATCTATGGGAAGAAGATTATACTTAATAAAACCTACATACCAAACTCCACCTATAAGCCCAACCATAAGAGAAAATTAAAACGTGAATCACAACCATAAACAATTGTTTGTTCCCCCATGCAGGTGGACTATATCCTATGCATAAAATTATCCCATCTAATCCAATGATGATTCTTGGCCTTCACCTCATTACCGGGGTAGCATCATATCACAAACCCTGCAAACTCCTTTTTCATGCGTGGCCACTAAAATTTCTTTATTGGTCATAGTATATTTTGGTCAACACTAGGATTCACATCCCACATCAAGTCATGATATTATCACATCTTCTTCTCCCACATGATCATAGATAGAACCACATGATTCCTAAAATAGATGTTCTCAACCTTATATATTCTCTAATAAACAAGTTTCACACCACCTTCTTTGAATTACCTCAAGGTCAATCATTTTTTATCCTAGTACTAAATGTACATGATCTATGCCAAAGAGTAGGCTCCACTAAAACTAATATGAGGGTCATCTTATCCTAACTCTCCTAAACCAGAACATGAATTTTATCTAATAGAATCATTATATTCCACTATGTTCAAGAATCCTAAGTATATCGTGTTTCTATATTCCCAGTTAAATAATCTTAAACACTGTCTCCATTTTCTATTATATATGTTAGATAAAAAATGAATGATTGCATATACTCGACCCATCACTACATCCAATGATTCTGATCTTATTGGGAAAAGATATAAATTATCCTCCAATGATCTGTATATATAGTAATATTATTACCCAATAGATAATGTCACCAATGCTTCAAATAATAATTCGCTACAGATAAATCTATGTCCTGTGAAGGGTAGTTCCTATCATGTTTCCTCAATTATTAAGACACTTATGTCACCACTCAATTTTCCTATATCAATAGTTCTCCAATAAATATCATAGAAGAATCACAAAACATCATTTACTCTTCACCTGATTCTGGATGGATCATGATTGGGGCCGCATTCAACTACTTCTTCAACTCCTAGAATTAATTCTCACATGCCTCAAACAACTCAATATTTACCCCCATATTGGTCTATCTCAAAATAGGTTCTTCCAAATGAGAAAACTCTTTAATGAACCATCTATAGTATCCTTCTAATCAAATAATGATACATGTTTCACACATGTTCTCTCGATGATCCTAAAAAACTACTTCCCTAATCATCAATGAGATTATCGACACACTTTCCACATATATTTTGGGACACAGGATCTATACATGATAAATCCTGAAATGTCACTTTGATAGATTTTTGTATAGTTGATTCTCTCTTAGTGTACTCAAGTTGATTTCAATTTGTTTTTCATGGTCTACATGAGTCTTAGAGTACACCAAAATGTGATCCACCAACACAAAAAAAATCATCGTGGTATGGATGGAATTTCCTATCCATTAAGGCCATAAAAAAAATAGTGTATTCATCAATCGAAAATGCATTACAAAGAACTCATATTGGACATGCCTAGTTGTAAAAGTAGTCTGTGGTATATCAGAAGTTTGAATCCTCAATTGTAGATATCTTAATAAAAACTTGATCTTATAGAAAACAAAATATCCCCTCAACTAGTAAAAATGATCTTCAATTCATTGAATATGAATGGGGTTTTCACATTCATCCAGTTCAACATATCATAAAAATTACATTGGTTTATATTCTTATTATCCTTCATAGATAACCACACTAGAAAACCCTACAATAATGATCTTGGAAGGATAAATCCATTTTCCTCCAATTCCTCTAGTTCATTCTTGATATCCAGAGGATCTACTGGTTTCATTATATATAGTGGAATATAAACTAGAATCATCTATAAAGAGCTTAATTAAAAATTATAAATCCCATTGAGGTATAATCCTTTAGAATTATTTAGGAATAATGTCCTAAAATCCATCTACAATAGGTGAAAATATGTCATGCTTTACACAACCTTCATCACGAAATAAACTAGAAACATAGGTTGTAATCTCTCCAGTTGCACATATTTTTATCCAAGTATTATTCTGTAAGAGGACTCTCTGTATAATTGATCAGGTTATTGTATCCTCATAGACCTAAGCAGAAACAATTGGAATCATCCCTTCGATATTGATTCAGATATGAAGTGGAGAACATGGGTTTGAATTGATTGGATTATATATGTGTTTGAGATACTGAAGGAAAATCAATTTAAAAATATTTTTTTTATCCTTGATTATCCCTTCAGTGTATTATGTGAATTATTTTTTAAATTATTTCAATGTTTTGAATTTGTTTGTTTCTTTCAAAAAACCATGAACTTCACAAATCAAGCACGTAATTTTATGTCTTTAATATCATTAGGGAAATCACCTATACACATGAAGGATCATATTCATGAGAAATCCAAGAAAGTTGATCTTTTTATCATTCAGGGTGTGTAGCCTTAATATATGTGAGATCAACAGAGATGTAACATCATTGATTGGAAATATCAACTAAAGAATTAATTATGAATTTATAAAATGAGAAATAAAATCCAATACATACCCTTTATATTAATTTATATCAACCCACAAGAGTTTTATCCATCTATTAACTCAATTATTTCAATGGAAGTGGGTAATATACTCATGAGGTTGGAATTGAAGAAGAAGAAATAATGAAATAATGATCACACCACCATTGTGTGATAAAATTTAGAAGTTTTATTGTAAATAATTTTACACATTAATTCCATGGTGTTAATATGAAATTAAAAATAATAAAATAATAAAAATCAATAAATAAATTTTATAACAAAATATTTGAGAATGAAAAAAATACACGACAGAAATTGATGTTGTGATTAAAAAATGAAAATGTGAAATTACAATTGAAAAAAAACTTACCCACCTAAATCCCTTCACCACCATCTCCTCATATATAACTATTAGAAACATTAGGTCCACCCCCCATAAATAAATTCCCTTATAATCATTTAGTATATTCATATATTGGGTAAGAATAAGAGAAATTTTATGTTTCAAAGCTCATCACAAAAATAGGACCATATTCATCCCACCTCTTAGCACTAAAATAAGTCATTGTATATGGATGAAACGTTAATGGACATATAAAATAAATATCTTCCTAATGGTTTCCTATAATATAGTTAAAACATTCAAAAAATTTATGTCATCAATTTGTATTTTATTCTTGAAATAGAGGGATGTCTTTATGGAAGTTTTAATATAACCATAAATTAATTCGTCATCATTCACCACCTGGATCACCATAGAAACATCTAAATAAGATCTTTCCACTGTACATTTAAATAATCTGAATAAATTTTTATTTCTACAATTCTAATTTTAGCTTCATTAGGAATAGATTGTGAGGCCCACCTTTACATGATGGTCCTAAGGCCCATCATGCACTATCAATAAATTTATGCATTCATTGTAAAAAATATCCATCTTCCCTTATGATATGTACATTGACACAAAAAGATTAAATATTCAAAAAACGTTATCAATAATATAACTAAATATAATCTAAAAATAATTAATATAATTTTTTCCCACAAATAGATGGTGGATTGGGCCCATAATTTTCACTTTAAACATGAATTGCATGTGTTGTTAGAAATGAATTTCAATTTATGAAATGCACTAAAATCAGTTTTTAGGTATATTTAAACATATTCATATTAAAATATAGTAAATTAATATTATCTTCTTTCAATGGCTAATCACATCCCCAAATATGAGTTTTTCTAGTCCCTATACTGTTGTATCTGAAATATATAAAATTTAATTCTCGTTTCCAAAAAAAATTTCAGATAGTGATCAAAAAACTAAGTCACTAAGAAAAATTATAAAAACTAAAAAAATAATTGGAAAGATTATAATTTCAAAAGAATATCTAAATCCCAAGGACAATCCTTTTCTTAAATTTATCACCTCTTTTCATCCAATTTAAATTAAGCATGATGTTTTGTTGTGCATCCAAAAAGGCATGAAGAAAATTTTCATATACAAGGGGAAAACTGGAAGTTATATGTGTGAATAAAATTATACCTTAACATGCATATCAAATTTTTTATTTTTCCTTTTCTAATTTTTTTATTAATATTTTTAAACCACAGTATAGAAAAAAAAGGAAAACTAAAGGAAATATATCTAGGGAATCTTGATCCCCATGTTTTAAATGTCACATATTTTATCAATTATTTGTACCAAAATAGGTGTTTATAACATAACTCAAGGAAATGTAACTATGAAGTCATAATTCTCTTGTGTTGGAAACCATACATTTGGATAAAAAATTATTAACTTGTTTCTTTTTTTATTTTTTATTTTTTATGATACACAAATAGAAATAAAATTCTCCCAACCCTATTATATAATGAAATGGGCCCATATACATAAACATGAACCCAAAATACAATGTATTTTCATTGTGGTATTTTCATTAAGAGGATGAAATTTTTAATTTTGAAAATCAAATCAGAAAACTGAACCTTCAAAAACCAATACTAATGTGAAAAAACATGCATTAAATTCATAATAAATGAATTACAATAATTTTAAAAAAAATTTCAATCTTTCAAAATGAAAATTAATGGATGAAAATATTTTGAATTTATTTTTTTCATATATTTTAATTTTTCTCATAGAAGTTCAATTTTTTTTTCAAAATGCATGATTTTCACTCCCCAAAAATTTAATGAAACTGCCCTCTATTTTTTAAATAGAAAAAAATAGAGAGATTATAATTGGGAATAAAGAGGGTGTAAGGTGAATTTAAATGAAATCATGGAGTGAAATCACATGGATTTATGTTGATGACCCTAAAATAAGAAATTGATCACTTTAGGTTTAACTCAAAAGTAGACTTCTTAGGGATGACTTATGGTTTTTTTGAACTCTATAAGGAATGTGTTATGTTTTAAAATAATAAAGTACATAAACTATTAGTCTTGGATATATGTAACATCATATCACACAATAAAACACAAGGGGTTCCTTAAAAACCTAATAAAGACACAATATAAAGTAAATAAATGCATAATTTAGGAATCCTCCTTAAAATCATTCAGTTTAAAGTCATTATCTCAACATGGACCCCGATACATATACAAAACCAATTTCAGCTTATTAAGGATCTAATTTTTCTCCACCAAGACAATATAGATGTTGATTCATTTTTTGGAATTTTGTATATACAATCCTTTATTCTACAATGAATATAAAAATAAAAGGAATATCAGAAATGGTGGATCCAGTTGTAATTTTTGTCTTTCCTAATTCATCAAGGATCATTCCTATATTCTTAATTTCAAGAGTTGAATTAATTAAAACTACATGGTCTTTGTTTTACCCTACGAATGTATTATTTAATCGGGAAGGAAGAATTATAATTTTTAGTTAGGGATGACTGAAATTTCCAAAATAAGAATGGAAATTTGTATCAAAAATGATTTCTTCTCCCTGAAATTTGAAAGCATTTTTCAACTGTTAAAATATTATTCATCCCCAAAATTATCTAGTTCAATGTTAATAATGGGTTTTAACTCTATGTTTGTGATCTCTCCCAATAGTTCAGTGATCGGTGGTCCTGAAAAGTCGTCCTTGGTACTATATTCATAATATTCAATCCATAAAGACATATTTTCCACTAAAAATCGAAAAAATCAATTTACTCTTGATTTAAAGACCCCTAAAAAATTTCATGTTCTTCTTTAATTATCCCAAATTTAAATTTGGTTCATCATTATTTTTTTTATCTTTTGTGGGATTTTATAAAATTCACATATGTGTATGTAGGGGAATTTCATTGTAGATATTGGTGCCTCACAATTTTTAATGGCTTTTACATATAATAAAAAATATGAAACAATGTAATTAATTTTCTCCACTTAGTTACACAATTTTTCAATAAATTATTGAGAAACGTATTTTATGGGAGGTATAACTTTCATTATGTCCCTAACATTGATCTCTTAAAGCATCTGTTTGAGTCTAGTAAATTCATCCTTTAAACATTAATTATCCAAGTGATTGTACATATCATCCAGTGTAGTGAAATAATTTCAGGGATTATCAATGAAATTAACTATATGGGTTAATTCCAAATATTTATTTTACACATATTCTACCATGGGTTGGGGTTGGGGTTTTTTATGATATTCTATTGGAGTAGATAGATATTTGGATTTTAAACTATTAGGAAACACACAAACTTAATGAGTAAGATAGTAGATAAGAGGGGTAAGAATAGAGATTTTGGTGTGGGATAAGTATACTAGTGTTTAAGACAACTTTTTTATGTCCTTGGAAATGGTTCCCAGATTTTTTTGTGCCCAAATTTACATAGGTTTATAGTGTATGAAAACACATTGTAGAATAACTTAGGTTATCCAATACTCCTAGAAATATGAATAATCCTAAAGAATGATAAATTTTATGGTGATTTTCCTATGAAGATGCCAAAATTTGGTTAAATTATTTAAATTATATATCAGTTTTAGATAATCAGGGAATTCGTTCTAAAAATAATTATTTGATCCTTGTTCATGGCTTGGGGTGGATTTGATGAATTTCTTTTTAAATATTTTCAATGTGTTAATTGGAGAAATTTCTTCAAAGAAATATATACATCCCAAATAAATCCCATAATTTTGAGTCTTAATGTCCTATGTATAAACCCTATAAACTTGTAAAATTGTATTCTTGAGTACTCCAAGGTATATGATATTTTTATAAAGTAGGATGTGTTGCCTTAAAATTAGTGTGATCAAAGGAGAAGACAAATCATTTAATGAAATTCTCAAAAAAAGATTTGATAATGAATTAGAAAAATGATAAATAACATCCAATACATCCCCTTTCTTCGCGCATGGATCAAAACACTAGATTTTTATCCCTATATGAGTTATATTATTTAAATTTATGTGGTTGGTATAATCATGCTGGTGGAATTGAATAATTTGAAAATCTGAAATAATGATCACTCCACCATTGTGTGATAAAATTCATAGGATTCTGTGTGAATAATTTTACACCAGATTTTGAAGGATTCAATTTTATATTGAAAAGAATAAAATAATTGAATAATAAAAATATCTTTTACAAATAAATTAGCATGAATGAAAACCATACACGAGATAAATTAATGATACAATTACAAAATGATATTATGAAATTATAATTAAATGAAAAAAATGAACACTTAAATACCTCCACCAAAGGAACCATATATAAGAATATTAAGAAACTTAGGTACATCCCCAAATACTAAATTCCCTCCCCATTAATTTCGTGTGTCAAATGGTGGGTGGGAATAACAAAAATTGGGTGTTTTATGGTTTTCCACCATAATAGGACTAGATTAGTCCCCACTCATGGAATGATAAAAATTCATTATATATAGATGAATATTTTATGGGAATAGAATAGATATATATCACTCTAGTATTAATATAATATTTGTAAAAATTTCATGAAAATTTTAATATCATTTCGGATGTTATGATCGAAATAGGGGGATGACATTATGGGTGTTCAGATCGGGCTTTAAATTTAATCTTCATCCTTGACCATCTGGATCCCGAAGAAAAAATATGAATATGATCTAACCATAGTTCAATGAAATGATCCACAAAATTTTCTTTTTAGACATTTAAAATTTGATCTTCAATTGGATTGTATTGTGGGCCCCACTTATTCCTGACGGGCCTACGGGATATTATGCTTTGTCCAGAGATTTCTGTATTCATTGAAAAAAATAGAAATATTCCCTTAAGATGCATCCATTGATCTTAAAAGATAAAATATTCCAAAAAAGTTCAATTTTATCATAAAATATCAATTTCCAATAATCAATATATTATTTTCCACAAATAGATGATTTATTGGGACCAAATTGTCACATTGAACATGAATTTTATGTGTAATGAGAATTGAAGTTCGATTTATGAAAAGCACTAAAATTATAATTTATAGATATTGAAATCATTAATATTTAAATATTGTTAATTTAGATTAGCCTATTTCATTGGATAATGACACCCTAGTTGCTGTTGAATTTTCCATGCATATCCCTCCTTGATATCCCACTCCACAGAGAGTATACTTGTAACCCTCATGAGACATAAATGTATAGCTTATAAAGTAAGAAAATATATATTATTGGTATGAGAATAATAATCCTATACCCACAATTAGTTCAATTCCAAACATGATAAGAATATATTGATCCCATAGAACATGATACTCCCCAACACTGAGAGTATTTCTCTAGCATAAGAATATGCCTCTAGATCGTACTCCCAATGGTGTATTGTCATCAATGCCTCAATCAAAAACTCTACCATCAGTCATATACAATTCATAGGTTTTTTTAGAAATATAATAATGAGAGGAAATATTATTAAATAATTCTCTACATAGCATATAATCTATAAGAATAGCACCTCTCATTATTGATGGATCATCCTCCCTATCGTCAAGGTTAGGCTGAATGGAATGTCATTTTCTAGACCCTCTTTTTTGTGATGAAGTATAAATTACCTAAACAGAACTCCCAAAATGATATAATATCCCATTCCTAGAATCACCTCTCCCACTACCTATACTACCTCATCCAGTAGAACTCCAATTTCCATACTAATATGGGGAAAAAGATAACCATCCCTAACTCGGGTTCCCTATAGCGCCTCTATCACTACCCTTATATCATGGTTTCATATGAAACATTTATTAATGTCCCATACTTCCATAAGATCATATCTCTACTAGTGGTCGGGGACAATATAGTGGTCTTGCCTACCACCCAAGTCATAGATAGCCTATGTAAATCCATGTGTGACTAACCTTTCCCCTTGAATACTCATTCTACTATCCCCAAGGCTAACATTATCGTCTTGATGATTCCTTATCTCAGAATATGGTCCACCTAATTGTAAAATAGTATAAATATTTTCATAACTAGAACCCTCTATCAGGTTCCCCTCATCTATGAGATCTTGATCCACCACCTTAGAAAAATTATTTAACTGAAATTGGATAACAAGACCCTAAATCTAACATTTAATTCTATCCTGTAAACACATAATTGTATCTCTCTTATACCCTTACAATGATGGATAAATGCAATGATATTCTATAATGTGACAATAATATTCCATCATAAAGATACTCCCTGGATTCAACCTTATGAAATCAGACTCTCTCTCATTCCATGGTATATCTAAATAAAATTTTCCCTGGAAATTCTCTAAAAGTACATTGAAAACATACCCTCATCTTGTCAAATCCGATTCTGAACGTCCCACCATAACATCATTGATCCCCATATCATATATGCCTCCCACATGACCCTCTTATCAGGATTAGTCTCTAAATGGTCAAGTATCATTAGATGATACTTAATCTAGAACTCTACTGCATCAGGTCCACCCTCTCTGGTAGTGGTCGGAGGGTGTTGTGACTAAAAATAAAGTGTAAGGATAGAAATACACTTAAAAACATTCTCGAGGTATCTTTACATAAATTTTTTGAAGTGAAAAAAATTATCTTCGAACTTCTACCCTTCTTCCACACTTAGCATTATTGGTTCTATGGGTTTCACTAATGGTGGAACATATCCATCCATATGCTACTATCATACTCTCAATAACTGTATTCAGGGAGGAAAATTTCTACAATGACAAACACATCCCTCGGTTCACAAAACACCATATTAAGATATTTCACTGGTGTGTTTTCCACATTAATCCATCAAAATTCCTCCCCCTTTTCCAAAAAATTTTCAAAACTGATGCACTATCACTGTGCTTAAACATCCTACATATATGTCATGGTTTACAAGGGTAAAACCATTCCCATGATCATGATTCTCATTAGACAGCAATTATTCAAATCTTACATCATTTTAGAATTTTCAGGATCACATTAGGCACCTTTTTCAATTCAATTCCACATTCATAGAAAAAAAATTATTTTTAGAAACAAACCCAAATACCAAGTTCCGATGCATTCCTATAATGATTCATGTCAAAAAAATGGTTGTGTTCTCAGAATGATGTATACATAGTCAAATCGTGGTCCATTCAGGGCCATGAGTCATATCTTAGAAAATCTCAACAAAAATTACAGATCCCAAATCAAGTGCATAACCCAATGTAAAGTAACATCCAAGAGTAATAGAAAATACAAATAACAATATCCTACCCAACGCACGTGTGTTTTCCATCTAACATGGATTAGATACTCCCATGTATAAGAACATAACCAAGGCATAATTATTTCTAGTATCATGTCTACCTTTCCAAAATTGTATGACAAAATAATATAATATAAAGCCCCATTGTTACCAATTTGTAACTTCCTGGCCCGGGTGTCACACACCGGTGACCCGATTTGTTCGATCACATGACCTCAGTGACGTCTTCCCATATTCAAAACACCAACGAGGGTATAATTAGGATCATGGGAAGAGTATACCCTTTTTATAATATTAAGACTACATCATAAATACATAATAAATAAACAACGTAAATATATCAACAACCATGTAATAAAAGTATCACAAGTTGGTGGAAAATAAAAATACAATATCAAAACTGAGAAGTACATATTCCATGTCCATGTACGTGCCACATTTTGAAATAAAAATACAAAATTAGTGACACTGAAAACTCCCCAGAGGGTCCCAAACCACTCTCGGTTCCCTCATACATGATACATCCCTAATAAGTCATCTAAATAGGGTCTTTTCCCTTATCATGTTCTACATACCTGATCACTACTCTTGTACAAAACATGAAGGCTGAGCAGGGTGTGAGTAGAACACAGTTGACCACCACTAACAATTTCTACAACAATATATAGTAAAGACTAGTCAATGAAATTATATAACTAATAAACAAAATAAATAATGCAAATATTTAACTGTTATTCAATTACTCATTATTAAACCACATATCGCTCAGGTTCCCAAGGACACCAATATATCCAATAATTTTCTTGGCCTATGCTGAAGTCAAAACAATCCCTGAGGGATATCTTATCTTAGACATCCATTGTTAATATTATTTATTTAAGTTAACATATGAATACCATATTTAACATTCCATTTCACAATAATATTTTTAATTCCATTTTTACCATTCAGAATTTCAATTCACACATGAATTCCATTATTACAATTCATCATTTCAATTCACCCCAAAATGACATTGTTATCATTCATCATTTGCATTCATACATGAATTACATTGTTACAATTCATAATTTAAATTCAAACACAAATTCCATTGTTACCATTAATCATTTCAATTCAGAAATGAATTCAATTATTATCATTCATCCATTCAATTCACACATATCACAATATCACACTAGTTAAATCACTAATTAGTTAATCAATTCCATAAACTGTGTATTCAGATCAATATTATTTAATTCTACATTTTATTATTAAGATCTCCTTCATTAATTAACTGAGAAATTAAATAATCATATCAATCAATTTCATAATCACTTCAATATACAGTAATTAATTTAACAATTAATTATTCCCATTTTCCAATTTTAATAAAAAATAATTAATTGAACATTTTATGGTTCAATTTCACTAATCTCAATCGCTTTGTAATTAATTAAATATTTTTTTATACCTAGACAATAAATATCATAATCTGGAAAATTATCATTATTTAATTAAAAATTAATCAATCATGTTCAATAATATATATTACTCCATAATTAATTAAATAACTAATTCTTTCAATTCTCAAACCTAATATTCCCAATCTGACAATTTCCCTCAATTAATTAATTCACTAAATAAATTAATTCATTATTGAATTCATTTTCTAATCATGTAATATAAATTATATAATAACACAAATATAATTGAAATCAATACTTTTATATGTGAAATATAGAAAACATTCCTCCAAATAGATGAATAACTCTTACTAAAAAATATCTCAAAATTCATGTGAATCAATCAAAAGTGGAACAAAGAATATGATCTAGATAAAAAACATAGACCAACAATTAAACGGACTAAGATATGAAAACCAATATCTAGATATAGGGAAAAAATGTATAAACATACCTCTTTTATCAAGGAAAAGTAGTTCAATAGAGAGAGATCTAAACCGGACAAAATCACATGGCATGGGAAGTAGCATATCACAATCTGCACTTTTATTCACCAATAACAAGGGTAGGGAGGTCAAGGGATGATTCCAAAAAACTCAATAATTTAATAAATGATTTATAACTAGTGGGGGATCATTTTTGGTTAATATGGGGGTTCATGTATAATAAAAACATAAATTTGTATTAATTAAGACCATGTGCACTATTAGTTGGGCTAAGGTTCAAGGTTTTCCAAACCGTGCTCCTTAACGTTGAGTCTCCTTAGGGGGTGGATCAATATTTCTCATAATAGGGAGGATGGTTTTAAAAACATTTTTCTAGTTATGGAAACCCTCTATGTCTAGGGTTGAATGGTTTCTAGGCCATGGTGCATGGTTTGGGAAAATTATGTGCCAAATATATAAAATCCCCCCTCCTTCAAAAATTATTACTTTTCAACCAAATGTACACCAAAGTAAAAACCCAAAACAAATGACTCATCGTAACTATAATGATTACCTACATCCTAGCAAAAAATATCTCCCAAAAAGTTTTGTATCTAAGACTAACAAATAAAAATTCAAATGAAATTCAAAATAACAATCACCCGGAAACGACAATTTTTAAATGAGTTATTAATTAATGGGTGTTAAAATGTTATAATAGGATAATATATGATATAATAATTATCTAAAATATTATTTTTTAGGGTTATAATAAATTTATATTATTTATAAATGATGTTACATTACATTTGAAGAATGTAGAACTTGAGTTAAGGGTTTCTCATTTACCCATTATACCCCTAAGACATATTCTATATTCACCACATTATTCATTAAAGTGGTTTATATAATACAACTTTAATATGATATATCATGAATAACATTATATTAAAGGTATTAAAATATTAATATTATGTTATTTAATTAGTTTGGATTATGATCAAATATTACCAAATATATAAGGTTTTATCTCACAATATCATTATTATTCAAGACTGATTATATTTATGTATCCACTAGGAGAATTATATAATCCTTATATATTAAAAACATTTATTTTCATATAAAATGATTATTTTTTAAAATTATATATTTCCATTTCATTTTCACTTTTTAGGTACTCATGATATCAAAATAATTTTTTTATGACAAACCAATTTTTTTAATAAGATGGTAATGTTATTATCTCATGTCCACATTTTTTGTTAAATATTTTTACAATTATAAATTTATTTTTAAACATATTTTTTCCCACATTTTAATTATTATAAAAAAATATATGGAAAATTCTTTTCCATTACTTAATGATTAAATTTTTAACTTTTTACCAAACATGTGATTAAAATTTTAGTTTTAACAGACTAAGCATGATCATTATTTCCAAACATTAGGACCACTGAATGATTTGAAGCATTATTTTATTGTTTTAATTATTCTTTTTAGAGATAAAATTTTCCATTATTTTTCAAAACTCTATTTATATTTATTAATAGATTTCAATGTGAAATGCGAATTATACTCAAAAAAATTTATAAACTTTTTATGGTATTTCTATTCATAATCAAAAATTACCCATTATTTTATATATGATATAATATGGATATAATTTAATGAAACCATCCTTATTATTTCTATGGAATGTTTTTGAATAGTGTTACTAGAAAAGTATTGGCATCTAGTATACTAGTTCTTAAAGATCAAACAACTTTCGATCATTAATACATGTTGATTATGTTTTATTGTTTATCCAGTATATAAGGAATTAATTATACATAGATGGACTATTATATTACCTTGATTCCTCAGATGATCTCATGAGAAAAAAATATTGGTTCTTTTGTTTATTCCTTACCCATTTATGTAATATATTCTGTCTTGAGGCCTCGATGGTATATTTTTTAATCCCAAAATTATGAATTACTTAGTTATGACATTAGTTTTAGATATTCATTTGATTACTTTACTATTTATCATCTACATTTATATGTTTTGAGATCACATTATTTTTTATATATATTTATTTTATCGTCATTTATTCTTACAAATATTATTCTTGATGGCCCTTTTATTGATTAAATTGAATGTGTTTTCAATTATTTTCATCATCATAGTTATTATATCTTATTTACTCATGGTTTATTCTGTTGTACATAACCCATAATAATAATTTTATAACTCCATTACTTTTTTCTTTTCCTTAGGATATGATGAAAAAATCATTGGATTATTTAATGGATTATTAATATTTAATTTCACTATATTTTATTTTTATGTTTTCAAATGTAATGTGAGATTCATATTTGTATCTAGTTTACTAAGAATACTGAACTATTTGGTCCTTTTCTATGTGATCTCTTGTATCTCATGATAATGTAATAATATAAATATTTCCTCTATTCTACTGGAGTTAGGGTTTTTATAATTGTTATCAATGAGAGTTTATTAGAAACCATATGAACTATATTTTTGTAAAAACATAGATTAAGGAACATAATCGTATGAAAAATAAATTAGGAAATCCCCCAAAGAAATTATGTTAACGTTTCAGATAAGGATGGATTAATATTTTTATATTCTATCATGGGTTAATAAGTCTATGGTTGATTATAATATTAATGTAACATATACCCCTTTAAAGGTTTGATGTGATAGAAGTTCCTTGGTGGAATTTTTTCATTTTAATATATGTTTAAGAAATATGTAACCCAATTTTATAAATTCTGTTTCAGTGAGAAAGATATTTAAGGAATGTTGATTTTATATTTTTTGTATATATGTTGAAAAACATAGATAAAATTTGGGTTTAATATGATATTTGATGAAATATTATTACTATCCAATTAAGGTTATTTTATTTTTTAAGAAATAAAATAAAATGTATAGAAAACTGTAGTACTTAAAAAGTGAGTTGATGATTAATTTTGTTTGATCTTAATCATATTATTGAGATGTTTATTGTAATTATATTAATATTTTTTTTAAAAAGGATATCACATAGGTCGGGTTACCACCCATTGCATCTAGAAATGTTATAGGGCTTGGACATACAACATAAAGGAAATAAGAGTGGAACTCATACCAATAGCCCATGTGATGTCCTTGTTAGTATGAATTTATTTTATTAAAAAATATGACTGATATGTATTATGATTATTTTTGAAATAATATTATTAGATTATATATTGTATTTTATTCATTTTTAAATTTTAAGGGGTTAATGGAAGAATGCTCTATTATGCTCCAAATAAGATTTTTAGTTGGAATATGACTTGATGTTAAGATAATTATGTTTTATTGGATAGTGGTATATTGTTAATTTTGATGGTTAATTGGTGATTCAATGACATGGGGATATTTTTTATGATATGTATTTTCGATATTTGTATTTTCGTTCATGTTTGTATTGAAATTTAATTCACAGTATTCTGTTGAATTTTACTACATTATAAGATTATATAGTGATTTATCATGGTGATTGATGAAATATTTTGGTTGCATCATTACATTAAAGCACATGTAATCATTATTGTTAAATTTTTTTTTTACTGTGAATAATTATTTGGGAAGAATAAAATTAAATTTTTGGAATGTAACATAAAATGTATGAGATAATCGTGGGGGTCATAACATTATTTAGTGGTGATTTTATTATGTTTAGATGTGATTTAGGGTTATTTACATATAGAATAATCTGAGTTGAACATTTAGAGGTATTGTGAGAATTTTCATATAAAATGTTTCAATTATTCATATAAAGGATTATTCATTTTTTATATAATATTACTTTGCCATAAAATGTTTTGTTTTTGTTAAAATTTAAATACATGATGAATAATTTGTTATACATTTTTGGAATATACGATCTGATATAATATTATTTTAGTACATTGGTTAGGAAAAACTCATATTTAATACTTAATATTTGGGTAAAGGATAAAATTGTGGTAGAAATTAATTTAATGATGATGTTTTACTTTTTTAATTTATTATATATCATTATGTTTTCAATATATGTTAATGTAATTATTTAATTCTTAGAAATTGATCCTGAAATAAAATAATTATGCTATAGAAGTTATCAATCAGTTTATAATTGTAATTGGATATTATATTTCTCCTTCATGTCCTTATTTTCATATCTTAAAAATCTTATCTTATTTAGAAACTATGTTTTTTAATCTAGATGACCATTGTATGTCCCATTCCCTCTTTTAAGAGGATTTTTTCTTAAAACATTTTATGAATTTTTTTTTCTGAAAATAAATTTTCTAATTTCAAATCATTTACTATTGGGAAAAAATAAAATTTAAAGGGAAAAAATAATTTAAGTGGGAAAATGTTTCACCCCTATTTTTCAAAATAACACATTATTCAATAGTGTATATAAAACATACGAATATTCTTAAACGAACCACAAAATACAATTATATGGTCACTCTAACCTTTTTATGGAATAAGTGGTTATGAATAGGGTTTCCCAAATTATGAAAAAAAGTATAAAGGTTTTGTATAATATATTTATTTATATTAAATAGATACATAATTTTAAGAAAAATCATTTTATACTTCTAAAATAAAATTTCTTCAAAACTAGTTTCATTTAATATTTTGTTTGTATGAATTAAAATAAATTTCAACCACTTTAAAAAAATATTTATAAAAAAATTTTAATCATCACACTAAAATTAAATTATGGTGAAATTTTGGGATTTTATTTGAAAAGATTTATTTTCTTCTGAATTTAAAAAATTACTTATTTTCATTAAAAATATATTTTAATTTCACCCATTTAAAAAGTGTCATTTTTTAAAAAAATATATTAAAACAAAAATAAGTTCTAATATATTATTAATAAAAATATGATATTCATTTTTATAAATTTTTGGGTTTTTATAAATACATTTTTATGTATAAAAAGGCATTTTTCTAAAAAATCTAATTTTTGTTATATTTTTTGTTTTAACTAAAATTAATTCCATCTACTACTAGAAATTTAATTTTGAAAAATGGAATCCGAATTTCAAATATAGAGGTCTAAATTTTTTAGATAGTTCCATTTTAGTTTTTTATTTTCAATAATAATCACGGAAATGTTTTATCTCCTTAGTAACCATAAAAAGGGTAAAATAGGGATAAAATCATGACATAATGACTCAAAATCAAGTAAAAACATTCCTTTATCCAATTTAATGGGTAAATTTCCTACATTTAAATCCAATTCACGTATATATGGGCACATGGTGAAATGTTACTATGATAATGACTATTATATAAATTTTAGAAAATAATAAATACAAAATGTCCCTCTATTGATTTAATAACTCTAAATTTCTATTATAATGATAAAAATATGGAATTTTTGGCCTGAAATGCTCATTTTAAATATAAAATAATTATTTTCATAATTATATTTTATTTATAATTTTTTATATTAAATTATTAAATTACGTTATTACACAATGCCAAAATAGTATTTATTTAATTAATTGAAAAATAAATTAATTATTTTCAAAACTCTAAAAGAAATATTTTGTGAGTTAGTTAAAGGTACCAATTCATTTTATTGATATATATGTCAATATTATCTATTTTATAGAATTACATGTTTTAATTTAATATTTTTTATAATTTCATTGAAGTAAAATTTGACGAATTGTGTCTAAAATGATATTATTAGAACTATATAAAAATTAATATTTTCTAAAATTATTTTTAAATCACAATAATATTCAAATAAAAACAATATGATATTATATTTTTATTAATATAATCCATTTTAATTTTTAATCCTTTTATTATCTTATAATTTAAATTATAACCCTTTAAGAGTAAAAGAAGTGTTACCATTATTAAGGTTAAACTAGGTTAACAAAAGGGTTAAACCAAAAGATAAGGTTTAAAGAACCACAAAATGTTTTAAAAAATTATTTTTAATATTATTTAAAGGAAAAAGTACCTTATCCTAGAATATATGGATATATTAATGAGTTTTCCTATTGAATTATTTTCTTATATTTTAATATTTTTCGAAATTCCTAGAGTCCCCTAACTTATAACAGGGCACCCCTACTTTATCTTATTTACACAACATTGAGTATTTTATATAAACCAAACACTACAAAGTTATATTCACAAAAACCTTTTACACATTATATAGGAGATTATATTCCCAAAATACCAACTGTAAAGTCCTCAAGAGGGCATCTAAGGGAGTTCTTTAAAAGAAGAGGTAACCAACTTAACCAACCACTTTCTTTTTAATGATTCATTTAACACCAATAAATGTGTTGTATTTATTATAAATTGATAACTTTAGAAACCACAATGTAATAATAAGTAATCATTATTTTGAAAATATCATTATCTATCATTTTTCACATTAAATGGTAAGTGAAATTAATGATCATGCATACGTACTGCTTACCACCTCCAGCTAGAGATACAATTAATTTTTCATAACCATATTTTATGGATGGGTATTATGAGTGGATTAATATTTAATATAATATTTATTATATAATTCATATAATTTAATTAAAATATCATATTTTTTTTCTTACCATCTAATCTATTGGAAACCAATAATGTCCCATATGTGTATGTGTAGACTACCACATCCACAATGTAATGTGATTTTTTTTCATTTCATATTTACCTCTATGAAAATAAATATTTGTTAAATTAATATACTTTATGTTTATTAAATAATTATTATTCTATGAAGGTGACTTATTTTTTTCATTTATTTTTTGTTCTGTTGAAAAGTGACCGTAGTGTCAATGTGTTTGTACGGCCTAATGTATCCATAGATAGTGCAATTAATTATCCTATCCCTAAATGTTTTGTTGGAAATTAATATGTTTATATTTAATATTTATTAAATTAAAATAATTATAAAAATTCTTGATATGATGTATCTATGATTAAATTATAATGGTAAGAACTAAAAAATAGAAATTATGATAAAAAGATACAGTTACCACTTAAAAAAATAGTTTTAATAATGATTTATTAATAAATGTGTATTTTGATGCTATAAGTGGATAATATATTATATATTACGTTTATAATTGATATTTATTATAATTAGAAAAATTATTATATAGGAGGTTATACTTTATTCAAAAGTGTATCTTGAGATAATATTTTCTCATATCACTTTTCCATCAATGAGAAATGTTATATTCCTTACTTTATTCATTTATGTGGTCTATAAAACCTATTTAAAATTATATATTATTATTTCCTTTATATTGATCAAATTTATAGATTCATTTTAATTTATTTATTTCATGTGGGATATGATTCAAATGTTACCCCAGCAGTAATGTTTTATTTCACAATCTCATCATAACAAAATATTGGTCATGTTTAAGTATCCACTAGAACAATTATATGATATTTCTATCTTAAGAATATATAATTTTTTGGAATATTTTTATTTATAAAATTATTTTTTCCCATTTCATTTTCATCTTTTAATTACTCATGATATAGAAAGAATATTTTTAGAGTAAACAAACATTGTTTTCTATCCGATCGGCAATAATTTTTTTCCATATAAATTTTTTCATTAAATTTTTTTATAAAAAATATTATCCTTCATCCAATTAATTCATGAAATAAATACCCACATTATAATTCTTGTAAAATTAATTAAAGTGAAACATCATTTTGTTTCCTAAAAGTGGTACTTTATTAATTTTTATGTAAAATTAGAAAGAATCTTTTCTTAATGTACTCCGCATGAACAAAATTTACTACCATCATGTCCACTCAATGCATTAAAGATTGATTTTATAATTTTCCTTTTTACATTAAAATAAAATGGTTTCCAAAATATGAGGTATATTTTTTTTATTTTTAGATAGTGATTTTAATTTAAAAAAATATATTTTGGTCCAATACATTTCTAGTGAAATTCTCATGGTATTAATATTTATCAATTAAAACAAAACATAATTTTACTTATTTTATATTGTGGATATGTTGTAATTACACAATCCTTGTTCATTCTATTAATGGATTATGATTAGTTTTTCTAGTAAAGTGTTTATATTCTCTATACCATTTATTTCTATATTGTATTTTATATCATTAAGCAATAATAATTATAGTGATAAAGTTTATTCAATATATGACAAAATTAATTAGAATTATAAATTCATTGGAATAACCCATTAGACACCCTAAATTCATTTTTTAGATTCTTGAGACAAACAAATTTGGGTATTTAGTCAATTCCTTACCCATTTGTGTAATATTTTTAGACATGATGCCTCAATGGTATTATTAGGATGTATATAAGTATGTATTCCACCATTTTGTGAGTATGTATTTATGTCTATTTGATTATATTAATAGTTATAATATTAATGGATACATATCATGATCATGTGATTAGTTATATATAATTATTTTACAAATATTTATTCCTTATATTTTATTCTTTATGCATATGTTATAGATTAAAGGGTGTGTTTTTTGTGTTATTTGCCATTCCAATTAATTTTTCCTTATTTTATCATGATAGGTTTTGATGTATGTAACCCTTACTGATCATTTGATCTCATATTTATTTTATTCCTTTACCGAAGATATGATGATGGAATCATTAAATGATTCCATGGATGTAGAATATTTACATTCACTATATTGTATTTTTGTATTTAAAAATGTAATTTGATATTAATGTATGTATCCAATTTAAAAAGACTACAAAAAAATTCACTCCTTTGGGATGAGGTCACTTATATCATATGAAAAACTAATATTGTCTACACTGGCTCTGGTCTGGTGGGATTATAGTATTTACAACCCTACTCTCCCTCCGAATGTGACATGGTATGTAGGAGAATCTATGTTGGTATGGATTAAGATATAGGGGGTGTGTGTGTATTGGTTTTAATGGAACTTGGTTTTATCATATCTGAGTGTGGTGAAATTAGGGGAATGAGGTTATGACACATATGTGTATTCAAGCTATAGTTTTTGTATTTATTATAGGTTTACTTGTATGTGGTGTGATAAGTGAGGGAATAATTCATGAGAAAGAAGTTGCAATGGATATTGGAATACATACTTTGTTATGATATGTGATTGGTATATGTGTTCAGGGGGTGTCAGATGGGATAATGATAATGATATGATATGGTTATCTTTGGGGTATGATGACTTATAAAAGGTATTATGTTGTATGACATAAAATGTTGGTACATTAGATAAACATATATAATGACTTATCATTATGTGTCACTTGGTGAGAAATACATGATGATAATGGGATATAATATGACTTATTTTGTTAAAGATTAAGTTTTTTCTCTTTTTTATTGGTTTCTAGTATGATTTATGAACATTTAAGAAAATTAGTCTTAGGGTGTTCCTATTATGTATACCTATATTGTCACACGTTAAATATATATATATAACTATTTTTCTTGTTTAAATAAGATTATTGGTTATTGTGTTTGTAATTATAAGATTGGGGCATTTCTCTAGAACTATTAGATTTCATTGCCATAATCTGACATTTGTTTCTGTATTTTATTTTTTTCTACTTTTATGAAATTAAATTAATGTATTTGGATTAATTTTCTATTATTTATTTTTTGAAATGGTTTTTAGATCTTTCTCTAATCATTAAAATATATATAATAAGGGTAATGGCTCCCATTTTTATAAATTTTATAACCTTGATGATAGACATAATCCCTAGGCCTACTAAAGCTTATGAATGATGGTAATCACTAAGGGTAATCATTATATTTATTATTGTCTTCAAAGGTGTACCACTGAATGGGGGGTCATGATATATATCTCCAATAAATGTATACATGATTGAAATAATAATAAAAACATTTCTTTCATGGAATTTAAATGAGTGGGATTTAAAATTTAAATTAAAAGGTATTATTTCTCATAAAAGGAGGGATATTTTATATATATTTGTTTTTAATGTATATTATTTTGTATTTAAATGGATTAGGGATTTTTAAAAAGTCTAGAATAGTCATTTAGATAAACCTTTTGGAATTAAAGTGATTTTGGGTGAAATTGTGTAGAATATATAAGACTAAATATAGGGTTTGGGGGTAACACATAAATAGTTTTCTGTTTTTTATACCATTCACAATAATAATGATACCCCCTATGGGAGTCAGATCCTTCACATAGTTAACCAAATGATTTTAAAAACGTCTTTGTTAATTTAATGTTGTGATTGTTTTCTACTAATATAATTTATATATATCCATTACTAATTTCATATTCTATTTTTATTTCCCTTGATCCACATAGACATACCCTACCCTCTCCTTTGGAACCACGAGGTATATCACCTTAAAATAGTTATTTGAAATCTAAGACTCAAACCAAGGACAACAACTTGGTATCAATCTTTTTTTGTGATTTCTAGAGTGTAAAATATAATGTCTAGGGATAAAAAAAATAAAAAAATTTCCCTCAAATTGAAATTTCGTAAAATATATGTTATTTTGTTTCCAATAAAACATAAATTTAAAATTAAAATAACCTTATATAAAATGGAATGAAAAAAGATATAAACAAAAATAGACCAAATCTATACATGATAGAATAATGAACAGTCAAAAATGACACCTAACAATCATAGATAGTCCCAAATCTTCCACTAACATGTTTCTAAACACTAACACATCACCCTTATAGATAAAATTAGATTTTAAAATATCAATGAATAATGAATCCTACTAATTTATTATATCATAATATATACATATATATCAAGGTAGGCATTTGTGGGTGATTAAAATATGACCACATTACAATTCAAAAAATTACTCCCATGTGTTCTAAAAACATATCTATTAAAACATTAATAACTTATTTTAATTTTAGTGTACTTTATTATAAATAAAAAATCCTAATTTTATAAAAAAACATTCTCATAATAAAAACACATTTTCAATAGATAATAAAATAATTTAAAATAATATTTTATCATCATTCTTTTCCAATATAATACTAAAAACATTTATCAAAATCATAATTTATAATCATCATATTAATTTCATTAAAGTGTAAAAATGATAATGGTAATTTTATTAATAATAACAATATATCTGTATTCACTAGTAATTTTGGATTCATCCACAATGGATATACCTATGTCCTTGTATTAACCTTCATAGTTTTCCAATATATGTCATAGTCATTCCATACACTATTAATATCGGATCATTTATATACATCCATCATAAAATTCATCTAGGGTTTCTAGAAAAATTACTTATTACACATATTTTAATTATAATTTTATTTTAAAAAAAATTATATCTGTAGAATATATTTTTGAGTCAAATCTTGATTTAACAACCAAGTGATCCCTTTTCTATTGATATTTCATCCTTTATGATGTTTCTAAATAATTATTTTTCATAATATAAATCCCATTGTTCTCAAAATAAAGATTCTAAAAGTAAAATCCGATTATTTTTCAAATAAATAATATTCCAAACCAATTCCCAATATTTAAAAAATATGGATTTACCAAATATATTTTATTTTATAATTACTTTATAAAAAATGATATATATACCAACTAATCATAAGTATACTAACTTATAAAATTAATTATCACAAACACCGTAGTATATGATTAAATATGTCATTGAAATGAATTCAAGAAATCATAAATATATAGATTTTATTATATTGTTCCCAATCTTATTTATACATTCCTATCATTACATTTTCCAATTTGAATTAAATAATCCAAATTATTCAATAGAAAAGTCCCATGATTGAGTTTATAAGAGAGGGATATAGAAGAGATAGAAATAGATATATCAATTAATATAATAGATCTAATATATCTTACCATCAATCTGTGTTCAATATATGCAAAATAATGAGATATTCATTTTTATATGGATAAAAACCATAAAAATCTCTCTAAAAAGGACTATGTGTTTGTAAAAATTGGTTTGATAATTTAATATGGGTCAACATAGGAAACAAGTGTATTTTAAAATGAAATACATATTATTTTTTGGATTCATGGTTATTTTTTATAATTTGTAACTATGTTCTTAATCATGTGAGGCCATTTTCACTTTAAATAATACATGTCAGGTTAGACCACAATATTATAAGAAAACATGCCCTGTAATCTGGGATTCTATACTAAACATATCCTATTTTATTAGTCAATGTGGATATCTAATTTTTCACTTAATAATTTATGGTTACAATATACAAAACATCCCATATAATTAATCTAAACTATTAGTTAACTATTTTCATAATTTCTTATCCATAAAAAACTACTAAAAAATTCATATTTTCATGTAAGAAATAATTAAGACTAAAATATCAAATTAATTCTATAATTAATGTGTTACAAATTGTCATGATATTGAATGTAGTAAGAAATTATTCTCTTCCTATTTATCTATCACTCCCTTGTTCTTGATTTCCTTAAAGTATCTAGATATTTTTCAAATATTTTTAAAATCATGAAGAAACTCACCAAGTTAATATGTATACTTCTTGGGATTTAATGGTGTTATTATTGTAATTTTTTTACACACCATTTGTATTATATTGATCATATTTAAGTTTTAGAATGATTATTAACTTGGTTTATTTTAAATTTATTATCCTATGGGATTATGATATTTATTAAATAAAGATATTGGTCTTGGGAGTATTGCTTCTACCTTGGTCTAGTCGGAATACATGTGAATGATTTTGTAATATGATTTTTATTTGTCTCTATTTATCTCATTATGTATTCTTTATGAATTAATGGTTAATGTAATTTCTTTTCTACATAATTTTATTCATTATCATAGTCACCATAATAATTATCATCATTATTCTCTTGGACTCATAGATCCTAGAATTGATTGAAAATAGAATTTTATAAAATCAGATAGAACTCATTAAATTTTTTAATTTATTTGTGTTTTGTTTATATGGGGTAAATAGTGTTTTTATTTTAAAAATAATTGATGATTTTTAATTGATCAAATTTATAGTTTATGTTTTTTTAATTTCCATATCATGGTTTGTTATAAATTATTTATAAAAAAACACATAATATTTAAATATTTTAAAGAAATATTGATATCTTTTTAAAAAGGGGTTTTCTTAAATATAAAGCGTCATTGATTTAATGTTATATTATATATTTAAATTTTAGAAATTATTTTTTTATTAAAATTATAAATCCTTGTTCATTTGAAATTTTTTTTTAAAAACTAGATTTTGGAATTTTAATTGATAAGGGATTCCATATTAAAAAAAATACTTTTCAAATTAAATGATGATATTTTTATTCGTTTATTTTTAAAAAAATTAAATTACAATTTATAATTTATATCTATTTGGTATTATTTAATTTTAACTAGATTAATCACAAATGGGTATTTTTATTAATTGATTTGGTACATGTTCACTTTTTCTAAGACCATGGTGATGGGTTAGTAAATTTTTGTTGCTAATATCTCTTATTAACATTTTAATTCATAATTTTATTTATTTCATTGATTGAGGTGGTAAAGGAACGTAGAGTTGGTGGTTAAAAATTATATAAACACTTTAATGTTATTTTAATGATAAATTAGTAAAAATAAATGGATTGATTCATTTGGTGACTATAGGTAATTTATATTAATAATAACATTTTTAATGAGAATTTTGGGTATAGGGGTATGATTTTTTTATAAGTAGATAATTACTTTAAAAACATGAATCATATTTCTCTTGGTAAAATAACATTAAATAATATATTGTTGTGATACAAATCCTGGAATAATTTTAGATTTATTTGATAGAGAATAATCAAGTATTTTCGATAATTGTTTATAATATAAGGGTGTCATGGGAGTTTTAAAGGATAATCATAAAAATAAAGTGTTATCAAAAATATGTTGGAAGATTTAATGATAGATGAATTATTAATAAAGCATTCATAATATTTTTTATCTTTATGACTATAGGCTTATATTTTTTCCACATTATTGGTAAACTGTATTTTTAAATCACGAAACACTATTTTTTAATCCTCAGCTTTAAGGAGCTAGATCTTTGGCCTTCAAATGGGTTTAAATTATTATTTTAAAAATTAATTTCATTTCCTTTGTTTACAAAAGATCCTAAGATGTATTAGTATATAATAGTGGTTCTACATTTATTTTAAAGGTAGCTCATTACTTTTTCGTGAATGATTTGACAATATTTAATTTCAATTTTTTATTTTTTATTATCTTTTTGACAATGATATATATGAGAACAAGATAAACCTATAAAAAAATGAAATGAGAATTTTCTCATTAATAACAATATTTATCATATTCCATCCAATTATATTTTATTAATAATAAATATTTACTTTCACTTATTGATTTATAATTTTTTATGATGAGGGAGGGTTAGGGGAGACTGATTTTCATTTGAATGGAATTTATTTTAATCCTAATTAATTATGGGAGTATATATTGTATATCATTATAGGTGATGGATAAAATATATGATAGTGAATTTATTTCATCTTATGGATGTTGAACTGGATAAACTTCTAAAATTTTGTCCATTATGAGTTAGAAACTCAAGTTTGGGTTTTGATATAAGATCATTCACTCTAATGACTATGATTTGATAATATTATTACTTGTTATCCAATTACACTAATTTTTGTTAAGGTATTGGATGACTGGTCTATTTTTGTCTGTGAAATTGATTAGTGATTTATAATTATTGTGATCATGTTGAATATTTTGGTGGATTAAACAACATTGATTATAATTTATATTTATTACTAAATTATTACTGATATTACATTTTTTATATTTATTTATATCTCTGATAGGTAGTAATGAACCCTTTGGAATCTATCACTATGAGTGGGTTAATTATGTAATATAGTTATGTGATTTTAATGAAACTATATTTAATTTACTGTGTAATTTCGTTAATATTTTTGTGTTTATATTTATTACGTTGGGGCATGGAGTCATTTAGTGTTCTTCTTTTCAAACATCATTTTTTATAAGGTTATTATTATTATTATATAGTTTATTTACTTGTTCATCCTGATAGTTTTATTCTAATTTTTTTTAGAGTCTCTCATCTAAAATCATAAATGTGAATCCATATTTATCCATTATCATTAACAAATGATTATATAAGAGAAATATAATTGTTTTGGAGGACTCAAACATTGTCAATCTCTATGTTAGGATTTTTATATTCGTTAAATGAAATTTTTTTTAAAAAAAATTATATAAATTATTATTTATGGAATATATTACTTATGGCATACTGTTTCTTGCGGGCATGAGCATATTTTTGGTTTTTTTGAGCTCGTTCATGGTAAAATTTTTAATTTAAGTTATATATTAGTTGTACGAACAAGAACAATTATAAATTATCATGTAATATGGCTGATGGGACATTATGTATAAATAATTCATTTTTATGGTTACTTTATTATTTTATGTACCATATTTTACGGTTTATAACTATAAAAAAATTAATTTCCCATAACGATGACATTTTTAAATAAAGAATGGTCATGAAAAAATTTAGGAATTTAGTATTGACATAGATTGGCCTAATATGTGAGGAAATAGTCTTCCCATAAGTTTATTCATTACCTATACACTAAATGGAATCCTATGGATGCATAGAGGTGAGATTAATTCCTTGTGATAATCCAAATTTTATCCAAAATAACAAGGGTTTTGGCATTAAAAATTGGTTTCAATGTGTTCTTATTAGTAAACTAATTTTGATGGAGGATGAAATTGGTTGTAGGAACCTAGGAGGAAATTGTGTTATTGTATGTCTATTGTGAGCATAATTTTTTACTATGATATAATTGGATGACCTATATTTCAAATAGGTACTCCAGTATGTGTGAGTTGTTGTCTTAAAATCGAAATGTATAGGGATAAATGACTTCTGAATTTAACTTTTTCCTTAATGTAGAGTCGTGTTATAGATTTGAAAATGTATTATATTAGTGTAATGTGTAAGGATATATAGATTTTAAACATTTTTTATTATTATTATTTTACTAGTAATGGGAAATAATTTGATGATTCTGGACCTTTTAAAAGTATCAAACTGAAAAAAAAAATTATTATAGTAAAAGTAAATACTCATTATATGGTGTAATGTTGATAAAAAATCTTATTCTATTTTTTCATGAATGTATGGATGGAATAAGAAATATTATAATTTATAATGTGATTCAATTTATCTTGTTTTTATGTTTTAAAAAAATTGAAAATTCCATATATATATTTTAAGTTATTAAATTGTTTTTTAAATCTGTCTTGGTATTAAATTTCCATGGGTTTATGTTTTGATAAAAAAAACCCTCAGTATGTATAGATTTTTTTACAACACGACTTAGAATTGTTTTGGGGTGTGATAAAATATAAGGACACGGCCTTAAAACATTACATAATCATGAATTAAATGATTAATTCACATAGAGGATCTTTTCAGGTTTAGAATTTTAGAGAATTAGGACATAACAATTACAACTCCAAAAGCTTACAAAGTAGACACTTCTACTAAGTTTCAATTAAATAAATACTCTTAAAATGAAACATGTATACTTCCATGTTATAGATATCATGTCATTCCTTGATCCCATCCATGACCCTATTCATCCTTAATCCCTGTGGAAAACATTTCAAAAACATGGGATGAGCATAAAAAGCACAGTAAAGGATACACAAAGAAGGAAAACCGTTAGTTTTTCAAAACAACAAGTAAATCATGAATACTTTATCAAATTAATACTTTTCACCTTTATGAAGTAGTAAATACTCTTCACAGAATAAAAGATCAGTACTTATCCGTTGTAACCAAAATATTACCATAAACCCATATAAATAACACATAACATTTAAATGTAACTTGGGACATTAACATACTTAAATGGAATAACCATACGGTCGACTTCCACACATATTACTACATGGAATAACCATACGGCCGACTTTCATACCCAATGCCTTGGTGGTTATAACGTAACCACCCATCCTGGTATTCACGGCACCACCCATCATATGTTTATCACGTAACCACCCGTCAAATGTCCAAGTACCATTATAAAATCATAACACATAAAACAATTATAAAGGAAACAAAACATTTCCACATTTCAATCACAATATATCACTTAAATATATTGACATAACAAATCCATTATAAAAACCATTTTCAATGCCATAATACATAAAAGATTATATGGTATTTATTTACTTTTAAAAACATTATGACTTGTTGAGGAATCCAAGGATCAAATAATAATCATGGTGGCATAAAGGTCGTTGTCACCGCGTACGTTAAAAAGAAACATACTTTGTGTCATTTGGTAAAATGCTTCATACCAAAAAGATTCATTTTTAATAAAACTAAAATTAAAAGGGGTTTATACACCATATAAAAGAAAGTTGTTTATAAAACAAAATATGCCTCAATGAAAGGATATTGAGACGAATTCCCATACAAAGACAGTATCCATAGATTAAAGACAAATCAATTACATAATTTATGTGTGAAAAATATAAATACACCCAATATAAGTGGATATTATGTTTAAAACAATCAGATTCATTCCCAAATATTCCTAGAATGACATATTCAAGGAGTACATGTTTAACCCAAAGGATTGAAATTGAGTTAAGAAGTTCCCTTGCAAGAATTCGACAGCCTAACGACGTCACTTTAAAATTCATAAAAAGAGTTGATGAAAGAAAAAATGGTATCTCATCACTTGGACCTAAAATTTACATCAATAAGGATATAGAAGAACCTATCCCAACATAAGAAGATGTAAATTAAAATTCATAACATAAAGAAGTCTTTTTAAAAAGAGGAGGGTGAAAGGTTCCCATACCGACTTGGGTAACTTTTGAAATGTACAGCCCGTGAAAGAAGGACTATAAAAAATTGATGTAAATACTCATAAAAGAAATTATATTACACAAAGAGTAGAATAATGGGAATTACATACACCAATCAAAGGAAATGGTGGCAAATGTTGAATAAATCTCACGAGAATAAAACTGAGATGAAAAATCCCTTATGAAAACTCGGCAGCCTAACAGCGCCACATAAAAAGTCCAAAAATGGATTTATGATATCAAATAGGGTCTCTCATAATATGAACATAAATAGTAAATAATAAGGAATATAAAATAACATTCCCAAACATAAGAAATATGAGCTTAAAAATGACATAAAAGAGAGTACTTAAAAATGAAGAGATAGGTAGGATCCCTTACATTGTGTCCGACTTGACTCGATCGTTCTTTAATCTCTTGAATAATAAACTAGAGTTAATTTATAATTTATTAAGAAAATTTTTTATGTTCATTATTCCTTTTATATCATTTATTACCATTTTATGAATATTTTGTAATTATTTAAGTTAATAAAAGTCGTTTTGTCGATCATTGGTACTTGAGTCAAAAATAAACTTCTTATAATTAAAAGTTGTTCATGTGGTAAAATATCCATTATATTCAGAATTATATACATTATTTAGATATCATATATATCATATATTTCCAGTATATACATGCATTTATAATAATACATAACATTTAGAGGTAAGAAATGAAATGCACCGTTCATGGAGACGGTAAGCCGTACGTACGCATTAAGGCTACATTCATTTCTATTTCATATTTAATGTAATGTAATCATAATTATATAGAGGTATATTATAATTACAGTATAATATCACATATAATATCATTAAATCCATCCTTTATATCTCCCACATATGGAATTAACGAATCAAATAATTTTGAGGGGGCGGTAGTCCGCACTTCCTGAAATTAAGATATTGCATTTACCCATAATGAAAACCATAAAGGTATGCCATAAATGAAAAATACATAAGCATAAGGAAAATATACACATAATATATATCATATATAAATATAGTGACATCCTAATAGCCACCATGAAAGGTTTTAAAAGAAGATTGGACAATCATCGTTTCGGGAGGCAGAAATTCACCATCCAGAGAAACAATATGTTCTTTAACCATTAGACGATGGTGTGTGTAAGTGTAGCTCAATTCCATAACATTAAAACATAATAGTATATTGAATATACTGGTTCTGTTACAAAAGAAAGGGATAAAAATATTTTAGGGGGTTGGAGAAGCAAAATAAAACAAAAGAACACAAGTGAAGACATTACCTTTAAATCGGATAGCTTTTTTTGATTTTAGCTCAAAGGCTTCCATGGAAATAAATCTTTCCAAATTGATGCTTCTAGGAGTAAAATAGGGATGTGGGGAGACAATATGTCTAGATTTTGGAAGATGAAATGGCTTCAGATGTGTGGTTAAAGAGGTAGAGGTGGGGGTCTTTTATTAGAGGGAGGAGGGGCACTCTTGGAAAGTATTGAAAAGTTACTTTATTATAAAATGATTTTTGGATATCAAAGGTCCCACAATTACATATTTAGAGGATAAGGTGATAAGGGTTATAAATCCACCCATACAACAAGTTTTTGACAAGTGTATGTCTTAGATTTTACCTTATCTTCTCATTTTATTTAAATCGTTCATTAATGAGGTAATAACTACATCATCATAGTGTCATAAATTAATTTATTTATTTGATTTATATAAATTATTAAACAAATATCATGATGTAGGAAATATTTTTATATTTTTAATGAATATTTATCATCAAAAATATGCCTTGTATAACCCCTTGTAAAAATTATTTTAGTAAAACAATACATGTTTGTGACATTTTTATTTTATCTTTAAATAAAAAGTAATTAATGTCATTTTCCTACCAAAGTGGATCCATGGGGTCCCCAAGTTTACCCATGGATTTTATTGGTTTTCCATGACACATAAAATAAGGTTAGTACATGTGTCATGGTAATTTAATATTTATATAACATTACTTCTACCTTAAATTACACAAATTACCTCTAATCGCGATTAATAAAACATAAAAGTTACTATTCACCAAAAAATATTTTCTTCCCATTGAACCAAATTTTACATCATAATGACTAGAATAAATGTTGGATTTTTGAAATTCAAATCCCAGAGGTGGTAAAATTTCATTTAAATGAAAAATCATTTTTTTAAACTACCACTTTGTGGTTTCACTATTCATCAAAAATTGAAGTTTTTCAGAAAAATACCAAAAATTCACCCTAAGATATATTTGATATTCCAAATTCAAAAATGATGTCTATTTTAAAAAATTAAAAACATATAATATGAATTAATCAGTTTAATAATTAATTCCCATTGTCAAAACAAATAGTGTGTTTTTAAGAAATAAAATATATCAAAAGTTTGACACTAGTTTAAGTCCAATTTCAAAGTGAAATTAATTCCAAAGACCACCATTGGATTAAATGGTAAAAATATATTCTAATTGAACTTTAAAACCAATTCAAAATATGATCTAATCATATTAATAAATTATATTAAAAAGAGGATTTGAATTAAAACACAACATTTATCACTTATTCAATAAAAATGAACTTTATCGGAAAAAAAACAAAAACATACACAGAGTAAATTTTGATGTCCCGATTCTAAATAAGGATTTTATTTGGTCTAATATAACATATAAAATTTTCAAAAAGTGGATTTAAAAAGGGTTCACCGCAAAAAGTCAGTAAATCGACCTTTTAAAGAATATTAGAATATTTATCCTTAAAATTGGATTCATTCTCATTTTAATCCTCTATCCTTTATTGTAAAAAGAAAAAATATTTGACAGACGTATATAATAATTTTTTAGTTTGTTCTGTTCATTCCACCATTACAATGGCTAGGTGTTAACTACCATTTAAAAATAATATTATTTTATTATTAGTGTGTAATGTAAGATTTCAAAGAAAATCATTGTTGCGTATTGGGTACGCCATCAAGCATAGCGTTCCCTTTAAAGTAATATTAATATTTTATTCACAAATATTAATAAATATGAAAAAGTAATATTCTTTATTTACCTGGGATGTTACATCCTTCCCCCTTTTGGGAATTGCATCCTCACAATTTTAAAATTAGTCTTGGAAACTTCTTTGAAAGCCCCACATCGGAAAAGAAGTAAATTAAACTGTCACTTTAAAAGAAAGAAAGGCAAGTACAAAGGTCACCTGAGTTTACCCATACTAGGATTCCATGTAGAAAAACATGGACATGGAAGAGAAAACAAATGGTTATGTTCTGTTGGAGATTGATAGAAAACATGATTAGGAGAAAGTTAACCACAAGAAAATCACAAACTTGTGATGGGATAAATGGTATTTGATTCCCTAGTAGGAAAAGTTAACGGACAACATTTTGGTTTTAAGTTACTTTTCCTTGAGTAATTTATTTATGAGATTAGTTAAATCCTAAGGAATCACACTTACTTGTCATGTAGACTTTCATCTCATACTAGATTTCTTATACAAACCCATATTTTCTCCAAAAGAGTAGTATTTAGGATGACTTGTTCACATTAAGAGTGCTATAATAAATTTCTAGAGAATCACCTAATCCATAAATGAGAACTATATATTTTCCATGTCTTTAGACCCTTACCAAAACCAAAATTTTTTAGAACAAGATCAGATAATCCACATAAGGATAGTCCTTTATAAAAACAAAATCTATTCTTAATCTCCAAAATTTTTCCAACAAAACCCAAAGTTCACCGAAGACCATTCGATAACCAGTTTGTCCATGAAATTCTTAAAAGATAACCAAAATAAGATTAAAAACCAAATATTTGAAGGATTTAATCACATATTCATCCAAGGTACAAATTAACATTTATCTCCAAATAATATTTGTTTCTCTTAAAGTCTTATATTGAAAAGTAATTAACCTAATCATATATCATCAATGATAGGTCAATATTTTCCTAGATAAACCAAAATCAACTTATTCTTGATTCATAAAATTATATAACTAAAAAGAATTTGTCATACTAACCAGGGAATTCATGTAGTCCAGTGGTATGCAATAAATACATGTCGCACTTTGGTTGTGGGTTTGATTCCGACAACTTTTTCTGACGTGATGGTTTGTCACACTGTCTGCATGTTGTCCTTTTTCCAAAATTATTTAATCCTTAAAACATTCCCTAAAAAGAGATAAAATCTTCAAAAATAACCATAACATAATTTAACCTCAATTTTACCTCATTCATTTCATCTTCCATCATAACATATAGTAACACATAATTACCTCAAAAGTAAAGATCATATAAACCCAAATGGTTCTTTATAACTATGTCAAAAAAAGAACAAATAACTATTACTTGAATAATATTTTCATATATCAAACATCAGGGTTACACATACTATAAAAAGTCTTTTAATGTTACCCCATCATCAAAAGATACTTAATACTTTTAAGAATATCACCATACTACAATCTATCATAACTCTTGAATCCATTATATGTTGACATCTTACTCATTCAACATTTTTCATGATCCATTAACCATTTATTTCCAAATTATTCTGAAATAATTCTTTCCTAAAAACAAAATCATGAATCATATCCTAAGATTCCAAAATAGAAAAACATATGTTATGAAATAATCTATACCTTTGATTCTTCATTGTCAGTTTCTTCATCCTCAGTCAGAATGGCATTAGGTATTGGTAAATAAATATTTGTATGATCTTGGTGATCCAATTCCCAAAACATCTTCTTTGGACATGTGTTTGCAGAATGACAATGCACACCACATTTAAAACATTCAAGTGATCCCTCAGAAAGAACTTCTTTCCCTTTCCTTGAGTCAACAGGATGCTTCCTTTTTCCATGGAAGGTTCTTACTTTATGACCTTCATTTCCACATCTATTGCATCTTTCTGTCCCTTTGAAACATTTTCCTAGGTGTTTCTTTCCACATCATTTATACATAGGTTTTTGAACAAACTTACCATTATGATTATTACCTGAAATTCTGTAGGGATTTGTTTCTCTAATATATGTTGCCTTATAAAAATCACCAAGGTTTAGGTGGTCAATCATGACTCCAAATAGTTAGTTGAGGATAAACACAAGATTTCTCATTGGAGCTCCCATATCATTCAGTTTCTCGCTCAGAAAATTGTCACAGTTTCCTTCACATCCACTGTTACTTTAGTGCCTGCTAGTTCTCGCCATTTACTAAAACCAAAAAGGTTTGTGTGATCATATCAGTAAAATCATCATATAATAATGAGGAATATAAACACTAAGATATAGTTATCCAAGTTATCCAAAACTTATTCTATCTTTCAAAAAAACAAGGACTCCATCTAAAATACTACCCATTGTGGTTATACACAACTTTCCACTTATGCTTAAAAACACTCTAACGTCTAAATTTATCTAAACCGACCTTTGATAACAACTATAAGGACCCTTCCTTAAAAAATTACATAATCATGAATTAAATGAATAATTCACATAGAGGATCTTTTCAGGTTTATAATTTTAGAGAATTAAGACATAACTATTATATCCCCAAAAGCTTACAAAGTAGACACTTCTACTAAGTTTCCATAAAATAAAAACTCTTAATAATAAACATGTCTAGGTCCATGTTCTAGATATCATGTCATTCCTTGATCCCATCCTTGACCCTATTCATCTTTACGCCCTGTGGAAAACATTTCAAAAACATGGGATGAGCATAAAAAGCCCAGTAAAGGATACGCAAAAAAAGAAAAACTGTTTTTTTTTTCAAAACAACATGTAAACCATGAATTATTTATCAAAGTCATAATTTTCACCTTTATGAATTAGTAAATACTCTTCACTGAATGAAAGATCATGACTTATCCTTTGTTACCAAAAGATTACCATAAACCCATATAATGGACACATAACATATAAAGGTAACGTGGGACATCAACATACTTAAATTGAATAACCATACGGTTGACTTCCACACATATCACTACATGGAATAGCCATACAACCAACTTCCATACCCAATGAATTGGAGGTTATAAAATAACCACCCATCCTAGTATTCAAGGCACCACATTCCATATGGTTTATCTTATAACCACCCTTCAAATGTCCAGGTACCATTATAAAATCATAACACATAAAACAATTATAAAGGAAAGAAAACATTTCCACATTTCAATGACAATATATTAATTAAATATATTCACATAAAAAATCCATTATAAAAACCATTCTCAATTCAATAATACATAAAAGAGAATATGGTATTTATTTACTTTTAAAAACATTACAGCTTGTTGAGGAAGCAAAGGATCAAATAATACTCGCGGTGGCGAAAAGGTCGTTGTCACCGTGTATATTAAAAAGAAACATACTTTTTTCCATTTAGTAAAACTCATCGTATAGAAAAGATTCCTTTGGAATAAAAGTAAAAGTCAAAGGGTTTTATACACCGTATAAAAGAAAGTTGTGTATAAAACAAAATATGCCTCAATGAAAGGAGATTGAGACTATGTCCCATACAAAGACAGTATCCTTAGATTAAGGATAAATCAATTACATAATTTATGTGTGAAAAATATAAATACACCCAATATAAGTGGATATTAAGTGTAAAAAATCAGATTCATTCACACATATTCATAGCATGACATATTCAAGGAGTACATTTTCAACCTAAAGGATTGAAATTGAGTTAAGATGTTCCCTTGCAAGAATTTGATAGCCTAACAGTGTCACTTTAAAATTCATAAAATTAGTTTATGAGAGAGAAAATGGTATCTCATCACTTAGACATATAATTTACATCAATAAAGATATATAAGAACACATCCCAACATAACAATATGTAAATTAAAATACATAACATAAATAAGTCTTTTTAAAAAGAGTAGGGTGAAAGGTTCCCTTACCGACTTGGGTAACTTTCGAAACGTACAGCCCGTGAAAGAAGGACTATAAAACATTGATGTAAATACTCATAAATGAAACTATATTACAAAAAGATTAGAATAATGGGATGTACATACACCTTTCAAAGTAAATGGTGTCAAATGTGGCATAAATCTCATGGTAATAAAACTGAGATGAAAAATCCCTTACGAAAACGCGGCAGCCTAATGGCGCCACATAAAACTTCCAAAAATGGATTTATGAGATCAAATTGGGTATCTCATAATATGAACATAAAAATTAAATAATGAGGAATATAAAACAACATTCCCAATCATAATAAAGATGAGCTTAAAAAAGGACATAAAAGAGAGTACTTAAAAAGAAGAGAGAGGTAGGATCCCTTACCCCGTGTCCGACTTGACTCGATCGTTCATTAATCTCCTGAATAATAAACTAGAGTAAATTTATACTTTCTTAAGAAACTTTTTTGAGTTCATTATTCCTTTTATATCATTTATTACCATTTTATGAACATTATGTAATTATTTAAGTTAATAACGTTCGTTTTGTCGATCATTGGTACTTCAGTCAAAAATAAAATTCTTATAATTACAAGTTGTTCATGTGGTAAAATATAAATTATATTCAGAATTATATTCATTATGTAGATATAATATATATGATATATATCAAGTATATACATGCATTTATAATATTACATAACTTTTAGAGGTAAGAAATGAAATGCACCGTTCATGGAGACGGTAAGCCGTACGTACGCATGAACACTACATTCATTTCTATTTCATATTTAATGTAATTAAATCATAATTATATGGATTTATATTATAATTCCTGTATAATATCATATTTAATATCATTAACTCCATCCTTTATACGTCCCACATATGTCATTAACGAATCAAATCACTTTGAGGGGGCGGTAGTCCGCACTTCCTAAAATGAAGATATCGTGTTTACCCATAATGGAAACCATAAAGGTATTCCATAAATGAAAAATACAGAAGGATAAGAAAAATATAAACATAATATATATCATATATAAATATAGTGACATCTTAATGGCCACCATGAATGGTGCGAAAATAAGATTGAACAATCATCATTTCATGAGGCAGAAATTCACCATCCACAGAAACAGTGTGTTCTTTAACCATTAGACGAAGGTATGTGTAAGTGTAGCTCGAATAATTCACATAACAACATCCTATTATATTGAAGATACTGTTTCAGTTACAAAATAAAGGGTGTTTTGGGGTTTGGAGAAGCAAAATAAAACAAAAGAACACAAGTGAAGACATTACCTCTAAATTGGATAACTCTTTTTGATTTGAGATCAAAGGCTTCCATGGAAAGACTTATGCACAAAGTGAGGCTTCTAGGAGTAATAGAGATATGTGGGGATACAATATGAGAAGTGGTTGGACAAGAAAAGGGCTTGAGAGGTGTGGTTAAAGAGTTAGAGGTGGGGGCCTTTTATAGGATGGGGGAGGGGAACTCTTGGAATGTCTTGAAAAGATACTTTATTATAAAACTATTTTCAGACATCAAAGGACCCAAAATTTTTTATTTAGAGGTTAATTTGATAAGGGTTCTAAATCCACCCATAAAATAGGTTTTTTACAAGTGTAAGTCTTAAATTTTACCTTATCATCTCATTTTATTGAAATCGTACATTAATTAGGTAATCACTACATCATAATGGTGTCATAAATAAATTTATATATATAATGTATAAAAATTATAAAAAAATATCATTATGTATGAAATCATATTATCTTTCTAATAAATATTTATAGTAAAAAATATGACTTGTATTACCCCATGTAAAAATTGTTTTAGTAAAACAATACATGTTTGTGACATTTTTATTTTATCTTTAAATAAAAATTTATTAATGTCATTTTCCTACCAAAGTGGCTCCATGGGGTCCCCAAGTTGACCCATGGATTTTATTGGTCGTCCATGAAGAATCCAATAATGTTAGGACATGTGTCAAGGTAATTTCATATTATTATAACATTATTTCTACCTTAAATTACACTGATTGCCTCTAATCGCGATTAATAAAACTTAAAAGTTATTATTCACCAAAAAAATATTTTAATCCCATTGAATAACATTTTACATGTTAATGAAAACCATGTATTCTTGATTTTTGAAATTCAAATCACAGAGGTTGTAAAATTTCATTTAAACGAAAAATCAGTTTTTTTAACTACCACTTAGTGGTTTCACTATTCATCAAAAATTGAAGCTTTTCAGAAAAATACCAAAAATTCACCCTAAGATATATTTCATATTCCGAATTAAAAAATTATTTCTATTTTACAAAATTCAAAACATATAAGTTGCATTAATCAATTTAATAATTAATTCCCATTGTCAAAATAAATAGCGTATTTTTAAGAAACAAAATATATCAAAAGATTGACACTAGTTTAAGTCCAATTTGAATGTGAAATTAATTCCAAAGACCACCATTGGATTAAATGGTAAAAATATATTATAATTAAACTTTTAAACTAATTCAAAATATGATCTAATAATATTAATAAATTAGATTAAAAAGGGGATTTGAATTAAAATACAACATTTTTCACTTATTCAAAAAAAATGAACTTTATCGAAAAAAATAACAAAAACATGCACAAAGTAAATTTTGATGTCACTATTCTAAATAACTATTTTAGTTGGTCCAATATAAAATATAAAATTGTAAAAAAATGGATTTAAAAAGGGTTCTCCATCAAAAGGCTATTAATCGACCTTTTAAAGAATATTAGAATATTTACGCTTAAAATTGGATTCATCCAAATTTTAATCATCTAACATTTATTGTAAAAATTAAAAATATTTGAAAAACATATATAATAATTTTGTAGTTATTTCTATTCATTCTTCCATTACAATGGCTAGGCATTAACTACCATTTAAAAATAATATTATTTTATTATTAGGGTGCAACGTAAGATTTCAAAGAAACTCGTTGTTGCGTATTGGGTACGCCATCGAACATAGGGTTCCCTTTAAAGTAATATTAATATTTTATTCACAAATAGTAATAAATATGAAAAGGTAATATTCTTTATTTACCTGGGATGTTAAAAAAATTGGTATATAGTTTTAAATTCCTAATTATAAAAAATTATTATTGGTCTTAAAAGAAATGCTATTCATTAGCAAGAGAAATAAAATATACTATTCATTATTGATTCCATTTCACAATAATTTAAATAAATTCTATATTTTATCTCAATATATATTAAACATTTATTAGTTACCAGTGTCCCAATAATAGTAGTGTTTTTTCATGTTGTATTGGACAACCCTTTTATGGAAGTCTGAAATATGATATGTGTTATTTTTGAATAATTTAATTGAAATTGATAACCATTATGAAGATATCAAAATTTATGAAATAAAATTTTCAATCATATATAGTCATTTTATGAGATGTCTGAGTTTTAGAATGGATTTTATGAAATAAAATCATCTGTTTAGGTGATACTGTAACATCTTATAGTATTATAACTAAATTTAATCAAAATTTTCCTTTAAAAATCATGTTACATTACTTTTGAATACTTTTACGGTGATTTTTCATTTAGATGGATTTGGAAGTTTAAAAATATAATATCTCATATCATAATCAACCCATAAATGCATGATTTATGTTAAGTATAATGACCCATACTTTACATACATTGTTAATACTTCAAAATTGAAGCATACTTATTACAACATATAACAAAACCACGGAAGGACTGTATAGGTATAGTGTCTTTAGAAACTGGGAAACATAAACAACTGGTTCATAAAGCATCTACAATGTCTCCCATTTATTTCATCATATCTATAGTCCCTTTTGGCATATCTTACTTAATAACCATCTTCCTGACCTGGGGAAAGAAAACATACAAAAGGGTGAGCTCAAATGCTCAGTAATGGTAAACAAAAGAAATATCAATCACATCATATTAATAAGAACATAACTTTTGGAAATCGTAACCTGCAAAAGAGATCATAATTTCAAAACATGGGATAAATCATAGTAGTGAAATGGAATCCCAATAATCATAAAATAAAACATGAATCTTTTTGGCATACACTCATAATCATAGAGAATCATTTCTTATTAGTCAAGACTCATTGCCAAGACTATCTTAGTGGACAAAGTCCATTTCTGAACCGAGTTCACTCCCCGTTTCAGTCCTGTTTCACTGAACCGGTATAACCTACCATTCCATCCATGTCTATCTCATGAGATATAAAATATTTACCCAATGCATTGGAGGGAGATATAGGTCCCACCCATCTCATAATTATACCATTCTTATGTGTGCCACAAAATCATAAATCATACATCATTGCATAACCCATGTAATAAAAATGGGAATCTTAAACATCGTGACATCATCAAACAATTCATATAAGATAAAGGAATTCATAAAAATAATTCGATCACAACATAATAAAATCTATGTAATAATAGGGATATAAACAGAACCCTATATTATCTTAGATGGAAAATAATTTTGATAAAACACTTGAACTCCATTATTGAGGAAAATATCCTTTCAAATTCAAAAACATTTTCCTTTCTTAACATGTCATACAATTTTAAACTAAAAGAAGTTGATTAAAAATAAACTTGAAAACTTGTAAAGTAAGATTCTTGGAAATAATGTTTTAAAAATCCATTCATGCCGTATAAGTTAAAAAAACATTCTTCTCGTACTTTTGTCGGAAAAGTCAAAAAGTACCTCGTAAGAAAAACGACAAAAGATTCCTTTCATATCTTTTACTAAAAACTCACCGAAGGATAAAATTGAATATAAACTATTGTAGAAGCATATAAATATTACATATTGAGGAAACATTTATGTGGACGATAAAATACACCCTAGTAAATTCCAAAGTATAATCAATCTCGGATAAAAATGAGATTGTGATATTTCCCTTACCTTAGGTCCGATTTCCTTCGTAGGTGTCCGAAACTACAGTATAATGATTTAAATAATGTTATTGAATTATTCCAGAATCATACTTATTGTTATGATATCATATATGGTCATATTCTTAGCTTCTTATTAGTAATATTTCATTACTACTTGTTATTCGGGTGTTTATTACTTTTTGTTCTTATGCGTGTTTTGTCGAATAAATTCTTATTCTTCTATTTAGGTTATAGATACCTCATTTATAGAATGCTATTAGTTTAATATATATCATATTCATTCATTCAATTAATTTATATAATCATTATGAAATGAAGATCATGTATAACGAGTCGCATTACATCGTGGAGACGGTATTCCGTACGTACACACGAGTGATGATATCATTCCTATGATCGTGGAATTGTATTAGAGTGTATGTATACTATTTTAGAATCAATATCACTTTATAATAGTCATATATTGTCATTATTTACACCATTATACCCATTCAAGTAAGGTGTTGGTGGAAAATATATTACACTACGGCATGGAGACGGTATTCCGTACGTACGCGCGCGCGGTGATTTCTTTTTCCGTAGGATGGATAGATGGTGAAATAGGGTTGTTTCATACTTATAATAACATATCAGTATTTCATTGATACTGATGTTATTACTTCATAATGAAAAAACTAAAGAAGAAGAAGTGGAAGAAAAAATAAAGATGAAAGAATCGGTAACGAACATTACCTCTTCTTTGAAGTGCTTCTTTGAGACCTCCTTTTAGGGCACTAAAATAGGTCTTTGAAGAAGACCAGAACCTCTATGATGTTTATAGGGAAGTGGAGAGGGGAAATTGGCTGGGTTTGGCCGAGCTTGAAGGCTCAAAGTGGTGTGAGGAAGACGGGGAGGAGGTGCCCTTTTTTAAGGGAGGAGAGGGGCACCTTTGGAATAACTAAAAACATTATTTTATTATAAAGTCAAATTCGGTTCTTAATAGCTCCAAATAGATATATTTCTAAGATACGGTGGGTAGGGGTCGAAATAATCTCATCCAATAGAATTTAGACAAGTTTAGGTATCAATTTTAACTTTATCATTTAGATTAAACTTTAAGTTAGATAATTTAACTTTTACCGTGTCTTCTTGTTTTCTTACACTATAAGGTTAATAAACTTACTATATCAAGCCAAACGAACACCAAGTTGTTTATTATTAAAATATATAACATTATCTAAGTCATTTGGCCGAACCTTAGATTTTTAGGAATAAAATAACAATTAATAATATAATATTTGTTTTAAAAACTATTTTATGTCAATTTTGACACTATTTAGTAATTGATTTTTGTGAAAATCATAACAGAATGATTAGTTCGAACCAAGTTAATTATGTCACGACCCGCCCTTAGGGCCCGTGCCGTGACTACCCCAAGCCCGCCTTCCATAGGCCAGGGGCTGGCAAGTAGCACCAAGGCGTAAATCCCAACAAAAAGGGAAGGCATTGACTTTGAAAAGTAAACAAGCACCACAGAGTAAGCAAGCGGAAAAGTAATCACTAAGTAAAAACTGTACAAGCTGTGCTGAAAGTAAAAGGGGCCGGAAATACAAGCCCAACTGTAAAGTACAACTGAAAGGAAAAACAGCAACTGAAAAGGGAAAACTGCAGCGTCGAGCCGTCCTCTGGAAGTCACACCTGAAGGGTGGGTACAGATAGCCTCCACTGCTCCTCGGGTCCACCTGACCGCTCCGAGTACGTCCCGCCCAGTGGTCCACCTCCAGGTACTGTCCTGCTCCGCACGCCTCCACCACGGTCAGCACTGTCCGTCGTCTGCAACCAATACAACATAGTGCGGGAAAAGCCCGTACAGGGGTGAGTATAAGATACTCAGTAGGGACCCCGAGACCCCCGAAGGTCTCCCGAAATCCACAATGGATAATCCACAAAGTAAAGATACAATCACGAAGTAACATCTGACATGGATTAGGTATATGCCCATACATATACCTAAGTCATCAATTCCCGTTCGGCTCCAATGCCCGAGCCCAAGCACAACCCAGTCCACACAGGAAAGAAAACGTATACCCACACAGGATAGCACAACACATTCCACAAGGAGAGTAAACAGTAATCCACATAGGATAGTTCAACACAATCCACAAAGAAAAGTAACCCAAGATTCAGCTCACACAGGTATACTTCTTCAAATGACGATAGAGATGATCAGATGTAGCCACTGATTCATCTAATCCGTCGGACCCATAAAGGATCGGAAGGTACTAATCCCCCGCAATGACCCACATAGGATCGATCATGATGTTGGACCCAAAGCTATTGGGAAAACCCTTCTCCATCAAGTACAGTGGTTATGCCGCTACAACCAAGCACTCCTCTGTCGTGGGTCTGCCGGTACAACCAAGCGCCCCCATGTGCCGCTACAACTAAGTGCACCTCTGTCGTGGGTCTGCCGCTACAACCAAGCGCTCCCCTGTGCCGCTACAACCAAGCGCACCTCTGTCCTGGGTCTGCCACTACAACTAAGCGCTCTCCTGTGCCGCTACAACGAAGCGCACCTCTGTCGTGGGTCTGCCACTACAACCAAGCGCTCCCCTGTGCCGCTACAACCAAGTGCACCTCTGTCCTGGGTCTGCCGCTACAACCAAGCGCTCCCCTGTGCCGCTACACCCAAGCGCACCTCTGCCATGGGTCTGCTGCAACAACCAAGCACTCCCCTGTGCCTCTACAACCAAGCGCACCTCTGTCATGGGTCTGCCGCATCAACCAAGCGCTCCCCTGTGCTGCTACAACCAAGCGCACCTCTGGGTTATCCGTAACACACCGAGTCATTCGATCAGCAGTCGTCAAATCTCAACCGGCTCTAGGGTTCCGCACACAGCATGCTCGTTCTGGGAGGGTCCACTCCACGAGCTAAAAGGTCGATGCATCAACTGACATGCAGTCAGGAGTTGATGTATCCCGAGGTGTACTGTAGTGGTTACTGCCGAAAACACGGAGGATTCCCATAATGTTCTCATCATCGTCGCAGTCGAATCCACCGAGGATCTCTGCACAGTCGTCACTGCAGTCCACTGAGGATCTCTGCACGGTCGTCGTCGGAGTCCACGGAGGATCTCTGCACAGTCGTCACCACAGTCCACTGAGGATCTCTGCACGGTCGTCGTCGGAGTCCACGGAGGATCTCTGCACAGTCGTCACCGTAGTCCACTGAGGATCTCTGCACGGTCGTCGTCGGAGTCCACGGAGGATCTCTGCACAGTCGTCGCTGTCGAAGAAGTAGTCGCAGCCAGCACTAGGGTTCCCGCACACAGCAAGCTCATTCGGGAGGTTCCGCTCCACGAGACGAGAGGCTGATACATCAACTGTCACAAAGACCGAAGTTGATGTATCCAAAATTTCCGTATCGCCAACAGGAACTCAACGTCGCAGACGGCGCATCAATCGGACGCCCGGTCTGAGAGTTATTGGCTTTTTCGTCCCAGGGGCCCGGTTGGTTTTTAAGGCAAAACCAACCCGACCGTACTCCACCTGCATCCAAACCTCAAGCGGAGGATGCCGAAAGTTCCGTCTCACAAAGAGGAATTCAACAAAGCTGACGGCACGTCAATCGGACTTCCGTAGCTCAAGATATGAGCGTTTCCGCTCCGAAGGCCCGGTTGGTTTCGTGTACGAACCAACCCATCTGAACTCAAAGTATTCCGAAAACTTGGGTGTGATATACCGAAACGACCGTCTCGATCCAAGGATCGCGTTTCCACTGACGGCGGGTCGTTTGGAGGCTCGTAGCTCAAGATATGGCCATTTGAATGAAGACCATCCGAAGTCGGGGGGTACGGGCCCGGGCCGACCCGGTTGGCCCGGCCCGGCCCGGCCAGGGCCAGCCCGGCTCGGCTCGGCCGAGCGGCGCGGGTGGAAGCCGCGGGCGCTGCCCCGCGGTCGAGGGAGTAGTCGCGGCCCGCGTGCGGGCCGCGCGGGTCATCAGCGGACGCGGCGCATTGCCGCGTCCCGAGCGGAAGGACCGGACCCACGTGCCGCGGGTCCGCCGGCCACCGCCGCCGCCGGTTTCCGCGGGCCTCCGGAGTCTCTCCGGTGGCCCGTTTTCCTTCCCGTCTGCGCCGATGTTCCTCCCGGGTTCCGTTCTTCACTTTGGGATCATCCAATTGCTCTTGCATCATATTGCGCCGTCGCCCGCCAAATCCGCACAAAATGAAGAACGGCGGAGGGTCGTCGGGCCGTGTTCGTTTGGCCCGCACCCTCCGCGTTAGAGACAAACAACAGGAGAAAATAAAATGTTCAACACATGAACCAACAATTTTAATAAAATAAAATAGTTTCTTTGATTCCGGTTCATTAATTTTTAAAGAATGTTCACGAGAATATACATATGGGTATTTCCGAAATATAAAATCCCTACCTCGCTGGACGTCGCGCGTGAGCATTCTTCGTGGAAATTGCTCGTCGCGGAAGGTGGAGATCGTCTCGTCGTCGCGGAAGGGCGTCACGTCGTCGCAGTACACGGCGTTGAGTCGGCGAACTCAAGCAGCCGATCGAAGATCCGTCGAAGAGGAAGAGACGTCGCAGAAGAACGTTGCCGGCGTCGTGGATCACGGCGTCGCGTCTTCGATTTCCGGGTTCAGCGTTCTTCGCGTTCTTCGTGTTCTTCATGTTCTTCGCGAAAGAGGCTGAAGGTTCAAGGATCCTTTCTCAACCAGTAATCCTCCAAAAGAAAAAGGTTGGTCTTATTTTATTATTATGCCAACACACGAAAAAGGGTAATTAACGACCCATCAATTCGTTGAATTAATTCAACAAAAGAAACAGCTCATTTAATTTACGAAATAAACCGCCCAATTAAATGGTCTGTTAAGAATTTAGAAAACGCGTCAGTTGACTTTCATAATGACGGGTTTTCACGGGTGCGTTACTTAGTGGAAGGAAACGGCAGGGCTCGTGTGGGCCCCACCTCACAAATATCCTACAAAGGGGGTAGGATATTTCTGGATAGCATCCTATCCGGTTCAACTCAGTCCAAGCCGCCTTTAAGTGGCTTCAAGTGGCTTCCAAGCGGCTTAAGTGAAATAAAATAAAGTTGTCAAAAAAAATATTTTATTTCTTAACTTTAATCCCGAAAATTAAAAACCACACCCGAGAAAACGCAACTTCGGAAGAGGCGTTTCTAAGCAAATACCGGCGCTGCGATTTCATCGGTGCCCTCAGAATTCGATTCCGGGCACCGGTTTAAAAGTTAGAAAAACCCGCTCGTCCGTTCACTGAACGTACCCGAGCCAAACTTCAGAAAATGATTCCGGGCACACCGGGCCTCAGAATCAGGCGCTGTTAGAAACTGCGTTCTTGTAAAATTCCAAGGAAAATTAAGAAAAAAATTCCCTTGAAATTTACGGGTCTTTACATTACTCCCACCACAGGGATTTATGTCCCCGTAAAGCTTCAACCCAAACAAGGGATACAAAGGCGGTACAGAGCACGCAACTGAGCCTCCCGCTCCCAAGTGCTCTCCTGGAAGTTCTCGTGCTTCCATATGATGCGCACAAGAGGAATCGATCGCCCACGTAGGACCGCTCCTGTCGATCCTCTATCTCCACCGGGACCTTCGTAAAAGTCGCCCCATTATCCATGTCTAGCTCCCCATGGTCAATGATGTGCGTCGGGTCGTGCACGTATCTCCTCAGCTGAGATATGTGGAAGACATCGTGCACCCGGTGCAACTGATGTGGCAGAGCCAGGCGACAAGCCACCTTGCCAAATCTATACAAACCATGTCGAGGTAAGACCCGCAAGAAGACGTGGTCGCCATCCTCGAACTCTAGTGGCCTCCTCCTCCTGTCAGCATAAGACTCTTGCCGGCTCTGAGCTGTACTCATCCGCTCCTGGATGACCTGGACCATCTCTGGCCCCACAAAAGCTGCTAAGATTTCTTCTTTGACGAAAAGAGAAATCTGGTCCCATCCCCTAGATGAACCACATTCTTTGCCTAATACAGTCAATCCCGACATGGATGATACTAATCCATACCAAGGATGACGTCGTAAGGCCTCGATTCTACTACCAAGAGATCCAACCGTTACTCTCGCCTCCAAGGGTTGAGTCACACTGTCGGCATCAGTGTGTGGTAACTGGGTCTCCTCCAGTAGATGTCTCACAAGTGAGGGTCAAGTCAACAGTCAAAACTCGAACCTCTTAGTAACAACACAAAAGTGGACAGGAATGAAAACATCACAAAGGTATGCATCTTTTATTATTGCAGCTCATAATACAAAGACGATACACAATAGAAACAAGGAACTAAAAGTACAAAGGACGTATCCACTAGTTCCTCTCCTGTCCATTTGCTCCCGGAGCTACATGATCGAAGGCCTTAGCTGCCTGAAGCTGAGCTCTCCCATGTCCACCAACTCCCTGTGGTCGGGGTGGACCACCTGGTGGTGGTGGTGGAAACACCCCGAAGCGTTGTCCACCTCCAGCTGCACGGCCAACTCCCCTGTCATGGCCGCCTTCTCCTTGCGGCCCGCCCTGATCGAACCTCTGCCTCTACCTGGGGGGTCCTTCGTTCGTCTTCTGGTCATCCGTATGGTGGGTCGGACAGTCACGAGCCATGTGACCAACCCCGCCGCAGGAGTAACACTGCCCTCTCATGGAAAGTCGTTGCCCACCCCGAGTGCCTCGCAAAAACGATCCAGAGTCATGCTGTCGACCACCTGTAGGTCCAGTCCTCTTGGACCCCTGCGTCATCCGTCTACTGCCCACTGCAGAAGACTCTGCCGCATGCCTGTAAGTGGTGGGTCCTGCTGCTGGAGACTGCTCAGCAAGGAAACTCTCCACTAAGAGGGCTCGCTCCAACACCCCTGCCTGAGTCGGAATGTTGAGGGAGATCATCGAAGCCCTGATCTCATGCCTCAGTCCCTGCTCGAAGGTCCGGGCCCGGAAGAATGGGTCCCGTACCATATTTGTGGAGTAGTGCGAGAGATCAGTAAATCTCGCTGAGTACTGGGCCACTGACATGCTGCCCTGCCGTAGCTGTAGTAGCTCCTGGATGCGCACTGCTTGGAAGGTGGCTGGGACGAACTCGGAGCGGAAGATGCTCTCAATGTCCATCCAGAGGAGAGACGCCTCGTCGTGCACCTGGAGCATCAAGCTCCACCATCTGCCTATTGCCGCGTGCAGGAGGCTCGCTATGAGGATCACCATGAGGTCTGCTAGTGTCCTCACTAATCTGAAAACCCGAACAACTGCCTCCAGCCCGTACTCGGCGGCCTGAGGGTCCGTCTCCCCGCGGAACCTGGGCGGTCGCTGGCGCTGGAACTCATGCAGTGCACTAAGGTGACGTGCATCGTCAGTGGCTGGGGCTGGTAGCATCGGTGCCTCGGTGGGTATAGGTACCGCCGGTGCCTCACCTGTCAAAGGGCCCTGTACAGAGTCCTCGATGCTCGGTGGGCTGTCATCACGCTCCACTCTCGGAACCCTAGCTGGCTGCCGTCGTGGGGCCATCCTGAAAGAAACAGGTGCGCCACGGTCAGAACAGTATACCTGGTGAGCTGACACAAGTAATCACAAGGAAAACTTTAAACACACATGCAATCAATGTTTTCGTGAATTAAGTCGGAAATCAGAAGTTAGGGTCCTGGTGTACGGATACGTCGGCCGCCGCACCAACACTGGACTCCCTGGACTGATAACCACACCCAATACGCAAAACACTATTTCTTCACATAGAAGAAAGATCAGAGTCCCCGGTAGAACTGACCAGCCTCTAATACCAATTTTTCACGACCCGCCCTCGGGGCCCGTGCCGTGACTACCCCAAGCCCGCCTTCCATAGGCCAGGGGCTGGCGACTAGCACCAAGGCGTAAATCCCAACAAAAAGGGAAGGCATTGCCTTTGAAAAGTAAACAAGCACCACATAGTAAGCAAGCGGAAATGTAAACACTAAGTAAAAACTGTACAAGCTGTGCTGAAAGTAAAAGGGGCCGGAAATACAAGCCCAACATTAAAGTACAACTGAAAGGAAAAACAGCAACTGAAAAGGGAAAACTGCAGCGTCGAGCCGTCCTCTGGAAGTCCCGCCTGAAGGGTTGGTACAGATAGCCTCCACTGCTCCTCGGGTCCACCTGACCGCTCCGAGTACGTCCCGCCCAGTGGTCCACCTCCAGGTACTGTCCTACTCCGCACGCCTCCACCACGGTCAGCGCTGTCCGTCATCTGCAACCAACACAACGTAGTGCGGGCAAAGCCCGTGCATGGGTGAGTATAAGCTACTCAGTAGGGACCCTGAGACCCCTGAAGGTCTCCCGAAATCCACAAAGGATAATCCACAAAGGAAATATACAATCACGAAGTAACATCTGACATGGCTTAGGTATATTCCCATACAAATACTTAAGTCATCAATTCCCGTTCGGCTCCAACGTCCGAGCCCAAGCACAACCCAGTCCACACATGAAAGAAAACTTATACCCACACAGGATAGCACAACACATTCCACAAGGAGAGTAAACAGTAATCCACATAGGATAGTTCAACACAATCCACAAAGGAAAGTAACAAAAGATTCAGCTCACACAGGTATACTTCTTCAAATGACGATAGAGATGATCAGATGTAGCCACTGATTCATCTAATCCGTCAGACCCACAAAGGATCGGCAGGTACTAATCCCCCGCAATGACCCACAGAGGATCGATCATGAAGTTGGACCCAAAGCTATTGGGAAACCCATTCTCCATCAAGTACAGTGGTTATGCCGCTACAACCAAGCGCTCCTCTGTCGTTGGTCTGCTGCTACAACCAAGCGCCCCCATGTGCCGCTACGACGAAGCGCACCTCTGTCATTGGTCTGCCGCTACAACCAAGCGCTCCCCTGTGCCGCTACAACCAAGCGCACCTCTGTCCTGGGTCTGCCGCTACAACCAAGCGCTCCCCTGTGCCACTACAACCAAGCGCACCTCTGTCGTGGGTCTGCCGCTACAACCAAGCGCTCCCTTGTGCCGCTACAACCAAGCGCACCTCTGTCATGGGTCTGCCGCTACAACCAAGAGCTCCCCTGTGCCGCTACAACCAAGCGCACCTCTGTCATGGGTATTCCGCTACAACCAAGCGCTCCCCTGTGCCGCTACAACCAAGCGCACCTCTGTCATGGGTCTGCCGCTACAACCAAGCGCTCCCCTATGCCGCTACAACCAAGCGCACCTCTGGGTTATCCGTAACACTCCGAGTCATTCGATCAGAAGTCGTCAAATCTCAACCGGCTCTAGGGTTCCGCACACAGCATGCTCGTTCTGGGAGGGTCCACTCTACGAGCTAAAAGGTCGATGCATCAACTAACATGCAGTCTGGAGTTGATGTATCCCAAGGTGTACTGTAGTGGTTACTGCTGAAAACACGGAGGATTCCCGTACTGTTCTCATCATCGTCGCAGTCGAATCCAATGAGGATCTCTGCATAGTTGTCACCGCAGTCCACTGAGGATCTCTGCACGGTCATCGTCGGAGTCCACGGAGGATCTCTGCACAGTCGTCACCGCAGTCCACTGAGGATCTCTGCACGGTCATCGTCGGATTCCACGGAGGATCTCTGCACAGTCGTCACCGAAGTCCACTGAGGATCACTGCACGGTCGTCGTCGGAGTCCACGGAGGATCTCTGCACAGTCGTCGCTGTCGAAGAAGCAATCGCAGCCAGCACTAGGGTTCCCGCACACAGCAAGCTCATTCGGGAGGGTTCGCTCCACGAGCCGAGGGGCTGATACATAAACTGTTACAAAGATCGAAGTTTATGTATCCAAAAGTTCTGTATCGCCAACAGGAACTCAACGCCGCAGACGGCGCGTCAATCGGACGCCCGGTCTAAGAGTTATTGGCTTTTTCGTCCCAGGGGCCTGGTTGGTTTTTAAGGAAAAACCAACACGACCGTACTCCACCTGCATCCAAACCTCGGTCGGAGGATGACGAATGTTCCGTCTCACAAAGAGTAATTCAACAAAGCTGACGGCACGTCAATCGGACGTCCGTAGCTCAAGATATGAGGGTTTCCGCTCCGAAGGCCCGGTTGGTTTCGTGTACGAACCAACCCAGCCGAACTCAATGTATTCCGAAACCTTGAGTTTGATATACCGAAACGACCATCTCGATCCAAGGATCGCGTTGCCGCTGACGGTGGGTCGTTTGGAGGCCCGTACCTCAAGATATGGCCATTTGAAAGAAGACCATCTGAAGACGGGGGGTACGGGGCCGGGCCGACCCGGCCCGACCCCCCTTGGGGCGGCCGAACCGGGTCGCCCCGGTTGGCCCGGCTCGGCCGAGTGGCGCGGGTGGAAGCCGCGGGCGCAGCCCCACGGTCGAGGGAGGAGTCGCGGCCCGCGTGCGGGCCGCGCGGGTCATCAGCGGACACGGCGCATTGCCGCGTCCCGAGCGGAAGGACCGGACCCGTGTGCCGCGGCTCAGCCGCGGCGGCCTCTCAGGCGGCGCGCCGCGGCGCCGCCGCCGGTTTCCGCGGGCCACCAGAGTCGCTCCGGTGGCCCGTTTTCCTTCCCGTCTGCGCCGATGTTCCTCCCGGGTTCCGTTCTTCACTGCGGGATCATCCAATTGCCCTTGCATCATATTGCGCTGTCGCATGCCAAATCCGCACAAAATGAAGAACGGCGGAGGTTCGTCCGGCCGTGTTCGTTTGGCCTACACCCTCCACGTTAGAGATAAACAACGGGAGAAAATAAAATGTTCAACACATGAACCAACAATTTTAATAAAATAAAATTGTTTCTTTGATTCCGGTTTTTTAATTTTTAAATAATGTTCAAGGGAATATAAAGAGGGGTATTTCCAAAATATAAAATCCCTACCTCGCTGGACGTCGCGCGTGAGCGTTCTTCGTGGAAATTTCTCGTCGCGGAAGGTGGAGATCGTCGCGCCGTCGCGGAAGGGCGTCGCGTCGTCACGATACATGGCGTTGAGTCGGCGAACTCAAGAAGCCGATCGAAGATCCGTCGCAGAGGAAGAGACGTCGCAGAAGAACGTTGCCGGCGTCGCGGATCACGGCGTCGCGTCGTCGATTTCCGGGTTCGGCGTTCTTCGCGTTCTTCGCGTTCTTCGCGAAAGAGGCTGAAGGTTCAAGGATCCTTTCTCAACCAGTAATCCTCCAAAAGAAAAAGGTTGGTCTTATTTTATTATTATGCCAACACACGAAAAAGGGTAAGTAACGACCCATCAATTCGTTGAATTAATTCAACGAAAGAAACAGCTCATTTAATTTACGAAATAAACCGCCCAATTAAATGGTCTGTTAAGAATTTAGAAAACGCGTCAGTTTAATTTCATAATGACGGGTTTTCACAGGTGCGTTACTTAGCGGAAGGAAACGGCGGGGCTCGTGCGGGCCCCACCTCACAAATATCCTACAAAGGGGGTAGGATATTTCTGGATAGCATCCTATCCGGTTCAACTCAGTTCAAGCCGCCTTTAAGTGGCTTCAAGTGGCTTCCATGCGGCTTACGTAAAATAAAATAAAGTTGTCAAAAAAAATATTTTATTTCTTAACTTTAAGCCCGAAAATTAAAAACCACACCCGAGCAAACGCAACTCCGGAAGAGGCGTTTCTAAGCGAATACCGGCGCTGCGATTTCATCGGTGCCCTCAGAATTCGATTCCAGGCACCGGTTTAAAAGTTAGAAAAACCTGCTCGTTTGTTCACTGAACGTACCCGATCCAAACTTCAGAAAATGATTCCGGGCACATCGGGCCTCTGAATCAGGCGCCGTCAGAAACTGCGTTCTTGTAAAATTCCAAGGAAAATTAAGAAAAAAAATTCCTTTAAATTTACGGGTCTTTACAAATTAAATCAATACTAACATGTCATATTAACCTAGAAAATTAGTGTAATTCATAAAAAGTCTCAAATTACATTTATTTGGGTATTTATAACATCAATTATGTCAATATTTCATTAATAAGATAATTACTGCATCATCGTTGTGTCATAAATAAATTAAATTATTTAATTTCTAAAAATTAAAAATAAAATACGATTATATAGGAAATATTTTTTTCATTCTAATGAATATTTATAGTCGAATTTATCTTATGTATAACCCCATATTTAAAATGATTTACTTATTAAACATTGATTTTAACTATTTTAACACTTCTTTAAATAAATTAATAATAAATGTCCTAATCTAATCCAAGTGGGCCTAAATGGTCATATTTTATTCCTAAGGTTGTTTTTGGTCGAATTACACTTGTCCAATAGAATTAGGATATGTGTTAGGGTAATAATAATATCATTTTTACCCTTAATTACCCTATTTACTTTTAACCGTGGTAAAAAAAGTAAAAAGTTACTATTCACCAAAAAAAATATTTTCATCTCATTGAACCACATTTTACTTACTAACATTAACCGTGTTTCTCGGATTTTTGAAATTCCACTCACAGAAGCGGTAAAATTAAGTTTTATGAAAAAATCAGTTTTTTTAACTACCACTTAGTGGTTTCACTATTCATCAAAAATTGAAAGATTTCAGAAAAAAACCAAAATTTCACCCTAGGCTAATTTCGATATTCCGAATCCAAAAATGAAGTATATTTTGAATAATAATATTTATAAAATTTCAAAAAGTGGTTATTACTATTCATAAAGGCTAGTTTTAATAATATTTTAATAGCATATCATTGTTTAGTGAAACTCGGTATTGCGTACGATGCAAGCTATCGAGGAAGGCCGCGGTTTCGTGTAAAGCACGCCAAGCCAGTGTTAGTGAAAGATTCCTTTGATGATTTATATAACATAAAAACAAAATATTTCTCATAAAATTCGTGGGTGTTACATTAAGGGTTTCACTTTATTACATTTTTAGGATCATATAGATTCATTGGTTTTAGAGAATTAGGTAAATCATTATGTATCCATGTTTACATTATGAAGTAGTGTCCATTTTTCCCAGAAAACATGTTCTCTACAAAGACACACTTATTTTATCAAGTTGAATCGCATATCATAACTCTATATTTCAGAATATTTGCTATCACCTATAATTTGTATGAAAATATAATTTTAAAACATTTTATATGGAGAAAATATTCGTATGTAATATTAAACAACATAAATTCATTAGTATATTTTTAAACGTAAAAAATATATAAGAATGATTTCATTTTCCAATTAAAAATATGACATTAAATAACTATTTATTTATAAATGGAAATAATATAATTTCTAGATATATTTCAAAAAACATTTGGTATGAAATCATAAATGTAAAATCATAATCATAAGGTTTTCTTGGAAACCATAAAACTTCATTAAAACATTTCATTGAAACCCCATCCTTTCACAATCATTTTGAAAACAAAAATCAAAAACATTCCTTAAAAACATAAGACCATTTCCTTAGATTTTGAAACCAAAATATTTATCTAATAAACCATTTAAATCATATCATATAGGAACCTTGGTATATTATCCTTACATTCCCAATAATATAATTCTCATATTTATGTGTAGGATAATTATATTCATGGGTTTTTAATTGATGAGTTTTATATAGGATAAGCTAGTCATTCCATTACAAGAAACAACCATTTCAATTTTAAGAAGAATTAATAAAATAAAAAACTCACCATTCCATGTTGGAAAGTCTAATGATGGGTTATACAAAAATATATATTTTAAATTATTGGATATATTCATCACATTCTTTATCCATATGAATTTTTACCCTTTTTTAGTTGTCATAGATATTAAACATTATAATCCAGAAAGGTTTTCTAAAAAGCATTAGTATTAACCAACTAGTCCAAAAATCTTCAATTTTTAATTATATGTGTAGGTATTTTACACTCTTCCACCACTTTTATTAAACATTATCAATAGTTATTATTTATTTTGAAAAAAATATCCCTATGAAATGAAATATATTATATCCATATTTCAAATTTCATTAAATATCTATACAACTTTTTTTCTTTGATATTATATAAAACAATATTTATATTTTTCTAATAATCATAGTATATTTTAGAGTAAACAAAAATACCATTGATGAACATAAACAAATAAATTATCCAACTACTTAATGAAAACTCTATTTAACAGATCCATAAATACAATAGGTGTATTTTTAATCCCAAATTGAATAAAAAACATGTAATGACCATACCTATTACATAATATTTTCCATAGAATTTATACATACTTAACCATAATCTCCTGATATAAATACTTGATATAAATATTCAAAAATTAAGAATCACCATGGAGATAATAAATAAAGATTTAGTTACTATAAAAATGATACATTTTCTAAATAGTGATGTTATTGAGATATTTAAAATTAATGGAATGACTCTTGGAACCATAATTCTATTTTTCAAGTAGACTAAGATCACCCTATGTTAATGTTATAGGGTAGAAGAAATCCTTATCAAGAATATCATGTAACAACATTATGAATTCCGTAAACATAATTGATTCCATCAGATTAGGGGGTTTTAAAATTAGATTACCATCAGGAACTAAGTTAATTGTAAATCGACTTTTTCAAAGTGAATAACACTTGGAAAATCATTAAGAAATACATCTAGACATTCAATTACTTTTAGAGCATCACAAATTTCAATAGTTCCTTTCTTTTGAGCAATATGTTCTAGAAAAAATTCACTTCAATCTTTTATCAGTTTCTTACCTTCTTGATATGTTAATTAAGGTATGAACTCATTCATATATACATATAAAAACTCATTCATAAAAACACTACTTGAAAATTACAATATATCTTATAATGTTATATTAAAATCCCCTCCAAACCAATAATAACCTATAACTCTACAAATAGAAACACCACTACTTTTGTAGAAAAACTAATTCCACAGATGATTATAGGATTTTTTTTCTATAATATCTAGATACCTTTTTAGTAAACTAAGGAAAGATTACCAAGATGTTATACATCATTTACAGGGATTTTATTTCCATTTTACATTAATTTTTTTAGATTTGATGGAATGTGTTGATAACAAATAAAACAATAATTTTTTAAATTCTTTATAAACATGTAACTTAACAATCATGACATCATTTGACTGTCTCGTATCTATCTTTGTAGTATAAAAAGGTTTTACTACACAGATATATTTATGATATTGATTATTCCCACCCTGACTAATTAGATTCACATATTAATTATCAAAATTGTGCAACTCATTTAAATTAAATAATTTCTATATATTATTTTTTGTTACAGATTAAACCATTACTATTACTCTATTATTTTCAATCATTTTCCATGTTTCCAAGATTTACACATCAGTAACACTTAATATATCTCATACAATATTATCTATAATCCTTTTTTAAAAACATCTAAAAGGATTATATTTTATTTTCTTACATTTATGTTTCATGGAATAATGTTTTCACATTTAATACATACTAGATCACATTTATTCCATCCTAGACCACATTTATTCTTTATTGTTTTAAATCCCACAAACTCGATCTTGAACTTATAAACACAACACAATATTTCCACATAACATTGTCACTCATTTGTAACCATATCCCTTCATAATCATGGATTCAGAACTAAATTAATTCAATTAAATTTATAATACCAAAATTAAAGTTCATACATGGATGTCCAAACTTGTAAAATTATACTCATAAGAGGTAAGAGAGTACTCATCCTTTTCCTTCAACTAACACAATAACTTTTTCATTCAATTTTATATAAAATTAGTTGAATACATTTCAAGGAATATATATATAAATAATATCAATTTCAAGGAATCAATATCTTTATTTTCTTTAGTATTATTAATCAATGGACACCATTGATTACTTTCACCCATAAAATGATAAATAGAAAGGGTTGTATTATAATGTTATAAACAACCATTATTTTCAATTATATTCATTAAATCTATAATCCATACTTCCTATTTCACTATGTTTGAGGATCAATAATAACTAAAGGGTGTTGTTTCATGAGATACTATATTTTATACATGTTCTTCTATAGATAATCTATTCTCTATCTTCCGTGGTTTCCAACATTAATATCATGAGTCAATATAGTTAAAACAAACACAAACTAATATATTCAAACCATTACATTGGGATATATTAGAATGATATTATCATTATGATTCCAATATATCTTAGTTCTTATATTCCATATATAGAAAACCATTTAGATCAGATATTGATTACACAATGAAACATGGAAACCAAGAAAATATATTTCATTAAAATATAACCATAAATTATATTCTCATAAGATTTTTTTTGACATTCTCCTAACTTCTAAATATTTATAATCCTTTCCTATGATACCAATTATAATGATATATACCATTAACAACCCATAAATACATCATTTATAAAAATGTTTTTACTTTCTTACATTTACCATAAATTTTTTTTTTGGGGTTTGGAGAAATAAGTTAAAGGTTTCATATAATAGTGAATAGATTTACACAATATCAATATTTCCAATAATTCAAGTCATTTATAAAGACATGCATGCCTTTTTCAAGCTGACTCCAATATCTAGAACTCCAATTTTACTAAACTTTATAACAATTATCTATACCTATGAAAAAATAATTTTAAAATTTGGTATGATAAAAAACAAATCATAGTAAGCTATATAATGTAAAAGGGACTTGTCAGTACATTTCCATTCCTCAAAAATACATAATACAATTTTCCTTTTAAAAATAAATAGTTTACATCAGATATAATTTTATTATACCATGAATATAACATAATTTCTTAATAATATTAATGAAACATTACATATGGATCTAAAAGGAAAATTAATAATAAAAGGGGTTTCTTTGAATTCATGAAAACTCAATAATATCATTCAAAGAAAAATAATCCTTTCACTTTTTTTCAAAATAATATTTGAAAAATTTTCTAAAAAACATAATTTTATTTTATTACATTTTGAAGTAAATTTTTTTATTTATAATTAATTATGAGAATATCATGTAGTATTATCCTTAAATTACACCTTCTAAACACCTTTAAAATGGAAATCCCAACTCGGTAATTCCTATATCTCTTAATAGGTTCCATTCATTGGTAAAATTCAATCATTTCCTTACACATTGAAAATAACTATAAAGATCACCTATCATCAAATATAAGTCAGGATCATTTTTCATTTATATAAAATTTACATTATTCATAACATGAATGAAACACCTATATATTTAAATTTAATCATAACACCCATTTTAACTAGAATTCCATCTTATTAGTAAAAAATATTCAACGATATCATAATCTAGAGAAAATGTTTATATTTCTATAGAAAAACATTTGGGAAAAAACATCCTAGAATATTGAAGGAAATATTTTCATAAAAATTACAACGAAATTCTGTTAATTTTTTTATTAACGAATAATGGATATCATGGTGATAAAGGGTACTAAATATGTATACATTAAAATAAATTATTTTCTCACATTGGTATAAATACATCAAAATGAAACATATAGTTAATTATTCACTGATTAATCTTTCATCCATAAAAAATAAATTCAAATGTAGTTGAATATTAATTTTAACAGTAATTGGTGAATAAATAAGAAAATTGTAGAAACTAGTTTTAATAAATGGATATATAGATGAAATATTAGAAAGGAATAATTTAAAACATGTTTTTAAATAAAAAACTCTTACCATAAGTCATGTCTTCTTTCATCCATTACTCTAATCCTGAATAATATAATTATATTAGCTTTCAACATTTCTAGTAACCATTATTAATTTATTTTCATTATTATTATTACTTTTATTTCCCTTTTTAATAATAATATTTAGTTATAAAAGCTTTTATATTCCCATAGGATACTTTGGGGTTATTTGTTTAATAATCCAATAGAAATAATTAGTGTGTTGTTCATGATCAATGATGATATAGTTCAACTACCTATAGAATATCAATCAGGATATAATTATCATATTTATAAATTAAACACACATTTAAAACTGACCATTTACAGTTGTCATAAAATAATTATCACGTTGTTCCACATAAACTATAGTTCATCCATACTCATGGTTAGTCAAGTGATATGTAAACTATGGGATGTTTTAAATACGATTTATCCCTCTCTTCACTAATTTTATTCTTTAAATTTTGTTACCTATAATAAATGATAATTTTCCCACACCACCCTTAATATTTATGTATATTATGTACCAATTCTTCATTTAGACCAAAGATATATCTCTCTTATACTCTTTAGTATTTCTCCCCCTTCCCATGTTACTAATTCTAATGATGGATCAATGTAATTTTAAAGTGTGTTTCTCCTGAGCATTGAGAATCCCACTGATTTTATGTGGTATTCCCATGGTAAGGAATAAATTATGCTTAATGAGGGTTTTATTTATTTTTTTATTTGGATTTATCATTTTATTTCACACAATGGGAATTGAACTGGTTTGTCCCAATTTTGTGGTTTTTTTATTTAGATATTATTGGAATTTAGGATTTCTGTATTGGGTTATCGAAAAATACTTATAGTAGATAAATTTAATGGGAATTATTTTTTAAATTTTAATAGGATTAAGGTAATTGGGACTCTTTTTAATAGAATAATCATAAAAAAAATTTATAAATTAACATATATTTCAGTTCAATATTAGTTATTTTATTAATAACTTAAGGTATTATGAAATGTGATTGATCCTTTTTTATTAATATATGGATTTGGGAAAACATATAAAACTTATTCAAATGTAATATAAACACATGTAACATAAATAAGACATTAAATAGTTTATCCGGTGGTGATCTAATTGATCATAGGTTATCGATCCCCATTACTAGTTAATATGATTTGAATTTAATTAAATTGATTTATTAGGGATTTTGAATTAAAATGATATTTATTTTTAAATATTATAATTAAATATTACTTGTTTTATAAAATAAGGATTTTATGAAGGCATGGTGGATTTTATTTAATGTTTAATTAATGATTTTATTTGAAGAAAAAATATTTTTTTAAAAGAGAAATCATGGACATTTTGACCAAAATGGATAAAATATGACTATGGATTTACTAATTATATGTATTTTTATTTTTAACATAACATAAAATTTAAATCTAAGGTTAATATTTTTTTGGGTTTCAAATATAAAAAAATATATTAAAATTTTCATTTCATATATATTGATTGTTGAATGATTTAAATTAGTTTTCTGAATAAAGAGTGGGAACTGATTAAGATGTGTCTCAATTTATTTTCATTTTACTAAGGATATTTTTCTTATTCTTATTTCCTTGTATCTTTTGTTTAATTTTTTTTTAATTATTATTTTTATATTAGTATGGGGTATGTATTGTGTTAAGATAAGGATGAGTTCTATTATCTCTATTAAATTCATTGTATAATACCAGAATTTTTATAATTGTATTAAGGCTTTGGGTAGTACAAATTAATCTCAGTTAACTATATAAATTTTAAAGATAATTTTTGATATCATGGTGTGATTTTATTTTTTCTTATGCTTCTATTTAATAAATTTTGAAATATTCAATCAATCATAGTAATGTTTCCCTTAAAATATGATGTATTTTTATATTTCCCTTTATATTGATTTTTATTATTTAATTTTAAATTCACATTTATTTGAGAAGAATGTATGTATTAGATGAGTAACATGAAATTGTTTGAGGATAATTAAAAAAATGTGTAATGGGAAGATTTTAGAGAGATATGTAATTAGTTAAATGGTTATAAAATAATTAATGATAACCATGATTGGTGAATAATAAGGGAGTGATGTTTCACATGGTTACTCAGATGTCTGAAAATCATATAGTAAAATCATGTAACTCCATATATTTTATAAAACATTATCCTTAACCTCTTGGATCCCGGTTATTGTTCTTGCTGTGAGTTATGAATAATATTTTCAAGGTAATTATCAAACACTAGGATGGTTATAATCATTAAAAGGAACATTAAGACAAACTAGTTTATATTCATATTTATATGCGGCCCATGACTTCTTCCAGATTGAGTTATCTCAATCCTTATAATGTATTTGTAATTTCTATTTTTATTATTATTATTATTTACCTCAAGGGGTTGGATAGTGAATTATATAAACCTATCCATATATTATTCATGTATAGAAAGTTATTTATTGTGGTATATGATAGTTAATATATCAAATATTATATTTTTGAAATAAATGATAATATCACTATTCATTCACTAATTTGTATTTTATTTAAAAATGGAGGATTTGTGGATTTGTTATAATTTGGAAGATGTTTATTTTCATTCCAATATAATAGGTGGAGTTGGTATGGTTTATAAAAATAGGTGAGAACAAATGTCTAGGGTATTTCCTTGATATTCAATCCAGGATCATGAACAATGAGTATTTCTCAAGTTTTATCTCTCAAGAGTTACACTCATGAAAAGGGGTCTAAATGATATATTTCACTCTGAGAATTATTATTTTATAGGAATAGACCCTATTTCCTATTTTACCAATTTTTTAATTATGATATAGGATGAAAATTATATTTTTATACATAGAGAGGGAGAGAGAGAGAATAAAAAAAATTTGAACCCAAATGATGTGGAATTTTAAAACTAGTTGAGTTTAATTTTTATTTTTAATCTCGTGTATTGTGGTTATTTAATATGTTATTATTTTTTAAATAATTTAAATCACCACATGTTCACATTATGATCTAAAAACATTGGTCTGTTGATCAAATTTATCCATAGACATTACAAATGCATCTACATGTACCATATTAAATTAGTGTGGTTAAGAATATATTATAAATCCAAATTGGTTATTGGAATCATCCCTATCTATATAAATTCTATGACTTCATGTGTATAAGGGTGGACTTTGTGATTTTTATGTATAACAATAATTCCTAGATTGAGGATATGTCATGTACAATGTTGATACATTGAGAAAAATGAAAACACATAGAATATTTTATCATTCATTATAGGCATTTTTTACGTTTTGTATTTGTATTATGGTCCTTTTAGTAATTGTTTTCTTTTGGGAATATTCATATGTATATTTCATATAAATTTTTATTGTTGTTTAGTATTTTGGTGGCAAGGGATTCTGATTTTAACTCCAGTTTTCTCTATAGTGGGTAAATCTAAAAAAAAAATTCTAACATGGATAATTATTATTTGAAAATATAAGGAATGGTCACCCGATGATTTTATTGTAACCATCAATTCTAGTTATTATCCTCAATCAAATGAGATATCACTGATAAGGCCATGTATGTTCTAACTTAGAATCCAATATTTCTTGGTCCAGGGAATTACAAGGTAGATTATATATAATACTATTATCATTTTAGATAATAAATAATGTGGAACAATTAGAACACTCTTAATATCATTCACTTACTTAAAGATTGAAATAGGATATTCGTGAGGGGGGAAATATATTGAATTTAGTATCATATAAGGAAATGATCAATGGGATTACCCTCATTGGTCATACATCAATGGAAGGAAACGTACATAACACTGATTATTATCATTTATAAATATCATTAAAAGTAGAAAAGAGAATATTAATTCAAAATCATGTTAAAAATTATGACTTGTCCACAATTACCATACCCTAAGAAATAAAGGAAATGAATTATGAATCTGATTTCTATCCTTTGGGTTTATGTAATATTAAAATGAAAAAATGTAAGAGCATCCTCTCAAGAATTGGTGAAAAAGAAGATCGAATATCATGTCATTTATAAAATATAAACAACACCCTAAGCCATTTAACAAATATATAATCACATATCAAAATATTGTACTTCATTTATCATTATAATCACTTCACATATAGATAAATCCAGCACATAATGAATGTATACAACAAAAATATGTTTTGTAATCATATTTCATCTCAACTACTCCAATTAATATAAATAACCCATATAAAAATCAAATATCATGAATTTAATTTAAATTCTCATTAAATAGTTCCATAATAAATTACACCGAAATAGAATTCCAGTTTTTTTATTTTTTATATTTTTAATCTCCTGAAAATTAATCAATTCATTTCATTAAAAATAGATCAACTAACATTTTTTGGATTGTAGTATGAATCTGTATGATATTATTATCATTTTATTTTATCACATAAAATATCACTGGATTACATTTTGGGTCATATATTCCAAGAAAAATGTCAGTCTCGCCCAAATGAACATTTATACAAAACATAAATCATAAAAGTGTACCAAGGCACATTTCCATAATGATATATTAGGTTAATATATTGATAACCCACTTATATCAATTATAAAATAATGAATCATATATAAAGGTTCCCAAGATATTTATTTATGCATACCTCTTTCCAAATATTAAGGATAAGGGAAAATAATTATGGGTGCCCTTTAATACAGTTATATGATCCTAACATACTTGATTGGTCATGATTCAATTGATATAAAAGGGATACAAATATGGACTAAAATGAGGTAAGAATATAGAAAGTAACATGAGATAAGGGTTTGTCCTCTTTGGTGTGAAGAGAAGTGACTGAGGTAGTTTTAATACATTTTTACAAAAAATGGTCCAAAATAACAATTCTCAAATACGTTTTCTACTACCTTGAACCATTTTTTGTAACACCATATGTTTTTATAATATATTTCTCCATAAATTAATGTCCATTTTTATATATTTATTTACAAGAAACATTTATATTTATGGGAAATGTGATAAACAAAAAACATATTATTATTTAAATGTGACTATGGTAACCTAGATAATAAATTGAAATGTATCAATATCAAAAAAGAAATTATTAATGATAAGTATATATTTTTTATAATGAAAATTTATTAATTTATTTATTTTAAATAATTGCTTGATTTTTAGTAAAGTCATTTTAGGATTCCAATTTTAATTGGCTTCAAAAATGTTTTGTGGTGGAATTTGAGTGTGGAATCATTAGATTATAATATTTAAGGAAATTTTATTTTTTTAAATGAAATAAATTTTTGAAATCTTCATTGTAATATTATTTGGGGAGAATTTTTGGGATTTTTATGAAAAAGTATATTTTGGGTGAATAGTGGAAAATACAAATTTTTTATAAAAATAACCTTTTATTTTCATGTATATACATAGTAAAATTATATCTTTTTATGAGTTTTAAAACATATTTATTTAATTTTAATAATATAACAACCCAATAATTTTCCTTATAATTGATATTACACATTTTAGTTTTATAAAAACAATTGTATACTTAAAATGACATTTTTCTAAAAATGGATTTTTCAATGCATTTTTGGATTTTTTTTATTTAACATCAAATTATTATATAATTTTTTTGATAATATTTATTTCATATTTTTAATAATATTTTAAAAAAAATTAATGAGGCCTCTTTAATTTTTGATATTAATGAATAATAACAATGGAAAACTTTCACTTACTACACAATATGAGATAAAATGGGTAACAAGTGTTAAAACGAAAATGAAAAGAGTTAAATTATTTTAAAACTTATAAAAATTACATTTTAGGTTTATATTTAAAATATATAACATAATATATATGAATATGATTAATTTTTGTTGAATAATACATTAAGATATTTTAATAATTTGACAAACAAAAATTGTGTCATGTCACTCACTTATAAAAGGGAATCCTCTATCCTATCTTATTTACATGTAAAGAGAAAATTATCCTGGAAAATACCTACACAAATATAGCCATAAAATCTAAACCCATGTCCTAGATGTCATTTTTTTATCATATTACCATCATAAAATGGATTTAAGTGTAAACCTAAGGAAGTTTTGTGAAGAAAGGGAATTAATCCCACCTGAGATATTTCAATTTTATTTCATATTCACCTTATAAAAACTATAATATCCTATTAACATGATTAATACAGTGTAATAAATATAAATATATGTTATTATGGTGATTAAAAAACAATTTTCCACCCTCTTTCCTTTAAATGGGAAATGAAAGTATTGTATGTGTGTATATGTGGACTACCACCACCATGTAGTGATGCGATTCCATTTCCATGACCATATTTCATGGATGTTATTTTAATAAATTTAATGATTATATTTTAAATTTATAAATTAATTATTCTTCTATAATTATAGTATCGTGTCAACCTTCTAACCTTTTCATTCATTGAAAATTTATTTTATCACTCATATCTTAGTGTGGACTACCACCTCTACAAAGTTACGCAATTTTTTCATTATTTCAATAAATTTGTAGAAATAATGATATTTTTAATTAATATATATGATATTTTGATAAAATATATATTACTTTATGCTTTATTATTATTTATCTATACTTCATTTCATCCATTTAAAATTAAAAACATCGCCCATGTGTACGTCTACATTACCATATCTACAAAGAGTGGTAATTAAAATTTCAACACTGTTTAATATGAATAGTTAAAAAAAATTTGAATTTTTAAATATAAGACCCATTAAATAATTAAACATCTATAGATTATGGAACCACAATCAATTCTTAAGGACCAATACTTCCAAAAAGAAAATATTTTGAATAATAGAACATCTAACTCCTATAAATGAGGATTCTAATGAAGAATTATTAAAAAATAAGTGATGAAAAGTTAGAATATGAGAATATATGATATTATAAGTATTTAAAGGGTTATTTTATATAATTATAAAAAAGTTAAATTTATTACACAATAGGATATATTGCTTATGAATAAATAAAAACATATGTTAAGTGTTATTCTTCTCAATATTTTTTCATTAAGACCTGTTTGATTTTATGCACTTATTTAGGTTTATAAGTTCCATATAATACCAGTTTGACATGTTATATCATAGAAGTTTCTTATTTAATTTTATTTAATGTAAAAATTGAAAATATTTCCGCCAATAAATTTTTATTTTAATGTCTCTAAACTAGTAGGATTTGTGAACTCAAATTGTCTTTATTGTGATATATTCTATGTTATACACCTATCTAATTATATAAGGTTTATATACTTCCGCATTTATATTTTTTATCACTAATATATTTAGGTTCGTGTTATTAATGTTTCTTTTAGAATTTATTTATTTCACATGGGTAATAGTTCAATGTTTACCAATTAGTAGAGGTTTATGTCACAATCTCAGTTCCTTTGCGGATTATCAATTCCAAATTTCCATGGAGGGAAATTTGATGGGTATATTATTTTAAACCCCAAATATTTTATTAACCTATATATATTCCTATATTTTTTATTTATTGGTAAAAAAATTATCTCTTTGGTACTTAAAATGATCACGAAAATATTTTAAATAATTATAGAACATATTTCCACTTTGATCAATGACAATTTTCTCTCATGTGCACAATATTCAAAAAAAAATTATAAGAGCTCATATATATATTTAAAATTATTTTAAATTTTAATTTTCATAACATTTCACATTATATACAATGTTTTCAGAATGAAACGTTAACAATTTTTTTCAAAGAATACATTTTTCACTTTTTAAAAAATCTTGAAAATAATGTTTTTCTTCTAATTTATAGTGCATAAATAGATTTTACCATCATTATCTTAATTTTTTATAATTTTATTTTCAATTTTACATGTTTATTTTAAACTAAAATTATTTTCTAAATATTTTGGGTATATTTAGTTCAAAAATCAATGAAAAAATTTACTTCCCCATGTTCCCAGAGAAATGTTCGAATGTTATTTTAAATGTATTTTCATCTTTATCATCATCCTTTAAATATTTTTATGATTCTATTATGATATAATCATATAATACCATATAATTGATTTCTTTATATGTATTATAATGTTTATTATTCTATGAAAATAATTTCATTCAAATATGTATCTTATGTTTTGTAAGTTATATATGAAACTAATTTATTTTCAATGGACTATTTTATAATGAAATGATGAATGGATTATGATATTATGGAATTGATATATATTGTTCTATTATTTGAAGAGTGGGTCCATTAATTCCATTTTACTACATGGGTAATTTTTTATATCATCTGAGATAATTATATGAAATGGGTTGATGTGCTTGATCAACTAAGGGATGTATGGGGGTGTTTGATCCACATTGATATAAGAAATAGGTGGTGATGCATAATCTAAAATGATTTTTTTGTTTTTATATTTAACCTTGACATATCATATGGATTATATTGTTATTATATTTACACACTATAATGATATGTTGATATGATTATGACTTTAACACATGGACCAAGACTGATTTTCTCATGATTCTTCAATCTTATGGTATACCAAAGTTTTATGTCACAACGTGTGATTATTATATATGAATTCATGGGTATGATTTTATTTTGATAATCACATGTTATCATATCATTATATTCATGAAATTCATTCATTTGATCATTGAATGATATCATGCATGTTTAATATTACTGAGTAGTTGATTTCAGCCCATATTTTCTTTAATTATACAAAATGTTATGAATAATTGTACTATGAATGTTGACTCCAGAAGGTAAATTTTTTAAAGTAATTTGTTTGAGATTATGAAAATTGTACTGAAATATGATGTTTAGGTATCTACTCTCCCCATGAAAAAAAAATTAATGTTCTCAAGAATGTTTATTTATGAATTATATTGAATATTAAACAAAGAAAAGAAATTTCATTATCTGTTACGTTTCAGTTTATATAGTTTGTTTCAATGTATGTTTTAGATATTTTTGGATACTAAGATGATAAAACATTTATGAGGTCCCTTAGGATATGAATATGTGTAGGATAATATCATATTTCATTGAAAATAATATAGTGTTGTTTTTCTATAAAATATATCAATGTCTGGATAACATAGAAATGGATGCGGCTATGTAATATATACACCTATGGGTAATATCAACAAAATGGTTGGATTTTGTGTTAAATTGATCATTACTAGTCTCAAATGAGTTTTTTGTACCAATCTAAATACCGTGGTACACTGGTACATGTGCCAAAACTGACATTTCCTGAATGGAGTTCTTAATCCCCATAATTTGTGGAATAATTCCTAGGCTTAAATAAACGTTAGAAGGAATGATTTATCCACATGATCAACAATAAAATATATCAAATTTTAATATAAAATATTGAAAATTCAATAATTCATACACTCCTCAACAAGAAAAGAGTACCACAAGAAGCCCAAACAATATCCCAAAAAACAACATAAAAAATATGAAATCACATCACCAAATACAAATCCTTATAATAACTATGAAATAAGTGGGCCAAAGATCCACTAGTAATCACTTTACCTCTATGTCCCCTTAATCAAGAACTCACACTACCTCTATTTATCACATTCCCTTTTCCTATTTCTAGAATAACATAATCTACAAATTACTAAATGCAAAGGTAGTTTATGATAAACAAAATAGCATAGTAGGATTCAAAGTTATATAAATATGAAATTATAAAATAATCTCTTTCTGAATAAATTTAATTTAAAACAAGATGTGTTCAATGATTTCTTATTTTTCAGAAATAAAAGATTCCAAATCAGGTTTATGGAGGGCATATCAAAGATAGGAAGAAATGATTGTTTTTAATAAAAATAGAATGGGCATGAATAAATAAGATATATTATAATTTTTATTTAATAATAATAAAAACAATGAAACATGTTTATTAGGCCAGTGATAAGTTATTTTCTAGCTGTAATATCCTTACATGATGTAGTCAATCCACATGACTGAATGTGCATTCAAACATCCCTCAACCTAGAGCCACTAGGATAATCAATAAACACCCCATCAGGGAAATCAATTAAATTTTTTTTAGTTAGTGTTATCATCATCAATCCATTAATGGGGATTTAGGTTCCTATAATGCTCTCCCTAATCAAACACTAACTAATAATTCATGCAAGTGATTTAATCAATCTATCAATAAAAGTAAAAATAATTCATTTCAAAACAATAATCATTCACAGTTTCAATTCAAAATTTTGAGATCAACATGTCATTTCTATTTTCCAAAAAATAGGGGTTTTCATCAAATTCATTCTTCTGAAATTAATCATTCAATTAAATCCATTTTTCTTAAGAATCAACATCAACTATTTTCATGCCAAATTTTCTAAAATAACACAATATTTTTAAATCCCTTGAAAAAAATTAATTTGAAAATAAATTACCACAAAAATTTATTATCAAATAATCAAAATTAAAATTTATATATCACAATTAAAAGTATACTTAAGTTCACCTAATCGATTAGTATTTAGATTGTAGAGAAAATCCATACAAACCACCTACATTTTTTACCACATGATCATGATATCATTACCCTGATATATCAATCACATATAGAGGATCAATGGGAGGAAGATCAAATATAAATCCTAAAAATCAAAATAAATAAAATAAATTTTCCAACCCATCAACAATATGACTATTCAAAACTTTCAAAGGATGAGGGGAGAGACGAATGTGGAAATACAAATCATGGGGAAATAACTTACTAGGGAGACATAAAATTTATCCATTGGTGTTATGATCCTAAAATATTTGATGATAGGGGATCCAAAACACCTTTTGAGGGATATTAAAATAAAATGGATTGGATTTATATTTATGGTATGTGTTTCAATTTAATAATAAGGTATAAGGATTTTAATTAGAATCTTGGTGACATTATAAACCCACTAACACTTTTTTTTTGCCCCATGGATTGTCATAACCATGTGGCTAATATTTCACCCTCATTGTGATTCTAGAATAGGGTTATGGATTGACAACATGGTCAGTCTAATCATAAAAAAATTGTAGAAACCGATAATTCCAAAGGTTTTCGGGTTTGGAGGGTTCTCCACATGGTTACGAAAAATCATGTGCTAATTGTGTTCCACCATCCCTAAGCTATAGCAAGGTGAACAATTTTCTAGGAAAAAACTCATAATTTTCAATAATCATGAACATCCCCAAAAGTTTTTATTATTTTCAAAATCCCCTAAAAATGACTATGGACAAGATCCAAATTAATAATAATAAAAATAAATTGCAGGAATTACCTCAAATTAGGTAATGAAATGTAGAAACCTCCCCATAATAAACACTTTATTCCCCCAGAAATCATTCCAAGAAGACTCCACATCAAGGAGATTAGGAAACTACTCCATCATTAGTGACTCACACTCCCAGGACCAAATAAAATATGATATATGATATCGATGAACATGAAATATTTGTATAGACTTACCTGATGCACCTTTTCCTCAATGTTAACAATTCATATTATCTTCTCAGTCCCTAATAAATCATTTTTAACAACAAGGTCCTCCTCACTCAAAATGTAACATCCCAGACCAGGGTGTCACTTATTATTATCGTGAGCCTGATTGGCCACATGGCTATAACCACATCTCCCCAAACTTTAGAGGCTAATGACTAGAAATGATGACATAGTTGTGTTTGTAGGGATATTATACCCTCACCACCAAAGTGTATCATATTGTAATAAAAATAACATATAAGTATAGGAAGAAGTATAATATAAACAAATGAATTAATCTGTGGAATAATGATAAAAATAATAATTCCAAATTAATCTCATATAAAAATTAATGATACATTACATATGTCACAAATAAATTTCTAAAACAAGTATGCATATAAAATGTACAATACTTATAAAAAACACAAATGGTTAAAAAATTCAACTAGAATCATGAGCCTTGGATAATTAATATGAATCCCTACTCTTAATCAATAATCAAGAACCTGTATAATGGAACATTCCATTATCTATAAATTTAATCATATAGTCATTTTGCGTACCCATGGGAGTCCCAAAAAATTGTGATACATAATACCAAGAGGCAACCACCCATGATCCAGTGTTGTTCAGTCAATAAATATATAAATATATATATATAACTACTATGTGAATAAATTAATAAAAAGTAAATGAAGTATTGAAAATTAATCACCTTGTAAAATCTAGTTTCTCATTTATAGCCCTTTCATTTAATCAATTTCATTTAAGCACAAAGTCTCTGATTTAACAGTTAATAAATTTTGTTTTATAATTAGGTTCAATTAACCATTCAACATAATTTAATTCATAATTCTTGGGAGTTGGAAATATTCCCAACAACCCCAATGATAACATGATCAATGATGACTAAACATTCCATCCTTAAGGTATAAACAAGGCATAATCCAAGCTTGTTTGTTGTCTTGGCAGATGCGTTATATAAACAATAACATTTTTTATTTAATTTTGAACTTGATCCCATCCATGTAATTCCGAATTTAGAACATAGGTATCACTCTAGGTACAATATATACCAAAAAAACTATTTTATCCATGGATAACCTCTCAAGAACCTATGAATCACTCTATGTGTTGTTTAAAGTCCCTACAATTTGAGTCTATCCACAGTTGTCCACTAAGAGTTCCCAAGTATCATCCATCATTGGAAAAATCAAATTGAAATTGAGATCTCCCATGTAATTCTCAGATGAATAAATTTATCTCTCAGCATATAATTTTTACCTCAGACTCTATCCTTGGTAGTCCCCTTTCGATTACAAGAATCAATCATTCTTAGAATGTATCATGCTAATCTAGTCCATCAATAGAATTATAATATGAATATATGTTTCACCAAAGGAATGTAAGAATATAAACAATTCAAACCATTTAATTAAATTAATTTAAACATCTCAATGACATCCCCAAGGAAATCTCAATTGAATCTCACATACAATTGTGACTCAGAATAATTAGCCAATCAGGGAAGACATGACCTAAATATAAATCACATTGAAAAATATTTATAATAATCTTCTCATGGTAAATCCTCCTATTACATGTTAATAGTTTATGGTCATGTCATCCATTTCTTATTCTTTATCCATTCAATTCACAATTCCACATCAACATACAAATCATTATTAACATCCAATGAGATGGGGTAAATGGATAAACCTCAGAGGGTCTAATCCCATATTCCATCAAAATGTCCTATTTAAATAGAGGAAAACCCCTAATGGGAAGTTATTATTTCAATGAATTCAACCTATAACTATTCATTTGTGGCCACTTAAAATGAATATTTCTTGATAAAAATCCATTAAAGGATTATAAATAATTTTAGATGTGATGCTACAGATATTGGTTTTGATGAATAATGGAATATAAATAACCATACACCATCAAATGAAATTCACAAGAACACCTACCGGTGGTCCATATAATAAATCTTGTCTAGTCTTATCTCCAGATTCGACTAAGTTCTGGAGAAAAAAAAGAATGGTTGATGACCCTAAAAATATGGCATTCGATCCTTTAAAGAAATAGTGTATCTAATATCTAGAAGAATGAATAACTACTAAAACATAATCTTTATCTTTCAAATGCAAATCTAATGATACATATGACACCTGAATCAGAGATCAGACAAGGGCTCTAAAAAAATTCCTATAATAGGCAAAAAGCGAATACCCCAAAAGTGTTCTTGATATGTGGGGGGAAAAGTGAAATAGGTTTAGTTTAAAAAAAAATTATGGAAAAATTGAAATTTTACCCAATTTTTTGGAATGTAGAATTAGTTATAGAAGAATGGACCCACGAATGGTTTACCTACATGGTTTGACTAACCATGAGAAAACCACTCCAAACCCCACTATCAAAATTGCAGAGGTTTTCACATAGTCATGAGGCAGAAACCGCATAGTGTTGATTAATTGTGTGCCTTCACCCAAATCTCAACCAATGTCTCACACATTTAATTAGACCATGCGCCATGTATCACATAGTTTGAACTAATAATGCACTAGGATTATTTCAATCCAAAACATGGGTTTCTAGATGTTAACTATCCTCAGACACCCCTGATAACACCATAAACTCAATGGGAATCCACAATATTCCATATTTAAACATTTAAACTAATAATTAGAGGTTAAAAATGATATTTACCCCAATAAATAATTGGGTTCTTACAAAAATCCCCCTCACAAAGCAATTCGTCACTGAATTTCTGATCCAATGGTGGTGAACCATGATCTGTGAATAACCCAAGCCACAATCATTATACATCGGACTCCCACTCTTACGTAACATATTTTACTCTATTGCGAATCCATAGCATTGAGATTAAGGAACACACCATCCTTGTATATCCATCATGCTATGATCAATAATATGAATTGGATACTCCTCAAAGGATGTATATATCTATAACTCAGCCTCCTCATTCTGAAAGGAATGACACAGATCTATACGGTAATGATTTAACTAATATTCAAGGAAGAAGTCTTGTTTGTCCCAGTACCTCTAACATAACTGCATCCGATAGTCTACAGGTCCGACTCTCTCTAGAATCTAAAACTACCTGAAGAAGCTTGCTAAAATTGTACCCTATCAACTAATCCACCTGTGTCCCAACCATAGTGAAAAATGGAAGAAAACTAGATCCCCATCCATGAACTCTAGATATTATATGCAGTTATAATAATATTATTTCATTCATGATTTTATAGTATCCATATTCTTTATAATCAATTAATCATGCTTTGTGGTCTCTACAATATGAGAAGGTCCTAGCATAGCTACCTATCCAGCCACTAACCAATACATGGGTGATCAACATGTCCTATCATATAAAACCTTATAAATGTAATTTTGTATATGATCATAAAAGATATGTGTATATTAGATCATAATCATGGGTATATGACTCTCCAAAGAGCCCCTGAATTCTTGGATGCATACTTGTAGCATGTCCTCAAACTCCAGAATCATGCACTCTGGCTGGCCATCTATCTAGGGTGGTATGATGTGCTCATAAGAACCTATGTGCCAAATTCCCTATAAGGACCATGTCATAACTGTGACGTAATCTGAGAATCCCAATCTAAAATGATAGTCCACAAGTCCTTATGGAGCCATATTGTCTCATGGATATACAACTTCAAATGAATAACATAACAGAATGTCTCCGCAATCAGTAGAAAATGTCAAACATTTGTCCACCAGTCAACGACAACCCTATAGCATAATGTCCTCCTGGAGACCTTTATAACCCTATCATTAAATCGATTTCGATGTCAATCCACTTTCACTCCGGGATGGGTAACTACTGTAATGTTTAGTCTTGTCTCTAGTGTTCCTCCTTCACCTACTTATGTGTAGAACTCCTCATATAAAACCCATCAACATCTCTTTCTATACCCGGCCACCATTGCTAGAAACATAATCCCCTATACATCTTGGTGATTTCAAAGTTCATTTCCCAAGATGAATCATGATAGTGTCACATAATCGCCTCATGCATGTCTGTCGAAACTCATATGCAACCATTCACATGTAGAATCTCATTTTCACAAATAGTCCATCCAAGAGTAGGGTACTAGCTCTCTGCACTATCACATTGAACTTTAATCTTATTATCTGAAAGGTCATCATCTACAATTTATCTATTTGGGTATAGGTAACATATAAGGATGTTATAAAATAATGAACATGACTATCGTTCACCTCCAAGTGCATCTCTGAGAACAAAACCATGAGATTCCACTTGCTACAAGCCTGCTGAACTGCCTCGATCTGGTTCCTCTGACTCAGTTCGTCTTCCACTACATTCATTTTTTTTAGTTTTGTAGGAAATATCAAAATTTAAATACTCTAGGTATTCAACCCATCTTTATTGTCTCAGGTTTATATCATTGATCTTAATGATGTAACTAATTCTTATATGGTATGTGTATATAAATAAATTATCTTCAAGTAAGTAATGACACCAACATCATAATGTGTGAAAGAAACCGTTTATAACACAAGATTGTTCATTGGGTAATTCCTCTCATGTGTCCTTAACTACTGATACCCATACGACACAACTCTATCTCCCTAAATATTAATTGATCCCAGTCTAATTCTTTATTCTTTGTATTACACATATTAACTCTTTCCTTGCTCTTGAAAAATAACTATTGGAATGGAATTATATATCCTTTTAACTTATAAAAGTTTGTCTCATAGTAATATAACCATAAAAATCTCACACCCTTATTAGACAATACCATAATTTATCCCGCAAGGAATGATATGGAGTGTCAGAAATCTCTGTTGTAACCACCTATACCCAAAAAACTCCATACCTGAAATAATATCTTTGGTTTCTCCGAAGATACAACATCTATCACCTTATTTGGGATAGCTTCTACTACATTATCTATGATAATGTGATTGAGGAAGTGTATCTAATCCATACATATGTGGAACATTTTGAGATTAACATATATCTAATTCATTATTAGTGTATACAAAATGATCCCAAGATGTCTGGAATTTCCATTTAATTATCATAATACACAAAGATCTTATCCAGGAATACCATGTCAAAATATTCTTGATAAGGTTGTAAAACATGATTTATCCATTTCATGAAGCCTTATATTGTGTTTTTGAGACCAAGACACATTACCAAATACTCATAGAGACCATACCTGCAATGAATCTTTCCAAGAGGTATCTCTAGTGGTGTAACACACACATAATGACAAACAGATCTCAAATCAATCACTTTTAACACACATGATCTTTTGAGAAAATTAAAAATATAGTATATCCAATATAAAAGATATTGGCGCTTAATCATCAGTTGGTGTAACCATAGATAATCAATACATCTTCTGAGGGTATCGTCTGCCTTTTTTGAAAAAAGGATCGGCAAACCACATGAGGAAGTACTAGGTATGATGAAACACCTTTCCACTAAATCCTCTAGATTGAACTTGATCTCTTGAATCTTAGTAATATCCATCATATAAGGAGGAATAGATACCAATTCATATCTTAGAACAAGATCAGTAGAAAAATCCACCTCTCTCACATGTGGTAATCCTGAAAAGTAATCTAGGAGAACATCCCTGAAATGATCAACTGTTTTAAGAAAATCATCATAAAAAGTTCCCAAACCATTTAGATATAAACTCACAATCTAGGATTTCAACCCACCCATCCCATGATTTGTAGGTTAAACTTGACTCTTTTGGACATCCTGTTCACTCTTATGAAGAAACACTCCACCCTATAGTGATGTAAATGTCACCCTGCAACGATAAAAATAAAGAATGATATGAAAGGTAACCAACCCTTCCATCCAAATAAAAAGGTAAAAACATATTATATTTATGAATAGGAGATATCATATAATGTGAAACCCACCTATCTCCCAGGGGTAATCCCTTTAATAACAAACACACCTTGTTTTCATTCCCAATGGGGTGTCAAGCCCCATGATTCCATCAGAAGTATAAACACTAATCACAGGTCTCTCCAAAAATGGAATAGATATTAATCTATTGGAATATCCTATATCAAAAAGTTTATAAGATAAATTATAAGATACTATAATAGTAACACTAAAAACAGAAGTTATGGGATCCTTCTCCACATGGGTCTCTTGTACTGCATACATATGGCCTAAATTGCGAACCAGTTATACTGTCTGGCTACCCTGAGTAGATCTACTATACATTCATTATAAAACTGATGTCTGACTAACCTAGCCATGACCACCACCTTGGCCTAACTGGCCAGTTTTACCCCTTTTTCCTGCCAAATGTGAATCTTCTGACCCCTCTCTTAAACATTGAGTTAGTGCATACAATATATCACAAGATTCTGTTGAAGTAATTATATATAAGCTCTATATATTTCCCATTTTATATCATGATTATAACTTGATTAGGTTATTCATACACAGGGGCCTTTTATGTCCCGACCTCCTCACTATTAGCCCCTCACCAGGATAAACTGGTATTTTCTTTGACTACTAATATTGACTTGTACAAGAAGACTATGACTCTAGCAATGGGTCAAAGCAGTACTAGTTCATGGTGTCGAACCACCATGGTTCGCACCACCAACATCTCTCAGTTTTCGATATGTGAGAAGTTGTAGATTAACTATTCCATAAATATTATTTATCATAAATAATTTCACTTATGATCAGATATCATACATGAGACCATCCTTGAATCGACTAGATTTAGATAAATCATCACCCATCAAAATAGGTGTGATGTGATGGAGCATAGAAAAATGACATGAATAATCCATTACTTATATCACACACTACCCAAGGTGAAACAACTCATAGTCTTTATCATCCCTCAACATCTTAGGATAAAATTAGTCAAAGAAGTCCATTTTAAAATACCTTTATGCCATCTCCCAATGAAGTTCTATATGAATAATAATATCCCACCATCTCTTGGAGGAGTCACACAACATTTACTTTGTGAGAATTACCCTCCTCTTATGAGGCATATCTTTATGCTTTAAGATAAATAGCATGGAATCTATCCATGACTCCATATACTATGATCCACCATCCCCTGAAAACATGGGATGATTGTAATTATATAACTCAGGCATCATCTCTAACAAATTCATGGAAGTTCGGGGTGCTCCCTGAATGCTTGACATAAATACTACGAAACCCTCATTAAATTTTCCCTAAAAACTCGTGTCTAATACAATTACTAGTACCCTAGTTTGAAAAACTAGTGGACTAAATGGTATCCCAATGCCTACCTCCTCTAGAGTACGGTGATCTCCACCCCTCAGAAGTATGACTGCAGGATGTCATAGTGGAATACCTCAACAAATTCCAAGAGAATTCCACATATCAAGAACATTATCAAATTTTGCAGTTCAAAAGTGTAGATATTTAATCATGATAGGTAAAAGACTTCCTCAATAAGAAACACACCCCTCATCCTACTAAAATATTCATGTCTTTCCAATGTACAATTCATTTAAAATCTAGAGACACTTCCCACTAACAAATACTATGTTTTAGATTGGGTCATGTACTCTACTTTAATGGTTTTAAATTTAAAATTAATCTTCAATATGAATCCATATTTTGTTATCATTTCTATTCACAACCATCTCACATTTATATCAAAGTTCATTAAAATTGTATAACAAGTTGTTTTTCAAATTTTAATCCATCAGGGGCCATACTCCTCAACAACAAAATTATGGCATCGACCTGATTCATACCATAACACAATACAAAATACCAATAATGACAGCAAGAATATCTTTTAGGACACCTATCACAAAAACATTCAACAAGTAATTCATCCTAAATGAAATTTCATAATTCATGGAATGTTATTCCTTTAATGTTCTTAACATATTGAATTATATGGAATACCCTCATCTAATTAGGTTGAAAAACAATATAATCCATAATAATATCAAAAATTACATCATAATTAATGTGCATCACCCAATAGTGGAATCAAATAAATTTTAATAGTCACAATCCAAAAACCATCAATTTAATACGAGGAAATTTGGTTTTCTAGAATATGTGGGTAGATACTCTTGGTCATAGATCATTACTAAACTCCAATTCATTTCCATTCCTTTATATGGTCTTTGAACAGAAAATAAATCCATAAAAGAACCCTCTGATACCACTTTGTAAGGTCTCATACCCGTGTTCATGTCAATGGTTCCCTGAGCCTAGCTAGCTGATGTTCCTAGTAAGGATCCAAATATCACTGAGAGGGGGAGGGGGTGAATCAGTGATGTCTTTTTTCTTTTTATGTTTCCCCTTTTTGAAACAACCTTCACTTCCTATTAAAGAGTTTCTTCAATGCTGAACACACACAACCACAGGAACAAAAGATTTACAAGGTTCGTTACTCAACAAGAGTAGCTACGTTCTTGGTACAGTTCAGAAACAATCCAGTACCACACAATCCACTAGAAAACAATCATTTGTTGTGGAATAAAACAAGTAGGATATACCCTTACACTCGTTCATAACTTTGAAAACAATCCAATAGTGTGTATGCTCCCTCTTAGCACAAATATGGTAATACAATGGATCATTTATTCTTAATGAGCTTACACAAATCAAATCTTTCAGAGTAATTCATCACTTTCCTACCCAGAAGCTTGCAGGAACCCCTGTAGAAAAACACCTTATGCGCCAACTTCCACTTATACGACCTATACTAGTGCTCCTTATACTAGCACGCCTCTTCTTTCATGCTGCCAACGTGCACTCTTCCCTTTATACATGCTACCTTCTTGTAGCCTACACGCCAACAAACACTTGCGCGCCTTGAACTTGAATGTCCCCAACATGTGAGCATTCTAACAACCCTCAACATTCGCACCCAACTCTCTACATGCGCACTTAGATCTCAAATATAATTCTCAAGTACTGAGCCCTTAAAAAATGAATAGGCTAGTCATTTATTTATAGGCATTTCGTTGACTTGCGCGACCAAGACTTTCACCCCAATACTTGTGCGCCACTCCATCAGTTGCACGCCACTTCATCAATTGTTCACCCTTCCATCACTAGCGTGACACTTTATTTCCTTTATCATATTTTGATATGATGATGTTGTAATATGACTTTCGCGCAACATGTACTTGCACGCCAAGACTTGCGGGCCAATACTTGCATGCCAATACTTGCGCGCCAATACTTGCGCAACATTCTTGACTTGCACGAAACTTTCTAAATTGAGCGCCACTTTATTCCCTTTGTCATATTTTGATTGGATGATCATTGAAATAGGACTTGCACGCCACTTATACATGTGCTCCAATACTTGCGCAACACCACGAGCGTGCCACCAGTTGCCTGCCAATACTTGCACAACACTTTCATTCCTTTGCCATATTTCTGAAATAATTCTATTTGAAATATGACTTGCGTGCCTCTACAGAACTTGTGCACCGTCACTTGCATGCTGCCACTAGCATGCCGCCACTTGCGCGCCTTCTTCTTGCATTGTCATTTTTAGATAGTATGATATTGAAATGTGTTTTTCCAAAAACACTTCTTTACTCTCTCTATCCTTCATACAACTTTCACCATAAGTTATCCAAAATTTTGATGATTCTAAAATACAAATTAGAAGTGCATCTTCTAATTTACATTTCCTTTACAATGTTAATTGATTTAGATTTCTGACAACAAAAGATGACACTCTGTAACAGAAAACTTTTCTTACTTTCTTATCCATCAAACTTGGTCCCAAAAATCTACCCCTTTGGATTTTATTGTCAGCAATGATTCATAAATAACTGAAAATTGTAACCTTAATAAATTGATTACTTATCAACAATTCTTAGCCTATGTGTGCTAACTCATTATAGGAAACAATAATTATTGATAGCCAAAACCATGCTGTCCAAAAGCAGTGACTACGAAATCTCATGAGCGTACCTCCTCATCCTTCTTTAGATCATCTTTCAAGCTTCTATTCAGAATTATTCTCTTCGTTTACTTTCCTGGAAGACAACATTGTTTCCTACAACCACTCCAAAAAATAGTTAGAATAGTTCACACACATACTTGCTAGATTCACAGCTTACCCACAACTCCCCCTTTATGCATGATTCCATAAGGATTGATTTATGTAACAATTCTCCCCATTGAAAATACTATCCAAAATTAAGACGAGAGAGGGGACAGAAACACGTACATTAACCTTGATGAGAAGGAGGTTGGACTCCCATGTTAAGCCTCAATTTTGTAAATGGTTCCTTTGGTAACGATTTTGTGAATATATTAGAAACTTTTTCAGATATAGGAACATACTCCATCATCAATTCATTCTTCTCCACCTGATCTTTGGTGAAGTGTTACTTTTTATCAATGTGTTATGAACGAGAATGTTGTACTGGATTTCTTGTAAGATTTTTTGGACTATGATTATCAAAACCCAAGAGTAATGGTAGCATTACTTCAACAAGTAGATCTTCCAGCTGAGTCTTCATCCACATTAGTTGTGTTGAAACTTGAGTTGTAGAAACATACTCAGCTTCAGTTGTGCTAAGATTTATTGAATTCTGTTTCTTGGTATTCCAAATAACACAACTTTTCCCTAGAAATAAAACTCCACCAGATGTGGATCTTCGATCATCAGCATTTCCTGCCCAATCCGCATCAGAATACCCGAATAGATCAATATTTCCCGATCCATCGTACATGATTAAAAAAATTGTTATGCCTTTGATATATTTGAGAATTATTTTTCCAGCAATAAAATGTGATTCTTTAAGAGCACTCTAAAATAATTCACATAAAGTGATAGCATAGACGATGATAGGTCTTGAGGTAGTAAAATACAACAGACATCCAATCATCTTTTGAAACTCTTTCTGATCAACTTACATGCCTTCATCGTCTTTAGACAACATAGTTCCCACTAAAATTGGTGTGGAAACTGGTTTCGAATTTTCCATGCCAAACTTCATCAGAAGTTTTTTGGCATACTTTTCTTGAGACAGAAAAACGTGATTTTTCTACTGTGAAATTTATAGCCCAGGAAAGTACTTCATTTCTCCCAGCATGGACATCTCAAATATCTTCTTCATCTTCTTAGAATATTTTTGACATGATCTTTCATAATTTCCAGAAAATATAATATCATCGAAATAAATAATAACGATCAGTGAAACCTCCTAACATTCCTTGATGTAGAGATTGCTTTCAACTCTCCCTTTCATAAAGTTCATCTTCTTTTATCAAGTATCTAATTTACAATTCCATGATCTCGGAGCCTGTTTTAGCCCATACAAATCCTTATTCAACCTCCCCACATAAAATTCATCCTTTCCAATAACAAATCCACAAGTTTGATCAATGTAAACTTCCTCATCAAGGTCATCATTCATGAATGCAGATTTTACATCCATTTGAATGATTTTGTAACCTCGTTGTGCAGCAATAGTAAGAAAGTTTTTATTGTTTCTAATCTTGCCACCAGCGCAAAGGTTTCATCAAAATCAATGCCTTTAATTTTTTAATACCCTCTGAAACCCAATATTTCTTTGTTTCTTATTACTTTACCTTCTATATTCATCTTGTTCCAAAAAACCCACTTTGTACCAATAATGTTCTTATTTTCTGGCTTCGGTACAAGTTCCCAAGTATCATTCTTTTATATCTTATCATGCTCTTAATTCATTGCATGAAAACTTTCTGGATGCTCAAATTCTTCATTTAAATCATGTAGTTCAACTTTCAAATAAAGATAAGTATGTGATATAACATATGTTGTTCTTCTTGTTTGAACCCTTTGATATTTATCTCCAATAATATTCGGAGTGTCCACTTGTTTCCTCAACCTAGGATGATTTTTCCGAACATCATCTTCATCACTCAATATTTCTGAGTCGGATTCCCCTTCAACTATAGGATTAACATAGTCTGTAGCATTATCAGAATCATTAACAAAAGCTTCTCTATCCTACTCAACTTCCACATCAACATATGACTGCTTTTCTTTCTCAACATATTCAACAACTTTTACATATGAAGAATCAATAATTCATCCTTTTTCATTATTGAGACATCTACATCCTCTTCCTTCTGGATCCTAGCCAAGAAAAATTCCATCATCTCCTCTTTTCTCAAACATTCCAATGTTTCCACCATTCTTCATTATAATACATAGACTCCCAAATACTATTAAATGCTTCAAACATGGAGTTTTTCCATAGAACATTTCATATGGAGTCATATATGAGTTTGGCCTATAGAAGAATCAATTCTGAATGTAAATAGAAGTGATCATGGCTTGCCTATAATAATAATGAGAAAGAATATTTTCAAGTAACATAGTTCTCTCTATTTCTACCAGACATCGATTCTCTCTTTCAGCAACCCTATTCTGTTGAAATGTGTATGGTGAAATGACCTCATGCCTAATTCCATGCTTCTCAAGATAAAATTCAAACTCTTCATTCTTATATTCACCACCATTATCAGTTCTCAACTTATTCACTAAATACTCACATTATTTTTCTGCTTTTCTCCTAAAACTCTTAAGCATTTTTAAAGCATCTGACTTATATCTCATGTACATAACACATGTAATGCGAGTAAAGTCATCAATTAAAGTAATAATGTAATTATATACATTTGTTTATTTATTTCTCATTGGTCCATATATATCACAATATATATGTTCCAAGGGTTGTTTTGAATGAATTCCAGCACCCTTATGAAAAGTGTTCGTAATCATCCTTTTTTAACAAATAGTGCAGCACTAATCTCTTCTTCTTGATAAATCAGGCATGTCTCGGACACTGTCTCGCGTTAATAACTTGCACATATTTCTTTGACACATTTATCCCAACCTTTTTTTCCATAACAGATTTTCATCCACTACACCCATGTAACAGGAGTTCTGCACTTCACCAAGATGGAACAAATTCCATCTTGTATGCTAGCCCTTTGTAACTATATTCCCATCATTTTCACTTTTCAAAAAAATTCCATCTTTTTTTAATATAACATTGTTTACCTCTTCTTAGATTTATGACATAATAATCATGTTATTTTTCATCCCATCAACATATAGTGTTTTCCTGGATTTCATCTTTTCTTTTCCAATTATGCCCGATAAAACACCTTTGATCCTTAGAGATTCATCATTTCCAAATTTCACTGGTCCTTCATTGAAGTCTTTCACATTCTTCAAAAACATTAAATCTCATGTAATATGAGAAGAAAACCAACTATCAAGAATCCATGGACATTCTCTTTTTGTAGCTTTCAAAGCAGTTTTCACAACAAGATCTTTTGGTTCTTCCTTTTCCTTCACTTTTTGTTTTTCTTCCTCCAATTTCCTAGCTAGGTCAATCTGTTCTAGCCAGACAACCATAAACTCTTTATTTTCAGACTTATCAGACCTGTCCCTTTTATATTTTAAAAACTATGTATTTTGAGAATTGTTAAGAATCTTTTGTTTCTCTGGTAACACACTAAGGCAGCCCTTGGAAATATGTCTAGGTCGATCACATCTTTCACAAATAGTTTCCAGTGGTTGGAACCTATTCTCAACATTCACATTAGTCTTCTCAGATATCTTTAGAAATTTTATTGGAGAATTTCTATTTTTAAAGGGTTGACTCCCCCTCAATCCTTTCCTTTCCAAATGAGTGGAATAGTTTTAATGATGTTGGTTGAACTAACATATATTTTCCATGTCTCCGAATCCACCACTATACCAGCAGTAACCATAGAATGAATATTTTCCTATGAAACTTCTATAAGGATCAGATTTTTGAACACGCTTCTCAAAAACCATCTTTATAGAACTATTTTAACCATCAACCTTCATGTTTTCATTTGAAACTCCCTTTATTAGTTCAGATTTAACATCACTAGAAGTATTTGAAGTCTTTCTTGACTCTTGATATTTATGGACTTCTTATTTTTCATCATTGATGACTTTGAAAACATACCTGGTCTTTCCATCCTAGTTCTTATCAGAACGGGTTCTGTTGTTCATTTCATCCTTGGAAGTTAACTTTTGTGACTCATTGTTTGGTTCATTCTTACTGGAACATTCACCAACATCTGATATAGAATTTTTGAAACTGATATTCATTTCTTGAGCTTTATAATGTTTCTGTTCGACAAGTTCCAACTCTTCTTCTTTTTTCCTTCAGCTTTACTTCAAGATGATCATTACGATTCGTTGAATTCATAGGAGAATATTTATGATCATAATTCTTGTTTTACATCATTAATTTCTCATCAGTAAAACCTTTTTGATTTCTTAATGTTGAATTTTCATTTATAAGATTGTCATTTTCCTTCTCAAGCCTTCTGATCTTCCTCAGGCATTCTTTCAATTCTTCTTTCAGATGATATTCAAGTTGAGTTTCTACTTCATATGAACAGTTCGTCTCGTACTCTTCATTATTCACAACTATAATAAAGTTATTCTATCTCGCTTTCCTAGAAAATGTTTTCTTAGATTCATATTTTTTATCATCTTCTTCTTTATATTTAGATAAAAAGATTCATAATTTTGATTTGAAGAAATTTTTATCCTTACCCTTTGAAAAATATTTGTCTTTGTCAATTTGATTCTTCCACGACCTTCTTGGCCTTCTTTCATCATAATCATTTTCTTCTTGATTCTTTTGAGGAAAATTAGCCACAAAGTTACCAACCACTCCACACTCAAAAAATTTCAATGGAATTTTCCCCTTGTATTTCCCTATTGATCATTTCATAATTTTAGAAAACATGGATAAAATTTCATCAAAATATTTCCATACCTCATCTTCAGAATCGGATTCACCAGCATCATCTTCAATAAGAGTCTTCTTTGAATTCTCTCTCATTGTATCCTTGAATGACATTTCCCTATCATATTTTGTTTTTCTCTTCATAGTCTTCTCCCTTCTCATTTCATAAGTAATGAGAGTGCAATGGAAATCATCCATAGATAATGTTTCAGGGTTTCTGTATTCTAATGAATACACTTTAGCATCAAAATTATCAGGAAGAATTCTCAAAATGTTTTCGACAACCATAGAATCCTACAACGTTTCACAAAGATATATGATTGTACTAACAATGTCAATAATCCGAGAAAATAAGTCCCCAACAGATTCAGATTCTCCCATTTTCATGTCTTCATACTTTAGCCTCCAGATTTTTAGTTTTTCCCTCTTTACTTTTACATTTCCTTCATAGATGTTCATCAACTTATCCCAGATGCCTTTAGTTATAGAAACACATTTCACTCTTAAAAATTCACTCTCAGAAAGAGATGAGAGTAACACATTTTTAGCTCTTCCATCATTCTCAACGTTCTTCTTATCAATAGATGTAAGTGTAACCTTGTCATCAATAGCAGGAAATCCATCTGTTGTAGGTTCAATAACTTCATATCTAAGAGACATAAGATAAGAAATCATTCTATCCTTCCATATGTGATAGTTCTTTCCATCAAAAAACTGAATCCCCTTACTGTTCATGCAATTTAGATTCTCCATCACAACTTCTTTTCAAGAACTTCTGCAAAGAATAAACAAAGGGAACATGTCCCTATGATAACAATTGATGTTCCCGGTTAGGATCCATGTATCACTAAGAGGGGGAGGTGGTGAATCAGTGATTTCATTTTTCTTTTTATGTTTCCCATTTTTTAAACAACTTTCACCTCCAATTAAAGAGTTTCTTCCCTAGTGAACACACACAACCACATGAACACAAGATTTAAAAGGTTCACTACTCAACAAGGGTAGCAATGCCCTTGGTATGGTTTGAAAACAATCCAGTACCACCCAATCAACTAGAAAACAATCCTTTGATTTGGAATAAAATGAGTAGGATACACCCTTACTCTCATGAAGCACATTGAAAACAATCCAATAATGTGTGTGCTCCCTCTTAGAACAAATAGGGTAATACAATGGATCAATGCTTCTTAATGAGCTTACACAAATCAAATATTTCAAATAAATTCTTTACTTTCCTACCCAAAAGCTGACAGGATCCCCTGGAGTAAAACATCTTGCGCGCCCACTTCCACTTGTGCGACCTATACTTGCGTGCCTTATACTTTTGTGCCTCTTCATGCATGCTTTCTACGTGTGCACTGCTCTTTAGACGCGCTGTCTGCTTACAGCCTGCGCACCAACTTACACTTACGTGCCTCCAACTTGTGTGTCCCCAACTTACGTTGCTTCTAGCAACCCTCAAATTGCATGCCCTACTCTCTACTTGCGCGCCTAGTGCTCAAAGATAAATCTCAACTATTGATCCCTTAAAAATGAGGAGGCTAGTCATCTATTTATAGTCATTTCGGTGACTTGTGCGACCAAGAATTTCTCTCCAATACTCGCACTACACTCCATCACTTGTGTGCCGCTTCATCACTTGTGTGCCCTTCCATCACTAGTGCGAAACTTTCTTTCCATTATCATATTTTGATATGATGATTTCGGAATATGACTTCCGCGCAACATGTACTTGTGTACAAAGACTTGCGTTCCAATACTTGCATGACATTCTTGACTTGCGTGAAACTTTCTAATATGTGCACCACTTTATTCCCTTTGTCATATTTTGATAGGATAATCTTTGAAATAGGACTTGCGCGCCACTTATACTTGGGTTCCACCACTTGCGTGCCACCACTTGCGTGCCAATACTTGCACGCCACTTTCTTTCCTTTTCCATATTTATGAAATAATGCTATTTGAAATATGACTTGAGCGCCTCTACAGAACTTGTGTGTCGTCACTTTCATGTCGCCACTTGTGTGCCGTCACTTGCATGCTGCTACTTGCGCTTCGCCAATTGCGTGCCGCAACTTGTGCGCCTTCTTCTTGCCATTGTCATTTTTGTATAGTATGATATTGAAATGTGTTTTACCAAAAACACTTCTTTACTCTCTCTATCCATCACATGGCTTGCACCACAAGTTCTTCAAACTTGTGATGATTGTAAAATACAAATCAGAAAAGCGTCATCTGATTTACAAGTCCTTTGAAAAGTGAATTGATTTAGTTTTTTGACAACAAAAGAAAACAATCTGTAAAAAAAAACTTTTCTTACATCCTTATCCATCCAACTTGGTCCCAACAATAGCCACATGTAATGAAGAACATCTCTCAAAATGGAAAAGTCATTAGACTAGGTATAAGGGCTTATGTGTGTTAGTTAGGAGAATATTACCTCATCCCTAGAGTGTAGCACAATGTAATATCAATAACATAAATGTAATAGATGTGGTATAATAGATATATAAAAAATAATTATATCACCCAAAAGAATTGAAATTAAATTTAATATAGAATTCATGAAACACTCAATCTCTATGAAACAAACACTTTTTTATTATATAATATATTAATAACCTTGCTGTATGAAATAATTTTTCTCCTTCTGTGTTTTGATTTTTCAAGACTGGACATACACAGTTCCGATCAGGGAGATATTTAGAGCCTGATTGGATCAAAATACATTTTAGGTGAATAGTAACTTCGCCCTCATGAATATTAATGTGCCCTTATTAAATTTAATTTTTCCCTTATGAAGCATAAAATCACCAACGTGGGTAGAAATAAAATTTGGGCACCTTATAATTGAGAGTGAATATTTTTAAAATTAATATTTAAGTGTTGATATTTCTATGAGTGAAAAATATAAATTTTAAATTTTAAATTAATAAATTTATTTAAAATAAAAAACATTTTCCTATAATTTATTCCTAAATAAATATTTTTTCATTATGACTTGTGGATAATTTTATGGGACATCAATTATTTTTTGAACATATTATAAAATCAATTTTAAATAAAAAAATTATTTTACAAGTAAATAAAAATTTAAAATAAAACTTTAATTTCTCATATTTAGAAAATTATTTTGATAAAATTGATTCCATTTTTTAGTTATACACATCAAAAAATATTTATCGTTAATTTTTAGGATTTTCTAAAATACTTGAATTTATTGTGAATAACAAAATACGAACATTAACGATAAGTGCTATATAATTGATTTATTGAGTCATATGTGAGTTATGGTTGTTGTAAGAATAGTTGGATCCTATTCCCATTCACTTATTACTATTTATTTTCACATTAATGAAAATGGGTTCATGTCTTCACCAAAATAATAATATAATGAATAAGATATTCAAAAATCACCTCTCTCCTCCACTATAAAAACCACCTATCACTCCGACTTAGATTCACTCTTATAAGACATGAATCCATTAAATTTTATTCCCAAATCCTCTTAACAAGTATTTCACCATATCTAGGAGCTCTTTTTCTTACCAAAAGTCCAAAATCCATTCCCCAAAGGAGGTTCTCAGGGAGGTTGATTCAGGAGGTAAATCCTCTTCTGTTTCAGTTGATTTCATTTCAATTTATTTCCTTTTATTATTCTATACTCACCTCCTCTATCCAAATTATAATTATAAATCCAGTATCATTTATATGATGAAATTATATAATTTTAATGTATGAACCATCATAAATATTTTTTATTTCATTATTTTTAATTTTAAAAATCAAATCATCGTTTGGGAAGGGATGATTTACAAACATCGTGGAGGATGAAGTTTCGTTCTCCAATTTATAATTCAAGGAAGATCATTAATCCATTTCAATAGTTGAAAAAAACTATAAAATTAATATTACAACCTTTTTTATGTTCTGTATATGTCATATTTACATAATTCAAAGAGATAATACAAAATGAGTTCGTTCTGATCAATAATTGTCATAATAATATAAACTATTATCATTAAATGTATTATCTAATGATTCATCATCATAATATTTTACCAGAAGATATATATAACCATTTAAAATTATGGATTATCATTAAAAACTTGAAAATCCAATTATAGATAATTATACCAATTTTAAATGCAATCCATTACTTATAATCAATTTAATTGATCATGGAATCTTGGAAACAAACTATCTAGAACGATATAATTCAATCCTATAACTTATAAACATGTACATAAATGAACATAATATAACTATAATAAATCAAATACATGTTTATAAAGTTATTAATTAATTAATTGTTTTATTTAATTTTATTTTCCCTGAATTTTTTGTCACGTAAAGAACATGTTCGGACATACGCTAAGGGTTTTCTACCCAAACCTCCATTTTCTATCAAGTTACTATTATTCTCTACATAACTCCAATAAATTATTAATTAGTCTTATTTACTTCTAATAAATTTTATTATAATTATATATATAGGTGTACCAATCATAATCAATCCATATTTTATGGGGATTTACATGTTTTAAACGGATCTTTCACAAATTCCTCCCAGTAAACGAACCCTTTTCAATGGAACTTTTTTAGTTTTTACCTATTTTAATATTCACTATATAATATTTTTTTAGACTCTATTATTTTTATAAAATCAATATTTATTTCTGAAAAAAACTACATTACTTTAATTCTGGTTTTATGCTATTATTTTTCAAAAATAACTCATCCTTTCAATGTAAAAGAGTATTTATCTTAAGAATTACATGATGATTTTATACGATTACTTTCATCTATTTCAATATTCTCTTTTATTCTTATTTTTAATTTCAATTAATATTTTCTGATATCAAATACCATATTTTATTGAATGTTTTATTATTAGTTTTACTGTGGATGTGATACCTCTATAACATTCACCATATTACTCTAAATGGTTTGTGTTTATATTTAATTATTGGGGAATGCTTTTTACATTTCATATATTATTTTAAATATGAATTTATATTTTATTTATTTTTATCTATGTTCAGATGAGAAATTAATTGGACTGATTATGTGATGGGATTAACCTGTTATATCCCTTATTTGCATTGGCAGGTCTATTGAGACAATCTTGTTTGGGGTTTTACCCGTTTTTGTATGGTCTTGGCATGAGGATATCACAGAATGATTATAATGTTTGGAATTATGAATTATCTCATTATGAAACAATAGAACGATAGACCATGTGATTATTCAACTAGGCTAATATCCATGGTCCTCTTTTATTCCATTATTTAGTCAATTTTTTCTTCCATATAATGATCACATTATTTTAAAGGCATGTGTTTTTAGTTATTTATCATGTCTAGTGTTTATGTTTATGATTACTTCCACTATATTATTTACCCTTATGTTTATTCTATGATCATCTATTTCATATTTTTTATATTTCCACAAGATTAAAATAAGTTTATTATGAATGACTTACATGTATAATATTGGAGTCGTGGGAGTTATTAATGGATCTATAATATTTTATTTCATTTCAAGTTGTAATGTCGAACTTATGTATGCATATGGTCATCCTAAAAAACTAAATTATGCAGACCTTAAGGATATGACATTCTTGTAATCATGAAAATGTAATAAAATATTGTGCCATCTCCAGGGAATGGGGTTTGGGGTGTTACAATTGGTATGAATGGAATTTTAGTAGAAAACATTGAAACGTTATATAGAATGCATAGATTAGTGAATCGGGCCCTAAGGTAGACATTAAGGATAAGAATAAAATAACATCCTATAATTTTGGTAAGTAATATATTTTGTGGATCTTTCTAGAAATAAATTTTTTTTGGATACTATATGTGGATGTGGTTTTGTCACAAATGTACCAAGGAGTAAAAAATCTAACAACGTGTTTTAGGCTTGACTTGGGGTAACATATTACACGAAAATAGGCCTTAATACACCCCTATTTTGGCACTACTAGTGTATATTCTTAGGATAATTATCATTTTTTTAAAATACATTATGGGGGATTTAGAATTAAAATTTTCATTAATGAAACCATGTTTATGATAATTATATTATCTATATATAGATTTTCAATCCTTGTTTTTTATTTTTCTAGTGGATATAATACATTATGTATCATAACATAATCTACTATATACCATTATTTAGAAATTGAACATAGTGGAAGGACTGAAATCTTCATCAATGAATAAAATCCCTACTAGGGATTTCCCTCCTATTCAGGATAATAATGTTGCGACTCGTGATGAGAAACATATAGCTATATTGTGACAACTAACTCAGTTTGTATAGAATAACCTTACCTATATAGAGAATCCTGATCTACAAAAAGGAGGAGAGATGTTATAAATCATTACGAGACAATATCCCCAATCATTTAATGGGACTAAAAATCCAATCATAGGAGAGCAGTTGATACAATCCTTGGAGAAGATATTTCTCGCATTGGGATATAATGACTGTGAGAAGTTTTTCATCAGAGTTTATCATCTATAGAGGGATGATGATCAATGTTTTTCATTGATTAAAAACACAAAGGAACAAGAAGTGATATAAAATATGTAATGGAGGTATTTTGAGGAAATATTCTTATAAAAATACTTTCCTCGTTAACCGTGAGAAAATATAGAAACAGAGTTTGTGAATCCTAGGAAAAAAGAATATAAGAATGTTGAAAAGTCTAAATATATGTTTAAAAGGTTATAAAGTGATTCTTTATATATATACATAATCTATGGGGAAATATTTATTGATTATTTAATGGTTTAAAACCATTCATCTGAAATTCAATACTCTCCCAATGTTTCTCATTCTATGATGATATATTATCATCTGCTTTCAAGAGTGAAAAATAATTTTATATGTCTTATGATTTTATTGGAATATAAGAGAATATGATGGATAAAGAACAATTTATAAAAATTAATAAGGAAAAAGTAAAGAAGGGAAGAATTTATTTTCTATCCTATGATAATTGTGGGAGGAAACACTTGGGTACTTGCCTGAAGGGTATTGGTGTTTGTTACAAGTGTGGGGAAATCGGCCACCAATACCATGATTGCAAGGTAAATAATGAATCCACCATGTCTAATGCTACAATTTCAAGGAGATCAGAAATTATGAAAATTATTTTCCTAGGAATAAAATAAATATTCCCTAGGGAAGTCCAAGGGAGAGAGGCCAAGCTTATGGGATCACAACTATTGAGGTTTTAGTTCCCAATGATTGGGTAGGAGGTACTTTAATCATTTCCCCAAACATAACCAATGATTTATTTATTTATGGATCATCATGTTATTTTTTTTTATTCCTAGTTTTCCTGGAAAATTTTACATTTACAATTTTATTTAATAAAGGAGTTGACAATAAAAAATCCAATGGGGTGTATCATTGCAACAAAGATATGTCAATCAGTCCTAATTATGACACATAATGGTGATTTAATTGCTAACCTATTCATCAGACCCATTATTGAAATTGATATAATTCATTCTATACATTTGATTTCAAAATATTGTGTGAGAATCCTTTGAAAAAAGAAGGAGGTTAAAATTTTGGTGAATCATTTAGAATACCATATCTTTAGAGCATAAACCTATTCATCTGATTCTTATCTAGATCTACCCCTAGTATATATACTAAATGAAATTCTTATGGAGATGAGAAACCAATATATATGTGTTAGGAAAGAAACCCTTATTTTGAGGATGTACCTATTGTGAAATAATACAATGATGTTTTCCAGAGGATTTACATGGACATGCTCCATATTGGTAAGTTGAGTTCACTATTGTTTTAATTTATAGTTCAATAAATATATCACAGATTCATCATAGAATTTCCACTATGGATTTAGATGAACTATATAAACAACAAGAGTAATTGTGTGATAAAGGATTTATCTACCATAGTGTTTCTCCATGAGGAGCCAGTGTTTTTTCGTTAAGAAGATGGATGGATCTATGAGGCTATTCATTGACTACTAGAAGATATATGAAATTAAAATAAAGAACAAGTATCCTCTTCCTCGCATCTACAATTTATTATATTAACTTCACAGAACTCAATATTTTTTGAATGTTGAACTTATATTTTGATACCATCAGTTGCGTGTAGGGAATGAAGATGTTCCAAAAACCACATTTCAAACTAGGTATGGGCATTATGAGTTTATAGTAATGCCTTTTGGAGTGACTAATATATCCTATGTTTTCATGGATCTAATTAATATATTTTTCAAGGAATAACATGATAAATATTTTGTGGTATTTATTAATTATATCATGGTCTACTACAAAAGATAAAAAGATCGTGAGAATAACATGAATATTATTATGAAGACTCTTAGAAGAAATGAATTATATAGGATGTTAAGAAAGTGTGAATTATGGCTTAATGCAGTTTCTTTTCATTGCAATATTGTCTCTAAGGATGGAATTTTAGAGGATAATGTGAAGGAAAAGGTGGTTAAAAATTTTCCTACACCAACAAAAAAAAATTGTGTTACAAAGATTTATTAGTTTAGCAGGTTATTATCGGTGTTCCTTTCAAAACATCTCTTGGTAATCCCTCCCGTTAACCAAGATTACTTATAAATGGGGTATTTTCATATGGATAAAGTATTTTAAATAACTTTTTTTAGAATTTTAGATTTTATTAATGAATGCTTTGATCCTAACTTTACCATCTTGGAATGGTGGATTTGTGATCAATAGTGATGTGTCCAAGAATGGAACTGGGAGTGTCCTTGTGATAAATGATTGATTTTATGCATATGTAGTAGTGCATTTAAAAATTAATGAAAAGAACTATCAAAATCTTGATCTTGGGATAGAAACTATGATCTTTTCTCTGATGATATGGAGACACTATCTCTATGGTGAAATGCGTGAGGTATATATGGATCATAAGAGCTTAAAATATTTCTTCTCTTAGAAAGAACTCATCATTATGCAAAGTAAATAGCATGAGATACTATAGGAATATGGTTTTTCTATACACTAATACTCAGGAATGGAAAATAAGGAATTTGATGCATTGATTAGGAAGGATCAAGGGGTTTTAAAAAATGATAATCGATAAAGATCTGATGTACATGGATCTAACAAGGATGAATTTTGGAATTATTAATGATGGGGAAACATCACTACATTTTAATTTGGTTTCACAACCATATATATTGGACAGAATTAAATTTTCTTATTTTTATTATGAGAATATTCAAAAGAATATTAGTGTTGTGAATGATGGGAAGTTAGATAACATTATGTGTGAGGATGAAATTAATAAAAAATTGGAGGTTATTTTTTCCCCCTATCCCCGTCCTAAAAAAATGTTTATTGGACAATTCGCATTATTTTAATTTCTCTATACACAATGGTAGAAATATGATGTATACAGATTTGATGGAACATTTCTGGTGGGACAACATGATGAAAGAAATTGTTGATTATGTATCAACATAGATAGTCTATCAAGAAGTGAAGGATGAAGGACAACGTCTTAGAGGTTTTAGGAAAACTCTTAATAATCCTAAATAGAAATAGGATGACATCACTATGGATTTTTTCACTTTATTACCAAAAACTCCAAGGATGAATAATTCTATATGGGTGATTGTTAATCAACTTACCAAATCTACACATTTCATCACTATAAGGGTGGATTTTCCACTCGAGCACCTTTCACAACTCTATATTAATGATTTTTTAAGACATTTTGGAGAAAATCTTCAATTTTTTATGATTATAATTAATTAATTATATCAAAATTATGGAAAAGTATTTAAAAATATTTGGATACTGAGCTTTGATTTAGTATAGATCATGGCCCTCAAACTGATAGGTAATTATCAAGAATGGTCCAAACATTTGAAAAAAAATGTTGAGATCATTATCACATTATTTTCAAGGTATGTAGGTTCAGAATTTACCTCTGGTAGAGTTTTCCTAAAGTAATATTTTCCATTCAAGTATTCAAAGGGCACCATATGAGGCATTTTATGGAAAGAGATGTTGTACACCGGTATGTTGGGATGATGTTTTTGAAAGGAATCTTGTAGGCCCGAAGCTAGTCGAGGAAACACAGAAATGTTAAAGGCTAATAAAAATCCTATCAAAGTAGTTAATAGAAGGATAAATATCAATGCTGATAATAGATGGAAGGTTTTGGAATATCCAGGGGAGATTACATTTTCTTGAAGGTATCTCCATGGAATGGTGGTATATGATTTCGGTAAAATGGGAAACTGGTTCCCAGGTAAATTAAACCTTTTGAAATTGTGGAGAGAATTGGTGTGGTGTCTTATGATTTGGAAATTTCACGTAGACATTAGTAATTACAATATATGTTTTGCATTTCACTGTAAAGGAATTACATGCTAGACCCAACACATGTACTCACTTCTGAAGTTATTAATTTTTGACCTTGACTTGTCTTATTAAGAAGATCCTGTCAAACGTATCGACACTAAAGAATAGGTGTGGAGGAATCAGAAGACTTGTCTAGTCAAGGTAGTTTCAAAAAATTAAAAACTAAGGAAGTGACTTGGGGTCGTCCGGGGATTATCATTAAAAACTACCCAAATCTTATTATGAGGTAACATTCTAGTAATTTCAAGGATGAATTTTTTATATGGGGAGAATGTAACACCCCATGGAACTGTAAATAAATTTAATAATAAATTCATGAAACCCTGAGTCTCGATGAAAAAAAACACATTGTTATTATTTAATATAGTCATATCCTATCCATTATACAAAATTTTTCTTTTTTGGTGTTTTGAATTTCAAAAAACGGACATATGAAGTTCTGATCAGTAAGATATTAAGAGTTTGATATGATCAGCATAGATTTTTCTCAAATAGCAACTTGACCCTTATGAATTGTAAGGTACCATTATGTATTGTAATATTACCCTTATGAAGAGTAACCTCACCCATGTAAGTTGGAATAAAATTTAGGCACCTTAAAAATGAGAATGAATATTTTAAAATTTTATAATTTTGTATTGATATTTTTGTGAGTAATAAATATTTAATTAATATTTTTAATTAATAAATTTATATAAAAATAATAAATTTTCAGAAAATTTATTCTTAAATAAATATTTTATTTTCCTATGATTTTAGGATATTTTTATAAGACCTTAATTAAGTTTTGAAATTATTATAAAATTAGTTTAAAATTTCAAATCATTATTTTTCAAGTAAATATTGATTTTATATAAAAATTAAATTTCATATATTTAAAAAATAATAATATTGATAAAATGGAATCGATTTTTAATCTACGTGTCAAAAAATAGTTATGGTGAATTTTTATGATATTTGAAGAATATTTTAATTTTTAGGGAATAGTTAAATATTATAATTAATGATAAATGCTAAATACATGATTTATTTAGTAATGGGTGAGGTATGGATTATGTATAAACATATTTTTCTACCTCACATGTAGTTATAAATGTTTTGGGTCACAATAATCAACATTATTACTTATCTTGTGGAAAATAAAAAAATAATTAATAAGATATTCAAAAATCCCTCTTCTCCTCTACTGTAAAATTCACCCCTCATTCCCTCTTCTATTCACTAATAAAATACTTGAAGCATATAAAATTTCTACAAAAATTCACTTCCCAAGAATCTCATCTCATCCGAGAGATATTTTTCTTTCAAAAATACAAAAACCCCTTCCCTTATGGAGGTTCTCAATGATGGTGATTCAAGAGGTAAATCCTCTTCCTTTTATTTTAATTTCCTTTCAATTTATTTTCTTTTATTATTATATCCTCACCTATCCTTTCCAAATGACGATTATAACACCATTATCATTTTTATAATATAACTATATTAGGTTAATGGTAGAAAAATGATCAATCTTATTACTCTTTCTCTCTCTCTCTCTCTTATTTTAAAAACAAAATCATCGTCCTGGAAGTGACGGTTTACAACCTTTGTGGATGACGAATATTAGATCATCAATTTCTCCCTCAAGGATATTCATTAGACAATTTTAATGGTTGAAAAAAAAATTAGAATTAATATTAAATCCTTTGTTGTGTTCTTGATGTAACATATTTACCTAATACTAAGCAATAATACAATTTGAGTTCATTATAGTCAATAACAACCTTAATAAGCTAATCAATTATCACTAAATATATTATCTAACTATTCAGACTCATAATATATAACCAAATAATATGTATTACAATTTAAACTTATGTATCTTTATTAAAAATATGAAATTTCAATTTTGGAGAATTATACCATTTTTAAATGAACTTCATTACTTATAGTCAAGCGAACCTGTCATGAAATAATGAAAACAAACACTCTATGATGGAAAAATTCAATCATATAAGATATCAATAAGACCATAAATGAACATAATTAAACTATAATAAATAAAGATATATATATATGTATATATATAATGTGTGGATTTAATTAGTTAATGGATTTAATTTGATTACCCATGATGTTATGGTCAAGTGTAGAACACGTTCAAACATAAGGAAAGGGTTTTCTGCCCAAATTTTTATTTTCTTTTGGGTTACTCTTATTCGATACATACCTCAATGAAATCATTCATTATTTTTATGAACTCCTCAAAAATAATTTAATGATCTATATATTTTTACCAATCAGAATCATTCATCCTTTTATTGGGAGTTACATGTTTTAAAAGTATCATTCAAAAATTCTTGTAGATAAACAAGCCCATTTCAAATGATTTTTTTGAATTCTTACCTATTTTAAAAATCATTGTATAATATTTTTTTAGCCTCCATTATTTTTATAAATTCAGTCATTTTTTAAAATAACTACATTAATTCACTTCTAGTTTTATGAAATGGTTTTTTCTAATGACCAATTTTTGATATATATTTTTATTACTTCTTTTTATATGAATATTCATTACAATATAAAAACTCAAAACCAAGGATCATAATAGTATAGTTACCTTGGAATTAAGGAAACATAAACAACTAGTTTAAAAAACATCTACATCATCCCCTATGTATTCCTTTATACCTAGAACCCCCTTTGACACATCTTATGTAATACCTGGGGAATGGAAACATATGAAAGGGTGAGCTTAAATGAAATGTAAGGGTATACGTAGAGAACATCAAACAAAACAGAAACATAAGGATGTAAAAAAAATTTACATAAATTTTGATTATCAAACACTTATGAAAAGAAATAAATATTTTTAGTTTTTAAATAATAAATCATAATGGAATAAAAACTATAATAGAATAACAATAGCATAAAACAAGGAATTGTGGAAAATAATAAGAACATAAAATAATTTCCATAGCATCCAAAGAATTGTTACCAAGTCTATAATAGTTGTAAAATTCCATTACTAAACTATGTTTACTTTATGTTCTAGCCATATAATACTGAACTAGATTTACTTTTCGTTCATGCCCTATATTACTGAACTAGATGTACCTGTTGTTTTAGACCTGTATTACTGAACCAGGTTTACTTTCCATTATATTCATGTCTATCTTCTGAGATATGAATATTTACCCAATTAATTTTATTGACGTAAAGGTCCCACATATCTCATAATGAAATCATTCTTACATGTTCCATAACAACACTAATCATTCATCATATCCTAACCCAAGAAATAAAATGTGTTTCTTAAACATCATTCTATTATAAGATAATCCACCTAAAATATCATTCCACCATTAACACAAAAAATAATATTAATAATAGGTATATAAACATTAAAATATTTAATTATCGCCATTATATATGTAAAATAATTTTGATGATAAATTCAATGTAAATTCATCAAGAAAATTTGCATTCTTCTTTAAAAAACATTACTTTTCTCAAAATACAACATAATTTTAAAAGAAAATAATTTAGTTGAAAATAAACCTAAAATCTAGTAAAGTAAGCTTCATGGAAATAATATGTTATGAATATTTAAGAATATGTTCAATCTATGTATGATAAAAAAACATTCCCCTTGTACTTTTTCTGGAAAAGCCAAAATATACCTCATATGGTAAACGAAATAAATATTCCTTCCAGATCATGTTGTAAAAGTAACAAATTGGTAAAAATGAATTTAACCATACATAGAAGAATAATAAATAATTATAAAATAATTTTAACAAATCATATACATGGATGATAAACATGTCCCAGTAAAAACTTATGTATAAACAATCTTGGGTAAAAATGAGATTGCAGAATTATCCCTTACCTTAGGTAAAATTTCATTCATATCTGTCTAAAATTCATGTATATTGGGTTTAAACAAATAATTAACTTTTCAAATAACCATAATAATTTTTATGATATCATATATGACTCACATATTGCTTTATATTACCTATTTATTTATCAATACCATGTTAAAGCAACATTCTGGGTTTTAATTGTTTTATTTATCGTATAAGTTTTAACTTCATAATCTTGATATTGTTACATATATCATGATTTAATTAGTTAAAAAATGTAAAAAATTATTTATAAATCACAAAAATTTATTATAGAAATATATATATTATACAGATAAATTAAATGGAATACACTATTCATGGAGATGGTAGGTCATACGTACACATGAAAAATATTTCTGTTTCCTTATTGAATTTAATGGAAGAAAGTAATTGAAATATATATATATACATAAATAAATTATCATTATTATGTCAAATATTTCATCCTTATTTATTATATATACTTTATAATCATTCTTGAATAGTTAACGTGGAGAATGCATCTCATCGTGTCGTGGAGATGGTAAGCCGTATGTACGCACTAGTGACGGTATCATTACCTTAATGGTTAAATGATATGAAATTGGATGGTATATAAATTTTAAATAAATAATATAATTTTATATTTATTATTTAAATCATTTTTATTCATCATTATACCCACAAAAATAATGTATATATGAAAAACAGTTTACACCATGGCGTGGAGAGAATAAGCCGTATGTGCGCACGTTTGGTGGTATTATTTCTTATTGGATGGGTAAAAGGAGGGATATGGTTGTCCCGTAATCATAATAACATCTATGAAAATAGTATATTATGAAGTAATTATTTTTGTATGGAAATAACTTAGTAATAGGAATTAGAAGAATAAAAGATCTTTGAAATAAGGGATAAAATGATTAACTCTTCTTTGAGTGCATCTTTTTGATTTTCACAAAAGGACTCATTGAGCTGGTTTTAATCTGAAAGGGCTGAATATAAGAACATGTGATGGACCATTTGAGGATATTTGGGAATGGTTTGGTTGATTTAAATGGATTTTATCAGGTTATTAAAAGAGAATGAGAAGTTCCTTTTTATAGGAGAGGTGAGGGTCACTTTAGGAAAGTGTAGAAATATTATTTTATTATAAATTTCTTTTCTTTTTATATTGTATAGAAACTCATTAATTTATATGATTAGGTTTTTATAGGTATAAATCCTCTAAAAAAATTTATAAATGTTTTGGTTACAAAATTAACCTTATCTTTTAGCAGTAACAATTTTTTTCAAACATTAACTCTTACTGCATCTTCGTGTATTGTCATAATATATGGTTACTATAGTAACTATAAAATTCTAAGAGAACCTCAAGGGGATCATTAATGAAATTTTTATCATTATATATGTCATTAATCCAAATATAATTTTTAAGGACTATTATATCATTTAATATAATAATTTTTGTTTTAAAAACACATTTATGAAAATTTTGACACTTTTGTAATTGATTTTTATTAATGTCATAACAACTTGATTCCTTCAAAAAAAATTAATTCATCCCTAACATGATAATTTTATCCAAAAAATCATGTATGTCCTCAAAAATCTAAAATTACATTTATTTAAATAATAATAATATCATTTATTACAATCCTTCATTAATATGTTAATCACTACATCATCATTATGTCATAAATTTATTTATTTATTTAATGTCTAAAAATTAAAATTAAGATACCATGGGGTTGTAAATATTTTTATCTTTTTGATGACTATTTATAGTTGAATATATCCTTATATAAACCCAATTAAAATGTTTTTTATTTATGAGATACCTTTTTATGTAATATTTCTTTTTTACTTTAAATTGAATATTATAACTTTTCATTTTCACACCTAAGTGGTTATAAAAAGACAAAAGTTTTTCCAAAGGATGGTTATGGTCACCCATGACTCATCAAACAGAATTATAAAACATTTTTGGGTAGTTTTATATTATTATAATATAATGGTTTTACCCTTATTTACCGGATATAACCTTTAACCATGGTAAATAAAAATAATAACCAATGTTACAATTCATATTGTACAAAAATAAAGGGGGATTATTTACATAATTTAGAACATCTGATTCAAAATATAGAATCCATTTTTCTAAATTCAAAAAATATAATTAGAAAAAATTAATTTAAAATTAATTCTGGTTGTCAAAACTAGAAAGCTAATTTTTAAGAAGTAAAAACTATCAAAAGATTGGTGTGTGTTTATTTCCAAATTAAATGATAAATAAAAAAAATGACCATCATGGGATTAAATAATAATAACATAATTCAATTACACTTTAAAATAATAACAAATATAGTCTACCTATATAAATAAATTAGATGAAAAGTAAATTTTGAATTAAAATACAGTATTTTTCACTTTCATCAAAATATGATTTTCCTTATAAAATACTAAAAAATAAACCAAGGTAAATTTTGATTTTCCTATTCAAAAGAATAAGTTTATTATGAAAAATATAACTTATAGTATAGTCGAAAACTATATATCAATATGGTTCTCCATCAAAAGGTGGTAAAACTATATTTTTTTAAATAATTCTTTTACCTGAAAAATGATTTTTTTTCTTCTATCATATCAATAAAACATATAAGATGAATTCAAAAACTTACATTGAATATATTACATATATATTTCACAAATAAAATGGGAAAAGTGGGATTTTATTATTTATATATACTCCATAATTTTCATTCAAATAGTTTTTTTAGAAGGAAGTTAATACTATTTATACCTACCATTATAATGACTAGGATATGAAATTTAGTTAACACTTAAATATAGTATTATATAAAATTAATTCTATAAAAATTACTTGAAATTTTGTGAAAGAAAATCCAAGAATAATTTTTCATATACTATAACCTAATACGATGTTGTCTATAATGGATGATAATCATGGTGTAGCGTAAAGCACGAGACATTAAAAAAACTAAAAATAATATATCCCATAAAATCTCGAGGTGTTACATTAGACCCCACTTAAAATTAATTTCACCCATGAAATTCATTAGGGTAATAAAAGGTTTTAAACTTGAATTTTTTCCTTCGTAGAATCCAAGAATGTAAAAAAAAGGAATACTGCAAATTTATTTTAATAATCGATGTTAGAAACATAATGGTTTCCCAAAGTAACTCAACACTAGGTTTCGACATTATATAACATTGGTGGGATATGAAAACATGGATTTAGAAGAAAAATAGAACCATCACATCCTGATGGACAGTGATAGAGATCATGGTTTGGAGAAAATTAGCTACCAGAAAGCCATAAATCTATTATGATTTATTAGACTATCTTATTTGTTGGATAACATGGTAATAAGAAAACATTTTTGGTTTCCAAGATACATTCCATCAATTTGAAGAATTTTTCATGAGAATAAATACTAACTTGATTTTGGTAAAATCTCACAATTGTGCATGCCTTAAACTACCTCCACTTCATCACTTCATTAAATAAATGATGTTGAGTTTTTCATTCTTGAAGTGTTAACAGATCATGCGATATAATGATAGGTCAGTCCATCTGTCAATGAATAAGTTAGCACAGGTTATCAAACATGCATAATTCCATGTATGGTCAGATATGCTTTATTCTAACAAACTTCATCTGATTTTAAACATTCTAAAAATTTGATAACCCTACAATCCTTCTAAAAGATGAAAGTACAAAACTATGAAAAAAGGATCAAAAACACAGCTATACATTTATCCACCATATATTATATGATATATCTGGTTGGTCACATTCTATAAAATGGAACACCTTCATCACGTATTCTCTTGAGTAATGGTAAAAACCAAAATTAATAGATAACCTTATTGAAAACATGCATGTTTCCTTATTCGAAAACGTATTGGATAAATTCCTTATGTCCCAAAAGGTGGAATACATCATCCATGATAGTAGAATATCCTATTTAATAACTCTACATGTAGTTTCCAAAAAACAAGCATCATCTAATTTACTTATTCAAATCCAACATTTCATTATCCCAATATTATTTTCTTAACATAAGGGATGTAATAAGGGTTATCATTCCATTAATCATGTGTTCTCCAAGTATATCACCTTACCATAAAATCAATTTTTTATCCTTAAAACTATTCAACATATACATTCCAATCCATAATGAAAAACTAATAATGAAAACAGTAATATATTTCATTGATTCATATAACATAATCTTTGAATTCCGAAACATATACACCTCAATTATCCACCACTATTATTAAACCATTGATCATAATACATCACCTTTTTCTTTATTAAAATATAAATCATCCCATAAGGTTTATAAACCTAAAGTTTCATATGTTTAGTGTATACAATACTAGAATAACATCACATACATTTCACATGTCATTAAAATTATTTTTATCTTCAGCAATATGACCAATACTCATACCATCCTTAGGAATCTCTTCATGATGTTTCCACATTGGAAATACAACTGCATAATTTACATACTTTTCACATATGAAACATTCAATAGTTATCTATGTTCTATGTAGTTTTAAATATTTCCTATGACAAGAATGAAAAGTGCGAGAAATACATATCAGATATTTAAAACACATAAGTAAGGTAAATTGCTTATCAAATTTCAATCTATGATATCTTAGGTTTAATCCTTGGTTATTCAATATTTTTATAAAAGCGTTAGGATAGTATCCTATACATAAAATATCCTTAGGTCATCCCTAGACATATGCTTATAAATATCTCTAGTGATATGACAAATTTTTTCACATCCTAGATTCCAATGGTTGACTAATCCTTTACTCTAATACCAACTCTAATGACCCAAGATTCAAAAACATTGATATTACAAGTTTTAGATGAATATTCATTACATTTTAAAAATTCACACCTAAGGAAAGTAATAGTTTATTTCCATTGGAAACATAGAATCATAAATAGATGGTTCATAAAACACCTACATCATCTCTTCCATTTTCCTTCATAACTAGAAACCCCTTTGACACGTCTAACATAAACCCTGGGTAATGGAAACATTATAAAGTGTGAGATATAATGATCATTAGGGTTAATAATTTATAACAAAAAAACATAAATATAATAATGTAAAAACCTGAACATTAATTTTTAATATCAAACTCCATAGTCATGAAATAAATATTGGCAGTTTGTATGGAAAAAATCATCAAGAAACACAAATCATGACAGATTAGCATTTGCATAAAACGTGCAATTGTGGAAACCCGATAAGAAGATGAAATGATATCCATATTAATCAAGGAATTTCTCCCAATAATATCATTGTGGGAAAAGACCACAACTGAAATGGGTTTAAATGTCATTCCATTCAAGTATTAACGAACCATATTTACTTGCAGTTCAATCCCTATTTTACTAAACTAGTTCTTCTATTCATTCCTTCCCTGTATTACTGAACTGGATTAACTTTTCATTCTAGTCATGTCTATCTCATAGGATATAAATCATTACACAATGCATAGGAGGTTGATATAGGTCCCAACCAATTCATAATTAAATCATTCTTACATGTACCACAAAAACAGAAAACATTCATCATAGCATAACCCAAGATATAAAATAGGTTTCTTAAACTTAATTATATCATAACATAATCAATATAAAATATCATTCGACCATTAAAATATTAAAATCACAGTAATAATTGGAAAATATATGTAACCCTATTTAAAGAGATTAATCTTAGATGGAACATAATTTTCATACAACACATGATCATAATTCTTGAGGAAAAAATAATTTCTTCTTCAAACCCATTTTTTTCTCAAAATGTGATGAAAGTTTAGAAGAAATTAATTTAGTTGAAAATAAACATGAAATATTTTTATGTAATCTTCATGAAAATAAGGTGTTATGAAAATGTAAAAATCTTTTCATTCTGTGTATGTAAAAAAATTCTCCTTTAACTAATGCTGGAAAAGTAAAAAATTACCTCATATTGCAAATGAAAGAATTCTTCCTTCAAAACCATGTTGTAAGAGACAAAAATGAGAAAAAATTATTTTAAACATACAAATAAATTGTTAAAATTTTATAAAATAATTTCTAAAAATACGGGATGTAGATGATAAATATATCATAGGAAATACTTACGTGTAAACAATCTTGTAAAAAATGAGATTTTAAAATTATTCCTTTCCTTGTGTCTGATTTATACCCCATTTATTTATCAATTGTCTGTTAAAGCAATGTTTTGGGTAATAATCATTCTATTTATCATATGTGTTTTGACAAGTTATACTTGATGTTATTACATATATCATTATTTTCAAACTTCCTTAATTTAAAACATAATTAATCTATATTAAATATTCAGTATATAAATATATATAATAGATAGATGAATGAAATGGAATACACCGTTCATGGAGATGGTATGTCATAGGTACACATAAATGATGTTTCAGTTTCGTTATTGAATTGAATGGAAGTAAGAAAATGATATATATATATATATACATAAATTCAAGTGCATTATTATTCAATTTATTGTGTTGTTATTTATTATATATACTCTGTAATCATTTTTGAATTGCTAACGTGGAGAATGAATCTAATCGTATCGGGGAGATGGTAAGTAGTACACACATACAAGAGATGATATCATTACCTTGATGGTTAAATGGTATGTAATTTGATGGTATATGAATTTTACAAATATGCAATAATGTTTTATTTATTATTTATTTCATTTATATTCATCATTATACCCATTGAAATAGAGTATAGTTATAAAACAGTTTACACCATGGCCTAGAGAAGGTAAGTTGTACGTACGCACGCATAGTGATACTGCTTTTCATTGGATGGTTAAAAGGAGGAAGATTATTGTACCATAATAAAAACAACATATCATCATATATAATATTCAATAGTTATTATTTTATTATAGTAAAAATTTAGGAAGAGGAAGTAGAAGTAGAAAGGAACATTGAAAGAAGGGATAAAACGATTATATCTTCTTCAGGTGTCTCCATTTGATTTTCAAAAAAGGACTCACTAAGTTAGTTTTCTGCCCAAAGGGTGGCCCCTATAATGAATTTAGGGAGGTTTGAAAGATATTTTGTCATGGTTTGACTGATCCAAAGGACGTTGGATTTGTGAATAAAAGAGACTTAGGTCCCTTTTATAAGAGAGGTGAGGGGCCCTTTAGGAATGTCTTGAAATATTAATTTATTATAAATTTATTTTCCATCTATAATGGATAATAAATTATTAATTTCAAAGATAATAAGAGGATATATCTAAATCTTATCAACCAATAAGTTTTATATTTTTTTAGGTTGTAAAACTAACCATATCTATTAGCATTAACTCTTAGTTAAAAATATTAACTCTTACCATGTCATCTTGTATTTTTATATCATATGGTTACTACAGTTACTATAAAATTTCAAGGGAACCTCAAGTGCATAATTAATGAAATTTATAACATTATATAATTCATTTTTCTGAATCATTGATTTTTAGGAAAATTATCAAATTTAATTAAATAGTATTTGTTTTAATAACACATTAATGTAAATATTGAAACTATTTAGTAATTAATTTTTGATAAATTCATAACAACTAGATAACATCAAAAAAATAGAATTAACTAATCCATAACATTTCAATTTTATCCAAATAAAATTTATGGAATCTAAAATCTTAAATGAAATTTATTTTAAAATTATAATTTCATTCATTTCAATCATTCATTAATAAGGTAATCACAACATCATCATTGCATTGTAAATAAATTTATTTATATAATGTATAAAGTCTATAAATAAAATACAATTATGTTGTAATTTTTTTTAAATATTTATAATTACTATTTGGAGTATAAAATATCATTTATATAAACCAAAAAATAATTTCTTAGTTAGGAGATACATGTTTATGTTATATTTCCTTTTACTTTAAATTAATTATTATAACATGTTATTTTCACACTCAACTGGTTCTAATATACCAAAATTTCAGCCTAAGAATTTTTTTGGTCGCCCATGACTCATAAAATATTATTAGGAAACATGTTATGGTAGTTTTTTAATATTATAATATTATTATTTTACCTTTAATTACCTAATTTACCCTTTAACCATGATAATTAATAATAATTTCTGAAGTTACTATTCATAATGCCCACAAATAAAGGGGACATATTTAAATAATTTTAATCATATAATTACAAATATGGAATCCATTTTTCTAAATTCAAAACACATTATTAGCATTAATAAATTTCAAATTAATTCCCATTCTCATATCGTGACAGTGGTTTTCTAAGAACTAAAACAATCATAATATTGACATATGTTTGTGTCCAATTTAAAAGTGAAATTACATCCAATGACCAATAATGGATTAGATGATAAATCATAATCCTATTAAACATTAAATCCAATTGAAATTACTACATAACTGAATAAATAAATTAGACGAAAAGGTTGTTTAGAATTAAAATACATTATTTTTCTCTATTAATTAAAATGTGAATCTTATCAGAAAAATACAAAAAAATCAACCTAAGTATGTTTTGATGTCTCGCTTCCAAAGAAGAAGTTTATTATGAAAAATAGATCTTCAGAAATTTTTTAATAACTATATCAAAATTGGGTTGTCTACGAAAAGGTTGTAAAACTATATATTTTTTAAAAATTATTCTTTTATACGAAAAAATGATTTTTTCGTATATAATATGTAATGCCTCGACCCCAGTTACCCAGAGTCGGTGTATTATTACATAACATTGGCATGATCATGAGAAAGATCAAATCTTGAAAGACCGATTGGTTTAGTAGCCGTGGAAACACTAGATATATTTATAAAGTTTTAAATCATAAAAATAAAAACTACAACAACATAGTCTCCATAGACCACACTCTTATCCCATCATACTATCCCTACAGGTCATTCATAATTTACTTCTTCATATCCTGGGAAAAATAAAACAAAGAAATGGGGTGAGCTCAAATGCCCAGTAAGGATAACAATATAGAAGAAACTTTCCTAAATAATAATAAACATTTAAGGAAATGTATAACTAAAACAAAAGCCTTTTAAACTTGAACTTCAACATAGTATGAAAAAATTAAAATGGAATAATTCCATTTACATATTCACATAGATACTCTACTAATTGAATAATCACATGCAATATCAATAACCACTTTCATAATTATGGAATGCATAATGCCAGACTATCATACCCACATAGCCAAGGCCTTGTGCCAAGACTACATATAAGATTTTTTCAAGGCCTTGTTCCAAGACACTAGTTTGTCTCATGAGACCTGTCGATGCATCGAGGAGCTATAGCATGCTCCAACCATCACTTACTAAGTCCAATGCATTCCCATATGAAAAGGTTTAATCCAAACATAAGCATTCGTATTAAGACTAGAATACGAAATGTCAACACTTTATCCATAAACCATGAATGGTATAAAAATAACACATCCACAGTAAAACATATCACATAACCTTCAATACAATAAAAAAAGTTTTTTATAATAATAAATCAACTTCAAATAAGCTTAAAATCCATCAAAATATGTTGATATAGATGAAATCAAAACTATTTGAGAGAAATATCTATTTTCTCGAAATCATTGAAAAGTCACACATTTATAAAGGAAGTAATTTAAAAGATATTTTTGAATCAAAGTGTCCCATACCACTTTGAAACTTTTGAAAAGAAATATCATATCAAAGACTTCATGTCCATATAAATAAATCCTTAAAATCATTTTGAAAACATCGAAATTAATTAAATAGATTTAGAAAGATAAATCTTTAAAACATTTAAAATTATGATCTTGATAAAGAGTACCTTTCACAAATTCTTAAAATAATCATTTTGAAATAATTTAAAAGTCACATAATTATAAAATAAAACATTTACATTGAAAATATTCTTATAATCTTGTAAGGGAAGATTTGGCGATTTTATAACGACAGTAAATAGCCGCACCCGCCGTATAAGTTAAAAAAACATTCTTACCTTAATCCTGTAGAAAAGGTTAAAAATCACCTTGTTTGGAAAACGATGGAAAGATTCCTTTATAAAACTATTATAAAAAGTCAAAAAAGGGTATAAATGACTTTAACCCATATTCTTGTAAATGGTGAAAATGTTTTTAAATACATTTTGAAGAAACATGGATGTGGATGATAAAGAAATCCCAGTAGATTATTACGTATAAACAACCTCGGATAATGGAGAGACTGCGAAATAAACCCTTACCTTGTACTTTTCCATGATTGAGGGTAGGTTAAACACCTGTATAATGGTGAAATAATTGTTATTAAATTATACAAGAATCATATACATTCATATGATATCATATATGATCTTTTAACATTACTTTGTTAATAATATCTTAGAATTATCGTTGTTTCGGGTGTTAACTTACTCATTTTCTTTTATATGTTTTGTTACGTAAGCCATGTTTTTCCTGTATAGGTTGTATCTTATTAATGATATCAAGTCCTTAAATATTATTTTTAAATCATAAAATGATAATTATACTTGAATGGATATGATGGAGAATGAATCTCATTGCGTTCGTGGAGACGGTAGTCCGTACATACGCATGAGCGACAATATCATTCTTTTGATATAAAAAAAAATATATAATTGGATGGTATATTATATATACAGATTGATTATACTGTTATATTTATTGTTTACATGAATTATACATCATTATTATACCCATCCAAATAATAATATTTTGAATAACAATTACACCATGACGTGGAGACAGTAAGCCGTACGTACACACGTATAGTGACATGTTATTCAAAGGGTGGATAGAATACTGAATATGGTTGTACCATAATCACATTATATATATGTTACTTGAGTTATTTTTTTATAATGGTAATAACAAAGAAAGGAGAAGTGGAAGAAGGAAGGAACTTGAAAAGGGCTGGTGAAAATATTACCTCTTCTTCGGGTTCTTCCTTTTGATTTGATCAAAAGGGCTCCATAGGTTGGCTTTCTGATCAAACTAAGGCCTCTAGGTTGTAGTGAGGTAAGTTGAGAGAGTATTGGGGAAGGGTTTGGCCGAACCAAAAGGCTTTGAAGGTGTGAAGAAATGAGGAGGAGTGCCCTTTTATAAGAGGGGTGAGGGGTACCTTTGGAAAAGCTATAAATATTAATTTATAATAAATTCATATTCGGTTTGTAATTGCTCCAAAGTTTATTATTTAACGGTTAAGGTGGGGATTGGTCAAAAACCATTAAACCAATAGAATTTATACAAGTTTGGGTCATTATATTAACCTTATCTTTTATTTTTAACTCTTAGTTAATTAGTTTGACATTTACCATTTCACTTTGTATTTTTATATTATATAGTTAATAAACTTACTATATACATCCAAGCGACCCCCAAGTGGTCCATTAATGATACACCTATCATGATATAAGTCTCTTGGTCTAACATTAGATTTTTAGGAATTTAATATCAATTAATAATATAATATTTGTTTTAAAAACTGTTTTATGTCAATTTTGACACTATTCAATAGTTGATTTTTGTGAAACTCATAACAGAATGATTACTTCGAAAAAATTCAATTAAATCAATACTAATATGTCATATTATCCTAGAAAATTAGTGTAATTCATTAAAAGTCTCAAATTATATTTATTTTGGTATTTATAATATCAATTATTTTAATTTTTCACTGTTATGGTAATTACTGCATCATCATTGTGTCATAAATAAATTAAATTATTTAATGTCTAAAAATTATTAATTAAATATAATTATTTAAAAATCTTATTATATTTCTAATGAATATTTAAAATAGAATTTATATTATGTATAACCCTATATTAAAAATGTTTTAGTAAATACACATTGATTTTAACTCTTTTAACTCTTCTTTGAATTAAATAATAATAAATGTCCTAATCAAATACAAGTGGACTTAAATGATAAAATTTTATTCCTAATGTTGTTTTTGGTCTAGATAAACTTTTCCAATAGAATTAGGACATGTTTTAGGGTAATATTAATATCATTTTTACCCTTAACTACCTTATTTAGTTTTAATCGTGGTAAATAAAAGTAAAGAGTTACAATTCACCAAAAATTATTTTCATCTCATTGAACCACATTTTACTCCTTGATATTAACCGTGTCTCTTGGATTTTCGAAATTCCAATCACAGAATTGATAAAATTAGGTTTTATGAGAAATTATGTTTTTTTAACTACCACTTAGTAGTTTCACTATTCATCAAAAATTGAAGTTTTTTAGAACAATGCCAAAATTTCCCCCTAAGCTATAATTGATATTCTGAATTCAAAAATGATTTCTATTTTTAAAAATTCCAAACATATAAGTTTCATTAGTTAATTTTTTAATTAATTCCCGTTGTCACAACAAATAGCGTGTTTTTAAGAAACAATATATATCAAAATATTGACAATAGTTTATTTCCAATTTCAAAGTGAAATTAATTCTAATGAACACCATTGGATAAAATGGTAAAAATATATTCTAATTATGCTTTAAAACCAATCAATAGTATAATTTATCACTATAAATTATTTTGATTAAAAAAGTTGTTTTTAAGTATTTTTCACTATTCATAAAAATTGGAAGTTGTCAGAAAAATAACAAAAATTCAACATATGATAATTTCGATATTCCGTATCCAAAAATGAAGTCCATTTTGAAATATAATATATATATAATTTTAAAAAGTAGTTATTACTATTTATAACGGCTAGTTTTATTGGTTTTGGAGTGTGTTAGAACTCGAAGTTGCGTACAACACACGCTGCTATATTATTCAAAGGAAAGAGTACCGTGGAGGCTTGGAATGTTTCATTGTAAATTTTTGATGTCCCCATTCTAAAAAGTAAATTTTTTAGTCAAATTGAATATATAAAAGATTAAAATATTGGATTTAAACAGGGTTCACTATTAAAAGTTGTTAAAAGTGCAATACTGAAAAATGAATTTTTTCTTACATTATGTCTAAGAAACTCATAATATGGATTCTAAAATTATAAGGATTATATAGATTTTAAAATTTAGTTAATACTATTCATAACCTATTTTGTACGGCTTGTTTGGTAAGTCATGGTGTGCTTGAACTCGGTGTGGTGTGTAGTGCAAGTTATTGAATTATTTTGAAGAAATAACACACTATGAAATCATGGGGTGTTACATTCTCCCCTCCTTCAACAAATTTTTTCCTCGCAATTTGAAATTGTTCTTAAAAAATAAAAGGGTGAAAATAGAAAATATCTTTGTGGGAAAACCCACATCGTAAATTGGGTTACTAAAATTGAGTCTTAATATGAGGAAAAGAGAAATGAAAGGGTCACCACCAAATTATGATCTCTATTCGGATAACATTTGTGGTAATTAGAGACATATAATTGGAGGAAAAACGTAAATATTTATAGGTAGTGATTGAGGTCATCAATCACAAATAAGTGTAAAATTTAGGGCCTTAAATTCATTAATCTATGATGATTTAAAATACCATCGGTTCATAAAAAAATATGGTATTAAGATAACACATTTATTTAATATCCCTTCACTAATCTATAAGAATTAATTTCTTCATTGAATAAGAGAAGAATAAAAATATATACTTGACATGTAGAGTCTCAACCTTTAACTAAGTTCTACCACAAACTCATCTTTTACTGTAAAAGATAATATAACTTAAAAATAATTTTCTATTTATCTATTCGTATAGGGTTAAAAATGAATTTATAATTCATCTAGAAGAACCATTAAAAAATGACATTATTCAATCTAGGACATCACATGGGTCAGTGGTAGGTGATACACCCTTGTCGCCCTTCGGTTGTGGGTTCAAGTCTCGCAGCCTTGCCGGACGCGACGGGTTGCTGCCTGACCTCCGGGTAGTCCTTTTATAAAAATCCAAAATAATCCAAACTAGAACTTTCAGAAATACTTCAGTCCAAAATTTATAAGGAAGGTAAAAACAATGAAGATCCTTTTTTTCGGGTAATAACATGTGATCACCTTCATCGTGTATTATTTTACACACTGCAACATCCTAAATTATCATAAAACCTTATTGATTACATTCCTGATCCCTTATTCCTTTTAGAATAATAGATATACTCCTTCAATCCAAAAATTTTGTAAAACTCAACAATGATGGAATATACAAATCATTAATCAGTTTCAAGGTAGTCAAGAATATTCAATATAATTTATCCAAAACAATCTTGTATTATTCTAAAATCACTACCTCGGTATCAGAACCATATTATGGTTTATCTTTCTCTCAACCATAAATTTTCCGAAAATTTAACCTCCTATTGAGTCACTTTTCTTTGTTCCACACAATCTCAAGTCCATAGTGAAATAGTACTGCAGTACAATCCTTATATACTCCATAATTATTATAACAAGTACATTATTGATACAGCACTCAAATGACATAATCAACATAAGAACTCTAATCATTCCTCTTCATCTGTGGTAGTATCATAACTTGATTATTATCTAATAGCATCATTTGTGGCATAGTCTGATGACTGATACATAGGTTCGCGTAGTGTCCAAACTCCTTGCAAATGAAGCATTGTACATTTGAAACCATTTTCTTACCCTTGCAGTCACGTACTTTGTGCCCTTTTCCTCCACACTTATAACAAACTCACCTTCCTTTCAGGAAAGTTCAAGGGTGTTTCTTTCCACAATTATCACATATGGGAAAATTCTTCTTTTACCTCTTCCCTTTATCCATCTTTCTCCCTTCCATCCTTTTCTTCTCTTGCTTCCCTTCAAATCCATAGGACTTAGTAAACTCTTTACTTATCTTCTCAACACATGATATTATTTCTTCATATGATGATAATACATGCGAGACTATTTCTCTTATAAATTCTGGCTTAAGACCATGAAATATATGATCCTTATTTCTCATTGTATCATGTGCATTACTGGATTTCTCATTCCTTCTACTGGGTTCCATTCCTAAACAATGGAATACAGTAGATTAGTTTATGAATAACAATACCTAATCCCAAACTTGTAAAACACATAACATAAATTAAATAGTTTATGGATATAATCTATAATCCTAAAATTGTCTCCTTTGAGGAAGTGTATAATCATAAACCCTTCATAATGGTTTGTAAAGAAATTGAGAATTATCCTAAGAATATCCTCCAGGAGTTTCGTAACCAAGAGTGCAGCAAGGCCCGTTGTCGTGCACCAGTTCCCGTTCGAGTCTAGCACAAAGCGGTGTTTTCGGGTTTTACCCCTAGGTACATTTGTGCCAGAGCCGCCTCTACCTGCTCATATCCAGACAAGGATGTATTTCTCGGAAAACTCACAAAATCTCTACAATACCAAAATTCTAGGAAGTTATTCTATACTAATCCTCAAATTCCATCTTAAATCTATGTGCTCTAATCAGAGTTATCTAAATCTAGCTTCCAAGGTTTTTACTAAACTTTCTCTGATACCAACTGTAATGCCCCGACCCCAGTTACCTAGAGTTGTTGCATTATTACATAACATTGGCATGATCACGAGAAAGATCAAATCTCGAAAGACTGATTGGTTTAGTAGCCTTGGAAACACTAGATATATTCATAAAGTTTTACATCATAAAAATGAAAACTACAACAACATAGTCTCCATAGACCACACTCTTATCCCCTCGTACTATCCCTACAGGTCATTCATAATTTACTTCTTCATATCCTGAGAAAAATAAAATATAGAAAAGGGGTGAGCTCAAATGCCCAGTAAGGATAACAATATAGCGAAAATTTTCATAAATAAGAATAAACATTTAAGGCAATGTATAACTAAAACTAAAGCCTTTTAAACTTGAACTTCAACATAGTATGGAAAAAATAAAATAAAATAATTCCATTTACTTATTCACAAGGATACTCTACTAATCAAATAATCACATGCAATACCAATAACCACTTTCATAATGATGGAATGCATAATGCCAGACTATCATAACCACATAGCCAAGGCCTTGTGCCCAGACTACAAATAAGATTTTGTCAAGGCCTTGTGCCAAGACACTAGTTTGTCTCATGAGACCTACTGATGCATCAAGGAGCTATAGAGGGCTCCACCTGTCACTTACTAAGTCAAAGGCATTCCCATATGAAAAGGTTTAAACATAACATAAACATTCTTATTAAAACTGGCATACGAAATGTCAACACTTTCTCCATAAACCATGAATGGTATAAAAATAACACATCCACAATAAAAATTATCACAAAACCATCAATACAATACAAAAGTTTTTTATAATAATAAATCAACTTCAAATAATCTTAAAATTCTATCAAAGGATGTTAACATATATGAAATCAAAACTATTTGAGCGAAATATCTCTTTTCTCGAAATCATTGAAAAGTCACACATTTATAAAGGAAGTAATTTAAAAGAGATTTTTGAATCAAAGTGTCCCATAACACTTTGAAACTTTTTAAAAGAAATATCATTTCAAAGACTTCATGTCCATATAAATAAATTCTTAAAATCATTTTGAAAACATGGACATTAATTAAAAATATTTAGAAAGATAAATCTTTAAAACATTAAAAATTATGATCTTGATAAAGCGTACCTTTCACAAATTCTTAAAATATTCATTTTGAAATCATTTAAAAGTAACATAATTATAAAATAAAACATTTACATTGAAAATATTCTTATAATCTTGTAAGGTAAGCTTTGATGATTTTATAACGGCGGTAAATAGCCGCACCTGCCGTATAAGTTAAAAAAACATTCTTACCTTAATCCTGTCGAAAAGGTTAAAAAGCACCTTGTTTGGAAAAAGACAGAAAGATTCCTTTATAAAACTCTTATAAAAACTCAAAAAAGGGTAGAAATGACTTTAACCTATATTCTTGTAAATGTTGAAAATGTTTTTAAATACATTTTGAAGAAACATGGATGTGGATGATAAAGAAATCCCAGTAGATTATTACGTATAAACAACCTCGGATAATGGAGAGATTGTGAAATAAACCCTTACCTTGTACTTTTCCTTGATTGAGGTTAGTTTAACCTCCTGTATAACGGTGAAATAATTGTTATTAAATTATACAAGAATCATATAATTTCATATGATATCATATATGATCTTTTAACATTGCATTGTTAATAATATCTTAGAATTATCATTGTTTCGGGTGTTAACTTACTCATTTTCTTTTATATGTTTTGTTACATAAGACATGTTTGTCATGTATAGGTTGTATCTTATTCATGATATCAAGTCATTAAACATTATTTTTAAATCATAAAATGATAATTATACTTGAATGGATACGATGGAGAATGAATATCATCGCGTTCGTGGAGATGGTAGTCCGTACGTATGCACGAGCGACAATATCATTCTTTTGATATAAAAATAATATATAATTGGATGGTATATTATAATACATAATCATTATCATGTTATATTTATTGTTTAAATGAATTATAAATCATTATTATACCCATCCAAATAATAATATTTTGAATAATAATTACACCACAACGTGGAGATGGTAAGTCGTACGTACACACGTATGGTGACATGTTATTCAAAGGGTGGATAGAATACTGAATATCATTGTACCATAATCATAGTATATATAAGATACTGGAGTTATTATTTTATAATGGTAATAACAAAGAAATAAGAAGTGGAAGAAGATAAGAACTTGAAAAGGGGTGGTGAAAACATTACCTCTTCTTCGGGTTCTTCCTTTTGATTTGATCTAAAGGGATCCTTAGGTTGGCTTTCTAATCAAACTAAGTCCTCTAGGCTATAGTGACGGAATTTGGGAGAGTATTTGGACAGGAGTTGGCCAAACCAAAAGGCTTTGATGGTGTGAAGAAGTGAGAAGGTGGAGTGCCCTTTTATAAGAGGGGTGAGGGGTACCTTTGGAAAATCTAGAAATATTAATTTATAATAAATTAATATTCGGTTTCTAATGGATCCAAAGTTGATTATTTAAATTTTAAGGTGGTTATTGGTCGAAAAACATTCATCCAATAGAATTTAGACAAGTTTGGGTCATTATATTAACCTTATATTTTATTTTTAACTCTTAGTTAATTAGTTTGACATTTAGCATGTCACTTTTTATTTTTATATTATATAGTTAATAAACCTACTATATACATACAAGAGACCCCAAAGTTGTCCATTAATGATACACCTATCATTATATAAGTCTCTTGGCTGAACATTATATTTTTAAAAATTTAATATCAATTAATAATATAATATTTGTTTTAAAAACTCTTTTATGTCAATTTTGACACTATGTAATAGTTGATTTTTTTTGAAACTCATAACAGAATTATTACTTCGAACAAAGTCAATTATATCAATACTAATATGTCATATTATCCTAGAAAATTATTTTAATTCATTAAAAGTCTCTAATTATATTTATTTGGGTATTTATAATATCAATTATTTTAATTTTTAACTATTATGGTAATTACTGCATCATCATTGTGTCATAAATAAATTAAATTATTTAATGTCTAAAAATTATAAAAAAAATAATTATGTATAAATCTTATTATATTTATAATTAATATTTAAAATAGAATTTATATTATGTATAACCCTATATTAAATTTTTTTTAGTAAATACACTTTGATTTTAACTCTTTTAACTCTTCTTTGAATTAAATAATAATAAATGTCCTAATCTAATCCAAGTGGATCTAAATGATAATATTTTATTCCTAAGGTTGTTTTTGGTCGAGAAACACTTGTCCAATATAATTAGGACTTGTTTTATGGTAATATTAATATCATTTTTACCCTTAACTACCTTATTTACTTTTAACCGTGGTAAATAAAAGTAAAAAATTAATATTCACCAAAAATTATTTTCATCTCATTGAACCACATTTTACTCCTTGATTTTAACTATGTCTCTCGTACTTTTTAAATTCCAATCACAGAAGTGGTAAAATTAATGTTTATGAAAAATTAAGTTTTTTTAACTACCACTTAGTAGTTTCACTATTCATCAAAAATTGAATTTTTTCAGAACAATTCAAAAATTTCCCCCTAAGCTATAATTGATATTCTGAATTCAAAAATGATTCCTATTTTTAAAAATTCCAAACATATAAGTTGCATTAGTTAATTTTATAATTAATTCCTGTTGTCACAACAAATAGCGTGTTTTTAAGAAACAATATATATCAAAAGATTGTCAATTTTTTATTTCCAATTTCAAAGTGAAATTAATTCTAATGAACATCATTGTATAAAATGGTAAAAATATATTCTAATTATCCTTTAAAACCACTCAATATTATAATTTATCACTATAAATTATTTTGATTAAAAAAGTTGTTTTTAAGTATTTTTCACTATTCATAAAAATTGGATGTTTTCAGAAAAATACCAAAAATTCAACATATGATAATTTCGATATTCTGTATCCAAAAATGGACTCCATTTTGAAATATAATATATATATAATTTCAAAAAGTAGGTATTACTATTCATAATGGCTTGTTAGATTGGTTTTGGTGTGTGTTAGAACTCAAAGTTGCGTACAACACGCGCTACTATATTATTCAAAGGAAAGTGTATCGTGGAATCTTGGGATGTTTCATTGTAAATTTTTGATGTCCCCATTCTAAAAAGTAAATTTTTTAGTCAAATTGAATATATAAAAGTTTAAAATATTGGATTTAAACAGGGTTCACTATTAAAAGTTGGTAAAAGTGCAATACTGAAAATGAATTTGTTCTTACATTATGTCTAAGAAACTCATAATATGGATTCTAAAATTATAAAGATTATATAAAGTTTAAAATTTAGTTAATACTATTCATATCCTCTTTTTAACGGCTTGTTTGGTAAGTCATGGTGTGATTGAACTCGGTGTGGTGTGTAGTGAAAGTTATTGAATTATTTTGATGAAATAACACACTATGAAATCTTGGGGTGTTACATAATATCTAGAAAAAATATAATTTTAATTTAAAAAATTAAATTTAATACATTACATATATATTCTAAAAATAAAATCCATAAATAGTGTATTTATTATTTTTATATTCTCAATTATTTTCATTCAAATAGTTTTTTAAAAGGAAGCCAATACTATTCCAACATACCATTATAATGACTAGCTTATAATATTTAGTTTTCACATATAAATTGAATTGCGTGAAATGATGTCTATTAAAAGAACTTGAAATTTTTTGTAACATAATCTATAAATAGTGTTGTGTATTCTGCAATCTAATTTGGTGTTGTGTATAATGCAAGCTAATCTTGGTGTAGTTCAGAACACAAGGCATCAAAGAAATTAATAGGAATATATTGCATAAAATTAGAGGATGTTACATTTTTTCAAAAGAACTCCTCTTTTTAATGTAAAATAGTAGTTTTTTATAATTATTACTCTATGATTTTATATGATTATTTTCATGTATTTAAGCAAACTTTTTTATTCATATGTTTAATTATGATTGATATTTTATTATTTCCTATACAATATTTTATTGAATGGTTTATTATTTGTTTCACTGTTTATGTGATATCTTGATACCATTCACCATATTACATTGAATGGTTATTGTTCATATTTAATTATTGTGGAATGTTATTTACATTTCATATCGTAGTTTCAATATGAATGTATATGATACTTATGTTTATCTCCATTCATATGAGGAATACATTGGACTTATTATGTGGTGGTTGGGTCCTACTATAGCCCTTATATTCATCTTTAGGTCTCTTGAGACAATGTAGTTTAGGTATTTACCTATTTATGTATGGTCTTAAGACGAGGCCATGATTGAATGATTTTGAAGTCTGTAATTATGCATTCCCTCATTATGAAACTATAAATTGATATTCCATGTTATTATTCTACTAGGATAATATACATGGTTTTGTTTTATTTCATTATTTAATTTGTTTCTATTCCTACCATATTATGCCCAAGATTTATTCAAGGCATGTGTTTTTAATTATTCATCATATCTAGTGTTTATATTTATGATTACTTCTGATTTATTATTTACCCTTTCTGGTAATCTAGTCTCACCCCTATCTTAAGATTTGTATTTCCCTAAAATGTGAAGATGTTTATTATGAATGAATTTTCAGGATAATACCATAGTTCTGGGAGTTAATAATGGATCTTCTATATTATATCCCATTTCATGTTATAATGTCAAACATATGAATGTTTCTAGTCATCCAAAACAACTAAACTATTAAGTCAATTGGGATACAAGTTTATTGTAATCATTCCAATGTAATACAATAATGCATTAGATTCAAGAAACTAGTGTTGGAAAATTACATAAATAGTGGAATGATGATAACTAAATAGTGCCAAAGTAATCTCATATACAAAATGATGATACATTTTATATATCTATAATAAAAAATCCAAATAAATTACACATGACTATTTTAAAATATATATAAAAAATGAAAAAAAGGATAAAAATGTCCATCTTGTATCATGAGTCTCAAATCAGTTCTCCGCTCCCCTTCCCCTAAGAAGCAATCAAGAACTTGTAGAAGGTTGTCATCCTGAATCCATACCTAAATTCATATATACTTTTCTAGTACCAATATGCGGCCCAAACAAGGTGTGACACATAATCATAGTAGGCAGCCACCCCAAGTATAATTACAATCAATCAGTGTATATATATTTATTTATAACAATAGTGTGCATGTAGTAATGAAATGTAAAGGAAGCACTGGAAAATTAGCACCTGATAAAGTCCATGATTTCCTTCTTATCTATTTCATTTAATCAATTTAATTTAACAAAGAAGTTTTTGGTTTAATGGTCCAAACTATTTCATTTTTAATTTATTTCATTTAATTATTAATCAAAATATAATTAAGATGTCTCAATGCATGGAGAACCTCTTAAGTACCAAGGAACTGCTCTATGTGTGGTATAAATTCTAGGTCATTCGATTCAATCTTTGGGGGTCTTCTAATGGAGCCCATGTATCTTGTAGGGAATGAATAATAAAATACACTTTGAGTCCATCCATGTAATTCTCATAATAATACATGTATCACTATGTATATAAGCCAAGCCTCAGAGACCATCCTTGGGAGTCCACCAAGGATTCCATGTATGACATAGACATAAGAAATGTTCAATATAACCTAGAAAGGTGAATCAAATAATTGTCCAAGAATGAAGGCTTCTCCTAAGTCTAAATCACATAGGAAAACATTTAAAACAAGATTCTCATTCATTAACAACCAATTTCATGGAAAATGTCTAGGTTCATAGAATCCATTCCCTATTCTAAATCAATTAAATTAACAATTCAAAAATAAATGAAATGTAATCATATCTCTCATGTCATAGGGTGAAGGGGAACACCTCAAAGTATCTAATCCCATATTCCAAAATTTTTCATATTTAGATAATCCACACACCAAAATGGGTAGTTCCAATTTCATGGTGTTGCACCTATAACCATTCATTGATATATTTAAATGAACAAGAATTTATAAATAGATCCATTCGTGGATAAATAATTATTTAAATGGAAATGCTATAAATATTGGGGGCAAGGAGAAATTAAATATATATAACCACTCGATATTAATGTAAAGGCATAATATTTCCTATCGTAGGTTTGAAGGTGATAACTCATCCAGTCTCATCTCTAAATCCGGCATATATAGGGAGAAACTGAATAACAAATGAGGAACATAAAAATCAAGAATATGAGAGTTCATATAAATTGTCCATATTATATTTATAAGAAACAATAATGGATAAAAAATAATTTCAATCTTAATGATACAATTATGATGAGGCAGGTAGTGCTTGAATCAGAGATCAGACAGAGGCTCGATGTAAATTCCTATAATAGGCTCGAGAAGGATCTCCCAATGTTTTTATTGTTGTGTGGTAGGATAATTGAAATTGGATTAGAATTTAATTACATAATAATATCAATATTGTAATTTTATCCCAAAAAATTAGGTTTCCCGGATTAAGAACACAGTTAAAAAACATTGTGATAACCGTGCATGATTAGTAGTAGAAGAAGGGCACCCTGCATGATTTCCCCCATATAGTTTGACTAACCATGCACAAACTATGCCCAAACCCATTGCAATTTTTTTTGAGGTTTCCACTTGGACATACGGATCAAATAGTATAGTTTTGGATTAATCACGTCCCCTCACCCTACTCATTTCCCATGAATCACACGGTTTATTAGACCATGAAGCCTACCACATACGGTTGGATCTAATTGTGCTCTAGGATTATTTAATCCCAAAACATGTGTCATGGGATCTGAATAATTCCTAGCCACCCCCCAATACCTTCATAACCTCAATGAGAAATTACAATAGGCTGTACGTAAACATTTAATATTAGAATTAATTGAAATAAATGGAAATGTACATTAATGAAGAATCAGGTTCTTAAAAAAAATGAGATTGGTCATAGATATATTTTATTAGCTATAAAATATATAACATGTTGTGAATTGATGTTATCAGATGTGGAAAAGCCAAATGATAATCTCTCATTCTAATTTTCTCAAGAACCTCAAATAGTACAATGTATCTTGGTACTATCATTCATTGTATTCCATAAAGTCAATAGCCCAAATAAGGTGTAAATCTCAAAATTCTTAATCACCAACTAAATCAACCAATGTTTATTTATGAGGTTCCTCATAAAATGTATACCAACTTAGTGTCAATATCATTCTCTAATAAATAAACTGAATATCAACAGTTGTATATTTGACAAAACTCAGCCAAACCAGGGAAGTTAAACAAATATCTAACAACAAAAAATGTTATAGAAAGTATTGGTCATACAATGCCTCAATGGGTGTCATCTTAATGGATGACTAGTAACTATTCTTATAAAAAATTTAAATTATTCCCATATGGCTATCCCAAGATCACACAAAATAGAGGAAATAATAATGGAGAATTTCTTTATGAATCTATAGATTTTACTTTTTCTATCCATCCATCAGTGGATTATATGTCTTACTGAAACTAAAATATTACCACATAAGCTCCTTGATGAATATCCAAAATTTAGAAGTAAAATATGGACCTATAACAAAAACTATAACAGTTAGAACCTTATGACATTTTACAATATCCTACTTGTACAGGCTTCCAATGTCCTCAATTTTGGTTATATATTTAATGAGGATAAAGAGATATTATTTGGTTAGTTCATAAATCACAACCCACATCGCATTCTTACCTTGAGAAATAAATGAAAAAAATCCCAAAATTTGTCCTAATTTCTTCCCACCTCCAAGTTGGAATTAGAAGTGGATTCTGATTATTCAAATTATTCTGGTGCTTATCCTTTACTTGATGGAAGGTATAACAATGGGAAAAAATCATTAGTGACTCATGACATACCTTTCTCAAATATTCATTTCTACATGTCATAGAGCATCACCATTGTGACAAGGTTAACTACCCACTACAAATTATGAAAATTCCCCAACATAGTTTTTCTCCTGCGAAAAGGTATGACATACAAATTAATGATATATTTGAAAGTATACACATAATAAAGAGTGTCCTTACATCCATAGAAATCATCATCTTTTTGTTACTCCAAAAAAATAATTCAATAGTATATGAGGTAAATTTTTCACAAATGAAAACAACTTATTTCACATCCTTATGAATTCCCAAATGAATTTGAATATAGATAGCATTTAAATTTCTCTCTTCCCATGAATCATTCACTAAATTGGTTAGAAAAATAATTATAAATTCATATTCAATGACATTCCCCTTTATAGGGGTATTGTAAATGTCAAAATAAAAATTATTTAGGTACTCCATCCAATGCCTCTATAAAAGATTCAAATAATTTTATGAGAAGAAATAACTCAAACTTATGTGATCAGAATAAATAGAAACCATTATCTAAAATGGTAAGCTATGAGCCATTAGGAGAATTCATCATATATGTGATTTCAAGATCATGGGTTGGATAGTTTTTCTCATGTGGCATAAGTTTTGAGGATCCAATAGACAGTGTATAGACATATTTGTTGAGAACTCAACCCAATCATGTACCTGATGCATCAATAGAATCCACAAAGTCCTACTCAGTCTCTAGTAGAGTAAATACTAGCATAGAATTAAAAATATTCTTCAACTCATAAAAATAATTATGAAATTTCAAATCCAATAGAATCTTCATTATCTATAGAGTGATATATTTCATTGGACAAGAAAATATCAAGAATTTTTTTACAAAATGGTGTTAATACCCAGCTAATCAGAAAACATAATGAATTTCAAAAACATTTTACAATTGATCACATGTAATATATTCATTAACATTATTAGTATTGATTGAAATAACATGATATGATAACATGAGTCCCAATAAATTCAATTATGGAATCTATACATTATATTTTGATATCTTAGAATAAATTCAACAATTTATCAAAATTTCATAAACTTTACTCAAATGATATACTTTTCCCTACATAGTTTTTGAGTAAATCATGATGTAATCTTCAAGAACAACAACATATAAATCATGGTACTAAATAATTATCTTATAAATAAACAATATAAAAACATTATCAGCATTGGTTACACAAAATTGAATAATATTGTACATGTAATGTCCATACCTAAAACTGAATGCGGTCTTTGGGATATCAGATTCTTCGATTCTCAACTGGTGACAACCAGACTGAAGATCTATCTCATATAACCACTTATCTAATTTAAACTAGTCAAAAATATCATCAATATTAAGAAATAGGTGATTATTAATTATTGTAATTAAGTTTATTTTTAAGTAAACAAATCAAAGATAATGTTTTCAATATTATTTCATTAAAAAACAATGGGGTCCACCCAAGGAAAGACACTCAATTGTATAAATCCTTTATCTAAGAGATCAACTAACTATTTATTCAGCTCTTTTAGTTTAGCTAGTTCCATTCTAATGGAAGTAAGTTATATAGTATACATACCTTGTATAGAATCAATAGTTAACTCTACTTCCCTTACTAGTGTAACGATAGAAAATTCCTATAGAAACACGTTGGGGAACTCGAGGAATATTGGATAAAGATCATGACTCAAATATTATTTCACTATATAAATGCCAAAGAATATCAATCTACACAAATATAGAAGTGGAGGTCATAATATATACAATATTTGGTCCCATTATCTTTAGAAAACAAGACACACCACATCGTTGGAAGTAAATGATTCCCTACAATTATAAATCTAATCAAGGATTTATTTTAAATAATCTAGTCCATTTAGAGAATTAATTCCATAGGTATCATGGTGGTAAATATGAAATAACAAAGGATCTCAAATCATCAATAAACATATGACAAGGGAAGGGTGTCGAGTACCCTTCTCTCACTATGTTTTGAGGGGTAGAGAAATATCCATCACATAAGACATAAGCTCTTTAGAAAGGTTGACAAAAATAATAAAAAGAGTCGAAATAAATGATTTACATGCACTAAAATAAAATTATCTAATTTATAGATATTAATATATGGTTATGGTACATATCACAATCATCATACATACATATATTTACTCTGGAGACTCTTCCACCACATGAAGAAGATTCATTGTTATTTCATCTACATAAAACCCCTTAGTTTTTGATGTATCTAATATCAATGTTGTACCATTTGGTTTTGCTGATCCCAATTTATTGTTTTAGGAATAAAATACATGATATAACTTCTAGAGGTTTCTAGAATGACCAAATAAAATAAATATTATTAGTGAATCAGTAAAAATTATTCATTGAACTCTCAAACCTGCTGCACTAAAATAGAGTCAACGGGCCTCAACCCGACACCTAGAATTTTTGGATATTTCATACTCTCATGATCTACCAAAAGTGTCATGATGCTTCCTATTTAGTTTAGAGGAACTAAAATAACTTCCACTAGGTGTAGGATTAGCTCCCATAAACCCTGACTTTACAACCAATTTATGACCAGTCATCATCACTCCTTCCAACAAGTCACCAAAAGAGGTCAGATTTAGTATGAAAATCTATTATCATTTATCAAATCAGGGACATATCTTGAATCATTGATCCTTCATATTTTTTATTGTCACTACCTAATTATAAGACTTAATATTTTCAACTAATATATTTTTATACTAAATATTAGTACTATCACCTTATTGGAGGTTATAAAATTCTGATGATTTTTTCAAAACCATTAATCCTGGATAAAAAATCAATTAAAATATAACAGATGATATTTCACGACAAGATCTCATATTTCATCACTTTAACCCTCAAATCTCGACATATAATTATATTCCATTAATGATTGACAATTAAACATTTCACTTTTATGGAGTGTATTTTTTCAAATAATTCAGAAGGCATCTCAATATTTTTCCGCCAAACCTCTACATATTGAGGACTATTTATGGCTTGGAAATCTGGTGTTTTCACCCTAAAAAATATTTATGAACTATCTCTATATTCATCCCATTGATGTTTCACTATTTATTCTTGAACAATAATATGTGTGGTTACCTATCCCGGAGCTTAGATAGAACACACTATTATATCCTCATTTTTTTATCCATGTGAGGGTTATATTTTTATGGTTCATTAATTGATCCCTCCTGAGTTCTCTTCAAATGACTTATTGTGTGAATGATACTATAACACATCAATATACTAATGTGAAAACATAAATAGGGACACTCAAATCATCCACTAAATCAAGAGATACATGAATATCATTTCCATCAGAATAATTCAATCATTTGGGACTTCCACATACACTATTCAATTTTATAAAAATACTATAATCATATAAATTTCTTCATTGAGGAATATTTTTGATAAAATCCAGGGACACATAATGCTATCTACTATGATAGAGATCTAGGTAATAATTCATAACTACCACAATTTTCAGATGAACCCACCTCCAATCAACAAGGGTATCCATAACGTCTTACCAACGTCAATGAAGAACACTCAACCTACACCGTCGGATAATGTTATTTTATGAACCAACCTAAATACCATAGTAAATTGGTACCCAAGTCAGCATTGAAATTACTAAAAGGTAATTTTCAATCCCCATAGGTAGGAAACTAGCAACTAGAAATCACTCATAGTCTAGTGCAATGATTTAACCCCAAGATAAACAAAATAATATAAAATAGTAGAACATAAGTGGTTAAAAAACTTGTCCACCAAACACTCATCAGGGATAAATGTGTACCAAAAGATATTATATGACCATCATAAAGAAAAATATCATCTAAAAGAATACACAACATAAATAATGAAAAAGGATCTCAATCCCTATGTAATAAGTGGTCTATTTCTCCCCTAGTTACCACTTTCTCACAAGGTCCCATGAATAAAGTACACCTACCACCACATATTGGAACATTCCCTTTTACTACACCTAAAAATACATAATATATTAATTCTTGAAGGCAAAGGTAGAGTGTGTAAAAAAAATATTTGTATGATTACATAAAATGTTCCATAATCAATTCCAATATGAATAAACCATGTATTCTTGATTTTAAATAAATATATGGCCTGGTAAATATGTTTATCATTTTGAATAAAAACAATATTTGCAATTAATTGGATTTTTAGTTATTTTAGAAAAATGATTAAATGATTAATTTTCATCGAAATAGAGTGGAAATTATTAAATCCATTCAATAATCACTCACATGAAATAATCAAATAAAACCAGGAAATTAGTTTGTAATCCCTTATATAATTTATTTTATTTATATAGGATCCTTTCACAACTCGGTCAATCAATATGGTTCAATGTGTGTGCACATGTCCCTATGGAATAATACATTGGAATAATCAATCCATAACCCTTTAGGGAAATAATTTTAAATTTTGTTAACTTACATTTTACATCATTAATAAATTTCTAGGGAGTCAGATTCCTAGAATTATTTCCCTAATCAACCATTGACTAATTAAACTCAAATTTCCTCCAATCGACCAGTAAATCATGGTAAAATAATTCATTTCAAATCAATACACCATTCATAGTTTCAATTACTAATATAAATGTTAATATTCCATTTTAATTTCAAAACCAAAATAGAGGTTTTCATCAAATTCATAAATTTCAAATTCATCTCTCATTTAAATTTAATTTTATCAAATTGAACATTAAATTTTTTCAATCTGTTTCTTCCCAAATCACAAAATATATTCAAAGTCCTCGAAAATATTTTTTTATCAAAAATAAAAATATTTTTAAATCAATTATCAAATCACCACAATTCATGTTTTTGGAATAAATTATAATTAAATTTTAATATAATAAATCATTTTAGGTATCCATTTTATATAAATTACATACTGAACCACCTACCTTTATATCACATGATAAAGAGATCAATCACCCAAAATGGGAATTTCCATTGGATAATTGAGGGTGTTTTATATAAAATTGGAAAACATAGAATCAAAATTTATCAAATCAAAGATAAATTCATGAACAATATGAGGATTCATCACTCTCAAAGGAGGAGAGATGATAAGAAAGATAAATTCTAAATCAATGAGAAATCACCTACCAGAAAGAGATAAAATATAACCACCAATGATTAAAAATAAAAAGAAGGGATGTTAGAGGAGCCTAATACCCTCTTAAGAGCCTCTAAAACATAAAGGATTCTATTAAGATTGAAAGTGGGATTTTGAGGAATGATAAATGGGGTTAGGGATTTCAATTAGAATCATAATGGAATTAGAAAACCTATAACATGGTTTTTTTTGTTATGTTGCATGGTTATTACTATCCTTTCACCTCACTGGGCACCCTCAATAGGATTCTAGAAGAGGTTCACGGTAGGACCACATGGTTTTTCCAATCATGCACCATTCCTGAAAACCCCCACTACCTAAGCCTGTATGGTATCTAGGGTTATCCATATGACTATAGATTACTATGTTCCACACTCCAAACCCTCAAAATATGACGTACAGTTATTGGGACAAGAAACATGGTATCCCCTAACCATGTTCCAATGACTAACAATCCATAAAATCATGAAAAATTTAAAAAATGTCCCTGAAAAAAACTTTAAGAAAGATACCGACCAAGTTGATCAATAAAATGGTCAAGAAGTAACAAAATGTGGCTAATTAATGTTTAAATAGTTGGCATTAGACTACACACATGAATAGACAGTTTTGAAGGATATTATTACGTTAACATAGATTTTTACTATAAACCAATATGGAGGATTTCAATAGATAATGACCATGGATAACCTTAGTTAAACCTAACGTGTTACCGATTATGTATATGTTGTCATGATGTAGAGATATCATGAATGATTTTCCTAGAATATATGATTTCTCTTAATGATTATTATTACAAAAACTGTTCTTTTTTTATTTAGTCAATGGATAGAACCCCAAAGAATTTCTTTTAAAATGAATGTTATGGATGATGTAATGATTTTACTCCAAAGAAACCAAATTAAATAGGATCAAAAAAAGGAAAACTCCTTGGATGTTTCCTTACCATCTATATCAATATAAAATTTTAAATACATGAACATTAGTGAGTTTTCAAATGATATAAATAATACTATAATATTGATTCATGAAGACCAAAGAGGAAATATGATTAATTTTATTATATGTTGCTAATGTGGGAAGTATGACCCAAGTAAATTTCTCAATGGAATGGAAATATGTTTTGCATGAAGAAATTAAGGTTAGAAAGAAACTATTTTTCAATGGAAAATGAAGAACTCAATGAAGGTAAATAAGGTTCATCATAAGGTACCATTTTTAGATCAATGTCTTATATATAGTGTACTTTGGAATTATCCTAATAAATTCCCAAATATAAGGTATAACACCAAGATCAAGGAACTAATTATTCTATTCTAATCATTAGAGATGATTTTTTAAAGGGTTTTTGAATTATAATTTTAGGATTATGTAATTGATTTTTTTTAAAAAATATATTATATATATAAAAACAAAGAATAAACTAAGGATTTTTATATAGTAGTTTTTATTAAATGATTTACAATCAAATATTGAATGGTATTGATAAATTAGAAAATTTATTTAATGGTATGATGGTATTTTTAGAGCATCCATAATTGAGTAATAGATAACACATAATATTTTCCTAATATTGAGGTAATAATTATTAGTTGGGATATAGAGAAAAATGATATTGTCAATGTAGATTAGATTTTATTGATGACCTTGGATTTAGTTTATGAATTTATGATAAGGTGATTTAGGTAAATGTTTATTTCTTTTTTAAATTAATATAATATAATTTAAATTTTCTATAGTGTTATGTTTTTAATAATTTATGTTTTTATTGAGGTTTTGTTGAGATTTACGGAAAGAAATAACTTTTTTAATAGATTTTATGATCCTATTATTTATGTGTTTGTAATGTGAAATTATGACCTACTTTATGTTTTTATGGATAAATGTGTTTGTATATTTTCATAAAAAATGTGATCAAATCATTTATATTTTTTGGTATGGGATTTGGTAAGATATTTTTTTAGGATTATTAATCTCAAGTAACTATGGAATGGTTTAATTTTAACATTGGGTGTTATTTTTTGTATTATCTCATCATATAAATATCTGTATATTTTATATAATATGTACTAACCATTTTTGTTTTGGTAAAAGATAGAGATAGAAGGAATGACTTTACATTCTTTTATGAATCTTATGATCTAATATATGTAATTTTTTTTAATTGTGCATCCAAGATTCTTCTTGGATATTCATTTCATAGTGTAATATATGAGATAGAAGGGTAATTTGATGAAAACTCAAGCTAAGGATGAAATTTCAGTTATAGAATGGAAAGAAAATAAGTAAAGTATATTTTATCATATTCTTGGTCTTGATAGTAATTAAATTCCTCAAAATTTGGAATAATATATTAAAAATAGTTCTCTTAATTTCTTCTTTTTGATGATTTTATGGTCATCTTTATCCTATGTTTATGTCTAGTTTTTTGTTCTTTATCTTTTTATTGACAATGTTCACTATCACTATCTATTATTCCTTATGTAATATCTCCCTCATGAATTTTTATATTTTTACATCACTTTAATTTTCTCCTTATCTATGATCCTGATTAAGTGTTATTTCTAGAAACGTTATTCATTCCACATCCCCTTTTCGTATGAAGTTTTATTATCTATATATATTTTGTGTGTTTCAAATAAAGGAAAATTAAAATTTTGAACCATTGATTATAGAGATAAAAATTGTGATGACATAGTTTATTTATGTGGGGTGGAATATAAATACACTAGATTTTTTAATATATTATTATTTCTATAAATTTCATTTGTTTAATATATTTCTTGACATGCAACACTGAGATTTATGTGAACATTGACATACTATATAAATATTATTATTTAAATGTTACTATTCTAACATTGTAATAAAATCATTTGATATGAATAGAAATAACCAAATTATTAAATATATTTATAATAATTAATACATTACATTTTTTTTATTGTTTCTTGATTAATATGTACTCAATATTCACTAAATTGTTTTTATTCATCAACAATATGTTTTCATTATAAATATTCTTCAATGAATATGGAATATGGATTTTATAATTAATTTAAATTTTCATAAAAATTTTCTTTTAATAAATTCATTTAAATTTTTAAATCACCATTTCAATATTATAATATGGTGATTCATTGGTATTTTTAGGAAAAAATTAATTTTTTAGTGAGTTATTAAAAATACAAATTTTTTATGTGATCTATCAATTATTTTATTTTGTTTACAAAACACACATCATATTTGGAATTGAATTAAAAATTTATATATTTCCATTAAATGAAAAATAATCTAACAAATATCTTTGGGATCAAATTTTATCTTTAATTTTTTATAAAAGACATCTATACATGAAAAGTAATTTTTTAGAAAAACAATTCATCACATTTTACCGTATTGATTTTAAATTAATTTCTAACACCAATAGAATTTTAATATGATAAAATTTAATCTACATTTGGAATATTCATAACAAAATTTGGTAACTATGTCACTTCCGTTTTTTATCATTATGAATAGTCACTTGTGCAAAAAGTCGATTATTGTGGTCAATGTTAAAAGGGTTAAAACTAAAATAATAATTTTTAAAATTACCTAAAAGATTTATAAATCCAATTTTTTGGTCATATTTCCACCATATATAATCTATGAATATAATATTAATCAATTGGGAACCATGTTTCTTGAATTGTACATTTTTTTATTTTAATATTTTGAAATTTTCTAATTGTACCCACTCCCTGAATTATAAAATGACACCCACTCTCATCTCTTATACACTAATAAAGAGTATATTGTAAAAAAAATATGTAACATCCCAGATAAATAAGGAATAAGAAACTTTTCATATTTATTAATATTTGTGAATTAAATATTAATTTTACATTAAAGGGGTTTCTATGTTCCATAGCATACCCAATATGCAACAAGAAGTTTCTTTGAAATCTTACATTGCACACTAATAATATATTATTATTATTTTCAATAGTCCTTAACTCCTATCCGTTGTGTTGGAAAGAATGAACAAAAATAACTAAAATATGATTATAAATGTTTGTTAAATGTATTTACATTTACCCAATAAATGTTAGAGGCTTAAAATGTGAATGAATCTACTTTTAAGCATAATTTACATTAAAAGGTTAATTTGCAGCCTTTTAATGGGGAACCCTATTTAAATATAGTTTTATTCACTTTAATACATTCTATTTGACAAAAAAATCCTTCTTTTGAATGGGGAAATCAATATTTACTTTGTGTAAATTTTTGGAACTTTTCCGATAAAGTTCATTTTTTAATGGACAGTGTAAATATTTTATTTTAATTCTAAACTATGTTTTAATATAATTTATTTATGTGGTTATATGATCATTTTAATTGGTTTTAAATTGTTATTAGAATATATTTTTACCATTTAATTGAATGGTGGTCATTGGAATTAATTTCACTTTGAAATTGGACATAAACAAGTGTCAATATTTTGATAGTTATTGTTTCTTAAAAACACGCTATTTATTTTAACAACGAGAATTAATTTTAAAATTAATTAATGAAAATTTTATGTTCTGAATTTGTTAAAATATATATAATTTTTTAATTTGGAATATCAAATATATCTTAGGATGAATATTTGGTATTTTTTTGAAAAAATTCAATTTTTGATGAATAGTGAAACCACTTAGTAGTAGTTAAAAAACTGAATTTTTCATTTTATTGAAATTTTAAAACTTTTGTGAATTTAATTTCAAAAATCCGACGTACATGTTTGCTATTATTTAGTAAAATTTTGTTCAATAAGATGACAATAATTTTTGGTGAGTAGTAACATTTGACCTTTTTTACCATGTTTAAAGGTAAATAGGGTAATTCAAGGTAAAAAGAATATTATACTAATTCAATATTACCTTAACACATGTATTAACCTTATTGGATGAGTAATGTCCGACCATGGACATCCTTTGGTCAATTTTGGGACCCCATGGAGTTACTTATAAATGATAATGACACTTTAGATTAATTAATTTAATGTAAAGGCAAAAATGACATAAACAAAAATCTTTTAGTAAGTTAATTTTTATATGGTGTTATATAAGGAATATTTTTGTCTATAAATATTATTTTGAAATATAAAAAGATTTAATACATGATAGTATTTGTTTTATAATTTTTAGACATCGAATACATTAAATTATTCATGACACAATAATGACGCATTATTTACCTCATTAATAAATGATTTAAATAAATAACATTATAATGATTTAAATATTATCCAAAACGTATAGAATTATTATTTTATGGTTATATATCAACCATTAGTCATCTTATATTCGTCTATAATGATTTTTTGACATTTAGAAACAGAATATCATTATATTATAAAATAATATCTTCGCAATTTCCTAAAGAGCCCCTCCTCTCCCTTATAAAAGGAGACGACTTTTAACCAATTCCTCACACCTCTTAGGTCATTTGTCTCATCTAAACTATTCTAAATTAATCTCCCTAAATCACTCTCTTTCACCTAGAAGACCTAACTTAGGAATAAGGAACTTCAATAAGTCCTTTGGTTCACACCAAAGGGAGTTACCCAAATTTAAGGTAAGAGTTTCTCTTAATTTGTTTTCATTTATTTTACTTCTCCAACCCCTAAACAATTTTTATTCCTTTATTTTGTAACAAAACCAGTATAAAAAATATACTATTATGTTTTTATGAGAATTATTCGAACTACAGATACAAACACCTCCATCTAATGGGTGAAGAACATAATGTTTCTCTGGATGGAAAACTAACGCCTCCTGAGACGACGATTGTTCAATTACCTATTACCGCCTCTCATGGTGGCCATTATGATGGTAATATATTTATATATGATATATATTATGTTTATGATATCCTTATTCTTATGTACTTCCCATTTATAGTACACCTGTGTGGTTTCGATAGTGGGTAAATACGATAATCTCATTTGAGGAAGTGCGGACTACCACCCACTCACAGTGATGTGACTCGTTAATTACTTATGTGGGATGTATAATGGATATATTTAATGATATTATATATTATATTATACTATAATTATAATATACCTATTTATCGTTATGTTTTAATTCCATTAAAATAATAAATAGAAATGAAAGTTGCATTCACGCGTACGTTTGGCTTACCGTCTCCATGAACAGTGCATTTCATTTCTTACCTCCAAATGTTATGTACTATTATAAATACATGTATATACTAGATATATATGATATATATGATATATAAATAATTAATATCATTCTGGATATAATGTACTATTGACCACATGGAAAACTTGTAAATATAAGATGTCCATTTTTGACTGAAGTACCAAATATTGAAAAAATGAACGTTATTAACATAAATGATTACATAATATTTATAACATCATAATAAGTGATATAAAAGGAATGATAAACTTTAAAAATTTTATTAATAAGGTATAAATTAACTTTATTTTATTATTCAGGATATTAAAGAATGATCGAGTCAAGTCAGACACGAGGTAAGGGATTTTCTTAACTCACTTTTAATTCTGTGAGATTTCCATTGTTCGCCACTTATTAATTGCATGTGGTGTATTGTGTACTAGAATTTGATATATATATTGTCATGTTTCTCATTATATTCATGTTATTTTGTTATTAATTTGGTGGTTATTAACTTTTGTTTATACGACTCAGTTGATTACAATGTGGTAAAGGGTTTCTTCTCACTTTTTATTCCCGTGGGATTCATGCTATATTTGCCACTATTTCCTTTTGTGTGGTGTATTTTCTGCCCATTATTATAATATTTTTGTAATATACTGTCATTTATGAGTATTTACATCTTCATTGTATGATCCTTCATTCTTGTGGCATATGTTTTGTAAGTTACGAAATCGGTAAGGGAACCATTCAACCTCCTCTAATTAAAAGTATTCTTTTTTTTATGTCTTTTAATTTACATATTTTTTTGTTGGGATATGTTCTTATATATCCTCATTTATGTAAAATTTATTTCCAAGTGATGAGATACCATTTTTATCTCATCAAATCATTTTATTAATTTTAAAGTGAGGTCGTTAGGCTGTCGAATTTTTATAAGGGAACTTCTTAACCAAATTTCAATTCTTTGGGTTTAACTTGTACTTCATGAATATGTCATCCTATGAATATGTGTGAATGACCACTAATTGTTTTAAAAATAATATCCACTTATATTGGGTGTATTTATATTTTTCACACATAATTAAGTGATTTATTTATCCTTAATTTAATGATACCATCTTTATAAGGGATTTCATCTCAATTTACATTTCCATTGAGACTTCATTGTTGTTATGCACCAATTTACTCTTATATGGTGTATATACTGTCTTGTGACATATTATATCATGAATCCCATTATTCTCATGATATTATAATGTTCTGATTAAAATTTATTCCTCGATTATTTTTATTCAATCATCTATCTTTTTGTAATAAAAACTCTTTCACTAAAATATCATTTTAAATGTTTTAAAGATTTATTCTTATAAATATTACTCTTTAATGTAAATGTTTTAAAAATGGGTTTTAGGATTTATTTATATGGAAATTAATGTTTTTTAATGATAATTAATTTAAAATCATCAAAGTGGTATGTGAAACTCTGATTAAAAAATCTCTTTTTAAATGGTTTTGAAAATGATTTGATAAAACATTGTTTATTTCAATATCTTGATTGGATATATTGGAATGTGGAAATTTTATATTTCTTTTTTACTTGTGTTATATGTTATGATTATGTTATGGTTATTGGTCATTGTTCAATTATATGGGTGGTTACATGATAAACCTATGGCAGGTGAGCCCGAGTAGCTCTCCAATGCATTGGGTAACGTGATGGAGGTAAACGTGATGTTTCTCCTAAGAGATTTAGGGGATATACTGTGATGGGTCTTCCAACTGTAACTCCCTATGTAGCTGTGATAGCTACAATTTATGTTTGATATGGTTTCTATAAGTAACCTTTATGATTAATTATTTGTGTGTGTTATTCATAAATCATATGATTTCATAAGGTATGTTATGATTGAAAAGTATGGTTTCATGGATTTGAATTTATTGATGGGTTAACGTTTTCCTTCCTTATTTTATAACCCTTACTGAGATTTTTATGCTCATCCCACGTTTTTAAAATGTTTTCAACATGACTTAATGATGAATACGGTAAAGGATGGGATTAATGAAAAGTCGTGTTGTCTAAACCATGGAACTAGACATGTTTCATTTTAAGAGTTTTTATTTTATGAAAAAAATGGATACTGAGTAGTAGTGTCTACATAAAATATTCAAGTTGTTATGTAATAGTTATATCCTAATTCTCTAAAACACTAAACCTAAAAATATCCTTAAAGTGAATTATTCATTTAATTCAATATTATGTAATGTTCTAAGGTCGGGTCCCTATAGTTGGTATCAGAGGTCGGTTTAGAAAACTTTAGGGATTAGGAATTTTTCTTTGACATATGGTCACTCCCTATTTATTATTTCAGTTAAATCCTTGTTTTATAACTTTTTTAGATCAAGGAAAGTCAATTAAAAATGGAAGTAGAAGGATCTCAAACGACATTCCTATCTCTTCTTGATGACATGCTTGCAATAATTATTGCAAATTCATGTTCGAATGACTGTGAAAATTTTTTTAGCATAAAACTCACTATCAAGAAGTTGTTTGAGATATCAAACACATCAATTATACATAATTATCATCATGGATCATGGGTTGTATTTATAAAAATCCTATTTTCACAATATTCTTATATTTTCAAGAAAGGTAAATATTATCAAGGAATTTTCAAATATTTTACCTTATCAGAAGATTTTGAAGCATATTATGATTTTAAAAAATGGTGTGGAACTAGCAAACCCTTGTGAAACCTATTTATATTTGTTTTTAAAATATAATCTCTCACCACATTCTTATGGTATTTTAAAAAGGACCATTAATTGAAATTTGAACAAAAATTTGGTTCCACGATTTTATAGTAATCATGTTTTATCAGAGGTTTTGAAATTATATGTCATACATGATTATTTTCCAAAACATTTTTCTTGTGAACACGTATATGAACCATCTTATACAAGGTGTATTTGGATGGAGGAAGCAAATGATTTTTAAGGTTCTCTAAATCATTTTTGCAATGCATGGACCTTATACCTACATGAATAAGATGACGATGATACCAAATGGACACCATGATCAGGGTATGATGTTTTTCATTTTGGGGATTGTTTTATTTTATCTTATGGTGGTAAAATAAGACTTCAAGAATTAAGATGTTGTGATCATAATGATTTTAGATGAAAATGAGAGGTATAAGGAAACCATTGAGGTTAAAACATGTTAGGGATATTTTTGAGTTTTATAAAAAGGACAACCCATAGGATGGGTGACAACCCGTCGCATCCGGCGGGGCTGCAGGAATCGAACCCACAACTGAAGGGCAACAAGGGTGCATCGCCTACCACTAGCCTACAAGAAGTCCCTGGTTAGTATGACTTATTATTTTAACCAAATTTTTCTATAGAACAAGAATAATTTTATTTTTGGAACTTATGTTTTATCAAATGGATATACTTAGTATTGAAAAATTATTTAGTGATTATGTGATAAAAGTTTGTTGTGGAAGAAATTCTCTCTTTTTAGGAAACACTATATGCCTAAGAAAGATAGAATACTATGTAATTTCAATTTTAGAATAATGGTTGAAATTTTAGTTTGGAAGAATCTATTTATTTGTTATGGACACATGATGATTTGATTTATTTATAAAAATGATTAACCTGTCATGGAAAATATGTGATTAGGTTAATTACTTTTCAATACGAGACTTTATGAGTAATTGGTCATACTTGGAGATAAATGTTAAGATATATCCTGGAAGTCTAGGTTATTAAATCCTTAGGAGATTTGATTTACAATCAATTTTTGGATTACTTTTGAAGAATTTTACGGACGATTGTTTATTGAATGGTCTTTGTTGAACTTTGGGTTTTGTTAGACAAATTTTGGAGATTAAGAGTAGTTTCTCTTTATGTAAAAGGTTATCCTTTTTTGGGATTATCTGATCTTGTACTAAACGTTTTGGTTTTAGTGAATATATAAAGAAAATGGAAATATATATTTCACCTTTTTTGGATTATATGATTCTCTCAAAGTTGATTATTACACTTTTAATGTAAAAATTCGTCCTGAATAATCATCGTATGGGGGAAATATGAGTTTGTGTAAGAAATATAGTGAAGGATAAAAGTCTACATGAAATGTAATTGTGTTTCCTTATTTTTTTAGTTATGCTCATAATTAGATTCCTCAATGAAAATTAACTTAATACAAAAAACATTGTATGTTAACTTTTCCTCTTGGTGAATCAAGAACCGTTGAACCCATCACATGTTTGTGATTTTCTAGTGGTTAACTTTCTCCTAATCATGTTTTTATCACTCTCCATCCGAACTTGACAATTTTTTATCTATTTTATATCCATGTTTTCCTACATGGAATCCTAGTATGGGTTATCTCAGGTGACCTTTTTACTTCACTTCCATTATTTTAAAGTGATAGTTTTGTTGACTCCTTTCCGATGTGGGACTTTTAATGAAGTTTCCAAGCCCAGATTTAAAGTTCCCAGCACGCATTTCCCAAAAGGGGGAAGGATATAACATCACATATAAATAAGTAATAAGCCACTTTTCATATTTATTAATATTTGTGAATTAAAAATTAATTTTACATTAAAGGGGATTCTATGTTCGATAGCATACCTGATACACAACAACATGTTTCTTTGAAATCTTATGTTGCACACTAATAATATAATATTATTATTTTAAATGGTCTTTAACTCCCAGCCATTGTATTGGTGGGAATGAAAAAAAACTAACTAAAATATGATTATACATGTTTGTTAAATTTATTTACATTTATCCAATAAATGTTAGAATCTTAAAATGTGAATGAATCTAATTTTAAGCAAAATGTACATTAAATGGACAATTTACCGCCTTTTAATGGTGAACCCTCTTTAAATATAGTTTTATTAAATTTAATATATTATATTTGACAAAATAAAATCCTTATTTATAATGGGGATATAAAAATTTACATTGTGTAGATTTTTGGAATTTTTTCGATAATGTTCATTTTTAATGGATATGGTAAATATTATATTTTAATTCAAAACTATGTTTTAATATAATTTATTTATATGGTTAGATTATAATTTTAATTGGTTTTAAGGTGTCATTAGAATATATTTTTACAATTTAATCCAATTTTGTTCATTATAATTAATTTCACTTTGAAATTAGACATAAACAAGTGTAATTATTTTGATAGTTATTGTTTCTTAAAAACGCGTTATTTGTTTTAACAACAAGAATTAATTTTAAAAGTAATTAATTAAACTTTTATGTTATTAATTTGGTAAAATATACATTATTTTTTAATTTTGAATATCAAATATATCTTAGGCTGAATGTTTGGTATTTTCTGAAAAACATTAATTTTTAATGAATAGAGAAACCACTTAGTAGTAGTTAAAAACTAAATTTTTCATTTAAATGAAATATTACCACTTCTGTGAATAGAATTTCAAAAATCCGAAATACATTATTGTTATTAGTTAGTAATATGTGGTTCAATAAGATGAAAATAATTTTTGGTGAATAGTTACATTTGACCTTTTGTTTACCACGGTAAAAGGTAAATAGAGCAATTCAAGGTAAAACAATTGTTATAATAATTCAAAATTGCCTTAAAACTTGTCGTAACCTTATTCTATGAGTAATTGACGACCATTGGAATCCTTGGGTCTATTTTGGGACCCCATGGAGTCACTAATAAATGATAAGGCCACTTTAGATTAATTAATTTAATGTAAAGACAAAAATGACATAACCAAAAATATTTTAGTAAATTAATTTTTATATGGTGTAATATAAAGTATATTTTTGTATATAAATATTAATTGGAAAGATAAAAAGATTTTTCTACATGTTATTATTTTTTTTATAATTTTTATACATCGAATAAATTAAATTATTCAGGACACAATAATGATGCAGTATTTTACCTCATTACTAAATGATTTAAATAAATAATATTATAATGAATACAATATTTTTTCCAAAACCTTTCCAATTATTATTTGATGAATATATTTAGACAATGAGTCATCGTATATACAACTATAATTATTTTTGGACATTTATAAACTGAATATCATAATATTTTAAAAAAATATTTTCACAATTTCCTAAAGAGCCCCTCCTCTCCCTTATAAAAGGAAGACCAATTCTAACCAATTACTCACACCTCTCAAGACATTTGTATCGCATAAAATCTTCCCAATTAAGATCCCTATATCACTATACTCTACCTAGAAGCCTTACCTTAGGCATAAATAACTTCAATAAGTCCTTTTGTTCAAAAAAAAGGGAGTTACCCAAATTAAAGGTAATTGTTTCTCTTAATTTGTTTTCTATTATTTTACTTCGCCAACCCCTAAACTCTTTTTATTCCATTATATTGTAACAACACCATTATCATAAATATACCAGTATGTTTTTATGAGAAGTATTTGAACTAAAATTACACACACCTCCATCTAATGGGTGAAGAACATAATGTTTCTCTAGATGGGAAACTAACGCCTCACGAGACGAGGATTGTTCAATTACCTCTTACCGCCTCTCATGGTGGACATTATGATGGAAATTTTTTTATATATGATATATATTATGTTTATTATTTTCTTATTCTTCTGTAATTCCCATTAATATAACACCTTTATGGTTTCTATAGTGGGTAAATACGATAATCTCATTTGAGGAAGTGCGGACTACTGCCCCCTCAAAGTGACGTGACTCGTTAATTCCTTATGTGAGATGTATAAAGATATATTCAACGATATTATATATGATTTTTATTGTAATTATAATATACCTATGAATAATTGTGGTTTAATTCCATTAAAATAAGAAATAGAAATGAAAGTAGTGTTCATGCGTACGTACGGCTTACCGTCTCCATGAACAGTTCATTTATTTTCTTACCTACAAATGTTATGTACTATTATAAATACATATATATACTGGATATATATTATATAAATGATATCTAAATAATTAATATCATTCTAGATATAATGTACTATTGACCACTTGGACAACTTGTAAATATAATGTGTCCATTTTTGACTCTAGTACCAAATATTGACAAAATAGATGTTATTAACTTAAATGATTACATAATGTTTATAAATTAGTAATAAGTGATAAAAAAGGAATAATAAACTTCAAAATGGTTCTTAATCAAGTATAAATTAACTTTAGATTATTATTCAGGATATTAAAGAATGATCGAGTCAAGTCGGACACGAGGTAAGGGATTTTCTTATCTCACTTTTAATTCCATGAGATTTCCATTATTCGCCACTTATTAATTTCATGTGGTGTATTGTGTACTAGAATTTGATATATATATATATATATATATATATGTATATATATATTATCATTATTATCATCATATTCATGGTATTCTATGATTAATTTGGTGGTTATTAACTTTTGGTCATACGACTCAGTTGATTACAATGTGGTAAAGGGTTTCATCTCACGTTTTATTCCCTTGGGATTCATGCTATATTTGCCACTATTTCCTTTTTTCTGGGGTATTTACTGCCCATGATTTTACTCTTTGTGTAATATACATTCATTTATGAGTATTTACATCTTCATTGTATGATCCTTCCTTCATGTGGTGTGTGTTTTGTATGTTACCAAATCGGTAAGGGAACCTTTCATTCTACTCTAATCAAAAGACTTATTTTTGTTATGTCATTTAATTTACATAATATTTTTCTGGGTTATGTTCTAATATATCATCATTGATGTATAATTTATGTCCAAGTGATGAGATACCCTATTTATCTCATCAACTCATTTTCTGAATTTTAAAGTGACGTCATTGGGCTGTCGAATTTTTACAAGGGAACTTCTTAACCCAATTTCAATTCATTGGGTTCAACTTGTACTTCTTGAATATGTCTTCCTATAAATATGTGTGAATTACCTCTGATTTTTTGATACATAATATCCACTTATATTGTTTGTATTTATATTTTTCACACATAATTATGTGATTGATTTATCCATAATTTAATGATACTATCTTTATAAGGGATTTCATCTCAATTTACATTTCCATTGAGACTTCATTGTTGTTATGCACCAATTCACTCTTATATGGTGTATATATTGACCTTTGACATATTATATAATGAATCCCATTATTCTCATGATATTATAAGGTTCTGATTAAATGTTATTCTTCAATTATGTATATTCAAGCGTCTCTCTTTTTGTTAAAAAAACTCTTTAAAAAAAATATCATTTTAAATGTTTTAAAGATTTATTTTTATAAATATTTTTCATTAATGTCAATGTTTTAAAAATAGATTTTATGATTTATTTATATGGACATTAATGTTTTTTATTATAATCATTTAAAAGCTTCAAAGTGGTATGGGACACTTTGATTCAAAAATATCTTTTTAAATGGTTTTGAAAATGATTTGATAAAGCATTGTTTATATCAATATCTTGATTGGATATATTGGAATGTGGAAATGTTATCATTCTTTTATACTAGTGTTATGTGTTATGATTATGGTATGGTTATTGGGCATTGTTTACATATACATATTGTTCTATGATAAACCTATGGCAGGTAAGCCTAAGATAGCTCTCCAATGCATTGGGTAACATGATGGAGGTAAACGTGATTTTTCTCATAATAGATTTAGGGAATATATTATGATGGGTATTCCAAGTGTAACTCCCAATGTAGTTGTGATAGCTACAATGTATGTTTTATTTGGATTCTATAAGTAACCTTTATGATTTATGATTTGTGTGTGTTATTCATAAATCTTATGATTTCATAAGGTATGTTATGATTCAAAAGTATGGTTTCATGGATTTGTAATTATTGATGGGCTAATGTTTTCCTTCCTTATTTTATAACCCTTACATTGCTTTTTTATGCTCATCCCAAGTTTTTGAAATTTATTCCATAGGACTTAAAGATGAATATAGTCAAGTATGGGATCAAGGAAAAGTCATGCTATCTAAAACATGGAACTAGACATGTTTATTTTTAAGAGTTTTTATTTTATGAAAAAAATGGATACTGAGTAGTAGTGTCTACTTGTAATATTCAAGTTTTTATGTAATAGTTATGCCCTAATTATTTAAAACTCTAAACCTGAAAGTATTTTCAATGTGAACTATTCATTGAATTCAATATTATGTAATGTCCTAAGGCCCCTCAAATAATAATTTCATAACATCTCTATCCAATTCTTATAGTTATTATTTTAATAATAATTTCCTCCTAAGAAGAAATTAGGTAAAAAACAAGGTTGTCTGAATAAGAGGTATAAATCATAATTGAGATCATCAAAATTTATTTTATTATCCAAAAAATATTATAATACTTTATCCATCATTACGTGATGAATATACTCCAAAATAAACATATATTTTATTATTATTATTTAAGAACCATTTTCCACCACTTTTCCACTAATTGGGAAATTAGTGTATTACAAATTCATATATATATATATATATTATTACCTCCACAGAGCTTTGTGATTAATTTTCCATCACTATTACTCCTAGATGGTTATTTTTACTGATTTCTTGTTAATACAAGAAATTTATGTCATAGTTATACATTTTGAATTATAATTTCTTATCCACCTTCTTACCTTCTCATCTATTGGGAAATGATAATGTTTCTCATGCGTATGTGTGGAATACCACCTCCACAAAGAGATGTGCTTCTTTTTTCACTTCAAAACAGGGATGGTAATAATTATATATTTAATATATATATTTCTATATGATAATTATGTTATAATAATGATGTTATATATATTAATTATTATATATCAGACTTTAGTTTCACTAACTGAACAGTGGAAACATCACTTGTGTGTATGTATGAATTATTGTTTCTATGAAGTGATCTAATTAATTTTTCACCACAATTTTATGTTAATAGTTATAATAGTGTATATACAGATTTTAATTTATTCATAAAAAATGATTAACATTCTAGAAATGATGGATCCATTTTCAAGGTGAATGTACTAGATCTTCATAAAAAACAATGATCAAAAATTAAACCGTTGAAACCATCGAAACAATGATTTTAATAATGAATTGTAAATAAAAATGTAATAAAATGTTTTAATTTGATAATATATTATATGATAATTATTTATATGGTAATTTTATTGATTTATAATAAATATAAACCTATTATAAAATTGTATATAGTTCTCACAAATCCTATCAATCATAATGTAAGTGTTATTCCACTCAATATTGTTTCGTTGAGGCATATTTGATTTTATGCACCAATTTATGTTTATGAGGCTCGTATAATGCATCATTGGTATATTTTATCAAATATAATTTTTAATTCTAGGTATTTAAAGTTAAAATTAAAATTATTTATTCCATGAGATTGTGATTTTAATGCTACCAAATTGGAAAGGGTTTATTGTATCACATTTTATTCTTTGGTACATATTTTATATTATACACCTTTATTCTTTTTTAGGTGAAAATACTTCCCAATAATTATTTAATATCATAAATTTCATTTTATTAATTTTATTTAATGTTTCATTTGAATTTATTTCTTTATACAGTGTTATGATTTAAGTATTAGTACCATTTTCTCTATTTGGCACTAAAAATTATCAAAAGATTTCTTTTAAAGAAAATATATCTTTATTTATTATTTTGTTGATGAACATTCTCTTACAAGACTATAATATTCAAATGTTTTTTTACTAATGTCATTATATGTACTTGAGATGTTGTAAAAAGTATATTCTCACTTCTATTGACATTATATACAAATGTTCTTAAAGGAATGATTCTAGTGGATTTATGAAAAAGTTTTTTTTCTAATTTAAAAAATGAGTAAAAATAATGTTTTATTTTAAAATATACAACATGAATGGAGTTTCCAACCATAATGACCAATATTTGTTTTTAATTTTACTTTATATTTTTCCCTAATATTTTTTAATAAAAATTATTTTCTATGTATTCTTTGTAATTTTTTGTTAAAATGCTATCAAGTGAAAAATATATTCTATCATGTTTTAAATGAAATTTTTTAATGAAAATTTAATTATATTTTTATTCTATGTAATCATCCATTAATGAATTTTATACTTCACTGGGGTTTTGATCCTATGATATTATCCTCTTTATTTCTTCATATTTCTTATGATGATAATGATTATATTATACCCATTTCTTCCCATAAGTTAACTATGTTATGATGAGATATTAATAAAAACAATATCTTTTCTATGGTTTGTTTTGAAATGATCAATGGTTTTCAATATTGTGGAATATTTTTGTATAGTTTTAATTATGTGTGTATTCTTAGGGGCCTTTCATAAGGTATTTTTTGTTTATGCTTCAGTTTAAGTCCTTTTTATGGTCTAAAAATTACTTCCCATTGTTTATGAGAAGTCATAGAGGTGTTATGTGGGTTTGGGACTCGCAAATAGAGGGAAAAAGGAGTTTTGGCCATGTTCCACTATTTGAACACGGTTAGTTCAAACAGTGTTGATTATCCCAGGTAACCATGTAGCCTTGGGAAAAGGATTTTGCACTATTACCACGTGGTAAATAAAACCATATGGAATTACTATGAAGCCTTGTTAAAGGCTGGTTTTGGGATTTTAGCTATCATATGATTTGTGCACAATTTGGATTACTGTATGGATAAACTGTGCATCCTAGTAACATAGAAAAATTTAAAAAAATATTGTTACAGAAATTATTATACTAACTCGGTATTTATACTTCTTCATCCTCCTTCAACCCCAGTGATGAGATAAGGTGTCTAATAACTCCCAATGGTGTTTCTCCCTTAATCCTAGGCCCTTTGGAGTGATTTCAGTTGTAGATTGAAGATCCTGGTAAGGATAGTATCCTCATTACCCCTCCTTTTTGGTTTAGGTTTCCATTTATTCCCCATATCCATTAAAAGATCTGAAACCCTTCTTCTTTTTCCTAATATTTAGGGTGTATATTTGAAGGGGGGTTAATATTGATATCTAAGGCCTCGATTAAGAGTGTGTTCACTAAAAGATTTGAGGTAGGTGGTCTACAAGTTATATCTGATAGTTTCGTTGAATATTTTTTCATGCATTGATTTATTTTATGGTTACCCCTTATTGAAATTGTGAGCCTTTTATGAAATTTGTTGTAATAATTGTCTTTGTGATGAATGGATACCCTCATGATCCCCATGGACACAAAGCGGATAACTTGACCTTTGTGGGGCCACCCATGGGGTGCACCAATACACTCCAAACATAAAAGTTATCTAATTACGAGAAAGGATGTATGGAAACAATGTAGTTCCCTTGAAAATCATATTGAAATGTTTAATTACAGTGCAAGTGAGTTATTATCATTTTCCAATGCTTTGTAGTGGATTAAGTAATTTTTTGGCATGGGGATAAAAATGGGTAAAATTAGTTAAATGGGGGTGGTGCCTTTTGGATAATGAATTATGTTGAAAACCCAAATAGGGTTGGAGTGTATGAAATTTTGAACATGTGTATTGGGTTATGGATTATAAATTTATGAGTATGGTTAATGGGGAGAGACATGGGGAAGAGAATTGGGATAATGGGTTATTAATTGTAAATGGAACTGTGAATGGGATATGTCATAATATTGAATTCCATGATTCATTATTCTGACACATGATTTTTATATTAATTGGTTGTAAGGGTTGTGATATAGATAAATGTGGTAAACGGATAAATAAGCACATGAACATGGATTGGTGGTGGTATTAAGGATTGATTCTCCTCCCTTGAGTAGGGTTGGACTGATACTCTAACCTACCCTAGAATGAAATATTTAGGGAGTAGGAATGATGTTATATACCCCCAATGGTTTTATTCAATGAGAATACCTAAACTGAGGCTCCAAGGTATGTGTGGTGATTACTCGATATTCTCATCCCTACTGAGTTACGGACTTGACTTTTTCACTTATAAGACATTATAAATGTCCTGAATATTGGGTGAATATGGTAAATGTATAACCCATAGATTACATGTTGATGATGAACATAATGATGAGATTATGTACACTATTGACTTGGAAAAATAATTCTAATAGTAATATCAAAGTATTGGTTCTGAAATAGTGGTGCCTTATTGTCATTCACATAATTTCCATTCATCATTAAATGCATTCACTATATGATAGATTGGATATTTTATAGATGCGGATGGTGGTGGCCTACTAAGTTGTACTCACACCCTAATCGGGTTTTCGTTGGGTACCTGAGCTGATTTCATTCTTATTGGTTAGGAAAAGAGAAATGGCCTTATTCTAGGTAGTTGAGTTAGACATGGGACATGAATGGATTAGGTTCCCAAAATGGATTCAAGATTTTTTTTTATATTTCTTAGTTTGTCTTTATTTTGGGTTTTGTTCACTTGTCACTATAACATGAAATGACATATTTACTATTTATTTTGGATTTGCAATTTATGGGTTGTTTCAAAAAAAATTGCTAGTTATATTGTGATATGTTGTGTCTTACTATGATTAAGACGGTATAGTTTCCTCATGTGACTAGTAAAGACCCTTTCAGCTAGTCAGAAACCTCTAGCATAGGGGGAGGTGCGCTTGAGGTCTTGTGATGACCCGACTTGGGGCACCTATTTAGTGACACCTAGGTCAGGGATGTTACGAAGAGGTATCAGAGAAGTTCTATTTTATTTCTTACTATTTGGGGATGGTAGATATGAGATTAGGATAGTGTCCAACTTCGGTAATTTTCTCATTCCTAGGAGTAGCTAACCCTAGATTGGGGGAATCCCAAGTCACCCTAAGAGGTAATTATTGTTCCTGACTATGTGTTGTTACCATTGATGATATTTCACCATTGAGTGGCACACATGTGGTGTGATTTATCAATTTTATGATGTTTTTCTTATGTCTGAGATGACATGAGGTTGTGCATTCATGCATCATTTTGGTCACCTATATATTTAAGTGACATGCATTATAGTAGGAACACACAAAGGGGATGGGTGTGTGGGACTTAATATGTGGGATGAATTAGACCTTCATGAAATTAGTGAGACGTTGTATCATGGAATTATATAAATGGGTAAAAGTGAATTGATAATGCTATGTAATAATTAAACAATTATTCATAATAAATAAAGGTAAGAAAATTGATATGTTGTGGAATTAAATTGGTCTGTGGAAATTAATTTAACAATGTGGGTTAGTTAGCTTGTGTAAGCCATGTACTTATGAAGGATGGTTAAGGGTGGTTTTCCAGATATAATAAATCCCAATGGGATGTGTATATGAAATGGTTTGTTAATGGATAGTGGGGAGAATTTTTTGATGCCATGTAAAAGTTTCATGTTTATGTTCTAAAATGTTCATGTTCAGTATTATAGAGAAATTCCACCAAGAAGGTGTGTGCCTGTTGGGTGATAAGAGGTTATTGTATGAAATTCTCCCCCAGTAGTATAATAAAACGTTCAAGTTGTTTAGGATGATTGAGAAGAGATGTTCTGTGAGAGATTTTCTCATTTTATACAGATGATGAAACTAGACTCAGGGCGGGTCGAACTAGGTATGTTCAAGTTAACCCTGGAGTTTCAGCTACAGCACCCTCCGACCTTTAACAAAGAGGCTGGGCTAGAGGTATCTGAGTTCTAGATAGAGTTCTTCCATGAAATTCTTGAACATATGGAGAGTTCTTCTGAGAAGAAAGTTACATTTTTATCATATACATTATGGGGCCATACAAGGAGTTGGTGAGATATCAAATTTAGGATGGAACAAGTAGAGGGAATGACATGGAAGAGTATTCAGGATGGGTTTCAAGGTTATTACAATCCAAAAATCATAAGGTAGGAGAAGGATAAAAATTTTATGAGTTTGAATCTGGGGATGATTTTAGTAATGGAGAATGTAGGTCGGTTCAATGACTTGCAACATTTTGTTCCTGCTTTAGTGGGAGATGAGGTACCTATGGCAAGGCACTTTCAGGATGGACTTTGGCATGAGATCATATCCCAAGAAAATATATTTTGGTTGAAGAGGTATGATGACATGTTTGATTAGTCCCTCGTATCAAAAGGAATCCTCAAGGAGGCCACCAGAAGCAGACATGAAGTTCTGGTCTGGTGAACCAATGGTGCGGCTTCCAATAGTAGGAAGTTCCATTTTGAGAATTTCCACCATGGAAATGGTGGAAAAAAAACCATAAAAAGGAACTTGTCTCTCATGTTATTGAATGAATTTTTTTCATTCATTGTAAATGGATGGGATATGTAAAAGTCAGTGTTCTAGACAACCTGTTGAGTGCAGAGCATGTGGAATGATAGGCCATGTGCAGAGGTTCTACAGGAACCCACAGAAATTATATGGTGTTAAAGGATAGAGATCAGTGAAGAGTACATGTAGGGGATAGAATAACCCATATCGGGCTAGAATTTAGAGCTCCACAAACTATACTAGTAGGGCTGGTGGATTTGGAACTCTAGGAAGAGTCCATAAATACAAGCATGGCAGTAAAACACAGGGTACATTGGATAGATCCTATTGTTGAGGGATAAGCCATTTTCACACAATTCAGTTTACACCTAGAGGAGGTGAGGTTGGACCTTCTACCATTTGATATGTGATTATTGTAGCTTCCAAACTTGGAAATTCACTTTTTTACATTGGTTACACACACTCTTTTATCTTTACGTAGTTCATGATTGTTTTGGGACTAGTAGTGGAACATGTTTGTGGGGATATGTCAATTGATACTCTGTTGGAAGTGTGAATTGATGATATCAGAATGTGTTGAGTTTTTTCCATATAAATTGGTGAATTTAAATTCCTATCGGGTTTTCTGTTCTCGCAATGTCTGGTTTTGACCTGGTCTCGAGTATGGATTGGTTAGTAAAGTATAAAGCCCATATCGATTGTTGTCAACATCGGGTAACATTTACATCTTACGATGGAGGTACTTATGGCCATACTGAGTGATATATTTGAGAAGGCTGTGTAGGTCCATTTTTTCAGTATTTGGGAGATCTCAAGGAAATGTGGCATGCCTTTATCTTGATGATGTTGTATTGAAGCAACATGAATTTCCTCGTGTGGTGGATCAGTTTCAATATGTGTTTCTTCAGTATTTCTCAGGATTGCTTCTCGAAGGGGATGTGGAGTTCAAGATCGAGTTACTGCAAGGTGCAGAACCACTTTCCATTCCACCATACCTAATGGCGTTAGTAGATCCCCAATAATATAATTTCAAACTAGAGTAAATGGAGAATAAGGGTTTTATTCTCCCTAGTACATCTCCCTATAAATCTCCTATACTACTTACTAAGAAGGATGAAGGATCACAGAGATTATGTATTGATTATAGGAAGCTAACTTGATGATGGTTAAGAACTAATACCCGATTCCTATATTCATTTATATGTTTTACTATATTAGAGGTTCATCAATGTTATCCATGATCTATTTGAGATCAAGATACCATTTGTTGAGGTTCAGACCCTCTGACATACTGTGGACAGCATTCTAGAGTAGGTATAGATTGTATAATTTTTTTTGATGTAATTTGGATGGATTAATGAGCTGGAAGTGTTTATGGAACTAATGAATAGTATATTTCAACCCTACCTAGATCATTTAATGGTTTCCTTTGTTGATGATGTCTTGGTTTAGTCACGAACTCTTGATGATCATTCCCAACATCTTTTCATCGTCTTCAGTATACTAAGTGATCATCGGAATTTCATTATGCTATTAAAATGTCAGTTTTGGATTGATAAAGCTCACTTAATTGGGCACATAATTTCTGAGTTAGGTTTGTTGGTGGATCTAGAGAAGGTGTAGGCTCTTGTGTCTTGTTAGTATCCCAATAGTGTTTCTAATGTTCAGAGATTTCTATGGTTGGATGTTTATTATATGAGGTTCATTAAGGATATGTCACATTTGGAAACACAAATATCTAGCTTAACCATGATGGGTGTTATGATTGAGTGTCATGAGGTGTGTGAACTTTCTTTTAAAGAATTAAAGAAGCGGTTGAATACCTCAGCAATAAAAAATATTACCTAAACCTAGTAAGTATAACGCATTGTTCTATGATGCATCTGATGAGGGATTTGAGGCAGTGTTAACACAGGATGATCGGGTTATAGAATATGGGTTGAGACAATTGATATCACATGAAAAAAAAACTACCCTACTAATGATCTTGAGCTACATATTATTGTTTATTCCTTAATGTGTTGGAGGAAATACATGTTCGGAGAGTGATTCAAGGTGTTTTCTAATAATAAGAGTTTAAATTAAATCTTATCTCATAGGGATTTAAATCTTCCACAATGAAGGTGGGTTGAGTACCTTCAATACTTTGATTTTTTGTTAGTTTACACTCTAAGAAGAGGGAATAGTGTTGTAGATGCACTGATCTAGATGGCTTAGAATCATGTTGTTTAGGAATCCAACTCTGAATGGAAAAAGTATTCTTTGTTTGCAGAGACACGCCTGGAGGTGCAGGATAGGCACGGACAAATGGACATTCCATATATATAATTTTATTCCATGCTTTTAAACTAGGTCAAAGAGATTTACCTGAAGGATCCCATGTTTTTTTCTATTAAGGATAGTCTTAAAGGTGGGGAGTCACCTTCTAGTTGGGCCTTGGATAGTGATCGAATCGTCTCTGTTTGTGGAAACATGGTAGTAAGGGTGTGTTTTGGGAATATTTGATTTGTGAGTTCCATGAATCATGGTGGAAAGTACATTTAGACCCGACTAAGATGTACTGTGATCTTTTTAGGTAGTTTTTGTGGCTTGGGATGAAGAAAGATGTTGCTGGTTTGGTGTTGTGATGCCTTACCTATCAATAGGTGAAGGCCGAGCATCATCATCCGGGGGGTTTGTCAAATTCATTTCCCATTCCTAATTTGAAGATTAATGATGTAAATATGAACTTCATAGAGAGACATCCAAGGAGACCTCTAAAGAATGACGCAATCTGGGTTATTATGGATCAGTTAACAAAAGTAGCTCACTTCTTTCCGATCCATGGGGAATATACAGTTTACCTATTGGGTGAGTTGTATATTTGGTAAATAGTATGATTTCATGGTTTTTCGAGAAGCAATGTTTCGGATCATGACATGTGTTTTACATCGTGCTTCGGGTAGGGGTTATAAAACCCACTTTGTGCCCAGGTTTTACTGAGTGTGATTATCACCAATAAAACGATGGGTAGTCAAAGTATACGATTCGGGTATTTAATGAAATGTTATGAGCCTATGTCTAGGTTTTTAGTGGATAATGGGAAAAACATTTATCAGTTGTTGAGTTTTATTACAATTATAGTTTCTAGGGTATGATTTAGATGGATCCTATTGAGGCACTTTATGGGAGACCATATAGGTCTCCCTTGTTTTGGTTAGTGGGTGGGGAATCTAAGCTATTAGGACCGAATCTAATGCATGAGACTTCGATGAATGTTTTTTTATTCTGAAGCACATAAGGAAATCTCAGAGCAAGCAGAAATCATATGTGGATACGTCTCATATACCAATTGGGTTTTTTTGTGGGGGATAGTGTGTTTCTTCATGTGTCTACATGGTTGGATCACCATCACATTTGGAAATAGAGAATGTTGGCACCCAAGTATGTATGTTCATTCAATATCATGGAGAGGATCGAACTAGTGCCTTTTCAATTGGATCATCCATAGTGGTACAATGGGATGCAGGATTTTATTCATATTTTGAAACTATGGATATATCGGTTGAATACTTCTCATGTGATAAATTTTGATGATGATGAGCATGATCTGGATCCATCCTTTGAGTATCATTCAATTTTTATAGTGGATAAAAGTTAGAAGGTTTCATGGGTAAAGGTTGTACCTTTTCTTTGTGTTCTTTGGCAGCATGGAAATGTCAAGAAAGAAACATGGGAGCTAAAATTAGATATGCGAGCCTAGTGACCTGATCTCATTGCATAAAAATTCAAATGATGCTCAGGAAGAGCGGCTCGAGGATTAGTTTTCATATGGTGGGGAGGTTGTAAAATCCAAGACAGTATTAAGCTATGTTTTTTAATGTTTTATTTTAAGTCCTTTATATTGGTAAAATAATTTCGCCTAATGTTTTTGTGAATCAATAAGGATGTTTCTGGGGTTTGGGTCATGAAAATGGAGGGAAGAAGGAGTTTCTGGGCATGTAGCATGGTTTGTGCATGGTTAGTACAAACAGTGAGGATCATCCTAGATAAACATGCAGCCTTGGAAAGATGCATTCTCATAGTTACCTCAAGCTTATAAACACCCTGAAAAAATCCTAGGAAAAAATGTGAAAGGGGTATTTTGGGACAGCTGATCTCACATAGTTTGTGCACAGTCTGGAAAACCAGGTGGGTAAATCGTTCATCCCAGTAACATTTATAAGTTTACAAAAAATTTATTACGAGATTTCTCATACCAACTCAGTATTTCTCCTCCGTCATTCTCCTTCATCCCTAGTGACAAGATAGGGTGTCCAAAAACTCCCAAGGGTCTTTCTCCTTCAATCCTAGGTTCTTTGGACTACCGTTAGTTTTGTATTGAAGACCCATGTAAGGATAATCTCCTCCTTTCTTCTCTTTTGGGTTTAGGGTTTTAATTTCTTCCCAATATCCATTTGAAGATACAAACCCCTTATTTATTTGAGATTTAGGGTGAAGCGTTAATGAGGGGTTTGGATCATGATCTAAGGCCTCGATTAAGAATGCATTCACCAATTGATTTGTGGTAGGGGTCCTACATGTTATATCCGATAGTTTTGTAAGAGATTTGGGCATTATTGGGATTATTTCATGGTTACCCATTATTGTTATTGTGGTCCTTTTATGATATTTGGTGTGATGGGTGTCTAAGTGATGAATGGATACCCTCAAGGTCCCCATGGGAAGCATAGAGGTTGAATTTACCTTTGTGGTGCCACCCACGGGGTGCGCTAATACTTTCTGGACTTAGTTGTTAGCTAAGTATGAGCATGGTTGTCCTGTAGCAATGTAGAACTTTTAACAAGCATACTGAAATGTTGAATGAGAGTTGATATTAATTATTGGAATCTACCTATGATTTGTAGTGGATTTAGGGGTTTTTTTCATGGTAATAATAATGGGCTAAATTAGTTAAATGGGGGATGTGACTTGTGGCTAACGATATCTATTGAAGACTTAAGAGGGTTGGTGTGTATAAAATGTTGAACACATGGAATGGGTTATGGATAGTGAATTGATGAATATGGTAAATGGGGAGAGAGATGGGAAAAGTAATTTTTCAGATGGGTTATGTATTGTAAAATGGCATTGTGAATATTCTATAGAAAAACATTGAATTTCATGATTGATTGTTGTGAAACATGATTGTTATATTTATTTTCTGTAATGGTTGTGATATGGATAAATACGGTAAATGGATAAATGTGAGTGTTCACATTTCTTTTTTGTGGGATTAAGGACTAGTTATCCTCCCATGGGTTGCGTTGGACAGACACTCTAATCTACCCAAAAACCCACAGGTTGGGGAGTTGGACTGATGCTCTCTTCCCCAGATGGTTATATTCAATGATAATACCTTGACTAAGGCACTATGGTAAATGTGGTTATTACTCTATATGACCATCCCTAGTCAATTATATTCTTGACTTATTCTCTTATGGGAAATGATAAATTTCATGATTGATGGGGGAATAAGGTAAATTTCTAACCCACGGATTACAGGTTGATGATGAACTAAATGATGACATGATATACATTATGAAATTGGCACAGTAATACTAATAGTAATTGAAAAGTAGTTACTCTTCAATAGTGAGCCCTTACTGTCTTTCAATTACTTCCAATTAATATTTAGTTTTATGAACTCTCTTTTAGACTTGATATTTTGTAGACACCAATGGTTGAGGTATACTGATTTGTACTCACACCCTACTCCGGCTGTCGTTGGGTACCCAAGAATATTTCATGCTTGGAGGTTAGGATAAGGGAAAGGGCCAGGTGGTAGGGAGTTGAGTTGGACATGGGTCATACACAGATGAAGCTTACGACAAGGATTCAGGACTGTTTTGGGGATTTCGTTGTCTGTCATTATTTTGGTTTTTGTTCACTTGGATCTGTAACATAACATAACATATTTACTATTACATGTGGATTAGTCCCAATTTAGGATATTTTTGGCAATTCATGTTATAAGTTGTTTTATTTTCTTTCATCAATTTATATTGTGATATATTGTGGATTACTCTGATGTGGAGGGTATAGTCTCCCCACCTGACAAATCTAGACACTTTATTCTAGTCAACAACCTCTAGTGTATGGGGAGGCACGCATGGGGTCATGTCATGACCCATCTCAAGGCACCGGTTCAGTGTAACCTAGGATGTGGACATTACAATATGATGAGTGACTCCATTATAAACCTCCAATTAATTGGTAAAATCCATATATCTCATGAGATAATTATTATAAAAAAGTTCATGTTATCAATCCACTAGAGTTAATATAAAAATATTCATGTTCAACTATGATATGGGAAACAAGTTTCGATACATGATTTTCTATGTTATAAGGGTAATGATAGTTATCCTTGACATTTGATATGGGTTTTATACCTATAAGGGTACCACACTCTTATGAAATATTGATATGTTTATGATTTAAACTCATGGATCCTGATTCATTATTTGATGATTCCACATTCCTATAGCATACCAATGTTTTATGTCATGAATCCTAATTATTTTCTATGAATTTTTTAGTATAATTTTTTATTGGTAATCTCATGTTATCATGTCTTTATTCTTAGGATATTCTATCACATGTTCATTGGTTGCTATATCCCATGTTTACCCTTATATATGACCTGAGCTCACCCCTTCATGTGTTTTAATTTTCCCATATGTTATGGTGAAGGGAAATATGTATAATGAGTCAATAAGGGTAACCTATATAAAGAAATATGTTTGCGATGATGAATATTGAACATAAATAATATATTTATATATCTTGTATTTAACTTCACTAATCATTTATTGTTCTTGAATGTTATTTTTTGGATATATATTCAATATTTATCAATAGATGTAATATCTATATGTGTTATGTTTATGCTTCAATAAGTTCCCCACAAAAAACTCTCAATGGCCACCAGATACCCCAGGGAGTTCATGAATGAGTTTGGTAGTCTTCTACTACTACTTATCATTTTTTCCATATATTTTATAAAAACCCTCCTAACATTCAATACTTCATTCACAAAAAATACTATAGGGTAATCGTAAAAGATATTATTTCTTATATCATCATTTTTTTCCCAATTTACCACTTAAAAAAATATATGCTACTACAGAACATGAACTAGAGTCACATTCTTACTCAAAAAAAACATCTTAATGTGATTCATACTGTGCATAAAACATTCAATAAATGTGTAATTCTCTACAATTGCATATCATCAATATTTATCATATATGATAGATCATATTTTTACTTTATTAATCAAGAAATTTTAGATTCATAGTGAATTGAAAAAAAACATGGTATTAGATCCAACATGTATATTTCTTCCCAAATTTGATCGAGTATACCAAATGGTCATGTATAATGTGGTACCAAATTTTAATTTTTTTTGAAATGATTTTATCCCAGTCATTGTTAAACTAGAATAGAAACAAATTCATTGATGATAAAATAATTAATTTTAGTTATATTATTCATATATCATATTTTCCATGTCTAATTTGTATTTAACTGCTTTCAAATCAAAATTACTCGATCCATAGATTACTAAACAAAGATGCATCCAATCAATGATTTCTTACACCACAACATCCATTCCAGTAGAGATCAACATTTCTCAGAATAAAAAGATTTAAATGGTTCCATTTTTAATAATTTATATTTTATTTTTATTAAAGGATAATTTAATAAAATCCAAGTGATACTCCTAGACATCGTTGAAATTTAAATTGAACCCCAAAGAATGTTATGTAATTTTCAAATATTACACTCTAACTATTAATCATTTTTAGGTGGTTTTTTAGTATAAAATATATCGACGTACCCAATTCAAACTGCAACCCATTCCAAAATTATGTTAATAATATTTCTGATCTTTCTAAAAGAATATTCTAGGATACATGTATGTTATTTTACAATCTAATTTATATAACCATCAAATATATTTATTAAATTTTGACATTTAATTTTATAACTAGTAATATGACATGGTATGATATTCAATAAAAATCCAAATTATGCATTATACTCTTGATTATATCATAAGATCCATCATTGAACTCGCTATAACAACATCCAATTTACACTCTTGAATGATAATTTGTTATAGTGTTCTTGAAATTGTTTGATATTCTTACATAATAAACTAATAAATAAGGAATTATTAAACATATCATATATTATACATTTAAATATTTCTCCACTATTAATTACTAAAGGATTCATGATAAATACCCATATCATTTAGTTGTACCATTATTGAGACAAATTGAAAAATATTGGATATTTTTTGAAGTACATTAATAATAAATGAGGGAGATAATTTTTGTTCTTTTTTAATTATTAAAGGATATTTATATATGACTTCCATTTTTTACTATATTTAAAATTTTAAGAGTTGATGTTGGATATATTTAAAAAACTTTTGAAGGATAGAAAACATGGTGTGGATTATAGTGTTTCTAATGTCACGGTTCATGTGAGGTAATTCGAAATGAAATTTGAAATTATTATTTATTATATCCTAATTACTATATTATTTAATATGAAAACATATCATTGTTAAGGGAGTAACACCATGGTCATGGGAATTTTGATAAACATTTATTGAAAAGTAAAAAAAATTGAAATGGAAAAAATGTTATGTATGAAGAAATATCATTGGATATGTAATAAAACATTACATATTAAAAATAACATATATTGAAGCCCTATGCCATGTTGTAATTAATTTGGAAGTAGAGATTATCTACCAGAAATGATGATATTAAGAATTATTTTGTGATGAAATAACAATTTACCAAGTGTAGAATAATTTATAAATGTCTTAGGAAGACCACCTTAGGCATAATAAATACCATTTTATGGTAACTATGGAGAGAAAATAAATTTAAATTTGAACACTACCTAAATTTAATGAGAAGAATATATATAACTATTGGATAATGTAGTTTCTATTTGGATTGGAAAACCAAGCCTATTTTTGATAAAACTCATTTCATGGTCTTATAGATGTTAATAAAAATTAATTAATTATATATCACACAATTATTAAAAAATTATATATTGATTTGGAGATATGGGTTGAATATATTGGATATATTTTTTACCAACATTTTACAGTATAACACAAATTTCATGTTTCTGCAAATCAAGGAGATATAAATGTATTTCTTTTCAATATTTAAGGTGTTTATATTAAATTAATATGGAAATCACATCATAAACAAAGAGAGGTAGAGAGAAAATCAGGGGTTAAGATTACAATGAGGGAGATTAGTGATATACTTCTGGTATCATGATTAAAAAATAAAAATCATGGGAATATGAGTATATGATCACATTCTTCATGGATATGAAGGGAAATATTAATTCTAGTTTAATATATTGATTATTTTGATTTATTCATTTTAATAGACCATGGGAAAAACACTTTTGTTAACATTATCAGGAATTAGTTAATGGATGTATAAGAAGTGGAAGTTCCCATAAGAATTAGTAGTGAACCATTCCTGAATTTTGTAATCTCTAATTGGGATTTTTTTGATTCTTTGGTTCACCAGTACCTTTCCAAGTGTGTGGTCCTTCTAATTATTTCATTATATAAATCAACTAAATTTATGTACCCTATTAAGATTAAACTTAATTTCCATGGTTGTTATGAATTTCTATCATACACTCCCAATTAATAGTTCCTTATAAATAGGGTATAATTTCTATGTGATAAAGAATAATTTACACCCACCTTCACTTATTATTTGGGTATTTGGTTCATTATTCATTTAAACAAGTGGTATCAGTGTATAATGGTTCATTATATAAAGAATATATCATTAAATAGGTATTTACACAAGAATTGTTTCAATTTAAAAGTAAATTTAGATGAATAACACCTCATCTATAATTAAATGTATTGGATGTTTTCTATATATAAATTCATTGAATTAAGTTAAATTTCCAGATGACTATATCATCAATGTATTTAATTGACAAAATTTTAAATGAATATTAATATATTCATGATTTCTCCCTTAAAAAATAAAATATGAAATTTAAATCTAATTTTGGAGAAAAAGTAATTTCATTAGTTGATTTTAATCTAAAGGAATGAAAAATAAGTGATCAATTAAAAAAAATCCTAAAATAAAAACATAAAAATTATCTTGAGGTGGTGGATATATAATGAAAAAATAGAAATATTTTAGGATTACTAAATAAATCATTCAAGTATGTTGATGTGCATAAAAACTAAATTACATAGAGATAAAAAGTAGAAGGATAAAATATATTCCACTTGAAAATTTTGAATGTTTATCTTATTTCAAGAATTAAATTGTAGAATATGAAAAAAGATATATTTTTTAAAGAGATATGAATATTTAATCCTTCAAAGAATAATTTTTCACATTGATTATGAACACTAAATATTGAATAAAATTAAAAGAAATTTTTTGTGGATGAATTTTGGAGTCTTTAATACCGATATTTCTAATGAAAAACTCAATGAATCCCTAAATATATTAATAAATTTTTATGAATAAATAACAATTTTCTATTTGTGAAATCATAATTGGATATGAGGGTGAATATTCTAATCATTAAAAAAAGGTTCTTTAGACGGATAAATAATAAAATTAAAAAAAAAATTGAGGATTCTCTCAATCAAAATTAATGAGATAAATCCAAGTATCAGAAATATATTTGATTTAAATGGATAAAAGGATTGAAAATATTATTCCGTTAAGGATGATAAAATTCAATAACCATATGGGCCACACTGTGTCCTTCTGAAATTATGTGACAATATATCAATTATTTGAATCAATTAGAATCAAGCAATAAAGGGAAATAAAATAACATATATAATGAAGGATAAATTTTTTTAATTGGTATTGTTATAATAATTTTATTTATGTAAATATTGATCTTTAGTTTTGGAGATTGTGAGACTAATTAAAATCCATAACAACCTTATGAAATTTGGAAATGAAATTTAAGAAAACATTCCATTGAAAAACATCTCACTATTTTAAGGTAAAAATGATTTTCATTAATATGAAGAGATAAACTACATGAGATATAAACATATATCAAACTATCTTGAAATTTAATAGAAGTAAGTGATGAAAAAATAGATTGGGATCTTGGTAAAATTCAAATTTAAGGATTATAAAAATACACATGGATCCTCAAAAGTGGGTGTTGACCCTACATAATAGAAAATGAAAGATGGTAGAAAAGAATAAATAATATTTTCAAATGAATTGATGTCATTTTAAGATTATATAGAATTTAGATCAATGGTTATTAAATAAATTATATGTTCATAAAATATTTAATTAATACATATTATTTTAGGGAGATAATTTAGCAAAACTTCTTAATTTCATGTCAACTATGTCACTCTTAGATAAAACTACCATTCAAAAAAAGGGAAAATTGATCAATGATATGATTTGTGAGGATTTTATCCATGGAATAAGAACATAAGAAAATTTATATTAAGTGGATAATAAAGAAAATAATTTTTTTATTAGGTTTTATTGGGGATATAACTTTTCCAAATGTAGTGTAAAAACATCAAACCAAAACCTAAAACCACAAAATCATAAATAAATATTTAATTAAACAAAATAATTGATAATAAATGGTATGTTATTTCTTATCAATCGATACTGATCATCTGTGAGAGTATGATGTAAAAAGCTGAGAAGTTTGTAAAAAATATTATCCTCTTACGATTCCCATGGGTTTCGTGAATCATATAATACTCATGAAGAATCACCATTGAGAACAAAACTCAAGAAACATAAGTTAAAACACATTATTGAATTGAGATCCAATAATATTCTACTTTTATGATTTTTAGTCATTATAAAAAATTTCATGAGGATCAAACAATTTTATGTTAACATCAAATTACTATAATTTTTAGACTATATTAATTTCAGTGTTTTTGAAAACACATAAATTTTTCCACTATGTTGAAATATTTTTTACAATCCCCATATTTGTATTTTAATACATATAAGATTATGTAAGACACTAAATTTAATTAAATTCATAATCATTGGATGATAAAATTAGAATGATAGTTCTTGAATATTTTTTGGATTTATAATTAACCATTATCACATCATGTGATAATACCATGCATGATCTATCCTTGAATAGTATCTTTCACTATGTCATATTATATATAAATATGGAACATACTAAGGATGAAACTACCATGTCATGTTGTAACCATTCAGTGAACATTTCTTACAATATCTCACTTGAACAAAAACCATATAGGTTCAGAACACTTTTACCTTATGCCATATAATATTTATAATTATGAAACCATATTCAATATTATTTTGGGGTATATTTATAATATTTTTTTTCAAAATTTATCTATAAGTTTAACTATATGTTATATCATATGAAACAAATCATGGAAATCCAACTATAAATTTTATTATTTATCCCATAACTCTATTTTTAGGTGGCTATAATGTTACACAAATATGATCCTCATTAAAAAATTACATGATGTGACCCAAAGGGCCATTATATATTACTTCCCGATAATTTTCTGAGATGTCTTCTACTTTTTTAGGTACTATTTTATTCTTCTTTTATATGATATAGTTAATTTTTTTCTATATGTTTTGGGTGAAATTTTGAGAATTTTGGAAGAAAAGGGATGTTCATGGTGGGCGCACAATTATCCCAAACGACACGCTTACCCCCAGTAAATAATTCATCATTAAATAGATGGGTATTTCACATATGGTACATGGTCTATCAAATTGTGTTCCTTCATAAAAGAAACTACGTGTCCCCAAGGAGATGTGCATGATTTGGAAAAATAGTGCACACCATAAAGGAAATCATAAAAGTAGGAAACTAAACTAAAAAATAGTTAAAAAATATTCAACAATGTTTTACATCCCTAAACAACCCAGCTCGACCCTAACACATTTTCTTCAATGTTGGCATCTTCTAGATAGATTCCAAGGGATTCAAAACTCTATTATTGAAAAAGAAAAGTTCTTATTGACAGATCCACACCTATCCCTTTAAAAATCCCTTCTCATGTAGTTTTAAAATTCTGATATCTCTCTTCCTAAATGAATATCGCAACACCCCAATGTTTTTTAAAATATTGTTTTGGAATAAATATGATATTTTTAATATTTTTCGTTTCACATCACAATTAAAATAGTTTATTGTATAAAAGAAATATGTTTGGATTGAGTTATACACAAAAAAATTTAATCATGAACATCAAATATAATATATTTTATCTTTTTTACATGGAATATTGACTTTGAATAAATTACAAGAAACATTGACTAGGCGTATGTTACACGCAACACTGAGTTTCTCAGAAACATCATTTTATTATTATAACTATTTAGATGAGATAATTATAACCTATCCATTAAACGTACTTATACAAATAATAATTAATAATTTTTAAATATTTTCTATAATGGTTTTATATAAAAAAACATATTGATAATGAAGGATATAATTTTTTGTAAGTTATTTATATGATTAAATATACTATTTTCTCAGATGAACTTATTTTAATAACCTTTTATGAATAATAATAAAATTAGTTTTTGAAAAATTTTGAAATATAATTAAATAAAATAATTCTCATTTACTAATTTATAATTTATAAATTATCATTTCGTGAATTTATGGGATTTTACTTTAAACCCCTCCATTGTCACCTCCACTATGGGATTAAATTTAAATAATTTGGTCCACATATGTGATTAAAATTTGGAAAAATGGATTCAATATTTTAAATATAAATAATTTTAAATTTATTATAAGTTCAAGATAGTTTTTTACCAAAAGTTTTAGTGAAAGTAACTAAAATTAATTACATTGATTTAAGGAAAATTAAGCATAAATAATGACTACATCTTAATCTTAAGGGCCTTAACGACCTATACAATTTTATAAGATCCATTTTATTGACATATGTATACACTATAATACATTTTATCTAATTTTTTTATTTATTGTATCAATATGAAATGTGAAAATTGTGGGTTTAATTCCTTTTCCAAAAATTTACAGGGGTTCCACTCTTCTCCTTTATAAAAAGGCCTCCTCTCCTCCAACTTCTCCACACCTATCAAGACACTTTGCATCAACCAATATAATCCCAAATATGTCCTCAAAATCCCTCAAATAATAATATAAGCCTCTTATTTGGATGAAATCAACTCATTGAATCCCTTTCGTTCAAACCAAAAGGATTTACAGGAATAAAAAGTTACATTCTTCCTCGTGTTATTTTATTTTATTTCATTTCTCAACCCCCACAAATACTTATTAAACCATTATTTTAAGAAGAAAAAATAATATTATCAATATAATATTATGTTTTTTTCTAAGGATTCTTCTATAACATACCCCCAATTACATCTAATGGGTAACAAACAAACAGTTTACGTGTACAGTAAACTATCTTCCCCCGAAATGATGATTGTTCATTTTTCCTCTACCAGCACTCAGATTAGACATTATGATAGATGCTATATTAATATATTTTTTAAATTATATTTAATATTTTTTTAATATTATTTGATCCTTTTACAATACATATCATTATACATTCCCTTTGCAGTAAATACAATAATTTCATTTGAATAAATGTTGACAGCCATCCCCTCAAAGTGATTTGATTTGATCACATAATACATGGAATGTATTGAAGAAGTGATTATAGAAATTATATGATATATATTAAATAATACTCCTACTATATTTATGATATATATATATATATTTCATGTCCTTTCTTTCAATACGACAATAAAAATGAAAACATCATTCATGTGAATGTAGGGCTCACCATCTCAATGAATGGTGTATTCCATTTCTTAATTAAATATTATATAGATTATGATAATAAAAATTATTGAATATATATGATATTTATATCATGTGGTATATTATTGATATCATTATATATGTATAAGGACCAAAGATATAAAAATTAAAAAACATTCAAAGAACAAAGCGAATATTACCCAAAGTGAAACCAAAACGTAGGATTGTTTACAAGAGGGTAACAAAATTTCAGAACAAAACCATATATGGTGTTACATATAAGAATATTATTATTTAAAAGAATTATCATATTCTAACATTAATTATACATGAATATTTTATGAGTATTCAAATATTCAAGTCAAAGTGTAGTGAAATTTCATCTCACTTTTTATTTTTGTGAGATACATGATTTATTCAATGCCCATTCATTTTGTGTGGTGTGTAGTCGGCCCCTAGATGTATTATTTTATTATTATAAAAAATATTGTGGTAATTTATATACCCATTATATGATATTTATTTCATGTGTTTTAAGTTTCAAAATTAACAATATCATTAACAAAATTTTGTCTAAATTTTCAATATCTAAGACACATTCAAAGTTATGCACCTATATTTTCATATAAGGTTTACATAATACCTTTTAAATGTTATATCATGAATATCATACCTTTAATGATAGATTATTCTGAATGTTATTAGACTTTCATTGTAAAGACCCGTAAAATTCAAGGGAAATTTTTTCTTAATTTTCTTTGGAATTTTACAAGAACGCGGTTTCTGACGGCACATGATTCCGAGGCCCGGTGTGCCCGGAATCAATTTCCGAAGTTTGGCTCGGGTACGTTCAGTGAACGAACGAGCGGGATTTTCTAACTTTTGAACCGGTTCCCGGAATCGAATTCCGAGGGCACCGATGGAACCGTAGCGCCGGTAAACGCTTAGGAACTCCTGTTCTGGAGTTGCGTTCATGCGAGTGTTGATAATAAAAATTGTGGATGTTTACTTTGTAATTACACTACAATTTTTATTATTTTACTCTAAGTGATATCTCTTGTTGGATGTTGGGTAACAACCCAACCTCCCTTGGGAGGTTATGAGGGTGGTGGGGCCCACACGAACCCCACCTCTTCATATCCTCTAAAACCCCTCAACTCCCTCATAAGTTATGATATCTTAAGTTATAACTTTAGACTTAAATAAGGTGAGTTGTGTGTGTGTTTTGAATTTCAAAATCTTGAAATTCTAGTGTGTTGTTGTGTTAATAAAATAAGATAGAGTCTTAATTTATAGTTTTTGGGTCTCCTTGAGAGAGTTGGGAAGGTTCTTCTTGTTTCTTCATCTTCTTCAACCTCGACGAAGAACACGAAGAACGTCGTTCTTCAACGAAGATCTTCTTCGCTGAAGGACACGGTTCATCTGAGATGCCATATCCGCGACGTGACGTTCTTCTTCCACATCATCTCTTCCGCGACGGTTTTCCGCGACGAACACCATCGACAACGACTCTTCCTCCGATGTCAAAGAAATCGACACCGATATTCCACGACTACGTCAACGTGCGACTATCAAGGTAGGGGTTCTTGAGTTCGTTGTTTACATTTTATTTGACATTCCTCATGTATATCTAAGCCAATTGATAACAAACTAACGGAAGGAGGCCGGACCGCACAAACACGGCCGATCCTCCTCCCATCGTGGTTTAGTTTTATTGTGGTTTGAAGCGGGGTAACGCGGTACCATTTCACCGCGCGAAAAGAATTATTTAAGGCCGGTTTGGGTCATGAAGAAGAACCGCGGCCGGATGGCCACGGCGGAGCACCAAGAGGCGGCCGGCCTCACCGGCCGCCGGAGATCAGGGAGGCCACGGCCCTACGGCCGCGGTGGAGCAGCCAGGGGCGTCGGCCTTGCCGGCGCCGGAGATCAGGAGGAGCCGCGGCACTTCGACCGCGGCAGAGAAACCAGGGGCGGCCGGCTTCGCCGGCCGCCGGCGTCCATGAGATCCGCGACCATCAGGCCGCGGCATTGCATTAGGAGGCGGCCGGCCGTGCCGGCCGCCGGCTTGCAAAATAAGTGGGACCCACAGGTCCCGCGTGTAATGAAAACGGCCGGCTTAAAGCCGGCCGTGATCTAGTAAATCTGTGGGATTGAAACCCCCGGTTTCCCCTTGAGTTAGCCCCACCATGTCCGGTGGGGGCCGTTAAAAAAAATAGGGGCGCGGCATTTTGCCGCGCCACCCCCCGTTTCACACGCTCGGCCGGACGGTCGAGCTTCCTCTAGCCACGCGGCCAGGCAGGCCGCCGGGCCGGGTCGCGCCTGCTGGGCCGGGTCGGACCGGGTCGGCCCGGACCCGGACCCCCCATTTTCGTGACGTCTTCGGTCTTTTGACCATAACTTGAGCCAAGGACCTCCGAATGACGAACCGTCTGCGGCAACGCGATCCTTGGATCGAGGCGGTCGTTTCGGTATATCGCACTCAATGTTTCGGATTACTTTGAGTTCGGCCGGGTTGGTTCGTTCACGAAACCAACCGGGCCTTCGGAGCGGAAACGCTCATATCTTGAGCTACGGACGTCTGATTGACGTGCCGTCAGCTGTGTTGTGTTCCTCATAGTGAGACGGATCTTTTGGCATACTCCGCCCAAGTTTTGGACGCAGGTGGAGTACGGTCGGGTTGGTTTTGCTTTAAAAACCAACCGGGCCCCGGGGACAAAAATGCCAATAACTCTCAGACCGGGCGTCCGATCGACGCGCCGTCTGTTGCGTTGAGTTCCTGTCGCTGATACGGAACTTTTGGATACATCAACTCTGGACTTTGTGACAGTTGAAGTATCAGCCTCTCGGCTCGTGAAGCGGACCCTCCGAACGAGCTTGCTGTGTGCGGGAACCCTAGTGCTGGCTGCGACTGTTACTGTGACTACTACTGCTGCTACTGCTACTGTGACTGCGACGACGACAGTACAGAGATCCTGTGTGGATTCGACGACGACGACTACAGCACTCAGCGATCCTACGTGGATCAGTGCTACAGGTCCTGTGTGGGCCCGATCCTCTGTGGGTCCGATCCTGTGTGGGTCTTTGCGCTCAGCGGTCCTGTGTGAACCAGCGCCTACAGGTCCTGTGTGGGCCCGATCCTGTGTGGGTCTTTGCGGTGATTATCTACAGGTCCTACGCGGGCCCGATCCTGTGTGGGTCTTTTGCGGGGGTTAGTTACCTATCGATCCTACGTGGGTCCGACGACTTAGATGGATCAGAGATCATCTTTATCGTCCTTTGAAGAAGTATACCTGTGTGAGCTGAATCTTGTTGCTTTCCTGTGTGGATTGTGTTGTGCAATCCTGTGTGGATTACGTTTTGCTTTCCTGTGTGGAATACTGTTTCCGACGCTTTCGCCGGGGCGCGCGCGCATCCGTCCGCCAGGGGGGACGCGCGGCCTATGTTGCCCCGCATTCCCGCTTTCCAAAGGCGGGCGGAATTTGTTCCTTGTTCAGGGACGTCTGCTCCTTGATCGAAACGGGATGATGGGATGTCGGTTCTTCCTCCTGCGGATTCCTCCTCAGAACTCATCACCTAGTCCGGGTCTCCCTCATAGATTTAATACGTAGTTCGTGAAACTCTTCCCAGTGCCATGTTTCCATGGACGCTGGTTAATTACACTGCTTCTGTCGGGACATTCCAAAGGGTCCAGTCAGGGCAGCAACCTTCAGTCAGGGGAGTAGTCACGTTGAGGCGTCAGTGGCGTGTCTGGATACTGGGGTACCTGGCATGTCTGTCTGTTATCCTTGACCACAAGGCTTCTCGAAGGCGTGGAAGCCCGAGGCATCCCACATCGAGCGCGGGGAATTATATGTCATAGACACATATCTGAGGTTTTCCTCAGCTTCCCGTGTCCAACACAGGGTATGCCGCGAGTTTAACGTCCAGCGGAGACGGTTACACCAAAGGCGTTCCATCCGAGGTTTTCCTCAGGCATCTCATGTTTATCACAAGGTAGGCCGTGGGTTTAACGTCTTACGGAGATGGAATGAGGGTGATCAGAACATCCCATAGAGACAGATCAGATTGGTATATCGCATAGAGACGGCTATGGTCCCATAGAGACGGATCAGAACGCCCAATGAGGACGGATCCGAGGTGGTGCACTCCCTATAGGGGAAAAGGGTGATGAATCGGGGTGTACATAGAGGACAGTGACCCGGAGATATGATGGGGCTTACACATGGAAAGCGGCCCATGCGCCGCTAGGAGCAGCGAGGAGGTGGATGGAATGATTCCACCGGGATGTGGCGGCCCGGGTGATAATCAGGATGGGTGATGGATGGATGAGTGAAGTGGAGGAGGATGAAATGGGACCATCGCAGGGGCGACGGTGAGGTTGGGCTTGAGCCTTGATATGGCCTCCTACGTATCCCTGTGGCAGGGAATCAAAGTCCGCATAGTTCGGGTAAGGTGTTTTGTCGGCGAACCGACGTGAAGGTGGACCTTGGTCCGATGGGAGATGGGCTTGAACCTTGAGAAGGCTTCCTACGTACCATGCCTTGGCATGGATCAAAGACCTCGTAGTTCACAAGGGGTGAACGTAGTTTAACGTCCTGCAGGACGATGATGAACCCAGACGTGAATAAACGACGGGCGGTGGGCTTGAATCCCGTGGAGGTTTCCTATGTACCATGCCTTTACATGGATCAAAGTCCTCGTAGTTCGGGAGGTGTCGTCGGCGAACCGACGTGAATGTAGACCTTGGTCCACTAATGGTGGGCTTGAACCTCGTGGAGGCTTCCTACGTACCATGCCTTAACATGGATCAAAGTCCTCGTAGTTCGGATGGTCACAACAGCTTTCCGTCGGACGGGAATTGCAGTTTAGCGTCGTGCTGGACGTAGGTAGAACTCGACGTGAATGAGCGACGGGTGGGCTTGAACCTCGTGGAGGCTTCCTATGTACCATGCCTTGACATGGATCAAAGACCTCGTAGTTCAAGAGGGAATGTAGTTTAACGTCATACCGGACGAAGATGGGACCCGACGTGAATGAAACGACGGGTGGGTGTGTCGGTGAACCGACGTGAAAGTAGACCTTGGTCCACTGTTGGTGGGCTTGAACCTCTTGGAGGCTTCCTACGTACCATGCCTTGACATGGATCAAAGACCTCGTAGTTCAGGTGGGTCACAACGGCTTGCCGCTGGACCGGGGTGCAGTTTAATGTCGTGCTGGACGGGGTGAAACCCGACGTGAAAGATGGGTGGGCTTGAACCTCATAGAGGCTTCCTACGTACCATGCCTTGACATGGATCAAAGACCTCGTAGTTCAGGTGGCCACAACGGCTTACCGCTGGACTGGAATGGGACCCGACGTGAATGAGCGACGGGTGGGCTTGAACCTCGTGGAGGCTTCCTACGTACCATGCCTTGACACGGATCAAAGACCTCGTAGTTCGGATGGGGTTTTGCCGGTGAACCGACGTGAAAGTAGACCTTGGTCCACTGTTGGTGGGCTTGGACCTCTTGGAGGCTTCCTACGTACCATGCCTTGACATGGATCAAAGACCTCGTAGTTCAAGTGGGAATGTCAGGGTCGGTGCTCACTCTAAGCCCACATGAGTCATGCTCGGTGTGAGAAACAAGAGGTTGCAAGGACCTGACGATCACGTCGCGAAGGGTGCGTCCGTGAGAAGCGAAGAGGGGCTTACGCGTTGAGCGGCCCATGGTGTTGGGACTTACTCCAGGATGGAGGCCCATAGGGGGGTGCCTCGTTCCCTATCACGTCCTCCACTGACCTTGGTAGTGGGGAAGTACAGAGATGCACGGGTGAAATCGTCCATACCAAAGGTTAGGGGATTACGCTCTGAGGCGGCCCTTCCCCTGCGAACATACACCACTCCGACAAGGAGGATCTCATTCCATGCGCGGAAGAGTTCCATTCCCGTGGAGACGAGTGGCGTAAAGAATGTTCGACCTGGGGAAACCCTTCGTGAGGGAGACGAGGTTGGATCACAGTTTAACGTCATGTGTTGAGGACGTGGTGCTTGGTAGTTTAACGTCCTGCAGCTCGGACGAGGTGGGTTCACTCCACACCCCTAGGGAATACATAACCGGTACCCTCTGGTCCTTGGGGAAGGGAAGGTGTCGGTAAGGCCATGGTCATGGGGGGTAGTGGGGCGAACCATCGAGGGGTCCACGTTAGCGTGGCTATGCGAAGAAGCAATAGCCGTTAGCGTGCCTATGCGAAGAAGCATTAGGCGAAGCAACGCTACGGGAGGTGTTGTCCATGGGACTTTGAAATCGCATCGTGCAAACCTGGAGGGTCCCACGGGAAGAGGAATCGCCAAGCAGAGGAGTGTGCTTTGCGAAGTGGAGTGCCTTGGCCTTAGCATGGGGCGTAGGTGTGAGTGGGAGGTGCTTCGCGAAGTGGAACAGTGTTCGCGGAGCACTGCCTCGCGAAGAAGGGGTGCCTCGCGAAGCAGGGTCCTGCAAAGCAATGTGCTTCGCGAAGTGGAGTGATCCTTCCTTAGCATAGGGATTACTCGTATGGGTTGGGTGTTTCGCGAAGCAGAAGTGCTTCGCGGCTGCCCGGGTTCCCTTGGGAATCCCCTTCCTCCGCGAACGCCCTTGAGCTTCGCGAAGGGCATCCCTCTCGGAAGAGGGGCTCAAAACGAGACAAAGCAGAGTCGTCTCGCGAAGTAGAAATACCTCGCGGAGCTCATGATTCCCGGGGCAAAGTGTGCTTCGCGATTCGGGAGAGGAGAAGCCGAAGGGTCGGATTGTCCGTCCCCGGGACTCAGGGGGAGCCCGGTATTTATAAGGAAGGGGCGCCGCGATGCAGGGCTCGCGCGCCTCCTTCGGTGCTTCGCGGCGCCTCGCGAACGTCAAACGGATTCGCGGAGGATTACCGCCTCCTGTGCTTCGCGGCGGCTCGCGAACGTCAAACGGGTTCGCGGAGGATTACCGCCTCCTGTGCTTCGCGGCGGCTCGCGAACGTCAAACGGGTTCGCGGAGGATTACCGCCTCCGGAGCTTCGCGGCGCCGCCATGGAGGGGGCGCTTCGCGTCGCGGTCATGCGGCGGGTCTTCGCGTCGGGGCTTCGCGGCTGAGCTTTGCGCCGGAGCTTCGCGATGGAGCTTCGCGAGGCAGCGCGCGGGCCCTCTTCGTTCCTTTGTTCCGGGCCACATTTTTGGCGCCAACAAATGCCCCCCCTCAGACTTGGAGTCGCGGAGGGAGAAGGGTCGAATTCTGAGGGAAAATCGCCAAAATTGTCTGTGGTTCGCGATGAATCCTCGCGAAGGCGGCCCACGATGCTAGCCGGGGCCGCGGATCCGGACGCGCCGCGATGCTCCGAGGGCGTCGCCTATAAATAGGGGGTCCGCCCTCTTTTGTCTTCACGTGCCTTCCCTGTCATTTTGCGCTCTCGACTTCGTGAGGCTCCGCGTACTCCGCGATCGCCCTTCGCGAGTCGAGATTCGCGGCGAACCGCGGATCTCCGACTCCGCGTTCGCACCAAGCGAACCTTCGCTTGTCTGCCTTGGCCTGACTTTTGCGGCTGGGACTTGCGGCCGATCTTCGCGATCGAACTTCGCGGCTGAGCTTCGCGACCCAGGGGGAAAACTTCTATGACGGTCAACATCGAAATGGCCCATCAAGAGGCTGTGCTGGGAGTTCTTGCAGATGCTGCTCGCCGGGATGAGATGGCCAACCGCCCAGGCTTAGGGGAAATGGTTCGGAGCCATTCGGACCACACTTCTCTGACAGATCTGCTGTCGGAAGGTCAGAAGGATTATCCGCAGTGCAAGAAGCTGTCGTTGTACGGCTTCGGGCTGAGGGATGACGTCTTCATCCCTGAGGCAAGAAGGGATGAACCGGCTTGCTGGTTCAGGAGCACACCGTGCCAGCACCGATGGTTCAGGGCGGCCGATGGTCATGCGCGGGAGGATTTCACACCCGTCACCGCTGATTGTCTCTACAACCACGTGAATGACATTGACGGGAGGCCACTGCAACCGGAGACGTCCCCTCCTCTCTACCGAACCATGCTGAAGGCGGCTCTGCAGGATCCGAAGAAGGGATGGTTTGATGAGTGGGACCTGCGCCAGGGCGGAAACTTTACCGATGACTGGGCCTGGGCCTACTGGGTAGGTGCATCCTGCGAGGAGTTCGAGGCCGAGCTGAGGAGAGTGGGATTGTAGGAGGCAGCATGGGCCTCTCAGTTCCACATTTATCAACCAAAGCAACTAATGCCGGAACTGCTGAGTAGATGGTCGTCCAGGACCAATACTTTTCATCTGCATCACGGGGAGGTGGGCATCAGCCTGTGGGATGTCCACCAGATTTCTGGGGTCCCGATCTTGGGGGCCATGTATGACGAGTTCCTCCCCGTTGCCAGCGCGTGGGGAGATGCTGAGCAAATGCCACGGTTGGCGTCAGCGCTGATGGGGCTTGTCCCTGGAGAGGACAAGGAAGCAGTGAGGGATGTCCACTTCAGAAGATGGTTCAAACGCTTCCTGAACTTCCCAGAAGATCGAGAGTTCCCTCCAAGGCCTCGAACATGTCCGAGGGCAGCCCAGCGGGGCAAGGGACACTCGTATTGGCGGGTTTTGGAGGACTTCCAATGGAAGACTTGGGGTTTCAGCGTCAGCACCGAACAACAGCCAATAGTCAGGCTGGCGGCGTTCATCGTGGCTCTCATCTGTGGGTGGATCCTACCAGTGAGAGATACAAGCATGGGGGTACGGCCCAGCTCGTTCATCATGGCATCGATGTTGGCCATGGGGCAGCGGATCAACTTGGGGATCCCGATGCTCGCCAAACTATACAGAATGCTGCGGCGTATTAGCGAGGGCAAGAAGCCGCCAAGAATATGCGGGCCCTTCCACCTCCTGTATGGGTGGATCGCGGCGCATATCAGGGGGATTTACGAGTATCCAAACCCCATTTCGCCGCCAGGATCAGACTTTCGCCCCTCCATTCTGAACGCAGTTGGGAGCTTCCCATTCAAACTGGCCGTTCCGATGGTGCTGAATAGGGTGTGGAGGGCGGACGAGTTCAACTTTCATCCCTTCCCACTGCCGACGGGGAGGCTTACTGATGATGGACGGGGAACGGAAGAACATCGGGCTTACCTCCTGGCCTTCCGAGGTGGAGTTTTGGTGGCTCGGATAGATCGTGAGCCAATCTGTGAACCGTACACCCCGCATCGTTTTGCGAGGCAGTTCCGGTGCCTCCAGCGGCTGACCCCGCAGGTATACTGGGAGGTGCGTCACGAGGAGCACCCGTGTGTGATGAGGCAGCTGTGGCTCATGTTCACACGTGAGGATGGGAAGATGCAGATCACATTGCCTCCGTCCACCGCCGCCTTCGGCTTAGTGAAGGAGTACGCCATCAGCTGGGAGGCCGCTTACCCGGGGGAGATGCTGAAGCAGCCGACGATCCGGGTTGGTGACGGTGGGCCTCCTTTATCTCGAGGTCGGGGTCGGAGGGCAGCTAGGGCCTCTCGCGGTAGCGAGGCTGCCATGGCGGCGAGACCCGCGCCGGCCCAGGGTTCGGCAGCAGCAGCGGATCCAGTGGTTCCGGGAGAGCAGGGTCATCCGGAGGGGCGGCCACCGAGGGGATTCCGTCGGATATCCGCTCAGGCTCCGGGGAAGCGGCTGCGTCACATCGACATGGCAGAAGATGTCGTCTTTCCGGAAGCGTGGGATATTTGGGATGTCAACCGGCAGTTCCTCAGCCCAACCGAGATGTGGGCCCACCTGAATCGCCTCGGGATGAAACTGCCGGGCATAGGCCCAGTTCGGGCTGGATTCATGGTGTCTCCGGCGGAGGCGGAGCAATACCTGAACGAGATGGAGGATTACGTCCACTCCAGCGGTGTTCCTCGCCCAATGACAGATCGGGTGAGGGTACTGTTGAATTAGACGGTGCCCCCACAGTTATCGGCTGCCGATCTGAGGGAGCGCTTCCCCTTGCCGGAGGAATCAGGGGACTCTTCTCAGGGGGACGAGGCTGGAGGAGGGAGCCCGTTGGAGGAGGGTGAGGTCGGAGACCGAAGCTCAGAATCCGACGACTTCGAGGAGGCTCTCAAGGTAGCATCCCGAACTTCCCTTATTACGATATGTTCTTGAATCCCTATGGACTTCTCACCAATGTTCGAGCCATGCAGGAGGAACTTGTTCGTAGGCCTCGTTCTCGCTCCTTGACGGGTGATGACGCGGGACCTTCAGAACCCGCGCCTATGGCTGCGTCCAGTTCTGCGTCTGGTGGGACCAGGGGGTCTGAGGCGGCTCCTCTGGAATCTCCAGGCCTTCCAACAGTATACGGGGGGCCTCGTCTCAGAGTCCCATCAGTACCGGCTCAGGAGCAGCGCTCGGAGGTCGACCTTCGTAAGTCTCCTCCACTGGTCTCCTCGTTGTCATATGTAGGCCATGCCAACTAACGTTTATGTCTCTTTCTGTCATACAGTTCTCCGACTGGCGTGGGCTGCTGCAGCGAGGCTGGTCGGGATGTCTGGCGGCGTCCCTCCCAGGGGCATGCCGGTGATGGTGACGATAGTCCCTTCACCTCCTCAAGCTGCAGTGCACACCATCACTGGCGGGACCACCAGCAGGGCCATACCTGAAGTCATCGAGGTGGACTCTGAGGAAGAGGATCAACCGGTCGGTCCCAGTCCTATCGCGCCTGTGTCGGCGTCAGGTGTCGTACCAGATTCAACACTAGATGCAGATCCTACTGAGGAATTCCTGCAGGCATACCCTGCGTACGAGCCTGCCAACCACGCGGATTGGGACGAAACGGCCTCTGATGAGGAAGACAACAGCATAGCCTGCCGCCGGTCGTGGAAGCTGATCACGCTCTTTATCAGGGACACTCCCCAAGCGCAATGGCTGGCAGAAATGGATAGGCTCCGCTCGCGGTTGGACGAACTGTGTGCCGGGGGAGTGGATGCCCAACGCCCTCACGCGCTCATCCGAGACCTCATGGCTGAGAAGATCCGGGAGCATGACCGTGGGCTGAGCGTGGGATGGTAGCGGAGGAAGGCGACCAGCATCAGGAAGCTTCAGGAGGCTGAAGGTGAGGTCCAACAGGTGCAGATCCGGGCCAATGAGCTTTCAGCCACTCTCGATGCGCAGTCTGAGCTGGTCTCACGACTGAAGGCCCAGCTAGCGGAGGCTGAGGAACATATGGGGCAAACCTCTGGAAGGATGGCTGCCGATCGGGCCGAGGTAGAAAGGGCCAGGGCCAGGGCTGACGAATTACGCCCCGCCGCTGCTGAAGAGGAGCGGGAGTTGAATCAGCGACAACAAGCTTTGGACGCCGCAAGTCAGCGGGTAGCAGAGCTGCAACGCTCTTTTGACGGGGTCAACCCGTCCATGGGGGAAGTCAACCCTCGAGTATTGTAACGAATCAAAAACCCTTTTATTGATGCTTTCGTGCTTCCAAATTTTACCTTTGTTTTGAATGCCGTAGCACGCACGATTTTCACTGTTGAATTGCCTTGTCACATCTCTGCAATGTTTACGAGACGTTCGACGACCATTCCCCGAGCCAGTCCAGATTCCCGAAAAATGGGGAAGGCTTGATCAGAGGAGGAACTTTCAGGATAGCTGAATTACCATTTCTTCAACGTGCTCTTATGCACGAGCGAGGCAACGCCAGGGGCGCTGGACTCGGTCCAAACAGATGAAAATGGGAAGTTTGAATTACGATACCCAAATTCGGAACACTGTGGGGATGGCGTGACAATAAAGGACAACCGTTAACCGTGGCGGACAAACGGTATCCCTACTGCGTTAGCCTGAAATGGGGACAACAAATGAGCATCGACCGCTGACCATATTCGCAACGCGGGATTTTATCAATTTGTTGTCGATCAATCCTTCGGGACATTGGCCCGTAACGGTAGGAGAGCCCTTGGGCGTAGTATCCAGGCCGTTATTAGGGGTCCCTCCAAACATGAAAGAGGACGAGGGTCCGAATGAGGGGCACGCAAAGCGTGAAATATGGAGTGATGTTTTGTTCAAACAGAATCCAACACTTAGGTAGTTACACCACCGTGATGGGAGTATTCCAGATGGGCGCATCGGTCTGATCATGGATCATTCTTTCTTCCAGATGATGGGCGCATCGGTCTGATCATGGATCATTCTTTCTTCCAGATAGGGCCTCTCTGGCGAGGGGATCTGTCACTTGCCAACGGGATCTTGGGGCATCCTGAGCTTGTTCAGGGTAGAATCGCAATTACGTAGTTCTTCCCAAGGGGTCAGACCAGAGGGCTGAAAATGAGGAAGAACATGATTTTGCGATTCCAGGGGCTGGACCCTAGGCGAAATGCTTGGGTGTCTCTACGTATCACACGTGATGATGGGAATCAAGCCGTACGTAGTTCTGGAAAGTGGCACGGTAAGGTACCAGTGCCAGGGGAAAAAGGGAAGTGTGGGCATAGCCCTTACACTAAAAGAAGCGGGATTTGATGTATCTTGTTTGTTCTTTGAGGTGAATGGTTTTTTTTTGTGAAGAGACAGGCCTAGAACAGTAGGTCGTGATGTCGCCACAAGAATCAAGCCGTGATGGGCGTTGACAAATGGCATGGCACGTGACCAATACCCAACGTGATGTCCTCTACAACGAGGCCACCACAATGCGGTGCCGTTTTTCGTCGTGCGGCCAGGACGATAATGTCACAGTTTAGGGTCGTATGATAGGACCAAGCATGCATTTTATCGTCATGCAGCGCAGACGTAGCAGAGACGATGCTAGGCGGGAAATGTGCGAGTGTTATAGAACACAATTGAAAGGGATATGATCCCTACATCAAATTGTATGCCATCCGGGGAGGGAAACCTTAGGCCGAGGGGCCTATACAGAGGTGAAACGGGGAGAAAGACTGGCTTCCTGAATGGGTTGTACCCAGAGACAGGGCATCTGGGCGGTCCTACGTATCCCATGAGGATGGGAATTTGAACGTAGTCCCGAATGGGTCTTAGTTTATGGTCTTAGAGCTCGGACCACGGGAGCCCCAAAGGACGCCAGATTGCAGCTTCGTCCCCCCAGCGTGCAAAGGTGCCCTGAGGGATAGCGCCAAAAGTGTCAAGATTCCACCTGAACATGATGGAGTGGAAAATGATGTGAATCATGCGACCTACATTCAAGGACTGAAGGGGCCGGCGTGACGACGGAGGATTACTGCTGACCATGTTCGCAACACAGCATCCTGTCGCGTTCGCCTGAAATGAGGACCAACAAACGAGCATCGACCGCTGACCATATTCGCAACGCGGGATTTTATCGATTTGTTATCCAAAAACCCTCGGGGGCGTTGGCCCGTATCGGTAGGAGAGCCCTTGGGCATTGTATCCAGGCCGTTATCGGGGGTCCATCCGGGTGTGGAAGGTGATGGAAATCCGAATGGAGGGGAACACGAAGCTTGACAAGTGGAAGGAACTTGATCAAGTTGAAACCGACACTCTTGGCCCTAGACTAGAGTGCTCTTAATACAGGGGTGAACCACTGAAAGGAGTCAAGGGACTCAACATTGAGGGTGATCGAGGGATGGGGTTGGACCCGAATCTTGGACATCCGGGTGGTTCTACGTATCCCATGAGACTGGGAATCAAGCCACACGTAGTTCTGAAGAGTGCCTTTTAATGTCATGCAGGACAGGGAACAGGAGGACTGATCCTCAGAATGGGGGCGTGCGTGGTGCAGCTATTGCAAACCCGACGTAAATGAGGACGTAGTCCTACACTGCGCCACGCAGCCCTGTGATCAGGGTCCTGAAGGCAGGATTAGAGAGGTAAACTTGCTGAACTCAAGCTGGGTCCGAAGACAAGGGGTCTTGAACGTAGTTCCAGATGAGAGTTTTAGTTTATGTTCTTAGAGCTCAGACCATGGACGGTAACAACTCCCGAGTAAGCACAGATGTCAACCCAATCCCTAAGCCCACGTGAGATAAACTCGGTGTGGGAAACAAGGGGGTATCCTCATCGCAATACTTGGGGCGTCCATCACAGGGGAGTCAGCAGAGAGTTCCGAAGGACACCTTTGATGTAGCTTGTTCTCCCAATGCGCAGACGTGCACGGGGGAAAAGTACCAAGAGCCCCGAGGCTCTACTTGGACATGATAAGGTGACGAAGGGTGTGAATCGTGTACCCGGCATTTGGGCTTAATGGGTTGGCGTGACGACAGAGGAAAACTATTATCCATGACGGAACACAGCGTCTGTATCGCATTAGCCTGAGGTGGGAACAACAAACGAGCATCGACCGCTGACCATATTCGCAGCGCGGGATTTTATCGATTTGTTGTCCAAAACCCTGGGGGGCGTTGGCCCGTATCGGTAGGAGAGCCCTTGGGCATTGTATCCAGGCCGTTCTTGGGGGTCCCTTTGGGTGTGAAAGACGATGAAAGCCCTGATGCGGGGATACGCAAATCCTGGAAAGCGGGTGCGGACGTGTCCGAGTAAAGCTTGGCATTCCAGGTAATAAGCCAGAGTACTCTTAAGCACATTGGTGAACCGCCAAGAAAGGGATTGACGAAACAGCTCAGTGGGGGGGGGGGAAGCATGGCGTAGTCATTACGGGACTACCGCGGATGAGGAAATGATTCCACCCCATGACATATGATCCCCACATGGAGGAAGGATAGGCCAAGGGGCCAAGACGGGATGGGGATTCCCGAGAGATGGGGCTGGACCCGAATCTTGGACATCCGGGTGGTCCTACGTATCTCATAAGGATGAGAATCAAGCCACACGTAGTTCTTGAAATGCAGTTTAACGTCATACTGGACGAGGAGGGGGGTGATATACCCCTAAACAAGGGAGGTGTATGTCATGGTAAAGAAGTCACCGTGAGTAAGGACGTAGTCCTACGTCACACCATACGATCCTATAAGATGGGTCCTGGGCCGCGGCCCGAAAAGGCCAAGGGGCCTAGGGTTGAGCCTTGGTCAGGAAGGCCTGGCTGGCTTGTAGTTTAACGTCTTACATGAGGACGGGGGGCCAGGGGTCCAAGGAGGCCAAAAGGCCTGAGGCTGGGCCTCGTAAGGGGAGTTGCACGGCATGGTGCATGATCCCGACGTGAATGAGGACGTAGTCCTACACCACACTGTACACTCCGGGCAAGAAGGGACCTAGGCTGTGACCTGGAAAGGCCAAGGGGCCCAAGGCCAAGCATCAGTCAGGAAGGCCTGACTGGTTTGTAGTTTAACGTCTTACATGAGGACGGGGGGCCAGGGGCCTAAGGAGGCCAAAGGGCCTAAGGCTGGGCCTTGTAAAGGGAGTTGCACGACATGGTACATGATCCCGACGTGAATGAGGACGTAGTCCTACACCACACCGTACACTCCGGGGGAAACTGAGCCGTGGGCCCGACTGCTAGCACCTTCCTGGGGGAAGTTTGTCATCTCGTGATGGGGCAGAATGAATCGCTGTACTCGATGTCCGGGACCTCTTGGGGTGGACCCGCAGATCCAGGACACTGTTGACCATGTTTGAAACACAGCATTCCCATGGTAACCCGTATGGGGGCAACAAATGAGCGTCGACCGCTGGCCACATTCACAACGCGGGACTTATATCGACTTGTTGCTTAGGAAAACCCTCAGGGGCGTTGGCCCGTATCGGTAGGAGAGCCCTTGGGCATTGTATCCAGGCCGTTCTTGGGGGTCCCTCTGGGTATGAAGAATGACGGAATCCCAGTCAAGGAGTGGGTGAAGCATAACTGTATCCATCCACGAAAGGGGCAAACATCTCCAGGGGGAAATGTGCAGCCAGGTCGGGGCTTGCTCGAGGTGAGTTGGGGCAAAAATATGCACCCTGCCGTGTCTTGACCCGAGGGGAAGATTTTGGATTTTGGGCTGGGCCAACAGACGAGATGTCCGGGCGTTCCTACGTACCTCATAAGGATGAGAATCAAGCCTTACGTAGTTCTTGAAGGCCATGCGGTTTAGCGTCATGCGGTGAGGACGTGGAAGGATAGAAGAACGGGAGTAGGCGCATGGTGCGACCTTCACAATCTTTGCGCGAGCGGGGTCGCATGAGCGGGGACAAGAAGGCCTATTCCCTGCTACACAAAGATCCTCCAAGGAGACTATTCCCAGAGGGGACAGCGGAAGAGAAAAGCTCGGGGCTGGGCTCAGGACGAGGCGTCCGAGCGTTCCTACGTATCCCATGAAGATGGGAATCAAGCCACACGTAGTTCTTGAGGTGCAGTTTAACGTCATGCGGGATGAGGGGTCAGGGACCCAAGGAGGCCAAGGGGCCTGAGGCTGGGCCTCGGTCAGGAAGGCCTGACCGGCTTGCAGTTTAACGTCTTGCAACGAGGACGAGGATGCGGTTTAAGGTCATGCGGGACGAGGTCGCAGTTTAGGGTCATGCAGGACCACTTTTGCCCTAGGCAAAGTACCGCTTGAGGAATTTGGCATTGGTGGGAGGAGTTATGCGCTCTCCATATGTGGTCACCAAGGAGTATGCTCCATTGGGGTAAACCTTGTGGATGATACAAGGCCCTTCCCATTTGGGTTCTAACTTGGGCGGTTTCCTACCGGGAATCATTGGCGCTCGAAGGGCCAGTACCAGGTCACCCTGTAGAAATGAGTGGAGACGAACCTTCTTATCAAAGGCTCTCGCTATCTTGTCCTGATGCCTTTCCAGATTATGCAGGGCACGAAGCCGATTTTCGTCCAATGCCTCTAATTCAGCTAGACGGATCTCGGCCACCTTATCTGGTGTCTGGTGATTATAAACCGCAGTGCTTAGCGACAGCAGCTGGATCTCAATGGGTAGGACGGCCTCAGCTCCATACACCAGGGAATACGGGGTCACCTGGGTAGAGTTGCGAGTCGTCGTCCGGTAAGCCCAGAGGGCATTGGGGAGCTTGTCTGGCCAACTTTTCTTGTTCTGACCAACCATCTTCTGCAGAATGTTAGAGAGGGTCTTGTTGAACGCCTCGATCTGTCCATTCGCCTGCGCGTGGTAGCGGGAGGTATGGTTTGACCGGATTTCGTACTTAGCGTACAATCTTTTCAATTCAGCTGCTCGGAAGTTGGTGCCGTTGTCGGTGAGGATGGCGTGAGGGACTCCAAACCGATGGATAATATTGGAGCTCACAAAGTCAACGATGGAACGGGCCTTGACTTCTTTGAGCGAAACTGCTTCTGCCCACTTGGAGAAGAAATCCGTAGCAGTCAGGATGAACCTACACTGGCGGGATGTTGCCGGTGGATACGGTCTAACTACATCAAGTCCCCATACTGCGAATGGCCAAGAGTACTTGGTGGGGTGGAGGGGTTCTGGCGGCCGATGCAAGAAGTTGGCGTGTACTTGGCACGCGTGGCTTCTTTTGGCGTATCCTATGCAATCGTGGATCATGGAGGGCCAGAAGTACCCTAACCTCCGGATTTGATGAGACAGTTTCGGCCCAGCTTGATGGGCGCCACAGGAAACGGCGTGAACCTCTTGCATAACTTGAGGTATCTCTACTCCTTGGATGCAACAGAGGAGGACACCATCGAAACTCCGCTTATAGAGGATCTTCTCAAGACTGGGGCCGCTCTGGAGGGTGAATTGAAGTGCGCGGCGTCGGATTCGCTCGCGCTCGGCCCGGTCGTCCGGGAGCTGACCATTTTGGAGATACTCGACAAAAGGTGCTCTCCAGTCGGGGCCGGTTTCAACCGCTACGTCTGACGAACCCGGGACTCCCGATATGGAGGGTCCGGCAGTGAGGTGGCTTACCCGCAGGCTATCCCGGTCCTCTTGGGTGACGGGAGCAATGAATCTCCGGTGGGCCACGTGTATGACCAAATTATCTTGCTCGGGTTCTGCGAGCGACGCGGCTAAGCCATCCAGGGCGTCCGCTTGGTCGTTCTGCGACCGCGGGACATGGGTAACCTCTGGCCGAGAAGAGAATTGGACCATTAGGAGGAGGGTGTATTCCAGCAACGGTGCGAGCTCTGGCTTTCTGACGACATAGTCTCCATTCACTTGTTTGATCACCAGCTCGGAATCTCCCTTCACATGTAGATGGGGAACCTGGATCTCAAGGTCCAATTCGAGGCCGGTGATGAGAGCCTGGTACTCTGCCTCATTGTTCGTATAGCCTTCTGACAACAGGAACGAGTACGGCAGGACGACTCGTGCCGGGGTAATGAAAACAATACCCAGACCCACTCTGTTGAGCTTGGGGTCGTTGAGCCTTCTACCGGTGGGGCTCCGGGAGGCGCCGTCGAAATGCATTTGCCAACACGGGACAGCATGATCGACCGAGAGGATCGTCTCGTCAGGGAAGTCCAGGTCTGGGGATTGATCCGCGGGGGTTGGATGGGCAGCTAGAAAGTCTGCCAATGCCTGTCCCTTAACGGCCTTCCAAGGCACGAACCTGATATCGAACTGCTGGAGAATCACCGCCCACCGTGCTAGTCGGCCAGTCAGCATGGGGCGGTTTAGGATGTACTTCAGCGGATCTACCCGAGAGATCAATTGCACTTCGTGGTGTTGCAGGTAGTGTCGCAACATCTGCACGGCGAAGACGAGCGCAAGACAGCTCTTTTCGATAGGGGAGTATCTGACCTCCGTATCGAGAAGCATGCTACTGAGATATTAGAGACTGTTCTCAGTGCCCTCGTTATTCTTCTGGGCGAGTAGCGCGCCAAGGGATCTCTCCAGGGCGGTCACGTAAAGGACCAGCGGCTTTCCGGAGACGGGTGGCATCAAGACCGGAGGATGAAGCAGATACTGCTTGATTTCCTCGAAGGCGGTCCGACACTCTTCATCCCATTCGTAGGTAGCGCCTTTCTTCATGAGTCGGGAAAAGGGCTTACACTTGCCGGCCAGATTCGCAATGAATCGGCGTATATAGGCTAAGTGGCCTTGGAACCCTTGCAGTTCCCGGATGTTACCTGGGGGAGGCATCTGGCTAATCGCCCTGATCTTCTCCGGGTCGATCTCAATACCCCGGTATCTCACCACAAAGCCAAGAAACTTCCCGGAGGTGACCCCGAAGGCACACTTCAACGGGTTCATCTTCAGGCAGTGAGTCCGGAGGAAGCCGAACACTTTCTCAAGATCTTTGATATGGTCTTGACGCTGGCGCGATTTGACCACCAAGTCGTCGACGTAGCATTCCACCAGTGTGCCGAGGATTGGCTTGAATATGCGGTGCATCGCCCGTTGATAGGTGGCACCTGCATTCTTCAGGCCGAAGGGCATGACCTGGTAACAAAAGATACCTTGGGGGCCCTGAAGGCAGTGAACTCCTCATCCTCAGGGGCCATTCGGATTTGGTTGTATCCGGAGTATCCATCCATGAAGGATAGGGCTTGGAACCCTGCCATGGCGTCAATTAACAGCTCTGTTACCGGAAGGGGAAAATCATCCTTCAGACATTGGCAGTTGAGATCGCGGAAGTCAATACAGACTCTGATCTGCCCGTTCTACTTCCTGACCGGCACAATGTTGGCCAGCCATTTGGGGTATTGAACTTCCCTCGCGAAGTTGGCTTTGATAAGCTTATCAACTTCGGCCTCAACCATAGCACCATGAGAAGGGTGCATTTTCCTGGGAGGCTGCTTGAACCCGCGATGGTTCGCCGGGAGACCAAGGCGGTGGACGGCTACCTGGGGATCCAGCCCTGGCATCTCATCGTAACTCCAGGAAAACACATCACGATGCTGTTTGAGGAAGTCTACGTACTACTGCCTCTCCTCGAGGGGCATGGCCGCACTGATCAATGTGGGTCTCGGATATGCCTCGCTACCAAGGTTCACCTGTACCAGTTCATCAACCGTGGTAGAGACGCCTTCCTCAAAGGCTGGGGGAGCATCCTCCAAGTCTTCCTCCCCAGCCATGGGGGGACTTCTTGTGACGGAAGATACTTATGGGCTAACAAGATCCACGGGGCAGCTGGTGCTGGCTCGGGCAGCAGTGGTCATCACATCAGGAGACTCACTTGTCGTTGAGACCATAGCAATGAATGCATTTGATCCTATCCCATCTGGCCTTCGGCCTAAGGGGCCACGCTTGATAATATCAAAGTAGTGGTGACGTGTCGGCCTGAGTCGGTGGATTCCAGCCTGACGGAAGAGGCAGGTATGGCGTACCGCCGTCGTCATGAGCTTGACGTCCTGGTACCGTACAGGGGTAGGAGGTTCCGGGATCACCTGAGCCTGGTTGCTGTAGGAGTACGAGGTGATTTTCCGCCGTCGCTTGGACACGGGAACATGCCTTCCTTGCGTACCCGAAACAACAAAACATTGCCCCATGTCGAGGGTCGTGGCCTCCAACCGGTGGATCGGGAGGATGTAGGCGTCGTCCATGCTTGCCCAGGGATCACTTGTGATCGGTGTGGGCTCATCCTCGCTTACCAGGATTTTCTTGTACTTACTTTTGTAATAACCCGCATCTAGATAGCGGGCCTCACAAGAAGAGAAAGGGGACGCGTCTCCTTGGAGCACGCCCACTCGGCCGTTGAGCGAGTACATGAGGCACTGGTGATACGACGAGGGGACCGCCGCATGCAGATGGAGCCATAGCCTACCCATCAATGTGTTGTAGGCGGTGTCTTGAGAAACAACCATGAACTCGGTGCTGGCGATCAGGCCACCGAACTGAGTCTTAAGACGGATCTTGCCGACTGGGGTTTGCTCTGTCCTGTCGTACCCCTGGATCCTGAGGTCAGAGGGAGTCAAATCACCTTCGGACAGACCCAGCTTTCGCAGCGTCCGGGTCGGAATTAGATTGATTCCAGAACCTGTGTCAACGAGGCAGCGACGGACTTCCATACCGTTAAAGTGGCCAGTGATATACAGCGGGCGAATGTGCCCCCGTATGGGAGGGTCCTCATCTTCACCGGAGAACGAGATAACCGCCTGACATTCGGCGTCCTCAATCGCTTCGGTGTGAAAGGCCTCTGCAGCTGCTACCTTCGTCTCAAACTGGAGGGGGCTCCTTAGGGCTTCAGCGAGCGCCTCGCGCATTTCAGGTGACATGCGCAAAGCCTCAAGGATGGAGAGCCTCGCTGGAATGCCATCCAGGTGCTTTAGGACATCATACTTTCGTGCCAAACGCGAACCTCTGCTTACATGGGGTTTTTCGGCATTTGGAGGCATAGCGGGTCCTGCCGGTTGAACGGGCGGTCGGCTAGCACTGGGTACATCCTGCTGCCTGCTAGTAGAAGCCTGGAGAGTGGTTTCCGGGCTAGGATCGGGCAGCCAAGGCTGGCATTTAGCCGGGCAAGACTGACTATGATGCGGATGAGGCGACTCTCCCTGATCCAGTGCCACAAACGGCGGTGGCGGTAGGGCCGAGGGTGTTAGATGGGTTTGCGCGTGCTGAGATCTGCGCTGAGCCTGCTTCCTGGTCTCGGTAGCGTGCACGGCTTGGCTATAAGTGCCTGCTGACGTGCCACGACGACCGGAGCGATTGCAATTCCGCTGACGTTGACGTCGGCCGGAAACGTTGGGGCGGTCTGCCTGGGGTTCCCCCTCGTCGGGAGTCATATAGGGCTTTACCAGCTCCACGGTGTTAACCGAAGCATACCCTTGGCTGTCACCTGAAGAGTCATCCACCGCCGGACGGATTCTGGGAGGAATCCCCATTTCGGGAGGCATAAAGTCACCGAGAGTACGGGACAACGACGGCATTGGCGGTGCACGTTGCTTCTTCTTGCGTCGCCGCTGCTTGCCCTTTTGGGCAGAGGTCGACTGCGAAGATGATGCGGAGGCACTGGCGACTTCTTCTGAGGGTTCCGACTGCTTCAGGCGCGCTCGGATGATGCCCTGGGCACGGACGACAGCCTTTCGAGCCATCCAGTCATCATATTTCCGGGACCCGCGGCTAGGGACCTGCTGCCACTCACCTTCGCTGTCGCTGCCGATTTCTGATCCTGCGAAGATACCCGCCACTTGGACTGGTGCTGGGCCCAACTTGACTATGTTATTGATGACTTGGTCCTGAAGCCAGTCTTTAAACACATAGCATCGCTTGAGGGTGTGCCCCAGGATCCGGTGATAAGGGCAGTAGTTGGGGTGATCGGTGAGATGCGCCTCTGCAGGCCTTCTGCACTCAGGCAGATGCACAATTCTTTGCTCTAGAGAACTTCGGAAGTAGCCAGGGACCTGCTCTTCGTTGAACGAATAGTTCTGGTACCTTCTTTCCGGATAGGGGGGCCTGGGGGCCTGGTCCTGTCGAGGGACCGGAGGGGCCTGCCGAGGAGGCGACGCCTGGTTGTTTTGCCTAGGTGGCGGTGGCGCGTTGCGTGGGGGGACCTGTCGGTTCTGAGGCGGTCGCTGCTGGGCGGGAGCCTGCGCTTGAGGTGGTGGACCTCTGCGGGGTTGCGGGGGTGGCGCTTCCGGCAGCAGTTCCAGCGGCCTCGGGGCTTCTATTTGAGCCACTGCGGCCGGTTCAGCCCTGGCGGTCCTCCTGGCTGGGATCATAGGGGGCAACAAACGTGCCTGGCTAGCCTGTTGCAAGGATTCCTCGAGACGCTGAGCCTTATCTGAAAAATCCCTGAATCCTCCAAGATAGTTCTGGGTAATTAGGGAGGGTACCAGCTCTGTCTTGACGTTCCCCACACACATCGTCAGTAATTGATCCTGAGTTAGTGGCATATCGAGGGAATACGTAAGTCCCTTCCATCGGGCGATGAAATCTGCAACCCTCTCATCAGGCCTCTGTTTGCATTTGAAGAGGTCTGCAATACTGGTCTTCCGCGTGGTAGAGCTGAACTGGTACAGGAACTGCCGACGGAGATCCTCCCATCCGGTCACCGATCCGGTGGGTAGTTGGCTGTACCAGATGAATGCCGGACCTTCCAATGTCTGTACAAAGCATCGGAGCTTGGCGGCTTTTTGCTGAGTCGGGGTACCCAGCATGGGGCCACACCTGGAAGAGAAATGGGCCAAGTGCTGTGGCGGGTCCCCTGTCCCATTGAAGGGTGAGAAAGTGGGATTCCCAAAACCCGGAGGTGCGGGCATATCATCGACCCATGCGGGGTAAGGCTTGCCATCCGGTGGGGCTGCTACCTGCCGCGTCTCCAACGCTTCGAGACGGGCTGTAAGTGCCGCAATAAGGTCATCCCGATGGGGGTCCCTGTCTTGACGGGGATCCCTGACCACAAGTGCATTACCAGGTTCTTCAACACGGTAGACTGCCTCGGCCGCTCTTGGATCAACTGGCGGAACGGCGTGCGGGGCGACTGGGGGAACCCGGAATGGGCTCTTCGGATTGCCCCGTCGCTAGGGGGGTTTGGCGAAACGTATCGCGCCCTCTTTCCATACGTTCCAGATTCCGCCCTGTCTGCGGCAATAACATGATCAGGGTTACCTGGAGGCATCTCACCGGGGGAAATTGTTCCTGCCCCTGTTGCCCCGGTCTGGGATTACCATAGTCAGGTCGCCGCTCTGCGGTGCGCTCGGCCAAGAGTTCGTCAACCAGCCTCTTTTTCTCAGCGAGCTGTTGGCGTAACGCGGCCTTCTCAGGATCCTCATCCGTTTTTTGCACAGAAGCGGACGGGTCGGAGTGATTGACTGCCCCGACGTGCTCCTTACCCTTGCTAGTGTTTCGACCAAGTACCAGCGACTCTGTGGGTGCGGGCAGGCCAAGCAGGTTCCTTTGCTGACGGGTGACTCTCCCTGATGGGTCGAGCAGTGGTGGTGCGCCCTCTGGGGGGAAGTCTCCATCAGGGAGCTCTAGTTCATCTTCCCTGTCCACAATGTCGGCCATGTGGACCGCGATTCCTCTCGAGGGCATGTCCTCGATGTCGCACAGTGAATCGGGTTGCCGTCGAATAGGATCAAAAAGAAGGGCAGCATAGTGTCCCCAACCACGGACTTGCACATGGGGGGTGGCTTCCCTGACGATCTTGCGGAGTGCTTTGAAACACTGGACGCATTTTCGTTGGAGGGCACTCTGGTGACCTGGCGACTCGGGGTGCTGGGCCACAAGGAGCGCGGCCGCATCGATCAGGCGACACTGTTTGCCAATCTCCTCGAAGTGCTCTCGACTCCTGGGGTATACTACCCGTTCACAACAGAGGCGGAAGTGTGTCGCCCACAAGGTTCGACAAAAGCATCCCACTTCTTCAGGGGTAAGCAACTCGGGTATGTGGAAATTCAGCGCCGCAGTGGGCCAGAACTTCTCTGGAAAATAGTCCGCAGCAAGAATACTCCAGAAGCTCCTTGGTTCATCCTCAGGGTTTGGCCCTGCATTACCCCACTCATCAACCGGGGGCGGCTGAGGGACCGGTAACGGTACCGAGGCGGAACTCTGGGATAGCAAACTCGGCGGTGGAGAATACGGCGAGCGAGCGGACTGGCCACCGAATTCTGGACCTTCCTCTGAAGAGCGAGGTGACCTGACCACAATGTCACGATAGAATGGGCTAACGGCCACTGCTTCGGGTACGGGAATCGCCGTTACCGGTGCCAGGTCATGTCGTTGCTCCACCACCGCCGTCCCCCAAAACAGCTCTTCGTGATCTCGCGTAGAGGTAGAGGGCGCTTCGGGTGACGATGGCGGTGACTGCGCGGTCGAAACCTGCGAAGTTTCCAGAATCTCTTCCTCCTGGATGTATCTGCGGAGGGAGATGGGGATCCGATGGACCTCACGTTCTGGGAGGACGAGTCTAACGCATCTGGTTCCTGCCCCGGTCCTTGATACGGAGGAACTGGGAGATGGTTCCATCGCTGAATCATATTCTGCTTCAGAGTCGGAGAAACGAGCGGTTTTGATCTCCACCCTGGCTTTCCCAGGATTCTTCTTGTGGCGGCGACTACCCGCTTTCCTACCCCGGGGTGGCTCTTCGGGACAGGGTTGACCCCTATCAGGCAGCCTCGGGGCGGCGCTGGCGCCGTGGCGGAGAGGGTCCCCACTCGAGATAGCCGGGGTGCGCGGGGCACCAGGGCAAATGTCGAAGGGCACGTGGGGGAGGCCTCCACGAACACCCATGTGGGCGGGGCCTCTGTTGGGATTAGCAGGAGCATGGGGCGGACCTCCATGATCAATGCGGGCGGAGCGAGGCTGCCCTTCACTCCTTGAGTTGCTGGGGCGAGGAGGACCTTCGCCAGTCGCAGAGAGGACGTAGGGGGGACCCCCACGTTGAAGGAGGACCGGATGGACGGTGCCTCCAGAAGGATGGACTCCCTGCCCTGTACAGCGGGCGCGGGAAATGTTTCTGCGCTAAGCATCACTGCCTCGGGGCAGGTCTTCCTGCAGGATGGGGGCAGCATGAGGCATGCCTCCATGACGAACCTCGGAGCGAGGAAGGCCCACGCTCTGTGGAATAACGGTACGGGGAGGACCTCCGTACGGGGTGTCATTACCACGAGTTAGCTCGCGGCGATCACCGCTTGGGCCTGCAACCCGGAGAGTCAACCCGGCCTGCCCGTGGGGCGGTTGGGGCCTCGATCCTGGTTGGGTGAAAGGGTGCCCCTGCTCAACGTACGCGGGGCCTTCGCGATGCACGTCGGCGGTGGCTCGGGCCACTGTAGCTGTTGACGTGGACGCGCCCAGGCGAGCGTCCTCGGCCCGGGCCCGACGCTGACGTCGGGTCAGGCGGGCCGGTGCAGGTGGTGCAGGGACATAGTCTGCCTGCTCTTCCTGCGGGGCCGGACGGCGGTGCTGACGCGGCCGGGCAGGAGCTCTCGCTGGGGGCCCCCAGGTCGGGGCCCTGAGCGGACTGAGCCGGACATCGCCTGCCTCTTCAGCGTAAGGCGAGGAGTCGTCAAGGCGTTCCGGGGATAGACTCCCGAAACGGTTGAATGTCGGGGTGGGGAGCAGGGGCTCCCTGCGCGGCCTGTTAGGGCGGCGTTGACGGCGAGGCCCAGAGGCCTCCAGGTCCAAGCGGGCCATATCCCTGGTCGGGATGACCCCTTCCTCCTCATACCTGCGCACGAGGTTGTTTATCACCCTTCGTTGGATGACCTCTGATGGGGAAAGGGGACGTGGGCGTCCCGTATTCCGTGGCGTGGCAGCCGTCGTGGTGGAAGTGGCGCCATGTGGGGTGGTCGTCGTGGTGTTGCCCCTGCCCCTGCGTGGGCGAGGAGCGGATGGCGACCGCATCACCGAAATAGCAACCTGGTTCCTGACAAACGAAGGGATCAACTCATCAGTACTGAGAGGAAAAGGTTTGACAGCCAGTGCCCCAGTATTCTTCCATTCTCAATGTCTGTGAGAAGGATCCACGCCAACACACTACAGAGCGGAGTGCCCCACGTTCTACTACCCCGACTTCGGGTGAATTTCACGACAGGTCCGTTGTTTGCATGGCGGGACCAGGCACCAGATATCTGAATCTGGTGACACGTCAATCTACTGGCGTCTCGAACGCTACTAATCTCCATGCTGAGGAGAAGAATTTCACGTCGGGTTCACCATTTCTGTTTCCGACGCTTTCGCCGGGGCGCGCGCGCATCCGTCCGCCAGGGGGGACGCGTGGCCTGTGTTGCCCCGCATTCCCGCTTTCCAAAGGCGGGCGGCATTCGTTCCTTGTTCAGGGACGTCTGCTCCTTGATCGAAACGGGATGATGGGATGTCGGTTCTTCCTCCTGCGGATTCCTCCTCAGAACTCATCACCTAGTCCGGGTCTCCCTCATAGATTTAATACGTAGTTCGTGAAACTCTTCCCAGTGCCATGTTTCCATGGACTCCGGTTAATTACACTGCTTCTGTCGGGACATTCCAAAGGGTCCAGTCAGGGCAGCAACCTTCAGTCAGGGGAGTAGTCACGTTGAGGCGTCAGTGGCGTGTCTGGATACTGGGGTACCTGGCATGTCTGTCTGTTATCCTTGACCACAATGCTTCTCGAAGGCGTGGAAGCCCGAGGCATCCCACATCGAGCGCGGGGAATTATATGTCATAGACACATATCTGAGGTTTTCCTCAGCTTCCCGTGTCCAACACAGGGTATGCCGCGAGTTTAACGTCCAGCGGAGACGGTTACACCAAAGGCGTTCCATCCGAGGTTTTCCTCAGGCATCTCATGTTTATCACAAGGTAGGCCGTGGGTTTAACGTCTTACGGAGACGGAATGAGGGTGATCAGAACGTCCCATAGAGACGGATCAGATTGGTATATCGCATAGAGACGGCTATGGTCCCATAGAGACGGATCAGAACGCCCAATGAGGACGGATCTGAGGTGGTGCACTCCCTATAGGGGAAAAGGGTGATGAATCGGGGTGTACACAGAGGACAGCGACCCGGAGATATGATGGGGCTTACACATGGAAAGCGGCCCATGCGCCGCTAGGAGCAGCGAGGAGGTGGATGGAATGATTCCGCCGGGATGTGGCGGCCCGGGTGAGAATCAGGATGGGTGATGGATGGATGAGGGAAGTGGAGGAGGATGAAATGGGACCATCGCAGGGGCGACGGTGAGGTTGGTCTTGAGCCTTGAGATGGCCTCCTACGTATCCCCGTGGCAGGGAATCAAAGTCCGCGTAGTTCGGGTAAGGTGTTTTGTCGGCGAACCGACGTGAAGGTGGACCTTGGTCCGATGGGAGATGGGCTTGAACCTTGAGAAGGCTTCCTACGTACCATGCCTTGGCATGGATCAAAGACCTCGTAGTTCACAAGGGGTGAACGCAGTTTAACGTCCTGCAGGACGATGATGAACCCAGACGTGAATAAACGACGGGCGGTGGGCTTGAACCCCGTGGAGGTTTCCTACGTACCATGCCTTGACATGGATCAAAGTCCTCGTAGTTCGGGAGGTGTCGTCGGCGAACCGACGTGAAAGTAGACCTTGGTCCACTAATGGTGGGCTTGAACCTCGTGGAGGCTTCCTACGTACCATGCCTTAACATGGATCAAAGTCCTCGTAGTTCGGATGGTCACAACAGCTTGCCGTCGGACGGGAATTGCAGTTTAGCGTCGTGCTGGACGTAGGTAGAACTCGACGTGAATGAGCGACGGGTGGGATTAAACCTCGTGGAGGCTTCCTACGTACCATGCCTTGACATGGATCAAAGACCTCGTAGTTCAAGAGGGAATGTAGTTTAACGTCATACCGGACGAAGATGGGACCCGACGTGAATGTAACGACGGGTGGGTGTGTCGGTGAACCGACGTGAAAGTAGACCTTGGTCCACTGTTGGTGGGCTTGAACCTCTTGGAGGCTTCCTACGTACCATGCCTTGACATGGATCAAAGACCTCGTAGTTCAGGTGGGTCACAACGGCTTACCGCTGGACCGGGGTGCAGTTTAACGTCGTGCTGGACGGGGTGAAACCCGACGTGAAAGATGGGTGGGCTTGAACCTCATAGAGGCTTCCTACGTACCATGCCTTGACATGGATCAAAGACCTCATAGTTCAGGTGGTCACAACGGCTTACCGCTGGACTGGAATGGGACCCGACGTGAATGAGCGACGGGTGGGCTTGAACCTCGTGGAGGCTTCCTATGTACCATGCCATGACACGGATCAAAGACCTCGTAGTTCGGATGGGGTTTCGCTGGTGAACCGACGTGAAAGTAGACCTTGGTCCACTGTTGGTGGGCTTGAACCTCTTGGAGGCTTCCTACGTACCATGCCTTGACATGGATCAAAGACCTCGTAGTTCAAGTGGGAATGTCAGGGTCGGTGCTCACTCTAAGCCCACGTGAGTCATGCTCGGTGTGAGAAACAAGAGGTTGCAAGGACCTGACGATCACGTCGCGAAGGGTGCGTCCGTGAGAAGCGAAGAGGGGCTTACGCGTTGAGCGGCCCATGGTGTTGGGACTTACTCCAGGATGGATGCCCATAGGGGGTGCCTCGTTCCCTATCACGTCCTCCACTGACCTTGGTAGTGGGGAAGTACAGAGATGCACGGGTGCAATCGTCCATACCAAAGGTTAGGGGCTTACGCTCTGAGGCGGCCCTTCCCCTGCGAACATACACCACTCCGACAAGGAGGATCTCATTCCATGCGCGGAAGAGTTCCATTCCCGTGGAGACGAGTGGCGTAAAGAATGTTCGACCTGGGGAAACCCTTCGTGAGGGAGACGAGGTTGGATCACAGTTTAACGTCATGTGTTGAGGACGTGGTGCTTGGCAGTTTAACATCCTGCAGCTCGGACGAGGTGGGTTCACTCCACACCCCTAGGGCTTACATAACCGGTACCCTCTGGTCCTTGGGGAAGGGAAGGTGTCGGTAAGGCCATGGTCATGGGGGGTAGTGGGGCGAACCATCGAGGGGTCCACGTTAGCGTGGCTATGCGAAGAAGCAATAGCCGTTAGCGTGCCTATGCGAAGAAGCATTAGGCGAAGCAACGCTACGGGAGGTGTTGTCCATGGGACTTTGAAATCGCATCGTGAAAACCTAGAGGGTCGCACGGGAAGAGGAATCGCCAAGCAGAGGAGTGTGCATTGCGAAGTGGAGTGCCTTGGCCTTAGCATGGGGCGTAGGTGTGAGTGGGAGGTGCTTCGCGAAGTGGAACAGTGTTCGTGGAGCACTGCCTCGCGAAGAAGGGGTGCCTCGCGAAGCAGGGTCCTGCAAAGTAATGTGCTTCGCGAAGTGGAGTGATCCTGCCTTAGCATAGGGATTACTCATATGGGTTGGGTGTTTCGCGAAGCAGAAGTGCTCCGCGGATGCCCGGGTTCCCTTGGGAATCCCCTTCCTCCGCGAACGCCCTTGAGCTTCGCGAAGGGCATCCCTCTCGGAAGAGGGGCTCAAAACGAGACAAAGCAGAGTCGTCTCGCGAAGTAGAAATACCTCGCGGAGCTCATGATTCCCGGGGCAAAGTGTGCTTCGCGATTCGGGAGAGGAGAAGCCGAAGGGTCGGATTGTCCGTCCCCGGGACTCAGGGGGAGCCCGGTATTTATAAGGAAGGGGCGCCGTGATGTAGGGCTCGCGCGCCGCCTTCGGTGCTTCACGGCGCCTCGCGAACGTCAAACGGATTCGCGGAGGATTACCGCCTCCTGTGCTTCGCGGCGGCTCGCGAACGTCAAACGGGTTCGCGGAGGATTACCGCCTCCTGTGCTTCGCAGCGGCTCGCGAACGTCAAACGGGTTCGCGGAGGATTACCGCCTCCGGAGCTTCGCGGCGCCGCCATGGAGGGGGCGCTTCGCGTCGCGGCCACACGGCGGGTCTTCGCGCCGGGGCTTCGCGGCTGAGCTTCGCGCCGGAGCTTCGCGAGGCAGCGCGCGGGCCCTCTTCGTTCCTTTGTTCCGGGCCACATTTTTGGCGCCAAAAAATACGTTTACTTTCCTATGTGGACTGAGTTGTACATAGGCTCGGAGGTTGGAGCGTATTTGAAATTGATGACTTAGGTATATGTATGGGCATATACCTAAGCAGTGTTGGTTGTTACTTCGTGATTGTACCTTTCTTCGTGGTTTATCCTCTGTGGATTTGAGAGACCTTCAGGGGTCTCGGGGTCCCTACTGAGTAGCTTATACTCATCCCTGCACGGGCTTTGCCCGCACTACGTTGTGTTGGTTGCAGACGACGGACAACGTTGATCTTATCTGAGCCTTGCAGAGAAGGACGGTACCTGGAGGTGGACCACTGGGCGGGACGTGCTCGGAGCGGACGGCGGGACCCGTGGAGCAGTGGAGCTATCTGTACCCACCCTTCTGGTGGGATTTCCAGTGGACAGCTCGGTGTAGCGGCTTTTAATTTTTAGTTGTTGTTTTCCCTTTTGAGTTGTACTTTACTTTCAGTTTGGGTTTGTATTCTGGCCCATTTACTTTTCCGCACTTTCAGTTGTACTATGTTTTTACTTAGTGTTTACTTTCCGCTTGCTTACTCTGTGGTGTTTGTTTACTTTACAAAGGCAATGCCTTCCATTTTTACCGGGATTTACGCCTTGGTGCTAGTCGCCAGCCCCTGGCCTATGGAAGGCGGGCTTGGGTTAGTCACGGCACGGACCCCGAGGGCGGGTCGTGACAAATTGGTATCAAAGGAGTTCGGTTCTACCGCGAACTCTAATCTTTTCTATGTGAAGCAATAATGTTTAGCGTATTGAGTGTGGTTATCAGTCCAAGGAGTCCAGTGTTGGTGCGGCGGCCGAAGTATCCGTACACCAGGACCCTGACTTCTGATTTCCGACTTAATGCACGAAAACATTGATTGTGTGTGTGTTTCAAAGTTTTCTTTGTGATTTCTTTGTGTCAGCTCACCAGGTATACTGTTTGACCGTGGCGCACCTGTTGCCTTTCAGGATGGCCCCACGACGGCAGCCAGCTAGGGTTCCGAGAGTCGAGTGTGACAACAGCCCACCGAGCGATGAGGCTTCGGTACAGGGCCCTCTTGCAGTTGAGGCACCAGCGGAGGCACCAGCGATACTACCATACGTTGGGCCATCAATGCCACTAGCCCCAGCAGTAGGCGATGCACGCCACTTGAGTGCGCTGCATGAGTTCCAGCGCCAGAGGCCACCCAGGTTCCGGGGAGAGACGGACCCGCAGGCGGCTGAGGATTGGCTGGAGGTTGTGGTGGGAGTCTTCAGGCTAGTGGGGACGCCAACAGACTTCATGGTGATCTTTGCTGCCAGCCTCCTTCAGGCAGCAGCAGGCAGGTGGTGGAGCCACTTGTTTCAGTTTTGCGACAGGATGACCTTCGCATGGGAAGACTTCGAGACCTTCTTCAGGGTGGAGTTTGTGCCAGTAGCTCTACACCCTGAGCGTGTACAGGAGCTTCTGCCTTTACCGCGTGATTTTCGATCAGTAGCCGAGTCATCTGTGGGCAGTAGACAGATGATGCAAAGGTCCAGGAGGACCAGACTAGCGGTTGGAAGATCTCGGGTTTTAGGACCGGTGATGTGGGGCACCCGAGGTGGGGTCAGAGCTAGGCGTGCCAGAAACAGACAATGATACTCCTGCGGCGGGAAGGGTCACCTGGCACGTAACTGTCCGACTCCTCGTACGATTGATCAGCGGGTGTTAGAGGAGCCACTGAGACAGAAGCAGCGGCGAGTGCTTGAGCAACGACCGAGTAGTGGACAAGGCAGTAGAGCTCCGAGAGCAGGTGGACAGGAGAGGAACTAGTGGATACGTCCCTTGTACTTCTAGTTCCATTTTTCTATTGTATTCGTGTCTTGTACTATGAGCTGCAATAATAAAAAGACACTTATCTTTGTTTGCTTTACTGTCCTTTTGTTTGATTGATACTGAGTGGTCCCGGTTAAACTGTTGACTTGACCCTCACTTTTGAGATTTCAACTGGAGGGGACCCAGTAACCTCACACTGATGCCGACAGTGTGACTCAACCCTTGGAGGCGAGAGTGACGGTTGGATCTCTTGGTAGCAGCGTCGAGGCCTTACGACATCATCCATGCCATGAATTAACTAATCATGACGGGATTGACTGTATTAGGCAAGGAACGTGTTTCATCCAGGGGATGAGACCAGATTTCACTTTTCGGCAAAGGAGAAATCTTTGCAGCTAGTCTCTTTGCAGATATCCTTCATGGATAGAGATGGAGCAGCCTTTCTCCAGTCTCTCACAGTCACCCCTCCTCTACTACAGCAGTTCAGAGAGGCACAGCGTGAGGACGCAGACTGTGAGACACGGCGTGCACAGATATCCTAGGGACATACACCTGATGGTTTCTCCCTTGGAGCAGAGCACGACATCCTTTTCAGAGGACGTACCATGGTACTAGTCGCTTTGCGAGAGGAGGTGTTGAGAGAGTTTCAAACTTCTCCTTTGGCGGTACATCCTGGAGTGGCGAAGATGTACCAGGACCTCAGACGACAGCACTGGTGGCCGGGCATGAAGAAGGCTGTAGCAGAGTTTGTTTCTCGATGCCTCACCTGCCAACAGGTGAAGGCAGAGCATCAGGTACCAGCTGGCTTGGTACAGCCCTTGGAGGTTCCGGAGTGGAAGTGGGACAGCATATCTATGGACTTCGTGACTGGACTTCCATGTACTTCCAGAGGTCACGACTCCGAGCAGTGATCAGTGGAGAGCTTGGGACGTCTCTACGTTCAGGAGATTGTGTGGCTCCACGGTGTACCATCATCTATCGTCTCCGATCGAGATGGTCGCTTTACTTCCCAGCTTTGGAAGGGGTTACAGGAGGCGTTCAGGACGCAGCTACGTCTGAGCACAGCCTTTCACCCTCAGTCGGATGGTCAGACGGAGAGGACCATTCAGACTCTCGAGGACATGCTCCGCGCATGTGTCCTCGACTTTGGTCGTAGCTGGGAGGACCACCTACCCTTGGTGGAGTTTGCGTACAACAACAGCTACCACTCCACTATCGGGATGGCACCGTACGAGACGTTGTACAGCCGACCTTGTAGATCTCCTTTGTGCTGGACAGACCCTGGGGAGCCAGCACTTGTGGGACCGGAGATGGTCCAAGCCACGACAGAGAACGTCCAGGTCAACCAGGAGCGAATGAGGACAGCTCAGAGCCGGCAGAAGTCTTACGCTGACAGGAGGCGGAGGCCACTAGAGTTCGAGTATGGCGACCACGTCTTCTTGCGGGTCTCACCTCGATGTGGTAATCGGAGATTTGGCCGAGGTGGCAAGTTATCTCCGTGCTTCATCGGACCCTTCCAGGTCCTCAGCAGGGTTGGCGAGGTGGCTTATCGCCTGGCTCTATCACCTCAGTTGCACCGGGTGCACGACGTCTTCCACGTATCCCAGCTGAGGAGATACGTGCACGACCCGACACACATCATTGACCATGGGGAGCTTGACGTTGACGATGGGGCGACTTTTACAGAGGTCCTGGTGGAGATAGAGGATCGACAGGAGTGGGTCCTGCATGGGCGATCGATTCCTCTTGTGCACATCAGATGTCATCACGGGAATCTCCAGGAGAGCACATGGGAGCGGGAAGCTCAGATGCGTGCTCAGTACCCTCATTTGTTTCCCTAGTTTATGATGTATATTTACGGGGACGTAAAGCCCTGAGATGGGAGTAATGTAAAGACCCGTAAAATTCAAGGGAAATTTTTTCTTAATTTTCTTTGGAATTTTACAAGAACGCGGTTTCTCACGGCACCTGATTCCGAGGCCCGGTGTGCCCGGAATCAATTTCCGAAGTTTGGCTCAGGTACGTTCAGTGAACGAACGAGGGGGATTTTCTAACTTTTGAATCGTGCTCGGAATCGAATTCCGAGGGCACCGATGGAACCGTAGCGCCGGTAAACGCTTAGGAACTCCTGTTCTGGAGTTGCGTTCGTGCGAGTGTTGATAATAAAAATTGTGGATGTTTACTTTGTAATTACACTACAATTTTTATTATTTTACTCTAAGTGATATCTCTTGTTGGATGTTGGGTAACCACCCAACCTCCCTTGGGAGGTTATGAGGGTGGTGGGGCCCACACGAACCCCACCTTTTCATATCCTCTAAAACCCCTCAACTCCCTCATAAGTTATGATATATTAAGTTATAACTTTAGACTTAAATAAGGTGAGTTGTGTGTGTGTTTTGAATTTCAAACTCTTGAAATTCTAGTGTGTTGTTGTGTTAATAAAATAAGATAGAGTCTTAATTTATAGTTTTTGGGTCTCCTTGAGAGAGTTGGGAAGGTTCTTCTTGTTTCTTCATCTTCTTCAACCTCGACGAAGAACACGAAGAATGCCGTTCTTCAACGAAGAACTTCTTCGCCAAAGGACACGGTTTATCCGCGACGCCATATCTGCGACGTGACGTTCTTCTTCCGCATCATCTCTTCCGCGACGGTTTTCCGCGATGAACGCCATCGACAACGACTCTTCCTCCGACGTCAAAGAAATCGACACCGATATTCCATGACTACGTCAACGTGCGACTATCAAGGTAGGGGTTCTTGAGTTCGTTGTTTACATTTTATTTGACATTCCTCATGTATATCTAAGCCAATTGATAACAAACTAACGGGAGGAGGCCGAACCGCACAAACACGGCCGATCCTCCTCCCATCGTGGTTTAGTTTTATTGTGGTTTGAAGCGGGGTAACGCGGTACCATTGCACCGCGCGAAAAGAATTAATTAAAGCCCGTTTGGGTCACGAAGAAGAACCGCGGCCGGACGGCCACGGCGGAGAACCAAGAGGCGGCCGGCCTTGCCGGCCGCCGGAGATCAGGGAGGCCGCGGCCCTACGGCCGCGGCGGAGCAGCCAGGGGCGTCGGCCTTGCCGGCGCCGGAGATCAGGAGGAGCCGCGGCGGAGAAACCAGGGGCGGCCGGCGTCCAGGAGAGCCGCGGCCATCAGGCCGCGGCATAGCATTGGGAGGCGGCCGGCCGTGCCGGCCGCCAGCTTGCAAAAGAAGCGGGACCCGTAGGTCCCGCATGTAATGAAAACGGCCGGCTTAAAGCCGGCCGTGATCCAGTAAATCCGGGGGATTGAAACCCCCGGTTTCCCCTTGAGTCAGCCCCCCCCCCCCCCCACGTGCGGTGGGGGCCGTTAAAAAAAATTGGGGCGCGACATTTTGCCGCGCCGCCCCCCGTTTCACACGCTCGGCCGGACGGTCGAGCTTCCTCTGGCCACGTGGCCAGGCAGGCCGCCGGGCCGGGTCGCGCCTGCCGGGCCGGGTCGCGCCGGGCCAGGTCGACCCGGACCCAGGTCGGGTCGACCCGGCTCGGGCCGACCCGGGGGGGGGGGGGGGTCGTACCGGGTTGGCCCGGACCCGGACCCCCCGTTTTCGTGAAGTCTTCGGTATTTTGACCATAACTTGAGCCACGGATCTCCGAATGACAAACCGTCTGCGGCAACGCGATCCTTGGATCGAGGTGGTCGTTTCGGTATATCGCACTCAAAATTTCGGATTACTTTGAGTTCGGCCGGGTTGGTTCGTTCACGAAACCAACCGGGCCTTCGGAGCGGAAACACTCATATCTTGAGCTACGGACGTCCGATTGATGTTCCGTCAGCTGTGTTGTGTTCCTCTAAGTGAGACGAATCTTTTGGCATACTCCGCTCGAGGTTTGGACGCAGGTGGAGTATGGTCGGGTTGGTTTTGCTTTAAAAACCAACCGGGCCCCGGGGACAAAAATGCCAATAACTCTCAGACCGGGCGTCCGATCGACGCGCCGTCTGTTGCGTTGAGTTCCTGTCGCTGATACGGAACTTTTGGATACATCAACTCTGGACTTTGTGACAGTTGATGTATCAGCCTCTCGGCTCGTGAAGCGGACCCTCCGAACGAGCTTGCTGTGTGCGGGAACCCTAGTGCTGGCTGTGACTGTTACTGTGACTACTACTGCTGCTACTGCTACTGTGACTGCAACGACGACAGTACAGAGATCCTGTGTGGATTCGACGACGACGACTATAGCACTCAGCGATCCTACGTGGATCAGTGCTACAGGTCCTGTGTGGGCCTGATCCTGTGTGGGTCCGATCCTGTGTGGGTCTTTGCACTCAACGGTCCTGTGTGAACCAGCGCCTACATGTCCTGTGTGGGCCCGATCCTGTGTGGGTCTTTGCGGTGATTATCTACAGGTCCTACGTGGGCCCGATCCTGTGTGGGTCTTTTGCGGGAGTTAGTTACCTATCGATCCTACGTGGGTCCGATGACTTAGATGGATCAGAGATCATCTTTATCGTCCTTTGAAGAAGTATACCTGTGTGAGCTGAATCCTGTTGCTTTCCTGTGTGGATTGTGTTGTGCAATCCTGTGTGGATTACGTTTTGCTTTCCTGTGTGGAATACATTTACTTTCCTGTGTGGACTGAGTTGTACTTGGGCTCGGAGGTTGGAGCGTATTTGAAATTGATGACTTAGGTATATGTATGGGCATATACCTAAGCAGTGTCGGTTGTTACTTCGTGATTGTACCTTTCTTCGTGGTTTATCCTCTGTGGATTTGAGAGACCTTCAGGGGTCTCGGGGTCCCTACTGAGTAGCTTATACTCACCCCTGCACGGGGTTTGCCCGCACTACGTTGTGTTGGTTGCAGACGACGGACAGCGTTGATCTTAGCTGAGCCTTGCAGAGCAGGACGGTACCTGGAGGTGGACCACTGGGTGGGACGTGCTCGGAGCGGACGGCGGGACCCGTGGAGCAGTGGAGCTATCTGTACCCACCCTTCTGGTGGGATTTCCAGTGGACAGCTCGGTGTAGCGACTTTTACTTTTTAGTTGCTGTTTTCCCTTTCGAGTTGTACTTTACTTTCAGTTTGGGTTTGTATTCTGGCCCATTTACTTTTCCGCACTTTCAGCTGTACTCTGTTTTTACTTAGTGTTTACTTTCCTCTTGCTTACTTTGTGGTGTTTGTTTACTTTACAAAGGCAATGCCTTCCCTTTTTACCGGGATTTACACCTTGGTGCTAGTCACCAGCCCCTGGCCTATGGAAGGCGGGCTTGGGGTAGTCACGGCACGGACCCCGAGGGCGGGTCGTGACATTCATACATAATTATAGTGGTATAATGTTACTAAGTGATAAGAGTTTTTTGAAATAATCTGATCACTTTTCGAGATTGTTTATAATTATTCTCCCCTTATTGAAATCATCTAATCCATATCCTAAACAAACTCATTAATTTTATTATCCTCCATTTATCCATGATATATTAATTTATTAGTACCATTTTTCTAATAATTGGTATATAAGATAGTTAATTACTTGTTTTTATGAAAACCTAACTTTACCCTCTCTTTAGTTGGAAATATATGTTCCTTCATAACCATGTTTTCTAAAAATGGTTTCCAAGAATATTTTATTATTCTCAAATAATTTTTAAATTCCAATTTTTTTGTTTTATATCTTACCAATTTTTTCGAAGGAAACTTCCTTTCACTTTTGGAAAAAGGAATTTTTCTATCCTTTTACCATGAAAAAGGATTTTTCTTCTTACCTCATACAACATGTTCATATTTACCTGTTGTTATTTCTGTGATGCTTCCTCTCTATATATAAAAGGATAATTTTAATGAAAATTAATTTAAATATAATTTTTAAAGAAATGGATTTCAAAACACTTTTAATAATTCATTATTAGTTTTAAAATAATTTTTCAAATAAATTGTGTTTCATAATTTTTTTATGACTCCTTTATTTGTTTACAAGGAGTTTTTTCAAAAATTCCTTTGTATGTTTTCATGGAAAATTATTTTCAATATTTTTTTAAGATTCTATGATATTAATTCATGGAAAACTATATTCAAAATAATTTCAATCCTTATTTAAAATTAGGCAAATTATATTCAATGATATTTTTTCAAAAAATTTATAATCACCTTTTATAAATTTTCAAGTAAAATGTTTTTCAAATCATTTTCAATATATATTATTATGTTTTAAAATAAAATTTTTTCCAATATGTTTTAAAATATATATTTATAATATTTAAAATTTATTTTCATGAAAATATTTTTCAAAAGGTTTTTATGTTTTAAAGATCGTTTTTGAAGAATAATGTATATTTTCCCAAAAAAATGTTTTCAAAATATCTTTCCATGTTGTTTTCCATATATGATGTAATATTCTATTGTTAATCATAGAATTTTAGAAAATTATCCAATGATTCTTAGGAAAAAAATTTCTCTTCAACTTGTTATATGCTTTTGAAACTCACTTAATTTCACGGGTTATGATCCCATAAGTAATGATTGGAATGTATGTTTATGAAACCCATTTAGTTTCATGGGATATGATATGATCATTTTTGAATTACCAAGATATGTTTGTATGATTTAATTATGGGATTTATGGGACCTATATCTCACTCAAATTCATTAGGAAATGATTTATATCACCTGAGATAGACATGGATTGAACAAGAAATGATCATGGTTCAGTACTATAGGGCTGCAACATGAAATTAACTCAGTTTAGTATTATAGGGATAGAACGAGGAGTGAACAAGATTCTATAATACTATCCTAGAATGGGGTGTTATCCTAATTCAATAAAGGATGTTTTCCACTAAGATAGCCTTGGAATCAATTCCTTGAATACTATAGAAATCATTTTAAATGATTATGTGTCTAAAATAATATAATGTTTTATTCCTATGTTGTGCTATTATGGATTATATTCTTTTTTTCTGATGATTCATGTCATATGAACTAATTTTTTTACCATGATTCCAGTTCATGATCATTGATATGCAGTGTATGATCTTCTATTTTCATGATCACATTGTCAAACCACTATGCTCGTTTTTATGCTTATATATCTCCCTTTTATACCCTTACTAGGAATTTGATCTCACCACATTTTATGATTCCTTCACAGGTTTATGAAGATATTTATTATGTTTTATGTTTCTAAGAAGGGAACTAGTCAATAATGACCATATGGGAGATAATGTATCTCATATATGTACCATTGGTTATGTTTTCGTGATTCAAAAGGAACTATACTAGTACTGTCTTTGGTCCTCTATTTTAATAATTATTTAATTATTAATAAATCATTATTTAATGTTAATATATGTAATTTTAGGGCCTCTATAGTTAGTATTAGAGAAAATTTTTAGTTAACATTAGGAACATAGGATGATAAAACCTTACTGATAACCCTAAGGAAAAGTATAAGGATAAGAAAATGTACATGAACATTTCCTGGAATTCTGGTAAAGGTTAGAGTGAGGGGTGTCCAAGAAATACATCAATGTTTGGATAGTAAAAATGGATGTGGGTTTGGAATTGATTTACCTATAGGTAACAACTCTGAAAAGATGTTTCATACTTGGCATGGCATAATCTACTACATGACAATAGGACATTCCACACGCCTGGTTTGAATCCCTCGGGAGATATGCTATGGGAATTCACAAACTCATCAAGACCCATCATGAAGTATTTAAATATAAGTTGTCTATGAATAACCTAGGATCAGCCTAGGGTGTCATAGATTAATTTTTTTTTAATGATATTGACATTCTATAAGTAATTCATTTCATGAAAATGTGGTTTTCTGATTTGATATATAATGCTCACACTATTATTATAGTTTTAGTCAATGGAAGGAATTAGAGGAAGCTGATTAAAATTCAATTTGAGGGATGATTTTACTATGATAATTAAAGTTGGATGATCACTAAAGTGAAAGATTTTGTAATTATACCTAATAAGTTTTCATGGAAAAAATAACAATATGTACCTTAAGAAACTCTTAAACACAACAAGTAAAAGAGGAAAGGAGTTCATTGAGATTTTTGATAATAGGGACAATAGTAGAATGAAAATCCAGTTTCTTTTGTGTAAAGAATGTGGAAATTATCACCTAATTGAACATCTTATAGGAACAAGAAGATTTATTGACAATGGAAAACATGGACACAACGAAATTGACTGAAATGGACCAATGAAGAGTTTGGTTAATGAAATAGAAGATAATATTGGCCTCCCAAAGGAATCATTAAAGGTTAAGTGGTTTAAGTGTAGAATAAAATTACATTATGAAACTCAATGTCCCAATAGGAAGTCCTGTGTAAAGAATCAACAAGTTGGTTCATGTTATGGTTATATTGCTGTTGATGATGAGACTATATATGAAATGTGAAAGGAAAGTTGTATTTATTAATAGGATGAAGTAGTCTTATTTTGGATTATGGATGAAGTTTAAAAATCTCGGTTTATATGTTGTTGGGATATAGGAATTTTGTTATATAAATATTTAGATAAACTAGAATGATTCTATTTATGTTTTAACTAAGGATTTCAATGATTTTGTTGAATGTTTATAATGGAATGTAAAAGTTATTTAAGGAAAATTTGAAATTTTTATTTTGGTAATATAACCTATAATATGTTACTTATGATAAGTTATTTTTGTTTGGATAAAGTTATGTGGAATATGAATAAGTAAATTGGTCAGTATGAATTACCTTGGAACTAGTTAAGGACTTAATGATAAGTATGTCAGGATATTGTGGACGAAGCTAAAAACTTCTTGGATTTGTGGAATATATCTAGTAATATATAGAATATAGAATAAAGCATGTTTTTAAGAGGATTTATGGTAATTGAGGTTGTTACCATGTTTGAAGGTAATTTACTAGGAGGGTATTCATATGTTTGGAATGTAACAACCAAGAGCTACTTTTTGATATATGGGGGAACAATGATTATCTTATTTCATGACTTTATTTCTAATGTATTGTATTTTCATATTTTATAGGGGTTATAAGGTAAAACATTCATTAAAATTTTGTGCTAAACTATGGAGGAAGTATTTATCTATTAATATTGCATCGAAAACCTTGGTTAAAAGTATTTTAGGTGATTAAACATATTTTAGGTATTTCCATCATATTTATTTTTGAATATTATATTTGTGTGCTTATAGAAAAGTACATCATATATGTTCGATGAAAACCAATCAATTCCATCAAGTTCGCGGGCCTTAAGCCCATTACTGATGTACAACAAGAGTTTCATACCAACCGCTACCCAACATGTTGTTCTAGTTATTGTTTAATTAATTTCTATGAATAAATATTTATGATGAAATTGTAGTGTTACATTTATGATTACATATTAATGTATTAACCATATTGATATTGAATAATATTTAGATAAAAATAGTTATACACGTCATTATTTTAAGGACCTTAAGATATGATAAAAGTGTATTTTAGTGCTCCATTCATTAATGTTCATTTCTGGACATCCATTTCTTGATGTAATGGATGAATTAGAAATATAGTAAAGTGTAACCAGAGAATGATTTTTTTCTATAAATATATAAAGTTAGTATATTTCATTATAAACATGGTTGATAAAATAACTACTCGAAGATTATGATAATGATAAAGAATAAAATGTATTGTCCTACAAAGTAGTTATTTTTTTGACCGGATGTCCTTTTAAATCATCACATATTTATGACTTTGATCCTCTCAAAATTTCTCTAATCATACACTTTTTTGTGATTGATGACCTCAATCACTCCCCATAAATATTTAATATTTTCCTCCATGTCCAATATTCACTCCCAACCTATGTTCTCCTATATAGAAACAGAGTTATATGTTACCTTTGGTAACCGTTATGTTTCAAACATTCACTTTTAAAAGGATATTTTGTTATTGATTTTGATAATCTAGGTTTATTGGAATGAAAAATTGAAATATTAAACCATTGATCACCGAGATGAATTTTTCGGGTTTAATTAAATTTAAGGGGGTTTAATGTAACAACCTTCTATTTTTTGAAATGTTTATTTCAAAATAATTTAATCTTTTTAATATTCTTTCATTTCGCACAACACTAAAAATAGTATATTTTATTAAATCACTATGTTTGGATAGATTAATACAAAACAAAAAGTAAATCATGAACTAAATTAAACATAAATTTTATCATATTTTACAATCTACATTGACTTGTTTTACATTACATGCAACCCTGACTTGGCGTACATTACACGCAACATTGAGTTTCTATGAAACATCATTATATTGTTATAATTATCAAACGATAATGTTATAACCTTGATGTTAAACATAAGAATATGAATAGTAATGGCATATGTTAAAATATTTTTATAATGGTAATATATAGATAAAAAATATTGATTATCAAATAAATATTTTTTGGTAAAGTCCTTATTTGTTTAAAAACACTATTTTATCAAATGAACTACATTTGATATCCTATTATGAAAAATAGTGAAGTTAAATGTATACACATTTAGAAATTTAATTTTATTAAATAAAATTTATTTTTTAATTTATAATTTTAAAAAAAAAATTGGGGTGAATTTATGGGTTTTTTCGGAGAAACAACATTTTGAGATTAATAGTAAAATATACTCAATTTTAATTAAAAATAGCTTTTTCATAAAATTTATTTATTTGGAAAAATAATATATTAAATTCATTTAGAAGTTATAATTGTTCAAATTTTTATAAATAATTCCAACTTTTTTCATTGAAATCAATTTAACATATAAACTTACTATAAAAACAAAGAAAACTTTAGATCGTTTTTTCATTAAAAATGTGCATTGTTAACCCGACTATGGGATTAAATTAAATTTAATTTCTGCAACATTTGTGATGGAAATTTTGGAAAATTTATTACATATTTTTATTTTTCATAATTTATAATTTATAATATGGTCAATATATTTTTTGATCGAAAATATTAGTAAATGTAATAAAAATTAATTATACCAATTAAGGTAGAATTAATCTTCACATTGGATTAAACCTTAAACAAAATGGACTAAATGAACTAGAAACATGTAAAAGAGATATTTTATACCCAAATATTCACTCAATAATTAATTTTAAATTACATGGTACATTATTGGATCCACATGTCATGGGAAAAACATGGGTGGAATTATTTTTCAAAACAATTTCCAGAGTGTCACTTCTCCTCCCATATAAAAAGTCATCCTCTCCTCCCACTTCCTCACACGTCATATGAAAATTTTTATTTACCAATATTAACCCAAATATAAAAATAATCATCCCCTCAATATATAATAATACTCTTTGTAATAAACTAGCCAAGGAATCATTGGATGAAAATGAAAAGGAGTTACCTGAAAAAGTAGTAACATTCTTCCTTGAGTTCATTGATTTTATTTCAATTATCCACCACCAGAACTCTTATTATTCCATTTTTATTTTAAAAAATACAATATTAAATATATTATGTATTTTTTGATATTTTTATACTAAAACTTATACACACTTAAATATAATGGGAAATGAACATATTATTTACGTGTATAGTGAACTACCGCCTCACGAAATGATAATTATTCGTTTTTTCCATTACCACCTCTCATGGTGGAAATTTTAATCGAAAATATGGTTATATATGTTATTTATTTTACATATTATGTCTTTAATCTTATTTAATATTTTTACAAAACATATCTTTAAACACTTCACTGGTTGTAAGTGTGATAATTTTGTTTGAGGATGTGTGAACTACCAACACCTCAATGTGATGTGAAGAATTCACACACTACATGAAATGTATTAAGGATGTGTTTAGTGAAAATTTATTATATATATTAAATAATAATTCTAATGTAATTTTAATTTATATATACAAATACATATCTATCTTTTTATTTCTTTCCTTCAATACTATAAAAAACAGAAACATCATTCACTTGTACGTATGACTTACCATCTCCATGAACGGTGTATTCCATTTAGTACTTATATATTATATAGATTATTATAATAAACATATATTGACTATAAATGAAATTTATATCATGGATTATATTTTTTAAATCGATATATAGGTATAAACACCAACGATATAACAAATTAAGACACAAGTGAAGAACGAAGAGAATATTACCCGAAGTGAAACTTTAACATCAGATTTATAGAAAGTAGATAATAAATCTTTATAATAAAAAAATTTATGGTGTTATATAAAATAATATTATTCTATAAAATATTTGTAATAATATTACTTTTATTATACAATAATCTTGTATGATTACTCATGTCAATTTTAATTTCTATGGGATACATGTTTTATTCACCACCCATTACTTTTATGTGGTGTGTATACATCCCGTGGATGTTTTCTATGATAAATTTACATAAAAGTATGATTATATAAATATCAATTATATGTTATTTATTCCATTGGTTCAATGTTTCAACACTTAAAAAATATATATTGTACTTTTCTCTCAATTTTATTTCTTTGAGTCACATACCATGTTAGGCCCCTATATGTTTGTATGAGGTGTATATATTTCCCTTGACATGTTATATCATGATTCCCTTAACATTAACGGTATTTTATGATTCATTTAATTTCAATTTCATATATAGGGAGTATATTTCCAATTATTAAGTGATAATAGTGTATAGAATCAATCTCATCGCTTTTCAAGATTTTTTATGATTATTCTTCCTTAGTTGAAATTTTATAATTATTCTCTCAAGAACATTCATTAATTTTATTATACCCTATTTATTCATTATATATTCATATATTGGAACCATTATTCTACTATTTTGTACATAAGATAGTTAGGAAACAATTTTTATGAAATCCTAACTTTACCCTCACATTGGTCCAAAATCTTTGTTCCTTCAAAATAATGTTCTCTAAAATGGGTTTCCAAGATTATTATACTATTATCCCATAATATTTAAAATTTATTTATCAATTTTTTTGTAACCAATGTTTTCAAAGGAATCTTCTTATCAATTTCTGACCATTTAATTTTTCTAACCTTTTATTGTACAAAAGTAATGTTCGTGTTACCTCTTACGACATGTACAGAGTTACCCACTATCTTTATTTAAAGATTCCTTTTCATGTTTAAAAGATTGATTTAAAAAAAATTAGAATTAGAATTTTTTAATAAAATGGTTACTAAATAATTCATCGTATCTTTATAATATTTCAATGTATTCATTAATTAATGTTTTTATAAAATATTTTTATAATTACTTTATATGTTTTCAAGTAAAATTGTTTTAAATTTTTTTAAATGGTTCTAATATATGTTTTCATGGAAAATTATTTTCAAAATGTTTCCATTATTCTTTCATATGTTTTCAAGGAATTTTTTTTTCAAATGATTTTAAGCCACATTTATACGTTTGAAAAGTATTTTCAATGAAATTGATCTCAAAAAAAATCAAGATATCTTTATATTTTATCGATGAAAATGGTTTCCAAAAGGTTTTCAAATCATAAATTATATGTATTAATGTTTATTTTCAATAAAATGGTTTTCAAATTTTTTTTGTTTCAACGATAATTTTTCAAATAAGAAAAGTTATTTTCAACAAGAAATGTTTTAAGAATTCCATTCTATGTTATTTTCCAACCATGATGACATCTGTTGGTGTTACGCATGACCTTATATAAAATGTTCGAAAGTTTCCATACATTTTATATCATTAATGGTTTATGTTTTTATGGAATGATGCTTATGAATCCTATTTATCCTCCTTGGATTATGAGATTTTGAAACTCGCTTCCATTCAATGGTTATGTTATGATGAAATTATAAATAAACATATATTTTTCCATATTTTTTATATTATTACATGTTTGTGATGCCTATTTCACTTCATGGGATATTATATTATTATTTAATAATTTTTTAAACATGTATATAGGATCAAATTAAGATATGTTTTGGACTTATACTTTTAGATAATGCATTATATAGTGATTTATATCTACTAATATGGACATATATGTAATGATAAATGAGTTTGGTTTAGTATTATATATATGGAAGGAAAAATGTACTCAGATTAGTTTACAGGCATGGAAGGAGCAGTTAACTTTATTCATTAATATAGGGCTAGAATGGGGTGTGAACCTAGTTCAGTAAAGGAATTTTTCCAATAAGATGTCCATGGATGAAATACATTTACTACAATGGAAATCCTTATATATGATTCTGTGTGTATCGCAATTCCATTTTTTTATTCCTATCTTATGATTTCATGGATTTTTTAATTATTTCCTTATGATTCATGATATATAAAATACCAATAATTATTCTACTACACTACTTAAAGATCATTGATATGCAATGTGTGGTCGTCTATTTTCATGATCATGTTATTATACCCCTATGCTCATGTTTATGGTTACGTTTCTTACTTTTTTACCTTTACGGAGCTATTGAGCTCAGCCCTTTTTATGTTTTTTTCCCAGTGTTAAGAAAAGATGTATTATGATTGATTTTTCTAATAAGTGTTCCAGTCAAGAAGAACCTAGTTAGAGATAATTAATCTCATTTATGTAGTAGTTTTTATGTTAAATTGTTTCCAAAGGCACTAGAATAGTACAGTATTTGAGCATCTTTTTGTTTAATGATTTTTTTATTCTGCAAAAATTATTTAATGCTAATTTTTGAAAAGAAATTGTCACAATAAAGTTGAATTTCTTATTTTCTATTGGAAAGCATTTAGATATAGGTAATGATATATATTAGTTTGTTTTATCATGGATCTAGGTTTTGGTTCTATATCCCATTCTTCACTGTATAATTTAATGTGTTACTTCAGTTTTGGGAATTATAATTTTTTGAATGTGTTCCATAAATCATAAGTTATGTGTTCTAAATTAAAAATCAAATAATCATTTTTATAATTGATTGTATAGAATTTCTGAAATAATTATTTCATGTTCCCAAATAAAATATTGAATTTAATTAATTATTTATTTAATTATTAAATGGAATGAAGTGATTATAAAATTTATGGGGTAGTGGGATTATGAAATTTTTCAATTAAATTGGATTGTGTAATTGGTTAATTTTTTAGATATGGAATTTATTTATAATGGGAAAAAGGGATGTTTAGTTTAGCCAGTAAGGGTTAATTTGTAATGTGAATAAATTTTTATAGATGTATTAATGGTGAAGTATTTGTATTATTCCATGTGATTAATGTAATGAATTATGATTTTGTTGATAAATTGAAATGTTTTACCATGATACAATGTGATGATAAGAGGGATATTTATTATTAACCTTGATAAATGTGATTTTTGTTATATATGTGAATTATCGAGAAATAAGGCATGGGACATGATATGATGCACCAAATACCCAAGGGTTTTATCCATTTCATTTTATGCCCAAATTAATGCGTGTGAACATTGTTGTATGTGATATGGATAGATTCTCCAAATACCCTTGTGGAGTTGGACATGGATTGATGCTCCAAATGCCCACAAGGTACTAGGCGTGACATTCTATGCCCATGTGATTGGCATTGTACAGTGGTTCAAAATGGCCATGTTATGAAATGAAATTAAATGTATAATGATATACCAAATTTATAATAGATTTTTTTCCCATTTCATATATGGTTCAGACTCCAGAACTGGTCGAATCATGTATTAGTGGTATATGTTTCATCATGAACCCGTGGATTTATGTGGTTAAATGAAGAATAATTGAATATGTCAACTGTTTACAATATCAATTTTACGTTATTATTAACCTAATTTTAGACACTATTATTAAATGGATTTTATTTCAGACACTATTGGTGGTGGCCAACTGGTCTATACTCACACTCGAATCAGGTATCCAAATAGGTACCTAAATATACTTCATGATTTTATCACAATTTAAGGGTAAGAGAATTATGTTATATGGAGGAGTTGGGATAGAGCATTGATTAGGGAACTAGACAAGGTTTTAAGACCATCGTGGGAGTGTTAGTGTATTTATTATTATTGTGCATTAGACACTTGACACTTTCTATGGAATGATATATCTAATGATCAGTTTTTGACATTGGTTCCTTTTTTTATATTATGATACTAGTTGTTCTATTTATTGTATTATTCATCTTATTGGATATTTCATTTGGTTGTGATTATACATTTACACTTTTGTGAATCTTCATTAAATATGGTATAGTCTAACCATGTTACATATTAGTCCCTTAATGCAAGTCGGTAGCCCCTACAGTGTGGGGAGGAGTGTCTGATGTCACATAACTCACCGTCTTGTGGTAAGAGTGGGTGTAATAGAATTCGGGGTGCTAAAAGTCGTATCAAAGGTGTTTTCATTTTTCTTAATTCTATTTACTATTATGGAATGAAATATAGGATTTTAGGATGTGTCGGTCCTTGGTTAAGATCTCGTACAGGGGAGTATCAAACCCATATACATGGGTAAAATCCAAGTACCATGGGATAAATTTTTGTTGCTAATGTATGATGTTATTATTGAATGTCATTTCACCTCTAGTGATTCCCTTTTTGTGTAATGTTTTTTCCTTCTATGACTTTTTAATATTTTATTTGTTGACCGATATAAAACTAGTGTGGAGAATATATGAATCACTATAGGAATATAATATTTATTTTTACATGCATTATAATAGTTATTAATGAGGAATTATGGTTTTTGGATGAGTTATTTATGTGAAAGTCATTTTCATACTTTTGCAAATAAACAAAAAGGTTCCAAATTTGAACTTGAAAATTTTAAAATAGTTCACAATGTGGAAAATTGGTGTCTAATGAGAAACTTCAATATTTGAATGTGTTTAACCTTTATTAACCAATACCTAGAAGTTATATGGTTAAGGGTAGTGATATTTCCCCTCTTTTGATGATGTAGAACTGTATGTTGGATGACATGTTGTGGATTTATGTGAATCCCCGTTATTTTCTAAATGATGTGTTATATGTCCTAAAAGGTGTGTTTAAAATTCTAGTTATATTCCTACAAGTTGATTCGTGTTAGTAGGATAATATAAGGACATGGAAAGAAGTTTTCCTTTATTAGTGGAACCTAAGGAAGCGATAGTTTAGGTGAGGAATCTAGAGAGAAGTTACATGATAACATATCTCTGTGATTGAATTTTATAGAAATCTACCCTAGGTAGGTTGTGAATATTATGTCATACCTGACATGAGAATTCCAGTTTCACTACCCTCTATTGTTCACTATAGAGGTTGGGGCTAAGTTAGTTGAGTTTTGGATTGAGACTATCAAGGAAATACTTTACCACATAGAAAATTCCATTGATATGAGATTCAAAAAAGGAATCATATATGTTTTGAGGATCAGATAAGCGTTGATGGGATATTCATGCTTGGAGTGAGACACTAGAAAATGTGGTTTAGAAGGACTTCCAAGAGAAGATCCTAGAGAAATTTAATCCTAATAAACTGAGAGAATATAGGGCAGTGGAGTTCAGGAGGCTGACCGAATAAATTATATCTATGATGGACTAGGTGAGTCCCTTTAAAAACATGCAGTGTTTTTATCAAACACTGGATGCAGATGAGATAACTATGACAAGATATTTTTTGGATGGAATTAAATGTGAGATTATTTACATGGTTAAAAATGATTATTTATAAAAATGGATATAGTATTTGAAGCTCTCTTATATGACGGTAACCTAAAGTAGTTTTCCATTGGAGGATATGTAGCTTCTTTTTCACGACCAAGATGTATGACTTATGAGTGTAGGAAGTATCTCTATGATAATGTTGACTTGATTAGATTAATGTTGACTGTCAAGGGGGAGGATCATCTACATAGGATCTTTTCTGATTTTTATGCCTCAAGTGTGCTAGGTTGATTTCTTTCATATGAATTATATCCAAACAATGGTAGATTTTCAAGATTATCGAAGGATTGGATATCTAAAATGGTTCCTCATGAATCCATGATAGATGAGTAGTAATTGAGAGGATAGACAAAACCAAAGTATGGTAATAGGGTCTTCTACACCCAAATAGTCTTTAATTTATAGTTCTACTTGTCATGGATGTTGATATAGTGTACATATTACATCTGGGAAAGACTACCCACATTGATAGAGTGGTACATCTCTGGGGAATCATATTGCATCACAAGAAATAGGGTAAGGCCAGTTTCATGTATTTCATCCTATAGTTTTGGATCTATATGGAAGGGGATTAACATTTATAGGTACACTTCTTAAATATTCTATGATTTCTAGTTCCTTATTTTATATTGCTTCCATTAATTCTCTTATATTTTTTAAAAAAACTAATGGGATGAGTCTAATAGTGTATTTTATGTCATTGGTTATGAAAATTGAAACACCAATAGGGATATGATCGAGACACATCTGTTTATGCAAGGGGTATTCTCTTGGGGTTTAGGAGTTTCATTTTATATGGGATATTTACATCCTTGACATGTTAGGCTTGGAACTGATTTTGGGTATGGATTGGTTAGTAACATAACAAGAACATATTTATTGCTACTAAAAGAGAGTTACATTTACATCTCCGAAGGGTGAAAATTTTGTTTATCTTGAGAGTGGGATATCTAGGCATGCCAAGCAGTTCCAGTTCATCAACAACTAGAGGATATCACCACCTAGCTTTCCAATAATGTTTGGGATAATGGGGGTGTGATTCATGATGTCATTCCACTCATAGTTTAAATTTTTTATGACATGTTTTATATATAATTACTTGGGATTCCACCTGATAGAGATATTTAATTTAAGATCGATCTCATTCCAGGGGTTGGGGCAGCTTCTTTTCCACCATAAAGAATGGCATAAATAGAGATTCATTATCTGAGAACTCTGCTGGATTATTTGGTGGATAAGGGTTTTCTCCATCCTAGTACATCAAATCTGTTTTCACTTATTTTTTTTTTAAAATATAGATTTTGGGACCTTTATCTTTTTGGTTGGTTACTGGAAGTTTAATTGGATGACTGTGAAGATCCTGTATCGTCATCCCATTATTAACGATCTCTTTTACCATTTCAGAGAGGAATGTGTGTTCTCCAATATCGACTTGAGATCAAGGTATCATCAATTGAGAGATAGAAAACTATATATACCGTATAATGCATTTAAAATAACTTATATCCTTTATTAGTTCTTTTTTATGTCGTTCATGCTAACAAAATCACTGCAAAGGTTTATAGCAATTATGAGATAAATCATCCACTCATACCTAGATCAATTTTTAGTAGTTTCTTTGTATGATATCTTGGTGTACTCCAAGTCACATGTTGATCATGAACTATATCTTGAAATCATCATGAGTACATTTAAAGAGCATGGTTTATACATCACGATATCTAAGTGTCAATTCAATATTGATCAGGCACATTTCTTGGGTCACATCATCTCGGAGGAATGTGTGTTAGTGGATCCAGATAAGATTTATGAAATATAATCTTGGGAGAATTGCAAGAATTATATTGATATCTATAGTTTTTTGGGATTGAAAAATTATAAAAAATTGTTCATCAAGAACTCTTCCAACTTGGAAGAACATCTTTTGGGATTTAGCAATAAGGGGTAATGTTTGAATGGTTTGGAGCATGTGAGAATTATTTCAAGGAGTTGATGAAGTGATTTACAACCACACTAATATTTATTTTACCTGATCTAGGGAGGATTATATAGTGTTTCTTTACACTTATGGGATTGTTCTTGGATCAGTGTTGATGTAGGGTGATTGATTTGTTTAATATGGGTCACTTCATTTAAGGCCACATGAATGTAATTATCCTATGCATGACCAAGATTTATGTGCAGTTTTAATTCTTTGAAGTGTTGGGACACTACTTGTTTGGTGACAAGTTTACAGTTTATACTGATCATATGAGAATAAATTATGTCTTTTCGAAGTGAAATTTTAATCTTCAGAAATATAGGTGGGTTTATTATATGCATTCTTTTGATGTTGAGAAAGAATATATGACCATGAAGGTAAATAGTGTTACTAATTCTTTAACAAGAAAAAAATAGAAACATGTAGTTCATAAGCATAGTTCTAAGTGGAAGATAATTTCTTCTCTAAATTATATACTAGTTTTTGTTTAGGAGGTGTAAGAGAAGTTAACCCTCCTAAAAATTTGAATTGAGCCAACACTATTTAAATGGATTAAATAAAGTTAGAATGAGGATCTAGAGTGTATGTTATTGAGGGAATGTCTGGAAGGAGGGGATTATCCTACATATTGGACTATAGATGAGGAGTTTATCATCTATGTTTAGGGCAATAAATTTGATACTATGCAAGGGTGGGAGGACCGAATATGTAAATTTCATACCACAAATGGACAGTGCATCCAGGTTTGACAAAAAGGTATCATAACCTAAATTGATTGTATTGGTGGTAGGGAATGAAAATTTATATTGTAGGGATAATGAAATGATTCTGCACCTGTAAACAATTGAAGGATGAGCATCAATGACCATTTCATAATATATGTGGGATGAGGTTACCATATACATTATGGTGGCACTCTAAAGGATGCCTTAGATGAATGATGTTATTTGTGTGATTATGGAACGACTGAAAATATTATCGCATTTATTTCTTATATGGGAGACTTTCATAGTGGATTAGTTGGGAGACATGTACATCTAGGTGATAGTTTGTCTTCATGAGGTTCCATGGAGTTTAGTTTTAGAAATAGAGTCATGGTTTACTTAATGTTTCTATAATTCCTTAAAAAAGACTCTTGGTTCAGGGTTTTTCCTAAGTACGGATTTCCTCCCATATATAGATTGTAATTCGTTTCATAATATATATGTTTTGGATGGAATACTACAATCATGTGTTCTAAACATTGGAGGGTCTTTGAAGAATCACCCAGTGCTCTTTGTGTTCACATATAACAATAGTTATCATGAAACTATTTGTATGTAACCATATGAGGCTCTTTACGGTAGGTTACGCAGATCAACTCTATGTTTGTTGGGGGCAGGTGAGTAAGATCTATTTAGAAAGAGTCTTGTTCAAGAGATTCCAAAGAAGGTTCAGTTGATTACAAAATGTATGGATATGATTTGGAGTATAAAAAATTCATATGTTGATAGACATCAATGAACCACGGAGTTTGCTGTGGCTGATCATGAATTCCTTGATGTGTCTATGAGATTGGGTTCCTGAATGATTTTGAGACAGGGCATGTTGTCACCCACCTTTTTTTGGTCATTTTGTGGCTTTTGATAGAATCAAGCAGTAACCATACAAATTGGATCATCTATATCGGTAAAATGATATCAATTATGTTTTTCATGTGTCAAAGCTTCAGTGGTATCACCCCGACCATTATCATGTGATATATATGGATGATATTGAGCATGAGAGTGATAATCCTTAAATGTTAATTTAATACATGTGACAAATCAAAGTGAAAAATGGTTTTGGTGAAGTACCATGCTGATGTTTTCAATATTTTTGAAAGATAGGAATGATTAGGGGCAAATATAGAAAAGAGGAGGGGATATGTAGGATCATTGGACTAATATTTTTACCTTATAATCTTAGAGATACATAGAAGTATATCTCAGTGATGAGTTGTTATAGGATTGGGAGATTTTAAGGTGCCTATATTTTATAGATATGTGTCATAGTAATTTTTTTTTACTCATTTACTCTTTTTTGGTATGCATTGGGTTGGTTTTTGTTTCTGGGTGTTTTAGGGGAAAATGTGAAAATTTGGGAAAATGAGGTGTAGTGCAATATTGAAATACATTTTTACCAAATCATGCACCTACCCCAAACAGACCATCCATCCCCAAGAAGAGTGGTATTTCCTGGTTGGAACATGGTTTTAAAAATCATGTTCCCACATAGAAGAAACATTCTGTAACTAATGGGAGGATCTTCGTTAAGGCACATTATTTGGTCAAACATTGTGCCCCATATAGTAAACTTGGCACATGAGAAATTAAACCCCCTTAAAATTATAAAAATATAATCTAAACATAGGGTTATATACCTAGACACCATGGCTCAACCCTAACTCATTACCATTTCATATGGATTCTCTCGATATACCCACCCATCTTTTTCATAAATTACTATTAAATCACATTAATGATAAATAAAATAACAGTGCAACAAAACCAAGATCCAAAGGATTACTGTCTAGGGAAAATTGGGACAATACATAACATTTACATTATAAAAACTAAACATTTATTTAATTCCTTCTTCTCTAGTTTCTTCTTAGACATCATGTTCTACTTATTACATGTATTAACATGCAGATATATATCAATAGAAAGGGTGAGATAAAATCCCAAAAAGAGAATGAATATGACACATGAAAAATGGGAAAGAATAATAATTAACATAATAAAATAATAAAATGATCATGATCATAATATAGAGAGTAATTATATAAATTCAAGGAATGTGGAAATGTATATAAATGAACTACCATGTCTTTGTTGTTAACCACCACACATAGTTTTGAACAAATCTATCATCTTGTACATGATTATTTAAAATTATCTCATGAGATATATCACATTAACCAATGTATTGGGTAAATATAAAATCTTGGTCACACCCATATTATCATAACATTTACAAGTGGTAAATAATTTGACTCGCACAAATCACATCATTACATTTACAGAATAATCCAAGTCACATAGAATGTATATCAATAATAGACATAATATAGCCCAGGAAAAGGAATGGTTTTCCTTTCATAAATCTTACATTCATTAATAAACTTTCCGGTTCCCAAAATAAAGATGGAATAACATACATATATCAAGAATCATCATTAATAAACTTTCCGGTTCCCAAAATAAAGATGGAATAACATACATATATTAAGAATCATCATTCCTGACTGAAGAAGATATAATCTTAAGAGAAGTAAATATTTTTCTTTATCAATAAGAGTTCTTTTGGAAAAAAATATTATTTTCCTAAACTCAAGTAGAAAACTATAATATTCTAGAAAAAGTAAAGGTATAATCAATAAATGAAATTCAAGAATCATTAAATGAATATACATAATCAAATTGGTGTGAAAAAGAAAAAACCCAAGGAAAGGGGGTTGAGATTGAGAATCCCCTTACCTTATATTTGAGTGCCTTCTTCTCTTTAATATCACGGATAATTAAATTTAATTAATTATAAAATTAATTTAGAACCATATTAAACGTGTTTTGGATTTATTATAATTTTATTAAGTTAATATTCATCCATTATGATGAGTTATAGAGTTCAGTTACATCGTTTGGGGGTGTTTATATTCTTGGTTTCCACGATTGGTTTGCTTGAATATGAGTATAAAAGTTCATTTAAAATAGGTATAGTTATCTAGAATTGATATTATATTTTATTAATAAAAATATTAAATATTAAATAATATTATATATAATTTTTTTATATTGTATAAGTATTATTCATATGATTAATAATTAATGAAAATGATTTAAAATATTTGGAGAATTTTATGAATATCATGAACCCATGTCTTTTTATTTGATATCATGTTTATATATTGATTAAAAAATATTATATTAAACATAATATCTATAAAAAACCTCATTTAACCATAATTATGTTTTTATGACCTTCTTTTAAGGTGTTAGTGAAAAATAAAAATGCATCGTCCACGGTGGTGGTAAATCGACTCACCATGAATGGTATTTTTTTAGAATAAAAGGAAATAGGAAGATATTACACAAAGAATTATTCAATTTAAATATTAAAATTATAGTATATAAATGATATTGTGGTCATCATGACACTTGGATAAGTTTATGTGAATATAGTATAATTAATGAAATAAAATTGAAAGGAAATTAAAAGAAAAATACAGTGGATTTTACCTCATAAATTTATCTACCATAAGAACCTCCTTAGAAAAAACGGTTTGGAATATTTAAGAGAAAAAAGGTATTATGGAAGTGGGGGAGGGAATTGGGAAGTGGATATGGTAGAATTTTTACAACTATTGTATCTTGAAAGGTGTGAGTTTAATAGGTGGCGAGGGGTGTCATTTATAGGGGAAAAGAGGGGTGTTTTCACATTATTTTATTAATTACTATATTATTTTGGATCAACACTATGAATAGTTTGATCATTATCCATAAAGATATTAAATATTTAAGGATATTTCTAGATATTGTGCTTACATCAACCATTCATCATATAGGACTCCAAAATTCATGTCTTTAGCTATTATAGTGAATGATTGTATTTTACTATTCAACAAAAATTAATGTATTTTAGAAAAATACCAAAAATTCACTCTAACCATTTTCTTATTTATAGAAGACAAAAATGAATTCAATATTAAGCAGATAATTTTCTAAATATGATAAATTTTATTTTTATTTAAAATCATCATTTATTCAAATAAAATACATTTTTAAAATTAAAAATTATTTTATAACGCAATAAAAAACTGTTTAAGGTCTTATAAAATAATATTATAATCTTAAGATAAAAATTTTTAATTTATGAATATTTATTATGAAAATAATTATTCTTTTAAATAATTATATTAAATATAAAATTTTCAAAAACTTTTTTCTTTTATAAAAAATAGAAACACAAAATTAATAAATTTAAAAATATTTTTCAACTAATCCCATAATATAATTATATCATATTATACTTTATATGATGCCTAAATTTTATTTATAATTTCATAGATGTGGATACTATTATATTTTCTGAATTAATATTCCTAATGTTCATGTAACTATTCCAAGTGTCATGTTACAATTCCATTAGGATGGGGTCCTTAATTTCTGGAAATACCTATTATTTCAATCATTTTTCATTTATAAAGTTTTCATTGTGTTCTAAATGTGATATTATGTGGTTTATATTATATTAAATAATTATAGAAATGAATTTCCATTGATAGATTTATGGGTTATTTAATTCTTCCCCCCTTCCGAAATCCTACCCTTAAAATTTCATTTTAAAACTATGGTGAGAAAAATGTTTGGGTACTTTTTCTTCATCGCATCCTTAAATTATAATGTTTCCACCTCTTAATTATGGTTTTTTATAAGTAAATTTATCAGATAATTTGTCTTTTTGAGTAATAATTTATCTCTTCAACAAATGATCTTCACTGGTTTTTCCTTATTCGAGATATCATTTTCTTACAGTACCACGTTGGGATTTTGTACATGTAAGGGATCTGGTATGTACTTCCTCAATATAGATAAGAGGAATATATATTGTACTTAAGACATGGTAGTTAGAAGGTCCAGTCGATATCCCACCACTCCGACCAAATCATGAATCTCAAAGGATCATATTTACCTGGGACGTAGCTTTCCCTAAATCCCAAATAACATGATCCTCTTACATAGAGATGTGTAGACAAATACAATTTCTCCCAGATTAAACTCTTTATCTCATCAATAATTATCCAAATACCTCTTATGTAATCTTTGTAATTCCATGATGTGCTTCTAAATATTGTTAAATATTTCAACATTTCATCTCCCATTTCAGGTCCATATGTATTACATTCACCGACTTCTTCCAATCATGTCATTTTTCTCCACATTTTCCCATAAAGGGATTCATATGGAGAAATTTGGATGATAGAGTGAAAAGTTTTCATGTAAGATAACTCAAAAATAGGTATATTTTTGTACCATATTCCTTTTAAGTCCATAGAACATTCCCTCCACATATATTCTAGTGTCTGAATAGTCCTTTCAGATTGTCCATGATTTTGAGGATGATATGGTTTACTGAATTCAGATCATTATTTAGAGAATATTGGATACCTTTCTAGAACATTGAGGTGAATCTTGGATCTTTACGATAAACAATCTATCGTGGTACTCCATGTATCATTACCACATCTCTTATTTATATCTATGTATGTTTCTCCAGTGATAAGTCCTCTTGATTTATGATAAAGTCAGAGGCCATTATAAAACGATCCATAAAAACCCATATAACATTATTTCCTCTAGATTTATTGGTATTTCAAGGTACAAAGTCCATGGTGATGTTATCCGATATCCAATTTGGTATGGCTATTGGTAACATCTTCCCTTTATACCTTTTCCTTTCAGCCTTGACTTGTTGACATATGAGGACATTGATGTATATTCAGTGATCTCCTAATTTATATTGTCCCACCAATATTTCTCTCTGATATCTCGATACATCTATTTGATCTCTGGGATAATTTCTAAGGTTGAGCTATGTGGGTCAATAAGAAGATCTTTATTTATCTAAGGATTGGATACTACACATATTCCTTACCAAAATCATACATCTCCTTCACCATCAATTTTGAACTCCATTGATTTCCCCATTCTGAAATCTTCCACTTTCAACTGAATTTATACATCATTTCATTGAGCATCATATATTTTCTCTATAATGGATATTTGAGAAATTATTTTAGAAATTATTGATTATTTACCTTCATTAATGATTCCCATTACCATAATTTTAAATTATAATAATATTTGATCCTTCTCAATTCTATTAATTGATATTATTTCAAGATCCTTTTTACAAAGAACACATGCCACTTTATTCACTTTTCCATGATGGTAGTGTATTGAGTATGCATAATCTTTGATGAGGACTAAAAATGTTCATTAGGTCATATTAAGATCACTATTTGTGAAAATATATTTGATTCTCTCATTATTAGTGTAAATCTAACACTTCTCCATATAGAAATTTTTTCTTGATATTCACCACAAATATCACAGCTTCCTACTCTAGATCTTTCATGGGATAGTTTTCCTTAGGAATTTTCAACTGACTTGTGGTGTAGTATTTCAATTTATCATTTTTCAATAATAAACACCATAATCACTTCTTTTAAGAATCACTGTATAATAAAAAATATTTCCCCACTTGTCTGAAGTGTGAGTATTGGTATAATGTTACGACTCTTTTTTAACTCTTTGATGAAATATTCACATTTATTGGCACAGAAAAACTATCCTCCCTTCTGATTCATATTGGTTAGTGATTTTGAAAATTTGTATATATTCTTAAAAAATCAACATTAATACCATGATAAAATAAGGAAACAATGGATCTCAACTATATAAGTTTTCATGGGACACTCATTGATGGAATTTATCTTAGAAGGGTCTATATATATTCCTTTGTTGGTGATAACTTGTCCTAAGAATGATACTTCCTTCAACCAGAACACACATTTACAATACATTGCATAATGTTTGTCCCTTCAAAAATTCCTTATCAAAATATTAAAATGATCCTCAGGTTCCCCCATTCCCTTAGAGTACATCATAATATCATCAATAAAGACTATGATAAATATTTCAACATAATCTATGAAGACACTATTCATTATGTCAATGAATATTTTTTGATAATTAGTTAGTCTAAAAAGAATCACTATTAACTCATTGTTTCCATACATTGTTCAAAAGGTGGTCTTGGGAATATCTTATTTCCTCACCTTTAATTGGTGATATCCTAACCGAAGGTCCACCTGAGAGAAATATTTTTCCCCACATAGTTGATCGAACAAGTCAACTATCCATGGAAGGGGATACTTTTTCATTATCATGTTTTTTTATCTCACAATAATATATGAAAATGTGTATTGATCTATACTTTTTCTTGAATAATAAGACTAGTGAACCTTGTGGTAAAGCACTAAGGAATTTAAAACCCTTTTCTAGATTATCCTCCAAATACATCTTCTGGTAATCCAACTCAATGTCATACTTTATATATGGTGTCTTTGAAATATGAATATATCTGAGAAAATTTTCGATTCATAACTAAATATCTCGGTCATATGGAGGACTATAAAATTTCTCAGGGAACACATAAGTTTTGTCCCTCACAATGGGAATGTCTTCGATCATGATTATCTCCTTTGTCTTAATCAGTTTAGCTAGATATTATTTCACATAATTAAATAAAACCAACACTTGAGATTATGGATTTGAATAATATTTGTCCTCATCATTATACTTTTATAGAATTTGAGGATTCTTTGGGATGTTAAGTGTGATCTCCATTTTCTGACAGTTGATGTTGTATTTGTATAAATATAGCCAATATATTCACAATATATCGTCAAACTCCACCAAAGGAAGTATTAAAATATTTTTTTGGATGTTAAATACAAAAAAATTAACCATATAGGATTTATATATTTTTTATTTAATAAATTCCTAATTTAATGATCTCATAAATAAATAAACCTCTATATTTTGAGGTGGTGTTTGAATTTTTCTAATTAACATTCACGATATGAATAAATTCATAGATAATGTAAGTTCTCTATTCATGAATAATCAAATAGTGAACATGTCACCACATTATTGTTGGTATTCACCTCATGAGTAGCTATAGAAAAATAATTCCCTTTCTCTTTTGACATTGGTGGCTATTGATTCTAATTTCCCTCATGGGTTTGAGGTTTAGTTCACTATCTTTTTTAGTTCCCTTGATCCCTATATTTGATGATTTGAACCATGGGTGGATCTCTCTTTTACTCCATCATATCACCTTTCTTATTTATTTCTATTTGACATTTATGAGATTTTGGCCTTCTCTCCCACACTTATAGCATTTCAAAATCCCTTTGAGGGAGTTCCCATGATGCGTCTTCCCACATTTATTACATATGAGTGGTTGATATTCCATTCCACCATTCTCATTAGGTCCCCCATCTTAGAATTCTGTATTTCTTCTTTTGCCTCTATAGTTCTAGGACCACTATCCAGAAATCATCTCAACGTTGAGAGAACATCTAATAAATCATTATTAACTACCAATGGCCTGAATTTATATATCCATTCGAAGGTCTGGTATTAAACGACTAAAGAATCTATCTATTTTTTTATCATTTTGGATAATAAATCCCAAGGAGTACCTTACAAGTCTTATGAAGTTTTCTTTGTAGGACATGATGGATTTATATTCCTTTTTCTTTATCTTAATGAATTCTATCTCCAACATTGAATGAAGATTCCAACGGAAACACTTGTTATGAAACATTATCTTAATGTCTTCCCACTCCGTATCTTCAATTTCATCCTTGGGCATGGTTTATTTATCAATTATCAATATTTATTTTCCTCTATATCTAGATGATAAATGGATTGATTTAACTTAAATTCCTAAAAATAGTGTAGCACAAAAATGATCTTCTCAATAGAGTTGACCAATGGTTGTGTGACTAGTAGATCAGAAGATCCACTAAAATTTTGTGTTCATTTACACATAAAATAATCAATTTCTAGTGTTTTTATATTATTTGAATGTGGAAATTCCACATTTTTTAGGTCATTGTTCATAACCTAAGATAGTTGGGTAAGCATCACTATGAAATTTTTAAACACGCATACTAAAGCATTGGGGATGTCATTTAGTAAATCACTATATTGTCCCTAAGACATGTTCTTTGCTGGGTTTTTCATGGTTCCCACGAAATTATAAAATATAAAAGGTTTGATTGAAATATAATTCAAAAAGTTATGGATAAATAATTTATACATTTGTATAATTAACTTAAAATCCTTATCATTTGGGATCACTATGTTTAGAACTTTTCTAAAACTATTTTTCTTGGGTGATTACATATACATATTCTCATACTATGGGTTTTCACTAAGGATCAAATATCATAATTCCAAAATTAGCAATACCATGTTTTTATAGCAACTATAGAAACGCTTCTTTTTCTTACATAACTATTACATCATTTTAATAATAACTAACATAATAGTGCTACCAAACTAAGATCCAAATGTTTAGAGTACTAGGAAAATTCAGACCATACGTAACTTTTACATAATAAAACATAACCATTTATGTAATTAATTGTTCTCTAGAATATTATTTTCCCTTGTATTCTGCTTAGTATAATTATTCATAAGAGGATATTCATCAAAAGAATGGGTGAGCTAAAAGACTAGTAAGAAGATAAATAAGTCACCTGAAACATGGGAGAGAATAATCTTAATCATAATAACATAATAAAATCATCATCAACCTAATAATTATATAATTAATTAGAAAAATTCATGGAATGTGGAAATGTATAAAAATGAAACATCATATCTTACTGGTTAACCAACACACATAGTTGTGAACAAATCTATAATCATGATCATACACAATTAATATTATGTCCTGATATAAACAATGTTACTCAATGAATTATATTCATATATAGTTTCATTCACAATGGTCATCTCATAAAATTTACATGTTCTATATAATTTTGGGGGAACCTTTCACATCGTAACATTTACAAAATAATGCATGGCGCAAAGAATGTATATCAATTTTGGAAATAATATATCTCATAGAAAGGAATGGGTTTCAGTTTAGAGATAATCCATTCATGAATACAATTTGGGGTTCCCAAAATAGATAGTTAATATCTTACTTTGTAAAATAATTATCAATATTGAGTGAATAAGAAACAATATAAAGAGAAGAAAAATGGTGTTCTTTTAGAAAGAGTAGTTCTTTTGGAAAATAGTGTGATTATCATAACATCAAGTAGAAGAAATTTTTAAACAAGAAAATGAAAATGTATAAAAATTGGTGATATTTAAGGATCATTAAATAAATATAAATACATATTTTTTTTTGAAAGAGGGAAACCACAAGGAAATAGAGTTGGGCTTGATAATCCCCTTAAATTATGTCTGAGTGATTTCGCCTCTTTAATATCCTATATAAATAAATTATATTAATTAAGAAATAAATAAATCCAAAAACATATAATACTTTTATTTTACTTATTATAACTTTAATAATATAATTTTTGACCATTATGATGAGTTGGAATGTTCAATTTCAACACTTTGGAGTGTTCGTTTTCTTGATTTTAAAGATCGGTTTTCTGGTATGAGTTCATATTTTTTTGTAGAATTGGAATAATTATAAAGAATTAATATTATATGTTGTTAATGAACATAAAAATATTAAATGATATTATTAAATAAATTTTGTATAGTATGAGGATGAATCATTACCTAAATAGTTAATGAAAATGATTTAATATATTTAGATAATTTTATGATTATAAAGAACTCATATTATTTTATGTTACATCATGTTTATATATTGATTAAATAATATTATATAACATAAAATATGTACAATAAAATATTATTAACCATAATAGTGGTTTTATTCACATCCTAGAAGGTGGCAGTGAAAAATGAAAATGCATTTTCCAAGGTGGCGGTAAATCCACACAACATAGATGGTATTTTCATTTTTCTTGAATAAAATGATTTTGGATGATATTAGAATGCGAATTATTCAACTAAAATAATAAATATCGAATATATAAAATATATTGGAGTTATAATTACATGTGTATATGTTTATGTGAGGATACAATAAGAAAATAATTTAAATTGTAAACAAATTAACAGAAAACGAAAGAGGATTTTTCCTCTTGAATTTCTTCTACTTTAGAACCATCTTAGTGTAAAGGGTTTCATATTATGATGATAACATGGTATAATGAATGTGGGGGAGGGTATTTTTAATAGTATAGGATATAATTTTTAAAAGGATCTATGCTTGGAAGGTGTTAGGAGAAGTGGTAGTACGTGGTGGTATTTATAAGGGAGCAGAGGGTTGTTTTCTAATAATTTAATTCATTAGTTTAATATTTTTGATAGAGACTATGAATAGTTGTAAATAATAAATAAATATGTTAAAAAATAGATTATATTCATATATTTCGTTATTTCATCATCCACACATCATATATGACTCAATAATTCATGTATTTATCTTTTGTAAAAAATTATCATATTTTACTATTCAATAAAAAATGATGTATTTTATAAAAATCCCAAAAATACACCAAAACAATTTTAAGACATTTATAATTAAAAAATGAACTCCATTTTATGATAAACTTTTAATTATGAGAAATATAATTTTTAATTAAAATCGTCATTTATTTGAAAAATACAAATTTAAAATTAAAACTAATTTTATAACACATTGAAAAATTAATTAATGTCTCATAAAATTATAATCTAATCATAAGGAAAAAATGATAATTTGTGAATCTATTTTATGAAAATAAATTTTATTTTAAATAAATATATAAATTATAAAATTATATTTAAGCATCTAGGTTTTATAAAAAATGATATCAGTTGATTAATAATTTTAAAAATATTAATTTACTTATATGATGACATAATTATATAATATTACCATTTATAAGATTACTATATTTTATTTATACATTAATATGTGATGTTACTATTCTATTGGCTGAATTAGTATTCTCAGTGGTCATGTTACAATTCCAAAGGTTAGGTTACTATTCCATCTGGATAGGTTCCTTAATTTCAAGATATAACTCTAATTTCATTCATTTTTCATTTTTAGAGATTATGTTATGTTAATAAAGTGTTTTGATTAGGTATATAATATATTAAATAATTATAATAATGAAATTTACATTGATAGAATTTTTACTTATTTCACTTGGATGGATTCCAAGGGCTTATAAACTCTATTCTTGATGAATCAAAGAACTAATTGATGGATATGAACCTCTCCTGGTAAGAAATATCTTCCCATGTGGTTTCCTCTATCTCAGGTATCTCTTCCTGGATGAAGAGGAATATTTTTTTTTTATCAATATGGGTTTATATTTATTCAATGACAAATACAATCCTTTTTTATGGGATAATGGGATTATGGAAATGGTCAATTAAATAGGACTGTTTAATATCTTAATTTTTTATATATTGATTTTATTTATAATTATAGTAAAGAGATGTTTGTATTAACCTTGATGGGTTAATGGGTTATGTGAATAAATTTTTATTAATGGTTTAATGGTTAATTGCTCATATTATTCCATGTTATTAAAGTGAGGAATTGTAACTATATTGATAAACATTAATGGTATACCATGATTTTATGTGTTGATAAGTGGGGTAATTATGATTAGCCTTGTTAAATTTTATGTGTGTGATATATGTTATTTATTAAGAAATATTCTATGAGATAAGGACTGATTCTCAAAATACATATTTGGTGCTTAGAATTATGTTCTAGGCCAAAATGCATGCATGTGATTATTATTATATGGGATAAGGACCGATTCTCGAAATACCCATGAGGTGTGGGATAGGGATTAATGCACCAAATAACTATAGGGTGTTGGACACAACATTATATGACCATAATATATGTATTTTACTATGGTTCTAAATGACCCTATTATGAAATGAAATTAAATGGAGAATGAAATCCCTTATGCTATAATGAATTTTTATTCTTTGTGTGATATGGTTGACACTCCATTGTGGTCCAAATATTGGTGGTATGGGTATTATCATGAACCCATGTATTTATGTGGTAAAATAAAAAATAATTGAATATGTAAAACTAATTACTTTATTGGATATACATTATTATTTTTACAACATCATACATTGTTATTGACTAGATTTTTCTTTAGACATCATTTGTTGTGTCCAACTATGTTGAGCTCACACCCTACATAGGATTCCTGATCGATATCGGAATAGACATCATGTTTTCTGAACATGATATGGGCAAGATCCATGTCTTAAATGTATGATATGGTATAGAGCTTTGATGATGGATCCATACATGGTGTCTGGAACCACTTGGGATTTTCATTATGATTATTTTGGTTTTGTGTTAGAAAATTGACACTAATTATTAAATGACTTGTCAACTATTCAGTTTTTTATATTTTATATTATTTTGGTTCAACTTTTGGTACTAGTTATTCTAGTTATTTTATTATTCAGCTTTTTGGTTATATAATTGGTTTTCATTTATTAATTTCTTTATTATTCTTCTTTGATAAAGAGGGTATAGTCTCTCAATGATTCATATTTGTCCCTTTTCACTAGTCGGTAGCCTATGGAGTACGATGAGGTGTGATTGAGGTCATGTTACACACCATCTCAGGGAACTTGTGTGTGGAACCCATTTTGGGATGTCACATTATATAATTGAAAATAATTATATATTATTGAATCCAAAAAAGTAATAAAATAGTTCGCAATGAAAAATTAAAAACACTACTCAATGTACATAGGGGTCTGGTAAGATATTTCGTTAATACATTTGTCTTTATAGATGTTTACAACTTTTCAATCATATATAAGTTTTAATAATCCTATAATATCTTTTTTTGAAGAAATAATGTTAACATAATAAAAATAATATGTCAATACTGTATAGACATGCATATGATAAGGATTTTTCGAATATAAATTGTCCAGGTTGATGAATACATCACAAGTCTTTTATCTAGGTAGATGAGCACATCACAGGACCTACATCCTTATAAATAAGTACATCACTTGTACCTTATCTAATTTTTCCATAATTTCCTCATTATATCCAAATATTGGTCCCATTTATCATACTCATCATATGATTGAAAAACTTTTTCTTCGTTAGGACGTAACCGATAACATATTCATATGTATACCCAACCACTCTCTAATTAGATAAACCCCAAGTCATTCATTAAAAAGGTATAAAATTATGAATTATTGAATTATTGATATCATATCAGTCGTAGTTATGGGGATTCAATATGTAACACACAACCCTATTATACTATTTATATATTGGATGACACTCCATTTGATATACCTAGAAGGTCATCTAGTATATAAATATTTTTTTACACCTCATTAGAATATTATATATAGATATAACAAAATATACCCCTATTAACCATAGTATTTCATCACAACCTATAGTATTCCTTGAAAAAAATTGGTTATGGATAAATAAAAAACATACTTTTAGAGGTTTGTAATCATTTCATTTCAGTTAATATTTAATGAGAAATCAAAAAAATATATTAATTATATGTTTCTTTTGTATAAAATGATATATTTTATATTAATAAAATATTTTATGAAAACAAAAAAAATCATATATATATAAGAACTCATCTAACAATACATCATTTTATAGACCACTAGATAAACCATTGTTTTCATCTCTTTTAGAGTTTTATTAGACTTGTTACATATCTATAAAATTTATTCCACATATCAATGTGTCCATATAAAAAATCATTCAATGAGTAACACTTTTTAAGAAATATAGTCTGAGTAATGGTGAGATATGGGAATCATATTACTAATGTCAAACTATTTCATCACAGAATTCAAACTCATTTATTTAACAACATCTTATTTTATGATGTAATAATTTATATTGTAAATATAATACTCTATCTATTTTCATAATCATTATAATTCACTAAAACCTTCTTTAAATATTTTCTAGGAGTCCATTTTTGGTAAATAAATGTTTTTTTTACATCATTTTATATATACCAAATAATCGTAAAATCATTGAGGATATAAAGTTTCTTTTACATAATTATAATAACTAAATGTAAATCATTATATTTTGATTTACTGATATAACCAAAAACAAATTAATATATTAATTTCCATTAAATTTGAATTTATAATATTATAATTTTTTCATTTTTTTTGTATTTTAACTTCTCTTATTAAAAATATACTCTAGATATACTGTCATAAAATATATTCAATTCATAATATTATTCTATGATACTAGAAATGTTTTGTTTATTGAAATTGAACTTATTTAATTTAATTAGAGTATTTAAAAAACTATTTTTATCCATATCTTATATAATGTTCTATGTGTTGAAATATTTATTCAAAAAAGATGATTGTATTCTTTAAAACATGTCACTATAATTATTTCGAAACTTTTTACCGTTTATTTTAATAATTATCATAGATAAACTATTTTATCCAAGTCAAAAAAAATCCTTTATATTTATCTAATTCTAAATTATGTTATTGAGTAGCATGAATTATAATTCATGTGTCTTAATACAATCATATCATATTGTCTATAACAACTGTTTTTTGAAAAATAACATATCTTATAACATAATAGTTATAAGATGAAAACAAACATCAATTCTTCTGATTCCTCTTATCTTGGAAGAATCCTTTTAATTAATCATCATGATCTAAAAACACTTTTATTCCCCACTGGAATAAATTTTTTTGGATATATCAATTTATAATGTGATATTGAAATCTAGTCCATTTAAAATGTTTTTAACATTTGAATGTGGTATCATATATTCTTTAAAAGTTGAAATATTGATTCAATAAAAATGACACTTGACATAGACTCTCTATGAAGTTTTTCATATACATTTCATGTATCCTAGATAAATAAATTCTATGGAAACATTATCCTTCCTCCTTAAAACCATTCCTATGATTTTATAAATTATCCTGTAACTCAAAAAAAATTACATTCCATTTTTCTTTTCTTCTTTTATTTTAAACTTTTACCCACTTATACTATCAATTCAAAACCAAAACTACAAAAAATTAATCCTAGATCATATATTCTTAACACTATTTTAAAATATGGTAAATAATTATTCTCATTTATATTATTGAATCCTTACCAGAAACTATATAGTTAATTCAATATCAAAAACACTCTTCAAATGAGACCGTTAACCTATCTATGACATTTATTTTCACATTCAATTTTTTAATTTGAGTAGACAATAAAATTCATTTAGTTATCTTGTATCTGAAAAAACATTGAAAACTTAATTGAATTCATATATTCTACACATAATCATCTATACCCAAATTTTAAATATTTTTAATTTCCCAATAGTTTGGAATGGATTTTTTAGCACATAAAATAGTTCCTCTTTCCTATAAATAATAATCATTTACATAAACCAGTCTAGGAAGTTTCTTCCTTTAATTTTCTTCCCTTATAAGATTGATCAAAAATTCATGGTTGATAATGATAATGTCCTTTATTAATAAAAAATAATTATCAATTGTGGATCATGATTTATATTCATTAAATAATTATATTTAAAAAATGTGATCCCATTAAAATGATGACCCTTTTTAAAGAAATAAAACCCATTAGGGAGAATGATACGTATTTTACTAAGTAATGAATCAATTTTGGTGATAATATTACCAATAATTTATTTTTGTATTTAATCGTACCTATTATATCATGCATAACTCTTTAAAGGTTGTTTGAAAAAAACCTTTCTAAATCTATCATATAGATAATCTAAACATTATTCCTCTCGAGTCCTTTTAAAGTGTTTTCTAGATAAGAATAACTCAATGAAAATGATAAAAATGACTCAAAAACTATTATGATCACCTCATTACTATATTTTTGTATGAAACATAATCTTTGGGAAACCATTTTTTCAAAACAAACTCATTTGAATGATCGAGGTCTTGAAAAACAATTCCTGGGAAATATTATGGAACAAAATATTTTTAAGTGGATGTAATCTCAAAATCTTATCTCATGTATTCCCTTAAAATGTATTCATCCTTATAATGATTTTTTGGAATTCGTAATCCCTAAACCAAATCAATATGTTCAAACTATATTGATTGATATATTTTACACAACTGGAAACTATTATTACTAACCCAAATTTAAAATCAACATATTAATATATATATATATATATTCAAATGTTTAACTCGAATAAGGTATGTCAAACCTATTTATATAAAGCATTAGAAACATTAAAAATAAAAAATTCCTATAAAATTATTTATTTAGGTAAAATTATTCAGTCAAAAAAATTTTGGATATGGAACAAACCAAAGGATTGGTGATCAGTTCATCCTTAAGTCCCCCAACCCATTGTTCATTAGTCAATATTGTCCTTAATTCCATAATAATTTTAACGCTGAACATGTATAAACTATAATTAGCATTTTATTTAAATATCTTATCACAATTAAAGAAAATTAAAGGTATAAGGAAATATATTCTTGTATTACACCTATAATTTCAATCCTTAAATACATTTATTATAATTTAACAAATTTTATTAAAAAATAAAAAAAAAATTACAAAAAAATCAGAATATTACAATAATATTCATGAATAAATAATTGAATATTGATAAAAAATAATATTTCACGTATTTAGAAATGAGAGATATATTTATGAATAATTCATAAATAAATTATAATCACTTTATTATTTATTCATTGATAAGCATAAAAAATTAAATTTTATCCAATAAGAACATTTCATATTTTCATTTAAATGGATTTAATATGAACTCATTTAGAATATAAAATATGAGATACTCTATATAAACATTTATTATAAAAAATTAAATGTTTTAAATTTTGTATAAACACTTCACATAAATTAAATATCCCTTCATTTTACAAATGAAATAACTGACATAAATATTTTTTTATTTACTTTTAAAATCTAATAACAAATTAATAAAAACACTATAATTTTAATATAAAAGATTTTAACTCTTGAATAATGTTACATGGGTAAAACTATTTTAATGGGTAACACTATATATTTATTCTGAAATTACAAGTGGTTTCAGTTATATGTGCATACTAGAAAAATGACATATCACACCCTGATATCCAGAATTACTTACAGAGACACTTTTGTTTTTTTATTTTTATTTCTCAATTAGTTTATAATGTTAGAGGAATGTTTTTAATTGTTGGTGTGATAAAGAGGTCATCGGCTAGCCGATAGAGGCAACTATCTAGCTTGTGTATGATAGAACAACACATTCATGGTTTTAGGTTTCACTAGAAATACAATAGGTTTCCAAAACCCCCTAGTGGGAGTCTAGGAGGAACAATAATTATTCATCCACAAGTTATTTTGTGTGAAATCACCATCTAGTATATGTGGCCCAGTTTCCGTTTAGTAATGTTGTTTTGTGTGTGATTTAGAATGGGTTATAATGTTATTTTAGCCTTAAAATTTCTGATATCCCCCAATCCAAACTCATATACCCTAATATGGGTTTTCATGGTTTATAGTCTCTTTATGACATTCTTGTCTCCCTTACGCTCATCAATCGTGAATCATTGTTCCAGTTGAAATCTGAACTCCATATTGGGTGAAATATGATTAGGGGGTCTGTTCCAAAAAATCTTATTCTCTTTTTATCCATGAATTAACTATTTATAGAGACTATATCATTGGATTTAATATGGAAATATATATTTAACTTTTATATCATCAGATATAGGTTGTCTAGTATTAGATATCATTCCCACTCATCATTATATAACGAGGAAAAATCATTTTCTCCATTCCGGAGTTGGGTGAATCTTTATTACGATTTATCACTTAGATATTTGTGTGATATTTTATTACTTTTGATATTTAAATTATATTTAATCATTGGGGACAGAGGAAAGGGGTTTTGGAAGGTATTTTTTCACTGAATACATGATTTTTTCACTTTTAGTGTTTCAAAAATTGCATTAAAGATTTATTTTTAATGGAAATGGTTTTCCAACCATTGGAATGGTGTGGTACAATATAGAGTAATTCTTATAAAATATTGGAATGTTTATAAGATGGTTATTACCATTTAATTTTTTTTTATGAAACATGAACATGGTTTATTGAATATAATAATTAAATAGAGCACATTTAATGACCTTGGAGTGTGAGGTAAAACTATATATGGATGAGAAATAAATGAGTAAGATATCACTAGTGTAGGTTCCCTTGATGCCATGGATACTGAGGGGTATCATTTTTTATGTACCAATGTTCTAATACTTTTTGAGTCACATATGATGGTTATTGTCCCTTTGTGTGTATTAGTGGTATTGTTGGGTACACCCTCACATTATGAATTTCACTCTATAAATTATATGATATTTCATTATGGTTATATATATTGGATATGAATATTTGACCGCTGGTTCATGGTATAGATATTAATACATGAAAACTATTTTATTTATCTATCTAAGATTTTGGATACGTGATATGCTATATTACACAATTTATTTGAATATAGTGTTATTTTGAATAGAGATGGATATTTTGAAAATAAAATCAACAAAATATTTTTCTATGGAAAATAATTTATTTTAAGATAGTGTTAGGAAAAACATGAAAAAGGAAACTAATAGATGCACATGGATAGAAAATATATATATATAGTGGTGTCATAATAATATTTATTTTTCACACACTAAATTTTTTTAGGTGTTTATAGAATTGGTTTTTAAAGATATATGTAACGGAAAAATTATTGTGTAGAGGATGACTCTCCTAGATCATGTCTCATTCTTATGGGATGGGATGGTTGTGTCTTATTGTGATGAAGAGATAAAACCATGATTTAATATGGGTTCCATATTTATGTTCATTCTATTGTTTGATTATACATTGATATATTCTTGTTGGATTTTACCTTTGGGTTTGGTTGTTTCAAAATACTATTTACTATTGATATTTTGTTTGATCATTGGATTTTTTATCTAATCATAAGTCTTTTGGAGTGTTTTATCATTCATGTACATCTTTTTCTGATACCAAAGTTCTCATTACTAGCCCATGGTGATCAATAATGTGCTTCAGGCCATGTGGTTGAACAATTTGGTTGACATTATGGGTTGACCTTGGTAGGTCTATTATAAATTGGTATCAGAGCCTCAGGATTCATTAAATCACATGTTCATGCTTGTATGTCACCCTCTTGTGTATGTGGGTCATAGATATACTATTGAAAGGATTGTCAGGACCTTAGAGGTAGTGTTAGAGTGTTCATGTGGGGCTCACATTCCTGAAGAACCAAGATTTACCATATGATTTTTTGGACATTCAATCTTCCTTGTTTCAGGTTGTATCCTCTTTCATTTAGTTCATTAAATTAAATATATGTTAAAGGAATGAAATATATACCGCAGTATTTTTCATCCTCTTATATATCATGGATCCTTCAAGTGAATAATATTGAATTATATTGGGGAATATATAAAGAATGCCCATAGTTGAATCTTCTATTGGACCTATTTTTGGATGAAACTATTATCCATGTGATCTAGTATATGGGCCAATTGCACATGAGCCTCATCATAGTTGGTGGGGTATCCTTAAGTGCAACCAGGAGACCTAGGTTCAAAACCAGCTAGAGGCATATTTCTTGTACTATAGCAGGTACTATAGCAGGCACTGTAGCAGTACTATAGCAGACTATACGCTGTGTGAGTACTATAGCAGAACTGTACACTGTACAAGTACTGTAGTTGGATTGTTCACTGTGTCGGCACTATAGCAAGTACTGTTCAGTATTGTAGTAGGAGGAACTATTCATATTCGGCCACTGGTTTGGGATTGGAGTCCAGAAGGCTTTTGGGCCACCCAAACCTTCGGTTCAATAGGGTTTTGGAAAACCGTTAAGGCCTTCGGGCCACCTTAAGGCATTCGGGCCACATGCAGTTTCCCAAGACAGACTCTACAAAAAAGTAGCAGCACTAAAAGAGGATTCAGAGAAGGTGCACACACCAGAGTAGATCCAAATGGATTTTTCAGAATGAGAGGTTGTGGCTATGCCATTAAGACCATCCTATGCTTTCAAGGGAAGCCTAGACAGATGGCCATGCAAAGGTGGAGAGCTATTATCATGATGATGATGTTGGGGAGGGGCAATTCCTTGTAGATATTCTGGTTGAATTCCCTAAGGCCTTCAGGTCATGTAATCTCCTAAGCCTATAGGCCTTGTAATCTTTGAGCCTACGGTCCGTGTAAGGGTTCTCACTCATCCCTTGAAAGGGTGGTTATCAAAAATCAATAAAAATAAAGGCCTTCAGGTCATTCAGGCTATGGGCCAATTCACCAACATCCAAACATATTGAAATGTGGAGAATTATTCAGAAATCACTAAGTTCCTTTCATTGATATTTCACTGTTAAAATGGTTCACAATATGTAGAAAAATTCATCGATAAGATTTAATTGAATTTATACTTCTAGAAAACTATTAATTATTCTAAGGTTCACTACACCACTAATATTCTTGAATAGATTTGATAGAAGTTATGGAAATTTATTTTTCAATCCATGATTTTTGAGGATCTCACACAGACTCACTTAAAAAAATTGTTCAATCAAAAGATCTATCCTAATAGAATGATGGTAGAAATGGCCTATAAATTAATTAATTTGGAGTGGGGAGATTATTCATTAATGGAGTATGCTACTAGGTTTTCTAATTTGTTAGACAGATCCTATGATATTATTCCAAATGAATATATTTAGGAGAGGAGGTTAAAACTGGGTTTGAGGGTAGATATTTAAACTATGATAACTAATAGGTTTTGATCCCCCTACTTGTTGGTTTTGGGTAAGGAATATGTTATTGAGGATGAAATAGTATATAAGGTATGACTTCTATCAGTATATGGAAAACTAGATGGTAGCAAGAGTTCTCCTTTAGTAATAAAATATAGTGGTATGATCAATGATGAGGAGGTGGAAGGAGTGTTCATTGGAAATCAGGGTGGAGTCTGTTGTTTTATTACTAATGCGTGAATAATGGAAACCTCAGTACTAATTATAAGGCTTCACCTAGGGTATGTCACACATGTGGTAAATCATGTCATATTCATCATTTCTATGATAGGGAAACTCATGTCAGTAGAGTTTGATCCTCCTTTACAAGGGGATATCATTTTAAACCTAACTTTTAAAAAGTTTTGGTTCCACATCCACTATGTAAGTGTGATTCTAATACGGAATGTAAATGTTAAGATGAGGATGAATATTTTTTTTATAGAAGTGTGCACTATAAGATTTTGAGGTAGTACTTACTTCTATGAGAGGTAAAATATTTATTTTATATTTTATTATTATAGGTTTTAATTATACTTGTTCCACTCATTATTTATCTTCTTAAAGCTAATTGATATGTTGGTATTTCATTAAAAAATTATTCCTTTATTGATGACTCTTTCCAATTATTTTGGAACGATGTCAGGGATGGTATTTAAATTCACTGACTCTCTAGTGACGATTTCTAATCAAAAAATCCCTATTTATATTTTTAGTTCATCATCATAATATCATTGATCATATCATTTGAATGTATTGGATTATTATATATAAAATTCTGATCAATTGTTTTCATCATTGGGTATAGTTTCATTCTCTGTATTGAGTAATCATGTCTTAGAGGGTAATTTGGATCCAAGATTAGGAAGATCAGGTATCATTTATCCTAATTCATAGTTGATATCCATATATTTTTCATAGTTTTGTATACTTTTGATCAATTTCTTAGTGGTACTCTTTGATCAGTGAGGAGTTAGTATGCTGACATTTTTCTAGATGATTCCTCCTTTTTACCACCTAATAGGGATGTCTAGTTCTATATAGTCATGCTTCATGTGATGAAACCTATTAATTTACAATAACACCAAATAGAATCCACTGAATTTGAATAATTAAAGGCTTATCTTATGTATCTTGAGGAAAATGGCTCTATTTATATTAGAGTTTTACGTTGGGAATCACCAATTCTCCATGAAAATAATTTTGATGGGAGTCTCCAAATTTGTGTTGATTAATACAAACTCAACTAGATGATAGTGATGAAAAATTATCCATTCCCTATGATTGATGTCCATTTTTGTTATCTTTATGGAGCTCAATGGTTTTCCGAAAATGATCTGAGTTTGAGGTACTATTAGCTAAGTTTCCAAGATAGAGATTGCTAAATATGGTGTTTAGGAGAATGTATTCGAATTATAAGAATATTATTATGTTGTTTATCCTTAATAACAACCTGTTGGTGTTTATTGATTTTATGAATAATGTATTCCATAAATTATTAGATTATTTCATGGTTTTCATTGTGTATGATATCCTTTTTTATTCTAGATCAGAGAAAGTTCAAATTTAGCATCTAAATATCATCCTTAAAATATATAGATAGCATCATCAGTATATAAAGCTATCCAAAGGAAAATAATGATTTCCTGAAGTGATAATTTTATTCCATGTTAATTCCTATAATGGAATATAAGTAGATCTGGAAAATATTAAAGTATTTATGTCTTGGGAACATCCCATAAAATTTTTGAGACCCAAATATTCTAGGGAATCACCAGGTATTAATGGTTCTTTGTCCAAGTCTTATATGGTCAAGTATAATATATAAAAGTGTTGACCTCTAAGGTTGTAATTAATGTTGGAAAGATAATATAAATATATATTTTTAATATCTAGAGATTATATTGATTTTATCTCTAATAATGATTATTCATAATCCAATTATTTGATATATTTTATTACTATGATACCATGGGTATTGTTTTTTGTTATGTTTTAATGTGGGGAGGATAGATAGTATCTTATGGATAATATAAGTTACAATTAAATGGGAATAAATATCAAATTATTAATCTTGTTTTTTGGAATTGATATTTGAACATAGTAAATAGAATCACAACCTTTTTGGGAGATATTTACAATGTATTTTGACCGTCTAATTTTTAAGAATATCTTCACATATTGGGATCTCAAGATGAGAATGAAAAAATGGGTGAATTATTATCAGAACATTTAATTTTATATTTCATACACACCAATAAATGGAACATGTTTTTGGGCTCATTGGGTAAGAAATTACTAACTTATAAAATAAAATAATTTTTGTAAGAGTGGTACTTGATGAGCTAGTTTAATAAAAAAAATTCATCGAGGAGGGAAGAGATGAAGTACAATTATTCCCAAATTATAATCATGTCAAATATTTTGTGGATAATCATATTTGACATAGAAAATTTGAGGATGTGGAGTTTCAATTTTTTAGTAGGAATAATTATGGTGGGGATACTTCGAGTTAGTTGTATGGGTCTCCTTGGGGAGTTTTATACTTTAAGGATAATATGGTTGTTCTGATAGACATGAGGTGGGAATTTTTTGATAATTTGTGTCAATCAAGTCAGTATGTGAACCCTGGTGCTATATGATGTATAATAATATGATATAACAATACTAGTGGTTTTTAATGAGATGGTAGATTGTATTATTTGTGTCCTAGTATCTCACATGATTGAAAAATAAGGCATGAAATCAAATACCCACTAGGTTTCTATAGCCTTTACCCATTCTAGTGTGGAAATTGGATGAAATAGTGATGGAATTTTTGGTTGGGGTGCCTCGAACAACTATTTGAAAGGATGTGATATGGTATATTATTGATTCAATCATAGAATAAATGCATTTTATATATATCATTGAGATAAGAAAGGCATATGATCATATGAAACTATATATGTAGGAGATTGTTAGACTTCCTAGTTTTTTATTAGCTATCATTTCATATATAGGCCCTCTCTTTAAATCCTGATTTTTTAGTGGATTATATATAGATATGGCTTCTCAGTTGAATTTGAACTTGGAATATCATCCAAATAATGATTGTTAGACTTGGGGAGACATCCCAATTATTATAGATATGTTAGGGGTATACATGCTTGACTTTAGTGGATATTGGGAAAAATATAATCCAATAGTGGAATTTTCATATAAATACAATTATCATGATTTGATCTGAATGGTACTATGTGAGGTGAGGAATGAGAGGCCTTGTTGGTCACATATTTGATTAGAATAAGAGAGAGAAGTGTCCTTTTTTGGTCAAAGAATCATTCAAGAGATGATGGATATCATGAAATTGATCCAAAATAGGTTGGAGAAAACTAGAAAAGTTCAAAAATATTATGTCTATCAATATCATTATCCTTTGAACATTTAGGTTAGTGGTAGATTTTTTCATGGTGTTTCATCTTTGTTGGGATATAGATGTAAGGGATGGAGGGTAAGCTATATCATTATTAATTCATCTTGTTGGAGATTTTCAAGTAACATAGAGAGGTGGAATATCAATTTGACTTTCCTTCACAATTCAATTATATTAATAAATTCTTCCATATTTCCCAGCTAAACAAGTATAGGCCAAATTTTTCCCTTCTGACCACATGTAAGAATGTTGATATTGAACCTAAAACCTCATTGGTTGAAATAATATAACATTTAGTTGATCAAAAATATATTTTTATTTCATTATAATAAAATACAATTCAGATAAGTTGGAATGTAGTGGTACAAATAGTCATGATGATTGGGAGTGTTAGTACTTAATAACGTAACTATGACCTTATCTCTTATTGATTTCAGGATAACAAGGATTTTTTGGATATAAATATTTTTTTGGTCTAATTGTCACACCATGATAATCATAATTAGTTATATATCCTCTCATGTTGTTTAATTTTTTTTCAAGAAACTTTTATGTTGGGATGGATTTTTTATCATGTTGATGGCATCCTGAGGCCCGTGTTAACTAGTGGAGGGAACTGACTAGATGATGCAGGATGGAAGAGAATTTTACCAGTTATAGGTGCCTTTGTCCATATAGTGGTGGGACTAGAGGTATAATAATTCATCGCGTACCTGTAATATAGCTAGTGGGATATGACCAGCTTGTCGGAGGACCTCCATACAGCAGATTACACAGTGAGGTGTGTTATTTAGTATAGGATAAAATGTTATTTTATCTGGAAACGATTTCTTAACTTCTTCAAAATAACATATTTGATAAAAATATTGTTTTTGTGTAATAGAGGAACATTGGTGAAATTAATTTATCACTTCCTATACCTAGTGGTGAATCTTTATTCAATTCAGAAGATTAGTTCTATGTTTAGTGAAATATGGTAAGTAGACTATTTCCAAGATATTTTCATCTCTAATTATCTGTGTATTTTCTTTTGTTTGATGATAAATATCTGGATCTAGAATTTATATAGATATTGGACTTATTTTTCCTTAGATATAGGTTATCTATAATATGATATCATTCCCCATCATCATTAGATAACAATCCAACTTTGTTTTAATAATTTTTATGGTATGTGTATCTATCATATGGTATATCCATCAGTATTCTTTGTATTCAAATGATTTTTTCACTTCAGTTTGAATATTAAAATTTTCATTAATCATTTATGGGAATGTAAAGGGGATTATATAAAGGTTTTTATTTCAAAAAAATTCACATAATGGGTTTAAATATATTCCATAAAATGGATCTAGTACAAAAATTAATTTTCAATCATGGGAGTGTTGTGGAATCAATATATAATTTTTCATTACAAAATATGGTCATGAAAATTAAATTTATTTATCCTTATTATGTGTTTTATGAAATCTAAACTAGGTGTATTAAAATTAATGATAATATAAATAACTTTAAAAACCAAGGGTCATGTGGAATACTAATCCAAGATGATCCCTAGTGGAGTACTCTATCCCTTGGGGAGGTTCTCAATGAGCCATTAATACTAGGGGCATACTTTTTGAGGGAATAAAGACCTAATACATTATAGTTAACATTTTTCATCTAGTGTTCCATTGTGTGTCTTGGTGGTTTAGTTTTGTACACCCTTGCACAAGGGATTTCCATTATTGTATTATTTGAGATTCTATTACGAGTAAAAATATTTTATATGCTTAATTTTTCATGTGATAATTTTATTGATAGTGACACTTGAAAAATATTTTATTTATCTATTACTACCATTGGATATGTGATATGTAATGTTTATCTATTTATTTTAATATGGAATTATTTTTAATTTATTGTATCTTTTTTGAAAGAAAACTAAATGACTACTGAAATAATTTTTTTTTAAGATTTTTTAAAATATGTTTTAAAAAATAATTGATGGATGCACATGGATAGAGACAGTGTATATTCTAGGTGTTATTCTATATATCTGAGTGATAAAACCCTACTTTTTTCTTTTGGGTATATATATCCTTGGTTTTATAGAATATATGAAAATGGAATAGTGTTATGTGGAGGATTACACTCCTAAATAAAGTTTTATTTCTAGTGGTTTTGGATGGTGGTGAATTATGGTCATGAGTATATGGATCCATGGGCTACTTTGGGATCCATTTTTATGTTTTTTGTGGTTTCTTTTTTATACCTTGATATCCCATTTCTATATTTTACTATTAGGTTTTTTAATATTTATATATGATATATTATGGATTTTTTTGATACCCTAATTATTTTTATCTTATCATATATCTGTAGGATTCTGAAATCATTCTCATGTTTCATTGTATGTTATCATTATGCTTATTTCCAGACCTATAATGTTGATAATTCTATTTGGGCCTTATGGTGGACTTGTTAGATTTGAATTATGGGTTTATCAAAGTTGTATTATTACATTTTCATTTTCAGATGTCATTTTAGTGTATATTCTAATTTTTATTGAAATAATTTTAGACAACTAAAAACATTTTGGAATTAACATTTTTAATGATTAAATTTATTTTTAAGTTAATTCATTTCATCAAGACAATATTTTTCTAGGATACACCCAATGCCTGGTAGATTTATTGAGATAGTGGTGAATCAGTGTACAATATTTCATTTTTATATTTTAAGAATTTCTAGGAAATAAAATTCCTTCAATCATTAGAGTGAGATTTCTCCCTACTTAACTCACTCAATCCAATTAAACAAATAAACCAACGACACTCAATATACAAGGTTAATTACTCAAAATTAGTGGTTAATCCTTTGAAAAATCTTGAATCACCTAATACCATATGACCTACTATAATCATTATGGTGGATACAAATGAGTATGGTATTTCTTTGACTCATAATACAAGAATAATCAAAAATACTATTTATTAAAAATTCTCCTGAAAATTTACATTGTTGTTTTGTAAATTGATGATGTAGGTATTATAATTATTCCTCTAATTATTGTATTGCAATAATATTTTTGAGATAATAGAATTATTCATAATATAGAATAGGTTTGAATTTATGGTATCTAATCACAACAAATGGGACTAATGATTACACAAAAACTACCATTTATTCTTTCTCTTATTATTCCTCTACTGACACTATAAAAAGTACACTATTTTTCATAACATCACTACCCATAGATCATATTTCATTAAAAACACTCTCTATATATATCTTGGATAATACTATTGATTATTTTATTCAATCCCATATTCTTTATACAAGATCCTTGATTAATTTAATCTGGCATGACAACATCATTTCTCTTAAATTTTATATATTAATTTAAATTTAAAATTTTAATGTGCATCATTTTTCACTATATTTACCTTCTTATAACCTTATGTTAATTATTATTTAGTTTTTTTCAATATGTATTCTTCATCACATAATTTATTTATTCACCATGATGTAAAAAATAATTTCTAGTAACTAAACCTCTTATTCCATTATGGAATGACAATATTTTTCACGACAAACCCCATTTTTTCTTCTTATCTAGGTTTTCATATCACAACGTGTAATAACGAAATGTGGTGTTATATAATTAATCACATTAAAATCAAATAAATAATAATGATGAAAACCTTTATTTATGATGTGACTCTACCCCAGGAACCTCTCATTATTCCATTCCACAATGTGAGATTTTCAAAACATAGTTATTATCTTATACATCATAGATATAACTCTATCCATTATACATCCATCGCTTGAATCATAGAGTAACTACCATATTTATATGACAACCCTTAATATCTTGTCTCTTAATTCAATAATTATGATTATAATATTTAAATCATCGAATATTTTCTTAAGCATCATCATAATTAAAATCTATATAAATCTACACACTTTGATATAGCTATATCCATTAATGTGATACACAGATATTATACCATATATCTATATTTTTTTGGAAATAAGTCTTCTATAACTATTGGAAATATCTAATTTTATTTATTTTCAAAACTATTATATTTCATCATGATAAACCTTTTGTATGAATAAAAGTTTTTTCAACTATACAACATTTCAATACAATCTCATCAAGATAAACCTTGTGTATCCTTATAATGACCCTTATGTATTAAATGTATTTTCGAAAAATTTCCAATCTTATTATGGTAAAACTTACTTATATATTAAATCTACAATTACATATTTAAATCTAATAAAGATTTCAAAAAAAATTCACAACTAAAAAACAAAATCAAATAACTCCAAACTTATCCAAACTGTCTCCAAACACCTTCAAACACTCTATAAAAATTGAATGAATTTCACCTCAAATTAAACATAATGTGACACCATATTATGAACATGATTGGTGGTTAGATAATAAAAAACAACATAAGAACTGCATCCACTTCTTCTCCAATTCTACATAACACATTAAATTCAAAAATGATAAGCGATTCTTGTTCAACATAAAATCTCAATACCATCATCATTAATGGGAAAAACAATAACACTAAAAATATCTTGGTCTCAAAAGTTTTTTCCACGTTGAAGTGGTTTTTTTAGTCTGATTCTTTTTACCAAGGACCATGAAATAATAAAAAAACATTTTGAAATTTTTTATTTTTTAATCTCTACAAGAACCTTGGTATAGTATAAAACGTTTTACACCTCATGGTGGATGGGACTAAAAATGTGGTATAGAGGTCAAAATTTTTAGATATAAAAAACAATTCTCTATTATTTTTATTTTTATCTTTATAACATTATAATCGTTTTAGGTAGATTATGGAAGAGCCTTATAAGAGTAAAAAATGAGAAGCCTATTTTAGATTTGGATATGTCATCATACATAGAAGATTAATTTTTTAAAAAAATCCATCATATAAAATAATAAATCTAAACGTTATCGATGTGGATCTATAAGTTTCCCTTGGGTGTGTGAAGTCGAATTTGTATTTTTTGTCAATTGTATTTTTTTATCAGGTAATATTAAATGTAATTATTAAAAAGGAATTTATTAGGTGATTGAGTGAGTATCCACTCAATATAATTGGATTCTATTTTTAAAGGACTAATTATATATTTTTTATTTAATAAATTATTATTCCCATATAGTAAATTTTTAACATGTTGTAAGATATTTACCCACATGTACGGTATTTCAGTCTATATTTACATAATTTCTATGAAGTGAAGGTGAAATTTCCTTAATACCATTTGATATTTATCATAACATATTAATTTCAATGTGATGTATGAATTTGAGATTAAATGTATATCTTTTAGGCAAAATATTACTCAACTTATATGAATATTTCCATGTGAGACTTCAATTTTATTCCTCTTCTTGAGCATTTGACTTCCAAAAATGGCTTTTGAACACTATGTGTGACTCTATTGACAACATATGATATTTAAATAAATTCATAAAACTTTGAGGCCTTAAATATAAATTTCATCCAATATAAAACTTAGATGTTTTATGAATTTTAAATTCATCATAATTAAACACTCAGAGGGTCAATCACATGACTTTATACTTCAAAAATTTTAGATATTTTTGTTTTTTGAAAAATATTTTTCCATATTTAATATCTAAATATAAAAATAGATATTAAAAAATGTAATAGTTATTCTAAAATCTTATAAAATTCATATTCTATTTATATTCAAGATTCATTACTGAGTTTGGTGAATACTAAAAGGATGAGATTCATGATAAAAGAAAAATAAAATTTATGTGTTTTCCAGAATAATGAATATATTTTTTATAGGAATCATGGGATCTTATTTAACATTTAAATTATTAGAAATTAATTTTGATCCAAGATGAATGAGACAATTATAGATATCTACGAATGAGAAAAATAAGATCAATCTATGATGTAGGGTTGTGACTTTACACAATCTAAAAATAAGTGGACCTCTAAATTTCAGTAAACCTAGAAATGTAAAAGTAGATCATAATATGTTAGTGGAGATCATTTGATGATAATATTACACAAAATAATTTTTTATTAAATCATGATAAGGGAGAATTAGGGTGATGACTTTCATCGTGAAGACTGGAGATCCAAGATGAGGTTTTGTTGGTTTTAGGGAATACACTAAATATGTAAATGGGAAGAGAAAATCCACTAGTTATGATTCTATATTTTTATATTTTTATTAAGTTATTTTATTTGTGACTAGTGTGGAAATTATTTTAAGGAATAATAACCAATTTATATAAGAGAAAAAAATGACAAACTATTAATCTGAGAAAAAATGTTGAATAATAAATATGTCTAATATAGTCATTTCACTAATATAGCCTATTTGAAAATGTGGAAAATGATATATGAGAACATGGAAAGTGTGGTTTTGATTTTTCACCATGCTTACATGAAATCCCTTAATGTATTTTTTTTTATTTAAATTTATTAAGATCCCACAAAAAGGGAGAACAGATGCCTATAATGATTTTTTCAATAAAAAAATGACAGAGTATGTAGTGTTAAACACTAGTGTGTATTATCTATGTTGGTCGAGAGAGGAAAATAACACTTGATAAAGACTAATAATATGAATAATATGATTCATTTTGAATCAAAAATAAAAAAATGTGTTGTTCTGTCACTTAATAGAAACAAGCTAATTGGTTTAAAAGAAAAATAATAAAAAAATATGAGGATTATAATAAGGTATTCCTATATAAAAGCAATATATTTTGATGTATTTCATGAAATAATAAAAAATAAAAAGTGGTACATCTTCATCGATGTATATAATTTATCATGAAAAATCCCACGATTTACATGTTGTTAATTTCTAGGAAAGATTCAAAATCTTTTCCATTTATTTTAAATCATCTAGTTTTATTTTTTAGGTTATATTCTCCATAATGTTTGTAAGGAATGATTTGGTAAGGTCAGAAAAAGTGTTTTGAAAATATTGGGATATTTTTAATAGATAAGAGGATGTAAAGATTCATGATCCAACCTTGAATATATTCAGGTATATGAGTAAACTCTATGTTAAGAAAAAATATCAGTTTTTTGGACTAGAGACTTCCTTTGATTGTATTTATTTTTAAAATTAAAATGAAGAAAGGTATCTTATAAAAAACGTTTTTGGGATGATAGCTTGAAAAAGATATGTGGGTGAATAAATTTTTTTACTTTCTAATATGATAAACCCACACTTATATAATATGATTTGATTTTGTTTTAGGGTAATCACCATCCAAACACCAGTTATATTAATGAAAATTTCTTAGTGGGGATAATGTGACTTGTAATTATGAAGCATAGAATTGAGTTAGATTACCAGGGAGAGGCTAAACTCTATAGAAACACATGTGCATAAATTTACTTTCAACATGTATTTCATATAAGTGTATAATATGTGGAATAATAAATCATCCAATATTATTTACTAACATCAAAGGTTCATGTTTAAAGTGGTTAAAAATTTTATGAGAAGATTTTGTATTTGGGAAAATAATTTGACAATGCCTGTTATTCCCTTACCTCTATGGATTGTATTCACCAATACATTCAAACACTAAAATGGTATCAGATCATATGTTCCCTAAAATTTAATTTACTATTTTATTTCAACTAAAATTAGATCATATAGTTTAATCATTGATTGGATTTCCATTTTCCTACCTAGATATTTTTACTTTATTTTTATAGTGTTGATTTGAAGAGTTATTAGAATTGATTCAAACTAAATAATTGAATTTCATTATTATTTAGGAATAATTGATGTGTCATACAATAATATTAAAAATTTTAAGATAGAAGGGGATAAATAGTTTATAAATTTTGAAAGAGGAATATGGAATCACCACTATCTGAAAATGGTCGGTGTGGTAAAAGTTTCTATGAATATACTAAGGATCATTCTTCTAGTAAATCAAGTAGCTCAAGTCATGAAGATGGTGGATTCAATAAAGCACTATGTGATTTTTATTCTAATGTTAAGGACTACTTGAATAAATTCTAAGTTGATGATATTCCTTATATATTTTTGTAATGTTTCACCCTTGGTTTATTATCATAGAGTTGTTTCAAAAACTGAGGGGTCACTATAGAACTTTATGGGTGCCTCAAATAAAACCCCATATCTATACGGATGTTTAGTTTTATGAAAAAAAATTATATTTTTACTTTTGTGGATGGGTCCATTTTTCAACTAACTTTGTGGTCTGATTTTACATGGGATGTAACCCCTTAAAATATCCATTTATGACTTGGAATGAATTACTCTAGTGGGTTCATAGGTCTTTCATTGGTCTTGGTGGTTTAGGTATTAGATTATAGGTTTTTTGAGTGGCATGTAGTGGTTTATAATTAAAACGTATTAATTTATAACCATACACCCCACCCATATAGCCTGAAATGTATAATCACATGGTTTTTATGATCATGTGATAGGTGTTGGGAAACCACATCAATGTGTACAGAAACATATAGAGTTATGTCACATAGTTGGCATATAATTTTTGAAATTCCTTTTTAAATCCATATGTAATTACATGTCTTATATAATGAAAAAATAATTATTGGAAAATTATTTATCAAATCATAGAACCAAATTTTTTGCCTCATTAAAAATATATAAAATTAAAGTTTCCCCATTAAAATACCTACCCATTATACCAATTTTTTAGGCTCATTGTTATCCAAAAAAACCTCCATCGTGGTCCCCCTTCTCCCTCACCACCTCCACCATCGATATCCTTGGATTCTTTTTTATTTCAGGTTTTCTTCAGGTGTGTTAGAAAGATCATGGTGATTCTAACACTCCACCAACATCCATTTTTTTGTTCTCTTTCTACACAAATTTCTACCACCATTTATTAGGTTTATAACCATTGTTCAAGTACATTGTAATTTTTATTTTTATATCTCATTTATACTATAATTTAAGTATTATAATCAATTATTGGAACTCTAATTTACAATGGTATGAGATGTTATGCATTTCCAATGAGGTTTCTTACTTGTATTCCTTGTTTTCATGTGTGCTCACACTAAAATATCAAACTCTTGGCCCAGAAAAATTAAATTAAATTTTAAAAATATCTTATTGATGTCTTAGAAACACCATTAGACTTATAAAACCATGTTTTATTGTCTGTTATTTCATTGTAACCTTAGATGTAGTGGTTTTAGATGTTCCTTATGTATGAATAATTGAATTTAGTGGTCTAGAGATATCCTTGGAAATGTGATAATTTTTTTCAGGTTTGGGTATTCAAGGATGATCCATAAAAATATGTTTTTATCTTCTCAATGGGACTAATGGATTTTGGAACTGAATTAAATGGTCAATTTGGATTATTGTGTTATAATTATTTTAACAAAAAATGAACTAAGGTGGTGGATTTTGCCTTCAAATGATTAATTAGTTATAATTAAATTTTAGGTGTTGGATTGTTTGATATTGTAAATATTGTAGATGAATGTTTAATTATCATGGTATGTCCCTCAAAATCTCTATTAAAATATTGGATGTGGAATTATTTCTAGAGATTCCATGGAATCCTTAACACGTTAATTGATGTGGAACCCCATGGATTATCTATATATTATACTAGGGGATTAATTTGAATTCCAAGAGTGGGGATCTCTTGGGATTCAATGAATTACAATGATATTGAATGTCTCCAGTAAACCCCTGGATTATTCATAGATTAATTAACATGAATTTTGATATGGTGGATCCCACTTGGATTCAGTTAATGACTACATTTTTAAAATTCCACTGATTAAAGTCCTGGATTCCTCAATTTATCCCTTATTAAATGTTTCATGATGATCATTCCTTATATGGATTGATTAGTATTGGTATGGAATTCTTCATGTGTGATTCTATATTATAGATGATCTATGCTTTTAAATTTCATGGGAGGTCCCTTTAGTTCTAACAAGACAAATGTTTCTTATGGGTATTTCTAGTAGTGATTTCCTATCTCAAGCATATGGATTCCTATTTGGAAATTTAATTATGGTTTCAACATAAATTCACCTTATAACTGATATGATATATTTTTCATTCATTAAGATAAGTCATATCAGTTATGTATAAATAAGGTAGTGTTGGAAAAGGTTATCCTCTTAATACCTGAGTCCAGACAGAGTTCTGGATTTTTCTATAACATACTATTTTTATTGTCTCTTTTATTTATTTCACACCATTATGATTTATGATCACAAACTATATTTTACATTAAAAACCATTGGTTGTGGAATATTGAGTTATACTCACACCATTATTGGGGAAACATGAAATATGGGTAAATGAGAAGATAATCCTAGGTCACAGGTTGCATGTTAAGGGAATAACCCATTGATGATTCTTGATGATTTTATGGCTATATTGGAGCTCAGGAGCTTGGATCTGAGATTTATTCAAATAATTCTTATGATGATGATACTGTTAGTATTTTATAATTTACTAAATTTGTAGAAAATTTTACATGAATTGTTTATTATTTTTTTCTTCTTATATGTATGGATAATTATTTGAGTATTTCATGGGATGTGAATATTTTATTTTAGATGAATTATATTTATCTATATGTGATGACTCTCTTATGGTTTTTTTTTGATTTAGTGATTTTAATTATGTATTTCATGTCGGTAAAGAGTTTATAGTCTCCCCACTGTACAACCGTTATACCCTCACTACTATTTAGAAGCCTTTGGAATATGATAATGCATGATTGAGGCCATGTGGAATACCAAAACTGGGAAACTATTCAGTTTAATATGGGTTGGGGTGTTACAAAATGGTATGAGAGGTGTTTTTATTTTTCATACTATTTTGGAATGGTATACATGAGACTATGATTTTGTTGGAGCATTACATTGAGATTGTTCTTCGGTGTTTCATCCATTTAAAAATGTGAAAATACATGTTTCTAGGGGTGGGAATTGTTGTTATTTATTTATAATTTTATGGTTAACTAATTTCCACATTTTGTGGTTCACTAGGGTGTTATGTTATTATTTCATGGTATTTTCACTATTTCTTTCTATTGGAAGAGGTTTTGTTCATTCATGCATCATGTTAGGTGGGTAATATTTATATGTGATTCATATGATTTATATGATTGATAGATTCTTGGTTGTTATATATGCACTTTTTATTTACATTCTATGGATTATGATTTTCAATAATTTATATCTTTAAAAATATTTGAATAATTTATAGTTTTTATTTCATAAATTTTGGTAATTATGTATATAGTGTTTTTCACTTATAAGTGTGATATTTTACTTGGTAAAATCCTATATTAACCCATTGTAAATTTTATGTTGATTTAAATGGGTTATTATAGTGTTTTATTTCGTTAAGTAGGGTGTCAACATGAATCTTATAAAAAATCCACAAAAACTTTTGAATATATTTCTATCTATCCAGACTCAGTTTGTGAAATATAAATATATAAGGATTGGTTAATGAATGTAATTTTGATAAAAAATTGTGTTTTTAATTAATAAATCTATGAAAATGAATTATTTTAGATTATTTTTTTAGTTAATATTGTGTCTGTTGAATGCAGTGACAATCACAATATAAATAGTTTTTTCCTCTATAACATGTGAGTGATCCTTTATATAATCGTATCATAGAAATGAACTTTGGAAGTTTATGTGAGAAATATTTTTGATAAGTAATTAAATGTATTTTTTGGAAATATTAACTAGATTAGTTAAATGGTGTTTTTGTTTATATAAACTTTTTTTAAGTTGCCTAAATTTTTTTCCCTTTTTTAATGTAAATGGAATATTATTTAACGAAACACATGAAATTAAGAAATTTAACCCTTGAAAATGATGAGACAATGTGAATCATTATGTTTGGGGTTTATAGGTCAATGTGGTACATAGTTCTTGATTATTTCAAATTCTATAACTTTGTTTAATCATTGTATCCCCTCTTTAAATGTAGGTTAATCTAGAGATAAATCCTAGGTTTAGAAAACAATATGGTACGTGTGTTTCGTTATGATTGTGTGGGATCCTTTGGGTCTGATAGTGATTTTTCCCTATTAGGAATTATGTGATCTTGATTTTTTTATGGGATTATTCTTGAGATCTCTATATTGGTAATTATAGTTTTGTGGCTTAGTACGTGGACCTTTTGGCCCTTTGATGTGACCCAGGTTTTTAGAGACTCGTCACTTAACAGCCTATGAGGGTCACCTATGAGGGGTTTTAACTCATTGTAATGTTTTATTGGATTCCTAAATCATGGTTATAAGGATATTATTTTCTAATTCATTCATAGGATTTAATAATAAGATTCTATTTTAGTTCTATGTATGCCTTGGGTTTTGTGAGTAACAGATCATAGTGTTTTAAAACCCTTAATATTAATTCTTGTTGTGAAAAGTTTGGTCATCTAGATTCCAAGCCAGATTATCTTTTTTGTTTTTTTAGTCATTTATGGTCATATATTAGAGGGTCAAACATTGTTGAAGTTTGATAAGATGTGTTAGTTTATAACCAAATCATGATAAGTGCTTTAAATCTCATAATGTATGCATGGGATTCCTTGAGAATTCCTTAATAATGACGTTGGAAGGGTTTTGGATAAGTTATTTGGGTATCCCAATATTTTTGGTTTATGAAACCCTATTATTTATTGATCATGGTTAATAGTCTAGATACAATAGTGAAATCAATGTGATTCTTAGACCTATGGCTTTTCTATGCACTTTAGAGTATGGTGTGGGCAGTTAGACACTCAATATTGGAAAGATACCCGTGTGAAAGGTGGTATTAGGTTAAGTTATGGCTTCACCCCATTGTTTTTTTTCTTTTTTTAGAGGTTCCTTGGTGAAAAAATTATCACTCTCCCCCACCCAAGTGGAGAATACTTATACTATTTGGATGTTCAGTTCTCTGTTGGGTGAAATATGATATGTATATCTGTTACAACCAGTTTTATTTTATTATTACCCATTTGTTTTATTTTAGTTGAGACTAAATATCTTGGTCTATCTTGTACATGGAGATTTTTTTTATTTGGATCTAGCTTCCCAATGATCTGATCATGTTTACCCCATTCATTGGATAAAATGGAAATAATTTTTTCTTCATTTTTAATGTACATGTCTCTATCATATGGTAAATCCATTGGTGATCATTGTACTCTTATTATTCTTTACTTTGGTTTTGAATATGGAAATAGAAATTAATATTAAAGGTAAGGGAATGTGGTTTTTAAAATAAATATTCACTCAAAACTCTATTTTATACACATTATATGTATGAAAATATGTCTCAAAGATGGTTTTGGAATGAAAATAGTTTTTCAAGCATGGTAGTAGTGTGGAATCAATATAAAAATGTTTTTACAAAATATCGACATAGAAATGAAATTAATTATTCCTTTTATACTGTTTTATAAAACATGAAATTGGTTTCTTGAATTTAATGATTATATAAACAACAATTATATGCCTTGTGGTATGGAGGGAAACTAAACGTAGATGATTCCCGGTGAAATAAGTTATATTATGGGAGGTTCCCTTGACAACATAGACGGTATAGGGTATCCATTATAGGGGATTATGGTTCACATACAATATGATTCACATAAGGAAGTTATTTTTCTTTTTGATGTCTTATTGTTTGTGTTTTATACACCATCAAATCAAGGATTTCCATATTTAGCTTCTTTCAGATTGAATTATGGGTATTTATATTGGATATTATTAATTTTTAACATGATAATGGTATATATATTGATAATTGAAAACTATTTTATTTCTCTTTTTATGAAATTGGATATGATATATTTCATATTTCTCTTTTTATTTGAATATAGAGCGATATGGAAGGGAATGCAATTCTAAAAACACCAAATTATGACTTTTATATGTAAAAATATTAATTTTTAAGGATTTTAGGAAATTTTTATTAAACATTGACTAATGGATTCTTGTGAATAATGACTATATAGATTCTTGGTTGTATCTTACTCTTATTTACTAATCAAAACCAACATTTTTATTTAGTCATTTGTATTATTGGTTTATAAGATATAGGTAAAGGTAATAGATTCATTTAAATTAAGAATCTCCAAAATCATGTTTCATTTCCTAAGGGTTAGGGTAGTGGTGACTTATGGTCACAAGGAGATGAATTCATGTGTTTCATTGGATTCCATGTTTACGTTCTTTATATTGTTTTTTTATAACCTGATATCCTATGTTTTTATTTTACCATTGGGTTTGGTTATTTTTTCATATAATGTGTTATAGATATCTATAGCGATACTTTTATTTCTTTTAACTTATTATATGCATGATGAAGTGTGAATTTATTCTCTTGTTTCACTGTATTATATTCAAGTTCCTTTCACCAGCCTATTGGGATTGGGAATGATCTTTAATCCTTATAGTGGTAAAATTCGGCATACACTATGGGTTGACCCAATTTGGTATGATATATGGTCAGTTTCAAATGGATTTTTTATGTTTATACAATTTTGTCTGCAAATAATTTAAGACAACTATTTTTTTTGGGCATTACCACTTTTTGTGTCATTGGTTTTTTAGGTCAATTCATTTCACCTTGAAAAACACATTTGTGATGGTTTTGGAGATGTTAGGTTCAATGATATAGGGAAGAATCATTGGAAAATAGACCATTTTTATCTTCTAGGATTTCTTTTGAAATAAAAATATATCACTTGTTAATGTGAGTGATATTAATACATAAAAATCACACAATAATTAAAAACAATAATAAAGGACACTTGATGAAAAATATTCACTACTCTAAATGAGTAGGTAATAAATAGTGTGATCTAGAATGACATGATACCATAAAATAACCTAGAATAAATATGTTGGATACATATGAGTAGGGAATTTCCATTACCCATAATTCACGAATAAGCAATAATACTTTCTCATGAAACATTTTCTAAAAAGCTGCATTGTTTTCATATACTCTAATGAGGTAGAAATTATCCTTGTTCTTCTTAATAATTTTCCTTCAATAATATTATATTAATACTAAACTTCTTCAATATATAAAATAGTTGTGAATTACTTCTACCATTTAATAATAAATGGCAATAATTATTACACAAAACCTATTGTGTATTCTTTCACTTATTATTCTCGTAATTACACTACATAAATAACTCTACATTTTAAAACTTCACTACACATAGACCTTATTCCTTTACATGAACTCTATATATCTTGAATTATACTCTTTATTATTTTATTCAATCCATTTTTTTATATAATATCCTTATTCAATTTCTTCTTGTGTGATAACAACATTTACCTTCATGTTTGAATTTTAATTTCATTTTAATTTTCAAACCATATATTTCCTATCCCTAAATTCAAATTATTCGAAATTATATTAATTATTATTTTGTTTTTTGGAATATTTCATAGATGTCATAGAATTTATTCATTCACCATGAAATGAAAAATTAGTTTTAATAACTAATTCATTAATATCATAATACTTTGTTCAATCATAATAATTTTCATGGAACAACTAAGTTCTTCTTCTTCTCCATGTACAAATTTTGTGACCTGATCCGATGAAATGGGGAATGATATAATTAATCACCTTAAAATATAAAATATAATAATAATAAAATTCATTTATCAGAACATTGAATTATCTATTGAACATATCTTTATTCAACACAATGATGTGAGATTCTCCACACATGGTGACAATATATTAAATCATAAAGACATATAAAATCATTATTAATCGATGGATTTTATCATAAAGTGGAAATAATATTCATGTCATAACCCCTCAACTATGATTTTTTACATCATAAATATTCATTATTATATTTAATCCATATAATATTAGCTTTAGAATCACCATATTTAAAATAGACTAAAATCTTCAGACATCAATCTTCCCATGTCCCATAGTGTGATATATGGATATTATACCTTTCAACTATCTTATCTTATGGATATAAATCCTCTATAACTCCCTGGTAAGTTCTATAAGTCTCAAATATGGGATAATTCTGGCATACTTATGTTTCATAAAAATAAGCATTTTGTATTGAGAGATGGTTGGGGGACTTGACTAAATTCTAATATATTATTCTTAGGATGACCCATACATATCCTCTTAATGAACCATATATATTCATGATATTTTCAAAATTTTAGTTGTTTTCTTTGGGTTACCCATATGTATTGTCAAAAAGACTGTTACTTATTCTAGGTTTTTCAAATATTCTAGTCTTTCTGCTCAAAACCACTCTTACGTATATAAGTAAGAGTATCTCTTTAATCAATTTTCTAGAATTTATCTCATAATTTTTGTTACATATTAGTGGGTCTTAGAGGATTTTTCCTTTTTTTATTTTTTTTCTAATTAATAAAGTTAATCTTACATATAGATTAAATCTACTCATGTTTATTAAGTAATAATCCCCATTTTAGAAAAAAATATTTCTCAACTCTAAAACACTATTAAATTAATCATAAAATCTAAGAACAACTTTCACACACCATAAAACACTCCAAAAACCTGGAATAAACATCACCTTAACTTAAACATAATGTAACACTTGATTTCCAATATGATTTATCTGGGGATAGAATAAAGAATCATAATAACCACATCCTCTTTTTAATATCCAATTCATCTTCCTAAGAAATATACCAAAATTCTAGGGGATTCTTCTTCAATATAAAATATCCACCCATATTAATTTAAGAGATAAAAAATATCCTTATAAAATATTGTTCTAAATATTTTTTTCCACCTTGGAGAATTCATTTTAGTGTTATGTCTTCAATAAGGGCTGTGGAATAATCAAGAACATTTTGAATGTAGTTTTGGTTTTTTAGTTTCAACAATAATATTAGTCTAGAATAAAGAAATTTAAATCATGGTGGAAGTAAAAACATACAAATTTTCTGTATACCATAGTATAGAGTGTTTAAAAACTAAACTTTTTTCACAATTTTTAAAATTACATTATAATAGTCATTTCAGGTGGATGATAGCGCAGTCTTGGGAATATATGCAAGGAAAAAAACCAATTTTATCTTTAGATACGTCATTTTAGTTAGAAAGATCATTTGTTTCCTTTTTATATATTATTTAATATATTTTAACTAATCTTCACAAAGATAGATCATAAATATCCTATTGGATTTTTGAATTTTATGTTTAATTTTTTCTCAATAATCGTTTTTTCTAGTACCTGTCAATGTAATTATGTAATGTGATGCCTTATTTTATGGAATAAGTATCCAACCAAAGTAAATGGATTATATATTATATGGAAAATGGATATATCATATGAATAAAACATTATTAATCACATGTAATACATTTCCAACAACCCATAATATATTCCTCTTTATTTATCATATTTGAGTAAACATGTATGTATTTTCTATGACTCATGTAAAAATTTTGACGAGGCCATTAAATATTTCCCAAAATGTATAAATTATTAAGAAACATATGACATTAAGAGTAGATTTTTGAATTTTAGGGAAAATATGACTCCATAATTATGACTTCATACATCTTATACATCAGTTGTACGGATTTTATGGAGCATATTAATTCAAAATATGACTTATTAATGTCGTGTATGACTATATTAAAAACATATGAATTGGAATTAGTTTTATAAAACATTAAGATAGAGGATCTTAATTTGATCCAATGTATGGCATTGATGCCTTGTGGATATAAAATTTATATGAATTAGATGCTGAAATAGTGGGGAAAATCATTCATACATCAATTTTTTTGAGATTTTTTTTCTTAGAAAAATAAAGTTCTTGATTTGATATCATATTATTGAAATAGATATTTAACAATATATTATTTTTCCCATCATGTTATGAACATCATGATTATATTTATATCCATGATTCATAATTGATTTTTGTTGAATACCAATAGGATGAGCTTCATGATAAAAGAAGATAAACATCATGTGTATTCAATAATAATGAATATTTTATTGATTTGAAGAATGGGACGTTCTTCCATGTTTAAATAATTAAAAAATAATTTTGACCCAAGATGAATTTTTGAGTTTATGATTTTCATGAATGAGATAAGGGAGATCAATCTGGGGTAGAACAATAAGAGTTTACTCAATTTGGAAATAAGTGGACTTACAAATTTCTCTTAAAAAAGAAAATTCAATTAATATTATAAGATTCTCATATTGATATTTTAGTGATAATATATCAGAAAATAAATTTGCAGTCAAGCATGATATTAAAGAATAATTTTTTATGAATTCTTGGGTGATCACTAAAGACTCAATATGAATATTTTTTCCTTTTATATATTTCACTCAGTTCTCAAATGGGAAGAGCCATTCAACAGGTGATACTATTGTATTTTGATAAATATGTGAAGATATTTTATTTTTATGAGGTGTAGAGAGTATTTTTGACGAAGAAGAACCTGGGCCTACTAAAGAAAAATGAATAAAAATTTATTTTGAAAAAAATAAAACAAACTAAAATAAGTGTAATGTTTTCATTTCACTAAATGAATCCATTAAAATTTTGATAAAGAAGATATGAGATCATAGTAAGTGTTTTTTTCATTTTCACTTTGCTTATAGGATATCACCGAAAGTATTTATATTTCTGGAAATTGAATAAGACCCCACATAAATGGGATGATGGATGCCTATAAATATATGTATCCAAAAAATTATAGAATATATAATTTCAAATGTGGGTGAGTTTAAAAATTGTTTTTTTATAGAATAAAATAACTCTTGAGGATGATAATGAAATAGAATTAGTAATTTCATGTTTTTTCAAGGAAGAAAATCATGTTTTGATCCACAAATTAATTGAAACTGGTAATTGTGTTTAGAAGAATAATAAAAAGAATTAAATAAGATTAGTAATCTGATTAATACAAGATATGTAAAACCAATATTTATCAAAGTAGTTTTATAAATAATTATTGATAAAAATGATAAAGATAATCAAGGACCTCTATATGTGAGAAAAAAATACCAGATGTTTTATTTCATCATTTTTAGGAAAAAATTCAATTGATTATCTTTTTTTTGTAAATAATAATGTATTTTTTGGGGGGGCTATATTCTTATTAAAGTCCTCAAAAAATATGTTATGAAATCTGAAATATGGGTTTTGAAGAAAATGGGATGTTATGAAGAGTTATTTATAGGATGATTTCTATTTTATGGCCTTGAAGATATACTAGTAGTTGAAAAATATCTATGTTGAGAACAAACTGATCGATTTGTGGCTGTATAGACATCCCTAGATTTTATTTTTTGATCAACTACAATAGAGGAAACTATATAAGAAAAGAAGATGTTGGGATGATAACATGAATAAGTGATGAGGGTGGAAACATTTTTTTACCTATATAAAATGGTAATCCCATATGTTTTTATGATTAAATTATGTTTTAGGATAACAAATGGCCAAGATCCAATTATTTTTATGAAATAGTTTTTGTATAGAAAATGTGACTTGGAATTCTGAAGAATATAAATAGGTAATATTTTACAATAGATGCATAACCATGTAGAAACACTAGTACTGAACATTACATTCATCACTAGATTTCATATAAGTGTTTGATAGGTTAAAGAAAAAAATCCATAAGAGTGTTACCTAGAATCAAATGTTCAAGGCCAATGGGGTTTAAAATTTTAAAAGAATATTTGGTATTTTGGAAATGTATTTGATAAAACCTAATTCTTATATTACCTCAAAGGATTGTATTCATTATTCTATTAGAACTCTCAATTGGTATAATTTCCTAGGTTAACTTTGATTTGAAATATTATTATATTTCAAAAAAATAAAAGCATAATGTTTTATCTTATATTGGATTTAATTTTTTCATACAAGAGTATTTTTACAAAATTTCATGATTTTGGGATTTGAAGAGTTCTTAAAAGTACCTAAATTGGAAAATATTAAATTCTATTCATATTAGATAAACATTTAAGTGTCAAACTGTACTATACAAAATAGGAAAAAGTATGTTTTTTTAAGGGTAAAAGGATCTTTTATTAATAAAAGAATGGGGAAGAGAAAGACAGGATTACATGAGTCTGAAGTAGGGGATTTTACAGACATCCCTAGCATAGATGGGGATGGGATCAGAGGGGAGGTCATCCATCCAAAGAAGATCGTGGATAACACTAATATTTTCAAGTGTGTCAGCAATACGGTTGGATTCCCAATAAATGTGTGTGGTGATGAAGTTGAGGCCAACCATAGAGTTCAAGGAATCTGACCATCGGGAAGTGAGAGGCCAAGCGTGCTGACTAGTGCCTTTCCAAATTTCTTGGATGATTGTCATGGAATCACTCTCAATATATATATTATTACAATTATGAATTCTAAACAAAGATATGGCATGTATAATTCTCATCATCTCAACTTCAAGAGAAGTAGAGAGGCCACATGATCAATAGAAACATCCAAGAACCCGGTCCATGTGATTTCTGAAAATAGCTCCATAACCTGCTGGTCCCGGATTGCCTTTGGAAGCGCCATCCACATTTATTTTTATCCAAACTGGAGGAGGGGGTCCAAAAAACGTCAACGGTATAATGGGGATGAGTATAATTCCCCTTAACCCCGACACGCCTGAGAATTTCAAAGTCTCTGACCGAAGAACATTAAGAGTGTTTTTGGATTGAAGTCGCATCTTGAATGGCTATTAAAATTTTTGTTTTACCTACATTTATTTTAAAGGAATTAGTACGAAAAATAAAATCTTTTCTTCCATACCAGATGACATGAAGAAGTTCTGCAACAGCTGTGAGCCAAAGGTTTTTGATTTGCTTAGAGGTAGTCCACTCTGTGCATCTTTGAATCTGCATGTTAATGCTGTCAAAAGAAATCCACCTACACTCAAACATGTCAAGAATATAGTGCCAAAGGGCAGAAACAGTATCACATGAGAGAAAAAGATGGTTAATATCTTCCCTATGCTGATTCCACATACGACATTTTGAATAGAGGGAAATATTGTATTTTTGAAAACAATTATCGGTGGGTATTTTATGATGAGCATTGCGCCAGATAAGAGGAAATCTAGAAGGATTGATCCATGATTTATTAAAGTTTGCAACCCAGGTGTGGTGGCTATCAACATTATAGAAATAGTGTTTATAAAAAGATTTGGAGTTCAGTACCCCATTATGAGTAGGTTCCCAAAGAATTCAATCCTTAGTGGAAGTATAGTGGTAATTGTCTCAATTTGGGTTATATTCTCGGGAAGCAAAATGTTTGAAGAAGTATTGATAGATTCAATGGTATCTTGGAGATTCGGAGGGTCATAGTTATTTTATAACAAAGAGATCAAGGGAGTACTAGTCCAATTATCAAGCCAAATTTTTATTTTAGATTCCTTTCTGGCCATCCATCCAGAATTGGTCATGATGGAGATGAAAGAGCTTTTGATGGAGGGCCATATAGATGATTTTAGAGAAAAAGAGTAATTGCTTTTGAGTTTTTCCAGGAAACAATCCCTTAGGAAATCCATAGAGGTAGAGGTATTATGAATGATGTTCCAATTAAGTCTGTCTTGAAGAGCCTCATTGAATTTAGCTATGTTCTTGATGCCAATCCCCCCTTTGTCAACCGGTTTGCAACAAGTGGTCTAAGGGATGGTCACAATCATTCTCTCTGAAATGTTCCCAGTCCAAACAATGTTTTTAATAGCAGTATTAATGCGATTTAAAAGAATTTTAGGCCATTTATAAACCATCATAGAGTATAAAAGATTCGAAAAAATCGTAGATTTGACCAAACAGATCCTTCCAGCCATAGAAAGGGTCTTACCTTTCCAGGATGATAGGTGACGAAGGGTATTATCCACAATGTGGGAGAAATGATTGGCCATAGGCCTACCCCAGAAAAGAGGCACTTCTAGGTGCGTAAAGGGAAAAGAGCCTTATTTGATTCTTAGAATATTATAAATGTAAGTTTTCTTATCCATGGGGAACACTACTAAAAAAGATAGAGGATTTATTCCAGTTAATGTGCTGGCCAGAAATTTATTGGTAGTGTAAAAGAATATCTTTGAGATTAATAATGTTCCTTTTGTCACCCTATGTAAAAAGGATAATTTCATCTGTATAAAGGAGATGTGTGGGAGAATATAAATTCCTAGAGGCTACAATGGGTTTAAGGGATATTTTATTAGCCTCTAGGGATATGAAACTACTCAAATAGTATTTTGCAATGGAAAAAAGAATCCCAGAGAGTGGGTCCCCTTCCCTGACACCTTTGATGCACTTAAAGTAACCTCTAGGAGAACCATTTAAAAGAATGGAAATGTGAACTGAGTTGAATAAAACCATTATTCGATTTATAAAAATATTATTAAAGACAAAGTGTGAAATAAATTTTTATATAAAGTTCCAATAAATGTTATCAAAGGCTTTTGTGATATCCAGCTTAATATCTACATTTCCACCTCTACGTTTTTTATTAAGAAGATTTTTGATTTCAGAGGCAATGAAAATGCAGTCTTGTATAGATCTTCTTTTTATGAAACCAAATTGATTCCAGGAGATTATTTTATTACAGATCGAGTTCATTCTGTTAGAAATTAGTTTTGTGATGATTTTAAATAGAGAGTTGATGAGAGCAATAGGTCGGAAGTTTTGAATCTCATCAGCATTTTAAAATTTGGGAATCAGCACGAGGAATTGAGAATTTAGACCGTGAGGAAGAATTTCTTTGGAGAAGAATGTTTTGACCAAATAGAAAAAGTCTTTCTGCAAGATAACCCAATGTTGTTGATAGAAGCCATTATTAAAACCGTCGGGTCCATGAGCACTAAATGTGTTAAGGCTGAAAATTGTGTCTTTAATTTCATGGTCAAAGGCTATGCTGTTAAGCATAAAGTTGTCTTCCTCAGTAACAAGATTGTGGATGATATCAGGTCTTAAATATTTATCAATATTATCACCATTGAAGATATACTAGAAGTGAGATATAAGGAAGTTGGCTATATCTTCCTCATTTTCCATAATTTTATTTCTCTTTCTATGGAAGGCTAGGGGTCTATAGGATTTTCTGATCCTATGAAGTGCATTTTATAATTTTGTGTTTCTATCCCCATCATTGAGCCTATTAGCTTTAAAAATTTTTTTCTTAAGGTTATCTTTCAGATTGAGTAACGATATGAGCTTAAATGAGATGTTGATTTCATGTTGTGAGTTTTGATCAAGACTTGAAGAAGTGTTTTCAATTTGAAATTGATTCAATTAAGCTTCCAGAAGATTGATGTTGTCATCTATTTCCGAATATTTGGTTTTTCACCAGCTTTTGAGGGTTTGTTTTAAAATTTTAAGCTTCATCAGGCAAAAAAGTGAGTAAGTTTGGCCCAATATCTTTTCCCAAGTGTTCTGAATAACTTTAATGAAATCGGGATTAGAGGACCAAGTGTTGTTATATTTGGAAGGGGCCCTTGTGATTCTCTTATGGAAAGATAAGGAGAGGATAATGGGGTGATGATCGGAAGAAATTCTCGCTAAAGTAATACTAGAAAAGTTATCCCATTTGTCAAGGGCATGTGAGTTGGAGAGGGCTCTGTCAATTTTTCTAGCAAAACTTCTGTTGTAATGTTTTCTATACCATGTAAATTTAAAACCTAAAATATTAACCACTGTAATGTTGTTCTAATCAATACAAGCCTTAAATTCCTGAGTGGGAATAGAGGTAGGGGTAGGTCCAAGTTTTTCACTGGATGATAAGATAACATTGAAGTCACATGTGATAAACCACGGATGTCAAATATTGTCATTGAGTTGTGAGATATCCATCCAAAGTTCTCTCCTTGCTTGATAGATGTTACTAGCATAGAAAAAAAGTATAAGAAACCTATGTGTTATCAATGATAAAATTGCATGTAATAGCTTGACTAGAATAAGAATGTAACGTAACATTCTATAAGGAGAAATGAGAAAGGAGACATAGAGATTCAGTATGTGTGCCATTATTATAGGCTCCAAGTAAAGAGTACCCATAAGGAATTTGATGTGATCAAGAATTAAAGTTGATTTTGGGTTCAGTAATGGCGATAATTTTAGGAGAGTGTGTGCTGATAAATTGTTTAATAACATTTAGAGTGTCAAGGTTGGCAATTCCTTGACAATTCCATAATAATATATTCACTTACACTTTTCTTTGGTGGCGTTGTCCCCTCTCTTTTTGGAGGTTGAGGTCATAGACCTAGTAGCCATTCCAGATGGATGGCCTTTTTGAGAAATTTCATGCATGGTATGTGCAGAAGGTTGCATGGGCAGTGTAGGGGTAGGAACATTAGGAGTTAAATCCTGGGTTTGAGAAGGCAGATTGATAGAAAGGGGAGCTTGTTTACAAACATATCCCTTTTTTCCGGAAGGTTCATCATTCTATTTTTTTTGTAACAGAAGTTGATGGTAAGGTGTTATTAACAATACAAATAGGTCCCTTTATGTAGGAAGCTTCAAAAGACTATTTCTGTGTCTGATAATCAGTTGGGTGGGCAGAAATGGTGTTGGATGAATCTGTTTGTGTAAATACGTCATTGCTTCCCATCTTTCCAAATGTTTCCTGGATGGGAGTAGCAGATGTCATCATCTTTTTCTTTAATTTAGCTTTCTTTATATAGGTTTGTAGGGTACTAGGCTTATCATCATTCTGGCTACTAGTATTGGGACATGGGGATGACATTAAGGCTGCTTTGTAATTAGGTTCTGCCACTGTTTGTTTGAAACAAATTTCAGTATGTGATTGTATATCAGGGGCCTTGTCTTTGCCATGTGTGTGAGTGAGATTGTTATCAATTCTCATACCATCATAAGTGGCAGATGTAATGGGTCTTACAGACATTGAAGGACTTGTATTTGTAGGGACGGTAGAGGTGTTGTCAAATGCTGAATTTCTAGGGTCAGTGTCATCTAGTGGAAATTGTTAATGAGGAATGATAAATCACCAAAAGTATATGTTTGATATATTAGTAATCGTTATCATGAATCTACTAAAGATCATTATTCTAGATAACCAAGTCTCCCAAGTTTTGATGGTGATGGTTTTAATGAATTACTATGTGTTTTATATTATAATGTTAATGAATACTTTAATAAATTCCCAAATGATGTTTTAATTTATATATTTTTTGTAACATCACACCCTCAATCTATGACCACTGAGTGATGACTAAAATGGATGGGTTACTACATAAATTTTTTAGGCCTCTTGTAAAACCCCACATCCATATAGTTGTTTGGTTTTGTGTAAAAGTGTGATATTTTTAATTTTGTGGAGGGTTTATTTTAATGATGCATTATGGGATCAATTTATTGGTGTTGAAGCCCCTAAAAAAGATTCATTTTAGACTTGGAATGAAGTGATTTAGGGGTTTTGAAAGTCTCAGGAAATGAATGGGGGTTTGTGGATCATATTTTAGGTTTTTAGAGTTGTGTCAAAGGGTGAAATGTTAGATTACTATTAGGGGTAACCATGCACTCCAACCATATAGCATAAAATTCATAAGTGCATAGTTTTAAAATCATTATACATGTCTCTAGAAACCATGTAAATATATATAGAAATATTTGGATGCATGTCACATGGTAGGCAGGTGGTTTCTGAAACAATGCACCGAGAATGACATCTCTTAGATGCTGAGGAAATAATCGTTGACGCATGGTTTATCAAACCACATATCCAAACTATTTGCCACATTAAAAAGTTATAAAATTAAATTTTTTCCTTGATATCCTCATCCCATTTTATCCAATTATGGGATCCTTCTTTTCTATTAACCCCACAACCATTCACTCCTTTCTCGCATCCCTTCTCTACAATAGATCTCCTCTTATTCATGTCATTTCATTTTTCATCTAGTGTGGCGGAAATATCTTATTGATTCTAACACCCTTCTAACCCCTTTTTTCTCTTTCTATAGAAATCTACTCCACAAATTTTGTTGATTATTCTTTATTTTCATGGATTTTTTTAGTTTCATTGAATATCTCATTTCTATTCGAATAAAATCCTCAAACTTGATGGGTGTAACTCTTATAGCCTTTGGTATGTGGTCTCAGAATTTTCCATTAAAGTTTTACCCTTATACTGCATGTTAGAATGTGTAGTCACATAGAATTATTGAATGCCAAAAAAGAAAATTTAGGTAAATTATTTTTTCATCAAATTGATGACTGTGAAACCCACTTGGACTAGGAAATTTATTTTATATTTGGTTATCTTTTTTTGGATCCATTAATATAGCGGGTTTGGATATGCCTTAGGTTTTTAATAATTGAATAGGGTGGTTTAGGAATACCCATGGTAATGTGGTGAATTTATTTTTTGGTGTGGGTAGCCTACGTTGATCCTAAGAAACAAGTAGTTATCTTGGATAGGTATATTTTAAATAGACTACTAAATTTATTTAAACAGTGGGTTTGGATTATAGTGTTAAAATTATTTCAATATGAAAAAGTGGTCGATGTTGGCTTCAAATTTTTAATTATTTATGATTAAAATGGATGTGATACCATATTTGATATTGTTAAAGTTTTGTTTGAAAATTGGATTTCCTTTGGAATCCCCTTGGACTTCCTATGAGAAGGGTGGTTCTATAATTCCTTTACGAGATTCGTGGAATTCTTTATTAGAATTATTTTCAAAAAAACACCATGGATGATCCATAGACTCACCTTTAAGATTCATGTGAATGATGATACTATGGACCTCCTTGCATTCAATGAATTACATAGTTATGGAATTCCTTTAGAGAACTAATGGATATTCCCATGTTTCATTATCTAGAAATTCATGGGGTGGCTCCATCATGGACTCAGGTAATTTTTACAATTATAAAATTACATGAATTAATGACATTGATTAATAAGGGTTTCACTTGTTCATTTTTTGGTGATGATATCCCAATATTTGGCATGATTAGTGTTAATGTGGAATACCTCAGGTGTGACTTAGGATTTTAATCGAGCCAAGATTTTGAATTTAAAGGGAGGTCTCTTGAGTTCAGACCTCAAAGATGTCTCTCTATTCTATTACTGTGATGGAATACCCATGTGAGCCACATGGATTTCACTTTGGCCACTTAATTATGTTTTCCTCATAGATTCACTTTATAATCAAGTTGAGACATGTTTCTTACTTTGTGGTTATAGATATCGATGATGGCTAAATCATGTAGTGTCACTATGGATTTTCCTCTTCAGACTTGAGGCCTGATAGGGTTCCAGTTATTTATAAAACATTGTATTATTATAGTTTCCTTAACTTATCTTAAACTATTATGATTTATGTTCACATACTATATTTTTTAATAGAAACCATTAGTGTTAGCTTACAAATTTATATTCACACCTTGTTTTAGTTTCCATTAAACAAGGGTACTAGAGAGTATACTTCTTGGTCGTAGGTTAGAGGTTAAAGGAATATTCCAAGGTTTATTCTTGATGTTTTTTTGTATAGGTTAGAACATTAGACCTATGATCTAATATTTAGCTGAGATATCACTGATTGTTTTCTTTTATTAGTCATTTTTAACTTGTTTAATTTTTTCTAGTTATAAATAACCAATTTATTATGTTTTTATGCCATTATGTATGGAGAATCATTTTTCTATTTCAAGGTATTTGATTTTTTGTTTTATCTATTTTATATTTATCTATATTTTATGAATTATATTTGATTTTTTATTTAATTAATTAATTTACATTATGTTTTTACACTAGTAAATAGGGTATAGTCTCCCCATTGTACCTCATATAGGCTCAAACTTCTAGTCTGTAGTCTATAGAATATAGTCAGGTTTTGTTCAGTCCCTTTGGCACATTGACACAGGACTCTGGTGCAATAGAATCTAGGTCACGGTGTAAAAAATGGTATATTATATGTTTTAATTTGTTATAACTTTTTGGAATAACAGACAAGAAACTATGATATTGTTGTATCTTGGTATTGAGCATGTTCATGGGTAATAAATCTATATTAATGGGAAAAATTCTAGTTTCAAGGGGTGGGAATTATGGTTTTTACTTTATCCTATTATTTTGGACATATTTCTACCTTGAGTAGTCCACTTGGGTTTGGTGTTATTGGTTTATGATATTTTTTACTCTAAGATAGTATGGAAAGAGGGTGTGTGAATTCATGAATCTTGTTAGGAAAATATGATTTACATGTAATTCTTATGTTGTATGTGATTGAGAGTTTCATGGTAGTTACATGTGTAATTTTTATTTTCCTTTTATACATTTGTACTTCTAGTGATGAGTATCTTCCAAGATATTTTAATAATTTATATTGGTTTTTTATTTAAAGTGACATCATCCATTTATATGGGTTATATCAAACATAAATATGGAATTATACTTGAAAAACTCCTAGATTAAACCTTTTTAATCCATAGTTATATATAAAGGGATTAATAAAAAAATTTATTTGTTAGAATAGGGTCCTAAAAACCTACATATGAAGTGTTAACTCCATAATTCTAAATGGAATTACATCTAACCAAACCTAGTTTGTGATATATAAATAAATAACTAATGATTAATGATTTTTACTTTTATAAAAAATTGTATGTTTTTAATTATAATTCATTGACAATGAAGGCATGAATATTATTACTATTTAGTTTATATGGTGTTAACTAAAAGGGGTTCCAATAAAAACATTAATATTTTTTTATTCTATAAATTTTGAATTACCATTCATATCATGTCATTAGGGAAATGAAAATTGGAATTTTATTAGAACCTAATATATCAATAAAGACATAAATGTATTTGATGGATATATGACATAGATCAAGAGAAATAATATTTTTAGTTAAACATGACTTTATTCAGCAATATATTAGGTTTTTTCTTTCTTAGAATCTAAATGTAATTTTATTTAACCAAGTATATACATTTTTGAATGATAACCCTATAAAATTATGAGAAATAGTAAATAATCTAGGATGGGGTTTTGTAGGGCTCACTGGTTGACTGGTCTTGAAGAGTGCCCATTTTATGAAATTTTATTATGGTATTAAACCAAGGTTATGGTAAATTTGGTCAAGGGAGAGATATTGGGTTGGGATACCTTTACTCTTTGTGGGTTTTTGTATTCTTATATGGGATCCTTAGTGTTCATTGTTTACATTTTTCCTTTTAGGCATTCTGTAAAATGGATTCTTGAATGGATTATTACTTGAGAGATCCAGATTGGTTTTCTATATTTCTTTGTCTATATGAGTGGACCTATTTTCATATAGATGGGACCCTATTTCTCTGTTAATAAATTCATAACTCTTAATGATGGTGACCAATGAAGTGGGTTTACATGTTCTTGTGTTTGATTGGATGCATGAAGCTTTGAAAGAATCCACAACTTTTGAAATAGATCCATAGGCAGTGATAATGAGTTTGTGATTTTGGATCTTGTATACCTTGGGTTTTGTGTGAAATAGTTCTTAGTGTTCTATCACCCTTAGTATTAAGTCATGTTTTTAATAGAGGGATCATTTGAATTCCAAGCTAATTAATATTTTTGGGAAGTTTCGATGGTATAGTCGATGATGGACCTAGATGGGAGTGTCTAGGATGGGTCAACTGTGGTGATATTCTCTAGTTGAAATATAAAGCATAAGAACTACTTGAAATATCATAATTTAAGCATTAGATTCCTTGAGAATTCCTTAAGGAAACCATGGTAAGGGTTTTAGTTAAGGATTGTGTGTTTCATGAGATTGTGGATTTAAGAAACTTTAGATGTTAGTTCTTATGGTGTATATATGGAAGGTGAGGGTGGAATCATTGTGATTTATAGACCTATATATTTTCTATGCACTTTGGTATTCATTTTGGGTGTTTAGATACTCTACACTAGAATTATTATCTGATGATGGGTGGTATTGCGGTGGGTTATGGCTTGGTTAGATGTTTAACCCCGCATATGAGTGGGTCTTGGAAAGTATGCCTCTAGGGATTTTCATTCCTAGTCAGAGTTGTTTATCAGCTAAGCATGTGATCCCTATGATTCATAAATAATTTATATAGTAAGCACATGTTAAGGGGTGGCATGAAACTGAGGTGATGTGACTGAATTACTTGGAATAATGCTCCAATTTTTTTTCTTGTAGCCAGAGTGGTATGTGTTCAATATGATCATGGTTAGATGTGCGTCAGGTTGTGGAAAATAGGTCATTTACATGTCCATGGTGAATAATTAGGTTCTTATATGAACTATAGTGGAGAAATGGTGGTAGAATCATGATGATCATGAGTTCATGACTACATGGGAGAGAATCATGAAACTGTAGTGGTTTTGATTATAAGACACCTCATGGAGTGAGCTGATTGGGATTTGGCATATGATTTTTGTCATATATTCCAGGACATTGATGTGAGTATCACTCAAAATAATGGGCATACATTTATATGTTTTATCATGTTGATTTTACTTTTGAGTTAGATATATGTAAATTAATGTGGTGAGGGAGTGCACCACAACCAATTTTGGGGTGAAACTTTCATCCTGAATGAGGTTTTAGTGGATAATTTGGAAAATGTTCTTCTAATCTAGAAACATGTAGGGGTGGATATATCATGTATTTTTCTCAATTTGAGTGGCATGGATACATCTTATAGTAGTGTTTGGTCAATATTTGGAATTGGACATGTAAATCATAGGCTTTTTTCCATGGGTGACTATATGGACACTCCTATGTGAGGGTAGTAAAATTTATTTCGGGATGTTTGGCCATATGTTAAGGTGTCATTGGTGAGGTGGAACTAGTAATTGGGCTGTTGTATCTGAATGTTTTTTATTACCTGGGAATTAAAATAATAAATTCCAATGTGATATTGAGTTAGTTTTAACATTTACTTCATCTTGAGATATTCTGGATGTGATAAGAATGTAAATTCAATGGTTGGGGTATCAATGTTCATGGTAGAGCATTAATACAAGATTACATTGTTGGTTATTAAACTATGGATATTTTATAAATATTGGGTTTGACTAAAGTTCTCATGTCTTGGGCACTCATTCGATTACTCTGGAGGGAAAGGAATCAGGATTTGTGGATTTTGTGGTGAATCGATAGGTGTAGCCATGATTTTAGAACCATAATCAAATGAAGGTCAAGTTATTTTTTTCATTAGTAAATTGACATGGTGGGTTGGAAAACAATTTTTTTCTGACCCTAATAATAATGGAGGTGGGATTTTTCAGTCCTCTATATGATCGGTAATGAGGATTTTTATGAGAGTCTGACTAGTTCTCTTTTTAAGAGTTTGGTGTTTCTTAGTTGGAGAATGGTTTGGAACATGTGTAGACCAAACAAGACTGAGTGCCCAAGGGTGGTTTGTCATATCAAGGGAATACATTGGGTAATACATATATATGTTAAGGCAAATTTAATCAAGGTTGAGTTAGTGCCATAACTAGGTAACACGAGTGAGGACCAAGAAACCTAGTATTGGAAAACGGTGGCTTCAAATTAGGTTTTTGATCATCAATTAGTAATAGAAATTCCCTATAGTGGTAATCACACTCTAGAATGATTGAGGGAGTGGTTCCCATTTTGAGTGGTTTTAAAGAAATTCAAGAATGATATGTTCAGAAACCAAGTATGAGAGCGATTTATTTTTGGGATAATTTTGAAGTGATAGAATTGGTTGTTGTTTTTGGTCTATTTTAGGGGTTTGATTTGATGACTCATTGTTTTTTGGTGATGGACAAGTTTTAATACCAAATTTCAGAATCAGATGGTGAGTTGTTTGGATAACTGAGTTAGTAAAATATTTATGTTTCATGTTAGCATGCTGATGTATGTTTTTAGGTGAAGCCTAATTATTTAGATAATCTCATAATGGGAAATATGATTTAGGGATGCAGTTTCAAGAGAGATTAATATATTATAGACTAGAAAAATAAACTAGTGGGGTGTGATATTGTTGAATCAAGAGTATTACATCATCATTTGCAGGGAATTGTTTATAGTTTTAGTTCTTGATCAGCATCATGGAGCATGGGATGATGGGATTTTATGTGTTATAGTTAGTGGAAGTGGTTTTGGTGTAACCATATCTGATTCAATAGATGTGTTTCAATTATCGTTCGAGTCTTTGTGTTGCTCATGTGTGAATTTTAGGTATAATCTATCATATGGTGGTGAGATTCTAAAACCCTTCTCTTGTATATGTTTTCATTTTTGGGGAAATGGTTGAATTATCCATTTGGTAGAGGGTGGGCTTTTATACAGGATTCAGTGTTGATTTCTAAGTGTTGAAAAGTCTGAAAATCTCTATTATGGACTTGGAACAAATTTCTCTAGGGAGATCAATGTTATCAAGAGTGTCCATAGGGTTCGAGGCTAAGAGTTATATTTTTGGATTTATATAATGGGACACATAGTTAGTTCATTATTAATACTAAATGTGCACCCAAACCATGCTCCACAATATTTATAGGTGCATATTTTATAAAACCATATGAAAGGCCCCAAGAAACCAGGTGAATGACTACAGAAAACTATAATGGAATTTCAAAATTGTTGGTACATGGTATTTGAAATTGTGAACTATAACCATGAGGAATGAAATATATTATATAGTGAGTTAATATATATTTCTACCTGAATTTTAAAATTGTGTGACCAACCCATGCACCTCTTTAAAAATTCATAAAATTACATTTTCTTTCTTCTATCCCTCAAACCATTTTACCCAATTTGTTTCTTCTTCATGGCCAAATGCCCCTTAATTATATTCCCCATTGTCCATCTCCTTATACCAAATGTATCTCCTCTTATTCTTAGTCATTTAATTTGTTATTTTGTCTATTGGTAATATATTAGTGAGTTTAACACTCCTATAGCCTTTTTGATCTTCTCTTATCATCTGTATTTATTCTAACATTTATGTGGATGATGGTTTATCTTTTAGATTTTTTTTATATTTTTTATATCTCTAATTTATGATCATTTAAAATTCTAATACTTTATTAGTGTAATAATTCTATCCTAAAGTGGGTTATCATATTCCTTTTCCTTAAATATTTACCCTTTTATTTCCTTTTTTCTTGTGTATTCCCACTGTCTTATCAGAATCTTGATTTGAAAATTTAATTTAATTTTTTTGTTATGTTATTAATGACATGGAAACCCCCTTAGACTAAGAAAAACATATTTTATTGGGTAACCATTTTTTGGAACCTTTAAAGTGCTGTTTTAGTTTCTCTTTTATTTTGGTAAATTTAATTGGGGGGTTTAGGAATAAACATGTCAATGTGATGAATTTATTTTGGGGAGTGGGTTTCATAGGTTGATCTTTATGAATGGGTAGTTTTAAAAGAAATAGTACATTTAAATGTATTTGTTAATTGAATTAAAATGGTAAATTTCCTTTAACATGTTAAAATTGTTTATTCATAAAATTAACTAAAGTGGTATTTTTATTATGAAATGTTTAACTTTTTATGTATTAAATTGAAGTGATGGACTTTTTTGATAAAATTTTAAATGTGTAAGAGAGTTAGAAATCCCTGGGTAGTCCCATTGATTCCTAAGGAAATGGTTTGGTGTGGAATGCTTTGGAGAGATTCCTCGAATTCCTTTGGACATGTATTGGAGAGGAACGCCATTGATAAGACATGAATTATACTAGAATAGTTATTTAAATTCCCTGAGTAAATACCATCTTGGATTTACGGATGTCTAGTTCAATGAAATTACTTGAGGGAACGAGTGTAATATAATTTTGTTCTTTACATTGAATGTCATAGGGTAGCTCCCAAATGGAATCAAGTAATGTTTTCATTTATCCAATGTCATTGATTAATGTTTATAATTATTTAGGGAGACCCTTATTTAATTTCACAAGATGAGATCCGTAGATTATGATTGATTATTATTGGTATATAATGTCGCATGTGTGATTATAGATTATAATCGAGTCGTATATCTAAATGTCGAGGTTAGTATCTTGAGATTAGTTCTGATTTTTGTTTCTCATAGGTATTTATAGGATGTAATTCCAATATAATCCACATGAATTCTTGTTAGGCCACTTAATTTTTTTTCATCTGCATATTCCTTGGAACTGATTTGAGACATATTTCATTAATTAGGATCTGAGATACTAGATATTGTCAAACTAGGTAGTGTTAGTCTAGATTTTCTTATGGAGACCTATGGGATGATAGGTTTCTATTTATTTGTATGACTTATTAATATTATTATTTTATTTATTTATTGAACACTATTTTGGTTTAAACTCAATAATAGTGTTTTTCATTAGACACTATTGGTTGTGGCCTACTGAGTTATACTCAAACCCTGTTTGTTCCTCTATGGAACTAGGGTACACAGGCAGATGATCCATTGTCACATGATATAGGTAAAAGGAATTGAATAAGGATGATGCTTTATGATTTTATGGATAGGATGGTTCTTTAGAAATGGGAACTAGTCCTGATCTCAGGACTTTCAGGGTTGTGAAATTTATTTTTTATTTTTTATTTTATTTAATTTTATGTTCAATATACATGAAATGTTTTTTATGATTGTATTCCTATATGTATGGATAATAATTATTGTATTGAATGGGATGCAATTTTGTGTTTTAGATGTAATATATTTTTCTAGATGTAATGAATTTTCATTGATGAAATTTATGATTTAGTGATTTTCATAATATTTTTCACTTTGGTAAATTGATTCCTTTTTTGCTAAAGGGACCACCAATAAACCCGAATTCTTAGTTTTCATCCTCTATTATTTGGGGAGGTATGCTAGAGGCCACATGGAACATCTGAACTGGGCATCAATTTAGTGGATTCTAGATTATGGTGTTACACAACCAAATATTCAAGAGGATTATAAATAGAAGCACGGGTCTATGTTCTTACAATGTGGAGACTATACTGATTATTGAGTTGATGTTTGTACATTCTATTTTTTCTATCAATAGTTTTTTAAAAATAATTATAAAAAATATTTTACAAATATAACACCAATAAATTATAAAATAAAAACATTCTATTCGATATTGTATGTGAAAAAAACCTACATTACAAGAGAATTTAACACCCCATGACATTAAAATATATTAATTTTAGAATAATTTTAATTTATTCGGTAGCTTATAATAAATGAAACTATTATTATCTTCTATATCTTGAGTTTCATGCAAGACATTGTTTTATAGAACAATAATTTACTATTAATAATATTATTTAATGTGAAATTTATTGCATGTAAATTGGAATGGAATGTATGAATATGATTAAATAACTTTTAAAAATATACTTTTTACATAGAATTATTTTTTATCTATATATTATAAATAAAAATGATAACCATTTAAAATAAAAAAGAAATGTTTTCGTGAAAACTCTAATTTTCAAAAAATGGTTTAGTCATGATTTCCCAAAAAAAATTAAAAATAACTTCTGAAAACATTTAGTAAATTTTCATAAAAAAGATATAAAAATTTTAAAATCATAAAATAAGAATTTTTTATGGTGACTTTTTGTTACTTTTATAAGAAGATTCATCTTTTTATGAATAGTTAAAAATACTTGATTTTAATAGGAAATGCATTTTCATCTAAATATTTTATGATTTAAATTATATCTTTAATTGGTCTAAAACTAGATATATTTCAATTATACATATATTAATCAAATTTAATTCATTTAATTCTTTTTAATATTGAATTTAGATATTCAAATATTGAATATTTTTTACATTTTTACATAAAAACCTTCTTTCTCCACACATATGAAGGGTTATTTTTTAATTAATATTTTCCTATTAAATGAATTTAATTTGAGAAAATTAATTCCAAACATGGAAAAAGAATATTTATAATTTTTAACATTTTGAACATAATTTTTTGAAAAAAATTAGTAGTTATTGTTGTAAAAAATTAATTATCACATTTAATGTAAAAATGAGTTTATCGGGGATAAAAATTAAATAGATAAGTGTATAACTGAATTATAAACATGTAAGAAAACTATTTAATATACATATTTCAACCATTAAAACTATATTGTTTGATAATTAAAAAAAATTTCTCATTTTTTCATATGAAAATCGTGGGAGCACTCAATTAGTTTTCAAAATACCATGTCTCTCCTCTCCCCCACTTATAAAACGTCAACACATGTCCTCTCCACATCACACCTTAAAACCACATAGGATTGGAAAATAACTACCCAAATAAAATACAAAATTCCATTACCTCATTCTATATCCTTATTTCGATCATAAATCTATCCTTTCATTTTTTTAGTGAAAACTTATGGATGGTACCCGAAGAAGAGGTAATGTTCTTCATCAAACACCTTTATTTTATTTCCTTATCCACCTCAGTAAATTCCTATAATACCATTTTTAATTAATAAACATGGTATCTTTAATATAATGATATGTTTCTATTTTAATTTTATGATCTACAACCAAACATACTTCAATCAAATTGGTTATGAAATCATTGTTCATGTGTACAACAGACTACCTCCTCACAAATCGCTATCGTTCATTTTTCCATTTCCACATCTCAACAACGGATATTAGGATGGATATAAATTATATATATTATATTTAAAAAATTTATTGACTTTTATAAAATTTATAATATATATATATATATACCTTTCATTGTATATGAGATACGATAACATCGATGGTGCGTATAGCGGACTAGCTCCTCACGAAGCAATAGGATTCATCATTCACTAATGCTTCACATCGAATGTGATTAATATAGAGCTATGGATTATATGTGATGTAAATGAAATATTAATGATATTAATTACATATTTATGTTACTATAAGTATAATATAAATCACTTCCTTTCTTTCATTTTCACTCACAAAAATATGATATCATCATTCATGTGTGTGTGGTCTACCACATTCACGAAGTGGTGTGACTCTCTTTTCATAACCACACCACATGGATGATATATATAAGTATATAATATGGTATATATGATATAATTATAATTTTATAAAGATAATATATCACATTACTCATTTCCATAGTGATCATTAAAAATGGAAATGATCCCCAGGTGTACATGCAACCTACTATCTTCATGCTCATAACATACTTCATTTTTCATAAACGTCACTCATGATTGGTTTTAAAAGTATAATTTATGCATAAATATTATAATTATTTCATTATTATTATTTTTTTATTATATAAGAATATAATATGTTCAGTAACCTGATCTTTCATGATGAAACATGCTTGCGAAAACAAGGATATTAACAATGGAAAGGATGAAAACAATGACTGATTATTAATGAGTGGGATATAAGATGATATAAAATCATGATATATAGTATAAAAAATATTAATAGTGTTGTATAATATGTAAATAACATGTTTAAAACAATTATACATGACTATAAAGAAAATTCAACTAAAAGAGAGAGTGAGGTAATGGATTTTATCTCAACATCATTTCATTGAGGGATATGGTAATGTTATGCACGTAGTTTCATTTATATGGTGTAAATTTTATCCATTAAAATGTAATTTCATGAATAATTCATTATTAGTTTTTTTTGTTTAATGTTTAATTATTTAATCTATGTCTATTCTAATTACTAGTTACCAAGTTGTATAAAATTTCTTAACACAATTTCTTTTCATTGGGTTATATTATTTCTTTGTTTCCATTAATATTCTAAGATTATATGTGTAATTAAATTTGAATATATATTACTATATTTTCAATTGTTTATTTGGATTTAATTCTGATACAATTAATCGATTCATTGTTTTATTCTCTCTTTAACATTATTTTATTTTCAAGGGTTTACTTCACAATCTCATTTTATTCAGGATTGTTTACACATGAATTCACATTGGAGGAAATTACATTATTATTGATTATAAAATCCATTAATTCTATTAACCTATGGTTAATAATATTAAATTTCAAATTATATTACCATCTTTCCACCCATTTTTAATAAATATTTTTTGGAAATGTTTTCTATGAAACCCCAACTTCAATACTATTTTCAGTCAGAAATCTGTTTTCCTACAAATCCATGTTTCTAAAAAAAATAAATTTTCATTAAAAATTTCAAAATAATTTATTAATGACAATTCAACCATTTTTTGACATTTTTACCAAATTTATTTAATAGGGTCTTCTTATAATTTTCATAACAATGCACCTTTAAATCCTTTTTACAGCACAAATGGAATGTTCTTTTTTTAAGATGTACGTCATTTATGGAATTACTCGATGTCATTTAATTTATGACTAATTTTCATGTTTACAAGTCTATTTTTCAAGAACATATTTTTCTTAATATTCCAAAAATTCATAGTTTTAAAAAACGAATTATATTTAAAAAAATTATTTTCAGAATGTATTATATATAAAAATTTTATTTTCAGTATGAAATTGATATATTCCCCGAAGAATATTTTTAAAGATATTTTTATTTAATCAATGAAAACAACCAAAATTATTATTCCAATCAATGTCAGTTTTATTTATATTATCCTTATTATTCCTTTATATGGATTATTATTATTTTGAGCATGTATGGTATTAAAATTCACTTACTAGAATATTTTTTGTAGTAATTAACTTCGCCTTTATTTATTCACTTTACTATCATTATTGAGCAGTAAATTTTCAATAAATATCCACAAAATTTATTATTAATGTGCTTATTTACTAAACTATATACATTTTGGCATATTAAGTTTTCATTTAATCTTATTTGATTAACTAGGGAAATATTGATAAATCAGTATCCTTTACTCAATATGGATGTTGGATAAGGCATGTTATTTATGAATTAAAATGATGATTCAATATTTTATTAATGACTTGGACATGAAAAATATGGGTTGGGGACATGTTAATGTAATCCCTTCAGTGCATCAGTTGTATTATGGGATGAATCAATTAGATATCCTCACCTAAATGGATTTTCACCCAGTATGTTTTAATCTTTCTTGAGTATAGATATTGATAATAAAGATATCAAGTTCCTCAGAAACATGACATCTCATATATAACAATTTACCTGATTTTAGTTATTGTTATTATTATTATCCAAGATATTTTCACTATGAAATTAACTCTGGATGAATTTTTTTATCAGTTATTGATTATATGGAATGTATTCCCTGTTACTTACCATTCCATATTGATTATTACTTATCTATTCAAGTATTAAATTTATTTAAATTGAATGAGTGTTCATTTATTTATTTTCCCATATTGATAATTAGGCATGATTTTTTGTTATTGATTTTATCTCCAGAAGAACTTACGTCATACATTATTGGTTATATGGAATGTGTGTTCAGTTATTAACATTTCATATAAATTATTCTTGTTGATTTATAAATTCTTTTGTTATACTTAACCCTTAATGGGAATTTAACCTTCCCTTATTTTATTTCCTTTACCTATGATTCCATGAATTATACAATGAAATATATATACTAATACACTTGATGGAATATATTTATTATCAAAAAAAATTATGTTTTAATTTGTGTATTCAAATGTAATATAATACTCATGTATGTATCTAGGTTACCGAGAATACTAAATGGATCGGTCCATTGGGATGTTATTTGATGTATATTATGCTAATGTAATGTTGTAAGACACATGGAATGTGCTATTAGGTTCTGGTTCTCTATATTTGGTTTCAAAGGAAGCATATTAGAATCCTCATGAACTATATTTATGAAAAAATATATTAGGGAAAATAACTCTATTATAGACAGTGAGTAAAATTATAGAAGTACAAACTAAATATTTTTTATGGTAGATATAATGTAGTTTTTACTTGAAATAAATCTTTTTTATACTACAATTGCACGTGGTATGGGCATAGATTTACTTGGGGGTAATAGCTCTGAAAAGGTTGTGCTAGGTTGACATAAGTATAACTTGGAGAGTGAAAGTGAGTCTTATTATGCACCTGGTTTGACAGTCTTGTGGGATATTACATAGATAATTCATTTTTTTTACAAACCATTATGAATTATTTTAATAGACAATAATTATGAATAAATGAGGTTAAACATTACCCTAAAAAACCTATGTGGAATTAAAATGGATGAAGTAAATTTTAAGTAGTATTTTATCAATGATATTTGGTTATAATAATTATGAAACATTTCTGGATTTTGTTAAATTTTAGAATATTATATGTCATTATTAAGTTAAAAATTAAGAAAACCATTATTATTTGGAGTTTAAGGATGATCAAAAATTAAAATTACTAAACAACCCTTTTGAAAATGTGTGTTGTCGTAATGTCACAAGATTAAAAAAAATTATTTGAAAAATTTATCATAACAATAAGATTTGATGGAATAATTATTTAGGGAATTATAAATTTAAATTTTATTGAATAAAGTGCAATCGTATTGATAAATTTTAAGAATAATATGGTCATTAATGAAATTTTAAAAATAGTAAAATAATATTATTCAACATAGTAAAAAATTAAATTGTATTGAAAACTATAGTAATAATTTTGTTAAATGACTAATTTAATTTCACTGATGTCTATCATATTTTTTTGGACACATTAAATGAATTATATTAATATATTTTATTAAAGGGAAAACTATAATGTCGTTTCAAAACCCATCATGTTCATAAAGGATGAGGGACTTAAACCCTTGTCTGAAGAACGATATGGTCTAGTGGCTTCCACTGGCCTATGAAATTTCTTGGTTAATATTTCATTAGTAATACCATTTCAAAAAAAATATTAATGGTGAGCTAGTGTTATTTATTCTTATTTTTAGTTATTAATTTATTGGATACATTGTTTTAACGAAATTTGTTTTTGAAGATTTTTAGTGATAAACAGAATGACTTGTCCCTTTTTTATGGATCATACAATCCGTTAAAAGTGAATTTTATTTCCTTATGTATAAAAAAATAATTGTTGGATATTAATTTAATGGAGTAATCCATATACGAACAATAAAAAGAGAAATTTTATTTTTTAAATGGAATCTTATCAAGTAAGTATATTTCCATATATTATTATAGAGTAGATTAATTCCTCGGCTTTAGTATAATTAGCTTAAAATAAAAAATGCTACCTTATTACATTCATATTTGATGAATAATATGGTCATTTAAAACCTCGCATTTTTATAGTTTTGAGTCCCCTAACTTTACCTAGATCATTCACCTTATTTTTATCAATGACCACTATCACTCTCTATTAATATTTTTAATTTTTCTCCCATGTCCATATCTTAACATTCCCCTATTTTTTCCAACTTAAAAACCAAGTTATATAGTATTCCATATAACCTTGGTACTTCTCATTCTCTCTTATTAATTTGATGTTTCTCTAACCCTTATCTTTTTGTGGTATTTAAATAAAGTTATTTTCAAATATCAAACCCTTTATTACAAATATCAGGTTGAAATTGTGGGGATTCGATTAGTTTATGGTGGCACAAATGTAATACCCTGAAATTATAAAAGAATAATATTTTATTTAATAGTGTATGTGAAATGTAAAACATAGATTAAAATAGAATACAAAACCAAAGTATATGAAATATATTTGTTTTAGAATAAATTTAATTTCTTCGATAGCTTATGATACATACAATTAGTAGTTTATTGGATATCTTGTGTTACACGCAAGAGAGAGTTTTAGCAAAAAATAGTTTACTGTTAAATTTTTTATTCAATAGGATAGTAATATTCATGTAGTTGGAATGGTGAGTATGAATAAGATTAAGTAAAATATGAAAATATATATTTTACACATATTTATTGGTTATCAATTAATTATAAATAAAAATAATAATTATTTAAAATAAAAATAAATGTTTTCAAAAAAATTGTATTTTCCTTAAAGTCGATTTAGTGGTGCTTAATTCCCATAATTTAAAGTCAATTTTTCAAAAAATTATAAAATTTATTCGAGAAAATAAATTTTATTTTTTAAATAATAAAAAAAATTATATTTGGGTAAAAATTTGGGATTCTATTGAAAAGATTCATTTTTTATGAATATTGAAAAATAATGGAGTTTAATTGAAAACTACCTTTTTTATAAGTGTTTTATAATGATAATTTATAAATTAAATTGGATTTATAGTCATAATAGTTCAATAAAATTGTATCAATAAAATTTATTTCATTTTAATAAATTTCAAATAAAATTTATATATAAAAACTTAGTACACGTTTGAACATTTTCATATAAAAACCTGCTTTCTCATAACATCTGCAAGATTAATTTTAAATTAAAGTTTTCAAATTCTATGAAATGAATTTTCAAAAATGGTTTTCATTTTTAGTTTAATTTTAATTTATAATTTCTTATTTTCTAAACTTATTTGTTTAGAAAAATGAATAGTGAATACATTGAAAATTAATTAGCCTGGTTAATATAAATATAGGATTACCTGGGGTTTAACTAAAAGGATAAGTGTAGAAATGAAATATACCAATTTTTAAAAACTATTTTATTGCAATTTAAGACCATTTCACATATATTTTTAAATTATTATACATTTTAACCCTCTTTTCAAATGAAAAACATCGGACAACTCAATTATTTTCAAAAATAACAAGTGTGTCATCTCCCCCACTTATAAAAAGCCACACCTCTACTCTCCAAATGACACCTTAAACGGCTTTGGTCATGAAAATAGCTATACAAATAAATTCCAAACTTCCTTCCACCAATACTAGAAGTCATATTAGGTAAATAATATCATACTTTCAAGGCTTCAGTGCTAACCTAATGAGGATATATGAAAAAGATATAACATTCTTTAACAAGAACCATTATTTTTATCCTTCTCCACATCCTTCATTTACTACTATAAAGTGATTATATAATAACATCACTATATTCTGTATAATTATATTTGGTTATTTTATGGGTATAACCTACAACCACCCACAATTAAATTATATGGTTTAAGAAATCATTATTCATTAGTATGGTGGACTAACACCTCCTGAACCAATGTTGTTCATTTTTTCATTTCAACCTCCCAATGATGAGCATTATTATTAATATAGATTTTATGTATGATATTTAAAAATAATTATACTTATGGGGAAATAAAAACACACACACACATATATATATACTTCCATTTTTTAGGATATACAATAACATCGCTCATTTTTATGACGAACTACTTTCTCATAAAGCGATGTGATTCGCCTTTCACTAACACTTCGCATTGAAGGTGAAAAACATAATGTTAATGATTATATGTTATACATATGATATAATTATGATATTAATGAATTATTTATCCATATTTAATGATAATATATATCATTATATTTATTTACTTTTTCACCGACATTAGGATGATACCATCATTCATTTACATGTGTACAACCGACTTCACGAAGTGATGGGACTCTCCTTTCATAACCACACCACCTATATAACATATATATGTATATAATATGGTTTATATGATATCATTATATTTCATTAAAGATAATATATCACCTACCTACTTTTGATAATGATTAGTGTAAAATTTAAATGTTACTCATGTGTACATATGGCATACTATCTACATGATCATAATGTACATAATTTATCATAATCATTATTCATTATCAGTTTTAAAATAAAAATGTTTATCCAAATATGATAATTAATTTATTATAATTATAATAGAGCTGATATAGCTCTATAATATTCACAACCAGATCTTTCAAGATGAACCACATGTAAGAAAATGAAGTAATTAACACCTGAAATAATGAAAATATTGAAATATTATTTATAAACATGTAATAATATGTTATAAAAGGATAATTTATAACACAATAATTATATATATGGTTCCATAGTAAAATTATAACATAATTTAAACCACTATTATATAGGTTAAAATAGAATGTATGCAAAGGGATTTCACCTCAATTTCATTTCCTTGAGGAATATTGTAATGTCATGCTCCTAGTTAATTTTATACAATATATATATTATCCATTGAAATGTAATTTAATGAATAACTCATAATTCATATTATTTTATGTTTCAATTTTTATTATTTCATCTAATGGTATTTGAATTAGAATTTACTAAGGGGTATAGAATTTTATAACATAATTTTTTTCATTAGGTTATATTAATTTCTTGCAGTCCTTAAATATATATGATTATCTGTGTCAAGACATTTAAATATATAATGGTTTGTTTCAAGAAAAACTATGTTGATCTATAGTTGATATAGATAATCGATTTATTGGTTGATTCTCACTTCATGTTATGATCTCTTCAACAGTTTTCTTTACAATCTTATTTTATTCGTAATTTTTTATGTATAAATTATCAATAGAGGAAATTATTTGATCATTGTTTAATAAAACATTCAATTTTATTATCATATAGTATATTATGATAATTGTTATGTAATGGTGCTATTTTCCACTCTTTTCTAGATAAAATGTTTTATAAATTTTTTTTAATAAAATATGACTTTATTTCTCTCTTTGGAATGAAAACGGTTGCCCTAAAAATTAGATTTTCTAAAAAAAATTTCAAACATGTTTTTATGCTTCTAAAAATGATTTATAGAAGATTGTTTTTACACATTTTTACATTTTTACAAAATTTCTTGTATGGAGTTTTTTTTCATTTTTTGAACAAGTAACTTCTCTAACCATTTTACAGTACAAAAAGAATGTTCTTTTTTCCAAGTATGACATGTATGAATTTAACCACCATATTTGAATTGAATCATATTGTTCTTATTTATAGGAACATTTTTAAAGAGAATTTTTTTCGTAATATTTTTTAAACTATAAATTTTTAAGAAAAATAATTTTCAAAAAAAAGGATGTTTAGAAGTTTTACTATTTTAAAAAGTTATTTTCAAAACGAAAAGAATATTTTCCTGAGGAATGATTTTAAATATATTTTTATTTCATCAAAGAAAAAAATTATTCTTACTCCAATGGTTATATGTTTTATTGATATTATCTATATTCTTTCTCTAGATGGATTATGATTATTTTGACCAAGGAAAGTATTAAAATTTACTTCCTTGAATAATTTTGATATTCATTAACATCCTTACAAGTTATTCACTTAACTAGGATCATTGAACATTAAATTTCCCATATATATAAACATAATTTATCTTAGATATGACTGTTTAGTAAAACATATTCTATTTTGACTGATGGTGTTTACATTGAATGTTATTCGATTGACTATAGAAATATTTATAAATCTTTATCCTTTACTCAATACAGAAATTTGATAAGGCACATTGATTATGAATTAAATCAAGTATTTAATATATGAGGAGTTATTGGGACAAGAAATACATGGGTGGGTGAATGGTTAATTTAGGGCCCTCGATAGATCCAAAGTATCATGGAATAAATATATTGGATAGCCTCAACTAAATGGGTATTGACCTAGTATGGATGAAATAATCATGAAGATTAATCTTAATGGTAAATGTGCACCATTCCTAGGAAATATTATGCCTTATATTTTAGAATTTTATACATTTAAATTATTATTATTGTCTAGGTTATTTTCAATATAACATTATATCAGGAATTATTTTGTAATTAGTTATTGATTAAATGGAATGTGTTCTCAGTTATTTTCCTTTCCAAATTAATTATTCATTATCAATTCATGATTTAATGTTATTTAAATAGAATGTGTTTTCAATTATTTAACATTAAATATTTATCATTTTTAAGTATATTTTCACATTAATATTATCTCTAAATGAAATTTATTTTCAATTTATTAGTTTTATTTCATATTGGTTATTTTATTACCTTTCTATATTGATTATCAGTATTGATTAATGAATCCTTCTTATGTACTTAACCCCTAATGGGAATTTGAGTTCACCCTTATTTTGATTCCTTTCCCTGTGATTCCATGATGTTTATACTGAGAGACATATAGGAATGCATTTGATAGAATAAAGTTATTCTTGAAAAACTATTATATTGAAATTTGTTGGTTAAAATTTAATATAATATTCATATATATATATATATCTACTTTAACAGCACTACATAAAAGTTCAATACTTTGGGATGTGATTCCTTTTATCTTATACCAATGTAACATAGTAAGAAAGCGGCTCGGAGCTACTGGGGTCCGAGTAACTACAACTACCTTTGTATGTGAGAATTATTTTAAAATGTTTTCTTAGAAAACATAATTTTCTACCAAATGTTGAATTGTATCTATGTAAACGAATACATACATTATATTATTTAATTAGTTACATAAAACTGACTAATAGTCTAGTCCACTAGGCTAACTAGTGTTCTAACCATCGGAGTTACTAATGTTCTATCCATTGGACAGAAAAAAGTTTCGATCCATTATACTACCCATTGTTTAGATCATCATATTGATAATATTTTATTCTATTGGACTGTCAACATTTTACAATCACAGTTTTGGAATTTCTTCTATCAGAAATAATTTACTATATCATTTTAATGGTGCTATCAAAACAACATCAGATAGAGTCGTTTTTTCAAAGATGTTAAGTGAACAAATATGAGGCAATTGGAATCAACTCTGATATTCAGGGAGAATATTACCAATATAAGGATGCCTACAAATAGAATTTAATTTTAGGATCTGGGTGTAGAATCATTTGTGACGTAACACATCTAAATATATCACTTCAAAAGAAATCTCAGTTTTATGATTTGTAATATTCATTATATTTTTCTTCTAAGGATACAATATATAGAATTATAAAATCCTTAGAATAGTTTTTTTCTTATATTCATTGTCCAATAAAATTTTATTTTGAAGAATCTCAGGGAAAGAAAGATTGGCTATATCAATCTGGTAGATTCAGGGGTTTGGGGTATTGGGAGATAGATCTTACACTGATTATCATATCCATAGACTCAATGGTTTGGGAAGAGAGGTCTTATTATAATAATCATTTCATGGTATTTCCTAGTAAATAATGATCCACCATATATTTAGGTTGAAAACAATGGATATCTTATATCATGATTTCAAATTTCCTTAAGCCTTAATGTTTAAGATAAGAATATCTTTTCCAATTCCTATATTTCAATTTTACTTCATTATAAGCATTCAAGTTATGAGTTTTATCATGTCTTATATTTCACTATACTATTAATATTTTATTTTTTTCACTAAATACTTATAATAATTTATTTATCAGACTATTCATTAGCCAGATTAATAACATTGATTTTTCGAAAAACATCTAAGTTCAATACATATACTCTAATTAGGTGATAATTTCTGATTTTGGACTTTAACAAAACAGGTTTTGATTTCATTTTTCATTTAAATATTTAAACTAAAATTCACCCCCCCAATAGAAATTGTAAACTCTTACATTCCAATAATTGGATTCATAGATTGATATTATTGAATTAATTATTGTGTTTTAACTTTTTTTACCTACACCAAATTATTATTGTTTTTATAACTATTTTTTTAAAAAAATTTATTTTTGTAATGTGTACTTTTTTGAAAGAGTTTATCTTTTTATAGGATGGGAGGATTATATTTTGGAACTCTTTAGAATTTAAATCTTTGCATACCAAAAATATTTTATGGTTATAATTCTGAGAATTGGAGATAAAGAATAAAGGAATTTGTTATAAATACTTGTATTGATAATATTAAAATGTTAAATAGAAATTATGATATTTATAAGAAGGATGATACAAGTTTTACTAATATAGAAATTTTGCAATATTATTTGAATTATATAGTGCATAATACTCTATTATATTCTATTACTAGAAACTTTTATAGTCAAATATAATCTTAGGAACCTGAAAATAGTTATCGGAATAATGTAGGGGTAACCAAATTTTGGAACATCATTATTAATTGAAACTAGAATTTCTTTGCTTTAATCTTATTATCTAGAATTTGATTTTAAGCCTAGAGAAATTGTTTCTAATATACGCTAACAATTTATAACTAATATAAATAGTTAACAACATCGTGTAGAGAATGATCTTAATTAATGTATTTTAGTTGATAAAATTATAGAAATAATTATTATAGAGTACGTATCTAATATAAGTGCTTTGTATGACACTTAAATAACTTCAAATATTATTAATGATTATTTTATTAGAACTCTTATGAATTATGGTGTGATATTTAAATGAGATGTTTAAAATATGGAAAAGAATAATGGAAAAGATTTTTTTTCAACCACATTAAATGTTCTTATTAACATTTAATATATTGATAATATGTCTATGTCTTATAAAATAATGAAATTTATAGTTGAGTCTGATATTAGTTCATTAGAATAGTTAGAAAATTATTGGTTAATCTTATGAAAAGTATAAACAAGATTGTTTAAAAGAAGTATTTAAAATATATATATATATAACTCATCACAAAGAGAGAAATGATAAAAATTCTTATTATAATTTTATATGTAATTCATGGAAGAAATATAGAAACATCTGACAATATGATCCTATTGTAAAAAAGATAGGATAAAGGTAATGAAATCATGATTGGAATTCCAAAAATAATTCCATGCAAAAATAATAATAAGAGACTAAATGAATTAGATAATTGGAGTGAAATTGAAGGTGATATTTCATTTGATAATTCATCATATAATGAAATTTCTTGTTATAATAACATTTTATTTTATGTAGAGATTAAAAATATTAATAAATTATTCATGCAAAAGTTAATTTTTGAATCTCTTATAAATATTACATTAAATGAAAATTACCCTGATAGTGATGTTGATGATAGTAATTCTATATATTCAAATTAATAATATTCTTGTTATGATGAAAAAAATTATTTACCATGTTTGTAATAAATTTCTATAATTGAAAAACGTTTTCAAAATGAAAATTTTATAATTTTAAAAAAACATTATATTTATCAAGAAAAACTTGTGAATGAAAATTTAGTAATATCTAATTTAAATTCTGATATATAATGTCATTATAAATATTTATATAATACATCTTTTATAAATATTATATTTGATAATAACTAAAAAACTATAATATATTATTGACAAATTTACTAAATCCTATAAAAAATTAGTTTGAATACAACTTCTGTTGAGGATAAGGGTTCTATTGTAAAATAGAATTCATATGTTGATAGCTTGAAAAAAAATTCCTTTGTTCTGCCAATAGTATGGAAATATTTGATAAGAAATTTAATCAAATTATACCTTATAAAGATATTTACAGAATGGGTTTTATTAATAACAAAAATATTTTTAAAAATAATTAATTTGTTCTAAAAAATGATCCATTTTTTCACTATGTTTAAAAGTTGTAGTCACATTAAAAATATTTTATATTTGAGTAAAATCAAATCCTTAGGAATTCATAACTCATATCATTCAAAATAATTAATATTTCTCAATAGAAAAATCTTGGAAAAATATGGATTCCTAATATCTTACTTTCAGATAATACCTGAACCAAGATAGTTTCTGTTTAAAAATGATAATCTTTTTGTTTTCATAAAATTAAAGAATGTACCAACATCAAAAGTATTTGGTATATGTATAGTGGTTTATATGGACACTTGACATATAATAAATACTTCCTTAATAATATTATAAATAACAAAGGTGGAAAAGTTTATTTTAGAGATAATGATCAAGGAGAATTTATCATAATATTTAATATTGTTATTATTAGAAAATATTTTAATTATATTTTTTTATGTATTAAGCACAATTTTATTATCATATTCCATTTATGTGTTGATGGTTATCTTGTAATATTCTGAAATGATAAATTTATTGTTTATAGTTCAAAATATGACTTTATTCTTTCTTCCAGTCGACTTGAGAAGGTATGCACATTAAAAAAATAATACCATAGGATATAAGATGTATTAGGAAATAGGGGAGTTGACGAACAATATTATATATGGCATAAAATATTAAGAAATTATAATGTTATAATTTAACCATGTTTTTTAAGAATGGACTAGTTAAAAATATATCATAACTCGGGTTTCACACTTCAAAAGTCTATGATCCTTTTCATTTTTAAAGGAACACATGTAATCATTTAAATCTATTAGTTAAGTATCAAAATATTGTGATTTATAGTTATTGCACACGACCTTTTTAGTCCTATAAAAACTAGAAGTATTGGTGGTAAATACTATTTATATATTCTTTTCCATGATTACACTATATACACTTTGGATTATTTTCTATCTGATAACTCCAAATCACTTTTTTATTTTAAAATATAAATATCCATAATTAAAAATTAGAATAACCTCTCCTACATAATTATCCATACTGATCATGGTGGTTAATTTGTAAATTTTTATTTTGAGTCCTTTTTTTATAAAAAAGGTATAATAATTAACTTTTCCTCCCCTATAAGTATATAGAAAAATTATTTAGTTGAAATAAGAAATATAATTCATCAGGAGATTACTAGAATCATGGATAGTGAATACTAATTTCTTACAATGTTTTGGGATGAAGCAGTTTGTACGTCCCACTATACTATATATCAGGTTTTAATAATTCCTTTTGTTAATAAAACTCTTTCGGATTTTTGGAATAGAACAAAACCAAAAAATACTTAATTACATTTTTTTAGATGAAAAATATTCATTTATAATACTAAAGAAAGATTATATAAGATTTATCTAAAATTATTTGAATGAATATCTTTATTTTATTCAATATCTTCTAAGGAATCTGGTGTTTAAAAAAATAAAAGTATTATTGATGAAAAAATACAAGTTATTTATTTTGAAATTGATCCTTCAATTTTAAAACATCATTAACTAACATATTCAAATGTTATTTTAAAAACTTATTTTTAATTTATGTTGGAATTTTCTTCTCATGAGTGATGAATTGAAGAATATTTTTTATGTTTTACCTCATAAATATTTTCAACATATTAAGGAAGGACAGAGTCTTTTAAACCAAAGAAATTAGTTTTTTCTTTGGAATAATCCAAGTGATAATATCATTGGTTGTGTAGAACAACTAGTTAGAATTTGAAGTTCTTTAGGAAATGAAATTTAAAAATTTCAAATTTTTACCTAAATTCAAACCTAAGACTCATGATGAAGAATTAGTTAATGGATATTGGATAAAATAAATGAAATATAAACTCAATGTATTTCAAAAGAAGGATGTTTTAACTTTGGTTGAAAAAAACTAAATTTAATTTGGTAATTATAGATAATTGGTTTTTCCATAAATAATATGATAAAAATGGAATAATAGTTGTAAATAACGTGAGACATGATGCTAAATGATATAATCAAAACATGGATATTTATTATGATGAAACTTTTTTATAGGTAAATAAAATTGAGATATTCATATACTTCTATAATATGAATCATTACTTAATTTTAGACTATTTTAAATGGACGTGAAGTGTGTATTCTTTGACATAAATATTTAGGAAGAACATTATGTTGAAAAACCCCCTGTTTTAAAAAATCAAAAGTATACATATCATTTTTTTAAGATTACTAAGGATCTTTATAAACATAAAAATTCACAAGATCCTAGTACGATTGATTAATTGGATTTTTGCTACAAAACTACTTTGAGAAAGGAAAATTCGATCCAACTCATTTTATAAAATATCATTATAAAAAAATCATCATTGTTAAAATTTATGTTTTTGGAATTATATTTTGTTCAACTCCTAAATCCTTAATATATTCATTTAAAGATCTAATTAAGTCTATGTTTGAAATGGGAACGATGGGAGAACATAATAATTTTCTAGGTTTTCATATTTCATAAATATTATAAGGAACATCTATATCTAAACATAAGTATATAAAATATCTTTTTAAAAATTTGGATATAAAAATACTAAAAGTTATATTACTCCGAACATAATCTCAAAATAATTAAAATATTCATGAATCTATAAAACCAGTTGATAAAAAATCTTTAGTGGGTGATAGGTAGTTTACTTCACTTAATAGCTAATGGTCCGTATTTATTTATTTATTTATTGTATGGTTATGTTACAGTAATCAATAAAATCTAAAAGATTCCCACCATAAAGCTATAAGGAAATTTTTTCAATATATTTATAAAACTATGGATTTAGTTTTATTTTAATCTTTGAAAAAAAAAATTTAATTAAAAAAATCAGATACTAATTTTAGTGGATGTGATGTTGATATTAAAATTACTTCCAAAACATTTAATTTCTTAATTTAATCTTTATTGTCTTCATTTTGCAATAAAAAACACTTAGTTTCACTTTCCGCTGTAGAATTTGAATATATTACACCTATAAGTTATTATTCTTAAGTGTTATGGATTCAACTCACAAACACTAACTTTAGAGTGAATTTTCGTAAAGGCCAAATTTTATGGGATAACATAAGTTCCATTACATTTTGTAAAAACCAAACACATCACTCAAGATAGAAGAACATAAATATAATACACCATTTTTTTGGGATCACTCACAAAAATTTGATATCATTTTAAAATTCATCAAAATGAAAGAATATCTTTCTAATATTGTCACAAAACCCCTTCATCTCAATGTATTTGAATAATTAAAATATAGTTTTTGAATGATCAATATCATGTGATCATTCCTATGTACTTAATTTTCACTAAATCACCTAATATTAATGAAATGTTTTAAAATGGGGAGTATATCTGTTGTCATTTTTTAAAAACTTTTTTTTTAAAACGTTTTAATTTTTATAATTTTTGTTTTCATTTCATCAAAAAAAATTGAAATCTGTTTCATTATAATGAAATTTGGGAAAAAATTACTACTTTTTTTTAATTATTATTTTTAATAAAAACATTTTGAATCAAACTTATTTAGGTGATTTTTTTAGACACAAAAGTTCTTATAAAATTATTCAGTAACATCATTTAGATATAAAAATTATTAGATTTATTTTATTTTATAAAACATGATAATAAAATATTACTAAATAAAACATTTATACATAAAGTTAATTTTTTATCTAAGAAGTATTCTTATAATAATTTTGTTTTTTTAGTTATACATAATGTTTATTTTTTATATGTTATTTCATATATTATATATTTTTTAAAATACTTTCAAATTGTTTCTCAAATTTTAATGTTTAGGTAATTAGAGAATAAAATAGTTTAATGAGTTGTTTTTATAAAAATAATTTAGATTTCAAAATATTTATTAAATCATTAAATTATTAATTAGAACCATCATATCAGAATATAGTGTTAATTTTATCCATAGTATCTCTATAATATGAAGGGTTTCCTATTGAACTTATATATAATGGAGTGGGTCACCCTATCCCACAATATTTTTCCAATGTTCTTCTCAACCTTTATATCTCCTTTTATTTCATAGTCTAAAATTTTAAATTCTTATGATATATTTATTCATTATCATTATCAACATCTAGTTTAGTAAATGACGTCTATTGAAGATTTCACAAAGAGAAAATTTGTAAAGGAATGATTAATCAAAAAACATGGTATGAAAATTATGATTCTCATTTGAAATGATTCATAAAATTTCAATGATGGAAAAATATTTGTTGTTTAAAAAGATGACTTTGGTTTTTGATATTTTGACGTTGATATAGAATTATATTCTATAGTGGAATTATATATGGATGATAATTTGGATGATATTCTATTTAATATTATTTGGTAAAAGTTTAAAACTAATTATTCATAAAGATATAGATTTGGATGAAGTACATTTTGAGGGTGAGGTATACCTACCATCTCCGAATATTATAATGAATCTTGGATGTTTTGACAAGTTGAAAGCTATATCTTCACTATTTTTGTCCTTTGAAAATTTTATAAATGTAGTTCACATGAATCTAGATGTGAAAGTAGTTACTTGGTGGATGCAAGGATATGTGATTATGATAAAACGTGATGGGGATACTCTAAATATTAGGGATAAATACATATTGGATTTCATTAAAAATTTGAGGAATATTGATTGAGTTATGTTTGTGTTTCTTTCAATCGATGCAATTAAGAAAATGCTCACAAAATTGAGAATCCTTATGTATCATTACTTCATAAATAAGATGTTAGTCAGTTGTATTGAATTTATAAATATAAAAAAAATTGTCTTATCTCATTATATAATTTTTTTGATTAATTATATAATAAACCATGGAAAAATGAGATAATTTTTCCTTTCAAAGCTGAAAAAAATTTAGAAAAATTAGACAAGGAATCCCCTCATGTTAAATTTGATAAAGAAAAATAACTAGTTGATATAAAAAAGAATTGTAAAATATTGTCCTCAAATCTTAAAAATAAATCTACGGTTTATTAAGATTTTAATAAATTTATGGCACATAGGGATTAGGAAAATCTTGGTGATAAAGAGTTTGGTCTCAATAAAGATGAATTTTTCGCATAATTGAAATAACCAATAAAGCAATGAACGAGGAAAAAGAAAAAGAAAATGTAGAATAAAAATATTCCTGGGGGAATACTAATGGTAAATTGGATTAAATTTGTAGAAATAGAATCATCCAATAAAACTATATAAATTTTACTATTATCAGTTATTCAACCTGTTCTAGGTTCTAGAACACATTCGGCACCCAATTAAGAGTTTCTAGAAACATTTTTTGTACCAATTATTGTCAAAAAAGGAAATTAGAATGAATTTTAAGATGAAATCCAAGTTGGAAATCAGTTAGATAATCAATTAAAAAGTCATTTCAAAATACCAAAATAAAGTTTTAAATAACTAGGAATTGGATAGAGATATAGCTTGAAGAAGAATAAGTGGATGTGGAGGAAGAAGGAAATGAAGAATGAATCTCATTAGGTTCATCATTATATTCTACTTCTTTATCAACTAAAACCAATAAAACTCTAGTTTTATATGGTTTTGTGAATGAACCATCATCTTCTTATGAGGAAGTGGAAGCACAAAATTCCCATAAAAACTGTTGGAAAATTAAGATATCAATAGGGAGGTTAATGTAATGAATGTTTCAGATGATGAACTTGTTGAAGGAAAAAATATTTTAGACTATCTCACCAACATATTTTTTTAGGTTCATTGGATTCATCATATGCCTGAGTAAATGATTCTCATAAAAGGATAGATTTTATTTTTTAAACTACGAAACAACATACAGATAAAATACAATATCATATGATCATTGAATCAAGTTACAAGAATAACTAGAATAGTTTCAATTAATATTCATTTCCATTTTGGTACTTGACTGAATCAGTTTTTCAGAAAGATTCTATGTTAAAGTGTTTCAAAAATATGTTAAATAACTATATGATAATATTCAATGAGAGGGTAAACTGATCAAAACAAGTAGATGGATATTTCAATGAATGTGATGATTAATTTGTGGAGTTCAAGAAAGTATATTTTGAATAAGTCATTTTATTTGTAATGTTATCATTCGATGTTTCAAGTAGGTTGATTGTTTTTGAAAAAGATATGGATTTATCAGATTCTCATAACCAATAAATCAATAAACACAAATGATATATTAAAAAGATGAAAGTTCAATATTGTGTAATCTGATATTTTTAAGAAGCCTTCTTGAGGCTGAAAAAATAAATCCAATAGAAAAGAATTCTTGAAGAAGAAGAAGTTAGTTTGAAATAAGAGAAACATAATTTCAAAAACATGGAGGAAAAAACATCCAAGATTTACTCTACAGTAGCAATAATCCCATTAAAATCAATATTTTCATAGGATGATAAAATACATTGTCAAAAATCTATATAATGAAGAATGAAAAAAAAATCATAACTCTTGATGTATTCATAAAATTAAAAAAAATTAATTATTCCTTGTTTAAATTACATAGTCTACAAATACATTTCACATTAATTCTTTTTAACTTTAATAAGATGGTTTTTCTTTATTTTAACATAGATTTATAGTCATTCAAACACAATTTTTTCGTGTAATAATTTCTAACATTTCAAGAATATATTTTACTTTCCATGATACTTTTTGAAAACTCTAAAGAGGTATAAATTATCAAAGGATAAAAAAAATTTATGGGGGAGAAACTATCTATGGGAGATAATTTATCTATTGTGGTGAATCAAAAATATTAATATTTTCTATCAAAAAAAAGAATGTTGAATAAAAATAAATTACCATGAAAAGGTGAGTTATGATTAGAAATGGGGAGATATTTCATATAAAATATTTATTTTAAGTTCTCAATAATAAAAAGGGCTTATATCATTAAATGTTAATAGTTTTTCACATAAACATTTGTGTTCTAGGATTTCTGAAATGGGGGAGATTTTTGAGAAGAAAATTTAAACATTATACATTTATTTTCATAAGTTATAAAAATAATACACTCCCCTAAAATCTTATTTTACTATCGTTATATGTTCTAGGTATATAATAATGTTTTTTTAAACATCCTTTTTTCCAATATTGACATAGTTTCAAGTAAAAAAATATAAACCTTGTATTCTTTAATCTGATACATAGGACTAACTCAAAGTCGAGTCTGTTGAACTAACTAAGTGTAAGGTCCATTGTACTAATAAGTGTTCTGACCATCAGATTGAATAATGTCCAATACATTTGACTGACCAATGTTATATCCCGCAAAATGAAAGTTGTTTAGATTCATCATACTAACAATATTTTAGTTCATCAAATTGATTATATTTTATTACATCATAATTTCTAATGTTTATAATCATAGTGTATTAATTATTTCAATCAGATAGAATTTATTACATTACTGTAATGGTTCTATAAAAATTACATCATATGGAGATGTTTTTTCTGAGTCGTCAAGTGAATAATATTTCAGTTCGTTGTAACCAACTCTTTGATTCCCATAAAAGATGACCATTGGTGGGATGCCTATAATCTAGAATTCATTTGATAAGATAGGAGAAGATGAATTTTCAACTCGAGATGTTTAGATATTGTTCTTCCTAAACATATCATTCTTACACATTGCAATCTTTTAGAGAGACGTATTCTAAGGATTACGAGTGAGGAATTGTAAAATCCTTAGAATAGTTTTTCTTTTTTAATCTATGAATGATAAAAATTTAGATTTAGATCTTCCTAGTTTTAGAATACTATTGATACCGATTGTAACACCCCGGTAATTTTTTATGAAATATTTCTCTTTAAATGTTTGTATTTCTTCGATAGCTTATGTTGCAAGAAACACCAAACTTACACAAACCATAATATATTATTAAAATATTAACATTCCCATTATAACCTAACCATTAAATTGTTAGGTTTTAATAGGAATAAAAATATTATGAAATTTATTAATTTTTATGAATTAAAAACATATTTTTTAGTAAAGACATTTTATTCTTCAAATATAATTGTTAATCAAAAAATGATATTTATTTCTTTCTTTTGGAAAAATAAGTATTATTAATTTTTACACATTTATAATTTTATATTGATAAGATAAAATCATTTCTTTATTTCATCAAATCAATATTATTATATTGTGAAATTTTTAGAATTTTCTAAAAAATTTATTTTTTTTCTAAATTGTATGAAATATAATTTTTTAATATCTACATTTTTTGATATCGTCAAAACATAAAAATTCATTAAAAATTTACATAACATATTTAATGCCTTTTTTATATTAATAAAATAAAAATATCATACAAAAAAATATAATAGATAAATTATAAATTATTTCATGACTAATATAAGAATCATTTTCAGTGCCGATGTAGTGTTTCTTTATCATTGAAACTGTTATATTTTGTGCATTATATATTTTAATTTTGTGGAAAATAATAATAATAACATTATTAATAAATATAATTAATTATTAATTATTTTTATTAAATTTGTTTTATTTTTTACTTATATCACATGAATCCTATCCAAATATTTTTGTAATGATTGAGCAAAGATAGAAAACTTAAATTAAAAAATTAAATAAGCTGTATTTATATGTATATTTTTAAATATAGATAATGAACTAATATAAAGTAATAAAATGATCCTATTTTATTTATATTTATGATATTAATTTATTTTTAATTTTATTATATGAAATTAATTACTTTTTTTGCAACAATGACACAATGCTTATATAAGGAGAAGAAAAATAAATAAAATGCTTTTAACTAAATTTATAAGATCCATTAAATGGCCCAAAATTTTTACCAAATCTTATGTTTCTACCATAATCATTATTGGTTCACATTTAGGACCTTCGGGGTCCACTTAGTTGATATTAGGTCCCTCGTAGTGTTTTATTCAAAAGAATGTCAAACTATTCAAACTATGATTTTTAATAAGTATTATATTTTTAATATATGGTTTTATAAAGTAGATTTTTTACAATAAATAGTGTTTTTAAATATAAAATTTTTATATTTATCATGTAAATTTATTTTTAATTTCAAGGTAATCAATAACTACTAAAAAATCTTACACAATGATGAGGCAGAAATTACTAAATTAAAGGAAAAATAAAAGAAATTATAATAAAAATAATCCAATAAATATATTTTTTATAATTATGATTGTAAATTAATTCTCAAGAATAATATGAAATGTCAATTATATAATAATAAATCTATTTTTACACTTTCTTTTTGAAATTTTTAATTTCATCAGAATGAATAGTATTGAATTTAACAAAAGGAATGTTTCATTAATATAATATTTTTTAAATTATTTACAAATAATAAAAATGTTATATAATACCTTAGGTCATAATATATAGTATTAGATTAAGTTCCTTTTACCTTTATAGTCACTTTGAAATCATTTTAATCAAGAATGTTTTTATTATATTTTAATATTTTGAAAAATTTCTAAAGTGCCCCTCACCGCAATTATAAAAGGGATCTCCCCCCTTCACAAAATTTCACCACATTGATCCTTTTATCCTTACCATCATCTTTAAACTTATATTATACACATACCTAGAAAAATTATAGTATTTATATTCTCACCAAAATACCAATTTCATTTTTCGTAAGGTGGTTCTCCAGAGGACGCTATTCACAAGGTGAAATCCTACTTCTTTCCCTTTTAAGTTAGTTATCTCTTCTACCTTATCCGCACACACTATCCAACATTGAATTATATCTCCAGTATAATATATATACTATAATTATATTATCTTAATTTAATATCCATCATAAAATCTCTTGTCTTATCCTTTTACTCATAAAAACTAAAAAATCATCCATGGTATGTCGATTCACCGCCTTGGTGGACGATGATTTTTCGTTTCCCATTATTGCCTTCATGGTTAGTCATAAAACTAATATAATGGTTAAATAAAATTTTTAATATGTATAATAAAACTTATTTATAATTATATAACTAGTATATACACTTAATATTAAATAAAATGAAACTAGTTCATGATTGTTGAAAAAATCGCCAAAATAAATTGAACTTTTATCATTAATGTTTTACCTAATGAATCATCCTCATTTGAGAATAAAAAATATTATATAGGACCATTTAAAAATTATTAATTTTATAAATTCCATTTCATTTTACTTCTGTTGTTTTATTTACAATTTTAAAGATCTTCAGTAATTATACACAAGTTAACTGATCACGAAATAGTGAAACGAACACTCCAGAAAGGATGAAATTGATCATTATAAATCATAAAAATTAATATAAATGAACATAATAAAAATTTAATAAGGATAAAAATTTTATAATAGGTTATGAATTAATTAATTAATTAATACAATTTTATTATTCTAGACATTAAGATAAAATAAATAACATATTCAAATATATGGTAAGGGATCTCTTTGAACCTCTATTTTTTCTTTGAGTTAAGATTTATCTCTTTCTACCCAAATTTATTTATTTATTTATTATTATATATGTTATAAATTTGGTTAATAATTTCTAAACATGTATATATATATATATCAATTCATCTTTCTTTTATGGGGAAATACTCATTTAAAGAGATTCCCTTCTTAAATCCACCTGATATACATGCCCGATTAAAGGGAACTTCTACATTTCTTACCAATTTTAATATGAATTCCACAAACTATTTTAAATCATAAATATTTTATAAAATAACAAATTTTATCATGTAAAATTAACTTATTTCATTTTTGTTTTTATTCCCCTAATTATTCCTTTATCCTCTTTAATGACATTTTATTTTTTTTCCCTCAAACTTTTCTTTAGTGGCACATTTCTAAAGTCACCTAATAAATATTTTTCATGTTTTAAATTTAGTTTTAAATAATTATACATGATCTATTTTTTCTTTAATAATTTCCATGAAATATTTAAATCCCTGCATTCATTTATACTATTGTTATATTCCCTTTTATTATGAATTATAATAGGATTATGATACCAATTTCATTCCAGGGGTAACCCTTATGTTTATTCCTTATGATTGATTATTTATATGGAACTCATATGCATGAAACTTTTATGGTGGTTTCACCCATATACCACAAAAAGTCATTGGGTAACTTTTATTCTCATAAAACATCATGTATGTGATTAGGGAGTAAAGAAAATCCATTATGGGACTTTATCCACCATCTAATATAGTCTTGGCAGTTAGCCTTGACTCATGTTTATGTAATTTTTTATATTTCTACCCCTTTAAAATAAATCCATAATTATATTCATCCATGTTACATATGTTATGATTCCATATGTTTACTCATTATATATTCCTTTTATTTTATCATGTTATGCCTTTCTAACTCATGTTCTAGGAATCATTCCCATGTCTGTTCCCTTACTGGGATTTTTATATCATCCATTTTTTTCTATTTATTCCCTAGATTATCCAATGTATATATAGGATCTCAGAGGAATTTAGGATATCATTATATAATATTAATAATGATATGTTTTATTCTTGTTCTGTGATTTTAATTTAATTTAACCAATCTTTCATATACACTTGACATTACGATCCTTGGTTTCTATTTCATGGATAGTTAGGTTTAGAATCATGTAATCATATGTATAAAAGGATACTGTTTATATAGTTGGTATTAGAGAAAATACTAGTAATTTAGGGGATTAATACTAGAAAACATTAGTAATAACTTAAGGATAATTATATCTCCTTCGATAACCAATATTGAAACTTATGGAATCAAAATCTATGATATAATTTTCATTTATATGTTTACCCATCTAGGTTTATAGATTAATTTTTATAGGATTATTATTTTAGTATTAAATCCCCACTAATTTTATTCCATATTTTATAGTTCATTGTTGTATATAAGATAATACATGCTAATAACCAATGTGATTGGAAATGGTACTATTCCCCAATTGAGATGCCAAACCAAATAAGAATAGGATCTCCAAACATCATGGATGTACTGGACGAACTGGATCATGTTATGAAAAATAATTTTAATCTTTTCAAACGCCCTACTTATCCTTTTAAAAATAAAGTTGCGGTTGAATCCTTCATTTGAAGAAGTACTCTAATGTTTATTGGATCTTATGATCTCCTCATATTGTAAAAAAGTATTAACTCCATTGAGAATATGTTCTTTATCCTCTAGTGCTCATAAAAACGTAATGTTTTGTTTGGAGTCTAACATTTCAATGGGGAAGCTGATCAATGGTGGAAACTGATCAAAACAATTATAAAGGGGAAATTAATTACATGTATTTGGAGGAATTTAATATAATATTTGTCAATAAATATTCTCCACAAAATTTATGCCTCTTGTTGGAAATGGATCTCCTTAGACATATAAAGACATAAGATGATTATGTCAGGGCATATACTGAAAACATCAGAAGCCATGCATGATACACCACTGTATTTTTCATAAACACTAAAATAAAGTTTTATCATATCTTTATTTTTTTTTTAAAGTCATTTCTATAAAAATATTTTTTTTATTAGAGACTTTGACATCCATAAATAGATTTTTCGTTGTTCCCTTATGGTGGAAATGAAGATTATAGACTCATAGTGTTCATGTGGGATTAAAGATAAAAAGTGGAAGATTTAGTTTAGTATTGGAGGATCAATAGATAAATCCCATGTATGAATGAAAACTAAACATCCCATGTTCCAAAATCGGGGGAATAAGTATCTCGGAAAAATTATAAATGAAAATAGGATATTCCTTAATTATAGAAGAAATGGGTATAAGGATACTCACTACCAAAGGGATATTAAGAAGCCCACTATGGTGAAATAATAAAGGACGGATAATATCAACATCCAACCTATATTATTATGATTCAACTTCATGTAACAAGGGATTCATCTTAGCCAATTCAATAAGACAATGGTTTTCATAAAAAATTAATGAAAATAAGCTCTAGGGTGAAAATTAATGGAATATACTTTCAATAATCCAATGTTGGAGCCCATTAATGACATAGGGACATGTATTCTAGTTATTCATTCGGGAATAAAGAACATACTATTTAATTCTGGTTCTATATATTCTTTCATATCTTGCATGTTTAGTAGGTATATTCAAAAACATCCTCAAAATATGAAGGTTAAGTTATTTGTGATAAGTTTGAATAGAGAGATTCTTATATCTAAAGTATATAACTATACCCTAGTTAATGTTTTTACACCGAACCTTTTAGTAAATCTCATGTTACTACCTTTGGTGATGTTTTATGTTATTTATTTCATGAATTGGCTATCTTAATACCATTATAACATCAATTATCGGGAGAGGGAGACCACTCTTCCCTTTTTGAGACATCCTCCAATTCAATAAAATTGTAAGAAGGAGGATAAATCTCTTTTAGAAAAATCATATCAATTTTTATATATTTTTTGGGAAATCATATCTAGATCAAATGATTGATTAAAAAGAGATAATCATTCTTTAAGACATTCCCATTGTGAGGGACTACACCGATGTGTTCCCTAAAGAACTGTATGGTCTTGCTCTAGACCTAAAAATTGTGTTCTCAATTAAATATAAACCAAGATATTTTCCTATATTAAATACGCTTTACATGATGTCCACAATTTATTTTGATGAAATGAAGAATCTATTACAAGAGAATCTACACAAGGGTTTCTTATACCTAATTACTTCACCATGGGGTGTGCCTGTCCTCTTCGTAATGATGAAGGATGGGTCAACTTGTTTATACATCAATTATCAATAGATCAAATAAATAAAAATAATTAAAACGTTTTCCCTGCAATGGATATGTGACTTATTCGATCAACTAAATGGGATTATGTATTTTTATTTGGTGGATCGTCAATCAGGATGTCACCAAGTAAAGTTGAATAAGGAATATATTCCCATGAATAACATTTGAATTATGTCTGAACATTATGAGTTCACTGTGAATCCCATAGAACAAACTAATTATCCCACAATATTCATGGACATAATGAATAGTTTCTTCAGAGATTACATAGGGAAAATTATGGTAGTCTTTATAAATGATATTTTTATATACTCCCTGAGTATGGAGGATCATTAGTAGCCTTTAAATATTGTGATAAAGGCTTTGAGAAGGGATATAATATATGAAATTTAGTGCAAATGTGTGTTCTCTATGGAAGAATTATCATTCTTAGGAAATATTGTCACTAGTTAAGGGATATCAGTGGACTATTCTAAAATAAAGGCGATTGAGGAGTAGAAAAGACCAGTATCTGTAATGGAGATCTATAGTTTTTTTCTATGTGGCTATTACTATCAATATTTTCGAAACTTATCATGTTCTTCAAAAAAGTAACAAATATAACTCAATAGTCAGTAATGTTTTTACAGACTAGTGAATGTCAAGAATGCTTAAAATAGTAGAGAAAGAGGTGTATCACTACACCAGTACTTACTCTACCCCAAGTGTTGAACTCTGTGTGGTATAAAAAGATTCATGAAAAAAATGGTAAGGATTTTAAATGATTAAAAATGATAAATTAATATCCTACACCTCAAATAAATTGAAATTTATTGAAAAAAAAACTATCCCACACAAATTATAGAATTTGTAGTTATAATCTCTGCATAGAAAATATTGAGGCATTATCTCTATGGGGAGAATTGTGTGATATGAACTAATAAAAAATGCCTCAAATATATATTTACATTGAAGGATATAAATATTTGAAAATGAACATATATAGAGTTCATTAGGTGTTATGAATTATCAATCCTATCATGGTATATAAAATAATGTGGGTGATGCTCTAAGTAGAAAGGATCATGTAACTTTATCAATGATGATAATTGAGAAGGACCAGATATTTTAACACGAACAAAGGATATACATGGGAATTATAAGTAAATTTATATAATTATTCATTTATAAATTTATTTCTCAACCATCCCTTATGGAACAGATAATGGCTTCTTAAATAAATGATGAGGACATTCAAAAGATGGTGGAATCTATCAAAAATAGAAAATCCTCAGTGTTAAAAACTGATAGGGAATGACTCATAAGATTTGGGTTATGACTATATATACCATAAAATCCTAAGATAAAGAGGTGGATTTTGAGTGATTCATATAGATTGTTCTTCTCCATCCACCCAGGTAGCACAATGATGTATTGTAATCACCATGAGAATTATTAGTTGGACAATATAATGAAGGATAATGATGAATATACTTCAATGTGCCTGGTGTGAAACCAAGTTACAGTTTAAAGGAAAAATTTTAAGGGATGATTCAAAAAATACAATATCTACTTGGAAATTAGAAAAAATCACCATGGACTTTATCACTATACATCCTATTTCATCAAGAGGAAAAACATTTATATGGGTTAATGTGGATCTTCTTACAAAGATAAATCAATTTATTCAAATTTTAGAGGAATTATCACTCTATCAACTTGTAGGGATCAACATTAAAGAAGTGGTGAGGATTCTAGGAGTACCATTATATATTGCATCTCATAAAGATCATATATTTAACTCCATGTTGTGGATAAGTATCTAAAATTCTCTGGGCACTGGTTTAAAAATTAAATGTGCATTATCTCCTTTAAACTGTGGGTTAATCTAATCTAACCATTTATAAACTCGAATAAATGTTTATATTATGCTCAATGGACTTAAAAAGAGGATGTGATCATCATTTACCACTGGTTGAGTTCTCTTACAATAATTGTTTCTATTAAATCATCCAAATGTATTAATATAAAGCCATTTTTTGGGAATAGATGTAGAACACGTATATGTTAGGATAAAGTCGGTGAACGCAAGCTTATGGGACCTAAAATGGGTGAATAAATGAAAGAAAATGTAAAATTCATTCACAAGCACATCATGTATTCCTAGAGTAAAAAAATATTTTTATGAAACAATCATCGATGAGACATGGAGTTTGAGGTTGGAGATAAAGTATTCCTCTACATATCTCTATAGGGAGTCATGAGGTTTTTGGAATAATGTAATGATATGTCCCATGTATATCAGCTACCTCAAAGTTCATGATTGTATCAAATATTTCATATCTACTTACACTTCCACCAACCATGTCTCAAGTACATAATGTATTCCACATGTCCATCCAGACAAAGTGCATACTAGATATTTCACATATGCTAAATTTGGAGGTGTTGCAGTTGAAATTTATCTCTCTTATGGGGAGAATCTGGTGAGGATGTTGGAAAATATAGATTGTTCTATTCATAAGACCACTCTCCTAGTTAATATACTATAGAGGAACCACAAATATGAAGAGGTGACATGGGAACCAGAGGAAGTGATGAAGGATAAGTTCACTCACCTATTTTAATCTTAGTATGTTGAAAGAAATTTTTTGGAAGAAATTACATAAGGGGGGAAGAATGTAACACTATTATATTTTTTAAGAAATATTTCCCTTTAAAGAGTTTTATTTTTTTAGTAGCTTTTGTTACATGCAACACCGAGTTTAAATGAACCACAACATAATATTAAAATATCAACATGACCATTATAACCTATATGATAAATTGGATGGTATGGATAGGAATAATAATATTATGAAATTTTTTAATTATTATGAAATAAAAACATTATTTTTAGTAATATATTACAATTTTGGAAAATAATTTTAATCAAAAAAGTTATTTCTATTTATTTCATTAAAGAAAATAAGTATAGTTAATTTTTGAAAATTTCATAAAATTTATTTGATAAGAAGAAATTTATTTTTAGAATAATAATACAAATTTTATTCTTGGGGTAAATTTTTATAACTTTATGAAAAAGATAAAATTTTGGCGAATGGTAAAAAATAGAGTTTTTTTAAACATGGTATCTTTAGTGATATCATCCAAACATGACTCTGATATAACAATTTATAAAACTTATTTAAAAACTTATCTATGTTGATATGATAGACATATCATAAAAAAGAAATACAGAATATATAAATTATAAATTATTCCATGATAAATATAAAAACCATTTTCACTATAAATGCAGTGCATGAGCAACATTGAAAAGGGGAAATTAATTTCATTATAGATATTAATATAGATCTATGAAATATTTTAAAATCATTTTTATTAAATATAATTCATAAATAATTATTATTATTGATATTTTCTAATTTTTTACTTATATAATAATAATCTAATCCAAATTGTAGTGCAATTATTGTGTTAGGAAATAAAAGTAAAATTTTAAATTTATATATATTTTCATAACATGGATATGAGTAAATATACATAATAAATTAATAAAATTTACTTTATTATGACTATTTTATTTATTTTTATGGTTTTAATTTATTTTTAAATTTTTTATATGATATAATTGATTTTAAATCTTATGCAATGCCAACGGAGTGCTTGTGCAAGTTGAAGAAAAATAAATAAAATGATTTTAATTCAAATTATAAGAACCATTAAATGAACCAAAAAATTTAGAAAACTTTTTGGATGATTAATTCTCTAAAATAATTATGATTGGGTATAATTTATGTCCTTTAAGAACAAATTATCTGACATTAGTTCCCATATAGTATTTTATTTAAAATAAAGTCAAATAGATCACATTATTATTTTTAATAAGTATAACAATAAAAATATATGGTTTTACAGAAGATGTGATTAACAATAAATAGTCTCCATAAGTTTAAAATAATTTTATTCTTCATATAAATTTATATTTAGTTTTTAGTAATGAAATAAATACTAAAACTTATTACACAACAATGATATAATAATTGTTAATTTAATGGATAAATCCAATAAATGACATTAAAAATAAAAAATTATATATAATTTGATATAATTAAGTTGATAAATGTATTATTTGGATTAATATTGCTTATCCATTTTATAATGAAATAATTGGTTCTAATTTGACTCTTTTATTATGTTTTTAGTGTTATAGTAATGAATAGTATCAAATTTGGGAAGAATGATATTCAATGAATTCAAAATTTCAGTAAATTATTTTAAAATTAAAAAAATATAAAATAACGTAAAAGGGGGTAATATAGTCTAAAATATCATTCCCTTTAAATTTATTTTCTATTTTGAATCATTTTTATCTATAATAGTCTTATTTTGTTTTAATATTTTGATAAATTCCTAAAGTTCCCCTCACCTAAATTATAAAAGGTACCCCATTCCTTCACTTAATTTAAACACATTCAGAATTATATATCAACCAAACTGTAAAAAATTCTCTTATATTTATCCCTATACAAATTATTGTGTTTTTGGTATCACCAAAAGAAAAATTCATATTTCCTTAAGGAGGTTCTTAAGGATATGATATTCAAGAGGTAAAATCCTCTTTCTTTAACTAATAAATTATTTCTCTCTTCTGCCTTATCATCAACCCCTATTCAAAGTTTCATGATAACTAACATAACATATATATAATTTAATTTTTTTAATGTAAAATCCATCTTCAAATCTCATTTCTTCTCCTTTTTATTCTTAAAAACAAAAATCTCATCCATGATATGTCGATTCATCCCCGTCCTGTATGATGTGTTTTCATTTCCCATTACTGATATCTTGTTGAATCATAAAACCATTATTATGGTTAATAAAATATTTCAATATGTATATTATAAGTTTTTTTTTCTGAAACTAATATATGGACATAATATTAAATAAAAAGAAATTATTTCAAGATGGTCGGAAAAACCATCCAATCAAACTAAACTATTATCCTAAATATTTTTTCAAATGAGCCACCCATATGTTAGAAGAAAAAATTAAACAGGAAAACTTTTAATATCATTAAATTTTTTAAATAAAATTTCATTTAACTTATGTAATTTTATTTCCTTTCAAAAATAACTTCCATAATTATACACAAGTTATCCAATCAAAAAATAGTGAAACTAATTCTCCTAGAACAATGAAATTAATCTTTAAAACTCATAAAAATGGGTATAAATAGACATAATAAAATTATAACAAATTAAAAAAAAGTGAAATGTGGTATTAATTAATTAATTAATTAATCAAATTTGATTACCAATGACCCTTACTACTAATGAAAAATGCATTCATGTATAAGTTAATAGATCTCATCGAACCTCCATTTTTTCCTTCAGGTCACGCTTTCTCTCTCTTTACCCCAATGTATTTATTAATTATTCTTATATAGTAATTATAAATTATTTTTATATATTATGAAAATATTTATCTTGTTCATATAATCTTTCTTTTATGGGGAAATATAAGTATTATGTGGTTCTCGTCTCAATTCCTCTTAATAGGCAATTTTGATTAAAGGGAACTTCTCCATTTCTTACCAATTTTCAACTCCACTCCATAAAATATTTTAATCGAATAAAATTTTAATAAAATCACACATATTTTCTTTTAAAATAATATTATTTAATATTTTGTTTTATATCATCAATTAAACATGTATCCTCATTAAATACTGTTTATTATTCCCCTAAAATCACACTTAAGTGAAACATTTTTACTGTTATTTTACTACTACTTTTCATGTTTTCAATTTAATTGAACATCATTATCCATTATCTATTTTTCATTTATAATTTTTCATTAATTATTTAAATCCCCTATTTCATGTATATTGTGGCTATATTCTATTTTTTTATGCCTTATGACTTGATTATGGTAACCATTTCTTTCAACAGGTAACCCTTATGTTTATTCCTTATGTTTGATTCTTTGTGTTACACACATATGAATGAACATGTTATTATGGGTTCACCCAAATAGTGATCCATTGATATTGGTAGTGTATACTCTCATGAGACATCATGTATGTGATTAGGGAATAAACTTATTCTACTGTGAGACTTTTTCCACTATGTGATATTGTCTTTGTAATTACCCATGTCTCATGTTTACGTCCTGATTTTTATTGCAACCAAAATCCAAAAAATTCATGATAATATGTTTCTATATTCCTTATTTTATACTTCCATAAGATTACTCATGATCCATTCCTTTCATGTCATCATCTTATTCCTTTCTAACTCATGTCCTATGACTCATTCCCATGTTTATTCCATTACTGGGATTTTTAGGTCATCTATTTTCTCTATTTATTACCCAGGTAATCCTATGAAATCGTTGGAGGTAAAAGGGAGTTTGTATATCATTATAGAATATTAATATAGATATTTTTATTTTAGTTCCATGTTTTTGATTTTATGTACCTATTATTCCAAATACACTAGAATTTACGATCCTTGGTTTGTATTTCATGGATAATTAGGCTTAAAATTGACTAAAAACATGTGTAAAATGATAGAGTGTCTATACCAACTAGGCTGAAGGGAATATAGGGTATAGGAAGAATTATCTGACACCGTTCATCATATTGACAGCTTCTAGGATTTTTTTATATAGATCTTCTTCTGATAATTATATTTAATGGTTATCCTGGTAATGAAAGACAGATATTACATATAGGTTGAAAAATTTAGATATCATAAGTTTGGATTTATAAAAACCACGACTCTTAAGGTTATAGAGTTGAATATAGTTTATAAATATTTTATTTCATTCCTACATTGTTAAAAATTTTCATGTAACATGTTTTCACGAGCATTGAATTCCAATGTTAAATTAATATTATAAAAAATTAAAAAATCATTCTAATACCAGATTTGTTAAATATTTTGTGGACATAGTAAATAACTTTGATTAATCGAACAAAATTTGGGTCAGATAAATATACTCTGGTCATTTTACATCTTATTATTTTTATCATTAATAAAAGAGTTTTAGTTTTTTTGGATATTTTGAATTTCTAAACTTCAATTAACCACCCTCTCCCCTCCAATTCCATCCATTGTAAACTCTTACGATTTAACACTCATATATTAGTGTGATAAAATAAGATAAAAATTAAAACATAGATTCATCTAGATAAATAAGTAAATTTAAATCCTTACAAGTGATGATAAATAATCAAACAAAACCCATTCCATATCCAAATTAGATAATATACAGTATCAGGAATGTTATACAACTTTATAAATTCATATGTATTAAAACCCAAAATACTAAAAAGTGGAAATAGGTAAAACCCTCTAAACACACATGGGTCCTAGCCTGGTATCATAACCCCATTCTTGATCCAATAATCTCAAAATAACACCAATTATAGGGAACTTACTCTTATCTGGTCCTAGAAATGTGAATTCTACTGAGGTACCAAATTATTTCCTAAGAAAGATATGAATATAAATTAGTATGAAACCACTAACATTGTCAATAAGAATATCTAATTTTAGAAATAAGGTGAATGTTGATTTTTATTATAAACAAATAATTTCATAACATATGTAAATAAGACCAAGGTTGATCCTTTATTTATATGGTGACACTTAGGATTGACCATTCCTTCTTCAACCTAATATTGGTGTCTTTGTATATAGTAACTCAATTAGGCCCAAATAAATTCACGGAGAGTATCAACTACAATCCAAAACTCTAATTATCATGAATACATGGGGGGATAACCCATGGAAATAGAAAATAGTGTATCTCTATGAATATATCAGGGAGTTCCACGAGGAATTATAATTCAATATCACAACAAATCCAGGAAGGAATACCCCATGGAATTCAATAAAAGTGTATCAATATAAATCCAAGGATGTTTGTCCCAAGATACTCTAGAATTGTATAATAAGTTTCCAAGAGAATTTTACCTCAAGTATTACACACAATATCATACGGAATACAATGTGAATTTCTCATTGGAATTCTATACTAGATCATGATGAATCTAAGGGTTATTTTTGACTGATAGGTTGCATTCTTATTTATTTCCCAAAGGGACCTTACAAAAAACACCATGAAATAAACCTCATGGAGGGAAAAATTAATGTAAACCAAGAGCATAATTAACTAAAAATCTCATCCCCTCCTTCATAAAAGACCCCAAGGAAAAGAAAAATACATATCTTGATTCGATGGAGCCATAGAAGCTTTAAAATCTGCTACCATATTCCCCTCCCTCAATGTATGAGAAACCTCTATATGCCTGCCCATAATTGCTCTGTATCTCCTGATAATATAAGAAATATTCCAGGGAGTATTTCCTTTTCCTGTCAAAGAATTGCACAAAACCAAAGAATCAGATTCCACTATGCTTAGTTTAATATTGTCCTGATTGCAGATCTCTAAACCAGAAGCCATTTCCCTAGCCTTCGCTAGCATAGCATCACCATATCCATACGCCGCTGAAAACCCAGAAACCACTGATCCAAACATATTCTACATGACCCCACCCCCTCGCATTTCCCCCATATGAAGAGAGATGCCAGAATTCAGTTTTAAACCCTTTCTAGGTGCCTGCCACCAAACCCATGACCCCTGCATTGGTACCCCCTCCAGCTAGCCGCGTGTAAGGTGTGGAAACAGTGGGTTCCCAGATGGCGCTGCTTTGGCATCTAGACACAGATAGAGCAAATCCAAGACAGAGTTCTTCATTATGAATAAAATACAAACCTGGGAAACCCTTCTTTGATTATGACACATCGCATTCCTAGCCGGCTATAAAATCCAGCAAGCAGCCACCAGAAAAAGCGTCATGGACTTCGTCTCTTTTCCATGATTTTCTCTGCCTCTAAACCAGGAATTGAAGAAATGACCTTGCACCTCTACTGATTCATTCCAACCAAAGAAGATTTGAAAAGACTTCCAGATTCTTCTAGCCTATTCACTCCCAAAAAACAAGTGACCGACATATTCTGAATGAGGTGACCTACAACACCAACATCTGGACACAATATTAACACCCATATGTTGCAAGTTTTCATCAGTAGGCATCACTTTGTTTCTTACATGAAACAAAACAAAATCAAATTTGGATGATATCTCTTTGGACCATCGAGTAACTCCCTAGGGATCATTGTCTGTTGTGACCCTTATCACATGAATGAACTCCTTGATAGAAAAAATGCCCAAAGATGCACCTGCAAAAACATGTTTATGAGGATCATCACTAGTGACAATATTGTTGAAAATAGAAAGCTGAGTCTCATCCAGAATAGCCTGAAGAAAATAGGGATATCTAATAGCTTCACTGAAATTCATGCCCGGAGTAGGACATCCGGGAATATACAGCCTACCAACCCCCGAATCATGCTGCCAGAAATTAATATTCCATTTTCCCACTAACCACCGAGAATGCTATTTTAAAATCTCCATCAGATGCTGAATCAGATTCCCAATATTGGAAAATATGGACCTCTGATCACACATATATTTACCATATATGTCTTGCATATTCCTTTCTCCAAAGAGATTGACCTTCCAACACTTCCCATGCCAACTTTGCATGCAGCCCCTACATTGTTGTAGAAACACTCCTCAGGTTAATACCCCCTTCAGAGAGACGTCTTGATAGCCGTTTCCCCAAAGCCCAATGATGAATTCCTTCTATCTGTCCAACCCAAATAAAGGACACCATAATCTCGTCCAATTTTATAATCACACTTTTAGTAATCTTCATTAAGGCATTCCAAACCAGTGTATTAATCCAAATCTAAGGGGAATTCTATAAGGATTTCAAAACTTGTATCATCACAAATACAAGGGGGATTTCCCAAGGAATTCCAAACTATATTATAATGAATCCATAGGGGGGTTTCATATTTACATTCTAGACTATTATCATCCTGAATTCAAGGTGGATTTTTCCATGGAATTCCAAAAAAATAAAATTCAAATGATTAGGTAATTTTTTTAACCATTAATTACATACAGCATCAATATTTATCAAAAATCAAGTATCTCTAAGAATCTCAAACTATTTTTAAAACATTAAAACAAATTAAATCCTCCTAATCTATTATTTTAATCAAAATTACATTAGGTTTCCTAATACAAAAATGGTTATTGAATCCTAATCCCATTTTAGGCATCCCCATTCACACACATAGTTTACCACTTTAACTCATGGAACACCTTGGTTCTCCCATTTTAATCCTTTAATTTAATTCCCAATTTGATCCCACCTTTCGTGGTTGAAAAAGACTCAGTCATGAACATACACGGCCAACCAATTGAATCACTAGTTCCACTCATTTAAATCCCCCAATCTATGTTACAAGGTAAAAAGTATCCCATGGTTGAAAAATTCATTATATAAACTCACCAACGGACTATTTGTGGCCTATCAGGAGGGTATATATTTTTATTTAGGTATAAATACATTTTATTATATTTTTTCCAAACACATTGTAAAGTTGGAAAAACAACACATCCCACACCTCAATAAAATGGTGATACAATGCTGGAAAATCATATACACCACATACATTATACTCATAGATGTTCACTCATCCAATAATAGCCATATATTTGAGATAAACCTATATAAATTGGAAAAAAAAAAGAATTTTCTAGAAATAGGGGAAAATAAACAAAAAATACTTAACATAAAAAACAAAAAATAAGAAACCAATAAAAATTGATGATGGGATAATAGTCCTACCTCTGTATTTCAATCACAAACAATGGAATTTGATTCTGTGGAGAGACATGGTAGAAACCTTATTAAAGGATGAGAACCTCAAGTAAGATGGGTTGAGCATTGATCATACATCCCCGGAGAAGAATCCATTGTTTTTATAAGAACCCATACACAAAATTATTCTTTTAACACCTATCGAAACTCACACAAGCAGTTTTATAGAGTGTATTTAAGGTTCAAATAGTGAATTTTTGAGGTAGGGGTCAAGACCATTGTTAACAAATTTCATGATGTGGCACTAAAATAATTGAATAAATGGATATGGATTTATTTTTTAAAATTGAAAGATAACTTGTTATTCATAAACACATTCCCTCGGAACTGAGAATTGAACATACATTCAGAAAAAAATAAAAAGAAATTGTTACTTAAAAAGGGTAATGGTTTTTCAATCTCCCCTCCATAAATAATTTACATCTAAAGCTTCTCACCCAAACATCACTAGGACTCATTGTAAACTAACTATAGTTATTTAACCTACATACCAGACACTTTATACCTTGTCTCCTCTTTTATATATTTATACCACCATTGTACATGTACCGGAGGAACTATCTTGTTATTGGTATATTATTTACTATGACCAACATATACATGGGTTGGTCCTCAAAAGGTGAATCAAGCACTAGCTCAATACATTTATAATGAAAAAACTTGAAGGATCCCATATATAACCTCAAACCACTACACTAACTTAAATTTCTTCCTTATATTAGCATTCCATAAAATAATACTTCATTATGTCTCATTTCATGATTTATAATGTGAATCATGTGATGAAATGAGTTCCCCCCTAAATCATGTTACATAATGGTGTCTACCCCGAAAAACTATGCCTTGAATTGGGTTTCACTTAATGAACAATGTATTAAACTAGGATTCACCCTCTGATTCAAGTCATGAACTCACTAGATCCAAATGAAATCCTGATAAATTTCACATACTTCATCCATTGGTCAGAATCACTAGTATTTATAAGTTCCACAAATACACTATAAATTTTCCATATAATTCCATATTTATTGACCTTACTCAAAATTCTTTTTAATATTAATTTTCCAAATATTCATTGATTCACCAGCCTCTTAATATTCATGTTCATGAAAAAAGATTCATCCATAATAGATCTACTACTCAGAACCTCATCGAACATCACTCAGTGTCCCCGATTATTTCAACGAACACCACTATGATACCCGTCATCTGGATGAATTTATGAAATCCCGAAATTACCAATGCCATGACTACGAGGTTGATATCATAGGCATATTCAAGTCCATTAATCAACCAAATAAATTTTATTAAACCCACAGTTTCACTCTTTAGATAGCTTATAACAAATTAATTTTAATAATTACTCATATCGGAATATTATCCCTCAATATCAGAGTCTCACTGACCTGGTCAACCAATTATTCTACTTCCCAATATTAAGACCCTCTCATACAACCCGAAATTAATTATGTATCAAGAATTCTTCCGATATATAACTACACTAACTCCATAAAAACATCATAAGCTAACTCCCATACTTGGGTGACTTCAATTTTATGCATCACACTTGTTCTCTTATTCCAATGAAATGTCACAAAACTAAAACCACATCCATATTGGGTTATCTACACATTATTCTAATAATTACCACTCATTTCCAAAACAATATCCACATGATAAAACTATCCATGGTGTACTCCCTACCATAGTTATTCCTTATTACCAATCTACAAGCATGATAATTCCAATTATCCACCTCTGGCCAAATATTGGAAACTTCGATCCCCACTTATGAAAATTTTATAAGTCCTAAAGTCAATCCACATAGAATAATTGATTAATACAGTGGTTCCCCACACAACATGTTTCTCAATATATCTATAAACATACATTTTACACCTTTCCCTGATGGAACTAACACAAGGTCCATGACCATGATCATCATCACATGTCTCACAAGATATATTTTTTTATGGACCTACCTAGACCAACAATTAAATGAAAACAATATTAATTCCAAACATTCCATAGTTGTGGAAATATCCAAATACTATAGCCATCACACTGATCCGATAAACAATTCATAAGGCACAATAACCATCACATCATAACTTAAACCATTCCCAAAGGTAATAACTCATCCCTTACATGAATTTACTATCTTCACATAAACAATGTACTCATAACCACCATAGTGAGTTCATTATCACATAATGATACCATATCCCATGAATCATTCATACCCTGATTATATTACCTATGAAACTAACCTACAATGTCTCATACAATAATGTTACTATTTATCTTAACAGTATAAACCATAACATCAAGGAAAAAAACCCTCTAATTGTTATCCCTAAAAAACTAAATCTCATATAATTTCATCATTATTTAAAAATGGATCATCCACTAATCCCATTAGAAACCCAAGACCTCACACCACACGATCAGGAAAAACTGGGGACTCTTAGAGCCCGCTAGAACACAATGGAACCTCATATGTTCATAACCCCAACTAGTCTCTAGTGACTGAACAAATATCCCAATATAGTCTTCCCACACACAAGGTCATCCTAAATATGGCTACCAAAAATTTTCATCCATTATCATGAACCCTCTTCAAGAGAAAAAAACATACCCAACTCAATCTATATATAATAAATATTTCTTATAAACCACACATCGACATGTCTCACAAACCATTAGAAACCAGCTACATCAATTTAATCCACTATAATACCTTCATAAGTTATAGATAAGGTTTTAACCAGAAACCTTCCATGTAAGTTAAAAAATTACACTAAAATTATACATAATAAAATGGTTTTCATTTAACATATCACAATGGTTTTAAATAGCTCATGTTTCTATCCAAGCATAACCCACAAGCACACAAACTAGTGCCACACTACTATGTAATTTAACTCAAATATCTCAAGTCATACACTATCCATAATAGTTCCTTGAACCTAATAACCCATGTAACAATACTCACTGCATTTTATACCCATCTAGTTCAAATAATCTCACTCAATGCATCCTTTTTAATAAGCCTAAATAATTTATATCTTTCCAAGGGCAACTACCTGATCACAATCCATCCCGAAATCATTTTGTTAACGGATCCACCAAATTTCTTCCCATTTTTTATTCAACCATATAGGTTTACTTAACCAATAGGTTTATTCACCCAACTAAACATTCCCATCAAATAATAATCTCATCTAATAAAATAATGATTGGGAATCTTTATCCATAACACATAGGTAATCTACAAGCCCATAATATGTATATGTAAAAAATATTAAGTATAAATCTCATTTCAAAGAATCTATAGTGATTGTTATGTATAAAGAATCTAAAATCCTAGGCTAACACGTTTCTTGGGTTATCCTAACACATTAAATACATCTCCAATAATAACATGAAAACATCCTATAAATTAGTTGCAATTTTTACCACACCAATGGTCTTGAGCCACATTTAAAAATTTTAAGTATTACCATATACTAGTGAAGCCCCTATAGGTTTATCTTGTGAATATAAACATCAAAAAACCTACACTAAATACAACTACACACTCTAGGATTATCCGCAAATATTTTTTGTACTTAATAAAGTAAAATTATTAATATCCAACATGTACCATTACTCTGCTCAAGCCTTATCACATAATGGTATCACATATATGATTTATTCTAGTATATCATAACCAATAGTATATTTTGAATAAAAACAAAATGATTATTCACTACTGTGACATATCAAAATTTTAGAATCCATTGTTCCAAACCAATATGCATTAGGTATAACATCTTAATATCGAATACACAACATATCATGTCGTTCGTATCTTCTAAGATCAATTTCTAACCTCATACTTATATTATCAATATCGAGTCATGCACAATAAGACCCACATAGAAAATTTATTTTAAGAAAAATATAATATAATATTATATGGAAAATGATAACGGACCTAACACCCCACTATTATCTAAATCTTCCATTATAGTGATTCTATAACATTAGTTCTCTAACTAACCTCAAATAACCATACATGGGGTCAAAATGATATACACATAATGTTCACACTATATATATAGAATCTATAACATGATATTCTTTCATTTAGTGACTTGAATTAGAACATTCATAAATAGGGCTTAGATAAATGAAATTTCAATTAAATGTTATAGATGAAAATGTTTTATAAGATTTATTTGTAATTTTACATTGCTTATTTCAAATAATAATCAAGATATGTGATTATATAATGAATTTCTATCCATTTTATGTTCCTAAAAATTTCTATAGTAGAGGATAAATTAAATGAAATTTTAATTATAAGATATTGATTAAAATTCTTTCAATGTAATAATTGGTTTTTTTACTTAGCTGATAATGTATTATTGTCAAGGAAATGATCATGTAATGCATTTTTATCCATATAGATGATAGTTTATGTAAGATTCCACCATAAAATTATATATCATGGTACCATATATATTGGGATGAACTCATAAATAAATGACCTATTTATTTTCTAAATAAACAATCATTTGAAAACACATGAATGACATGTGAATCCTATGTGTCCAAAATGATTCATGTACACATGCCTGCCTGCCATTATGTTCAAGATAAAAAATACCATAAACTATAAATCCTTTAATAACGTGTATCATTAAATAATAATAAATCCTACAATAAAATAAGAAACTATGAACATCAACCCTTTTCATTGTGGACTTCACTCATACATTGGATAACCTCTCCTGGTCATGAGTTTTATTGTGATGACCTTGAATCAAATCAATGGAATTTCCTTATTATAATTATTTCATAAACACATACATCACATAGAGAACCCAAAATAAATTATTTTCATAAATTAATAATGATACATTTTTCTGAAAATAAACCAATAAAAATGAAAAACATAAAGCGAGATAATAAATATTAAATAAGAATAATGGGGAAATTTGGATTTTCACGATCAACTAGAAGGATTTCAATCATAAACAAAGATATCATAATAAAATAGAATGTTAATGATATAATAGTAATTTTAAATATATAATTAGATATATATCCTTGAAAAAAATTGTAATTGAATGAAGAATGAATGAAATAAGTAAAATTTATAGATATTATAGAACCAATATGACAATTATAAATCTAACCATGGGAATAGAAATCTGACCATTACAAATATTAATCTAGGTGTTATAATTGTTACCTCACCAATGAAGGTATAAAATAAAATTTATTTAACTTCTGAATAAAACTATGATATATTTATATCTTGTAATAGGTAAATTATTTTCTAAAAAAGGTAAATTATGTGTTATTTTTTTTGTAAAAGGTAAATGTTTATATAAAATTTAATAATTAATATAATTATTTAATATAAATATTATTTTCATAAAATAAATTAATATACTATAATTATTTTTTTATAATTATAAGATAACATTATTTAACTTTAATTGGTTTTTTAAAGTGTTTGAAATCAGTTATAATATTAAAATTTGTATTTTTTGAATAAATAATGATTTCATTTAAAAATTAAATTTATCATATTTTAAAAATTATTTTCAAAAAAATATTCCATTTTAAAATCTAAATATAAAAAAATTGTTAGCATGAATTTTTTGGATTTTTATAAAATAGTTTAATTTTTGTGAATAGTGAAATACAATAATTTACAGTATTTAACATTATAAGACAAATAATTTAATGTTTGGGTCATAGATGATGTAAGTAATAATTATATCATAACATAATTGAATATTTAATGGATTTAGGAATATTAATCAACACTATTGATAGGAATGATCCAAATTATTTATCTAATGAATATAATAAAAAAACACCCATCTCTCCTCCCCTATAAATACCATCCCTCACTACCCCAACTCCTCAAAAAATATAAGTCTTGTATCTTGTAAATATTATTCCCATTTAACATTAAAAGTCTCTTCCCCATTCCCTACATATGATTTAATAATAAACATAAAAATTACATGTTCCTTAGTTGGTCCTCCACTGAGGTGATATTCAAGAGGTAACTTTCCCAAACCATCTCTTTTAATTTCATTTATTTTTTATAACTTCTCATCACCTCCTTCATCCATAAATTAATAATAAATAATGTACCATGTATATACTATAATTTTATATTACTATAGAAATATCATCCATCTGCCTCTTATCTTATCTCCTCTTATTCCAAGAAAAGAAACCATTATCGAAATTATGGCTGATTATTATCACCATGGATAATGATTTTTTGTTTTCCATTACTGCATTCAATGCTAGTCATAAAAACATTATTATGGTTAAATATTATTCAAATATGTATATTATTACATTTTTCATATTCTATTTCTAATATATATAAATAATATTAAATAAAATCAAACTACTTCATGATGATTGGAAAACATGTCGAAAATAAACTAAAAATTTATCGTTAACATTTTCTCTACTAAATCATAAAGAAACCATGAATAAAATTGATATATGGGTCCATTTAATATTATATAATTTCATAAATACTTTATAATTTTACTTCTATATAATTATTACCATTCGATAACAACCTCCAAAACTATATGCAAGTGAACCGGTCATGAAACAATGAAACGAACACTCCCAAAACATTGAAATTGAACATTATAACCCATACAAATGGTCATAAATTAACATAAAAGAAATATAATAAATATATTATATGTTTAAAAAGTTATGATTTAAATTTTTAATGAATATAATTTTATTATCCAGGATATTATACATAAGTGCAGAACACGTTCAAACAGAAGGTAAGGGATATCTCTAAATGTCCAATTTTTGCTTCGAGTTGCACTTTCCCTCTATTTACCCCTAGTTTATTTCTTCATTAAACATATATAAGTCTATTAAATTATATTTCTATGTTCCAAAATTCTTTTTATATCTCAATTCATCTTTCTTTTATGGGTAAATAATTTTTTAAAAACATTCCATTCTCAATTCCTCCTAATAAGAAAGTCGGATGAAAGAAAAATTCTCCATTTATTAACAATTTTCAAGTACACTAAATAAATTGTTTTAATAAATGAATATTTTTATAAAATCCTTAATTTTATCCTAAAAACTATCATAATAAATTTCAGGTTTTACGAAAAAATATTATGACATTATCCACATTAAATACTCTTTGATTGTTTTCCTTCAACCGTACTAAATTGGTTCATTTTTTATGTTTCCTAAACAGCCTTATTCATATGATAACATCATTAGACATAATCATTCAGTAAATATTCTTATTTATTACATTATTATTTAAAATAAATTATTTAATTTCTTCTTTTATGGATACCATTATGATACACCCTTTGGTTACTCCTTATTATATGATTATGATGTTCATTTCAGTCTATGGGTAACTCTTATGTTAATTACTTATGTTAGATTATTTAAGTGGAACACATATGAATGAACATGGTATTATTGGTTAAACTAGATATAAATATAAAGAATTTGATAATTTTTAGTCCCATTATACATCTTTTATGGTATTAGAGACTAAACTAAATCCATCATGGGGCTTTTTCCACCATGTGATATAGTTTGGGAAATTTTCCTTGACTCAGGTTTATGTCATGTTATATATTGTTTCAACAATCAAATATTACCATTGTCATATAATTCCATGCTCCGTATTTTATTATTCCTCATATTTACTCATGATCCATTGCATTTATGTGATCATGTTATGCCTTCTAACTCATGTTCAATGATTTATTCTGATGTTTATTCCCTTACTGGGCTATTGAGATCTTCCATTTGTCTATGTATTTTCCCAGGTTATAGTATGAAGTTACTTGAGCTCAAAGGGAGTTTGGATCACATTATAGATATTAATAAAAGAAATATTTATTATACTTTCATGTTTTCAAATTATATACCTAGTATTCCAAATACACTGGACTTTCAATCCTTATTTTTGTATTTCATGGGTAATAATGGTTAAAATTTTGTAATATTATGTGTGATGTAAGAACCCGGTTTTTGCTGTGAAAGACTTTGTAATATTCTCAATGATATTCCAGAGCAGCGCCCTCAGACGGTGAGGGATTCTGAGCCCCGGAGTGGCCGGAATTAAATTTTCAGTGCATTCACACTGGAATCACCAAATAAATGCGATAACTCCTAAATGGAGCTTCAGATCAGAGATCTGAGTGTACAGATCGGTCCGTAATGGGGTGTATACCCTAGGAAAGACATAAAACCTATCGGCGCGGGATGTTTGGACCCCTCGCCCGCTTCTGGAATGATTAAACGGATTAAATAAATTAATTTATTTGTTTAATTGAAAAACTCTTGTATCTCTTAAACGGTGGATCAGATTGGAATACCGAGGGCACCGTTGAGTTTGGACCATGCCGTTTACCCTAGGAGGGGTATAAGTTTTGCGGGCGCGGCCCGTCTGTGAAAAATGGCCCTAGGGGCGTTTTCGAAATTTGGTGGCCTCGGGCGCTAAGTTTAATAACTTTTTAACGGGGTCTCGGAATAAAATTATGAGACCTCCGTTGCGCTTAGAGCGTGGTTCTTAGCCTAGGGGAGGCTAAATCCCGACCCCATCAGGAGTTCGGGTACGGGGCCCACGGGCGGGAGTTTAAGTGTTTTTTTTTAAACACTTCTCACCCCCTCTTGGTTGTTCTCCCTGGCATGGTAGCCCCTCCTCTCCCTCTCCTACTCCACATCCGGCTAGACGTTCTGGAGAGGTGACTACGACAAGGTGTGGTGATGCCAGCGGATCATCGCGAAGCTTCGGGCGAAGCCCCATGAGGTAGGATTTGTCGTTTGCATTTTTTATTCACATACCTACTTTGAGCTCGTTTTTCACTATATATTACTTGTCAAAACTTCGATCAAAGCCCATGAATGTGTAGTAGATTTAATTACCTTCTCAACACATCTCTCGGATCTAAATTCTGAGCCCCGTGGCGTCCGCAATCATCCGCCGAAGTTGACGGGTTTTCGGTTTCCGGCAGGTTCGAGCTGCGGCGCGGCTAGGGCGGACGGCGCGGCAGCGGGGTGTCCGCGGGCGTCGGCGCGGGTGTCCGGTGGAGGCGCTGGGCACGGCAGCGGGGTGTCCGCAGGTGTCTAGTGGAGCGGCTGGTCGAGGCTGTGGGTGTCCAGGGGGCACCGGCGAGACGCGGCACGCGGGCGACGAGCGCGGCCGGCCCTCCTGGCCGGGTTGACGCGACGACGACGGGGGGCGGGGTCCTCGGGACCCTGCAGTAGGAAAGACCCGCACTCGGTGGGTCTTTGTGGGAGAAAAGCGAGCCGGACCGGCTCGCCACCGGTCCGGGTGTGGGAGGCCGGCCCGCGACCGCGGGCCGGTTCAGGATAGTTGGCCGGCCGAACCGGCCTGGCCCACTAAAGTTCGTTTCTTTTTTTTAAACGGCTGTAAAAGCCAGTCCGGGTGTCGGATTCATGCGCCGTGAGCGGCGACGCGTTCCTTGGGACGAAGAGAATATTATGAGATGGGTTCGGGAATTTTTAATTCCTGAAACAATGGGCCTCAGAGGCGCGACGCGTCTTTAAGTGGAATGTCATTTTTCTGGGAATCTTGTTTTGAGCGGCGCGGACGCATCCGACGTCCGTTTTGAGTGTCGTCAGTTGCGTTGGGACCCTAGCGTCGGGGCAGATCTTTACAAGGTGGTTTCAGGCATTGAGACCGAAGTTTAGACGCGGGCCCCATGGCCCATCTTTTGAGCTGCCTGCACCTTTTAGTGACTTTTTCCTTGGACGTCCGTTTGGGGCGTGCGAGCAGTCGATGTTGGGTGTTTTTCAGAGGGCATCGCATTGGAGCAGTCTGCCCGCTGTAATTACGCACGATGGTGCGGGCCCCGTGAGGGTCGTTTCGGGAGGTGACGGTGATTTACAGCTTTATCATCGGGCGACCATTTTGGACAAGTGAATAGTCCATTCTGTGTACTTTTTCGAGAGGATCGCAACGGTGCGATCCGTTCATTGAGTTTCGGGACCAGAATGCGGGTCCCACGTGGCACTGCTCGTGTGCGGTGCACCGGGATGCACCTTTTTCTGTGGATATCCATTGCAATCAAGTGAGTAGTGCTTTTGACGTGTTTTCCCGACGGGATCGCAATGGTGCGATGCGCCCGACTGTTTTCGGGGCCGAGGCTCGGGATCACAGGACGTCGTTCGGGCATGAGGCGGTGTTGGTGACTTTTTCATTGGATATCCGTTAAAGGCGAGTAAGTAGTCAATTTCACGTGTTTTTTCATGAGGATTACAATGGTGTGATCCGTTTGGTGGTGCAGAGCCTCTTGCGCGATCTTGTTAAATGAGGAGCATTAGAGGTGCTCCAGTACCGGTTCGTCCTACCTTGTTTGTAGTGGATCCTTGGCGTGTGATCGTGCACTCTTGGGAGAGTGATATAATTTGTCCACAAGATGTGTTTGGTCATGCCTGGGCCTTTGAGGTGGAGTTGTTACATCACGCCTTCGCGTTGACGCTGGGTGCCGTGTGCACGATAGCCTTTGGGCTGGAACGGGGTATACTCTGGGAGTATACGGGAGGGCTTGGAGGTACGTGTGGTTGTTTGTACCTAAGAATGTTTGTGCGCTTGGTTGGGGCTGAGATGGGGCCACACGTCATGTGGGCCCCACGTGCGTGCCATGATCTTCTTTACGTACTTTGACCTCTCACGATGTAGAGGGTCCCTCTGTGCTCGTTTGTTTGACCAACAGGGTGGAGTTTTCCCCTCGCCTGTTGCTCTTTTGTCTGACCAGTAGGGTTGAGTGGTATCCCCCTGGTCTTGTGCTGGATGGTTTGGCCGGCAGAGATGGTTTGGTTCCTCTGCTTCTTTGGCTGTGAGGGGTTTCAGTACTATGCCCTTTCACTGGACTACGACACCGTCTGCGACTACGGGTGTTCGTGCAGCGTGGGCATTTTCCCCACTTTCTGGGATGAGGTGTCTTGGTCCGCTTTGACAGTGACTCAGCAGATTGGAGAGGGATCACCTTGTGAGGCCTGGGGAGTTTCTCCCATTGCCCCGTGTTCCCAAGTAGATTTCTTGTGGATTTGGTTTGACCAACACTTTATGCGGGCACCGATCCTCTACCCAGGAGGGTTTTTCCAGCAGGGCTAAGATTGTTTCCAGTAGGGCTGAGGTTGTTCCAGCAGGTCTGAGGTTGTTCCAGCAGGGCTGATGTTGCTTCCAGTAGGGCTGAGGTTGTTTCCAGCAGGGCTGAGGTTGTTTCCAGCAGGGCTGAGGTTGTTTCGAGCAGGGCTCGTCAATGGGTTACCATCCAGCAGGGATGGCCAGTATAGCGGTGTTCACAGAGAAGTACCATCCAGTAGGGATGGCCAGAGCAGTTCCGGGCTTACCTCCAGCTGGGCTGGGCAGTGGTCCCTGATGTCGGGCTTACGTCCAGCGGGGCTGGGCAGTGGTCCCCGATGCCGGGCTTACCTCCAACTAGGCTAGGCAGTGGTCCCCGATGCCGGGCATACCTCCAGCTGGGCTGGGCAGTGGTCCCCGATGCTGGGCTTACCTCCTGGTGGGTTGGGCAGTGGTCCCAGTTGTCGAGCTTGTCTCCAACTGGGCTGGGCAGTGGTCCTGTCGCCGACTTTAGCTGGGTCGCCCTCCAGTGGATTACCCTGCTACGGGACTGGGCAGTGTGGCACCCATTGACTTTCTGGGTCTCCTTGTAATGGGAACCCGTTGACTTCTAGGGACCCTCCAGCGGGGCTCGGTAGGGGGTCGCCTGTCGACTTCGAGACCTCTCGACTGCGGGGCAGTGTCGAGGTGTGGTGTTTGAGCCCTTGGCTTGCGGTTCGGGGAAGACGTGCGGGATGTTGGGCATCGATGGTGTTACTTATGGGACTGTTGGCTACTCTTTCTTGGGCTGAGATTTGGGATGGAGATCCCCTTAAGATCTTGTTTGGGCTTCTTATTTGAGCATATGGACTTGTAAATACCTTGTTTTGGTACCCACTTCTTGGGTTTGGTTACTCTCCTTCCAGGAGAGGCGAAGACGCGCGGGGTATGCCACGTGCTTTCCATGTCTAGCTTCTCATGGTTGGACGAGTCTACTCTCCTGCTATAGGTAGCGAAGACTCGACGGGAACTTCATCTTGTCACAGTTTCCAGCTCCTTGTGGCTAGACGAGTCTACCTCCTTTCCTCTTGTTGTGTTGAGCCGGACTCTTTACTATACTCTTACTGCACTTTCATTTGTACTCCTCTACTTTTCTATTCGCTCTACTGCTCACCCTTCGGTACCTCCTTTGTTGATCCCTCAAGCCATCGGGGTATCCTACTGAGTATTTTTATACTCACCCGTGATTGGGCTTTGCCCGCACTTGGTGTGCCCTTGAAGATGATGGACAGTTGGAGCGCTACTTCAGTGGAGCATAGGAGTTCGGGAGCTTGGACCGCGTGCGATGGTCGTAGCTGGGTTCCAGGTGGGAGACCCGTCAGCTGTTTTTCTTGTTTACCTGTTGTCGGGTTGTGGCACTTTTGGGTTGGGCGCGTGTTTTTCCCCTTTTCTTTTCAGTGTTCCTTCAGCTTTCTTTGTACTTGTAGAGGTCTATGCACTTTGTGGTATATATATAGAAGTTGTTCTTTTTTACTCTTCTTGTCTTTACTTCTACTCTGCACTGTTGAATTGAGTGTGCTGCGTGTGTGTGTATATAGGTACTTAGGCAAAGGCCTCCCCGAGTTTTTGTGCCTTCAGCACTTGTCGCGAGCCCCTGGCCTATGGAGGAGGGCTTGGGGTAGTTTCGGCTCGAGCCCAGGTAGGGTCGGGTCATGACATGTGAAAGGATTGTGTCTCTATAGTTGGTATCATAGGATAGTTAAGTTATTTTTGAGGATTAGGATAGCAAAATATTATTAATAACCCTAGGGATAATTATATCCCCATGGAAACCCTATGTTGAAACTTATGGAATAATAAGTTTGGATATAATTTCAAAAATATTTTTTTCATTCCGACTTACTAGTTTCCATTTTATTTTTTCATTATATTAATATTAATTCCCACTAAATGAATTTTCTTTTAGTTTTTTCTTATTAGAGGAAAATATGATTACTCTTTCAGAAAAACATTGAGATAAGAAATGGGGTGATTTTCTTAATGAGATGTCAAACCTATTCTGAACGGAAGCCCAGAATATCATGACAGTACTGGCTCAATTGGTTCACAATATAAATTATAACATGAATATATATAATTTCATCATTCTCCTAGGAAATATAAAGGTTCATTTGAATCCGTTATTCAAAAAATTCCCCCTTTCATTAGTGTATATTTTGATCTGATTGTCATAGAACAATGGATTAACTCCATTGAGATGATATTTTTGGTTCTCCAATGATAAAAAGAAGAGATAGTCATATTGTTAGCCTATTGTTTTATAGGGGAATCTGATTAGTGGTGGACTCTTATCAAAAATAAAATTTCTATGGAGGAAATTAATTTCATGGAATAGGAAGCATTTAAGAAAATATCATTCAACAAAAATGTTCCTTGAACTCTCTATCTTATAATGAAGTGGGAGTTCACCAGATAGAAGAATGTGGAAGATGAATCTATCAGGGAGTTTGAGTAAAACATTATATGTATTTCATGATATTAATCATCCTTTTTCATTAATATTTAAATAAAGGTGGATCACTTCTTTAGTGGATTAAGTCTAAGTCAACAAAAATACTTGGTGATTTTAAACTTTGATAGTTATAAAGTGATTTTTCAATATTCCCCTAAAAGATTTTTCATCTTTGGAACTATATAAAGGGGGGAAAGATATTCATAAAATGTAGAATAGAGGGGAATCCAGATTTTTATTTTTGAAGGGATTTGATGAATCCCACTAATATGCAAGAATAATAGAAGGTTTATATCAACACTCAGTATGTAGTGCAGTGTTTCAATAGAAAGGAACATGAGAATTATGTGATCCAATTCTCTAAGATGAGGGTTTTCAGAACAATCAATAATGAAAACCTGCAATATACAAGAAAAGGTATATCTTATGACTACTACTGAGGTGGATCCTAACAATTATTGAGTTATAGGTACACTATATATTTATTCAAGAGTAGTGAACATACTATTTGATTTTTTTTCAATGAATTCTTTCATGTCTTGCAATTTTTGTATAACTATTCAAACACCACCTTAAAATATAAAGGTTGTGATATATGCAAGAAAAGAGAATGGGGAAATTGTTGATTCTAAAGTATATAACTCCTCCCCATTTAATATTTATGGAAGAAATGACCCATAAAATCTCATTTTACTTCCTTTGGTGGAGTTTGATGAAATATTGGGAATATATTGGAAATATTTTTATAAATCCAACATCAACTATCAGGAAAGTGAGATCAAATATCACATCCCGGGGAATCCTCCAATTCTATACAAGTTTATGGGGGAAGATGAATCTAAATTAGGATCATAATCTCAATTATGAATATTATTTCCATATTAGGAATCATATATAACTCAAATTATTGAGAGAAAAAAAGGATCATGCTCGAATACATGCCAATTGTGAGAGGTTACTCTAATGTGTTCCCTAAAGAATGGTTTAGTCTTCCACTTAAATAAGGGGATGAGTTCTAAATTATTATTTTACCTTGATATATACCCTTATCAAATACTCATTATCGAATATACACCATTGATATGGAATAATTGAACAAGTAGTTACAAGTGAATCTAGAGAAGGATTTCATATGCCTGAGTACATCACTATGGGGTGCTCCAGTCCTCTTCTTCAATAAGAAGGATGGATCAATTCACCTATTCATAAATTATCATGAGATCAAAAATATTATAGTAAAAACATGTATCCCCCACTATATATGGATTACATGTTCTATAAACTATGTGGGACAAGTATTTCTCTAAGTTGGACCTTTTATTGGGATATCACTAATTAAAGGTGAAGAATGAAGATACTCCCAAGACTACATTTTGAATGCGGTATAGAAACTACAATTTCATAGTGATAAACTTTGGACTTAATAATTATCCAAAAAATTTCATGGAGTTAATGAATATAGTTTTAATATATTACCTTGAAAAACTTTTGGTAGCCTTTATAGATGATATTCTAATATACTCCAAGAATAAGGAGGAGCACGATGAGCATTTTAATACTATTCTAAAGACTTTGTAAAGGTATAAACTATATTAAAAGTAAATTAAATGTGATTTTTGGATTGATGAAGTATCATTATTTGGGACTATTACCACCTGTAAATGAATATCTATATACCCTTCTAAAATCAATGAAATTGAGGTGTGGCCTAGACTAACATCTATAATGGAAATTCGTAGTTTCTTTGGTTTATATGGGTATTAAAGAGGATTTTTGAGGAACATATCATGATTTTCAGACCCACTAACCTGGATTACTCATAATAAAGTAAATTCTTTCTAGACCTTTTAATGTGAAGACTAATTCAAAGAGTTTAATAAATGAATTATCACTACACCATTATTTACACAACCAAAAAGAGGGGAACTTTTTTGTGTATTCTGTGATGATTCATTGAAGGTTTGGGATGGGTACTTATGATAATGATAAATTAATTTCCTATTCCTCAAAGAGGCTGGAATTTTAAGAAAAAATATATCCCATAATTGATCTGTAGTTTGAAATTATGATGTTCGCATTGAAAATATGGGGATTGTCTCTATTAGATGAAGTGTAAGGAATATACTAATTAAAATATACTCAAATATATATTCAAATATAATAATAATTATATGTGCTAATGAATATCATTAGAGTTAATCATGGGATATTTCTTCTCAATCCACAACCATCCTCATAATGTGAATAAAGTGTAAAATGATCTAGGTTGAAAGGATAATGAAACATTATCAATGATATGATTTGAGAATAATCTAGTCTTCTTAGACTTAAGAATGATTGACATGGTTATCGTCAAAGTGTGTAAATAATAATTTCTTTGACAAAGGAAGGACTTATAAGATTTTGTTCATGGCTATGTGTACCACCAAATCCCAAGATATGAAAAGTGGTTTTGAATGATGCACATCGCTCGACCCTCTGAAACCAACCATGGAGAAAAAAGATGTGTCGAGATCTCTAGGAGCACTATTGGTGGGTTAAAATGAATGAGATTATTGAATAAGAATCAAATTTCCTTGTTTATCAGCAAGTTAAGGATAAAATAAAAAAGTTTAGGGGAACTATAAAACCATTACCCGTACCTATATGGAAATGGGAAAACATCATTTTAGAATTTTTCGCTAGAATTATAAAGACATATAGATGAAATAATTCTATATGGTCTATTATGGATCATCTTATAAAGACTAATCAATTTAATTTGATTCATGAGGGCTTCTAACTTGTCCAACATTCAAGGATATAGATCAATATATTTTTGATCTTATATTGAGTAACATTATTGATTATATCCTATCATGATATTATATTAATCTCCTTGTTATAGAAAAGTAACAAAAAATCTCTAATTACCAATTTCAACATCAGTAGTGCTTATCACTCCCAAACAGATGTCTAATCTGGGTGGTCTATTCAAACCTTGGAAGATATGTTGATAGAAGTCATGATGGACTTCAAAGGGGTGGAACTATCATCTACCTCTAGTCAATTACACATACAAAAATATTTTACAATAAAGAATCCAAATGCCTCCATATGAATACCTTTATGGGAAAATATGTAGAATGCATGCATGATGGGATGAAGTTGGTGAACGTAAGCTGTTATGACCTAAAATGGTCGAGAAAATGAAAGTGGATAAGAAGAGAATCTAGAATCATATTAGGGCATCCCATATCTTAAATAAGAGCTCTGCAAATAATGTTCAATCGGATAATGATTTTGAGGATGGTGATAAGTTATTCCTCCGCATTTCTCCATGCAAGTGATTCATGAGATTTGGGAACAACGAAAATATAAGTCCCATGTAAATCAACCCCTTTAAGATTACAAATATTGTCATAGTTATAGCTTATTGAATATCACTTACACCAACCACATCTCTTATACATTATTTTTTCCATGTATCCCTCTTGAGGAAGTACACACTAGATTCACCACATGTACTAAACTTAGAGGTTGTACTACTAGAAAATGATCTCTCTTATGAGGAGCATCTGGTGAAGATTTTAGATCGTAGAGAAAAGTATCAATGTAAGAATAATTCTCACATAGTAAATGTACTATGGAGAAATTTTATGTATGAAGAGGGGAAATGGGAAATGGAGGAAGAAAATAAGGAAAATTACCATCACCTATTTTCAACTTAGTATGTAAAACAAAAGTTTGAGGGAAAATTTTCATAATGGGAAAGAATGTAACGACCTGTGATTTTTTCATTGGAATTTCATTCTTATAATTATTTTATAAAAACATACCTCACATAGAGACCATAATAAAAAAAATATTCTCATAACTGAATAATGATTAATTAGAAAGAATATAAACTAATAATAATTCCAAATATTATAGCGGGATAGTAAATAGAAAATAAGAAAATTTGGATCACCTCGGCCAACTGGAATGATTTAACTCATGAACAATGCTATTGAAATAAAACATAATGATAATTATATAATATTGTTTTTTAAGATGAAACTTAAAATATAACCTTGATTGAAAGTAGAATTGAATAAATAATTAATGAAGTAGTATTTATAGAAATTAAGGAACTTATTTGATAGTTATAAAATATGAATATTGGAATAGTAGTCTCAAAATTATGAATATTAATCTAGATGTTAGAATATTAACCTCATATATGATGGTAAAAAATAAAATTTTGGTATCATATAAATAAAAAATGGATATATTTATTTTTAGGAATAAGTAAATAAATGTTCTAAAAATGATAAATTATGTGTTGGTATTTTCATAAAATGTATAGGTTTATTTACACATTTATAATTAATATAATGATTTCCAAGAAAATTTATTTTTATAAAATAAATTAAAAAATTAATATTATGTTTAGTTGTAAGTGTATAATAATTTTATGTTTCCTTATTTAATTTTTTAATGTGTCAAAAACAATTGATTTTAATATTAAAATCGGTATTTTTCGAATTAATGATGATTTTATTTAAAAATTAAATTTATCATATTTATAATATTATATTCATAATATGGATTTAATTTTTTATATATATATGTAAAACAATTTAGGTTCAATTTATAGTATTTTTCTAAAATAGTAGATTTTTATGAATAGTGAAATATGGTATTTTCTAGTATATAACATTATAAGCCAAATAAATGAATATTTGAGTTATGAATGATGTTAGAACCCATTATATCATAACATACTTTATTATATAATGTATTTATTCATAGTAGTCAATAGTATTTACTATCATGAGCCAAAATAATAAACTAAGGTATTTAATAATCAATAACACCCCTCTCCACCTTCTATAAATACCAACCTTCACCACCCCTTGTCCTCTAATCTTATAAGAATTTTAGAATGTAAATATTACACCTAATTCCCTTACCAAGATTCATAACCACTTATAAGATCTTTTTACCTCAACAAAAGAACAATTCCAATTTCCTTAATGGATCCTTCATGGATATGATATTGTAGAGGTAATTTTCTCAAAATATCTCTTTTAATTTCATTTCTTTTTTCTACCTTCCCCTCACCTCTGTCATCATTAAAATAATCATAAATCTGTTATCATGTATATTCTATAGTTTTATATTACTAATTTAATATCTTTTCTCACCTCTTTTATCATCTCCTCTTATTCATGGAAATGAAACTGTTGTCCAAATTATGGTGGTTTACTATCACCATGGATAATAATTTTTTGATTTTCATTAACACCTTCATGGATGGGTATAAACCCATTGTAATGGTTAAATTTGATTTTAATATATTTATTATAACTTTTTTCATGTTTTTATCTAATATATAGATATAATATTTAATAAAACAAAACTACTTCGTGAGGGTTAAAAAAGGTTCTAATGTAAACAAAATAATTATCGTTATCGTTATATCAAATATATCATCCACATCCCAGAAAAAAATGGTATAAGGGGAAATTTAAAGTTAATTAATTTCATTAATAGTATAATATTCCACTTTTCATAATTATTCTGATTTAAAAAGAACATCTGTAATTATACACAAGTTAAATGACCTAGAAACCATGAAATGAACACTCTCGAAATAATACAATTGAACATTATAACCCATAAAAATTGACAAAATTAGACATAATAAAATTATAAAAAATAAAATATATGTGGAAAATATTTTGAATTAAATTATTAATGACTCTATGTTTATAATGTAGGAAATTAATTTCATGTGAAGAACATATTCAGACATAAGGTAAGGGATCTCTCTAAATATCCAATTTTTCCATCATGTTATGATTTTTCTCTCTTTACACCAATTTATTTCTTCATAGTCATTATTATTATTTACTTCTACTAAATTATTAATATATGTTTCCAAAAATTTTATATAGCTCAATTATTTTTTTCATTGATGGTTTAATAAATGATTTGATAGATTCATTTCTCAATTCCTTCTAACAAGTAGTCCCCATTGAAGGGAACTTCTCCCTTTCTTACCCATATTCAAGTAAACTAAATTAACTATTTTAAACCACCAATATTTTTATGAAATAACTAATTTTATCTGAAAAATACTTCTTTATTGTATTTCATTATGAAGGCAATTATTCCTTTACGCACTATTAAGACACTTTAATTTTTTCCTTTAAACCACACAAAAGTGGATCATTTTTTAAATTTCCTAAACATTCTTTTTCTTTTAATAACTTCATTTGGACATAAATATTAATGATAATTTATTATTTTTAATTTATTATTGTAAAAACATTATTTAATCCCTTATTTCATGGATACCATTATGATACACCCTTTGGTTATGCCATATGACATGATTACAATGCCCATTTCATTCTGTGGGTAACTCATATGTTAATTCCTTAACTTTGATTCTTTATGCGGAACACATATCCATGAAAATGATATTATGTGAGATAAAAAATATATCTCATATTAATTTAGTGATTTCTTGTATCATGAGATGTCATTTATGATATTTGGGAGTAAACATAATCCATTATTAGACTTTGTCCACTATGTGATATAGTTTTGAAAGTAAGTCTTCACTTGAGTTAATGTCATATAATATATTGTTTCAATATTTTAATATTTCATTATTCATATGATTTCATGTTAAATATTTTATACATACATATGTTTATTCATGATCCATTCCTTTTATGTCATCTTGTTATTCCCTCTAACTGATGTTCTTTTCCTTTTACCCATGTTTATTCCCCTACTAGAATATTCAACTCATACCTTCTTCTATTTATTTCCCCATTTTATCCAATGATATTATAGTATATCAAATGTAGTTAGGATGTCATTATGGAGACTAATAAAAAAAAATTATTCTGTTTTATTATTTACTAATTATGTTCCTAGTCTTCCCAAGACACTAGACATTCAATCCCTAGTTTGTATTTCCTGGTTTATTATGATTAAAATAATATAATATTTTGTGTAAGAGGATTATTTTTCTCTATCCATACCATGTTCAGATAATGTTCCAACCCCTTTCTATCATACCTAAATGGTCATACAAATATTGGATACCATTTTATAATATATTTCCCCAAGTCTGAGGACATTGAGTAGTTCCCAAACTAGAGGTGTCACCATAATAACTTAGGAACATCTCCCTATACTCAAGAGGTTGTTGAATGGAAATGTAAGTCTAATGTGGTGTGGTTGGGAGATTATACATTAATATTAGAGTAAATAAATAGGGTAAATAATAGAAATATAAAACATCTAGATAAATTAGTAAACAGACATCCCAAAAAGTATCGATAAATAATAACATATAACCCATGCCATATATAATTGAGACTGTATAAAATTCTACAAAAATAATATAGCCACATAAGTTTATATACATGAAAACCCCAGTGACTAAATAATGACAAATAAAAAACCCTAAAAAATAGTCTCAGGTCCCAATATATTCCCAAAATCCCATGCTTTGTCCTAGAATCCAAAACAAACATTATTTATAAGGTGATTTCACTTGTCTTTCCCTACAATAAAGAAGTTTTACTAGGTAAAAAGTGGTCTTCTGAGTAGGGTGTGACTATTAATTAGTATGCCACCACCAATAGATTCTGTAAGAATATCTAGTCTGAACAATAAGTTTCATGTTGATGTTCATAATAAAAAAAAGTTATGAAATAAATAAATAAGACCATAATTGATCCGTCAGTTCTATGGTGACTCTCAGGAATGACCATACCAACTCTATCCTAATCTACATTCCTCTATCTATAGTAACTCAAGTATACCGAAATGAATTTATGTTGTGTATTTATTTCATTGAAAATTATATTCATCAATAAAACGTGAATTTCCTTAACTCCTTCCAAACTAGAATCATAATAAATCCATGGGGGGGTTACCCCAAGGAATTCCAATAGATGGAATTAAAAAAAAATCCAATAGATACAACCCAAACACATTCTAGGCTGATATCATAAAGAATCCAATGTGTGATTTCATAAGGTATTCCAAAACAAATCACAATGTATCCAAAGGGGATTTCACCAATGAATTCAAAACTTGTGTATTCATATGAATCCCAGAAAGAGTTCCCCCATGGATTTACATACCATGAGAATCATGAATCTAAAAGGAAATTTCCTAACGCATACCAAATAAGCACAAAATCAAGCCGTATTACCACATAGAATTCAATAATATATCATAACAAATCCATAGTAGATGCCCCCAAGGATTTATAAACTAATGTATCAATCGGAATCCAAGGGGGACTAACCCAAGTAATTCCAAACCAATGTATCAATCTGAACATAAGGAACCACTATGGTTTCATATTTAATCCCCCACCCCAAAATAAGTTCAAATGTTAATTACACCCCATGAGTGTCCAAATTCATGGTTTAAACTCACTAATTTACTATTCATTACTTGTAAATAGTATATGTTTCATGATTTTAGTCTGAACATGTTTAATAAAAAATTTTGTTAAATATGTTTCGAATTCATCATAACCATACATTACACCCATCAGTAAAATGGTGATTCTCTAAGGTAAAAGATTATAAACCACCCACCTTATAATCATAGATGTCCATTAATATAATATTATCCTTATATTTGGGCTAAAATAGTAGAAATGAGAAATACAAAATAATAACATGGAACTAGGTAAAAATTCATAATATTGAAATAAGATAAAAATATGGTATAATAAACTATGAAAAATAAGATATTGGATGAAAATCATGCCCTTAGATTTTAATCTCAACTAAAGGCTTTGAATTTGGTGGAGAAAAAAGTGATATCCCCTCTTGATGGATGAATAAACCAAGGAGGATAATATGAACATCAGTCACATTACCAAGGAGAACCCTGCCTTTTATTATACCCCCAATCCAAACAAAACATTTAATGTAAAACAAAAAAAAATTAAATATGTGGTTTAATAGTGTGAACATAAGGTTCATTCCATTAATATTTGAGGTAGGGGTAATTACCTCATCATACACTTTTCATGTAATGATAGAAGATGAAATTCCATAAAACCCTACAACATATAGTTTTTCAACTGTATTCTCAGCTATTCTTCCCAAACACATTCATGTGCCACCATTGAACCCTTAAACCATCAAAACGATGTACTCTACAACTATTTCGTAAAAATTAAAAAGAAAACATGAATTGTATGGATTCATGATTTTATAATTTTTATACATCAATGTAATTCCAGATGATAATTTATTGCTAAAGGATGAAGTTGATTCCAGGGAAGAAGCATGGGTATTGAAAATATATGTTTAAAACACTCTCATAAATCTAATAAAAGTCAATAAATATTATATATTAATATAAAATAAACATATTTCTTCTTTAGGTAAATTATTTTAAAGATATTTATGTGATAGATAAGGTATTTTAAAAAGTTTTCATTAATTAATCCATCCTTTAGAGAAATTTTATAAAGTATTGGTCTATATGAAGTCTTCCAAGCAATAAGATAGATAAAAACACTAAAAGAGATGTAAAATAATCTTGTTGAGATAATTTAAATTCATGGGGATCTAACTAAAAATATTAATATGAAATTAATACCTTGTTTGAGGTCATCTGAGGCTGAAAAGTACACTCTTATGATATGATTCCTAAAGTTAAAAATAAAAATCGAAAATCTGGAAGCCACCCAATCTGGGACACTCCGATGAACTGAGAAGATAATTGTTGTCAATGGTACCTCCAAAAAAAGATATTTATTAGATAATACAAATGGAGTTCATAAAGATAACATTAAATACACTATAGAAACATCTCAAGTTTATTGAAGAAGTTATCACACAACCCAAAAAAATTGATGTGTGTTAAATTTATTTCTACTAAATGTGCATTGTTTATGCAAAACAACATTGTAAATGTGTAATTATAATAATTCCCTAAAATTTATGACATCATATACGGTGAATATAGGAATATAAATGGTAATTAACCACTATATGGTTTCAAAAAATTTAAGGTTCCATCCCAAGTACAACAAACTACGAAATCGAGAAGAATATTGACAGATTACATATACATGGAAACGAAAGAGCTTTATTAATATATGATAGTGTTAATAGGGGTTTTTTAATATTTATTGTGACATCCCATGTAAAAAAAGAATAATAAATTTTCATATTTATTAATATTTTCAAATTAAATATTTATTTTACTTTAAAGGGGTTGGTATGTTCGATAGCGTACCGGATACGCAACAACGAGTTTCTTTGAAATCTTACGTTGCACACTAGTAATATAATATTATTATTTTAAATGGTAGTGAACATGTAGTCATTTTATTTGTGGGAATGAATATAAATAACTAAAATATGATTATATATGTTTTTCAAATGTTTTTACATTTATCCAATAAAATATAAAGCCTTAAAATAAGAAAAGAATTCAATTTTAGGCATAGATACTCTAATATTCACTAAAAGGTCGACTTATCGCCTTTTGATGGAGAACACTCTTTAAATATAGTTTTGGTCACTATTATAGATTCTATTGGACCAAATAAAATTATTTTTTAGAATAGGGATTTCAAAATTTACTTTGTGTAAATTTTTGGTATTTGTCCGATAATGTTCATTTTTTAATGAATAATGAAAAATGTTGTATTTTAATTCAAAACCTCTTTTTATTATAATTTATTTATATGATTATATTATCTTTTGAATTGGATTTAATGTGAAATTATAATATATTTTTACCATTTAATCCAATGATGGTCATTGGAATTAATTTCACTTTAAAATTGGACTTAAACTAGTGTCAATCTTTTGATATATATTGTTTCCTAAAAACACGCTATTTATTTTGACAACAGGAATTAATTATTAAATTAATTAATGAAACTAATATGTTTTTAATTTAGTAAAATAGACATCATTTTTGAATTTAGGATATCAAAAATTTCTTAGGGTAAAGTTTTGGTATTTTTCTGAAAAACTTCAAATTTTGATTAATAGTGAAACCACTAAGTGGTAGTTAAAAACTGATTTTTCATTTAAATGAAACATTACCACCTATGTGATTTGAATTTCATAAATCCAATATATATGGTTGTCATAATGAAGTAAAATATGGTTCAATGGGATTAAAATAATTTTCTGGTGAATAGTAACTTTTAAGTTTTATTAATCGCGATTAAAGGTAATTAGTGTAATTTAAGGTAGAAATAATGTTATAATAATATGAAATTACCTTGACACATGTCCTACCCTTATTGGATATCTCATGGCTGACCAAAAAAATCCATGGGTCATCTTGGGGACCCCATGGAGCCACTTGGGTAAGAAAATGACATTAATAACGTTTTATTTAATGTTAACATAAAAATGTCACAAACATATATTGTTTTGCTAGAAAAAAAAATTTTACATGGGGTTATACAAGTCATAATTTTGACTATAAATATTAATTGGAAAGATAAAACGATTTCATACATCATGATATTTTTTTATAATTTTTAGACATTAAATAAATTAAATTATTTATAACACCATGATGATGCAGCGATTACCTCATTATTTAACGATTTAAATAAAATGAAAAGATAATGTAAAATCTAAGAACTACACTTGTCAAAAACCTTTTGGATGGGAGGATTTCGAACTCTTATCACCTTATCCTCGAAATATATAATTGTAGGACCTTTAAAACTGAAACACATTATATAATAAAGTAACATTTTATATCATTCCAAGAGTGACCCTCCTCTCATTTTATAAAAGGCCCCCACCTCTACCACCTTACCAACACCTCTCAAGCCATTGGCTCTACCAATATCTGCTCCTTTTATCTCACGACATCCCTCTACTCATCCTAGAATCGTTAACTTAGGCAGGAAGCTCTTCAAGAAACTCTTTTGGTTCAAACCAAAGGGAGTTACCCGATTTAAAGGTAATGTCTTCTCTTGTGTTCTTATGTTTTTTTTTTGCTTCTCCAACCCCCTAAACTCTTTTTATTGATTTATTTTGTAACAAAACAAGTATATTAAATTTATTAGGATTTTTTTATTAGAATTATTAGAGCTACAATTATACACACCTTCGTCTAATGGTTAAAGAACATATTGTTTCTGTGGTTGGTGAATTTCTGCCTCACAAAATGATGATTGTTCAGTCTTCTTTTAACCCCTTTCATGGTGTCCATTAAGATGTCACTCTATTTATATATGATATATATTATTTTTATGTTTTCCTTATGCTTCTTTATTTTTCATTTGTGGCATACCTTTATGGTTTCCATTATGGGTAAACACGATAATTTGATTTTAGGAAGTGCGGACTACCGCCCCCTCAAAGTGATTTGATTTATTAATGCCATATGTGGGAAATATAAAGGATGGAGTTAATGATATTATATATGATATTATACTAGAATTATAATATACCGTTATATCATTATGATTTCACTCCATTAAATACGAAATAGAAATGAAAGTAGCGTTCATGCGTACGTACGGCTTATTGTCTCCATGAATGGTGCATTTCATTTCTTACCTCTAAATGTTATGTACTATTATAAATACAAGAATATGTGGGATATATATGATATATATGATATCCAAATCATGAATATCATTCTAGATATAATTAACCTTTGGCCACATGAACAACATGTAATTGTAAGAAGTTCATTTCTTACTTAGGAACCAAATATCGACAAAAAGAACATTATTAACATAAATGATTACTTAATGTTTATAAAATGGAAATAAGTGATATAAAAGGAATAATAAGATTGAAAAAGGTTCTTACAAAAGTATAAATTAACTCTAGTTTATTATTCAGGAGATTAAAGAGTGATCGAGTCAAGTCGGACACGAGGTAAGGGACTTCGTCTCAATCTCCTTTCATTGAGGCATATTTTGTTCTAATACAAGACTTTATTTTATACACTGTATAATCCCCTTTGAATTCTACTTTTATTCAAAAGGAATCTTTTATATAAGAATCGTTTTACTAAATGACAAAATGTATGTTTCTTTTTAACGTACGTGGTGACAATGACCTTTCTTCCACCGTGAGTATTATTCGGTCTTTGGCTTCCTCAACAAGTCGTAATGTTTTCAAAATGAAATAAATACCATATACTATTTTATGTATTTTGGTATTGAAAATAGTTTTTATAATGGATTTGTTATGTCAATATATTTAAGTGATGTATTGTGATCTAAATGTATAAATGTTTTCTTTCAATTTTATTTTTTTTATGTCTTATGATTTTATAATGGTACATGGACATTTGACGGGTGGATACATGACAAACCATATGATGGCTGGTGCCGTGAATACCAGGACGTGTGGTTACGTTATAACCTCCAATGCATTTGGTATGGAAGTCAGCCGTATGGCTATTACATTTAGTGATATGTGTGGAAGTTGACCGTATGGTTATTCCATATAAGTATGTTTATGTCCCAAGTTACCTTTATATGTTATGTGTTCTTTATATGGGTTTTATGGTAATATTTTGGTTACAAAATTGTAAGTTATGATATTTTATTCAGTGAAGATTTTTTACTACTTCATAAAGGTGAAAAGTATTACTTTGATAAAGTATTCATGGTTTACTTGTTATTTTTAAAAACTAATAGTTTTCCTTCTTTGTGTATCCCTTACTAAGCTTTTTATGCTCATCCCTAGTTTTTTTTGAAATGTTTTTAACAGGACATAATGTGGAATAGGGTCAAGGATGGGATCAAGGAAAAGTCATGTTATCTTAAACATGGAACTAGAAATGACTCTCTCTTTTTCAAGAGTTCATGTTTTGTAAAAAAAGAAAACTATGTAGAAGTGTCTACTTTGTAAACTTTTGAGACGTAATAGTTATGTCCTAATTCTTTAAAAATCTAAACCTGAAAAGATCCTCAATTTGAATTATTCATTTAATTCAATATTAAGTAATTTTTAAGTTCGGGGCCTTATAGTTGGTATCAGAGGTCGGTTTAGATAACTTTAGAAGTTAGAGAATTGTTAAATTATAAATTAATTTATGGTATGATTGAAATGTTATAACATTTAAAGATTACCATGTTGCTTCACCTAAGATATTTCTTTGTTCAGAATGGTTTTACACATAGGAAACAAGGAAACTATGTTGGGATGACATCAGGAGGAAGACAACTTTCTAAATCAGCAACCTGAGATGGTTGGAATCGGAACATAATAGTTTGTTGAAGTGATGGCACAGTTGACTCAGGCTATAAATGGTGGTGGTATCCATGCACTAGATCCGCCAGATCAACCGCAGAGAAACATGTCAGTGGTGGAACATTTCATGAGGCAACATCCCCCATCATTTAGAGGATCATCTGACACTGTGCTAGTTGAATGGTAGATTAAAGCACTGGAGAAGATTTTTGATGTCATGGGGTGTTCAGAACATCAAAAGGTTAGTCTTGTTGTTTACCGTTTTGAAGGTGAAGCTGATCAGTGGTGGTCGATGATGAAAAATATCAGGGATAGTGATGATATTGATGATCTTCACAGGGATGATTTCAAAGTTATATTTCATGAGAAATATTTTCCGAAAGTGGTTTGTCTTAGGATGGAAAAAAATTCTTAGAATTGAGGCAGGAGGATGACTCAGTGGATGCTTATGAAGAAAAGTTCACTCGACTAGCAAGGTATGCTCCAAATTTCATATGAGATCTTGATAGTAAAATCAACCATTTTTACTCATGGTTAAAGCCAATGTATCGAAGGGAATTAGCTTATCGGTATTTCAAAAGTTATGAAAAACTTGTTCGATGTGCGGAGAAGGTGGAAATGGAGTTTGTCGATGATCAGGTGTTCTTTGAAAAACAACAAAATAAGAGGTCCAGTTGGCAAGAAAAGGGGAAGAATTCATCAAAGAAGCAAGGAGGTAAGAAAACCAAATATCCATCATGTGAGAAGTGTGGTAAAATTAATCCTGGAGAATGTATATCCACGTCTGGAAAGTGCTTTCAGGGTGGTAAGTCTGGTCATATTCCTCGTAACTCTAAGGAAGATGATCAAGAAGGTATTGAAAAGCCAGCTGTAAGATGTTTTAAGTGTAATTAAATGGGTCAGTATGAAAATGAGTGTCTAACGAAGAACTCAACTGAGTGAAGGCTGCCAGACTACAAGCAAAAAGGGGTGGTGAAATCCTTTTCAACTACTTCAGAAGATGTTGGGCCTTCGAATGAAGTAGTATTAGGTACAATATTTGTTTGTTCAGATTATGTCAATGTGTGGTTTGATTCAGGGTCTACACATTCGTTCATTTCTGAGAAGTTTTCTAGTAAATTGGGAATTCCAACTCAAGATATGAATCATGAACATATGGTAAAAACACTCAGAGGAAAAATTGAGATAAAAAGAAATTATAAGAACCTTTATATCCTTGTCTGTGGAAAGAATCTACCTGCAAACCTTATTGTTTTCCTCTAGTAGAGTTTGAAGTTATTTTGGGCATGAATTGGATTTATGTTTGTCATGCTAAGATTGATTGCAGAGCTAAAATGGTTTCTTTTCTGAAATATTTTCAGTTTGTGTACAAGAATGAACCCTTTCTTGTGATAACATATCAGAAAGTTGAGATACTAGTAAAATATGGAAATAAATGTTACCTTGCACATATTGTTGAAAATAAAGGAACTATTCAAATTAATGATGTTCCAGTGGTAAATGAGTATCTTGATGTTTTTCCTGATGAGATGACTGGTATTATTCATGATCGGGAAGTTGAATTTACTTTTGACTTAGTTCCTGATTCTAAGCCAATTTCAAAAACCCCCCTTATCAAATGGCTCAAGTTGAACTTTTATAGTTAAAGAAGCAATTACAGGAGTTATTAGAATAAGGTTTCATTCGACCTAGCACATCACCATGGGTTTCTCCTATCTTTCTTGTTAAAAAGAAAAATGTTTCAATGAGACTTTTCATTGATTATAGATACTTGAATAACATCACTTTTAAGAACAAGAATCCTTTTCCTCATATCGATGATTTGTTTGATTAGCTCCAGGGAGCTCAGTTTTTTTCAAAGATTGACTTGAGGTCAGGGTACCATCAGTTGAAAGTAAAATAAGCAGACATTATGAATACTGAGTTCCGTACTAGATATGGCCATTATGAATTCGTAATTATGCCTTTTGGGTTAACCAATTCACCCGATGTATTCATGGACCTTATTAAAAGAATTTTCCATGAGTTCTTGGATAGGTTTGTAGTTGTTTTCATTGATGATATTTTGCTGTTTGCTAAAAGTAAAGAGGAGCATGAAAGTAATTTAAGGGTTATCTTGCAAACTATAAAAGAAAAGAAACTGGATGGAAAATTCCGAAAGTGTGAGTTTTGGTTACAACAAATTTCTTTCCTTGGTCACATTATTTCAAAAAATGGCATAACTGTTGATCCTGCTAAAACAAAAGTTGTTGAAGAATGGCCAAGACCCAAAAATGTAATCGAGATCCGATGTTTTCTTGGTTTGGCAGGTTACTACTGATGGTTTGTTGAAATTTTTTCATGGTTATCTAGTCCAATGACTAAGCTAACTCGGAAGGGTGTTAAGTTTAGCTGAACAAAAGAATGTGATGATTGTTTTCAAAATTTGAAAAGAAGATTGTTGAATGCTCCAGTTTTGGCACTTCCTTCCCGGAATGGTGATTCTGTAATCTATAGTGATGCTTCGTTGAAGGGAATTGGTTTTTCCCTTATACAAAATGATCAGGTAATTTCTTATTCTTCAAGTCAGTTGAAAACTCATGAGGTAAATTACCCTACACATGATTTAGAATTAGCTACTGTTTTTTTTCTCTAAAAATTTGGAGGCATCATTTGTATGGAGTAAAGTGTGAAATATATACTCATCAAAAAAGTTTAAAGTATATATTCACTCAGAAAGAATTGAACATTAGACAGAGGATATGGCTGGAATTAATCAAGGATTATGATTGTACAATTCATTATCATCCAGGAAAAGAAAATAAAGTGGCTGATGCTTTGAGTCGAAAAAGTAATGCTTCATTAACCATGCTAAGTTTGGAATGATATCCTTTGTTTATTGATTTGATGAACTTTGGCATAGAATTTTTTGGTGTAGGAAGTTCTTCTGTTTTGTTTCAGGTGTCAGTGAGATCATCTCTATGATACAGAATTAAGCAATCATAGAAGAAAGGCAATGGGTTGCAGAAAAAGGTAGAGCTAGTTCAGAAGGGTAAGTTTCTTGAATTTAACATTGATAATGATTGTGTTTTGAGGTTTGAGAAGAGATTATGTGTGCCTTTGGATTCACATTTGAATAATGAGTTCTTATGTGAGGCTCATAGTTCCTCGTTTTCAGTTCATCCTAGAAGAACTAAAATGTACAGAGATCTGCAGGAGTATTACTGGTGAGATGGAATGAAAAGAGATATTACTGATTTTACTTTGAAGTTTTTGATTTGTCAACAGGTTAAAGTGGGGCGGAAGTTACCAAAAGGGATTCTTCAGCCTTTACCGGTTCCAGAGTGGAAATGGCAAAATGTATTCATGGACATTTTTGTGGGATTACCGAAGAAATCTCGAGGTAATAATGTAATATGGGTTATAGTTGATCGATTGACTAAATCTGATCATTTCATTCCTATTTTAGATACATTCTCTCTAGATCAACTTTCTCGTTTGTATCTTAAAGATATAGTTAAGTTGCTTGGAGTTCCCCTCTCCATTGTATCTGATCGTGATTCCAGGTTTACTTCTAACTTTTGGAAAGGCCTTCAAAAGTCGTTGGGTACTGAATTAAATTTTAGTACAACTTTCCATCCTCAGTCAGATGGGCAGTTAGAATGAACAATTCAAACTTTGGAGGATATGCTACATGCTTTCTCGATGGATTATCAGGGAAGTTGGGACCAACATCTTTCTTTGGTTGAGTTTTCATATAATAATGGTTTTCATTCCAGTATACAGATGGCTCTTTTTGAAGCATTATATGGTAAATGGTATCGAACTCTAACTTTTTGGGATGAAGTGGGTGAAAGGAAGCTGATGGGACCAGAATTGGAAGAAGAGATGGAAGAAAAAGTTCAGTTGATTCAGAAACACATGAGAACAGCTCATAGTAGACAGAAAATTTATGCGGATAACCGGAGGAAGGATCTATCTTTCAAGGTAGGTGATCATGTTTTTCTCAAAGTTTCACCATGGAAAAGTGTGATGAGATTTGGTAAGAAAGGAAAGCTGAGTCCAAGGTTCATTGGACCATATGAAATTCTTGAGAGAGTTGGATCAGTTGCTTATCGAGTGTCTTTACCTCCGAGTTTATCTCAGGTACACAATGTTTTTCTTGTTTCGATGTTGAGAAAGTATATGACAGATCCATCTCATGTTTTGGCCCAGAGGTAGTTAAGTTGGAAGAGAATCTCTCTTATGAAGAACAACCAGTCCAGATTTTTGACTGTAGAGAGTAAGTGTTGCGGAATAAGGTAATTCAACAGGTAATGTTTTTTTGGAAAAAGCATATGGTTGAAGAGGAAACATGGGAATCTAAAAATGCTATGAGGGATAAATACACCCACTTATTTTGATAAGTGAATAAAATTGTGAGGATGCAATTCCTAAAAGGGGGGAAGGATGTAACATCCCAGGTAAAAAAAAGAATAATAAATTTTCGTATTTTTTAATATTTTCAAATTAAATATTAATTTTAGTTTAAATGTGTTGCTATGTTCGATAACGTACCTGCTACGCAACAACGAGTTTCTTTGAAATCTTACGTTGCACACTAGTAATATAGTTATATTATTTTAAATGGTAGTTAACACATAGCCATTGTATTGGCAGGAATGAATAAAAATAACTTAAATATGATTATATATGTTTTTTAAATGTTTTTACATTTATCAAATAAAAGATAAAGGCTTAAAATAAGAAAAGAATTCAATTTTAGGCATAGATACTCTAATCTTCACTAAAAGGTCGAATTATCGCCTTTTGATGGAGAACCCTCTTTAAATATAGTTTTGGTCACTCTTATACATTACATTGGACCAAATAAAATTCTTTTTTAGAATTGGGACATCAAAATTTACTTTCTGTAAATTTTTGGTATTTTTCCAATAAAGTTCATTTTTTAATGAATTGTGAAAACTATTGTATTTTAATTCAAAACCACTTTTTAATATAATTTATTTATATGATTATATTATCTTTTGAATTGTATTTAATGTGAAATTAGAATATATTTTTACCATTTAATCCAATTATGGTCATTGGAATTAATTTCACTTTGAAATTGGACTTAAACTAGTGTCAATCTTTTGATATATATTGTTTCATAAAAACAAGCTATTTGTTTTGACAGCGGGAATTAATTTTTCAATTAATTAATGAAACTTATATGTTTTTAATTTTGAAAAATAGACATCATTTTTGAATTCGTAAAATCAAATATAGCCCAGGGTGAAGTTTTGATATTTTTCTGAAAATTTCAATTTTTTATGAATAGTGAAACCACTAAGTGGTAGTTAAAGAACTGATTTCTCATTTAAATGAAACCTTACCACCTCTGTGATTTGAATTTAAAAAAACTGAAATAAATGGTTATCATTATGAAGTAAAATTTGATTCAATGGGATTAAAATAATTTTTTTGGTGAATAGTAACTTTTAGGTTTTATTAATCGCGATTAAATGTAATTAGTGTAATTTAAGGTAAAAATAATGTTATAATAATATGAAATTACCTTGAAACATGTCCTAGCCTTATTTTATGTGTCATGGCCGACCAAAACAATCCATGGGTCATCTTGGGGACCCCATGGAGTCACTTTGTTAAGAAAATGACATTAATAACTTTTTATTTAAAGTTAAAATAAAAATGTCACAAACATGTATTATTTTACTAAAACAATTTTTACATGGGGTAATTCAAGTCATAATTTTTTACTATAGATATTCATTGGAAAGATAAAATGATTTCCTACATCATTATAGTTTTTTTAATATTTTTAGACATTAAATAAATTAAATTATTTATGACACCATGATGATGCAGCGATTACCTCATTATTTAACGATTTAAATAAAATGAAAAGATAATGTAAAATCTAAGACCTAAACTTGTCAAAACCCTATTATATGGGTATATTTTGGACTCTTATCACCTTATCCTAGAAATATATAATTTTTGGACCTTTAAAAACCAAAACTCATTATATAATAAAGTAAGATTTTATAACATTCCAAGAGTGCCCCTCCTCTCCTCTTATAAAAGGCCACCACCTCTACCACCTTACCCACACCACTCAGGCCATTTTCTCTACTAAGATCTACTCCTTTTATCTCTACACATCCTTCTCCTCATCCCTCTCCTCATCCTATAAGCCTTACCTTAGGCAGGAAGCTCTTCAAAAAACCCTTTTGGTTCAAACCAAAGTGAGTTACCCGATTTAAAGGTAATGTATTCTCTTGTGTTCTTATGTTTTATTTTGCTTCTCCAACACCCTAAACTCTTTTTATTACATTATTTTGTAACAAAACCAGTATATTAAGTATACTAGGATGTTTTTATGAGAAGTAATCGAGCTACACTTACACACACTTCCATCTAATGGTTAAAAAACATATTGTTTCTGTGGTTGGCGAATTTTTGCCCCACGAAACGATGATTGTTCAATATTCTTTTAACACCTTTCATGGTGGCCATTAAGATTTAACTCTATTTATATATGATATATATTATGTTTATGTTTTCCTTATGCTTCTGTATTTTTCATTTGTGGCATACCTTTATGGTTTCCATTATGGGTAAACCCGATAATTTCATTTTAGGAAGTGCAGACTACCGCCCCCTCAAAGTGATTTGATTCGTTAATGCCATATATGGGACGTATAAAGGATGGATTTAATGATATTATATATGATATTATAATTTAATTATAATATACCTTTATATCATTTTTATTTCACTCCATTAAATAAGAAATAGAAATGAAAGTAGCGTTCATGCGTACGTACGACTTACCGTCTCCATGAAGGGTTCATTTCATTTCTTACATCTAAATGTTATGTACTATTATAAATACATTTATATGATGGATATATATGATATATATGATATCCAAGTCATGAATATCATTATGGATAAAATGAACCTTTGACCACATGAACAACATGTAATTGTAAGAAGTCCATTTTTGACTTAAGAACCAAATATCGACAAAACGAACATTATTAACTTAAATGATTACATAATGTTTATAAAATGGAAATAAATTATATAAAAGGAATAATAATATTTAAAAAGGTTCTTAAGAAAGTATAAATTAACTCTAGTTTATTATTTAGGAGATTAAAGAGTGATCGAGTCAAGTCGGACACAAGGTAAGGGACTTTGTCTCAATCTCCTTTCATTGAGGAATATTTTGATCTAATACAAGACTTTATTTTATATGCTATATAAATACCTTTGAATTATACTTTCATTCAAAAGGAATATTTAATATAATAAGTGTTTTACTAAATGAAAAAAGGTATGTTTCTTTTTAACGCACGCGGTGACAACGGCCTTTCCACCGCCGCGAGTCTTATTTGGTCTTTGGCTTCCTCAACAAGCTGTAATGTTTTTAAAATTAAATAAATACCATATACACTTTTATGTATTTTGGTATTGAAAATGGTTTTTATAATGTATTTTTTATGTCAATAAATTTATGTGATATATTGTGATTGAAATTTGGAAATGTTTTCTTTCTATTTTATTTATTTTATGTATTATGATTTTATAATGGTAAATGGACATTTGACGGGTGGTTACGTGATAAACCATATAACCGGTGGTTTCGTGAATACCAGGATGTGTGGTTACATTATAACCTCCAATTCATTGGGTATGGAATTCGTTCGTATGGCTATTCCATTTAGTGATATGTGTGGAAGTTGACCGTATGGTTATTCCATTTAAGTATGTTTATGTCCCAAGTTACCTTTATATGTTATGTGTTCTTTATATGGGTTTTATGGTAATATTTTGGTTACAAAAGGGTATGTAATGATCTTTTATTCAGTGAAGATTTTTTACTACTTCATAAAGGTGAAAAGTATTACTTTGATTAAGTATTCATGGTTTACTTGTTGTTTTGAAAAACTAACAGTTTTCCTTATTTGTGTATCCCATACTAAGCTTTTTATGCTCATCTAAAGTTTTTTTTGAAATTTTTCTCACAGGACATAATGTGGAATAGGGTCATGGATGGGATCAATGAAAATTCATGCTATCTTAAACCTGTAACTAGACATGACTCTTTTTTTTCAAGATTTCATGTTTTGTATAAAAAAGGAAACTATGTAGAAGTGTCTACTTTGTAAACTTTTGAGATGTAATTGTTATGTCCTAACTCTCTAAAACTATAAACCTGAAAAGATCCTCAATGTGAATTATTCATTTAATTCAATATTAAGTAATTTTTAAGGCTTGGGCCTTATATTAATATTGATTTTCTGAGTAATATATCAAACCATTAAGATTATAGAATCCCTATAGTCTGTGGAAGTGGGACTAAAATCAAAATAAAACTTAGTAGAAGAATATAAACTACATAGATAATGTAACAAACTATATAGTAATAATAGATTTCAAATATTGGATATTTTATGAGACTATTTTGATGAAGTTTGTTATTTTTATGAAGAGTGATTGTATGTTCCAACACAAAAAAAATCTTGTACTTTTAAAAGGATAATTCCACAATATATAGTTTTTACATAAAGAAAATATGAAAGATATAAGGATATAATTGAAGATAAATCTATTAATAATTAGTTTAAACAAAATAATCCCAATAATTAAATGAATAAATATGTTTAGTGTGTCAAAAATATTAAGAAAACCTGTTTTTAAAATGGAAATATAGGCTATGTCACAGACCATTTCATGATGTCCATAAATGTCCATGTAAATAGAAAAAATATGGAATTTAAAAGAACCAATCCAAGAACATTGTAGTATAATTTAAATAGTGGTGTATATACATGGTGAATAATTTTAATTGTTTAAAAAAAGTTAATCTAAAATACAAATAATAAGATTTTGTATCGTTCGAAAATTATGGAAATGACACTATAAAATGTAACACTATTTTTCGTGTCCAAATTAAGAAAAATATAAAAGAATCAACTGCTCTTAACAGAATTCTTTTTTACATTAATGGAGACCTCACAAAAGAAGACGGATCATATTATACCATAATATTTTTTAATCATACAGAGATATTTTATGTAGAAGTAAAATTGGGTATAGAAACAAGAAATGAAAGAATGTTCTATAATTGAAAATGTTATTAAGGGTAATATTCTTAATAAGATAATTAAAAATGTACAGAGAAATATGATTCCCAAAGGTGAATGGATTTGGAAAATCAAAAGGGATGCATTCATGAATATTTTTAAAAATATTAACACTTCAAAGAATGAATCTCTAGGCTAATGAAGTTATCTCATCCCTATAGATCATACTATGTTGGTAGTGGATGATACACCTTATTCTCAAGGGAATTGTATTTGTGTTATAATGTTTAGAAATGATGTTTACTATGTTTTGATAGAATCCATTTAGGTGGATATTTCAAAGGGTGAATTTTTTAATGATGTATTAACTATTATTGAATCTGTAATTTTGGATATCACCTTTTAAAATTGAATTTTGTGTCTTTATTTTCAATCTATTAACATTTTTTGGGTTTCTCTTGAATATTAAAATTTACAGGATGTTGTTATCTAACAACATGTGGTGAAATACCATGAGTGTGTATGATTTTTATGTGTTTTTTTAAGTGAATTAAGTTTCATGAAACTTATTGAAAATCAATGTAAACATCCCCCAAGATATGAAAGTTAGAAGTCGTATCACATTGATGTTGGCCAATGGAAAACATTTTTCCTCATTTAATCTCTGTTATTTTCAAAAAAGGGTTATCCTAGATTGAAGTATATTTGATTAGTTTATGGATCATTTTAAAGAGAAAATTATATTCCACAATTATCTCAAATGATAGTTAAATGAATAAATTAATGGGGGAGAGGAACAAAATAGGGAGAAGGTGAGATTTTTAAAATTATAAAATTTTGCTTTATATGAGTATAGTTACTTCAAAATTTGTGATATGAAACGGGGGAGAAGACAATTATACAATACTTCACTATAATTTAAAAAATAGGGAATAAATTCACCCTATTTCATTTATTATAAATATGTTATAGATAAAAGATTCATTAACATTAGAAGTAAAATTGTATTAACAAAGAAATAAAATGGTGTATTTTGAGGTTCCCTTTAGATATGTTAATTTATAGTTGTATTTGATTTCAATAATAATTGTAGTTATGTACTAGTAAATGTAATTATAAAAATGTAATTTCTTAGGTTATGGAGTTAGAATTCAAGAGAAGAAAGTATTTTCCATATTAAATGGAAAAAAGTTATATCATACTTTTCATAGATTAATCTACCCAAGTAATATCTTTTCAACTAGTCATATGATATTCCTTTATACATAAAAAAATTTATGCACGTAATTCTATTATATGAGATGCATAATAAATTTTTAGGAAGTTATTTGATATTGTCCATCACATAAAACTCATTGATATGTGTATGGATTTGAGATCATTAGTATGACTTTGAAGCTAAATATGACCCTGCACATATGAATTTATCCTCGTGATACATCTAAAGTATGACTTTTTTATGGTTTATAAATTCTATTTATGACATCTACATACCATTTATGGGTCTTATAAAAATGTATCACTTTGAAGTCATTCTGTAAAAATATGAAATAGAGAATATTAAATTTATCGAGATTATAACTCTGAAATAGTATTACTATTAAATTAAAAATAATAATACACTAAAAGGGTTAAGTGTACGACCATATATTTAGAGAATATTTGAAATTTCATCATACTAGAAAATTATGTTCCCTTATTTGATATATGAATAAATAAATATATTTTCAATGATTCAAGAGGTATTCCACCATCTTATAAAAATCATGATTCTACATATATCTCTTATTCAAGATAGAGTCTTATAAAGATCAATATTCTTATATTATTAATATATGAAAATAAATTTAATTTTTAACAATAATGAAATTATTTTTGAGTCAATGATTGGGTTGTTCCTCATATTATAAATAATGAAAAAATTATTTTGATTTTATTATATAAGATACACCCAAGTTTTTAAATTGTAAATTTTAATTGTTTGTGTATAATTTTGTAATTGGGGGATTTTATACTATTTAGAGAACTTGTAGCCTCATATGTAGTGAACAGTTACAATCTTCTTGAATTTACATGAGTTAATTTAATGTTGTTGTAAGTCTATATTTATACTAGTATAGTTAGTAGGCTATGAATAATGGTCAATCAATGATAAATAACTCAAAATAGGTGTTTTATGTTACTAAATTTTCAAAAATATAACTCAAGTAACAATGACAATGTTAGGAAATTGTAGAAATTAAATGATTGTGGGAATAAAACAATTCAAAATAAAGTGAAAAATTGGGTGAGAGATGAAAAAAACTAATTAGACAACAATCAACAGAAGAGATTGGGGAACTCAAATGTCTTGATTTAAACTTGATTTTCCTTAAGAAGTGCACCAGAATCACTTAGTAAAAATGGATAAAAGTTAACTAAACTTGTTGATTTCTCAAACTATGTGTCAATAAATAAAATAGTTTATCAATTTTAGCACTCAGATATTCATAAAAGGTGATTTAGTGATCACTAAAATAAAAAATACCTTTACTCCCGATTTGAACTATCATGATTCAAACACTTTTCAATTTGATCATAAGATGGCTTTTCATGTTAATATAAATTTCATCAAGATCAATTATCACAGATCCAAATGTTTTCTTAAAATAAACATCCAAATAGTTTTATGTTTCAAGTTACATCTAAAAAATTAAGGCAGGAGTGAATTAAGAAATTATAATTGCTACAATCTCATTCCCTATAAATAATATTCCAATCAACATTCCCATGAAATATTTTTTAAGAAATAAATACACTGTAAAAATATATTAAAATGATAAAATAATGAAAGTAAATCATTTATATGTATAAATACTTCTTCCAAATCCTATGATCTCATTCCACTTTTTCCTTATTTTATGATTCTCCTCCAGTTTCACTTGTTATCATAATATGAATCCACCACATAGCTATGTCTCGTATTCTCTCTCCTCATAGAAGTTTTATGTTAAACGAATTTTGTTTACATTTTCATGTCAATACTCATCCTCAACTCACTATCATGAATCTATAAAAATTTTCATTTCCTCGACATAGCACATACACTATGAATATTATTCCTCACCAATTATACTAGCTTCACTCCTATAAATTAATGTAATTACACTAAAACTCTTTTTAATAGTAGGGACCAGAATCTCAATTTCATGTGACATTATCCAACATCCAAACTGAATATGATTTTATATTTATTCCCATGCCTCCATCCTTCAATAATCCCCATAATCTTATTCAATTTAATCTTTGAGATCTTTTTCCATGTGACCATCATGGATGAATCCCCATCTTGAGATAATTTCAATAGAACTTCGGACGGTTCCGACATCTCATCTTTCGGTATGTATTCTCTAAATTTTATTATAAATTTATATATTAGGGCACCAATGTTGTAATTAATTAACTACACTTCAACATAACATTGGTTCTACCCATACTATATGATTTTATTGTCTTTTTCAATGTCCTAAGACAATTTTCTCTTCAAATTAACTTTCTAATGCATGTTTCCAACATAAAAAAGTGTTTCACCATCATGAAGCCTTTTCAACAAAGTTGTGACCTTTATTTGGTTCCTTGCAGTTGAAGTCTCTCTTCTATAACTAAGATCAACCTTTCCTTTCACAAGATCAACAGCATCATTGCTAAAAAAATTTAATCTTTCCCAACCATGCATCGGCAGTCAAAATACCCTTCTTTTCCTTATGTCATGTTTGACTCATATTCTCCAACATCATGATAATAAATTTTCAGAACCATAGATTTTCCTCACTTGGTTAATCAGCTTTATCGATTTGTATAAGTTTGCATTATCTAGATTTGGGTATGGTTCAACAAACATTTGAACTTCATTTAACCAACTCAAAAATAGTTAGAGTTAAACTTTCAACAAACCTATAACTAGATTATTGGGGAACTTGTGTCCCCATTTTATTATTCAAAAAAAAGAAATTAAAATCAAAAAATATATATTTTAGTAAATCTATTCAAGGTGGTTACTCTTATTAAATCATTTCCAATAAACAAAAAATAATTTTAACCATAAAAAATATTTGGTATGTTACTTCTTCATCCTTGGTCAACATTCATCAAAAATTTCTTTTTTCGTGTCTTAACATCACAATTTTATATTATTATTAAATAATAAATTTTTGGTGGGTGTGGGTGGTATTCATACTTTAATCATGATAACCACTCTATATTCTTTATATAGGTGAATATGATCATGTTGTTTCACATAAAATCAACTCCTTCGTGATCTAATAGCTCTCTCACACTCTCTCTCTCTCTTACCTTTAATCCAACAATTATATGGAATCAACTTCAATATTTATACAATTTATTAAATTCCTCAATAAGAACTTAAATTCTATTCAACCCTATTAAACTCATATATATTTTTATATAAATCGATCTTTAGCTTCATTATTTTGATTCGGTTCAGCTGATTCATTATCTTCCATCACCCCAACTTAGTGAGTGATGTTCTCCAAATTTCCATGATCGGTTCATATTCATCTAAGATTACGATGGATTTTAAAATTTTATATGGTCATTTGAATAACTATGTATCATCATGCGAGGTTAACGAACACCTTATGGTAGCTTTACCCTTGGTCGATTTTAGTGGGACCTTAGTAGGTTGGTCTATTGTTGTATCTTGAAAATAAACCTATGACATTCCAAACCATTTTTATCATTTTTTTAACATTATTTTAGAGTTCATTATTTTGTTCACTAGACTGACATTTTGAATCATCCTTTTGTTAGATGATAATAGAGGTAGGATTGGTCTAGTGACTTCCAAAAAATAACACACATTATGTTGAAGTTGGTCATGTCGAAGCTCCAATACTCTTCTAAATTTACATTTATAGTTGATTAGAATTTTGATCTTCCCCTCAATTATTATTTATTTCATATGATAGATTACCTTTGAAAAAATTTCTAGATATGATATCTCTATTATCTCTATATGTAAGCATCAAATTTTAAGATTATAGTTAGTCAATCCACTGCACGACCACTTCATCACACTATCTTTTACCCAAGAAAATCCCATAGAATATTTTAAATATTAAAATATAGAAAATAAAAGAATTAATTGTTCAAAATATAAATCATCACAACCACATGAATATAATTACACAAAAATATTTTTAATTTAAATAAATTTTCAAATTTTCGTCCGGAACTGTTGATCCAATGAATTATCAAAAAATGGATTTTAATTTTGATATTAAAATAATTACTTCAGAAAAAAAAATCAACATTTAATAATTCTCTAGAATATGAACAATTTCTCATTGAATCTCGATAATTTTCCAAAAATTTCTATTGAAGTATTCATTCAAAAATATGAAACATCAAATTACCTCACAATTAAATTTTTTGTTGTCCTCGAACAATCCATGATTTTACATAGTACATAGAAAACAAAATTTATTATATTATCTCTAAATGAAGAATGCTAGAAGCATGATTTAAGGTAAATTAAATGTAGATATTTGATAAACATTACACATAATTTCTATAACAAGTCCATCATAGATTCAAAAATACATCAACAGTGGTGAAATAATAAACTCATTAATCATTAAAAATATAGTTCATCCTCTTTGAAAACATCCACTACTCTAAATTAATTCTGATACATGTTCCTTTTTCTTAGACGGTAGAGATATTGGATTTTTTTAATTAATACCTTAAAAAGAATCATCTTTATCTATCACTCTATATTAGGTTACAAAAAATAAAAGATCAATTTTTCACTTCAATGATACAAATAAAATAATTAACTTATAAGTCAATTAAAAAAACTATATGTGGTAAATATTCCCCTCACCTTATGAAAAAAAATTTGATATGTAGGAACATTATTGATTTTTTTTGGAATCCTTGACTCAAAAACACACTTATGGAATATAACAGTGTATTTTTAGTGCCTAATGTCAGATACATTCACCATTTGATTCCAATTTTCCATTTTACACTAGTTTCGAAGGAATTTTATTATTATAATTTGAGTTTTCTAGAGAATATGCCTTTTTTTAAAAAAATTGTTCCCTAGTTTCATTTATATTGATTAATTATCATCATATTATAATTCCAATTCAAAAAAATTATCTTATCATAGTCCCTTTCTTAGTTTCTAAAATATTATACATAATATTGTCTGGAAGAATCACATTTCAATCACTCGCATCCAACAATTTAAAATAAATGCAATCCATAAATATTGAATAGAAGCTAATTTTATGTAGGATAATGTTTAAATGAAAATTGTATCCCAAAAAACCATAAATTTTATGAAAATTTAGAAAACAATTAATTAATTTTTTGATATGTAAAAAGAATTGGATCACGGCTAAGTATAACTCCTATCCCCGACACTTTAAACCAATAATTGTCCCCAATGTTAATACTCATTGTGGGAAGAAATTTCGAATGACTTTATTCCAAATATAGATTTCCAATTCAGTAGTTCCAAATGTGTTTGAAGTTTAAATGGTAAGTTCAAAAATCATATATTCCTTATCAACCAGAACACACAAAAAAGTAAAAAAATCAATTCTTTTTATTCTTGAGAAAAGAAAAAATATTTTACATTTTCTAGTCAAAATTTGGAATGTTGAAAAATAATGTATATAAATACAGATGTTTTTCTAATTGGTGTAATAACATTATAAAAAATCGATTTAATGTGGATTGAAACACACTAGAAATTATTAATCCAGATAGGTAATCAAAACAAATTAACTTATTTCAATTCATCGAAAAATAGGAAGGATATTTCTTCCCCCCACCCACATATTTCCTATTAGTATTTATTATGAATGAACATAATTAAAATTTTCAAATTTGGAAGAAATTATCCCATGATGAACAATATTTTATCGTTTTAGTGAAATTGTTTCCTCCCTTACTGTTCTGTAGTAAAATAACTAATTTTTGATTTTATTCCCAATAAATATAAATAGATAATAATACTAATGAATAATTTAGAGTTTAAGAATATTCAAACAAATTATTATGTTTAGGGGAGTTTTATCCATATAATTCAGTATGCATCATGATTTTTCCTTGAATAATTTATGTAATTTTGTGCAATAGAATGATTTCCTTGGTCACATAACTTTGGAAATAAGATCACTATAGCATATATAATCCAAAAATCTAATTCATGATGTCTATATACGTCATCATGTTATCATTTAATCCCTTCAGGTAGTCAGTAAAATAGTTTTTCAATTTTTTGGTTGTGTTGTTTGACCACTATTGATCAGTCTGACAATCTTTGTTTGATCTAACACATAGGAATATTTAGAAATTTTTTATATGGAAAATGTACTTAGAGAAATATTTTACTGATTTTTAAGATAAAATTGTGAATAGAATCATGGATTATATTTATTGAACAAATGATACTAAATTAAAAAAACATGAAAAAGAACCATGGTTTGGATCCCCTGAAATACTTTGTTTATATCCCTTGGTTAGACTTCCTAAAATCAGCTTTAAATTGGGGATATGGAATCCAAGATCATCAGTTTCCCTTTAAAGTAATATTTTTTTCTATGAATAATAACCATAAATGATCTATTCTAATCTCTAAATAGCTCAAAATAACCATTTACTAGTACTATCAGAATAGTAAACTCTCGATAGAAATTATTTTTTCCTTTACTAGGAAATAACTTCATCTTGGAATTAAATAGTAAGACCATTTTCCAAAACATAGTGATCATATTTATAATGACAGAGTTATGGAAGGATTATATTATTTCTATTTAAATTTCAATATTTTTATATGATTGAATCATAATTTCCCCTAAGTCACTCTAATCTAGAAACCACCTCTCATCAGTATAATTGAATTAATAGTTTAAAACCTTTACTACCCAAATTTAATTGTGATTCAATTACATAGGTATATGATATGTTTTTATAACGATCCACATATAAGGATATATCCTTACAGTGGTCCTATAAGCAATATTATAATCCCAAAAATATTTATCTCAATTAATTAACCAATACTTCCAAGAGATATAAATCATCTTTTATGAAATAGGTTTAAACTCTTTCCTTTAAATTTCATCTTTTCCACTAGACTTTAGGTGGTTAGTTGGTCGATTTTTTTTAGAAAACCCATTTTTTACCATTAAATATTTAAACATTAAATTCTCAAAATGAGTGTCATTGTCTGTGATAAATGATTTAGAAACTCCAAATCATGAGAAATATTCTTCTTGATGAATTTAATTACACTAGAAGTAATATTGTTTGGAAGAAAAACTTCCTTAACCCACATGGATAGATTGTCCCCAGCAACTGAAAAACACTAATTCCCATAATATGGTGGGAATTATCCCATTAAATATAATCCATACACATTATATATTTCAACCTCTAGAATCCCTTTTTGGTTATGCTATGGTTACCCTCCCACATTCCCCATCCTTTCACATTTCTCATATCTTTTCACAATACATATAACATCATTTTAGTATAGTGGTGTGTATTCTAGCGAATCATAGAGGTGACATGGTTTAGAACCCTAGAAATGGAACCACAAAAATGAAAAAATCCTTTGTCATTTACTAGAATTATGTCAAATTATTTATTTATAAACCCAATTTTTAACTAATATTGTTAATAATCATCGAATAAGGTTATATCCATATGGAATAATTCATATTATATATTAATGTAACCAAAGAGAAAAAAATAGTACTCAATTAACAATTGAAATATCCATAAATATTAGTAATGACATGATTTTGGAAATGAAATAATGTGAAGGAAATTAAAAAATTTAGTACGAGATAAAAAAATTATTCATGGAAAAAACAATAGATAAGATAGGGAACTAGAATGGATGGTTTTAAAATATATTTTCCTTCATCTGTACACGAACATTACTGGGTATAAATGGAAATAGGTTTATCAAACTTCTCAATTTCCCATATAATTATTGAATACATACAACATTTTATCAAATAAAGCACTCACTGATTCACAAACAATGATCTGGTGATCCCAATAATCGAAATTTACTTTAATCCAGATGTTCACTCTCAGGATTTAATATCTTGTCTTGTTGATCCTAAAAATTTATAGAAATTAAAAATAAATTTCATTGAGATAAAGTATCCCTAATCCCAATGTTTTCTTAAAAAAGTAACCAATAATGTGTTTGAATTTGGGAGTTACGTAAAGTAGAAGAAGGCACTGATGTAGTAAAAATTATGACCAACATAATCTCATCACCCACAAATAGATAAACGATAAACATATCCAACAAATTTTTTTATAAAATACATCCATTAAAAAATATTATAAATAAATAAGAATTGAAATGAATATTCTATTTTAATTAATTATTCATCCATCTCTTACGATCCCCTATTACTTTCTCTTGGTTCAATTTTTCTCCTACAATTTTCCTAGTTCTTACCCTTTGAATTATCCAATTTTCTTTATCTCCTATCCATTCTCCTTATTTATGTTTCAGGTTCCATCTATTTTATGTAAATTTTCAAGCCAATTCTCATCATCAACTCACCATCACAACTACATATTCTTATACTCACCCTCAAAGTTTAACGTTAAATGTGAAACCTCTTCCTTTCCTATGATACTAGGTTTTCTCCTCTAACTGAACTGGATTCCCCTCAAATTTGTGGTCTTATTGGTGAACATAATCTCAAATAATGTAGATATAGTTAAGGTAAAAAATAAATATACTTATCTATATGTGGGAATTTCTCCATCATTATATAATATCCATAATCCTTTTCAATTTAAAAATGGATCTTTAGCACCACCTGATCATCATAGATGAATCACTAACTTAGGGGATTTTATATTGAACACCAAAACATTCCAATATCTCAAATTTGAGATTGTCTTCTTTGAATTTGATTTTATATCTCTGAATTAGGGTTACATAATATATAATTAATTAATTAGACCATAACACAACATTGGGCCTACATGCAATAATATATTTTATAGGCCTTTAAAAAGTTCCATGCCAAGTTTAACATCAAATTACCCTTCTAAATCCTAATTTCACATCAATTAACATTTAACCATCATGAATCCTTCTCACGTTAGTTTTTACCATTATATTATCCCTTTATATTTATGTCACCTATCAATATTGAAGTTCCAAAATTCATTCCATGATATTGGAAAAAAATGGGTACCTTATTTTCATCTTCTCCCACCCATGCATTTGAAGAATTTTCACCCTAATTTTTATCAAGTTAGGTAAGAATCCTAATATTTAACATCGTCAAAATTCACATTAACAATAACATATTTATAAAAAAAATTAAACATCTTCATCTATCTATACAATTATATTCATCTTGGACTTTGTCTTGGTATGAATAGTTTTAGAGCCTAATTTATGGAATTTGACAAATACTTGGAGCATAGATCTCAATGAACCTAAAACTAGACATTGTGAATCTTGAGGTACTATTTCCATATTTAACATTCAAAAAAAATTCTATTAAAAATAAAATCTTTCAGAATCTCTTTTCCCAGAGACTCTTCTTTTTCACTCTCAGCCAAGCAACTGCACTCATATTCTCTATCAAGGATCCTGGGTGTAATTATTCCATAACCACATTCAGTGTTCATACAATAGTTATTTTTTGTTTTAGGAACACAATAATAGTGTCTTAATAATGAATTTGTGTTTTTAGGTGTTGGTTTTCATATTACTTCCATAATCATTGACACTCTATATTTTTTAGGGGGTGAAGATTAGTATGGTACTACAAATAAAATTGACTCATTAAAGCTCAAATGACCATATTTCTTATCTTCAAATCTAACTCACTATTTTAATCAACATAAAACATCATCTTTTGTATCACCAACCCTGGTCATAGCATGGTTTATATTAAAATTCACAAAATTGATCAAGTTTTTCTACTAATTGAGCATCAAATTACTTATTTAGATGTAGATTGATCAAATAAATTTATTTAGTCATCTAAACTCTCTGATTATTTATCTCCAAATTTGTAGGGTTTATTTTATTTCATCTATTTTTGAGGTATAATGGTAAATATTACATAGTCATTTATCCAACCATTTCATTCTCCTTATAGGTCAAGACAATCATTTTGGAAGCTTCATCAATGACTGATTGCAGTGGTTTCAAGGTAGGTCATGCTCCTTCTTTATGGTAGACTAAAAATTGATATATGAGAACTTTGGATCTTTCCAAATTTATCTAATTTTATAATCAAGTTCCTTACCATGGTTAGTAAACTAATATTGTGAGTCTTCATACCATCAGTTTAGAATATATGAACTTTATTTATAAGAGGTTTCCACATTTTCACACACATGGATGGTTTTAGTTGGTCATTTATTATATCCTATACATTGCCAAATTTACACCTATAGTTGACTGGAATTTTTTTCTTATATTCACTTTGAATTTAGTTCTTGTGGAATATTAAATTTTATGATTTTATAATGTGTATAGGATATATTATCCTCATGTGGTAACTTTTAATTTTGAGCTTATGGTTGATCCATCAACCACATGAACACATCATCACAAGGTCACTTACATTAAAAAAAATGTATTCCACAAGTGATATTAAATATAGAAATATGAAAAATAAAATATTTAATTTTATGAAACCAAAAACCACAAAACTAACTTGAATATAAAAAAAATGTTCACTCTTTAAAATAATTTGGCAAAAAATCATAAAAAACCCTAATTCTAAATATGATTTTATCTAATGTCTTATTCCAACATCAATTAAATAAATATTTAATAATTCTCCATTATAATATGATTTTATCATTTAAGACACATTTATTTTTCCAAAAATGATACGGACACATGAATTTCAAAAGGAAACATCATGAATGTTTCCACATAACCAAAAATAGGTCTAATTTTAAAATTAAAAAAATATTAAGAAAAAATAATTATTTTCTATACTGAGTGAGTGAGTTTTTGATCTATATGAATGAGATAAATTTGATCAAGCTAAGATAGAAGTATATGAAATTACCCAAGACTGAAATGAGAGGACATACAGATTTCATTAAATCTATAAATGTGAAAATATCTGATAAGATATTGGTGATGATATTTTTAGTGATAAAATAAAACAAAATAAAATTTTATTTACACATTAGAATGAATGGTGAGTTTTTTGAGTTTCTTGGTGATGAATATACACTAAAGACTCAAGCTGAGTCTATATTGGTTTAATTTAATTCACTTAAGTTGTAAAAATAATGATATAAGACACTAATGATGCTATTATATATATATATATATATATATTTGATGATATATTGTTTGGTGGTACTATAGAAAATATTTCGATAAATAATTAATTGATATTATTGGAGAAAAAAGGAAGAAAAATTATTATAAGATAAAAATGGGAAGAAAAATAAATAAAGGTAATGTTGTTATTTCAGTAGAGGAACACATTTAAAATTGGAATAGTGGGATATGAGGTTGTAGTAGGTTTGGTTGTGCATGTGAATTTCTCTTTCATTATATCACCTAATTTATTTCCATTTCTTCAAATTGAATTTCACTCCATAGAAAAGGGATAAGACATCCTTTATAATTGTGTATCGGTAAAAAATAATTTAAGATGTAGTGTTTAATGCTGGTGTGTATGAACTAAGTTAGTCGAGAAAACAATTCAAGGAAAAAAGAATAATAATAATTTTTTCAACTTATAGAGTGGAACAAAATAGTGTTTTGATCATAAAAAATAGATATAACAAACTGGATTTTAAATATGATGTAGAAAATAAGAGGAGGAATAAGTCTAGGTTTTCCTACAAATAACCAATATGAATTTAAGTAGCTTTAAAAATAAGAAAATAATAATAATAATTAAAACATCAAGGTTTTGAATAATTGATCAACATAAATCCCACAAAATCTAGTTCATTATTTGAAAAGTTAAATTCTCGATCTATGAATTCCAATATAAATCATCTAGTAATATTGTATTGGTTTTATTCTTGACAATGTACTTAAATAATGGGTTGAGAAATCCATGAAAAATGTTCTAGTGAAACTATGAATCATAACATAAATAAGTAGAGGTCAAATTTCATGTTCTCTCCTTGATGATATTGAGGAATTCATAAACTCTCTGGGTTCAGAAGAATTGGATCTGTTTGTGGATGTAGATATATCCTTAGACAGTATTTATTTATTTACCTCAAAAGATAAAGGAAATTGAGAAGTCTATGTGGTTTGATTCTAGATTAAATAGGTGTTGGGAGATGCATCATGTGTTTACTACTATAATATTATGTGACTTGGTTTAGCATAATACACAAACAAACTCCACATGTATAGATTAAAATAGGATAGTAGACATTTTTTGACATGTTAGTCCCTAGCATAATAATTATTAGGATTTCAAGGAGGGCCCAAACAATCTAAAAACACATGTTACAATCATTAAATTGAAAACAACATTATATATACATTTATTTTTGGTTTAAATATTAATTATCTAATAGTCTTAATCGATATCATAGGTTTAAGTCCAAAGGGGTTAAAAAGTTTAAACTAAAATTTTGAATTTGGTAAAATTACTTAACACCATATTTCCATTCCCTATCTAGTTTTTATTCACTAGTCCATTGGGAATCTTAAATGAAATATAGATTTTATGTTTTATAGGGGATAATACTTTTACAAACATAGGAAAAAACATAAACCAAAACACAAACCCACTTAATCATTTATAATTATTAGATTTAATAAAATAATAAATAATGAATAAACTACTTTTTTCTCTATCGATATGTCTAATATACATGATTTTTATGTTAATCACTAAAAAGAAGAAAAAATAATCATTCCTTATAAAGTATTCAGGTGTTTCATTAATCTTCTAACAGTCATAAAGTAACTCTTTTGAGCCATGATTTTTTAGAAACATATTTTTAAAGGCTTGAGATAATTAAGTGATAAATATTTTTAGTATTTAGTTCTATTCACCATCATAACATTCATGTGGATTGAACCATCATATGTTGAAATCCAAGAACACAATTTTTCAACATAAATTAATTTGAGTGTTTCATTACACACTGCAACATTTCAACTACATTGAAGTATTCAGTAGAGTCCACACATTGGTATTTTAATGTTTTAATAATAATGTGAGATACTTTACCTCGTCAAATTTGTTATCATATCATGAATATCCAAGTAAGATAATTTTTGTGGATGATTTTGAATGATTCTCACGTGTTATCAAATCATGTGATAATATCATGCATGATCCACCAGGGCATTATATCTTACACTATATCATGGTTTATAAAAGGGTATATTGTGGCATTAATGAATCCACTATTTTGTGGTATGTCCTTTTAGGCAACATTTCCATCAATTTCTTCATTGTTGAATATGAAAAAAATTTATGAAATCAATAACTCAGAAACACTCATCAATAAATCATGAAATATATTTCAAATATTAAAGAAGTTATTAATATTACTATTATAAAATGACTTTGATACACTACTTTCAATGTGTTCTTAAGATGAAATATGTTTCAATGTCCATACAAGAAAAAGAAACATAGCATTTCACAGATTCATGAATTGGTGAAAACTGACATTTTTTCATATTGAATTAAAAGAAGACCAATTTTAAGAACTATTAAATTCTATTTAATGGTTATAATTATAGTATGATTTTCATCATGGTTGTGTACCTATGGAATGAAATAATGTATTATATACCAAATGATATCATAGGATAATTGAAAATAAGAGTTAAAGTACAATTAAAATCATATGATCATACAATGGAATTAATTTTATAGTAATTAACATTGAAAATTAATTTGAGAAACATGGAATTAAGAATTAGTATTTTTTTAGTGATTGTTTATTGAAAAATACACTATTTGAATGTAAATTATGTGAATGTGGTCGAAGAAAAAAATGGAAACCTAAAAAGTATCTCATAACAGATATAAATTCATGAAGATAAGGGAAATCATAAATCTATACACGATAAACCAAAGTTTACACCTTACAAAATGGATTATAATATAATTTAAAATGGTAAAGATGGTTTTAGGGTTATTCATTCAGAATCTCAAAAATGAAAACAAATAAGTAGGGGTGATGTTCTTGAGTCTAATATTAATGGTGAAAAGAAAATCAGAACATAAATTATAATGAGGGGATAAATTTTCAACCATAAGTTAATACCATGTGATATGATAAAGCATTGAAAATAAATCATGCATAAACACCATGAATTATTCTTAATCAATTAAAAGGAACAAAACATGGGAATTTTTAAGGAGTTTAAATTACCACAATATCATAATAAAAAAATGGGTGTTCAATAAAAACAATGATGAGCATGAAACTTTTACCTACAATGTGGAATGACTTGTTTGAAATGGATATTCCCAAATTGATTCTATTATTTTAGAAGATATGTTCAAACTGGTGACAAGGATTATGTTGATACAATTATTCATTTTTATGATAATTAAAAGGAGAATATATATATATATAACTTATTCAAATATTAAATTCATCAATATAAATACCAATGCAAATGTTTATATTAAACTACTATTAATTTATCAACTCAATGATAATGATTGGATGGTATATCATTTAATGAATTTTTATGGCTTAAAATCATCTCAATAATTCTAGTATTCTAGATTAGATACATAATTTATTAATATATTTTTCAAGAGTATTTTTTCATAATATTTATGTTAAGAGATCAATAAGTGAATAATTTATCCTAATAATATATGTTAAAAAATATCATATATGGTGAAGGAATTTTTGAAATCATGTGATTTGTTTTCTAGGATGATGATATCATAATTTCAAATTTTAATGATTGGATAAATCACCTAATTTCTTGGGTAGTATGTAAATTAAAAAGGTGGGTTATATTTTATCTCTAAATTAATATATGTTAATATATTGTTGAATAAATATGGAATTTATGAGTGCATGGAATATTCATCTCCCATTATGTTTATAAATAATCTTGGAAAGTGTGAAAATGGAAAATATATTAATCCAACACTATTATAGAGAATTATTGGAAATATTCATTATAATATTGTGAAACTACTAAATATAGAATGTGAAACATTTCTAGAGGTGTGATTTTAAAACAATATAAATGAGGAACATATTATGTGAGTGAAAAGAATCACAATGTCAAAGTAACAATAGAATATTGATTGATGTAGAAAGTTGGAATGATAAAAGAGCTAATGAATTGTACGGATATATATATATATATCTAGTTTTAGATATTATTGATAAAAACATTTTGTATATGGGTACCCTAAACTACCATTAAATGAATTTAATGGTCAAAAAAATAATCATAGTTCTCCCCTTAGCATAAATAACGTATGGTACATTTTTATGATGAAAAATTTTAACCAACTAATTTGGATGAATAACTAAATATATGATCTTAATTTAAAAGTAAATATCTCAATTGTTATATTTTTATGATAAAAGGAATGAAATTAATCATAAAATATCCTTGTATAACACTGAAAAGTAAACTTTTTTAGATCCCGTTTCATTTAATTAAAGTTAAAGTGGTATAAAAAGTTTTCAAACTGGAGAACATTGTGATGAATGTTAATGTGGATGGTATATTCATAAAACCATTTATTATACCAATAAACATTGAATATAATTTTAATTATGGAATTAAACTACCTCCATCAGATTAAGAAGATTTAAAAATCTCGTAGCCGGTGTATTTCAATAAATATGTGGATCCTTTAAATTTATAGTTTTTATATTGTATATTACCAATAAATATATGGTCAATGGGGAAGAAAAACAATATTACCTTTTAAAATGGGTTATATTATAAATTATATAAATATGGTGGTCTAGAAATACATATATATATGTGATTAATGGTTATTATTTTTATTTTCCAGATTGTCAAAACCATTATCAACAAGTGGTATGAAATGATCCTGAAAATAAGAGATAGTAATAATATTGAGGGTGAAGACTGATGTTTATAAGTAAAAATATATTCATGATAAAAAGTTAAATTCTTCATAAAAATTTAATTATTATAAAAAATTAATTTTAAAAATAACATTGAAAATACCTTTAAATAAGGCTTAAATTTTTAATAAATTGGTATTTGTAAAATTTGTTATAAGATCTTAATAGTCTTTATTATCTAAAGAATATTTAAGGGATAGTCAAGAATAATACTATTTAATATATTTATTCATTATTTTTTCTTATATAATAAATTATTTTTAGTTATGATGGAATATAGGTCATTTATCTATTCAAGTTGTTGTATAAATATAGATTATATCCACTAACATTACTTTGATGACAATTTCCTATAAATAAACAAAATCATCAACAAACTGAATTGTGGGTAATTTTAGAATCATATATAGTAAAGTGGATATTATAACCTCAATGAAAAATTATATTGTGTGTTCTAAATGTTTTATTACCCAATTATATAGATAGTTTTTGTTTTATTTATTATAAATCCATGTACGACTTTGGAGTATTGTTATGCCTATAAGTGTTATAAGAAAAAGGATTGATTTTGGAGAGAGTATAGGATTCAAAGAAATTTTTTTAGTATTTTACAAACAAACCATGTAGAAGTATATAGTGTTTCATAAGTTATAGTAATATTAGGATTTTCACATTAATTTAATTTCTCTTTATTCTTTATCCTTCGTTTCTTACATTACCAAAGTCATAAGGGTTGTTGTTATCATAATTTAAATTAATTTATTTATAACATTTATTTTAGAAACTCATCTTTGTATGATTGGTTTCTTCCACCATTTGATTGTATTATAATATACTTATGCTTTATATTATGTGTTTTACAAGTCTTTTTGACATTTCACCTCAATTTGGTTCACAATTCAACAAAATGGTTTCTTCTATATATACTTGACTGATTGTATTCATTATAATTAGAAATACATTTCCTCTAAGTACATATTATAGATATTGTTTAAATAATTCTCTTATCACTATTAAAATTATTTCATAGGATCATTATTTTCTTACTTTGACTTTGTTTATCAATGTTTAAAATGAATATTTTTAATATTTTCCACATGGGTCACTTTTTACATTCTGTACAAAAAAATTTAAATAATATAATTTTTAAAATTTCCCATATGAGTTCATTTTTATGATTTTATAACCATTTATCATAATAATGTTTCCTATTGAATTTTCCATGGGTTTTTAATGAAATTATTATTATTTTTTGTGATTTTCTAATTCAAAAAATAAAGGTTAATGTTTTAGAATACTGAATAGAAGAACTTCATTAAACTAATATAAGTTTTTATCTTCTACTATAAATTTATTATATTTAAATTAATTTATTTAAATGATTATAATATTTTTAATCCACATATAATTATTGTTTTTAATGTCTTATTTCAACCCCTAGAAATGGACTTTTAAAAGTGACTTAGAAGTTTAGTTTTACAACAATATGTTTTATTTATAGTTGTGCTTCAATTTTCCTCTCATACTATAAGTTATCTATATCCTTTGGGGTTATATTTCACATATCAACCTCTAAATTATATTATGAATTTGAAGTTCATGTCTCACATTTTTTTAGGGGTTATGTAATCTATCACTCTTTATCTCTCCCTTGACATTATTTTCTCCCTCACATCTATATTCATTAATTTCATTGATATAATCTATATCACATCCACTATTTATATATTTATATTAGTGTATTGATTAATTATATAGCAAGAAAGCGTGGGAGCTGGTGAAAGCTGGACCCATAAAAATATATATGAAAGAAAGAAAGAGAAAAGTAGAGTCCGAGTTACAAGGTTTTATTCCATATCCGAGAGTGAATCAGTCCATATATATCCACATTAATCATTGAATCACAACAATTAGGAATTGTAAAAGACCAAAACATACCTTTCTCCCTAATAGCCTTCTTAGAAATCATATCTGCAACTTAATATGATTCTCAATATGTGTGGGAGACTTCCAAATTGAGATGAGTGTTGTTGTTCAGACAATAAACCCAAAGAGGTAAAATTTCCAATAGTACATCCTGTGACGTCTCTTTCAAAGATTTCACAGCAAACTCATAGTCAAATTCTAGCCACAATGGTGTCCACTTGTACTAGGAAGCATAATCAATTGCATATATGATGGAAAATAACTCAACCTCATACGCTGTTTTAATTCTTGTGGAGTGATAAAAACACCCCTTAACGAATCCACGATGAGTACGAAAGGCCAATCCACATCTTGAAGGGCTAGTCATTACTATCATAGCCCCATATACATTAACTTTTAACCATTATGGAATTGGAGGAATCAGATGAATGTTTTAAACCATTCTGGGTTTTGTCGATCCACATGCAACACCCAACAGTCTAAGAATGTTCAACTCTCATATCATGTTAAGCAAACCTCCAGGTTACACAACTGATGTGGCATAGACCTCCTGGTGTAGCACCATCATCCCTGTATGAATATAAGGATTCATTTCATTGAAAACTGGTGATTTTGGGCATTCCAGATGTGATATACCACCATCGCAGCTGTTCCAAGTTACAGGTGGAAAACCTGCTCACTCAAATTAGCCATACAAAGTGCCTTTATGCACTCTTAAACCTGGTTTTACCTATCAAATTCCATATTAAAAAGCATTCCAATATATTTCCAAAGAGTATGAGAAAATTCACATGTAATGAACCCATGATTTCGGCCTTCTTTAGCATGCTGGAAGAGATAGAAAATGGAGGCCATTTTAAATCTAGCCTTCTTAATTAAATCTTGAGTGGGCAGCCTTCCTTTCCATATTTTCCAGAGAAACACAAACCTTGAGGGCTTAATGAAAGAGCTATTAAACCATATTAGACACACTATTGGTTGATTAGCAGCACCAAATTCATGTTTGTAAAACCCTTTTGTATTAAAATTACCCTACTAATTATGCTTCCATATGATATTATCATAGTTCACAATGTTATAATTCTGAGTGTCCAGGATAATCTGATGAGGAATGTTGCCAAACCTGGAAGTCTGTGATTGATGTCTTGCAATTGACATGTGAGTTTCTTCTATAGGAACATCAATGACATCCTAGAAAGGTTTATCTAGCCATACTGTAGTCCAGCAGTTATGTTTTGAGTCTCTAATCACAATCTACTTGGTGTCATGAGTGATTTTCTTGAAGGAAGACTTAAGATATGTCCAGAAATAGGATGTGGGGTGATATTTGTATCCATTGAAGAGTCTCCCCTTGAATATATTAAGCAAGAACTCAGGAGAATTATCACTCGATATAAGATTCCAAATGAATTTTCCAATTTGTCCATCATTAAAAATCCTGAGATCCTTGATTCCAAGGCCTCACATTTTGATGGGTTTAATGCACTTAGACCATGAAACAGTGACCAGCTTCCTCTCATGAACAGAGTCTATCCATATAAAACTTCTAATCATTCCTTTAATCTCATTCACAATACCCCTAGGCCATTTATATAGTGAGAAAGAGTAGACAAACTTGGAAGTGATCACAGAGTTTACCAGGCACACCCTTGCAACCTTGGACATGGATTTTTCTTTCCATTGGTCCATTTGGTTGATAATGCCTATCAGCATGCATTTAGGGTATTTCCTTTTTAACATACCATAAAATAAAGGCACTCTAAGATAATTAAAAGGGAGTGAGGCCCTCTTAATAACTAGTCTCATGGTTCTCTTGTATTGTTTCTAGATGCTCTGACCATCACCAAAGACAATGAAGGATTTATCCCAACTTATGACCTACCCAGAAACTTCTTTATAATGGGAAAAGAGACCCTTGATAACAGCAATGGTATTTTCTTAGGCCCGACAAAACCAGAGTATATCATCCGCATACAAAAGATGTGAAGTGACCAGATTTTACCTACCATCTTTGATTTTCTTAAAAAGTCCACATTGAGTCGTCTCATTGATACATTTTCTCAAATAATCTTCAGCAATGGAATATAAAAGCAATGACATAGGATCACCCTGCCTCACACCCCAAGTGCACTGAAAAAAGACTCTTGGTTACCCATTAATAAGAATGTACAGTTTGGATGATTCATGGATGGAATCAATAAGCTTGTTGAATTCCTTTGAGAAACCATACCATTGAAGGATGTAAAAAATAAATCCCCATTTCAATGTATCAAAATCTTTTGATATATAAACTTTGAAGGAAAAGTCTCCATCTTTTTTTGGTCTCGTCATCAAGTTTACTCCATCTGTTGGTGTGTAGAAATAGTGTTGAATACTTCATCCAGGGATGAAACCAAATTGGTTCATTGATGTATGTTCCATATTAATCTCCCCTATACTATTCATAAGGATATTGGTAAAGAATTTAGGAATAATATTTCCAAGAGCCACTGGTCTGTAATCCTTGTTTTCAAAGGCATTTTATTTCATTTTTATTAAGACAATGAAGTTGGAATTAGATCTATGTGGCATTGAGAAGTGAATAAAGAACTCCCTAATAGCTTGAGTCACCACATCATGCAAAACATTCCAATAGAACATGAAAAACCTTTTGGTGAAGCCATCAGGGCTAGGAGCACTTTCCATTTTAAGAGAGAAGAGGGTATCCCGGATTTCCCCCTTCGATGGAGCCATCAATATTTTTTTGTTATGGTGTTCCATAATGCATGTTCTGATGTTGGAAATTATTTTTCGAGTTCTGTCCACTCCATTATCAGAATAAATCCCAGGAAAATATTCCACAACTTCTTGTGGAATATCAATTTCAAATGTGAAAACGTTTCCATTTATTTTTATAACATTAATTTTTACCTTCTTCTTCCTTTCATTATAAAATCTGGGAAAAAAGATGGAGTTTCTGTCTCCCTCCATCAGCCATTTTACATTAAATTGCACTTTCTCTGGCCTCTCCCTCAAAATAAGAAGGTCCTCAAGTTTATTATGTTCTTGTATTTCCTCCCTAGATGGTGTGACCTGCTGTCAGCTCACTTCTTGACTATGGTAAGGAAATCCTCACATTTTTAATGTCAATATCCAATATGGAGAAAGACATTTTACACTATTATTTAAGAATCCCCTTTAGATGTTTTACTTTCACAACAAGCCTGTAAAAGGGACTGCCAATGGGCATCAGCTTCCATGCTTCCAACACTATCTCCTTGCATCCAAGTATCACAAGCCACCCATTATTGAAACGGAAAGGAAGAGGCATTGACAATGATGGATGGGTGAATACTTCCACAATGATAGGATTGTGTTCAGAGTGATGCCATGGGAGAATAAATCCAGCCATTTCAGTAAGAGCAGTCTTATCATCCATTTGTATACAACACCTATCCAGCTTACTTTCTTTCCTCTCGTGCATCATAATATCTACTCTATATGAAGTATGCACCCACAATAGGCACCTTAACAAGATTTCATGATTAAATACAAGAGGAAAATTCCAAGGATGCAATGTGATTGAAATTCCCCTAGTTTTTTCTTCATGCTTTAAAATAGTGTTAAAATCCTCAATAACCTACCATTTCTAATTCATGTTGTCAATACTAGATTTGATATCCTTGCATAGTTACGTCCTCTTAATATATGATGTCATTACATATATAAAAGATACCAGTAATTCACATCCTATGATATTTCAAGAGACTATGACGCACTGAGCACTTTGGCTGAAGGACTTAATGTGAACAAACTCATGTCCTAACACCCAAAGATGATCAATGTTGGAGGCATGAGATATTTGAGAGATAATTCTATGTCCAAGATATTTCTATTTAAATCCCTTCCAGTTGCTGAACAACAATTTTGGTTCAGTAATAGCAATTACTATAGGAATTTGGTCCATGATAATGTGTTGAAAGGGCCCCGGCTGTGGGGTTATTCTCTATCCCTTGATAGTTCCAATGAAAGATCTTCATTTTCTAGTGGTAATTCCCCTTGTCTGAGGGCCTTCTTACTTTGTCACATCATTTTAGTTTTGGTTTCCTTTCCCTATACATTTTATCTCTTTCCCATTTTCTTTGCTCTCCTCTTCCCGACCAGGTGTATCTCCACAGACATCATCACCTTCATTTAGAGGGTGAACATCCCTCTCATTAGTATGCATCCCTTTAACATTCATTTCTATCGCATTTGGGGGTTCCTCATTGTAATTAAACCTGTGGATCCCTTTTAGCGGTGTGAACATATTTTTAGAGTGAAAATATTCCTCACATCCCCTTGATGTACTTTTCTTGGATTCTTCAGATGATGGAACTTGTGAGAATCCCTCCCCCTCATCATTCCCACTTTCACATTCACCTTCCCCAACCTTTACCAGTTGCTTCCCCATAAATACATCATGAGATGCCTTTGTAGATTGTGATCCATCAGTATTAAATCATTTATTATTACACATTTTATTATTTAATATTTTATATAATCCATGGATGTATTATATTATCATGTTATTAGTTAAATTGAATTATTTTATTTTTTATATATTCCTTCCATATTATTCATTCCTTGTTTATTTGAGGATAAATTTTTTTGTAATTTTCCCCTTCTTACACATTTTTGTTAAGCCTTCTTATGTTTCCCTTTCCAACAGGGTAAGATATGTCTATATGGGTTTCATGTTGGATAATTTTATTGGAAATGTTGAAGAATTATAGTAAAATAGGGAATCCCTAGTTTAAAGGGAAGAATTCATATTTTATATAAAATATATGGGTTTTGTGAGTTAATGTTTTTTTCCTAACTCTCTAAAATTATAATTCAATATGGCTTTAGGTATGTAAGTGAATGAATACTTTTTATTAATATTAAAATAATATAAGGTTATGTTTGGGTCACTCCCTTCAGTTCCAAATCTAGTATATAAAGAAGATATTTTTAGCACCAGATTTGGTAGTGTTGGTATGGGGTTTCATAGTTCAATCATGGGAGAAATAATATTTTTCTTTACTGATCTAATAATAATATAATGAAGTGAAATTAAGTACTCAATATGTATTTCACTCTCTGAAATTATATCATGCTTCAATTAAATGTCTAGATAGACACATCACCCTTTCCCACTATCTAGAGTGTTTCTTCATCCATACTAACCTGAAATATAGTATGAAATAATGTTCTGTATTATCTAATCCTAAACTCAAGAAGACTAGTGACACTCAGAAAATAGATCACTCATATATTCTAAAAAAAAATTTAAGTATTCACTTCTAAAATAAAATATTTTGGAATAAACACTTCACTCACTGTAATCTTTCTTCACATAGCCTCTTTATCTATAAAACAAGAATAATAAATGACCTTCAGCCAAGATTGAACAATATCTATTTATTATTCCATTTCCATTTATTATAACTATTCCATGTAGGGAAATTTCAAATTACATAATCACTATAATAATTTATAGAATATTATTTTATATCCTTTTATTAAAGCACCAAATTCTAAATTAGATCTCATATGCTTGAAATACTAACTATATATTATTACTTGAGTGTCTCGCCATGATCACCATCATAAATCACAATTCCAATGGTGATGAAAACAAAATCAGTTTCCTCTATGGATCCATGAAATTTATGCATACTAATTCCTACTGACTCCATCTCAAGTTAATGTCCTTGACAAGATTGATTTTCTAACTTTCACTCTAACAATATCATGTAGGCTAAAATTTTCAATATAAACATTATCTTTATTGTAATTTTATTTTTGAACATAAAATATATAGAATTAAAAATTTATTATTTCATCTTAACTTAATATATGTTATATGACATTTTTTAGGTCAATACTATCGGGATAAACTCTAATTCATTCTTATCTATCCTTTTCCATTATTCCTTCTTCAATGATTCTGATATTTTTATAGTTTAATAAATATAGACATCCTTTTATAATAGATTATCCCCTATCATTGTCTTCTAGAATAGACAGTCCATCTCATTGAACAAATAAACCTATACCTTAACAATATCAAATTTAATTCCTTTGGTCGTTAATGAGAACCCACCAAAATCTAAAATGCGTAAGATATATCGTCAACTACATATCATAATTCTCATTTAATGATGAGGGTAGGTTGATACTATTAAATAATGATCAAAAACACAATCACCAAGGTATTTTCATACAAAACTATATATTTAATCTCTAATAACATGTATTGGGTCTAAAACCACCGAATTAGAAGTAATCATTCCAAACTATCATGGGTAAAAATAATGTCTAGAAGTATTAAATAAAAATAATTATATAATTAAAATTTTTCTATAATAGGGATGAAAAAAACTCCAACCACACACTATAATTATTTTGTACTACAAGACCTAATATTATTCTATAACATGTAATAATTACAACCAAAAATCTATTTCATAATTCACATTCTATTATTTCATCCTTCCAGTTCAATAAAAGGATTTTTTTTATTTAAATTCATAATTAAAAGTTAGATTTATAAATTTTAGAATTTAAATTTGATAAAATATATATTATTATCATATTTTTAATTATTAAATAGGATAAAGGTGAATTTTTGATATTTTTCTAAACATGTATATTTTTTTATAAAAAATAAAAAAAATGTAGTTTTTGAGAATACCTATTATTTTATGATATCATCAAGATATAAATATAAAAAAATTAACTATATTTTGTAATATATCATACAAGATAATATAACAAAAATATATTAAAAATAATATTAAATTAATATAAATTTATGATTATATCAAAAAAAATTTATTTGTGTTGACATAGTTTATGGAAAACACTAGAAAAGTCAAATTGATGTAATTAATATTGTATAAAAGATGTGATAGTAGTTTTTTCAAATATAAGATATAAAAATGATGAATATGAATTATTTTTACATATATTCATGGATTTGAATATTATAAGTCAATTTAATTGTCTAAATGTTTACCAATTTTTTTATAATGTATGAAAAGTAAAATTGATAACTTAAATGTGTTTTTATGATAAAAAAGAGAATAAAAATACACTATGAATAGTTTTAGACAATAATAGTGTAAAATAATAAATGTTACTTATATTATTAATTTATTTTTAAAATTATGTTTTGGATAATCCGGTAAAATACATCAGCAACGCCGGCACAACACTTTTACATGCTAGAGAAAAGTTAAATAAGTACAATTAGAAATTTTTAAAATCATTATATTGGGATTAATAATGGTTTCATGTGATTGTTAGGGTTAAAAATGATAGATAATAAACTTTTTAAGTGTTTAAATTCAAATTTCATAGTTTTCTATATAATTTTAAATTCCAATTATGAAAATGACATTAAATAGTATATATATTAAAAATGATTTAGAAATTAATAAAAAAATTAATTTTTGATGAGTTAAGTTGGAATGTATAATATTATATGATATATTTTATATTTATTATCCACATTCCATTTTAAAATGACATTGTTGACACTTACATAATTAATGTTTTCAAAAACATCATTGAATATTTACTATGAATGAATAATCTTTATACCCTTTTAAAAACACTTGTTATGTTCAATTTTATCTCTATAATATAACCAAATCCCTCTCTAAACATCCCTTCTGAAGAACATAATCCCCTAGGGAATCCAAAATTCTCTCCTATGAAATCGTTTAGTATAATTGAAAGGAGGAAACTCAAATATACAGGTAATGGTTTCTAAGCCTCTTTATCAATTATTAATAATGACCCCTTATCTAAAACGATTTAAATATAGAAATATTTTCATACAATGAATTTATTAGCATGGTATTTACATCCTTTTTATCCAAAAAATTATGATATATCTCCCATTAAATCTCACTGGACATTATTTTTATAAGTCATTATAATGTCAATGTATGGGTTTTTCCAAGATTGTGTCATTTTATTTCAACACTCCTTTTACTCTTTTTAATAATATAAGTTAAATTGACCTTATAATTTGTGTATAAGACTTTATTTTTTAACTGTGTATGGTTATTCTTTGATATTTTTTGAGATTTATTTTTTAGGTTGTCGAATATGGCTGATGAAGTACTCTGTAGGTCCTTGAATTTCATTTTCAATGATTTTTTCAATTCCTGAGATGAATATTATAAATAAAAAAAGGTATAAATTTATGTTTTTTGTGTGACATCACAAGTCATAATAACATTTTTTCAGAATAAAATTGGAAAATTCATGATCACGTATAACTTTAATATTCATTATTATGTGACTTTGAAGTTAATTCAATGTGACCTTTTCAATTTTATATGCCTTTTGGGAGTCATGTATGAAATTTTATACTATTTAATATAACTTATGTAATGAATAAACCATTTCATAAGAATGTCTATAAGACTTTATCCACCAAGAATAAGACTTTTTGTTCCTTATGAAATCTCTAACACTTTGGTAAAATTATAATTTATATGATTCTCAGACATTGTTCCTTAGTGATAAATCATCAATGTGATCTGAATGGAATATTATTAAAAATGAGGTTGTATTATAAAATAAAAATTCACATTATCAGAGGATATGAGTTCTCTAAACTATAGTATAATTTTCCACATTATATTTCTATTTTCTCATAAATGTAATTTGAACTCTAATAAGTTTAATAGATGTTTTAAGGGGATATTTATTTCATGATTATTAAATATTTTGATATGTTATTTTGAAATAAACAAAAATGAAGAAGATGTTGTGATGTTATTTGATATTTTAAATAAAATATTTAAAATATTTTATTTTCAATACTATGGGATGAAAAATCAATATTGATGACCAATGAACTCACTAAACCTAATCTTCATAGGTAATTTAAATAATACTTATGGAAATATATTTCAAGTATTCACTAAATAATATAAAATATAGAAATTGTGAAGAACAATTGAGAATTGAGATTGTGGTTTTCTGTTGTATCAAAGAGAGGGAAGCTATAGAATATTGACATACACGAGAATTCAATTTTTTGTTTAAGGAATTAAAAAAAAGTCATTTACTTTTTAAATGATCCAAATTTTTTTCCACTAAGATGGTAGGATATCATTTCATACATACATTCTCTCTTACATCAGGATGTAATTATGATGATTAGTGACAGGTATATTGAAATATGAATACTATTCTAATATCATGCTATTAATTGAATGTTTAGTTTGAGAATAAATATTATTTGATTCTTATAAATCCAATGGTGAAGTGAATATCTGATTTATTTAAGATCAAATAATGAATCATTAAATAATTGGTGGTTATTATCAAAATAATGTCGAGAATTCAAAAGTGGGAAGTGAATGATAGCTACTGATAATTATAAGTGGACGATACCTATTCAAACATTGTGTTATAATTTACTTGAATTTTTAACCAATAAAATTATATTGTGATAATAAATTTCCTAATTCAAAAATAGTTGTAAAAGCTAAGGATTCACCTCCCACATTGAGGCCAAACATTATAAAAAATCTTGTGAGTTTTATCCCATTTATATTATTTCAAAACGGTCACAAAGTCATTATAATGAGTTGTCCTTAACATCAAATTATCATTAGAGATTAATTTCACATAAAGAATTTGTAAATAAAATTAATAGGTAATACTGATACCCCCATCCCACCTCTCAAAAGTACCCTAACAGCTCTGGGCTCACAAGTGGTAATATAAAAAAATAGGTTCCACATAGATTCTTCTCATCATGTAGATTCAAGTATTATTAAAATGTATAGTAATTCATTATGTTTGTGGGATTAATTTACATGGTTGTAAGAATTTAATACTACTATATAAAATATCACAATGATTGGAAGTGGGTGATGTTTTCATTCTGGATTATATATAAATTATAAGAGATTGTTTTTTTACTTTTAATGATAATAGGAATCATTAAATTGTTAGGAAGTAATGAAATTATATTTGACTATAATTATCTGATAAATTTTACTCTAATGTTTTGGGGATTTAAATAAATAAAGAGATGTGGGATAAACAAGAGAATATGTTTGAAGTAGAAATTAAAATCAAAAATGAATTATTGAAAATATAGAGGGAAAACATTAAGATATAAAAATGGATGAATATTTAAATATTGATGAATATTTCATAATTTTGAATGATATAGTCATTAATATTATATGTCTTAGTGATAGGCCATATGATTCAGCTGTGGTTATAAAATTGATGAAATACTTTCTAAATAAATTTTACCTAAAGTATTTTATTTGGAACAAATACATAATATTACTCTTGATGAATGGAAGAAAAACCATTTTAACTATGATATGATAAAAACAACATCTTTTAAGAATGGTTCCAAGGAGTATATGTATTTTAAAACCATAAATAAATGGAAGATGAAAAATGAGGAATATAAACCCTAAAGTGGCTCAGGTGGAGATGATGAGAGTGATGAAAATAAGAGGAAACTCATGGATCTCATTTCTTAAATAAAAAATAGGTTAAAAGGTTAATATAACTGAAATATTCCACTGAGATATTTTAAATGTATAGTAATGTGAATCTTTTCTATAGTATTTCCATGAAATAATAAAAAAATTGAATCTAAGGATGATGAAAATGAAGAGAAATTCCAATGAATATATATTAGTAAGTATAGAAAATCCTAAAATAAATCTAATGAATGTTGAAGGAAAACATCGAAGGGTAATAGTAGTGTATTCTATCTATATCTTAAGAGGATATTTCTTCTTCAACCAAATATTTGTAGGAATAATGTTCTATAATGGAGTTGAATTTTGTGGAACATATTGAAAATAAAGTAGATTTATCATGTAGTTGATAAGAAGAGGAAATAATGATACCTATATAGTTCACATAAGGATTACAAAACATGAAATCATAGTTGATTGATATTATCAACTCAAAAATGAATCAAAATATCTTATAAAGGGTGTTGGAATGCGCAAAAAAAATTACTAATCAGTTTTATAATAATCTTAATTAATATATTAGTTAAATCAAGATTTCCAATGTAAAATTTCATCGGAAAGAAATAATTATAAATTATTCTAAGAAGGTGTTCACTACGTAAGAAGAAAGGCTAATTAAAATAGAAACAATGTGTCTTCTGTCAAAAAATAACTTTTGAAAAATAAATATTCATTATGATATGGATGAATAAGTTAAGTTTTTTTCAACTCAGTGTATTGAGAGTTCTTCTTCATTAACTCAGGTAAAATCTACACCTATAGTTTCTAATAATATTTATTCTCAATCATATATTTGTATAGGTTTTAAATGGAAAAATAGGTAACCCAGTTTTTAGAAAAAAACATGATAAGAATAATTCATTATCAAAGGGAGTTTATAAAAAAATTGATTCTCTAAAAAATAAATCAAAAAAAATGTTTCTAGGGAAAATAGCATGTATATTTTTAGTGATAGGCTCTATAATTTCCTAGGAGAACTGATTTTAGATCCTATTATAGTTTTTTGGAATATGGGAATAAATTCTATGTGTTTGAGAATAATATATATATATCATGTAACCAAATAATGGTTGAACTAAGGGGGTATACATTAAAATGATGACCAAAAAATTTGGAATGAATAACACTAGATATGAGAGGGTGGTAGGTCTATCTTTAAAAAATTTGAATGTTGGTGTTAAGGAAACATATAATATTTTACTATTAATGTTACTATTTATAATAGTTTTTAAACATGATTTAGTGTTAGTAATGATCAATTTGAAAAAATAATAATGCATCAAACAATAAAAATATATAAAATTTATTGATTATGGGGGTTTCTCTTACATCTTATAAAAGGATAATTCCATGGATTCCTAATAATGGACTACCATAACATATGAATATGGATAAAAATATTAAGAAAATTATGAAATAACATGATCATACTGTCTAAAAATTAATAAATTCGGGTTTTTGAAAATAAATGGAATTTCAATAGGTGATGTTGAGCATACCATGTTGAATTCAGAAGATGATTTATTTATGGATAGACTCAGACATAATTTGTAAATTTTAAGTAAAACATGTGATGAAGGTAATGAGATAGTATTAAATAAACATTATTTTATATTAAAACCCATTAAAAATGTGATAATCATAAATATATTTGAATGAACCTATGGGAATGTATTTTTTATTAGAGATCCAAGAAATTTATACTATCTTGGTGGAAGAGATGAAAATCATTTTTCACTTAGACTTCAGGGAAAAAAATTTCAAAATAATATAATTAAATTCTATAAATAAACTTTTTTCGGGTACTACCTATAATTAATTTGAGATATATATTTTATTGTTATTAATTTCCAAAAGGATAACATTGTGAAAGTAAATCACAAATGTGGGGATATACCATCAACATGACATCTTGAATTAATTCACTCATATTTGTGTAGACCCATGAGTTACGAATAAATTAGAAGTAATTTATATTTTATCATAATAATTTTTTATTATAAAAGAACTAAAATAGTGTGGTTTTTGAATTATAATCCATAAGTTGTGTATTTTTTCAATTTTTATAGAAGAGAAGTTGAAATAGAGTTGGTAATTCACATTAATAAATTAAGAGCTGCTAATGGGAAGCAGTACACTAGAAATACTTTTGAATATTATCATTGAAGTCGTGGGATGAAAAATAAATATAAAACTCCTCACACACCAAATATAATTAGTTTTCTTAGATAATAAACAAGATCATTGTAGAAATAGGGTAATAATGTTTTATGAATTTGAAAGATCATTTTTATTTCATAGAGAAGAAATTTTCAATGTTGTGCACATTTAAAAAAATATTTTGATCCCAAAATAAGATATCAACTCATGTTAAATTTTGTATAAATGGAATACTGAATTTAGTTAATTTATAGTTTTTTGGGATCCCTGTCATCCTAAAAATCAACGACTTATATTTTGTGAATTTCAATGAATTAGTTGAGGAAGGCATCATTCGTGTATATGAATCTAATAAAAAATGATATAGATATGTTAATAAAATATATCACAAGGTGGTTTAATATCATGATGTGAAAACTTTTTAAAAACACCTCAAAAATAATTTTCCATACATAGTGGTTTTTAATGAAAAAATTGAAGAAAACAAGAAGAAAAATGGAAATAATAGTGAAAAAATATATAAATTTCAAGGCATAAATAATTAATGATAATTATGACACATTTATAATGAAGAGGTTGATGGGAGTGAGAAATAAACTATTCAAATTATGATTAAAATTTTAAATATAGATAGTATCATAATAGAATAATCCACTTCAATGAAAACTAGAAGAAATATGAGATATGGGGAACATATAGTATAACCATCAAAAAGAAATATTGGGTATGAAAACCTTACCTCATACATTTCTCAAATTGAAACAAAATCATAGGTAGAATATATTGAACATAAGGAATGGATTGAAGGAATGTATTTTTCTCATAATAATATTGAAAATAATTCTACATGGGACCTTTTTCAGATAACTAGTAATGAAAATTTCATTTGAAAAAATGGGTGTTCTGGAGTAAGCTATATGGTCTAAGAAAGGTTGTAAAAAATGAGGATATACTTGTTTATAAAGAATATTATTGAGTTTAAGGAGTTTATTTTGAATAAAAAATCATTTTATTGTAATATTTGAGGCCATAAAGATGTTTCATATTGTGAAAATATATAGGTAATAAAAAATATGTCATATTGATATCAAATTTTTCTTTTTGAATAGAGATCATTAAAAAGAGATATATATTTATAAACCTAATGTTTTTATGCTTGATAGTTATGGATCAATCTCAAAAAATTATATAAGGACTTATATGGATTATATTAGGCCCTAATTTCCTTTTATTCAAATATTGATAACTAATTAAAAGAGTACAAATTTGTCAAGGTAAAGTAGGATAATAACTTGTACATCAATGAAATAGAATTTGGAACACTCATTGTTGTTTTTTATAAAGATGATTTAAATTTTTAGTTGGAGAAGAATGAATTTTTGAGGAATTTTCCAATAAATGAAACCCCAATTTGAAATTCTCAAGCTTTGTGAGTTTTGATACATCTTTGGGGTACATGTCATGGAAAGAAAAAAATTTATTTCCATATTTTATGAAAAGTATTTTAGATATTTTTTGGAATAATTTTGAAATAGTGGATTCAAATATATTGTCCACATATATCAAGTTGGAATAAAAGTTTCTAAATATTCTCAAAGTGTGTTTAACACACTGAGATATAATAATAAATTTCTCTTTAATAAATTCTATGTGTTCAATAGCTTTTGATGCACACCACACTAAACATAAGTAAATAATGCCTTATTAAAAATATAATATAAAATTTATTTATTTATTTATTTAATTAATTTATAAAATAAAATTAATTAAATCAAGTAATTTCATTCTTGAAATACTTGACAAATGATAATCAATTTTAGTCAAGTAATTCTTTGATAAACGGAAATTTTTCGTATACAAAGATTTTTTATTCTATATGTTTTTTTAAAAGTTAATTTTTTTATTTTGAGTAATATCATTTGAAAAATTATTGTTTAAAATGTATAGAACTAATTAATAATTCATTAATTTATTATAAAATAATTAGAAATTATGGAAAAATCATTTTGTGGTAGACATGGATATTTTTTTAGGAAAACAGATTTATATAAGATATGAATTTTTATGTTAATAAATAAATGTAATCATTGTTGATAAATGATTTCAATTAAATATTTATATAATATATTAAATAGAATTAATTAATTTTCATCTAAATGTTATCAATGGGAAGGTAATGAGAGTAAAATCGTTTTTATACCTAATAATACATCTTTTTTAAAAAAAAATGGGTTTCACACATTTTGTGTGTAGATATTAGAATTAATTTATAAAACAAAATTATAAATTGAATCATATAAAATGTAAAAAAAATTTGAATCCTCATTCCCAAAAAAATTATTGGGTAAATTTAATTTTAGTTCATTAAAAACTACCTTGATAAAAATTTTGTCATCATGTTAACGGTAAAAATGGATTAAAACGACTAAAATAAATGGACAAGGCTTCAAGATATCATGGAAAATTATCATTAATTTTATTGAATTAATTTATTTATTATTCTCTATAGTTATTCTCAAAAATTGTATGTTATTTATAAACTTTCCTATGATAGTCACTTTATTATATTTTTAAGTTCTTAATATTTATAGGGGTATCACTCCCTTCACTTGTAGAAGGGCACCTCCTCTTCTCACTTATCCGAACAAAATGAGCACCTTACCTTGTACAATATCTGACAAAATTCCCTACCAAATCTTCAACCCATATACTATATGTTTTTTCCTTTCAAAATAAATATCCAGTAAGGCTTAATGTGTTTTTCAAAGTATGTTATCTAAGGAAGAGGTATATGTTCTGCCAGATCTTTTTCATGTTTATTTCTTTATAATCCTCCTCCAAATCATCCATAAATTTCTAAAAATAATTAAATAAGTTTCATTAATATTAAAAAATATTTTTATGTTAATTTTACAACAAATTTCTATCTCTTTTCAATCCAATGTAAAATGAAAGAGTTGTACATTTATATGTATATACTACCATCTCTTTAAAGAGATTTTTTTTATTTACCATAAACACGTCTCTATGATGGTTATATAGTTGTATTTAATGAAGATATATGATATTTTTAACATAATTATTATTATATAAACTTAAATTATTATTCAAATTTATTTCTTTCCATCGAAAAATGAAAACATCTCTTTTGTGAACGTACATAATACCATCTCCATGAAATGATTTAGTCCATATTTCACCACTTTGTTACATGGATGGTTATAAAAGTGTTTTTAATGAATAAATAAGATATTTATTAAATAATTAAGATTATGGGGATAATTTAATCATGAAAAAATTGTGAATACAAGAATCTTCAAAGTAGAACATATGTTAAAAACATAACTACGGACACCCAAGTATTGATTTTAACGAATAATTGTTAATAAATAGGTGATTAAAATTTATAAATGAATCGCAAAATGTAATAAAAGTATTAATATGGTTCTATTATATAGGTTTAATAAGTATAAATTTATTATATTGGATTTTATAAAATGTATTTATCATGTGGGTAATTGAGGTATTGGTTTATGTTACAATCTCACTTTTTACCTCGATTGTTTGTGTTTTAATCTCCATTAAGGGAAATTATAAGTTATTTCACTTATAAACACCATTAATTTTAATTTATTATTATTATTTATAGTCTTTCAATGATTTTTTTATTTTTACCCTCTTTGGTACTCAAAAATGAAAAATGATGTATTTAAGAAAAGCTAACCTAATATATTTTCTTTTGGTTAGGAATCTTTATATTACACTTTCATATTCTAAAAAATTGTTTTATAAAATTTATTATCAAATTTTAAAATATTTAAAATATTTTTTTACAATACATTTTATGTTATATATAAACTACTAAAAAGGAATATTTTCAAAAAAAAATTACAACTCACTTTTGAATTTTTTTACAAAAGAATAGAATATTTCTTGAAAAATTATGGCATAAATAGATTTTCCCACCATCTGTTCTTTTTATAATCATGATACATACTTTAAAAATTTTAAAAAAATTAACAAAATATTGTTTCCATTTTTTATAAATTTTTATTTGTCTACATTACCTATAGAAAATGTTTTTTCTATTATTTCTCTAAGTATGTTTCTAATGATGATGTATTTTTTATTTTTTCAATATTATATATATATTGATATGCTTCATTAAGGATATTATATTATGATACCATCCACCTACAATCTCTTTAGGGATTATTATTAGGATTTTTTAATTATTTTTTATGAAACCGAATGTAAATATCTAAACTTCCTTTGTATAAATATTACATCATAATAAATGAATATTAATTACATAACATAAAAATAAATTACATATCCATTTAGTTATAGTTCCTTCAGAAACATATAAACTTTAACAACTAGTATATAAGTGAGATACATAATCACCCACTATGTTCTTTACAACCATAACCCTTCTTATACAAATTATGCATAATACCTTTCTGTATAACATTGAGAAAGGAAACATAAGAATGTGTTGTCTTATATTATCAGTAACTATATACAAAGGATATATAAACATAACTTGATCATATAGATTTTAGAAAATGAGAATAAAATTTTAAAAATTATACCCTACATATCATATATTATAAACATGAGTCATTAAATAAATTGTGGAAGTTCATAAGATAAGAATCATAAATAAATAAAATAACATGATCCATGATATCATAACATTGGAAAAATATATAGGTTTGTGGAATAAAAAATTAATATAAAATCTAATTTAATGATATAAACCAAGAATTTCATAACAATATATCATTGGTCTAACCACCATGCACCTACTTCGGTCTACGGAAACATCCCATGTACCCACTTTCAATCTTGGGATAAAATATCATGTACCCACTATTAGGATTGGGATAACCTACTGTAAACCCTTTAATATCATATAAAATTAATCATTAACCAATTAATTTTAAATATATATATATCCCACACATCACATAAACTATTAATTTATCCTCAAAAAGATCATAAAACCATTTTTATGTCATTACCTGTGAAAAAAATGGATTTTATAAACATTTCATCAGAAAATAAATCAAGGAATTTAAACGGGTTTTATAGAAATATTATCATCATAGACATAAGACATGTGAGTAAATAATAAGTATGGTATAATTTTATAATATATCTATTAAATTTTATGTAACATAAATGGATGTTATCTTATATGGAAAATGATTTTTAAATATCACTTGGAACATTTCATCAGGAAAATATCCTTTCCATTTTTAAATTAACTATTTAAAGTTGGAAAATTTATGAAATTTTAAAAATAAACATTTTATTTCAAACCAACCATGAAAACATTTGAATTAATATTCAAATAATTGAGTGGAAATTATGGTTGAAAACATCATTAATGTCATGTCTGTTAAAACAAATATTCCATTCAAATTTGTGGTAAAAGGTAAAAAAGTACATTATTCAGATAATGAAAAAAAGCTTCCTTTAAAACATTTTCTTGATAAATTAAAAAATGGTAAAAATAAATTAAAATTAACTTTGTAATAGTAAAAACATTATTAACACATTTTTAGAAGTCATGGATATTGAAGAAAAAGGATTTTTGACCTGTGAGAGAAATAAAATAATTATTAAAAATATTATTTAAAAATAATGAGTATATAAATAGATAAAAAATAATGGGACACATGTATTTTCATGAAGAATCTATAGGATAATAAAATTCAGGAGTTTCTTTAGATATTGGTTATAATCATTCAAAGTCTGAAACATAATCATAAACAATCCAGATAAAAATGAGATTATTGCATCAAATTTTTTTCACATTGGTATATTTTGATTAATAATCCCTAAGAATGAAATAAAATTATATGGATATAAATATCCCATAATTTCATGATAAAAATCATTAAACACATTCTCTTGAATTTTATATACCACACAAAATAAACTAGTAGTAAATATGGCACGTGCCCCACAGAAATAACAGTGAGATGAAAATCACATACATATATTCTGAACATCTTTCATACATAATTTATCCTCCTATATAACAATTATAATTTTATTCTACATATATTATATAATTTTAATAATATTTATCATAGCATATATTAATTACATATGATCTTTTATTAAACATTTATTAACAAATGATTGTAAAAATCAAGTTTCGGGTAATAATTGCTTTATTTTTTATATATTTTTGGGTTTGGTGTCTTCAGTACATTAATATTGGTCCTTATTATATAATAAAACTATATTAAAAATTATATAAATATCATATATATTCATTATATAAGTATTTATATTAATACATTAAAGTCATTGAAAATAAATAAATTACATTGTTCATTGAGCTAGTAGGTTGTACGTACATTGAATGTTGTTTCCATTTTCTATACATATGAATATAAGGGAAGTTAAATAATATATTAACTTTATAGAATCATTTTTATGTCACATATATAGAATATATTCAATAAATTTAACCTTATTAATATTCTTGTAATGTTTAAGAGAAAAATGAATCACATCGCTTTGGAGGTGGTAGTCCATCATTCACGCGAATGATGTTATCATATTCCCATGAAATGAAACCTAAGAATGAATATGTGATTTTATCATTCCATAAGTATAATAATATCATAAATATCATATATAAACATTAAATACATCATTATATCCATCCATGAGATGTGGTGATAGAAACAAATATCATCTGTTTGTGAGGCGATAGTTTGTCGTACATACGATTGATGGGTTTGTTTCCCATATGATGGAAGCGTAGATATATGTAGGTCATTTAATTAACAAAATAACATATATTAATATTTTCCCAAAGGCATTATTTTTTTGTTATTTTGATAATCCACATTACAAGGGAAGAGGTGGAACCCTTACAAGGCCCGAAGGCTTAAGAGACAATTACATGACCCATAGGTCTTAAGGGAATCACCCCAAAAAGAAATCTTGGAACTGTTCCTCCCTAGAAAATTTCATGAAATCCAAGATTCACCTTCTCATGGATGGTTGGATAGTTGTCTTATGTAGAACTGCATAGGACCATTACCGATGGCAATGCCATAACATCTCATTCTGCCAATTCGAGTTAGCTCTTCTCTTGTGAATGCACCTGCTCTGAATCTTCATATGGTGGCCTGTCCCTTGTAATCTACCTAGAATATATGCATATTACATGTGGCTCGAAAGCCTTGGGGTGGCCTGAATGACATTAGGTGTCTCGAAGGCCTAGAGACACAACTGGCTCAAAGTTCGTGGGTGGCCGGAAATCCTTGCAGGACCTGAGGACCAAACTGGTAGCCCGAAGGCCCAAATTGATGAATAGTTCCTGCTGGTATAGTAACAAATAGTATTACCTATAGTTACAGCTACATTACAACTATAGTAACTGGAAAATATGTCTCCACCCTGATTTGATCCCGAGTCTCTCGGATGCACTTTCCATGTCCTCACCAATTGGGTTAAGGCTCTTGTGCTATAATGATATTTATTATATTGTTTTTATTATATTATCATAGTTTAATAATATTTTATGTAGTTGGAATAATAAAAAAACAAAAACACAAGTTTAATAATTTTACCTCTTCTTCAGATAACCTCTTTAGGTTTATACCTAAAGTCATATTAGGAGAGTTTTATAATAAAGATATTGAATATAAGATGATTATTGGGAATTCATTAGGATATTTGGGTATGTATTGGCTAAAATAACTGGTTATATATATATGTGAATAAAATAGGAGAGTGTGTGTCCTTTTATAAGTTTGGGGAGGACATGTGTGGATGTTTTGAAAATAATAATGTGCACTAACATTCTTCACATTCTAAAAGGCTCAAAAAGTGGTCATTATAGAACATTATATTTTCTAAAGTCTATATATTTTAATAAAATTAGTTTTTCAAAAGTTTATAGGTCCTTTTACCCCAAAATCTTTTTAGTTTAACCACCTGGTAACCCCGTTTCAACCTTAAAGGTAGTAATTAATTTTTACTGTTTTGCCTATTAATTTTTATCAAAAAATTAATTTGACCCATTTATATTTTATTAATTATTATAGTTCTAAATATTTAATTTATTTTTCCAAATTCCATTCACACAAGTGAAAAAAATTAATTAAAAATTAAACCCGCAGATGTGGTGAAAAAATTGTTTTCGAAGGAGAAAATACTCAATATTTTAAATGATTTTATATAAAAATTCATAATTAAATTGATTAAAATGATCTATATTGGATTATTTATAATATATTTTAACTAATTTTATTTTTAAAACCATTTTATAATTAAATTTAAACATAAAAGTTTTTAATCTAAAAATTATGTTTTCTATAAAAACTAGTATTTTCACTATTCATCAAAAAAATTATCTCTTCAACAATATCCCAAAATTTCACCCTAATATAATTTATACATGTTGATTCCATTAATTAAGTTCATTTTTATAATAATTATTCACAATTTTTGAAAATTTAATTAAATTATTTATTCAAAAAAATCAATACAAATATTTTTTTGAAAAAAATTATTTTTCGAATCAAATAAAGACTTTTTAGAAAATTAAGTAATTTTTAACGAATGTTATTTATTTATATATAAAAATTATAATTAATTTTAATATTTTGTTTTTCTTATTCAATCTACCTTGTTTAATAGAATTTTTATAATTGGCTTGTTTAAATAATTATACTTATAGTTCTTCATAGTTCGTTAAAACCTGGTGTTGCGTGTAATGAAATATATTAATGAAATTAAATATATATTAAAAAAATTAAATTGTTTGGGTTTTAAATTATACCCCCCCCCCCCACACAAACAATTAATTTTACCCTTTAAATTTGTATGTATGATACAAATAAATGACGATACATCTACCTCATCATAACCTTGGGATCCCATGTAGCTTCTTCAAATTTGTGGTTTCACCAAGAAATATTGAACAGGTGAGTAGTTTTTCTTCATTTCAAATTATCTTTATGATCCATAATCTCCACTATATGTTTCTCATAATAAATATTTGTACCTACTATAAATAACTCTGAGTTCATTACATGTAATGGATCACATATGTACTTTCTCATTAAAGATTCAAGGAAGCCCTCATGAACCTATAATAGGTTTGGTGTATGTGAAAAATGATAATCTATGGTCCCAACCTGATAAATAATTGTAGAGGGACCAATATAATGGGTTCTCATCTTTCCATTCCTTTTAAATATAATTACATTCTTACATGAATAAATTCTAATAAATACATTTTCACCAACTTCAAATATCATATCACACTGGAAATTATCATCATAACTTTTCTACTGAATTTGTGTTGCCCTTATGCATTACTGGATGGATCTAAACATCCCTATTATTTATTTAGCTAGCTCAGGTCCTAATTAATTTATTTCTCATGCATCATCTCACTTTTTCGAGTTCGACACTTCTTTCTATAGAGGTATTTATAATCATATATAAAAAGTACCTAGAAAAATTTATTTTTCTAATAAAACTAATCTAGTGGAATTTTTTAATGAAAATAACCTTTTAAATCCATTCAACACAATCACTAACTATTTTCTAGGGTTTCAATTTTTCTCTTATGAGGACCATCAATATGAGGATCACAGGTAGTGTTAAAACTCATCTTTGTGTCAACATATTGTTGCACATATTCTCATAACTTTGAGGAAAACCACATATCTGGATCAGATATAATGGAATTTGGTACTCCATTCAAACTTACAACTTTCTTAATGTATATCCAATAAGTTAGATCCAAAGAAAAATACTAACATATAGTGATGAAGTGTCTTTAATTTGTAAGGGGATGGACTACAACACATATAGCAATGGGCCCTTCAGAAATTTTGGGTATTCTAATGACAAAATACATAGTGATGTTTTCCCATTTCGAATCTAGTCGGGGTCGTGGTGGTAACAACCCTTGATAATATTTTCTCTCAACCTCAAATTTTTGACATACCAATAAAAAAGATAGAAACTCTATAATATCTATCTTTATTCCATCCCATCGGGAATACACTTTTAAATATCCATATATCCTTGTACCTATAGGGTAAATAGATAATGAAGAACTATGAGACTATTATAATATCCCTTCTTCCAAAAGGGTTTTAATGGAGAAAATACATAATTTTTAAACATTATCATTCAATAATAAATAATGTTAAACTCAGTGATATTTCTCACCTTCTTATAAATATCCTTTCCTCCCTTATACACATCTATAATCATCATTTGGATAGATAGTTGAAAACATATTTGATAAATAAAAGATATCTACCCAGACATAAATATTTTAAGATCCCTTATTTTAAAGTAAATAAGTATTGTATCTTTTGTTTTCCTCATCAGGGGTAATATAGCATGGTCCTTTTGTCTCGAAGATATAGCCACTATGTTAAATTTCCCATGGTGGTATTTTATTAAGCAGTCTGAATCTTTAATCAGCTATACTTGTATCGCCATTGAAATGTTAAACTCTTTATGTGTGGATAGATAATTAAAACTATCAAGATTAGTATATATATATATCACAAATTTCTCCATAAATATAATTCCCCTATATACATAATAAAAAAATACCACAGCAAACTTAGAATCATGAGTTCGGTAATTTTTATCATGAACCTTCAATTTTTAGGAGGAATAATCTATAACCATGTAATTTTTCATGAGAAACCATCCAAATAACGTTTTTGGTTCGTCACTATATATTAAAAAACCTCCTATGGTTTAGGGTAATGTATGGAAAGGTGCACTGAATAATCTTGTCTTTCATTTCTGGAAATTTCCCTCACATTTATCTATCCATAATTACATGGATCTCTTATATGTTAACATGGTAAGTAAATTAGAAATTCATGATAAATTCTCTAAAAACCTTCTATAATATCTATATAAACCAAGAAAACTATATATCTTATTCATTATGATTGTTCTAGATCAATTATCAAGATCATTTTCCTTTGATAGTTCTACTGATATACCCTCTCTGGATATTATATAACCCCGAAAATTAATCCATTTTCCACAAAAAGTCACACTTTGTAAATTTAGCCAAAAATTTCCCCTTAAGTTATTTTGTAAAATTCTCTTGTGATATTTTCAATCTTCCTTTTACATTGAAAAAATTAATATATAATGACTCAATTCATTAAATCTAAGAAAATAACTAGGATATTAGTAAGACTAAATATCATCACTATATAGTCATAGTGTCCATGCCTTGTAGGGAATATTGTCTTCGGTATATCCTCCCTCATGAACCTCAATTAATTATATCTAGAACAAATTTCAATCATTTAAATGTATTGATATTCATTTGTTTCATAAAATAATTCATCAATAAAGGGTAGGGGATACTTTTTCATGATTATTATCTTGTTCAAATCTAAATAATCAATGCAGAGTCACATCAATCTGTATTTGAATTTAAGAAAAATAATAGGTTCACCCCAAGGTGACACACTTGACCATATGAATACATTGTGAAGATTCTCCTATGGTAACTTCATCAATTCTTGCAACTCGGTCAAATATAATATATAAGTACTCTTTAAAATACTAGTAGCACTATATATGAGTTTTATTGGGAACTAAACTTAATGTTTTGGTTGAATACTAAGAAACTCTTTTGGAAATATGTCAAAAAACTCCCATAAAATATGCATATCATTGATATTGAGTTTTCCCCATCCATCTGAGATAGACACCCATTTCAAATGGGAATCAATACCTATATAATGGTTTTGATCTCTATCAGGAAATTATATCTATCCTTGCACTGATATATAATCATATTTTGGATTGGAATATCAAATGAGACTATCCATCCTTGGAAATTAGTGTGGTAATTATGTTGATAAAAACAATCCATGCCTGACATAATATTAAATTTTACTAGAGGAAGAACAAATAGGTTTTTCATAATCATGATCCTATATATTTCAACTATAGAATAATAGTATACTAGACATGTGATCATCACACAATCAAGGTTTTTCGCTGATAATTCAATATCTAATCATTTTGTTTGAATCATTATAACCTTATAAAATTCTAAGAGATAAAATAGTATGTACATATATTGTAAAATAACATATTATTAGTTCTAAATTGGATGGTTATTGTACCTATCACTATGTTGGTGTCATTCCCTGATTTAAAATAGTAATATCATGAAATTTTCTCTTATATCATGGATTGAGAGTTTGATATCATCAATCATCATCATTAACCTTTTAATTTGATAACTTCTTATCATAGGTCCAAGACTCCTTGAATTTGATAATTAATTTTTGGGAGGTTCATTATATATATCTTTCTATTTATTCATAACATTAGATAATATCTTCTCATCCTTTCGGCATTCAGTCGCTCATTGACAATCATTTCCACCCATAAAATATTTTTAATACCCCTTATGAAAATTTCCACAAAGTTTCCTTCTATACATTGAGAATGATGGAAATATAATCTTATCCTCTCCATGGTTTTTATTGGATCCTTTTAATTTCATCATTATTTTACTTTCATAACCATGAAATTTATGGGTAACTCCAATATTAATTTCCACCTTGATAAAATATCAAAAACTTTATACATCGCATCTAAATTCCCTAATGGATAATGCCCATTCAAGACTTTCTTTCAATCAAATAATGAATCAATCAACCTTAAATTCAGGTTAGATGATAATACCAGGAGTGTAACGTGTCAGTCTTTTAAAATTTTCCTCATAGGTCTCAATATATTAATCTTCCTTCTATTTTAGCTCAATTAATTCATTGTCTATCTTCATACGAAGAATAAAAGGAAAGTACTTATTGAAAAATAAGCATTTAAACTCATATTACACCATTTATTCTATTTAATATTGTTGGGTCCTACTATTGATAATATTCCACCATTTATCATCTTCTTCTTCCTAATGGTATATAGTCAAAATTTATTTTCCGTTCTCTAGTCACAAGATAACCGAAAATATATTTTCAATGGTACTGATCCATTTCTTAGGTACTTTGGGATTAGTAGAACCTCTAAAATAAATTATACACGGCCTCTTGAAGGACTCAACATAATTTTGTTCCCTCATTTTCATATTTGGACATTCAGAATGATTTATAGACTAAGAAAGGTATGTGAGAATACAAATAATATTTTTCATTCTATCAACAAAAACATTTTGTTACCCAGGAGGAAAATCATTTCATTCTCTAGTTCATTCAATATTAAAACTATTCTTGCAGATAATATCCATTTAATAATTCCAAAATGAATTGTGTAAGAAACCATAATCCTAGTGGTAAACCAGATAATAACTTATAGTGTATATAAATCGTGAAAAATTCTTTTCAATATATGTCATCAAAATATTAACCAAGGTCATTCAGGGACATTATTTAAATCATTCATGATGGTTTGTAAAGATTTTGTAAATTTATAAAGAATAATACCTAGGAGGGTTAAACCAGGTGTGTGGTAGGGCATTCTTTCATATACAAGGTAATTCTCATGTTAAGACCAACATGTCTTTTTCAGAGTTATTACCCCTAGGTATATCTGTTGCATAACCATGTCTCACTAAATATTTATCATCCTAATTTCCAATGGTTAAATAAACATTAATCTAATTCTAACTATAAAGACTCTAATATCTCACACATAAATATTGAATCTAAATAGATGAATATTCATTATATAACATAATGATCCATTCTATAATCATTTATGTTTAATTCCTTCGGAAACATGGACTCATAGATAACTAGTCCATAAGTAAGATATGTTATCTCTGACTAATTTCTTCATAAATAGCATTCTTATTATAAATATCATACCTAGAAAATTTCTTCATAAACTGGGGAAAGCAAAAACAGGAAAGTGTTTTCTCAAATACATATCATGGGAAAACAAGAGTGTTATCAAGATAACATTAGTATAAGAGTATAATCACATGATAATGGAATTTTAAAAACTATAACCTTTATATCACAGATCATAAACATGGGTCATGGAATAAATATTTGTAGTTCATAAGATATGAATCATAAAAAAATCAAACAACCTGATCCATGGGATCATAATATTGGCATAAGATATAGAATTTTTTCAAACACATAATCATATAAAATAATATATCATGGATATCCACCAATATATTCAAAACATGTTAGGCATGCGATAACCACTGACGTACCTTATTTAGGATTGGGATAAACACTCGTGTGTCATCTTTCAAGTTTGGGATAACCTCTTTTGTACCCTATTTTGGGCCTGGGATAACCTCTCGTAAATGAAATGGAGGTAGATATAGGTATCACTCATTACATAAACCATAAATTTTTGTTCCACAAGATCATAAATTATTCATCAATTTATAAAACATGAAAATAAATTGGTTTCATAAGCATTTATTCGTATAATAACCTTTTAACATGAAATGGTTTTAATAAAAATAATTTATACATATAAATAAACCATCAAGAAAAGTAATAAGGATGGTACCATTGGACTATATCCTCTATAAAGCATTAGTTACATCAATTTATGTCATCTTAGAAGGAAAATAATTTTTAAAGATAACATGGAACATTTCTTGAGAAAAATATCTTATAAATTTTAAAATAACTTATCAAAATTTTAAAAGTTTCTTAAATTAAAAAAAATCAATTGAAATAACCTTGTAATCTTATAAAGGAAGCTTAAAAAAATTTAGTTTTACAGATAAATGAAAATTAGGTTTCTACAATGTATGTTAAGATAAATATTCATTTTACATTTTGGTAAAAAGTCAATGTACCTCATTCAAAAAATGAAAAAATTATTTATTTAAAATAATTTTGTGAAAATGTAAAACAAGGTTAAATTTTTTTATTAAAATATCATTGTATAATATTAAAATATTTCTTTATCACATTATTAGACGACATAGGCATGTAAGAAAAAATATTTCCTACTAAAGAGTGAAATAAAATCAATTATATTAAAATAATTATTTAGAAATATTGAGTACATAAAATGTGGAAAATGAATGGAATGCGTGTATTTTCATAAAATAACCATAGTAGAATAAAATTCATAATTTTCTTGACAGATATTTAATAATATTTCATAGTCATAAACTTAATCAAAAATAATTTTGATAAACAATGAGATTGTAACCTACATATTTTACTATTTTGGTAACTTGTGAATAATAATTCACATGATTGAAACAAAATTTTATGGATATATAGATCCCATAATTGCATTATAATAATCATAAAACTCATTCATGTGTATTATATAGACCACACAAAATAAAAGTGTTTTGAATATGGAATGTGTCCCATAGAAATAAATGTGGGATGAAAATCACATACCATATTTTTCAAATTCCTAAATATACATTTAAAACTCCTATAAAATAAATATATTCTATATATGTATATTTAAAAAATTGGGTTATATTAATTATACCACATATTTTTTTCTTATTTCATTTTATTTCATGTTCATTAAAAATTCCTTTTTAAAATCACATTTCAAGTATTAAGTACTTCATTTTTTATGTATGATTAAATTTGGTATATTTTTTTCTTTAATTTGGATAATTGTTAAATCATTCCCATAATTTTAACCAAGATATAAAAATATATATATTCATTATAAAAATATTTTATTTTAATAAATTAATTTAATAGTCTGAAAAGGAATTACATCGTTCATGGAGATGGTAGGTTGTGCGTATGCAAGAATGTTGTTTATATTTTCTTAAATGATCAAATGAATGGTATTTAAATAAAATATAACATTTAAAGAAAAAAAAATTCTCATATATATCACGTATATTCATTAACTTTAACCTTATTACCTTCCATGTAAAGCATAAGGGACAAATGAATCACATTATTTCGTGAGACGATAGTCCACTATACACTCAAGTAGAATTATTGTATTCCCATTGAATGGATAGTAAGATGTTATTTGTGATATTATAATTACATATGTATAATAATATCATAAATATAATATATAAATAATAAATCCATCATTATATCTAACTGTGATATTTAGTCATGGAAAACGAATAACATCATATTGTGTGGCGGTAGTCCATCGTACACACAATCGACTATTTCGTTTCCTATTTTATGGAAGAGGATATTTTTTTATGTAATTACATTAAAATAATATAATTTATGTATATTTAATATACTGGTTTTATTATTCAACTAATTTTTAATAATAATTTATGGAGGGTTAAGAAGAAGTAAAATTAGAATACATGTTTCACAATTTTAAATCTTCTTCGGACAACCACTTTAGGTTTATATGTAAATCCATCTTAAAAGGGTTTTCTAATAAAAATATTTCCAATAGGGTGTGGATATGAAATTAATTAACATATTTTTTAGTTATTTTTTAATTAAAAGGGTTTTATAAGTGACAATGTGAGAGGAAAGGGTGGCCTTTTATTAGTGGGGGATAGGAGACACATGGAATTTATGAAAAAAAAATTAAATTTATCCATGTTATTCACATGAAAAAGGATCAAAATATTTTAATTATCACTCCATATTGGTTATAAGGCCAAAATATTTCCAAAAAATGGATTTTAGATAGGTTTCTGTGTCCTTTTAACACTTATATGTTTATTTTAAACCTCGGTAAAATAATTTTAACCATAAACATGATAACTAAATTTAATTGTATTTACTATTAATTTTGACCGAAACTTATGTTGAAATTATTATATAATATTAATTATTATAATTCCAAATATGAAATACATTTTTAAAATCAAATTCCAGTATAGGGAAAATTTTAATTTAAAATTAAACATGTAGATGAGGCAAAAAAATTGATTTTCCAAAAGCACAATTTTTGAACATTTAATAAGTTTTTATATCAAAATTAAACATTAAATGGATTAAAATGACCTATATTGGATTATTAATAATATAATTGATCTTATTTTACTTTTTTAACCATTTTAAAACAAAATGGAAACTTACAAATTCTTTAAAAGAATATGAATTTTTCAATAAAAACCATTATTTTCTACTCTTCATCAAAAAATTAAACTTTTATTTAAAATACAAAAATCTATCCATAAGATAATTTTCTCATGTTGATTCAAAAAATGAAGTTTATATTTTCAAAAAAATTATAGAAAATAATAAAAAATTAATTTTTGTATTTGTTTACAAAAAGTAATATTAATCATTTTTTTAAATATTTTTCAAAGAATATAAATATTATCAAAAATTTATGTACCGTTTTCTCAATATTTTTTATATATAAAAAACAATTATACATAATTTAAAAAAATTATTCATATTTATTCTTCCTTGTTTTACTGTTAAGAAATAACAGTCGTGTCTAAATAATAATATTAACAGATTTTCATGGTTCATTAAAACTTGTGGTCGTGGATAAAGAAATATATCTAAGAAATAAAATTTATTCAAAAAAAATAATAAAATTATCAATGTGTTACACTCATTTATTTTTCATTGGTTAATTAACCTATTAAATAACAATGAATGGTCGTTTTTTCTAGGTTTCATTTATATGAATTGAGTATTATTATGTTACAGGTAATTCCATTATATCCCTTCAATGCATTATATAATTTTTTATATCTACTGAGTTCAAAATGGTACAAAAGAGTTTTTCCAAACTCCAATAGGGTACACCAGTTATTATATCAAACCCAAGAGGGTATAATGGTAGTTATTCCTAGCCCAATAGAGTATATGGTTGGTTTTCCCAAGTCTAAGAATGTACACAAGTAGTTTTGAAAATCCTAATATGTGATGAATATTATTTTGATTATCCTCAAAATAGTTTTTCTATGTTTACGAGAGTGGGGAGTGAAGTTATACACAATTGGAATATTTTAACCATGATAGTCTTTGAAGTGATACTTAACTAGGGGAGTTATTTTCTAGGAATATATTTATTCTACACTTTTATACCACAAACATTTTCCATTTTCTTACTATATGACCACATGGATCTTGATTGATTTTTAATAATTACACACTCTTATGATTAAACTCTCTTATTACGAAATATGAACATTTTTCACGACACATGTGTTATGGTTCATTTCTTTTTTGTTATGATCTTATAAGTTTTTATTGTGTTCTTATACTCATAATATTATCTTCTGCTCATGATAATTCTAAATTTTATATATTTTTTGTTGTCACTTTTCCATTACTTTTCATTCATATACTGGATATTGCAAGTGGTAGATGTCCAATTTTGCAGGAAACTGAGCATCAAAAGATTCAAAAGAAGAAAGGAAAAAAATCTGCAAAAAATTCCAAGTACACATCGTGATAGTCAGGTTTAAGTAGTGTACTTGATAATGATAGACTGAATCAAGCCGTGACCAACCACGATGACTGAAGAAATTTCTGGTTTATGTCCTGACTCCCTCTTACAAGTCGTTAAAGAATTCAAACTGGATGTCAAGAAAGCTGTGAGGATTCAATGAGAAAATCCATATGGGCATAGGGTACATGTCGTGAACAACATGTACATGACTTGACCATGTTCAAACGCCATTAATCAATAGAAAATCCACATTCCACACTAGATATCACTGTCGAAATAACATGGATTTAGTGTTCACAACAAGACAATAAAGTACATGTTTTGACCAATTTCTCCTATATAAGTAATAGCCCAACAGTGCATTGGAAACATGCTTGGATTAGCTCTCTATCCCTTTTAGACTCCTTTTGATATTTTCTTCTCTTTTCCATCTCAAAACATTTTTGTTCTTTGAAATTATATTACATTTTCAATTGATGATTCATGGAATCCTTTTCTTCAATGCTTTCGATTCCTGCATCACTTCATTTCCATTTGGTTCTTTTCAAGTATGGTTTTATTTAATGTTTTCTTACATGTTCTTCACATATTTATTCAATTCCATTAGCATAGTTATGATTTCCTCTACCTTGTATTTCATTAATTACCATAACGACTAGATGAAAACATCGGTGTAGGGATAAATATTCGATGTATCTAGATGCTTAATTAAATATCAAGTTCTAAGCTTGGAAAACCTAAATGGATTAGTAATTAGGATATAAACCAATGGTCAAACCCCATTTCTGTGATTGTGCTATGACCATCGGACAGTCATGCAAACGACCTTATCCTAATTGAAGAAAACTATGACTACAACCATTATCTTATGGATCTTTCTGTAATATAATATGAATGTAATGCATCTAGGACTGTAGCTAGCCTCTTGACTATAGAATAGTTACATCCTATGTAGAACTAGAAGACTAGACCATGGTTGGCTAGTGCCTACTGCTTGCTTCCTAGACTAAGCACCTAGGACTATACCCAGATTAGAACTAGGATTACCTTTATCTAGATACTCAGACTTGATCCTGGACCCTTATTTAATCACTTGAAGTCAAACACAAAATTCGTTTGAAAACTCCAAAACATCAGTCAACTAGTAAGGACTCCATCAAATGATACAAGACCAGATTTCTTCACCCTAAAGAACAACATACTCCTCATGGGATTGACCCAAGACCTCTACTATAATATTCCCTAGTAGTTAGTAATGTTTGGGAGATATATAAATTTCTAATTTGACTCACGCCATGAGGAATTAGTGACACCCATGAGTGGCTGATCAAATTTCAGGGTTGTTTCCCGGGAGAAATGCTATATCTTCGGGATTAAGACTCTATTCTAGATCTAGTATTACCTTTCCCTAAACCCCTTTCCATTGTTTATAGATGACCTTATGTCTTTTTGTTTTATTTTTTTCATTCACCTCATGCTTTTAGTAAGGTCCTTTGACTCGTTCATGGAATCTTGAAACAAACTCTCTTTTTTTCCTTTGATCTCGAGATTGAAATCCATCTCTCTTCTCTTTGCCGGTTAGCATTGGCCGAGAAATTCCACACTGCGGGACCAAACCCACTAAACCCCAACAATCAAATCATTTTAAGAGATTTCCCAATAATGAACTAGGATAAAAATGATTATGCACTATGGAGTTCCATCAATCCATGTCATATCTTAAATTATTGTTCTCCCCCCTATCAAAGCCCACACATTTGAGATAAAACCCGAAGTCATTCATATGATCCAGAACATGGGGAAATTTAGCTGTCTTCATAGTGAAGATCCACATGAACATATTTCCAACTTCGTGGAGGCATGTGATACCTTTTGCAACCATGGATTTTTTTCTGATGTCAAAAGACCCTACATTTTCCCATTCTCCATACAAGATAGAGCCAAGAATTGGATAAATATTCAAGCTCTTGAGTCTATTATGACTTGGGATAAACTAAACAAAAATTTTATGGACAAGTACTTCCCACCCATCTGGACCTGGAAGCTCTGGATAGACATTCAAAATTTCAACCAAATTGATGGAGAATCTTCTTGGGAAGCACGTGATCGTTTTAAAGAATTAAGGAGGAAGTGTTCACATCATAGACTGGATATGTGGATACAACTCTAAATATTCAATAAAGGACTCCATCTAGTAGAATGAAATTTTATCGATGTATCCACTAATAGAGGAATCATGTTCAGGACTCCTAAAGCTGGATGATCCATTTTAGATGAAGTCTCCCACAATTAGAATCTATGGCAGAGTGATCGTGGACCACCACAACCTGGAATCTACCAAATTGATGAGACCATAAGGCTATAAGTACAAGTACAAGATCTCACTAAAAAGTTAGAAGCATTTCAAATACCAACTACTCAACCCCCTCCCCTCCCTGTAATGGAATTACAATCATAAGAGATGTGCAGTGGCCCCTATGTATATCAATACTGAAAAGATAGATATGAATTACCACAACAAGATTGTAATTACATCAATTAAAATCAACCAAACCTGCCATTCTAGTAACAACGGTACTATCAGCAGAGGCCTACTCAACAACAACCTTAGAACAATTAGGGTTATTTTCAATAGTGAGGTGGCCAGAACCCATCCAGAGCTCAAGGACCACCAGGATACCCATCGATGAACCATGTACCAAGACCACAAGATTAATAGTAACCTTTCCCTCAAAGAGCACAATAATTTCATCCACCTCTTCCAATACCTCATCAAGAACATATTCAATGCAAACTAGAAAACCATCTAGCATCATTTGTGAAAAATTATGATCAATGAATGATAACCCATGAAATAGATATGAAAACCCAGAGAGCTACGCTAAGGAACCTAGAAGTGAAATTGGGTCAAAACTCAAAGACCTTATCTAATAGATTAATAGGTACACTACCTGGTTACACTGATACAAACCCACGAGAGGATGATAAGGTTGTGGTGCTGAGAAGTGAAAATATTCCAGACTTCCAACAACCCAAATAAAAAAGGCTACAAGAAGAAGAGCCTAAAAACAACCAGTACCTGATGAAAAATATAATGAAGTCAATCCTACCTTACATCATAAAGAAGTACCAACTGAGAAGGAATAAATACCTATGAAATAGAAGTAACCTGTGTATGTTCCCCACCTCCATACCAGAAACATTTTCCCTATCTGGAGAGAGAAAGACAACTTAGTCTGGAGACAAAATACAATAATTTCATATATATGTTCATGAAATTACATATCAACATCTCTTTTGCTGGAGTTATTTCCCAGATTCCCATTTATGCCAAATTTCTAAAAGAAATTTTATCAAACAAAGTAAAAATATAAGACCTAGGATTCTTATCTTTAAAAGAATAATTATCTTCTATTTTATAGGAAAAAACCCACCGAAGATGAGAGACCCTGGAAGATTCTCAATCCCGTGTGAGATAGGAACATGAAAATTTAGTAGAGAACTCTGTGATCTTCGAATGAGTGTTAACCTCAGGAAAATGAGATTATTTCATAAGATCAGACTCAAATAGATCAATTAAACAAGGGTGGCTTTTCAATTAGCTGATCTCTTTGTTAAGTACCCCCAAGTAAATCGGAAATAGGTGCTAGTAAAATTTGAAAAGTCCATTTTCCCAGCTGATTTCTTAGTTTTAGACATAGGTGAAGATGGGGATATTCCTATTAGACTTGTAAGACCATTTTTAGATATAGGAAAGGAACTAATTTATGTAAACCAATAACGTATCATATTCAGAGTAGGAGAAGAAGATGTTTTGTTCAACCTAATTAGATATGTGATGACTCAGTTTCAGAAAAAGGATTTTTCAACTTTAAAATGTTCAACTTTGTTGAACCACCCATCGGAGAGGTGGTGCCTTCATTGATTTCATCCATAATTCATCCTAGTACTTAAAAGCGCTCATTTCAAGGGGAACCCTCCTCTTTACCCATTATTGTACACTCTTATTTATACCCAGATAGATCATAATAAAAAATACATGATCATGGATTGAAAATGTTTCATGAACCATTCTATGAGAACTATGTCATCAAATGAGCCTTAATTGAGTCATTATCTATAATATAAATGAATCACTTACTGGGAGGAAACCCATTATAGGATTTATTTAAGTTATAATATAACAAGTCGATTTAGAGTCTCCTATTTGTTGGAATAAAGAGATGTGGAAAGAAAGGAGGAAAAATAGAGGAAACCAATGAAGTACACATCGTGAACCCACAGGTCCCGACATGACCCCCTATTGCACTAAACATAGATTTCTCTCAAGGTTCACGATGGGACCATAAGGTACATGTCATGACCCATCTCATGTCAATTTTTTAAGAATTATCGAATGGTCAAAACCCATGACCCTTCCCCTCCTCTCCTCACAACCTACGACCCTCCTCATAAACCACTACCTCTTGCACACGACCCCTCCCTCCTTCCTACCTCTGGTCATCCCCAATAACCCTATTACCCTTCTCCTAGTGCGTAACTATCTCCTATTAATCTCCATGTAACTCACTAAAATTTCACAGCCCAAAGAATCTCCATCATCATTGTGTTCTTACTCTTCCTCCATGAGCTAGAAGCCTCTAGGAAAGCACCCATGCGCTCCATATACCTTGCAAGACACGAGCTCGTCACCGTCTATAGATGATAACATTCATTTACACTTGGTACTCTTATTTTAAAACCCAAAACACAGAGATAATCTCATTCAGATCTAGGAAAAACTCATGGGGACCAACAAGACTCTGGATATGGCTGTGCTTCTGAAGATGAAAATTGCAGACCTCGTCCTCAACTTATTGGAGACACTGCACATCATTATCATCATTGAATTCAGTTAGGATACATACATAGAGTTTTTTTTGCTATTCCTAGCCACCTTTGACATATCAGTGGATTCCATTTACTTAAGACTTAGTGGCAGGCCACACCAGCTCACCATGGTCCAGTTTGGTGTAGGAATAAGTATCTATACTAAGGATTTCATGTTCTCAGACATTTACCCAATGTTGCAGACAAGTATTTCTCAATAGGATGCACTGAGCATTTTGAATCTTATTTCTTATGACCCTAGATCCTATCATGACCCCAAGATTGTGAAATCCACCCAGCTGAGGACTCCAGCTCTGTGTATACTGCACCAGGAAATGGTACATGGATAGTTTGTGCGAGGTGATGCCCATGGGAGTGTTGTCCATATTGACATTCTTATCCTCATTACTGCCATAGGTGGACCTCCCATCAACATGGCTTCCCATTTAACCTCTTAATATAGAGTACTAGAATAGAGGCAATGGGGCACGCTTATGGGAGATTCATTCATCACCATGTTGGCTAGATACCTCTACATTTTTTATGCTTCATATCCTCTCACCTCAGTAGGCTGAGTCAAGTTAATTGATTTTGTTCTCCTGCACAAGATGATGATACTTGTGGAAGAGGACAACCTCTATATCTGGTAACCTAAAGTCCAGGAGCTAGTGACTCAGCCAGTTGCACCACAGGCAGCTGATCCACATGAGCAGCCACCGGTAGCAGTAGAACACCCCTCTACCCATCAACCATCAGTCCTGACCACCACCCCCTCCACCCATCCTACACCTACCCATACCACTCTTTCTAACCTATGGGAACTCCTCCAGTGCCTCCTAGCGAATCAGTGCCAGTTCACTGCCCACCTCTACCTTCCCTTCATTGAGCCTTCCTCATTCACCCATCTAACACCTACTACTGCTAGCCTCTCCACATCCACCCTTCCTCCCTCACCCTCTCTACACTCCGACCTACCTCCCGACGTCACATACCCTCCTATTCAGCATGATTTCCTGGAAGAGCAGTACTAGAATGGAAAGGGACCATCCACCGAGCCCACTCCCTACATCACTTTCATTGATCCAACTACATGACACACGACCATTGTACAGATCAGGGATTCCTCCCCTCCCCCATCCCATCTTCCCACCTCCACCACACCACCATCGACCTCATCTCCACCTACCACTACTACTACTACTGATGGTTGTTTAACCGCCCAGTTCATTCCACCTTATAATGCTGATCTGACCATGGAGGATATTTTTGGCCCAGAGCACTGATCTGTATTTTCATACTTTTTGGGAATTGAGACACTTTTTTTAGGGGCAGGCTTCTTTCTATATCATTATTTTTTACAAAACTAGGATATTTATATACATTTTTTCATTCTTTTATCTTTATGCATGTGTGTTTACTTTTTATTCTTTTTCAATTTTCTATAGAAATTCCTAGATCTTCTAAGTTGTCTTATGTTATCAATGAACCCATTCCTCTATATGTTCTTCTGCAATGAGTAACCCAGCATTTCACAGAGATCGCCAATGAACTTCAGGTTTTATTATTGGAAATCCACCAGTAGAAACAAACACTAAAATAATGATTCCAGTTCAACCACATTTAATATTTGGTTGAGTGGCACCTGATGTTTTGAATCTATTTAAGAAACCCAGAAAACTTGAGGACATACCATCTAATAAATGAAATTGCAAGAGTAACAAATGAGATGGTGGTCCCACTCTTTGAATTTTTGGTCCACCCATCTGGCTGATGATGATTAATCAGATCTTTATTGGAGACATCCCATAGTTGTTTTTTGATTTTTATTTGAGTCTTTGAATTTTCATTACTATTTTAAAACATTGATTCAATAAATAAAATTTTTACTGTTATTCGTTCTTTTTACACCTTCCTGTTTTTGATCTATTAAAATGTTTAAACCAATGGATTATCGTTTGTTCTATAGTGAAGGATTTTTCTACTAACATAATTTTTCCTGTGCATCAAAACATCAATGTTAATACCACTTAGGCACCCCCCATAGCATATCACTTCATCTCTGGGGGCTCTCAATTCCTATTTATTAAATTTTATCATCACTTACGTGTCAATTCAATTATCAAAAAAATCAATGCCACACCACTCCCACACAATATTTTAAAGACAGTGGGGACATTGTTTCTTTTTTACTTTGGGGGGTCTTTCTAATATTTTTCCTTAGATACACTTGAATTTTTTCGTACTCTCACTGTTCTGGGAGATAGTTTTCAAATTTATAATCATGCTACAAATTTGAAAACCATTATGATCATTTAAATTAAATATAAAGTTAAAAATAAGAAGGATAAGAACCATGTTTCACCCTTACATATAATTTTAGAATGATTGTAGATCTTAGATGTTCAATTAAAATTCAAAATATTTGAAATAATTATTAATTGACTAACTACATAAGATTTATTCCCTTTGTAATTTTTATTTTTTATATTTATTCTCAGTACCCGAGAGTATCATAATCCTTCAATATCATTTTCTTTTATGAGCATATTTCATGAGAGATACCTAGGACATGGAAACCTACTAAAACAGGCTCTTAGATCTTATCAAAATGATGACTGAACAAGTGTCATTTTAAAATGATTGAGGTATCCTTTATATACATTTTACCTAAGACCCACCTGACATCTATCCTTTGTTTAGACCGTAGTTTCCATGAATTTCCTATTAGAAGAAAATATATTTCAAGCCTATTTCCCTTCCTACCCAACTCTTTGTACAATTCATAAAGATTATTTTTTGATCATGTGTCGAGAAGGAATTCAGACAGAATCAGATGCTTTCAGTTTATGAGATGTGGGGTGCGCTCACCTAACTACTAGGATGTGATATATATGTACCTTTTTTCTATCTCATTCATATTCTCTTCATTTGTAAAATTTAAAAGAAAAAAATTAATATGGGTAGTGTACTAGAATGGTCAAAAGTCACCATTATCCAAACCGATGAATCCCTTGAAGGATCATATGTGGTTAGGTTATGGATGTGAGATCTATCGTAGTCATAACATTTGAAAAATAAAAAACAAAAAGGAAAAGGAAAAGAATATAATCAGTTATTTAGATACTTACTTGATATACATATGGATCCATCCTGAGCAGATGGAATATGAACCTGACTCACAAGGTGGAGGAATTTTTTCACACTCATCTTGTTACATTTGCATTGTACTCTAGATATTACCCTCATTTTAACACTAATTTTTACATTCCACCTACCTAACTACAGCCTCAGAGTCATCAGATCCTTGTCGATAAAAGTCCTTAAGATTATTTTTATACTTGTCTTTAAATAGTGGAGATGATAGAACTACTGAAATACTATGGTTAGGAACATGGAATCAGGGTACGAGCATACATTACTTAAATTTTACCCTAAGTGATGAAAGAAAATCATAATGATGTAAATTTCAACTATGCATATAGCTTCAGGAACGGTTAAAATATTATGATTAAGAGAATAGAATTTGTTTTGAAAATATGAACTATGAGTCATCACTAAATTATATGGTAGGATTAAAACTAGAACTTGATTACTTTTCTGGTTACACTTAATTTAATCACATGGACATAACACACATTTCTTGCTTTGAAAATTACTTTTAATTTTTAAATCATTATTCAGATATTTTTCTTGACCACAAGAAATGATTCATGTATGGGGCGATTTGATAAGTCTAAATGTTATATATATTTTTCTGTCACTTTCCCATTTTTTTCATTCATATACTAGATAATGTACTCGGAAGATGACCAATTTTACAGGAAACGAAGCTTCATAATATTATTATAAATAAAGGAATAAAAAAACACAAAAATATCCAAGTTCACATTTTGATGGTCTGGTACATGTTGTTTACATGATGATCACAACCTGTATTATGTTGTGAAGCCAAGATGTGACCAACCACGATGACTGAAGAAATTTCTAGTTCATGTTGTGAATTTCTCCCACACTTTTTGACAACAGTAAAACCTGACACCAAGAAATCCACAAGGATTCAATGAAAAAATCCAGCATGCTATGGGGTACACATTGTGAACAAAATTTACACGATGTGACCATGGTCAAACATCATTAATTCACTGAATATCCACATGCCAGGATAGATATCCTCATCGAAATAATGTGGATTTAGGGTTCATGATGTGATGATCCAGTACACATCATGGCCAATTTCACTTATATAAGGAACATCCCTACAGCATAATTGAAATATAATTGGTTTATATCTCTCTCCCTTTTAGACTCCTTCCTATATTTTTTTTTCTTTAACCTCTCTAAACACTTTAGTTTTTTTAATTCTTTTACATTTTCAATCGTAGATCCATGGATTCCTTTTCTTCAACACCTTCAATTCTCGTGTCACTTCATTTCTGTTTCATTCCATTCATGTATGGTTTTATTTAATGTTTTCTTAAATTTTTGTCACATATTTATTCAATTACATTAGCATGGTTATGATTTTATTTACCCCTTTTATTACATTAATTACCATAATGAGTAGCTAAATTCATTAGGGTAGGGATCAAGATATGATGTATCTAGATGTTTAATTAAATCTCTAGAACTATGATTGGAAAACTAAAATGGATTAGTATTTAAGATATAAACCAATGGTCAAACCCCATTTGAGTGACTATACCATGACCATTGGATAGTCATATAAATGTCCCTATCCTAATTGAAGTAAACTATGACTATAACTATTATCTTAGTAAGCTTTCTGCAATGGATGATGAACGTAATGCGTTTAAGACTGTATCTAGCCTCTTAACCATGTAATAGTTACATCCTAGGTAGAATTTGAAGACTGGACCAAGGGTGACTAGCACCTGTTGCTTTCTTCGGAGAGTAAGCACTTTGGACCTTGCCAAAAATAGAACTAGTATCACCATTATCTAGATATTTGAACATGATCTCTACCCCTCTTTAATCACTTGACATCAAACCAAAAGTTAGTTAGAAAACTCAAAAACATTAGTCAAATAGTAAGGACTCCTGCAAAGGATACAAGACCAGATGTATTCTCCCTAATGAATAGTATCCTCCTCGTGGGATCGACCTCGAACCACAACTATACTACGCCATCGTTGTTAGTAAAGTTTCGGAAACTTATAAATTTCTAATTTGACTATCACCCATAGATATTAACGACTCCCATGGGTGGTCTATCAGCTTACTTATGATCATCGATTGAAATATCTTATTTTACCATTACTGAGAATATGAGATTACCCATTCTTATGTTTCCTTTCCTAAGGTAATAAAGAATTATTTTAAGTATGTAATTTATAATAAGGGTACTATTTAATGAGAACATTATGGGAGATGTTGAATATATTTCATGAAATATGTTGATTATGTCTCTAGTCTAAAAATAAACTAAACATTTATAGTTATGGGAAGTGTATTGTTTAGTATATAATTAATATTAATTTAAAATTTTGTAACATTTATTTAATTAATTCCTTGATCACCTCAGTGTGTATAAATATAGTTTTTTGTTATTCTTTAGATTATGATATCATAAATGAGTAGATATAACCTAGGACAACCTATGTTAATCCAATGTTATACTAGATAAACTTAAAGTGTCAAAGATTTATAATAAGGTTTTGGGATTTTGGAAATCATTGAAATTACTTTCATAATTATATGATTGATAACATTTATTAATAGTGATTGATGCTTGCACCATTGTTTTTTGTTTTAGTTAATGGATAGAAATAGGGGAAATTTAGTTAATAGTGAATGTGGTAGTAAATTTAATGATTTTCCTCATGATAAATAGAATCTCATGGGGGATAGAATGAAAAATATTTTTTCAATGCTAATGTAACTCTCCCAACCCATGAATCATATTGAGCTTCCAAATAATAAAACTAACTATAAAAGTACTATTGATTCATTCCTGAGGAAACATAAACCTTCTATTTTTGGGTCCTCTAATATACTAATTATTTATTAATGGATCCGTAACACTAAAAGATATTTTTTGTTCTTTATTTTACAAATCATGGAAAAAAAATTCTTTTTTGTTTATCATTTTGATTCTGAAGAAGATCAGTGGAGGGATCTTATTAATAATTTAAGAAAAGAAAAATAAATTGAATCCATTTAAGGGGAGTAGTTTAAGATTTTAATTTTTTTATAAGTACATTTCCTGAATTCTTAAAAAATGAATATGTAATTCCTTAAGCAAAAGAAGGAGGATGATGAATCCATCAGTAATTAAGAAGAAAATTTCATGAAAATATTAAAGTTCACTTCTGGTTTCTTCATTGACCATGAAAGAAAAATTATTCAATACTTTAGTGGCATAAAAAATTTATTTAAAAGTAATTTTATATAATATGATTCGATAGATCTGAAGTAGACATATGATGTTCTATCATGGTAGAAAATTAGACCATGGAATCCAATTATTATAACAGTTTTGTGGGAAAGAGTAGAAATAGGGGTTTAAAAGGAAATTTTAATAATAAAACCCCAATAGGAATGAAAATTAATCTTTCATCAAGAAATTAAAGTTGAATGAATAAAGGGTTAAATTTCCTTATGTGGGATGGTGAATTTTTTAAGTGTGTAAAATAAGTCCATATAGATAATGAATATATAATGGATATTAAGATTCCATTCGATTAAATGAATTGGAATAAAGAAAAATATAATACACCACTCACACCCTAAGGGATAAATTTCATATATTATGCTAGTTATTCCAACTAGTGAATGAATATAATGGTTAATGATGAAAACTAAAATTGTCAACCTCTTATGCCAAGAGAAAAAAGAAAATCTCATATGATTAAATCCATAGTTCTGGGTCACGAGAATGAATTTATTCATGGTACTCTTCTCATCCACTAAAGAAATGGTAATTTTTTATTTTATTTACTCATTTAATACTTGTATATATTAGAATAATTTGATAATAGTATCACATCACATCCTCAACGATTAGATGCTAAATATTCAGTGAAAACTTCTAATGGTACGATGATTGCATCTTAAGTATATTGAACATCTTGGATAGTTGTTTGTGGGAATTTTATTCCATAAAATCTTGTTATTATCCCTTTAGTTTAATTATATATGATTTTGGACATGGATTGGGTCCCTCTATATGGATCCCATATCAATTTCATAGGATGTTAATTCACTTATGATATTCCAAATCAACTTGTGATCATTTATATGTGTAAAGAATTATGTGAACTTGTAATAAAAATTACAACCTTTTTTTCTTCTTAAAATTGATTCACAATGATTATTTATCTCAAATGAATTCTATTAAACTCATCATTTAAGATATGATTTTTATTTGGGAATATGTCTTTGTGTTTCCTAAATAGTTTCCTAATCTTCTCCCAATTCATGAAGTTGATTTTTCACTAGAACTCATATCTAGTGCTATATCTATTTCAAAAACTCTTTATATAATGGCATAATTGAGTTACAAAATTTGAAGAAATACAGGAGATTATAAATAATGTATTCATTCATCCAAATTCTATAACATGTGGTTTAATTAATTCTATTCTAATAATAAATATGGGTAAATAAGTCTCTAAATTGATTATTTTTTACTTAATAAGATCACGATCAATAATAAATATTATCTTCCCCATTTGGTGATTTTGTTTAATAATTATGAGGAGATAGATACTTTACATTATTGAAATTTCATCTATATATAATTATTTAAGGGTCGAAAAAATGATACACCCAAGAGAGTATTTCATAAAAGGTATGGACACTAAGAATTTATAGTGAATTCTTTTAGACATTCCAATACCCCCACTATAAATATGATATTATTATATATTATACATATAAGTAATAGAATAAGTATCATATAAAGATTATGTTGAATACCCTGATAAATGAGATTCTATTTTTTGAATTTATCTAATTTGAATTTATCTAATTTGAATTTTGGATATATTATGTATCATTCTTGGGTGACATAATTATAAGGAAGGGTATATCAGTGGATCTATCAAAGATAGAAGATATTGAGTAATGACCCAAACCATCCATGTTGAAAAAGATCTGTAGTTTTCGTGTATTGGATGGATACTATGACATCTTATCCCGAAATTTCTCACCACTATCAAATCTTCTAAATAATATTACAAGGAAGAGATTCAATTTCATTTAGAATACTGTATGTAAATATAATTTCATATAACTAAAGAGAATTTTGGTCAGTTCACATGTTCTCAAACTACCCTGTAATAGATAAGGGATTGTGATCTATTATGATATGTCAATGAAGTTATTAGAATGTGTTTTCATATTGAATGATATGGTGGTAATTTATTCTCCATTACAATTAATGGATCATGATAAAAATTATCCAAATCATGATTTGGAATTGGAAGTAGTGATTTTTTCAATCATGATATATAGGTATAATATTTATGGTGAAAGGTGTCATATAAATTTATATATATACATAGATCCTAAAATATTGAATTATATATTCACATAAAAATGATTTGAATATTCACCCATATATATGGTTGGATTTGATTAGTTATTATAACTTCTCAATACATTACCAACCTAATAATATGGAAAAGGCAGTTGATGCTCTGAGTCGAAAGGAACATGCTAGAATGTCCATCATGAGGATTAAAAGAGATATAAGATTTCAAAATTCGTATAGTATTGATATTAAAATGATTATGGAAGGAGTTAAATCATATCTTTATCATATAAATCATCAACAATCCATTTATATGAAGATTAAAGTGGTCCATAATGAGGATTTAGAGTAGAAAAAAAGGGTAAGGAATGATCTAGTGTAAAACTGTGATATTAATGGAATGATAATGTTTAGGAACCAATTATACATCCCCAAAATACTATAATTAATTAAAACGATATTTGATAAATCACATATCTTGTCATTCTCTATCCATCCTGGGATGATAGAGATATATATAGAAATCAAAGAGCATTTCATATGGGACAACCTAAAGAGGGATATTTTATAGTATATACATTTATGACTTTAATGTCAAAAATTTAATGATTTATGTCAAAAATATAAGAAAATTTTTAAATAATTACTCGTACCTATATGTAAATGGAAAAAATCACCATGGATTCCATTGATGAACTCCTCATGAAATTTAAAGTCTATAATTCCATTTATGATATAGTTGATCACCTTATGCAGTCAGTAAATTTTGTTTCTATCCAATAATATTTTTCCCTTGACTATATTTCCATGATATATATTTGAAATGTTGTAATATTTCAGGGTGTTCAATGTTTAATCATATCTTATCAAGATTTGGGCTTTAACTTGAGGTTTTGGCGATGTCTTTAGCAAGAACTGAAAAAATATTTTTCTTTTAACACTATATATATTCATTAGTAATATTTTAAGCCTGAGAATACCATTAATATCCTAGAATAAATTTTCATATATTGTTCTTTATATTTAAAAGGTAATTTGGATCCACACATTCCTCTAGTAAAATTTTATTACAAAAATATCTTTCGATCAAGAATTCTGAAGTATCCTTATCATGAAATCTATGTAAAGAAGTGCAGGACTCCAATATCTTGGTTTGAATTCAGAAAAAATAAGCTATTGAGGCCTAATATTCCTCAATAAATGGAAGATAAAGTAATATCTATTCAAAAACATATCTGGGTAGCTCAGATTTGACAAAAATGTTACGATACTAATCATTTGTAATATCTAAAATTCAGCATGGATGAAAATTTATTCTTAATAATATATCCATAAAATAAATCTATAATATATATTTATAAGGTGATGTTTATCCCTAGATATATCTGTCCCTATTCATATTTGTATCAAGATGGTAGCTTATAAATTTATATATCCACTGATGCTCTCCCATGTTCATGATGTTTCCCTTGTATCAGTTCTGATAAAATACATACATGATTTTTAACATATAAAAAACATATAGGTTTTACTTCTAGATCATGATCTTTCTAACAAATAACAATTGGTGGAGATTCTAGATAGAAGAGATAAATTATTCTAGAATAAGACAACTCAAATCATAAATGTTTTGTGGAAAACCCAAAAATTTAAAGAAGCTACATCAGAACCCAAGGATGTAATGATAAAGAAGTGCAACAATTTATTTTCTTCAAATTAAAAAAAAGTGATTGAAATTAAAATTAGGGGCATAATGTAACACGTGATATTTTAGAATATAAATCTCTTTTATAAATTTCAATTATTTTATTGCATGTTATTCACGCAACACTAGACATAATAGAATAATGTATTATAGAAAATATAAAAAAAGATATTAATAGGTATTTAAATAAAATTGATGAAATACAATTAATAAAATAAAATAATGTAATTCATGAAATATTTATTGAATTATGTTTAACTTTAGTCTAGTAATTCATGGATAAATAAAAATATTTTATAAAATTTTATTTTAAATATATATGTTTTTGTAAAAAGTAAATTTAATTAATTTTGAGTATTAAACTTCTTAAAAATTAGAATTTAAAAAATTAAAAAAAAATTATTAATATTTCATAAATATATTATCAAGTGGTTGTAAATGTTGAAAAAATATTTTAGATGTAAAAAAAGAGATATTTTTTCAGAATCTTTTTTATATTCTCAATGTATTTTTCTATTAATAAATTAAATTAATCAGTAACAATGAATGAATTTAATGAAATTTTTGCATAATTTGTTTATTTAAAATAAGTAAAATTTCAACTATATGTTGTTTCAAGGAATTTAAAGATATTAAAATAATTTTTATACTTAAAAATACTTTTTTCAAAAAAAATTATTTGTTTTTTGTGTAGTATTAGAATTAATTCCTACCGCCTTTTGAAATTGAATCTTACATAATGGGTTCAAAATTTGATATCATAATGACCAAATTTTATTATATGTTAAATTTTATTTTGGGTCATAAATGTAAGTTCCCTAGGTAAAAATTTTGGCACCACAGTGAAGCTAAAATTGGGTTAAAAGGGTTGAAATAAAGGGATAAGGCTACAAGATATCACTTAACCATATCTTCAATTTTATTTTTATAGTGTATTTCAATTTCCTTATACCTAAATTATAAAATTGGATTTTTTAGGCACATTCCCTTGAGATTTACTTTATTATATTTTAATCTTTTTAGTATTTATAAGGGTTCCACATCCCACACTTATAAAATTGAACCCCATCCTCTCACTTTTCCACACCACATGAGAAAACCTTTTATAAACCAAAATATATCAATATACCTTACATAATCTCCTATATATATCCAATAGTATTTATATTTACTAAAACAGACATACAATAACACATAAGGTGTTTTTTAAAGGAGGTTTTCCACATAAGAGGCATTTTTTCTTCCCAGCCTTTTTCAAGTTTATTTCACAGTAAACATACTCTAAATATTCTATAAACTTATTTAAATAATTATATTAGTATATTTAATGTAATTATATTTTTTATGATAATTTTATTACCATTTTATATCTTATTTCCATTAAATGGGAAATAAAATTACTGATAATGGGTACATACAAACTACCGTCTCATGAAGTGATATCTTTCATTTTTCATAACCACTGTATAGGATGGATATGTGGATGAATTTAATGAATATTTTTTATATTTTTAACATAATTAAAATATTTTTAAATAAAATTTATTATTTGACCCCATTACATTCTATACATTGAAATATGATTACATCACCTGTGTGTACGTATGGACAATCATCACCACAAAGTGATGTAATTTATTTCTCATCACTTCCTTACATGGTTGATAAAAATAAATTTATAATGAATTATTATTATATTCATGAAATTATTAAGATTATGGATATGATTAATCCATGGATAGTGTGAAAGTATTTGAAACATTGAATCAAATCTTACATGGAAAACAGAACTATTGACTCCTTAATATTGACAAAAAATGTTTTCCCCAAATAAAAATCTTATAAAAATTTATTAATTGACACTAAAACATTCATTTTAATGAATAATTTTTATTAAATGGGTGACTGAAAATTGTGAATGATTCATATATAGTAATATATGTATAAAAATATTTATATTATTTATTTATAATAATTATTAATTGATTATATATTAGTTTCGAGCATTAATGAAGCAACATAATACATGAGATAAAATCATTATATATCGATCAGTTTAGAAGTCATGGAATCTTAGTGTATACATGATTCCAATATTAAATTATAAATATAAAAAAATAAGAAAAATTATTTCAACTAGTAAATAATTTAAAAATTCCTTCTTTATAGCTACTGGAAAAAAATAAAGGGTGAGCTCATATGCTGAGTAAGGGTCACATACAGTGAAATATATCATGAGTAAGTAACATATAGTCAATATATAAGAGTAGATAATGAAAACACATGTCATTTAATAGAAAACATGATTTCAATGTAAATTCATGGACAATGTCAGCATATATATCACTTGGATAATGGAAACTAAATTCTCAATAAAGGAATTGTATAATTTGGGTTATTCATGATATTATCATAAAGGCCTAATCTAAGATATTTTGAATCTTACTATCAAGGTCTCATCCAATAAATTCTTAATAGATTGGTAGGTGTAAGTGAGATACCCATATAATATTTAATGTCAATTATTTTTTCTCATTATAATTTTTAATTTATTGAGGGATATCTATAATTCGTCCCCACCCATCACTTTCATGTCATATGTATTCTTCCTATATTTAATTATAAATAAAATTCATTATTTAAATTATATATAACTGAATGTTTAAATTGACTAAATAAATAATATTTAATATTTCCCCTATTAAAGAAATATTATTAATAATAATAATTCTCCAAAAAACATTTTATGTTGAAATATAATAGGTTTAAGAAGATATCGATGTAGTTGAAATCCTATCGTATAAATCCATAACACTTAAAATATGTACATGGAGGATAAAATAATGTCTAATAAAATGATGGATAGTGATAAGAATTGTGTTCATTAGAAAGTAAATGATAAAAAAATTAATTATTAAAATATGTAACAATTCCATCAATTTTTCAAAAATAAAGGTTTTATAGTATTACCAATCCATTAATAAATATAATAGAAAATATAATAAATCATAAAAATGAAATCTTTGTAACTTTTTGTAATAAAGATGTTACAACTCAATTTCAAAATTCATTTAATTCCATTAATAAGAAAATACATTTTTATTTTCAAATAAAAATCCATTGAAAAGTATTTTCTCTATTGAAAACCATGAAATTGTAGAGGAAGATATATAGAAAATAATAGTCATGGAAGAGTGAAAATTTTTCATGTTTTATGTGTTGAAAACATTCATTTTACACCTTTTTAAAGAAAGTCAAAAATAATCTTTTCAAAAAATCATTAGTAGATTAAATTTTAAACCTTTTGTGAATAAATCCAATGGTAGTTGAAAATGACTTTAAATAATCATTTTATTTTAAATAAAATAATTATTATAATAATTTTAAGAACATGTATTTTGAGGGAAAAAATACCTTCTAAAAAGAAGAGATAAGTTCAGTATCTGTTAAATTTATCATACTTATTGATTCATGATCCTTCAAGAGAATAAATGGAAAATAAATATATAAATCCCAAAAAATAAAAAGAGGAGAATAAAATTGGTTTTAATTAAAATATTATGGTCATGTAATTTTCCCAAATGAAATCTGAACATAATTAATCCAACAAAAAAATTAGAGTTTATCAGAAATATCATACCTTGGGTATTCTATTAATCATTCTAGTTTTATCGTACTATATAATGAAGTTATATTTATTAAATAATTTCTCTATATTTCTTATATATATTCCATTTTTAAAGGTCCTTTTATAATTATTTTAAATCCATTAATTGAATAGTCCTTTCTTACATCAACCACTTAATGGTGTTTGGTCAATTTCTTCAAAATTACGTTGATATATTGTCTGTGGATAATGATATTCTAGAATGGTTAAATTATTTAAAGAATTTTAATAATTTTATGAATATAATTTTTATATAGTATATAAATTTTCAAAACCAACTCTGCAAACTAGTAAAAGGAAAATGTATCACATCACTTCCTGCAAATGGTAGTCCACAAAACGAGCAATATTATCATTTTCCGTCAGATGTAAGGGAAAAAACATATATTATAACTTATATTTAAATAATAAAAATTACTTAATAAATATAATATATATTAATAAATTCCATATTTATAATTTTCCACATAATTTAGTGATTAAAAATAAATTACACTGGTATATGGAGATGGTAGTCGTACATAGGCATGAGCGATGTTTTCATTTTCCATAGGGTGGAAAGGGGATAGAAAATGGATGCAACCTTAACATAAAAACATATAATTATTGTTAATATACTGATTTAATTAATTAATTATTTTTATTAAACATATTTAGTATGACTAAGAAGGAAGGACCTTGATATAGCCCAGGAAGAACATATACTTCTTCTTTTGGTAACCTCCATTGGCTTACACCATAGGGCTTCTTGAAGTGGAATTTTGGTGATATTTGGACATATATCATGTGGATAGCTATATTTTGAAGGTATTTGGTTATGGATTATTATATAAAAATTTATCAATTTTTATGAGTAAGAGTTGATAGGGGGTTCACTTATATAAGTGAGGTGGGTGGAAATGTTTTTAAGTACATCAAATATTTTGATATATTATCTATCGTACTAAATTGTCGTGGCTCAAAATTTTCAAAATATAAAATATTATATGGATATGGTTTGAATATGATCAATATATTGAATTTAAAAAACAAATTAAGTCATTTAAACCCTTATATGTTTAGTTTAACCCCCTTTTAACCGAGTTTATCCTTTATCGTTGTAATGAATTTTTACATCTTTCACTATTATTTATAAAAAAACAATTGAGATATTTAATAAATTTGGATAATATGATTTAAAATTTTGAAACCATTTTATGAAATTCAATTCCCAAAAGTGTTATATGTTAATTTAAAAATAAACCCATAAAACATGATGAAAATAATTATTTAGAAAATACATTTTTCAATATTAAGATGAATTTATTGAAATTATTTTCTTAGTAACCACCATTATATGTATATAAATTTATTTAAATTAATATATAATCTACAAATTTCTTTAAAATTATTCATCAATAGATGTTATTTTTATTTGTAAACTCATTGTGCACATAAAATAGTTTTCTATAAAAAATTACATACAAAGTTATTATATCTTTATTTAGAACTAATTGATTATAAATTTATGATTAATTGAATCTTTTATAAAAAATTAATAAATTCATTAATTTTTTAAAAAATATTATATTTTCAATTATAAAAATTATTTTATAAGGGAAAAATTCAAAAAAAAAAATCGAGTCATCTTTCAACTTAGTTAGATCTAAAGTGATCTTCATCATAAAAATTTAATAATTTGTGGGATATGAAATATAAAAATGTGAATTATAATATATTTTATTTCTAATTTAAATTTCACTCTCCATTATTGAATATTTGGTATTACTCACTTTTTCTTTTAAAATTTTCATCCCTGAGTTTTCTTAGATATCGCTTCCTAAACAAATATGGGTAGTTCATAATTTTTTCATTAGGTTCCCACGACAAATATTTTATTTTATGATTTCTATATAGTAACTTAACAAATCAAGACATCAAATTCCAGAACACTTTATCTCTATAGTTAAGAATATGGATTGGCTCTTCAAAGTAAGATAAATTAAGTTCCTAATATATTTCATCATAGGTGATAAAATGTGTTGGGTCTATCATGTACATACTTAATAAAGAGATGTGAAACACATCATAAAAATTTGAGAATCTAGGTGGAATTTCCAAATAATAAGATTAAACTATATTTCTTTATATAATTTTTAATGGATCAGTACACCTAGGAGTTAGTTTCCCTTTATTTTCAGACCTTATAACATCCTTCTACATAGATACCATCTAAAAAACATGATCTCCCACTTGAAATTTTTTATTCTTCATTCTATTATCAACATAGTTACTTTTTTTAAAATTTTTACGTACTTTATATGAATTCAAATAGTTCTCACTTTTTTCATTGAATCATCAAAAATTTTTGGGCATAAAATCTTCCTTTCACCAACATCATCCCATCATGTTGGTGTGCGACATATTTTTCTATACCACGCTTAATATGGTTCCATTTTAATGCTCATATAGATGTAATTATTATATAAAAATTATAGTAAACATAAATTCAGATCCCATATACCATGAAAGTAAATTGAGTACGACCACAATGTATCTAATAATTTTTGAATTTTCCTTTTGATCTATCCATCTATATGAGGATTATAAGTAGGGTAGAAATATAGATCAGTGTCAAAAGGGTTGTGAAAGATCTTCTAGAATTTAAATGTAAACTGTATATTCTGATCGAATATAATTTAAATAGGTACATCATAAAGTTACACAACATCATTAATATTGATCCACATGAGGCACTTAAGATGATGATTTTTCATTATAGTGAATAAATGTGCATATATGATAATGTGATCTACAATAACCCATATGGTATCATTATTTATATAAGTCTTTGGAAATCCACTAAATATTTGCAGAGTAATATTATCACATTTCCTCACAAGAAAAGGTATAGGATGCATGACTATTTTAATATGTTGTCTCCTAGTATTTACCTATTAAAAACCCATGAATCATGATATATAGTTTGTAATTTACCATTTCATATTATCCCCCAAAAAATGTTACATTATATACTGATACAATTTGGTTCTACCAAGGACTATAGAGAAGTTTGAGTTAAGGGAGTCATTAAGTAATTCCTTATTTAACTCTATAATTTATGGAACACATATAATATTTAAAATTTTATGTATACTAATTTCATATATTAATTATATAAACTTATCATTTATCATGGCTTTTATTTTCTTTCAAAAATTATTATCAACAAATTGGGAAATTATTATTATCTAGAATAAGGAAAGATTGGAAATCATTTGGATTATATGTGATGTGTCTCCCTCCTTAATGATTCTTTTATCAATGTTTACTAAATCCATTAATATAGGATATTTTCACATCCTAATTTTAGTCAAAAATCCATGATATTTTCTAATCAATACATATTCCACCTTATTTCCCTTCTTGGGGTGGTAGTATATTGATAAATCATAATCCATGAGTAGTTCTATCCATTTAATTTTCCTCATGTTAAGATCGTTCTGTGATAATATTTATTTCAAACATTTGTGATCTTTATATATTTATCAAATTTCACCATAAAGGAGATTACTTAATTTATTCAATTAAAGGATTATGGATTCAAAATAAAGTTCATTGGTTAGATAATTATGTTCATGGATCTTTAACTACGTTTATACGTAGGAAACAAATCTACCATTATACATAAGGATTAATCTAATAACTTTCATTGATGAATCACTATATATCACAAATACATCCCTTACTTATGGTAATGTAAATATCAACGCATTGAATATTCTCCTTCTAAATTAATCAAAATGTTATTTACATTATTTTGACCATATTAACATAGGCCTATTGAATGTTTTCTTAGTTAATATGTTATCTAATCAAGAAAAATTATGAAAAATAAATTGATACGGACATATTAATCCAAGGAAACTACATACCACAATTATATTCATTGGAATCGGTAATTCAATCAATTCCTTTTTAAGGATAAATTTTTATACTATCCTTAGAAAAATTAAGTCCTAGAAAAGAAACTTCATGAATATATAATTCACATTATATAATTTTTCATATAACACCTTCTCTCAAAGTGTCTTATGAGTGATTTGAAAATGAATCATGTGTTCATCATATATTTTAGTGTATACCCAGATATCATCAATAATTCCCATATTGAAATTATCAATATAATCCTTTAACACGCTATTCATCATATCCATGAAAAAAGATGGTCTATTATACAATACAAAGGGTATTATTGTAAATTTATAATGTACATACCTCATATGAAATATCATAATTTGAATATCTACCTTATTTAATAATTTTTTATGATACCCATAATGAGTATAAATCATTAAAATATATTTGGCTCCTTGAAGTTTATCAAAATTTCATTAATAAATTAAAAATCCTAATTTTTTATAGTAATAGAATTTATTTCTCTGTAATAAATACATTACAACATAGACACATATTTCTTCTTAACAAAAAGATTATGGTCTCTCCATAGTGAAACACTAAGGTGTATAACTCCCACACACTACAAATCCTTCAGTTTTTCCCTAGTTCCAGTAATTCCACTATGAACACCTAATAGAGAGTCTTAGATTGAGGTTTTAATTCAGGAATGATATCAATGGAAAACTCATCTTCTTGCACAAGTATATGTATTGGTGGTTATTTATTAAATTATTTGATGTATTCATGCATAATAGGTACATCCTTAATTCTAAGGACACCTTTTCTAGTCATAAGTTTTGTATATGAGTTTTCTCTAAGAATTTCATTGAGGAATACTACTAGATGTAGATCCAAACACAAATTGAATGATGAAGTTTACCCTCTAGAGATAAGGGATTCCATATCTCCTACACAAATTATAATCTTCATATCCTAGAAATAAATTTTTTTCATTATAATTTTAAATCCAATATATATAAATTATTATATTAAAGAAAACCATAGTTATAATAATCAATTTTACAAATAATTTATATATATATCTCATAATGGGGACTGATTAAGAAATCATTTTTGCAATAAGACTTCCATTATGAGCCGTGATATAAAAATCACATCATAAAGTTATAGGGAAATATGTTATGTTCATTGAAAACATAGAAGATATAACAGAGTATTAAGTTATAGAATAAACTAAATAATTAGGAAAATTTAAGGTTAAAATTAATTTATATTTCACTAGATCATTAGAAAGTTTATCCTAAACTATATTAATCTCATAATCTGGTCCTTCCCCCTTGACCTCTTCTGCTAGATGTTCCCTTGATTCTTGGGATATTGGTTTGAATACTGTCAAACCTCTTTATAGCCTAATCACTAGTTGCCATTGGTTTATTTTTTTACCTCAAATTGATGAGCCTTATTACCCTTTTCTTTACACATAAAATATATTCATGTTCCCATCAACCATGCATCTAGGTTCTTCCATTCACAATAATCATATGTTTGAAATCATATTTTCCCTTTATTCTTTATTAACACATTTTTCTGTGTTGCTCAGTGGACCACTTATTTTCATGATTTCCACAGAATATATAAGTCCTAGAAAATTATTTTTCAATCTCGATGGTACTTGATACAATATCATCATATGATGAAAACATTTGAGAAACTAGTGTCGTTTTTGAGACTTGGCTTTATCCCATCAAAGAAACATTCTATATTTATTTCCATAATTTATATAAAGTCAATAGTAAGCCAATATTATCTTGTAATTTTTTCCTCATACTCAGCAACAATTCATTTTTCCTTCTACTTTAAATCGAGGAACTCCCTATACATTTCAGCTCATTACTCTCGAGGAAAGTATTTCCTGAGGAATATAAGTTTAAAATTTATCCATTCCATATGTCTTGTTTCATACTCCATTTTTTAATTTTAGATCAATAGAAACCATTGATTCATATCTCATTTCAAATAATATTCTACCAGAATTTCCTCTTCTATTTCACTACTTTCCAAGGCCATAAATATCATTTCAAATGACATAATCATTTATTTGGATACCAATGGATTAGTTATTCAATTAAAATTTTGAGGCTTCTATCACATGAAGTGATCCAGCATATTTGAATAATATTGTTGAATAATAGGTTACTCTGTATGGGATAGGATATTCATTATAACATGAGTAAAATATCTTAATATAGCCATGATATGATCATCCCAAAAACTAATCATATTAGCTTTCTCTGTAGGGAAATCCCTAGAATGAATACGGGTGTTGATTTCTATCCTACAACTAAACTCTATATCTATATAATAAAACACACTAACTCATCACATAATCATCAGGAATATTGTTCCATAAAATAAAAATCCCAATGATGGTAAGAGTTATTAAATTCCTTAAGGGGTTTTTATAATTATCATGTTTTCTATGTTAAATAAAATCTAGTTCCCAAAGTTCCTACTGACTTGCTATAATTTTAGTTTTAACAACTTAGACTCTAATAACCTAGATCCAATGTATACATTATTTTTTGTTAAAATATTCAATGAATCATATCACCCATTATAAATTGGTATAGATTTCTTAGAAACTATGTACAAACATAATTCTCATATTACATTGTAAATTTAAAATCATATCATAAGAAACATTCTTTCTTTCTTAAAATCATTCAAAGAATCCTTCATCATATCTAGGGTAATGGAAAATAGACAAAGGGTGATATTATATTCCTTATATAGGTTGATATCAAAAGTAAATAACTCATAATCATTATAGAAGAGTTTATAATAAAAACAAATGTCATTCAATTGAAAACTTGAGTTCAATGTACACTCATGGGTAATATGAAGATATAAATAACATTGATAGTGTATAATACATTATAAATAAAGGAAATGGAAAATTACAAACATTAATAGTTTTAAATAATGGCCCTAGATAATATATTATTAATATTATCATCACCACCATGTCCAAAACATTCTTAATAAATGGGTATGTGTAAATCAGATACCCATTTAATATGGCTTCTCTATTATTATTCCTCATGTCACTTTTGAATTACCCAGAAATATCTATAATGAATCTTGACCTATCACTTTCACATCATATTCATTATCATTTTATTGAATGATCAATGGGATTAATTCTCAAAATGTCTTATAAGTCATTATTAAAATTTATTGAATCAAGAACATGGAAAATTTACTTGATTAATGAAACAAATTTTTTAATTAAATTTATTCAAATAAAACCATATATTGAAATATTATATGATTAATAAGATTACATAATATCTAATGAAATTATGGAGAGTGATGGGAAATGTGATCAGGAGAAAATTAATGACCATAAAAAATAAATTAGTAAAATACGAAATAAGGCCATAAAATAATCAGATATTATGTTTTTATATTAAAAAAATACTTATATACATATAATAAAATATAATCCAAACATTAAAAATAACTTTTTTTTAGCTTTATGTAACAATGAAGTTATAAATCACTGCCAAAAATTTATTTCTTTACTTTAAGATAAATAATATTCTTTTGTTCAATAAAAATTCATTGAAAATGATTTTATATAAGGAACCATATAAAATTATAGTGGAATATGAATATAGAATAATAGTCATTGTGGTATTTAAATACATTCATATCATGTACATTAAAAAACATTCCTTCCTAAATTTTGTAAAAAAAGTAAAGAATACAATTTTAGAAGCAATCATTAGATTTTTCCTTATTAAAACATTTGAATAAATTCCAATTTAGTTGAAAATTAATTCAAATAATCATTTGAGTGTAAATATTATTATTCATGACATAATTTCAAGAGCATGGATAAGGAGTAAAAGTATTCTTTAAGGAAAATAATATATAAGGTCGTTATTTATTACATGTAAATTAATTGTTGATTTTTTATCCATAATGTGAAGAAATGGAAAATAAACATTTAAAACCCAAACATAACAAGAGTGGAAGAAAATTTATTTTTTCATATATTAGGAACATTTTATTTTCTAATAGTATATTTTAACATAATGAATCTTGAAATAAAATGATATTGTAATAGAAATCCAATAACGTGGGTCTTCGATAAGACTTACATGTTTGATACTGGTGTATAATGAATTTAAATATATAAATTGAATTTTTAAGAACCTATTTCATCTATATTCAATTTTTTAAATTCCATTTACAATTATTTTAAATCCATGTACTCAACAGCTCATTGTTATATCGACCACTTAAGATTGTTCCATCAATTTCTCTAAAATTAATTCAATGTATTGACCATAATTAAAAGTTTTATGAAATGTTTTTATAATTTCCAAAATTTTAATAATGTAATGAATCTAATTTTGATTTATTTTATAAAACTTTATAATCATCCATTTATGGTTGTAATACAAAAAAACTCATCACTTCATAGAGGTGGCAGTCTACACACATGCATGCCCGGCGTTATAATTTTCCAAATAATGAAAGGGTAAAAAGTTAAAAGATAAATTATATATCCATAGTCATAATTATGACATATATATCATATATATTCATTAATTACATTTTTTCACCCATCTATGTACATTTATTATTATTAATTAATTACACCACTACATGGACAAGGCGGGTCGTAGATATGCACGAGCGATGTTTTTTTAGAGGATGGAAATAAGATATAAAATGGATGTAGCATTAATATAAAAACATATAATTATGGTGAATATACGAATTTAATTATTTCAAAATGTTTATTTAATATTTTTATGATGTTTATCAAGAAAGCAACATGAAAAATATCGATAAGAAGATATACATATTCTTTTGGTAACCACCTTTGGATTACTCCTTAATCCTTATTAAGGTGGAATTTTTGTGGGACACGGACCTATAAAATGTGGGAATAAATTTTGGGAATGTATTTGAGAAGTTATTTTTCAAGTTAGGTGGATCAATGTTTTCGAATAGGAGTAGAGAGGGGTTCCCTTTTATAAGTGAGTTTGGTAGCAATCATGTACATACCTGAAATATTATTATATATTATTTTTATTACTCAAGTAAATAGACTCAAAATTGTTAAAATTTAGAATAATATAGTTTTAAGGCTGAAATACGATCAAACAATATAATTTAGACTTGTTTTATGTCATTTTAACACATACCTTTTTTTTGTTTAACCCCATTTTAACTAATTTTAACATATACCGTAGTATTGTATTTTGTCATAAGTTTCTATTCATTGTGAAAAAGTTTAAATTATACTATTGAAAAAAATATATATCATGATTGATTATTTTTAACTCATTTTAAAAAAATTAATTACTATAATTTATGTAAATTAATTTCAAAATAAACCCATAAAATGCGACCAAACAATTCAATGAAAATACATCAGATAAAAATATTATAACGATTTACACAGTAACCACTAGTGTATGAATATAAATTTATCTCATTGAATATAAAAATATATACATTTCATTATAATAATTCATACATTGATAATATTTTAATTTATAAGTACATTATAAACCAAAAAAATCTATAATAAATCACTTTGTTTACATTAAAATGATAGGAAATTTTATGAAAATACAACCTATAAATAAAAGGGTATTTTTTAACTTCTATATTTTCATTAATAAAAATTTATTTTTAAGATAAATTTTCCAAAAAAAATATGTGAATATTTGGACATAGTATGTTCAAAAGAAATATTTATCCTATAATTTTCCAAATTTTTATTCCCTAAAATATAAAAATGTGAATTGTATTTTATTTTATATAGAATTAAAATTTCACTTACGATATTTTAATCTTGATGGATTTATTCATTCCTTTCTAAACCCATCTATTTTGAACTCCTCTAGTTATTTATTTTTTTTTTAAGTATTATTAACGGTCTCCTCTCTTTGGTTTTCAAAAATAAATAAATGATGTTTTTATGGAAATACAACCTATATTATCTTATTTTGGTTTTGAATATTTCTATTCCATATTCATATTATTAAAAACATTTATATATATGTTATTATTTATATTTAAATGATTTTAAAAATTATTTTTGTACTACCTTTGACTTTCTTTAAAAATTATTATAAGGGAATCTTTTCAAAACAATTCCATACGAATAACTTTTGACTTTTTATAAAAGTAAGAAATGAATGTTTTTTATATTTTGATGACATGAAATGATTTTCCCAATTTCATTTATTTTATTTATAATGAGTATTCCTTTATACGTTTCAAAGTTTTGGTAATGAAAATTATATTCCCATTTTCTAATAATTTTGTGATTTAATGTTACCAATATAAAAAGATGTTTTTACTTGTTTTTTAAAGAATATTTATAATTATTTTATAAAAGTATTTTTCATTTATATAAAAAATCCTTCAAATTTTGATATGATTCCCAGGGGATAAAATAGTATGTTATCATTCAATTCATATCCCGTAGATATAATAACAATGATGTTTTAGTAATTTATTATGAATCCCATTTCTCATGGGTTAATCATGCTATGAAAATTGATGATTGTTCATATGTTCTTATTGCATATATATATATATGAATGGATTATTATTATATTATGGGTGGTATTATCATACCCATCCAATTTATTATGTAATTTTTTATATCTCATAGGCTCAAAAGTGTACATGATAGGTTTTCCAAAGACCAAGAGGGTACAGAAGTGATTATCCAAAGCTGAAGAGGGTACACAAGAAGTTATCCTAATCCTAAAAGGGTACATGATTAGTTGTCACAAGCCCATGAAATTAAATAGGTAGTTAGGTCAAGACTAATATGTGATTAATTCATTGGTGATTATCCATGACATATGATTTATATGTTTATAGTAATGGGGAGTGAACTCAATCCACTATTGGACTTTTTTACATTGATAGTAATGGGAGTAATCCTTGACTATGGAAATGATTTTATATTCTTATGTTTATGCCACATTTTTATTCCATAAAATTATATCTTATGTTAATGACATTCTTTTTCGAATCATGAATTATTATTGATGAATCTTTACTTTTATTATTCATGTCTATTATTATAAAAAAATTAATATTCCATGACTCATGTTTTATGGTTTATGACTTGTTGGGTATGATCTTGTAATTTGCGACCATGTTCGAATTACTTTAAGATTATCTTATGACCACTTATTCCAATAAATTTAAATTTACCTTGTAAACACTTATTGGGTATATAATCTCACCCATTATTATATTTTCTTTCCCAATGTTATGTAAAAAGGTTTTAAGTTTGGAATGTGCAAGGAGGGTACTATAAGGGGAGTATTTTCTAATGACACCAAACATTTATAGTTCTGGATCATGTATTATTTCAATATGTATATGTAATATTCATCTAAAATGGTGTATTATTTATTTATGTGATGCTCTGGTTGCCTTAGGATGAGTGTAAATCAAATAAAATTCAAAAAACACATTAGAAACTATTTTGATCTCACATCCTAAAGGCCAGATATTTTTTATGTTGTGAGTCTTAAAGATATATATTAGAGTGACCCCAATGTTCTACATTTTATTTCTACTAAAGGGTTCTTAGATATATTAAAAAACAATGAATTTTTGGTAGTTATTCAAGAAGGGAAATTACCTAAATCTGTAAAAAAATAGTTATAGACTGGGTAGTTTATTATGATGATAAAATATCCACTTAAACTATAATTTTACTCTTGGGAGAAAATTTTATGAGTTGGCATAAAAAAGCATAATTAAGGGACAATAAAAACCATAGAGGCCTTATATGTGGCTAAAATAAGTTATTTAACTCATATGATTTAGATAATGGATCATCTGGATGGTTTGATGGTGAAAGTGGATATACCTATCAAGATTCATTATGATTATAGTGTTTTAATATAACTTTTACAAAAAAATATTATTCAATACTCTTGTTCCAAGAAAACTTATTTTAGGTTTCACATCATTAAATAGAGGGTGTCTAATAGAGACATCAATATGGAATTTGTTCTAACTGAAGTCCAGTTGGTTGATATTTTCACTAAGTTTATCCCCAAGATAGGTTTTTGTTTTTTAGAATAAACATTAACTTGAATCCCCTCCCATACCATTTAAAATTTTTGTAGGACCCCAAGAAGTCCATGGATTTTATTTTAAAATGGGGAGAGATATTGGATATCTCTTTTCTTAAAGAAGATCATTTCATTTATTTGTTTATTTTAACTTAGTTTTTGTGTTATTTTTGTGTGAAAAAAATCTAGTTTTTTTAAGAGGTGAGTGCATGGTTTGAGTGGGATATAATCATATTACTTATAAAAAATTATTCATGTCACTAAGAGATTGAGTTATCTCAAAAACTATACTCTAACCTATGGTGTAGTATCAATATGTTTGTCACATGAAAAAGGATGTCATTTTGTATCTCTTGAATGAGAGGTTAAAATTTAATAGTGTATATTCAAAGAGTTTCATATATTGATAATAAATAAAAAGTGGGAGATTAAAGAGTGCCTAGAATTTTTTGATAAGTTTCCCTTGTTTTCAACCATATATGGTTTGTTCTCCAAAGTATATGATAGGTTTTCTTATGGTGGTTGGAGAGGGATAATTAAGTATAGTGAATGATCATCCTATAATTCCTTATGTGTGTTTTATGGTATTTGTAATATGGGGATAATAAATCGTAAATCATATGACTTCAATTTTTTTGTATGAATTCAAAATTTGTATATAATTTTTATAAGTCCAAAATTAGAAAATTCTTGAGCACATATTAATTTGATACTCAACTATGTATAGGGTTGATGTTGGTCCCATAACACTATAAGTTTTTCATGATATCAATCAGTCACTTATTACTATTTTAGCTATTTATTAATAATTTTATCCAGTGTCAAAAATTAAAATATAGATCTGATAATACTTCAGGTACCAATAATAACACTTTTAATTCTTATTAAAATGACCAAGACTTTAGTGAAATTATGCATCATGTGAAGATAATTCACCACTATTTATAAATCAAACATCACATTTATCTAAATTTATTATTATTCAATATGAGGTTTAAACATGAAAGAAAAAGTGATGTTGTGTGATGATTTTATTTCTCCACATTGTAGTAGAAATTTCCACACCATAGATCCGTGTTAGGGAAAATAGATTTTTAATTCCTTGATGTTTCATGGGTGATTTGAATGGGATATTTAACCTGAATTTCATATTCATTTTCATATGAGGTTCTGAAAAAAAAATCAAAATTATAATGATCTTGCAATATTATAGGATATTTTAAATTAAATACTTGAAATCATTCATTATCTATTCTAAAGGAAGATAAATCTAGCTTTTTACCATGGAAATTATTGCACCCACACATCATGGTGAATTTCCAAATTAATTATAGAAATAGTTTTTTGACTACTCTCTAAAGAATGTAAAAAATAGAAATAAATAATTTATTTTGAGAATTGAGATACTAATACTCTACTTTATTGAATAGAGGGATGTTGAATAATATCAAACTGTATATGGTTTTGGATAATTTCTAAGGAATTTAAAGCAACCCAGTTCCTTTTTTTCAGAAAATTCATATTGCTGAGAATTATAGAGATATTTATATGAATATATGCTCTCATTCATGAGGATATGATTCTAAAGAATTTTGATGGGGAGATCAATATTCTTCTTATATTTAAATATAATTTTTGTAGTTACATATTTCCTTGAAGAATATCTCTTATTTGATAGTGGGTCATCTAGTAGTGATTTAAAGATATGATTCTTTCAAGAGTGAAGAAAGAAGATTTTAATAATAGGTGGTTCCTGTTTAAACAATGATGAGAATTCAAATGTGGGAATTGTATGATACCTTTCTATAAAGAGATGTTTCTAACAATGGTTCAAACTTTTTTTCCAATTAACAATAATTTTTTACCACTAAAAACGTATATTGATAATAAAATCTATTATAATATAACATTTGTATAAAATACTAATTTTTCTCTCAAATCTAGTTTGATACTTTTACTAATATCATATATTTTCCTTCAGGTAATTTTATTTCATATTTTTGAGTATGTGATCTTAAGCAGTGAATCTTCACTTTAATCGGTCACATTAGTTTAATTCACAAGAAATAATATTTAAAAGTATAGCAGGCACTACTAATTAACACCCCCCAATAATACTGTAACTGATTTGATCTCTACAAAAGTTATCGATAAATGAAAATGTCAAGTATGAGTTTTATTATAAATTAATATATTTATAAAATGAAAATATTTATTTATATTTCTTTATTTTAATGTTTTTTGAAGATAATTTCTTATAGTGGTAATTTTTCATTTTCATGAACTTGCCTAAGTACCCTGGTACCCTGATAACCGCTTTTTTCCCAAAAAATACTAAAGGTAATTCCTAATCCGCAATAGTTGGTGACTATAACATCGAATAATAAAAGATAAAATAAGGAAAAAAATTTCCACAAAAATAGTGGAATATAAAGAAACATATCATTATGCTCAAAACTCCAAAGGGAGATGGTGCCAAAAATCAAATAGGTATATCAAAAACCCAAATAGTGCATCATCAAAGTATGAAATGTCTGACAAGATAAACCCAAATTCCCAATGGACATGTCACTCCAATCCCAAACTCATCAAGAACATCCAACTCCTCCAAGATGTCATTTCCTATTGCACAAACCTGGAAGGAGATAAAATAAAAATTAATGTACTAAAAGTTAATGTGTGAGCTAAAAATCCTTGTAGGGTCTCACCAAGTGTTCCATAATAATAATCTATATAAATAAACCAAATCATACTTTCAATTTTAATCAAAAATGGCATTGTAGTAAATTATTTTATTTAATAAAATACATGATTTCATTTCAAATTGATGTAAAACATTTAAAAAATTTCCTAAAGAACCATTTTATATAAAACAATTTAAATAAATCACTTGGTATGAGTAAATAAGTTTCAAAAACAACAGTTTTACAATGAAAATCATCATAATAAGAAAAATGGTCATCTACCAGGCAGTATGACAGTTTCTAGTCCTGGATCCTCACACATCTCATATTACTGATCATAGATAGTATATTTACATGTGTCCATCATCATAATATTGAATAGGACTCATAAATATCCCATTAGTGATAAGATCTTTTGAAATAGGTTTTTTTATTATTTTCATCATCAATCCATTTCCAAGGAATTTCTATCATAGTGTGATTTTCCCAAATAAAAACTAACAAACCAGGATTTCATGTACTAAATCAATCAATCAATCAATACTAGGAATATCATTTAAAATTAGTTTAAAATACAATTTCCCCATTTATAGTTTTAATATTCAAATCTCATTACAAAAACCAACACATGGGTTTTTAATCAATTAATCCCTTTTTAAAAAATCAATCATAGGTTTTTATCACTTCAAATTAAGCCATTTTTCTCAAAAGTCTATTCAAAAATCATTTTAAAATTTTTATTAACTCAAATTACACCCCAAATTCCAATTCTATTAAAATTGGGGGTTTCCCCAAAATCTCATGCCAAACAAAATTCAATCTCCATTCGCATTGAATTTCATATTCAAAAAAAATTTAATTTAATTTCAAACAACCAGAAATATATGGTTTAGTCAATTATCTATGATTAAATGGAACCACCTACATTTAAGCTTAGAAAACAACACCAACAAGGGAACTATATAACAAAAATAAAGGAAAATATGATTTGGTAACTCAACCTAGAATCACGATTGAATAACATATAGTTTATATCAATATATCCCAATACAGTATAAAAAAAATCCAAGAGAAAATTAGAGATATATAGAATAGATAGGGATGATGCTTACCCAGAATGATGAACAACAACCAACATGATGATCAATCATTGAATGGATGATTTTTAGGGATCATAGATCAACAAAAATTCCTAGGAGAAGCCCTAGGTCAAGAGTGGTAAGTATGAAAATAAGATGAAATTAAAATCGTCTAAGTAGATGAAAGAAAACAGCATGTACCAATAAGTACATGGTCTGTAACCCCATTACACTATGTTTAATTGTTGAATCCCATATTTACTAAAAAACCCATCACTATTTTTTAAAATTATGATTTGTAGTATTTACACAGTCTAATTTCTGTATATGGAATGTGACCTTTTATATTGTGTAACCACTTTATGGAATCTTCTAGGTGATGATTTCATGTCTTGTACACTAGTTACACTATTTAAAAATCCTTAGCGGGCTACAAAATGGCCATTTTTTATGCTTAAAATTTGATCAAATACATAACTTTTCCATTATGGGTATTCTTCCAATTCCTTCTCATTATTACCCAACCAAAAAATGGAAAACTATAAAAAAGATTAATACACACCTAACATAAAGGTAACTGGGAATTACAACCTCCTCACTATAAAAACATTGGTCCCAAAAATGCTTGTCAAGAATCATCTATATCAAAAAGGTGACACCACTAATCTCTCATCAGTGCCTTGCACTCCCACATCTCATGAACATTAAAAATGTTCTTCCATAGAACTCAAACCAAAGGTATCATCCTTATAAAAAGTACCTTGGTTTTGGAATGAACCATCCTGAATGGATTCCCAATAATAGATAAAATAATCTGAACATCAAGATCACTCAATATTAAAGCATGAGAGGTATTAGAAATATATTTTCATAGCTATTATATGTAGAATACATCATGTATCGATGTTAACTATAGGGGATGTTCTAAATGGTAAGACACCTTCCCCACTTTCTCAACAAAAAAAAGTCGCACAAAATGTGGGGAAAGTTTCCCATTCTTCTCAAATAGTCAACAGAATCAATGAGGTTAAACTTCCAGGAAAATTGAGTCACCAGCTTAAAACACCAATGGTCTATGATGATGACCAACATAAGATTTAAATTGGATCTATGTCATCAATATCATATAATGAATCAACTGAATATTTTTTATTGTCTCTTGTACTAACTCGGTCTAACTGAGGAATATTCACTGATCTCTATCAAAAAAATAGATTTTTTCTTGGTTGGCCATATAGGTACTCAAAAATATACATTATGATAACTAACCGGTAACTATTATTATAATAAAACTCAACCTGTCCCAAATTTTTATCCCATTCCCAAAAGAAATCAAGGATATATATATGTAATATATCTTAATGAATCTATATCTCTCTCTCTATAGTTTCATCAATCTATGGAAGGTATTCCATACTCTAATGACCCTGAGATCCCAGTGTGTTTCGACGGCCTCTCTAAAAGAAATAAGTGAAACATGGATCTCTATCTGATTCTATAGAAGATAGAAATCCTTGTAAAAAAATATCTTTCACATAGATATTTCTTTTCTCATAAAATTTGGTTTTAATAGAAATGTGTTTCAATTGATCTAATTTGGTCATCTTATTTATAAAATTCCATATCAACATCCTCTTTCACTAGTTATGCAAGAACCTAACAACAAAAGACAAGTAAATCTCATCCCGCATCCAAGTCAGCACTAGATGTAGATTAACCAAACCCAAAGGATTCTCATGCTCAGAATTGACATGGTGGAAAGTATATAAATGAAAAAAAAATGTCAATGAAGTCTCATCTATTTCCTAGACACCAAAATAATCATCACATCTCATAAAACATCTATATAGTTCCTTGGTGAAATTCCTACTAGGAATAATGGAAATCCCACATCATAGATTTTCTCATAGGTAATTGTACAATGAACCATTTATGAAAACATTTCACACCCTCCATGGAGAAATACTACTCAAAAATGATCTCCCCAATATAAATAGATTATTTAATGATATAGAATTAATTATGAATATGTTATTCCTAAAAAACCATCTGAAGAAAATAAAAGGTCAACTAAACACTATCCAGGACAACCTTAGCCTCTTTTTCTTAAACTTGAATATGGAAATGTGAAATAGAGCCATCATGTTCCTATCTTCTATTGATTCTTTCATGGAATGGTTTGACTATTTTTGTTTTAATGCATAAATTATGAAATTAACTTCCCCTGAGGTATATGAAATATTAAAATAAAAATATGGAAGGTACTTTACCCAATGCCTCTAGTGGATATTGAAATATATTTGAGAGAAGACATAAATCAAGTTCTTGTGGTCAAAATACATAGTAAACCTTTCTCTAAAAAGGTAATGCCACTGAATCTTATGAACATGCAACACCTCAACTTTTACATGGTCATCCTTTGGATAATTCATCCCATGATTCTTATGATGGAAATATCCATAGGCATTGAAGTGATCACTCTACATAATAACACATCCCAAATCGGAATCTGATTCATAAAAGAAGACCGCATACTCCAGCCCGACCATTGGAAGAGTAAAAAATGACATAAAAGTCGAAAGATGTTTTACATCAAAAAGATAAATCTATCATTTCTCATCCTAATAAAATTTCACTCCCTTCTGATTGAGATCATTCATCGGATAAACCATGTTCAACAAATACTTTTTTGAATCAGATATAATATCCAACCAAACCAAAGAGGCCCTGAATCTTAAAAACATTATGCAGTTTTCCCCATGTCCAAACAACTTTCACCTTTCCTAGATCAAATGATATTCTATGTTTTGACATAATGTTTCCTGATAACATCACATCCTAAATCAATAAATTTCATTTTGAGATTTTGTAATAAATTTATTGATTTCTGAATAATTCCAAAACATATCTCAAATAAAACACATGATCCTCTATGGACTTATAGTAAATCAAGATGTCATCCACAAAGTCAACCATAAACATATCAAGATACTCATGGAATATCATGTTAATCAAAAAATAAAAACTACATGATAATAAGATAGACCATATGGTATGACAAGGTACTCAAAATGGTCAAACCTAACACAAATGGTAGTTTTATGAATGGAATATTCTTTTATTTCCAATTGGTAATAACCAAATTGAATATCAACCATCATGAACCAATTCTCCCCTTTCAACTAGTGAAATATATTATTGATCAGTGGTCATGGATATGTTTTCTTTATTTTAACATGATTTATTTTTTGATAATCAATAAATAATAGAAGTGTTTCATTGTCATTCTTATTAAATAAAATATGCATCCCCTAATGTGACACACTCGGGCATATAAATCCTCTCTCTAATATATCATACAACTATTTCATCAACTATTTGAATTTATTTTTTCCCATATGGTTAGAAGGTATAAACAATGATTGAGTATCAAGAACTAAATGAATAGAAAACTCTACCTCCATTACTGGATGTAAACCATAGAATTCAAAATTAAAAACAACATGAAACTCGAAAATGAATTAGAGGCAGATCATCTCTCAAAGATTATCACCCCATATAAATATCTATCACTAATATTACTTTCCAAAACTATGGATAAGAAGGTATGGATCTACTCAAACATGGGTCTCATTCTCCTCCAAAGATATGGAACACCCCATTGGAAAACATAAGAATGACCTATCAAAGACAACAATAAATTCCTGATTTATTAGAAATGATCCAATGTTTTTTGAAAATGACTTTCGTGGGTTTCATATCAAGAACCATAAAATCACAAGTATTATTGAAATATAATAATGAGAAAACACAATCATGAAAATTAATACCCTGCTCTCTCTTTATTCTGAGGGGTGTAGTAATATGCATCACATAAGATAAAAGAAGTGTAGTAAGATTTTACAAGTTCCCTATACAAGTTGATATAAATGAATAAGATGAACTATTATCAAATAAAGCTATAACTAATGATGAATTTTTAGTGATGGTACCTCTCATAGTCGCTAGACCTATATCTATTTCCTCTAGATACTCTTACACTGTGTAAAGAAGCCCATTCTGAATGTTTGTGGCAGCAACCCCATTGATACTAAAGAATCTAAGTGCACTGTAGTAATTTTTGGTATTGATGGTCCCATTCAAAAATATGGATCATAATAGACATAAAATAATTTCAATAAGTGTCATAAATGATCACATTAACTACATGTCTTGGGTGCCTCGGTGTAAACCTATTTTGAATGCATCGCCCTTCCATAATGGATGAAAATCCATGGGCTTCTACTAGGATCTGAAGTAGGTCTAGAATACCCCTACTGCCATCATCCACCATGAGACTCATAACTCTTCCACTTCCATTTATAAGAACTCATGGATCTTCCACTCAGAGAAAAAAGACTCCCGTCAAACTTGACTTACATCCTGATCAGGTTTTATCATTAAGGCCCTATCCAATACATCATTATATTAAGATATCTTTAGTACGAAATAATATAAAAAAATATCATATCATTGTATCATCTCAAACCATTATGTTATTATCTTCTCATTATATACAATCCAATGTGAAAACTACAAAAGATTATAGAATTAGATCGCATATTCTTTCATGGTCCAATCAGCTTACTCGATTTTGAAAAACTCCACAGCCTTGTCCAATACAATAGATTCTATAAATAAATATTCAGTGAAATGAGTATTGAAGTCCTTCCACTCTAAACCCTCATGCTTATTTTCCATATCTATTGAGTCCCATCATCTAATGTTAGGTCCCACCAGATTAAACGTATCAAGCTTTACCATAATAGCTTTATGAGTTTCCAGAAATTCAACGAGAATCATAATCATTCTCATCTAATCCTCATCCTCTTGAGAACCATTCGATCCTTGGAATTATGGTGGTTTTCAGAAAAGTTGCACCTCATCATGATTCCTTGATTCATCCATCTGAGGTTCCACAGATGGTTCCTGAGAAGGAATGGGCCCATGTGACTTTCTTAGAGATTTGAAAGTACCAAAAACAACCTCAACTAGATTATAGTCCATGAGATGTTTTTATCATTGTGTTTCATCAGTATCTTCCTACTATATCATATTCACATGTGTTCTCATAGATGTGATGCTACACAATATCAGCAAAAAAATTGAAGACATTAGAAGATTAATCATATCAACACTTACACAAGAGAAATAGGGAAATTTATCCCATCGGATAAGAAAATAATATTTGGATTTCAACTAACCAAATCAAAATCATTGAAAATAAAAGAAAAAATATTCAAGAAGCATTTAAAAAACAGCCAATGTGGACTTAAGGTTCATTTATATGATATTTTTTCATGTACTAACTCCCAACTACCTCCAATGTCCCAAATAGATCTCAAACTGCATTCTATCTTCATGGAAATATATTCAACCTACAACTTTGAAACCAATTTTTCATAAACTAGCCCAGATACCATGTTACCCGGATAACTGAGGTAATCCTAACACTATCCAAAGGGTAGTTCTAATCCCCATAGTTTGAAAACTATCACCTAGCATCATAAAAGATAAATTGAATAATGATGTTTCTATAAAAAGGGGAAAGGTAAAGATACATATCAGTATTCTCAAAATTCCTAATGGATATAATACCAAAAACCAAATAAGTATATCAAAAATCCAAGTAAAAGATTATAAAATTACTCAATTTATGATAAGATAAACCTGACCTCCCAACTTAAATTTCACACTCATCCCTAATAGATCAATAATATCCTCCCCCTACGAGAGGTGAATTACAATTACATGGACTTGAAAGGATATAAACTAAAAATTCTTGAAGTAAAATATAGGTTGTGAGAAAAAATACCATTAGGATCTGACTAAGTGATCTATAATAAGAAAACCTAGAATTAAGCCAAATGATATAGTCAATATTTATTAAAACATGTATGGATGTACATTTTTATAGTTAATAAAAACATTATTTCATTTCATATTGATTGAAAACATTTAAAATATGGATTAAATAAATTAATAATATAAAATAGTTTATATAAATCACTAGGAATTAGTAAATCATTTTCAAATACAATGGTATTATAACAAAAATTATCCCAAAAAGAAGAATGATCATATGCCTTGTGGTATGATAGTTTCTAGTTATGGAATCCTCATACATCTCATATTAGTGGTTACAGATAATATGTGTACACATGTCCTTAAATCTCATGCTGAATAGGACTCATCAAAATCCCATCGAGGATAAATATTATGAACTAGGTTCTTGTTAGATTTTTCATTTCCAATCCATTTCTTGGGAATTACCACCCGATCTTTCTTTTTCTAAATAACCCAGTAACTACCTGAGCTGGAATGGGATTAATTAATCTATAAAAAATAATGTTCCAGTCATTTCAAATATGTTTCAAATATAATTTCCCAATTTTCAATTTCAGTATATCAATTTCATTCCAAACTCCAAACCCTCAATTTTTCATTAATTTATTTATTTTTCAAGACAAAACAAGTCATAGGTTTTTTAATTTCAATTTAATCCATATTTTTAAAAAATAAATTCACAAATCATTAAACAATTTCCATAAAATTCAAATTACACCCCAAATTCCAATTCCATTGGAATTGGGGGGTTTTCCAAAATTCCATGCCAAATAATATTAAACCAATTAAAATTAAATTTTTCTCAAAAATAAATTGAAATAAATTTTGAAAACAAATACATTCAATGTTTATTCATTTATTCAAGATTAAACAGAATCACATACCATTAATCATAGAAAACAACACCGATAAAAGAAGTATCCAATAAAAACAACGGAACAGAAGATCTAAGAAGTCAACCTAGACTCAATATTCAAATACATAGTTATTAGATCCATCAATCCTAAGATGGTATAAAAAATGAAATAGAAAATGAGAGAGAGAGAGAAGATATATGAAGACCACTTACCTGGAAAGATTATCTATAATCAACAAGATGATCAATCTGTCACGACCCGTCCCCCGGGGACCATGCCATGACTACCCCAAGCCCGCCTTCCATAGGCCAGGGATGGTGACTGGAACTAAAAGGAATATTATCTATAACTGGGAAGGCATTTCCTTTACAAAATATAAAATCACACAACTAAGAACAAAGCATGATAGAAGCACAAAGTAAAACTATATAGTAAATAGCGTGTGTACAAAAATAAAAAGGGGCCAGTATACAAGCCCAACAGAAAAATACAAGTAAACTAAAAAGTACAAGTAAAACTGAAAATGTATCCTATAAACACCCTCCAAGGATCCTACCTGAAGGGTAGGTACATCTCTCGAATTGTCGTCTCTGCAGTACGGCACGTCTAATGTCCACCTCTGAGCTACCTCCAGTCCTAGTACTCTCGTCCGCAGTCAGCACTATCTGTCATCTGCACCAAACCCAATAAGGTGCGGGCATAGCCCATGCCGAGGTGAGTATTACAATACTCAGTAGGGACCCTGAGACCCTCGAAGGTCTCACAAAATTTATAAATGATAAACCAAAAAGCATGAAAACAAATGAAAACCCTACTTAGGTATATGCCCATACATATACCTAAGTTACCGAGTAAACCCATCTCAATCAGGAGGAAACTCAAGGCCCAACTCAAAATCCCAAAGGTCAATTGTCACATGAAGAAAAGAATACCATGAAGGTAACACCAAGAAGGTAAGTACCACAAAGGTAACACCACACATAAGAATAACACAAAGGTATCACCCTGATGGTATTCACCACAATGGTACGCCAGACAGATGACTACCACAAAGGTAATGACACAAATCACACCAGGTATAACTTAGGAATTCTAGTAATGATGATTATATGTAAAAATTGAATCATCATACTCTGTTGAGAGGCAGGCCTACGTAGGATCCTAAATCATCATACCCACATAGGATCGTAGTACAGAAGACCCACGTAGGATCCTAGAGTATTACCACATGGATTACTAGAGAGGATCTATGTTGGACCCTGAAACACAGACCCATATATCATCCCAAAGCATAGAACCATGTAGGATCCCAAGACACAGACCCGCATAGGATCCCTTTCTCATGTTACAGCCAGCTACAGAGTTCATGTACTAAGCTCGCTAGATTCTAGGAGGGTCCACTCCTCAAGCCACAGGTCGATACTCCAACTTCCATGAAGTCCCATGAAAAAGTATCCCAAAGCACTACCATGTAATAGGGGTCTCAACGCAACAGAAGGTGCATCAATCGGATGCACGATCTGTAGGTTATTGGACTTTTAGTCCCGAGGGCTCAGTTGGATTAGTGTTTCAATCCAACCCATATGTACCCCATATTTATCCAAATCTCAAGTGGTGTATACCAAAAAGGACTGTCTCGATCCAAGGTCTCTGGCGCCATAGACGGTTCATCAAACAAATGCCCATAGCTCATGTTATGGTCGAAAGAGAATAAAGGGGTCGAAGTTGGTCCGGGTCTGGTCTGACCCAGCCCGACCCAGCCTGGGCTGACCCGGGTCTGGCTCTAGGTCTGACCCGGACCGCTGGGTCCTTCCCACCCCACTAGGTCTAGCCTGGATGGATGGAACGGCCTGCGATAGGCGACATGCTGGGCGGCCCGCTGGGCAGCCCATTGGCCCGCGCTGGCCCGCAGCTGGGTGGCCCCGCGGTGGGGTCCAACCGAACTACCACCCAAGGGGGAGGTGCCCCTTGTGTCTGCCTAATGGCTAGGCCTTTCGGGTTGGGTATCCAACTGGCCGGTGCCATGTGGCGCTAGCAGCTAGCATGCAGGACCCAGGGTCCACATCGGCTCCCCGGCTGGCCGAACGTCCAGCCCACCTGCGCGGCACGGTCGCGCGCTGCACCACCGCTAGCGGCCTGCAGTGAGCCGGATACCCTCCCTTTGTTGTTGCGGCCTCATTCCATGCCCCTAAATGATGGGCAGTGCGGACGTGTTCCACATCCCCCTTCACACGTCCGGCCGTGCGTAGGCTTCCACCAATGCTTGGCTCTAGCTGATGGGTCGCGACCCTTCTCCGGCAGCGCAGTCATTCTGTCACCGTCATCACAGCCGTCTAGAGTTCCAGTAGCCACTCTCAATCCCCACCGGTTCCAGTCACTGGTGATGTTCCTCAGATCATCGGTCATGCCCCAGTGGCCCGTTCTTCATTCTGAAGACTCTCGCTGTCATCTCAGGATGTCACACCTGATTCAAGACCACTGAAATTCACAAAGGTTGTGGAGTGGTCGGGCCATGTTCATTTGGCCTGCACCCGCCATATTAGAATGGTAGAAAGAGATATTGTTGTTCTTGAATCATGATAAACTACAAGAATGGGTAACAGGTAAACAAAACAACAATCCCTACCTTGATTTCTCTTTGGAGGGGTCGCGAGATGTAGTCAGTGAAGGCGATGAGGGTGCCAACGATTGTCGCTTCTGTAACATGCTTCCGAAATTGGGCTTGAGCACCATCCTCATTCTTGATTCCAAATTATGATCTTCATTGGAGAGGGAATTCTTTTTTTTGGAGGAAATTTTTCTACAAAGTTCTCAAAACTCTCACCTTTTCCAATGATTTCCCCCCAGGAAATGAAGAGCCAACCTATTAAAAAAATTATCAATTAATTAAAGTTGGAACAATTAATTAATTGAAGTTGACATAATTAACCATGGAGAGTTGAAAGTTTATCCCATATTAAGAGGGGTTAAGGTGGTCCCCACCACCATGAATTCAGAATGGGAGGTTTTCCAGCTTGGGTGGTCTCTACATTCATAATTCAAAAAGAGAGGTTTCGAAAGAAAAATAAAATGTTAATTATTTTATTTTTATTCTACCAAGAAAAACAAAAAAGCTAAATTCCTCGTTCGAACTACTGCGGTCAAGGTGAAGGTCTCCTTAAGAGAAATTTGGCGCTGTGAGTTCAGTGGTGTCCTCAGATTCCAATTCTAAGCACCGGTTCAAAAGTTACAAAAAAATGCTTGCACATTTTCAGAACTTACTTAAAAAAAGTTCATAAATTCATTTCTGACACACCGGGTCTCGAAATCACACGCCATAAATTTTCTCAGACTCGTAATTTTCCAATATAATTAAAAATAATTACATGGAAAATCCAAGTCATTACACAATAATTTAACTGATGATCCATATGGATTGAAGATCACCAAAATTTCCTAGGAGAATCTCTAGTTTGAGATAAGTGGGGCTACAAATTGGAAAAAATGAAAATCAACTGAGTAGAAGAAATAAAACTTCATTTCCTAATAATAACATAGTGTGAAACCCCATTACGTGTCCTGTAATTATTGAGTCCCATATACACAGAAAAAAGTTATCGCCTTTTATTGAAAATAAGATTTTTAATATTTTTAAGATGTGTAAGGTTTTTCTGGAATGTAACCCTACACAATGTGTTTCTATATCACATAACCTTCCAGAAAATTGTTACACATCATATAATCCCATTAAATGGCATGTAAATCCCCAGTAGACTGCAAAATTATAGGTTTTAATGCTGAAAATTCCAAAAATTTACTGAATTAACCATTATAGGTATCCTATAAAATCCTTCTCGTCAATAACAATCCAATGATAAAGGAAAACTAAAACAAAGGTTAAAATATACCTGACCAAAAGGTAACAGAGAATTACAAACACTACCATAGTAAATGATTTTATATTTGTAAACATCTATGCTTCATGTAAATAATTTTAAATTGATTTCAATATTTAGTATAACCTTAATGTTCATATGATATCGTTTTTATAATTATTTACTTTTATAATATCCACCATAATGATGAAAATGAAATTTATCAACTATAGTCTTTTTTATCCATAAAAAAGGATTATCAAGAATGATTTTATGAATGGAAACTCTATCATGTCTTATTAAACTAAATTTCTTCTAGAATGATATGAATATAATAACATGAACCATTTTGATATTATTGTACTATTGTAAAATGATCTTTTACAATTAAAATTAAATTATATTATTTTTCAATATTGTGAACCAAATAGCATCAAAATGACAGATGTGAATAATAATTTTTTGAATTAAATAAAAATGGTAATATATTAATTTTAAAGAATAATAATAAGGTTATGAAACTGATAAAGGATATTCAGAAAATAATTTATAAATATAATTCTATTATTCTGGATTTTAGAGGACATATGAGGTGATTCGGTACTCAAGGTAAGGGGATTGTTAACTCATTTACATTTTATTAAGTTTTTATCATTTTAACCCACTCTCTGTTATCAAAATTTCCATCTATCCACTTCTATTTTCTTTAATAGTTTTCTTATCCAATTATTCATGGTTTTCAAAATTAATTTATACTCTAAAAATTTTATAAATTATTATTTTTAAAAAAATTTATTTAATCTTTTATAAACCAAATTAATGTTCTCAATAGATTACTATTCGATTTTACCTTCATTTATAATGATTTAATGGTCCTATTTTATTCCTTATGAATTTATAGTTCATATATTAATTTTTTAATAAGGGTTCCTTCCCATTCATTATCTTTTTTAGAATAATGTAATCTATCACTCTTCATCTATATCTTAACCTTATTTACTACCCTCACGTCCACATTCTTTAATCTCATATAAATATTTAATAACATTTCCAGTATTTATATATTTTATTTTGTAATATTGACATACTTATATACCCATTGTTATATTTTTTATGGGTTCTTAATAAGAAAGTTATTTGATTAATTTATTGGGAAAATATGGTCATTTCTTATGCTTGATTCTTTTAATATGGTTGTTTCTTAATTACTGATTCATGTATATTATGTACTTTATTTTATATATAGTCAAATTATATGATTAATGTATTAGATTTATTTAGTTATGTGTGGGTTTGGAATTATATATCCCCTCAATTCATCTATGGTTCTCCTATGACTAACAATTTTGGTTATTTAGTGTATTCCATAACTATTTAAGAAGGATGTTTTGGAACAAGGCCTTCTGGTAATATTAAGAAGTATAAAATTGTTAATTCAATAAATATGAATTAAATTATTATAATCTATATGATTATTTATATTTTTATCTTACCATAAATATATTTTAAGATCATGTTTTTTTATATGGGGTATTTGATTATTATTTATTCCTACCATATTAATCTAGCCATGTTAATTCCATGATAACGTTCATTGTATGCTACCCCTTACTAAGTATATGATATCACCACTTTATATTTATTTCCTTTCAATAGGCAACTGATAAGAAAATTATGAATATATCAATGATACTCTAGAAATAATAATATTGTTCCCACTAGGTTTTTACGTAGAATTTTATTTTTTCTAATGTAATGTGAAAATCATTTATGTATCTAGTATCTTAAGGCTAATAAACTATTGATTCGTGTTTAATTTTATCTCTTTAATCTTTTATTAATGTAATAAAGTAAACACCAACTCTGATCTACTAGAGTTAGGGTTATTATAGATGGTATTAGATAATGTTTAGTAGAAACCATGGGATATATATTTTTAAGAACATAGTTAGATAGGACAAACATTATCATAAAACCTTAATATATTATAAAAAAATATTAAATATTTTACTTACATAAGAATTTTATTTTATGATTCAATATTAATAACATTACGAGATAATTATGCTTATTCAATTATTTAAAAATAGATCATAGTGGATAAGGTGCAAACAATATCAACACCCATAATCCATATATAGATTTCCCTTGTGAGAAAGTTAAAGGGGATGAATTTCAAGTCGATAATGTTGTATCTATATTAGGTAATTTGACAAATGTTATGACAAATAGCATCAACCATACAAAGAAAATTTTCAATCCACAACATGGTGTAATATTGTTGGACCGCTTTATGTGATGACAACCTCTATTATTCAGTGGATCCACTAATATATTGTTATACAAACAATGGATCAATTCCCAAGAGAACATATTTCTAATTTTTCGATGTTTTGTATCGGATATGGTTATCGTGGTGTTATATCCTCCAAAGGTAGATACTAATAAATATCATTAATTGATACAAAACACTAAGAGGGTAGAAGGTATGGAAAGTTTGGAATGGAAGAATTTTAAGGTCATGGTCTTTAAAAAATAATTTCCTCATGAAAAAATCAGATATAGAAATAACATTCTTAATTATAATATAAAATTAAGAGGAACATATTGGTCAGTGAGAATATAAATTTACAAGGTAATAAATACAAGATGTTAACTAAATACATAATCTAGAAATAGAAAACTTCTTCAATGACATAACACAAAGCATTAAAAGGATTTGGTCTCTCAAAAATTTATATTTTATGAGGATATAATATAAATCTCCACCAATTTTGAGAAATAATTCTCCAAGTCTTATTTTTTTAAAGAAAAATAAAAGTAGAAGGGGAATTTTTTTATCTCTATGTAAAGATAAATTTTGGAAAATAGAAAATGGTAAGTGTGTAATTTCAATACTATAATAATTTTATAAATACACACCATAGGAAATGCATTATGGGAATGGGTGTTTTCTTCATGTGTGAAGATAATTTCCATCAATCTCATGAATTCAATGTAGAATTGTTTGATGTCCAATTCCATAATTTCAAGGATATGTGAATTTATTTTAATAAATTCCTTATACATCAAGGTAATTTACCTTAGAAGAGGATACAAGATAAAGGCCTTGTCAAGGGATCCCCGCCTCTACAACAGCTCACGATTATACTTGTCCCAATGGTCGTATGATTTTCACATGAAGAGCGACTCTCCATCAGTGGAATTCTAGGTAAGTTTTCTGAATCTTCCGCTACCATTTCAAAATCCATCGATTTTTAAAATGCTTGGGAACCTACTGGGTAGATAATTGTGTTCAGATAGCTGCACCAATGTTGTCTCCCATCCGATTAACCCTCGTGTGTGTGTGTGTGGAGGTTGACGCATCAAAGGTTCTATTAGAAATTGTCTGGATTATTGTAGGGGAAGAAATCTGGTGTAAGAAGCATGTGGTTTATGAGTCGTGGCTCTAGTTTTTTCATGTTTTCAAATGGATGGGTCATTCACTGGAGAGTTGCAGGTGGGGGGCTAAAAATACTCGATATTAGGAGGATGTGTGAAATGGTAATCGTGGAATTCTTGAGAACTGTGTGGTGGAGGGTGTATTGGATTAAGGGATATATGGGGTAATATATAGTGGACTAGATGAGGGAATTGGTCCATCAAGCGCTACTATGGTGGCCCAAATTGAAGTTCTGGACAAAGGCGACACAGGGGCTGGAAAAAATGCAGTTGGAACGGGTCCTTCAAATTATTACGTTTCTAACCAAGTGAGGTAGGAGAAACTGATGGTTTGTCCTACTAATCCTAAAGATCAAGATGTTTTTAGTAGATTGATAGGTGACCTCAGTGGTGGGAGAAGACTTATCACAGGGCCTAATGGCAATGTAGTGGCCATGAATGATCACTTTCAACTAGCAGGTGACTCCAAATCTATCATCAACGAGGAGTGTCCTAGAATGCAGAATGCTTGTGCTATATTGGGTGAGGTTCTAGAGGACTTTTTCACACAACCTCAGTTCATGGGGCGTGGCTTCATACATCCCAGCCAGGCTGAGACTCTTGGATTGACGTCGCTGGATGGGGAGGTTGATTTGAGTATGGAGATTACTTTTTTGGGTGATAATGGTGATAAGACTGGAAGGAATTTTCAAATGGTGAAGGAGGGAGGGGTTATGACCCCGATCCAAACCATGGTTTCCTTGTGCAATAGGTTTTAAGTCCTCCTAGAGGCCGATGTGAATTCTATTTTCATTACCCCATCTGAGGTAGACGGGACCAAAGTGAAGGTTTCCAAAGAGATACAACATGGCCAAATAGCAGATGAGGATTCACCTACAAAGAGTAATAAGGGTTTCGGGAAGAGGAAGGGGGAGAAGGATAACTCATCAATACCTCCTCCTCTAGATACACGATTTTCAAAGAAGATAAATGACAAAAAGAAGGGAAAGGAGCCTTTATACTCTCAAAGTCCCATGAAAAAGGGTGACCAAGACGTGGATCTACTTTTAAGCTCCAGATAATAAGTGATAGAGAAGACCTTAACACTCAATGCATCAGAGGATGAGGCAACCAAGATGATAGGGAGGTCGCTGGAGGTGTCTCTTAATGAGGAAATGTATACATGGATTGATAGATAGGACTCCATTCTGGTTGGGGTTTCAACATAGGGATAATCATAGTTGAAGAGTACATTCATACATCAGATCAACTTGCTTCTATGTTAGAGAAGAGAATTTTTGAGGTGGCTGATTTACATGTTCCATCCCTATCCTAGAAACTATCTAGGGAGAGGGATTCAGGTAATATTAAGTTCCTCTCTAATGATCCTGGTTAATGGTGGATTTGGCTAGGTATTTCGAGAGGGTTGTTTGATGTGCAGCCCTTGGGTGTTCTGGTTGTTTGTCTTTGTTTGGGTCTTTGGTGTCTTTTCCAGCTTTCTATTAGGATATGTGCTAGAGGGAGACTAGAGCACGAAGTCTTCATCAATTCAGGCCATTTGGAGTGGGATGTTGAGAGGGTATGGTTATGCCATCGGTACTGTGCCCGTGCACTTCTGCATGGGACTGATTACTGAAGGTTCATGTGTAGGTGAAGTCTTGTTTGTAGGATCATTTACTTCGGTGGGGTAGGTCTGGTGGTTTTCTTTGGTTTTCCTTTTCTACCTGTGTTATTTGGAGTTTTGTTTAGACTTTTTCTGTGGTTTCCCACTTTCTTCCTCAAAAGTGAATTGATAATAAAAAAAGTAATTTTCAGTTAAAAAAAGGTGAAAAAGAAGACCTGAATTATGTGATAGTATGTGTATTTATTATAAATTCAATATTAGTTAAGTATTTATTTGATTCCAGTTCTATGCACTATATTATATCATTCATGATTCCTATGAATATTAAATCATCCCAAAACACAGTTAGAAAAGAGTTGAAAATAAAAACCCCTAGTGAAAATCATAATGAAATGAGGATATATTAGGTAGTATCTTTAAAGATTTATAAATATAACAAATTTTTATACTTGATTTTTATACTTATGGTTTCCTTTTAAATAATCCTTGGTATATAGGGTCTCTCAAATAATAATGAAATAATTTATTTCTAGGGGAACGAGATTACAATTTTCAAAGAAGATATGTAATCACTTTTTTTAGAGGAGAGGATAAATTATATGATACTTTTCAAGATACACCTTCAAAAGCACACATTAATATAATTATAGTAGTATGAGAAGATAAAACACAATATATGGATGATAAGTACATCCTTAGAATGGATAATGTACCTATTTTGTAACAAACTGGAATACGATAACCTGAAACGTCACCCAACATGACCCTCCACTATGATAAAAGGGAGTTACTAATCCCCATGGGATGGAATGTACTGTATATGTAATAATAATCTACATATGGGAAACTTTTCACCCATATAATCTAAATAACCACTTCACATATCCCACCCAAAAATCAATCATGAAATATATGTGTATCAGACACCCATCAATAAAATAAACAGTTCCAATAATAAATGAGACATAAAAACAAAGTTATACACAATAGTAATAAACTGAATAATATAATATACAATAATATTAAATTGAATGATAGATAAATATAGATACTATGGAAGTGGGAAATATGAAAAATATCTAGTTGAGAAGTTCTATATATAACCATCACCAAAGATGGCCAAAATCAAAACCACCATCAACTATCTCCTCATGACCCTATTCACTCACTAAATATTAATGCTATGACAGCATTTAAAACACAAGAATAAACCCTGAAATATAGTAAATATTAGGAAATTGAAAGAAAAAAAGATATCTATATATAGAAAATATTGTATGGATGGTGTGTGTTAAACAGACATATTATTTATTTCACAAAAATAATTGTGAAATTTAATTTCAAACTCAATTTTATTAATTATAGTTTAAATCATGAAGTTAAATTAAATTTTTCACATGTTAGTAAAGGATACCAAATAACATACCATAACCATTTTTTATAAAACACCCATCTTCTAAGAATAAGAATGGGGGAACTAAATCCTTCTAATTATAAACACTTTTTAAAAAAATGTGGTTCCTATAATAAATAAAGGAAAAGAGGTTAAAATACCTTTCTTGTTTAATAAATACATTTTTTACACTACTTATTACAAATATCCATCTCATTATTTTAAAATACAACTTTAAAAACTTTTTTAATAATAAATTTAAATTAAATCAAAATGGTAACTAGAGAAGAAATATGAGAACACATGAGCAACAAGTCATCATTAGAATATAAAAATATAAAAAAACTAGGAAATGGTACCATTCAAGATAATACAAATATATGGAATTTAATTAATACATGAAATTAATCCCTAAAACATACCTCAATGAAATCAATGTATCATGGGAAACGTAATAGGTTCTAACATTGATTCTACTAAACCAGGTTTCCTCAATTAACCCTTCTAGGGTTCCCCTAATAAAAACTATTACATCCCATTCAGATCTCTTTCAGTTCAAAAAATACAATATATACACCCCTTAGGAGGGTGCAACTCTCTAAGTGAACTATCTCTTAAGCACAAATAAAAATAGTGTAAAACACATCCAGAGCGTCTATTAGCTATCCCGCTTCCCATGATAAGTTAAAGAGGAGGTGAATAAGAAACTAAACCACATGATTTTCACCTAAAATTAATTCAAATAATTTGATGATAAACCTAACCTCATTTCCAAAACCCTATCAAGAAATATCCCTTTCCACAATTAATCTGTATAAAAACATAAATAACATCAATTTTGGGACCATAATTCATAAATGATGCATTAAAAACAGTTAGATCATTTATGTTTCTTACATAATTCGAGAAAAAAATTCTTAAAAGTTAAAAATGTAAAACTAAAAACAATATTTGGATTCTAATACTTTTCATACCACTTTAAATATCATTTCAACACATCCCTTGAAAACATATTAATATATTATTTGAATTTAAAACACAAATAACCACATATAAAACCATTTAATTTTATTTTTGGATTTCCTGGAACCAACTCTTGTGTATACTTTGTTTGCCATAAAATTTATAAAATTTCATATATACATGTTTTTTGTCTAAACTTTATAGCAACACTAAATTTTAATGTACTATATAATTGCAATTTATTTAGATCGCATGTCATATGAAAAGACTATAGTAGTTCCTATCTATGATAAGAACCTTGAGATACCATGAAAGTAATATTAATCCTATTTCATGTAATCAAGGTAAATCATATTAATAAGACACAGATTATTTCTAAATTTTAGGTTTTAAGGCCTTGTTAGCATTGATAATTCATCTCATGAAGTTTTAACTTAGTGATCTTGAGAATATGAGATCATGATGACTAATTCGTCAATAGGAAATCCACATGTTAAAAGTGCCATTTGTTTTTCCTATCAATGATCACTTTTATTTTTCTCTAAACATGAAATCATTATTATTGTACTCCATTTGAATTTGTACTTTAATGCTAGAAGAAAACTATAAAATTTAATGTTTGGTGAGTTATATCATGTTTACTACATCATTATTGTTATGCCATTGATCAAATAATCAAGATAGGATTTTTCACTTCCAAGAGGAAGAGATATCTTAGGACCAATTGACCAAGATGAATGTACCTTCACTAAATCCATGTTAATATTTGAAGAAGGTAAGCTTATACAGTATATTATAGGCTATATAAATCAGGTAAGAATGATGACCCAAGTTGTGAATCTAACTTTATGAGATATTCTTAGAAAAATGTATTATATTACGTAGTGTTTCTTTTGGAGAGTTTTTCATTTCTATAACTATACTTTATCTCCTTAGAGAGCTTATTGGGCTTTTATAATCCATTATTGGTCTATAAATGACATTCTTGGATATCGGGATAATGTCTTATAGGGTTATACACAAACTGTATCTATATTCTTGTAACATTATAATGAATTAGTATTTAAGAAATATTGGGCCCCACATTAGGGTCAGGATATTTTGTACATTAAGAAATTGAAAAAATAAAGGAATTGTCTTTTATTAAAGTATAGAATAATATAAGCTGAATTTATTTACTCATTTTATTCACCAGTATTATGTGTATATAAGTAATAAAATTTTATGAATTGATAATTTATTAATGGTTTGTTAAATATTTTCCGGAGAGAGGGTTCAAAATAATGGCTCATAATTTATTGATACATGATTTTGATGTCGTAAGTATGTAATAAAATATTTATGATGTTTATCACATTTATGATACCTCATACATGATGAATATGGTTAAATTCAAATAGTTATACTTATAAAAGTTCTGAAATATTGTTTTCATAAATAAAACCTTCCTATATTAGGAAATTTCCATCATTATTTTCCTATACTATTCCTCACATAAATTTACATTTCCTCTCTCATCCCTCTTCTAATTCATAGTGAGGGAAAGGATAATTCGATTTCCCTGGCATATTCTTCACTCCCAAATTAACATAATATAGATCTAGTTATTATTTTAATGTCAAATGGTATTTAATTTTATGTTCTAGAACCCAAATATAAAAGTTCAATTCATCAATGATAATATAAAGTGTGATTATATGATCTAGAGGGATCCTAAGTAAGATCCGTTGAGAAGATATCATCGATGATGATTTGAATATAATTGTGTCTTGAAATAAAATAATGTATCATTATAATTATTATTATTTGTTTTATTTTCTCCGACATGGGATCTATGGGTTATAATTAGGAATTTTACATCACTAAAAAGACGTCATGACATTGATCCAGTGATTAATGTTTTAAAATTCCATTACTCCATGTTTCTATAGTGTTATTTGTACCAAAAAGTGGTATCAAAAAGATCATTTGTTCAATTAAGTGGAAATAAAATTATATTTGCATTTAATTCAATGAGATAGTGTCACAATGGTCCCAACTCTTTGAACATCACATCAATCGGTGATTAGATGACCAATTCATAGTCATCCAAAAATAAAAATTATAATTGTATGAGCTTAAAAATAAAATATATATATATTAATTTTATAAGTATTTTCTTTTCTAGTGTGGGATTATTTCACCAATGAATAGTGAAATTAGGTTAGAGGTGGTGGTCTAAACAGTGTTAGTGTGGGTTTTTTTAGAAATTCTATTATACTATAGGGGTTCGAGTCAATATAAACTTTTTTATAAAATTAAAAAGGTTAAATAGTTGAATTTAGAAGAAGAATAAATGATATAAATACATATATATACAGATATATACATACATATACATATATATATTCATATATATAAATATATATCCATATATATACATATATATCCATATATATATATATATACATATATACATATATATATATATATTAATGTGTATAAGAGGTCAATGGTTATAGAGTAATTAACCACACCATAACCACAAAGAAAAATCAAGTAAAAGTCTTACATTGTTAGATAAAAGAAAAAACTAAAATATTTAAAAATGAGGCTAGACACTAGCCTAAATTTGACACCCCCCTTGACATTGAGGGCATGTAAAGAAAGAACATCCCAAAGGGTTGTGTTAGTGTTTGTATAAAAAATATTATTCATATGTTGAGGTGCTCATTTGGAACCACCCACACACCCCCTTACTATACTCATGTGGGGTACCACTGACCAGTGGACTCAGAGGCTAAAACGGGTTTTCTCGACCCACTAACAAACCCATTCAAGGGGGTTTTGGGCTTCCTAGTGAACCATAAAATTATAAACAAATTTACTATTTTTTTATGTGTTATTAAAAGTATTGGATCATGTGACATTTATTATGTGAATAAAAATTATATTAATATATTTTAGTTCAAATAAAATTTATATCAAATACTCTCAAGTAGTTTTTATATGAATTTTAAATTTATTACACATTTGTATTGTGTGTCAACTAATCATGGGTGGTGACTAACTAGCGTATGTTTTTATTTTATTTATTTAATTTAATTATTAGAATATGTGTGTTATTTTTAATAATTATCTAAATATAATGGTTTTTATATCATCTATCTCCCTCGTTATATTTATACTTGTTTTTTGTACATGAGTGATTTTTTTCAGGTGTATTTCACATTCCTAAGTATTTATGTATAATGATGATGATGAAAGAGGATGAAGAATGTATAGATACTTGGTGAAGTACCAAATGTCTAATGACCCAAAAATATCATACATAAATATATAATCATAATAGATGATTATTCATTACATAAAATTGAAATCCATGTCAGGATTGATTAGGCTTGGTGTCTTTGGAAACATGCACACAAAAACAACAATTCCATAAGTAAGCCTTGTCATCTACAACTATATTCTTTATTACTATAACCCTTATTATAAATATCATACATAATACCTTTCATCATAATATAGGGAAATGAAACATAATAAATAGTGTTCTCAGATTGTCAATAAGTTTAAATAAGGGAAATATCAACATATCATGAGAATAGGGGTATGAAAATGAGATAATATAATTTTAAGACCATACCCCACATATCATAGATCATAAACATGATCCATGAAATAAATCGTGTAAGTTCATAATATATAAATCATAATAGAATCAACTAACAAGAACTATGAGAACATAACATTTCCATAAGTTATATATTTTTTATACACATAAACCCATAAAATCATTTCCTTCAAATTACAAAGGTTCATTTATAAGACTATCACAGTGGAATGGGTTCACTCCTAAAACCATCATAGTAATCAATGTTCACTCTTAAGACTATCATAGTCAACAATGTCCCTTAATAAAAATGGATCACTCCCCATTACAATAATATTTATCTAATTAGATATCAATCTTTACTCAATGTATTGGAGGTAGAAATAGGACACACCCATCAAATAATGAAAATCATACATATGTATTCTACAAGACCATAAAACATTCATCATATCAAACCCTGTGAAAATAAATGGGTTTATAAACAATTAATTATTGCATTAACTATAGAAAAGATAAATGATTCATTATCATTTCATTATAGAATAAACCATGGAAAAAAATAAGTGAGATTCATAATAATTTTACCATGGTATAACCCAGGGAAGAAAAACTAGTTTCATAAAAAACTCATCGTAAACATTAACCATTGGGAGAGAGAATAATAATGGTAAATTTCAATCATAGCCCTAGTAAATCATAAATTAAATAAAAGTATTGAATCTTATATGGAAAATTGTTTTGAATGATAAATCACATATAATGTTTCTTAAGTAAAATAGACTTCCCACTTTGAAATAAACTTTTTAAAATCTAAAAAATTTTCTAATTTGTTTTTGAAAATAACATTGGATACTTATTAAGGACACTATAAAAATAATCAAAAACATTTATGGAGTAAAATAATATTTTCATTTTGAATACATTTTAAAAAAATAACTCCTTTCCAAAATCATTTTCTTTTAAAATAACCTTGGAAACTTATAGATGATTCTTTAAATTGTTTTAAAGTATTTCTTATTTAAAAGAACCTTTTAACTTTTAAAAATACTTATTAAATCATATAATATTTTCAAGATAATTTTTGATAGAAAATAACTATGAAAAAATATAAATTAAGCTTCAAAAAAATTATGGTCAGGATGGTGGAAAATTATTTTTATGACAAATATGTTAAAATAAATATTTCCTTCTCATTTTTTGTGAAATCCAAGTGGGACATGTTTGGGAAATGACATGAAGGATTTTTTATGAAAACTTTTTTAAAGCCAAAAATGGGTAAAAAAATTTAATAAATCTTTTGGGGAAATTCAAAATATTTTTGAAACCATTTTTAGATAACATCGATATAAAAGAAAATGGGTTTTTGACTGAAGGGAGATGAAAATATGATTTTTTTCTCAAAAACACTATTTTTGGATCTTGTGTATATAAAGTTAGTAAAATGAAAGTAGATATGTATTCTTCATAAATAAATATATAATAAGATAAAATATGAGTTTCATGGGATATATTTTAAAATATTTCATAACTGGAAACAAAATCATGATCAATCCCAATAAATGATGAGATTATATCATAAAACCCTTACAACAATGGTAAAATTGAATCGTAAGCCCTGTGAAGGAATAAAATTGAATAAAACATAAAATATAATAAGAATAGATATATTCATTTCTTTTCTTTCCAAATTGGATGTATATACATCTCATAAACTAAGATAGATTCAAACATAATATACGTCTCAAAGAAGGAAAATTGATAAAAATTCCATTACCTTAAGAGTAAAATTAATTCGTACACATTAAACCCTCATTTTTAATAAATATATGTTTATTATAAAAATATTTTATATCTATTGACATATATATCATACTATATGTGATTTATTTATGACATTTATTACCCATTTATTAAAAATTCTATGTTAAAGGTCATGTTTTGGGAAAAACTGCTTTGTTTTTTGTGTATGTTTTGATTTTTTTATTTTTTTCCCTCTAAATTTTATCATGATCCCATCATGCAAATAATTTAAATCAATATATAAATATCATATATATTCGGTATATATACATTTTGTTCAATCCATAAATGTATGAGATAGAAAATGAAATACACTTTTCATGGAGATGGTAGGGAGTACATTTTCTAGAATGTTGTTCCAATTTTCTCGATGGATTGAAATAAATATTGGTAAATAATAAATTATAATTCTAAGATAATTTATATTATATATATATATATATATATCACACATGTTCATTAAACTCATCCTTATCGCATTCCACCTAAAGCATGAGTGAATCACATCACTTCGTAAGGCAGTAGTCTCCCGTACACATCAGTTACATTATCATATTCTCGTGGAATGAAAAGTAAGAAGGAATGTATGATAAAATAATTATATTAGAATAACAATATCATATATATGATATATAAGTTTTTTATTTCATCATAATATCCAGTCATGAGAGGTGGTTATAGAAAACAAATAACATCGATTCACGAGGCTATACTCTGTTGTACACATGAATGATGATTTCATATCCCATTTGACGTAAGAGGATATGGATATAGGTCATTAACATAACCTAAAATAATATTAGTGTGTTTAGTATACATAATTTATTATATCATCATATTTTAAAAATAATTAATGATGGTATATGTTGAAATAAAATAAAATACTCAGTTAGGGATGTTATATATTCTTCAAAACACTTCACTTGGTTTTCACCAAAATCCATCATAGGTTGTATTTCTGACCAAAATAAGACATATAGTATGGGATTAGGGAATTAAGGAAGTTATTAGAGAACTTTTTCAGATATAAAGTGTTCTTTAACATGACAATAGGAGAGGAGATGGGGTGTCCATTCATTAGTGAGGTGGGTAGCGCACGTGTAATTTTGGAAAAGAAAAAGGTATACCCACCATTATTATGAGAAACAAGGTTCCAAAATGGATTTTTAGAAAGAATTAGATATTATAAGGTAAATTTATTTCCATAAATTTGGTTTTTTAAATATTTTGGGTGATTTTTATCCCATTTCTATTTATGTTAACCTCTTGGTAAACCCATTTTTACCTTAACTGCGGTAAATAGTTTTTATTATTTTTACAATTCATTGTGATAAAAAATTAATTTAAAATTAATTTATAATATAAATTATTAAAATTACAAATATGGAATACATTTTTCTAGATTACATTCACATATGTGTGAAAATATAATTTAAAACTAAACCCCCAAATGTGAAGAGGATGTGGTTTTCCAAAGAGAAGATGTTTAAAAGTTTAATCATTATTTTTATCAAAGTTAAAAATAAAAATCATTACCATGAACTAAATTTGATTAGTTTATCTGTAATTGAACTAATTTTAAATTTAAATTCATTTTAAATTAAAATTAACCTTATAAATTCCATAAATGAGAGGGAAATTTTTAATAAAAACTATTATGTTCACTATTCAGTGGAAAAATATTTTTTTCTGAAAAATCCCAAAAATTCAACCTAAGATAATTTTAACATACTAATTTGAAAAATGTGGATTATTTTATAAAATTAATTTTATAAATGTTTCAATAATTATTTTTTTTTCACAAAAATAAATAAAAAACATTTTTTTAGAAAATAATATTTTCATAACATATAAAGACTTTACTAAAAATATAGTATTTTTATAAATATTATTTATTTATATAAAACCATTTTAATTAATATTTAAAAAATTTTATTCATATTCATGCTTAAAAGTTTAATTTTTAGGTTATAATTTAAAAAATAGTATTAATAGTTTTTTGTAGTACATTAAACTTGGTGTTGCGTGTAATGAAAGCTATTAAAGAAATTAAATTTATTCAAAAATATATTCTATAAAATATAAGGGTATTACATTATACCTTCATAAAATGAATTTCTACCTCAAAATTATTTCTTACCAATATAAATATATAAGGATACATTTTCTTCAATATATCCTCAAGTTCCCATGTAGCTTTTTCAAAATGGAGGTTTTTTTATATAACACTGACCAAGAGAGCGGTATTCTTTCATAGAATTTTCTATATTTGATCTATAGTATCCACTGGTTTTTCCTCGTAATAAATATCTTTCTATATAGTTTTTATCTTTAAATTTATTACATATAGAGGGTAAGGTATGTACATCCTGTGGAGAGATACATGTAATGCATTGTTAACTATGGATAAGTTTGGTGGAAGCACCGAACAACAAGATACCATCTAGATATGATAATAAAATTAAAGAGAATGATATACCTAGGTTTTAGTTTTCCTTTCTTCTAAAATCTCATTACCTTATTCCAAGTATAAATTCTATGAAATACCTTAACACCAACTTCAAATTACAAATCATGCCATTGATTTTTAGCATAACTATTCTTCTGACTCTAAGTTTCCATGATGTGATTATAAATGGATCTAACCTTCTGTATATTTTATTCAACTATCATAAGACTCAATAGATTTATTTATCCAATTTTATTTTAGAAAATTGGAGATATAAACATATATCAATAGTTGGCTTCATAAGGATTCATCGAAATGCTTGAGAGAAATCTATTATTCTATGTAACCTAAACTAGAGGAAGGTGTTAATCCCAACCACCTTTAAAATATATAAAACAAGACCCAAAAATGTCCTATGGGGTTTTAATTGTAATATAGGATTGTCCATCTATATGAGGATGATACATAGTGGTAAAACTCAACTCTATATCAATATCTTTATAAACACTTTTCCATATCATTGAGGTAAACCTCAGATCTCAATCAGACACAATTGAATGTGATACTCTGTGCAACCTTTACACTTCATTAATTTTTATCATGGAAAGATGATATATAGATAAACCTTATCTGATAATGATTAAGTGTAATTACTTTCTAATAATATTTACTAAATCCCATATAGAATCAAATCCTTTAGATGTATTGGGGAGTTTGATGAAAAAATCCAAGGTAATATTTTCCCATTTCCGTTATTTTATGGGTAATGGATGTAACATACCCTTAGAATTTTATTAGTAATCCTTAACATATTGACCTTCCGATCACCAGGATAAAAACAATCTGGTATTTATCTTCATTTCAACCCACCAGAATAACTCTTTGAAATATCTATACATCTTCGTAATTCTTAGATGAATAGTGAATGAAGAACTATGATCATAATCTAAAAACTCTAACTTCAAGTAAGGTATATATGGAACAAAAAAAATATTTTCTGAGTCTTATCATTCTATCATGATCATATTTAAGCTTAGTAACATTTATAACCATCTTTTTCAACTCTATATATTCTTTTTACACCTTTTTAATATTCACATGGAAAGATAGTTAAACAGTCAATTCAGTAAGATAAGATTTCCGATTATCAGTTCTAATGTCTGGCATCATTCCCCCTCTTTGAGATATATATAGGTTAGTGAACCTTTATTTCATCATCTTATTTCTGGGAGGAGAGGGAACTGGGTATGTTAGTCCCCTCCATCCATGTGTTATAAACTGAATTTTGATTTTTCATGTATCTCGGGGACTATGTGTGGTGGAGATGTGGTTCAAGACTACAATGGGAGTGTTCTTCTAGATTTTTCTTCTTATTATGGGAGGGGGAATTCCATTCTGGAAAAAGACAATTCTATGATAATGGGGCCTAGGTTGTGTTCATAGAAAAATATTGTCCTTAATCAGGTTGAAACTAATTCTATGATTATCCATAATTCCATATGCATCATTACTCCCACATCATGGTTGGCAGCCAATATCATCATGCAATTTAGACCTAGACTCACAAATTTTGACACTAATATTGTTCATACGTGGTGTGAGGGTAATAAAGTGGCTTCCCATCTTACTTCCATAGCGGTTGTAGATCCAAGATCCAACAACACTTGTTTTTCTACAATTCTTCAAATAAATCAGGAGGGCGTCAATATGATCAAGGGAGATCAACATGGTATCCATTAAATTATACCTACTTAGGATTGAATTCATTGTCCTTTCCCATGGCCTTGTTTTTTAGGGGCATTGTTTCTATTGTTAATAAAAAAATGTAATGTGTGTGAGAAAGATAAGATTTCTCTGTATCCTTCATGACTTCCTTATCTATCCTTTTCTAATCCAGAATTATTGGATCATTTATGATCCTCATCATGGATAATCTAACATGATCCTTTTGACTCTACTCATTGGCCACTTTGTACACTTTTACATGGTGGTAATGTTTTGATCAGTCGTAATCTTTAATCAGCTCTGACAATCCTATCTAGTGCGTATATAACTTCTATGTGAATGTATACCTTGAATATTTGTGATTAGATTATATATAAAACTTTTCCCTATAACGATAATTTCTCCAAATTATTAATACAAAATATTACCACATCTCACTCCAAAATCATGATTTAGGTAATTTTTCTCATGAGCATTCAATTTCCATGAGGAATAATCAATAACCCTCAAATTTTTCATAATAAAAGATCCCAATACCTTCTTGGATTCATCAATATATATTAAAAATCCTTCTCCACTACATCGTAATTTATGAACATGTGTTCTGACTAATCATCTCATTAGTTAATATAAATTTTCCTCACAATCGTCTTTCTGAAGGAACTTGGTACCTTTCAAGGTAACATGGTGAGTGGATTTTATATTCATGAGAAATTATCCATAATCCTTCAATAGTATCTATCCAAATGAAAAAAATCATGGATCTCAGTCACTTTGTTTATTCTAATTCAACATTCAAAATCCTTCATCATTGATGGATCTATAGATATCCCATATCTTGATATTATATAACCCAAAAATGAAACCTTTTGTAGCCAAAATTCACACTTTTGTAAATATTTCATTTAGTTTATCCTACCTTAGGGTATTTTTTACAATTCTAAGGTTATCTATATTCTCTTAATTTCTCATTGAATATATAAGAATATCATATATAATTACTACCACAAAGTGATCAAAGAAATCTCTAAATACATTATTCCTTAAATCTGTGAAGACATAATGGGAATTAGTAAGACTGAATGGAATCACTATATATTCAAAGTGTACATACCTTGTACGGAATGTTTTCTTGGGTATATCACTCTTAAAATCCCTCTATTTATGACATCTCGAATTAATTTCAAACTAGTAAAATTATTGAGATTTTAATAGTCGATCACATAGGTTATAAATACGAGGTAGAGGAAACTAATTTTTGTCATGATCTTGTTCAACTCCCAATAATCATTGTAGATTCATATTGATCTATATTTATTTTGAAAAAAAATAATAAGTTCACCCTATGGTGACAAACTTCACTAAACAAATCACTTCTCTTGGTTCTCTAGGGGTTGCTTCTTCAATTCATGAAACTCGATTTGGTATATTCTATAAAGATTCATTGAAATAGGAGTGGCATCAGGTATGTGTTCTATTGAGAAATCAACTTTTCATTTTGGTGTAATTCTAGGAAACACTTCAGGAAAGACATCAAAAAACTCCTACATAATAGTAATATCATATATTTTTATTTTTTTCTAACAATATAAGATAAACAACCCTCTTGAATATCAATAAAAATCCATATAATGTATTCGATATTCGTCTGATGATCATACTTATCATTCCACTAGTAGATGTTATTGGTTATTTTGGGATATGAAATGTAAATTCCATTCCATAGAAATAATTTTTAATTTATGTTTTAAAATCCCACCCATTCAAATATAACATCAAACTCTACTCGAGAAATAATGGGAATATTTTCATGAAGTGTGTATACTTGATATGAGATCATTATACCATTATGGTTATCACTACTAATTCTACATCTAATTTTTTAGGTGGAATATTGATACTATTATAAAATTCCTCATATAAGAATGATTGGTTTAATCCAGAGTCAAATAAGACATTACCAATTCTATATTGGATAATAAGTGTACATTTCACCACATCATTATCACACCCCTCATTAGAAATACTGATCATGTGAGATTTACCTTTTTCCATTATCTTAATATGTTGTTGATGTCAATTATCATTCTTTACCTTCGTATTTAGTCACTAGTTAGCATAATTCTATTACTCCTTTCAATTGAAACACTAGAGTGTTGGAGGTTAATTTGGGGATATTTGTCTCTATTTTCATCATTGGATAACTTGTTCCCATCACTTCAGCATTCATTTTCCCAATGACCTTCCTTTCCACACTTAAAAATTTTACCAGTCCCCGTAAGATGATTTCATCCATGTTTCCTTCCACACTTCAAGCATAAAGGAAATATCATAATCTTCTCTAATGTTTTTTAGATTTTCCTTTAAACTTAATCTTACTTTTCAAGTCAAAACTGTGAAAATTATAGGTAACTTCGATCATAATTTCCAACTTGAGAGAACATAGAATTATTTCTTCATAGCTACTATACTCCCTTATGTATAAAACAATTTAGAGACTTCATTTTAATCAAACGAAGCATCTTTCACCCTTATTTTCATGTTAGTTTATAATGCCAGAAGAGTACCTCACAAGTCTTGTAAAATTTACTTGATAAGTACCAATTGATTCATTATTATTATTCTACTTTAGATCAAGGAATTCCTTCTCTATTTTGGGATCAATAATACCAAGGAAGTAATTACTATGAAATGTTCTCTTAAAATCATACCACACCATGAATTTAATTTCATCATGTTCCCTTATATTCTTGATGAGAGTCCAACATTAATCAACTTTTCTTTCCATATGATTGACAACAAAATTCAATTTTTCATGTTCTCAATACGATAGAATAGTAAATATATTATTAGTGGTACTAATCCATTACTCAGAAACCATTAAATCATAAAATCCTCTGTAGGAATGTGGAATTTTCATCATGAAGGGATCAATAGAACATCGTTCCCTCCTTTTCTAATTTGGAATTTCATCATGATTCTCCTTGAGAAATTTGTGTGAGCATAGCAATGTGATTTTTTAATTCCATCTCCTAAAATGTATCCCTTTCCAATAGTAAAATCATTTCATTATTTTTCACACTCACCATTAACATGATACCTTCGGGTTTCATCCATTGACTAAAACCAAATAAAACATAGCATAAGAAACAATTATCAAAGTGGAAAACCACATAATCATTAAACTTTACTTATATAATGTTTAAACAGTGTAACCATATTTTTAATATATGACACCTTAGGTTTATCATAGCTCATTCATAATAATATTATATTTACATCCAACATGATGTTATATAAAATTTTTGTAAATTTTCAAGGAATGTCCTTGGGGTTTGTCAGACCTAGTGTTTAGCAAGAACCATTGTCATCCACTAGGTGATGATCAAGTCCATATCAGTGCATCATTTTCGAATTTGTTACCCATATGTACCAATATACTCGAGCCACATCCAAGTGTAGTATCTAGATATGGATTTAATTACTTAGAAACCACATTCTCTATCCTTTACCAAATTTATAATACATTTTTCTATATATTGACTTATCCTTACAAAAATCCTTAGGGATCTCCCTAAAGTTTTCTCATCCTAGTTTCCATAGGATAACTATACTAAGCGTTGATACCAACTATAGAGACCCAAACCTCACATACATAAATATTTCATATAAATATACGATTATTCATTACATAAGTGAGCTATGTCATCAACTTCAATGTTCTTCATAACTATCTCCCTTCTTATTCAAATCATACATAATGACATTCATTATTTTATAGGGATAGTAAACATAATAAAGGGTTACCTCATATACTCAGTAAGGGTAAAAAAATGAGATATCAATATATCATGAGCATAATGGTATGTAATCCTAATAATAACATTTTTAAACCAGACCCAACATATCATAGATCATAAAACTATGTCATATATTAAATCATTGGATTTCATAAGAAATTAATAATAATGGAATCAAAGAACATGATCAATAACAACATAAAATTAGCATAATTCCTATATTTTTGGCATACACATATGCATAAAAATTCATTTCCTTAGTTGTTGAATGATCATTTCCAATATATTTATAGTGAAATTGGTTCACTCCCAAAACCATTATCTTAGTAATGGTTCACTCTGAATAAAATTATAGTGGAAATAATCCGTAACAAAATTGTGTTCACTCCCCAATATAATCTTGTTTATCTCATGATATATCAATATTTACCGAACACATTGGAGTGATATATATTCCCCACCCATCACATACATAACATCATACATATGTGTGCCACGATATCATAAAACATTTTTCAGATTAGAACCCCTAAAAAGAAACGGTTTTTAGAAATATTTCACCATAGAATAACTTATGGAAAAGAATAAGGTTTCATAATTATTTCATCATTTCATCATAGAAAAACCCATGGAAGAAAATAAGTAGGTTTAATATTATTTCTATCATGGTATAACATGTACAATATAAATGTGTTTCATAAACCTCATATCATCATAATCCTAAACCAATCAAAAAATTAGTTAGAATGGTATCCTTGGATCATATTTCAAGTAAATCATAAATTATAATAAATGAATTCATATTTGATGGAAAATGATTTTGTAGAATAAATAAATAGTAAATTGTCTTTAAAAAAATATTTTTTCCACTTTGAAAATACTTTTGAAAACATAAAATTGTTTGAAAATTATTTTAGATAAAAATAAAATTGAAATAATATAAATAAATATTTAAAGTCATTTAAAATGTTTCTTGATTAAACTAACTATTTCACTTTATGATAATATTTTCAAAATTTAAAACATTTTCAGAATCCTTTTCATTGAGAAAAACCTTGGAAACTTATAAAGGAATCTTTAAAAATCATTTAAAATTTTTCTTGTGAAAAATATCCTTTTCAATTTGAAAAAAAATTAAAACATAAATCATTTCCAATTAATTTATCTTCAAAATAACTATGAAAACATATAACATATTCTTCAAAAAAAAATTCATGATAGCAAGAAATTTTGTTCAATCTATACACATTAAATAAAATATTCCCTTCATGTTTTTGGAAAAATATAGATGGACCATCTTTCAAAAATTACATGAATATTCCATTGAACAAAATTTGTGAAAAGTAAAAAAATGGGTATAAATATATTTTGATGAATCTTTTCGGTAATTTCAACATATTTTAAAAAAAATTATAAAAAATTTTTATTGAATAAAATGGATTTTTGACTTAATAGAAAAATTAAAGATTACCTTTTTCAAAAAAATAGTTCTAAACCCTTGAGTACATAAAGAGATGAAAATGAAGGGAAAACATTTATTCTTAATAAATAACTAAATGGGAAGAAAATACATGATAATATTGAGATATTTATTACAATATATCATTATTGGAAGAATAATCATGAATAATTCTGATAAATGATGAGATTGTATAATAAAAATTGTACCACATTGGTAACATTGAATCGTAAGACCCATGAAGGAATAAAATTAATTTAAACAAAAAATATAATGATAAGAAATAAATTGATGATATTTCCTATAAATGGATCTATATATAGACATCATAAATTTGGATATGTTCAAAAAATAACATATGTCTTAAAGAAGGAAAAATGAGACAAAAATCCCATTCATTAAGTCTCAACTTCCATCATACAAATTCAGACATCCTATATAATAAATTTAATTTTACTATAAATATATTATAGAAACATATTTATATATATATATATCATACCATATATTATTTACTAATGACCTTTTATTACCTGTTTATTAAAAAATCCATCTTAAAGAACATTTTGAGCAATGACTCCTTTGTTTTTCGTGTAAGTTTTAATCTTTTATTTTTGATCCTATTACTATAATCCCGGTTCCATATTCTTATGAATGTTAAAAATGATAAATATTATCATATATATTCATTATATATATATATATATATATTAATCCATAAATGTAAGTGGTATGAAATGAAATACATTGTTCATGGAGATGGTAGCTTGTACATACGCATGAACGTAGTTTCCATTTTTCTAAAGGATTAAAATAAGGAAAGTTAAATAAAAATTATCATTATGAAATTACTTATATGTAATATATATCCTATATATTCATTAAAAAATATTTTTTACCTTTTGTATAAAGCGTGAATGAATCACATCGATTCGTGGGGCGATAATTCATTGTACCCCCGAGCAACATTATTGTATTCTCACATAATGGAATGTAAAGAGGTATATATGATATAATAATTAAAAAATTATAATTATTTATTAAATATAACATATAAACATTTAGTCCATAATTTTATCCATCCATGGGAGGTGGCGATGGAAAATGAATAACTTTAGTTAGTGAGTCAGTAGTCTGTTGTATATGCATATAATGATTTTGTATCCCATTTGATAGAAGAGGAGATGGATATTGGTATTTCATTGACATTAAAAAATACATGTTTATTGAATATACTAAGTTTTTTATATCATCATATTTTAATAATAATTCATGGGGGTGGAGAATAAAAACCAAAATGTTTGGTTTGGGACATTACCTAATCTTTGGAAAACATCTTTTGGTTTACATAAAAATCCATCATATGATGGATTTATAATAAAACTAAGGATTTTAGTATTATAGGTGTTAATTAAATAAATTATTTGGTAAGGTATTTTATGAATCAAATATTTTTTAATTGTTTAAGAGGAGAGGAGAGGGGTGGCCTTTATAAGTGAGGAGAGTGGTAAACTTGTAATTTTGGAAAAAAATGGAGTACCCACGTTTTTCACATGCCTCAAGTAACCAAAATGGACCATTATTGATAATTATACATGATAATTTCAAAAAATTGTCACAAAATTAGTTTTTAAAAGTATTCAGCTCATTTTTAACCCATATCTTTTTAGTTTAACCCCTTAGTAAAACCATTTTTACATAAACGTGTTAAATATTTTCATTGTTTTTACAATTAATGATGGTAAAAAATTAAGATTATATTATTATATTTTATAAATTATGCATATCAAAAATATGGAATCCATTTTTCTAAACTTCATTCATATAATTAGAAATTTTTAATTTATAATTATTCCCACAGATACGATGGAAAGCAGTTTTCCAAAGAGAAAATGTTCAAAAGTATTGAAATTTTTTATATGAAAAGTCAATATGAAAATGATTTAAATAACCTAAATTGGATTAATTTAAATATAACAAAACCAATTTTTGACCATGAAATAACCATATATAATCTTTAAATGAAAATGTAGTTTTCAAAAAATACCATTATTTTTCACTTTTCATTGAAAAATTAATCTCTTTAAAAAAAACCCAAAAACTCACCGTAAGATAATTTTGAAATTATTATTTCAAAAATAATGTTTATTTGAAAAATTTATTTCATATAAGTATCAAAAAATTTACTTAATTAGTTTCACTAAAATTAATAAAAACATTTTTCATAAAATAATATTTTGTAAATATATAATGACTTTATAAAAAATTATGTATTTTTTAAAAATATTTTTTCATTAAATAAAAGAATTACACTTAATATTTAAAGTTCTATTATTACTATTCATGTTACTAAGTTAAATTTCTATGTAATACTTATCATGTTTAAATAATAACATTAATAGTTTGTTGTTGTTCATTAAAACTCAGTGTTGCATGTTACAAAAGCTGTAGAAGAAATTAAAATTATTCAAATAGTTTATTTCATAATATCTCAGGGTGTTAAAAAATTGAGATTTGGATACATTGGATGAGTGTGAGTGTGGAAAATTAAGGTGTTCACAACTAAAATAATTACCCCTAGAATAATGGTTGATCTTTTATCTTCTCAATGGATCAACAAGTAGTTGACACTCATAATCAATGTTTTAATTATGAAATGAAAAAAATAATTCCTAAGTATATTAGATTTATTTAACAATTTTTATAAGGATATTAAGAATACTAGATCATCAGTCCTTATTGTGAAAAAATTGATTAAGGGTAATTTTAAGGGGTATAAGGCTATTTCTAAGCTAAAGACACCAATTCACCACCAATATAATAATCCAATTATATATACGAAGGAAAACTAGTATGAGATTTTTTAACTTTTTTATAGAATGAAAGGCCACTAGAAGAATAATTTCACATCTATGAAGAATGATAAAGGAAATTTTTCTTCCTTGGGTACATTTTTTATTGAATGTGATCAATATTTATCTAAAATTTACTTATTTGGAATAACATATTGCTCACACATTTTTATTTACATACAGAAACCAAATAGTTTCCAAAAGATTTAAAAAATGCGAAGTGTATCTCTGGGATGAAAATGTTGCAAGCCTAATAGACTTAATAGTGTGATATTACCATCTAAAGTTATCAAGTTGTTTAGTTATTGTATTAAAAAACTATAATTATATACCATCAGTTACCAAAAACATATTCATTGTGACCGGTTTAGACACTATTATGTTTTATTTCACATTTATAAATTAATTATGTCTTTTCTATAAGGATAATATATGTTATATTATATATAATCCTAACAATGGATTGCATATTCATGAAAATAAAAACCCCATATTAGAAATTAATTAACAAACTTGTGAGGATGAATCATATTATATCTATCTATACCACTTCATTCTTGGACATGTAAATGAGAATAATTTACATAAGTTAAATCAAGAAGGGTTTCTATACACTACTGAGTTAAAGACATTAGATGTATGAAATACTTTTTACAAGGTAAAATGACCAAATCACCCTTCACTAGAAAAAGAGTAAGTTCCATGAAATTACTATAATTTATTCCTACTAACATATATGGTCTCTTTATAGTAGATTAAAGGGGTTATAATTCGCAGTTAATTACATTTATCGATGACTATAATTGGTATGGATATATCTACTTATTGATATATTAGTCATATTCATTTAATATTTTTAAGTAATACAATAATAAATTAAGGGACCATCTTGGTAAGAAGATAATGACACTCCACATAGACTGTGGAAGAAAATTTCTAAACCAAGCTTTCCATGATCACTTAAAGGAGTGTGGGTAGTCTCCCAACTCACTCTTCTTTACAAACCTTAGTGGAATAGTGTAAGGGAAATTAGTAATAGGTCCTTGTTTGATATGGGAAGACAGATAATTATTTACAAAACACTAACATTATCTATTTAGAGATATTCACTATAGATAATGGATTATACACTGAACCAGGTACCAAATAAGGTATCATTTGGGCTTTTATATCAGTAATTTTATAGAATGAAACCAACTCAATTCTATATACTTTATGGGGATGTGAGGCATTTGTTTAAGAGAATTTTTAATTACTTACTAGCATCATAAAGAGTAATGTTCATCTTTATTCGATATCCTAAAAAATGATATTACTTATGTAACCCTTTAGATAAAAAGTTATTATGGAAAGACATGCCAATGTTCTATAAATGGATAATGTTTATATTGGAAATAGTGGGATCAAGATTGAATTTCCTGATGTTGATTCTTCATATTCAGAATATTTTATATAAGAATAATCTCTATAATGTATGGTAGGAGAAGAATATGTTGATAAGATATAAGTACGATATATGTCTATAAGAAAGGATATAGAACCAGGGTCATATAGTTTTTATATCACTGTGTCAGGTGACACATTACTCTTAATGAAGGATGAACCTATAACCTCCAAGGAGAATGTATATGGAAAGGATACAACTAAATGGATAGAAGACATGGATTTTGAGATGGTTACCATGTACCAAAATCAAGTGTAGATTTTGGTTGACCCCGAACTGATGTAAAACATAATTGATATAAATATGTCTTTAAGAAAAAATTATACATTGATGGTAAAGTAAGTACCTGTAAATTATAACTAGTAATGAATGAATTTCTGAAATGTCATGGAATTGACTAAGATGAAACATTATCACCATTCATGATACAGAAATGAATCAGAATATTACTTGAAATAATATACCTCCATGATATTGAGATTTTTAAATTTGATGTTAATACTCATTTAATAAATGGGAAGTTAGTATAATATGACTATATGACTCAACCTTAATTGATAATTATGTAAAATAGTGTCAATAAATTCAATTTGAAAAAATAAATTTATATATTGAAGAATGAATCGCAATCACGGAATGTTCATTTTTGATTAGTCCATAATAGAATTTGGTTTCATCGAGAATGAAAAAGAGCCATGTGTATATAATAATATTGGTAAAAATTACATTATTCTACAAGTATTATACATTGATGATATATTAATATAGGGGAATGAATTACAATTATTACAATCACTTAATATGTGGTTAAATAAATTCTTCTAATGAATGACTTTTGTGAATTAGCTTATATTCTAGTAATCATGATCTATAGATATAAATCTCATAGGATTCTTGGGATAATTCAACGTATATATATTGGCAAGGTAATCGAAAGGTAAAATATCTATCTTGGAATATGTGTCCATAAAAATAAGGAGATATTGAAAAAATTAGTATAATTCCTTATGCTTATGCAGTATGATCTATCATGTATGAAATGATATATACTATGTTTGATGTTGTATTTTATTTAACTATAGTGGGAAAATATCAAGGTAATCTTAGAGAACTATATTGGGAATGTGTGAAAACTATACATTAGTACTTGAGATATATAAAGGATATATTCCTAGTGTATATAGAAGACATAGTTCTAGTTGTGAGGTGATGTATTGATTTTTTCTTCTATATATATCATGATGATATGAAATCATAGTCAGGATATACCTTTTTCCAAAATAGTGGTTCAATAAGACAGAAAATCATGAACTTACCAATGGTCACCTATTCTATAGCTGAATCTTAGAAAACAAAAGCTTCAAATGTAGCTAAGAATTTTGTCCAAATACACAAAATTCTCTGAGATATTATAATTATACCTATAAACATTGACCTTCTTACAACATACTATACTAATACTACAACAATATTACATTGGAAGAGATCAGGTCACGCCAAATGAAAAAACTTATAAATTAGAAGTTTCATATCTTAAGGGATTTTAATCATATAGGTGATGTCATGGTTAGTAGAGTTTCCATAGAGTATAATGTTGAACTGCCCCCAACTAAATCCATTTCTCATCAAAAATATGAATTTCATGTGAGGTTTATCAGGTTTAGGGTTGGTACCAGTCAGCTTTAGTGTAAGTGGGGGTGTGGCGAGTGGGATCCCTGCACCCCACTCCTATATATACTTTGATTACCATATCATGTATATAGACTGATAAATACATTTTTCTTCTCATACTATAATAGTAAAATTACCTTTTCATGTTCTATATAATTTTTTATGACCATAGATAATGTTTTATATCAAAAATTTATATATATTCCAAGATATAATGAGAACCTTGAGATATCATTACAATAATCAAAAATATATTTCCAATAATCTATATACATCATACTAACATAAAATAGGTGATGTATGGAAATCAAGATCTAGGGGATTATAATAATTGAGAATTCATCTCATGAAGTTTTCACTTTGTGATATCCAGTGTTTAAGATCATGAGGACTAAACATCTAATAAGAACACCACATATTATAGGTTTCATTGATTTTTACAATATTATAGAATGCGTACTTATCTCTATATTTGAGATCATTATCATTGTGTACCATTTGATTGTGTAAATTGATAATGGGATAAATAAATAAGGTAAAGATGATAAAAAAAATTATGTTCCAAACATTATAAGATATCACAAGACAAATAGATTAAATTCCACAATGTGTGTTCATTGAATAGGTTGTTATTTCTATGACAATGACTTATCTCCTTCATAAACTTGATGTATTTCTAGGATTTGGTATGTTTTTGTGAGTATAATTAATTTTTATTGAGGTAAGGTCCAGGAGGGTCACACATAATGTGTATTCAGATGCTTGGACAATTCTATTGAATCGGTGTTTAATATATAGTGGGCCATAAGTATAGAGTAGGGTATGTCTATTATTAAATAATAATAATATATAAATGAATTCTATTTAATAAATTTTTATAATAATAGAATTTGAATTAATTTACTCAGTTTATTCACTAATATTACGTGAAATTGATATATAATATTTTATGAATGAATATTTTCTTGAAAGTTTATTACATATTTTTTGGAGAGATTAGTTGAGATAATGGATTTCATTTTACCATATAGCACATTATAGATGTTTCAAATATGGTGTAAAATATTTTTAATGTTTATTACATATTCATTACATTATACATGGTGAATATAGTTGAATTTAAGGGGTTTTATTTATAGAATGTACGAAATGAAATTTTCGTAAATAAAATATGCCTATATTAGAAAATTAAAGCCATTTTTTTCCCATAATATTCCTACCATGAATTTATAGTACACCACTAATATCTCTCATGATTCCTGAAGAGATAAGGATAAAATTCGAGACCTTTAATTCAAGATTTATTCTTTGATTAAAATTATGGAGCTCTGATGAACATTGGAACATTGAAATGTACATTGATTATGTATAAAGGATAAAAGATATTGATAAATGAAAAATCTATTAAAATCTAGAGCACATTTTTATGATCTTGGTGGATCCAATGTTGGTTCGTCAAAGCTTTGATCATTGGAGAATATTTGTATATTACTACTTCATCAAATCTAATAAAGTATCAGTTTGATTAATATTGGTTTTCTTAATTACATACATATGAGATCCTCGTGTTATAACTAAGAAAGAACATCACTCCATATGATGTAATAATTTCAATGTTGTGATAAAATTTTTTAAATTTTATTGTATCACACTTCCCCAGAGTAATAGATTCCAATATTAAAATCCAAGGCCCCATTTCATTCAAAACCAATTAGTAAATATAACCATTTCCTTTCTTTAAAAAATCTTTATACATACCATTATTTTCCATGACTCAAATTGGGTAAAACATCATTATTCATAATGATTCATTTAAATTATCCATAACAAAAAATTTCTAAAATGTAGGAATCACAAAACACTTTATAAATTAAAAAAAATTAATCACCCTTATTGTTAAGTGATAAAACTCTTAGAACCATTGTAAAATCCATTAAATCTATCCCATATGAATTTAATTCAAAAAAATAGGGAAATTAAAATAAAAAGTACTCAATTATATTCTAATTAATGTAAATTCACAAAAAAATCCTCATTTCTATTGGATCCCTTAGAAGAAATCTATAACATGTAACCTTCAATGGTAATTTACCAAAAAAACAAAGTCCTCTAAAAGCTCTAGTTTCCTGAAATCTTAGATTACAACCACCTTAAATCCAAATCTTGGCTATAACAACCCCTATGATTCATGGGATAAGTTCACAAAAAAATGAAATGGTGCAAAGGGAAGGAACGAATAATGAACAATGGGAAATTGTGGATTAACCATGAATAATCATCTTGAGATCCATGGTAAATTTTCAAAAAAAAAAGTGGAAGGGACTAAAGGGTCTCCCTTCATGCACCCTAGCCCTATCTGAATGACAGATAATAATATAGGAAAATAGGGGATAAATTAATTTAGGTAAATGTGTTAACTTCACTTTTTATGTGATTCTAGGTTAGACACATGGTTTGGTCCCATGGTTTTGTAAACCATGTGCCAACTGTGTAGTTAAAATAGGTAAAATACCAGATACTCACATGGTATGGCCTCATGGTTACAAAAATATCTTCCAACCTTACAAAACACCACTACTAAAAACTATACCACTACTGTATATCCACCCATATAGTTTCCCCTAATTCTATGTAAGAATCGGGAAAACACTCCAAGATCAAAAGGACTGACATAGTTAATATTGTAACTCACATGGTTTGGACCCAACTGTGTGCTACCCATGCACAAAAAAATCACTAATAGAATGTAAAAGAGATGTCCACTCATTTTGGATTCTATATGGGTCCTCCTAAACCATGTGAACTGACTATAAAATAGAGAAAGTTTCCATTAAAAATGACGTTTCAATCTTGAAACTCCTAAAAATTTAAATTACCAAAAAATAATATAAAATATAAAACAGTAATGACATGGGGGTGTCACAATTCTCCCCAACATACCACTTTATAACTCTATAACGTCTTTGATAAAGGTTGAAATGAAGAAAAATGGAAACCCTCGACACCTTCATAAGAAGTGAGATTGTAGAGAAAACATAACCAGGTCTATAAATAATGAAATAGTGGTAAAAGCATGATTAATTAAATCCATTGATTGAATTCTCAAATATAAAAAATTATCTCCTAGCTCATATCAACTCAAAACAACTATACATGGAGCTCTAATAGGATGGGGACCTATTATAGTTCTTCCCACAATTTATAATTTATCTAAATTAGTAACAAATGTGCCAACACTCCCAATATTTAAGAATCATTAAATAAATAAACTACCATAATGAACCTAAAAAAATAATACTTTATAATATATAACAACTATTTGATAATTGATCTCAAAACTACAAAGAATGTATAATCAAAATGACACCCACGTGATCAAAAGGAACCACTGCCCAAGTCAATCACATCCCATATCCCTAATTGGGAAAAGATACCTCTATCAAAATATTATATACTGAGAAATAATAGAGGATCTAATGTTGGGTCACAAAAATACCAAATATGATAATAAAATAACTCATAACAAGTATTTAATATTATTGATAACCAAATAATTTTTAAACCTTCATCAGTCATTGCATAATCTCAATCAGTTCCACCTCCAACATAGGAACACAAAACCCACACCCAAGGCCTTCTTATTCCCTAAACATCAGACATAATCCATCATAAAAATCTAATACATAATCCTAAAATTAAAAGATCAAACTTAAAGGTATAAACACAAATATTATATCCAAAATATAAAAAATGAGAAACTATAAAAAATTAAGGATTATATATAGTATAAATCACCTCAAGACCCTCGATCCACCCTAAACATAATTTTCATAAATCACAAAATTAAAAAAATCACCCAAAACTACTCTAAGTAATTTCATTGAAAGGGATTAAAAAACAAACCACCCCAATATTTAAAAATGACATTAATAGCTATGGATATAAAGGAAGAAACTCAAGGATTCCAAGAAAAAATAATATTTAAACTCCACAACTATATTCATAGATTGGAAAGAGTCAACATCCAAAATAAATAAACTGAAAAAAATAATAGGATTCACCTCATAGAACACCCTCAAATACATACTTTCTTCTTTCCGTAAATACCTTTATAAGAGGCACTACTAAATGACTTAAAACATGAATCTAACCCATTCTCATTTCACAAACCATATAAAATATTCCCAACACACTAAGGGATAATCCTAGATTCCCACATCACAAAATAAAGGCATACAATTAAAAAATATTTATAACGTATCTTTTCTTTAAATACCACCCCATTTTTTAAGGATATTTAATTTCATTTTTGAATGGCATGTACGATTAGAAAACACCCCAAATTCCTTTGTAAACATTTCATTAAAATCATAAACTCCTAAAAAATTCCTTTCTTTAAAATATCCATGTTGAAAAATGATTCTAAAAACTCATTTCACTAATGTACGTGCATTCTTCAAAACATTAAAATTTATTCAAAAAACCTAATTGATATTTTTTAAGGTCCCTATTTATATTAAAAATAATTCATGAGTTCTATTAAACTCATCATGATTTCATGTATATAACATATATTTCAAAATATTTCAATGAAAACCCACTTTCATTTAAAATAATTCTAATAAATTATATTGTATTTTCAATATCATTTCCTAAATATCATAATGAAATTTTCCTCTTTCGAAATATTCTATTATAATCGAAAAATTATTTAAAATAAACCATACCACCCAATTTTATAAACCTAAAATAACTAATGAAATCATTTTTTTCAATTAAAAAAAAGCCTTCTAAATTCAAAATTAAAAGAAGGTAATACATTTTTATAAAAACTCTAAACACCAAAATTCTATTCATTTTATCAAAAATCATGGTTCATTAAAACAATACCCATAAAAGTAAATTTTCATAAATAAAATTGTTTCCCCATAACATGAAATAAATATTTAAAATAAAATGACTAAATAATAAGGCATTATACATCAACAAGAAAATCATTCAGTAATAACAATTCAACCCAAAACACCCTTAATTAACCATTCACCAATGGTAACCACCACGAAAGTTAACTTGGAATATAAAGGTGATAAAACAAAAAAATATGTGGGGAACAAAAAAATATGAATAGTTTTATTACATAGGTTGCATAATTAGAAACCAACCATCATACAAACCCTATAATTGTTTAAAAATCAATCTACACCGGCTCCATGTAATTTTTTAATCCATGAGTGTTAACAGGTCATTAATAGTTCTTCCTCCATTTTCACCCCAAAATCATAAAGAGACCCCCAAAATAATTTATATTCTCTATAAAGATCAAATTACTAGAAAATCATATAAAACCATCAATAATAATCATAATAAACTCAAAATTGAGATTCAAATTTTGTGTGCCCGTGGTAACTTGAGTTTCATCATGAATAGTGGGTATCAAGAACTTACTCATTATCTACCTCTTATGTTTTGATAATGATCCCAATCACACTTTTAACAAGACATACAAAAATAATTAGAGAGAGTTTCAAGAACACTTGGATTATTTTAGTACCTATGATCTGATTTCATTTGTAACAAACCTTATCAAGATGAAAAAACATGTCACCCGACCTGACTCACCATTATGAACAAGGAGGATTCCCGACCCCCACAGGTTGGTAACTAGTGTCTTGGTATCAATAAAGAACAAATGAAAATGTTTATTCTACTGAATAAAAATATCCACATCATGGAACCCACCCCAACATATTACATTACCAATCAATTTATCAGAAAACTATGCTTAAAAGAAACAAATTCAAAAATAAATGAGACATACAAAAAGATTGATACGCTGGATTAAAAAGATGAAAAACTGAACATCACTATAATATAAAAAATCATTCATAAAAAGTAAATATAGAATAGAAGTAGAAAACAATGAATAAATATAGCTAAATGGAATGATACATAAATATATGAAAGGAATACCAAAACCGCTATTCACCATCTCCTCATGAACCATGATCACTCCGCACATCACAACTCTATCCCACCATGGTAAACAAAAATATAAACTATGAAAGAGACCAAATCCTATAAAATTTAATGAAAACCTGAGAGTTGAATAAACCCAATTTTGTATAAAAGGTGTGATATAGTCATGTTTAATAGGGTTTAACCAAATATATTGTGAAAATATCTTTCAAAATCAATTTTATGGATTCTATTTTTAATCATGAGTAGTAAATATGTTTTTATCTTGTGATTAAAGGAATAACAATAACATATCATAAAAAAATTATAAATAATATCTCTTATTATAATAATAATGGGGGGGAAATACTTCTTATTAAAACAGTTTTAAAGCCAAAAGATGGATCTCCTGTATTAAATTCATGAAAACATTCTAAAATACATTTCTTATTTTAGGAAAACATTTATGAAACTTATTTTTTGTAAAATATTCATCACCTTCCTTTGAAATACCACTTTTCAAACCATTTAATAAATTTATTTAAAATTAAACAACAACTATAAAAAGAATATAAATATAATAACACATGGTAACCATGATGTAAATTTGTCATAAAAAATAAACAAATTAAGTGATGGTGTCACATAAGAAAATAAAAAGATAGGGGATAAAAATAATACATGAAATGAATACCCTAAACAATGCTTGATGGAATAAAGAATCCTAGAAAATATACTACATTCTTAAATATATGATACCTGAAATAGATTCAATAGTTCACTTTTCCTATGGTCCCCCTAAAAAATTAAATCATCATATTAGGATCCTTTCGAGGTCATTATGTACTATATATACACCCATTAGGAGGGCACAACTCTCCTAGGGAACTAGCTAGTGATCTCACTCCACATCACACAAAACAACTTCCCATAAGACCAAAAGGGTGTTACCAATATCCATGGGTTAGAACTAGTGTATGGGAATCAAGAATGTACACATGAAAAAAATTTCATCCTATAAATCCAAATAAAAACATCCTGGATCCCAACCAAAAAATCAGCAAGACCTGTCAATATAATGGACACCAATCTATAAAATAACGAGCTTCAACAAAAAAATTGATACATCCAAATATAGTGATATTTAGTCATAATAATATGAAGATATGAACATTATAACAATATAAAAACAACATTCTCAATAAGTATAGATATAAAAAAAACATAAAACAAGGAAAACATATAACCAAATGTTCCACTGCATAACCATCCCAAATGATGAGTATAACTGAAATGAACATCAACCATCTTCTCATAACTCAGGGTCACTCACCCCATCAAAACATTATCCCACTATTGAAGAGAGAAATATAAATCATAAACGTTACCACATCCTAGGAATGTGAAAGAAAACATGATAGATGCATATACTCGATAGTGTTTGTATGGTGTGGGAAAAACACAACTAGTTGGATTTCACCAAAGTGTTTGTGAAATTTACTTTTAAAATCCATCTAATTAATGTTATTTTAATTCATAAATAAGAAATATTATTTTCTCATGATGGTAAATTATAAAAATTACATACATTGACCTTTTTCATAAGATATCCCCCTTCATAAAATAAACATGGAAGGAACCAAAACCTTCTTATTAAAACAATTAAAACCACATAAAGAGGATCATTTAATAAATTAATTAATACAAGCTCAAATTCCTTCCCATGTTCAAAAAATAATTTACAATACCCTTTTTTATTAATTATACATAACTTTCCTTTAAAATCCCACTTTACAACCCATCTAAAAAATTGATTTTAAATTAAACAAAATTCAAAACATGGATAGAAATATGGGAACACATGGGAATGAAAAAATTTAATATAACATCAGGAAATAAACAAACCAATAAATAGTTCCAAACAAGGAAAAAATATCATGAAATGAATCCCCTAAACAACCCTTTATTAAATCAAGGTATCATTGGTGGAACACTAGGTTCTAACATGGATGATAATGGACCCAGTTTCCTTAATTCACTCTCTCTTGGATCCTCTTAGGTGAAAACAAAACATATCATTTTAAATGATTTTGGGTTTTTGACTACAAAAAATATAACCCTTAAGAGGGAAAAACATTCCTAGGGAACTAGCTTGTGAGTGCATACTAGGTTAGTGTAACATGAATCCATACCTTCAATTAGGTACTCAAGTTCCCTCAATAAGTTAATGAATATGCGAAAAAAAAACTAAATAACTTGATTATCACCTTAAAATAATTCAAATAATTTAAAAAAACCTCAAAATTCCTCTAAAACCATATCAAGAAACAAACATGTTCACAATGAATCTATATAACAATATAAAGAACATCCCTTTTGGGGAACCAATTCGCATCAAGCAACAATAAAAACATCTGGCACACTTGCGGGTCTTACAAAATCTGCTAAAAATATTCATAAATGTGTAAAATAGTCCACTAAAAACATTCTTGGAATATAAATACATTTGACACAACTTGAAATACCATTTCTAAACAACCCTTATAAAAATTTTAAAACCAAGACATAATTTTTTCCAAACCATTTTGAAAATATAACAATTTAATTTATTTTAAAAAACATTATATAAACCATTAATTTCCCATTTTTATGACACATATGGGGCTAAAAACCATTATTTATAAACATTCATTTGAAAATATACACAAAAACCCTTGAAATACACATGTCATTGAAACATCACTTTAGATAATAGTAACAAAAATTAAATTTTTTATCAAATCATAATCCCCTTAGATCCTCTATAAAATCCATTACATTTATCCCATTATATTTAATTTAAAAAAAGGAATATAAATAAATAAGAACTCAATGATATTATAATTAAAGGAAATGAAATAAATCACATACCTTATTCATAGTGAGATACCCTCTCAATAATCCATAACAATTCACCTTTGATGGTGAATTCCAAACCAATCATGGAGAATTTGTCTATATGTCTTATACATTCAAAATATTAATATAGAACTACATTAAACTCAAATAATATCCATAATATCCCACAAGGTTCATAGGATAAGTTCACATAAAAATGAAATGGGATGGGGATAAGAAAAGAATGAATAATAAGGGGAATCGATGGATTAATCTAGATTAAACCATTTGGGATCAAAGTGAAATTGATAAAACTTGATATAGGAATGAAGGAATAGATCGCTTTTCAAGAGACCTAGATCTATAAAAACTAGAGGGGGGAAATGGGAAAGGGGTAAAATTTAAATATGGGAAAGTGGTAATTTCACTTTTTAAGTGATTATATAAAACTCACATAGTTATGATACATGGTTTGGTAAACCATTCACCAACCATATAGTGGAAATAGGACAAGAACAAAAAGCTCACACAGTTTCATTACACAGTTTATCTAACTGTGTGCCAACCTAGAAGAAACTCATTGCTAAAAATTATAGCACTACTTCCTGGACAGTCAAACCTTTTCCCATATGTGTGCAAGCTATGTTTCAATACTCCAATAACAACACGACTCATGTGTTTTATATTATAAACTATATGGTCTGTACCAAACTATGTGTTACCCATGCATAAAAAAATATTTATGAATAAAATGAACTGGAAATATCTGATCACTCAATATTCCACATGCTTCCTCTTACATTGTGCACATTGACTGTGAAATAGATGAAAATTTTCAGAAATACTAATGTTTCAATCCTAAAACTCCAAAAGAGATAAATTACCCAAAAATAATATAAAAAACTATAAAATATGTGTGTCATATATTTTTTAATGATATATTGATTAATTTATAAAAGAATTAGTTGGACAACCACCAAAGCATTAAGTCTATTTTCTTATTAAACTCATCTGTGATGCAAAACGTATATCTAAGACTCCCATAATAATGGTCCCAATGGAATTATTGTAGTTAGAGAAATAAAATTAGTATTTTTTTGAAAGGTATTCATATACCCTAGTGTTTATTCTTCGGGATCCCTTATACTATTTTTAAAAAATATATAGTCTTATGAGGTTTTTCTTTAATTAATGGTAAATAAATGTCATAATTTTAAAGAATATGTATTCATTATAATACATTGATGACTTATTTGATAAAATTCAAGGCCCTCAACATTGTTTAAAAATTTATCTTCATTATGGTTATCATCAATTAAGTTTGAATAAATATGATATACTAAAGATGGAATCTTTTACGACTTACATACATTATGATTTTATGATCTTTCCCTTTGGATTAACTAATTTCCCTCCATACTGATGGATATTATGAATATTATTTTCAATGGTTATCTTGATAACTTATTTTTGGTATTTATTAATGATATATTAGTATAATATAAAATCTATTAAGATCATAATAAATATTTACAAATCTTTCTTCAAACTCTTGGGGAAAAGAAGATATATGGGAAATTTAGTAAGTTTGAATTTTGTCGCAAATAAGTTTCTTTTCATGGCCAAATTTTCTCTAAGGATGGAATATATTTTGATCATTCAAAGAAAATGGATGTCAATGAATGTCCTAAAATGACTAATATAATTGAGAAGGGTATTTTCCTTATTTTAGCATCTTACTATCATTGATTTTTCTAAAAACTTTAACGATTCTCCAACTAATTAAGAATTTTGACTCATAAAGTGGTCAAATTCACATGGTCAATGTAATTTTATGAAATTTATTGAGAATTAAATGTGATATAGAAAACTTAAATGGAATTTATCTTAACATCTTGGAAGTATGTATTTTTTATATATAGTGATGCATCGAAGAAAAAACTAGGATGTATATGTATACAAAATTATGGAGTGGTAGCTTATGAATCAAGGTAATTAATGATCCATGAATAAAATTATATAACTCATGATATTGAGTTATCATATATAATATTTTCTATGAATATATATAGTAACTATATCTATATTCAAATATGTGATATATATATGGATCATAAAATCTTTTAAGTACATACTTTCAATGAAATATATCAATGTGAGACAAAGTAAATGGTTGGATCTACTGATAGACAATAGCATCTTGATATAATAACATCCTGATAAAGAAAAGAGAGTTATTGATATATTGAGTATGAAAGATAATGGATTTATATCCATGATGATCATATTCGTGGATCCCATGTTAAAGGAATTACTAAATATAGATATGAAACTTATACGTGAAGGGAAAGCGTAGTTCCTTTTCAAAGTGATTTTAAATCCATGTTTACTAGAGAAGATAAAGAAGTCCCAACCTAAAGAAATGAGTTTATAAAAAAAATTAAATTAATAAATTAGGTAATATTGGTAGACCTTACATGTGAATATAATGTATTTATGCTTGGAAATAGCCTATGTGCTATATCCATACCTGAGTTGAAAAGCTAATTAGTAGATGAATATCATAGAAAAAATTTATTTATACATCTTATTAATGCCAAGACGTATAGTTATTTTAGGGAAACATTCAAGTGGGATAGCTTCAAGAGATAAATTTCTTATTATCTTTGAAGGTTTTTGGTTTTCCAACATGTAAAGGATGAGATATAGTGTCACAAGGGTTTCATGAAACCTCATTCCACACTAAGGTGGAAATGGAATTTTATTTCAATGGAATTTCTTATTATAATTCAAAATACTATAAGGAGAAATGATTTCATATGGGACATTGTGGATTTCCATACTAAGTATGCACATTTCCTATCAATAAGATTGGATTTACCTATTGAATTTATTGAGAAATGGTTTATTACTGATGTTTTTAGGCTTCATGGTGTACCAATTTCAATTTTATCTCACTGTGACCCTTGATTAACATTGAAATTTTTGGGAGTATTCAAAAGGCTCCCAAAAATGAAATAAAGTTGATCACTACCTATAATATTCAAATGGATGGGATGTTTCAATGGACTATTAAAACATTATAAGACATGTTACGTAACAATATAACATAGGATGACCTAATCTATCACCAAATGAAATATTCTATGTGGCTAAAAGGGCATTATATATCCTAAATGTATAGAAACTTGATCCTAGGAATCACTTTAAGAACGTTTGGGAATGATCTCTCCCACAAAAATGAGTAAAATTATATTTGATCATTTATAATTTTCAGATATAGAATATCCTTAAATTTTAAATCAATGTAGAATCGAGCATATAAAAAAGAAAAATAAATGAAAATTCCAAATGGGTCATAACAAATAACACTGATCCAACCCATTTGCATAAATATAAAACATCATCAATGAAAAACATAATACATAAAGGAATAACCTGATATAATAATGATAACTAAATTAAGTTATAATATGGTTTTCTAGTCTAATCCAATAGAATCCAAAAATAAAAAACAACAATAAACTTGATCTAAGACTAAAACCACCTCCATGAAACTCCCGATTTCTCACCACCTCCCAACTCAAAATACATCAGCCTAAGAAAAAAAGTAATGTCCAGATGAAATCTAGAACCTAAAATAATAGGTGTGATCTAAACATCCTATTAGGTCACCACCCCCCGAGATTATTCAACTTGTTTCATAAAGAAATTCATAAATACTAGTTTGAAAATATAACTAGAAATGTGTTTTTAAACATGAACTAATGAAAAATTAAAATCAAGCACATAATACATTTTCCAAACATTCAATATATTTTTCATAAAATCAATTCAAAAACTTTAAAAAAATCAACAACCAAATCCATTTCAAAGATAAACACCAATTTTGAAATCAATTTTAGAAACCCACATTAGAGTATTCAAATTCAAAATGTGTTTTCTCAAAATATTTGATAACCATTTAAAAATACGAAAACCAAATATAAATGGTCAAGAATATACAGAAAGGTCATTATAATCCCCAAAATAGGTAATCAAGATAAACAAGATGAATACAACATAGCAACACAAGAAGGGGAGATATATAATTGAGCATAAGATAGTCACCCCTATATGAACAACCAACCAATAAACTAGTTATTCATGGGATCTTCCCTGAGAATATAACATGACACACATCTAACCATATAAATTTAATGATGAAAAAAATATGAACATATGCAAAGTTTAAACCAAAATCTATATAACTATCACAAAAAATCCACATTATAAATGGAACCCCCACTTATCCCTAGTTCCAATATTGATTTTAGGGACACTAATATAATTTTAACCAACTAGTTTCACCTAATAATATACCTATAACATAATATTCAAGTTCCCTTGATCAATATAAAAGTGAGGTGAGTGAACATGAAATCCAATATCAATATGAAATTCATATAAAATAACTCTCCCTCACCTCCATTACCCACATATAGAAAATACCCATGTTATACATTATAAATCCATGGAATAAATAAATTACATTCCCTAAAGTTATAGAAACAAGAATCAAATAGTTCTTTGAACCCCACACTAAGGAAAATAAAGCATCGTTGGAAAATCAAGCTAGCCTTAAAAGCTTTAAACTATCCACTTTATAAAGAGACAATTGGGAATTTTCCATAAAAAATGGCTCAAATTGAAAACCCATTCCATTTTAAAAAACACCCACTTCAATCATCATTTATAATTCTATTGAAACTACATACACCATTTTCAGTTCAAATCCTCCCTTTAAAATAAGGGTCTCCCCTTCAAAATCCATATCATACTCCAAAGGCCTACCATTTTTTCCAAAAATATCTTTAATGATACATTAATTAATTTTCACAAGGGTAATAACAAAACAATCATTTAAATAAAAAATTTAAATTCATCAAAAACACATTTTAAGTTATTTCTTAGTAAACACCTCTTTATAAAACAAATACCTTTATATAACCTAGTATTCATTCTTTAAAAACCAAAATTCGATAAAAAACAACACACTCTATAAAAATTATTTCAAAATCCTCATAATAATTTCAAAAATTCTTTTCACATTAAAACATTCCCTATAAAACATAAAAACATTGAACTCAAAAGGAAAAAAAATTAAAAAGATCAAATTCTATTGAAATAGTCTGGAAACATAACCTAAATATCAACTATATTCATACATTCAAATAATTGTAATTTATAAATCTTAATCATACATTGAATTCAAAAATGTAATTATTACATGGAAACACCTACTAAAAAAAATGAAAACCTAGCTGAAATGTTTCACCTTTGATGAAGACCACCTCGATAAGAAAGTAGACCTCCTTTACATACCAAAAGAAACCAAAATCATAGGTTATAAACTTTAAAAAAGATAATACCTATCTTACATGGTGAATTATGGTTCCACAATAAATTGGAATCCACAAAAATATAGAAGGAAGATGAGTAGAGGAGAAATGAGTAGTGATTTTCTATGGAATCACATCGAAATCACAAAAAACAATACAATAGTCATATAGGGGATGAGTTTTCAGATCCTATATTGATCTATATAGTTTTTGAGTCATAAGGTGGGAAAAAAGTGGTTTAACACATCTTAATATTGATATTTAATTTTTCTTAAAAATCACTCTGAGTGACATTGGAAAGACTGGATGGATTGATCGCACAGTTCCTGGAAATATCTATATATTTTAACAAACCCTGGGACGAATATTTAAAATCTACCTATATTCGTGAAATTACCATCTACATGAGTGATGTACCATTACCTTTAACCATGTCAATAAATATTATAACACACAAAAATATCCAAAAATCTAAATTTCTAAACCAAAAACTTTCTGGACTCAAGGTGACCCATGATAAGAAATAATAACTCAAAGTAAACACTACAATATCATGTGTGTGTCACAATTATTCCCACCATTCTACTTTATTCCCCCATAAAAAACATTATTGAAAAATTGAAGGTGAAAAAAAATTAATGTTCCAAATACGGCTAAACTCAAGTGGATTACTCAACTTGATACACCCTCAAAACTAGATGACCTAGATCCTCAAAATGGTTGAACCAGTCATCCAAAATGACTTACATGCTTCTTCAAACATAACCAAAACCTGAACCTTAAAACAAAATTACAATGAATAAAGGGATACCTATCATATTCAACTCACTATTTATAATTTATCTAACATGTTTGGACCAAAAAAACTATCGAGATACACATCTTCAAAATAACTGAAATACCATGAGAGAAACTCACTTTTGAACCATGAGAACTTTAATACCAAAAAATAGAAGATAAAAAAAAAAAAAAACTCAAATAGATGACAGGATCTCAACCCTCATGCCAAAACATAGACTCATAACTAAGGGATAAAATCTTAATCAACCTTATATGGTGAATCTATAAAATCCCAATCCAAACACCATTCAATACATAATCAAAACTGTTGAAACATCCACCCTAGATATCCAATAATAAACATAAATTTCTTCCTCATTTACAACAATGATTATCTAAAATCTCCACAAAAACAAGAATCACAACCAAAAACTCTTAATAAAGAGATTCACCCAATAATGATGCATAAAAAATAACTCTCAAATAAAATATTAATAAAACAGTTAGATTGGAGGAGAATATTGAAAAAAGGAAATGGCTTATTTCTCAGGAGAAAAAATAGGAGATTTTATTCATTGCAATGGAGTATTTATTAGATGAAACAATCTCGTTTGAGTATGATTTCATTCAATCTAGAATGGGAGTTCACCTTTGAGGGTGATCTGAGTTCTTCTTCGAATGGTAATTTGGATGCTCCTTTGCTTTGAAAGGTTAGTGTTTCATTCGCCGAAGCCTTGTTAAGTATTCAAGATCCAGTTAAATAGGATACCCCCAATTCCTCTTCTATCATAAAATTGGAAGAAGAATCCTTCTCGGTGGTGGAGAATCTGGATACCTTGCAAAAACACTTTAATATTTTCAAATTCTCTCTTCTAGGTAATATGACACTCTCCAGGGGATAAGACTTGGTTGTATGCTGGAAATAAGCATTGAATTGCCATATGTTGGGGTATAAGTTCATGGATACTCATCCCAATCAGAAAGGGATATTTCCATATGATCTTTCAGAATGAAGATTACATGTTAAGTGATTGTTATACTAGTAATATCCATCCTAAACCAGGTATGTTCCGAATCTCTAAATGGGACTATAATTTTGATCATTTTAATCAAAGTCATTCTAATGCCCAAATTTGGATCAGGCTTCATAGTCTATATCTGGTGTATTAGCATTAGAAAATTATAAATGACAATGCTTATTGTTTTGGCTCCCCTATAAAGATGGATCCAAGAACATTAGAAGGGGATTTATGCCTTTATGAAATAATTCTAGTGGATGTTAATTTGGCCTCTGAATGGAAAATGTCTATTTGTTTCTTTTAAATGACTGAAGAATTGAAGTTAAGTTCAAGCTTGAGAGAATTCCCCTTTTTTGTGAGTTCTGTAAGATTGTACGACATTTCATTGAACCTTTTAGGGTGATCCAAAATAAATTTAGGGTTCCTCCCAAAGGTAATTAATTAAAATATGATATTATTTATTGAAATAATAAATGGAATATCCCTGAGGTGATAATGTCTAGAAATACCATGAGTAAAGAACCACATTCTCTTCTTCCCTCTTTAAGAGTCACCCTTGACAAGTCTTGGGCTAATATCAGTGAGGAAGAAGACAATTCCCCTTCAAACTCTTCCTACACACTCTTCCACTATCCTAAGGTGGAGACATTCATGATAGTTCAATATCTTTAGATATTTCTCAAGGAATAATTGATCTGGTCTATATTATACAACAGAAATTGGAAGATCAATCAATCTCCAACTTTATTAATAAGGATATTACATATCGTGCATTAAGTTTGCAGGCCCCTTGGTCCTCTGCAATCTACCCTTTGGAGTAGAACTCCCCTCTTAAAAATTTTAATATATCCAGAAAAATATATGGTTTTCCTAAATTTATAAAAGATGATACCCTATTGGACTTATCCAGAAAAGAGGATATCATTTCCAATAGAAATTATGATACTCTAAACATAGACCCCCATTAAATTTTAAACATTTCTCATTCTGGTTTCATGGAATCTGGAAATGAAAAGATTGATTTTCTTGATATACAAACTGAGGAAATTTTAAGGCCTAGGGAATATGAACTTGAAGAAAAGTATTCCTCTATTAATGTTTCTCAAACCTTGGGCAAGGTTCATTGGAGTTCTTCTCAAGATCAAGAAAACAAGTCAATCGCAGTAGTATACACCACTATTCTAATTCAAACTCCTAATATACCCAAGAAAAATGTAGGGAGACGCCCTAAAATCACAAAAAATAATGAGGGGTGGGAATAAGATGGTGGGTCTACCTCAAATCATGCTCCAAATGAGAATCCTTTTTTTGGAATTGTCAAGGTCTTGCAAATGAAGCCACAGTCAGGTCTCTTAAGAATCATATTAGGCTTCACAGACCTATTTTAATTGGGCTAGCATAGACCAGAATAGTTTTCTATAATTGTCTTTCTATATTAGACAATATGGGGTTCACTTTAATAGGTTTGAGAAACAACCTTTCATGGGTTAAAAATCTTTGGGTCTTGGTTCATTTTTCTCTTTCTGATCCCCTTTTGGTCAGATCCAGAAATCAACATGTTACTTGCCCCTTTTTGGGTTTAGGAATCAAAAAGAATTGTTCTTTTATTTATTATATTAATAGTAATATGGATTGAATAACTCTTTGGGATGAAATTAGTTCTCTAAAAATAGTATTAATGATCCTTGGATTATTCTTCAGGATTTTAACTCGATTATTAATCCGGATGAAAAAATGGCTCCTATGACGAGTTCTATTTCTTATAGGGAATTCAAGGGCTATATTGAACAAAATGAGTTGACTGAAGTGAAAATTTTTGGGGAAAATATTTCTTGGTATATACGACACCTCAATGGTATGGTGGATATAAAAATTTACAAGGAATTTTTTAATGAAATCTCTTTATGTTCTTGGGATTCCATTTTCTGTATGTCTTTATCTTGGATGAACATTGATCATCACCCTATAATTATGGACCTCTCATGAAAGGGTAATAAATCTCATGTCCAATTCTGATTCAATAAAGCTTGGGTTCTTCATCCTGAATGTGAAAATCTTGTTCATGAAGTTTGGGGTTTAGTAGGTTGAAAGAGGAATGTATTTTCTTATATTATTAAAATAAATGTCTTTATTGGAAATCTTAAACTTTGGAGTGCTGATCGGTTCATTCATCTTGACATGGAAGTTTCCAATCTTGAATCCTCGCTTCAGTATTTCCAAGAGCTATTTACCCATGATGATTTTTCTAGTGGTGTTTCTTTGGAATCTGGGATGACTCTAAAACTCAACAATTTCTCAATATTAAAGATGTTATGAAAAAATTCATCCTTCAAAGATAATTGGCTCAAGGATGGGGATAGAAATTCCAAATTCGTTAATATCCTTCAAAGAGTTCAGAAAACCTCCAGGCCTCTTTATTTACTAAAGATAGGAGATCATGAATTTGACAATATACATGATCTTTCTAAGAAAATTACTTCTTATTACAATGATCTCTTTAATGGCTCAACCACCATTTCCCCCCTGTGGTAGGTATTAACCCCAAATTGTTTAATCATGAGTATTATTCAAGACTTATCATTATTCCTTTAGAACCAGAGATTATGTCTGTGGTTTTCATCCTTAGGCCAGACAGATCCCCAGGTCCTGATGGCTTCAGCAATATTTTTTTCAGAATTATTAGGAGATCATTGGCGATGATTTTTGAAACTTTTTTCTTTATTTTTAAAATGGGGTCACCTTCCTCAAGGTTTAAATTCTTGATTCCTTCATTTATTTTCTAAGATGGAGAATTCCAATGAGATATACTTTTTCTGGATTGTTTATCCTATCAATACATTATACAAAGTTATTACAAATATCCTTGATAGTATAATTTCTCCCATATCTAATAATATTTTTTCTTATAATCAATTTTGATTTATCAAAGGAAGTTCCATTCAATATTTCCTTGTTATAGAATCGGAGTGTGTCAATCTCCTTAATAATACTATTCAAGGTGGGAACATTACCATTAAATTAGAAATCAAAAAGGATTTTGATACAACAGATTGGGGTTTTATATTTAAAATTCAATCCATGTTTGGTTTAGAGGAAATTTCATTAATTGGATCAAGATTATTTTTTCTTATTCTTGTATCTCAGTTCTTGTGATTGGATCCCTATAGGGATACTTCTCTTATTCTATAGGAGTTAGGGATAGAGATCCTATTTCTTCTATTATTTTTTCTATCTCTGAAGATTATCTTAGTAGATTATTTCCCTTAACGATAATAATGGAAATATTATGGCTATTGGTGCTGGTTGTGGTTCCTCTACTCCTACCCATCTGTTTTATGCTAATGATTTTATCCTATTCACTCAAGGGGACAAAAAATATCAAAAATATCAATAAATATCTTCTGCATTATGAGATAGATTCTGGGAAACAAGTTAGTTGCAACAAATTATTTGTTTACTTTGGTAGAAATATCACACATGTTAGGAAATTAGAAATCATCACTGATTTAGGTATTAGGGAAGGATTTCTCACTTTTTCTTACCATGGTGTTCCAATATTCTGTGGTCGACCAAAGGCTTGTAACATTTTGGGATTATTAGTAAGATTAAAAATTATCTTACTTCTTGGAAAGGAAAATTTGTTTCTATGGTTGGTCATGCCTGTTTGGTTAAAGTTGTTATTGTTTCCTAATTTTTTATTCCTTTATCGTTTACAAATAGCATGATTCTATTATCAAATCAATTATTGTGGCCATCAAAGACATTATTTGGACTCGTAATATTTTGGAAATAAAATTGGTAACTATGCCTTGGAACACCTATTACAAACCATTTGAGATGGGGGTATTGGTATCAAAAATATCAGTTTATTTGATCAATTCATTTAAGATTCCTTTGTTTAGAAGCTTATAACTGAAAATCTGAAGCTACTACCTTATTGAGGCCCAGATTCATTATTAAACTTAGAAATGGAAACATAAATTACATGGATTCTTCTATTTTGTCTTCTCTCAAATCTACATTTTCTCTTATTGATATTGATGTAAGATGGTCTATCTCTCCGGATTCCTCTCTCATGTTTTAGAAAGATAATTGGAGTAGTTCTCCTATCATTGGTTATCTTAGCCTTGGTGCTTCAAATTTGGATCACGATTTCTCCATTAAGGATCAAATTTATGATATTTCTTCTTTTCATAACCATGTTAATTAGATTATCAATAATTATTTTTTTCAAATATTGGTGATTTTTTCATCTTGGAACCACACCCATCTAGTATGCTCACCTCAACATCCTTCTACACTCATGAAATTACTACTATTTTGGGTTTATATTGGATTTAAAAGTTTAATTGGAGGATCATTCCTCCTTTTTGGCTCACTTTTGTTTGGAGGATGGCTCATGGAAAATTCCCTACAGACTCACATGTACAGGTTTGTGGAATTTCTCTTTGCTTTATCTGTATACTCTATCCTCAGCATAGGGAGGACATGGATCACCTGTTTCGGAGTTGTGATACAGTAGCCTCTATGTGGAAGGCACTTTATGATATTTTTTAGGATCAAATACAGAATTTTTCTACAGTCTGAGACATTCTTAAAGGTCAATTATGCCTTACTTTATCTCCTTTAGTGCTGAACTTGTACACTCCTTATGGATGGAGGGAAACAAGGGACTTCATGATGGAGTTGGTTTCAATCCCCAGGCTTTCATTGCTATAATTTTTCAGTTCTGAAAAGTTTAAATATTCCTCGTAAAGCTTATTATCACAAATCGGTGCACAATTTTTTAGTTCTTAGGCATATCCTGGTTAAAGGTAATCTTCATCCTTCTTTGGGTACAATGGAAGATTTTTGGCATCCTCCCTTTTGGGGTTGGAATGATGGCTCTTCCAGAGGAAATATGGGAACTTCATTTTATGGATTAGTTTTCAAGAACAGCTTTGGCAATGTTGTGGGTTGATCCTTTAGCTCTTGTGTTATTGCCTCCTCTCTTGAGGATGAGATGCTAGGAGTAATTTATTCCCTGGATTTTTCTTAAAAGAGTCGTTTGAATAGGATATGGTTGGAGTGTGATTCCTCTATAGTTGTTCATGAAATCATAACCTCTTCTACTCATATCCTTTGGAGGATAATGAATATATGTATTAATTTCTTGTGGTTCCTATCATCTATTTCTTTTATTATTACGCATGTTTTCAGGGTGGGAAATTCTATGTCTGATGGTCTGTCTAATAGAGGAGAAGATGGGAGAACCTTTCTTGGTCTGATCAAATTTCTGAGGATTTCATCCTTATTTTTCAAAGGGATAAATGTAATTTTCCTTTGTTTATACTAGTTTGACTTATTGGTTTTATTTTTTTAAGGGGCCCCATTTTCTGGAAGGTGCTCATTTTATTTTAAAAAAAACACTAAAAAACATGAACAAAATAAAAATTCATCGAAAAAATTAGTATTCAAATCCATCCACAAGAAATATTCCCCAAATAACCACCCCCAATATTCCAAAAGAAAAATAGTAAAATCCAGAAATCATAACCTATTTACAACTATCAAATGAAATGTCCCAAAACAAGCCAACAACCACAATAGATCAAGCCCAAGGGCTCCTTGGAAAATCTATCTTATAAAAATTCTGAATATAACCCAAAAAACTAGTGGAGTAAAACCATAAATATTTAAAAAATAGATACTTTTAATACATTGGATACCCACAGAATAAGAGCAAAAGAGGCATATTATTCCTTCATGAATATCCATTATTTTTGGAAGTCTGGCCCTCATTTATCAACATTCCCAACAATAGATTTTCCCATTTCTAGTTCACACTTGTCGAGACACCCTCACTACTATAAAATGGAACTACTGCATCACCCAGCACCAATTTTCTAGTCATTTATGCCCCTTCATAAATAGCTTCATGGAAAACCTCTTAATAAAATTCTAGGCCAAATACAAGAACAACTGATGCATCGTAGAGGTGAAGAACGGTTCCAAAAAACAATTTTCTCATAAACATTTTCAACCAGTCCCAGAGAGAAGACAACCAACTCTATGTAGTAATTGATATACACTTTCACATATCATTCACACTGATAAAGGATAAAAATATCTAGAGCACTCTCCACTATCAAAAACATAGGATAAAATAACGTGATAAAAACAATCCTAAAAAATCCCAAGACATGCCTTCTCATGGATGAGGATGTACCATAGAGTCCCATCATGATCAACAAGATCTAACAAGAAAGCACATCACAGCTATCACCCTTGAATCTATAAGTTTTCTGAGAGAAGTCATGATTCGCCAATCCATTTAAACCACCCCATCACTCTACTCATATTATTAGTAGATTTTGGAATTGAAGGAAGTCATTATAAGAGATGGGGGTATTCCCCAAAAGAACCACCCTCAAAGAAAATCCTTCTTATTCCTCATTTGACTATTCTAGGATGCATCTCATAGACAACATAAGACATTAAAAAAATCAATTATTACCACAATAATAATAAAAATTACCATAATAATCTAGGTATCACACGAAAAAATAACATTTCACCACAAAAAACACGACAAAATTACACTATGAAAACAAAATTCACTTTCCAAAATCACCAAATTTCCCCCAATGGATTTTGAAAACACACTCCACTAAGGCACACAATTTAAAATAAAAACAAAATTTTATTGAAAACAAACAAACCATGATATATCACACATCCCTAAATCATGTAATATCCTAAAACTCCCTTTTTCATGATCCATATTTTACAACAAAAATATCTTTTTAAATATGAAACACATTCCAAATTTCACTATGAAATCAACCACCTTTGGAGATAACCTAAATAAAAAAATAATACATATCTATTTTACCTTCTAAAAAACTTCTATAAATTACTATAATTGAAAAATTAAATTTATTAAAAAATTAATGAAACCATAGGAATTTTATCCCATTTTAACAACCCTTGGAAACCAAATTGAAAATTAATCATTTTATAAAATTCCCCCATTTTGAACCCAAAATATTTCTTTAAAACCAAGAATAATTTAAGAACTAAAAAAAACAAAAAATTATGTTCATAATAACAACATCTAAAGAGTATAATAAATATCCTTCATATATCTTCAATAACTGAGATTCAATTTAAGATAAAATTGGAATCAGAAATATTAAAAAACATGTATGTGGATGAAATAGGATTGTGTAAGGCTTTTCCACATGGCTTGAAAATCCATTTTCTAATCATGAAACAGTCATTGTGAATGTGAGAGACCAAAATTGTATTAGCACCATAGAGTTAGGCACACTATGCAAGAAAACCATTCTTCCCAATCTCTTCTCCATTTTCACCCAAAAATGAAAATATTGATCTGAAAAACAACTTATATACTCATAGGTGATCAAAAAAACATCATATCACTTCAAAATAAACCAATAATAACCACAACTAAACTCAAATTCACAATTTCAAACCCAAAATTACCATGTACCATGAGGTTTGGGATGAGATTGAGAAAGCTAGACTGTCTCAATCCTTAACTCTCAATCCACAACAACATTAATATCTTGTTTACCATGAAATCCCAAATAACAAGAGGGATTCTCAATAATCCTAGTCTCTCCCCAAATTAAATATCCCTCTGATTCCATTTTATAATGAACCAACCCCCTAATTAATTTACATGTCACCTGACACCATCTTTCACATGGTTTGAGTGGCATTATTGATCCCTACATTACAAAAACCCATGCCTTGGAACTATGGGAATCAACTTTGGGAAGAATGTTTCTCTCAAATAAGAGAAAACTGATACCATAGAATTTACTAATGTCCAACATGGATCATCATTACATTGTAAATCAAGGTAGAATCAATAATATAAGAAACCATAACAAATTAACATTCAAAATATGTTATAGCCAACAACTTTGATCTAAACAATTTACATAAATATAAAACATAATATATATATATATATAAAGAAAATAATATAACATCACATTACTAGATACAACAAATATAACTAAAAAGATTTATAATATGGTTGCATTTTTTCAATTCAATAATAATTAGAAATCAAAAAAAACTCATCAAACTTAATCAAAGCCTGAAACCATCTCCATGCAACCTCTAGTTTCTCACAACCTCCCAACTCACCCAATTTCATCCTCAATAACAACAACAGGTTCCAAATGAATCCTATAACCTATAATATGTAATAATAATCTAAAAGCATTACTAGGTCACCACCCACCATGAATTTTCAAATCATTACATAATTAATTTCATAAATAATGGTTTGAAAATATTACAAGAAAGTGGTATGTTCAGCATAAACTTGGGAAAAATCAAAATAAAGCACATAATACCTTTTCAAAACATTCCATTTTGTTTCCTTAAAATGAAATTACAAACATTGAAAACATTTCACTAGCCTAATCCATTTAAATTATAAACACCCATAATGAAATTTATTTTAAAAACCCACATATGAGTCATTAAATTCAAAATAGGTTTTCTAAACATAGTTGAAAACCATTTAAAAATAAATTTCCTAAACACAATAGGTCAATCATACACAAAGTGGGTACCATAAGTCAAAATATATATAATGAAGTTAAATAAGATTAAGGTGACACAACAATAAAAGTATAGGAAATATACAATTAAAAACAAGATCGGCATCCCTTATATAGACTGCCAATAAAGTCATTAATGTGTCATAGGTTCTATCCTAAGGATAAAAAGTGAGACACATCTAACTTAATCAACTTAATGTTGACTAAATATCAGCATATGTTGAGTTGAAACCACAATACATCTAACAATACCACACAATACTCAATATAAATGGAATCCCCTCTTATCCCATGTACTTAGAATGAATGGATAGTCCCTAGAAGTGGGTGAACAAACTTGTGTAAAATAATCATAAACCTCTAACATATTTCCTAGGTTACTAGGAACAATTGAAAAGTGTAGACAATCAATAGTCAAGCCAACATCAACAAACATGTCAAAAAAAATAACTCTCCCTCACCACTATCACCCTCATATAGAAAATCCTCATGTGATACATCATACATCCACATAATAAAAAAATAATATTCAAAAAAAGGAGCAAGAAAAACCACATAGTGCTAAAAACTCAAATAATGGAAAAATGAATTAGGGGGTAATCAATACAGTCTCAATTCCATAAGAAAATATCTTTATAAAGTGAACATTAGGCCTAACCTATAAAACATGGCTCAGAATGGCAATCTCTTTCCATTTTAAAAAACACCACTTCCAACCTCATTTATAGGTCCATTGAAAAAACATACACCATTTTTATTTTTAAGAAACCCTATAAAACATGGGTCATTTCCATTAAAATCAAAAAAATACCTCAAAGGACATCTATTTTTAACCAAATAAGTTTTTAATGCTACATTATGTCATTTTCATAGTGGCATAATAAGACACTAATTTGAATAAATATGTTAAATTCATCAAATAAATTATTTTAAAATTTGTTAGATGCCAAAAACTCATTCTAAAATAAATCTATATTTATAACATTGTTTTTATTATTTGAAAACATAAACTAGTTCAAAGTCCATCACACACCACCAAAACAATTACTAAATCCTCATAGGAATTTTTGAAAAATAATAGTAATATTAAAATATATCCTTTTAAACATAAAAACATGGAATTCAAAAGAAACCCCATTTATAGAAACATCAAATTCCATTGAAACAATTTAGAAACATAACTGGGCTTTCCCCTATATTAATACTTTCAATAAAGAGTTATTTATAAATCTCAATTACACATTGAATTACATAATAAAATAATTTCATAGAAACACAAACTTTTAAGAAAAGATAACCAGGTGAAAATGTGTCTCCTTAGAAAGTAGCCAACTAAATAGGAAGGAAGACCTCCAATACAAGTACAAAGAGAAAAAACCATATGTTATAACTATACCAAGACCAATCTATATCACACACAAATAATCTTTATTCTAGATGAAAGAGTAAACCAAAGAAAGGAAGAAGGAATAATAATACAGGATAAAGTTTGATGGATTTACCTTGTAATAACATGGAAATCACCAATAAAAATACTAGAATAAAAAAGGGAATAATATTAGAGATCATCCAAGACCCTTTGACTCATAAAAGTTGTATGGGGGAGAAAGAGGTGTAAAACATCTTAAGATCAACAAAAAAATTGGGTAAAAATCATTCTTTAAGTGATTCCAGGAAGGTTCAATAGTTCTCTAAATATTTTAAAAATGTGATGGAGTAATTATAAACAAAACTAAAGTCACATAGTTCCTAAGATACTCTTCATGTTTACTCAATGTCTCCACGATAGTACCCTTCGCATAGGTGCTACACGATTACCACTAACTATGTAGGTAAACTATGAAACACCAAAAAAACCTCCAAAACTCTAAATTTCAATTCTGAAAACTATCGAGACTCATGTTGACCCAATATAAGATAAAATAACGTAAATTAAATTGTAAAATAACATGTGGGTATCACATATTGGGATTATTCTCACTTAATTTTCAAGGAATATGGGGCCAGTATGTTACTTTAGTGGAATTTACATATAATAATTGCTTACATTAAAGTATTCATATGGTGTCATATTAATAATTGTATATGAATAGAATTCATACTCCAACATTTTTGGATGATGATAAGGAAAGGAATATATAATTGATAAATATTTTTGGGGATACAACAATAAACATGTGATCTATTCAATATCATACCAAGATATCTCAAAGTAGATAAAAGATAGATGTTGATAATCATAGGATGATCATAGAATTTAAAATTGGGGATAATAAATTATTAAATTTATTTATATGTAATGTAGTTATATTTTTGTGTAAAAGGGGTAATCTTAGTCCTAGGATTATTGAGGATTTTAAAATTTTATAGAGAATTGAAATTATGGAATAACCTTTGGCTATTCCACTCAACCTCTCTAAAATTCATGATGCATTATATGTTTTGTTTATGAGGTAGTAAATGTTCAGAAAAACTGAAAAAAATCTTTAATTAGGAAATATATTTGCAACATAAATTTTCATATAATGAAGTTATTTATCAGATTCTTTCCAATAGAGAGAATGTTTTTTTGAATCAAATAACTTGATTGGTGGGTGTGCTTTGGGGGAATCGCAAGTTCAAGGAGGCGGTGTGGGAACCAAAGGAAAAAATTATGAAAAATTATGCACATTTTTTATGAGATAACATATATCAAAAATTTCAAGGATGAAATTATTTAATACTGGAATTTATGACCTGATATTCTACTATAGCAGGTAAAAACTGCATCCCAAAAAACTATTTCCCAATCCACAATATATTTTTTCAAAATTATAGTCTAACAAAATGAGTATTTTATAAAAAATTATATTTAAAAGTTAAATTTAAAAATTTAAAAATTTAAATTTGATAAAATTGATACAATTTTAAAATTCATAAATTCAAAATAATTATATGTTTAACTTTTGTGTTTTTTATAAACAAGTTGGTTTTTTTGTGAATATTAAAAATATTGTTTCTTCAAATACCATATTACTTATGACATCATCATGATGTCAATATGACATAAAAAAATTAAGTTATAGAACACCTCCTACATGATATTATAAAAAAATTATATAAATAATATTTAATTAATGTAAATTTGTTTTTATGTTAAGATAAATATGAAAATATGTATTGGTGTTGACATAATGCTTGTATGACATTACAAAAGTAAAATTGAGGTGTTTATGATAGTATCTAGGAATAGATAATTCATTTATCAATCATAGTAGATAAAAATGAAGAATAATAAAATATTTTTACATAGATTCAAGGAATTCAAAATTTTATAACATGTTAATTATCCAAATTTATACACAACTCTTACAAAAGTTAAGAAAAGTAAAAATAATAAGAAAATTTTATTAAAATAATAAGAATTGGAATAGAAACACTTTGAATAGTTATATATGATAATATTTTTGGTTGAAAAAATATTATTATTTTATTATTTTATGATTAAAATTGATTGATTGGATAATTGTAAAAAATTATTATACAGTATCAACTTATCACCTATGCATGAAGAGAGAAAAGTCAAATAAATGGTTTTAAAAATATATAAATAATTAGAATTATTAAATTCTAATTCCATTGTTATCTAGATAATTTTAAAATTAAATTGTGAAAAAATCCCTCGAAATGACTTCAAAGGGAATATAATGTTCAAAATGATTTATAAACTAAAATAAAAAACAATTTAAATTATTTTTAGTCAATTATTAATGTATAATGGTCTATTATATCATCCATTTTACACTTATCATCCACTTTCAATTTTAAAATTTTATTATTAACCATTAAATACTTTAAATTTTTTAGAACACTATTGATTTTTTCCTATAAAATGTGACTAATTCTACCCTTTTTAAAATAGATGTAAATTTCTATTTTACCAAATAATATACCAAAATTAAACTCAATAATTTCATTCCCACGTTCCTAACCCTTTTATCTTACCAAAATCCTCTACTTTTTAGGCTATAATCTCAATCGAAAGAAGACAACACAATGGTCAAGGTAAGGGTTTCAAAGCCTCTTTCTCATTCTCAATGGTGATTCTTTGACTTATAAATATTTAAAACTATGAATAATTTTATGTAATTATTATATTAATATGGTATTTTAAAAATTTTTATTCCTAAATTATTAAATATCACTCATTACTCCTCACTGTACATTTTTTATAAGCCATTACTATGTCAAAATATGGGTTTTTCCAAAATCGTGTCTTCTCATTTCAATGGTCCTATTACTATTTTTAATAACATAAGTAATTATTAAAATTAACAAAAAAACATTAATTTTAATATAATATAATTTTTTTTAAAAATTCCAATATTTAATGATTTTTCTTCCTTCTAAACTCTTTAAAAACATTGCTTACCATGATAGTTTTACGCAACAAAAATAGACAAATATGTTTTCATAAACTTATGTGTTTTATGGATATTCTTCAAAATTTATTTAATTATTTAAAATTTCCTTAATAATAATTTAATATCAATATAATGACTCTTTAATTGGAAAATATTTATCATAATAATGAAAATGTAATTAAACAATCATAGTCATTTATAATAGCTAAAAACAGGCTTTCTAAGGAAGATTCTCTTAATGGTAACTATATAATGACCTACTAACCTCTTCTATTTTTGGAATGATATAAATACAATTATGTCACACTTATGGATATTATTGAACAATTAGTAAATGACCCTTTACCATTATAATTATATCATATTAGTTTTGGATATTATGAACCAAAAGGCTACAAAATGACTGATGTGGATAATGAAAATTTAGTAAATGAATTAAACATGTTATTAAATGAATTAATAAGAATAAAAATAATGTAATAAACATTATAATGGTTTTTAATCTAGTAAATAATTAATATAATTTTATTTTTCTAGAGTTTAGATGACATATGATGTAACTATGGACTTGGGTTAATGGGATTCTTAACTCAATTATCATTCATTAAGTTAGGATTATTTTTTACATTATTCATATGATTAAAAATTCCCACCATATAAATAAGTTTTCTCTAATTGTTTTCCTATAAAAGTAATCTAGGTTTTCCAAAATAATTTATTCATTCATTGTTTTATTAATTATTCCATTTTTAAATACAAATAATTTATCTTCTATAAACCAAAATCATGTTATTAAGAGTTTTAAAAACTATTTTCTTTAATTTTTGATGAATTTATGGTGTTTTTTCTCCCTTGTGAATTTTTAGTTAATAATTTAATTTTTTTAAGGGTTTTTCCCATTCATTATCATTTTTATTATTATATAATCTATGAAACATCATCACTCTATTGACATTATGTTTCACAGTAAAGTCTGTTATCTTTAATCTAGTGGATTAATTCAATAAAATTTTCAATGTTTCAATATTTTTTATTATAATATTTAATTAAATGTATACCCATTATAATATATGGTGTTAATTTAAAGGGTGTCTACCAAGAAAGTTATTACATTTATTGACTGGGGAAATATTAATATTTTGTATACATGTTATTTCAATAAGGATGTTTAAAGATTACCTCTTCATATTGATGACATGTTTTATTTTTTATTCATTCCTTTTATATTAAGAATTCCAAATAATTATGTTGGGACTAGAATTATATATCCCCTCGATGCATCGGTGTGTCTCATGAGGAAAATTTTCTTTGATATTTTGTGTATTCCTTTCATATTTGTGTATGCCATCCTGTGTAAGATCCTGACTTTAAAATGATGACTTGATCTTGATATTAGGTATTCATTTTTATTAGTTTGAGAATAATTTGTCTTGGTTTTACCATGGGGTTAATTTGGGTGGAAATAGAAAAAATCGGAAGGAGGTAATTTCATGGTTGGAACACATTTTACCCTAACTGTGCGCCTTGGCCTAGCAAACCGTGAAATCCCGAATAGAGGGGAATTGTATTTTTGGTGCACTGTTTGTTAAACTATGTTCCCTTTTAGGAGTAATCATGCACCCATATAGAAGAGATGCATAGTTTAGTTATATGATTAGGGTAAATTGGTTTCCCCTTACCAGCAAAGCATGTTCACCTTTTTAATTACAAAAAATAGATTTTAAATTAGATGAACCCTAAAACTCACCCTATTCTACCTTAACTTGGACCAACTCAACTTTTTATTATTTTAGAGCCTCTAAGATGGATTAAAAGCCCTCCAATCCTTTGTTCTTTCTTATTATAATCCTGGATAGAATATCTTCACCCACTATAAAAAAAATTGATTCTTAGCAGTGGATTATTATTTTTAGTTCTTGTAACCACTGAGAATTTAATCTAGTTTAAAAATATAAATAAAATACCGGTGGTTTTGATAAAACCACTACTATAATTTTATTATTTTTACAATTAAGAGTAGGTTTTAATTACGTCACTACTAAATGTTTTTAAAAACCCATAATTCAGTCTCATCCATCACTCCCTCTGTCAAACCCCAACCCCTTTCCACCTTGACCCTGTGACCCCGACCCCTAACATCCTCCTCTTCCTTCCCTGATGGTGACCCCAACCTTACAACCCACATCCACCCCAAAAACATGACCTCCCCTATTCCCTCTAGTTACCCCAAACCAAGAAACACCCCTACCCTCCGACCTGCATCTCCCAGCTCATCGTTCCCCTCCTCATAGGTGATGTATACCCCCCCAAGTCTGCATCATCCTCACCCTTAATCTATTATTTGGTAAAATTATATGGTAAATCAAGAGTGATGAAAATATTGTAAAATTTTTTCATTCATTCAAGTGGAATATATATATGTAGTTTCAGTTTATAATGTGTTGTTGGTATTTTTTAGCTATTTGATTGGATTTAAGATAATCATTAATTTTGGTTATGTTGTATTAAATTAAAAATAAATAAATTTTTTATGATGTAATACTGTTATGGAATCTTGATCATTCATAATTTCAGGGTCTGTATTTGATTTTAATTAATTCAACTTTGTTCTATATATGTTAATGACTCCAATATTTTACACATATATAATTAAAACTATTTTCCAACTCATTATAAATTATTCATAGGTTCTGGGGTCACACATGGTTTGATCACCAATCATGAAAAGGTATCTAGGGATAAAGATCATGAAAATGCGATATTTGATGCTTTTTAAATTTATCATAATGCTTACTGTTTTTTCATATTTTAGGAATAAAATATTTTAATAAAATCTATCTAATAATGATAGAGTAGTAAGGGCTATGTTTTACTTAAATGATAATAAATTATTAGTTGGGATAAATGGAACATCCAACATAGTTTCACAAAATTTATTTTAACGAACATGAAATTTAATAGAAACAATCATAGTGTGAATTTTCTTAGTCAAATAACTATTTTTTATCATTTTATTTCAAAATCAGAATACACATTATTAAAATTTATGTTAAAATCATATTATCTCAAATTGAGGGAACATCTGATTCGATGTTATGTTAACAGAGTTGATTTATATAATTCATGGAACAATATGAAGTCCCACTAAACCTATTCAGTAGAATATATAAATATAGAGTTTAATATTTTTTTCCTGCATTACATATCATGATATCCAAATAAAGTATACTTTTTATTGATATTTTTAAATGGGTACTCTTGGTGTTATTTAGATCATGGGAAATGGTTTAGACATTTCTTAATGTCCCAAATGTTTCAATGGAATGAACCCTAATTAGTTACGGATCTAGGGTAGAGTACACCATTATCATTTTCTCCCATAAAAATAATATCATCTACAAATAAAATATTAAAAATTTATACAAATCTATCATCATTAATATAGAGTCTATTTTCCCCACATACACCAGTAAATATTAATTATTTCACGAAAGTATCAAACTTCAAATACCATGATCTTCAGTCTAATCCAAGCCCATATAGGTCCTTCTTTAACATAAAAAAATTAATTTTATATTTACTGAGGAGGACACAACATCTTCCAGCTCTAAATTTAGCATGAAATATTTCATATATTTTTGAACATTCATGGGGTTATTTTATGATAAAATGTGGTGGTTATATAATAGATGTCATTAATCACTTATGTTTATGAGAAATAATAGATTTTTTTATTCATGATGTTATATTATAAGTTTAGTAAGAAAAATTTCATTATTTTATTTTTCCTATTAATTTATGGTTTTCATGAAAGAGACAGTGGCAATGTTGGGTGATATTTAATTTTGATGGTACCTGTAGATTAAACATTTATATATTTAAATCTGGATGTATAGGGAGAAAAAAATCCAATGCCTATAGATATAATTTGTATTAATCTACTTCGAAACAAACCTCGATATGCCAATGGTTTGGAATAATTTTTAGATTATGAAATTCCAAACTGATTAGTGGATGGTAGAATAAAATTTATTTTTCCTGATTTTAAATTCAAGTGATGGTTGAATAGAAGTGAAGTATATGATTATTTCATATTAAAACATTTTCCTCCTCAATATGTATGTTGGATTCAGCATGGTGAATAAAATTTTATGGAAATTCAAAACAAATAAAATAATAGAACTGAAATACTAGGTGACCCAGCAGAGGATAATTTGGTTCGAAATTTATTAAATGATGCATTTGGTTTTGCAGAATAAGATTTTCAAGATTTTAATAGGTCAATAAAATCTTCTGTTGATCTTTAGTAGGTTAATCTTTCTCAAAACATCAATGACTAAAAATGAATTTTTAAATTTATTTGAAGTTGGACAATAATAATTTTATGAAGGGTGTTCCAAGAATTAAAATTTTCCTTTTCTACATAAGTTGTATCTTATCAATTGTCTCTATGGAATTACTGAAAATGAAATGTCCATGATTTTGGAGTTTCTTCATGATTCATTTAGTGAATCTAAAATACCTACATCATTCTATGAGATTAATAAAGTCATCAAAAAACATATACTTGATTATACAAAGATACATGAATGACCTAATTATTGTATGCTTTACTGGGTATAATATTCTGATGAAGAATAATACACAAGATTTCATACAAGAATATGGACGTCAATTAACATCAATGATAGTATCAATCAATCAAACCCTAGGATGGAAATAGAGGAATAAAATATCTAAAAATGTATTACGTTACTTTCCTCTGAAACCATGCTTGAAAAGATTATTCATGTCATCTAGGACTACATACTACATGAAGTGGCATGCTCAGGATAATAACGATGGCATGATCATACTTCCAAAATATTCAAAATTATGTAATATCTTTGATTTTCTATATCCATATTTTTCTTTGGATCATATTAATATATGTTTAGGATTGGATTCTGATGGTTTTAACCCATTTGGTACTTTAATTTCTAATTGTAGCATTAAGCCAATTGTTTTCATCTCCTATAAACTGGCTCCATGGTTATTTATAAAGAACACATCTTTCATTATTTCGATCATTATTTCTAGAATGAAAATTATTGAAAAGAAATTGATGTATACCTTCAACCTCTAATCAATGAGTGTCAATAATTATTGGATGATGGCGTGGAAACATATGTTTCTTAAGTGAGATATCTATTCAAAATACATGTTGCTTTAATGTGTAAAATTAGTGGCATTCTTGTACTATGAAATTTATTTGGTTGGAACACTCATAGTGGTTTGGATTTTCCAGCTTGTAATTATGATTTTGATCCTCAATGATAACCTCATATCAGAATATGGTGTTTTATGTGTCATCATTTATTTATAGATGCTTCTAATAAATTCATTTTTAACAAGACATGGTTCATTGGAGATATTAAAATAAGAAAGACATTGAAGGTATTGTCTAGTTTATAAATCTTGGTAATGTTAATGAATTTAACTGAAGAATTTGGAAACTATCATCAATTTAAATAAGGGGGAAAAGGGTATGAGGTACAATGTCTAAAGAAGCTGGAAGATAATAATGGATGAAAAAGAGTATATTTTTCAAACTTATTTATTGGGATTTTAATTTGATAGGTAATAATTATGACATAATGCATATTGGGAAAAACGTCTTTGATAATATAATATTTAAAATTATTAATAAGCAAGTTAAATCAAAGGATTTACTTAATAATCATAAGGATTTTGATTCAATGAATATAAATAATAGGATGTGAGAAAATGAAAATGACAAGTATCCTTTGCAAATTTTTAAAATTAGAAATCATGATAAAGACATATTCTTTCTAAAATTAAAGAATTTAATTGTTCCAGATAGATATTCAACTAACATATCAAGGTGTATTTACTTAAAACATAAAAAGTTAAATGGAATGAAAAGTAATGACTCTCAAATTTTTATAGAGTGGTTTTTTTCATTGTCTTTTCATAATATTTTACTTTAAAAAGTAATAATGGTTATAGTTGAGTTTTGAACATTTCTCAAAGATATTTTTAGAAAAACTCTAAATCTAAGCGAGATTGAAAAACTTCAAGAAATTTTTTTGTCACTATATCAATTTGAAATGTTATTTCCCCCTTCATTCTTCATACTCATTATTTATTTAAATACTTATTTAGCTGATGAATCTAAACTTGCTGGACTGGTACACAATCGATGCATTTATCCAATTGAGAGAAACATTGAATTTTTATTAATTTTCATTGGTGAATTTTATTTTATCAAATCATTCCATAGAATTTTTAATATGTTTCTTATTTATTCCATCTGGTACTTAGTCCATTTGAAATTATAAGTGAGGATTGAATCTCGACCATAAGGATTTAATGATAAAGGTTTCAAAGACAAAGAGTGCATGACCTTCTATTCTAGGTATTTATATGGCATTGAGACTACATTCAATAGTGTTGGACATACTGATGACATCTCCAATTATTCTTTTTATAAAAATCAGTCATCGGTATTTCCAACTATTTTATTACCAATTAAAATTTGATCAAATTTGATACTGATGTAATTGGATTTTCTATAAGGACATAGGTATGAGATACTGATTACTGTTATTATAGATCGATTTTTTGAATAATTTCAATTAAAAAAAGTGGCTACTAAGGGGTCGAGATTTAAATGAGTTAGAATTAACAAAATATATTAGTAAGGACCGTGTTGAATAGATTTATCATCATCTATTTGTATACTCATATTAATATTATTGATGTTCCATAATTTTTTCTGTGTTAAAATTATTACCTTATATTTTTTTAACAAGATAAAAAATGTTGAAAATCAAGGTGAAATATTGAATGACTTGAAGTTTTTGGCTTGAGGTCTTCAAAGGAAGGATATGAAATTTGATGCCTATAATATTAAAGGCTTTAGGTTTTGTTCAATTTGTCCTAAATAAGACTTGAAAACACATAATAATAGTGTATTTACATTTGCAGAGGTGGGATACTATGGGAATCCAAAGGATATAAATGAATTTAACTATCATGGACAGTTTTAGTTGTCCGATTCAAATTTAAGGTGGACAACATTGATAGTGTATAATGAAAGATTAATAACATTTTACTTCTATCAACATCTCAAACATGATGTATATCGATGAGCATATAGAATATGATCCATTTATCATGGATTCAAAAGAGAATATGTTTTATTATGTGGATGATGAAATAAATTAAGTTTTGAGTGTTGTTGTACTCTTAAAGTGGAGTTAATTATATGATATGGGTGAGGAAGATAAATTAGTGATTTTTGACAGTGAACCTCATCAACCAAAAAACATAGAAAAGTTTTTTCATGATATTATAGAAATAGTTAAACATATAAGAATGTTTTAAACTGAAGGACTCGTCTCAATGGAGGTTTATAATAGTTAATATAATGAAGATGAAGATAATTTAATGTATATATTGCTAATGAAAATATATTACAAATTCTCATTGATAATTTCTTCATAAAAATATAAATTTTTCTAGTTTTTCATTTCTTCTATTGTAAAAATATTTTAGTTCTCATTTTTAAAACATTTAATATAACTTAATCATTAAAAATTTAAGAATTTAGAGAAAAAAAATAGGATCCTAGCTTATCGGAATCTCAGAGGACACCGCCACTACCGTCATCTTTTATGGATCTTACTGATTCCATTTTATCTGAGAGTACTAGTGAGCCATTAATTTCCCCAAATATCATGGGTATCCCACCACCTAATTTACCTCTGGTGATGGATGAGTTCATCACTGCTCTATCTAGGGGATATTGGTGAGTTATCATTATCGGTATGTTTGTCATTTTTCAAAAAAAAACTTTATATTTTATTAATTGTTTAATATATTTCTCAAACAGATAAATACAACCATATAAGGGATATAAATATGAACATGGAAGATGTATTTGACCTGATGTAATTCAAGATTATCATTCCATTTGATGATTTCAGGGTGAATACCAGTGATGCAGATGAAATCTATGGGAAGATTCTTAGGCTTCTTGCTTGCGAGATGATGATATTTCCCATTAATTATAAATGTTGGAGTTATATTCATACCGTTTTGAAAAAAATTTTTTTGATACTCATGTAATGGTGATATTAATTTATGTTTCCTTGGTAATAATTTAAAAGAAATCTGTAAAATTTTGTAATATATTGATAAAGTGTTCTGATTTTTATTTATATATTTTTTTTCATTTTGATGTGGCTAACTCCATTTCACACCCACAAACCATGAAAACTTTGGTCAAGAAATGGAGATATTTTAATGGGATATTATTTCATGGGTTTAATGAAACTTCTCCAAGCTCATGAAAAATATATGATAAAGCAATTGGAGGAATTTTTCATGAGCAATGAATGATCTGTAGATGTCAACAAAGATTCATATCATGATGTAATCTCATATTTTACAGTATCTTAATAGCATAAAAACAATAAAATTATAATTTTTATTAATTTTACATTTTATTGTAGAATTATCTTAAAAAATTTGTGACTCGTGAGAAGAAATTCATTTCTCACATTATGGGGTCTCTGTGTTTTTCAAGAAAAAGAACAATTTTAGTTTGTATTTTAGTCATTATTATATATATCATTTTAAAATATCTAAATGTTTTTTCTACCTTTTTTACATTTTTTATAAATTATAATCAATTGGGTCACTCTATTGACTGAATAGAGATGTGGTTCAAAGTGCATAGGAAACGTGATGATAATTTTTTAAATGACCCTACCAAAGACATTGGTGTAATTAATTTTCATTACCATTTTATATTATTTCATTTCCATAAAAATGTAAGAATGAAAAATATATTATAGAAACAAAAAATCCGTAAACCCAATTAAATTGGGCTAGAATCATGGATCAAATGATTCCAATTTGGATTCATTTTATATATCTAGTCGTCCCCAATTAATTAGGTTTAAGATATTTTTGTTTTTATAATATTATTTTAAATATTATTTTTTAATAGTTTTGAAATAATAATAAATACAATTGAAAATTTTATTAATTATAAAACATTATGAAGTTTAGATATTTTAAAACGTTTTTGTTAATATTTTTGTATTGACATGTTAAAATTCAAGAATTCTGGGATGTGAACCCTTCGTAATTAGCATCAGTTTCAAAAAATGATGTTGTGGGAATAGTATTAGTGAAGTAGAATCATAGAATTTTATCGGGGATGGGTTTTGAGCCTAGTACATTAGTTGACTTTGGTAGGATTCTGTCATCCATTACTATGAAGCCTAGTGGGGGTTCGAGTATTATCTTTGATCAAGAATTACAGAGATAAATTTCAATATTGAAATAAAATGTACAAGAACATGACTGTTATAGAAAAACACCGGATCAATTGTGGTCAAAGAAGGAAAATTATTTAGTTTCTGTATTTTAGTATATGATTGGTATGATCCCTCAGAAAATTTATTATTGAGATGGTATGTGAGTATGATATACTCTATAATACCAATTTTAGGACCAAAAATATAGAGATATTGAATCAAGTATTTAAAGATGCTCAAAATGCAAGAGGGGGTGAATTGTATAATTTTAAAAAATTCCTTTGGAACTTTTAAAGATGGTTATGTTTAACAAGGTTAAACAAGGTAATTCACAAAACCTCAAGTTCTACACACTTGCTTGATTGCGAAAATATGATTCCTAGAATGTGGATCTAGAAAGATGGTTCCGGAAAATGAAACAAAATGAAAGTTTACAATGATAAATATTCTAACTTAAAGCGTATAGAATCTTACAAAATCAGAGTACAAGTATAAGAAAGTATAAGATAGTTATACTTTCCTCAACAAACAAAATGCAGCAGAAAACCTGTAACAAAACAAGTAACAAGTAGTAAGTCTTTTAACCCAAAGAGATGGGTATCCAACAACCTTGGATAAAGGTCCCTTGATTTATACTTTCAAGAAATTTTGTCTTACCCACACCAGGGTAATCCCTCAATAAAAAGATCAGTGTTTGTCTTGCTATCCCCACAAGCCCTCAACTTCAAGGTAGTCGGCACTTTTGTCTTCCTCAGCATAGAAGTTCTCAACTTCAAGGTAGTCGGCACCTCTGTCTTCTTATCCCCAGAAGACCTCAATTGTACATAGCAACAATCGGAGTCGCAAAAAGAAAATCTAAATAAGAAGATCATTACGCACTAAGTATGAGATTCTCTCTCTAGAAATCACTTCAACAGCATGTAATATCTAGAGTCATAGAACAGTGTTCAAAAGTTGTGAGCACTTCAAATGAGCTCCTATTTATAGGAATAGCTCCAATGGTTACCTCCCTCCTCCAATAGCCATATTTTTCCATTAATTTTGGAGGGACCTATACACGTGTCACTCAAACAATGGTTAGTTAGTAACTGAATGCACAACATCGTTTTATAACAAAAACAAGTGTAAGCCAAAATATGGTTACATAACCAAAATCCAATATTCAGAATGTAAGAAAATAAAAGTTTGGATTCTATCCAAAAATGAATTTGGAATATATAATAAAAGGATATTCAGTTTCTTTATTCTAAGATATTCGGAACCTGAACTCTATAGAATTCTGGAGTCTGAATTTCAAGGAAATTCGGAATCTGGATTCTCAATAATTTGGAACATGAAATTCCAAAGATCGGAGTCAGAATTCATTGAAATTAGGAGTCATAACTCATAGGAATTTTCAACCTGAATTCGGTGTCAGAACTCAAAAGAATTCGTAACAAGAATTCAGAGTCAGTATTCATAATAGTTGGTAATCAGAACTCGTATTCATAATTTGGAGTCAGAACTCAGAAGAGTTCGTAACCAGAATTCTGAGAATTCTGAGTTAGAACTCAGAAGAGTTCATAACCAGAATTTTGAGAATTCTGAGTTAGAACTCAGAAGAGTTTGTAACCAAAATTCATAGAATTCTGAGTCAGAACTCAGAATAGTTCATAACCAGAATTCGGAGTCAGAACTCGGATTTTGAAAACAGAATGCTCTTTATCTAAGTATTATATGATTTTGAGGTTTTAGGCATGAAACCGAATTTTACACTTATACAAGATAAATAACAATGAAAGACATGGTAAGGATAAATTTCCTTGGGGAAGGAAATTTTTCCTTAGAGAAGTAAAACACAGGGTAAAATAAGATATTCCTTGAGATAAGGTGTTTGTGATTTTGAAAACAAGAAGGAATGGTGAAGTCATAAGGAAACCTTATTGACTCAACAAACTCCCCTAAGTATGAAGTAATGGAAAAATCATAAGGAAAACCTTATTGACTCAACAATCTCTCCATTTTTGGAAAGAACAAACATCCTTATGTAAAAGAATAAAAGGACTTAGAAAAATTTTCTAGAAATTGAAAATAAATATTATCTCCCTTCTCATATGGACAATAATGAATACAACTAACTCCTCCTTAGGGTTTAGAACACTAAGGATCATATTCTAGATTTTAGGAATGAGATTTTTCATTATCTTTATTTTTGAAATCTCTGTAATGAAAACTCCCCCTTAGATAAACTCTCCCTTTATTAGAGATATTTCTTCTTTACTTAGTATTCTTTTTCCTTTCTCCCCCTTTGTTATTTTCAAAAAGAATTTGAGGGAATAGAAAAGAAATTATAGTAACTGAAAAATTAGTTCAAATCATGGAAAAAAATGAGCAACCAAGATTTCATTAATATTAGAAGAATTTGTACAAGGAAAGAAAATAAAACAAAAGATCGGATTGGATCTATTTTCCTTCCTTCTCCTTGGGTATCAATTTCTTCACTATGGTTTTCAGCTTCTTTAGCTCCTTGTTATCTTCCTCGGTTTTCTTCTATAAGTCTTTGATATTTTCTTCTTGAGCCTTCAGAGCCTCTGCCAGAGCCTTTATCAAGTCGTCTTGCTTCACTAGATTCTCTTCAATCTCGCTCTGGAGATCCCTTTCTATTTTCCGGCTTTGAGCAATAGATTACAACTTCCCATTCAGATCCTTGACCTCCAGAATCTGAGTATTCTGCTCAAGATTTATCTTTTCCTCAAAGATATTTGTGAGATCCTTGATTTTTCTATCTTCAGTATCAAAATATTCCTTAACATCATCTCGAAACTCATCAATCTCTCTCAAATATTGAACTATATTCTTTGAACAGCTCACCATTTTCTTACAATATCTTTTGTGGGCTTCATAGTTGATATAGAAAGATTTGAAGTCTGTCTCTAACTTGACACACTTTTCCATCACCATGGACACTGAATCCAATTTTTGGTTCTAAGTATGTTGAAGCATCTGGAATCTGGAATCAATGCTTGGGAAAATCGGAATTGTCCCAACAAGCTTCTTCAAGGATTGAACTACAAAATCATGTCCCAGAGAAGGTGATTGTGAATAAGAAACATTGCTTGGTGAGGGTTATTTCTCTAGTTAAAAAATGTTTTTCTTGAAAGATCCACCAGATTCCTTCTTCATTAATAATGCTTTTATAGGTGTATCCACAACAACTTGTTTCCCCTTATCAGTTCTCAGAATAGCTTCTTCATTTGGAGATTTATGTTCACTGTCAGATAGCTAAAAAATCTTTTCTTCATCTACCTTTTCTTTCTTAGCACTAGCCTCAGCATCCTCAGGGTGTATGAAATCATGGTTTTGTCTTTCTTCCTCATAGAATTTATTAACTTATTCTTCACCCTTCTCATCTTCCCCTTCCTCATCCTTCCTAGAAGTTGGGAGCTTTGAAAAATCTTCTTCAGAAGTTCGGATTGATAGTTTCTCGGATGGTATTTCCTTTTCATGAAAATCTTTAACTTGATTCATCAAATCGGTTGTGTTATCAATACTTCTTTTTTCTTCTTGCACTTCTTCCACAACTTCTTTTTATTGAATAGGCTTCTCTTGTGCTTTTTCTGGAGTCATTAACATTTTACCTGGAGTTTCAAGTAAGGCTTCTACCAAGAAGGATGTCGGTACTGGGATGTTCTCGGATGCTATTTCAGTATCCCTCAGAAGGGATTACACAATCTCAGCCTCAGTCATTTTCTTCTTCTACTTCTTTTTTTTGGCTTGATTCTCAATCTCATCGGCCGCCTTCTCTTTCAAAGCTTTGTCCTCTGCAGGATCCAATCCAAACTGTGGCTCTCCTTCCTTCCGATTATTTTTCTCTTCTCTCCACTTGGAAACCACCTCATCCGGATGATCTTTCTGCTTCTTGGGATTTGGAGGTGCGAAGTGAGTTTCTTTAGCTTTATTGGTTTACTCTACTTCTTCCACTTCTTTCAACTTCCTCTTCTTTCCTACTTTCTTCTATGTTTCAGGAAATTCTTGTTCCATCGAAATAGCTTCAACCTCTTCTTCTAGTAAGTCATAAAATTCTCTTGATTCCTTAGAAAAACCTACTCTCATCTTTTTTAGGGTGTCATCACTAATCAGCATGACTTTTCAATTCCTCGGCTTTGAACTACAAGGAATCTTAAAAGACTGAAGGCACCAAACAATGAGCTTGGATAGGATAGCTGGATACATGATAATCTGAGCTTTCAAGTTCCCATTCTTAATATTCTCTTTCGTAATTATAATATGCTTCATCAAGTTTATGTTCCTCAGATTTACCAAAAAATATAGAATGAACATGTCACTCTTCTTCAAGGTGTCCTTATGACCTTTTCTCAGAATGATAAAACCCTGAACCCACAATTCAAGGATCTGATTATTTGTAGTCAGATGAGAAATCTTCAGAGTCTTGACATCTGTAAGTCCAAGACACTCCATAGATTTTACCTTTACAAAATTTCCTTGAACATCTGGTAACTTGTGAGAATAGAACTCGGCTTCCCCTTTATATGGAATTCCAACCAAGCTAGCAGCCTTGGTGTACAAAAGAGCATAAGACTATCCATAGCTTTTGAAAGAAAATTTATCTATGTCTTCTTCCTTAAAGAAACTAGCTAACTCATAGAATTCTACAAGAAAATATGGATACACCAAGTCTTGATCCCATGGCATTGATGTGAAAAAACTTTCCCATCCATTAAGCTTGATGTTCTTCGATATAATAGAATCATACTTGTTTAAGAAATTTGGATGCACCAACCTCTCTCTATAAATCTGCCACTCCAAAATCAACTTGACAGTTGTCATATCTTGATAAGGAACATCACCAGGCATTCGGATTTGAGCAAATTTTGAGAGGTTCAGAAAGGGATTTTTAAAGAGAGGAAGACCTTCGGTACGCAGAGGATTGAAAATCGATGTGAGACAACCCTTCGTGGGTCCTTTATATAGGTGTTGGAGGTGACCTTTGATCTTCCCATATCAATCCAATAGCTGAGAATTATTCTGATTAGATCTAATGGTTGAAAATGATATCCATAAGGAAAATTTGGTAGGATCCGATCTTTTTATTTTTTTAAAGGAAAACATTCATATTTAAGGAAAATAGAATTTGAGAAATTTATAAAGGAAACAAAAGAAATGACCAAAAATTAAAAGGTGATTATGAGAACTCAAGAAATAATCATACATTTTGGATTGTTAGGAATATAATTCATATTGAAGAAAATTCTTCTTGAATAACTTTAGATTCTGAAAAAAAAACTTGACTACGCAAAAAAAAACTCTATTACAGGAAACAAAATGGAGTACGAAAATTTTCATTATGAAAATCTTCATTACGAAAATCTTCATTATGAAAATCATCATTAAAAAAATTTCATTATGAAAATCTCAAATATGAAAATCTTCAATACGAAAAATTTGAAAACATCATTACAAATTTTTTTGAAAACTTCATTATGAAATTTTTTGAAAACTTCATTACAAAAAGATTCGAAAACTTCATTACGAAAAGTTTTTAAAACTTCATTATGAAAAGTTTTGAAAACTAACAATAAAATGTACTCAACCTATGTAAAGGAGTTTATTACTGTAAGTAGATTTATTTCAATAGAATTTTAACAAGGAATATTACCTTACAATTATCATACCAAACTTCTATTTAATGTATTCAAATCTATCAAAGTGTATCGATTTTTTGAAAATATCATCAAGTTGATCTTGCATTCCGATAAATTAAAGAATGATATCTACTTTTTTTGTGTGATTCCTATGAAATTGATGCCTAATATCTATGTTTTTTTCATGATAGTGATGTGCATGGTTTTTACTAAGGGCAATGGCACTTGTATTATCACACAAAAATTTTGTTTTGTTAAAACTCATACCATAGTCTGTGAGTTTGTGTTGCATCCACAACACTTGAGCACAACAAATTTCAGCTGCAACATATTCATCTTAAGTAGTGGAAAGTGCTACAGAGTGTTGCATCTTGTAGTACCAAGAAACTAATGAATCTCTTACGAAATGACATGTTCTAGATGTACTCTTTCTATCCATTCTACATCCCCCAAATCAGCATTTGTAAAAGATTTTAGAATAAAATCATTTCCAGAAGTATAAAAGAGTCCTAAAACCATGGTTCCCTTTAAGTAGTGAAAAATTCTTTTCACTTCCTTTATATGAGATTCCTTAGGATTGGATTGATATCTTGCACATAAGAATAATGAAAACATTAAGTCTGGAAAACTAGTTTTCAAGTAAAGTAAACTTCCTATCATACCTTTAAAAGATGTTTGATCTACTATTTTCCCAGCTTCATCAAGATCAAGTGTGTTTGAGGTACCAATGGGATTACTAATACTCTTAGTGTTGTCATATCCATATATATTAATAAGATCTTTAATATATTTATGTTGGGATATATATATTCCTTATGGTTTCTGAGAAATTTGAGAACCAAGGAAAAATGTTAACTCACCCATCATACTCATTTCAAACTCAGATTTCATTAGATCCAAAAAAGAATCAGTTAATGATTGCTGAGTTAAACCAAATATAATGTCATCAACATAAATTTGAACAATCAAAACATTTTTCTATTCTTTATTTATAAAAAGGGTTGGATATTTTTTCCCTTAACATAATTATTTTGATGCAAAAATCTTGTAAGTCAATCATACCAGGCTCAAGGGGATTGTATAAGTCCATACAAAGCTTTGGTAAGTCTAAAAACATGATCAGGATGTTTTGTATCTTCAAAACTAGGAGGTTGTTCAACAAAAACTTCCTCTTGAACATAACCGTTAAAAAAAGCATATTTCACATCCATTTGAAAAAGTTTTAAATTGAAAAATGGTGCAAAGGAAAGTAAGATACAAATAGATTCAAGTCTAGCTACTGGAGCATAGGATTCTTCATAGTCTATTTCTTTTTGTTGATTATAGACTTTAGTAACCAATCTGGCTTTATTTCTTACTATGATTCCATTTTCATCACACTTATTTCTGAAAACCCATTTTACTTCAATAACAGAAGTTTCCTTAGTTCTTTCAACCAAGGTCCAGACATTATTCTTTTCGAATTCATTTAGCTCATCTTGCATAGATTTTATCCAATCATTGTCACCTAAATCATCATTAATGCTTTTTCGTTATAATTGGGAAAGAAATGCTAGATTTTCTACTTCATTTCTTAAGGAACTTCTAGTCCTTACAGGTTGATTCACATCACTAATGATGCTATCACTGGGATGATTCTTGAGAAACACCTTATTTAGGTATTGTAAAACCTGTTCATTAACATAGGGTAGGAAATCTTCTGGGGTAAATGCTTCAGAAACATTTTCTTAGGCATTTTCCTTATCAAAAAGATATTCTATCAAGGGTTGATAATCAGTTTTTGAAAACACATCTAAAGATGTAGGTTGGTGTTGTTTAAAAACAAAAGGATTAGTTTCATCAAATTTCACATGTACTGTCTCTTCAACAGTATAAGTGTTTTTATTGAAAACTCTATAATCCTTAGAAGTTGTGGAGTAGCTTAAGAAAATTCCTTCATCATATTTTTGTGCAAATTTATGTAGATTATCTTTATTATTCAGGATGAATACCTTGGAACCAAAAACCTTGAAGTAGGAAAGTCTAGTTTTTCTACTATTCCATAACTCATAATGAGTTTTATTAATAAAAGGTCTAATTAAAACTCGATTTATAGTATAACAAGCAGTACTTACAGCTTCAGCCCAAAATGTTTGGCTATAGAATATTCACTCCACATGGTTCTTGTTATATCTTGAATAATTCTATTTCTTCTTTCAACAATACCATTCTATTAAGGGGTTCTAGGTGATGAGAAGTTGTGAGTAATTCCTTTTATACTAAAAAATGTTTCAAAATAAAAAATTTGAAATTCTCCTCCATGACCACTATGAATAGTTTTCAATAGAAGGATTTTCTCATTTTTAACTTGGGCTCTAAAACTTTTGAAATAAGAAAATGCTTCAGACTTCTTTTCTAAAAAATAGACCCATTTAAATCTAGTGTAATCATCAACTACGACAAATAAATAATATTTTCCACCAATGCTTCCAGTTTGTGTTGGGCCAAAAATATCCATATGCACTAAATGTAATGTATAGTAGTTGAGACTTCACCGACTAATTTAAAACTAGATTTATGTTTCTTTCCATTATGACAAGGATCAAAAACTTTTTAAGAATCAAATCTAAGCTCTGGTAGAAACGTAAATAGTCTTTTCTAAGAGAGTTTTCATAGGTTCTTAAGGTTCTAGTGACCTAAACTTCTATGCCACAACTATGAATGATCTTCCATTTCACTAATTCAAGGTTGATCTTGGATCCTAAAGTCTTATAAGTTTATTGTGTATACAGTCTCTTTCCTATGGGTAGAAAAAATAAACTCTTCCTCGTAATTGTGTACTAAACACTTATCATTCCTAAAATTCACAAGGTAGCCTTCATCACATAATTGGATTATGCTAATGAGGTTGTGATTAATACCTTTAACAAATAAAACATTTGAAATAAAAGTTTTTTCAAGAAGAAAAATGTTACCTATACCAATAATTTCTCCCTGAGTATTATCTCCGAAAGTTACTTTTCCTCTTTTCATCTTGATAATATTTTCAAAGTAGTTTTTGTTACAATTCATATGCTGGGAACATACACTATCCATGTACCTAGTATTTTTGTTGGAACCTTCTCTATTTTCCTAGAAACAAAAGAGTTATACTTTCGGAACCCAAACATTCTTGGATCCGAATATTTCAAAAAGCAAAATCTTGGGTACCCACATTTTCTTAGAAAAACAAGATTTATGAAATCCTAAAGACTAAGTTTTGTTTAAGGAATAATTTTTTTCCCAATGCCCACCACATTGACACTTAGTAAAGAATGGAACACTTTGAGGAACAAAATAATTGTTACTAAAAACTGGTTTAGAACTAGTATAACCATTTCTAGAATTATTCCTTAGAGGTTAGATTTGGGAATACATTTTATCAAAATTTTCCTTACCTAAGGTAAAGTTTGAAAAATACTTCCTCAAGTAAAAACTTCAGATTTTAGTTTTATAACTAAATTATTTTCTTCTAAAAAATTATATTTTGAACTATAGTTAGGATCGAAAAATATTTTCGTAGAAATTAGGTTTTTCCAATACTTAGAAATTTTATTCTTCTCAGATTTTACTTCCTCAATATTTTTTGAAATACATTAAAAATCAACATTTTTCTTGTCAAGATATTTAAAAAGATCTGATATTTCCTCAGTAAGAATACTATTCATAAAATTTTTCTTTATTAATATTTTCCATGAGTTTTGAGTTCTCAATCTCAAGGAGTTTGGAAAACCTATAAACTTCTTCATAGGTAGGTAAAGTATTATCTTCATCAGAAGAGGATTCTTCATCAAAAGAGATGTATTATTTATTATCACTATAGTTTTCAATCAAAGAAACATTGGTCATTGATTCAGCATTGTGTACCTTAGCCATTAAGAACTGATTGTCAATAGGTAGTCTGGATATTAAACCAAGATTCTTCTGTCCAGAAGATTCGTAATCTGATGATTCATCTGAAGAGTCGCCACCACTAGTACTCTAGGTGTCATTTTCATTCAAGACTTTCTTATCTTTACCTTTATAGTACTACTTTCTATTTCTCTTGGAATGCTTTTCCTTTTTTCCTTTTCTCTTAACCATAGGACAATCAGGTCTTATATGTCCATCTCTCTTGCACTCATAATAAGTGACTTCAAAATATTTCTTATCTTTCTTTTCCATTTTCTTATATCTGGATTGAATGTTCTTCTGTCCAACAATATTGTTCATCCTTAGAGAAAGATTTTAAAAGTCATTCTCTAAAGATTCACTTCCACTAGATTCGGATTGAATAACAACCTTCTTATATTTGGATCTAGTAACTCTCTCAAGAGTCTTGGATTTCATATGATCTAAAGTTTTATTAAAAGCAACACTGCCATTCCCATTCTTCTTCTTTACATTATCAGCATCTCTCTTAATTATGGTATCATGTTGAAGAAGAGTTCCAAAAAGTTCATCAAGAGAAATATGAGTAACCTTTATGTTCTCATCAATAGTAGTCCTCTTGGATTCCCACTCATTTGGAATGATATCTATGATCTTATCACCAAGTGCTTCATCATATAATCCTTTCTCACCCATGGATTGTAAACTATTCACAATAGTCATGAATCTTTGTTGCACCTTACACAAGGGTTATCCATTAGTAAAGCAGAAAACATGATATTCAGTTTTGAGTATTGCTCTTCTAGTTTCAATAACTTTGGAAGTTCCAAAGTGATTAACTTCAAGTTTCTTCCAAATACAATATTCTGGTTCACAATATGAAATTTGGTTGTACATATTTCTAGTCATTGAACAAAGCAATGTATTTCTTACCTTATAATTCAGTTGATATTCATGTTTTTCTTGATTGGTGAAGGTACTAGCTTCTTTTTAAGAATTTTATATCCTCCATTAAGCATAACAAAATTGTCTACTCCAGTATTGATAATAAATGTCTTCATGAAATCTCTCTAATACTCATAATCATTTCCATCAAAAATAGGTGGTCTAGTCGGATTGAGGTTTTCTATGGAAACAACATTGATTCCTTCCTTCTTTAATAAAAAATATTTTTCCATAAAAACTTTTTAATAGAAAAATTTTGTAAACAAGGAAAATATTCCTCAGTAAGGAAAAATATAGAACAAGAGTAACTCTTAAGCAAAAAATGAATCTGAACATTATGAGTCTGAAAAACGGATTCTGGAAATAATGAGATGAATTCTATTCTGAATTTGATCGTGAGATTAATTCAGATTGAACCAATGCTCTGATGCCAATTGTTGAGATGGTATGTGAGCATGATATACTCTATAATACCAACTATAGAATCAAAAATATAGAGATACTGAATCAAGCATCAAAAGATGTTCAAAATACAAGAGGGGGTGAATTTTATACTTTTAAAAAATTCCTTTGGAAATTTTAAAGATGGTAATGATTAAAAAGGTTAAATAAGGTAATTCGAAAAAACTCTAGCTCTACACACTTGCTTGATTCTGAAAATATGATTCTAAGAATGTGGATCCAGAAAGATGGTTATATAAAATGAAACTAAATGAAATTTTACAATGATAAAGATTCTACCTTAAAGAGTATAGAATCTTACTAAATCAAAGTACAAGTATAAGGAAGTATAAGATAGTTATACTTTCCTCAACAAAAAAATGAGGCCAAAAACTTGTAACAAAACAAGTAACAAGTAGTAAGTCTTTTAACCCAAAGAGAAAGGTATCCAATAACCTTGCTTAAAGATCCCTTGATTTATACTTTCAAAAAAGTCTGTCTTACCAACACCAAGGTAAGCACTCTATACAATGATCATATTTTGTCTTGTTATCCTAGTAAGCCCTCAAATTCAAGATAGTTGGCACCTCTGTCTTCCTCAGCAAGGAAGCCCTCAACTTCAAGGTAGCTGGCACCTCTCTCTTCATATCCCCAGAATCCCTCAATTGTACACAGCAACAATCAAAGTCACACAAAGAAAATCTAAACAAGAAGTTAAGTACGCACTAAATCATGAGAGTCTCTCTCTATAAATCACTTCAATAACATGTAATCTCTAGAGTCATAGAATAGTGTTCAAAAGTTGTGATCTCTTCAAATGAGCTCCTATTTTTTGGCATAGCTCTAACGGTCAGCTCCCTCCTCTAATGGTCATATTTTTCCTTGAATTTTGGATGGACCTGTACATGTGTCCCTAAAACAACGGTTAGTTAGTAACTGAATGAACAACATAGTTTTATAATAAAAACAACTGTAAGAAAAAATATGGTTACATAAACAAAATCCAATATTTTGAATGTAAGAAAATAAAAGTCTGGAGTCTAACCAAAAAATGAATTCAGAGTCTATAATACAAGGATATTTGAATTCTGTATTCTAAGGTATTCAGAACCTGAACTCTATAGAATTACGGAGTCTGAATTTAGAGGAAATTAGGAATCTGGATTCTCAAGAATTCGGAACCTGAACTTACAAAGTTCGAAGTTAGAATTCATTAGAATTTGGAGTCAGAACTAATAGGAATTCATAACCTGAATTCGGTGTCAGAACATAGAAGAATTTGTAACCAAAATTCAGAGTCATTATTCATAAGGGTTCATAATTAGAATTCATATTCAGAATTCGGAGTCAGAACTCAGAAGAGTTCGTAACGAGAATTCCTAGAATTCGGAGTCAGAACTCAGAAGAGTTCATAATGAGAATTCGGAGAATTCGGAGTCAGAAATCAGAAGAGTTCGTAACCAGAATTCTGAGAATTCAGTGTCAGAACTTAGAAGAGTTAGTAACCTGAATTCTAAGAATTCAGTGTCAGAACTCAGAGTCTGAAAACAGAATGATCTTTATCTATGTATTATATGATTTAGAGGTTTTAGGCATGAAACCTAATTTTACACTTAAACAATATACAGAACAATGAAAACATGGTAAGGATAAATTTCCTTGGGGAAAGAAATTTTTCCTTAGAGAAGTAAAACACAGGGTAAAATAAGATTTGCCTTGAGATAAGGTGTTTGTGATTTTCAAAACAAGAAGAAATGGTGAAGTCGTAAGGAAACCTTATTGACTCAAAAAACTCCCCTAAGTATGAAGGAATGGAAAAATCATAAGGAAAACCATATTTAATAAACATTTATATCCTTATAGCTCATCCTAATAAGGTAAATTCTAAATTCCATATAAAATTCACACATTTCCAAAGAACACATACTACATCCATAAATAAAACTAAATGACACTTTTATAGAGAAATCAAAAAATTTGAGCTATACTGACCACATATTCTATCAAATTGATGTGCAGTTGATCCCTATATGTCAAAAAATAATTATATACCATTATCATAGGTTTGAAAATAATATGACCTTTTTTTCTTAGTTTTGAATTGGTAAATACTTATGAAATCTAAAAAAAATACTTTAAAATAAGTGTGAGGGGTCAAAACAAGGAAAATGAAGTTGAATTGCCCTTAAATCATGAGGCAATGACCGTATATTGAATTTTAAAATGTAATAACTGATTACACATCATTCTAAATTACCTCTTATGGTTGTAAATATGTTTCTATTGTTTAAAAACACTAAAATAGGTGTTGAATTTCCAAAAACAAAGAAAATGACCTCATATTGATGTTAAATCATGGGAATCCCACCATTGATGGGAAAATAATAGTACATTTAACAGTGAAATGTAGGAACCAATGGAATATCTATGTCAATTATGGTTTACCCTTATGTCTATAAACATTTTATTAGTGTTTTAAAATACTAAAACATGCATGGAATGGTAAAACCATAGAAAATGGCCTTAGAGTGGTGTGAAATCATGATGAAACCACCACTGAGTTTTTTTACATCTAAGTGAATATCACACATCAATATGACTTGAGGTGTGGTCAGAATGACATAGTATAAACTTCTGAAAGGTACAAAAACCTTTAGAAACAAGTTTATGGGGGTCAAAACTAGTAAAACGATGTCGAATTTCCTATAAATAATGAGATGGAAATTGTAAATTTAATAGTTAAATTTAGGAACCAGCATCCCATTATTCCAAATTATAGTTTTTCCATTATAGACATAAACACATTTTTAGTGTTTTTAAAACACTAAAACTTGTGATCAACAGTCAAGAAAATGGCCCCATATTGATGTGAAATCACGTTACAACCATCACTGAGTTTTTTATACGTGTATGTGTAGGCAACACATCAATTTGATGTGTGGTGTGGTCGTTATTACCCGTTATACACTTCTGAATGGTAAACAATCCTATAGAAACATGTTTTAGGGGTTCAAAACAGGCTGAAGATGTCATATTACCAAAAAATCATATTAAAATGACAATAGATTTATTTCTGAAATTTAGGAACTGAAGGCATTTCATTCCGAATTTCAGTTTTCGTGTTATGGACATGAAATCCTTTTTAGTGTTTTAAAACACTAAAAGAAGTTTAGAATGGTCAAAATCATTGAAAAACCCTAATATTGATGTTAAATAATGGGAAACCACCGCCGAGTTTTTTTTTCTGAAATGTACATGCAAAAAACATGTCAATTTGATATGTGGTGTGTTAATAATTACTCAGTATACAATTTTGAAAGGTAAAAAATCCTTTAGAAACAATTCTTGGGGTTATAACCAAAAAAAATGTCAGATTTCCCTAAAATAATAGGAAAATGATCGTATATTTAGTTGTGAAATGTAGGAAGCAACGAAACATTATTCTGAATTAATGTTTTCCCATTATTTCCATAAACACATTTTTAGTGTTTTAAAACACTAAAATGTGTGTAAAATGGTGACACCCATTTAAAACAACCTCATATTTATGTGAAATAGCAACATGAGCACTAATAAGTTGTTTTTGATTTGTATTCATAGAAAACGTATCAATCTAACATGCGATATGGTCGCAATTACTCAATAAAAACTTCTGAAAGGTACAAAATCATTTAAAAACAAGTTTTATGGGGTCAAAACCAAGAAAATGGAATTGTATTGTACTTAAATAATGGTACAAAAATCATACATTTATGTTCAAAATGTATAAACTTATGGAACATTATTCCAATTTATAGTTTTCCTGTTATGGTCGTAAATGCATTTTTAGAGTTTTAGAACACTAAAAGATGTGTGCAACGGTCAGAACCATCGAAAATGACCTTAATTTAATGTGGAAGCATGGGAAAACTACCTCAGAAATGTTTCTTATGGGTACTCATAGAAACATAAGTCAATATAATATGTTTTGTGATCCTAATTACTTAGTATACACTATTAAAATGTACAAAAGCCTTTAGAAATAGGTGTCGGGGTGTCAAAACTCGGAAAAATACATTGGATTTCTTTGAAATCCTGGGAAAATGAAAAAAGGTTTAATTTTTAAATATAAAAACCAACGACACATCATTTGAAATTATGATTTTTTAGTTAAGTCCCTAAACACATTTTTAGTGTTTTAAAACACTAAAATTTGGGTAGAATGGTCAAACCCCTATAGAAAGACCTCAAATTAATTTTAAATCATGGGATAAACACCTTTGAGTTTTTTTGACATATATGCATAGACCACACAGCAATCTAACCTGTGGTGTGGTAAAAATTTATTCTTATAGACTTCTTAAAGGTACAAAATCCTTTAGAAACAAGTTTCATGGGGTTAAAAATATTAAAAATATATCTAAATACACTAAAATCACTATAAAATTTCCTTAGATTTAATTTTGAAAGGTAGGAACTAACTACAAATAATTATGAATTACAGTTTTCCCATTATGTCCATATATGTTTTTTTTTGTGTTTTAAAACACTAAAGCATATATGGAATGGTTAAACCCATATAAAATGAACTTGATTGGTGTGAAATCATTTTAAAACCAATTCTTATTTATTTTTTATTTTTACGTGTAGAAAATATGTCCATCTAACATGTGGTATGGTTGGGACTACTCAGTATATACATCTGGAAGGAATAAAAGTCTTTAGAAACAAATGTCATGGAGTAAAAACTGGGATAACAATGTCATATATCTCTGAAATCTTAGTAATAAAATCGAATATTTAATTTATAAATGTAGGAACTAATGTAACATCATTCTGAGTTACATTTTTCTTACTATTTCCATAAATATTTTTTTAGTGTTTTAAAACACTAAAACATGTGTGGAATGGCCAAAACCATAGAAAACGACCACATATTAATGTAAAATCAATGAACAGTCAACTTTGAGTTGTTTTTGACATATACTTGTAGATAAAACATCAATTTGATGTGGGTTGTGGCTGAAATTACTCATTATACACTTTTGAAAGGTACAAAATCCTTTAGAAGCAAGTGTTAGGGGGTCAAATCTAGGAAAACATTGTAGGATTTCCCTAAATCATGGGACAATGACCATAGATTAAATTTTGATATGTAAGAAATGATTAAATTTCATTCCAAATTTTGATTTTCTTGTTATTGAAAAAATTTATTCTTAGCAGTGGCTTCTTAGTTGTAGTTCTAGTAACTACTGAGAATTTAATCCAGTTAAAAAATATAAATAATATAGCGGCGGTTTTGATAAAACCACTACTAAATTTTTATTATTTGTAAAATTGGATGAGGTTTTAATTAACTCACAACTAAATGTTTTAAAAAACCCATAATTCATCTCCATTCCTCACTCCCTCTGTGCAACCCCAACCCCTTTCCACCCCGACCCAATGACCCCGACCCCTGACATCTTCTTCTTCCTTCCCTGATGGTGACTACAACCCTACAAACCAGATTCACCCCAACACCATGACCTCCCCTATTCCCTCTAGTGACCCCAAACCCGGAAACACCCCCACCATCTGACCTCACTCTCCTAGCTCACGGTTCCCCTCCTCATAGGTGACATAGACCCCCCCCCCCAAGGCTGCATCATCCTCACCCTTAATCTATTATTTAGTGAAATTAGATGGAAAATCATGGGTGATGAAAAGATTGTATATTTTTTTCATTCATTCAAGAGGAATGTATATATGTAGTTTTGGTTTATAACGTGTTATTTGTATTTTTTTAGTCATTTGATTGTATTTAATATAATCATTAATTTTTTATATTGTATAAAATTAAAAAAATTAAATTTTTTATGATGTAAGACTGTTATGGAATCTGGATCATTCATAATTTCATGGTATTTATTTGATTTTAATTAATTTTACATTGTTATATATTTGTTAATGACTCCAATATTTGACATATATATAACTGAAACTATTTTCCATCTCATGATCAATTTGTCGGAGGGTTTGGGGTCACACATGGTTTGGTCACCAACCATGAAAAGGTATCTAAGGATAAAGACCATAAAAATGAGATATTAGATGCTTTTTAAATTTGTCATAATTTTTACTGTTTTTTTCATATTTTAGGATTAAAATATTTTAATAAAATCTGTCTAATAATGATAGAGTAGTTAGGGATATGTTTTACTTAAATGATAATAAATTATTGGATTGGAAAAATGGAACTCCCAATATAGTTTCACTAAATTTATTTTAACTAACATGATTTTTAAGAGAACTAATTATAGTTTGTATTTTTTTAGTCAAATAACTATTTTTTATCATTCTATTTGAAAATTAGAATACACATTATTCAGATTTATGTTAAAATCATGTTGTTTATATTTATCTCAAATTGGGGGAACATCTGATTCGATGTTATGTGAACAAAGTTTATTTCTATAATTCATGGAACGGTATGAAGTCACACTAAACCAATTCAATAGAATATATAAATATAGAGTTTAATATTTTGTGTATGCATGCCATATCATGATATCCAAATAAAGTATACTTTTCATTAATATTTTTAAATGGGTACTCTTAGTATTAGTTAGATCATGGGAAATGGTTCAAACATTGCTCAATGTACAAAATGTTTCAATGAAATGAACCCTACTTATTTACGAATCTTGGGTAGAATACACCATTATCGTTTTTCCCATAAAAATAATATCATCTACAAATAAAATATTAAAAAACAGATACAACTCTATCATCTTTAATATATAGTCTATTTTCCACAAATCCATCAATAAATATTAATTATTTAAAGAATGTATCTAACTTCAATTACCATGATCTTGAGTCTAATCCTAACTCATATAGATCCTTCTTTAACATGAAATAATTAATTGTATATTTGGTGAGGAGGACACATCATCTTCCAACTCTAAATTTAGGATGAAATATTTCATATCTTTTTTCACATTCATGGGGTTCTTTTATTCTAAAATGTGGTGGTTATATAATTTATATCATTAATCATCTATGTTTATGAGAAATAATAGATTTTTTATTCATGTTGTTTTATTATAAGTTTATTAAGAAAACTTTCATTATTTGATTTGTCATATTTATTTATAGTTGTTATGAAAGATTCAGTGGAAATGTTGGATGATATTTAATTTTAATGGTACTTTTTTATTAAACATTTATATATTTAAATATGAATGTATATGGAGAAAAAAATCCAATGCCTATAGATAGAATTTGTATTAATTTACCTCAAAACACACCTTGATATGCCAAGGGTTTGGAATAATTTTTAGATTACGAAATCCAAAACTGATTAGTGGATAGTAGAATAAAATGTATTTGTCCTGATTGTAAATTCAAGTGACGGTTGAATAGAAATGAAGTATATGAGTATTTAAAATTGAAACATTTTCCTCCTCAATATGTATGTTGTATTTGGCATGGTGAATAAAATGTTATTGAAATTAAAAAAAACAAAATAATAGGAATGAAATACCAAGTTACACAGTAGAGGGGAATTCCGTCTAAAATTCATTAAATGGTGCATTTGGTTTTGTAGAATAAACATTTCAAGATTTTAATAGGCTAATAGAATCTTTAGTTGATATTTAGTAGGTTAATATTTCTCAAAACTTAAATGACCAAAAAATATATTTTTAAAATTATTTAAAGGTGGACAACAACAATTTTATGAAGGGTGTTCCAACTATTCAAATTTTTCTTTTCTACTTAAGTTGTATCATATCAGGTGTCTCTATGGAATTACTGACAATTAAATGTCCATGATTTTGGAGTTTCTTCATGATTCATTTAGTGAAGCTGAAATCCCTACATCATTCTATGAGTTTAATAAAGTCATCAAAAAACATAGACATGATTATACAAAGATACATTCATGCCCTAATTATTTTATGCTTTACTGGGGAGAATATTCTAATAAAGAATAATTCAAAAGATTTCATACAAGAATATGGATGTCAATAAACATCAACAATAGTATCAATCACTCATACCCTAGGATGAAAATAGGGGAAGAAAACATCTAAAAATTTATTACATTACTTTCCTCTGAAACCATGCTCTAAAAGATTATTCATGTCATCTAGGACTGCATACGACATGAAGTGTCATGCTCAGGTTAATAATGATGGTAGGATAATACATCCAAAATATTCAAAATCATGGAATATCTTTGATTTTCTATATCCATATTTTTCTTTGTATCCAAGTAATGTATGTTTAGGATTGGATTCTGATTTTTTTTACCCTTTTGGTACTTTAAGTACTAATTATAGAATTATGCCAGTTGTTTTCATCTCCTATAAACTGGCTCTATGGTTATGTATGAAGAACACATATTTCATTATTTCGATGATTATTTCTGCAATAAAAATTCCTAAAAATGAAATTGATGTATATCTTCAACCTCAAATCAATGATTCTTAATAATTATTGGATGATGGACTGGAAACATATGTTTCTTATGTGAGATAGCTATTCAAAATAGATGTTGCTTTAATGTGGAAAATTAGGGGTATTCTAGAATATGAAATTTATCTGGTTCGAACACCTATAGTGGTTTGGATTTTCCAGCTTGTAATTATGATTTTGATCCTCATTGATTACCTCATATCTGAATATGGTGTTTTATGTGCCATCATTTATTTCTATATGCTTCTTATAAATTCATGTTTAACAAAACATGGTTCAATAGAGATATTGAAATGAAAAATACACTGAAGGTATTGTCTAGTTCATAAATCATGGTAAATTTAATGAAAATCACTGAAGAATTTGGAAACTATCATAAATTTAAATAAGGGGGAAAATGGTATGAGTTACAGTATATAAAGATGCTGGAAGACAATAATGGATGAAAAATAGTATATTTTTCAAACTTATTTATTGGGAGTTTAATTTGCTACATAATAATACTGACATAATGCGTATTGAGAAGAACTTTTGTGAAAATATAATCTTTAAAATTCATAATAAGAAAGTTAAATCAAAGGATTTCCTTAATAATCATAAGGATTTTGATTCAATGAATATAAATAATAGGATATGAGAAAATGAAAATGACAAGTATCCTTTGGATATTTTTACAATTAAAAATCATGATAAATACATATTCCATCTAATTTTAAATAATGTAAATGTTCCTGATAGATATTCAACTAACATATCAAGGTGCATTTACTTAAAACATCAAAAGTTACATGGAATGAAAATTAATTATTTTCAAATTTTGATGGATTGGATTTTTTCATTTTCTTTTCATAATATTTTACTTTAAAAAGTAATTATGGTTATAGTTGATTTTTGAACCTTTTTCAAAGAGATTTTTAGAAAAACTCTAAATCGAAGTGAGACTGAAAAACTTGAAAAAACAATTTGTCACTATATCAATTTGAAATGTTATTTCCCCCTTCATTATTTACAATCGTTATTCATTTGACTACTAATTTAGCTCACGAATCTAAACATGGTGGACTAGTACACTATCGATGGATATATCTAATTGAGAGGAACATTCAGTTTTTATTAATTTTCATTGGTGAATTTTATTTTTTCAAATCATTCCATAGAATTTTTTAATATGTTTATTATTTATTCCATCAGGTACATAGGCCATTTGAAATTATAAGTGAGGATTGAATCTCAACTATAAGGATTTATTGATGAAAGTTACAAAGACAAAGAGTGTATGACCTTATCTTCTAGGTATTTAAATGGGATTGAGACTAGATTTAATAGTGTTGGACATTCTAATGACATATCTACTTATTCTTGTTCTGAAAATCAGTCATCGGTATTTCAAACAATTTGATTACCAATTAAAATTCAGTAAAATTTTACATGGATTTAATTGGAGTTTCTATAAGGACATAGGTATGTGATGTTGAATAGTGTTATTAAAGATCCATTTGTTAAGGAATTTCAATTGAAAAAAAAAGAGGTGACTAAGGGGTCGAGATTTAAATGAGTTAGAATTAACAAAAGATATTATTAAGGACTATGTTGAATGGTCTGTTCATCATCTAAGTGTATACTTATACTCATATTGTTGATTTTTAATAATTTTTTCTATGTTAAATGTATTAGCTTGTATCTTTTTACCAAGATAGTGAATGTTGAAAATCAAGGTGAAATATTGAATAATTTGAAGTTATTGGTTCGAGGTCTTCAAAGGAAGAATAATAAATTCGATGCCTACAATATTCAAGGCTTGAGGTTTTATTAAATTTGTCATAAATAAGACAACAAAACTCAGAATAATAGTGTATTTACATTTGTAGAGGTGGGGTACTATGGGAAGCCAAATGATATAATTGAATTCAACTATAATGGCTAGTTTTAGTTGTCCTATTCAAATTCAAGGGGCCAGCATTGATAGGGTATAATGAAAGATTAATTACATTTTACTTCTATCAAAATATCTAACATGATATATATCGGTGAGCATGTAGAACTTGATCCATTTATCTTTGATTCAAAATAAAATAAGTTTTATTATGCGGATGATGAAATACATGAATTTTTGAGTGTTGTTGTACACTTAAAGTAGAGTGAATTATGTGATATGGGTGAGGAAGATAAATTAGTTATTTGTGACAATGAACCTCATCAACCAAAAAACATTGAAAAGTTTGTTCATGATAGTATAGAAATAGTTGAACATAGAAGAAAGGATTAAAATGAAGGACTCCTCTCAATAGAGGTTCATAACAATTAAGATAATGAAGATAAAGATAATTTAATGTATAGAATGGTAATGAAAATATATTACAAATTATTATTGATAATTTCTTCATAAAAATATACATTGTTCTAGTTTTTCTTTTTTCTTTTTGTAAAAATATTTTAATTTTTCATTTTTTAAACATTTAGAATAACTTAACCATTGAAAATTTAAGAATTTAGAGAAGAATAGGATCATATCTGATCAGAATCTCAAAGTACGCCGCCACTACCATCATCTTTTATGGATCCTTCTGATTCCATGTTATCTGAGACTACTAGGGAGCCAGTCATCTCAACAAATATCATTGGTATCCCACCGCCTAATTTACCTCCGGTGATTGAGGATTTCATCACCCCTTTAACTGGAGGATATTGGTGAGTTATAATTATCATTATGTATGTCATTTTTCAAAAAAAACATTATATTTTATTAGTTGTTTAATATATTTTTCAAAAAGATAAATACAACAATATAAGGGATAAAATATTAACATGGAATATGTATTGGGCCTGATGTAATTCAAGATTATAATTCCATTAGATGAGTCCAGGGTGCCTAACAGTGATGCAGAAGAAATCTATCGGAACATTCTTAGGCTTCTTGCTCGCGAGATGATGATATTTTTCATTAATTATAAAGATTGGAGTTATATTCCTACCGTTTTCAAAAATTATTTTTTGATACTCAAGTAATGGTGATATTAATTTAATATTCCTTGGTAATAGTTTAAAAGACATCTCTAAGTTTTTTTAATATATCGATAAAGTTTTATTCTTTTTATTTATAGATGTTTTTTCATTTTGATGTGCCTAACTCCATATCACACCCACAGACTTCAAAAAATTTGTTCAAGAAATGGAGATTATTTCATCGGTTTAATAAAACTTCTCTGAGATCATGAAAAATATATGATAAAGTGATTGGAGGAATTTTTCATGAGCAATGGATGCTATGTAGATGTCAACAATGATGCATATCATGAGGTAATTTCATATTTTATAGTATCTTAATAGAATAAAAAAAATAAAATTATAATTTTTATTAATTTTATATTTTATTGTAGAATTATCTAAAAAAAATTGTGAATCGTGAGAAGAAAGTCATTTCTCACATTACGGGGTCTTCTAGTTATTCAAGAAAAAGAACAATTTTAGTTTATATTTTAGTCATTGTTATCTATATTATTTTCCAATATCTCAAGGTTTTTTCTATATTGTCTACATTTTTGATAAAGGATAATGAATTGGGTCACTCTATTGGCTTAATAGAGATGTGGTTCAAAGTGCATAGGAAACTCGGTGATAATTTTTTAAATTACCCTACCAAAGAAATTGGTGTAAGTAACTTTCATTACCATTTTATATTATTTCATTACCATAAAAATGTAAGAATGAAAAATATATTATAGAAACTAGAAATCCTTAAACCTAATTAAATGGGGATAGAAACATGGATCAAATTATGCCAATTTGGAGTCATTTTATATATCTAATCGGCCCCAATTAATTGGGTTTAAGCTATTTTTTTGTTATAATATAATTTTCAATATTATGTTTAAATGGTTTTTAAATAATAATAAATACTATTGAAAATTTTATTAATTAGATAACATTGTGAATTTTAGATATTTTAAAACGTTTTTGTTAATATTTTTGTATTAACATGTTAAAATTAAAGAATTTTGGGATGTGAACCCTTCACAATTATCATCAATTTCCCAAAGTGATGTTGTGTAAATAGTATTAGTAAACGAGCATCATAGAAATTTATAGGGGATGGGTTCTGGGCCTAGTCTATTAGTTGACTTTAGTAGGGTTATGTCATCGATTACTATGAAGATCATTGGGGGTTCGAGTATTATCGTTATCAGGAATTACAAAGAGAAATTTCAATATTGAAAGAAAATGTAAATAATATGACTGTTATAGGAAAACACAGTATTATTTGTGTTCAAAAATGGAAAATTATTTAGTTACTATATTTCAGTATATGATTGGCATGATCCCTTAGGAAATTTATATACTTATAGCTCATCCTACTGAGGTAAATTCTAAATTCTATAGATAATTCACACATTTTCAAAGAACACATGCCACATCCATAAATAAACTAAAATGAAACTTTTATATAGAAATCAAAAAATTTGAGCAATACTGACCACATATTCTATCAAATTGATATGCGGTTGATTCCTATATGTCAAAAAGTAATTATATACCATTATCCATATGTTTGAAAATAATATGATCTTTTTTTCTCAGTTTTGAATCGGTAAATACTTATTAAATCGAAAAAATCATTTAAAATAAGTGTGAGGGGTCGAAACAAGAAAAATGAAGTTGGTTTGCCCGGAAATCATGAGATAATGACCATAGTTTTTATTTTGAAATATATAAACTGACGACACATCATTCTAAATTACCTCGTGTGGTTGTAAACATTTTTTTATTGTTTTAAAACACTAAAACATGTGTGGAATGGCCAAAACCAAAGAAAATGACCTCATATTGATGTGAAATCATGGGAAACCCACCGTTTATGGTAAAATAATAGTACATTTAATAGTGAAATGTAGGAACCAATGGAACATCATTTCCAATTATGGTTTACCCTTAGGTCTATAAACACTTTATTAGTGTTTTAAAATACTATAACATGCATGGAATGGTAAAACCATAGAAAATGGACTTATATTGGTGTGAAATCATGATGAAACCACCACTGAGTTTTTTTTGACATGTATGTGAAGATCACACATCAATCTGACATGCGTTGTGGTCATAATGACTTAGTATACACTTTTGAAAGGTATAAAAACCTTTAGAAACAAGTTTAGGGGGGTCAAAACTAGTAAAACGATGTCAAATTTCCCTTAAATAATGAGATGGAAATCATAAATTTAATTTTTAAATGTAGGAACCATCATAACCTTATTCCAAATTATAGTTTTTCTAATATAGACATAAATACATTTTTAGTGTTTTTAAAACACTAAAACATTCACTCAACAATCAAAAAAATGGCCTTAGATTGATGTGAAATCCTATTACAACCATCGCTGAGTTTTTTATACATGTAGGTGTAGACAACACATCAATTTTTTGTGTGGTGTGGTCCTTATTACTCGATATAAACTTCAAAATAGTAAAAAATCCTTTAGAAACATGTTTTAGGGGTTAAAAAATAGGCTAAAGATGTCATATTATCAAAAAAATCATATTAAAAAGACCATATATTTATTTATGAAATTTAGGAACTGACGGCATGTCATTCCGAATTACGGTTTTCCTATTATGGCCATGAACTCCTTTTTGGTGTTTTAAAAGACTAAAATAAGTTTGGAATGATCAAAATCATTGAAAACCCCTCATATTGATGTTAAATAATGTGAAACCACCTACGAGGTTTTTTTTCTGAAATGTACATGCAAACAACATGTCAGTTCGATATGTGGGGTTGTAAGAATTACTCAGTATACAAATTTGAAAGGTATAAAATACTTTAGAAACAAGTGTTTGGGGATCAAAACCCAAAAAAAAATTTCAAATTTCCCAAAAATAATTGGAAAATGACCGTAGATTTAGTTTTGAAATGTAGGAAGAAACGGAACATTATTTTGAATTATTGTTTTCACGTTATGTCCATAAACTCATTTTTAGTGTCATAAAACACTAAAATGTGTGTAAAATGGTAAAACCCATATAAAATGACCTCATATTTATGTGAAATCGTTATATGAGCGCTGATAAGTTGTTTTTGACATGTCTTCATAGAAAACATATCAATATAACATGTTATGTGGTCGCAATTACTCGATATCAACTTCTGAAAGGTACATATGCATTTAAAAACAAGTTTTATGGGGTCAAAACTAAGAAAACGACATTGTACTGTACTTAAATCATTGTACAAGAACCATACATTTAAGTTCAAAATGTATAAACTTATCGAACATTATTCCAATTTATAGTTTTCCTATTATGGTTGTAAATGCATTTTTAGTGTTTTATAACACTAAAAGATGCGTGTAACAGTCAGAACCATTGAAAATGACCTTGTATTGATGTGGAATCATGGGAAAACCACCCATGAAATGTTTTTTTATTTGTACTCATAGAAAAAAGTCAATCCAATATGTGGTGTGGTCAAAATTACTCAGTATATAATTTTAAAAGGTACAAAAGCCTTTAGAAACAGGTTTCGGGGTGTCAAAAATTGGAAAAATACATTGGATTTCCCTGAAATCATGGAAAAATGACAAAAGGTTTAATTTTTAAATATAGGAACCAACGACACATTATTTGAAATTATGGTTTTTTAGTTATGGCCCTAAACACATTTTTAGTGTTTTAAAACACTAAAATGTGTGTGGAATGGTCAAACCCCTAGAGAAAGACCTCAAATTGATTTGAAATAATGGGATAACCACCTCTGAGTTTTTTGACATATACGCATAAACCACATAGTAATCTAACGTGCGGTGTGGTAAAAATTTCTTCTTATAAACATCATAAAGGTACAAAATCTTTTAAAAACAAGTGTTATGGGGTCAAAAATAGTAAATTGATATCTAAATACAATAAAATCACTATAAAATTACAATATATTTAATTTTGAAATGTAGGAATAGACGACACATCATTATGAATTATAGTTTTCCCATTATGTCCATAAATGTATTTCTTTGTGTTTTAAAACACTAAAACATACAAGGAATAGTTAAACCCAAATAAAATTAACTGGATTCATGTAAAATCATTGTAAAACCAATTATTAGTTCTTTTTTATGTGTACATGTAGTCAACATGTCAATCTGACATGTGGTATGGTCGGAACTACTCATTATATACATCTGGAAGGTATAAAAGTCTTTAGAAACAAATTTCATGGGGTAAAAACTGGGAAAACAGTGTTATATATCTCTAAAATTATGGTAATACAATTGAATATTTAATTTAGAAATGTAGTAACTAACGTAACATCATTGTGAGTTACATTTTTTCTGCAATGGCCATAAATATGATTTTAGTGTTTTAAAACACTAAAACATGTGTGGAATGGCCAAAACCATAGAAAATGACCTCATATTGATGTAAAATCATGTAACAACTATCTTTGAGTTGTCTTTTCTATGTAAATGAATATAAAACAACAACTGGATGTTGTTTGTTGCTGAAATTACTCATTATACACTTTTTAAATGTATAAAAGCCTTTAGAAACAAGTGTCATGGGGTCAAAACTAGGAAAACATTGTAGGATTTCACTGAAATCATGGGTCAATGACCATAGAATAAATTTGGATGTGTAATAACTGAAAAAATTTCATTCCAAAATTGGATTTTCTCGTTATTGAAATAAATGTAGTTTTTGTGTTTTAAAACACTAAAACGTGAATAGAATGATCAAAACCATAGAAAATAAACTTTGATTGATTTGTAATCATGTTGAAACCACTGCTGTTTTTTTACATGTATTCATAGACCACACATTTTTCTGATGTGTGATGTGGTCAGAATTATTCAGTATGCACTTCTGAATCGTACAAAATCCTTTATAAATAGGTGTCAAGGGGTTAAAATCCTGAAAATGACGTCAGATTTTCCTAAAATCATAGGACAAGAAATGTACATTTAATTGTGAAATATAGGAACTGATGGAACATCATTCTAAATTATGGTTTTCCAGTTAGGGTTATAAAAACTTTTTTAGTGTTTGAAAACACTAAAACATGTGTGCAATAGATAATAACATAGAAAATGACCTCATCTTGATATAAAATCAAGGGAGACACACTAATGAGTTGTTTTTGACATGTACACATAGAAAACACATCAATCCGACATGACTTGTGGTCGTAATTACTATGTATACACTTTTGAATGGTTTAAAAAAAATTAGAAAGAAGTGTTGGGGTCAAAAACCAAAAAACAATGTCATATTTTCCTGAAATCATGGGAAAAAAACTATACATTTAATTTTTAAATATTGGACTCAACATCACATAATTCTAAATTATAGTTTTCTTTTTATGGCTGTAAAATTATTTTTAGTGCCACTACAGTAAAACTGGCCATTAACAACACTAGAAGGGCACTGACAGCCTAAGATATGTTAAAAGCATTGGACTTCTATCAGCACTGATAAAGGGTTCATTTATCAGTTCTAAAAACGTGCTGATAAATAGGACCTTTATTGGTGCTTAAATTTAGTGCCTCCAAGGGAACCCTTTATTAGCGATTTCAAAAGAACTGATAAAGGTGTTTGTATCATCACTTTTAAAAGCACTAACAAAGGTCCATACTTCATTCTTTTGTAACAACACACTAAAACACCAAAAACACATCAGATATCAAACAAAGACAAGCCCCAACACATTATTTAAAATAAATTAAATCTACAATAGAAATAAAATAAAAACACTATATTATGTGAGTAATACTATAAAGAAATAAATTAAACATACATATGAAACAATACATTCATTCTATAGAAAATTATTTTACTGTGAAAACATCAAGATTGTTATGAGTAATACTAGAAATAAATTAATTTATCATACATATGAAATAATACATTAACTTTATGGACAATGATTTCACTGTGAAAACATCAATATTACCTCTGTAATTGAGAAGAGGCAACGTCATTGCTTTTCCTATAAAGATAGTGAAGGTAACATGAAAGAAAGTGATAAATGAACCACTGTAGGAGTGAAAAGGTTTTAAGGGAGAAAGAGTATGAAAGTTGGACAAAGCACCCCAAACTTGAACAAAATAATCCCCATGTATAAGAAAACAATTATTATGTAAGTAATACTAAAAATAAATTAAATTAAACATACATATGAAACAATATATTAATTCTATAGAAAATGATTTTAATATGAAAATATCAATATTACCTCTATAATTGAGAATAGGAAGCATCATTTCTCTTCATACAAAGGCAGTGGAGTTAGCTTTAAAGAAAGTTATAAATGCACTATTGGAGGGGTGAAAATAGTTTAAGGGAGAAGAAGCATGAAATTTGGATAGAGAACCCCCAACTCAAACAAAATAATCCACCTATATAAGAAAATAATTATTATGTGATTAATAATAAAAAGAGATAAATTAAAGATAAATTTGAAATGATGTATTATTTATATGAACAATTATTTTAATGTGAAAACATCAAGATTACCTCTTTGATTGAGTAGATACAACATTGTTTCTCTTCTTGAAAATCCATGACACGTGGACAAAATCTTCCAAAATAAATGAACTCTGCATGGAATAAAGAAAATCAAATAAATCTTCTATTATATAATATTGTAGTAAAATAGAGAATGTATATCCTAACATTATCTTTGTATTTATCTAAAGGGTTTCCTTTATTATAGTATATTTTTTTGAGGTATTGGTAACATCATCATGTGTAGGATACATTGTATACATGAGTAGTCAAACAATTAATTTAGATTAAGTTAATTTATTAGAGAACATGAAAAATTTTGAGGAAAAACATAATATATTAAAAAACACCATTACCTTCTCATTGAACACTAATTATTTTATTAAAAGTTTCAAGGATTTGGTTCCTCTTATAAGAATCCCAATCCCCTTTTTTGGTCCCCTCAAAAAAACAAGTCATTGTCTACAATGGGACTAGTATGAACTGATTATGATGTCCCAATGAAAGGTACATACTCAATTGAATTTTCATCTGACTCAAAATTTGTTTTATTCACCAGTAGTAAAATCTATCAATTCTTATTTTTTGGATAAGATACATAAAATACTTATATTTCTTGTAATTACATTATGAACAGCTCGTCTTTTTCCCCTTCTACACTAAAATTCACCCTCACAAATCTCATTTCATCAAATCTATTCCATTGATATTGTCAACCCATTTCCAAAGTAAAATAAACACTTGAAATGTTGTTTAATCCAACTTTTATATCTATTCGATACTACCAAAATATGACATATTTTCCTAAATTTGATTTTTATCCTTGGAACTAGATATGTGCATCACTTCAGCTACAAGAGCAACCCCACTATTTTGCATCATATTGAAGTCATCATGTTCTTTTTTATAGGATTTATAACCAATGATTAAAAACTCAGTGTAAGATATAACATTTTCATTTGGTCCTCTGGATAGCCATTGAAGTCATTTGGAAATAGAATTTTTATTTTCAGATAACTCCATATAAATTTGATCTATAAATGATCCTATAAACTGTTGATTATGTGTATCAAATATCCATATTTCTGACCATTATGGATTAAGTTCTCTATGAATTTTCTTTTGGGATTAAATGTATGGATCAACATGTTCACTATTATGTAATATGTAATGATGTGCTTGCTCTCACTTTGTCAAGGTAATTTTAACAACATCTCTTATAGAAATCCCTTCACCCATAAGGGGTTCGTTGTGACGAGACTTTGCGAGACCGATGCATTCAACATCTGATAGATAATAAATACATAAATCAATAGCTTCTTCAAAAATATATCATCCTATAATAAAAACTTCTGGCCAACTTTAATTTTTGACATACCCTTTCAAAATTTTCATATACCGTTCAAGGGGGTACATCCATCTATAATAGATAGGACCATATAGTTGAACCTCTCTGACCAAGTGAACCATCAGGTGGACCATTATATGAAATAATTATGGTGGGAAGAACATTTCTAATTCACATAATATGATTTAAATATCATTATTCTTGATGGGAAACTTCTTCAAGTTTATAAATTTACTACATATGGTTTTGAAAAAGAATCCATGTCTAGTTAATGTATGCTATACATTTGGGGTTAGAATGCAACAGAAATCAACATGAATTAAATCTTGCATCAAAACATGAAATCCATGTGATTTTACTCCTTTTAACTTCTAATTAGTCATTAAAATGAAATTTTTGATATTTTATGAATACCCTGTGGAACTTTTACAATCTTAAGGAAAAGTAAAAATTACAATTTTCATGTATGGCTAGAGTGTAAGCTACTGGAGGAAAAAAGTCTACCTTTTACCCTTTACCAATGCCAACTATTCTCTTATCCCCATTTTAATCAAGTCTAACCTATCCTTGATTCCATATTTTATTTTTCTCGGAACATTTAGTAAAATTCCAATAAAACTATCAAATAATTTTTTCTACACGCATGACATCAAGAAAATTTCTGACATGCAAATTTTTCTAATATGAAAATTCCAAGAAAATTTCCCTCTTTAAACATCCTGATTTTTTATGGTTTTTCAAAAATGGTTTACCAAAAATAGTGTATATCTTTTTTACTTTTTTGTACAGTTGATCGCTCGTTGATAAAGATGGTGTTGTACCTTGTTTGATATTCCCATCAAATTTTTTCATCCATGATCAGTATTTATTTCATCGAGGTAAAGATATTTGATGTCCTAAAAACATAGTCTTTGAAGAATGATTCAGCAGAACTGAGTGTGAAGTTTTCACAAATGGGACACCCCAACATTCGTTTAGTGCTATATCCTAATAAATTTCCATAAGAAGGGAAGGAATTTATCATTCCATACAACATGGCCCTCAATGTGAAATCTTCACTACAATGAGCATCATATTTTATAACACTTGTATCCCACATCAATTTTAGATCTTCAATCAATGGAGCCAAGTAGATGTCAATATCATTACTGGTTTTCTTTAGTCTGGATATAAGTATGTAAAATATAATTCATTTTCACGTCATTCATAACCATGGAGGCAAGTTATAATTTACCAAAATGGCGGGCCGTGTACTGTGATTACTACTCTATAGATAAAATGATTTTTTACATCTGTAGTATATCAACCCTTCTCTTTATTACACCCTTAAACATGATTTATTACGTAAAACTGTTGACTTGATACAGTATAGAATATCGAGAGCTCTAGTTTCTTTGGATTATGAACATACATAACAATATAAAATATAAAACACAACATCTTTATTGAGACCTTCTTTTACAATACCACACACATTCCTTTGTACTTAGCATTGCATGGGATAACCTGAGAACATGCATAAGAAAATGGTGAGCTATAAAGCCCAGTAAGTGAGTAAATAAGGGATACAATGAATAATACAATACATGTAAAGAAATAGGCATATCGATGGAGCATAAGAGATACATGAACAGAAATTCATTATACAACATGATTATCATAACATGGAAATGTGGAAACAACACTTAACAAGGTATTAGCATGAACCAAGGATCATTGCACATGGAGAATGATTAAACCATCATTTCCCTTGAATTATCATGTGTAAACCCTCATTTCACTCGATGTATCATGATACTAATCTTTACCAAATGAATTAGAGTGTTATCAGGGTTCACCCTTCTTAATAATTTTATTTCATGCATAAGTGTGCCACATGGATCATATAACATTGATTCATTAAACATAATCATTTATTCAACAATAAAGGAATTTGGAATTCATACATAAAACACTATAATAAATAATAAAAAGTGCATAATTTTTAATACCCTTGATAAAGAAATGGTCATGGTATTCACTACACAATGACAGTGGCTTGGAAAATCGTGGTGCAATTTCGGCAGCATAACGATGTTACCTAAAAATTCATAAAAATGGTTGATGAGAGATAAATGGGTTTATCATCAAATAAAAATGATATGTATAGTAATTTGATCATATAGATACATGTCCCAACATATGTAATGGAATTTATAATCATAATACAAAAGAATGACTTGAATGTAAATGAGAAGAGAGAAATCCCTTACCAAATTTCGGTATAGTAATGGGTGTACATAGGAGGCATTAATGAGAGAGAAAGAGGACTATCATTATTAAAAAAAGGAGGAAATTATGGGGGAGGTGATAAATCATAACCCAACATTTTAAATTGAAAACAGAAGGGTATAACCGTATAAAGAAATTTGGACAAAAATGAGAATGGTAGAAATCCCTTACTAGAAAGTGTGATCCCAAAGGCTTGGGAGAGGCTTGAGAGAGGATTCTCAGGATATTGTGGCACCAAGGGAGGATTATAGAGATAGTAGAGAAGAGTTTGGTTGACCTAAAAGGGTTTTTATTTAATAGGAAGTGGGAGCTTGGGTGGGATTATATAGGAAAATAGAGGGGATTCTTTATTATTTAGGTTTTGGACACCACACATTAAACTAATAAAAACCAAAAACCAATTCATGGTTTTTTCCCATGTTTTTTTTTCAAAGGGTATTGGAAAACATTATTTTATATATCTAATTTCTGAAAATATCAAAATATTAGTCTTTCTTATGTGTAGGTGAGTCACACTCTCATAGAAATCAATTTAAAAAGTTAAAATGTTTTATAAGTCTTGGAAGGCCCACTAATGTTTTGTAAAATAAATAAAAAAATCTAAAATAAAACTATTTTAATGGTAAAATATATATTTTCCAAACATACCATTTATATTATATCGTTACATCACTATTGGGTCATTATGATGTCATAAAACACATTATAGATTTAAACAGTATTTAATTTTTACCCAAAAATTCTACTGTCTCAGAAAATTATGAAAAATTTTCCATTACATAATTTCGACGTCTTGAATACAAAAATAATACTCATTTTATCTAAATATTCTTATAAATATTTGAATTTTTACTTTTAAAATAAAAACTGACATTTATCGAAAATTCATGGGTTTTGAAAAAAATGACTTTCAAACCTTAATAAAAATCCCAATTGTATTAATAAAAATTATAAGATAATTTATATTTAATAAAATTTAATTTAGTAATAATATTTAATTAAAATATTATTTAAGTAAAAAATCCATTAATTCATCAAAATATATTTCTTAATTTAATATTAACTAAAAATATTATTTTTTCTTTAAAAACTATTTACAAAGTAACAATAATAAAATGAATGTATATGTCATGACCCGTCCCCTGGGGCCCATGCCATGACTACCCCAAGCCCGCCTTCCATAGGCCGAGGGTGGGCGACTAGCATCGAAGGCGTATTCCCTAAAACTGGTATTACATTACATTTATAACCTATAACACACACAACCAAGCACACAGCAAGATACGAACTCGAGTAAACTGAATAGTAAACAAAGAGAGTACAGTAAGTAAATGGGGCCCGAATACAAGCCCACCTAGAAAGTACAAGGAAAACTGGAAAATACAAGTAAACTAAAACAGCTCATGTGATCACCCTCCAAGGATCCAACCTTAAGGGTAGGTACATCTCTCAAATGGTCATCTCAAGAGTATTCCTCATCAAAGGTCCACCTCCGAGCTACCGTTAGTCCTGGTACTCTTTCCCTCCTTCAGCAATTTCTGTTGTCTGCACCCAAAACAACGAGGTGCGGGCATAGCCCGTGAAGGGGTGAGTATAAGTATACTTAGTAGGGACCCCAAGACCCTCAAGGTCTCAAAAAATCTACCAAGGATAAACCACACAGCATGAAATCAACTCACATCCCGACTTAGGTATATACCCATACATATACCTAAGTTATCAAGTAAACCCATCTCAATTGTGAGGAAACATAGAGTATAACTCAAAACCCCAAAGCTCAACTATTCTACAAAGGAAGGAATACCATGAAGGCAAGTACCATAGAGGTATGTCACCCAGAAGAATAGCACCAAGGTCTTACCACAAAGGGAAAATACCACATGGTATAAACTCAGCTCACACCAGGTATAACTTAGGTACATTAGTACAGATGATTAGATGTAACTACTGAATCATCTTAATCTATTAAGAGAAATATCCATGAAGGATCGCTAATCATCATCGGACCAACATAGGATCTCTAGGTCCTGACCCACATAGGATCGCTCGGTGCTGACCCACATAGGATCGCTCAGTACTGACCCACACAGGATCGCTCGATGCTGACCCACACAAAATCTCTAAGTACTGACCCACACTGGATCACTAGGTGCTGACCCACACAGGATCGGTTAGGTAGTCCCACATGGAATCCTAGAGTGGTTCTATGTGGAACCCTCAATCTCAGACCCATGAAGGATCTCTTCCTTAAGTAACAGCCAGCTACTGGGATCCCGTGCTAAGCTCGCTCATCTCCGGGAGGGCCCACTCTAAAACCCATAGGTCGATACCCCAACTACTAGTAATTCTCACAAATAAGTATCCTAAAGGACCTCCACATCATAGGGGTCTTAATGCAATAGACGGTGCATCAATCGGATGCCCGATGTGAGTGTTATTAGCCTTTTAGTCTTGAGGGCCCGGTTGAATTTGTGATCGATCCAACCCAACTATTCCCCAAAATTATCCAAAACTCCAATTGAGCATACCAAAGGTACCATCTCTTTCCAAATATTCCAGAATCATTGAAGGTTCATCAAACGGATGTTCGGTGCCAAAGTTATGGCCAAAAAGAGTGTAATGGGTCGAATTGGATACGGGTCTGGTCTGACCTAGTCGGACCAACCCAGCCTGACCTGGTCTAGGCCGAACCGGTATGGGTCAACCTGGCATGACCCACTGGGTCCATCCTAGCCTGTTGTGTGGCCTAAACTGGGTGGCGCGGGGGCCACAAGGGTAGAGAAGCTGCAAGGTCACGTGGTGGCGCCGCAGACGGTTGAGATGCGGGGAGGCGCGGTGGGGCCACGGGGCGCTGCAGGCGGTGAGGCTGCGAAGTGGCGCAGGGTTCCGTAGGCAGTGGGGCTGTGGGGCGGTGTGGGGTGTCATGGGCGGCGAGGCCCCGAGGCGGCATGGCGGGGCCGTATGGAAGCAGAACTGTGGGGTGGTGCGGAGGGGCCACGGGTGGCGAGGCCATGGGTGGTGCAGTGGCTGTGGGGTGGCACCGTTGTCTTCATCGTGGTCAGCGATGCTGTCATCCACCATTCTCATGGTCCACCGGTGCCAAACACTGGCACCATTCACTGTCACCATCTCTAAGAACACACAAAAGAAGAACGATGGAGGGGTCGGTCCATGTTTTTTTTTGCCCGCACCCTCCGCGTTAGAGCGGAATAAAGTGGTTCACAAATTTGAATTAAGAATGTGTATGGAAGATATTTAAAAACATCAATCCCCACAACCTTCATCGGTCACTATTCATAATCCCTCAAAATAATACATCCGCGGATCTACTAGTTTATGAGATTCGATCCACATTATTATTTTAGAAGGGAAGAACATGGGAAGTGATAATCACTCATAAATAAACCCTTACCTCGAAGGTTCATTGACAGAGGCCATGAGGAAGGAGATGATGTCGTTGGGGATAGACGGACGTCAGTGATGTTGTTGTTTCCTTGATCATCAGTTCATTAATCATTGGAGATGTTCCTCGTTGGCGTTCTTCATTGGAGAGCTTTATCCCAATAGTTCTTCTCTCCCCAATTCCACCAAAATGAAATGTATCCCACATAACAGAACAAGTTATCTATTATATTTGTTTCCATAATTTCAAAATAGATTGATTAATTAATTGATGGGTTGGATTAATTAATTAAAGGGGAGAGTTGGCATTATTAAGTAAGGGATCTCAAGAGGTTTCTCCCCATTAAGTGGAAGTTCAAGGGGTTTTAAGCCTCAGGTGGTCCCCACCACCATAACCCACATGGGTGGTTAGGCTTGGGTGGTCCCCACCACCATATCCTATGTTGAGTGTTTTTTGTATAGGTGGTCCCCCCCATTAAAACATCCAAATGGAAGGTTTAAACTAAAGAAAATTAAAATGTTACCCATTTTTATTTTATTTTAATCTATCACGAAAAACATAAAAAACTATCTTTCACTTTCGACCCCCTGCAGTCGAGGTGAAGGTCTCCTTAGGAGAATACCAGCATTGTGAGTTCAACAGTTCCCCCATATTTCAATTCTGATCACCGGTTAAAAAGTTACAAAATCATTCTCGTACGTTAACTGAACATACCTGAAAAAAAGTTCATAAGTTCATTTCGGGCACACTGGGTCTCGGAATCACACGCCGTCAATTTTCATGAACTCATAAAATTCCCATTTAATTAAAAAAATTACATGAAAATTCTGGGTCTTTACATTCTCCCCACCTCTGGGATTTACGTCCCCGTAAGCCATAACTCAAACTAAGGGAAAAAGTTGGTGTATTGAGCATGCATATGATCCTCCCGCTCCCATGTGCTCTCCTAGAGGTTCCCGTGATGCCAGTGAACGCGCACCAGAGGTATCGACCACCCATGAAGGACCTGCTCATGTCAATCCTCAATCTCTACTAGAACCACCATAAAAGTCGCCACATCGTCAACGTATAGCTCTCCATGGTCGATGGTGTGAGAAGGTTTGTGCACGTATCTCCTCAGCAGGGATATGTGGAAGACTTCATGCTTCTGGTGAAACTAAGGTGGAAGAGCTAAGCGGTAATCCACCTCACCAACTCTTTTGAGGACCTGAAAAGGTCTGATGAATCTCATATATAACTTTCCACCTTGTCCAAATCTCCGCAAACCTAGTCGAGGTGAGACACGTAGAATGAAATGGTCGCTGCCATCGAACTCTAGAGGTCTCTGTATCCTTTTGTCATAAAACTTCTGTCTGCTCTGTGCAGTCTTCATCCACTCCTGGATGATCTGCACTTTCTCTGTGGTAGCATGTACCATCTCTGGTCCTAATAGTGATGACTCCCCTGGGTCAGTCCCGCACAAAAGTGATCTGCAAGGTCTCCCGTACAACACCTCAAAAGAAAAAATCCCAATGGTGGAGTGATAGCTGTTGTTTTATGCAAACTCAACTAAAGGTAAGTGATCATACCCGCTGCAACCGTAGTCATGGACATAGGCATGCAAAATGTCCTTGAGGGTCTGAATGGTCTGCTCAGTATGGCCATCAGTCTGAGGATGGAAGGCGGTGCTCAAACGAAGCTGCATCTCGAAAGACTCCTGAAACCCCTTCTGTAGCCTGGAAGTAAAATGTGTATCACGATCGGAGACAATCATCAAGGGTACTCCATGAATTCACACAATCTCTTGCACATAGAGACATCCAATGATCTCTACTAAACCCTGCTCTCTGATCGGTAGTAAGTTGGCTGACTTGGTGAGTCGGTCAATGATCACCCAAATCGAATCATGACCCCTGGATGTACGTGGAATTCCTGTCACGAAGTACATGGATATCTAATCCCAATTCCACTCTAGTACCTCTAAAGGCTGAACAAAGACTATTGGTACATAATGTTACACCTTTACTTGCTGACAAGTGAGGCACCGAGAGATAAAATATGCTACTTCTTTCTTCATTCCCAGCCACCAGTGCTGTCGTCAGAGGTCTTGGTACATCTTCACCACTACTGGATGTACCGCTAGAGGGGATGTGTGGAACTCCCTCAACAATTCTTCCTGAAGAGACATTGGTATGATGGTACATCCTATGAATAGAATGATATACTCCCCACCTTCAAAAAATCCATCAAGTGCTTACCCCAAGGATATCTGGGCACGTCGAGCCTCACAGTCAGCGTCCCCAGACTACGCCTCCCAGACTCACTGAAGAAGTGGGGGAGTGACTGTAAGAGACTGAAGAAAAGCTGATCCATCCCAATCCATAAAGGATATCTACAAAGTGGACAGCTACTCTGTCGCCTCGCCTAACATCTGTATACCTGACCTCCTGCTGAGTTCATCTGCTACAACGTTCCCCTTCCCAAGAGTATAGACTATCTGAAAGTCATAGTCCTGGAGGAACTCAATCCATCATCGTTGTCTCAGGTTCAGGTCCTTTTGAGATAATATATTCCTAAGACTCTTGTGATCAATGTACATTGTAAAATTCTCACCCATCAAGTAATGTCCCCACATCTTCAAGTCGAAGACCATTACTGTTAACTCCAGGTCAAGGGTAGTGTAGTTCTTCTCATGTTGTCTCAGCTGTCGAGAACTATATGTGATCACTGCTCACTCCTGCATCAGGACACATCTGAGCTCGGTCCCTAATGTGTCATAGTAGACTATGTACCCTACACCCTCATATAGAAGCCTCAAGGTGGGGTCACTAGTCAGCCTCTACCTAGGAACCTGAAAACTCTACTGGAATCTCTCTGACCACATGATGGGTTTCCCCTTATTTTTCAATGTTAAAAGTGGTGCTGCAACTCTGGAGAAATCTACCACAAATCTCTGGTAATATCAGGCCAAACCCAAGAAACTTTGTGTCTTTGTCACACTCCTGGGTGGCTCCCAAGAAAATACCACCTCAATCTTCACTGGATCTGCTGAAACTCCGGCCTCCAAGATGACATGTCCCAGAATGTGAACCTCTCGGATCTAGAACTAGAACTTCAAGAGTTTACCATAAATATGGTGCTCTCGATGTGTGTCAAGTACTACCTACAAATGATAGGCATGCTCATCCTCAGTAGGTGAGTAGATCAGAATGTTGTCGATAAAGACTACTAAAAATAGATCAAGGTATGGCTGAAACATCTTGTTCAGAAGTCCCATGAACTTGGTCATGCCGAATGGCATAACAAAGAACTCGTAATGGTCGTACCGACATCTAAAATCCATCTTCTTCACATCCTCATCTTGTACTCTGAGCTGGTGACAGCCTAACCTAAGGTCTATCTTGGAGAACCACCGTGCTCCTTTTAGCTGATCAAAGAGTTTGTCAATACTCAGAAGTGGGTACTTGTTCTTCACGGTCACCTGGTTCAGGCGCTGATAGTTGACACAAAATCTCACGCTCCCATAAGCCTTCTTGGCAAACAAAATCGAGGCTTCCCAAGGAGAAACACTGGGCCAAATGAACCCTTTTCATTGTAAGTCCCCCATCTATAACTGCAGCTCCAGAAGCTTGGAAGGAGCCATCCGATATGCTGGTGTAGATATCGGTGTCGTCCTGGGGTAGAGGTCAATGTTAAATTCCACCTCTCTGTGGGGAGGTAGACCCGGAATATCATCAGGGAAGACATCTGTGTACTGGTCCACCACAATATGATAACTCAGACTCTCCACATCGACCGCTCTGAGGGTAAGTCTAGGCAACTGATGAGTGATCTGTTGCACTCTTCTCTGGTTAAGAACATCATCTACTATAGAGGCTCCCTTCTCACAAGTGAAGGTAAACCTAGTCCCATCCGTGTGGACACACCGCACTTAGTGCCTAATACAGTCAATATGAGTATGGACTGTAGATAACCAATCCATACCCAAGATGACATTGTAAGGCCTTGATGTTGCTACTAGGAGATCCCAACTGAATCTCTCACCTCATAGGGTAAGCTCACATTGCAGGTACCAGTTCTTAATCATCAAATCTGCTCTCATATGATTCTCTAGACGTAAGGATCGAGCCAACAGCTCCGTCAGAATATCCAAGCTCCGAACAAGGGTAGTGGAAATAAAATAATTATCGTCACCTATGTCTATCAGTACTGTAGATAAGGTGGATTAGACACAGATCGTACCTCCTACCATCTCCAGAGCACCGTGATTGTAGGCCTCAGCTTCCTGGAGCTGAGGTCATCCATTTCCCCCTGCTCCCTGTGGTCGGGGTGGACCACCTAGTGTTGGTGGTGATAACATCTCGAATCGTCGCCCACCATTAGCTGCACAACCAGCTCCTCTTCCACCTCTACCTACTCCCTGCGGACCTCCTTGGTCGAACCTCTGTCTCTGCCTGGGTAGTCCTTTGACCGTCTACTGATCATTCATACAGTGGGTCAGACAGTCATGAGCCATGTGACATTACCCCCAGCATAAGTAACGGTGCCCGCTCCTGTAATTACTGGCTCTACCTTGGGTTCCCCAAACAACCGACCCTGAATTCATGCGGTCATCCACCTATAGTTCTGGTCCTTTTGGACCACTGTGTCATCTATCTACTGCCAGCTGCAGAAGACTCTACTACGTGATGACTGGTAGTGGGTCTCGCTGCTGATGACTACTCAGCAAGGGAACACTCTACTAAAATGGCTTGCTCTAACACCCCCACATGCGTTGACATGCTGAGTGAGATCATCGAAGCCCTGATCTCCCGCCTGAGTCCCTGCTCAAAGGTCTGAGCCCTGAATAATGGGGCCCGCACCATATCTTCGAGTAGTGTGAGAGGTCAGTGAACCTCGCTGAGTGCTGAACCACAGTCTTGTTGTCCTGTTGCAGATGAAGAAGCTTATGTATGCACACTGTATGAAGATTCACTGGAACAAACTCTGCCTAAAATAGGCTCTCAAAGTCTACCTAGAGAAGCGTCACCTCATCTTGAGCTTGAACCATCATGCTCCACCATATGCGTGCTACTGCCTCTAGAAGGATGGTGGAAAGGATCACCATGACATCAGCTGGTGTCCCTACTAGACGAAAGACTCTCACCATGGCATCCAGCCAATCCTCAGCCATTTTTGGGTACGTCTCTCTCCTAAACCTGGGTGGCCTTTGGCGCTATAACTCATGAAATGCACTCAAATGTAGTGCACTCTCTTCTTTTGGTGATGGTGGCATCGGTGGCCCAACAGGTAATGGTACCGCTAGTGCCTCCACTAGGGCCTCTACTGGAAGAGGGCCCTACATCGAGGCCTTGTCGCTCGGTGGGCTATTAATGCATACTACTCTCAGAACCATAGTTGGCTATCTTCGTGGAGGAATCTTGAAAAGAAACATGTACGCCATGGTCAATAAGTTATACCTGGTGAGCTGACTCAAAGATATCACAGTGAAGACTCTTCAGAACACACTCGCAATCAGTGTTTTCATGCACTGAGTTGGAAATCAGATGTCAGGGTCCTGGTGTTTGGATATGTCGGTCGCTGCAAAAACACTGTATTCCCTAAACTGATAACCACACTCACTACACTTAACACTATTTCCATTAAATAGATCAAATTCCTCTGTTCTATGGTAGAACTGACTCCTCTGATACCAATTTTTCATGACTCGTCCCCTAGGTCTCGTGCCATGACTACCCCAAGCTCGCCTTTCATAGGCCAGTGGCTAGCGACTAGTACCAATGGCGTATTCCCTAAAACTGGGAAGGCATTGCCTTTATAACCTCTAACACACACAACCAATCACACAGCAAGATACGAACTCAAGTAAACTGAACAGTAAACATAGTGAGTATAGTAATTCAAAGGAGCTAGAATACAAGCCCAACTGGAATGTAAAAGGAAAACTGGAAAGTACAAGTAAACTGGAATAGATCATGTGATCACCCACCGAGGATCCTACATGAATGGTAGGTATAGCTCTCAAGTGTCTGTCTCTACGGTACACCTCGTCTAAGGTCCACCTCCGAGCTACCTCCAATCCTGGTACTCTTTTCCTCTGTCAGTATTTTCTGTCGTCTGCACCAAACACAATGAGGTGCGGGCATAACCCGTCTAGGGGTGAGTATAACGATATTCAATAGGAGCCCTAAGACCCTCAAGGTCTCACAAAATCCACCATGGATAAACCACACAGCATGAAATCAACTGACATACCTACTTAGGTATATTCCCATACATATACCTAAGTTATCAAGTAAACCCATTTCAATCATGAGGAAACAAAGAGTCCAACTCAAAATCCCAAATCTCAACTATTCCACAAAGGAAGGAATACCACGAAGGCAAGTACCACACAGGTACGCAATACAGAAGAATACCACCAAGGTATTACCACGAATGAAAAATACCACAAGGTACAGACTCATCTCACACCAGGTATAACTTAGGTACAATATTAGAGATGATTAGATGTAACTACTGAATCATCTTACTCTGTTAAGAGGCAGACCCACGAAGGATCACTAATCATCATTAGACCCACATAGGATCTCAAGGTGCTGACCCACACAGGATCGCTCGTTGCTGGCCCACATAGGATCGCTCGGTGCTGACCCACACAGGATCGCTAGTTACTGACCCACACAGGATTGCTAGGTGCTGACCCATACAGGATCATGAGGTGCTGACCCACATAGGATCGTTCAGGTAGTCCCGCATGGAATCCTAGAGTGGTTCCATGTGGGACCCTCAATCTCATATCCACGAAGGATCTCTTCCATAAGTCACAGCCAGCTACTGGGTTCCTGCGTTAAGCTCGCTCGTCGCCACTGGTCGATACTTCAAATTCCATGAAGTCTCATGAAAAAGTATTCCAAAGGACCGCCACGTCATAGGGGTCTCAACGCAATAGATGGTGCATCAATCAAACTCTCGGTCTGAGAGTTATTATCCTTTTAGTCCTGAGGGCCTGGTTGGATTTGTAATCGATCCAACCCAATCATTCCCCAACTTTATCCAAAACTCCATTGGGGTATTCCAAAAGGACCATCTCACTCTAAGGTTTCCAGGGCCACTGATGGTTCGTCAAATGGATGCCTGGTGCCAAAGTTATAGCCAAAATAGTGTAATGGGTCGAAGTGGGTCCGGGTTCAGTCTAACCCAGTCGGACAGACCCGGCCCGACCCAGCCTGGGCCGACCTGGTATGGGCCGACCTAGCCCGACCAGCCAGGTCCATCCTGGCTCGCTATGGGGCCTGGCCTGGGCGGCGTGGGGGCCATGAGGGTAGCGGAGCTGCGGGGCGGCGTGGCAGGGTCGTGGATAGCAGAGCTGCGAGGCAGAGCGGTGGGGCTGCGGGTGGTGCGACGGGGTCATGGGGAGGCGGAGCCATGGGGAGGCGGAGTCATGGGGAGGCGGAGCCGTGGGGTGGGACTGTGGGGCCACTAGCTGCAAGGTTACAGGCTAGCACAGAGGGCCATGGGTGGCAGACCGTGGGGCGACGCAGGCGGTGGGGCAGCACGGGGCGCCGCCGGCAGTGGAGTGGAAGGGCCACGCGGGGTGCCACAGGCGGCGAGGTCACTGGGCTGTGTAGGGTTCTGTTGGTGGTGAGGCTGCGGGGTGGGGTGTGGAGCCACGGGGTTACGTGGGGAGCCGCGGGGCAGCCTGGGGAGCCGCAGGGCGGCGTGGGGAGCTTCGGGGCGGTGTAGTTCACTGTGGGCGGCGAGCCCACAGGGTGGAGAAGGCTACCACAGGCAGGAAGGCCACAAGCTAGTGCGGTGTGGATGCGGGGAAACGATGCCATGGGGCGGCGTGGTGGAGTCGCGGGCGGCGCGGCAGCCACGGGGCCGCGCGGTGAGTCCACGGGCAGCGGGGGTGGCTGCGGGGCGGCGTTGTTGTGTTCATCATGATCGACGGTGGTGCCATCCACTGTTCTCATGTTCCACCATTTCCAAATGCTAGTACTGGTCGCCATCACCGTCATGAAGAACACACAAAATAAGAATGACGGAGGGGTCGGTCCATGTTTGTTTGGACCACACCCTCCGCATTAGAGCGGTGGAAAGTCATTCACAAATTTGATTCCAGAACGTGTATGGAAGATATTTAAAAACATCAATCCACATAACCTTGGTCAACCACTATTCCCAATCCTGCAAAAGAAAACATCTGCTGATCAACTAGTTTATGAGAGTTGATATGCGTTCTATGTCTTTAAGGGAAGAACATGGGAAGTGATAACCACTCATAAATAAACCCCTACCTCTAAGGTTCGTTGATGGAGGTTGCGAGGAAGGAGACAATGTCATTCGGGAGAGACGGACGTCAGTGATGTCAGTGTTTCCTTGATCTTCGGTTCGTTCATCATTGGAGATGTTCCTCATTGGCGTTCTTCATTGGAGAGCTTTCTCCCAATAGTTCTTCTCTCCCCAATTCCACCAAAATGAAAGGTATCCCACATAATAGAACAAGTTATCTATTATGTTTGTTGGCATAATTTCAAAATAGCTTAATTAATTGATTGATGGGTTGGCTTAATTAATTAAATGGGAGAGTTGGCATAATTAATTGGGAGAGCTCAAGAGGTTTCTCCCCATTAAGTGGGAGTTCAAGGGGTTTTAAGCCTTGATTGGTCCCCACCACCATAACCCACATGGGAGATTAGGCTCAGGTGGTCCCCACCACTATATCCTTTGTTGAGAGGTTTTTGTACAGGTGGTCCCCACCATTAAAACATCAACATGGAAGGTTTCAGAAAAATAAAATAAAATTTTTACACATTTTTATTTTATTTTAATCTTTCACAAAAAACAAAAAAACTATCTTTCACTCTCGACCCACTATGGTGGAGGTAAAGGTCCCCTTAAGCAAATACTGGCACTGCGAGTTCAACGGTGCTCTCATATTTCAATTCCAAGAACCGATTCAAAAGTTACAAAAACCCTCTCATACATTTAATGAATATACCCAAAAAAAAGTTCAGAAATTCATTCCAGGAACACCGGGCCTCAGAATCAGGCGCCGTCAATTTTTGAGGACTCGTAAAATTCCCATTTAATTAAAAACAATTACATGGAAATTCTAGGTCTTTACAGAATATTCTTTATTATATACAAAAATAATGCACATAATCATAGTGCTAAAGACTTTTTACATAACCCCTTATAACACATTCATAAGACCTAAGGGTTAGGTGTGTGATGGTGACAGACTCTTGGGGTGGCTCAGATAACATCGCTCGGGTGGTAATCTCTATCAAATTTCACTTACCTAGTATGTGGTTTCATTCGAGCTTAGAATGATGAATCTTGTCTTGGGCTTGGTCAGAGAGAAGCCCCGTGATGCCACATCCTTTCTGAGCTCCAACAAATGGGCTTCCTATGGAGCAATTCTAATTGATGAGGTCATTTCTTCCTTTGTCTGAGTAAATTGGATTTGTTAAAGACCTATATTTATACTAATCTTGGGATCATTTTCCAATGACTATATTAGAAATAGTTACAATTTATAATGGTATTTTGAAATCCAAATTCATAAAACCAAAAAAGTTTATTTGTTATATAACCATAATAAGACATTTAATTAGATCAAGAGGAATTTCTATTAATAAAACTTTGGGTCATTATAATCTTCCCAACATAAAAATTTGGCCCTTGAAATTTAATTTTCCCACACTAAAACTGATGGGGGTAATTTTGCTTCATAACTTCCTCTGATTACCTTGTTGCTTCTTCAAACTTAGGGTTTTACCACAACACCTTGACGAAATGAATTGTCTTATTTTGTATAACTTTTTCTATACAATCTAAGATCTTCACAAGCTTCTCTTCATAGGATAGGTCATTCTCCAATGGTACCAGCTCTGGATTGAGTACATGTGATGGGTCAGGTATGTACTTCCTCAAGAATTATACATGGAATACATCATGTACTTGAGATAGGTTCGGTGCTAGTTCTAGTCAATAGGTCACTGCTCTAATGCGATCAAAGATTTAAAAAGGTCCAATGTACCTTGGAATAATAATTCCATTCTTTTGGAATCTCATAACTCTCTTACATAGATATATGTGGGGGAATACCATGTCTCTAACATCAAATACCCGGTCTTGTTAATGATTATCAGCATAGATCTTTTTTCGACTCTCAACAGCATTAATGTGTTATTGGATGGTCTTAACCTTCTCCACAATTTATTTGACCATTTCTAGACCAAGGATATTTTTCCCCAACATAATCCCAACATGATGGTTTTCTTCACCTCTTCCCATATAGGTATTCATAAGGATCCATTTGGATTCTTGAGTGGAAACTGTTGTTGTAAGAGAACTCATCTAAGGGAAGATGTTGATCCCATCCTCCATTGAAGTCCATTGAGAAAGCTCTCAACATGTCCTCAAGTGTTTTTATAGTCCATTCAGATTGGCCATCAGATTGAGGATGATAAGTTGTACTAAAGTTCAACTTTGTATTCAGACCATGTTGAAGAATCTTCTAAAACATAGAGGTGAATCTTGGATCTCGATCAGATACAATCGATTGTGGTACTCCATGAAGCCTTTCCACATATCTGATGTATATCCATTCCAGTTGATCCAATGAGAAGTCCTCCCTAATTTCAATGAAGTGTGTAGTCTTTTTAATATAATCTATAACAACTAGATAGAACTGTTTCCTTTGGATTTCTTCGAATGTCCTATGATGAATTGCATGGTGATGTTATCCCATTTCAATGCTGGTATGGGTAATGGTTGTATCATCTCCTTAGACTTCTACCTCTCATCATTCACTTTCTAACATACCAGGAACATTGATGTATACTCTGCAATCTCCTTCATGTTATCCCACCAATAATGCTCTTGGATATCTCAATACATATTTGTGATTGCTAGGTGAGTAGAGAAATTCAAACTATATGCATCATCCAAAAGTTCTTTCTTTAAATTTGGATTTTTTGGAACTCATAGTCATGTCCCCAATCTCTCAATTCCTTCTTCATTAACATTGAACTTTGAGGATTTCCATTTTATGATAGTTTCCACTTACTTCTGAATTCCCACATCGTTCTTTTGAGCATCATTTAACCTTTTCAAAAGATACAGTTGAGCAATCATTTGGGAAAGGATTTATGATGTTCCCTTCTTTATGATTCTCATTTCCATCATTATCAAATATAAGAATATTGTATGTTTCTCAATTCTCATCAATGATAGAATTTTTGGTTCCTTTCTACTTAGATAATATGCCACCTTGTTTGCTTTTATATGGTCATAATAGATTGAGAAGTCATAGTCTTCGATCATCTCTAAAAATCTTCATTGGATCATGTTCAACTATTTATATGGGAATATATACTTGAGGACTTTGTGGTCTGTATATATTTCACACTTCTCCCTAAATATTTAATTTTGGAAAATTTTCAAAGATAATATTACTGCAGCGAACTCCAAATAATGTGTTGGATAGTTTTACTCATGAAATTTTAATTAACTTGAATCATAGGCAATGACATTTTTATTTTTCATCAACACACAGCTTATGACCTTCTTTGAAGCACCAATAAATAACATAAAATGTTCTCTAAATGTAGCTAATGTGAGAACGAGCATAGTGATAAACCTCCTTTTTAAATCCTTGAAACTCTCTTCGCATTCATCACTCCAAGAAAACTTGACTCCCTTCCGATTTATCTTGGTAATGAGGTTTGACAATCGTGAGAAATTCCTCACAAATTGGTGATAATATCCAGTTAACCCCAAGAAGCTATAGATATCTGTTACTAATGTTGGCCTCGGTAATCCCTCAATTGCATCTCTCTAGGAGGGATCCAAAGATATTCCATTGCGTGTGATGATATGACCCAATAATGAGACCTCCTTCAACTTGAACTCAAACTTCATGTACTTTTAATAGATATTCTCCTTTATCAAGGTCTTTAGTATAGTTCTTAGAAGCTCTGAATGCTCCTCCTTGGTTATGGAGTATATTAGAATATAATCTATAAAGACTACCACAAATTTGTCGAGGTAATCTCTAAAGACAATGTTCATCGAGTCCATGATGATTGCTGGAGCAGTAGTGAGTTTGAAAGGCATTACTATGAATTCATAGTTCCCGTATCTTGTATAAAAAGCATTATTAGTGATATCCTCCTTCTTCACCCTTACTTGGTAATATATCGACCGTAAATCCACCTTGGAGAATTGTTGTTCTCCACATAGCTAATAAAACAAGTCATCAATTCGGGGAAGAGGATACTTTTTCTTTATCATGATTTTGTTGACCTCATGACAATCAATGCAAAGGCATATAGATCCATCCTTCTTCTTGATGAAGAGGACTGGTTCACCCCATAGTGAAGCACTAGGTCATATAAACCCTTTATCTAGATTTTCATGTAGTTGTTTATTCAACTCCTAAAACTCCATAACATCCATTCTATATGGATTTTTGGATATAAGGAATTCCCCAAGTATAAGATCAATTGAGAATTAAAAATCTCTTCTAGGAGGTAGACCAGGAAATTCCTTAGGAAACACTTTAGAAAATTCTCTCACAATAGGCATGTCTTCAAGGATGGTTTCATCCTTTTACTCAATCATATTATCCAGATATGTGTACTCATAGGGAAGTAATTTCTACACTTTGGATGATGGTACTAAAGAAGATTCATCCTCCTTCATGCACTTTTACAGAATCAGTGGTTGATTCTCCAAATGGTGAGTGATTTCCCTCTCACAACAATTTATGTTGGCTCTATATAAGGAAATCTAATCCATGCTAATAATTTCATAAAATTCCACCAAAGGGATTATGATGAGGTTCATCGGGAATTTCAATACAAAAATTATGATAGGGGAGGAGTTATATTCATGGGTATCAATGATTTCTCCATTTTCCATTCTCACTGAAATCTTTACTTCCATGATTTTTGGTGGTGATTGGATTATTCCACAAAACATTCGGGATATAAAATAATGTGTAAAACTAGAATCATAATGTATATTCTATACTCTTGAAAAAATAACTAGCGTACTTGTCACCACATCATTGGCAGGGTTCACTTTGGTGGTACTGATGGGAAAATCTCTCCCTTGCTGCCTTGGAGGTTGTTGGTTGCCTCCAAAAACCCTTGGATTAGGGAATTTGTTTTTAAAGTGCCATGGTTCCTTGATGTTGAAGCAATGATCAATGCGTTGAGGGTTTAATGAAGTTTTCCACTCCTCTGTCACAGTTGTGTATTTTTCTTTTCAACAATTAATGGAAAGGTTCCCTTCTCTTTCACACCTAACTAATTTTCTCACCCCCTTTAGGCAATTTCTAGGGTGCTTATTTTCGCACCTTTGGAAAGTGGGGTGGTGGATTTTTTTAGCATCATTGGATTTATCCATCAGACCACCATAATTTAATTCCACCTTACCCTTCGTATCCCTATGATACCCCTGAGATTCACCGATCACTATTTCGACTTTGAGGGCACATCGGGCAATTTCCTCATAGCTCTCGAATCCTGGATCGCTAGGGCTTTTCGTAGGCTAGTTTTTATCCCACCAATGAAGTGGTCAACCTTGAATTCAGGGGTAACAAAAAATCCAGAGTTGTATCGTGCAAGCCTTGTAATGTTTTCCTCGTACACTCCGATGGATTCTTCATCTTTTTGCTTGAGGGAAAGGAAGTCCCTTTCCACCTAAAGTCAGAGGGTGTGAGGATAATATTTATCGAAAAACATTTTCCTCAAATACTTCCATTCCAACACCTTTATCTCCTCCTCAAAATTTTTATTTTTGATCAATTTCCACTATTTCTTAGCTTTATCCTCCATACGATACATAGCCATAATTACCTTCTCTTGTTTGAATCATTGAAGGATGGATAAGATGTAACGACCCAATATTTTTCAATGGAAATTCCCATCTTATATTTATGTCATAAAATAAAATGAAAACACAAAAAAATGAACTAATAAGTGATAAGTGACCTATAAAAATTAGTTTGTCACTCCTGTGTTTGGAATTTTAAAAATCTGACACACACGGTTGTTCTCAAGATGATTTTTTGGAGACTAATGAAACCAAAATATTTTTCGGTGAATAGTAACGTACCCTTAGGAATAGTAACATACCCTTATGTATATTTATATTACCCTTATGATATTAATCCATCCAACATAAGAGTAAAATTACCCATGAATAATTAAATAAAATTTAGACATCTTTAAAAGTGACAATTTGACCATAGTAAACGCTTTGGAATTTTGTAACTCATAAATAATTAATTATAATTAATTAATTAATTAAAAGGAAAATTTAGTTTCTTAAAATTTATTCATTGTTTATCAAATCAATTTCTTATAGTTTTAGATAATTTTATAAGACCCTACGTAATTTTTGAAAGCACTATAAAATCAGTTTTAATCTTAAAAACTGTTTTTTAAGTAAATTATGATTTTATTTAAATATTAAATTAATAATATTTAGAAAATTATTTTTGAAAAATGGAATTTATTTTTGAATTATACACATCAAAAAATGGTAGGGGTAAATTTTTGGTATTTTTCATAAATAATTGAAATTTTGATGAATAGTAGAATCCGATAATTCACAACAAATGCTAAATAATGGATTAATTGAGTCATCAATGACGTTATTCTGATGTAAGCCAACTTTTTTAGGGATCACATGATAAAATTACTATTATTGGTCATTCAAGAATCACTATTACTTGTCTTAGGGTAAATTAATAAACTAATGAATTTTATATTAAAAAACCACTCTCCCCTCCACTATAAAAGCCACCCATCACACCCTCATTTCCTCACACCTCTCAAGCTCCAAGCCTTATATAAACTCTGGCCAAACACCTTTCCTAGACCCTCCCCCATTTACAAGAGCTTATGTCCTCATCAAAAGACCAAGAATAGGCTTTTAAGGAGGTTCTCAAGAGAAGGATTCAAGAGTAATTTCTCTCCCTCTTCTCCTTTAATTTCCTTTCAAGTTCAAGTTCATTTCTTGATCTCTCCCCACCTATCTTCATCCAAATGGTATTGTAACTCTAGTATTATACATATAATTTAAATTTATGATTATAATGGGATATTTTATCATCCAACCCCCTTTCACTCTTCCTTTTATTTTATTAAAGAGAACGTTATTCGTGAGGTGTTAATTTATCACCTTTTAGAATGACATGCTTTCTTCTTCCATTTCTACCTTCATATCTGGTCATGAAACCATTTTTATGGTCGAACTAGAATATTTTATATGTATTATGTCATATTTAAAGTTCTGGAACTGACTTATGAACATATTACTAAGTGATAAATTAAAACAACTTCTTTGTGATCGAAAAACCGCCCAAATTAACCCAAACAATCTTCATTTAATTCTTATCTAATGATTCATCCACATGGATATAATATAATTCATTATAAGATAATTAAAACTCCTTTAATATAATTGATGACATGTAATATGATTTATGGATTTTTACCCATGTTCTACCTGAACATCAATTTAGGAATACAAGTGAACCACCCATGAAAAACCATAAAAACGAACATCCCCGAACAATGTTTTTAAACTCTATAAGTCATCAAAAAAACATAAAATGAAATAATGTAACCAGAATGATCCCTATTAATGTATAAAAGGTTCTAGAATTTCTAATTAATTAATATAATGTCATTATACAGGACATTAAAGAGAATGAAGCATTTGGATACAAGGTAAGGGGAAATTCTCGAACCCAAATTTCCTACTTCGGGTTCTCCCTCTTTCACTCCTTTTTGATATGGTAACTCCTTAAAAATATTTTGTTCATATTTTTATTTCCTTTTATGGGATATACATTTTTTTCACTGGTATTTATGACAATCCAAATTTTTTCCAAAAGAACTCTTCTTTTAAGAACTCACCTTCTACTTCTCCTTCAAAGTTGATGGTTCTTGTATCAAGTATGTCATTCCCCCTTTGTTTTAGGAACCCAATGTTTATGAATATGTTCTTATGAGATGAAACCCATTCCTTTACATGGGTTATTTATGTTCATTATTGATATATTTTCTATGTTTCATGCATGTTAATGATAATTTTATGATGTGATGGGTGCGCCTGGAATTATATAGCACATTATGAATGTTTCAATGTGACGGGTGCGCCCAGAATTATACAGAGCTCCAATGAATTGGGTAAAGTGATGAATCTCATGATTAAATGTGAAATTATGTGTGAAAAAGATTCTATCTTGGTTCACAAGTATGTGTGTTAGTTAACCACTAAGTCATGATGTTTCATTTTTATGCATTGCCACATTTCAAGTCTTTTATTTATGCTCCTCTCATGTTCATGATCTTTTGACTATGTGTTGATTATACTCACCCCATGATACATTATTCTTATCTATCCTCTTACTGGGATTCTAGCTCACCCTTTTTGATGTATATACTTAGGTGGCTACATGTACTAAGGATAGGACAAGTTCCAATAAGAAGCTAGAGAAGAATAAAATAAATAAATGTTTATGCTTGATGTTGTATTTGTTATGTATGGTCCTAGTTTTCCTAAGACACTAAACCTTTGGATCCTCTATGTGTAATACTATTATTTTGTTTATCTTTGAAATGATGTAATAGTAATGTAAGAAAATTCCGGGATGTTATAGTTGGTATCAGAGGAAAGCTTTAGTTAATTTGGGAATTAGGATTAGTGAACCCTAGAGAAAACCTCTAGTATGAGACTAAGTACAAATATGCACACAAGAATATTTACATAGGGATACAATATGTTACAATTATTATAAATTGTTCAAATGAATAATTTATGTATTCATGACTTGTTTAGTTATGTTTTGTTCTAACCTTTTTTATTTTAGAAAATGGTGGGAACCCAGAGAAATCAGGCCAACAACTCTTGCGAGGGCCAATGCAACGATTGCCCGAAAGACATACCCAATGATTTGGGAGGTGGAGTTCAAAACTTCATGGAAATTATTACCCAATTATCTTAGGTTATGAAAAATAACCATAATAATGGGTAACGTCCTCCTTCACCAAATAGGTAGCAACTGGCTATCAAATGTTTTATGCAGCAACGATCACCGACGTTTAGTGGATCTTCTGATCCACTAGTTGCGGAACAGTGGGTCAACTCCATGGAGAAGATATTTTCTATTCTTCAATGTTCTGAAATGGAGAAGGTGACTCTAGCCGTTTATCATATAGATGGAGAATCCGATCAATGTTGGGATTTGATTAAGAACACCAAGCCGAGAGAGTAAATTGGAGAGATGGAATGGGAAGACTTTAAGATAATGTTTCTTAATAAGTACTTCCCATGAAATCCTCACACGAAGATTGAGATAGAATTTATAGAGATCAAGAAAAAAGAAGGATAATTTGTTACAACCTATGAAGCGAATTTCACAAGGCTTTCAGGGTACGCTTCGGGTTTTGTTATCAACAATGATAGCAAAATTTATAGATTCTTTAGTGGGTTAAAACCACACCTTTGAAAGTCTCTTGAAATTCGAGACTTTGGGAGTTATGAAGAAGTTGTTCGGTGTGCTCTCAAAGTGGAGATGGAGTTTGGAGAATGGTCCCATGGCTATAGTGATAAGAAAAGAAATATGGAGTTTCAAGCTGGTGGATCTAATGACAAAGGAGGGAAGAAAAATCAACAACCCGCATGCCAAAAATGTGGGAAGTTGCACCATGGTAACTACCTCAAAGGGATGAGGAAATTCTTCAAGTGTGGGAAAGAAGGACACCATGCTCAAGAGTTCCGAAAAGACATGAGAAGGAAGGAGAATGTATCAAATGAAAGTAGAGAACCACTCATGGTTCAATGCTACAACTGTAGGGAGCTAGGTCACTATGGAAATCAGTGCACTAAACCTCGAATTCTTGAGGGTAATCAGTGTCAGCAGCCACCAAAGCCAAAGGAACAAGCGAATGCTAATGCCATCACTACTGTGGAGGTGGATCATGATAATGAAGTCATACAAGGTGAACTTACTATTCACTCAAGAATGGAAAAAGTCTTATTTGATTCTAGTTCTATGCATTCCTTTATATCTTGCAAGTTTTCTAGAAATATAGAATTGAATCCCCGAAAGTTTGAAGTAGAGATATCTGTAAAAACACCGAGTGGTGAAATCGTTGTAACCCAAGTGTTTGACTCTTCTCCCATTGGCATATGTGGGAAGATTATTCTGGAAAATCTCATAATACTTCCCTTGGTAGAATTCAACACTATAATGGGAATGGATTGGCTCTCATTAAAAAGAGCACATATCAACTGTCAGGAAACAGAAATATCTTTTCATATTCTGAACCATCCCATGCTCCTCTAAAAATTCAAGGAAGATCATGAATCTCCTTTGAAAAATACTTCAATAGTGTGGGTGTTGATTCCCTATAAATAATCATACCTCTCCCAAATGGTTGAGTCTAAGGAAAGGGCCAACCATGAGGAAATTCCCATCGTGAGAGAATACGAAGATGTATTTCCCGAAGAGTTACCTGGAATTCCCCCAGATCATGAGGTAGAGTTCCCAATTGAACTCATACTTGGAGCTACTCCTATCTCGAAGTGTCCCTATAGGATAGCTCCTATCGAACTGAAGGAGTTAAAGAAGTAGCAGGAAGAGTATCTAGACAAAGGGTTCATATGCCCTAGTGCATCACCTTGGGGCGATCTAGTGCTCTTTGTAAAGAAGAATGATGGAACAATGTGGCTGTGTATCGATTATCGAGAACTCAACAAGATCACCATAAAGAACAAGTATCCTCTCCCAAGGATTGATGACTTGTTCGATCAGTTAAGATAATCTCAATACTTCTCAAAGGTGGATCTTCATTCTGGATATCATCAGGTAAAGGTAAAGAAGGAATATATTCAGAATACTACCTTCCGAACATGTTATAGGCACTACTATTTTTTGGTGATTCCCTTCGGAATTACTAATTCCCCTGCAATATTCATGGATTTGATGAATATAATATTTAGAAATTACCTCAAAAAATTTGTGGTAGTGTTTATCGATGATACTCTCATCTACTCCAAGAGCAAGGAGGAACATGAAGAAACTCTAAGACTTGTGTTGGTGACATTAAGAAAGCAGAAGTTGTACGCCAAGTTCAGCAAGTGTGACTTTTGGATAAAGAAAGTCGCATTCATGGGACATGTGATCACAAGTGAGGGAATTTATGTGGATCCTTCAAAGGAAAAGGAGATTGAGGAATGTCCTAGGCTCTCAAGTGTCACAGAAATCCATAGTTTTATGTGAATAGCTGGGTACTACCGACATTTTGTGAGAAACTTCTCATGATTGTCAAGCCCGGTAAATAAGTTAACAAGGAAAGGGGTAAAGTATGTCTGGACAGAAGAATGTGAGGGATGCTTCATGGAGCTAAATAGAAGGTTGATCACTACACCTGTACTCGCACTACTGAAAAGTGGAGAAAGTTTTTTGATATACAGTGATTCTTCAAAGAAAGGCTTGCGCTGTGTACTCATAAAAAATGACAATGTGATAGCCTATGCCTCACGATTGTTGAAGATCCATGAGCATAACTACCCGACGCATGATCTAGAGCTGGAAGTCGTGATGTAAGAACCTGGGTTTTCAGAATGGGTCAAAATCCCGACCCTGTTTAAATTTTTGACTTGTTTTCGAGGAAACTGGATTAAATGGGAAGTTTCTGGAAATTTCCAAACTACACGCTGTGTACTTTAAGTACACGCCGTGTATGTGTAGGCGAGTGGTCGACCGTGTACTCACTGAGTACATGCTGTGCAGGTGACCGTGTAGAGATTTCTTACTACACGGCGTGTAGTTTTGAACACGCCATGTAGAACGCCGACCGTGTGAAGCCATACATGGCGTGTAGGCCCTTGGCCGGGTAAGAACCAGGGACACGTCGTGTTCCCTTTGGACATGTCGTGTAGTCTAGCCATGTATGAGGGATATACATGGAGTGTGGGTATGTCGGCAAGGAAGAGAAGAGGAACCCAATACATGCCGTGTACCCAGAGATACACACCGTGTACTCATGTCGGCAGGTTCAGAAAGTGATTCGGTAGAATCTTTTCGTCTTATGAACAGTTAAATGAACCATACACGGCGTGTAGTCCCAAAGTAAACGTCGTGTACTTTCTTTTTTTCACTTAAAATGGGCAGTAGCCTCGTATTGAGGTAGAACCTCATATCCTCCGCCCAGATATGTGAACCAGGCCGGCCGAACCTCTCTTCCCCTCCCGATCGTCCATCTGAGACCCGTTTCGATCACTGATTAGTGCGTTGGAACACTCTTGGTAAGCCCTCGATTCCTCTTTGTATATTTTGTCTGATTTTCTTTCTAAAACGAGTTATATCCCTTTGATAGGTTTTGAATCTTTTGTAGATTTACCGCTTTTTAGACCGAATTGGCGGGTGTTACCGGAGGAGTATCATTGTGCAAGTCTCACGTAGGTGGTGCATACCTCATTTTTTGTTTTTGTAGTTGTTTGGGTGACGCGGCTTCGGCGCGTTTTCGGGTATTTTTGAGCGGGACCCATTTTATCTTCTTTTTCATACTGTATTGTTTATGGGACCTCTGGGATGCCTTTGGGTATGCCTAGTTACCAGTTTGTGTGAGCAGGGCCGGGTGAGGGGTCGTGGCTCATCGGGGCATTTTGGCCGGGGAATGCCAAAATGGTTTTAATTGCAATATTATTGTCTTAAACTGTTAGTTTAAATTATTTAAGCATGTTATAATTATTGGAGGCATTTAAGACCTCAGTGCTGGTATGGGACAACACCTGGTATAGTGAAATTAAACTGTTTAGTTTGTTTTGCTGGTTTATGTTTTCCTGTTTAAACATGTTATATATGCAATTGCTGAATTGCATCTTCTGGACCCTTTGGGTTGTGTTGGGCTTGGCCCGGTTACACTTGAGTGATGCTGATCATAGGTTGGGGCTTTTCCTGGGTTACTTTGGGTGGTTTTGACCACGGGATTGGGCGTTATGGATGTTGGTTTGAGGCAGTACGACTGTCAGGTTGGGTATGGCCTGGGTTACTTGGATAGCGAGGCCATCGGACTTGAACGACATGGTCACAGGGACACGTGGTGTCAGTTGATTTGGTGTCTTAGGACTATTTCGGGTGATTACCGCTCACCGGGACTTTGAGTAGTGTGCACACAGAGATACTCCGTGGTGAGGTGGTTTTGACCACTCGTGTGGGTAGAGGCCCCCGTAGTTGCGGTTAGGTATTTTGGTTGGGGGTGCTTGCCGTAGAAAGCCACGGGGAGGTGAGGATCCTTCAGGGAATGGGAGTTCCTTTCCGACTTCGGTACTTGAGGCACGAGGTGTCAGGAGGCACGTGGTGCCGGGTTACTATTTTGGGTGTGCCTTCAGGACGTCGGTACTTGAGGCATGAGGTGTCAGGAGGCACATGGTGTCGGGTTAATATTTTGGGCATGCCTTCAGGATGTCAGTACTTGAGGCACGAGGTGTCAGGAGGCACATGGTACTGGGTTACTATTTTGGGCGTGCCTTCGGGACGTTGGTACTTGAGACACGAGGTGTCAGGTGGCACGTGGTGCCGGGTTACACGACAGAGATTCTGGCGTTGGCCAAAGCAGGTGATACTCCAGGGTGGCTGTTGAGCACCAGTGGAGTTTGTGTTTACTTGTACATAGTGTTGTTTACCGCTTTCCTTGAAATGCATGACTGCTTAAACACCTATATTTGGTACGCACCGTTGGGTGGTATCCTAATGAGATTTGTCTCACACCCTGCACGGGCCCTTCGGGATGCATTTAGACTTCATGGTTTATATGTAGGAAAGGGGCCAGCTTCAGGATATGGGTTACGTTAGTTGTTTCATGTAGATGGTACAGACCTTGCAGTCATACCTAGCTGGGTTTTACTTGTTGCGTTTACTTTTCTGTATCAGCATGCTTACTTGTTGTAGCTTCTGTTGGTTAGCCATTGGCTCCCTTTTGTATTTTGACCTACTTTGGATGCATGTTTTACTGTTCAGTAGTAGTTATATGTTATCAGCATGATGTTGTGTTTATTTCCGCTGTTGTTGTTATAATTATTGCTTACGCTGTTTGTCGATATTAGATATGCTTCCGCTCTGCGGGTCTGGTTCGAGTCTGCTAAGTCTTTATTTCCGCTGCATCTTTACTGTTATACTCGGACCAGTACCCTTACTATGATCCTCCGAGAGGGTATAGCCTCCCCACTATACCTATTCAGACCCTCGCTGTTAGTCGGCAGCCTTTGGCGTTCAAGGGAGGTGCGCCTAAGGTAGTGACACCTGACCCGCTTGGCATTGTTCGAGTGGCTGGCTGGGTCTGGGACGTTACAAAGTGGTATCAGAGGAGTTCTTGACAAGGATTTAGTAACATTGTTTTTCTGGATACTAATGAGATTGAAACTTCTCTTTTTTATTTCTGCTGGTTTTACTATTTGGGATATGGTAGACTGGAGATAAGTTGTGGTTACTGGGACTGGGGTTTTTAGCTTGTGCTTGGGTGCCTGCAGCCCTAGGTACGAGGGATGGACCTAGTTGCCATCGGTGGGAATTGTTGTTTTCTTTTTCTCAGATTACAGTTTATACGATTTCCACCTCGGTGGCTCACATGGTGTGTGATGTTCTACATTGTGATATGTGACCCTTGACCCGGTGTGGTAAGGGAGAATTGGACCTTGGCCCTGTACGGAAATTCTTGTTGCTTGGCTTTTGATAGGAACATTTCTAGGGTATTTCAATTTTATAATTGCATGTATGCTTTGTGAAGTGATAATACCATGTGAATAAAATAAATCAATTTCCATTCTTTATCTACTTTGAAATGTAAAATGGTGAAATTCATGATAGAATTTCTAGTTGTTGCAATGTGTATGCCATGCTTTAATTTTTTTTGTAGAATTGCATGTGGCAGGGTTTTGGGTCTCACTCTTATGAGAGCAGGCAGGTACTATGACTGAGGTAGTGTAACTGTCAGGACTGGGCGACTCGGTCGTTGGTTGAGGTAATGTGAGTTGTCGGGATGGGCATGGCCTGAGGTACTATCGATACTCGGCTCTGTTGAGCGGGTAAGGAGGCCATGAGGCCGGGATGCCGTGGGGCGTGGGTTGCGGTGAGGGGGGTAAGGGTAGTTGTTATGTACTGCCTTTTACTGCTTTCCTTATCTGCGTAGAATATATTGTTATATATATATGGCTTGTCTGATCATTTATGGTATTCAGCAGGTTACTCCTTCACAGCTCGATGGAGCGGCAGGTAGGAGATGATATAGTCCCGCAGGATCAGGGACAGAATTCGGTATAGGTAGAACACGAGCCGCAGGTACAGGCTCAGGGACAGGATCAGGTTCAGGATCCAGTGTTGTTAGGACAGCAGCCGGGTTTGGCATCATTCAGGTCGTGGCTCGACGAGCAGCTCCCGGCGAGCCTAGTACGCATCTTGTAGGGGATGGATAATGGATTTCAGGGTGCAGATCCTTCTATGGCGTATCTGACACGGGAGTTCCAGTCGTAGCACCCACCACTTTTTCAGGGAGAGGGTGGTCCGCAGGTGGCTGAGAACTGGATAGAGAGTATGAAAATGATATTCGTGCAGCTCGAGATGCCTCCAGGGCGGAGGGTCAAGCTAGCGACGTACATGCTGAGAGGACCAGCGAAGCGTTGGTGGGACGTACAGGTTCAGGCTCGTAGACACAAGGGACTAGCATGGTAGGACTTTGAGGGCAGGTTCTTTGAGCACTTCTACCCGGAGACACTGAGGGCAGAGAGAGCTCGGAAGTTCTTGAGTCTTCAGCAGGGGGACATGTCTGTCATGGACTACGCAGCTACTTTCACTGAGTTGTCTCTCTTTTCACCTGATATGGTGAGCGATGATGCAGCTAGGGTGAGGCGCTTCGAGGATGGATTGCGACATGCCATTCGGGTCCAGGTGAAAATTTTCAGGCTGGGTTCTTTCTCCGAGGCGGTGAATCGGGCACTTATAGCCGAGGGCAAAGAGAGGGAGAAATCTCGCTTGGGCAGGATGACAGCTTTAGCTAACATTTCAGACAACAGTAAGAAAGGACGAGATGAGTTCCAGAAGGGTAGACAAGCCTGGGATTCAGCTAGACCACCTCGTGGGAGTTCTTCGGTGATTTGATTCTAGTGTGGATAGCCAGGACATGTTCGGGCGCAGTGCAACAGGCCTCCAAAGGAGTGCTGGCCATGTGGACAGGATGGGCATCTGGAGAGGTTTTGCATGCAGCCTTCTCAGATAGCCTGCGGGCAGGGACCAGGATAGACTGCAGCGTCTGGAGTTGGTTCAGGTTTGGTACCTAGAGAGGGTAGTCAAGGTTCAGCTGTGCGCGGAGGCCGTGACAGAGATAGTGGGACCCAGCTCAGGGGTCAGTGGCTGGTGACTGGAGCAGCACCGCAGGGAGGTCAGGCGTCAGGGAGCCGTGTTTTAGGCCAGGTGCACGTCGTGGAGCTGCCAGAGGCTGAGCAGGCCAGTGAGCTGAAGACAGTCAGAGGTACACCGCAGTGTGACCATGATCTCCATGTTTCCTTTTTGGCATGACCTGTAGAGGTATGTCTGTTTTGAGTGCATGAGGTGCACAGAATCTTTGTGGACTAACTAGATGTTATTCAGTGGGTTGGCACCATCTCGAGTGCGTGATATATATATATGTATGTATGTATGAGGTGTCGTGGGCATCAGGGCATCGTGAATGCGGGTTACATGAGGTGTCGTGGGCATCAGGGCATCGTGGATGTGGGTTACTTGAGGTTTCGTGGGCATCGGGGCATTGTGGATGTGGGTTAATCGAGGTGCTAGGCACCAGGACCTCGTAGAGGTGGACACTGATGTCGTGCGGGATACTTTGGGTGTCGGAAGCGACACAGGAGCACCAATGAGGTGCAGGGGTGACGATGCATAACAGGAGGATTTTGCTTCCGGAAAACAGGTTAGTAAACCCTGTTTTTTTACGTTTTGTTGGGTTGAGACCGGGTAAGGCAATTCCTAAGGTGGGGATCCCCCATGAGGAATTTGACTGGAACCTTTGAGACCGGGGTAGTCCAGGTTATTTAACTGGGGTGGGCATGTTAGGTGCCATCTCCTGGTTTCTTCTGGTAGCGCGGGGATGAGCTACGTTAAGGTGGGGAGTTTGTAAGAACCTGGGTTTTTAGAACAGGTCAAAATCCCGACCCTATTTAAATTTTTGACTTGTTTCCAAGGAAACTGGATTAAACGGAAATTTTCTGAAAATTTCCAAACTACACGTCGTGTACTTTAAGTACACGCCGTGTATATGTAGGCGAGTGGCCGGCCATGTACTCGCCAAGTACATGACGTGCGGGTGACCGTGTAGAGTTTTCTTACTACACGGTGTGTAGTTTTGAACACACCGTGTAGAACGCCGACCGTGTGAAGCCATACATGGCGTGTAGGTCGTTGGCCGGGTAAGAACCAGGGACACGCCGTGTTCCCTTTGGACACGCCATGTAGTCTAGCCATGTATGAGGGATATACATGGCATGTGGGTATGTCCACGAGGAAGAGAAGAGGAACCCAGTACACGTCGTGTACTCATGTCGGCAGGTTCGGAAATTAAGTCGGCGGAATATTTCCGTCTTATGAACAGTTAAATGAACCATACACGGCATGTAGTCCCAAAGTACACGCCGTGTACTTTCTTTTTTTCGCTTAAAATGGGAAGTAGCCTCATATTGAGGCAGAACCTCATATCTTCCGCCCATATATGTGATCTAGGCTGGCCGAACCTCTCTTCCCCTCCCAATCATCCGTCCAAGACCTGTTTCGATCGCGGATTAGTGCGTTCGAATCCCCTAGATAAGGCATCGATTCCTCTTTGGCCATTTTGTCTGATTTTCTTTCTAGAACGAGTTATGGCCCTTTGAGCGATTTTGAATCTTTTGTAGATTTACCATGTTTTAGACCGAATTGTTGGGTGTTACCGGAGGAGTGGCATCATGCGAGTCTCGGGTAGGTGGTTCATACCTCATTTTTTGTTTTCGTAGTTGTTTGGGTGACGCGGCTTCGTCGCGTTTCCGGGTATTTTTGAGCGGGACCCGTTTTATCTGATTTTTCATACTGTATTGTTTATGAGACCTTTGGGATGCCTTTGGGTATGCCCGGTTACCAGTTTGCGTGAGCGGGGGCGAGTGAGGGGTCATGTCTCATCGGGGCATTTTGGCCGGGGAACGCCAAAATGGTTTTAATTGAAATATTATTTTATTAAACTGTTAGTTTAAATTATTTAAGCCTGTTATAATTATTGGAGGCATTTAAGACCTTAGTGCTGGTATGGGACAGCACCAGGTATAGTGAAATTAAACTGTTTAGTTTGTTTTGTTGGTTTATGTTTTCTTGTTTAAACGTATTATATATGAAATTGCTAAATTGCATCTGCTAGACCCTTTGGGTTGTGTTGGGCTTGGCCCGGTTACGCTTGAGTGATGCTGATCATAGGTTTGGGCTTTGCCCGTGTTACTTTGGGTGGTTTTGACCACGGTATTGGGAGTCATGGATGTCGGTTTGAGGTAGTACGACTGTCAGGTTGGGCATGGCCTGGGTTACTTGGATGGTGAGGCCATCGGACTTGAGAGACATGGTCGCCGGGACACGATGTGTCAGATGTTTTGGTGGATTAGGACTATTTTGGGTGATTACCGCTCACCGGGACTTTGAGTAGTGTGCACACAGAGATACTCCGTGATGAGGTGGTTTTGACCACTCGTGTGGGTAGAGGACCCCATAGTTGCGGTTAGGTATTTTGGTTGGGGGTGCTTCCGTAGAAAGCCACGGGGAGGTGAGGAGCCTTCAGGGAATAGGCGTGCCTTCGGGACGTTGGTACTTGAGGAACGAGGTGTCAGGAGGCACGTGGTGCCCGGTTACTATTTTGGGCGTGCCTTCGGGATGTCGGTACTTGAGGCATGAGGTGTCAGGAGGCACATAGTGCCGGGTTACTATTTTGGGTGTGCCTTCGGGACGTCGGTACTTGAGGCATGAGGTGTCAGGAGGCACATGGTGTCGGGTTACTATTTTGGGCGTGCCTTCGGGACGTCGGTACTTGAGACACGAGGTGTCAGGTGGCACGTGGTGCCAGGTTACCCGACAAAGATTCCAGCGTTGGCCGAAGTAGGTGATACTCCATGGTGGCTATTGAGCAGCAGTGGAGTTTGTGTTTACTTGTGCATAGTGTTGTTTACCGCTTTCCTTGAAATGCATGACTACTTAAACACCTATATTTGGTACGCACCGTTGGGTGGTATCCTACTGAGATTTGTCTCACACCCTACACGGGTGCTTTGGGACACGTGCAGACTTCATGGATTTACGTGCAGGAAAGGGGCCAGCTTCAGGAGCTGGGTTATGTTAGTTGTTGCATGGAGATGGTACAGACCTTGAGGTCATACCTAGTTGGGTTTTACTTGTTGTGTTTTCTTTTCTGTATCAGCATGCTTACTTGTTGTAGCTACTGTTGGTTATCCATTGGCGCCCTTTTGTATTTTGACCTGCTTTGGATGCATGTTTTACTGTTCAGTAGTAGTTACATGTTTTCAGCATGTTGTTTTGTTTATTTCTGCTGGTTTTGTTATAATTATTGCTTCCGCTGTTTGTTGATATTGGATATGCTTCCGCTCTGCGGGTCTGGTTCGAGTCTGCTAAGTCTTTCTTTTCGCTGCATGTTTACTGTTATACTCAGACTAGTACCCTTACTATGATCCTCCAAAAGGGTATAGCCTCCCCACTATACCTATTCAGACCCTCGCTACTAGTCGGCAGCCTTTGGCGTTCAGGGGAGGTGCGCCTAAGGTAGTGACACCTGACCCACTCGGCACTGTTCGGGTGGCTGGACGGGTGTGGGACGTTACACGTGATTTTTTCATTGAAAATCTAGCGGAACTACCTTTATGGCTAGAAGTGTGACATATACACTGAACACAAGAGCCTAATGTATATATTCACAGAAAAGGAGCTCAACATGCGTCAAAGGAGATGGTTAGAGCTAATCAAGGATTACGATTGCTCTATTAACTATCATCCTAGAAAGGCGAACAAGGTAGCTGATGCTCTAAACAAAAGAGAACTTGTTACTTTATCCATGTTGTGGATTGAGAAAGACCATATCTTCAAGGATATGAAAAGAATGGATTTGGAAATAATAAGGGCAGGGGATACATCTTAACTTGCCCAAATGATTGCGCAACCATCCATGCAGGAGAAGATTAAGGAAGCACAAAGGGATGATGTGGAGATACAAAAGAGGGTGAATGCAGTAAAGGAAGGGAAGCTGCAATAGTTCCATATAGATGATGATGGTGTGATTCTGTTTGGAATGTGGCTTTGTGTGCCTTCATCAATCAGGATAAAGGAGCTATTGGACAATGCACATAGCTAAACTTTCTTTATCTATCCTGGGAGTACCAAGATGTACCGTGATCTCTGAGAACACTTCTGTTGGGATAACATGAAGAAGGATATTGTGGAATATATATCAAGGTGCTTGGTATGTCAGCAAGTTAAAGCTGAGCGACAAAAGTCCAAGGGTATGATGCAGTCATTGGCTATACCCATGTGGAAATGGGAAAATGTTACTATGGACTTTGTCATGGGTCTCCCGAAGACGTCAAAGGGAAATAATGCGATATGGGTTGTGGTTGATTGACTCACCAAGACTGCCCATTTTATTGCTATTCGGGAATATCTCTCGCTTGAACAACATGCAATGATATATGTGAAGGAAGTGGTGATATTGCACGGTGTTCCACTCTCAATTGTCTCTGACTGTGATCGAAGACTCACATCTAAGTTATGGAGGATCCACTAACATGCTTTGAGTACTGAATTAAATTTCAGCACGGCCTATCACCCCAAACTGATGGTTAGTCTGAAAGGACTATTTAGATGCATGAAGATATTCTAGGAGCCTGTTATCTTGAATTCAAAGGTGGTTGGGATGAGCATCTCCCATTGGTTGAGTTCTCATACAACAATAGCTTCCACTCGAGTATCCAGATGGATCCATATAAAGCTTTGTATGTAAAGTGATGTATAACTCCAACCTGTTGGGATGAAGTTGGAGAAATAAAGCTACTTGGACCCGATCTTGTTCAAGAGATGACAGAGAAGGTTCAAGTCATCCAAAAACAAATCAAAGCTTCTCAAAGTTGGCAAAAGAGCTATGCAGACAACCATCGAAGGGACTTGGAGTTTGAAGATAGAGATAAAGTCTTCCTTCGAATATCAACATGGAATACATTCATGCGATTAGGGAAGAAAGGGAAGCTAAGCCCAAGGTATATTGGCCCCTTTGAAATCCATGACCTCATAAGAGCCATGGCCTATCGTCTTTCACTTCCACCAAATATGGATCAAGTTCATGATGTGTTTAATGTATCACTACTGAGGAAGTACATACCAGACCCCTCACATGTACTAAACTCAGAGGTGGTGTAGCTGGAAGATGATCTCTCCTATGAGCAGAATCCAGTAAATATTCTGGATTGAAGAGATAAGGTTCTACGCAACAAGACAAACCATTTTTTCAAAGTGTTGTGGAGGTACCATAAGTTTGAGGAAGCAACATGGGAACCAAAAGAGGCAATCAAGGAGAAACACCCTCACCTGTTTGTGTAAAGTGAAATTTCAGGGGCGAAATTTCTTAAGGGGGGAAGAATGTAATGACCCAATGTTTTTCAATGGAAATTACCTTCCTATATTTTTGTCATAAAATAACATGAAAACACAGAATAATAAACTACTAAGTGATAAGTGACCTTTAAACATAAGTTTTTCACTTCTGTGTTTGGGATTTTAAAAATCCAACACACACGGTTGTGCTCAAGATGAATTTTGGAGTCTAATGAAACAAAAATAATTCTCGGTGAATAGTAACGTACCCATAAGAATAGTAACATACCCTTATGAATAGTAATATGACCCTTATGAATAGTAAATCATCCAATATAATAGTAACCTTACCCATGAATAATTAAATAAAATTTATACATCTTAGAAAGTGACAATTTAACCTTAGTAAACATTTTAGAATTTTGTAAGCCATAAATAATTAATTATAATTAATTAATTAATTTAAAGGAAAATTTATATTCATAAAATTTATTCATTATTTATCAAATAAATGTCTTATAGTTTTTAGATAATTTTATAAGACCCTTCATAATTTTTGAAAGCACTATAAAATCAATTTTAATCTTAAAAACTGTTTTTTAAGTAAATTATGATTTTAATTAAATATTACATTAATAATATTTAGAAAATTATTTATGAAAAATGGAATTCATTTTTTTATTCTAAACATTGAGAAATGGTAGGGGTAAATTTTTGTGATTTTTCTGAAATACTTGAAATTTTGATGAATAGTAGAATCCGATAATTCACAATAAATGCTAAATAATGGATTAATTGAGTCATCGATGATGTTCTGGAGATTTAAGTCCACTTGGTTCGGGTTCACATGATAAAACTACTATTATTTATCATTAAAGACTCACTATTCTATGTCTTAGGGGAAATTAATAAACTAATGAATTTTATATTAAGGAAACCCCTCTCCCCTCCACTATAAAAGACACCCTTCATACCCTCATTTCCTCACACCTCTCAAGCTCCAAGACATCTCTAAACTCTTCCCAAACACCTTCCCTAGCCCCTCCCCCACGTCCAAGAGCTTCTGGTCTCCGAAAAATACCAAGCTTAGGCCCTTAAAAAGGTTCTCAAGAGATGGATTCAAGAGGTAATTTCTCTCCCTCTTCTCCTTTAATTTCCTTTCACGTTCAAGTTCATTTCTTGATCTCTCCACACCTATCTTTATACAAATGGTATTTTAACACTATTATTATACATATAATTTAATTTTATGATTATAATGTGATATTATAGCATCCAACCCCCTTTACCACTTCCTTTTATTTTATTAAAGAGAACGTTATTCGTGAGGTGTTAATTTATCACCTTCAAGAATGGCATGCTTTCTTCTTCCATTTCTACCTTCATATCTGGTCATATAACCATTTTTATGGCTGAAAAAGAATATTTTATATTTATTATGTCCTATTTAAAGTTTTATAGTTGACTTATGAACATATTACTAAGTGATAAATTAAAACAACTTCATTGTGATCGAAAAACTGCCCAAATTAACCCAAACAATCTTCATTTAATTCTTATCAAATGATTCATACACATTAATCTAAAATAATTCATTATAAGATCATTAAAGATCCTATAATATCATTAATGAAATGTTATATAATTTCTGGATTTTTACCCATGTTCTACCCAAACTCCAATTTATGAAAACAAGTGAACCACCCAAGAAAAACCATAAAAACGAACATCCCCGAACAATGTTTTTAAACACTATAATTCATCCAAAGGAACATAAAATGACATAATCAAACCATAATGAACCCTATTAATTTATAAAAGGTACTAGAATTTCTAATTAATGAATATAATATCATTATACAGGACATTAAAGAGAAGGAACCATTCAGATACAAGGTAAGGGGAAATTCTCAAACCCAACTTTCATCCTTCGGGTTCTCCCCCTTTCACTCCTTTTTGATATGGTCACTCCTTAAAAATATTTTGTTCATATTTTTCATTCCTTTTATGGGATATTCATGTTTTTCACTGTTATTTATTACAATCTAAATGTTTTCCAAAAGAACTCTTCTTTTAAGAACTCACCTTTTACTTCTCATTCAAAGTTGATGGTTCTTGTATCAAGTATGTTATCCCCCCTTTGTTTTGGGAACCCAATGTTTATGAATGTGTTCTTATGAGATGAAACCAATTCTTTTACATGGGTTAGTTATGTTCATTATTGATATATTTTATATGTTTCATTCATGTTAATGATAATATTATGATGTGATGGGTGCGCTCGGAATTATATAGTGCAATATGATTGTTTCAATGTGATGGGTGCGCCCAGAATTATACAACGCTCCAATGCACTGGGTAAAGTGATTAATCTCATGACTAAATGTGAAATGATGTGTGAACAAGATTCTATCTTGGTTCACATGTATTTTTGGTAGTTAACCACTAAATAAAGATGTTTCGTTTTTATGCATTGCCACATTTCAAGTCTTTTATTTATGCTCCTCTCATGTTCATGATCTTTTGCCTATGTTAGGATTATGCTCACCCCATGCTATATTGTTCTTATCTATCCTATTACTGGTCTTATAGCTCACCCATTTTGATGTATATCCTCAGGTGGCTACATGTACTAAGGAGATTAAAAGTTCCAATAAGAAGCTAGAGAAGAAGAAATTAAATAAATGTTTATGCTTGATTTTGTATTTGTTATGTATGGTCCTAGTTTTCCCAAGACAGTAAACCATTGGATCCTCTATATGTAATACTATTATGTTGTTTATATTTGAAATGAGTTAATAGTAATGTAAGAAAAGGATGGGATTTTATATAAGATCTTCTCGATGGAGTTGATCCATTTTTCAGCAATTGAGGGATCAGACAATCCATTAAAAGTAGGAGGCCTTTGTCTCATGAAGCTCTTGATTGAAACTTGTTCTTTCTTAGGGGGGTTAAATGTTTCTATTGACCCATGTTTCTATTAAAAACATGATTTAACTAAGAGAGTATCATTAAAAAGTTCATGATTCTCGCTCTTATCAAATTGGGCATCTCATTATATAAGTCGTCACATTGATCTTTACATCAGTTGTTAGCCCGAGTCCTCCTATTACCAGCTATTGGCTAGAATAAAAGGAAAGTTACGGGTAACACATAAAGGGTAATATAAAGAAAAACACTAATGACTTATAAATTACTTTAATTTTCTTAACTTATGAATTTATAGGCTTTAATCTATGTAATCCATGATATACTTCCCAACATATATTCTTAGGTGAATTTTTTTATTCCCATAATAATGCTTCATACTAAGCTCAAAATTTTACCAAATCATATCCCTTAGGAGTGTCGTAACCAATAGTGCATCATGCCACATTTTTGTGCACCATTTCCTATTCGAGTCAAGCTTAAAGAGATGTTTTTGGGTTTTACCCCTAGATACATCTGTTCCAAAGCTGCCTCTACCTTCTCGTATCCAGATAGGGATTTATTTTTTTGATAAAACACTTACTCAATACTAACTAAAATTTAGGGATGTTTTTATTATACTTAGTCTTATCCCTAAGGCTTTCACTAGGTCTTTCTAATCCTAATCCCAAAATAAATAAACCTATCCTTTTATACAAACTATAACAACCCTGCTCTTTCTTATACATGTAAACATGATTCATTACATAAAAATCAGGAATTTATTAAACATAGAAGATTGAGAGGTCAAGTGCCTTTGGGGTTAAGAACATTACATGAAAACTTAGAACATAAAACACAACATATTTTTGAGAACTTCTTATACAAGTCCACAAGCTTTCCTTTGTACATAGCATTGCATGGGATAAACTAAGTACATACATAATAAAAGGGTGAGATATAAATCCTTATAAGGGAGTAAATAGTAGGACTGAAATATTAATGTAGATGCTCAATTACAAGAGCGATTAAATTTTATGTTTAAATTTTTTTGTTTTTAACCTTATGAAAAATTGTCTTTAACAAAGTTAAACAAGGTAAATTCACAAACCCTAAAAATAGTTCTATGAAACAAACTTTCTAGGTTCCCAAAATATGGTTCTAGAAATGAAACTTAAGTAAAGCTTACAAGGAAATGATTCTACCTTAAAGAGTATAGAATCTTACTTATCAGAATAAAAAATTGTAAGAAAGTATAAGAAAGTTATACATTATTTTTTTATCAAAATACACTAGAAATAAAACTTGAAACAAAAAAAGTAACAAGTAGAAAATCTTTTAACCCAAATAGTAGGGTATCCAAAAACATTGGATAAAGGTCCCTTGATTTATACATTTAAGAAAGTTTGTCTTACCCACAGTAGGGTAATCTCTTGATAGGAATATCAGAATTTTTGTTATTATCCCCGCAATCCCTCGAACATTAAGGTAGTCATCACCTCTATATTCATAACCCTAGAATCCCTGGAACGTTAAGGTAGGCAGCACCTCTATCTTACTATCCCTGGAATCCCTAGATTGTACTTAGCAACAATTGGAGTCTCACGAAGAAAGATAAACAAGATGTTTATTATGCACAAGGCATGAGAGTCTCTCTCTCCCTAGAAATCACTTCAACAACATGTACTCTCTAGATTAATGGAATGGGTGTGAGTTCATTCAAATGAGATCCTATTTATAGGCACAACTCCAACAGTGGGATCCCTCCTCCAATGGTCATATTTTTCTTGAATCTCAGATGGACCTACATACATGTAACTCAACAAATGGTTAGTTAGTAAAATATTACATGATATCATTTCATTAAAATAACATGTGTTTGGAAAAACTGAAGTTACTTAATAAAATATAATTTTCAGATTCAAAAGAAAAATATATTTCAGAGTCTTACCAAATAAACATTCAGAGTTTATAAGACATAGACATTCAGATTATATTTAACAAAGAATTTGGAATCTGAATTCTATAGATTATGGAGTCGGAATTCCAATGAATTCAGAGTCTGAATTCTAAGGAACTCAGAGTCTAAAATACGTGTAATTTAGAGTTGGAATTCTTAAGAATTAAGAGTATGGATTTAGAGGAATTCAAAGTCTGAATTGTGATTAATTCAGAGTCTGAATTATAATGAATTCAGAACCTAAATTTCATGGAATTCGGTGTTTGAATTTCAGAGAATTCAGAGTCTGGATTTCAAAGAATTAGAACTCTGAATATCAAATAATTTTGTGTCTGAATTTCATAGATTTCAGAATCTGAATTTTAGAGAATTAAAAGTCTAAATTTCAGAGAATTCAGAATCTGAATTTTAGAGAATTCTGTGTATGAATTTCAAAGAATTCAGAGTCTGGATTTCAGAGAATTTGGAACATGAATTTCAGAGAATTTAGAGTCTAAAAATAGAGCTCTATATCGAAGGAATTATAAGATTCTATGGTTTTACATAAAAATATGAATTTTATAATTAGTAAAAAATGAGTTTGATTTAGAGATATTATAAAATGAAATAATGAAAACAAAGGTAGGGATAAAAATTTCCTTAGAGAAGGAAAAATTTCCTTATGAAAATAATCCTTAGGGAAAAATAGTTTTCCTTAAGATAAAGTGTTTGTGATTTTCAAAACATAGAGGAATGAAAATATTTTAAGGAAACTTTATTGACTCAACAATCTCCCTGTTTTTGGAAATCACAAACATCCTTACGAAAAAGAATATAAGGACTAGTAATTTTTCTTTATGAACATAAAAGAAAAACTTATCTCCCTTTACTTATGAATTATGGTGAATACGAATAACTCCCCCTTAGGTTTTGAAATCCCTAATGATCGTATTCTTGACTTCCTTAAAGAAATTTTTATTTTTCTTGCATAAGGAAATTTTATTTTAGTAAACTCCCCCTTAGATAGACTCTCCCTTACTTAGGGAATTATCTTCTTTACTTAGTATTCTTTTTTATTATTCCTTTCTCCCCTTTTCTGATTTTCAAAAATAAATATAGGGGAAAAAATATGGTACCTGAAAGATTAGAACTATATACAACAAATAGAATGAAATGTGACAACAATTTTCATTATGATTAGTAATATGGATATGAGAAAAATACAACAAAATATCATATTAATAAGGAAAAAAATTAAACCTTATTTCTCCTTTGTCATAAACTTCTTCACTGTTGTCTTTAACTTCTTATGCTCCTTGTGATATTATTCAAATTTCTAGAGCATCTATTCTTGATCCTCATTTTTCTTTACTAGAGATTTGATATTTTCATCCTGTGACTTCAAAATCTCTTCTTTATTACTAATCTTCTCTTCAAACTCAATTCTGAGATCACTTTCCCACTTTAAATTCATAGAAACTGATTTTAGTTTCCCATTCAGATCTTTTACTTCTTGCATCTAGGATGCATGATCATGATTCACCTTTTATGAAAAACATTTCGTAAGAACCTTCATCCTGACATGTGCTCTATCAAAGGAATATTTCATAGAGTATTGAAATTAAACAATAATTCTCAGCTCTTAAATCATCTTCTTGGACCACTTAGTGATTTCCATACAAGACATTTTGTGAGCATCATACTCTATGTAGAATGTTTTTGAATCATCCATGATCTTAATGAATGTTTCTATAAACATGCTAATAGAATATTATTTCAAATTGAATTAAATATGAAGCATTAGACACCTCGAGTCAATACTCAGAATCAAAGGAATGGTGTCAACTAATTTCTTCAATGATTGAACCACAAAGTCCTGACCCAAAGAGGATGATTCCAAATCAAATTCCCTTATTTGTGAGTATTCTTTCTCTATCTCGATATCCTTTTTTTTAGAACAACCAACAACTTTCCTAGCTTGCCCAACTTTTTTAGGTTTATCAACTATCACATACTTTCCTTTATCAACTTTATAAATGGTCTTTGTATCTTTTATGGATTCATGTTCACTATCTAATACTCAAAAAAAAATTCCTCATCAATATTTTTCTTCTCAGCATCTACCACAAGATCATCTGGTTAAATGAAGTCATGATTGATTCTCTCATCATCGAAAGGTTTATTAACCTCTTCCTGATCTTCTTTGTGTTTTCTTTGTGAAATAATTTTAGTTGGTTCATCCTAAGAAGTCTGGATCGATAATTTTTCTAAAGAAAATTCCTTCTCAAGATATTCTTTAACTGTTTACTCACTATTTTATTCACCAAGTAGTGTTTTTTGGGGATGTATTCATAAATTTTACATTGAGAGAGAGGAAAAAAATTTGTTTCTATAGAAGAAATAATATCAACTAGAAATATAGTGTCTAAGGTTCATGGTTTAGCTCAAAAGATTTTATGGAATTTGAAGACACTCTGTGAATGAGGAATGGGATTGGATTTTTTGGATGAAATGCTATCCTCAAATAATTTGGTAGTTTACATCAATTGAAGGAAGGAATTAGGGATCACATTATGGGATTCCAAATTAAATATGTATAGTAGGATTTTTTACATGATCACCTTTGTAATATTGTGATATTAAACATATGTAATATTGTGTGACTTGGTTTTAGTATAACACCTATCCAAAATCACTTGTATTTATTATTTTATTTAATTGGACAATTTGTGACTCAAAAATCATGAGCACATAAAGGACTTGGATTCCTGGGAAGGTTCGAACCTTATAAAAGCACATGTTCTAAAGTATAATTTTAGAACTAAACATAAAATAATTGTATGATAGGTTTAATGATAAAGTATCTAAAAATATTAATTGGTGTCATAGATTTAATTTCCAAAGTAGCGGAAAGGTTTAAATAAGAAATTGGAATTTTGAAAAAAATGACATCACTTGATGTAGCCCCCACCCCTCAAGTGTATCTCCACAGATCCTGGTGTACTAAAACATTGTATCATAGCATGTGTTACCTGTTATTAGATCTATTATTTTAAAACAATTAAAATTAAAGAACAAGTATTATATCTATTTTTTCGGAAATTTTCTTTATCATGATTCTTTTACTAGAATTACATAAAGTGTGTATTTGAAATGATAGAATAAGTTCCTAAGATAAAAGAGTGTATTTCTATCCCTTTCGAGGATTATTTTGAGGTTTTATCCAATATATTCCAAAAATAATTTAATAAAGAGGCTAAAAAGTTGAGAAAATCTCAAAAATGGAAAAAGAATACCCATTATCAGAAGGTAAATAGAATAGTGAGTGCTTATCTATCAAATCTATTTATAATTATTCCTATGATGAATTTAGTTAATGTTATGATATAAATGTCTTTAATGAGTCACTTAATGACTTATATTCTGAAATTAAAGATTACATGATGAAAGTAACCATTTAGGTAATAATATATATATATATATATATTCTTATATCAAGAGATAGATTCATGAAAAATCAAAACTATAATAAGATACTAATGAAATGGAAGTGTAATTATCCATAATGATGAGAATTTGTAATAAAATTTATTTTTATATCATAGTACAATGTTCAATTGTATATATGACTGTTGGAAATTAGTTTCGTTAAGGATGTGTTTTTTCCAAAATTGATCATTGTGAATTTTTAGTATTACATTCCCTTTTATATAAAATAAAACTTTATTATATTATTAATTTTATCTCAGTTACCTATTATTAGAGATTATATATTTATTAACATTCAATGCATCTCACAAAATTATTTAAATCCTAGTAGACCATAAATACTATATTCCAAATATTTATTTGTTTTATTTTTTCTAATGGGAATGGATCCTTAAATATCTCTTTATAGCATTAGATATATAATCACAACTACTCTAAGAGTATAAGGTAGTCATTTATATGTACATAAATTAAATCACATATCCTTTATATTTTGGGAGGAGTAGCATCTCTTATGAATTATTAACTTGGATTCAGTCAATGTTTTCATCTAAATTTATACTAAGCTAAAAAATGGGTATTTTTATGTCAATTGTAGTTAATAAAAACCAAAATTATTGTTAGATTTCCCAAATAGAAGGAATTACCTACAACTGTAGTTGAAAAGAACAATGAACTGTGGTTTCATTAAAATTAATTGGTGGAAGGTTTTTAAGGGAAAATAGTTTTCTTTGAGATTTTTTAATATTCTTTATTTAAATCTGTGATTGAAATATGATTATATTTATTATTATAGTTTTTATGTGATCATGCTCAAAAAATATCCATGCATAAATAGAGATAAATTATCATGCATGTTCATTTATATTATGTATTCATACTCGTTAGCTAACTGTTGTGAATTTGTATCACCTAAATATTCATAAATAACTACCTATTCATTAAAAATAAAAAAAATAATGACACATTCATGAGTTATTTTCTACTACATGATCCATCTAGTGGATGATAGATCAACCAATGCCCTAGGGGAGTTTCATGAGTTGTATACCAACTTTAATTTTAGTTCCCTTTGAACTCCAATGCATTTTCTGTTTTGGTCTCATGATGGATTTTAACTTGAACCTCATCATCATTAATACCTATAATAATTAAAAATAATAATCAGATGAATGTGAGGGAGAACTTGTGGTGAAAAATCACATTCCTCACTCAAACATCGACTCACAAATGCTTATAAATTTAAAATATGAGGGTACAATTCACAGACATATATATAATAATATTTAATCAATAATTATTTTAAAAAAAATTACAATGCGTAATAATTAAATAAAATAAATAATCTTCCAAATATAAGTATGTTTGGTCTCGACTCATGATCAGATTATATGAAATAAAATTTCATAATAAAATTAATGATAATAAATTTATACTTGGAGGAAATTTATAATAATTTAATGTTGTATTAAAATATTTATCATTAATATTTGATATATAACATGTCTCTTGAAAATTTTCAGAAAAATGTAGACATTTTTTCTTTAATTTCTAAAAAAAATTCCAAAATTTCAAATCTATTTTGGCCCGAAATAGGCCCTTGGAAGTTTACCAAGCCTTATTGGGCCTTGTTGGGTTGGGTAGGTTAGGAAAAGTTTTTCAAACAACTAGATCCCCTTGGTTAATCACCTTATTTATTTTAAAAAATTAATTTAAAAAAAAATCGAACACCCATGATTTGGGAGTGTTCAGTCCCCCCCCCCCCCCCGCCACAGTCAACCAAGGCTGATTTTCAATGAGGGAACATGCCACACAACCTGAAGACTTTTTATTATTTAGATAATATTTTTTAATTTTTAACAAGTATAATATGTCCCCCCCTCCAGTGAACATAATTCCATCCAGTGTCTAACGAATGACCTCCCTCCTCCGACTGTGTTTTCATGTCTATGTGTGTGTGTCTTTATGTGTGATCAATTTTTTAAAAAAAAATAAATTGATCTACAAATGTTTTTTAAATGATTATTCAATCTTATATTAGGGTTTCTTCAGTTGTTTTGGGACCATATTCCCACTCTCTATAGTAATTATAGAAAATTTAGTTGAAATTTAAACATAAAAATTTTCATGACTAATCTAATACCAATTGAATGAACCCAAACATAGAAGAATCATTTAGGGCCATTATTCTCAAAAACATAAACCAGACCTATGTCATATCAACAAATTTTATATATGGGTTCTAGGTTTCACCCATGAATCTTTGTATATATTATTTCTGCACATGATAAATTTAAATGAAAACATAAATTGTACCTTGATGAATGATAGGATCCCAATATGTCTTGATCATTTCCAGATAATCGTATCTCAAATGATCCAATAATGGATCCATTAAGATCTCCCACATGCACACCAAATCTTCTAAAATATCATTCTTAAATTCTCAAATGTTAAAGTATAATATCGAAGTGCTTTATGATTCTCATTCAATCACCATAATTTCAGGCAATTGATCCTCAAACATATATTGATCCATTCTTTATCATTCCTTCAGTTTCACTTCATGTGACTTAAAAGAGATGATGCGATAACTCATATTCCTACAAGGTATACCATGTATGAATTTTGGGTGTAACGTTTCTTTTTACACTTAATTTTTAATTTTCAATAATTTACCTTAGGTCCCTTGAGTTACATAAACCTTAAAACCAACAAAAAAATGTCACCAACAACATATAAAACTTTCCAAAAATAATGTGAATATTTTATTAGAAACATTCAAAATTTCAACCTGTTTTGTGATATAATATGAGTCATTTAATCATTTCATTCCCTCAAATAATTAGTTAATGAACCTGGAACACCCAACATTCATCCCAAAAAATAATTTTTTTCTTAAAATCATTATTATATTTAAATAATATGTGAATACCATGAGAAATAAATTTGATACCCGTTATTATTAAATTTAATAATATATAATTTAATTTATTAATTAATTCATTTGTGATCATTCACACTCATTTGTTCACACACCCCCATAGGTGGGTACCACTTCATCCTAAACTCTAATTTATCTGAATTAGTTGAACATGTGGATACAATTTTTGTGTGACCAACCGTGCTCTTATATCTATGTAAGTGAGTCATACTCACAATACAAGAGTGATATATGAATGGTTAAGAGGTTTTAATGCTTTTAAAATTTTCATGTATACTTTCTTACTCTATCTAATATAGTGGAGAGTAGGTTTGATCTACAGGGATGGAGGTTCAGATGTTCTAAGTGATTATTAAATGTTCTAAACTGATAATAACAATAACTAAATAGTTAAAAATGGATGAATTGTGTTTAAAAATAAAACATTATTTGAAAAATAAGTATTAGTGAAGTTAGAGATAAACTAAATTAATGATATTGATCATGATTAAAATATAGGATTAAAATTATGTTAAACTCATCTCAATGAAATAATGATGGTTGTGAAAAGATGAAATATAAAAAACTTACAAACAATGAAGTCATTAAACTAATGATCTCTCTTTCATTGTTCAATTCTCACTCAAATAGGCCTTAAATTAAAGATCTTGATTGATTAAAATTTTAAAATATTCCAAACTATCTTATATTTACTCTTAATCTCTATATTGTTAAATAAAAAAAAGAACATATTTGAAAATAATAAGGCTAAGAAGAGTGAGTTTTAGAACTAATGAATATATAAACATGACTATGAATTGATTAACCAAAATAATCCAAATAAAATCCCCCTATAAATTATGTATTTTCATTTTCACATAATTTTATAACATTGAAAAAACAAAAAAAAATTAAATATGCCAAGAAACATAAATAAAAGTGAGATATAAATTCATATCTCTTGATTTGAGGTCCATCCCACTTTTCTTGACCATTAATTATATCCATCATTGAAATTTTTCCTAGTGATTCAAGAAAAATTATCTTACTCTTTGATATCCACTAGATCTTTAGTATTATCCCCCAATTAGTTACTACCTTGAAGATGTGTGTTTATGTTAGTGATCAATAGTGTCCCAAGATTTTGGATTCTATCCTTCAAAATGAAATCATTTCAACAACTTATCTATAATAAATTCTCATGTTTGAATCATGGTTGGATATTATATTTTTATCCTTTTTTAATTTCTCCTATAACCTTAAAAAAAATAGTCAAACTACTCTTCCACTTTCACATACAATTTAATTCCCCAGATCTTACCACTAATTAATTTCCATAAAGCAATAATAATCTTACTGTTATCCAATAAATTCTTCATGATTCTCCTTCAACCATTTATTTTGGTCATGGATATCCATGGGTGAAAGCATGGAACTTTGGTCTTATTCATAATCTTTTGGACCTATTTGAACTCAAAATCAACTACACTCCCCTGCCAAGCTCGTCTCTCCTTCAATAGGTTCAACATGTAAGCATCTTATTAGATTCAATCCCAAATCTCTATTTTTGATATTCAGATTAGGTTATCTTCCCTTCATTTTCACATGGGGTTGATGCATTTGAAGTATTCTTGAACCTTAGAATCCAATATGATTAATATTTTAATAGGAAATAATTTGAACATGGTTTTTGAAACTAATTGACACATTATACCCATAACTTTGAAATATCTAGGCCTCATCACCTTCTCTAAAATTGATCCTATAAATAAGAAAAAATAGTGAGAAAAGTCTTCTACAACTCAATTATAAATATTCCTACAATCTAACAATAATCCTAAGAACACTTCCTTTGGTCTAGATCTTATTGTGAATGAAATTAAAAATTTTATACCTCTATATTATTCATCTTTCTCAAAATTGAAACTCGATAATGATTTGATTGAATTTATATAACTAAAATATTTCCCCATAGACATCAAGATCTCTCTTAGAACTCTTGGATAGCAATAAACTCATTTTTAAGAGATTCGTATTGAGTAGGACCATCAATAATATTTCTTTATCAGAGGTAATTTTTTGTTGATTAGTGTTTTGGTAATGTATAGGTTTTGAGAATTCTTCATTCAACTACTATCTTCATTATCTTCCTATATCTTGAACTTTCCTTGGTTTATCCCTAATGAAATAGCTTTCCTCTAGTCCTCATATCCAAATTTTTTCCTCCATAATTAAGAGACTTTAGTTTTATCCATGATTTTTAGTTGTTTTCAGTAGTCTTATTATAAATAGTCTTGATCATGTTTGGGTTTGAACTCAAGAAGCATAAATATTATCTCAAATTCATCAGATTCAAGTACATAAAACTCATAATAAAATTAAGATACATCATTGCTTCATTCATTCAGCTACATGGAACCCCTCTAATAAAAAAACTTGAAAATAAACTATGTAACAAATATGGGTACATCAACATTTTTCTATGTGGTTTAGATAAAAAAAATTAGTTACATGGAGGAACATGAAATTCGGATATGTGACTACAAATAAATTCTCATATGTGGGTAATCAGTCACATGTAACTCCTCATTCATGGAATTCTGGCTACATGGAAATTTTCATATTCAATTTATGTATTTTATTATACATGAAAATTTCAATAAAAATTAATTAAAAATCCATTAAAATTTTAAATTTAAATTTGATGGAATTTTAATAATCTATATTAAAGATTGAATGCAATCACACATTCAACTCTATATTATCACATCAAGAATAAAAATTCAATAAAATAAACATAAAAAAACATTCAATAAATTTTTTGTCTAATTTTATGAAAATTGAACCAAGAACAATTCATCATTAAGAACAAAAAATCGTCATTTTACATAAAATTTTCAATAAATAATATTTCTCACACAAAAATAATCAAAATTCATTATTTCTCCATTATATTCTCATTATCCTTACAAATACGCTTAATTTTTCAAAATAAGTGTGAAAAAAAATGATTAAATTAAGTGAACATAAATTTATAACACCAAATCATGGCCCCTAAAGAGATAAGTATAATTCAAAGATACCATAACATCTGATGAACACCCACTATGTAATGTAGTCTCTTTATCATAGGATATCTAATAAATCAAGAAACATAATTTTTTTCCTCATCTGTTTACACTATATTTATCTTTGTTTAATTTTTTCAATAGACTTTACTCCATCTACCATGGTCATGGACGTAGTTAAGGCAGTACCATTCTTGTTAAGTGGCCAAAGATATCTTCTTCCTATAAGGAAGTGAAAATATAATCTTGATCATACAATAAATATCATACCATCAGTGATGAATCTAATTCCATATACCTCACCACAAGATTAAATTTCATGTTTTTCATCATATATCAAAGTATTTGATCATATGATACCCATTGATAACTATATCAAGTTGAGATACCCATAAAAAGGTTCATATATATGAAAAACTAGTGAAACTCAAAACATGTGTTATTCCTATTCATGGGTCATCATCTTGATTTTTGTTACTCAAGATCACCAAGTGAAAACTTTATGAAAATAAGTATCAATGATTATGCTCCCCCATCACAAAATAGTCATACATCATTTGTGTCTTGTCAGTATAATGTATCAAAATCATATGACATATGTTTAGGACTATAATCAAAGAATCTAGAGGTTCTCATTATATTTTTAAACTGCCAAAAACATTTGATATGAAAAATAATCTAACGATATTTCTATGTAAATATTATATATATAAGAAATAATTATATTATGGAAAGAATAAATTAGTCATTACTCTCTGTATAAATGAAATTGTCATTAAAAAGTGTTGTGTAAGTTGGGTCTACGGTAATCACATTTACAACACTCACACTTGTACTAGATCTAACTTTATAGCCATCAACTTGTTATCTCCCACATGATAAGATCATTATTTTACTAAGTTATGGATTCATTCAATGGTTCCATCACATTTTCCTACATGGAAACTCTTTTACCAATAACTAAACTACATTGAGTACATATCCTTAAGAGATGATATCTTTGAGTATATATATTTTTCTTTTTTCATAAGCTCAATATATTGGTTATTACTATTATTATAGTATTATCACAATATATATTGTTAAAATACATCACATTCTCTATATAATTCCAATTATTTGAAAAAAAAATAACATGTATTTATACTAAATTTTTTCTACATAAAATGACATAATATACTAGATATTTGTAGATATGGATATCATTAGATTTAATGAACATATCTTTCTCATTTTCTTAGCCTAACTATGATACAAGATCAAACTAATTTGTAGGAAGACTAGTTTTTTGTCCCTTAGATAACTAGTGTTCCTTATACATGAAGTACTAGGTACATACCATTTTCACATTCTCAAGTACTATTGGATAGATTTTATTACAACCTAGGTAGTCCTATAGAGTTTATTGAATATTTTCCTACAACAGTGTATTTGTCAGAAATATAATATCTAGTGCACAGTATGAAATAAGTGATAAATCCATTTATAAAGCAAACAATGTTCTACTCACCATTCTAATCACCTCCTATGTCTTATGCATATATTCTTAGATATATTCATTCCATGTGTAATTGTCAACATTTATCTCCATAATTTTACTATTTGGTATTTTTAATATCATCATAGTATATGTACATAAACATGGTCCAAGAAACCCATAGATCTATCTTAACAGATCTTGTTCCCAGAAACTTAGGTTACCACTTTAATTCAATCATTAGAGAAATATTTTCATCTTTAATCTAGATTAATTGTAAGACTAATATCTATTTTCCATATGTTATCATCATAAATCACTTTGAAAACTATAGTACTCTCACTAACCTTTTATAGACACATGGAAATATAATCATTCCAGGATTTAATATATTCTTTGATCTAAAAATAGATATATTTCATATTTATATAATAATCATGGTAGCTAATTTGACATTATAAATTCAAACAAACAATAATATATCTATGATTGAAATGGTTTCAACATAGTCAAAAATTTAACTAATATTATTTTTTTAACTATCAATATTTATTTATAGTTAATCACTTAACCATATTTATTCATCTCTCCCTTGAATACCCATTGAAACTTAATAGGATTTATATCAACTGGAAAAATTACCAACATACATGCTTGATTTTGGTACATGGAATCCATTATTGAAATACAATATTACATTTTTAGATTATTTTACACTTACCACTTTATCATCGGATAACAAATTATTATTCTGAATAAATAATATATCACTTAACTGATGATTATAAAATCACTAATCTTTGTTTTTAACTTCACTATATAGTTTGTGTCTCTGGAACTTTCTAATTCACTAATCTCTAGTCAAAATTTTTCCTATTCCAATAAATTATGCATCTCATGCCTCAAATTTATCCTAGTCTATCATTCCACACTATCTTAATGTGAGATTTTGGAATTATAATTTCTCATCCTTTAGGATATAAAAATTAGATTCACTTTTCATTTTATTGATTCATTTTTTTACTAAGATTTAACAAACTCATTGAATATGACCACAATGATTTGTGACATAATGAATTTCCTTTGTATTATAAATCATAGGATATTTATTTTTCATTAAAGTTGGATCATAGTTACATTTTAATGTCTCTATTAGTAAACCATGTCTCAAAATATAATAAAAAACATTGAAAAACTTATAAGACTCATTCTTGATCCTCTTTTTACCATTTTCATTACTCTAATTTTTATAAGAAAATTCATGTTTTGGAATAAATTCACTCTAAATTTTAATGATCAATGAATTCTTGATTAATATTTTTTTTTTCACCCACCTGAATCATATTTAATCTTCATACGAATTATATTCATTACTTTTCTATTATATTCTGTAAATTTCATAATAGAATCTCATAAAGTTCAAAAAATTGTCTCTAACTTATACTTGAAATTATTCTCACATAACATTCTAAACTAATTCAAAAATATTTTTTGTTTTATAACATTTAATCCAAAAAATATATTTTTTTCACTATACCATATAATAAATCATGTCATATACACAAGATTTTTAGCTCAAATGAGTCTAAATTCCCTACATGGTATATACTAGACAATTACTTATGATTTTTTTCAACAAAAATTATCTTTCCACAATGAGGTATTATTTGAGTAATATATTTTATATTCACCATTGAATATCAGCATATGATATTTTCTATTCATGTATAATTAAACTATTAAAAAAGTTTCATGAATAATGACAACATTATTTATAACATGAAATAAAATCTCATTGTTTCTAAACATGGCACAATATAATGTTTTTGGTAACAAAAATTACATAATAACAGCTTCCAAATACAATAATCAATCCACTAGGCATGTGATTATGTGATCTTCGTTAGCTGACATGGTATTCAAGCTTTATGAGTAACTTGAATATTCTTTCACTCTAGTAATTATTTTGAACTTTTCCTCGGTTCGTGCGTTAAAATACAAATATGTAAGTCACATATCGTATCTAATACCTATTATGTAAAACAAAAATATTAAATTTAATGATGAATATATCTAAATTATAAGATTCTATTTGTTTCTTAATCATTTCATTTCAATTTCACTTCAACTTATCTTTCTTGTCACGTGTGAAGAAAATTATAACACCCTGGGATTTTGTGAAATATTTTTTAAAATAAAATTTCATATTTTAAATATTTTAAATTACATAAAACACTGATTTTAGTTTATGTTACATGCAACACTAATTTTTTCCTTTGTTACACATAATACTGAATTTGGGTTGCATTAAACACAACACCGAGTTTAAGCAAAATGTACCACAGAATTAAAATATTATTATTAAAGTTATCATATAACAGTTGGAATAGTCGGTACGAATGACACTAACCTAATAATTAAAATATGGTTTACACATTTATATAAGATGATTTATTTGGTGACTGATTAAATATAGGTGAAAATTAGATCCATTTGAAAATAAAGAAACTTTTTTCTGAAAAAACTATTTTTTTCTCTGGACAAACACGTTATACCTTAATAAATTAAAAACAAATTTGTGAATGATTTTAATGAAATTATTATATTATATATTAAATAAAAAATTTACCATTCATAATATTTTATTTCTATAAAATAAATAAGAATAAATCTAATTTTACGCTTAAAAATAATATTATTTAAAAAATAGTTTTGTCTCCTTTTTATGGTGCACTTATTATAAAACTAATTTTTAAAACTTTTAAATAATTTATATGAAATAATTAACAACATTTTTTAAATATTCATACAAAATTATCTTAGGGTTAATTTTTTGTTATTTTTTGAAAATTTTCTTTTTATAATTAATAGTGAAAAATATTGAATTTTAATTGAAAAATATTTTTTAATTTAATTTATTTATAATGATAAATTATATTTATATTTAGTTTTAATTTAAAATTAGTTAAATTTTATATCAATCAATAAAATTTATTTCATTATAATAAATTTCAAATTGAATGAAGATATAAAAATAGTTCAAACTTTTGAAATGTTACTCTTTAAAACCCCACGTTCTCACCACAACTACGACATTAATTTTAAATTAATTTTTCACCCATTTGAATTAAATTTGAAAAAATTGATTCTATATTTTTAGTCATCACATTTTTTAATTTTTAATAAGTTTAAATTTATTTTTTACCAAAATTAACAATGATTGCAGTAAAAATTAAATTACTCCACTTAAGGTAAAAATATATTTATTGGGGGTTAAACTATAATGATAAGTAAGAAAATGACCTAATCTATTATATTAATTTTATTTAATCTGTGATTTTATATATTTTCTCTAAAATTCTCTAAAATATGTAAATTTATTTTCACTTTCCTTTGAACATGACCCATATAATATGTTAGGTAAGAAATAGACAAAAAAAGATACTTTTTTACTTTTAATATCTATAAATCCTTAGTATAAGTAAAAACCCATATTTTTTGTTATATATATCCTTTTTAAGTATAAATTAATTTTTTATCATGATAATTTAATTTTTTTTGAAATGAAATAATTACATTTAATGTATGAGAAACACCAACACACTAATTATTTAGTTAAAAATTAAATAAAATAAATAATGCTAAAAATATTAAATGTGATGTGAATTTAATTATAAATTCTGTAAAATAATTTTTTAGTTGAATATATAATTATAAATAAATTTTAAAACAATATTTTATAATTTTAATTTTGTCTTGATATTTTTAAAATTAAAATTAAATGAGTAATGTCACAATTATCTTAAATGTTATTATATAATAAATAATATTTTATAAAATGATTTAAATTTAATAAAAATAATATATTATTCTAAGTAATTTTTATATATTAATAAATATCATAAATATTCCATTAATGGACTAATTTTTCTATTATAATGACTATATTTTCAATTAAATAGTAAAAACTCAGTTTGCATGATTATGGTTAAAGTTGTGTTTTTGTACATTACATGTGATTATGTTAAAATTAATTTCCAACATGAATATGATTTATATTTCCTAAATTATATATCATATTTAGAATTAATGGGGCCAAATTTTAAAATAATTCTCAATCTAATTTAGTCTTTAAGGATAAATTTCTAAGGTTAGAAAACTAGTAACCGCGGTGAATACCAAAATGGTTAAAATAGGGATACTTAGAAGTTAATCAATGAAATGTTTAAAGCATGTATTTTTTGTGTGGGGGAGGTTTGGATAGATCATATGATCCCTAAATTCCTTTAATTATAATATTTTTATCTAGCTTAGGTAATATTGACCTCCCAATAGTGAATAATTTTGAGTATTTGTAAGAATTTCACTCCTCCTCAACTATAAAAGGGGATTCACTCTTACAACTTATTCACACCTATAAATCAATTTTTATCTACCTATATCAACCTAAATAAATTTCCAAATTCCATCGCATAATCCTAGAATCCTTATTTTTTCATAAAACTATCTTATAAAGGCTTTTAGTTAATACTTAAATAGGATACCCGAAGAATAGTTAACATTCATCAACAAGTGCTTTTATTTTATTTCATCCTCCACCCACTAAAATTATTTTTATATCATGCGTATATAATAAAATCAGTATATGAAATAAACTGATATGTTTTTATGTTAATTTAAATAACTAAACCCATATCCACTTCGATCAAATGGGTTATGAAACTATCGTTCGTGTATACGGAAGACTACCACCTCATAAACCGATGTAATTTTTTTTTCCATTACCTCCTCACAAAAATGGTAATAATGATGTATTTATTGTTTATATATGATATTTATGATATTTATGATGTTATATTAATTATTTAATTTTTATATAACACATAACATCATGATTTCTTTTTTTTAGAAATATGATATCATCGTTCGTGTGTACAGTAGACCACTGCCTCGTGAAGGGATGTGATTTGTTCACGCTTCAACAAAGTGGTTACATAAAAGACAATGAAGATCTTTTCAGGTTTAGAGTTTTAGAGAATTAGATCATGAAACGGGAATTACATTCCACATTTTAACAAAGTGGTTACATAAAAGACAGTATTCATTTTTCCCATCAACGGAAACATATTTAAAATAAGACATGGATTCTTTCTTGACACTTCCTTAACACTATCATCACATCATGTACCTTTCCCTTGACGTGTGAAAAACATTTCAAAAACTTGGGATGAGCATAAAAAGCCCAGTAAAGGATACACAAAGAAGGAAAACTTTTAGTTTTTCAAAACAACAAGTAAACCATGAATACTTTACCAAAGTAATACTTTTCACCTTTATGAAGTAGTAAAAACCCTTCACTAAATAAAAGACCATTACTTACCCTTTTGTAACCAAAAGATTACCATAAAACCCATATAAATAACACATAACATATAAAGGTAACTTGGTACATAAACATACTTAAATGGAATAACCATATGGTCGACTTCCACACATAATTAATGGAATAGCAATATGGCCGACTTCCATACACAATGCATTGGAGGTTATAACGTAACCACCTGTCCTGGTATTCACGGCACCACCCGTCATATGGTTTATCACGTAACCACCCGTAAAATGTCCAAGTACCATCATTAAACATAAAATATTGAAAATATAAACATTTCAAAAACAACATTTCATTTGCAATCACAATAAGTAATTCCAAGATATTGAATTAATCAATCCATTTTCAAAAACCATTTAAAAGAGATTTTTGAATCAAAGTGTCCCATACCACTTTGAAGATTTTAATGAAATTATAATTTTAAAACATTAATGTCCATATAAATAAATACAGAAAACCATTTTGAAAACATGGACATTAATGATAAAGATTTAGAATAATGAATATTTAAAAGATTTAAAATGATATTTTTGTTAAAGAGTTTTTAACAAAATGAGAGACTCTTGTATACAGATAATTTCGGAAAAACATTTAATCCAAACTTTATAATATCATGAGAATAAATGGATTCGTGATATAATTTGTCAAAGGACATTATATACACCATATAAGAGTGAATTGGTGCATAACAACAATGAAGTCTCAATGGAAATGTAAAATGAGATAAAATCCATTATAAAGATGGTATCCTTAAATTAAGGATACATATATCACATAATTATGTGTGAGAAATATAAATACACCAAATATAAGTGTATATTAAGTGTGAAACAATCAGAGGTCATTCACACATATTCATAGGATGACATTTTCAAGAATTACAAGTTGAACCTAAAGAAATCGAAATTGGGTTAAGACGTTCCCTTGTGAAAATTCGACAGCCTAACGACATCACAATAAAATTTAGAAAATGAGTTAATGAGACAAAAAGGGTATCTCATCACTTGGAAATAAATTTTACATAAATAAGGATATATGAGAACATATCCCAACATAATAAGATGTAAATTAAAAGACATAACAAAAATAAGTCTTTTAAAAAGAGGAGGGTGAAAGGTCCCCTTACCAAGTTGGGTAACTTTCGAAACGTACACCCCATGGAAGAAGGGTCATAAAATGAAGATTTAAATACCCATAAATGAAATTATACTACACAAATTGTATAATAATGGGCAGTAAATACACCACTCAATGTAAATAGTGGCAAATGTAGCATAAATGTCATGGGAATAAAAGTGAGATGAAAAATCCCCTACGAAAACTCGGCCGCCTAACGACGCCACTTAAAACTTCAAAAATGGATTAATGAGATCAAATAGGGTATCTAATCATATTAAAATAATATTTACAGTAATATTAATATAAAATAACAACCCAATCATAAGAAACATGATCTTAAAATAAATGACATAAAAGAGTGTACTTAAAAAGAAAGAGAGGGGTAGGATCCCTTACCTCGGGTCCGACTTGACTCAATCATTCTTCAACGTCCTGAATAATAAACTTGAGTTAATTTATACTTTCTTAAGAACCTTTTTCAATTTCATTATTCCTTTTATATCACCTATTATCTTGTCATGAACAATATGTAATTATTTAGGATAATAATGGTCGTTTTGTCGATATTTGGTACTTGAGTCAAAAGTGAACTTCTTATATTTACAAGTTGTTCACGTAGTCAAATATCCATTATCTCAAGAATGATATTCATGATGTAGATTCCATATATATCATATATATATCCATTATATACATTCATTTATAATATTACATAATCATTTAGAGGTAAGAAATGAAATGCACCGTTCATCGAGACGGTAAGCCGTACGTACACATGAACGCTACTTCCATTTCTATTTCATATTAATGGAATTAAAACTAAATGAGAGATATTTATATTTAAATTACAGAATTATATTAATAATTTAGATGTAACATACATCATATATATCCATTATATATATGTACTTATAATAGTACATTACATTTGGGGATAAGAAATGAAATGCATCGTTCATGGAGACAGTAAGCCGTACGTACACATGAATGCTACTTTCATTTCTATCTCATACTTTAATGGAAAGAAAATAATAATTATATAAAGGTATATTATAATTAAATTATAAAATCATATATAATAACATTAAATCCATCCTTTATATGTCCCACATATGGAATTAACGAATCAAATCACTTTGAGGGGGCGGTAGTCCGCACTTCCTAAAATGAAATTATCGTGTTTACCCACAATGGAAACCATAAAGGTATTCCACAAATGAAAAATACAGAAGATTAAGTAAAACATAAACATATTATATATCATATATAAATATAGTGTCATCTTAATGGCCACCTTTGAAGGTGTTATATGAGTGTTGAACAATCATCGTTTCGTGAGGCAAAAATTCGCCATCCACAGAAACAGTATGTTCTTTAACCATTAGATGAAGGTTTGTGTAAGTGTAGCTAGATTAATTCTTATAAAAACATCATAGTATATTGAGGATACTGGTTTTGTTTCAAAATAAATTAATGAAAAGAGTTTAGGTTGTTGGAGAAGCAAAATAAAACAAAAGAACACAAGAGAAGACAATACCTTTAGATCGGGTAACTCTTTTTGATTTGAGCTCAAAGGATTCCTTGGAAAGGATTATGCCCAAAGTGAGGATTAAATGATGAAGAGAGGGATTTGGAGAGATGAAATGGGAAGGGTTTGTCCGATACAAAGGCTTGAGAGGTGTGGGTAAGGAGGTAGAGGTGGGGGCCTTTTATAAGAGGAGAAGAGAGGCACTCTTGGAAAGTAAGGAAATATTACTTTATTTTAGAATGAGTTTCGGATTTTAATGGTCCCACATTGATGTGTCTCAAGGATAAGGTTATAAGGGTTCGAAATACACTCATACAATAGGTTTTGGACATGTGTAAGTCTTAGATTTTACATTATCCTCCCATTTTATTTAAATTGTTAAATAATGAGGTAATCGCTGCATCATCATGGTGTCATAAATAATTTAATTTAGTTAATTTCTAAAAATTATAAAAAAAAATATGATGTAGGAAATAGTTTTATCTTTCCAATGAATATTTATAGTCAAAAATCTAACTTGTATAACCCCATGTAAAAATTGTTTTTGTAAAACAACTCATGTTTGTGACATTTTTATTTTAACATTAAATAAAAAGGTATTAATGTAATTTTCCTACCAAAGTGGCTCCATGGGGTCCCCAAGTTGACCCAGGGATTTTATTGGTCTCCCATGACACATCTAATAAGGGTATTACATGTTTCAAGTTCATTTAATATTATTAAAACATTATTTTTACCTTAAACTACACTAATTACCTCTAATCGCGATTAATAAACTTAAAAGTTACTATTCACCAAAAAATTATTTTAATCGCATTGAAAAACATTTTACTTCTTAATGATAACCATGTATGTAAGATTTTTGAAATTCAAATCACAGAAGTGGTAAAGTTTCATTTAAACGAAAAATCAATTTCTTTAACTACCACTTAGTGATTTCACTATTCATCAAAAATTGAAGTTTTTCAAAAAATTACCAAAAATTCACCCTAAGATGTATTTGATATTCCGAATTCAAAAATAATGCCTATTTTAAAAAATTAAAATCATATAAGTTACATTAATTAATTTAATAATTAATTCCCGTTGTCATGACAAATAGCGTGTTTTTATGAAACAATATATATCAAAAGATTGACACTAGTTTAAGTCCAATTTCAAAGTGAAATTAATTCCAACAACCACTATTGGATTAAATGGTAAAAATATATTCTAATTTCACTTTAAAACCAATTCAAAAGATAATCTAATAATATAAATAAATAAGATTAAAAAGTGGTTTTGAATTAAAATACAACATTTTTCACTATTCATTAAAAAATGAACTTTATCAGAAATATACCAAAAATTTACAAAAAGTAAATTTTGATGTCCCGATTCTAAAGAATATTTTTATTTTTTCAAGTATAACACATAAAATTTTCAAAAATTTTATTTAAAAGAGGTTCGTCATCAAAAGGCGGTTAATCGACCTTTTAAAGAATATTAGAATGTTTAAGCTTAAAATTGGATTCATTCACATTTTTAATCCTCTAACATTTATTGTAAAAAGTAAAAATATTTGACAAACATATATAATCATTTTGTAGTTAGTTCTGTTCATTCCTACCATTACAACGACTAGGCGTTAACTAAAATTTAAAATAATATTATTTTATTATTAGTGTGCAACGTAAGATTTCAAAGGAACTCGTTGTTACGTATTGGGTAAGCCATCGAGCATAGAGTTCCATTTAAATTAATATTAACATTTTATTCACAAATAGGGATAAATTTGAAAATTTCATATTCATTATTTACCTGGGATGTTACATCCTCCCCCCCTTTTGGGAATTGCGTCCTCTCAATTTTAAAATTGGGCTTCAAAACTTCATTGAAATTCCCACATCAGAACAAGAGTTAGTAAAACAATCACTTTAAAATAAAGAAAGAGAATTACAAAGGTCACTTGAGTTAACCCATACTGGGATTCCATGTATGAAAATATGGACATGGAGGAAAAAACAAAGGGTCATGTTCAGATGGAGTGTGATAGTAAACATGTCTAGAAGAAAGTTAACCATATGAAAATCACAAACTTATGATGGGTTAAACGGTATTCGATTCCCTAGTAGGAAAAGTTAACAGACAACATTTTTTGTTTTAAGTTACTCTTCATTGAGGAATTTATTTTTTTGAGCTTAACTAAATAATAATGAAACATACTGACTTGTCACATAGACATTCAACTTTTACTAGATTCCTTAATCAAACTCATATTTTCTCCAAAAGACGAGTATTGAGGAGAACTTGTTCGCATTAAGAGTACTATAATCAACTTCTTGAGAATCACCTAATCCACAAAAGAGAACTATATATTTTCCATGTCTTCGTTGAACCTCGGGTTTGTTGGACAAATTTTGGAGATTAGGAAAAGATTTTCTTTTTTATAAAGGATTATTCATTTGTGGATCATAATGCCCCAGCCTTAAACCTTACTTAATCATGAGTAATTACAAGATTACACATTGAGTATCCTTTCAGGTTTAGAGTTTTAGATAATTAGATCATGAAACTAGCATTACATTCCACATTTTAAGAAAGTGGTTACATAAAAGACAGTATTCATTTTTCCCATCAATGGAAACATATTTAAAATAAAACATGGATTCTTTCTTGACACTTACTTGACATTATCATCACATCATGTACCTTTCCCTTGACCTGTGAAAAAAATTTCAAAAACCTGGGATGAGCATAAAAAGCCCAGTAAAGGATACACAAAGAATGAAAACTGTTATTTTTTCAAAACAACAAGTAAACCTTGAATACTTTACCAAAGTAATACTTTTCACCTTTATGAAGTAGTAAAAACCCTTCACTGAATAAAAGACCTTTACTTACCCTTTTGTAACCAAAATATTACCATAAAACTCATATAAAGAACACATAACATATAAAGGTAACTTGGGACATAAACATACTTAAATGGAATAACCATACGGTCGACTTCCACACATACTTAATGGAATAGCCATACGGCTGACTTCCATACCCAAATATTTGAAGGATTTAATGACATAGTCTTCCAAGTTACAAATTAACTTTTATCTCTAAATAACATCAGTTTCTCTAAAATTCTCATATTGAAAATTAATTAACCTAATCACATATCCTCAATGATAGGTTAATCATTTCCATAGATAACCCAAAATAAACATACTCTTGATTCCTAAAATAATCTAAATAAAAAGAATCAGTCAAACTAACCAGGGACTTGACGTAGTCCAGCGGTAGGCAATAAATTTCAGTTGCAATTTGGTTGTGGGTTCGATTCTCGCAGCTTTGTCCGACGCGACGGGTTGTCACACGGTCTGCGTGTTGTCCTTTTTCAAAACTATATAATTCTCAAATCATTCTTCAAAAAGAGATAAAATCATCAAAAACAACCATAACATAATTTAACCTCAATTTTATCTCATGCCTTACCATCAAAACATATAGTAACCCATAATTACCTCAAAAGTAAGGATCATATAAACCCAAATGGTTCTTTATAACTATGTCCAAAAAAGAACAGATAAATATTCCTTGAATAAAATTTTCATATATCAAACATCAAGGTTACACATATTATAAAAAGTCTTCTAATGTAACCCCATCATCAAAAGAGACTTAATACTCTTAAGAATTTCACCATAACTCTTGAAGCCCTTATATGTTGACTTCTTACTCATTCAACATTATTCATGATCCATTAACCATTCCTTTCCAACTTATTCTGATATACTTCTTTCCTACAAACAAAATCATGAATCATATCCTAAGATTCCAAAATTGGAAAACAAAAGTTATGAAATAATCCATACCTTTGTTTGGTCATTGTCAGTTTCTTCATCCTAAATCGGAATGGAATTAGGTATTGGTAAACGAATATTTGTACGATCTTGGTGATCCCATTCACGAAACTTCGTCATAAGACATGTGTTTGCATAATGACCATGCACACCACATTTAAAACATTCAATTGATCCCTCAGAAAGAACTTCTTTCCCTTTCCTCAAGTCAACTGGATGCTTCCTTTTTACATGGTAGGTTCTTGCTTTATGACCTTCATTTCCACATCTATATCATATTTCTGTCCCTTTTAAACATTTTCCTAGGTGTTTCTTTCCACATATTTGACACATAGGGTTTTTAACACACTTACCTTTATGATTATTACCTGCAGTTCTGTAGGGATTTTTTTCTCTCATATATGATGCCTTATAGAAATCATCAAGGTTTAGGTGGTCAATCATGACTCCAGATAGTTGGTTGAGGATAAACATAAGAGTTCTCATTTCAGCTCCCATATCATTCAGTTGCTCGCTCAAAAAACTATCACAGTTTCCTTCACATCCACTGTTACTTTGGTGCCTACTAGATCCAGCCATTTACTAAAACCAAAAAGGTCAGTGTGAGTATATCAACAAAACCATCATGTACTAATGAGGAAGACAAACAGTAAGATATACTTACTCATTCACTTTATCTAAAACTAGGACTCTTTCTGAAATCCTAACCATTATGGTAATGTCACTTATGCTTAAAGAATACCCTAACCTCTAAAGTTATCTAAAATGACCACTGATACCAACTATAAGGCCCCAGACTTAAACCTTACTTAATCTTTAGTTATTACAAGATTAAACATTGAGGATCTTTTCAGGTTTAGAGTTTTAGAGAATTAGATCATGAAACTAGCATTACATTCCACATTTTTACAAAGTGGTTACATAAAAGACAGTATTCATTTTTCCCATTAACAGAAACATATTTAAAATAAAACATGGATTCTTTCTTGACACTTCCTTGACACTATAATCACATCATGTACCTTTCCCTTGACCTGTGAAAAACATCTAAAAACTTCAGATGAGCATAAAAATCACAGTAAAGGATTCACAAAGAAGGAAAACTATTAGTTTTTCAAAACAACAAGTAAACCATGAATACTTTACCAAAGTAATACTTTTCACCTTTATGAAGTAGTAAAAACACTTCACTAAATAAAATACCATTACTTACCCTTTTGTAACAAAAATATTACCATAAAACCCATATAAAGAACACATAACATATAAAGGTAACTTGGGAAATAAACATACTTAAATGGAATAACCATATGGTCGACTTCCATGCATAATTAATGGAATATCCATACGGCCGACTTCCATACCCAATGCCTTGGAGGTTATAACGTAACCACCTGTCCTGGTATTCATGGAACCACCCGTCGTACGGTTTATCACGTAACCACCCGTAAAATGTACAAGTACTATCATTAGACATAAAATACTAAAAATATAAACATTTCAAAAACAACATTTCATTTTCAATCACAATAAGTAATTCCAAGATATTGAATTAATCAATCCATTTTCAAAAACCATTTAAAAGAGATTTTTGAATCAAAGTTTCTCATACCACTTTGTAGCTTTTAATGGAATTATAATTTTAAAACATTAATGTACATATAAATAAATACTGAAAACCATTTTGAAAACATGGACATTAATGATAAAGATTTAGAATAATGAATCTTTAAAACATTTAAAATGATATTTTTGTTAAAGAGTTTTTAACAAAATGAGAGACTCTTGTATACAGATAATTTTGGAATAACATTTAATCTGAACTTTATTATATCATGAGAATAAAGGGATTCATTATATAATATGTCAATGGAGATTATATACACTATATAAGAGTGAATTGGTGCATAACAACAATGAAGTCTCTATGGAAATGTAAAATGAGATGAAATCCATTATAAAGATGGTATCCTTAAATTATGGATAAATATATCACATAATTATGTATGAGAAATATAAATACACTCAATATAAGTGGATATTAATTGTAAAACAATCAGAGGTCATTCACACATATTCATAGGATGACATGTTCAAGAATTACAAGTTGAACCCAAAGAAATCTAAATTGGTTTAAGATGTTCCCTTGTAAAAATTCTATAGCCTAACGACGTCACTTTAAAATTCAGAAAATGAGTTGATGAGACAAAAAGTTTATCTCATCACTTGGAAATAAATTTTACATCAATAAGGATATATAAGAACATATCCCAACATAATAATATGTAAATTAAAATACATAACAAAAATAAGTCTTTTAAAAAGAGGAGGGTGAAAGGTCCCCTTACCGAGTTGGGTAACTTTCGAAACGTACACCCCATGGAATAAGGGCCATAAAGCGAAGATGTAAATAACCATAAATGAAATTATACTACACAAAGTGTATAATAATGGGCAGTACATACACCACTCAAAGTAAATAGTGGAAAATGTAGCATAAATGTCACGGGAATAAAAGTGAGATGAAAAATCCCCTACGAAAACTCAGCCGCCTAACGACGCCATTAAAACTTCAAAAATGGATTGATGAGATAAAATAGGGTATCTCATCATATTAACATAATATTTACAGTAATATTAATATAAAATAACATCCCAATCATAAGAAAGATGAGCTTAAAAGAAATGACATAAAAGAGTGTACTTAAAAAGAAAGAGAGGGGTAGGATCACTTACCTCGGGTCCGACTTGACTCGATCGTTCTTTAACGTCCTGAATAAAAAACTTGAGTTAATTTCTACATGCTTAAGAACCTTTTTCAATTTCATTATTCCTTTTATATCACCTATTATCTTGTCATGAACACTATGTAATTATTTAGGATAATAATGGTCGTTTTGTCGATATTTGGTACTTGAGTCAAAGGTGAACTTCTTATATTTACCAGTTGTTCACGTAGTCAAATATCCATTATATCAAGAATGATATTCATGATGTAGATTCCATATATATAAAATATATCCAGTATATACATGCATTTATAATATTACATAATCATTTAGAGTTAAGAAATGAAATGCACCGTTCATGGAGACGGTAAGCCGTACGTACGCATGAACGCTACTTCCATTTCTATTTCATGTTAATGGAATTAAAACTAAATAAGAGATATTTATATTTAAATTCCAGAATTATATTAATAATTTATATGTAACATACATCATATATATCCATTATATATATGTACTTATAATAGTACATTACATTTGGAGATAAGAAATGAAATGCACCGTTTATGGAGATGGTAAGTCGTACGTACACATGAACGCTACTTTCATTTCTATCTCATAATTTAATGGAAAGAAAATAATAATGATATAAAGGAATATTATAATTATATTATAAAATCATATATAATAACTTTAAATCCATCCTTTATACGTCCCACATATGGAATTAATGAATCAAATAACTTTGAGGGGGCGTTAGTCCGCACTTCCTAAAATGAAATTATCGTGTTTACCCACAATGGAAACCATAAAGGTATGCCACAAATGAAAAATTAAGAAGATAAAGTAAAAAAATAAACATATTATATATCATATCTAAATATAGTTTCATATTAATTGCCACCTTTGAAGGTGTTACATGAGTGTTGAACAATCATCGTTTCGTGAGGCAGAAATTCGCCATCCACAAGAAACAGTATGTTCTTTAACCATTAGATGAAAGTGTGTGTAAGTGTAGCTCGATTACTTCTTATAAAAACATCATAGTATATTGAGGATACTGTTTTTGTTGAAAAATAAATCAATGAAAATAGTTTAGGGTGTTGGAGAAGCAAAATAAAACAAAAGAACACGAGAGAAGACAATACCTTTAAATCGGGTAACTCTTTTTGATTTGAGCTCAAAGGCTTCCTTGGAAAGGATTCTGCCCAAAGTGAGGCTTCAATGATGAAGATAGGGATGTGGAGAGATGAAATGGGCAGGGTTTGGCCGATCCAAAGGCTTGATAGGTGTGGTTAAGGAGGTAGAGTTGGCGGCCTTTTATAAGAGGAGAGGAGGGGCACTCTTGGAAAGTAAGGAAATGTTACTTTATTTTAGAATGAGTTTCGGATTTTAATGGTCCCACGTTGATGTTTCTAGAGGATAAGGTTACAAGGGTTCTAAATCCACCCATCCAATAGGTTTTGGACATGTGTAGGTCTTATATTTTACATTATCATTCCATTTTATTGAAATCGTTAAATAATGAGGTAATCGCTGCATCATCATGGTGTCATAAATAATTTAATTTATTTAATGTATAAAAATTATAAAAAAATAATATGATGTAGGAAATATTTTTGATATTTCCAATAAATATTTATAGTTAAAAATATGACTTGTATAACTCCATGTAAAAATTGTTTTTGTAAAACAACTCATGTTTGTGACATTATTATTTTAACATTAAATAAAAAGGTATTAATGCCATTTTCCTACCAAAGTGGCTCCATGGGGTCCCCAAGTTGACCTATGGATTTTCTTGGTCGGCCATGACACATCCAATAAAGGTAGTACATGTTTCAAGTTCATTTCATATTATTAAAACATTATTTTTACCTTAAACTACACTAATTACCACTAATCGAGATTAATAAACTTAAAAGTTAATATTCACCAAAAAATTATTTTAATCCCATTGAACCAAATTTTACTTCTTAATGACAACCATGTATGTCGGATTTTTGAAATTCAAATCACAGAAGTGGTAAAGTTTCATTTAAACGAAAAATCAGTTTCTTTAACTACCACTTAGTGGTTTCACTATTCATCAAAAATTGAAGTTTTTCAGAAAATTACCAAAAATTCACCCTAAGCTGTATTTGATATTCTGAATTCAAAAATGATTTCTATTTTAAAAAATTCATATCATATAAGTTACATTAATTAATTTAATAATTAATTCCCGCTGTCATGACAAATAGCGTGTTTTTATTAAACAATATATATCAAAAGATTGACACTAGTTTAAGTCCAATTTCAAAGTGAAATTAATTCCATCGACCACTATTGGATTAAATGGTAAAAATATATTCTAATTTCACTTTAAAACCAATTCAAAATATAATCTAATCATATAAATAAATTATATTAAAAAGTGGTTTTGAATTAAAATACAACATTTTTCACTATTCATTAAAAAATGAACTTTATCGAAAAAATACAAAAAATTTACAAAAAGTAAATTTTGATGTCCCAATTATAAAGAAGAATTTTATTTTTTCATGTATAACAAATAAAATTGTCAAAAATGTGTATTTAAAATAGGTTCGTCATCAAAAGGCGGTTAATCGACCTTTTAAAGAATATTAGAATGTTTAAGCTTAAAATTGGATTCATTCACATTTTTAATCCTCTAACCTTTATAGTAAAAAGTAAAAATATTTGACAAACATATATAATCATCTTGTAGTTAGTTCAGTTCATTCCTGCCATTACAACGGCTATCCATTAAATACAATTTAAAATAATATTATTTTATTATTAGAGTGCAACGTATGATTTCAAAAGAACTCGTTGTTACGTATTGGGTAAGCCATTGAGCATAGCGTTCCATTTAAATTAATATTAAAATTTTATTCACAAATAGGGATAAATGTGAAAATTTCATATTCATTGTTTACCTGGGGTGTTACATTGTTCCCCCCTTTTGGGAATTGCGTCCTCGCAATTTTAAAATTGGGCTTGGAAACTTCATTGAAAATCCCACATCGGAGCAAGAGTCAGTAAAACAATCACTTTAAAATAAAGAAAGAGAAGTACAAAGGTCACCAGAGTTAACCCATACTAGGATTCCATGTATGAAAATATGGACATTGAGGAAAAAACAAAGGGTCATGTTCTGATGGAGAGTGATAGTAAATATGTCTAGAAGAAAGTTAACCATAAGAAAATCACCAAATTATGATGGGTTAAACGGTATTCGATTCCCCATTAGGAAAAGTTAACAGACAACATTTTTTGTTTTAAGTTACTCTTCATTGAGGAATTTATTTTTTTGAGCTTAACTAAATCATAATGAAATATACTTACTTGTCACGTAGACATTCAACTTTTACTAGATTCCTTAATAAAACTCATATTTTCTCCAAAAGACGAGTATTTAGGAGAACTTGTTCGCATTAAGAGTACTATAATTGACTTCTTTAGAATCACCTAATCCACAAAAGAGAACTATATATTTTCCATGTCTTCGTTGAACATCGGGTTTGTTGGACAAATTTTGGAGATTAAGAATATATTTTCTTTTTTATAAAGGATTATTCATTTGTGGATCATAAGGCCCCAGCGTTAAACCTTACTTAATCTTGAGTTATTACAAGATTACACATTGAGGATCTTTTCAGTTTTAGAGTTTTAGAGAATTAGATCATGAAACTGGCATTACATTCCACATTTTAACAAAGTGGTTACATAAAATACAGTATTCATTTTTCCCATCAACGGAAACATATTTAAAATAAAACATGGATTCTTTCTTGACACTTCCTTGACACTATCATCACATCATGTACCTTTCCCTTGACCTATGAAAAACATTTCAAAAACATGGGATGACCATAAAAAGCCCAGTAAAGGATACAGAGAGAATGAAAAATTTTAGTTTTTCAAAACAACAAGTAAACCATGAATACTTTACCAAAGTAATACTTTTCACCTTTATGAAGTAGTAAAAACCCTTCACTGAATAAAAGACCATTACTTACCCTTTTGTAACCAAAATATTTCCATAAACCCCATATAAAGAACACATAACATATAAAGGTAACTTGGGACATAAACATACTTAAATGGAATAACCATACGGTCGACTTCGACACATACTTAATGGAATAGCCATATGGCTGACTTCCATACCCAAATATTTGAAGGATTTAATGACATAGTCTTCCAAGGTACAAATTAACTTTTATCTCCAAATAACATCAGTTGCTCTTAAATTATCATATTGAAAAGTAATTAACCTAATCACATATCCTAGATGATAGGTTAATAATTTCCATAGATAACCCAAAATAAACATACTCTTGATTCCTAAAATCATATAAATAAAAAGAATCAGTCAAACTAACAAGGGACTTCACGTAGTCTAGTGGTAGGCGATAAATACCAGTTGCACTTTGGTTGTGGGTTCGATTCCCGCATCTTTGTCCGACGTGACGGGTTGTCACACGGTCTGCGTGTTGTCCTTTTTTTCAAACTATATAATTCTCAAATCATTCCCCAAAAAGAGATAAAATCATCAAAAATAAGCATAACATAATTTAACCTCAATTTCATCTCATGCCTTACCATCATAACATATAGTAACCCATAATTACCTCAAAGGTAAGGATCATATAAACCCAAATGGTTCTTTATAACTATGTCCACAAAAGAACAGATAACTATTCATTGAATAAAATTTTCATATATCAAACATCATGGTTACAAATATTATAAAAAGTCTTCTAATGTAACCCCATCATCAAATGAGACTTAATACTCTTAAGAATTTCACCATAACTGTTTAAGCCCTTATATGTTGACTTCTTTCTAATTCAACATTCTTCATGATCCATTAACCATTCCTTTCCAACTTATTCTGAAATACTTCTTTCCTACAAAAAAATCACGAATCATATCCTAAGATTCCAAAATAGGAAAACAAAAGTTATTAAATAATCCATACCTTCGTTTGGTCATTGTCAGTTTCTTCATCCTCAATCGGAATGGCATTAGGTATTGGTAAACAAATATTTGTACGATCTTGGTGATCCCATTCACAAAACTTCTTCATAGGGCATGTGTTTGCATAATGACCATTCACACCACATTTAAAACATTCAATTGATCCCTCAAAAAGAACTTCTTTCCCTTTCCTCGAGTCAACTAGATGCTTCCTTTTTCCATGGAAGGTTCTTGCTTTATGACCTTCATTTACACATCTATAGCATATTTCTATCCCTTTGAAACATTTTCCAAGGTGTTTCTTTTCACATCTTTGACACATAGGTTTTTGAACACACATACCTTTATGATTATTACCTGTAGTTCCGTAGGGATTTTTTTTCTCGCATATATGATGCCTTATAGAAATCACGAATGTTTAGGTGGTCAATCATGACTCCAGATAGTTGGTTGAGGATAAACACAAGAGTTCTCATTGCAGCTCCCATATCATTCAGTTGCTTGCTCAGAAAACTGTCACAGTTTCCATCACATCCACTGTTACTTTGGTGCCTGCTAGATCCAGCCATTTACTAAAACCAAAAAGGTCAGTGTGAGTATATCAAAAAAACCATCATGTACTAATGAGGAAGATAAACACTAATATATACTTACTCATTCACTTTATCTAAAACTAGGACTCTTTCTGAAATCCTAACCATTATGGTAATGTCACTTATGCTTAAAGAATAACCTAACCTCTAAATTTATCTAAACCGACCTCTGATACCAACTATAAGGCCCCAGCCTTAAACCTTACTTAATATTGAGTTATTACAAGATTACACATTTAGGATCTTTTCAGGTATAGAGTTTTATAGAATTAGATAATGAAACTGGCATTATATTCCACATTTTAACAAAGTGGTTACATAAAAGACAGTATTCATTTTTCCCATCAACGGAAACATATTTAAAATAAAACATGGATTCTTTCTTGACACTTCCTTGACACTATCATCACATCATGTAACTTTCCCTTGACCTGTGAAAAACATTTCAAAAACTTGGGAAGATCATAAAAAGCCTAGTAAAGGATACACAAAGAAGGAGAATTGTTAGTTTTTCAAAACAACAAGTAAACCATGAATACTTTACCAAAGTAATACTTTTCACCTTTATGAAGTAGTAAAAACCCTTCACTGAATAAAATACCATTACTTACCCTTTTGTAACCAAAATATTACCATAAAACCCATATAAAGAACACATAACATATAAAGGTAACTTGGGACATAAACATACTTAAATGGAATAACCATATGGTCGAATTCCACACATACTTAATGGAATAGCCATACGGCCGACATCCATACCCAATGCATTAGAGGTTATAACATAACCACCCGTCCTGGTATTCACAGCACCACCCGTCATATGGTTTATCATGTAACCACCCGTAAAATGTCCAAGTACCATCATTACACATAAAATATTGAAAATATAAACATTTCAAAAACAACATTTCATTTTCAATCACAATAAGTAATTCCAAGATATTGAATTAATCAATCCATTTTCAAAAACCATTTAAAAGAAATTTTTGAATCAAAGTGTCCCATACCACTTTGAAGCTTTTAATGGAATTTTAATTTTAAAACATTAATTTCCATATAAATAAATACTGAAAACCATTTTGAAAACATGCAAATTAATGATAAAGATTTAGAATAATGAATCTTTAAAACATTTAAAATGATATTTTTGTTAAAGAGTTTTTAACAAAATGAGAGACTCTTGTATACAGATAATTTCGGAATAAAATTTAATCTGAACTTTATAATATCATGAGAATAAATGGATTTATGATATAATATGTCAAAGGATATTATATACACCATATAAGAGTGAATTGGTGCATAACAACAATAAAGTCTCAATGGAAATGTAAAATGAGATGAAATCCATTATAAAGATAGTATCCTTAAATTAAGGATAAATATATCACATAATTATGTGTGAAAAATATAAACACACACAATATAAGTGGATATTAAGTTTGAAACAATCATAGGTCATTCACACATATTCATAGGATGACATGTTCAAGAATTACAAGTTGAACCCAAAGAAATCGAAATTGGGTTAAGACGTTCCCTTGTAAAAATTCGACAGCCTAACGACGTCACATTAAAATTCAAAAAATGAGTTGATGAGACAAAAAGGGTATATCATCACTTGGAAATAAATTTTACATCAATAATGATATATAAGAACATATCCCAACATAATAATATGTAAATTAAAAAACATAACAAAAATAAGTCTTTTAAAAAGAGGAGGCTGAAAGGTCCCCTTACCGAGTTGGGTAACTTTTGAAATGTACACCCCATGGAAGAAGGGTCATAAAATGAAGATGTAAATACCCATAAATGAAATTATTCTACACAAAGTGTATAATAATTGTCAGTACATACACCACTCAAAGGAAATAGTGGAAAACGTATCCTAAATGTCACGGGAATAAAAGTGAGATGAAAAATCCCCTACGAAAACTCGGCCGCCTAACGACGCCACTTAAAACTTCAAAAATGGATTGATGAGATAAAATAGGGTATCTCATCATATTAAAATAATATTTAAAGTAAGAGTAATATAAAATAACATCCCAATCATAAGAAAGATGAGCTTAAAAGAAATGACATAAAAGAGTGTACTTAAAAAGAGAGGGGTAGGATCCCTTACCTCGGGTCCGACTTGACTCGATCGTTATTTAACGTCCTAAATAATAAACATGAGTTAATTTCTAATTGATTAAGAACCTTTTTCAAGTTCATTATTCCTTTTATATCACCTATTATCTTGTCATGAACACTATGTAATTATTTAGGATAATAATGGTCGTTTTGTCGATATTTGGTACTTGAGTCAAAAGTGAACATCTTATATTTACAAATTGTTCACGTAGTCAAATATCCATTATCTCAAGAATGATATTCATGATGTAGATTCCATATATATCATATATATCCAGTATATACATGAATTTATAATATGACATAATAATTTAGAGGTAAGAAATGAAATTCACCGTTCATGGAGACGGTAAGCCGTACGTACGCATGAACGATACATCCGTTTCTATTTCATATTAATGGAATTAAAACTAAATGAGAGATATTTATATTTAAATTAAAGAATTATATTAATAATTTAGATGTAACATACATCATATATATCCATTATATATATGTACTTATAATAGTACATTACATTTGGGGATATGAAATGAAATGCACCGTTCATGGAGACGGTAAGTCGTACGTACACATGAACGCTACTTTCATTTCTATATCATAATTTAATGGAAAGAAAATAATAATGATATAAAGGTATATTATAATTCCATTATAACATCATATATAATAACTTTAAATATGTCCTTTATACATCCCACATATGGCATTAACGAATCAAATCACTTTGAGGGGGCGGTAGTTCGCACTTCCTAAAATGAAATTATCGTGTTTACCCACAATGGATCCCATAAAGGTATGCCACAAATGAAAAATACAGAAGTTTAAGTAAAACATAAACATATTATATATCATATATAAATATATTTTCATCTTAATGGCCACCTTTTAAGGTGTCTTATGAGTGTTGAACAATCATTGTTTCATGAGGCAGAAATTCTCCATCCACAGAAACAGTATGTTCTTTAACCATTAGATGAAGGTGTGTGTAAGTGTAGATCGATTCCATCTTATAACAACATCATAGTATATTTAGGATAATGTTTTTGTTGCAAAATAAATGAATGAAAAGAGTTTAGGGTGTTGGAGAAGCAAAATAAAACAAAAGAACACAAGAGAAGACAATACCTTTAAATCGGGTAACTCTTTTTGATTTGAGCTCAAAGGCTTCCTTGGAAAGGATTATGCCAAAAGGGAGGCTTAAATGATGAATATAGGAATGTGGAGAGATTAAATGGGCAGGTTTTGGCCGATACAAAGTCTTGAGAGGTGTGGGTATGGATGTAGAGGTGGGGGTTTTTTATAAGGGGAGAGGAGGGGCACTCGTGGAAAGTAAGGAAATGTTAATTTATTTTAGAATGAGTTTCGGATTTTAATGGTCCCAAATTGATGTGTATAGAGGATAAGGTGATAAGGGTTCTAAATCCACCCATACAATAGGTTTTAGACATGTGTAGGTCTTATATTTTACATTATCTTTCCATTTTATTTAAATCGTTAAATAATGAGGTAATTGCTGCATCATCATGGTGTCATAAATAATTTAATTGAGTTAATGTCTAAATATTATAAAAAAAATACTATGATGTAGGAAATCGTTTTAGCTTTCCAATGAATATTTATAGTCAAAACTCTGACTTTTATAACCCCATGTAAAAATTGTTTTTGTAAAACAACTCATGTTTGTGACATTTTCATTTTAACATTAAATAAAAAGGTATTAATGTCATTTTCCTACCAAAGTGGCTCCATGGGGTCCCCAAGTTGACCCATGGATTGTCTTGGTCGGCCATGAAACATCCAATAAAGGTAGTACATGTGTCAAGTTCATTTCATATTATTAAAACATTATTTTTACCTTAAACTACACTAATTACCTCTAATCGTGATTAATAAACATAAAAGTTACTATTCACCAAAAAAATTATTTTAATCCCATTGAACCACATTTTACTTCTTAATGAAAACCATGTATGTCAGATTTTTGAAATTCAAATCACAGAAGTGGTAAAGTTTCATTTAAATGAAAAATCAGTTTCTTTAACTACCACTTAGTGGTTTCACTATTCATCAAAAATTGAAGTTTTTCAAAAAATTACCAAAAATTCACCCTAAGCTGTATTTGATATTCCAAATTCAAAAATGATGTCTATTTTACGAAATTCAAATCATATAAGTTACATTAATTAATTTAATAATTAATTCCCACTGTCATGAGAAATAGCGTGTTTTTATGAAACAATATATATCAAAAGATTGACACTAGTTTAAGTCCAATTTCAAAGTGAAATTAATTCCAACGACCACTATTGGATTAAATGGTAAAAATATATTCTAATTTCACTTTAAAACAAATTCAAAAGATAATCTAATCATATAAATAAATTAGATTAAAAAGTGGTTTTGAATTAAAATACAACATTTTTCACTATTCATTAAAAAGTGATCTTTATCGGAAAAATACCAAAAATTTACACAAAGTAAATTTTGATGTCCCGATTCTAAAGAAGAATTTTATTTTGTCATGTATAACACATAAAATTGTCAAAAAGTGTATTTAAAAGAGGTTCGTCATCAAAAGGCGGTTAATCGACCTTTTAAATAATATTAGAATGTTTAAGCTTAAAATTGGATTCATTTGCATTTTTAATACTCTAACATTTATTGTAAAAAGTAAAAATGTTTGACAAACATATATAATAATTTTGTAGTTAGTTTTGTTCATTCCTGCCATTACAACGGCTAGGTGTTAACTACAATTTAAAATAATATTATTTTATTATTAGAGTGCAAAGTAAGATTTCAAAGGAACTCGTTGTTGCGTATTGGGTAAGCCATCGAGTATAGTGTTCCATTTAAATTAATATTAACATTTTATTCACAAATAGGGATAAATGTGAAAATGTCATATTCATTATTTACCTGGGGTGTTACAAGGGATATCTCAATATCATATCAAGAATATCAATGGTTAATTATGAATATTACCATTTATCTTTCAATTGAACTTCATTTATATCCAAAATTATCAACAGTCATTTGAATATGAAATAAGACATCACCCAAGGATTCTATATCAAAAATCACTTAAGGTATCATGTCATTATAAACACACTTTATGTTTGTGGCCAATTCATTTTAATCAACTGTTTTCTCACCCAACGGGTATCCAAAATCCATGTCACAATAATTGGATCCAAATTTATTCCAAATAATTATCAAATTCCTCATTTAATCAATTTATGCACATGTCATGTTAGTGCAATTGAAATATTGCACATACCTTGTAATTAAATAGACTATAGGGTTATGAATTAAACCACCTACCATTCATTAACAATAAAACAATGCTTATAGTAATATTATCCAATGATAAAAAAAGGAACATATAATTGTAAAAGGATCCTATACCATAATATATCAAGATGAAAAAGTAAAACATCAAAATTCAAGATATGACACCATAATGGTTGGAGAACAAATGGATTGAAGGGAAACCTAACCAAAAAAACTCACTAGGGATCAGATGCATGATCAGGACATCTAGAATTAATCTATTTAATCCAAAATCACATAGGATACACCTTAGGTTTATGAGGAGGTGGTTGTATAAAGTAAAGAAAAAAATCATTCACACTACACACATAAAACTGTTGCTCGTGATAAATACATGTTGTGTAATATATTTACATTTAGTGTATTTAATTTTAAATGGATAAAAAAAACCTATTACATCAAAAAAATTAATATTTGTCTCAGAAATTTCATGATATGAAATTTTTATAGTACATATAGCTATTTCAAACACTGTATTTGTTTCATGACATGTGTCTGGAAGAATCTACACAGTGTGTAAAAGTTCTGAAAACAATTTTTCAACCCAAAATCACCAAAAGGATTTTAAATGCCTTAAATTACTTCTAAAGAATGTAAAACCCTATTAACCCCATTTAACCCATTTATATATATACTCTAAGTCATTTTACCCAATAAAGGCTCTATGTGTATAAACAAGACTCATCCACCATGACTCAAAAGAAAAACTCAAATAAGCACATACCTAAAAAAGATGGGATCTCACAACCTCCCCACCAAATAACAACTCATCCCCAAGCATCTCCAAGCATCAATGAGGGGTCTCTAAAAACATTATATCCATTGTTATCACATATCAGACTCCCTCTCCCAAGTATCCTCCAAAACAAAAACCATGCTTCCAAGGAACTCGAACTATATGTATGGTCCAACTTTAGAGATACTTCTCACTATGGTCCGCCATCCATATCGGATTCTCCTTATATGATGCACCAGCACTAATCTCAATGTCCTAAAGGTCCACCGCATGATAAGGTTTAGGATAATATCTTTGAATTTGTGACACATGAAAAACTTCATGCAGGGAACTATAGTGCTATTAAAGGGCCAATAGGTACGCCACTGGACCAACCTTATCCACTATCTTAAATGGATCAACAAACCTAGGATCTATCTTTCCCTATTTTCTGAAATGGTGTTTCCCCAACATAGGTTACACCCAAAGGAAAACATGATTATCCACCATGAACTCCAGATGTCATCTTCAATGGTTAGTATGGGACTTTTCCTTTCTTTGAAAGGTCACCAGCCCCCTCTTGATCAATTGAAAATTATTAGATATCTCTTGCACAAGACCAGACCCGAAATGTTCTAACTCACCTTCCTCCAACCAGCAAAGAGGATAATGGAATGGCCTTTCATTAAATACCTCGATAGGTGTAATCTGGATCAAATCCTAGAATCTATTATTATATTAAAATTTTATGAGTTCAATATTTTTCTCCCATTAACCACCAAAATCGAAAACACTTTCTTGTAACATATCCTCCAAAACATGAATAGTCCACTCAGATTGACCATTAGTCTAGGGATAATAGGTCATACTCAAAAGAACCTATGATCCTATAGCCTTATGACGACACTTTCAGAACCTCAATGTGAAATGTCAATCTCATTATGAAATGATACTCCTCATAACACTATGTAACCAAACTATCTCATGCATGTAAAGACTACCTAGATCATCAACTGTGAAGGTCCCCTTGATAATCAATAAGTGGGATACCTATTTCAGACAATCCATGATCACCCATACTACATCATTCTTATAGTTTGTCCTATGTAACCCTATCACAAAATCCATAGTGACATCATCCCATTTCCACTTAAGAATGATAAAAGAAAGCAAAATCAAAGTTGGCCTCTGATGCTCAACATTCACCTGCTGAAAAGTCAAGCATCTAACAAAAAATCATGCTACCTCTTTCTTAATTCCTGACCTCCAGAACTATCTATAGAGATAATGACACATATTTTTCAAACCAAGATATACCTCCCAACTAAAAGAATGAAATTCTCTCATCAGTCCTTTTTTCTAGACCATAGGAAACCATACTCAATCATAAAAAAGAAGATAATTTTCATTTCTAAGAAACCCTCTAAATGGGGTCTCCCCACCATATAAATTGTCTCTCAGAACTAATGTCTCTATATCAGATAACTTCTCTATCTTAATCTATTCAAAAATCACGGTTATAATACATTAAGAAATTAGAACTACTCATCCTTGAGACTCTTGAACATATAGACACATGTTTGAAAAGAGTGTCTTCATCCACTACTTGTCACAATACTCATGCACTTCCTCTATCAGTGTCTTACGGATCAATGCATCTGAAACTATGTTTCCCCTACCCATTATATAAGCTTTCTCAAATTCAAAAGACTGTAGATACTCAACTCACCTCCTATGTAAAAGGATTAGGTCCCTCTGAGAAACAATGTATCTAAGGATCATTTGGTATGTTTATACCATAAACCTCTTACCCATTAGATAATACCTCTAGTATCCTGGGCCATGTACCATCACTGATAACTCCAGATAATGAGTGGGGTAATTCCCCTCATGCAGTATCATCTATCTGGAGTCATAAGTGACCAGTCAATCCTCCTATATCATAAGTGATCTAATTCCAACTCTGGATGTTTCACTATACATGGTATATGATTTACCTGGTACAAGTAAAGTGAGGATTAGTGTTGATTTAGGCCCTTCTTTCAGCTCCCAAAAATATCCTTCATAAGAATCAGGCCAAACAAACCTTACTCCATTCATGATCAGTCCTAAAATCGGTACATTCATGTGGGATAAGTCCTAGATAAAGCAGTGATAATAACCTCTTACACCAATAAAACTATGAATCTCAAAGAAATTATTAGGTTTCTCCCAATATACCATGGTGAAAACCATCTCTAGGTCAACTGAAACTCCTACCTCTGATATGACATGGCCTAGGAAGTTCACTTTATCAATTTAGAAAATGAATTTGGTTATCTTAGGATAAATATATATGCTCTCTCAATGTACTCAGGTTGATGTTAAAATTTTTGGAATGATCATCTATTGACTATGCATACACTAATATTTCTTCAAAAAAATCACCACAAACATATCTAGAAAAGGATGAATGATTTGATTCATCAATTCCATGAACACCACCAATTTGTTAGTCATACCAAATAGTATCACTACAAACTAAAACAATCCATACCATCTCCTAAACGTAGTTTGAGGTATGTCTAATGGTCTCACCCTCAACTGGTGGTATCATGATCTCATGTTGATCTTGGAGAATATCTTATAACCTCTCATTTGATTTAAGATATCATCAATATGTGTAAGGGGATACTAGTTCTTAACATTAATCATGATCAATCTCTAATAATCCACACATTAGTGCAAAGACCCATTTAGCATTTTAGTGAAAAGAACTAGAGAACCCCATGACTACATAGTAGACCGTATGAAAACTTTATATTCTAAATCTTCTAACTAAACTTTCAACTCACAATTCCCTTTAAGTGTCATCTTATATGACAGGATAGAAACTGTCTCATCTCCCATCATCAAATTGATCATGAACATGATCTATCGCTCTAGCAGTAAGTCCTATAAATCATCAAGAAATAAAACTTTAAAATGTTCTTACACTAGAGTAAAATAATCCTTCTATATTTCATCATTGTCTAGAGAATGGTCAGCTATCTAAGCCATAAGAAAATCCATTCTGTAATAAATTTGTCCTGCATGACTAGCCTAAATATCCCACTCAACCAAGTGAGAATAGCTACCTCCTTATGGATATTGAAAGGTAAATTTCCTCTGGTAATATTCAATATGAGCCTAATATAGAACATTATAATCCATACTTAGAATCAAATAAAAAAATTTCATTTCTGGCACAAATAGTTTCCAAAATTAATGGTAACAACCGATCTCTAAATAATATGCCTTGGAAGATTTGATATTCTCTAATAACACTATCAACTATGTTTTGATGGATAAATCACTATCCAATATTTCCACATACAATCCCAAACCATTTTTAAAAAGAGATGATAAAAGGTAATTTGATTCTATTCTATCAAAAAAATACAATAAGGGTAAATGATACAAGAATCATACCTCTAGTAGTAGACCATCCTGCATTCACACTAGCTGGAGTAGTATACATAACGTCCAGCTGAATACCCCTCTTCGCTAGGATCTAGTATGACTCCCCTAAGCTATTCCATATTCATGGTACTACTTATCATGAATTGGGGTACCATGTCCCATGTGTCAACCAGAGTGTCATGTGGAACTCCAAATACTTATCTACTGAGGAGTAGTTGGGTCCTTCCATGAATATAGTACATTTCTTGATCCCATGGAATTGCTCTGCTTCTTCATTCTACTAGAAAACCTCTATAGGTGTCCCATAATACCGCAAGATTAACACCCCAAAGTAGGTTATGGTCACTAAGTTCATTTGTGGCCCAACATTCCACACTAAAAATATTACAATACAACATGATCCTCATATAGTTTCCCACTTCCCTGACTACTCAGACCATTGTTACCTTGGTGAAAACTATCACAGTGGCACTTCTTTCCACTAGAAGAAGACCTCCTAGTTCTCCCTGTTGAAACAACATAGTCACTACTCAGGGCCTCTCTCATATTTCCTTTTGTGATAAGTTCTTGATTCATCCCATCTAAAAAAATTCTCAGACATAACATGTTCTCCTATGACCAGATCTCATATTAAAGACCATCTTGAAAATTCCTCATCCTAGGGATCTCATCAGCAGCTAAAGATGGTGCAAAGTGAAGAGGGTCAGTGAAATGCTCAACATAGTCTAGTACTGACATTCCCACATCTATTAGATTCATGAACTCATGATCCTTCTCATACCTCAATGTCTCAAGGTATAAATAGATCAAAAACCTTATCCTAAATTCCTTATAAGATAACTCTTCTTACTACCCTTATTGCTCCATAATATCCCACCAATTCATGGCTAGACCATGAAGAATATATGTAGGAAGCTTCAGCCTCCAATTAGTAGGAGTCTCGGTACACTTAAAGATCGTCTTGATTGACTCAATCTAGAAAACAGCTGTTTGGGGCCTCCATTCCCATTGAACTTAAGAAGATGTTATAGTTGTAACTCTCCCTTTATCTCAAACATTGAGGGCGGTGTATAAACAATATTTCATTCCATGGATAGTATGAACCTCAGGAAGTTGTCATGAATATGAACATCCACTTTATACTCAAAATATATAGGAATATATGGTTCAGCTGTATTAGGTGCATGCTAATTTATACTCTCCTAATGCTCAAATCAAACACGATGATGAGGAATTTTCTCTATAATAAAAACTAACTCCTTAGAACACCGACTCTAATGACAAGGTTAACCTCAACAGGTGAAAACAATAGAGGACCACTACTCAGGGTGTCTCTGAACATATTTTAAAATATTTTTAGCATGAAATATCTGTTCATTTATTTTAATTATCATGTATAATAGGTATCTCTTACCACATTTCATATAAAAAAGTATATATCACATGAAGTAAATATGTCCCTATCATGAACAATACATGAAAATATATATATATCCCTATGTGCCTATCATGATACCTGAATACTCATCTCATACCATACGAAACCATGAGTATAAATCTCAAGAATCAATAAAACAATGAAATAATTCCCTCACACAACATGTGAATCACTCAGGTTGAAATAACCTCAGTTGTAATAAGGAATAGTATAAAAAGCAATCCCATCCCTGGGTACTCAGATTTTCCCCTATACATGGGTAAAATACTCTCATGCACAATCCCATTACAAAGTCTTGACATATCCTAGTCTCCTTTTTAACATTCCCAAATATTAAAGAAACAGAAAAGAAAAACAACCCCTAATACCACTTTGTAACATCCTCTAATATGTTACTCTCTCACATGGCCAAAAGGGGTCGATTACAAGACCACAAGAGCTCCTCCCCATATGTTGAAGATTGCCGACTAGCGGGGGTGTGATCAGTATATTGGGGCAATTTAAATTACATAATCAGGGTAATAGAGAAGAAGGAACCATATGATACAATTGTGAAATAAAGGATAAACCAATAAACTAGTAGTAATGAATCATTTAATGACACGATGAGATGTATCTAAATGTGAAACTGAAAAAAACAATAAAAGAATCCATAAGACACAAAGTAAACCCAAAATAATATAGTCTAAAACACCATGTCAATCCCATGTCCAATATTCAACACATTTATCAAGAAATAAATCAACAGCAATGTCCCTTACCCTTGTCTAATCCTGCATCGATTTAATATTTTGGGGTATGAAAAACATCCCGAAAGGGGTGTGAGTATAACTCAGTAGTTCAACACCACCATATATAAATATTACCAGTATGAAAACAAGTGTATATAATATAGTGATTAACGGGTGTATTAAGTAATAAATTAACACAATATAATAAACAGCCTTCTTCGGCACACTATTGGAACGTCTCTGAGAATATGGCACAATAATTCAAACTAATAACCACATAACCATGTTAAAACAAAACATGCCTCGGTACTATATCACATGTCTATGAACATGTCTCACAACCTTGCCATATGTACCATATAACCATGGTAAAAGCACAAATATCAGGGTTAAACCCCAATATATAATAAATTTATCATTAAAATTGTTATATCACACTTAATATAAGAATTATTATACCTGGGACTAGACCAAGACCACTCAATATATGAATTATAACATGGGAATGGGCATATCCTGTTCAATATAGGCATTACAGTATGGGACTGGACATAACCCACTCAATATAAGCATTACAGGATGGGACTAGGAATAGCCCGTTCAATATAAGAATTACATTATGGGACTGGGAATATCTCACTCAATATTTACAGTATGATAATACAAAAAGTCCCAAAAGCATGGATATCTTGATATCACATCATACATCTCAATGGTTAATTATGAAAATTACCATTTATCTTTCAATTTAACTTCATTTATATCGAAAATGATCAACATTCATATCAATAAGAAATGATCCATTAAATAGAGACAATATATCAAGAAATAACTTAAGGTATCATGTAATTATAAACACACTTTAATCCATTATCCAATTCATTTTAATCAAGGGTTTTCTCATATAACTGGTATCCAAAAGAACGGTCACAATAATTCGATCTAAAGGGATTCTAAAGAATAATTCAATTCATAATTTAATAAATTTAGGTTCATTTCAAGTTGTTGAAATAAAAATATTTCACTTACCATGCAAATAAATATACCATAGGGTTTAGATTTAGACCACCTACCTTTAACTGATGATCAAACAGTGCTTCCAATAGGATTCTCTAATGAGAACGAAGTCGTTGATGATCGCAAGAAGGATCCTAGACCATAATCAATCCATATCAAAACCTAAAATGACAAAAGTTAAGAGATTACACCGCAATGAATAGAGAACAATGGAAGATAAGGTAAACACTAACCAAAAATACTCACTAATGATCAGATGTATGATATGGATGTCTGAAATCAGGGGAGGTGCTCCAAAATCACTTAAGAGATACCCTATGGATGAGAGGAGGAGGATTCATGACGGAATGAAAAAATCATCTTCACTTACAACAAAAAATCATTGTTCATGATAAATATATGTCATGTACTATATTCACATGTCTTGTATTTATTTTTAAAGGGATACACCAAAAAACCCATCGCCTCAGCTGAATTAATATTTAACCCCAACATTACATGACATAAACTTCTTACATTACATGTAACCATTTCACGCTCTATATTGGTTTCACGACATGTGTCAGGAAATATATACACATTTTTTAAATACATTTACATGGAGTTTAAATGTTCTCCAAATATTTTTTCAGCCCAAAATATTCCAAATTATCTGAAACACCTTTAATTCCTTCCAAATCCTGGAAACCCCTCATAAACACATTTAAAATGATTACTATGAACTCTATATAATTTTACCATAAAAGGATTCCCTTTCTCTGAACAGTGCTTGGAAACCATGGAAAAAATGAAAATCTCAATGTGTAACACCCCAATATTCCATGATATGTTTCCCTTTGAATAATGCAGTAGCTTGCATTGTATGCAACTTGGAGTCTTAACACACCACGACCAATGAAACTAACCTTTATGAATAGTAATAATCACTTTTTGAAATTTTTTAAATTTTAATTTTCAAAATGGACTTCATTTTTTGATTTGGAATATCAAAATTATCATAGGGTGAATTTTTGGTATTTTTCTAAGAACTTTTAATTTTTGATGAATAGTGAAAAACACTGTGTTATTATTTAAAACCGAATTTTTATTTAAATAATTAGTTTATTTTATTTTAATTTATCTTAGGTCAAAACAGATACATAATACATATATATATGTTCAAGGTAATTCATTGGAGTCATTTTATAACAAGTTTAGATAAATAAAATTTTATTGAACTTTTTACCGTCTTTTACCCACCTTCTACAAGAATTTACAAATTTGCATAAAGCTTAATTTTACCGCTTATGTGAGTTGAATTTAAAATATATAAGAGACACTATTGACATCAGTAAGTAAAATTTGGTTCAATAAGATGAAAATAATTTTTGGTGAATAGTAACATTTGACTTTTATTTACCACTGTTAAAAGTAAATAGGGTAATTAAGGGTAAAAATGGTATTATAATTACCCTAAAACATGTCCTAATTCTATTAGATAATTGTAATTCGACCAAAAACAACCTTAGTAATAAAATATTATCCTTTTGGTCCACTTGAATTAGATTTGTAAATTTATTATTATTTTATTTAATGAAGAGTTAAAAGTGTTGAATTCAATGTTTAATAAATAAACCATTTTTTAATATAGGGTTATACATAAGATAAATTTGAATATAAATATTAATTAGAAATATAAAAAATTCCCTACATAAGGGTATTTTATTTTTAATTTTTATACGTTAAATAATATAATTTATTTATGACACAATGATGATGCAGTAATTACCTTATTAATGAAATATTAAATTATTTGATATTATAAATATCCAAATAAATGTAATTTGACACTTTTAATGAATTCAAATAATTTTATAAGTTAATATTACATTTTAGGGTTGATTAAATAATTTTTTTTCAAAGTAATCATGTTTTTATGATTTTCACGAAAACCAAATACTAAACAGTGTCAAAATTGACATAATTGAGTTTTTAAAACAAATACTATATATTTAATTGATATAATATTCCAAAAAATATAATATTCAGGAAAAAGACTTAGATAATGTTATATATATTAATAATTAACCACTTGGGGTTCATTTGTTCTCTTAGAGTAAGTTTATTAACCTTACCATATAAAAATACAAAGAGACATGGTAAATGTCAAACTATTTAACTAAGAGTTAAATATAAAAGATAAGGTTAATATGGTGACCTATACCTATCTAAAACCTACTTTTTGAGATGTTTTAGACTCATACCCACCTTATCCTCCAAATTAATCATTTTAAAACCATTATAAACTGAAAATGGTTTTATTATAAATTAATATTTCAAGCTTTTCCTAAAGTGACCCTCACCTCTCTTATAAAAGGGTACTTCCTCTTCTCATAATTTCACACATTCAAATCCATTTGGATCAGCCAAATCCTAACCAAATATCCTCCCAACATCCCTTACATAAACCTAGAGTCATTAATTTGATCAAAAATCCAACCTATGGAGCCCTTTTGATCAACTCAAAAGGAAACACCTGAAGAAGAGGTAATAATTTCACCACCCTCTTTCAAATTATTTTCTTCTTCCACTTTCTCTTTATTTGTTGTTTCCATACCAAAATAATAAATCTTATACTTATTAAATAATATGATATTAATATAAATATGGTACAACCATATTCTTTATTATATCCATCCTATTGATGAAAAATTCACCATACGTGCGTATGTACGGCTTACAGTCTCCACGTCGTGGTGTAGTTTGTTATTAAAGCACTTAATTATTTGGATGGGTATAATAATGAGTATAACTGAAGTAAATAATAAATATAAAATTATAATGATTCTTTATATATGATATAACATCCAATTACATATTATTTCATCATCAATATAATGATATTGTCACTCGTGCGTACGTACGGATTACAGTCTCCACGAACGCGATGAGATTCATCCCCAATCGTAATCATTCAAGAATAATTTATATTTTATGATTAAAAATAATTTTTAAGAACTTAATAACATTATTTATATGAGTAAAATAAATCCTATCCATAACAAACATGGCTTACGTAACCAATCATATAAAGGAAAATGGATCAGTTAACACCTAAAACGATGATACTACTAAAATATTATTAACAAAGGAATATTAGAGGATCATATATGATATCATATTTATGTATATAGTTATTTTATAATTTAATAAAAATTATTTAACTATTATTCATGAGTTTAATTTTCCCTAGACCAAGGAAAAGTACAAGTTAAGGGTTAATTTCACAATCTCTTTATTATCCAAGGTTTTTTTTATGTAAGTATCTACTGGGACCAATTTATCATTCACATCCATGTTTCTTAAAAATGTATTCCAAAACATTTTTAATATTTACTAGACTATGGTTTAAATTAATTTATACTCTTATTTTACTTTTTATAAAATGTTTTGAAATAAATATTTCTGTCATTTCCCAAACAAGATACTTTATGACCTTTTCGACAAAATTAAGGTAAGAATGTCTTTTTTTTAACATATACGGATGGTGTGATATTTTCTGTTGTTATATCATCATCAAAGCTTCCCATATAATCTTATAATAATATTTTCAAAATAAATGTTTTCTTTTATAATTATGTGACTTTTAAATGATTTCAAAATAGAAATAGGTATTTATTTCAAATAGTTTTCATTTCATCTATGTCAGCATCCTTTGATGGATTTTAAACTTGTTTGAAGATGATTTATTATGATACAAATATTCTATATTTTATTGAAGTTTCTTGGATATGTTTGATTGTGGATGTGTTATTTTTACACTATTCATGGTTTATAGATAAATTATTGACATTTCATATTCTAGTTTTAATACGAATGTTTATGTTATGTTTAAAACTTTTCATATGAGGAATGCATTGGACTTAGTAAGTGATAGGTGGAGCCAGTTATAGATCCTCGATGAATCAGTAGGTCTCATGAGAAAAACTAGTTTCTTGTCACAAAGCCTTGACAAAATATTTTTTGTAGTCTTGGCACAGGGCCTTGACTATGTGGTTATGAAGTCTGGCATTATGCATTCCATAATTATAAAAGTGGCTATTGATATTGCATGTGATTATTTTACTAGTTTAATATCCATGTGAATAATAAAATGGAATTATTTGATTTTATCTTTTCCATATTATGCTGAAGTTTAAGTTTAAAAGGCTTTTGTTTTAGTCTTATACATTTCCTTAAATGTTTATTCTTATTTATGAAATTTTCTACTATATTGCTATCCTTACTGAGCACCTGAGATCACCCCTTTCTATGTTTTATTTTTCCCAAGATTTGAATAATTATTTTATGGTTGACCTACAGGGATAGGCTAAGGATATAAGTGTGTTAAAAAGTGAAAAATGTTGTCGAAGTTTTTATTTCATGATGTAATGTAAAAATTATGAATGTATCTATTACTTACAAGGATACAAAACTAATTAGTATTTTGGGACATGATTCCTTGTATCATGCCAATTTTATGTAATAATGCACCTACTCTAGTTAATTAGGGTCAGGGTGTTACAGTTGGTATTATAGGAAGTTTAGTAAAAACCATAGAAACTAGATTTAGAAAAACTCTGATTAGAGAAGACTATCTAAGATAGACTTTGGGGATTAGTATAGAAGAACTTCCTTGAATTTTGGTACTATAGAGATTTTGTGAGTTTTCCAAGAAATACATCCCGGTCTAGATACGAGTAGGTAGAGGTGGCTCTAGAATAGATGTACCTAGGGGTAAAACCCAAAACACCACTTTTATCTAGACCCGAACGGGAACTGGTGCACGACAACAAGTCTTGCCGCACTCTTGGTTACGACACTCCCAGGGGATATTCTTAGGATAATTCTCATTTTCATTACAAACCATTATGATGGGTTTATGAGTACATACTTACTCAAAGAAAATATTTTTATGATTATGGATTATATCCATAAACTATTCAATTTATGTTAACTATTTTACAAGTTTAGAATTTTGTATTGCAATTCATAAACAAATTTAGTGTATTCCCTTGTTTAGAAATAGTGCCTTGTGGAAGGAATGGAAACCATATCAACACATGTAATCCATGTTGGGATTGAAATCTTACTCAAGATAATTATAGGGGACCTGGTGATGAAACTGGTGCTGGCCAGCTTCTCACCATACTGGGACAACTCACTCAGGTTATGAATAATAACCTTACCCATATGAAGCACCATGATCCACAATGCAGAGGATCAATGTTAGACAAATTCATGAGTCAAAAACCACCAACATTCAGTGGGAGTAAAAATCCATTCGTATCTGAGCAATGGATAAATTCCTTAGAGAAAATACTTCATGCTTTGGGGAGTAGCGAAAGGGAAAATGTTTTCATGGAAGTTTATCACCTCACGGGAGATACAGATCAATGGTGGTCATTAATCCATAACAGAAAAGGAATATTAATAAGTATTGAACATGGAATAGAGGTAGTTTAAAGATATTTTCTTAGTAAAATACTTTCCTCGTGACCATCGAGCAGATATGTAAACACAATTTTTGAGTCTAAGGAAAAAGGAGGATGAGAATGCCACAAAGCAAGAGGATAACTTTATAAGGTTAGAAAGGCATGATGAAGATTATATACATAACCCAAGGAGTAATATTGATCTATTCTTTGATGGTTTAAAACCATTTCTCCATCGAGAATTAGTCTCAAAATACTTCTCATCGTACAAAGATATTGTCTCATGTGCTATCAAGATAGAAAAGTAATTTTTTAAGTCTTGCGACTTTAATGCAAAGAAAGAGAAAAAGAGATCTTCTGAACACTCTAGAAATGGGAATAAGGGGAAGAAGGGAAAAGTTGAATATCCATCCTATGGTAAATGTGGGAAGAAACACCTAGGTACTTTCCTGAAGGGAATGGGAGTTTGTTACCAGTATAGTGAAAAAGGCCACCACACTTGTGATTGTAAGTTGAAGAAATAGGTTGCCAATGATGAATGATACAATTGTAGAGAAAAGGGGAATTATGAAAACGAATGTCCTATGCTCCATGGGAACATAACTCAGAAAAGGCCAAGGGAGCAAGGAAAAGCTAATGTGATCACTAATATTGAGGTTGAAGCTCCAAAAGACGTCGTGGTAGGTAATTTAATGGTTTCCTCAAGTTTAGACATTGCTATATTTGATTCTATAACATCACATTGTTTCATATCTTTCCAGTTTTCTAAGAAAATTAGATATTTTTAATTTGACTTAACAAGGGAGTTTTCGGTCAAAACACCTAAGGGTAGTATCATCGCAACAATGTTCTGTGAATCAGTTCCCATTAGGGCATATAAATGTTCTTTATCAGCTGACCTCATCATCATACCCATGATTGAGTTTGATATAATCCTCAAAATGGATTGGATTTCGGACCATGATGTGAAAAATTATTGTAATAAGAAGGAGGTTACAATTTTTGATGAAGATAAGGAGTACCTTATCTTAAGAGCAAAAAAGTCACCACTTGATTCTTATCTCAATCCACCCCCAATAGCTCTACTAAATTCAATTATTGTGGAAGAAGAGAATGAAATAACTATAGGTGAAGAAAAAATTGTTCAAATAGAGGACGTACATATTGTGCAAGAATATGTTGATGTGTTTCCAGAGGATTTACTTGTACATCCTTTAAAACAAGAAATTGAGTTTTCCATTGATTTAATTCCTAGTTCAAGGACCATATCAAAGACCCCTTATAGAGTGGCCACTGTGTAATTAGTGGAACTAAAGAAAAAACTATAAGAATTGTGTAATAAGGGATTTATTCGGTCTATTATTTCTCCATGGGTAGCCCCTAACCATTTTTTAAAGAAGAAAGACAGATCTATGAGGTTGTGCATTGACTACAGGAAGATCAAGCCTATAAAAATAAAGAACAAGTGTCCCCTAATTTGCATTGATGATTTATTCGACCAACTTCATGGAGCTCAATATTTTCAAAGATTGACCTTCGATCTGGATATCATCAGTTGTGTGTAAAGAAGGAAGACATTCCGAAAAGAGCATTTTGAACTAGGTACGGGCATTAAGGGTTTATAGTAATGCCTTTTTGGATTGACTAATGCACCCTATGTCTTCATGGATCTAATGAATAAAGTTTTCAAGGAATATATTTATGACTTTGTAGTGGTATTTATTGATAATATCTTGGTATAGTAAAAAAGATATGTAGATCATGAAAATCACTTGCGCACTATTCTGAAAACACTTAGAAGAAATGAATTATATAGGAAGTTTAGCAAGTGTGAATTTTGGCTTCAAGAGATTTCTTTTCTTGTCCATATTGTCTCTAAGGATGGGATCTCTATTGATCCTTCAAATACCAAGGAAATCCAAGAATGATAGCACCGATGAGTATAACTGAGGTATGCATTTTTATTGGTTTAGCAGGTTAGTATTGATGTTTCATCTAGAATTTTTACCAGTTGGAAAACCCATTAACCAAGCTCACACGTAAATGGGTTAAATTTGTTTGGAAAAGAGAGTGTGAATAATGTTTTGAATAAATGAAGAGAAGATTATTCAATTCTACTATCTTGACTCTACCATCAGGGAATGATGGGTTTGTTATTTGTAGTGATGCTTAAAAGAACGAACTTGGTTGTTTTCTTATGCAGAATGATAGAGTTATTACATATGCATCACGATAACTAAAAATTCATGATAAAAACTATCCTACTCATGATCTTGATTTAGTAGCTGTAATCTTTGATCTGAAAATAGAGACACTATCTCTATAGGGAAAAATTTGAGATTTACACTGATCACAAGAGTTTGAAATATATTTTCTCACAAAAAGAACTCAACATGAGGCACAGACAATGGCTTGAACTACTCAAGGATTATGATTTCACTATACAATACCACCCAGGGAAGGAAAATAAGGTGGCAGATTCTTTGAGCAGAAAATATCATGGAGTTTTAAAGAAGATGCGAGTTGAAAAGGATACTATATACATGGATCTAGTAAATATGTATATGGGAATAAAAATGGAAGGTGAAACATCAATTCATTTTCAAATGGTTTCCAAATCATATTTACTATAAAGGATAAAAAGTTATCATACTGATGATGTGGAATTTCAAAAGAAAATTAAATCTTTGAATGATGGGAGATTGAGTGACTTCATATATGAATATGGAATTTTGAAATTTGGGAAGAGACTTTGTGTTCCTAACATACCTAATCTAAAAAGGTAATTGTTGGATGATGCTCATAGCTCCAATTTCTCTATACACCCTGGGAGCAGTAAGATGTATTGAGATTTGAAGGAACATTTTTGGTGGGAAAACATGATGAAGGAGATTTCAGATTTTGTGTCAAGATATATAGTTTGTCAACAAGTGAAAGATGGAAGTCAATAGCCTAGAGGATTCAGGCAACCTCTTCCCATACCTGAGTGGAAATGGGATAATATTACTGTAGACTTTGTCATGTGGATACCAAAGACTCCTAGAAGGAATGATGAAATGTGGGTCATTGTTGATTTTCTTAACAATTCAACACATTTTCTTGATATAAGAGATGATTTACCACTTGAATTTATAGTAATACAATATATTAATAAAGTTATAAGACTCCATGGTGTACACCTATCGATTTTTTCTGATCATGATCCCCAATTTACATCAAGATTCAGGAAAAGTTTTCAGAAGGCCCTGGATACTAAAATTCATTTGAGCACTTCCTACCACCCTCAAACTGATGGATAATTAGAACAGACTATTCAAACCTTAGAAGACATGTTGAGATCTTACTCACTTGACTTTCAAGGTATGTGGGATCAATATTTACCTCTGGTAGAATTTTTCTATAATAATAGCTTCCATTCAATTATTTAGATGGCACCATATGAAGCGTTATACGAAAATAGATGTCGCACACCAAATTGTTGGGAAGATGTTGGTGAAAGAAAACTCATAGGCCCAGAACTTGTTGAGGAAACAACAAAAAAGTTGAAGGTTATCCAAACCCACATCAAATCATCCCAAATTAGGCAAAAGATCTATGTCGATAACCAAAGTAAGGATTTGGAATTTCAAGTAGGATACCATGTTTGCATAAAGGTATCTTCATGGAAGGGTGTTATACGTTTCGGTAAGAAGGGTAAATTGAGTCCCAAGTAAATCGGACCTTTCAAAATTCTAGAATGAATTGGAGTTGTAGGTTATCGTTTGAAAATTCCTCTAAGTCTCTCCAATGTTCATGATGTGTTCCATGTATCACTGTTGAGAAAATACATGCCTGACCCAACGCATGTACTCACCTATGAGGAAATTGAACTGGAACCTGATCTATCATATTGTGAAGTGTCTTTCAAGATTCTTGATACCAAAGAACAAGTGCGGAGAAACTAGACGACTCGTCTGGTGAAAGTTCTATGGAGAAACCATAAGATGGAAGAGGAAAAATGGGAACCCATGGAACTTATGATGAAGAACCATAAGAATCCTTTTATGTAGTAATATTATAGAAATTTCAAGGATGAAATTATTTTAAGTAGGTGAGAATGTAACACCCCAAGCTTCCATGATACGTTTCCCTTTGAATAATGCAGTAGCTTGTATTGTATGCAACTTGGAGTCTTAACACACCATGACCAATGAAACTAGCAGTTATGAATAGTAATACCCACTTTTTGAAATTTTATTAATTTTAATTTTCAAAATGGACTTCATTTTTGGATTCGTAATATCAACATTATCTTAGGGTAAATTTTTGATATTTTTCTAAGAACTTTCAATTTTTGATGAATAGTGAAAAACTCTGTGTTATTGTTTAAAACCGAATTTTTCTTTAAATAATTATTTATTTTAATTTAATTTATTTTAGGTGAAAATATTTACATAATACCTATATATGTTCAATGTATTTCATTAGATACATTTTATAATATGTTTAGATATGTAAAATATTATTGAACTTTTTACACTCTTTTACTCACCTTCTAGAAGCATTTACAAATTTGCATAAAACATAATTTTACCTCTTTTGTGAGTTGAATTTCAAAAATTCTAGAAATAAATTTTACATCAGTAAGTAAAATGTGGTTCAATAAGATGAAAATAATTTTTGGTGAATAGTAACTTTTGACTTTTATTTACCATGGTTAAAAGTAAATAGGGTAATTAAGGGTAAAAATGATATTATAATTACCCTAACACATGTCCTAATTCTATTGGATAAGTGTAATTAGACCATAAACAACCTTAGGAATAAAATATGATCCATTTGTTCCACTTGTATTAGATTAGGACATTTATTATTATTTTATTTAAAGAAGAGTTAAAAGTGTTAAATTCAAGGTTTAATAAATAAACCATTTTTTAATATAGGGTTATACATAAGATAAATTTGACTATAAATATTCAGTAGAAATATAAAAAAAATTCCTACATAATTTTATTTTGTTTATAAATTTTAGATCTTAAATAATTTAATTTATTTATAACACAATGATGATGTAGTAATTACCTTATTAATAAAATATTAAAATATTTGATATTATAAATATACAAATAAATGCAATTTTAGACTTTTGATGAATTAAACTAATTTTATAGGTTGATATGACATTTTATTGTCGATTAAATAATTTATTTTTGAAGTATTCATGCTTTTATGATTTTCACAAAAACCAAATACTAAATAGTTTCAAAATTGACATAATTGAGTTTTTCAAACAAATACTATATTATTAATTGATATAATATTAATAAAAATCTAAGGATTGGAAAAAGGACTTATATAAGGTTATATATATTAATAATTAACCACTTGGGGTTCGTTTGGCTTTTTATAATAAGTTTATTAACCATAAAATATAAAAATACAAAGAGACGTAGTAAATTTCAAAGCATTTAATTATGAGTTAAATCTAAAAGATAAGTTTAATATGGTGACCTAAACCTGTAAAAAACCTATTGGTTGGGAGTTTTTCGACCCAAAACCACCTTATACTTGAAATAAATTATTTTGGAGCCATTATAAACCGAAAATTATTTTATTATAAAATAATATTTCAAGTTTTTCCTAAAGTGACCCTCACCTCTCTTATAAAAGGGTACTTCCCCTTCTCTTAATTTCACACCTCCAAATCCATTTGGCTTGGCCAAAACCTACCCAAATAGCCTACCAAAATTCCTCAAATAAACTTAGAGTCATTAATTTTATTATAAATCCATCCTATGGAGCCCTTTTGATTAACTCAAAAGGAAACACCCGAAAAAGAGGTAATAATTTCACCACCCTCTTTCAAGTTATTTTCTTATTCCACTTCCTCTTTCTTTGTTGTTTCCATAACAAAATAATAACTCCAGTACCTACTACATAAATTTTATGTTATTATAAATATGGTACAACCATATTATTTATTCTATCTATCTTATAAATTAAAAAGTCACCATGTGTGCGTACGTACGGCTTACCGTCTCCACGCTGTGGTGTAGTTTGTTATTCAAACACTTCATTATTTGGATGGGTATAATAATGAGTATAACAGATTTAAATACTAAATATAACATGTTAATGATCCTTTATATATGATATACCATCCAATTACTTATTATTTCACCATCAATATAATGATATTGTCGCTCGTGCGTACGTATGGATTACCGTCTCAACCAACGCGATGAGATTCATTCCTCATCGTAATCATTCAAGAATAATTTTAATTTTATGATTAAAAATAATTTTTAAGAACTTAATATCATTCTGGATATTAATAAAATACATCCTATCCACAAAAAACATGGCTTACGTAACCAAGAATATAAAGGAAAACATATCTGTTAGCACCCGAAACGATGATACTACTAAAATATTATTAACAAAGCAATATTAAAGGATCATATATGATATCATATTTATGTATATATTTATTTTATAATTTAATAACAATGATTTAAATATTATATATTAGGTTAGCGTACCCTCGACCAAGGAAATGTACAAGGTAAGGGTTAATTTCACAATCTCTTTATTATGAGAGGTTGTATTTACGTAAGTATCTACTAAGACCTCTTTATCATCCACATCCATGTTTCTTAAAAATTTATTTCAAAACATTTTTACTATTTACTAGACTATGGGTTAAATTCATTTATACCCTTGTTTGACTTTTTATAAAATTGTTTAAAAGGAATATTTCTGTCATTTTCCAAACAAGGTACTTTATGCCTTTTCGACAAAATTAAGGTAATAATATTTTTTTAACTTACACGGCGGGTGTGGCTATTTTCTGCCATTATATCATCGTCAAAGCTTCTCATACAAGCATATTAAAATATTTTCAAAATAAATGTTTTCTTTTATAATTATGTGATTTTAAATGATTTAAAAATAAAAAGAGGTATTTATTTCAAATAGTTTTCATTTCATCTAAGTCAACATCCTTTGACAGAATTTAAACTTATTTGAAGTTGATTTATTATGATACAAATCTTCCATATTTATTGAATGTTTTGTGATATGTTTGACTGTGGATGTGTTATTTTTACACCATTCATGGTTTATGGAAAAAGTATTGACATTTCGTATGTTAGTTTTAATATGAATGTTTATGTTATGTTTAATCTTTTTCATATGAGGAATGCATTAGACTTAGTAAGTGACGGGTGGAGCCAGCTATAGCTCCTCAATGCGTTGGTAGATCTCGTGAGACTAACTAGTGTCTTTCCACAAGGTCTTGACAAAATCTTATTTGTATTCTTGACATAAGGCCTTGACTATGTGGTTATAAAGTCTGGCAGTATGCATTCTATCGTTATGAAAGTACTTATTGATATTTCATGTGATTTTTTGACTAGTAGAATATCCATTTGAATAATTAAATGGACTTATTTGATTTATAAAGGTACTACCATGGCCTTGTATTTATGAAGGTACTACCATCCTAATCAAACAATATTGATATGTCACTTCCACAGCTTTGAAGAAAAAAATTATATCTTGATCATTCAACCAATTCCATTCCAATAATGATGCATCTGACACAAGCTACCACACCATGACTTCATTGTCATAGTTTTTCCTTGCATCAATTTTTGTGATAAAATGGAATATATTGATAATTATCTCAAGTCAAAAGACCAATACACTTGTTTGTAGATAGGAACAACTAATGACACTTGAAAAATGTGGTGTTATTATTGGTGGGTCTTTCCTTATGATCTCGACTACTAGATATCACCATGTGCAGACAACATGGGAATAAGTCCCAATTTTTATGAGACCCCAGCACCTTATAGTCTCACATCATCTATTTCATGTCACTATGATATATCTGAACCATAGGTAATTACTTTAAGATTACTATCATGGTATCTCTATGTTCTCATTATAGCCTAGGAACTCCTATAATCCTTCGATATGACACATAATCCAAGGATATTACCAAATATATAGTGGTCACAGAATTATAAACACTATTTTGGTGATATAATCACATGTATAGATCAAATTGTATACATGTAATGATAATGAAAGTACATACAAAAGTTAGGTAGAGGGAACCCACTTTCAACACTCCCACTTAAACTAGATCCAGCTGCTAAAAAGTCTCAACCTTCTATCTCCCATATGAGAATCATGCTACTATTGAGATATTTATTTAGTCAGGGGGATTTCCATGTTATCCTCTATGGATAATCTACTAACTGTGACTTCATCTCTCTTAGTAAAATATCTCAAGAGGTGAAACTTATGAAGTATATTCTTTATCCATTGTTGTTATGTGGTCTCCTTGGAAAGCATCATTGAAATAGTATTATTATAATAAACTAGAAAAGGGTTTGCACTTCTAGGAACAAAACCAATGTCTAATAAAAATCATTGTATCCAAACTACCTCCATAGAAACATTGAAAGCGGAAACATACTCGAATTATGTTTTACAATCAGTAACAATAGCGTGCTTCAAGATTCTCCATCTCACTACACCGCCATTCAAGAAAAATACATAGCCTGACAATAATTTCATATCATCGTGATATATTTACATACTAGCATCAGTGTATGCTCTCACTAGTAGTTCCTTACCTCCTCCATACACTAGGACTATATCCTTTATATTCATCAATTACATAAGGAAATTTGTGATAGGTTCCCAATGCATCTCTCCTAGATTATCTGGATATATACCTACTATTCTAAAAAGAAGATCACACATCAAACCTAGTATATAGCATGGAATACATGAAAGATCCCACTATCGATGAATAAAGTATTCTAATCATCATTTCAATCCCCTCCTATGTTTTGGGGAAACTTTTCTGGGTGTTTTTGATACCATGTGACCTTGGAAATAATAATCTCTTGGATTTTTACATATTATACCTTTTAAGTACCATGTAAATATATGTAATTTTAATTATCCAAAGAAAAATTTAAGATCATTCTCAACAGATCTTGATCCCTAAAATGTAGTATTATTCCCCTAATTCTTTCATGGAGAAGAGTTTATTCAACTAAGTCTTAACCAACTATAATAATTGCACTTAATTTCCCATAATTAATATGTCATTGACATGTAATACTAGGAAAATGATGGAATTACCATTAAACTTATTATAGACACATGGGTCACTATTCTTGACAAAACAAAATTCTATAATTCCCTCATCTAAACAATCATTCAATGATTGTATTTCCCGCTTCAACCCACAAATGGATCTCTACATTATTTACACTTAATTTTAATTCTTTGACATAATAAACCATTCGGGTTAAGTCATATAGACATCTTCAACTCACATTCCATTAACACAATACATTTTCAGATCCATTTCAAAAATCTAATAATCATGGAAGGATGAAATTTATAATATTCTGATTCATTTCAGCATTTCTATTAGTGAGAAGGTTTATTTTTAGTTTAGAACTTAACATTGTCTAAAACAACCCTCTACCAGTCTTTCTTTATACGTATTAACATTACTATCCATTTCCATCTATTTTTGAATAACCTATTTCACCTAATAGGTTTTACATCAATCAGAGGGTCTACCAAAATTAAAAACTTATTTTGGTACCTTGACTCCATCTCAGAAATCATATCTTCTTCTATTTAGCATCATTCTTTCCATATACTACTTCCTTGTAGGTTATAAGATAATCATCTTCAAAGAGTAAAGTATCACCTAAACCGGTGAAAAGAAAAACATAACACTCTATTTATATAACCTCTTGAGTAGTTCTATGCAGTACTTATGTCTCGGGAACTTATTCATCTCCCACTATCTCTTATGGATATTTTTCCTATACCAGCTCTTATTCATCTGTAACATTAACTTCATCAAATCTAATATTCCTCCCACTATTTTCAATGGAAATTAATTCAGTTTATATAAATATGGATTGTAATTCCACAATTACTTTTCTATATGATGGTTTGCATATGTAATATCCTTTAGTTTCTTTATGATAACTTATAAAGATTCACTTAGTGCTTCTTGATTCATATTCTTCGATACTTATAGTATTGAAAAAATCCTTTCATCCCCATACATGTAAGTGTAACTAATTGGATTTATTTCCACACCATAACTCATATGGAATCCCATTTTTATCTTTATTTGGAACTCAGTTATGGGTATATTCCATTGTTTTGAAGGAATATCCCCAAAAGGATAATGGAAGATTTGTCTGATTCATCATTGATCTGACCATGTCAAGAAGGGTCATACTCCTCCTTTCAATAATACCATTCCACTATTGTGTATAATGAGCAGTGAGTTGGGAAACTATTCCCCACTCCTTTAAGTGATCAATGAAATCTTGGTTAAGATACTCTTCACCTCTGTCTTAATAAGGTTCCTTAATCTTTTTACCATGTTTTTTCTTCATGTTGGTATTCCTTAAAGATATGAAATTAATATGACTTATACCACATTAAATTTATATATTCATACTTACTATAGTCATTGGTAAAAATAAGAAATATGAATACCCACTTATTTCCTCTATCCTATGTGGACCACAAATTCTAGTATGAATTAAATTTGGTAATTCAGTGGATCTTACTCTTCCCATAAAAGGGTGATTTGGTCATTTTTCCTTGTAAACAAGCATGGAATATATTCATAGTTTTTAACTCAACTAAGTCTAAATACCTAACTTTATGTAATTTCTATAATAACTTATCACATACAAGAACAAGCCTAAAGTTCCATAGGTTTGTGTTATATGAGTCATGTATCAGGTTTTTACATTTTCATTATAGGGTTTTTGAGTTCAAGTATATACAACCCATTATTAATATGTGTCATACCATAACACATGTTATCCTTATAAAAGTCACAACATTTATTTCCAAACTTCAAATAAAATCCCATGGTGTCCATAGATGTCACTAAGATTATGTTTCTGGTAACCAAAGGTACATAATAACAACTATTTAATATAAGAACCAAACCACTAGGAAACTTTAGCTGATAATAACTCAATTTTAAGGCTACTATACTCACACCATTTTCATACTGGAGGTCCACTTTACCTTTAGAAATATTCTAGAATCTACTTAGTTCCCATATATGAAAACATATGTGTAATCCATATGTTGTATCCAATGCCCAACTTGTAGATAATGAAATATTTAATTGAATGATAAAAATATTTTAAGTAGAAGCAATTCCTTGATTATTCATCCCAAATATGAAATTCTTCTTCCAATGGCCTTTATTTACACATATAAAGAGGACAACCTCCTTCTTATTTCCCAACCTTTGTATCTTTTTATTTTTACAAGGATGGTGCATTGATGTCTTCGGAATGGACTTATCCTTTGACCATATAGCCTTTTCCTTACTCATCTTGTTCACTATAAGGATTAAAGAATTGGTATTCTTCATGTCCTTATCAGCTTGGAAATATAAATCCAAATAATCCAGGAGATACTTTTTCATGTTATTAATATTTTAGTTAATAATAAAAGTTGAAAATATTGATGGTAAAGAGGTAGGAATGGGATATATTTCTATTTCTTAGTTCATCATGAACTGAGGGGCTTAAAGTTTATCAATTTTCCCAATCATCTTGAGTACATGAGGCCCAAATTCATTCCCTTATTCTAGCTTAAACCAATACAGTGCACAAGAAATATCAAACTGTTCCTTTCTAGATCTCTATTTATATAATTATTGGATATGAGTCTTCATCTTGTAGGAATATCTGTACTTATGCACATTATAAAATTAACTATATGTAGATGAAAATATTATGCATTGTACATCTTGTCCTTCATCAATATGATTCTTCCATTTATCTTTATTTGTATTTTTTATCCCTGTAGAGACTCAATAGGAAGTTATGAATCTAGTATATAAAGCTTCTTTTCTTGGTGTAGTGCTATGTCAAAGTGCTTATGCGAGTCCTGGAAGTTACGGATGGTTAGTATATTTTATTTGTCCAAAATTGATCATACTGATAATATACATGTGTTTTTGGTGATTTTCATTTTGATCTATGAAAAATAACTTTTAGTAGTCAGCACTTAATCTTGATTACTAATTTAGACACTATTGATTAATTAATTATTAAATCCTTAAATGTCTCCCAATGTTTTATTAAAACATAATATCCCTCACTATTAGATTTGGAAGACTTTATCACTTGAGTATTCTATTGGGAAGGATCCTTTAAGATTCTCCTTATAGTGTACAAGCTTTGGCTATTCCACTACTTGAAGAGTTTCTATGTAGGATATATATTGGCCATCCACATTAACTCTTGGTTCCTTGAACTTTTGAGTAAATTCCTAGATTATTTGAATCATAACCATTATTCTCTCAATTATTTTCCTATAAATTGATAAAAAGCTAGTTTTGGCTACATATTTTCAATGAAATTTGCTTATGCCAACCCATTAATTTCATAAGTACTCCCTAGTAGTATGAGGCGCCATCAAATTTGGTTGATGATCACCCCAAACACATGGATGTATTCACATTTGACAAATGGAAGGCATTTTTGACTTAATATATCTTTAATAGATTTTATTATTTCTTGATTGATTTAATCCATTTCTATTAAATATGTCTGGACTATGTTATCATTCCCCCAAATTGAAATATTAATTAAAATAGAAACATAAATCACATCCTATGAATTTTTCTTATTTGTTATTTTATGTGATCTGTAGGTAAATATGAACATGCATAAAATAAAAAACAATTCATAAAGGATATAATTTTACCTGACTAGTCTTGAGTATCTAAATGAGATTTATCCATTTTAAAATTAAAATATCAATTATGACCTGGGGAGTTTCATACATGTGTCGAGTCCTTGCACATATCATAGCTCTCCCTCAGTCTAGTATTTTCACTTATCTTCGAGAATACCACCTCGTCTTGGTAGGGCCCACACCTTATAGCTTCATCATCAAATGTACAAGTATACTCGTACATAGATGATGGGATCTAGAAGTGAAATATAAAATAGATAAATTGGATGTGCATGCCATTATACACATTGAATGAAAAAAATATAACGCATGTACCATCATATGATTTACTAATCATTAAAATCATCACATCAAATAAGTAATAAAATAAATTATTCATAAATACATAGGCTTAGTCAATTTCTTAAGACCATTGGTTATAATAAATAAATGCATGACAAAATTAAATTATAATAAATTTAAAGTATTAGGGTATTTAAATAAATTATATAAATTAAAAAAATTCAAATAATTTATTTTATTCATTCATGTAAGATCCCATCTTTTATGGAGATGTCTCGATCACATCTCTATGTACTCTTTTGCCTTATTTTGAGTACTTTTAATTTGGGTTTATATTGGGTGTGTTTGGGGTGAAAATTTGGGAACTTTGGAAAGAAATAATCCAATGCACAGTTGACACACTATTTTCCCAAATAGTGTACTCAGGCTAGAAAACTGTGTGAACCCAAATAGGTGGATTTGCATAAATGGAACATGGTTGGTCAAAATGTTCATGTAACACCCCAACCTTTCACAGTATGATTCTCTTTGAATAATACAATAGCTTTTGTTGTACGTAACTTCGAGTTCTAACACACCACGACCAATCAAAATAGCCATTATGAATAGTAATACCCACTTTTTAAAATTTTATAAATTTTATTTTCAAAATGGACTTCATTTTTGGATTTTTAATATCAAAATTATATTAGGGTGAATTTTTTTGTATTTTTTTGAAAATTTTCAATTTTTGATGAATAGTGAAAAACACTACGTTATTGTTTAAAACCGACTTTTTATTTAAATAATTATTTATTTTTATTCAAATTTATTTTTAGTCTAAATAGATTCAAAATACCTATATTTGTTCAATTTAATTCATTGGAGGCATTCTATAATAAAATTAGATGTGTAAAATTTTATTGAACTTTTAACGCCTTTTACCAACCTTCTATGCACATTTGAAAATTTTCATAAAAAGTAATTTTACTGCTTCTGTTAATTGAATTTTAAAAATTCGAGAGATTCCATTGACATTAGTAAGTAAAATGTAGTTCAATAGGATGAAAATAATTTTTGGTGAATAGTACCTTTTGAATTTTCTTTACCATAGTTAAAAGTAAATATGGTAATTAAAGATGAAAATGATATTATAATTACCCTAACACATGTCCAAATTCTATTGGATAAGTGTATTTTAACAAAAATAAATGTTATGAATAAAATATGATTCTATTTGATCCACTTGTATTAGATTAGGACATTTATTATTATTTTATTTAAAGAAGATTTAAAAGTGTTAAATTCAAATTTTCAAAAATAAAACATGTTTAATATAGGGTTATACATATGATAAATTTGACTATAAATATTAATTATAAATCTAAAAATATTTCCTAAATAATGTTATTTTATTTATAATTTTTAAACATTAAATAATTAAATTTATTTATGGGAAAATGATGATGCATTAATTAACTTATTAATTAAAGATTAAAATATTTGATATTATAAGAATCCAAATAAATAAAAAATTGATGCATTTGATGCATTAAACTAATTTTATAGGTTAATATGACATGTTATGATTGATTTACTTTTTTTTGAATTAATCAAGTTTTGTTGAATTTCACACAAACCAAATACTAAATAGTGTCAAAATTGGCATAAATGAGTTTTTAAAACAAATACTATATTATCAAATGATATAATATTCCTAAAAATCTAAGGTTCTGTCAAAGGACTTACATAATGATATGTATTTCATTAATTAACCACTTGGGGTATTCATGGAATTTTATAGTAAGTTTATTAACCATGTAATATAAAAATCCAAGAAGATATTGTAAAAGGTAAACTATTTAACTAAGAGCTAAATATAAAAGATAAGTTTAATATGGTGAACTAAACCAATATAAAACCTATTGGTTGAGAGGTTTTCGACCCATACCTACCTTAACCTTTAAATAAATCCTTTTGGATCCATTATAAACAAAATATGATTGTGTAATAAATTAATATTTCAAACTTTTCCTAAAGTGACCATCACCTCACTTATAATAGGGTACTTCCCCTTCTCTCAAAATCACACCTCCAAAGCCATTTGGATTGGCCAAACCCTGCTCAAATATCCACCCAACTACCCTCACTTCAACCTATAGGCATTACTTTTCTCATAAATCCAACCTACGAGTCCATTTTTATCAAATAAAAAGGAAGCACCCGAAGAAGAGGTAATAATTTCATCACCTCTTTCAAAGTTATTTTCTTCTTCCACTTAATATTTCTTTGTTTTTTACATACCAAAATAATAAATCAAGTACCTTATACATACTATGATTTTATTATAAGTATGGTACAACAATAATCATTATTCTATCCATCCTGTGAATGAAAAATTCATCATACATGCGTACGTACAGCTTACCGTCTCCACGTCATGGTGTAGTTTATTATTCAACACTTCATTATTTTGATGGGTATAATAATGAGTATAATTAATGTAATTTTATAAATATAATATGTTAATGATTCTGTATATATGATATACCATCCTATTACATACGATTTTACCATCAATAAAATGGTATTGTCGCTCAAGCGTACGTATGGATTACCGTCTCCAAGAACGCGATGAGATTCATTCCCCCTCGTAACCATTCAAGAATAAATTTCATTTTATGATTAAAAAAATAATGTTTAATAACTTAATATCATTCTGGATATGAATCAAATACGTCCTATCCATATCAAACATGACTTACGTAAAAAAACGTATAAAGGAAAACAAATCAGTTAACACCCGAAACAATGATACTACTGAAATATCATTAACAAAGAAATATTAGAAGATTATATATGATATCATATTTATGTATATGGTTCTTGTATAATTTAATAACAATGATCTCACCACTATACAGGAGGTTAAATTACCCTCGACCAAGTAAAAGTACAAGGTAAGGGTGATAAAAAACTATTTTATTGAATATTTTATTGATAATAAATGATATAATTTCCTCACATTGTGTTAAATATGTTTATTTATAAAATATTTGGGATTTGATCATTCATTTGAAAATTTGGTGAAAATTTAAGTTTTACCCTTTATAGTGCACTGTAGTATTTCGATGATAAATATTTTTATATTCATTATTTGAATTTGAAATTTTGTAACATTGTTCCTAACTTAATTATATACAACTTTTATTCATGACACTAGAGCTAAAGAGTGCATGTGGGTGTTGAAAATCGGCCATGAAGTCAAAGTTGGGATGGACTCGCTAGAATGGAGAAGCTTCTGTATTTAGGTCATAACTACTTCATATGGGTCTGTATTGATCCCAAATTTGGAGAACCAATATAGGACCCATATCCTCACATTTTATACTTCTGGAAGGTCGGCCAATTCACGCGTTTTGGTGGTCAAATGGGCGGTGAAAGTTGGCATAAAATATTTGTCCTAGATTCCCCATTCACACTTGAAACCACTTTGAACCTAGCCTCTCCACCACTATATAAATTGGTTTTTTTCTCATTTGGTGGTTTTGGGACGTGAATTGGGAAGTTGAGGGAAGTGGAGAAGTGGATACACTCCAATTCTCCAACTATTTCAATAAGGGTAGCTCTTGAAGCAAGGATCCTTTCGACGAAGCCTTCTTCTTCTCCTTCATGTTGTAATGATTTTGTTTATGTAATAAACTTATTTGTTCTTCTTTTATTTCTTCTCTTTTCTTCTGTTTTGTTTAAATTTATTCTTCTCTTAATCTTCATAATTGTGCTGGAATTCTTTAGTAGAAGCGTTATTGGGTTATACCCATTTTAAACCTTTTCACATGCAAAACGCTTCTACGATGATTACGCCACCCATGGAAGAGTAGTTATTTTTCGTAATCAGTCAAACTCTAACTCTTCATTCACTTATTAATCATTATAATTTAAATCAATATCCACTTAATTATGATCCCATAATTTGTTATCCCTCTAACCCTACGAGAGTTAACTTAACCACAAAGATGAAATTACTTAAACCTTATGCTAGCTTCGGAACACGCAATCGCAACACCCTGTTTTGATTGTTGTTCTAAGGATAGCTTATGGTCAGTGGTTAATTATAGCACATATTCATTCTGTAAATGAGGAAGAATTGTGTTTATGGATTATATTTTAACTCTACAAATTTATCCCGTGTGGTCTTGTATTACAGATTAAGATCGCGCTCTCACAATTTACACAAAATCTCGACCTCGCGTGTTTTGTATTAATTGTTCAATTTCTTTCTTAGTTTATTGTAATTTAAAAACACAATTCATGGATCATATTATGTGAATTACATTAGCTCATTGATTCAAAATAAATGAATTAAAAAGGATAGAGGTCGATCGATTACTAAAAATAACTACTCTTTCATGGGTGGCGTAATCATCGTAGAAGCATTTTGCATGTGCAAAGGTTTAAAATGGGTATAACCCAATAACGCTTCTACTCAATAATTCCAGCCCAATTAGGAAGATTAAGAGAAGAATAAATTTAAACAAAACAGAATAAAAGATAAGAAATAAAATAATAACAAAGAAGTTTATTACAAAAACAAAATCATTACAGCATGAAGGAGAAGAAGAAGGCTTCGTTGAAGGGATCCTTGCTTCAAGAGATACCTTTATTGAAATGGTTGGATAATTGTAGTGGATCCACTTCTCCTCTTCCCTAAACTTCCCAATGCACGTCCCAACCCCACCAAATGAGAAAAAAACAAATTTATAGAGTGGTGGGGAGGCTAGGTTCAAAGTGGTTTCAAGTGTGAATGGGGAATCTCGGCCAAATATTTTATGCCAACTTTAACTGCCCATTTGACCACCAAAACGCATGAATTGGCCGATCTTCCACATAGCTAAAATGTGAGTATATGAGTCCTCTATCTCGTCTCTAAATTTTGGCTCAATAAAGGCCCATATGAAAACGTTATGTCCGACATACAGAAGCTTCTCCATTCTAGAGAGTCCAGTCCAACTTTGACTTCATGGACCATTTTCAACAAACAAATGCACTCTTTAGCTCTAGTGCCCTGAATAAAAGTTGTATATAATTAAGTTATTAACACGGTTAAAAAATGTAAAATTCAAATAATAAATACAAAAATATTTATCATCGAAATACTACAGTGCACTATAAAGGGTAAAACTGGAATTTTCACCAAATTTTCAAATGAATGATCAAATCCCAAATATTTTATAAATAAACATATTTAACACAATGTGAGGAAATTATATCATTTATTATCAATAAAATATTCAATAAATTAGTGTTTTATCAACTCCCCCACACTTACCCTTTTGCACTCCTGGGAAAAACCTCATATCAAGTAAACATCAATATCAAATCAAAACCAATTTTAAAACACATATCCTTAAGATCAATCAATTTCAAACCAAAAATCAAAATATATCATGCCTCATAAAAAAAATTATTTCAAGTTCTCCATTTATATCATTCAATATATTTCCACTTCATTTATCCTCCCATGCACAAAACACTTACCTCGCTTGAATTTTCTCTCATCACTCAAATATCAATTTTTTTTGCAATGTCTTTCTCATCCAAACTCATACAAGGGTCACGATAGGCTTGATAGATTCCTACATCGCTACCCGATGTGATTCAAGGACATATGTTTATCATGAGGACATTTCAGGGTTGTTCTGTGGCTTTCAGTTGGTAGGATTTAGATGTGAAAAATTCTGAGGCTGAATAAGGAGGGCTTGACTCTTTTTGAAGAAAAATTGTATTAATCTAATTTTCACTTAAATATGGTCTTCTCCTAAATCCCCATATTATCAATTCTTCTCCATAATCATGAAAATACATGAAAATTTTACACCATTCATCATTTCAGCATCAAAAATTTCAATCTTCTCAAACATGATTTTCTTGAAAGCTCCAGAAAAGGCACAGCTTTCCACCTCAATTAGAAGCTTATAACCTTTTCAAAAAATTAAGGTAAGAATGTTTTTTTAACTTATATGGAGGGTGTGGCTATTTTCTGCCATTATAACACCTTTGAACCTTCCCTTACAATCTTATAAAAAAATTTAAAAAATAAATGTTTTCTTTTATAATTATGTGACTTTTAAATAATTTCAAAATAGAATGAGATAGTTCTCTCAAATTGTTTTGTTTTCATCTATGTCGACATCCTTTTCTGGATTTTACACTTATTTGAAGCTGATTTATTATGATACAATATTCCATATTTTATTGAAGGTTTTGTGATATGTTTGAATATGGATGTGTTATTTTATACCATTTATTATTTATGGTTAAAGTATTAACATTTCGTATGATAGTTTTAATATGAATGTTTATGTTATGTTTCAACCTTTTCATATGAGGAATGTATTGGACTTAGTGAGTGATGGGTGGAGCCCATGATAGATCCCTGATGCATCTGTAGGTCTCATGAGACAAACTAGTGACTTGTAAAAAGGTCTTGACGAATTTTTTTTTAGTCTTGGCATGATGCCTTGACTATGTTGTTATGATGTCTGGAATTATGCATTCCATCATTATGAAATTGGCTATTCATATTACATGTGAATATTAGACTAGTAGAATATCCATGTGAATAGGTAGATGTCATTATTTGACTTATCTTTTCCATATTATGTTGAATTTTATGTTTAAAAAACTTTTGTTTTAGTATTATACCTTTCCTTAAATGTTTATTCTTATTTATGATAGTTTCTGCTATATTGTTATCCTTAATGAGCATCTGATCTCACCCATTTATTATGTTTTCTTTTCCTAGGATGTAAAGAAGTATATTATGATTAACCTGTAGGAATAGGCTAAGGGATATGAGTGTGTTAAAATGGGAAACAATGTTGTTATTTTTTCATTTCATTATGTAATGTAAAACTTATATATGTATCTAGTACTTACAAGGATACTAAACTAATCGTTCTTTCAGGATTTGATCTCTTGTGATCATGCCAATGTTATGTAATAATGCACCGACTCTAGGTAACTAGGGTTGAGGCATTATATTTGGTATTAGAGGAAGTTTATTAAAACCCTTGGAAGTTATATTTAGAAAAACTATGATTAGAGAACATTACCCTAATATATAATTTGAAGATTAGTATAGAAGAACTTAGTATAATTTTGGTAATGTAGAGATTTTTCATATTTTACAAAAAATACTTCCATGTCTAGATACGAGAAGGTAGAGGTGGATATGGCATAGATGTACCTAGGAGTGAAAACTCTAACAAGGAGTTTTGGGATTGACCCGAGGTATCTTGGTACCTGACAACGAGCCTTACTACACTCTTGGTTATGACACTCCTAGTGGATATAATTAAGATAATTCACGTTTTCTTTAAAAATCATTATGAAGAATTTATGAGTAAATACATCCAAAAAACATTTTTTTATGATTATGGATTATATGCATAAACTGTTCAATTTATGTTAGGTATTTTACAAGTTTGGAATTATGTATTGTGATTCATAAATTAATATAGTGTATTCCATTGTTTGTAAATGGATCCTAGTGGAAGCAATGGAAACCATATCATTACACATAATCCATGTAGGTATTTCCCTCCTACTCAACATAACTATAGTGGAGCTGGTGATGCAACCGGTGCTGAACATCTTATAACCATACTGGGACAACTCACCAAGGTTATGAATAATAACCTTACCTGTATGGAGCACCCTGATCCACAATGTGGAGGATCAATGTTAGACTGCTTAATGAGGCAACAACCAACAAAATTAAATGGGACTAAAAATCCTTGTGTAACTAAGCAATGGATAAGTTCCTTAGAGAAAATATTTCATGCTTTGGGGAGTAGCGAAAGGGAAAAAGTTGTCATTGCAGTTTATCGCCTCACAAGAGATGCATATCATTGGTGGTCATAAATTCAAAACCAAAAGGAGGATGAAAAATTATCAAATATAGAATAGAGGGAGTTTAATGAGCTTTTCTTAGAAAAATACTTTCCTCGTGACCATCGAGTAGATATGGAAAGGCAATTTCTGAGTCTGAGGCAAAAGGAGGGTGATAATGTCACGAAGTCTGAAGCTAACATTACAAGGTTTGCAAGGAATGCTGTAGATTATATATGTAACCCAAGAAGTAAGATTTATTGATTATTTTATGAGTTAAAACCATTTCTCCATCGAGCATTAGTCTCACAATCCTTCTCATCATACGTAGATATATTCTCATGCGCTATCAAGACAAAAAAGAAATTCTCTAAGTTTTATGACATTAAAGTAAAGAAAGAGAAGAAGAGAATAGTGGAGAAAGAGATAGATAAAGGGAAAAAGGGAAAAAAGGATTTTCCCTTATGTGATAATTGTCGGAAGAAACACCCTGGTACTTGTCTAAAAGGAATGGGAGTTTTTTAAAAATGTGGAGAAAAAGGTCACCAGGCTCGTGATTACAAGGGAAAGAAAGAGGTTGTCAATGTTGAATGAAATAACTGTAGAGAAATGGGGAATTATGAAATTGAATTTCCTAATTACCAAGGAAACTTACCTCAGAAAAAGCCAAAGGAGAGAGGCCAATCTTATGTTTTTATAACAGTTGAAGTGAAATAATTAATGTATTTGTGTTTTTGGATTCAAGAATAATCTGGTTATAAGAAGAATGTGATATATATAAGGATTGTACTGCAGTACTTTCTTTCATTAATGTTTTAATATGATGAAGTTAATCATATTTTCAGTATGTGACAATAAGAGAAACTTTATGTTGTTTGTGAAATTTGATGTTACAATTGATTTTGGAATTTAGAAACCTTTTAGAGAGATTTTCGATAGAAGTATTTAGGATAACTATAAATGTTGGAGTGAATTAAGTTGAGATTTGGATAGTATTGTTTAAGGTTAAACATTTCTTAGTATTATTTTTGGAATATTAAAATACTATAGTTTTAGAAAAAGGAAAACCTGCAGGTCAGGTGATAACCCATTGCGTCGGATAAGGCTATAGGAATCGAACCCACAACCAAAGTGCGACAAGGATTTATCACCTACCAGTAGCCTATAGGAAGTCCTTGATTATTAAGAAAATATTTTTCTTTATTTAAATGGGATATGTTTATATTTGGAACCCTATATGATTAGGATAAATAGACTATTTTGGAGTTTTATTATCTTTTGGAGTGAAAGATGAGTTTGTGGTAGAAATTCATTTAAGGATGGAACTATACTAATAAATTATTATTTTTTTCTTATTCTATGAATAAATTAATTCTCAAAATTTAGGTAAAGGATCTTCAAACAAAAAATGTGTTATCCTAATACCTTATGTTTTGTTGAACTAATGATATTTTAAATCATCATAGATTTATGGCTTGGAGGCCCTCAATTTTCTATTCACTTATTTTTGATTGATAACCTCAATCACTCCCTATAAATATTTATGTTTTTCCTCCAATTATAATTGCAACCAATTTTATTCTATTCAAAATATTAATTTGGTGGTGACTTTTTCATTTCCCTTTCCCTCTTATTAAGGCTAAATTTTATTAACCCTATTTCCAATATGGGTTTCCAAAAAGGTATTTTCTATTTTTTTAACCTTTTATATTCAAATAACAATTTCAAATTGCAAGTACTAAATTTATTGAAAGAGGGAAGAATGTAAGAACCCAAGCTTCCATGGTACGCTTCTCTTTGAATAATACAATAGCTTGCGTTGTACGTAACTTCGAGTTCTAGCACACCACAACCAATCAAACTAGCCGTTATGAATAATAATACCAACTTTTTCAAATTTTATAAATTTTATTTTTAAAAATGGACTTTATTTTTGGATTCATAATATCAAAATTAGCTTAGGGAGAATTTTGGGTGTTTTTTTGAAAACTTTCAATTTTTGATGAATAGTGAAAAACATTGCCTTATTGTTTAAAATAGTATTTTTATTTAAATAATTATTTATTTTATTTAAATTTATTTTAAGTCAAAATAGATACATAATATATATATTAGTTCAATGTAATTCATTGGATTCATTTTATAATAAAATTAGATGTATAAAATTTTATTGAACTTTTTACCGTCTTTTACCCGCTTTCTAGGCACATTTGCAAATTTGCATAAAACCTAACTTTACATCTTTTGTGAATTAAATTTTAAAAATCCTAGAGACACGGTTGATATTAGTATGTAAAATGTGGTTCAATAGGATGAAAATATTTTTTGGTGAATTGTATCTTTTGAATTTTATTTACCACGGTTAAAAGTAAATAGGGTAATTAAAGGTAAAAATGATATTATAATTACCCTAAAAAATGTCCTAATTCTATTGGATAAGTGTATTTCTACCAAAATAAACATTATGAATAAAATATGATTCTCTTTGATTCACTTGGATTAGATTAGGACATTTATTATTATTTTATTTAAAGAAGAGTTAAAAGTGTTAAATTCAAATTTTCATAAATAAAACATTTTTAATATAGGGTTATACATAAGATACATTTGACTATAAATATTAAATATAAATATAAAAATATTTCCTATATAATTGTATTTTATTTATAATTTTTAGACATTAAATAATTAAATTTATTTATAACACAATGATGATGCAGTAATTATTGTATTAATTAAAGATTAAAATAATTGATATTATAAATATACAAATAAATGTAAATTGAGACTTTTGATGCATTACAATAATTTTATAGGTTAATATTACATGTTAGTACTTATTTAATTTATTTATTTATAAGTGGTCAAGTTTTTTTGACTTTCACATAAACCAAATACTAAATAGTGTCCAAATTGAAATAAATGAGTTTTAAAAAAAATATACTATATTATTAAATGATATAATATTTATAAAACTCTAAGGTTTGGAAAAATGACTTACATAAAGATATATATGTCATTAATGAACCACTTTGGGTTCTCTTTGCATTTTATAGTAAGTTAATTAACCATGTAATATAAAAATACAAGAAGTCATTGTAAAAGTAAAACTGTTTAACTAAGAGTCAAATATAAAAGATAAGGTTAATATGGTGACCTAAACTTATCTAAAACCTATTGGTTAAGAGGTTTTCGACCCATCCCCACCTTATCCTCTAAATAAATCCTTTTTAATCCATTATAAACCGAATATGATTGTAAAATAAATTAATATTTCAAGTTTTTTCTATAGTGACCCTCGCCTCTCTTATAAAAGGGTACTATCCCTTCTCTAAAAATCACTCCTCAAAAGCCATTTGTCTCAGCCAAACCCTACTCAAATATCCTCACAACTACCCTTAATTCAACCTAGAGGCATTACATTGATCATAAAGAAAACCTAAGGACCCCTGTTGATCAAATCAAAAGGAAGCACCTGAAGAAGAGGTAATAATTTCATCACCTCTTTCAAAGTCCTTTACTTCCTCCACTTCCCATTTCTTTTTGTTTCTATACCAAAATAACAAATCCAGTACCTTCTATATACTGTGATGTTATTATAATTATGGTACAACCATATTCATTATTCTATTCATCCTATAAATGACAAAGTCACCATACGTGCGTACGTATGGCTTACCATCTCCACGTCGTGGTGTAGTTTGTTATTCAATACTTAATTATTTGGATGGGTATAATAATGAGTATAATTGATTTAAATAATAAATATAATATGTTATTTATTATTTATATATGAGATCATATCCAATTACATACGATTTCTCCATCAATGAAATGGTACTGTCGCTCGTGCGTACGTACGGATTACCGTCTCTACAAACACGATGAGATTCATTCCCTATTGTGACCATTCAAGAATAAATTTCATTTTACGATTAAAAAAATAATTTTTAGGAACTTAATATCATTTTGGATATGAATAAAATACATCATATCCATAAAAAACATGACTTATGTAAAAAAACATATAAAGGAAAACTAATCAGTTAACACTCGAAATGATGATACTACTGAAATATCATTAACAAATAAATATTAGAAGATCATATATGATATCATATTTATTTATGTGGTTATTTTATAATTTAATAACAATTATTTCACCATTATACGAGATGTTAACATACCCTCGACCAAGGAAAAGTACAAGGTAAGGGTTAATTTTAAAATCTCTTTATTATCTGAGGTTTTTTATGCATCACTATCTACTTGGACTTCTTAATCACCCACATCCGTGTTTCATAAAAATGTATTTCAGAAAAATTACTATTTACTAGAATATGGGTCAAAGTAATTTATACCTTGTTTGACTTTTTATTAAATGTTTTGAAAGGAATCTTTCTGTTGCTTTCCAAATAAGGTACTTTATGACCTTTTCGACAAATTAAATTAAGAATGTTGTTTTAACTTATACAGTTGGTGCTGTTATTTTATTACATTATGACACATTTGAAACTTCCCTTAAAATATTATAATAATATTTTCAACATAAATGTTTTATTATATAATTATGTGACTTTTAAATTATTTGAAAATAGAAAAAGACATTTCTCTCAAATAGTTTTGATTTCATCTATGTCAACATCCTTTGATGGATTTTACACTTATTTGAAGTTGATTTATTATGATACAATCTTCCATATTGTATTTAAGGTTTTGTGATATGTTTGAATGTGGATGTGTTATTTTATACCATTCATGGTTTTGGATAAATTATTAATATTTTGTATGATATTTTTAATATGAATGTTTATATTATGTTTCAACCTTTTCATATGAGGAATGCATTGGACTTAGTAAGTGATGGGTGGAGCCCTCTATAGCTCCTCGATGTATTGGTTTGTCTAAAGAGACAAACTAGTGTCTTTTCACAAGGCCTTGAAAAAATCTTATTTGTAGTCTTGGCATGAGGCCTTGACTATATGGTTATGATGTATGAAATTATGCATTCAATCATTATGAAATTGGCTATTGATATTACATGTTATTATTTGACTAGTATAATATCCATGTGAATAAGTAAATGAAATTATTTGAATTATCTTTGCCATATTATATTGAAGTTTTAAGTTTAAAAGGCTTTTGTTTTAGTCTTATACATTACCATAAATGTTTATTCTTATTTATGATAGTTTCTGCTATATTGTTATCCTTACTGAGCATCTGAGATCACCCCTTTCTTATGTTTTCTTTTCCCAGGATGTGAAGAAGTATATTTCGATTGACCTATAGAAATATTCTAAGGGATATGAGTGTGTTCAAAGTGGACACAATGTTGTTGTTTTTTCATTTCATGATGTAATGTAAAACTTATGTATGTATCTAGTACTTCCAAGGCTACTAAACTAAGCAGTCTCTTAGGATTTTACCCCTTATGATCATTCCAATATTATATAATAATACACTAACTCTGGGTAACTAGGTTTGGGGTGTTAGAGTTCACCCTTTTAGTAGTAACTGTGCAACTTACTAAGATAATAAGTACGATTAGTTGCATGGTTAGGGGAAACCGTGTGCCCAGTATAAGAAACCGTGTGTATAGATTTATAAAAACCAGAAAATTAGATTAAAAATACTTGAACCCTCTAAATTAACCCAAAATTAATCCAAACTTGGTACTAAAGGAATTAACTCATTTTTTGGAGGCTCTTGGATGGATTCCAATCCCTTCAACCCTCTATTCTTGATGATTTAAAGTCTAGATCAAATATTTTCACCCCTCCTGGTAAGATGTTCTGATACTGATTGGTTTCTCATATTTCTCACATATTTCTCTAATACTTTTAAGTAAAGTTTAATCTATTTTATTGGATATAGATCTAGGTTTTATGGATCTTGATTCGTTTGATCTTGGATCTAGGTTTTTAATCTACATCTCTTTAATCGTTTCATTATTGATCATTCTTCTTAAATTATGGATTTTTATTGGCAATAAATTATCAAAAATATTGAGTTAGGTTGTATAAATTCAATTCCCATAGTATCAATTTCCAATTGTGTTTATTTTCTATTAAATTAAATTTTCATGATTTAAAATTGAATCTAGAATTGAGTAAATTGATTGTTTAATTGATTAATAGAAACTTGGAATTATTTTAAAGTAATTTCTCTGTGCAGATGAATTGGGTTAAATTTTATACAATATAATTGGTCGAATTGGATTGATTTGGATTAATTAATTTTTGAATTAATTAAATTAAATTGTTGTGATTATGAAATCTGAATTTATATTAATTTATTTTTGAATTAATTAATGGAAATTTTTGTGATTATTAAATTGGAATTGGATTAATTAATTGGTGAATTAATTCATGAAATGTTGTGATAGTGGAATTTAATTAATTAAATGTTGAATTATTTAATAGATTATTTCAATTTTTGGAATTGATTGACTAATTTAATTTTAATTTAATTAATTAACTAGGATTTTGTGTAATGGGTAAATTAATGTGATTTTTAATTAATTGAAAATAGAATTTATGAGATGTTTGACTTGACTATTAATGGGTTAATGTGTTATATGATTAAATAATGATAAATGGTGTAATTGTCATTTTTCATAATTTCCCATGTTAATTAAAGTATTGAACCATGATTTTTTTTATTAATTAAAATGGTAAATATTAATGAGAATGTTTGATAAGATGGTTAATGTTGATTAACCTTGATTGATGTGATATATGTGATATTGTGATATATATGATATACATGTGTGAGAAATGTTCTGCTTCATCAAAATACCATAGTGAAAAATTGATATATGTGTGTGGGACAAGGGCTAATGAATTGAAATACCATAGTGATAAATGATTGTGGGGAAAGGTTTGCTACATCAAAATCCCACTTTTGTGATTGTTTGATAAATGAGTGTTGAACAATTTCTACTGCATCAAAGTCTAACTTATGTGATTGTTTTATAAATGACTTGTGGGTCACAAACCGTTTCTAAAAATACCTACGGGGTCCTAGGCATGGTGATCTAGGCCCAAAATGTTGGAATTGGACGATGGTTCCAATTTGTTGTGATAATAAATTAAAATTAAATGGTTAATGAAATACCATGAGTTATAATGAATTGTGAATTGAATATGTGATATGATTCATACTATTACATGAGTCGAAGTAGGTATTGAGAGTTTGGGTGTCCTTAACAATCGAGGAGATTTCTAGTTAAATAAAGAGTAATTGAATAAATGTAAATTATTTACTTTTTTTATTATATTTTATTCTTTATACAAATGAATAAATTGTTATTGAATAGATATTGTTTTAGAAATTTTTTGTGGTTTCCTAATGAGTTTTACTCAAACCTTACTTGGGATGCCTAATCAGTACTTGAATAGACTTAATGTTTGCAGGACAGGATAAGGGAAATGGCCATGTGTTAGATGGATGAGTCGGGATGGAGCATGGATGAGGGAACCAGACTTGGTGTTGGGAACCGTTTTGTATTTTTCAACATATTTATTTATATTGTATTTTGTATATTGACACATAACACATACTTTCCATGAAATATCTACTGTTTTGTTTTAGATATTGTAAATCCTATTTTGGTCCCCATGTGATACCGGCTTGGTTTTATTATTGGTTATATCTTCTGGATATTATTTATTGATTTATACTATTTTACTTATTTGATAAATAGGGTATAGTATCTCTATGATAAATATTACACCCTTTCTTCTATTCAGTTGCCTCTAGTGTATGGGGAGGCATGCTTGAGGTCATTTTACTGACCATCTCGGGGCACCATTGTGTGTAACTTGGGTCGGTACATTACAAAGTGGTATAAAAGGTTATTTCTTTTATTTTATTTTCCTTACTATTTGGGAAATATACACATGAGACTAGGAAGAGTCGGGTCATAGACATGAGCTCATTCATGGGGTAGCTAACCCATGTATGAGGGTAAAATCCAAGTTCTCGATGTGGGATTGTTGTTATAGATGTTTGTTGGTACAGTTGATGTTGTTTCACCTGGAGTGATACACTTTCTCTGTGGTTTATTTTTTTTTTTTTTTGAGTTTTTTTATATTTGACTCATGGAATAGTATAGAATAAAATTTGAGTATACATACCTCGTTATAGTCACTCTGGATTATTTTTTTATGAGCATAATTTTAGGAATGCATGGGACAATGAGTTTTAGGTAAATTGTTGAAATTAAAATGGTTTCCCTTTCTTGTGTGATTGAAATGAATAAAGGTTAATGTTATGAATTAAAAGTTATAAAATGATGAAAGAAGTGAATAAATGGTTTTCTAATGAGACTTGAATAATGATAATGGGTATGACCTTTGTTGACCATGACCTAGATATAGGATGATTAAGGGTAGTGATAGTGCCTCGGTTTTAAGCATGTGGTGGAGAAAAGGGGGGAATGACTTGTTATGACTTTTTTGAACCCCTATTATTAACTTTAATAATTTTTTTTATGTTTCATAAGACATGTTCTTGGAATTATAGAGATGTGCCTCCACAATGATACATATTGAGAGGACGACAGGAGATTATGGATAGAAATGATTCTCCAATGGTAGAAACTGATCCACCGATAGTGTCAGGTGAGGAAGTTGGAGAGAAGTTCCATGAGAAATTTTCTTGGTTCATGTAGTTTATGGAGAGAGACCTAGCATGGGTTGTTAAGAATATTTCTGACCTTGCTCAGGAGGTTCAATTATAGTACCCTCCAAATTTCACTAGAGAGGGTGGACCTGAGGTAGGTGAGTTCTAGATTGAGTGTATCCAAACTATACATGACAACTTGGACAATCCTACTAATAATAGATTTTAATTTGATGCATACATGTTATGTGGTTAATAAAAGTGTTGGTGGGACATCCAGACTCAATATGGACAATTATAGAACATGGAATGGAAGGAATTTTAAGAGAATTTATTGGATCACTTCTATCCTGATATGTTGAGGCAGAAGATAGTTGCTGAGTTTATGAGGATGAATCAGGGTGGTATGTTTGCAATGGACTATGCTGGTATCTTTACAGATTTTCAACACTATTCTCCAACATTGGTAGGAGATGATGTTATTGCTTAAAAATGTTTTTAGGATGGGTTTAAATGTGAAATTATGTCCCATGTGAATATCTTCAGGATAAAAAAGTTTTTAGAAGTGGTGAATTAGACTCTTGTATCTGAGGGGAACCTAAGGGAGGATTCCATTGGAGGACTAATGGTTTATGTTAGATGGTTGGTAGGTATTACTTCCAAGATTAGGAATAATAATTATGAGAATTTTAGCCAAGGTGATAGTAGGAATAGTATCCAAGGGGAAGGGTCAGTCACATAGTACCTTACCTGGTTTATCTGTTACCAGTTTGGTAGGTCAGGACACCTCCGTAGATTTTGCCCGATACCACTGGTAGAGTGCTAAGCTTGTAGCAGTATGGGTCATCTTCAGAGGTTCTATATTAATCAATGACAGATGGGTTTTGATAAATTATCTTGGTATAAATAGAGTACAAGAAGCGGATCTTCTACACCGTACCACTCTGGTAGTTATAGTTCTACTAGATGTGGTAGTAGAGGAAGTGGATGCAGTAATTCTAGGGAAGAGAATCCATATCATTAGATTAATGTAGCTTAGGGGACTCATAATTCATCACAAAGAAGAGGGGAAGGATAGTTTCATTCCACTCATCCAACACTAGTGGATAGAGAGGCTAGACCGTCGATAGTTAGACGAACGACTGTAGTTGCTTCTACACTAGCTATTGCCTTATTTTATACTAGGAGTCCTCATTATTTAATATCTGCAGAACCTATGAATGGGTTGATTCTGGTATTAGAGTTTGTGTGTGGGGTTATGAGGATCGATACACCTTTGGGAGTACGATCTAGAGACATTTTTTTCAAGGGGTGTTCTGTTGAGGTTGGATAGTATAATTTCCTCTAATATCTTAACATTCTATAAATGCCAGCCTTTGAGATAATTTTTGGTATGGACTGGTTAGTAGCATACTGATCCCATATAGATTTTTACTACAGGAGAGTTATTTTTATGTCTTCTAAGGGTGATAATTATATACACCATGGAGAGTGGTATATCCATGTGGTCCTTGTCGGGCTAGTTCAACAAAAATTAGGGGAGCTCACTGCCATGGTCGCTAGTATTTTTTTGGATGATGAGGGTGAAAAGTAGGATTTCTTTCCACTCATATTGGATAGGTTTTAGGATATGTTTCCTAAACTATTATCAGAGCTTCCACCTGAGTGGGGTATGGAATTTACTATTGAGCTCATGTCAGGGGTTGAACCATATTCTATTCCACCATACAGAATGGAACCAACAGTGCATCATTTGCTCAATACCCAATTATAATAGTGGATGGATAAGGGGTTTATCCAAATGAGTACGTCACCTTGGGTTTAACCAATTTTGTTTGGTAAGAAGGATGGTATAACACTAACTATATTTATTAATTAATGAAAGTTGAGTCAAGTGATAGTGAAGAACCAGTATCCTCTTTTATGTATCGATGGTCTTTTTGAACAGTTGAGGGGTTCTTGTGACTTCTAAAATATTTAATTGAGATTAGGGTATCATAAATTTATATAAAGACCATATGATATACCAAAGAATGCTTTCATAAGTTGGTATGTACTTTTTTATTTTATTATAATTCCTTTTGGTCTGATGAATTCACAAACAGTGATTATGGATTTGATGAACATAATCGTTGACCCATACCTGGATCAGTATGTGGTTGTTTTTGTGGATGGAATCTTGGTTTACTCTAAGACTCATGAAGATCATGCCCAACATCTTAACATTGTCCTCAATACACTAATAGAGCAACAACTGTACACCAATCTATCTAAGTTTCAATTCTAGATTGATCTGGTACACTTATTTGGTCATGTCATCTCAGAGGAAGGTGGTTCAATGGAACTGGAGAAGGTTTATGAAGTTGTTTCTTAGGAGAAACCCATGAATTTTTTCTATATCCATATATTTCTATGATTAGATGGATATTATCAAAGATTCATTAATAGATTTTCCTATTTTTTAGTGCCTCTTTTAGAATTAACCAAGAAGGGAGTAAAGTTTGAATTGTCTAGAGCATGTGAGAGTAACTTCTAGGACCTAAAGAAGTGCTTGAAAATGGAACCAATATTCATCTAACCTGATCTGGGTGGGGAGTATATGGTTCTTTGTAATGCTTCTTGGATTGTTCTTGGAGTAGTTTTAATGTAGGGAGATCGATTTGTGGTGTATGGATCTCATAAAATGAGGCTACATGAACAGAATTACCCTATGCATGACCTCAAATTAGAATTTGTGGTTTATTCATTGAAGTTTTGCCGAAATTATCTATTGGGAGAAATTTTTAATATTTATACTAATCATAAGATCCTAAAGTATATCTTTTCAAAGTGATATTTGAATCTTCAGTAGTGGATATGGGTTGACTATATACAATCATTTGACTTAATTCCAGTATATACAACCAGAAAGGGAAATAGTGTTGCTGACACTTTAAGCCAAAAAAAATATAGACTCAATCCATTCGAGAGTCTAATGTTGAGTGGAAGATGATGACTCAATGGATGAGATGCTTATTTTAGTTCAAGAGATCCAGGATAAAATGACTCACATATCAGTTTCAGTAGAGTCTACTCTTTTGAGATGGATCAGTGATAGGTAGTATAAAGATTTGAAATGTTTGGCCTAGAGGGAAATCCTTGAAGGTGGGGAGTCGTCTTTATACTGGACCATAGATGAAGATGAGATCATCTATATTGGAATTTGGTTGTTTTACCTATGAGTATGTGGGAGGAGATGTACATGAATTTCATTCCTTGGTGTAGATGGTGCATCCAGGTGCGATCAAAATGTATTGTGACCAACGTTGATAGATTTGGTGGCCAGACATGAAAAATTAGATAGTAGAGTTCGTGACACGATTCTATACTTATCAATAGGTGAAGGTAGATCATTAATGGCCTGGAGGTTTAATGAAGTTTTTTTCCATTCCGAAATGGAAGTGGGATGATGTTACTATGTACTTTGTGGTGGGTCTCTGGAGGACACCTCGGAAGAATGACTATATTTGGGTAATTATGCACTAAATTATGAAAGTAGCACATTTCATGCCTATATGGGAGACTTTCATTATGGAACAGTTTGGGGACTTGTAAATTTGTGAGATATTTTTTATTCACGAAGTGCCATAGATAGTAGTTTCATATCATGACTCACGTTTTACATTATGCTTCTGGAAGGGCTTACAGAAGGAATTTGATACATGGGATTTATTGAGTACATAATTCCACCCATAAACATATAGGTAGTCATACCATACTATACAGGTAATTAGGAATATGTTATGATCTTGTTTCCTAGACTTTGGTGGGTCTTGGGAGAATCACATAGTGTTGGTGGAGTTATCCTATAACAACTGCTATCAAGATAAAATTAATATGCCACCATATGATGCTCTTTATGGTAGGCCATTCACATCACCTCTATGATGGATAGAGGCAGCTGAATTAGAGATAATGGGACCAAGCCTCATATGGGATATTTCTGAGTAGTTTAAGTTTATTCAGAAGCATATGGATACAGTTCAGATTAGATATAAGTCGTATGATGATAGATTTCAATGACCCCTAGAGTTTAGAGTGGGTGATCATGTATTCCTTCTGGTGTCACCAAGATTAGGTCACTGTATGATATATATATAGGCAAAGTTGGTGCACAGGTTTGTTGGAACATTTTATGTTGTGAAGAGATTCGGGCTGGTGGAAACTGATTGGCTCTTATACAAAGGTATAGTGTTGTGCATGATGTTTTTTAATGTTAAAAATTTGGTGGTATCCCCCTAAATCTACTCAAGTGATATATGTTGATGACGTTGATCTTGATATCGATGCATCCTTTGAGCTGCATTTGAGGCACGTATTGGATCACAGTGAGAAATTTCTATGGGGGAGGATTATGTAGAGAGTTTATATATTGTAAAAATAAGGGCATGTGCAGGAGGAAACATGGGAGAGAGAAGTAGATATGTGGCATCAATGGATTGATATTTTTACCTAATAGTTTTAGAGATGTTAAGTAGTACAGCTCAAGGATTTTTTTTTTATAAATAAAGGAGATTGTAAGGTTCTAAACTTTTATGAATATTTCTCAAGAACTTTTTTAGGTATCTTATTCATTTTTTGATTAATTTATAATGTGTTTATCTTGGGTGCATTTGGAATGAAATTTTGAGGACATTGGAAGGAAATGGGGCATTACACAATTGGTGCACTGTTTTCCCAAACCATGCACCAAGACCAGAAAACCATATGAACCCAAATAGAGGGGAATCACATGAAGGTTCATGGTGTTTCAAAATGTGTACCATTTTAGTAGTAACTGTCTAACTCTTAGAGAGGAGGCTCATAGTTAGGTTCATGGTTAGGGGAAACTATGTGTCATGTATAGGAAACTGTGCACGCTGATTTTTAAACACTCGAAAATTAGACTAAAATTACCATAACCCCTATAATTAACCCAAAATAGACCCTTACTCAGACATAAATGAATTCTATTGTTTTTTAGAGGATTTTAGAAGGATTTCAATACCTTATAACCTCCTTTCTTAATGATTTCAAGCCTGGATCAAAGAACTTCACCCCTCCTGATAAGAGTTTCTAATATTGATTGGTTTACCTTATTTCTCTCATCTTTCTCTCATCCTTTTAAGGGGTGTTTTCCTATTCTTTACTGGATATAGATCTAGGTTTTATGGATCTTGATTCATTTTATATTGAATCTAGGCTTCAGATCTAGATCGTGTCCATCGTCGTGTTCTTGATCATTCAGCTTAGATTGTTGATTTCTATTGGTGAATATTTGTTAATGATCTTGAGGTATATAGTTTAAATTTAATTCCCATAGTCTTGATTTAAAATTATGTGTACGTGCTGTAAAATTTCATTTGTAATGATTAAAAATTGCATCTTAAATAGATTAAATTAATTTTTTAATTAATTTATGGAAACATGCAATTTTTTTAAGTAATTTCCTTGTCAAAATGAATTGGGTTAAATTCAGGAAAATGGAATTGGTTGAATTAGATTTATTTGGATTAATTAATTGGTGAATTAATTAATGAAAATTTTTTATTATGAAATTGGAATTTGGATTAATTAATTTTTGAATTAATTAATGGAATTTTTGGTGATTATTAAATTAGAATTAGATTAATTAATTGGTGAATTAATTAATGGGATATTGGGATTGTGTGATTGGATTAATTAATTAATTAATTATCTAATAGATTGGTGTGATTGTGGAATTTCTTGATTAATTGAATGTTTAATTGATTAATTAATTGTAATTTTGTGTAGTTGATCAATTAATGTGATTTTGAATTATTTGACAATGGAATTTATGAGATGTTTGACTTGACCATTAATGGGTTAATTTTTTGTATGATTAAATGATGATTAATAGTTTAATTGTGATTTTTCATATTATCCCATGTGAATTAAAGTGTTGAACCATGATTTTTTTATTAATTGAAATGGTACATTCTAATGAGAATGTTTGATAAGAGGGTTAATGTTGATTAAACTTGACTGATGTGATATATGTGATATTATGATATATGTGATATATGTGTGTGGGACATGGTCCAGTGCATTAAAATATTATAGTGATTAATTGATATACATTTTGGGACATAGTTTCCTTCATCAAAATCCCATAGTGATAAATGAGTGTGGTATAAGGTCTACTACCTCAAAAGCCCACTTGTGTGATTTTTTGATAAATGAGTGTGGGACAAGGTCTACTACATCAAAATCCCACCTCTATTATTGTTTGATAAATGAGTTCTGGGTTATAGACTAATACTTTAGATACCCATCAGGTCTTAGGCATGGTGATCTAGGTCCAAAATGTTGTCATTGGATAATGGTTCTAATTGGTCGTGATAATAAATTGAAATGAAATTGATAATGAAAGGCTATGTGATATAATGAATTTTTATTTGAATATGTGATATGATTCAGACTCTGTCATGGTTTTAATCATGTATTGAGAGTTTAGGTTTTCTCTAGAAACAGATAATTATGTGGTTAAATAAAGAGTAATTGAATAAATCTAAACTATTTTCGTTATTTCTTATATTTTATTATTTATACAACTGTATACACTGTTATTGACTGGATATTGTTTTAGATGTTCTTGGTGGTGGCTAAAAAATTTGTGTTCACACCCTACTTGGGATGTCTGATCGATACCAAAATAGACTTCATGTTTACAGGATACAATAAGGGAAAATGCCATGTGTTATATAGCTAAGTCAGAATGGAGCATGGATGAGGGAATGTGACTTAGTGTTGGGGGGTGTTTGGGAGTTTTTAGTGTCTTCGTTATTTTAGGTTTTTCATAGTAAAAATTTACATTCACATGAAATTGCATATCTACTTTTAGATTTAGATATTGTATTTCCTATTTTGGTCACCATGTGATACTGGTTTGGTTTGTTATTGGTTATGTCTTTTGGCTATTATTTATTTATTTCCATTGTTGTGATTCTTTGATAAAGATGGCATTGTCTCCCCATGATAAATATAATACCCTTATTACTAGTAGGTAGCCTCTAGTGTATGGGTAGGCATGCTTGAGGTCATGTGGAAGATTGGATTGGGGAACCGGTGTGTGGAACACACATCAGGATGTTACAAGTCCCTTCATTAATTTAATTTTCATTCTAAAAAATTAATTAATTAATTTAATTTAACAATAAAATTAAATTAATATTTATAAATATTAAAAAATTAATATTTTCAAACCAATAAATAATTTTAATTAATTTAATTGAACATTAAAATAAAATTAATTTAATTAATTAATTTTATATTATATTAATTTTTATCTCATCGTGAAAATCCAACCTCATCCCATTATGGGCCAACCTGTAACCCCATAGGACCATTTGTTTCCAGGAATACCCCATTAATTTTCATTTTCAGTCAGTTAAGCCTTCCTAGACTCGTTTCGGGTAAGTCCAACCCGCCCTGACCAATTTCATCGTGAAACGGGTCCATCGGGATTCACAGAGGCTATGGGAGAAGGGTCACCTAGTAGATTGGTTGTCATGCAAGGGGTATCGACACTGGTGGTAGGTGAATGGTTTTATTTGTGATAATGGAAGTTGTTCAGGAGCTTCACATGAGGAAGGAAGCACCGGCTGGTAGTTTGACCTTGGAAAGTGATAAAAATGCTGTAGCACGGTGGTCGGGATCTAGCAGGGGTGGCCTCAGTTGTCCAGGAACTCACTGCAGGGCCTCTTTCATCATGGATCTAGGTAGTGACGGCAATAACTGACTCGATTGGTGGTGGAATGGGTATTCGGGCAGCCATCGAAGGGTACAAGTCAGACCTCATGGGAGGAGGCAGCACTGGTTGGTAGTCTGGTTGAGCAGCGGACTAGGGCTAATGAGGGTGGCATCCAATGAGGAGGGTGGCATGTTGGGTTCATCCATATGGAGGTGGTAGTGAAAGGGTCTTCTACTGTGGTGGATGGCTAGGAATGATAAAGGGGATCGCCCGCAGGCAAGGAAGCCCAGTCATTGTGGGCTTCCGAGGGAGGGACAAAAGGGCCGTAGAATAAGAATAACATATGGGTCTTTGTTTATTATTTTTACTTTTTTATGCCTCAAATTAACTTTTTTAAAACATGGTAGGATAATTTTTTTGGGGTTCTGAATTCAATCCGCCTAACAAATTCTACAGCTCATATTAGGATTAATTAAAAAATATATTTTAATTTTTTTCCCTTCTACCTGTGGAATGAAATGATCAAGATGAAAGGAATTTTGGTGGTCAGATTTTGAATGATTCGTGGTCGGATTCTAACTGATTCATGGGTGGAATATAACAGGTTCAATCGAAATTTCCATAAAAAATAACACAATCATATATATATATATATTATGTCATTAAAAATTTAATATCTGAGATTTTAATATCTAAAAGACACTTTTTTGATCCATAAAGAAAATTTGGATGGCCATAAATTGGCCATTCTAAATCATAATGAAGTGAATTTAGATTCGTTGGAACCAATTTAATACCCTCTACTTAAATTAATAGAAAAATAATTTTTCTAGGTTTAGAAAATCCATGTGATCACTATGATTCCAATTATTGGTAACAGGGTGCACAATAGAAGTATATGGTTCAGGGGTTTAAAATAATTACTTCACTAAAGAAACAAAACATCGTCATCTAAAGAGATCTAAACTCAATATGGTCCATGAATTGTGCATGGTTTAATCAAAGAAATGAAAATAAGACTGATCAAGTTCCTCATTCATTCAAAGAATGAACATCTATTTCAGTTTCCGATGACTATTTCTCAAAGGATCTGACACCAAAGAACTATAGATCATCCACACACACTAATTGAATCTACATGTATTTCATTCATCAGATTCTGGTTGCTAGCGTGGATATCTGATGATCTATTCAACATTGTCACGATCACCACAATATCGTGCCTTAAATCCAAGAAGGCACTCTTGGATCATTAACTTTGTTAGAGTAATTATATCTATAGGATTTGGGATGAGAGATAAGTTATAAATTCTGACTGATGAATCATTATTGGAATGGTCTTCTCCTCCACTTATACAGATGATGTTCAAACTACTTGATTAGGGTTCCCCAGCCCCGTATATTTAACATTGACTAAATAAGAAATAATTAATTAATTATGATGAACTGTCTACATCATAAATATTATTTATATTTTATCACATACTTGTAATATATATTAAATATATTACATGATAAACCTGAGTCATTAACTTGACTCAAGATTCCTACTAATATTAAATGAACCTTGTATATTAAAATAATATTTGTTCATATAATATTATTCCTTATATTTACTTAAAAATTTTTAATTACTTTTAATAAATAAATTAAACCTAATTATTCGATACTCAAATAGTAATGAATTCATTTATTTTTTAGTGATTGATAAAACTTGGACAACACTCAAACCCTATGGTGGGCCCACAATATCCTATATAGTCATTCACCATAATAGGAAAGATTCTTGAATTTACTTTTATGTGTGACCCTCTAGGACATTATCTCGATATAAGTGGATATAATTCAAAGACCAAGAGTGGAGTATACCAACCCATCAAGGCCCCTAATGAGATAAGGAATTGTCATATCAACAACCACTAACCTATGAACATGCATTGTGTAATATAATATATTTTCCATAAGATATTTCATAAAGTAGGATACACAATTGTGTCATCATCCTTTCTTACTTCATTATTTTTTTATCTAACTAGATGAATGTACCTTTGACTACCATGACCATGTATTTATGAAGGTATTACCATCAGGCCTGTGATATAACTTCCTCGGTTAAAAATACAAAATTTTTATGTTGATCATTAAACCAAATTCATTCCACCAATGAAACACCCAACACAAGCTATCTTTCCATAACTTCATTATCATGGTTTTTCCTTAAATCAAAGTACACAATAAAATAGAACACATTGTTAATGATCTCAAGTCAAGAGACCAATACATATGTCTATAGATAAGAATAGTTAGTAGAACCCAAAACTTGCGGTGTTCCTATTGGTGGGTATATCCTCGTGATCTCAACTACTAGAGATCAAAAAGTGAGAACTTCATGTGAATAAATATCAATGATTATGATCCCCTCTCACCTAATAGTCACATATCATTTGTTTCCTATTATTATGATATATCTGGACCACAGGAAATTGCTTTACGATTACTGTCACGATATATATTAGTTCTTATTACAGATTGGGAACTGTTATAACCATTTGGTGCATCACATAATCTGAGGACATTACCATAAATTTAGTGTACGTATAAGTATCAACACTATTCTTGTAAGATAAACACATGTATATATCAAACTGTACACATTTAATGGTAATCAAAGTACAAAGAAAAGCTATATCTAGGAAACCTACTTTAAATATTACCTGTATACACACACCCAACCATCTTCATGTAAAAGTACATAGGAATAATAATAAAATAAAGTAAAATCTAGAGTAAAAGAATCATTCATGTAATTACCACTAGGGAATACAAAAGAATTTGATAGTATAATCCAAAATATAAAGGCTAAAATTAGATGCCTACCTATAACTGATGTCCCAACATGAAAAAATGGAAATAATGAAAGTTGAGAGAGATTAAATCTTTTGATCTTGAAGTCCAACCACCGTACATGATTAATTCACTTTGTTATCACTATGATCCAATGTAATCACTATCGATCTATCCGTTGTCTAAATAAGACACAAAAAGTATAGGAAAATCCCATGCAGGGGTGAGTACATACATACCCAATTGGATGCCTAAAAAATATAAAGGAAGTGATAAAGAGATAAAATAATATTAATCTCAACCAAAATAAGAGGTAAATGAAACCCAATACATATATATACTCAAAAAGAAACCCAAATGAAAGAAAATGGGATATCCATCTCACAACCTAGCCTAAGTCAATGAGTAATCATGCAGCTCCAATAGTCCTTCACCAATGCCTAGTATCAAATTTAACCTCACAAAAATATGTTTGAAGGTGCCCGCTCCTCACCACTACACTTCATGGATGAGGGATACACGCTCCTTGGAGGACCATCACCCCCATAGAAGCTCACAGATGGGGGAGTACCACTCCAAAGATATAAGACACATGCCATGAATAAGGGAGTTTTGTATCTACCTAAATAAAGAGTATGGGTAATAGTACCTTCGTGTGATAGGGGATTATCATCCCCATATATAAAGGACTCACACCCTGAATAGGGGAGTACCATCTCTACCTGGAATCTCTCTGATGATCCTTCCCGATCACTACCATCATCAAACAACTCCTAAAGAAGTGTTGCGATTGTAACTTTTCATGTCATATCTTAAAATACACTAATAAGGCTACCATCACATTCTATGTAGGAAATTACTCAGAATAGGATACTCGGTGGCCAAAATTTATGTTTAAAAAAAAGGAGATACACTAGGTGTAATTTTCTTGAAAGGGGGTATATAGTGTGTATGGGGTACACACAACATCTGGTATCACTCTACTACCTAGCCATGTTCTCCTTGGAGAGGGATTAGGAATCCATGTCTCTATACATGGCCTATCTGTCAGGATACATGAAGTGCATGGCCACCCAGGGTCATAGTAATGCATCTTGTCTTGTATCATGTATTAATTTTTATGCTTGTGTACGTCGATACATATAATATTTTTCCACACTGGGGCCTTGGGAGTGTATATATGGCACATGGATTATCAACCTAGGAAAAGTCACATGATGTGTATCCTACCTAAATGTTTGTTGACATTTAAAATCATCCAAAACCCTAGTGTCACATCTAGGGGATACACATTGTGTGTTCTTGAGGTATACACGGTGTGTAGTTGGGATTTTAATAAAAATCAAAGAAGGTTTCATGCATCCTATATATATGATCCTTACACTATGGATATCACTATTTAACTTCCTAAGATCAAGAGAACACAAAACTGTTCATTGATTCCAAACCTATGATTGCTAGAAATTGTATTTTAGTGATCCTCTCAAAGATCTTGTCACCTCATGTTGCCAATAATGCCTCATGTTGCCACCCATCACTACTTCGGATATGAGATCCATGAAGAAACACCGAAAATCCATCCTTATCTATCTATAGATCACTAATCCAATCATTTTTCACACATTCACTATGAATCTAGGGGTACTATCATGTTCGTACCTTCTCAAAAATGTTGAACCATGTCCTCATAGACCAATGGAGAAGAATGTGAAGAATTGGTGGGGTAAAGTCACAAGAACAAAGATGAAAATATATTTGGACAAACTTTCTTGACCAATGACCATATATCATGAATATTTAGGGTGAGAACAAGGCATAATAATACTTAAATTTAATAAAATAATTTAATTCATCGACAGAATCATGCGAAGGGTGTGAAATCTCCAATAAGAAATAAATTAGATCAAATTAATTCTTTTCCAATTTAATCCATATGGAAGAAACTACAATTGATGAGTCTTACCTTGGTGATGGATCAATCTTTGGGGATGAACATGTTCACCAGCGATGTGGGGATCTCTTTGTGTTCACTAATTGGTGATCCATCTAGATTTGATCATCATTCATTATATGATTCTAATTCTCTAATGAAGAACACTTTCAATCTCCTCTCAAATCCCCCTGGTTTATGTGGCTAACCTTATAGAATTTATATAAAATAAATTACATGGATTAAATTTAACTTTGGTTATTAAATTAATTGATTTAATAATTTAATTAATTAATCCACTTAACATACCTTCCAATGGTTTCCTCATAGGAACATCTAGTTTCAACCAACATTAGTTCACACCTAGGGTAAACCCCACATTTTGGATTCAACTGTGGTATCATATTTCTGATCCAATACTTTTATTGGGAGATAACCCATTATTTATAAAAAAAACTATATTTCCATGATATTAATATATTTAATATTTTTATAATCTCAATTTAAAGCTCATAGATCCTTGAAATATCACATCATCTCACCCCTTGGCATCAAAAATATTTATTAATATTTTTCAAATTCTTACAAGTAAAAAAAGGGTAACTACATAGTTACCCCTTCAAGAATTTTCTTTCCCTAAAAGCATAAGATAAATAAAAATTGTGAGATACTGAGATCACATCTAGATTTCTCCCTCCCAGGATCTCTCCTACATGATTCTATGTTTCTATATCATATGAACCAATAGAATGGTCCATCCTCACAGGATCCTCTCCTATCAATCTTTGATCTCCACTAAGTACTCCATGAAGGTGGATCCATCCTTTATGTCTTGATCACCCCTAATGAATGACGTGTTTAGGATTTTGAATGTATCTACTCCATTTTGACACATGGAAGAAGTCATGTACATGATCTAACTATGGAATAAGCATAGGATGTAAGAAACCTCTCCAACCCTCCATAGGATCTAGAATGGAATAATAAACCTTGGGGATAGATTTCCTCTCCAGTCAAACCTCTACAATCCTCATCGTGGAGTGACTCTTAGGAAAACACAATCTCCATACTTGAACTCCAAGAGCTTATGACATTGATCTTCATAATATTTCTATTAGCTATGGTTTATCCTCATCCACTCATGGATCACCTAGACCTTCCACATCATCGCATGAACCATCTATGTCCCAAAAAGAGATGTCTCTCTAATATCAATCCAGCAGAAGGGTGACCTATAGAGTCTCTCATACAATACTGATAACTTTTCTATGATGTTCATAGAGTGAAACTTGCTGTTATATGAAAACTATACCAATGGAAAGTGATTCTCCAAACTTTGGTTGAAGTCTAACATACAATCTATCATCGCTTCCTCCAAGACATGGACAATGCACTCAGTCTTACCATATGTATGGGGATGAAATTTCATACTCATCTGTAATTGGGTCTCAAATGCCTCTTCCAGGCCTCTCCATAACCATAATGTAAAATATGCATCTAGTCTAGATAAAAAATTGAGGTAACCCCATGTATATGGAAGAAATAATTCACATAAAACTAGCCTAGACACTCCAATGAACTTTACTCACTGATGGAAAGGACGTGTGTTGACTTTGTGAGTCAGTCAAAAATCACCTAGATAACATCATGGACTCTCTCTGTCCATGGTATCCCTATCACAAAGTCCATGTATTTTCTATCCCATTTCCACTAAAAAATCTCAAGAGGTTTTATCAAACCTTCTAAAATTTGATGATCATCCTTTAACTACTGATGTGTGAGACACTGAGAGATGAACTCATCCATTCTCCATATCATTCCAACCCACCAAAAATATTAAAAATGTTCTCTATTTACATATTTCCTACACCATGATGTACAACCAAAGTATAAGAGTTAAACTTTTCATCACCTCCTCTTACATCATAACCAAAACCACCATCCATACATGAAAAAGGATAACATCTTCCCCTCCTTCATAAAATCCATATAGGGAATCTCTTGAAGATATCTGGTCATGGATAAAATCATAGATGATGTCTATAAACTGATACTCCCTCACATGATGGAGAAGCATAGAAGTCAACACCATCAAATAAAGATAATTTGTACCCCTCTCTTCTACAATTTTTAGTTGTAAAGAATCCAATTTCTCAAATGCATACTACAACTAACAAGAATGGGAATTCTTTATTAGGAAACCTACCACTTTGTTTTCCATCCCATAAGTATAGACTATCTCTAAGTCATAGTCCAATAGGATCAATAAATAGTGCCTCTATCTCTAGTTAAGATCTCTCCATGTTATGATATACCTGAGACTTCGATAGTTTGAGTTCACAAAAAAAACACTCTCCTAGAAGATAGTTAATCTATATCATTGGAGTAAAGGCTACAACTACCAAATCTCAACCTTGAGTCAAGTAGTTCTTCTCTTGGGTTCTTAACAACTTTGACCCATATTCAATCACTTATTACCTCTACAATAACATATAACTAATCCCAACTCAATAGTAATCTCAATACACTATGAACTCCACACCCTCCTTCGGTAATCTCAAAATATAAAAAACTAGTCATTCTTAGCCTCAACTCTTAAAAGGCTCTCATATACTTCTTAGTAAAGGTAAATGGGTTCCCTTTCCACGTTAGGGAAGTAAAAGAGGCTGAAATCTAGAATAATTAATCCATGAACCTCCTACAATACCCCTCCAAGCCAAAAAAAACTTTTCACCTATGGAACTCTCTTGGGTGGATCCCAAGAAAAGACTACATCAATATTCACTAGGTCTACAGCTAATCGATTCTCAAAAATTACATAGCCTAGGAAGTGAACCTCATGGATCCAAAACTAAAACTTTGAGAGTTTTCCATAAATATGGTTCTCTCAAAGAAATTTTAAGACCGTCCTCAAGTGCTCTGTATGATCCTCCTCAAATGAGGAGTATATGAGTATGTCATCAATGAAGACAACCAAAAATTGGTCTAATTATAAAAAGAATATCTAGTTCATAAAATTCAAAAATATACTATGGGTATTCATCATACCAAAAGACATCACCAGAAACTCATAGTGTCCATAGAGACATCGTAATTCTAGCTTCAAAATATCAAACCTCACAAACACTCACCTAGTGGTAGTCGGACCTGAGATCAATTTTAGAGAACCATCTCATTGATCAAAACTAACAAAAAGAGTTCATGAATCCTTGGAAAGGGGTACTTATTCTTTATCATGGCATGGTTTAGGTGATGATAATCAACAAAAAATCTCAATCTCCCATCCACCATTTTCATGAAAAAAATAGAGCTTTTCAAGGGGACACACTGGGTCTGATAAAACCCTTCTTTCAAAGGTCATCCAACTGCACCCTCAACACCTAGAGCTTACTAGGGGCCATCCGATATTCCTCAGAATATATCAATATTGTATCATGTTGCAATTCAATATAGAAGTCCATCTCCCCCCTTGGAGGTAGTCCCAAAACATCCTCAGGGAATATACCCATAAATTTATGCACTATATAAGGAAACTAGATGCCTGAAGAGCCCTTTATGTTAAGGGACAAACTTGAAAACTGATGATTGATGGGATTCAACCTTATACATGTAAGGCACAATCTCCCAACCATGATATCACTCTTGATTGAAAAGTATAATCTTGTCTCATCTTTCAAAAGGTGTTTGGATTTCCAGTGATGATAGAAAATATGGACTCAAAAAATGGACTATTGGTCCATACCAAAGAAAAAGTCATAATGTTTCATCATGATGACCAAGAGGACCCATGTGAAACTCTCTCTACCTAACAATAACTCAAAATACTAGAAGATAAGTAATATCAAATAATCAAACTCAGTTGGAACCTCTAGAAAAAATTATTGTCTTAATGTCTCAATGGGGATCTCTAGCTCTCACTTAGGGGATATATAAACAAAGTAGTGACTCGCACCTATTTCTAAAAGTGATAGATAAGTTTTAGAATAAAAATAGATTATAACTCATTTATTCTCATGAGTCATAGAGTCATAACCCTCCATGGCATGTAGCTTCCCATATCCCCATCTTCCAGCTCCCTAATCCTGGTGTAGGCTGCATGTTGGTGGTGTTGGAATTAGATTATAGTTTCATATTCCACCATCAGCTCCTCCACCAATATCCTCATCTTCCCCTCTTCCAACTCCACCTCCCTAGGATCTGACCTAGCCACACATGGGAGAACCCTGATTCGAGTTTTGTATCTACCATGTTAGTCTATCATATGCCAACCAACCCTCCTCTACTTGATGGTTTGGGAAGTCATGGTCTATTTTTTCATGCTCGTCTCATGCATAACATCAACCCTCTCTGAGATACCCTAGTCCTTTGTGTGGTCCCTATGTTTCATGACCATGTTCCTAAGTCTATGCATGGGTACTCCTCCTATTCCTCAATATCTATCATCTTTCATCCACTATATATGACTCATCCCTGTGATTCCCACTTTCCACACTATCTTCCATACATCCCTCTATTAAAAAACTCTCTATAACAAGATCTCACTCTAGAACTCCCGTGTAGGTGGGGAGATATATGGAGATCATGTTGGCCTTGATGTCTCTATGGATACCATAATCACATGTCCTCACCTTGAAGAATCCATATCACACCATGTTGAGGGAGTACCATGTATGTTCATTGAACCTCGTGCCATACTCAACTACTGACATACCACCCTAATATAGCTCCAAAAGCTCCTGAATTTTAATTGATCACCAGAACAAGGGATATTACTCCTCACAAACCAATATCTAAAAGTTAGAGCATGATAATACTGACTCATAAAGAATATATGTGACAAGAATCCACTTGTTCCCTATTTCTCTATGGAAAAGACTAACTACCAGCCAAATGATCTAATTTTTCAGGGTCTAAACTAGCCTAAAGAATCAAACCACTGACTCAATACAATCCCCCCACTATGTGGGGATATAGATTTCCCTATAACTTCAGTGGTCTCTAAAACTAGAACTCATAGAGTGTGCTAAACTAGTGTGTATCCTCATTCTAAATTGCTGGTACTAAATGTTCCTTGATAAGACACAACATGTGTGGGAAAAACCCATGTAAGGGTGAGTATATACAAACCCTTTAGGACACCCTAGAAACTAAAAGGAAGCGATATAGATATACCAAAATTTTCATATCAGCACAAATTAGTTCAGAAATGAAACCCAATACATATATATATATATACTCAAAACAAATCCCAAACGAGAGAGAAAGAGGATTTCCATCTCATAGTCCGGTCCAAGTCGATGAGTAAGCATGTAGATCCAATATTCTAACATCGATTCACAACAACAAATATAACCTCACTATAATATTTGTGGAGGGGGAAATCCATTCCCTTATTCTCCATAGTCAAGGGAGCCACAATCCATAGAATACTTACACCCTATTGTTGCTCAAAGACAAGGGGGTTCCCATTTGTAGATAAAGGACCCACTCCCTAAATAGGGGGGTTCCATATCTACCTAAATAATGAGTTTGGGGGACTCAAAACCTGGTGCAACATGGTAGTACCCTCCCCATAGATAGAGGACTCATTCCCTAAATATGGGAGTATTGTCTCTACCTAGAATCACTTTGATGGTCCTACCTAATCCCTATCATCGTCAAGAATCAACTAAAGAAGCATCACACTTGGAAAATTCCATGTCATATATTGAATGTCACTAAAATTTCTACCATCATGTTCTATATGGAAGAATTCTCAAAGTAGGATACTTACATATCAAAATCTGAGTCTATAACAAAACAACTTGCATTACCCTCAAACCTGGCACCCGCCCCAATCTATTACATACCTGAAGGGAATTATTGATCCCCATGGGCTGGCGACAGGAACACGAGCATTAAATAGCACACCAAAGGTAAATATTTCACCCAACCTAAATAAATAACATGAAAATATATATACACATACTCAAAGAAAAAAAATAAAGAGCGGAATATATATATATAAGTGTCGTAACTGTAAGAATGTAGTAGAAACTACACAACCACTATAGTAGCTACAACTCAAGGAGACAAGTCCAGCTAAATAGAAAAAAAAAGAAAAAAAACTAATCCATGTGATAGTGTTAGATACCTCCCAATATCTCACCACCAACTACCCAAATCAACTGACAAGAAAACCCACTGCCTCACGGTGGCACCTTTCCTTTCCCTGCAAAAAAAGACATACAAAGGTCTACGCACCACTAAAGGGATGCATATGGTGTGAGCTAATAGGATCAATAGGATCCCAACCATGTGATCCATAACAAGTATTTGTATAACAATTATTATATTCTCATTTCAAATAAAACATGGCATGAAAAGAATTAAAGTAGTTTTATAGAAAACATGGTAAACATTTCCCTTTTCATGGTTATAAAACAAAAGAAGGTATATCAATTTCAAATCACATTTTTCATATCATATTTCAAAAGAATCAACATTCTTATCAAGCATAAAATAGTGAAAATCCAAGTAGTGCAAAAAATAAATTGCAGCACTGGTATCACAACACCAAGGAATACAATAGTTCAGGCAGTAGAATACTCATACACAAAAATCTATGAATAGTGCATTGTGGTACCTGAAGACAATTATCCACACTCTAGAACTAGGGATACACCCCAAAATGTTAAACCCAAACATGATATACATACCTAGAACTAATAATATACACTCTAATATTAGAGGAACACCCTGAAAGTGAATCCCCACAATGGTCAATGGCCTCAAGCTAAACCTCCCACCTAGTACCCAATGTAAACCATGAATTCATTTTCACAAATCATTGAATGCATTGAAAATACCCCTTTTCTTTCCATTTATCGAAAACCAAGTAAAAATCAATTTTCTTCAAAATATCTTTTCAAAACACACAACAATGATTCCAATTTCATACTAATTTATTTATAAATCAATTTATAAAAAAGGAATAATACAGTTTGTCAAACCTAGGCTAGAGACAGAACCACCTACCTTAAAACTCAGGTCACACACCCCTACAACAGGATCCACAAAAAAAATCCCAAAAAAAATAATGGAAACCATAGAATCAAATCCACGTATTCAGATAGATTCAATTTCTAAAAAGGGTTCATTAGAAAAGAGGAAATCAACATACCTCAAGATCTTACACTCGCCACACCAAAACCAACGAAGAACAACTGTAACAGAGATCCAAGAATCATAGCTAGATTCAATATTAGATAGCATGGAGTTTAGATCCATAATTCCCTAGATGATCTATCAAACTTCAAGGGAGTATAGAGTAAGAAACAGATAGAACGCTTACCTGGTATGTCACACAATGACTCGAATGAGGATTAATGACTGAACAAAAAGACCCAAAGGGGTTGGTGGTTCCCAAAATCACCTAGGGAATACTCTAGGTAAATAGAAAATAACATGAAGGGGGAAAATTTGGGAAATTTAGTTTTTCTTCCTATTTAAATACAATCATCAGGACTTTACATGACGTGTAATGCAATTACCCATCGTGTAATTATCAACTCACATAATTACTGAGAAATCTCTTGCCTTTTAATTAAAAACAAATTTAATTTAATTTATGAGTTACAAGTCCTGTAACCCTTTTCCATGTCATACAATTATCTAGTAGGCTATAGAATCAGTAGGTTTCAAGCTATAAATTTCAACAAATACCTAACTTTACCATTATCGGTATCCTCCCACTTTCTTCCCGGCCTTACTCAGACAACAAAAAAGGAAAACCATGACATGTTTAAAAATGTAACTTTCAGAAGAGTAACGGGATGTTACAACCTCCCAAACATAAAAACTTTCTATCCCTATAAAGATTATGAAGGATCCTCCATGCCAAAAAGATGAGGTCACTGTTCTCTCATTAGTGACACACGCTCCCACATCTCATGAGAATCAGAATTGTGTTTTCATATCACAAGAACCAAAGGTATAATCCTCCAAAAAAGTACCTTGGTTTCAGAATTGAAAATACTGATTGGCCGCTCAGTCATGGATAAGTGAGGCTCAAATTCAAGATCATGCCAGTTTAGAACATGAGATGGATCAGATAGATACTTTTAGAATTAAAATATATGAAACATGTTATTTATCGAAATTATCTACAATGGAATTTAAAAATGGTAATAAACCCTACCCAGTTGCTCCACAACCTAGAAAGGTCACACAAATTGGGGAGAAATTTTCCCTTACCTTCAAATTTTTCAATGACCCAAATAGGTTGAAACATTCAAGAACACTTGGTCACCAACTGAAAAATCCAATGGGCTGCAATGATGATCAGCATTATATTTATACCTACTTTGTGCTATCAACATCCTATGAAAAATCAACTGAATATTTACTATCATCTCTTGAAAAAATATCGGTCCAATAAAGGAACATTCACTAATCTCCGACCAACACAATAGAGATTTACAATATCAGCCATACACAACCTTAAAAGAAACCATTCTGATTGCAGAATGGTAACTGTGTTTATAAGAAAATTTAACCATCCCCAAGTGATCATCCTAACATCTAAAAAAATTAGAACACAAGAATAAATCATATATTATGTAATCTAAATGGATCTTTCTTTTTTTTCATCTGATTATGGATGGTATGTCGTACTCAAATGAACCTGAGATCCCGATGCCTCTTGAAGGCCTTCCCAAAAGTGAGAAATAAACTAGGGATATATATCAAAAAACTATAGAATATGTAACTTCATGTAACAAAAAAAATAACTTTCACATAGACATTTCTCAATTATTAATATTTGGTTGTATCCTAAAGGGTATAAAGTGATCTGATTTCTTCATTCTATTGATCATAATCCATATCCCATTCTTCATTTTTTGGGTATGTGGAAACCCAACTAGAAAGTCCATATAGATATCATCCCACTTCCAATTAGGAACTATAAGTCGCCTATTAAAACCCAAAGGTTTCATATACTTGACTTTCACCTATTAGCATGTATAGTAATGAGAAAAAAAACACAGAAATGTCTCATCTCATACCGGGACACCAGAATTATTGTTGCATGTCATAGAACATCTTCCTGGTTCTTGGATGTACTGCCCACTAGAAACTATGGAAATCCACCATAACATCTCTCATTACTTATAAAGACCCAGCCTTAAAACATTACATAATCTTGAATTAAATTGATAATTCACATTGAGAATCTTTTCAGGATTAGAGTTTTAGATAATTAGGCCATAAATATTACATTACATCTCAAAAATTAAAAATTAGAAACTTCTACTCAATTTCAATGTTTTTTCATAAAATAAAAAAACTCTTGAAAAAAATATATTCATGTCTAGTTCCATGTTTTAGATTGCATTACTTTTCCTTGATCCCATCTTTGACCCTATTCATCTTGAAGTCCTATGAAAAACATTTCCAAACATGGGATGTGCATAAAAAGCTCAGTAAGGGTTATAAAATAAAGAAACAAAACATTATTCCATAAAAACATAATATTTTTAACATACCTCATGAAATCATAAGATTTATGAATAACACATAAAAAAATAAATCATAAAGGTAACTCATGGAATCCATAACATACTTACATTGTAGCTTTCATAGCTACGTAGGGAGTTACATTTGGAATACCCATCATAGTATATTCCCTAAATCTCTTAGGAGAAACATTAAAGTTTACCTCCTTCACATTACCCAATGAATTAGAGAGCTATCTCAGGCTCACCCACCCTAGGTTTATCACGGAACCACCCGTATGCGTAAAAAATGTCCAAGAACCATAACACATTCATAACACATAAAACAAACATAAAGGAAAGATAACATTTCCACATTTCAATCACATTATATAATTTTAATATATTAACATAAAAAATCTATTATCAAAACCATTTTCAATACCAAAATATGTAAAAGAGTATATGGTATGTATTTTCCTTTTAAAAACATTACAGCTTGTTAAGGAATCCAAAGATCAAATAATACTCACGGCGGTGGAAAGGTTGTTATAACCATTTACGTTAAAAAGAAACATTATTTTTTTGTTTTTTATTAAAAAATTTCATAGAAAAAAATTCCATTTGAATGAAATGAAAATTAAAAGGTTTTTATACACTGTATAAAATAAAGTCATGTATAAAACAAAATATGCCTCAATGAAAGGAGATTGAGAGGATGTCCCTTACAAAGAAAATTTTGAAAATAAAATAGATAGATTATGTATATTAACTATAAGTACACATATATCAATTATAAATTCAGGTTGTGTTAAAAAAATTCATTTCTCACATAATCAAAGAACGACATAAACAAGAAAGATAAGATCAACCCAAAGAATGGAAATTAGGTTAAGAAGTTCCCTTACCTCGTGTCTGACTTGACCAGTTCGTTCTTTAATCTCCTGAATAATAAACTAAAGTTAATTTATAATTTCTTAAGAACATTTTTGAAGTTTATTATTATTTTTATTTCACTTATTTACATGTTATAAACCTTATTTTATCATATAAGTTAATAATGGTCATTTTGTCGATATTTGGTACTTGATTCAAAAATGAATTTCTTATATTTTCAAGTTGTCCATGTGGTCAAAAGTTAATTATCTCTAGAATGATATTAATGATTTAGATATCATATATATCAATTATATATATGTACTTATAATAGTTCATAACATTTGGAGATAAGAAATGAAATGCACCGTTAATGGAGACGGTAAGTCGTACGTACGCATGAACTCTACTTTCATTTATATTTCATGTTTAATGGTATGAAAACATAATGATACATAGTTATATTATAATTCCAGTATAATATCATATATAATTTCATTTACTCCATCCTTTATACATTTCACATATGGAATGAATGAGTCATATCACTTTGAGGGGGCAGTAGTCCGCACTTTCTCAAATGAAATTGTCGTATTTACCCATTATAGAAACCATAATGGTGTGATATAAAAGAAAAATACAGAAGCATAAAGACAATATAAATATAATATATATCACATATAAATACAGTTCCATTTTAATGGTCACCATAAGAGGTGGTAGAAGAAGATTGAACAATCATCATTTTGTGAGGCAGTAGTTCGTCGTCCATAGAAACAGTATCTTCTTTACCCATTAGACGAAGGTGTGTGTAAGTGCAGTTTGAATTCTTATAAAAAAAATAACCTAGTATATTGATGATATTGGTGTTGTTATAAAATAAAATAATAAAAGGAGTTTATGGGTTGGAAAGTAAAATAAAAGAAAAGAACTTAAGAGAAGACGTTACCTTTAAATCTGGTAACTCCCTTTGGTTTGAACCAAAAAGTTTACTTGAATTTACTTCTGCCTAGGGGAAGGCTTCTAAGAGGAAGATATAGATTTAGGGAGATTAATTGGGCATAATTTGGATGAGCCAAGGGGCTTGAGAAGTGTGAGGAATGGGTTAGAAGTGATGTATTTTTATAAGGGGAGGAGGGGCTCTTTAGGGAAGTTTGAAAATATTATTTTATTATATAAAGATTTTAGGTTTCTAAAGGTCCAAAAATTATTAAAGTAAAAGATGAGATGACTCTTGTTCAAAATAAAATAATTAAATAATAATTGGATAGGTTTTGTATATTGTTTTAATTTCTATAATCTTGTTTATTTAAATCATTCATTAATGAGGTAAACACTACATCATAATTGTGTCATAAATATTTTTATTTATTTGATGTCAAAAAATTATAAAAAAAATACAATGATGTTGAAAAAATTGTTAGCTTTAAAATTAATATTTATATTCAAAAATATAACGTATATAAACCCATTTTAAATTTTATTTACTAAAAGATATATGTTTAAGTCATTTTTGTCTTCACTTTAAATTAATTAACATAAAGTGTCATAATCACTCTTAAGTGGCTCCATGGGGTCCCAAAATCGACCCAAGAATGTCCATGGTCGTAAATGTTTCAAAAAATAGGATTATGACACATGTTAGGGAAATTTAATATTATTATAATATTATTTTTACCTTGAATTACCCTATTTACCTTTAACTACGGTAAATAAAAGTCAAAAGTTATTATTCACCAAAAAATATTTTCATCTTATTGAACCACATTTTACTTAATAATAACAACCATGTATGTTGTATTTTTTAAATTCAATTCAAAGAAGTGGTATAATTTTATTTAAATGAAAAAGTTGGTTTTTTTAACTACTACTCTACGTTTTCAGTATTTATCAAAGATTAAAGGTTTTCAGAAAAATACAAAAAATTCAGCCTAAGATATATTTGATATTAAAAATTCAAAAATGATGCCTATTTTAACAAATTCAAAACATAGAATTTGCATTAATTAATTTAAAATTAATTCCCATTATCAAAACAAAAAGTGTGTTTTTAAGAAATAATAACTATCAAAAGATTGACACTTGTTTATATCCAATATCAAAGTGAAATTAATTCCAATGAACAAAATTGGGTTAAATGGTAAAAATATTATCTAATTACACTTTAAAACCAATTAAAAAGATAATCTAATAGTATAAATAAATTAGATTAAAAGTTTGTTTTGAATTAAAATATAGTATTTTTCACTATTCATTAAAAAATGGATTTTATCAGAAAAATACCAAAAAATAACCCAAAGTAAATTTTGATGTCTCGATTCTAAAGAAAAATTTTATTTTTTCAAATATAACATATAAAAGTTAGCGAGACCATATTTAAAGAGTTTTTTCGATCAAAAGGCAGTAAATTGACTCTTTAAAGAATATTAGAGTATTTATGCTTAAAATTGGATTCTTTCTTATTTTAAGCCTCTAAAATTTATTGGATAAATGTAAAAACATTTAACAAACATGTATAATCCTATTTTAGTTAGTTATATTCATTCCCCCCAATTCAACGGCTAGGAATTAACTACCATTTAAAATAATATTATATTATTATTTTTCAGTATGACTCAATGTTGAGTGCAACATAAGATTTCAAAGAAACTTATTGTTACGTATCAGGTATTCCATTGAACATAGAATCCCCTTTATAGTAAAATTAATATTTAATTCCAAAATTTTAATAAATACGAAAATGTATTATTCTTTATTTACCCAGGATGTTACATCCTTCCCCCCTTTTGGAAATTATTTCCTCGCAATTTTTATTCACTTATCAAATAAATGGGGGTATTTATCTCTCATATAATTTTTAGATTCCCACGTTGTCTCGTCAACTATATGTTTTTTTCACAAAACCTTTACCTGATGAATTACCTTATTCCATAACACTTCCTCTCTTTGGTCAAGAATCTGGACTAGTTGTTCCTTATAAGAGAGATTCTCTTCCAACTGAACTACCTTTGGTATAAAAACATGATATGGATATGGAATAAACTTTCTCAACATTAAAACATGAAAAACATTGTGTACCTGGGATAAACATGGAGGTAAAACCACTCTGTATGCAACTGATCCATCTTTTTCCAAGATTTCATAGGGTCCAATGAACCTTGTACTCAGCTTTCCCTTCTTACCAAAACGCATCACACTATTCCTTGGAGAAACTTTGAGAAAGACATGATCACCTACCTCAAAAGGAATATCCTTCCTCCAGTTATCCATAAAACTTTTATGAATACTCTGAGCTGTTCTCATGTACTTCTGAATCAACAAAACTTTTTCTACCATCTCTTCTACCAATTCTGGTCATATCAGTTTCCTTTCACCTACTTCATCCCAAAAAGCTGGAGTTCGACACCGCTTCCCGTATAATACCTCAAAAGGAGCCATCTTTATATTGGAATGAAAACTGTTATTATAATAAAACTCAAACAAAGAAATATGTTGGTCCCAACTTCCCTAGTAATCCAGTGAACAAGCACATAGAAAATTCTCAAAGGTTTGAATTGTTTGTTCTGACTGGTCATCAGATTGAGGATGAAAATTTGTACTAAAATTTAATTTAGTACCCAATGACTTCTGAAGGCCTTTCCAAAATTTTGATGTAAACCTGGGATCACGATCAGATACAATGGAGAGGGGAACTCCATGCAACCTAACTATCTCTTTAACATACAACCCAGAAAGTTGGTATAGAGACAAAGTATCTTCAATAGGAAGTAAATGGGCATATTTATTCAATAAATCAATAATAACCAAGAGTACATTATTACCTCGAGATGTATTTAGTAATCCCACAATGATGTTCATGGATATATTTTCCCATTTCCACTCTGGAATCGGTAAAGATTGAAGCATCCCTTTCGGTAACTATCTCTCTGCTTTAACCTGTTGACAATTCAAACACTTCACAATAAAGTCAGCAATATCTCGTTTCATCCCATCCCACCAGAAATACTCCTGAAGATCTCTGTACATCTTAGTACTTTCAGGATGAACTGAAAACAGAGAACTATGAGCTTTTCATAACAACTCATTCTTCAACTATGAATCACAAGGCACACATAATCTCTTTCCAAATCTCAAAATACAATCATTATCAATGTTAAATTCAGGAAACTTACCCTTCTAAACCAACTCTACCTTTTTCTATTACTCACTATCTTCTTTCTGCGCTTGCTTTATTCTGTCTGATAGAGATGATTTCACTGACACCTGAAACAGAGCAAAAGAATTTTCTACACTAATAACTTCTATGAAAAAGTTCTTAAAATCATTAATAAAATGATCTTGTTCCAAACATAACATGGTTAATGTAGCATTACTCTTTCGACTCAAAGCATCGGCCACTTTATTTTCCTTTCTTGGATGGTAATGAATCGTGCAATCATAATCCTTGATTAATTCTAGACATCTACTCTGTCTCATGTTCAATTATTTCTGATTGAATATATACTTCCAACTTTTGGTGTCAGTATATATTTCACATTTTACTCTATACAGATGATGCCTCCAAATTTTTAAAGAAAAAACAATAGAAGCTAATTCCAAATCATGTGTAGGGTAATTTAACTCATGAGGTTTCAATTGATGTGAAACATAAGCAATTACCTAATCATTCTTCATAAGAACACAACCAAGTCCTTTCAACGAAGCATCACTATAGATAACAAACACACCATTTCTGGAAGCCAGTTCCAAAACAGGAGCATTCACCAATCTTCTTTTCAATTCCTAAAAACAATCATCACATTATTTTGTTCAAATGAACTTAACACCTTTTCGAGTTAACTTAGTCTGTGGGCTAGATAACCGTGAAAAATTTTCAAAAAACCTCCTATAATAACCCACTAATCTAAGAAAACTTTGGATCTCGGTTATATTTGTGGATCTTGGACATTCTTCAATAACTTTTGTTTTAGCAGGATCAATAGTTATGCAATTTTTTGAAACAATGTGACCAAGAAAATAAATTTTTTGTAACCAAAACTCACACATTGTAAATTTCCCAACCATTTTATTTTCTTATATGGTTTTCAGGACAACCCTTAAATGACTTTCATGCCTCTCTTTGATTTTAGAATAGACCAAAATATCATCAATAAACCCATCCACTATTTATCACCTGAGTCAACTAATCCATTACTACAACAAACTATTCAATTTTGATTTTAACCATCTGAGGATGCTAGTTTTTAAGGTCATTTTCCTCTGTATGCCTTCCCAACATAACAGCCATTTTTCCTCTATGGGAAAGCATTCTGAACACAAAAATATCATAGGTGAAGAAACATGGTAATCTGTAAATGCTATATCATTTCAAGTTTTTCATAAATTAAATTATCGACACTAATTTAACAATATCATAACTCCTAAAGATATCTAAACTTACTTTTGATACCAACTATAAAGACTCAACCTTAAAATGTTACATAATCTTTAATTAAATGGATAATTCACATTTCAGATCTTTTCAGGTTTAGAGTTTTAGATAATTAGGCCATAACTATTACATTACATCTCAAAAATTAAAAAAGTAGACACTTCTACTTAGTTTCCATTTTTTCATAAAATAAAATAAAAACACTTGAAAAAATAGTCATGTCTAGTTCTATGTTTTAGACAGCATGACTTTTCCTTGATCCCATCTTTTACCCTATTCATCTTTATGTCCTGTGAAAAAACATTTCAAAACTTAGGATGAGCATAAAAAGCATAGTAAGGGTTATAAAATACAGAAATAAAACATTATTCCATCAAAACATAAGCTTTTTAACATACCTCATGAAATCATAAGATTTATGAATAACACATAGGAAACATAAATCATAAAGGTAACTCATGGCATCTATTACATACTTACATTCCAGCTTTCATCTCTATATAAGAAGTTACATTTGGAATACCAATCACAGTATATTCCATAAATCTCTATGGAGAAACATTTACATTTACCTCTGTCACATTACCCAATGCATTGGAGAGCTATCTCAGGCTCACCTGCCCTAGGTTTATCACGGAACCACCCGTATGCGTAGATAATTCCCAAGAACCATAACACATTCATAACACATAAAACAAACATAAAGGAAAGATAAAATTTCCACATTTCAATCACAATATATCATTTAAACATATTGACATAACAAATCCATTATCAAAACCATTTTCAATACCAAAATATGTAAAAGAGTATATGGTATTTATTTTCCTTTTAAAAATATTAGGGCTTGTTAAGGAAGCCAAAGATCAAATAATACTCATGGCAGCAGAAAGATCATTGTCACCGCTTACGTTAAAAAGAAACATTCTTTTTTCCATTTAGTAAAATGCTTTGTAGAAAAAGATTCTATTTGAATGAAATTAAAAGTCAAAGGTGTTTATACGCCATATAAAATAAAGTCATGTATAAAAAAAGATGCCTCAATGAAAGGAGATTGAGACGAAGTCCCTTACAAAGATAATTTTGATAATAAAATAGATAGATTATGTGTATTCACTATAAGTACACATAAATAAAGTATAAAATCAAGTTAGAATATAAACATTCATTTCTCACATAATCAAAGAACAAGATAAACAAGAAAGAGAAGATCAACCCAAAGAATGGAAATTGGGTTAAGAAGTTCCCTTACCTCATGTCAAAATTGAACCTTTCATTATTTAATCTCCTGAATAATAAAAATGAAGGCCTTCGGGCCATTTTAGTGATAAACATTATGTAATCATTTAAGTTAATAATGGTCATTTTGTCGATATTTGGTACTTGAGTCAAAAATGAACTTCTTATATTTACAATTTGTCCATGTGGTCCAAATTTCAGTATCTCCAGAATGATATTAATGATTTAGATATCATATATATCTAGTATGTATGTGTATTTATAATAGTACATAACATTTGGAGGTAATAAATGAAATGTACCATTCATGGAGATGATAAGTCGTATGTACGCATGAACGCTACTTTCATTTAAATTTCATGTTTGATGAAATAAAAACTTAATGATACATAGGAATATTATAATTCTAGTATAATATCATATATAATTTCAGTAACTCCATCCTTTATACGTTCCATGTGTTGCATGAATGAGTCATATCACTTTGAGGGGGCGGTAGTACGCACCTCCTCAAATGAAATTATCGTATTTACCCATTATGGAATCCATAAAAGTTTGATATAAATAAAAAATAAAGAAGGATAGAGACAATATAAATATAATATATATCACATATAAATATAGTTCCATCTTAATGGCCACCATAAGAGGTGGTAGGAGAATATTGAGCAATCATCATTTCATGAGGCAGTAGTTCACCGTCCATTAAAACAGTATGTTCTTTACCCATTTGATGGAGGTGTGTGTAATTTTAGTTAGAATCCTTATCATAAAAACAACCTAGTATATTGAGGATAATTTTTTTTTATAAAATAAATTAATAAAAAGAGTTTAGGGGGTTGGAGAAGTAAAATAAAAGAAAAGAACTTAAGAGAAGATGTTACCTTTAGATCTGGTAACTCCCTTTGGTTTGAATGAAAAGGTTTACTTGTATTGCCTTCTGCCTAGGGGAAGGCTTCTAGGAGGAAGATAGGGATATAGGGAGCTTAATTGGTCAGAATTTGGATGAACCAAGGGGCCTGAGAAGTGTGAGGAATGGGTTAGATGTGATGGATTTTTATAAGGGTGGAGGGGCTCTTTAGAAATGTTTGAAAATGTTATTTTATTATATAATTATTTTCGGTTTCTAAAGGTCCAAAACTTATTAAATTCAAATATAATCTGAATCTTGTTCTAAATAAAATCATCCAATAATAATTAAAAAGGTTTTGGATATTGTTTTAATTTTTAAAATCTTATTTATTAAAATCACTCATTAATGAGGTAAACACTGCATCATTATTGTGTCATAAATAATTTTATTTATTTGATGTCTAAAAATTATAAACAAAATACCATGATGTAGAAAATATTTTTAGGTTTCGAATTAATATTTATAGTTGAAGAGATAACTTATATAACCCCATTTTAAAATTGATTTACTAAAAGATATATGTTTAAGTCATTTTTGTCTTTACTTTAAATTAATTAACATAAAGTGTCATTATCACTCTTAAGTGGCTCCATGGGGTCCCAAAATCGACCCAAGGATGCCCATGGTCCTAAATGTATCAACCAATAGGATTAGGACACAAGTTAGGGTAATTTAATATTACTATAATATTATTTTTACCTTGAATTACCCTATTTACCTTTAACCGTAGCAAATAAAAGTCAAAAGTTACTATTAACCAAAAATATTTTCATCTTATTGAACCACATTTTACTTAATAATAACCACCATGTATGTCAGATTTTTGAAATTAAATTCACAAAAGTGGTAAAATTTCATTTAAATGAAAAGGTTAGTTTTTTTTACTACTCCTCAGTGTTTTCACTATTCATCAAAAATTGAAGGTTTTTAGAAAAATTAAAAAAAACAGCCTAAGATATATTTGATATTCCGAATTAAAAAATGATGTCTATTTTACAAAATTAAAAACATAGAAGTTTTGTTAATTAATTTAAAATTAATTCTTGTTATCAAAACAAAAAAGCATGTTTTTAAGAAATAATAACTATCAAAAGATTGACACTTGTTTATGTCCAATTTCAAAGTAAAATTACTTACAATGAAAAAAATTGGGTTAAATGGTAAAAATATAATATAATTATACTTTAAAACCAATTAAAAAGATAATATAACCATATAAATAAATTATATTAAAAGGCGTTTGGAATTAAAATACAGTATTATTCACTATTCATTAAAAAATGAATTTTATCAGAAAAATAGAAAAAAATTACCCAAAGTAAATTTTGATGACCCTATTCTAAGGAAGAATTTTATTTTTTCAAATAGAAAAAAAAGTGACCAAAACCATATTTAAAGAGGGTTCGCCATCAAAAGGCAGTAAATCGATTCTTTAAAGAATATTAGAGTATTTATGCTTAAAATTAGATTCTTTCTTGGTTTAAGCCTCTAAAATTTATTGGATAAATATAAAAACATTTAACAAACATGTATTATCATATTTTAGTTAGTTATATTCATTCCCACCAATACAATGGCTAGGCGTTTACTACCATTTAATATAATATTATATTATTACTTTTCAGTATGACTCAACGTTGTGTGAAACGTAAGATTTCAAAGAAACTCGTTGTTGTGTATCGGGTATTCCATCAAACATAGAATCCCATTTAAATTAAAATTAATATTTAATTCAAAAAAATTAATAAATATGGAAATTTATTATTCTTTATTTACTTGTGATGTTACATTACTGACTATGGTACCACAAAATGATTCTGGAAGAAAATAACATCCTCTTTGGAGAACAACCACTCAGCAATAGTCTCCCCACCATTAAGAGATTATCTAATGCAACTGAAATCATTATAATTTTTTTGTTCCTGGTGAATCAAATCGAGAAGTGCGAAGTTCAACTAAACACTGGTCAAAGATATCTCTTCCCCTAATTCCTATACTCCAATGTGCTACTTTGTAAAAAGATCCATCAAGTTACGCACTTCAGATAATTCTGTCACTTCCTGGTTCATAATTTTCCTTCCCCAAGCATCTAAAATAACATTCCCCTCACCTATGTTATAGGATATATCAAATCCAAATTTATGAAGGTACTCTACCCATAATCTCTATCTAAGATTCAATTATTTATGAGAAAAGATATAGCTCAGACTCTTATGATCAGAAAAGACTATGAACCTATCCCCAAAAAAGATAGTGCCACTAAAACTTAAGCATATGAATAACCAAAAAAACCTCTAAGTCATTAGTGGTATAATTATTCTCATGCGATCAGAGATAACGAGATCTATAATCCATCAAATGATCATCCTACATAAGCATCCAACCCAAACCAGCCCTAGAATCATCACAAAACATTGTGTATCCCATACTGAGCTTAGGTAAGATTATAATAGGAGACGATGTTAGAATTAATTTTACTTCAAAGAAGGAGGGATAACTATTTGCATCCCATGTGAATTTCACCACTTTCTAGGTAAGTCCAGTCAAAGGTGATTCCATTTTAGGGAAATATTTACCAACTGTCGGTAATATCCTGTAAGAAAAATAAAAATATGAATCTAAAAGACATTTTTTGGTTATTTCCATGACAAGAAAACCTTCACCTTTTTAGGATCAACTAATAATCCATGTTCATAAATCATGTTCCCTAATAAATTCACTTATTGAATCTAGAAACCATATTTCTAAATCATTCCATACAAATGGTGACTTCTCATAATTTCATAACCAAACTCAAATGGTGCTCATGCTCATGCTTTTATTTCTAATAAACCAGAATTAAATCCATGAACACTTCTATAAAGGTTTCAAGATATTTATGGAATATCAAATTCATCAAAACCATAAAAACTAATAGAGTGTTAGTCAAAATGAAATGCATCACAAGATATTCATAATGGGAATACCTTCTATTGAAAGTTATCTTTGGTATATAAGACTCCCAAACTCATAGCTAATGATAACCCAACTGAAGATAGTTATTTAAAAACTACTTTCCCCACTTTAACTGATCAAAAAAATCATCCACAAGATTCAAGGGATACTTATTCTTAATTTTTTCCCGATTCGGCTTCTAATAGTCTACAAAAAATCAAATTGAACCATATACCTTCTTGGAAAAGAGCACAGGGGATTCCCATGGTGAAACACTAGGGTGAACAAAGCCTTTTTCCAATATTTCATCCATTTGAATCTGAAGATATTTCAGCTCCTCTATTGCTATATGATAAAAAGGTATTAACATCGGTTGCATCCCTAACACCAGGTCATCCATAAACTCTACCTATCTCTTTAGATGAATACTAGGGAATTCATCTGGGAAAACATTGAAAAAGTCTCGAACAATAATGGTAAGGTCAAAAGTTGAAGAAACATCATCAGGATTAATCGCAATAGAAAATAAAAAAATCCTAATCTCTAGTAGAGGAAGCCATACACAACCAAACCTCAGGTCCCACTCCCCTTGTAACACATGAGATCTCACATTGGCATAAATAAATGAAACATTTTGATGATAACAATCAACCACATCTCGATTATAGAATATCCAATCCATACCGATAATGATGTACAACATATCCAAATAAATAATGAGAAAATCCTAGACTAACTTTGTATTAGATATCGTTAACGAAGAAGAATTACACTGAAACCCCTTCTCTTTACTATTACCATGGAGTGTCACTAACTCAATTACAAAAGACATAAGTTCCATTTGCAGTTTAAGAATATCCAAAAAATGTGTATATATAAATGAGTGGGAGGCACTAGTATCAAATAAATAAATTAATATAGAATATTCAATAAATATTGTACCTTATACTATCACTATACATGCATCAACTTCAACTGAAGACTCATATATTATGTGAAAGTGCTTTATTCCTAAGCCCTATGGTTGGATCCATGTAGTCTTTGAAGCATTTGACTTCCCCATAGCATCCTTTAAAGATGATGAAACATGAAAATAATGAGGTGTAGACATATCTTTATAGAAGCATTGTAAATGAAAAATGTGTCCATAGTTGTTTCATGTATTCACGGGAATCGGAAAAAAAACATCTGGTGTGTCCAATGTTGCCACACTGATAGAACGTAATAGGTTCACTATTGGATATACCAGACATTGTAAAGGGTCTCACAGCTAAGACCCATCTTCACCACTCCTATGATGATATTTCCACTTCCTTTTCCTATCAATACTGCCACTTAAGCTCTCACTATATGGAAGAGAATATTTGGAAAGGAAGAACTTTCCTACCATATTAATCTCTAGAATCATAGCTTTTTTTATCATCTCCACATAGGTAAACAGATTTAACATAAATACCTATGATATGATATCCAATCACCAACCCTATAGGTACTTTTGAGCATTCAAATGGTCATTCTTTACCACGTATGGAGTAGAATGGACAATCTCAGCAAACCAGTTAGTGTATGGAGACACCAAATGCTTTCCCTACTGCAAGCAGAGGAGCTCTAGATATTTTTTAAGCATCAGCAACTCTAGAAAAATATATTGTAACAATAGGGTTATGAAACTCATCCAATCCAAGTCCATGTGTCTATCGGTCTGGACTATGTAATCCCACCATTGCTTACCAAAACCCTCATGTCTGAATGCTTTATACTTCACCTTGATATTATCAGGTGTCACCAGAATGTAGAATATTTGATTGATCCTATATATTAAGTCCTCCGTCTCTTTAGGTTCATTCATTAGATTAAAGGACAATGGCTTATCACACAAGAATTCTCGTGATCAATTTCTCTCTCCTCCAACTTTTGGTTATACTTTGAAAACTATGTTCTGAACTCATCGTACATTATTATAAACAACACAAACTACCCTTACTATAGCCACGATGGGATTATAATATATTGGTAGATTCCCTTGAGGAGCATTAGTTGAACTCTCCTAAGGAACTCATGGAAGGTGTCTTAGAGGCATACTGCTACACACTGAAAAAAAGGAATGATCATACAATTGAGTAAATATCATTTTAAACCAAAAACCCCATAAGTAGAAACTGATATCTAAAATAAAGCCCAAAACTAGAGACAGATATCCCAATATCCCATGCAAACTTGAGTCTCGTCACGACAAGATATGGTCAGGAACTTATCACAATATACCTATCAAGTCCTGGAAATCCTATCTCCAATCTAACAGACTTCCTAAGACAAGGAATATTAAGGATAGACATCCTATGATTCCACTTTGTAATGAACCAATCTGGGTTTCCCTCAAACCTGGAACCCAACCCCATTTGTTACATACCTGATGGGCGTTCCCACTCCCCATGGGATGGAAACAAGCACTTTGGCATCAAACAACACACCAAGGGAATGATTTCTCCCAACCTGAACAAAGAACATGGAAATATATATACACATAATCAAAGTAGAATGAAGTTTTAGATGACTAATATATATGGGAACCATAACTGTAAGATGAAATTAGAAACAAAACAACCTCTAGAGTAGCTAAAACTCAAAGAGAAAAGTCCATCTATAAAGGATAAAGAAAAAAAGAAACTACTCAATGTTATGTTGGGGGAAATCTCCCACCATCTCACCACCAGCAACCCAACTCAGCTAACATGAAACCCCTCTGACTCACTATGGAAACATGTCTTTCCCTATATTAAAAGACATACAAAGGTCTACACATCTCCAAAGGGGTTCGGAGGGTGTGATCTAATAGGATAAATAGGATGTAAGAACCCGGTTCTTATTTTTGAGGTACGGGTTTCTTCTTTTCTCTTTTCTTTAAGTGTTTTTGAGAAATATGAAAAATGGGGAAAAATCCCAAATTTTGGAAAGTACACGTCGTGTACTTTTCCACACACCGTGTACTTTTGGTCGTGTGGGATGAGTACATAGGGCGTGTGGCCATGTCGGAAATGAAGGGTGTAGGAACCAAATACACGCCATGTAGTGGTCCTTTACACGTCATCTAGTCAGTCAGCAGGCGAATAGTAAGGTGGTGGCCAGATGTGCAAGGGAACATGCCGTGTACTCAAGGAGACACATCGTGTAGTCATGTCGGTAGGTGAACAGTGTCGCGCTGGCAGGAAGCCGTCAGAGGAATAGTTTAAAAATGGGAAGTACATGCCATGTACTTGAAAATACACTCCATGTACTTTGTTTTTTTCGCTTAAAATTGGCACTAGCCTCCCCTGTTTACAGGGAAGGCTTAGAGCAAGAAGAGGTCTCAGGAGAGGGAGGTCGGAGCTTTGGATATTCGCTGAGCGCACGTTAGGAATCTGTTTCTTCCTCAGACGATCTCGTTGGAACCACACGAGTAAGAGCTTCCTTATACTGGCGTGTCTCCTGCCAATTCTTCCTCTAATAGAAGTTATTTACATTTGAACAGGTTTTATTCTAACCCAGATCTACGTCATTCATGGGCATTTCTAGAACTGACTTTCACGTATATCATTCGTTGGCGTTTAAGGTAGGTGTCTTGGTGTTTATTTTCCAACTGTCATGTGTTTTTGTGCGTTTTTGAGCTACGAACCCATATTTGGGGTTTCGTGTGGCTGAGGTCGTGAATATTGTAAATACCTAGAATTGTATATGTAATTAAATGTGATTTTAAAATGCTGTTTGGGATCACCGCTTAGATCTTGGACACCCAGGGGGTGTGTTCCTCTGTTTAGCCGTTTGGCCAGGATACCTGAGGGTATGACTTGTTTATATTATGCCTTTAAAGTAATGATTGTAGAATTTCCTAGAGAGGAATTTCTTGTGTAATTTTTGGTTACATGTTGGGCATGGCCCGGTTACCTGTTAGCCTAAGGGCAGTGTTGTGATTATCCTGTGGGCTTTGTACTACTTAGCTTGTGGGAAACTTATTCCGTGCCTATGGGAAGATGATTCTGTGCCTTTGGGTGACACTTCTTATGCCTGTGGGAAATATCTGTATGCCTGTGGGTAGATTATTGTGTTGGTTTCTCTTTACCTGAGGGTAGGAGTTTACGTGTTTGAGGACATTGGATGTTTACTTAGAATATTCACTGTGGTGATATTTTAAATAAATGATTAAATGGATATTAAAATGGAAATATAACTGGTTAAGTTAGTTACTTTCAGTACTACTTACTTTATTGCATTTTATTACAGCACACTGTTGTTGCATGTTTACACCCAATTGGGCACGGGCCTTTGGTGGGTTCCTACTGAGATATATTTCTCACACCCTGTTTGGGTCATGCTTTTCAGCCAAAACAGATTATGTTTCTTTAGGTATAGATAAGGGAAAGGGTCCTTATACAGGTACTTGAGTGTTGCTGAGGAGTAAGGGAGCATGGGACCGGGATTAGGCTTGCAATGCTACTGGATGTTTTGTTCTTGCTTTGTTGTACTCTGTATTGTATTGTACTGCTATGTGACATGTTCTGGTTGTTTTCTTAGAACTTGAGACATGTTTCATCATATCTACATATTTGGATGCTTATCTTTTACTGTATTTGTTCTATTAAATGTTTATGGTTTATTACTTCCGCTGTTTTTGTATGTTTATATTATATTCCACTGCGCCACACTTTGAAAAATGAGAGCATAGTTTCCCCACTATCAGACCTGGGCCCACGCTACTAGTTGGCAGCCTCTGGCATTTGGGGAAATGCGCTTGAGGTCATGTGGCGAACCGGGTTCGGGGCACCCGTTGAGTGGCACCCGGAACCGGGACGTTAAAAAGTGGTATTAGAGGGGTTCTTTTCTTTGAATTACTATTTGGAGCCTTAGTCAGGGATAGGACGGAAACGGTAGTTGGGAATAATCTATTCCTGGGCATAGTAATCCCGTGTACAGGGAAAATCCAATTTACCTCGTATTGCAATTTTACTGATTTTTCAATTTACGGTTGATATGATTTTCACCGTTGGGTGACGCACTTGAATTGTGCTGTTTATATTTTATCTATGGTTTCTATTTAGTTGCCACCCTATGAGATGAGGGTATCCCATCTCATGCATCATTTAGGCACATGCTATAAATCACATGCCATGAAAAATTCCATGCCTTTTAGGCGCATTAGAAATTTCATGTTATTGTGATAGTTGATGTGCTAGAAAATCATGTTGTTGTGATAGTTGCTTGATAAATACCTGTTATGTGATAGTGTATTTATGTATAAATATGTGGAAAGAATGGACGCCAAACTTTAGTTTTTGGGGAGTATGGGCCCCCATTGACTAGAATTTGGTGGATCATTAGCTGGTTATTTTATTATAACACAGATAAGATGCCAAACATTGATTCTCGGGGAGTATGGGACCTCACGGATCGTAATTTGGCACTTAGGTGTTGTTTTTTGTATTTTCTGGGTTTCGGGGAAGTTTCTGAGGCATACTATCCAGAAAACCCAGTATACACGTCGTGTGGTACTTTAGACACGTTGTGTATGTTCTTCTATTCAGGAAGAAAAATAAACTTTTTAAGTACACTCCGTGTACCCATAGTACATGCCGTGTAGTCTCTTCCTGTGTCACAAACCGTGTGGGCGGCGACACGGGGAAGGGAAGAACTTGGGGGTGAACACGCCATGTAGCTTTTGTACACGTCGTGTTGTGTTGACCCGGTGTTCGTCGTGTCACTAACAACACGGATGGAGGAAACCTTAAGACATACACGTCGTGTCCATTATGGCACACGCCGTGTAGTCTGGCCTAGGGACCCGGCCGTGTAACTAACAACACGGGTCGGTGTAATCCCTTCAAGTACACACTATGTGTATATCAAACACGCTGTGTAGTGTGAGTCGTGTTTTCGGACGTGTAACTAACAACATGGGTCAGCAGAGCTCATCTAGTACACATCGTGTACCTATGGGACATGTCGTGTAGTCTTGTCTGAGGACAGACCGTGTGGACTTAGCCGTGTGACTGGGAAACGGGGTTTTTGACACGCCTTGTGCGGGTGTAACATGCCGTGTAGTGTCAAGACGATTAGTCAGCCATGTCACAGATGACACGGGTAGTTGGAAAATTACACCATACACACCGTGTAGATTATATACACGTCATATAGTTTTGTTCAATGGGATCCATGTGGCTTAGCCGTGTAGAAGGACCCGGGTAGGGAAGGGAAGTCAAGTAAACATCGTGTAGTCAGTGTACATGTCGTGTAGTCTTGTTTTGAAAATATTGAAATGCCTTCTTCCTCTTTTTTTCCTTTGGGGTTCCTTAATTTTCAGTCTTAATAATCTTGAATCTAAGGCGTGTTTTTGACCTTGTAGTGTCATGCCGCCTAGACGTTCACGCGTTGTTCGCCAGGAAGGCGGCAACGATTTTACTCCAGAGATGGTGGGCCATGGGCTACCAATGGACCCTCCAGCATAACCAGATTCAGTGCCAGCTGTTATACTGGACATAGGCGCAGATGCGCAGTTCCATGAAGGATTTATACGGTTCATGCAGACCTTTCAGGGAGCACCGCAGGCTGCCACATCTATGGCTGAGCTGACACGTATATTCCAGCAGCAGAATCCGCCTACGTTTTCAGGGGATGGCAGACCACAGGCTGCGGAGTCTTGGCTGGGGTCGATGCAGACTATTTTTGAGCATCTTGAGATGCCTCCAGGGCGTAGGGTCAAGCTCGCGACGTATATGATGTGATTCCACCAAACGGTGGTGGGATGTTACCACCCAGTCAGAGCATCACAGAGACATGGTGTGGGAGGATTTTTAGGTAGTCTTCTATGACTTCTTCTTTACAGAGACACTGAGGGCAGATAGAGCTCAATATTTCATGAATCTACAGCAAGGCGCTATGTCGGTTATGGATTATTTCGATCTCTTTACCGAACTTCAGCGTTTTGCACCTGTTCTGGTGGGTGATGAGACGTTGAGGGCCAGATGTTTTGAGGATGGTCTTCATTATGACATCTGAGCACTGGTGAATGTTTTCAGGTTGCCTTCAGTACATTCTATTATAAATCAGGTGCTGATTGCAGAGAGAAACCTGTAGGAATCTAGTGGTGTGGGACAGGGTGGTTCAGCACCAGTTACTGGTACTATTTTTGTTGGCAAGAGGAAGAGACAGATGGACTTCTCTCAGGGTGGCAGTACCATCCAGAAGAATGCTTCAGGTGGCCAGGTCATGTGCTACCAGTGTGGTAGAGAGGGGCACAAGAGGCCATAGTGTCCATGAGACCTAGTGGAGTGTCGATCTTGCGTTAGGATGAGTCATCTGCAACACTTTTGTAGGGTGTTTCCACCGATGTCTAGTAAGAGGGGTTCTGTATAGACTCCACGTGCGGGAGCAGGACTAGCAGCTTCTTACCAGTTAGGGAACTGGGGTATGTCAGGGCATACTGGCAGAGATGATGGTCGTGGTCGTGGTAGCCAGACACCAGGATCTCAGAGGCAGTAGGGCGGGACAGCTCAGGGTAGCCAGGCTGTGTCAGAGGGCCACGGCACTGGCCAGGCATATGCAGTGCAACAGACCCAGTAGGAGCAGGATCCCGGACCTTCTTCAGTCAGAGGTACTATTCTAGTAGCTTCTGTCTTGTCTTCAGTACTTTTTGATATGGGTGCTACAAATAGTTTCATATCTGTACCCGTTGTGGAGAGCCTTGGGCTCTGTGTTTCTACTTCTTCTGATATAATGACGCTAGACACTCTATTGGGGATTAGAACGGCTAGTGTGCGTCAGTGCAAGGAGTTCCCCCTTGAGATTAGTGGGTGTCACTTTCTTTGGAACCTCTATGTCTTGGAGATGACAGCTTATGACATCATTCTCGGGATGGACTAGTTGGTTCCCTTTTGAGCCTTTGTATACTACTATCGTCGCAGAGTGAGTTTCACGTCACCATAGGGCGGAAAGTTTCTATATAAGGGAGAATGGGATGTTCAGGTGAGTCGAGTTGGACCAGAGCATCGTGGGAGAGGTGGAGTCACAGCCCAGATTGCGAGTTTATATCTGGATGACCAGGGGACTTGTCAGACATATTTCCCTCCAGTGGTTGATTATTTCAGGGATGTCTTTACGGACGACTTTTTGGTTCTACCTCTGGAGCGTGAGGTGGATTTCTCTATCAAGCTTGTGTCAGGAGTGGCACCGGTGTCCATTCCTCCTTATAGTATGGCCACGCTTGAGTTGTAGGAGCTCAATAGGCAGTTATAGGAGTTAAAGGAAAAGGCTTTTACTCGACCCAGTACTTCTCCGTGGGGTTCTCCAGTCCTTTTTGTGAAGAATGTGGACAGTACCCTCAGACTCTGTGTGGATTATCAGAAGTTGTACCAGTTGACGGTTAAGAACGGACATCCCTTGCTGAGAATTGATGATATTTTTTATCAACTTTATGGGGAACGAGTGTTCTCGAATATTGACTTGAGATCAAGATATCTTCAGCTACATGTTAGACCATTTGATATACCTCTAACAGCTTTCAGGATCAGGTACGTTCTATTCAAGTATATGGTTATGCCGTTCGGACTCACGAACGTGCCAACAGTTTTCATGGCTCTGATGAATCGTGTGTTCCATCCTTATCTGGATTATTTTTTGGTAGTATTCATGGATGACATCTTGGTGTACTATCACACTCGACATGACCATGCCACCCATCTTGAGATCATATTGAGTACACTAAGAGAGCATTAGCTATATTTTAAGCTCTCAAAGTGCCACTTTTGGATGGACCAGATTCACTTCCTAGGTCATATCATCTCAGAGGCAGGAGTTGCAGTAGACCCAGAGAAGGTGAGAGCAGTATTTTCCTGGGAGCAGCCTAAGAACGTGTTTGTGATACGGAGTTTCTTGGGGCTCGCTGGTTATTATAGGCACTTCATCCAGGACTTCTCCCGCTTAGCAGCGCCGTTTATGGGTTTGACTAAGAAGGGTGTGAAGTTCTTTTGGTCAGAAGCTTGTGAGACAGCCATTCAGGATCTAAAAGGAAGGTTGACATCATCACCATTCCTGATAGTTCCAGAGCAAGGGAAGATCTATACAGTTTACTGTGATGCATCAGGTATTGGGCTGGGAGAAGTGTTGATGTAGGGCGATCGAGTTGTTGCATACGGTTCTTGGAAGTTGAGGCCACATGAGAGGAATTACCCGATGCATGATCTCGAGTTGTCTGCAGTTGTGCATGAGTTTCTCTATTGGAGACATTACCTATTGGGAGAATGTTTTGTGGTTTTCACTGACCACAAAAGTCTCAAGTATATCTTTACTCAGTGTGACATGAATCTGAGGCAGTGAAGGTGGGTCAAATACCTACAGTCTTTTGATTTTGAGCTTGCCTACACACCTGGTAAAGGTAATGCAGTAGCTGATGCACTAAGCTGGAAGACTCAGATACAGGCTGTGCAAGAGGCCAATGATGAGTGGTATCTTATGGTGTTGTTCTCTGAGATGCATTTGGTGGTGCATGACAGTCAGGGGAAGACTTATCTTTCCTCTTTAGCTGTGACTTCTACCCTCCTAGATAGAGTGAGGATGAGACAACTATCTGATTTAGAAGGCCTAGTTTTATGGGAGTTGGTGGAAAGTAAGGACCCTCCTCCTGGTTGGATGATAGGCGATGATGAGTTTCTTCATTTCCATGGACGAGTATGGGTTCCATGGGATATGTGTGAGGAGCTGATGCGGGAGTTTCATGCTTCATCTTGGGCAGTTCATCCCAGGGTTACCAAGATGTACCGAGACTTGAGACGTCAGTACTGGTGGCTGGGTATGAAGAGAGATGTGGCTGGTTTTGTTACGAGGTGTTCCACCTGTCAGCAGGTGAAGGCGGAGCATCAGAGACCAGCTGGACTGTTATAGCGGTTACCCATCCCGGAGTGGAAATGGGATGATGTCACAATGGATTTCGTGACTGGGTTATCAAGGTCACCTCAAGGCAATGATGTTGTGTGGGTTGTTGTGGACAGACTCATGAAGGTAGCTCACTTTTTTCTGATTAAGGAGATCTTCGGAGTTGAAGAGATTGTAAAGTTTTATATCTGAGAGATCGTCCTTCTTTATGGGGTTCCTCGTTCTATCGTTTAAGATAGGGACACCTATTTTATGTCTCATTTCTGGAAGAGTTTTCAGAGGGCACTGGGTACATAGGTGCTTATGAACATAACATACCACCCTCAGATAGATGGCCAGTCAGAGCGTATGATACAGGTTCTTGAGGAAATGTTGTGTGCATGCATCCTAGACTTTTGGGGCTCTTGGGAGAATCATATACCCCTAGTCGAGTTTTCCTATAATAATAGTTTTCAGGAGACTATTGAGATGGTGCCATATGAGGCTTTATATGGTAGGCCATGCCGATCACCCTTGTGCTGGTTAGAGGCAGGTGAGGCAGCTTTACTGGGACCATGTCTCGTGCAGGAGACTTCTGAGCAGGTCCAGTTGATTCAGAAGCGGATGGCTACCACACAGTCTCGTCGGAAGTCTTATGTTGATCGTTGCATACGACCTTTGGAGTTCGTGGTCGGGGATCAGGTTTTATTACGTGTTTCACTAAGGTTGGGACACAGATGGATCTGGAGACAGGGTAAACTCTCACCGAGGTATGTGGGACCATTTGAGATTCTAGAGAGAGTCGGGTCAGTTTCCTATCGGTTGCAGTTACCACAGAGGTACTGAGCCATGCATGACGCCTTCCATGTATCATAGTTGCGCCACTATCAATCAGACCCATCTCATGTTTTTCATCCTGAGGAGGTTGAGCTTGAGTTAGATGTGTCCTTTGAAGAGAATTTGATTCGTATCGTTGATAGAAGCACGAACGTTCTCCAAGGCTGGTCAGTTCCTCTCGTACAGGTGCTATGGCATCATGACCGAGTGCAGGACGAAACCTGGGAGCAGGAGACCAACGTACGTGCTCAGTGGCCAGAGATGTTCTGAGCTTTATCTTCGCCACCCTTGGAAGGGAAATTCGGGGACGAATTTCTTTAAGGGGGGAAGTTTGTAAGAACCCAGTTCTTATTTTTGAGGTACAGGTTTCTTCTTTTCTCTTTTCCATAAGTGTTTTTGAGAAATATGGAAAATGGGGAAAATCCAAAATTTTGTAAAGTACATGTCATGTACTTTTCCACACGCCATGTACTTTTGGCCGTGTGGGATGAGTACACAGGGCGTGTGGCCATGTCGGTGATGAAGGGTGTAGGAACCAAATACAAGTCGTGTAGTGGTTCTTTACACGTCGTGTAGTCAGTCGGCAGGCGAATAGTAAGCCAGTGGCTAGTTGTGCGACCGAACACACCATATACTCAAGGAGACACGCCGTGTAGTCATTTCGGCAGGTGAACAGTGACGCACTGGCGGGAATCCGTCAGAGGAACAGTTTAAAAATGGGAAGTACACGCCATGTACATGAAAATACACACTGTGTACTTTGTTTTTTTTTTCTTAAAATGGGTAGTAGCCTCCCCTGTTCACATGGAAGGCTTAGAGCGGGAAGAGGGCTCAGGAGAGGGAGGTCGGAGCTTTGGAGATCCGCCAAACGCACGTCAGGAATCTGTTTCCACCTCGGACGATCTCGTTGGAACCACACGGGTGAGAGCTTCCTTCTCCTGGCGTGTCTCTTGCCAATTCTTCATCTAATGGAAGTCATTTACATTTGAACAGGTCTTCTTCTAACCCATATCTACGTCATTCGTGGGTGTTTCTGGAACCGACATTCACGTATATCATTCGTTGGCATTTAAGGTAGGTGTCTTGGTGTTTATTTTCCAACTGTCGGGCATTTTTTGCGTGTTTGAGCTAAGAACCCATATTTGGGGTGTCATGTGGCTGAGGCTATGGATATTTTAAATACCTATAATTTTATAGGTAACTAAATTTGATTCTAAAATGCTGTTTGGGATTGCCGCTTGGATCCAGGACCACCCCGAGGGTTGCGTTCCTCTGTTTAGCCATTTGGCCAGGAAACCCGAGGGTATGCCTTGTTTATATTATGCCTTTAAAGTAATGATTGTAGAATTTCCTTGAGAGGAATTTCTTGTGTACTGTTTGATTACATGTTGAGCATGGCCCGGTTACCTGTTAGCCTGAGGGCAGTGTTGTGATTAGCCTATGGGTTTTGTACTACTTAGCCTGTGGGAAACTTCTTCCGTGCCTATGGGCAGATGATTTTGTTCCTGTGGGAGACACTTATTACGCTTGTGGGAAATATCTGTATGCATGTGGTCAAATTCTTGTGTTGGTTTCTCTTTAATCGAGGTTAGGATTTTACGTGTTTGAGGACACTGGCTGTTTACATAGAATATTCATTGTGGTGATATTTAAAATAAATGATTAAATGGATATTAAAATGGAAATATAACCGGTTAAGTTAGTTACTTTCAGTACTGCTTAATTTATTGCATTTTATTACAGCACACTATTGTTGCATGTTTACACCCAGTTGGGTACAGGACTTTGGTGGGTGCCTACTGAGATATATTTCTCACACCCTGATTGGGTAATGCTTTTCGGCCCAAACAGATTACGTTTCTGCAAGTATAGATAAGGGCAAGGTTCCTTATACAGGTACTTCAGTGCTGCTGAGGAGTAGGGGAGCATGGGACCGGACTTAGGATCGCAATGCTACCGGCTGTTTTTTTCGTGCTTTGTTGTACTCTGTATTGTATTGTACTGCTATGTGACATGTTCTGGCTGTTTTCATGGAACTTGAGACATGTTGCATCATATCTACATATCTATCTGGTTATATTTTACTACAGTTGTTCTATTAAATGTGTATGGTTTATTTCTTCCGTTGTTGTTGTATGCTTATATTATATTCCACTATGCTACACTTTTACAAATGATGGCATAGTTTCCCCACTATCAGACCTGGGCCCTCGCAGCTAGTCGGCAGCCTCTGGCGTTTGGGGAAATGCGCCTGAGGTCATGTGGCGAACCGGGTTCGGGGCACCCGTTGAGTGGCACACAAAACCGGGACGTTACATAGGATCTCGCCCAGGTTATCCATAACAAGTCTCTGTATAAAAATTACCATATTATCATTTCAAATAAAACATGTCATGAAAAACAATAAATTAGTTTTATAGAAAACATGGTAAACATTTCCCTTTTCTATAGTTCTAAAATAAAAGCAGCTATATTAATTTGAAAGAACATTTTCCATATCATATTTCATAAGAGTCAACATGCATATAAAGGCTAAAATAGTACAAATCCAAGTAGTAAAAAACAATAGTAGAAACATAGGTATCATAACACCAAGGAATACAATAGGTCAGGCACCAGACTAATCATACCCAAAAAATTATGAACAGTGAATTGTGGTATATAAAGTCAATGATCTATACTCGAGGACCAGGGAGACCCCCCATAGTGTTAAACCCTGATATCATATACATACCTTGACCCAAAAATATACACTCTAGTACAAATATAACACCCCAAAAGTGAACCCCTGTAATGGAAGGTGGACTCAAGATAAACCTTCAACCTAGTACCCAAGGTACCCCATGTGCTCATTTTCACAAATCATACAATGCTTTGAAAATATCCCTTTTCATTCCATTTATCAAAAACCTAGGAAAACCACATTTATTGAAAAATAACTTTTAGACTCAGACAAAAATCATTCCAATTTTATACAAATTTATTTATAAATCTATTTATAAAAATTGAACAATATGGTTTATCAAATGTAGGCTAGAGACTGAACCACATACCTCAAAACTCTGGTCACACACACCCACAACGGGATCCACCAACAATGAAATCCAATAACCACAACAATATAAACCCTATAATCCAATCCACATCTCAAGATAGATTCAATTTAGATAAAACAGTTGGTGGAAAGGAGGAAATACACATACCTTAAGAACATACACCTGTCACACCAAAACCAACAAAAAATGTCCATAATGGAGATCCAAGAATCACACCTAGATTAAATATTTAACAAACTGGAGTTTATATCCATCAATACCTAGATTATCTATCGAACTCCAAGGGAGAAGAGAGTAATAAATGGAGATAACACTTACCCAATATGTCACACAATGACCGGAATAAGGATTGATCAATGAACAGAAAGACCAATAGGGGTTGGAGTTTCCAAAAATCAGCTGGAAATGGCTCTAGAACAAGAGAAAAGAACCTGAAGGGGAGAAAATTGATAAATTCAGTCGTTCTTCCTTTTTAAAAACAATCATCATGACTTTACATGACGTGTAACCCAATTACACATCTTGTAATTTTCAACTCCCATAATCACTGAGAAATCTTTCACCTTTTGATTAAAAATGGATTTAATTTCATTTATGAGTTACATTTTGTGTAAACCTATTACACAATGTTTAATTCTCGATAAGGATATATAATTAGTAGGTTTTGTGCTAGAAATTTTAAAAGAAAATCTAACTTCACCATTATAGGTATCCTCCCATTTTCTTCTCAACCTTACTCAAACAAAGGAAAAAGAAAACCCTGAAAACTTTAAAAACATACATGTCAGATGAGTAATGGGATGTTATAGATTCTATATGAGGGAGATAAGTTATGTGGAAGTTTCTCAAAAAGGGGTACACAGAGTACATGGGGTCCACACAGCATGTTGTACCGCTTTACTACCTAGTCATGTTATCCAAGGATATAGATCAGGAAGCCATGTCTCTATATATGGAATTACCTCTGGGATAGAAGACGTTTATTACCACCCTTGGTCATTTATCTCTTTTAGTTCTATGTATTTCTTCATGTGCACATGTACTTCGATATACAGCGTGTACGTCTATACAGGGCCCTGGGTGTGTATGAATGGAACACAGCTCAGCCACCTAGGAAGATTCAAATAGTATGTAGGCCTATATACATGGATTGATATATTTAAATTATCTTAAAACCCCAATTCCACATCCAAGGGCTACACACCATGTGTTCTTCTGGGATAAACGGTGTATATACGGGACTTTCATAGAAATCGAAGATGGTTTCACGTGTCTCCCAAATCCAATATCATCATCATGAATCTCAACATTTTACCACCTAATATTGAGGTAACATACCATATTCCATAAATTCATATCCTATGGTTTCCATAAGTTGTATTCTAATGAGATTCTCAAATACCCAGTCAACTCTGGTTGCCCGTAGCACCTCAAGTCATTACCCATTGCCACTTTGGATCCTAAATACATGAATAAACACCTTATATCTATCCTAATCTATCAAAAAACACTAATATGGTCATATTTTTTACATCCACCAAGAATATAAGTGTATAATCATGCCCATACCCGGTAGGTAATGTCAAACTATGGCCATATAGGGAAATGACAAAGAATGTGAATAATATGTGGGGGAAAGGCACAAGAACAAAGGTTAAAACATCATTGTTCAAGAGTTCTTGACCAACGATCATAGATCAAAGATATAAATAGTGAGAAAATTGAATAATAAGACTTAAATTGAATAAAAAAATTAATTCATCAATGGGTCATGTGAAGGGAATGTAATCACTAACAAGAAATAAATCTGATCAAATTCATGGTTTAAAAATTTATTCAAGATAGAGGAAACAAAAATTGGTGAGTCCTACCTTAGATATGGATCAATAGTTGGTGAATAGTTCATTCTCTAGTGATTTGGGGATCCCACTATGTTTGATTTATATTGACCCACCTCAATAGGATCATCTTTTATCATCCAATTCTGATTCGATAAGAAATAATGCTCTAAAGCTCCTCTCAAAGTTCCTAGGGTTATGTGGATAATATTAGAAAATTTATATAGCATCAATTGTATAGAGAAAATTTATGTTTTGGTATTAAATTAATTAATTAATTAATCCAATTAACATACCCACCAATGGTTATTTCATCCGAACGTCTAGCATCAACCAACTTTATGTAATTCATAAGGTAACCCCAACATTCCAAATTCAAAGGTGGCCTCATATTTCTGATCTAATACTCCATTTGAGAGAAAACCCATTATTTCTAAAAAAACAGTATGTGTGTTATATTAATATATTTAATATTTTCATTATATCAATTATAGGCCCATCATGCCTCAGAATCTTGCATCATATTTGCACCTAACTCCGAAAATATTTCTTAATATATTTCAATGTCTTATAATAAAAAAAATTATTACCTACATATCCAATGAATTTAAGCATAATTAAAGGTAAATACCACTCAAAAAATATGATTAAACATGTGGAATTTACACCATATAGCAAATGGATATATGGTTTAGACAACAATTTCCCAAATTAATCAATGTATTGGGCATCTTAGTGAACACCGTTCAATCAAGTAAATCATAGTGGAAAGAAATTGGAATTAAATAATTCCTAAAAAAATTAATTAGGAAAGAAAAAATTAGTGATGTATCATACCATAGATGTAAAATATAATTTCATAATTAATCTAAATAAAGAAGGTGGATGGTATCATTTGAAGAATACAACTAATCTAGCATACTATAGTGAACCAGTATTTTCATATATAGATATCACATATCATTAGATTCATATTCATTACATAACATAATGATCCATGTCATTATGATATAGGTTTATTTCCTTTAGAAAAAAATACACATAAACAAATGGATCATAAATGTTCTACATAGTCTCCCTAACACACCTGGGTTTTCATTTTCATCATTTATTTCTGGTTCATTTTGGGATCTCATTTTTTCTCTTGAGTTTCGGGTGTGACGGTGTTTACAGTTTTGAAGTATTTCTTCTTTAGTTTTGAACCCATGGTTATTCCTCTGTTTTTTCAGAATTTCATAGAGAAATGTTATGTTTTTGAGATTTAAAGTATCATGCACAAAATTTTCACATAGTTAGGGGAAACCATGCGGTATTCTCCAGGAAACTATGAAAGGCTTGGAGTGATCCTGGTTGAGGGTTCATGACCCATGCACGGTCAGTAGACACATGCTTAAAGTGTGTGGGAAGCCTCTATCTTGAAATAAAATTATTCTTCATAGTTTGTGCATTGTTTGTAAACCATGTGGACAAACTATGCTGGTGCCTAGATGTGTCCAGTAAGGGGGGCACAGTTGGCACACGGTTCAGTAAACTGTGTGGCCAAACCATGTGATTTTCCCAGATCTTTTATTGAAATTATAAGTATGCCCCCTTATTATTTTTAACCCAAAACGCCTACCCTCTCCTCCCTCTAGTTTTTGAAACCCATAGGGGCCTATTCCCTTATTCCTCAAGCCAACACCTCCCTCCTTTGGTGTAGATATAGGGTTTCATCAAGGTTCTCGGCTAGATCTTCTAGGTATTTCCCCTCCTCTCCTATCCCTCTTCCTTATTCATTAATTATATCTTGATGTTTTCTTATCCTATGGTCATTTAGACCTATTTTTTGGTTTAACCTTGATTTATATTTTGGGTTTTGTGTTTTTAGGGTTCCTCTTCATATATCTTGTCTCTTAGAACCCTTGTGGTGTGATTTCGGGCATGCGTTGGGAATAAACCATGGATTTGAGGTAAGTTTCCCTTTCACATACCTTTTTAATTTACGAATAATTGATTTCAGGCCTTTAACACATCCCTTAAATTATAAATATTTATATGTGACATTTTAAATATTTATTGGTGTGAAAACTGGTTTTTTATGCCTTGTTATGTGATCAATAGAAATGGGTTGTTAAAGATTTCACACCAAGTTTTTGATGAAATGTCTGGTTGGCTTTGTGAGTAATTTTTGGTATGTGAAGTGTGATTTGGATATGTAAATAAATATGTGCCATGTGAAGTGATGACTTTGGGTTTCTTAAAATAGTTTCAAGTGGTTTAGGTTTAAAAGAAGTGTGTATTTAGATTTTGAAAGTGGTTTGACAAGGGAAGATGAATTGTGGCCCATTTGGCATTTTAATAAAAAAAATGGCATTGGTTTTTAAATGTGGTATGAGTGCATTAAATGAATTGTTTTCTAAATTGTTGTCACCTTTTTGGAAGGATGGTTTGTTTATTTTAAAAATGATGGTTTTTTGAAAGGTTCTTGAAGCCCATTTGGAACTTTTGTGAAAGTATTGAAAGTATTTGTTATGAAAACCTCCATTAGGTGATTTTATTTCCTTGTTTATGTTTAATGGATGGGATTTCCTTACTGTTGAATCCTTGAAATCAATTATGATAATGGGATATCCTCGGTATAAACTCTTTATGGATCTATTTTTTCTTTGGAATGAGATCGATCCTTGGGGTGACTCGGGTGATGCCTATTGTTGAATTATTATTGTATGTGTATGTGATTGGATGCTCGATTGGAATCGGTTAGCTCACCCATTTATATATGATACATGGGAACCTTTCATAGTGAGATAATTTTCTAAGAACGATTACTACACTAGCTAGATTACTCATTGGATAGTGACCTATAGTAGGTGGATATATTATGTATATTGCTATGGGATTTCCCCTTAGTCTAACTTGAGTTAGGGTGTTTGGGTGTATTTAGGGTTCTTTAATTTCATTATGTGAGTCATGCTTCTGGGGATGTGTCTCATGTATTAATATGTTCTAAATTATTCATGATCTCTAAGGTTCACCCATGTCTATTGGAACTTTTTTTCTTACAAAAAATGATTGAGATACAGTTACCCTTGTGTGTTTGTTTCCATTGACCTTAGTATGTGATTATTTTAGTTATCTTAATTATGGTGTCTTTATTATAAAGTTATGTATTGGATCCCAAAGGATTATCAAAAAAAATAAAGTAAAATTATTTTATACTCTCTTGTGTTGTTTTGAAATAAAAACATCACTTTCCCCTTGAAAATGTTAATATTCCTTTAATGGAAACGAACCTGGTTTTTGGAATAGAGAAGGGAAATTGAATATGATTTATTTTAAAAATAATAAATTCATGAAAAAGTTTACATTTTTTATATTTTATTCCAAACTTGAAGTTTATTTTTCTTTTATTTTGAAGGAATTGCATTGGGAATAGATTATTTAGGCTATCCTAGTGAGTTTAAATAATCACACCTATAGTTATTTATTATTTTTAGTTATGGGTTCATGTTCATCATGGTATCGATCTCCATGGATTAAGGATGTTCTTGGAATCATAGAGTGACCCTTGGGGTCACATGGGTTGTGTGTTTATCAGGTGTATTTTAGTTTTTTTGTTCATTTTTTGTATTTTTAAATTTGTATAAAAGATATTTAATTTTGATATGAAATATTATTGGGTTGTTTTGTTTCATTTCCTATATTCAATTGTTTACTTATTACTATAAAAAATCATTCCCTTTTTTACTCTATAGATCCGCTCATCACTAGTTGCAATCCTAGTAGGATCAGGAAAACCTCTCAGGCCTTACCATGGATCAGCTTAGGAGACCAGTTCAGGGTTGACCTAGGTTCGTTCATGAAAAAATAGTATAAGATCAGGTAGACTCCTTAGAGTACCTTTATTTTTAGAGAACCCTTTGTTATTTGGAGATGTCAAGGTATATTAGATATTATGACGTTCGGGACTCAATTGGTAGGAATGGGAAGGATGTCACAAACCCTTACTCATTTTGATCCTTGGTTTTACATGGGAAGTCTGGTTTTGTTGGTTTCTTTTGGTTCCTGTTGATTGTTTGGTGTTTTGGATATGAAAATGTAGTGTTCTAGTGGTCTCTATGATCTCACAGGGCCTGGAAATTCATGTGGATCTTGGGCCATGTTCTTAGAAGGATCTCTATGATGGTGGTGTGTTTGGAAAATGGCTACCAACCATATAGCCATGTCAGACATAGACAATAGTTTCCCTTGTGAGATTCTTTGAGTTTACTTTGATCTTGAAATTTCTTTTGAAAACTCATGTATTAGAATTGTGAAAATATGGTTTTACTGGAAATTATTGAATTTTGGAAAGTGGGAGAATGGATTTTTAGAATTAACCTTGTATAATTATTTAAAAAGATGAATTTTTATAAAATGACTCATTGGGATAAAATGGAAATGATTTAACAGGATTGGATTTCTATAGTCAAAACATGGAGTTTATAGAAAGTGGTTGTTTAAATGTGGATGTTTGTTTTGTAATTTTTTTTAAATGAAAATGAGTATGTATTTAATCAAATGATTCTAATGAATTTATATTTCTTGACCTGTTAAAAAAAATTTGAATGAAACAAATTGAATTTTTGGATGTAAATTCATGTAATTTTACTTTTAAGCATGGTGAAATGGATTAAAACATGGAATCTAAAAATGGATTTTGAATTTGTGGTTAGAGATACTTTGAAAGGTTTATGTAATTTTAAAATTGGGATGAATTATTTGTTTTGGAAAATGAGGTTGTTTTTTTAACTTTGGTGTATTCCATGAGTTCTCACATGCATGGATATATATGGAAATTGGTTGGATATGATTTGGGTGGATGATTACCCAGATTGGAATTAGATGTTGGATGCTTGGGGTGGAATGAGAGGTGCCTCTGTGAGGACCCATATAATACTATTAGTGAGTGTTCTTCCCACCAAGTAGTTTTCTTTTGAAAAAATTTTAAAGAAGAAAGTTGTGATGTTTTGAAAATCAGTGGTTATGTGTTTTTTTATATGATTTGAGATGAATTTTTTATATGATGTTTTGAGATTGAGAATTCTTGTTAAATATTTGGTTTTGAAGTAATGTTTAATGAATTTATGAAATGTATTTTTGAAATCTTTGAGTTGTTTTCCCCCTTTGTAAGGGTTCTTGTTTAACAGTAGTTGATTTGACGAACTAGTTTTGGTTGATCTCTTGGTTTTTCTTATTTCCTAGTGAGTATGCCCCCATAGATATTCAATTAATATTATTGGGATAATATATGGGAGATTCTCTATTATAAATATTTATAGTCCATCAACTTACAAAGTTCGTTCTTGAGTTTTAAAAGTTAGATCCACCTCTTTGAATGATAATCGAGCCTGTTTGTTGGAATAGAGAGCTATTTGGGCTCAATTTAAATTGCCTTCATGTTATGATTATTATTTCTGTTGTGACAGTTATACTCAGTGGTGTTTATTTCATTTCTCCGTGTGCTTTTTTTATTCTCCTTATTCTAAGTGAGATATAATGGTGTTTTTTATCTTTTAAGTCCTTATTTGGGTGAGAGTATATTATTTGAGAATGTAAGTTTCATGTTGTTTCAGGATATTTTGTTTCTGGATGGGGTTTCATGTGGTTACTTGTGGCGCCAAAATATGGGGTTCTGATTAGGGATTAACATCTCATGACTGTGAGGCAGTGGATGCTTTAAACATCAGGGCTCTTGCCAAAGGGCACGGAGTAAAGCTGTTGTGTAGTCAAGAATCCAAGGGTTGTGGGATGTTTGGATATTATTATGCCTTCACTATTTAGGTGAGGTAGTTCTTGTATTTATAAATCTGGTATCTCTTTCTTTTAAAATTCACTCTTGTTGCAAAGGGATTAGTGGACCTATCCCTTAAAAAATGTATGTGATTGTGCCTTCTTGGATGAAAACTCCAAATTAGTTTTCCTTACATGAACTATCCATTTGAATCAAGTGTGGATTGGTTTTGTGGATATCTAGGGGTTATGATTCTTGGGTTAGTTTTCAATTTTGGTTTTTTTGTTCCATTCATTGGTCCCCTTCCCTCTCCTCCCCTTATGGTGGGGGTTTTTGGTATGTGTGGGTAAGCTTTAGAGTTTGTTTAATCTCGTCAGTTTCTAATAGTGAGGTGACACACCATCGGTCTCATTGAAATTTATTCTATGATAAATTGGAGTTATGTTGTTTCAAATGGTGGGGATTCAATTTGGTCCTCCCCCTGTTGGTGATCTGTTTTGGTTTTTGTGTTTGTTCGGTTGATGTATCTTTATTTTCAAATTTTTTTGATTTCTGAATTTCTTTTCCAGTTTAGGTAAATGTTGGGATTTTTGGAGTATTCCCAATGGTTCTATATACATTATGGTTTTTAAGGTTGTGGGACTAATTTAAAATTGAATATTAGGAATTGGTTTTGGTTTTTTGTTTCATTTTGGGTATGCGGTGTATGATATGTCTGGATGTGGTTGGAATGTTCTTGGATTAAGAGGTTCGATATTGTGGTTTTGAGAATTCTTATTCATTGATCGATCAATTAGAAATGTTGTGGATTTTAGGGGTAAAATAATTAATGGTGGGGATAATTTTCAAACCTATTTTTTCATTTTCATCATTAGTTTTTGGTTCATTTAGGGATCTCATTTTTCTCTCGAGTTTCGAGTGTACCGATGTTTAAAGTTTTGATGTGTATCTTATTTAGTATGGACCTTATGGTTATTCCTCTATTAATTCAAGAGTTATTAGAGAATATTTATGTTTTTAATCTTGAAGGTATCAAATGAATAGATTTTTTATAGTTAGGATAAACCATGTAGCATACTCTAGGAAACCATTCAAGGCTTGTGGTGCTCCTGGTTGAGGGTACACGGCCCATGCACAGTTAGTAAAACTATGCATAAAGCATATGGGAAGCCTCTATCTCATTCTAGAACTATTATCCACAGTTGGTGGATAGTTTTTAAATAATTTTTCCAATCCTTGAAGGTTCCCAAATGTTTTCAGTAAGGAGTTCACGGTTGGTACACGGTTTGGTAAACCATGCGGCCAAACTGTGCTAGCTACCCAGATCTAAAATTTTTAGAAATTCCAAGTTTCCCCCTAAATATTTTTAAACTAAATCGCCTTCAATCTCCTCCCTCTAGTTCATGTGACCCTTAGTGGTCTCTCCCCTTGTTCTTTGAGCATTATCCTCCCTCCTTTGGTGTTGATCTAGGGTTTTTTCAAAGTTTCATGCTAGATCTTCTAGGTATTTCCCCTCCTCTCTTATCCCTTTTCCTTCTTCTTACATTTTATCTTCAATTTTTCTTCTCCTATGGTCATGTAAACCTATGGTTTAGTTTCCACTTAATTTATGTTGGGGTTTTTTGTGTTTGGGGTTACTCTTCAAAGATATTGTCTCCTGGAACCCTCATGTTATGATTTCAAGCATATGTTGTGAATGCACCATGGATTTGAGGTAGGTTTTCCTTTCAGTTGCCTTTTTAATTTAATAATATTTGATTTCATACCTTTCATACCTCCCTTAAATTCTAAATATTTATTTTTTACCTTTTAAATATTTATTGGTGTGAAAGGTGGTGTTGTATGACTTTTTATGTGATAAATAGAATTGTTTTGTTAAAGATTTCACAAAAAGTGTTTGATGAAATACCCTGTTGTATTTTTGAATAATTAGTGGTATGTAAAGAATATTTTGGTTTTATTAATAAATATATGGCATCTTAAATAATGACTTTCAGTTTCTTGAAATAGTTTCAAGTGGTTTTAAGTTTAAAATAAGTGTGTATTTATCTTTAGAAAGATGTTTAACATGTGATGATTGATTATGTCTCATTTAGAATTTTAATAAAAAAATGGATTTGTTTTTTAAATGTGGTAAGATTTATTTACATAAATTTTTTTATAATTTTTTTTGAAATTTAAAGCGATGTGTTTCAGCTTTCTGGAAATATGGTTTGTTTCTTTTAAAAATGATTTTTTTGTGAAATTAGATTGAGGCCCGTTTGGCACTTTTGTGAAAGTAGTGACAGTGTTTGTTATGAAAACATTCATTTGATGATTTTATTGCATTATTTATGTTTAATGGATGGTATATACTCATTGTGGAATCCTTTCAATCCATTATGAGAATAGGATATCCTCGGTATGGACTCCTTCATGATCTATTTATTCTATGGCATGAGATTGATCCTTATGGTGCCATGGGTGATTCCTATTATAGAATTATTATTGTATGTGTATGTGATTGGATGCTCGGTTAGCATCATTTAGATCACCCCTTTATACATGAGATATGGGAACCTAGCATAGTGATGGAATTTTTTGATAACATTCATTGCACTGGCTAGATTACACCCTAGATGGTGGCCCATAGTAGGTGGATATGTTGCATTTATGGCTATAGTTTTCCCCTCAGTTAGACCTGAGTTAGGGTGGCTGGGTTTTTTTAGGATGATTTGATTTCATCATGTGATGAATGATTCCTAATATGGGTCTCATTTATTATTATGTTCTAGATTATTCAGGATCTCCTAGTTTCACCCATGTCTATTGGAACTTTTTTTCTTGTAAGGAATGATTGTGATAAATTATTGGTTGGATACTCTAGTGTGTTTGTTTTCATTTCCCTTAGTATGTGATTATTTTAGTTCTCTCAATTATTGTGTCTTTCTTGGAAATTGATTAGTTGGTTTCAGAAGTTCTATGATAAAAAATTAAAGTAAAAGTGTTTTATACTCTCTTGTGTTGTTTTGAAATGAAAGCATTACTTTCTCCTTGAAAATGATAACGTTACTTTAATGTAAATGAACCTATTTTTTGGAATGGAAAAGGGAAATAGACTTTGATTTATTTTAAAAATGGAAATTAATGAAAAATATTACTTTTTATATTTTATTTCAAACATGAAGTTTATTTTTATTTTATTTTAAATGAAGTTCATTGAGAATAGATTACTTAGGCTAGCCTACTGAGTTTTAATACTCATGCTTATAGTTCATTATTTTTTTATCCATGGGTGTAGGTTCATCATGGTATTGATCTCCATGGTATAAGGTTATTATTGGTATCAAAGAGTGACCCTTAGGTTCATATGGTGTTGTGTGGTCATCAGGTATAGTTTGGTTATGTTGTTCAGTTGTTGTATTTTTAGCCTTGAATAAAAGATTTTTAGTTTGGATATGGCATATATATTAGGATATTATATTTATTTTTTTTTCATTTGTTTATTTTTTATTGGTAGAAATTGTTCCCTCTTTTTAATCTATATATTCCATCGACACTATTTTCAAGCCCGGTGGGATCTGGAATGCCTCTCGGCCCTTGCAACGGATCGACTCGGGTGACTAGTTCATGGTCAAACCAGGTTGGTTTGTGACACTCCTTTTAAGATCTTCAAAACTAACACCCTTATTTGACATATCATAATTAGTAACTTTATTTATAACTTTGGGAATAGAAACATAAGTAAGGGTGATCTCAGATGCTCAGTAAGGGTAAAAAATGGAGATATCAATGATCACATAAGCATAACATGAACATAAGGATGTGATAACATAAGCATATCATTAGAAAATCATACCATGTATATAATAGATAATAATTTTGAGTCATGGAATAAATCTTGGTAGTTCATAATACATGAATTATATAAGGAATCAAAGAACATGATCCATTTTCATAAGACTTGGAATTGTGTGCTACACATAAGAATAGAACATTATGTTATTTAAGCCTGATTTTGTGTATCTTATACAAAATTGAACATTATGTTATTATTTTAAAAATATCTAGGTGTTAAATTATACCCCCCCGCCCCCATAAATAAATTTTTCCTCACAATTTGAACTTTTTATCATTAATCAAGGTTTTGACATTTGAAAATTCTTTTATAGAAAATCCACATCATAAAAAGAGTCGGTAAAAATTCCTTATAAAAATAAGAAAAGAGAAATACAAAGGTCATCTAAAATAACAAAAACTAGGATCCCGCATAATAATAACATTATATTTAGTTGATTACATGGATTTTAAAATAAGATAAATTTATGAGATAATGTTATACACTTTTTATGAGATAAGGGACCATCGATTTATAGAAAATGAATAAAATTATTATTTAAAGATCCTTTTCCTATATTTGAGAGATCATTTTATAATATAAATATAGATCATAAGGAAATTTACTAAATTTAAAAGTATAATTTCATACTTTAATCATTTCTTACTAAAACCACATCTATTTATATAAATGATAAGTATTAAAGATGATTTTTTTATGCCAAAATCACTAAACTTTAATTCTAACATATCACATGATTCCAAAAAATGATATTAATATATTAGTCTTGTATTTATACATTAATAAAAATTGTAAATTGTTAGTATAGGGTAAGATAATTCTCAAAATGAATACACCTTCATATTAACCTCGAAATACAAAGCTCAACTTAAATCATTCCATAACAAAATAACCCTATATCCCAAATAACCTCAACATTAAAGTATTTAATTATGTTCTTATAAAATAATATTTCATGTTAAATCACATTTTATACCTAATGGTTGCATATATCTCAACCCAATTAATCATTTCCCAAAATATCATTAATCACCTAAAAATCCTAAAAATTAAAAAAAAAATTGATCCTTAAATGTGTTTCCCAAAATTTACTTAATATTTATCCATAAAACAATTTATGTAAATCAAATTCATACTAACCAGTACATCATGTAGACCGGTGGTAGGAACTTCACCCTTTTTCCTTTTATTTGTGTGTTAAGACATACATCCTTATAATATGTGATGAGTTTTCACCCAACTTGTGAGTTTTCCTTTTTTTCTAAAACTTTGAAAAAAAAATTAATAACAATATTTCTAATTCACCATGATCCTATAACATTCTAAATAATATGATGAGCATCTTCAAAAAAAACATTACTTTTGAAATCACATTTTTTACCTCTAGGTTTTTCTATGAAACTCATTCTTTTCAAAAAAAAAATATTGACTATAATTACCCCAACATCAATAAAATCTCAAAGATTATATTTTCCTAAATCATGTTTTTTTTCATAAAATGCCACCTTACTATTAAATCACCTCTCTAGTTCCTTATTACTATTAAAAATATTCTTGAAAATACATTAAGAAAAATTTCTAAAGAATAATCCTTATAAGTTTTAGAATTATTATAACTAGAATACCATTAATAAAAATACTTCAACAACATGACTATTGAAACAGAAAACATAAATAATTTAATCATTACACTTCAATGATAGTCATAACATATTCTCTTATGAATTAATCCTAGTATTAATTAATTGAATCAGATAATGATTAAGTTCCCCAAATCTAAAATATTGAACTATTAGTAGTGTCTTTGGTTGAACTTTATTTCCTTGTATCTTGTAAACCAGACTCTTCACTTTTCTTTAGAAATTAACTACTTTTTTCCCTCATTTCCCACACATCAATCGTATTACTGTTCCTTTAAAGAATTTTCCTTGGTGCCTCTTCCCATATTTATGACATGTAGGAAATTGAATCTTCTTTCTTTATCATCTTTAACACTTTAACTTATGTAATACACAATCCTTGTCTTCTTTGATGTGTTTGTAAATTTGACTATGTTCCAGTTATTAATCGTAATTAGAGATAGATAATTTTTAATGATCATAAGATGTTTAACTATTGTACCCATTTGGTAAGGCATCGCATAAGGGAAGTCATTGAATTTCGCATCACATTGGTTATTGATATTATTTCTCCTATTACCCACCATTAACTAGAAATAATAAAATAAACTAGATGAGGATGCATTAACACACAAAAGGGAAACATATAAACCTAGAAGTAATAACTTATAAATGATAAGTATATCCTAACATATGGGTCTCTAGGTTTTAATATAGATTACCCATGATAATTTTTTCTATTATTTTTTTTAACCTAAATTTTTTTTCAAGCCCTTCGTAATGGTTTTTTAAAAGATTGTTAATTTCTAAAACATATACAAGGATATTTTCAAACTAGGTGTGAAGAAAGGCTTATTTTCATGAATCGGTGAATATTGAATCTGTAGGACCCCGGGGCACCCTGAGAGGGGAGGGGTGAATCAGGGTGACAACTTTTTCTTTTAAACTAAGGATCTTGTTCCCACGTTGGTAGGAACTAGTTAAACCTGTATGAAGAATATGATATTTAATGAAACATTCACATGCAAAGATGACACAAAAAATTTTACTTGGTTCACCGCTAAGGACTACGTCCAAGGAGAATACGCAGACAAGTTGTCAGACGTACCAAATTCCACTATTCTTCACTAGTTGTGGATAAAAAAGGTTTGGTCACAGTCACTCTGTCCCAGGCTCACTTCCTTTACAGTTTTTCAGGGATAGCTCACTGCGTCCCTTGGGTCACTCCCGTTGAATCCCCCTGGCTCACTGTCGTTGGTGAAGTCCCGCTCAGTTTATAGACATGAAGGTCTCTTTATAATTGCTCAATGGATGCATCCTCTTCATTATGTGGATTCTCTGTTGAAGTCCAACTATCACCCGTGAACTAATCTACAACTTTCATGCAGCACAAAGACAACTGGAAAGCCTCAACAGAACCTGGCGCGCAACTCCAAGGCGGCGCGCAACTTTCAAGGACAGCGTGCAAGTTATAACTGTCGCGCAATTCCACCTTCAATACTTGCGTGATTCAATATTCTTTAAAGCCAAACTTGTGAGTCTCAACTACTTTTCAACTCAATCCGATTTTGAAACCTAATGGAAACATGTCGCACAACTTCAATTCTGGCGTGCAAGTATCACCAAATCACTTGCGCGACTACTGGACGGGTAGCAAACAACTGACGCACTGCTCCACCTTGAGCAACCCACCAACACTTGTGTGACGACAACACCTTCATGACGGGAGCTCTGAATTTCTTCAAGTCCAAAGTTTGTGTTGAATGAGGAGGGGTGGTCCTCTATTTATAGGCATTTGGATACCCTGTGCGGCGGCACGCAAGTCTCGGCGCGCAACCCTTCTGTCCTCCTAGACACTTGCGCGACCAACTTCCAATATTAGTCTCCCCTATTTACTTTGACATATTTTGATGATCAAAACACGATGGTCAAATGGCGTGTAACTTTCCAATCCTCTAAGGTACCGGCGCGCAAGTCCTTTCACAGCACGCAAGTCACTTGCGCGACCAAACCAATACTTTCACGACCCTCTTTCCTTTGCCATATTTTCATGTTCTCAATTCTGAAAAACATCAGGCGTGCAAGTTTCCAAGCCTCCAAGGACTCGGCGTTCAAGTATCTTTTCCAAAAACACATTTCTCCATATTTAAAGTTTTGAGGCCCAAGAATTTGGAAAACACTGGGAAACGACGCCATCTTCAATATTGTTTTCTGCTTGAACTGTATGATCACTTTGCTGGTACACATTCTGAACTTCCACTGAGGATTGAAAACAAACACAAACCATACTTCAATTCATGCACAGAACATCCATGGTTCCAACAGAATCTAGATCAATGCACTATTTTTGAGTAATTACCCCAAGATAAAAAAATTTCTAGATTCACATCCACTTATATTATCTATATAGGGATGTAATTTCTTAGAAACTATTCCCTCTATCCTTCACTAAATTTCTAAGATGTTTTCCTTTACGTAGACTTATACTTATACTTTTATGTAGGATTATCACTAAAGTATACTAGTTATAATCCCCAAAAAATAACTAGACATGGATCGAATACCAACTATAGGGACCCAAGCCTTTTACACCTATTATCACATTATTTTTAACATAAAAATCCATTATTACAACCCAAAGATCATGAGGCCTAGTGTCTTTGGAAGACTAGGTTCAAAATATATCAAAATAAAACTAAAACATGACATCCCCATTTTATTATCCATAGAGTGATCCTAATTCCATTTGAATTTTGAAAAATTCCTAGGATAAACTAGGGAATACATCATAGAAATGGGTGAGCTAAAAATTCAATTAATGGAATAAACACGATAAGGAATCATAACATGTGAGTCAAAGGTATAACATGATATCATGAAAAATAATTCTCAAGAGTAATAACATAGGAGAATAAACTAAATAACATGGTATCATTAGATCATGTTATCCTTAGAAATGTATAAGAAATATATAACATGAAATAAACATGAGTAAAAGATAACTATTTGGAAAATATCACATGGTGGAAAAGTCTCATAATAGATTAGGTTTACTCCTTAATCCTATACATTACACCTCATGAGACTAAAGCTTTTACCAATGAATTGGAGCACAATATTAGAACACCCATCATAACATGATCATGATTATGTGTTCCACAAAATAAAAAAATAAATCAAAAGGCATAAACATAATAATTACCCATGAAAAGAAAATGGGTTTTATAATCTTATCTCATATAATAATCAAAGGAAATTTTATAATGAAGGGATTCAAGATATGAACATAAGTAATGTATTACCCCACCAGATTAAGGGATAATAATCTTTTTATACACATAATTTTGAAGTAATCCATAGCCTCAAAGGTTTTTTACATTTATAAAAATATCTTTAAAAGATTACATGGAATATTTCATGAGACAAATATCCTTTCTACTTTAAAATTACATCTTCAAAACAAAAAAAAATCCTAAATATTATAGAAAAAAATTATATAAAAGGAACCATGAAAAATTATGAAGAAATATTCAAATAATTGAGTGGTTTTTATGGTGTTTAATTATATACATTCCATATAAGTTAAAAAATAATTCTTTCCACACTATTATAAAATGTTAAAAAGTACCTCATTCAAAAAATAAAAAAGCAGATTCCATTAAAACCATTTTATAAAAAATAAAACATGGTTAAAAAATTATTTAATAAATGAATTGTATAATTTGAAAAATATTCTTGAAAATATTTTTATAAAACATCGATATAAAAGAAAAAAAAAATTCAACCGAAGAGATAAATGTAGTCATCTTTTCATATAAACATTTTCCCCAATAATTTTAAGTGAAAAATAGAGGATAGTTTTATTATTAATTTAAAACCTCATGAATAAAAATAGGTGAATAAAATTAAGGTGTTTTACTAAAAAATTATCAAATAATTTCCTATAATGGAAATTCAAGCATAAATAATCCCGATTAAAATGATATAGAAACGTATACCCTTACCGCCTTCATAAGTTTTGAATCATAAAACCCATGAATGAATTAAATTAAATATAACATAAAATATCATGAATTATTAAAGATTCGGGATATAATGTTTAAATGGTTAGTATATAAATAATTTCAAATAAATTAGGTTCATAAAAGAACATGTGTCTCAAAGAAGGATGTTTTGAGACAACACCCTTCTTCAATTCCTGACTTGTTGTGTATGTCATTCATCTCATGTATAATAAACTTATATCAATTATTTTTTTATTTATAATATTTTAAGGTTTTAATCACTTATACTTAAACCATTTAATTAATTTATTCTAATTAAATATTTAATTATTTATTCAGTTATGTCCACATCGGGTGATTTGAGGATGCTCAATTCATAATTTCAAAATGGAATTAGTGTGTTGAATGTGGTCAAAGGGGTCATTATTCCATAATATAAAAAAATAAAAATTATGAAATAATTATAATTTTTATACATCAATTATAATTTTAAAACCAATCATGAAATATGGTTATTAAAAATGAATTATATTACAATCATGGAGGCGGAAGGTCGTACGTACGCATGAGTAATGTTTCCATTTTTCAAAAATCGTGATGGAAAGAAGGGAAGGGTTATTTTATCTTTATAAAAAGTCAAATATAAAATAAATATGATATTATTTCTTTGAATAAACTTACATATAACATCCATTTAGTGTGGTAATAAAAAACAAATCACATTTCTTCGCAAGGCAGTAGTCCACCGTACACACGGATGATGTTATAATTCTTCAATGGATTGTAATCTAAGAATTTATATGATATGTTAATTTTAAATAATTATTATTGTTTCATGAATATAATATATAAACTTTAAATCCATCATCTTTAATAACCATGATATGGGATAATGTAAAATGAATTACATGGGTTCACGAGGCGATAGTCTAATGTACACATGAACGATAGTTTCGATTACCATTTGATGGAAGAGTAGATGGATAAATATTATTAAATAAACATAATATAATATCATTATATTGTATATAATGGTGTTATTATATTTTAAATTTTTTAGAAATAATTTAATGTGTAAAAATAAGAAGTAAAAATAAGGAGATCGGTGAAGACAATTACCTTCGTTTAGAAGAACCTCCTTTGGATCACTTATTAAGGACACAAATGTTGGTCTTTTAAGAAGAAAATATAGTCTATAATGTCTATAAGGATATTGGGGATATATTTTTGTAGTTTTTTTTCAATCCAAATGTATTTATATGTGTAAATAAGTGAATGTATGGGGTTCCCTTTTATAATAGAGGAGGAGTGGAATTTTTGTAAATACTCAAAACTATTCAATAATGAGAACTCACTCTCGATGAAGGTGACTCTAAAATTGATAAATAATATGGTCAGGCTACACATCCAACAATAAAAAAGAAATTTTTTCTAAACATGTGACTCACTTTTCCTCTTTAGTTTAACCCCCCAGTAAATGGGTTTTAACATTAATCATGGTAATATTTTTTTATTGTTTTAATTATTCATTATGATCAAAAAAAAGTTTAAATTATTATATAATATTAATTCTTCTAATTAAAAAATATGGAATACATTTTATCAAATTAAATTCACATAATTTTCAAATTTTAATTTGAAATTAAACCAGTAAAACATGTCGAAAAAATATTTTTCAATAAATGAATTTTTCAATAAAAAGTTGATCTTATATTAACATTATGACTAGAAATCATCATTATATGAATTTAAAATAATATAATATATGAATTATCTATTAATTTCATTTAAATGTTTCCTTACTAGGGGTTATTTTAGTAATTTAAAATGGATAAAATTTATGCATTTAAAAATAGATTGTTAAAAACTGTGTGTTTAAGAATAAAAATAAACTTATACAAGAATCATGAAAATTGATGATTATGATGAAATTAATTATATTATTCTAAATAAAATGTTTCAAAGGTTACTTTAATATCAAATATCAAATATAATTTAACTTTTAAATTACTTTATTTAATGAAAAGAAATGTATGTATTTGAAAAATTGTTACTTTTCTCTATTCATTGAAAAATAAATCATTTCAAAAAAAATCCAATAAATTCACCCTAAGTTAATTTTGATATTATGATTTTAAAAATTATTTTATTTTATAAAATAAAATTTATAAAAGTTACATAAATTAATTATAATATTTTCTGACAAAAAAATAAAGAAAAATGAAGGAAAAATATTTTTTGTAGAATAAAATATATTTATTAAAATTTGAGTGATTATTTACTAAGAATTATCAATAAATTTATATTTATTATGAACTTTATATATATTATATAAATTATTTAATACTATTTATACACACCAATTTAACATCTAGGTTATTACAGTAATATATTTTATGGGTTATTTAAGCTTGTTGTTGTGTATCATATATGCTATTGAAAATTATGTTCTTATTTTAAAAATATAGGGGTGTTAAAGATCCTTAAATTTAAATCATGAAAAAAATTTCCCCCGCCTATAGAAGTATGGAAATCATAAAAGAGATATATTTCATTAGAAAATCATTGGTGAAGACTCTCTACATTCACTGGGATAGGTTTAAGAAATTGTGTGCTAGTTTTCCCCCATCGATTTGTTGAGGAGAACCATTTACCAATGTTCTTTTACCAAGTATTACTCGATAATGATTGAAATACATTGGATTTATCATCTATATATTCCATTATACACAAATATCTTGTATAAAAAAAGGTTCCAATTAATAATATTGTGTATAACTCACAATAATTCAGAAAAAAGAGGTACTAGCACAAGAGATATTCATGAAGTAATAACTTCTAATTCGTCACCTTTTCTTGGAAAAAATCATGAAGAGATGTCCATTTTTTTGAGGCATGTGGATCTAAAGATATTCAGTGAATAAAAAACTTATAAGGTATGTATTTTATTCTCATTACCTAATTATTTCATTGACCAATGTGCTGAAGTGTAGGGAATATAAAATTATACATCAACCTTATAGAAAAGGAAATTCCAAAAAAAACTAGGGATGGAAAGAGCCTAATGTAGAGACTCTGAAATTTCTTTGTAATAATTTTTAATATTTCTACAAATATTTCATGAATTGGGTGTGGATTCGGCATAAAATCTTGAGTCCTGGATACCCTCAGTTCATATATATTAAAAATATTAAACATATTATATCACACACACACACTTTTTTAAAAATAACAAAATTTATATTTAATAATGTTTTGGATGGGAACTATGTGACTATTATTTAATATGGAATTTGGTTTTTACATTAGGTAATACATAATCATTTTTATCATCGGTTTTTTCATTTAAATGTGTTTTAGGTACAAATAATAAAATTTATTTATTTATTTATTATTTAATTAATTTTTCAGGACCTAATCCTCCGCTATAAACACCCAGTCATGGGAAAATCCTAGGTTTAGCTGCATAACCCTAGGTATTTAGAGAAAATATAGAGAATATCCATATCAGATGATGGTGGATTGTGGATCAAAGATCAAAGTACCACAAGGATCATCAATAGCAGTGAAGTTCTTGTATCTCACCAATGACGATGAAAAGGAAACGTTATTCTTCAGTGATTGATCCAAACTCATGGTGGGTTGTCTTCTTTGATTGGTTTAATCTCGTCTGTGTTCATTCCATGTCAAAATTGAATCAATCCTCCTAAAAATTGATTTTCAAATCAAATATTGATTTATGGTTGATGTATTTTTATCCTTGGATTTTTATTTTTTTGATCATTATTTGTTTCTCTTAATTCAGCATTCATAGGAAAAAGGATTAAGGCTAACTATAATAATGTTCATGGTTTTTTCCATATTTTTTTTTCATTTATCCCCTAGTTCTTTTCATGTTCATCGTTGGAATTTCCTTTATCCAACTATTTCAAAAATACCTAGAAAAAAATAGGTGCATAATAGATCTTTAGTGAAATAGATATTTACTACAAGTTTAGGGTAGATATTGTTGGCATGATGGAGGTGAGATGAATACTACAGATTATTGGAGATGGATCATGTTCAGATCAATGTTCATCATGCATGGTTGGGTGTTGTGGCGGAATAATGGTATAGTGGGTGGAGATTCCCAAATGAAATGGGTGGTTGAAATCTGGCCACTAGTGACATTCAAGGCTTGGTAAACCAAAATATGAGCATTATAGAATGTTTCCTAATAGTCATAGAGATAGTATTGACATGAGATTCAATACATAAGAAGGTTTTCATATTCTGGAAAATATCAATATACATATCATGTAATATGAAGAAAACATGTCATGTAGTCCCCTCTAGGCGGAAGCTAGGGTTTCGTATTGAGATAAATATCACATTTCATATGGTCCTCCCACAAACCATGTGATGCTTAGATGACTATATTAGCATGTACAGGGAGTAAAAACCAAAGAATCCATATATTAATACACATGGTGTGTTTCATATCACATTCCATGTAACACTGGGTGAATGGATCAGTGTGTATAGGGAGCACACACCTAGGAGTCCATGTGACCCAAAATTTCATGTGTGTTTGGGTACACTATATGTACTTTAGAGGGTGCACTGGCTCAAGAAGATGGCATAGGCTAAATGTTATCATGACCCCTACAAATCATGTGACATGGAGTACACCCTGTGTAGTTTAAAAATTACTCAGATAGGGCCAGTGTACATGGGAATACCCTTTGTACATGGGTAATGGGAATAGTACATAGGAAAGACTGGGTGGAATAATGAGTGCTAGACTAACCTCTACACACCATGTACCACTAGTGGACACGTTTTATATTTGGAGAAAAACATGTCACCTGAGACCATGACCCACATGCAGTTCCAGGATTAATTAGATATTTCATGTACCCCTAGGTACACTCCAATTACTTTATCAACACCAAGTTAGAGCCCTTGTTCTTATCATTTTAGTTATGATGTGATATTTAGTATGTTCCCTCAATCTATATTTATGAGGGTGTGATCCATCCTTCATTCATTCTAGAGTGAGTTTACTCAGTACACCACAGTGAGTGCTATGTGAGGTATTTTTGTTCAAAGAATGGGATAAGATCCCCTCAAATGATTAGACCAGGAATGCCTCTATAATTCCTAGTGGTTCTAGCCTCATTATCATCATCTTCTTATTCCCTATTTTGGGTTTTATGAATTATGTGATGAACATACTCATGTGTGATTCCCTATCTAGAGGGTTATTCCAATTAGGGTCAGGTCTACCCCATAGTCCCTAGGTGTGATCCCCTATCTATGTATCTACAGTTTTTGTCTTCTGGTGAAGTGTAGTCCAATTTATTGTGTATCTCAGATGATCCCTCCTAGTTTCCTTCATTCTTTTTCATGGAAAGACCTGATGATCAAGTTATTTAAGATGAGTTCCATTTGTATAGTAAGAATCGATGAGTGAAGACCTCCCAAGTGAGTTCCATCAATGATGGAGAGACTCATGGAGTAAGTTCTCTTATACTAGTGTTTCCTTGTGAGGATATAATAGAATTATAGGCTAGTAGGTAGGACTTGACCTCAAATTGAGACTTGGTGTCTTCATTTGAGTATATTTGGATTATTATTTTATTATTATTATGTCTCATATTCTAAGTGATATGCCACTATGATGATGATATTAATACTATATTTATTCTTTATGTTTAATGATTTTGGGGAGTCCTATTATGTATATATATACTCACCGCTACATGGTATCTTCTTATACATGTCATTTATTTTGTAGACAATAGGCCTTGTGACAAGGTCTTGGGTGGCCCAGGATCAAGTGGAGAATAGTTGAGATAAACAGGCCATGGTTTATATCATTTTTTCATTTGACTATAGTCCCCTTCTTTTTAGAAAGTTGGATTCTTTTTATAATTTAGTGGGATTGAATTTGGCCCTTTATTCTTTCTAGTACTTGTGACATACTTTCATATGGGATATAGATGTATGCATACATTTTGATATCAGTTTTATTTTTACATATCAGCATTGTATGGGTATTTGGAGATATGTGTGTGAGAATAAAGGTACCTTATAACAAGGCCTTCAATGTGTGACATTCCTACTCATCACCGGTCTCCAGCCTCTGACCTATTGGAGGCAGTCTTGGGGGTCACATGTGGATTATCATTGTCCAAACAGGCCCCAATGGGTAATGTCATGATAGAGTGGTATCATAAGTGTTTTCTTAGGACTAGATATTATAGATTTTCTAGTAATTATGTTTAGTTTTAGAAGTAGAGAAATAGTATTAAAGTGTCTCGAGTTTGGATTTCAGGCCAGGGAACCCAATGTTGGTGTGGCGGATGACATATCTATTCATCAAGACTCTAATAACCTTCATGTTGACTTGAGACATGTAGGCATTGGTTATAGGGAAAATTTTGGTACATGCATCATATTGGAATGGGTTGTGGTTTCATTTCCTTTTTGAGTAAGCTCCCCAAATATGATCTTTTGACTGTGGTGTGTCTCGGCTATATCTGTATACCTCCATGATGATATCCATCTAGGATTCTGTAGTAAGATCATGGTTATGAATCACTTGGTGAAGAGGCTTCAGTTTATGGATCTGTATAAGAAGTGGTTCTTCTTGGTGGATAGCGATAGATGTCTCCACCCATTGATTATCATGTTTACCCACCTCTGGTGGTTTAAGTGGATGCTTCTCATTAGGCTGAGCTATGGTTATTTCTGGGGGTAATAGTGGATGGTGCACAAATACTAAGTGTGCTTTTTAATTTTTAGATATAGTGATTACCCAGGTTTTGTGGTGAGCTAGATTCCCTTCTTGGGTGGTATAGGACTAGATTGAGCCTCTGGTGTGAATGTTATACTTCATTAGAACCCCTCTTTATGGGGGTCCTAGCAGTGAGACCTCACAAAGGAGATGTAGGGAATTGGTAAAGACATATGTTGGTGATATTTTATGTGTATTTATTCATGAAAGGAAGAGGGTCACTTCCCCACAAAAATTCATTATTGTGATGTGATTTAAAGTCATGTGGGTGAGTTAGTACTTCCCAAAGTGGATAGTGTCAAGGTTTGGTGGATGAGATCCATAGACTTGTATGTTTTAGGTTATTTAGATGTGTTAAGTATTCATAGTGATAATTGGTTGTGGGGAATGGGAGGGGTAGGGAAATGATAGCTTTAGGCAGTAGGATATTGTAACACAAAGGCTTTAAATAAGGTTTTAGGTATGAAACATGTATTATATTCTCCAACTACAGTTTTAGTACACAGTTTCCATCCACTTTCCCTAAAAATATCCCCTATCCAAGACCTTGTGATGTTAGTGGAGCCTTTTGGCTTGACCTTTATGTTTGGGGGATCTAGAGGAGAAGTATCGTTGATCACACACATATTTTGATATTGTGTCATATCTTTGGGGTAATATATAGCCTCTTGAGGAATATTTACAGAGTGGCAGTGGGATCCTATGATGTTTACCTTAGTATCGATTAGTTGCTTACTATTAATGCTCAGTTTATTGTTATTGTGGGGGTTGTTGTGTACCCAAGTTTGAGGAACCAAATTTCCCTTATTTTGTGAGAAGGAATCCTAGATAGAACAATATGATATTTTGTGTAGGAGGATACAACTGTTTTAATATCATTTGGATAGCATGACCTTTGATGTAGTAGATGTTGTGAGCTTTCATTTTCCTATAGTGTTGGAGGAACATGAGGACATCTCTCCTACGGATGGACCATGCTTACCTCCACATCAAAAGTTTTTCTTCTATATAGACTTACACCCAGGGATAGACCAATATATGCACTAGCATATTAGATGACCCCATGTAGTTGTGAGAGCTAAAGGTGAAGTTGGAGAATCTGTAGATAAGGGTCTTTGGTAAAAACTAGTGTGTTCTCCTGGGAAACCCAATTTTTTCAACTATGATGTGGATGAAAGTTTGAGGTTAGGTATGGATTTATGTCACCTAAACTAGGTGAATATTAGGGAGTATTATCCACCACATAAAATTTATTAATTATTCAACCTATGGTTAGGAGTGAAGTGGCTCTTAGATTTTGGCCTCAGGATAGGGTATTACTAGCTCTAGGTTTGAGAGGATTATTCACCAAAGGTGAATTTCCAAATTATCTATGGTTACTTTGAGATTATGGTCATACCTTTAAACATTTTTAATTCCCCAGTAATGTTTATGGGACTTATAAACCAGATCCTTCATCCCTTATTAGATCAGTTCATGGTATTCTTCTTTGATGAAATCATTATCTACTTGGCATCAGAGGTAGATCACACAAGAAACATGTGGATGGTCTCATACATTATCTAAGATACACATCTTTATAGGAAGTTATAGAAGTGTTAGTTCTAGATTCACGATTTATACTTCTTGGGATACATTTTCTCAAATTATGTGGTAAAAGTGGACCCAAAAAAATGTTGATTCAATTATATCTTGTGATACCCCTAAGTTCATGTTCATTATAGCATATTCTCACATTAGGGTTTTCGATTTTCTATTTATGATCGATGTGAAAAAATAGTTGAAATATAAGAAATTGAACCTTAAGAATGAGTACAGTACAATGTATCTCTAGTCTATGGTTGTTACCCCTCCACTTCTTCAGTAATCCATGTAGGCACAACTTAGGGATATAAATTGTGAGATCTTTCATGACCATATATCCATTATACATGTTCATGATGGATATTATAAAGGTGGGAATCTCATCATATTTTTTTGAGGATGTATGATGACACTTTTCATGCTTTGAGACGAAGTGATGAGAAGGTTGTTTTTCCTTAGTCGTACAACTAGGAGAGGTGAGGATGTATCAGGATCATTTTCCATCATGCTGGGTGGACAATGTTTTTGTATTATGTTGTTGATTTTAACTCTTTATGTCTCTCCTGCCAATAGGTGGAGGAAGAGGTTCCTGGATGGAAGTGTAAATGGGTTGGTATCTTTTTAGTTTTTATGATGGGACTTCCATGATCAGTGAGAGGTTATGAATATATCTGAGTCATCATAGACCTAATTATCAAATAATCCCTCATTCTAACCATTGAGAGTAGATTTTAGTGGATATTTTGAGATTCCTGTATATATAAAAGGTAGTATGGGTTTATGGGATTCCCTCAATGATCATTTCATATTGTGATTCTCACTTCACATCATGATTATAGAGGGGATGTAGGAGGATTTGGGTCTCAGTTAATGTTGATCATAGTCTTTCTACCCAAGACATGTGATCAGGTAAAAGTGGACCTTTTGGGTACTAGAAAACATGTTTTGGGTTTTCATGTTAGTTTTAGTCATATTTGGGAGGATCATCTACCATCAATGGGTTTTTCATATCACAACAGGTTCCACTCAACCATTCATGTAGCACCATTTGAGGTAATGTATGAGTGACCTAGGAGGATATTTTTGTACTAGTTAGAGCCAATGGTAAATAGATCTTATGGGCCTAGGATTGGTACTATTGATGGTATTGAAAGTTCAATTCATCTAGGGGTGGATGAGTACTTCTTGAAAACATCAAGATTCCTTTTTGAACTGAATATAGTGGCCTTTGGAGTCTTATTAGAATATCATGTGTTCTGATAGATCTCCCTTTGTTGAGGATTAAGAAAATTTAGCCAAGGTGGTAGGCTATCTCTAAGGTTCATAACCCCTTTTTCCCTATTACTACATTGGGATAGAGAGATAGTGTACCACGTACCCCTAATATAATAATTAAATTTGGTGCACAGTGTATTCCATGTTTCATAGCTAAGGAGATATGTGCATGACTCATTGCACGATGTCGATCAAGGTGAGATTGACGTTGAGGGTGGAGTTACCTTTTCATGGAGCCTGGTGATGTTTGAGAACTATTGGGATAAGACCCTTAATGGGAAAGTTTTTCCTTTGGGTACATTTTTTTGGAAGCATCAGGACCTCCATGTGAGCTTTTTAGAGTAGTAGATCTAGGTGTGAGCTCAGTATCATCACCCTTCGGAGCTATTTTTTACTTTTTGGGATGAAAATATTTGAAGGTGTGGAGAATTTTGTGGCTATTAAATGTATATTTAAAATTTTAGAATATTTCTAGGAATATTTTCAAAATTGGTCACAGAGTCAGCATAGAATTTTGGGTATTAGAAATCCTCAGTGCATATATATTAAAAATATTTAATATATTATATCACACATGTATTGTTTTTTAGAAATAATTGAATACCTCATGAATGGTGTTTTATACGGTAAATATGATACCTCCATTTAATTTGAAATATTTTATTTACCCTAAGTATGATATAATCATTATTGGAATCAGGTGGCTCATTTGAATGTGTAGCGGGCGGAAATAATAAAATAAATTTATGTATTTATTTATTTATTTATTTATTTATTTATTTATTTGTTATTTCATTTTCTATAACCTAATCCTACACTACCAAAAACCCAGTTATTGAAAAATCCTATGGTTATAAAAAATCATGGTTATTTGGATATATCATGGAGTCTATCCTTGGTAGATGATGGTGGATCATTGATCAATGATAGGAGTACGACAAGGATAGTCAATGGCAGCACAGTTCTTGGATCTCACTAATGAAAATGAATCAGAAATGTTCCTCATCAATGATTGATCTAAACTCAAGTTAGAAATATATATTTTATTGGTTTAATCTCGTATTTTTTTATTCCATTTCAAACATGAATCGATTATCTTAAAAATTTATTCACAGTTCTAATATATATTTACAGTTGATGTATTTTTATCCATGGATTTTTATTTAATTGATATTTGTTTATTTCTCTCTATTTTTAATTCTTATGGTAAATTATTAAGTCCAAAAAAATAATATATGAGTTTGATTCCTCATATTTTTGTTTTTTGAATATATCCCATCGTTATTCACACATTCATCATCGAAATTTCCTTTATCCAATAGTTTGACAAATACCTGGTAGATGATAAATGCACAATCATTATTTAGTACAATGGATCATTTCTAGGAGCCTGTGTTCAATATTGTTGGTATGATCGAGGTGTGATGACAACTATGAATGATCATAGATGGATCAGGTTTATATCACTGTTACTTATACACATTTGATCATTGTGATGTCAACACAGTATGATGGGAGGTGATTTCCAAATGAAAGGGGTGGCCATAATCCAGCCATCGGTTATATTCAAGGCCCATCAACCCAGATCGAGGCATTGTAGTGTGTTTCCTGGTGTACCTTGAGGTAGAAGCAGTGTGTGGGAAAATATGCATGAAGGTTATGGGATTCTATAAAATCCTGATATAACTAGAACGTACTATGAACAGCACATGTCATGCAGTCCCCTCTATATGGAAACTAGGTTTCATATTGAGATAAATATCATGCATTGTGTGGTCCTCCCACACATCGTGTCATACTTATTTAACCATCTTAGCATGTATAGGGAGTATATTCCAAATAATCCTTATAGAGATACACACCTTTTTATTACACACCATGTAACCCTTAGTGAACATCTCGACATGTACAGGGAGTGAATGCCTAGGAGGCTATGTGACCCCACATGCCATGTGTGTCAAGAAACACCCCATGTACTTTATAGAGTACATGAACTTGGGAATATGGAACACACCAAGTGTTGGGCTGGCCCCTACACACCGTGTGATATGCAGTATACCCCTTGTACTTTAGAAAGTACTCGGACATCACCATTGTACACGGGCATTCCCTGAGTACATGGTCATGGGCCCTAGTACATAGGCCAGACCAGAAAGCACATAAAATTATAGACTTACCACTATATGTTGTGTACCACTAGTAGACACATTGTGTATTTCGATTAAAACATTTCATTTGAAACTTCAAGACATGACCAGTTACATGATTAGTAAGACATGTCATTTACCCCAAGGTACACACCATGTACTTATTCAAGAAAAAATTAGATCCCTTTTTCTTTTCAATTCAGATATGATGTGATCTTGGTTATGTTCACTAAATATATATCTATAATGGTGTGTTATCTCTTTCTATTATTATAGAGTGATTTTTCTCGGTCTACCACCATGAGGGTTCTGTGTAGTATTTTTGTTCAGAGCATTAAACAAGATCCCCTTGGTAGGCTAGATATGTAATTACTCTATGAGGCTCGAAGGCTGTATCTTCATTCCCATCATCTTCTTCTTACCTAGATGGGGTTTTAGGAATCACATAATGAATGTACTCAAGCATGATACTCTATCTATAGTTAATTCTAGTTTGGGTCAGGTATACCCCATAGGCCCTAGTCATGATCCCCTATTCGTGTATATCCATTTTTTATCTCCTGGTGAGGTGTATTCCAATAAAGTGTGTATCTCGAATGATCTATCCTAGTTTCCTCCATCTTTATTCATGGAAATTACCAATGGTAAAATTCTATTAGATAAATTTCATAAGTATTGTAAGACCCGATGAGTGAGGCCTCTCGGATGAGTTCCATCAGTGATGGAAATACTCATGGGGTATGTTCACCCACACTAGTGTTTAATTATAATCTTATAATAGAATCCTAGGCTAGTAGTGATAATGTGACCTCACCTTGAAACTTTGTTTCTTCCTTTGATCATATTTTGGTTATTTTTTATTTTTTTTATGTATCATATTTTGATTAACATATCTTCATTATGATGAGAAAACTACTCTCCTGATGCTTTGTGTTTGGTTATTTCATGGTGTCCTAAGGGGTATGTATATACTCACCCCTATATGGTATCTAACCACACATTTTTTGTATTATGTAAACAAAATTACATTCAATGGAGTCTTAAGTAAACCAAGAGAAGGTAGAGCATAATTGACCTAGACAGGTTATGGTTCACACTAGGTTTTACATTTGATATCAACCCCCTCCATATTAGTTGGTTGGACTCTTTTTACCATTTATGAGGATTTTATATGGTAATTTATTTCTTCCAATAATTTTTTTATACTCTGATGTGACATATAGATATATTCATTAATTTTAGTATCAGTTATATTTTTAGTTTTCAGTATTGTATGGGTATTTGGAGATGTGTGCGTACATACAGTTACCTTAGGTTAAGGTACAACATGTGTGTGATATGCCTACTCATCATTGGTCACCATCCCCTATCCTATTGAAGGTATTCATTGGGTTTCACATTAATATTTCTGCTAACTAGGTGGGCCCTAGTGTTTTGAGTCATGACACATAACCAGGTCTAGTATGAGTTTGGAAATTTGTCAAACTAGTCCAAAACCCATTATATAAATTATTACTATAACCATTATCCATTTTATCAACAAAACCTATAGTTTTAGATCCCCCCCCCCCAACCTTTCTATAAAACCTATAAACATCCCTAAAACAATCCTATTAATGACCCCATTTCTAATAAAATAATTCCTTTTAACATCCCTTAACTAGTGAACAAATACCAGTTCAGTATCAATAAAGACCAGTGGTTAAGGAGATAAATAATAGAGTGGATAAGTTTAATAACATATTGGAAATTTTTATGTGCATTATAACCAAAAATCTAAGAAAACTACCCCCACACACAATGTCTAGCACTAAGGAGGCAATGAATATAATACTAACAAAATTTAAGATAACAATCCCACTACCAGCAACACCTAAACCCAACCAAACCAAAATGGAGGAGTATGAGGCTAAAAATTATAATAATTATGGGAAGAATTATGGAAGATATCCCCAGTAATAAAGAGAGATAAAAATAGAGAATCCTGAGACAGGGAAGAAGTGGAATCCCAACCAGGTTAAATACTCTAAGAGGGGGGTGAATCGGGATATGGAATATTAAAACAACTATCCCTTTGTATGTTTTTTTTATAATTAAAAAAACAATATTTTTAACACCCCATGATTTCACGATACGTTTCTTTTTCAATAAATTCAATAACTTGTGTTGCACGCAACACCGAATTCAAGCACACCATGATATATCAAACTAGTTGTTTAAAAAGTGGTACTAAATAGTATTAACCACATTATGAAATTTATAAATTTTATTTTTCAAAATAGACTTCATTTATGAATCCAAAATATCAAAATTATCTTATGGCCAATTTTTGGTATTTTTCTGAAAAGTATCATTTTTTAATGAATAGAGAAAAATCCTGCATTTTAGTTGAAAACTAACTTTTTCATTTAAATAATTATTATATATTAATTTTTTTTAAATTCAAAATATATTAATAATATATATTTTAATCCAATGTAGTTTGTTGGAAATATTTATTTTAAAATTAGATATAAAAACTTACTAAACTTTTAAATGCCTCTTTTACCCGTCTTCTTGCCACAATAGGGTTAATACTAATTTAGCCACTTCTGTTAGTTAAATTTGGAAAAATGGATATACATGATTATAATATGTATGATATTTAGAGTCTAATAGGATCAAATTAATTTTTTGGTAAATAGTAACTTTATTAAATTTTTATTTATTACCACTGTTAAGGGTAAATCAGGTAATTAAAGTTAAAAAATATTATAATATTATAAAGTTACCCTCACAGTTATCCTAATTTCAATGGATAAGTGGGTTTCAAAAAAAATAAATCTTATTCTGAAATTATGATCTTTTTAAGAAACTTGGGTAAGAATAAGACTGAATATATTTTATTTAAAGATAAGTTAAAAATGACATACTCATAATTATATTAACTAAATCAGTTTTAATATAGGGTTATACATAAGATAAATTTGACAATAAATATTCATTTAAAATATAATAAATTTTTCTTCATCATGATATTTTTAATTTAAATTTTTGGAGATGAAATAATTTAATGAAAGTTTTGTATGATAACGATGTAGTAATTGTTTAATTAATAGAAATATCAAATAAATGATATTAAATTTTTTAAAATAAATATAATTTTATATAATTACTGAAATAAAATAATTTTTTAGATAACATAGACATGTTATAGATATATTATAAGTGTTATTTTAAAGTTATCATGTTGTTAAGATCTTTTTAAAAAGACAAATAATAAATAGTATTAAAATTGAAAAAATGATACTTTAAAATAAATTATATTTTTATTAAATGATATAAAATTCATAAAAAAAACTATAATTCATAAAACTAACTATAATAATGTTAAATATGACATTAATGATCCACTTTTAGTCCATTTGGAATTTTATAGTAACTATATTATCCCTAAAGAGTAAACAAATGTTGTCACGGTAAGGGTTAAAGGGTTTAACTAAGGGTTAAATCCAAAAAATAAGGTTAATTTTGTAACCTTAACATGTCTAAAAAATAATTGGTTGAGATTATTTAGACCCATACTCGTATTATCTTCTAAATAACTCACTTTGTATCTATTTTATATTGAAAATAAATTTATATCAATTTAATATTTTAAAGGATTCCAAGAGTGTCCCTCCCCTCTCCTATAAAAATGCATTTCATTCCTCACTTACTCACACCACCTTGATCCTTATAGCTCAATAAAACCCAAAACAATTCTCCTCTCAACATTATTAGATAACTTATGGAGTTTATGGTCTTCCAAAAAGACCATCCCTAGTGCCCTTAAAAGGATATCCAGTGAAAGTCCATGGAAGAAGTGGTAATTGTTTTACCAATTCATTCAATGCATTTCCTTATTCTACTTATTATTTATATGTTGTTTCCATAATAAATTAATAACTCTAGTATCATATATATAATTATATTTTATTATGATTATGGTACATCCATATTTTAATATCCATCTTATGAAAAATAATATCACCATGCGTGTGCACGTATGGCTTACCGTCTCCACGTCGTGGTGTAATTTTTTTCATAACTACTTTATTTATATGGGTATGATGATTAATATAATGGATATAAATAATAAATATTACATGATAATGATTCTTTATAATTAATATATCATCCAATTACTTACCCCTTTACCATTACAAAATGATATCATCGCCCGTGTGTACGTACGACCTACCATCTCCATGACTCGATGAGATTCATCCTTCACGTTAATCATTCATGGATGATTATAAAAATATTTATAATTAATAATTATGAAATATATTACATAATAATTCCATTTTAATAATATATAGATATATATAGATATATATCATTTAATTTCTTCCATTCAATACAATAAGAAAACGGGAATAGCGTTCATGTGTAAATATGGCCTACTGTCTCCATGAACGGTATATTCCATTCCATGTTAAATATATATATATATATATAATATTTATATTTATATATAATATATAATATATAAATCATTATTTACATTATTTAATTAATTAATTAATGATCTAAGTAATATAAAAAGTCAAAACATGTATGATTAACAAAGAAGTTATTACCCAAAACATTGATTTAACTTGGAATTGTTAATAAATGGGTAAAATAAAGTCACAAATGAATCATATATGATATCATAAATAATTTTCAAGGTTCTATTTTGAATTAATAACATATTTTAAACCTTTATATAGGAGGTTAAATCACATCCAAATAAAGGAAAGTATGAGGTAAAGGTTAATTTCAAAATCTCATTTTTATCAAGAATTGTTTATACGTAAGTATTTACTGGGTCATATTTATCATTCATACCCATGTTTCTTAAAAATATTTTGAAAAATATTTTTAATACTATTCTAAAAAAATTTAAAGAAATTTTTACCCATTTTAGACTTTTTATATAGTGGTATGGAATGAATCGTTTTATCGTTTTTCTTATGATTTACTTTTTATATTTTTTGACGTAGTACGAGAAGAATGTTTTTTTAACTTATACATTGTGAGTGGTTTTTTTCCACCGTTGTGATGACTTAACATTTTAAATATTCCCTTACAAAATTACAAGGTTATCTTCAAAATAAACGTTATCTTTTAAAATTTCACTTCTTTTAAATGATTTTTATGTAAAAAAGGGGTATTTTTCTCAAGAAATTTTTAGTGATTTTATTAGATTATTTTCATCTATATCAACATTATTTTTTTATTTTATGTTTAATTATGGTTGATTTATTAAGACACAGTCTACCATATTATATTGAAGGTTTTATAATATTTTTTAATGTGGATGTTCTATTTTGATACCATATATGGTTTGTGGTTAATATATTAACATTTTGTATATTGGTTTTAATATGAATGTTTAGTTGGTTTTGTTTAACCCTTTTCATATGAGGAATTCATTAGACTTAGTAATTAATCGGTTTAGGACTAGTTAATGAAATACCTATGGGTTGGGGACTAGTTAATGAAGTCCATACAGGTTGGGAACCGTTTAATGAAATCCATATGGGATGGGGATTGGTTAATTAAATCCCCTCAATGCATCGGTAGTTCTCATGAGATAAACTAGTTTGTGTTTTCACTAAAATATTACCCGCATATGTATGGTCTTGGAAAAAGGAATTGATGGTATGGTTATGATATCTGGAATTATGAATTCTCTCATTGTGAGATTTGTTATTGACATTACATGTGATTATTCGAATAATATAATATCCATGTGGATGTTTATATGGCAGTATTTGATTTATTCTTTCTATATTATGCTTAGTATCATGTTTAAAAGGATTGTGTTTTAGTTGTACATTGTTCCTTAGAATTTTATGCCTATTTATGATAGTTTCCTCTATATTATTTTCACTTACTGAGAATCTGAGCTATCCCCTTTCTTATGTTTTATTTTCCCAAGATGCCAAGATGTGTATTATAATTGATATGAAGGGTTAATCTAGGAGAATAATGGTGTTCTAAAAGTATTATCTATGTTTTATTTTATGTTATTAATTGTAATGTAAAGTTTATATATGTAATATATTTTCCCAGACTACTAAACTGATCATTCATTTGGGATTAGACACTTGTATCTATGCCAATGTGTTAAAAAAATTCATTGGGTCTGGGCTTTTGGGGCCAGGGCATTATAGTTGGTATCATAGGAATTTTTGAAACAACCTTGGAAACTATATTTAGAAAACATATATTAGGGAACAAAACCCTAAGGAATACTTTGAGGATAAGTGTAGAAGAACATTCTATAATTTTAGTAAGGTTGAGATTATGTGGGTATTTCTAGAAATGCATCCATATCTGAAACTACTAGTGGAAATGGTTATAGAACAAATGTACCTAGGAGTAACAACTTCGACAAGGTGTCCTAGGCCTGACTCTGGGTAACCTAGTACATGATAATGGGTCTTACTGCACACCTGTTTTGACACTCCCAGGGGATATTCTTAGGATAATTCACATTATCTTTATAAAACATTATAAAGGATTTAAAAGTAAATATGTCCCTAAAGAAACCATTTTTATGATATTATATATGAATAAATGTTTCAATTTATTTTGATAATTTTTTTAGTTTTGGATTATAAATTATGATATGATCTATTCTAGTGTATGTCATCATTTAGAAATGGATCCTAGTAGAAGGAATGTGAAACTCACCAATGCACATAATCCAAAGTGTAAGAAAGATCATTTCTTTCATGGTCTTAAGACAATATTTCAAAGATAAATAGACTCCCAATAATTCTCATCATATAAGGGCATAATATCAACAGCTAGTGGGATATGTAAATAATACTCTAAGTATTATGGCTTTAGAGGGAAGCATGAGAATAAAAGGATAGATGGGAAAAATTGGATAAAGAGAAGGGAAAGAATAATTTTACCATATATGATAATTATAGAAAGAAACACCATGGTACTTACTTAAAATGAATGGGATCTTTCTACAACTGTGGAGTGAAATCCCACCATTAATTGGATTGAAATTATAAGAAAAAGGTTTCTAATGTACAATGATTCAACTACAAGGATATGGGACACAATGAAAATCAACGTGTCATTCATCAAAGGAATATACCCCAAAAGAGGCTAATAGATCTGGTCAATGTTATGTTACTACCATGGATGAATAGTAATGATAAATGTGATTATGCTTGGATTCAATAATTATTTCATTTGAGTATTTTATCATCGATGCATTAGTTGTATGAATTATGTTATATATAAGGATTTTACTACAATACTACTTCTTTACTAATTTGGAATTATTAATGTTTTATTTTAGGTTTTAATAAGATAAATTTATTCATATATTTGGTATGTTACAATAAGAAAAAAAATTATGGTTTTTGAAGAAAATATGATGTTAAGATTTATTTTTGAAATTTAGAGACCTTTTGGACTGTTAATTTGGATAGAAATGTTTTGGATAAGTCTAAAGTTTGAAATATATTAAGTTGAAAATTGGATATTATTTTTTAAGGATAAAAATTTTATTAAGATTATTTTTGTAATGTTATAATAATATAGTTTTAGAAAAAGGACAACCTGCAAGTCGGGTGATAGCCCGTTGCATCTAGTAAGGTCATGATACTTAAACCCGCAATCAAAGGGAGACAAGGGGGCATCACCTACCACTAGACTACGTGATTACTAAGTTACTATAACATAGTTTTCATTATTTAAATGGTATTATAGATGATTTTTATGCTCATTTTTGTAACCCTATACGATTAAGATAAATAGAATATTTTCAAATTTTATTATCTTTTGGAGAGAAAGATGAGTTTGTGGTAGAAATTAGTTAAAGTATGAAAATATTCTTTTCATGTAAGTATTATTCCTTATGTTTTTATTATATGAAGTAAATTAATTTTTCAACTCTAAGGAAAGGATCTTGAAATAAAAAATTATATCCTCTTACTTTTTTCGATGAATCAAATGGTCCCTTAGATCATTGCATATTTAGAGCTTTGTTATTGTTAACTTTCTCCTAATCATGTTCTAGATCATTCTCCATCAGAAAATCATGGCTATATTTTTATTTCTTGTCCATTTTTTCCTATATTGAACCCTAGAATATGTTGTCTCTAATAAAATTTATACTTCCCTTTCTTTATTTTAAATTGGAATTTTTATCGACCCTTGTTCTGATGTGGGATTTCAATAAAGGAATTTTGAATAGTCAAACCTTAGTTACCTAACCTGAATTCAAAAATTGTGAGGATAAAATTTATTTAAGTAGGGGAGAATTTAACACCCCAAGATTTTAGGATACGTTTCCTTTTAAATAAATTCAATAGCTTACGCTGCACGCAACACCGAGTTCAACTGCACCATGATCTATCAAACTAGTTGTTTAAAGATTGGTTATAAATATTATTAACTACATTATGAAATTAATTTATTTTATTTTTTAAAATAGACTTCATTTATTTTATTTGGAATATCAAAATTATCATAGGTTGAATTTTTTTATTTTTTGAAAGTTTTTATTTTTTGATGAATAGAGAAAAATACTGCATTACAGTTAAAAACTGACTTTTTAATTTAAATAATTATTATAAATTAAATTTATTTTTAAAGTAAAAATATATTAATAATATATATATTAATCCAATGTATTTAATTGGAAATATTTATATTAAAATTAGGTAAAAAAAACTTACAGAAATTTTAAATGTTTGTTTTACCTTTTTCTCGCCACATTAGCGTTAAACTTAATTTAGCCATTTATGTGAGTTCAATTTGGAATAATGGACATAAATAGTTGAAATATTTATGATATTTCGATTATAATAGTATCAACTTATTTTTTGGTGAATACAAACTTTAGTAAATTTGTATTTATTTACCATGGTTAAGGGTAAATCGGGTAATTAAAGGTAAAAATAATATTATAATATTATAAAATTACCCTAACATTTTCCCTAATTTCATTGGATAAGTAGGTTTCAACAAAAATCACCCTTAGGATTAAATTATGATCTTTTTAAGCCACTTAGGTAAGAATAAGACTTTTATTATATTTTAATTAAAGATAAGTTAAAAATGTCATACTCATAATTTTATTAACTAAATAATTTTTAATATAGGATTATACATAATATAAATTATACTATAAATTTTCATTTGAAATATAATAAATTTATATTCATCATAATATTTTTATTTTTTATTTTTGGAGACGAAATAAGTTAATTAAAGGCTTTTATAATAATGATGTAGTAATTGTTTAATTAATGGAAATATCAGATAAATGATATTAAAAATATTAAAATAAATATAATTTGACATAATTAATGACATAAACTAATTTTTAATATAACTTAGACATTTTATAGATATATTATAAGTGTTAGTTCTAATTTTTCATTTTTTGAAGATATTTTTTAAAATATGAATAATAAATAGTATTAAAATATAAAAAAATGATACTTTAAAATAAGTAATATTTCATTAAATGATTTAAAATTCATAAAAATATATAGTTTGTCAAAATAACTATAATAAGTTTATTTATATCATAAATGGTCCATTTTTGGTATATTTGGAATTTTATAGTAACTATATTAACCCTAAAGAGTAAAAACACCAAGTTGTCGCGGTAAGGTTTAAAGGGTTTAACTAAGGGTTGAATCCAGAAGATAAGGTTAATTTTGTGACATTAACTTGTATAAAAAAAATTAGATTATTTATACCCATACTCATCTTATATTTTAAATAACTCACTTTTTAGATATTTTAAATAGAAAATCAATTTATATAAAATTAATTTTTTAAAGGATTCCAGGAGTGCCCCTCCCCTCTCCTATAAAAAGGCACATCATTCCTCTCTTCCTCACACCTCCATGAGACTTATATCTCAACCAACACCTAACCAATTATCATATAAAAATTATTATTTAAATTTTACAAGTCATGTTCTTCCAAAAACACCATCCTTAGTGTCCTTAAGAGGAGATCCAAAGGAAGTCCACCGAAGAAGAGGTAATTGTCTTGCTAAATAAATTCTACTTCTTTTCTTCTTTTACTTAGTATTTATATATTGTTTCCATAATAAGTAATAAATATAGTATCATATTTATACTGATATGTTTTTATTATTATGGTACAACCATATTCTTCTTTTTATCCATCTCATGAAAAACAATATCACCATGTGTGTGTGTACGACTTACCGTCTCCACGTCGTGGTGAAATTTATTTTTCATTACTAATTTATTTATATGGGTATGATTATTTATAAAATGGATATAAATAATAAATATTAATTTATAATTATTCTTCATAATTAATATATTATCCAATTCTTTACCCCGTTACCATTACAGAATGATATCATCGCTCGTACGTACGTACGGTCTACCATCTCCACGACGCGATGAGATTCATCATCCACGTTAACCATTAATGAATGATTATAAAAATATATATAATTAATAAGTATGAAATATTTGAAATAATAATACTACTTTAATAATATATATGTCATTTAATTTCTTCCATTAAATACAATAAGAAAATGGAAACAACGTTCATGCATATGTACAGCCTACCGTCTCCATAAATAGTGTATTCCATTCCATATATTTTATATATATATATAATAAATATATATAATATATAAATCATTTATTACATTATTTAATTAATTATATCATGATCTAATTAATATAAAAAGTCAAAACAATTATGATTAACAAATCTGTTATTACCCAAAACATTGATTTAACTTGGAATTATTAATAAACGGGTAATATAAATTCATAAATGAATCATATAAGATATAATAAATAATTGATATGGTACTAGTATGAATTAATATCATATTTTAAACCATTATAATGGAGTTTTAATCACATATAACTAAAGGAAAGTATGAGGTAAGGGTTAATTTCGCAATCTCTTTTTTATCCGGGATTGTTTATACATAAGTATTTACTGGGACATATTTATCATCTATGTCCATGTTTCTTAAGAATGTTTTCCAAAATATTTTTACTACTATCCTAAAAATGTTTAAAGAAATTTTAACCCATGTTCAACTTTTTATAAATTGGTATGAAAGTAATCTTTTTTTCATTTCCTTATGAGGTACTTTTTTGACTTTTTTTACAAAATATGAGAAGAATGTTTTTTAACTTATACGGTGCGAGCTATTTTCTTCCATCATGATACCTTAACGTTTTAAAGATTCCCTTTCAATATTACAATTTTATTTTTAAAATAAAAATTTTCTTTTAAAATTTCATGGCTTTTAAATTATTTTAAATTAAAAAAATGGGTATTTATCACATGAAATTTTTAATTATTTTATTAGATTATTTTCATCTATATCAACATTATTTGTTTGATTTTATGTTTAGTTATGGTTGAATTATTATGGCATAATTTATCATATTGTATTTATGTTTTTATGAAATGTTTGACTTTGGATGTACTAATTTGATACCATATATGGTTTGTGGTTAATGTATTAACATTTTATATGCTAGTTTTAATAAGAATGTTTATATTCATTATATTTAACCATTATCATATGTGGAATGAATTAGACTTAATAAATGATGGGTTGGGGACTAGTTAATGAAAGAAATATGGGTTGGGGATTGGTTAATGAAATTCTTATGGGTTAAGGACTGATTAATGAAAGTCCTTGGGGTTGGGGACCGATTAATGAAATACCCTCGATGAATTTTTAGTTCCCATGAGACAAACTAGTTTGGGTTTTAACTAACATATTACCCACATATGTATGGTCTTGGAACGAGGCCTTGACGATATGGTTATGATGTATGTCATTATGCATTCCCTCATTATGATATTATTTATTGGTATTACATGTGATTATTCTACTCGTATAATATCCATGTGAAAGTTTATATAGGAGTATTTGATTTATTCTTTCCACATTATGATCAAAATTATGTTTAAAAGGCTTGTGTTTTAGTTATACACCATGCCTTAAAAGTTTATACATTTTTATGATAGCTTCATCAATGTTATTTACCCTTAATGATCATCTGATCTCACCCATTTCTTATGTTTTATTTTATTAGGATTTCAATATTTGTATTATTATTGATATGTAGGGTTAAGCTAAGATTATAATGGTGTTCTCAAAGGATTATCCATGTTTTATTTTATGTTATGAATTATAATGTAAAGTTCATGTACGTAATATATTTTCCAAGAATACTAAACTGATTGATATTTTTAGATTAGACACATATATATATATATGCTAATATATTAAAATAATGCACTGCCTATGAGATTTTGGGGTCGATTCATTATAATATTTTCTTCATTTTTTATAGAATTTTATGAGGAAAATGAAAACATAAATGAGACACAATAATTTTATTTGGTTCACCCACACTGGGATACTTCTAAGGATCATACGAAGGTAATGTTACTCTATACCAAATCAACTAAAGTGTAATACAATTATAATGTTCTAATTGGGATCACTATGCCTCATATTTCACTACCTATCACAAATTGAATTCTCACTTCTCTCTAAAATTAAGTGTTCTTACTACACCTTCAGAAGATTCTTATTTTGATCACTTGAATCAATATTTTTTACACCTTATTTGGCATGTCATAAAGCTAAAATTCCATCCACTTTATTAATACCAATTTACTAGATATTTTTTTGGGTAATTCCTTATAGTTTTCATAAGATTCACTTTCACAAAAAAATTATCAACTTTCATGAAACATTCCAATCCCTCACAAAACTTCTCAATTTCACAAAACCCAAAACCTTTCATGATGCTCTATAGACTTTCACGAAACTACATTATCTTGATTGACATAATTTTTTTATTCATATAACTAATGTTCTTATGAAACCTCTGTGCAAGAAAATATTTCATGAAACTCTTTCATGAATTCAAATACTTTAAATATTCGTTAAGGATTTCTCACTTCAAATAAGGGGGGAAGATTCCTATTTATGGATGTTTTTATCATTTGAAAAACTTTATTTCTCACCACCACCTTTTTGTGATATTCTTCAATCTGTTCATTAAAATTACCCCCATATCAAAAATTTCCAAGGAATTTTTCTAATCATGAAACATGCAATATTTCATGAAACTTTATTCTATGAATCACCAATATTTCAAAAAACAACCTATCTGTAATAAATTTCATTCATTTAAAATATTATTAAGAGGAAATCCTAAAAACATGTCTTTTGAAAAACGTTTTTCCTTCTTCCTCATTTTTTACCCCCAAAATTTGGAAAAACAAGGAAATGCCACCACCTTTTACATACAGATTTATAAAACACTTCCAAAGATTACATACCTCTGTCTTGATGGTTTTTAAACATACATATTCAAAAAATTATCTATAACTCATTAATTGACCTTGTAATCCTAATTTTTCAATAAATATAATCAACCCAAAAACACTAAAAAGTCACCATGATAGATTTTTTACAAACAATATCCCCCTTTGGGATTGTTGCATACTCCTTTCCCTTTAATATCACCTTGAACCTTCTTTTTCCAGCTCATTGATAGATCTTTTCACACTTACTTCTTCAAAAAAAATTCTCATCTTATATCTCCAAATAGTGACAAAGGATTTACTTAACACATACTCTAATCCCACATGATTAATGATCAACATGAGAAACAATAGTAGCATGTAGAGTTCTTCAATGAGTCACTTCATTCTTAAAACACCCTTTTACAAAAAATTTCTTTTGTAGTAGAACCATTTCAACATCTCTGATGAGAGAATGATGATACTCAAGATGACCAAACCTTTTTCCCCACTAAGAAATTTATTTTATCATGAACCTAATGGGAAAAATTTCATGATATTTTAACTTTTAAAGAACACCTTCGTCATATTCATATTAATAACACCCCTAGTTTCTATACTTCCCCTATCATATTCTCCCTATTTCGTAAACACAACTTATCCCCCTTTGTCAAAAAACCCAAAGGAGACTTCTTTTTGTCCTTTAAGAAGTTATAGAACACATATTATCTCAAAGGAGAAAACACATCATACCTCAATGAAAGTAGGTTTCACATACACACTTATTAAAGTGTGTGTAGTCAATTAAACTCTAAGAAATAGTATATAATGTTAAAAAACTTCTTTGGGTAAGTCCTTTATTATAATATGTTTAAAATATAGTCCTATTAGAATATACTTCAACTTTAAAAACCAATTCTACACCTTCACCTTGAAAAAATTATCCTTTATTTCAATGTGATTTTTTCATGAGTGATAGAATAGATTTTTGATAAGATTTATAGCACTTGAATTATCACAATGGATTCAAATCAGAGACTTCACTTGAACTCCCATATCTTCAATCCACTTCTTCATCTACAATAACTGTGTACAGGCTTGGGTAGCTGCAATATATTCATCTTATATAGTGCTCAATGAAATTAAATATTATTTTTTAGTAGTCAAGAAATACACAATTCTACAAGATAGAATTCACCACCGAACATTGGTTTTCTATTATCTATTGAATTGGACCAATCATCATCTGTATAACCCAATAACTCTTATTTATCTTCTTCATTGTAAAAAAATGAAATCCATCATTCCCTTGATATACCTATGTATTATTTTAATTGAAAATGATTTTATTTATTTGGTATTTATTTGATAGCACACCGCTTGTCATGTGGAAAAAACAGTAATCCTTCATATTGTTGTTAAGTATACTAGACTGCCAATGATATTCTTATATTCTGTGACATTAACAGTTTTTCCTTAATTATATCATGAAAATTTCATCTAAGTATCTACCAAAGTCATTATCTCATTTTAATCATTCATTCCAAAAATTCTTAGTACCTCCTTGAAATATTTGGAGTCAGAAATTATTATTTCATTCCTTCCTTCTATCACCTGTAAGCCAAGTGAAAATTTCAACACACCTATCATTGAAATTTTAAACTCACTTTTCAAGAATTATGTGAAATTTTTTCATTATTCTTCATATGATCCTCCAAATATTATTTCATCGGTATACACTAGCATGACCATACATTTCTCACTCTCATTGTTGACATAGATATTGTAATCAACCCACCATGATGAAAATTGAGCTTCTCAAAAAACTAAATAAGTATTTAATAACACTCTCTCGGATCTTTCTTTAACCCATATAGTTCCTTCATCAACCAAAAAACTATGTTCTCATATTCATGAATGAGAAAACCATTTGGTTTATCTATATACACTTCTTCTTCTATAACCCCATTTAGAAATTCTAACTTGATGCCCATCTAGAAGACTTTGAACGTTCATTACACAACTATGGTTAAGAATATATGACTAGTTTATAGCCTTTAAAAGGAGAAAAATCTTCAATAAAATTTGATTATTTCAATCTGAGAGTGTCCATTTCACACTAGTTGTGCTTTTTTTTAATTACCATGACATCTCTATTCAATTTGTTCCAGATGTCCCACTTTATCCTAATGATATTTTTATTTTCCAACATTAAAATAATCTCCCATGAATTATTCTTCTCAATATGGTCAAGATATTAGTTCATATCCAAAACCTAGTTATAATATCTAGTTTATTATTTAAAACATTTAGGTTTTACTTGAGATAAAATGGATTTTTATTGTAGATACTTCATTTTATGTGTTTGAACTGGAACTACTTAATCACTGATGATTTTCTATTTTTCAATTTCATCTCGACTCTTTAAATTTTGTATAGATACAAGTCTTAATTCCTATATATTCTTATCAATATCTTCTTATGAATTATCATTTTATACTTCTACTACCCATGAATGACTTGTATCCTAATCACTATCATCATAAAATTGTTCTCTATGTTATTGAAGATTCTATTCATTTTACACTATAGTGATATCTTTGATTTCAACCACTTTTCCTAGCCTCTTATTGATGAATATATATTCTTTTCTATTCCCTGAGTACCCAAGGAATATCCCCCCATATTCATAGGATTAAAACTTCATGTGATTCTCTTTATTGAGAATAAAATACTTACCTCCAAAGATTCGAATGTATTTCAATGTTAGATTCCTTCTGTACCAGAGCCCGTATAGATAATTTTCTTCATTTGTACATAACATAGCTCTATTGTATATGTAAACTAATTACAATACTACTTTATTCCACAATTTATCTATTATATTCTTTTCTATAATCATTTTTTTCATGTTTTTTATGATCTAATTTCTCCTCTCAACTACACTATTTTGCTGAGGAGTTCTCAATTCTGAAACTTGGTACCTTATCCCATGTTTTTTGAGATAATCCTATAAATTTATGTTTATTAATTAAGTATCATTATCAGTTAATAACTTCAAAATATTCTGTCTAAGAATCCTTTTAGCTTCCCTTCAATATTGCGTGATGCAACTGAATAACTCAGACTTTTGGGTAATGAAAAATATTCATTTCATCCTATTAAAATTATCAATGAAAAGAACATAATACCTCTTCTCATAAATGGATATTAGTGATATTGGTCCTCACACATCTACATAAACTAGTTTAAGCGCTCTTGTTGATTTCTATTCTTTTTCCTTATATATCTTTTGAATGATCTTCCCCTATTAGAAAGCATTGTACATGTGTTTACAATCACATGATAGATTTGGGAGATCTCAAGATATGTCACATTTCACCATATCCTAAAGTGATGTTTGTAAAAAATGAACAAATCATTTATTCCAAAACTTTTTTATTCCTCTTTTGATATAAATTAAAAATCCTCTTCACCACTTATAAGGTAAAGATTTCCCTTTGTTCGCTTTCCCTACAAAAAAACTAAAAAATATTATCCCATGATGATACAAAACTTCTTGGTAAATATTATAGAATTACTCGAGTTACATATTTGATGGATACTTAGAAAGTTATAACTGAGAACTTCAAAAACCAAGACATCATCACACCATATATCTTTGCCTCTAAATTTATATTTTCTTGAGCCAATAATCTTCAGGCCTTCATAATTTCCATATCTAATGAAACCTTTATTTTGGTACTTGATGCCTATCACCAAATATTTATTTCCCATAATATAGGAGGTTAATCCAATATTAAGGATCTATATTCCAATGTGATCTAGTTTTTGAAGTAAATCTCTATAAACAAAACTTTATCACCTATTTTATTTTTAAACCATGTCTTTGTATTGAAACTTGAAGTGTAATGGTGTTATTAATCTTCCTTAGATTATGATGAACCAACATCATCTTAAAAGGAAAAAAATTTATTTATTTTTTTCATTTTTAACACATTCAATGATTCATTTATCTTTTACTTATGAACACTTTGAGTATTCTTTAGCACATTCCTCTACATTATTGATGATAAATATTTGGCCAAGTGTCAAAATCCTCTACACCAGAAATAGTGTCCATTAAAATCATTTTTGGAATATTGAAATCTATGTGGAATCCTTTTTTCTCTTATTACCTTAAGTACCTTTTGTCTATGTAACATAAATTTTGATAATGACCCATCTTTTTGAAATAATAACACCTAATTTGAGGTGTATTCTGGTGTTTCATTGTTGTAGGGATGGTTGTTCTTTGGTTTCTTTGATTATTATGATTCTAATTCATACCCAAATTAATTTTCATTATTAGAGTTGGTTCTTGTGGTCTGACATCAACCATAAAAACATTTTATTTGTGATAAATCCCCATATCATCCTTATAATTCAGATATTATTATTACTTCTATATTGTTGGCCCTATAGGCTCTATATCCACCTTTTCTGTCACCTAAGTGACATGATTTCCCAATTCTATACTGGGAGTGAAGAGTATCTCATTATCTTTAACATATTCATAGTCTAATATCTTCCCATTTAATTTCTTTGATGATTTTGATTTAATCTTTCACTAAATTAGTCAAACCATTTATAACACTAGTCTATTATTAAAATTTGATCTTGTACTCAACGACCTTTTTGATTTCTCTGGAATTGAAGACTTAATCTTTTCAATTTCTTCCTTTATCTTAGACTTATTTTCTTTCTATTTCTGTATATAGATTTTGAAATCATGAACCACTCTATTGTATTTATTAGTTTTGTTTCCCCAAATATATAAATCCTCATGAGTGGATTCTAATTAAACTTAGAGATCAACCGTTCCTTCCACTTCTCCTTCTTCACTATGACTCTCTTCCTTTATCTAGGAATTTCTCATGAATGTAACTATATCATTTTCCTTATGATATTTATATTATTGTGAATTTTTATGATACCATGAATATCATCCAAAAAACATTAATCTAGTCAAAGAAAGAATCAACTAACTCTTTAGGGTGAATTCTCAAGTCCTTATACTTTTTTCAAAGAACCTATAATTTTATTTATCAGGATTTTGAATCGAACACATAAATATTTATAAACGTTTCCCACATAAAATGTGATGAATTACATGATATCATATTTATGAGGATTATGTTGGAAAAGTCTCCCCCTAATACATTGATTCCTCTAGCATCAGTATCCAATTCCCCTCGTTATGCTTCTAATAAAGCTCCACTTTCCACACTGCTGGAAATACCATACATCATAACTATAAATACATCAATACCTAATGATTAGAATTTTTGTTTCATCTGATTATTCAACAACTAAAAAATGTTTCAATCAAAGATTGGAATCCCTTTGTGATTAATAACCACTATTACATCCACTAAGAGAGAAACATTGATTTTGACCTTTCAATATGATACCAATTGTGAGCCCAACTAGGTTATATACCCTGAGAGAGGGGATGAATCAATGTATGACATATTAAAACAAATTCCCTTTTGGATCTTGTTTTTCCTCTAAACAAAACTGTCTTCTCTACCTTTCTCGTAGAAATTTATGAGAAGAAATGAAAACATAAATGATACACAACAATTTTACTTGGTTCACCCACAATGGTTTATGCCCAAGGAAAATATAAAGGTAATGTTCCTATTTACCAAATCCACTAAATCACTATACTATTATAATTTTTGGATAGAACTCACCATCCCTCCTAGTTCTCTAACAATCAGAAATCAAAATCTCATTACACTATTAATTGAAGTGTGATCACTACTCCTTTAGAAGATTATTCTTTTGATTAACTGAATAAGTATTTTTTCAACCTAATTTAGTGCATCATGAATCTAACATTTCATCCACTTTATGGATACCACTTTACCATATAATTTCTTTTTTATTCATTTTAGTTCATGTAAGATTCACTTTCATGAAAACACTTTCTCAACTTTCATGAAAATTTTCAATCCTTCATGAAAAAATTCACTTTCATGAAACCCATAACATTTTATGAATATATCTAAACTTTCATAAAACTACCTTGGTTAGATTGAAATAATTTATTTCTTTATTAAAATAATTTTCTTTTGAAACTTTCATGTAAGAAAATCCTTCACAAAAATATTTTATGAATTCATAGCCTTTGAATCTTTATTAAGGATTAATCACTTAAATATATAGTGGTATCCACCTATTTATATCTATTTCTACTACTTCATGAAACTTTCTCACTCACCACCAATTTTTTATGGAACTATTCAATATATTCTCTAAACTCACTACCTTCACAAAACTTTATGGATAATTTTCATAGTCACAAAACTTACTATATTTCATGAAACTTTATTCCATGAATATGAAAAATATATCAAGACAACCTATATTTTTCTAGTTTCATTCCATTAACATATTTTCATGTAGAAACCCTAAAAATCCATCTTTCCTGAGACTTTTCACTTCCTCTAAATTTTGGACCTCAAATATTTGTAAAACACTATGAAACATTGTCACCTTGTACATGAAGCTTTATAAACCACTTATAGAGCTTCCATACCTCTATACTGATTTTTTTTCAACGTACCTGGTCAAAAATCATGTTGAAACTCCATAATTTCCCTTTCTAGCCTTTCTTTTTAGTAAGTAAAATTAATCAAAAAACACTACAAAGTCACCTTGATGGATTTTTACCCTATAGGAAGAGACAATAAATACAACTTCAGAAGAAACAAAGTGTGAATAAATAATTACACCCAAAATTCCCATTAATAATGGTATAATCAAATAAGATTTAAGAATACACACTTAAAAATAAATTCTATACACATTCTAGAAAGTGAAAATCAATATCCCACTTCCTGAATCCCTCAAATAGATTCTAAGATATACTAAGTTTCACAAGGATATTTTCACCCAAAACAGGATACTTAAAGGGTATGAGAGGATAATCTTAGGAATAATTTTCTCAACATTGATCACAAATTAGTTACCCATAAAATTTTAAGATCTAGGGATATTTTCAATTCCTTGTTCCATGGGTTCTTTATCTTTTTATAATGCTTTGTTTGATCTTAGTGATTCAATAAATGTTACGTATCGCTCTATATTCTCATCATTATAGATGTAAGGTCTGAATACCATAAGGGTAGTAGTCTAACTTGAAAAAAAATCAACTATTTTTTTAGTATGAGTGATGGAATATTTTCTCATTAAATTCCATGGCCTTCTATTTCTAGATTATTTTTATGTACTCAAGTGGAGAAGGATAGATCACCAGAATGATTACCCATCATCTTAGGGAGACCTTTCTCAAAGATAGCCAACACCATCATTAATGTCTATGAAGGAACATCAACCATGGATGTATCACCCTGAAAATTTATTTTAAAATAATATTATACTTGATAGTTGGTTTAACATGAAGAACTGAGCATTATGAAAACTGTGATATACAATAAAAATATTATTATTTAAAAGTGAAAATTATAACATAGACATTAAATTGGTGGTATGAATAAGAAGAAAAAAATTATTCAAAAATGTTTAAATGTTTTATATAATTTAAATTTATTTATTATTTCATAATAAATAAATACTTATTTTTCATTAAAGTCATTTTATGCTTCAAAGATATATTTTCTTCAAAAATTGTTTTTATTTGATTTGTGCATGGAAATTATAATTAATTTGAATCATTTTTATAAATTTTAATTTATGGAATGAATAAAATGTTTTAAATCATCATATCAATATTATATTAGGTTTATTTTTGGTATTTTTTTAAAATATTCATATTTCAATGAATTGCCTATGAGCATATACCCAAGGGGTAAAGGCTCCTACTTGACATACAAAAGACCCAAGATCGATTCCGAGCAAGGATGCAATCTTTGAGTACTGTAGAAGCACTATAGTAGGGGGAATTGTAGCAGTATTGTAGTAGCGGTGACTGTAGCAGTGGTGACACTATAGTGATGGAGGAACTGTAGTTGGGACTGTTGCAGTGGTGTTACTATAGAAGGTACTATAGCTTCTCGGGTACTATAGAAGTACTATTCACAAAAGGGCTATTTGGGCCTAAAAAATGGGATTTTGAGCCTTGTATTTGGGCTTCCATTCCCCTGGTCCTTCAGGAGATGTAATGGGTCTCCCTCTACCCAAAAAAATAGGTCTTTTATTTAATAATAAAAATGAGGCTTTGGCCTGAACTTTTAAAAATTAATTTTTCAATGATTAGTGAAAATACTGATTTATGTAAAACTATCATTTTTTCAATAAATAAACTATTTTAAAAGAACAATTCTATTTTGGATTTCTTTTAAAAGTAAAATAAGGTTAATCTTTATAAACATAATCTAAATATTTCTTTTGGTTGGATTAGGACACTTAAGAGGGAAGTGAATTTAGTTCCTATAAAACGATTATATTAAAAGATTTATTTAAAAGTTCCCTAATTTAAAATCAAATACGGTCGAGTTAACCAAAGTAGAAAATTTATAAAAGTTTTGATCTTTTGGAATATTTCTCAAATATTGATTAGTTCTTAGTTAAAATAATATGGATTATTATTTTAGATTTTGAAATTAATATACTAAAATAAATTCTAATATAAAATCTATATAATATTGACTATCAAAGTGAAATAAATGTTTTCAATGAATTATTAAATAGTGAAAAAGAACTTTGAAAGAAACAGTGGATATAAAAATGAGGTCTAGTATCAAGCTGAGACTTATCCCTCTCCACTAGGTGATCACCAGCCACCAAGAAATTTATATATATATATATAATTTATCCACACCCTAGATTGGGGTAAATAATATTATACAAACTTTTTAGGTCAACAGACATCTACCATAGTTCTCATGGGATTGAAAATTACAACAGGCCATGTAGGGACCTATTCCACTATTATCTATGGGAGTGTAAGGTTTTAAAAGGTATTTATTTGAAGATATGAAATGTATCTTCTAGTTATGAATAGGAGATAGTGTGTTTATAAAACAGAGACACACACACTTCTCAAAATGAAAATAATATACATAGGTAGTGAAATATGATGAGAATAGGGTTTATAAGGCTTTGTGTAATGTGCTTTGCAGCTTTTGAACTCCTTGGAGATGGTAAATGTGAAGTTGGATTCAACTTTTGAAAATAGGTATCAAAATTGAGTGTCGTGAGTGCTTTTGTCTTCTATTTCTAGTGAGGTGTATGACTTGGTGGATGAGCTCTTATTCTTGTAGAAAACATTTTTCTTCCTTTTAGGCTCTTAATAGTATTGTATAGTGTGCACAACAAGCAGTTATTGTATTTTTCTTGGGTGCATGAGTAGCTCGGTATATTTTCTCAAATCGCGTTTATTGCCTTTTTGATGCAGATATTCCCTTTACACAGTGTAGCAAACAAGAATCATGTTCTCTGGTACCTCATACCTCATACTGGTCTCTGACATCCATTAAATGTTGTCTAAAAATACATAAAAACTCATTAATATAATAATCAATACTAAATTTTATAAATATGACCATTAGAAATAATTTTGAATTTAAATGGAAAAGGAAGGAATGACGGTGTCTCATGATCGGTATGTTAGTCTGTTTGTGTCTCAAACTATCAGTGTCTCAGTTTTTCAGTGTCTCATAATGTTAGTGTCTCATACTCTCAGTAGGTTGTTCTATCAGTATATCACTTTATAGGTAGATGATGCATTGGTAGGTGATGCATTGATAGTGGATGTGTTTCTAGTTCAGTCAGTCGATCAGCAATCGATAGCTTATACTTAGAAAAGATTCTGATTATCAGTCATTCACTATGTCGGTAGGTTACTCTTTCAATAACACATGTCAGTGGTAACTTACACTTCTATTAGTGAATCATCCTTAGTGAAGTTTCTGAGAATCTATTGGTAGGTACTCTTTTGGTAGGTCATCCTTAACAAATATTCTGAGAATCTGTTGGTAGGTTAGGTATCGATGACTTATACTTATCGGTGATTTATACTTATCCAAATCATGGTAACCAATCTTATGATGTAAATACTAAAAATTGAGTTTAATATTAAATGTAAACATGCTTAAATAATATGTAACATAATAAAACATAATTAAGCATGATTTGTGAGCATTAAAACTAAAGGAGGCCAACAATCTCCCCTTTTTGATGATCACAAATCATGGAATTATATAGTTTATAATAACCAAAGTAAGTTTTTCTTAACATTTTATATATATCATAAGAGATGTAATTTTAAGATAAACACAAAAATTATACAAATCACTTAGTAATCTTTTTTTAATCTCATGCTCCCACTGTGATACATGTCATACACATACACATGCCATACAAATTCTCCCCTTTTTGGGATTATCAAAAAGGAAAAAAAGAATTAAAATAAGGAACAGATAATGAGATAAAAACATAGAATATATTCCATTAGTAAAATAGTGTTAGTGGTAACAAATATTGTACAATATATCACAATCAAAGAGTCATCCAATCACTTATTCTCCAAAGAAGAGTCTATCACTTATTTTCCCTTATTAGAGGCAACAGTGGTAGGAGTAGGAGGTGCAGAAGTAGTGGTTGGAGTGTTAGTGTGGATACTAAGGGAAGGAAGAGGAACTAAAGTAAAAAAAACAGAAGGATCAAGGCTCATTCTAGAAGATTCAAGAGGTATAGTAATATCATGATGAATGACTAGTCTGATTTGGCTTAGATTTTGAGTAGGAGTCAAGTATAAAGGTTATAAGGGTGTAGAAGAAGAAGTATAAGGGTGCAAGATAGGCCAAATAGGAGAAGCTACTAGAGAAACAATTACATTAATTTCCTGATACAGGTAAAGTTTTTTTAGATTTATGGAGTCCTTGATGATTTGACCACTATAATCCATATCCTTTTAAAAATATTCTTTATTATATATAAACTTTTGAAGGGTATGAGTGAAATACTCAATTTTCTTGACTTGATCTTTAAAGGATTGAGTAACAGGAGGGATCTTCAAGTTTTCAACCAAAAACATTAAATGAATATCCAATTGATGCTTTTTATAAATCCTCTTAAAGTAGAATTTAACTTTCTTGGTTATCTCTTCTTGAGAATTAGTGTACCCCTTTGTGAAAAAATCTTACCATGACATATATATGATCACTATTCTGTCGAATTATACTTAGGATTTCTTGGTTTTTTCTACCCATCATAGTTCTAAGTTCCTTATTTATCACATTTCTAATCATATATACATTAGGAGACTAAATAAAAGGAGGATCTGAAGTGGAGGAACCTTGCAAGATATCTCATATTACTGATCTCAACTGATTCAAATCAAGATATGGAGGCTAAGGAACATAAATCCTAGAATGGGAATCCTCAAATATTTTCACCACCTTACCCAAAGATGTCCTATAATCAATATTTATACTATTAATAACTTAAACTATATAATTTGGTTCATTTTACATTTTTTGATTGTTTAATAAAATTACTTCCAACACTAAGATCAACCAAGTATCAACTTGAGAAAAAATACTCTCCTTGATCATAGTTGCATCATTTTTACTAAGCCTTTCCATTAGAGATTGTTGATGTTGAGTCATAGCTAACAACTCTTCCTTAAATGAATTGAATTCAACCTTAGTCACATACTTTACAGGCTCAGGTACATCTACAGGAGTAGGAGCAGGAGTAGCTATACTATCCTCTGAATTAGAGTACTCTAAACCCACACTCACATAACCTAGATCCTTTATCCACATAGGCACAACTATGTCATCAAGAGAAGAAGGTACATCAACTTTCTTCCTTTTAGGTTGTCTCTACCCCTCAATACATACTCTCCTTCTAGCATAAACCAACTCTTACAATGGATACACTAAAACTTCTCTTTCAGTATGAACTTCATCATGAACATGGACATTAGGAGTTGTTTCCTCAACCATAGGTGCTTTGGGAGCTTCATGGGATTGCACAACTGGTTATTGTTCTATTAAACTAGTATTAGATATATCTGTATGCTCAACATGAGCTATACTAATATCAATAGGTTCTTCAAAAGGACCTTTATCGTCAAGATGATCTAATCCACTATCAGATTCATCACTTCCTTATCCTTCCTCGGTATTGCATCTTCGGTGTCTTCTTTATTAGATTCATCATCATATTCTTAATTTTCTTGCTCATCTATATCACCATCATCTTCTTTATCTTCACTTCCACTTTCTCCTTAACCATTTGACTTCTCATCACTATCAGATCTTCTAAAATACTCAACATTATCTAACTCTTTAGTATCCTCATCATCATCCTCTTCAAGAAGATGTTCCTTTTTAGGAAGAGGCCTAGGAGGGATAGTATTACCATATGTTATCCTTTCAAGACTTCAAGCTATATTAGGGTCACTTATATCATAAATTGGTGACTCATTTCATTGATTTTCCTTAGCTACATCTTCCTCATCTGAATACTAACCAACTTCATTTGTTCCTTGACCAGGATCAACCATGTTCCTTGACCTTGAGGGATGCTAAACATGATTAAAATAATCATACAATTTGTCATTTTCCTCAACCCACATCTTCTTCTAGGTATTCCAATTTATTTTCATTATATTACATATAGTTTATTTGAGATAGAAACCATCACTGACTAAAATTGTTTCTTCACCTTCATTCACTAAACCCTTATCTTTAAGCATAGCATAGATAATCCTAGGATAAATCATTGAATTTTTTTTACAATAGGGTTTTATCATTTCACTTATATTCACCATATAGTATCTTCATAGTTTAACCTTATATCCATTATTCAATAGATAAAGAAAATATACATCTTGGTACTTTAGTGTAGAAAATTCTCCTTTCCTAGGACATAACAGATGTTGAATAAACTTGAACAACAGCATTCATTCGTCATCAAGTTCTATTATTAAAGGCCTTCTATGGTCTTAATTTCTAGTAAGCTCAGCCAAAGCTTCCTCAAAATTTAATATATCACTGGGTGGAGGTGCGCTTCCCTGATGATCATCATGTAAACCCTCATGGGGTACCTTCAATCATTCTTCCCAATGCTTAGATGAAAAACATGCTTTTTTCTATCTACTATAGATTTGATCCAAAATACCTTTAAGACTTCGAAAAGAAATTCCGCATATAGATAGTACTCGTGAACTATACTTGGGAAAAATGGTCTTTCATTGTTATAGAACTACTCCAACCATCCTTGAGATTGAAACACATTTAACAAGAGAGACTTACTTGACAACATCTATTCTAAGTGCACTTATTTCTGAAGAGTAATGATATGATTCGCAAGTTATGGATGAAGAGGTTGTGGTTTAGGTTGGCTAGATTCACCTCTTTTCTTCACAGATAGACTTCACTCATTCACAGATCTCTCAAAAACATGTTTAAAATGAGAAATTAGTGATATTTGAGGGTTTTGGTTTGAGGGAGAAAGGTAGTAGGAGTTTGGGAGAGAAAGTTTTGAAGGTAAATGTGTGAGAAAAATTGTTGGATCAACCCTTAATTTTATAATTTATGGATATAAAATCATAAAATACTAAATTTGAATTAAAATAAAATGAAATAATTAAAATAGCAATGTTTTATATTCCAGATAGAAAAATGACTAAGTATTTATCGGTGAGACACATCTATGAGAACTATCGGTAAGTCACCATCAATAAGTCCTATCAGTGAGTCATTATCTGTGAGTCTTATCAGTGATTCATCATTGGTGATTCATCATCAGTGAGACATCATCGGTGATACATCTGATAGTTAGTCACTCAAAGTTGATATTTCCTAACTCATGTTTGATTTAACTCATTCTCTCAAAATTTAATGGCTTAGTAAAAATGTCATCAAGATGATGTTTAGTGTCAATGAATTAAATAGTTATATCACCTTTTGATAAAGATCTCTCAAAAAGTGATGTCTTACATCAATATATTTTGTTCTATAATAAGAAAATGTATTCTTAGAGATGTTAATAGAACTTTTGTTATCACAGTTTATAGGGGCATGTCTAAATTGATATCCATAATCTAGTAATGTGTGTTTTATCCACAAAATATGAGCACAAAAAATACCATTATCTTTGTATTCAGCTTCAGTAGTAGATAATGAAATACAATTTTTCTTTCTACAACACCATTAAACTATATAATTTCCCAAAAAGTGACATGTTCCAGAGGTTCTTTTTCTATCTAACTTGCAACCACCAAAATCAGCAGCAGAATAACTAACTAAGTCAAATGGTTTATCTCTAGGGTAGAACAGTCCTAAGTTGGTAGTATATTTTAGGTATTTTAAAATTATTTTAACATCAATTAGATGTGACTCTTAAGTATTTTCTTGAAAATGATCCCACATACACACACTATACAAAATATCAGGTAGACTATAAGTTAAGTAAAGAATAATTCAAATCATACCTCTATAATTAGTTTGATCCATTAATTTTCCATTTTATCAAGATCCAATTTATAGGTGGTACTCATAGGAGTATCACAAATTTTTTTACTATCCAAGAAAAAACGTTTTAAAATATATTTAGTGTATTTACAAAATAATACCATCTTTATTTTGAAATATTTGAATTCTAAGAAAGAATTTAACTTCACCCATTAAGCTCATTTCAAATTCATTTTGCATCATTTTTGAAAAATCAATACATAAAAAATTGAAGATACAAAAATAATATCATAAACATATATTTGAACAACTAATATATATTTATAAATTCTTTTTTTGAAAATAGTAGGATAATCAATCCCTTTAGTAAAACCTTTGGAAATAAGAAAAGTGTTGAGCCTTTCATACCAAGATCTTGGAGCCTATTTTAAACCACACAACACTTTCGTTAATTTAAAAACATGATTTGGAAAATGAGGATTTGTAAAACTAGGGGGTTGTTCAACAAAAACATTCTCAACTATATACCCATTTAGGAATTCACTTTTGACATCCATTTGATAAAGTTTGAAATAATGATGTGTTGCATAAGCTAGAATTATTCTAATGGATTAAAGTCTGGAAACTGGTGGAAAGGTTTCTTCATAGTCAATTCCTTCTTCTTGACTATAACCTTGTGCAACTAATATAGCTTTATTCCTTTATATAGTGATAGCTTCATCTACTTTATTTCAAAACACCCACTTAGTTCCTATTGTCAAGGTGTATTTGGGTCTATCAACAAGTTTCTAAAAAAATTTCCTTTCAAACTAATTTAATTCTTCTTGCATATCCATCACCCAAAATTCATCACTGATTTCATCATTGATGTTCTTATGTTCAAGTTGTGATAAAAAGTCTTGATGTTCAACCTGGTTCCTTAGAGAAGCTCTAGTCTGTGTACATTTATCTAAGTATCCAACTCAAATATATAAGGTATGGTTCTTTATGGTTATAATATATCTAGAAAAAGATAGTTTGGTTATCTCGGGTTTGTATACATGTTCAGGTTCCATTTGGTTAGAATCTAGAGAGTTTCAGAACTGTATTTTTATGCTTCTTTAACATCAAAATTAGAAACTTTAGGATTTAGGTCTATATTTGATAGATTATCCTCAAGATTTTAAAGGGAGGTTTTAGGTTCATGTGGGTCTATTTCAACATATTTTATATGTATATATTATTCCACACACTTGGTTCTTTTATTGAAGACTCTATAGGCTTTGATAGAGGTTGAATAACCTAGGAAAACTCCTTCATCACTTTTGGATTCAAATTTGTGAAGATTATCTTTTGTATTAAGGATATATAATTTTCAACCAAAAACTTTAAAGTAATTAACCTTAGTATTCCTATTATTCCACAACTCATAGGAAGTTTTCTTAAGTATATGTCTAATTAAAACTATATTGATTATGTAACAAGTTTTATTCACATCTTCTGCCCAAAAAAATCGGTTAAATAATATCCACTATGCATAATTTGAGCTATCTCTTGTAGGGTTCTATTTCTCCTTTCTAAAAATCCATTCTATTGAGGTGTACTAGGAGTAGATAAGTTATGACTATAGCCAGTTTTGGGAAAAAAGATTCATTTTTTTTATTTTCAAACTCACAACCATGGTCACTTCTTAATGTTTTGATCCTGATTCCACTTAAATTTTTTACTAACCTAGCATACTTGGTGAAATAAGAGCAGGCTTCACTCTTTTGAGATAAAAATAAGGTCCAATTATACCTAGAAAATTCATCTACTAAAACATAAACATTGTGCTTCCCATTTAGACTAGAAACTCTAGATGGTCCAAAAAATCCACGTGAATGGTTATAGCGATCGTATTCTTTTCATCATGATAATAAGAAGCCTCTTGATTTTCTAGATAGTGTTCTATCTATGTTTATTCATGTTTATAATTTTTTTATGATTATGTTTAGCATATTAATTTTATGAAAAAGTTTATAGAATGTAAATCCAATAAACATTGGTTGGATAAGGAACTTTAAAGTCGTATGTTTAATGAATCTTTCGATTATTATAATTTGATAGAAATGAAATTATGCTTAATTCATGATTTTCATGACCCCCTCCCCCCAAATATGCCCCTTATGAGATGGAAATGGAGAAAGAGAGATAATGACCCCCAAGTCCCACCTCCAATAGGCCTTGGGGTCATGACCAACACCAAGGGTATATAAATATCACAAAATGGGAGGCATTACCCTTTTTATAGTAACCAAATCAAGAGATAAGATGTATCAACCTCGAAAAAACTCCAAGACATATATATAAAAGAAATCCAAAATCATCCCATATGAATTTTTAAAACAAAATAGCTACAAATATAAATAAACTCCAAAGTAAGTACCAAAAGTAAAGCTAAGTAGCGATGCAACAATTGTCCCAAATTCTGAGCTAGTAGTGCCTATCACAGTCCCCGTAGTCCTCATAGAAACCTAAAAGAAATTTTATATCATAGGGTGAGCATACACGTATACTTAGTAGGAAAACCAAAATCTCTCGTTCAAAAGTGGGAGAAGTATACTAATGCTCCTTTGAGAAAATAGAAGAACCAATACCACCTAACAAGGTATTCTACCCATCCCCACCTCACCAAGGAATGCTCACCAAGTAACGTAGATCAAGTAAAGTAATATATTAATCACATCAATGATAGGGTACCCCAAACCACTTTCCTACTGATTAGACTCTATCACATCCTAATGTAAAACATCTTGGTGCTCCCACCTCTTCCAAAAGAACCACATCACAACCCGACCGCACACACCTGGGCCTCACAACTGCATCTCACCTGTAGACACCTGGACCACATAACACATCACATCCCTCCCACAGACACCTAGTACACTACTACAACACATCCCACTCGCAAACACCTAGGCCACAACCACACCTTATCCATAAGAAACCTAGGAAGAACAACACATCTCATCCTAATGATACCAAGGAAATAGAACTCACCCTCACACACCTCGGCCTCACAAACCACCACCTGCTCAAAGAATATTGGGTTATCACTACCTTGAAGAGGGAGCAGGGAAATTGGGTGCCCAAGAATCCATCCTCCCACCAATATATTTGGGAAATACACCCTCCCTTGTGAAAATGGGGGTGTTCGGAACATAGGTCTCAACTATGTTGGGGTGAATATATAAATCACAAAGGAAAATACAAGTATATAGATATAATACCAAACACTCCTGCCCAACCTATGGGTTATCAAACAAAAGACAAACTCAAAAAAAAACTCCTTTGCTACTACCTCTAAATTCAAAACCACACAATCATCCACAAACTCAAATTATACACCCATCCAATTCATTTATCCAATTATATTTCTTTATTAACAAATCATTTATTCATTCCATCACTACCCAGGAAACCACTAAACACAAGCCACAATAGGTAACACGACTAAATTTATCTCAGAAGGCTAAGAGCCATAAAAACTAAAGTAACTTCACATTCCTCTCCATTTAACACTCATTCATAACATAACATACATTATTCCCCAGAAACAGGGTGAATCTTTCTGCATTCTACTCATAGAGAAACTATGGGTTAATTACCCATACCAACCACTAACATCATCATTATTCAACGTCATTATTCAGAATCCATTATCTCAACCACAAGAACCCCCAAATCATAGCCACACCTAGAAACATATCTCACGACAACCATATTCGGTACCCCTACTGCATAACCACACCACACCCATCACATCCAGCAACATAAACATAGCACAACCCGATGGTAGTCCCACTACACAACAATTCCCATCCATTCCACAATCAATCGATCTCTCAACTTGAGATTACATTACTCCACCCGTACCACCCCACAACACATGACGGTGTGCACAATCGTACCACCACACAAACCAAACAAAACATATTCAAATTTTGATAATTCATCTGTTCTTTAATTTCACGTGTTAACTTCCAGGGTTTTCATAGAAAAAGTTTTATCCTGGGGAATCCGTTTATTAGTCAAATGTATGTGGATAATAAATTTCATATACATAAATCTATTCAATAAAATACCAACAACAGGAATTCACAAGCCATCATAGGTGTTCACACAAATACCACCAATGGTTATGATTTTCAATGGGTGATTAGCCCATAAAAAACACAATATCGATAATAAATAATAAAATAGAAGCATGCATCACTTTTTTTCAGCCCTTGTATATTGATCTTAAACCTATTAAATTATATTTATTTATTTCAAATTATTTTATCTTTACAAATTAAAACATCTTAAACCCACCCTGCTTGATACACAAATTAAAGAGAGGTGAATGGATCCCTACTTGGAAGAACAGACGATCAACACTTCCTTATTTCACCATACATAGGGTGTGTAGGTAGTAGGAAGAACCTCTAGGGAAAATTTGATCCAACATATATAGAACAACACATGGATCTTCAGGGATGAAATGTTCTGGTCACACCAAGAGAAAACAAGTGATCATAAGGAAGAGAGGATCTCATCTTTAGGAATCCCAGATCCAATCAATGGAAGAAATGGTTTTTAAAGGCCATAAAAGGTGGATCTTTACCAAGACCATGCGGTTTGGAAGTAAAAGGAAGATTTAGGTTTTTATAAGATAGTTGTGATTCAAAATGGATCCAAAAACCATTAAATATGGATTTAAACTCATTTTATGTAAAGGTAAATGTTAAAGGGGTGAAAATGGAAAAACTAGAAAATTCTGGAATTTTGAAAAACTATTGGAAAAGAGTCACTGGTGGATGAGTCATTGGTTCGAGATACTAGTGAAGAGATACTGGAGGATGAGTCAATATTGGATGACTCAACATTGGATAAGCTATAAATGGATGATTCATTATTGGGTGACTCACCATTGGATGATATATTGGTGTATGAGTCACCGTTAGACGACTCACTGCTGGCGACCTGCCTTCGCGACCTACTGTCACGACCTACCATCAGCGACTCACCTTTGTGAGTCACTCATTCAATACATAATTTTGAATCACTAGTCCTAACTCACTGATCTTTACTCACCATCATGAGTCACCATTTCAACCTACCGTCGCCACCTACAGGTCCTGACTCACCATTGGAAAAACTAGATTTTTAAAAAAATCTTGAAATGAGTCACCCTGACCTCCCAAACACTCCAAACACTGTATTTTCACAAAGTATTGGTCTAGAGAGGTCTAGGACATTACATAAAATACATCTCAAAATATTATTATCCCCAAGGATCCAAAACCAAACTCAGAAGGAAAAGAGGGTTCTGAACAACCACCCCATGAGATACCTCTCAAGGATCCCACTACACTTGAAATATATCTACCAACACCAAAGTTCAATGATAAACCACCTTGTGTTGTTTGAAAGATGGATTGAAACCTCAACATCCAAGAATAAATCCTCTGATATCTGCTAACCCAACCTACCAGAAGGCACACCACACAAGCACAACAACCACACCATCTGAACATGTGAATCAGGGAATTCTATCCCCCATGTCAAGATACTATCCACTCTGGGTGGTACTAACTTACCAACACAGTTTTAATCACATCATATTAAATGTTTCTTGAGTAGGAATTAAGTTCTCCACTTTTCAAATGTTAGGGCTTTATCTCACATTATAGAACAATTAAAAAACTCATCTCATAACAAAAAAAGTTCAAAGATTATATTTCAAAGAAAAAAATAGGGAAAAACTAAAAACTACTCTAGGAACTGGGAACACATATGTGCTTATTGCTCCAAAGTTCTCTCCTTCAGGCCACTATGCCACCATAACACATGAACCCAAGGGATTTTCCATCCACATAGAAACTTCTCTTGATGATCCTATATTTCTATTGGCTACTCCATGTACGTTGTGTCATCTTCAATATCTAACTCTCTCTAGTCGATGACATGGGAGTCATTATGAATATAATAGAGAAGCAGAGAGACATGAAAGACTTCATATATCCTCTCCAATTGTGGTATCAGTGCTAACTGGTATGTCACCTCACCAACTCTCCCCAAAACCTTGAAGGGTCTGACGAACCTGAGAGAAATATTACTCCCTCAACCAAACCTCAGTTGCCCACATTAAGGGTAAACCTTCAAGAATATGTGGTCCCCAACCTCAAACTCAAAGGTCCTCATCTTATGATCAACATATGACTTCTATAGGTCATGTTCTTCCTTCATCCTCTCACAAATGAGCTGAAATTTCTCTTTCATGCTCTGCACTACCGTAGGGCCAAGAACAGCTATCTCCCCAACCTCTATCCACTACAAAGGTGAACGAAAAGGTATTCCATACAAAGCTTCAAATGGATCCATTCCAATGGAAGAGTGATATATATTATTATAATAAAAATTGACCAAGGGTAAGTGTCACACCCAAGATCCGATAAAGTCTAAGACACACACTCACAATATATCCTCTAACGTGTGGATGGTTTTCTATTTCTTCTCATCCATCTAAGGGTGGAAGGAAGTGTTGAGGCATAACTGAGTTCCAAAAGCATGATACAATCCATTATAGACTCATGACGTAAAATGTGTATCCTTATCTGATAAAATGGATCTTGTAAATCCATGAAACTACACCACATTATCCACATATCTCTTTTCCTAGGTATCCACTGCTCCGGACTCCGTAATCACCAAGAAGTGAGCCGATTCTATCAGTCTATCCACTACTACCCAAAAGGCATCATATCCACCCTGATCCCTAGGAAACCCCATGATGAAATCCATTGATATTCCATCCAACTTCCACTCAGGGACATCTAAGGGCTGTAAAAAACAACTAGGAACATGGTGAATAGCCTTCACCTGTTGGCACACTGAGCACTTCTCCATAAACTCCACCACTTCCCGTTTTATCCTAGGACCCCAAAAATGAATCCTCAAGCCATGATACATCTTAGAAACTCTCAAATGTACCACTAAGGGTGAGCTATGAAACCCATAGAGGACTTCCTCATACATCGCCACCAGAACAAACATCCTTCCACATAACAACATCTAATTCTCTCTATCTTCTAACCATCCCTCTAGAGCATCACCATAGTCAACATGATCATGCATCACCACTACCTCCTAGCCTCCCCACTGAGACTCCTTCACTTGTTGCATCAGAGAAAATTGCATTTTCATCTGAAACAAACAACCCTTACCAATGTCCACCATTTCATCCAAGTGTAAGGTTTTCAACTCCTCTATCACCTTCCAAGCATCCATATATTCCAAAAATACATCCTTATGTGAATTTCAGCTCAAAGAATAATCCAAAACATTCCCCTTTATTGTGGTGTAGGAGATCTCAAAATCATAGTCCTGAAGAAACTCCATCCACCTAGGCCATCGTAAGTTCATATCTCACTGGGAAAATATATACCTCAAACTCTTGTGATCTATGAAGACCATAAAATTCTCCCTAATGAGGTAATTTCACCACAACTTCAGTGAAAACACAACCTCTATTGGATCTAGATCATGGTTGTCATAGTTAAATTCATGGGAATATAACTTCCTATACCCATAAGAAACCACTCCCCACTATTGCATCAGCACACATCCCAATCCTAGATGGGAAGCATCATAGAACACCTTGAACATCACCCCTTCCTCTAGAAACCAGAGCAATGGAGCACTAACTAACTTCCCCTTCAGATAGCCAAATGTATCCTATCACTTCCAACTCCACACAAACTCCTAGTCCTTTCTTCTCAGAGCTATAAACGGGGCTGAAAATAAAGAGAAATTGGGTACAAACCTTCGGTAATAGCCAGTGAGACCAAGAAAACTGCGAACCTATACAACATTCTTGGGTTATAACCAATAAAAAACTACTTCAACCTTCAATGGGTCCATTAATACACCCTGATGGGACACCACATGCCCAAGGAAATGCACCTATCGTATCCAGAACTTTCACTTGGACAACTTTCCATAGATCTGGTGGCATCAAAGGACATTCAAGACAGCCCTGAGATGTTCGGTATACTACTCCTCTGGATTCAAGTAGATCAAGATTTAATTGATGAATATGATGATTAAATGGTCCCAAAACTCATGAAATATGGAGTTTATAATCCCCATGAACATGGATGGTTTGTTGGTAACACCGAATGTCATGACTACGAACTCGAAGTGCCCATACCTGCATCTGAAAGCAGCCTTCGGGATATCAGATTCATTCACCCTAAACTGGTGATATCTAGAATACATATCGATCATATAAAACTAACTTGCTCCTATCAGTTGTTTGAAAAGAACATATATCCTTAGGAGGGGGTAATGAATCTTGACTTTCACCTGAGTCAACCTCTGGTAGTATATTCACAACCTCATACCACCATCTACCTTCTTCAAAGAAAATAATGGAGCACCCCATAGCAACACACTAGGTTAGATAAAACCCCTATGTATCAGGTCATCTATCTAGATCATCAACTCCCGTAACTCAAAAGGTTCCATCTGATAAGGATCCATCGAAATTGGAGAATCACCAGGCTTTAAGTCTATCCCAAACTCAATGTCATGTTGAGGGGGTAGAGTCACAACCTCCTTAGGAAAAACATCTAATAACTCCCCAAAACCCTAGGGACTTCAATGTCCACTAATTCTACTGATTTTTTGTCTAACAAGGAAAGAAGAGGCTCTAAATGCTGACTTCCCACCTAAAAACCTCACTCTCCAATGAAATCCATACACTGACCATGTACATCTAAAAACACAACTCTCCTTAAAAATCATTTTATAACAGCATGAATGGAATATAACCAATTGATAATGACATATTATGGTTATATATATAGCAAGAAGAGATCCCCATAGAACTGATATGGTCCCATAATCATTCTACACCCTCGGTACACATCAAACAAGTTTTTCAAGCCTCCTACTAGAATACTAAACACCAAGGGCATGGGAAGCCTTTCTACATCTAGTCCTAGAGAATGGGCTCGAATGGGTGAAAAAAAGGAGTTTGAATCTACTGAATTAAACAAAGCACAATAAAGGGTACAAAACAAGTTGATCATACCTCAGAAGATCTCTAGACTTGGTGGAACTGCCACCTATGCTATGTGTAACTGACCATGCCCAGCTTCTCTGCCCCTCTACTGATGATTGGCTCCATGACCATGCTTGGGTTGAGGTCCCATAGGAACACCCTAAGGTTGGCCTCTACCTAATCTATCTCCCCTCAGTGGAGCATGAGCCTGCTATCCTTAATATTGAAATAGCCTAGCCAGAAACTACTATTGAGTCTGGTGTGGAAAATATCCGCCTCTACCATACTGAGCTTGAACAGCAACTGGAAATTTGTTATGAAGATGCCCGTGGACTCCACATATGAACCACATCGGCCCCAAACCCACAGAAAAGGCTTGAGGACTATAAGGTCAAAATAGAAACTACTAAGGTTGACTCCATGCCAGTAGGATACTTGAAGGCCCTAAAACCTGAGACCTACTGCTGGTAACCCTACCTCTTAAAGAACCCTGTTGGATCCCCTCTAGTGGTAGACCCCATCATGAGTGTATCCACTCAATAACCATCTTCTTCTTCTAGACCTCTCAGTATATCGGAAACATAAATGGGGTAACCACGTACTGGATAGAAAGATGAAGTGCCTCCTCTAAGTGTCTTGCATGAGACTCCTCATCAAGAAAGAGATCTGGGGAAAATGAAGGATATCCTTGAACTTGATATCTTTATCCTATACCAACATACTCCCATACTAGAGGGAGAGTAACTCCTACCTCTTTTTAGACTTCATGGTTGATGAAAGAAATTATGCTCGGAACTTCTTCTCGAAATCGACCCATATAACATCAACCTCCTTTATATCCCCTAGGTACAGTGTCCACCACTAACACGTATATCCCTACATCTGGATCACTGCCAAAGGAACCCAACACTTAATCATATCCTAGATCAAAATAAAGGTGATCTCAATATCCTCAAGCCATATCTCCATCTTCATGTCTGAAACACTTCCCTCATACTTTCCCAAGGCCTTCCACTAGAAAGCACGTAACATTACCTGCCATTGGTCATCCACCTTCATTGGATCAACCATCCATCGATCAATCGAATCTGCCTGTAGAGACTCAACTACCCGAGACACACATGGACAACAACTGAATTCTATAGCTGAAAAGGTAAACAAGTAATTCCTAAGCCTGAGTAGTTTAGAATTATATTTACGATTCATTTAAATTCATTTAACTCATTTAGTTATCCATTTAGAATTCCACAAAACAATCCAATTCAGATAAGAACACAAGTCATCATGATGAATGTACCTTTCCTAGAGTATCTACACTATAAATAGTGTAGCCTCAATTAGTCTTTTGATTGACTCAGAGTCCTTGCATTGGATCGTGGGTAGCCCTAAAATCCCATGCCCTAGTCGTTCTTCCCTGGCCTATGTCACGTACCAAGAACACCTAACACTGTTTCCCTACCAACCCATGTAATACTCAGTGTTCCTAACTCTAAACCCCATCCTATCTCTCAACCATCATCTCTGATACCATTCTATCATGACCCCCTCCTTCCAAAGATATCCCTCCTGAGATGGAAATGGAGAAAGAGAGATAATTACCCCCGATTCCTACCTCAAATAGTCCCCAAGGTGGTGAACAGCACCAAGGGTATACAAATTTCACAAAATGGGAAGCATTACCCATTTTATAGTAACCAAGATTGGGTGATATGATGTATCAACCTAAAAACAACTCTAGGAAATATATATGAAAAAAATACAAAACCATCCCATATGAATGTTTAAAACAAAATTGCTACAAAAATTAAATAAACTCCAAAGTAAGTATCAAAATCAAAGCTAAGTAGTGACACATCAATTGTCCCAAAGTCTGATCTAGAAATGCCTAGCACTATCCTTGTAGTTCTCCTGGGAACTTGAAAGTAGTTTTATAGTGCAGGGTGAGCATAAAAGTCTACTTAGTAGGAAAACAAAATCCTATCATACACAAGTGGGAGAAGCATACTAATTCTCCTGTGACAAAATAGAAGAACCAACAGCACCTAAAAATGTATTCTACCCATCTCCACCTAACCAAGGTACACTCATCAAGTAACTCGAGTCAAGTAAAGTAATATAGTAATCACATTGATGATAGGGTACCCTTCACCACTTTCCCATTGATGAATTGTCTCACACCCTAATGGAAAACATCGAAGTACTCCCACATCTTTCGAAATAACCATGACACAACCCTCCCACACACACCTGGGCCTCACAACCATATCTCACCCACAGACACCTGGGCTACATACCACATCACATCCCACCCGCAGACACTTGGTCCACTACTGGAACACAACCTGCATGTAGACACCTAGACCACAACAACACCTCATCCCAAAGACACCTGGGAAGAAAACACATATCATCCCAAAGACACTTGGGAAATAGAACTCACCTACACACACTTGGGCCTCACAAACCATCACATTCATGAAGAATCTTGGGCTAAAATCGCCTAGAAGAGGGATTAGGGAAGAGAAGGTGGCCATCCATCCATCCTCCAACTGGGATATTTGGGAAAGACACCCTCCCACATGATAATGGGGGTATTTGAAAAATTGTGCTCAACTAGGGTGGGGTGAATATAGAAATCACAAAGGAAAATACATGTATATAGATACAATAACAAACAATATTTCCCAAACTATGGGTTCTCAAAAAAATACCAACTCACAAAAACCACCTTTGCTACTACCTCTAAATGAACAACCACACAATCATCCAAAAACTCAAATCATACCCCCAGCTAATTCATTTAACCAATTATCATTCTTTGTTAACAAATATTTTATTCATTCCATCACTACCCAGGAAACCACTATACAAAATCCACAATAGGAAACACAACTAAAGTCATCCTAGATAGCGAAGATCCAAATAAACTAAAGAAACATCACATTATTCTCTATTTAACACCCATTTGTAACATAACATACATCGAGACCAAGACCCGAGGTGAATCATTCTTCATGCTACTCATGTAGAAACTCTAAGAACATTACCCATACTAACTAATTCCATCATCATTCATCAAAATAATCATGCTCAATCCATCATCTCACCCACAACAACCCCTACTCATAGCCACACCCAACAACATATCTTACTAAAACCATACTCGACATCCCTACTGTATAACCACACCACACCCATCACATCCAGCAACAAAAACAAAGAAAACCTTGATGGTATCCCCAATGCACAACACTTCCCATCCATTCCACAATTAATCAATCTCTCAACCAAAAATTCCATTACACCGCCTGTACCACCCCACAACACATGATGGTGCTCAAAATTGTACCACCACACAAACCAAACAAATAAAATTCAAATTTGATAAGTCAATTGTTCATTAATTGCACTTTTTAACTTCCTGAGTTTTCATTGAAATAGTTTGATCCTAGGTCATCCATTTATTAACTGAGTTTATGTGGTTAATCAATTTCATTTACATAAATCCATTCGACAGAATACCAACACCAAGAATTCACAAGCCATCACAGGTGCGCACAAAAAGACCACCAATAGCCATGATTTTCAATGGGTGATTAGTCCATACAAAACACAATATCAACAAAAATAATAAAATAGAATCATGCATCACTTTTTTATAGCTCCTATATATGGATATTAAAATTATTCAATTGTATTTATTTATTTGTAATTATTCTATCTTCACAAAGGAGAACATCATACTCCCACCCCACATGATACACAAATTAAAGAGAGAGGAAGGGATCCCTAGTAGGAAGAACATATTATCAAAACCTTCTTATTGTGTCAAATAGGGGGTCTGTAGGTAGAAGGAGGAACCTCCGGGGAAAACACAATCCAAATTATATAGAAAAACACATGGATCCTCATGGAAGAAAGTTTCAGGGAACACCAAGAGAAAATGAGAGCTCATAAGGAAGAGAGGATCTTTGATTTAGAAATCCCAGATCCTACCAAAGGAAGGAATGGTTTTTAAAGGCTATTAAAGGTAGATCTTGACCAAGACCATGCGCTTTGGAAGCCAAAGGAAGCTTTATGTTTTTAAAAGATAGATAAGATTTGAAACAGATCCAAAAACCATTAAATATGGTTTTAAAATCATTTTACATCAAAAAAATGTTAAAGGGGAAAAACTAAAAAAAAAGAGAATTCTTGAATTCAGAAAAACTATTAGAAAAGAGTCACTAGTGGATGACTCACTGGTGTGATCTATCGGTGACGAGATATTGATGGATGACTCACCATTGGGTGACCCATCATTGCCCAAGTTATCGGTGGATGTGTCATTGTTGGGTGACTCACTGTTGGATGAGCTATCGGTGGATGAGTAACTATTGGGAGACTCACCGTTGGAAGATTTATTGATGGATGATTCACCATTGGATGAATCGTCATTGGAGACCTATCGTTATGACCAACCATCAGGAACTCACTATTGTGAGTCACCGGTTCAAGTCACCATTCTGACTCGTTGTTCCTGAATCACCAGTCCTGACTCATCTGTCCTAACTCACCGAACCTGAATCACCATTGTGAGTCACCATTGTAACCTATCATTTCCACCTACTAGTCCCAAATAACCATTAGAAAACTTTATTTTTTACAAACTCTTGAAATGGTTCTTTATGACCTCCCAGAACACTCCAAACACTGGATTTTCACAAAGTAATGGACCAGAGAGGTCCATGAAATTATAATGTTTAATTGTTTTCTATTCCAATATTTAATGAAAATTGATAAATAACATGAAACTAGAATTATTTTTGTTGATGTTAGTAAATAGTCATATTAAATGAGAATTGTTCTTTCTCAAAGATTTTTTTTCAACTAGAAAATATTATATGAAGAATTTTTAAATAAATAATAGCTAATAATAGTTGATTCCTTAGGTTTTATATGGTTATAACCAAGGATAAATGAATCAGTTAATCCAAATGGTAATAAAATCTTCTGTTTGATAAAGATAAATGTTTAGGGGTGAGAGATCATATTTTCATTTAAAGGTTGGATGACTTGTTTTTAAGGCTTATATTCCTTGTTGAATCTATTTTTTGTTTACATCCTTTTTTGTTTTATCTAGATGTGATCCTTTCTATGTGATTTTATGTGAGCCTATTATGGATATTAGTAGATGAGGTATGGGTGGGGACGCCCAGAGTTATGGCATAAATTGATGACTATGATGGAAAGATTCATAGTGATATGCATGATAGTGTTGGGGATGACATCAGGTTTGATAGAATGTGTTGAATAGGGGTATTCCCATTTTTGTTCTTAAAGTTTGTATGTTATTTTACTAATGTTCTGCTTAAGGGTCAGATGGTTGGGTTTCTTGTTTACCTGTATTCATCTCCCCACTGCTTGAGATGGATAGTTGTTCTTGGTTATACATCTCTTTTATGGTAAAATAGGATATTTCCTAGACTACCTAAAATTATAGAATTATAATGTTTAATAAATTTTTTAACCCTTGGGTTTGGTGATTTTTGGAATGTAGAAAATATGTTAATCTTGAGAAACCATGGAATCTGTTATATTATGGCTAGAGGGCATGGAATTCAATTTGATATTAATGAAATTTAAATAAAATAATGTTAATTAATAGATAATGAATTAATTAATATAAAGTAAAATGTTATAAGAATGTAATTAAATTATTTAATGTCTTCTTAAATTATTGTGTTCTTATAGGATATATAGTTCTTAGTAGTGTAAGTCAGGTGTCTAAGAGACGATAACTGCAATTGATCCTAAGATTAGGATAATTACCATATTTTAGTTGTGAACTATATTATATGTTATATATTTTATGGTATAAAACACTATCCCACCCATATTAGTAGGGATATTGACACACAATGGACTCGGGGAGGGTGTTTTCCCCAACATCTAGGTTACCAAGGAACATATGGTTGACTATCCTATATGTCCTCTCTCTCTTATCTTGGTATTATTATATTCTATTATGGATAGTGGTTATCTTTCCCCATATATGTGTGTGGAGGTTTGTAATGGATTATGATAATTTCACACACATGTATCTCCATATATAGTATCCTAAGGACTATTATAGGTATGATGTGTATTGGTTATGATGGCCCAATGTAACGCCTCGAACCTAGTTACCCAGAGTCGGTGCATTATTATATATCACTAGAATGATCACAAAAGATCAAGTATTGGAAGACCGATTAGTTTAGTAGCATTGGAAGTACTAGATACATTCATAAGTTTTACATTATATCATAAAATGGAAAACTACAACAACATTATTTCCATAGACAACACTGAGATCCCATAGAATATCCCTGCAGGTCAGTCATAATAAACTTCTTCACATCCTAGGAAAAATAAAACATAGAAAGGGCGATCTCAGATGCTCAGTAAGGATAACAATATAGAAGAAACTTTTATAAATAAGAAAAAACATTTAAGGAAATGTATAAAACTAAAAAAAAGTATTTTAAACATAAACTTCATCATAATATGGAAATTATAAATCAAAATAATGCAATTTACTTACTCATATGGATATTCTACTAGTCGAATAATCACATGAAATATCAATAACCACTTTCTAATGATGGAATGCATAATGCCAGACTTTCATAACCACATAGTCAAGGCCTTGTGCCAAGACTACAAATAAGATTTTGTCAAGGCCTTGTGCCAAGACACTAGTTTATCTCAGGAGACCTACCGATGCATCAAGGAGCTATAGCGGGCTCCACTTGTCACATACAAAGTCCAATGCATTCCTCATATGAAAATGTTTAAACATAACATAAACATTCATATTAAAACTAGCATACGAAATGTAAATAATTTATCCATAAAACATGAATCGTATGAAAATAACACATCCACATTCAAACATATCAAAAAACCTTCAATAAAATGAGAAATTTTTGTATAATAATAAATCAACTTCAAATAAGCTTAAAATCCATCAAAGGATGTTGACATAGATGAAATCAAAACCTTTTTTATAGAAATATATCTTTCTATTTTGAAATCATTTATAATTTGTATAATTATAAAAGAAAACATTTATTCTGGAAATATTCTTATAAGATTTTAAGGGAATCTTTTATGATGTTATAATGGTGGAAAATAGTTGTATCCACCGTATAAGTTAAAAAACATTCTTACCTTAAATTTGTCGAAAAGGTTAAAAAAGTACCTTGTTTGGAAAATGATGGAAAGATTCCTTTCAAAACATTTTATAAAAAGTCAAAAAAGGGTATAAATTACTTTAACCCATAGTAAAGTAAATAGTAAAAATGTTTTGAAATACATTTTTAAGAAACACAGATGTGGATGCTAAAGAGGTCTCAGTAGATACTTACATAAAAACAACCTCAGATAATAAAGAGATTGTGAAATTAACCCTTATCTAGTAATTTTCCTTGGTCGAGGGTAGGTTAACCTCATGTATAATGGTGAAATAAATTTTATTAAATTATACAAGAATCATATACATTAATATGATATCATATATGATCTTTTAACATTGATTTGTTAATAATATCTTAGTATTATCATCGTTTCAGGTTTTAACTGATTCGTTTTCCTTTATAGTCTTTGTTATGTAAGTAATGTTTGTTATGGATAGGATGTATCTTATTCATATTTATAATGATATTAAGTCTTTAAACATTATTTTTTAATCATCTAATGAAAATTATTCTTGAATGGTTACGATGGGGAATGAATCTCATCGCGTTCGTGGAGACGGTAATCCGTACATACGCACGAGCGATAATATCATTCTTTTTATATTAAAATAATATATAATTGGATGTTATATCAAATATAAAGAATCATTATTATGTTATATTTATTATTTATATCAATTACACATCATTATTATAACCATCCAAATAATAATTTATTGAATAATAATTACACCACGATGTGGAGACGGTAAGCCGTACGTACGCACGTATGGTGACATGTCATTAAAAGGATGGATATAATAATGAATATGGTTGTACCATATTTATAATAACATCAAAGTATATAGAAGATATTGGAGTTATTATTTTATAATGGAAACAACAAAGAAAGAGGAAGTGGAAGAAGAAGAAAGGAACTTGAATGAGGTGATGAAATATTTACCTCTTATTTGGGTCCTTCCTTTTGATTTGATCAAAAGGGATCATTAGTTTGGATTTATGACTAAATTAAGGCCTCTATGATGAAGTTAGTACAGTTGATAGGGTATTTTGGAAGGTTTTGGTCGAGCCAAATGTCTTTGAAGGTGTGAATTAGAGGGAAGGGGGTGCCCTTTTATAAGAGGGGTGAGGGGTACCTTAGGAAAAGGTATAAATATTATTTTATAATAAAATCACTTTCAGTTTATAATGGATAAAAAATAAATTATTTAAAGTATAAGGTGTTTATGGGTCTAAAACCACTTAACCAATAGGTTTTATACAGGTTTGGGTCACTATATTAACCTTATCTTTTATATTTAACTCTTAGTTAAATAGTTTAACATTTACCATGTCTCTTTGTATTTTTATATTATATGGTTAATAAACATACTATAAACATCCAAGATAACCCCAAGTGGTTCATTAATGATACAACTATCATTATATAAATCTTTTGGCCAAACCTTATATTTTTAGGAATATAATATCAATTAATAATATAATATTTTTTTAAAAAACTCTTTTATGTCAATTTTGACACAATTTGGTATTTTGTTTTTTATAAATTTATAAAAGAATTATTACTTATAAATAAATTCATATAACCAACCCTAACATGTCATATTAAACTAGAGAATTAGTTTAATTCATAAAAAGTCTCAAATTACATTTACTTTGATATTTATAATATCAATTATTTTAGTATTTCATTTATTAGGTAATTCCTGCATCATCATTGTGTCATAAATAAATTTAAATATTTAATGTATAAAAATTATAAATAAAATACAATTATTTATGAAATTATTTTATATTTATAATGAATATTTATAGTCGAATTTATCTTATGTGTAACCCTATATTAAAAATGGTTTAGTTATAAAACTTTGAATTTAACACTTTTAACTCTTCTTTGAATTAAATAATAATAAATGTTCTAATCTAATCCAAGTGGACCTAAAGGATCATATTTTATTACTAAGGTTGTTTTTGGTTGAATTAAACTTATCCAATATAATTATTACATGTGTTAGGTTAATAATAATATCATTTTTACCCTTAATTACCCTATTTACTTTTAACCGTGGTAAATAAAAGTAAAAAGTTACTATTCACCAAAAATTGTTTTCATCTTATTGAACCACATTTTACTTATTGATATAAACTTTGTATCTATGATTTTTTAAATTCAACTCATAGAATAGGTAAAATTAAGTGTTATGTAAATTTGAAAATGCTCCTAGGAGGTGGGTAAAAGACGGTAAAAAGTTCAATAAAATTTTTATATATCTAAAATTATTATAAAATGACTCCAATGAATTACATTGAACTTATATAGGTATTATGTATCTATTTTTACCTAAAATAAATTTAAATAAAATAAATAATTATTTAAATAAAAATTCGGTTTTAAACTATAACTCAGTGTTTTTCACTATTCATCAAAAATTGAAAGTTTTCAGAAAAATACCAAAAATTCACCCTAAGATAATTTTGGAATTTCGAATCCAAAAATGAAGTCCATTTTGAAAGATAAAATTTATAAAATTTAAAAAACTGGGTATTACTATTCATAATAGCTTGTTTGATTGGTTATGGTGTGTTAGAACTCAAAGTTGCGTAAAACACATGCTATTGTATTATTCAAAGAGAAGTGTATTGTGGAAGCATGGGGTGTTACATTATCCACTCCTTCAAATAATTTTGTCCTTGAAATTTCTAGAATATTACTACATAAAAAGACTCGGGTGGTTCTTCATCATAAGTTCCTTGGGTTCCCACATTTCCTCTTCCATCTTATGGTTTCTTCATAGAACTTTTACCAGACGAGTCGCCTAGTTTCTCAGCACTTGTTCTCTTATACCAAGAATCTTGACAGGCTCTTCGCAATAAGACAGATCGGGTTCCGGTTCTAATTCTTCATTGGTGAGTACATGCATTGGGCCAGGCATGTATTTTCTCAATAGTGATACATAGAATACATCATGAACTTTGGAGAGACTTGGAGGCATTGCCAAATGGTAAGCTACAGCCCCAATTTGTTCTAGAATTTCGAAAGGTCCAGTGTACCTGGGAATCAATTTTCCCTTCTTACCGAAATGTATAACACCCTTCCATGGAGATGCCTTCAAGAAAACATGATCTTCTACCTGAAATTCCAAATCCTTCCTTTAGTTATCAGTGTATCTATTCTACCTACTTTGAGCTTCTTTGATGTGGGTTTGGATTACCTTCACCTTTTCCATTATTTCCTCCAAAAGTTCTAGGCCTACGAGTTTTCTTTCGCCAACATCATCCCAATAGGTTGGTGTGCGACATCTCTTTCTGTATAATGCTTCATATGGTGTCATCTGAATACTTTAATGGAAGCTATTGTTATAGTAAAATTTTACCAGAGGTAAATACTGATCCCACATACCTTGAAAGTCAAGTGAGCATGATCTCAAAATGTACTCTAAGGTTTGAATAGTTTGTTCTGATTGTCCATCAGTTTGGGGGTAGTTGGCAGTGCTCAAATGAAGTTCAGTATCTAGGGATTTCTGAAGACTTTTCCAAAATCTTGATGTAAAAGGTGGATCATGATCAGAAACAATCGATAGGGGTACTCCATGAAGTCTCACAACTTCATTAATATATAGTCTAACTTGACGTTCAAGTGGTAAATTTTCTCTTATAGCAAGAAAATGTGCTGACTTGGTAAGACGATCAAAAATGACCCATATTGCATCATTCCTTCGAGGAGTATTTGTTAGTCCCATGACAAAGTCCATCATGATAACATCCCATTTCCACTCAGTATGGGAAGAGGTTGCATGAATCATCTAGGTTGTTTCCTTCCAGCTTTCACTTATTGACAAACCATACTTATTGACACAAAATCAGCAATCTCTCTCTCCATGTTATCCCACCAAAAATGTTCCTTAAAATCTCTATACATCTTAATGCTACTAGGGTGTGTAGAGAAATTGGAGCTATGAGCATCATCCAAAAATTCTCTTTTTAGATCAGGTATATCGAGAACACAAAGACTCTTCCCAAATTTCAAAATTCTATCTTCATACACAAAGTCACTCAATCTCCCATCATTCACATCTTTAATATTCTTTTGAAACTCTTCATCACCGGTCTGAGAACTCTTTATCCTTTCTAGTAAAGATGGTTTGTCAAAAATTTGAAAAAGTATTGATGTTTCACCTTCAATGGTGATTTCCATATCCATATTTACTAGATCCATGTATATAGGATCCTTTTCAACTCTCATCTTGTTCAAAACACCATGATCCTTTCTACTCAAAGCATCTGCCACCTTATTTGCCTTCCTCGGGTGGTAGTGTAGAGTGAAATAATAATCTTTGAGTAGTTCAATCCATCTTCTTTGCCTCATGTTGGTTTCTTTCTGTGAGAAAATATACTTCAAACTCTTTTGGTCGGTATATATCTCACATTTTTCACCATAGAGATAATGTCTCTATATCTTTAAAGAAAAGATTACTGCTGCTAAATCAAGATCATGAGTAGGATAGTTTTCCTCATGAATTTTTAGCTATTGTGATGCATAGTCAATAACCCTATCATTCTACATAAGTACACAACCAAGTCATTTCTTTGATGCATCACTATAAATAACAAACCCATCATTTACTAATGGTAGATTCAATATAGTAGAATTGACTAATCTTCTCTTAAGTTCTTCAAAACATTCTTCATACTATTTTTTCCAAACAAATTTAACCCCATTTCATGTGAGCTTTGTTAATGGGTTATCCAACCGGGAAAATTTTTGGACGAAACACTGATAATAACCTGCTAAACCAATAAAACTGCATACCTTAGTTATACTCATCGGTGTTGGCCATTCTTGGATTGCCTTGGTCTTAGAAGGATTAATAGAGATACCATCCTTAGAGACAATATGGCCAAGAAAATAAATCTCATGATGCCAAAATCCACACTTACTAAACTTCCCATATAATTCATGTCCTCTAAGAGTCTTCAGGATAATGCGCAAGTGATTTTCATGATCTTCATAGCTTTTGGAGTATAAAAATATATCATCAATAAATACCACTACAAAGTCATCAAGATATTCCTTGAAAACTCTATTCATTAGATCCATGAAGATAGAGGGTGCATTAGTCAATCCAAAAGGCATTACTGTAAAATTGTAATACATGTACCTAGTTCAAAATGTTGTTTTTTGAATGTCTTCCTTCTTCACACACAACTGATGATATCTAGATCGAAGTTCAATCTTTGAAAAGTATTGATCTCCATGAATTTGGTCAAATAAATCATCAATGCGAGGTAGGGGATACTTGTTCATTATTTTTATAGGATCGATCTCCTTGTAGTTAATGCAAAACCTCATAGATCCATCTTTCTTCTTAACAAAAAGGACAGTGGCTCCCCATGGAGTAACACTAGGGTGAATAAATCCCCTATTACTCAATTCCTCTAGTTGTTTCTTTAGTTCCACTAATTCCACAGTGTCCATTCTATAAGGGGTATTCGATATGGGCCTTGAACCATGAATTAAATCAATGGAAAACTCAATTTCTCGTTCTAAAGGATGTCTAGGTAAATATTCTGAAAACACATCAACATATTCTATAACAATAGGTAAATCCTCTATTTGAACATTCTTTCCCTCACAAATAGTTATTTCATTCTCTTCCTCCCCAATAATTGAATTAGGTTGAGCTACTGGGTGTGGATCTAGATAAGAATTAAGTGGTGATGATTCTGCTCTAAAGATAAGGTGTTCTTTATCATCGTCATCAAAAATAGTAACCTCCTTCTTCTTACAATAAATTGTTGCATCATGTTCCAAAATCCAATACATACCGAGGATTATATCAAATTCAATCATTGGTATGACGATGAGATCAGCAGATAAAGAATATTTATATGCCCTAATGGGGATTGATTCACAAAACTTTGTTGCAATGATACTTCCCTTAAGAGTTTTGACTGAAAACTCCCTTGTTAAATCAAATTGTAAATATCTAATTTTCTTAGCAAATAGGGAAGATATGAAACAATGCAATGATCTAGAATCAAATAAATCATTTTCTAAACTTGAGGAAACCATTAAATTACCTGTCACTACGTCTTTCGAAGCTTTAACCTCAGCAATAGTGATAGCATAAGCTTGGACTTGATCCCTTGGACTTTTCTAAGGTAAGTTCCCCTGATGCTTAGGACATTCATTCGAATAATTCCCCCTTTATCTACAATTTTATCATTCAACATTGATAGCCTCTTTCTTCCCCTTGAAATCACGAGCTTGGTGGCCTTTTTCACCACACTTGTAACAGACTCTCATTCCCTTTAGGCAAGTACCAGGGTGTTTCTTCCCACATTTACTGTAGGATGGATATTAAACTTTTCCCTTCTTCCCCTTATTTCCATTTCTAGAGTGTTCAGTAGATTTTTTCTTCTCTTTTTTTGATTTAAAGTCATAATACTTAGATAATTCTTTTTCTCTCTTAATAACACATGAGACAATATCTTCGTACGACGAGAAGGATTGTGAGACTAATGCTCGATGGAGAAATGGTTTTAACCCATAAAAGAAATGATTTATCTTACTTCTTGGGTTACGTATATAATCTGCAGCATGCCTCGCTAACCTTGTAAAGTTAGCTTCATACTTTGCAACATTCTCATCCTCCTTTTTCCTCAGACTCAGAAATTTCCTTTCCATATCCGCTCGATGGTCATGGGGAAAGTATTTTTATAATAAAATCTCTTTAAACTCCCTCCATTCCATATTTGATACTTCCTCATCTTCCTTTGTGTTTTGAATCAATGACCACCATTGATCAGCATCTCTAGTGAGGTGGTAAACTACCATGAAAACTTTTTCCCTTTCGCTACTCCCCAAGGCATGGAATATTTTCTCTAAGGAATTTATCCATTTCTCAGCTACTAGTGTATTTGTACCCCCCCCCCCCCCCTCCCCCCCCATTGAATGTTGGTGGATTTTTCCACATGAAGTGATCTAACATTGATCCTCCATGTTGCGGATCAGGGTGCTCCATATGGGTAAGGTTATTATTCATAACCTGAGTGAGTTGTCCCAGTATGGTGATTAGCTAATTAGCACCAGTTGTATCACTAGCTCCACTATAATTATCTTGAGCAAGAGGAAAAACCCTACATCGAGTGTGTGCATTGATATGGTTTTCATTCCTTCCATTGGGTGTCATTTCTAAACAATGTCATACACTAGATTAGCTTATGAATCACAATACATAAATCTAAACTTGTAAAACACTTAACATAAATTGAACAGTTTATGGACATAATCCATAATCATAAAATATTTTTATTTGAGGAAGTATATACTCATAAACTGTTCATAATAGTTTGTAAATAAAATGAGAATTATCCTAAGAATATCCCCCGGGAGTGTCGTAACCAAGAGTGCATCAAGGCTCGTTGTTGTGCACCAGTTCCCATTCGAGTCTAGCTTAAACCGGTGTTTTCAAGTTTTACCACTAGGTACATCTGTTCCAGATCCACCTCTACCAGCTCATATCCAGACAGGGATGTATTTCTTGGAAAACTCACAAAATCTATACAATACCAAAATTCTAGGAAGTTCTTATATACTAATCCTCAAATTCTATCTTAGGGTAATGTGCTCTAATCAGAGTTTATCTAAATCTAGATTCCAAGGTTTGTACTAACCTCCCTCTGATACCAACTATAACAACCCGACCCTAGTTACCTAGAGTCATTTCATTATTATGTATCATTGGCATGATCACAAAAGATCAATTCATGGAAGATCGGTTAGTTTATTTTCCTTGGAAGTACTAGATACATTCATAAGGTTTACATTACATCATAAAATGGAAAACTACAACAACATTGTTTCCATAGAAAACACTGAGATCCCATAGAATATCCCTACTGGTCAGTCATAATACACTTCTTCACATCCTAGGAAAATAAAACATAGAAAGTGGTGAGCTCAGATACTCAGTAAGGATAACAATATAGAAAAAACTTTCATAAATAAGCATAAAAGTTTAAGGCTATGTATAAAACTAAAACAAAATCCTTTTCAACATAAGCTTCATCATAATATGGAAAATATAAATCAAAATAATTCCATTTAATTACTCACATGGATATTCTACTAGTCGAATAATCACATGCAATATCAATAGCCACTTTCATAATGATGTAATGCATAATGCCAGACTTTCATAACCACATAGTCAAGGACTTGTGCCAAGACTACAAATAAGATTTTGGCAAGGCCTTGTTCCAAGACACTAGTTTTCCTCATGATACCTACTGATGCATTGAGGAGCTATAGCGGGCTCCACCCATCACATACTAAGTCCAATGCATTCCTCATATGAAAAGGTTTAAACATAACATAAACATTGGTGTTAAAACTAGCATATGAAATGTCAATACTTTATCCATTAGCCATGAATGATAAAAAAATAACACATCCACAATCGAACATATCACAAAACCTTCAATACAGTGAGGAATTTTTGTATCATAATAAATCAACTTCAAATAAGTTTAAAATCCATCAAATGATGTTGACATAGATGAAATCAAAACCTTTTTTAGAGAAATATCTCTTTCTATTTTGAAATCATTTAAAATTCATATATTTATAAAACAAAAAATTTATTTTTTAAATATTCTTATAAGCTTGTAAGGGAATAATTTATGATGTTATAACGGTGTAAAATAGCCACACCCTCCGTATAAGTTAAAAAAACATTCTTACCTTAAATTTGTCGAAAAGGTCAAAAAGTATCTTGTTTGGAAAATGACGGAAAGATTACTTTAAAACCATTTTATAAAAATTCAAACAAGGGTATAAAAAAATTTAACCCATATTCTAGTAAATAATAAAAAAAATTCAAATACATTTTTAAGAAACATGTATTTGGATGATAAAGAGGTCCCAATAGATACTTACATAAAAACAACCTCGGATAATAATGAGATTGTGAAATTAACCCTTACCTTGTACTTTTCCTTGGCCAAGGGTAGGTTAACCTCATGTATAATGGAGAAATAATTTTTATTAAATTATAAAATAGTCATATACATTAATATTATATCATATATGATCTTTTAACATTGCTTTGTTAATAATATTTTGGTATTATCGTCGTTTCAGGTGTTAACTGATTTGTTTTCCTTTATATTTTTTGTTATGTAAGTAATGTTTTTTATGGATAGGATGTATCTTATTCATATTTAGAATGATATTAAGTCTTTAAACATTATTTTTAATCATCTAATGAAAATTTATCTTGAGTGGATACGATGGAGAATGAATCTCATCGTGTTCGTGGAGACGGTAATCCGTAAGTACGCACGAGCGACAATATCATTATTTTGATATTAAAATAATATATAATTGGATGTTATATCACATATACATAATAATTATCATGTTATATTTATTATTTAAATCAATTACACATCATTATTATACCCATCCAAATAATAATGTATTGAATAACAATTACACCACGACGTGGAGACTGTAAGCCGTACCTACGCACGTATGGTGACATGTCATTCAAAGGATGGATAGAATAATGAATATGTTCGTACCATATTTATAATAAAATCACATTATATAGAATACAAATGAGTTATTATTTTATAATTGAAACAAAAAAGAAAGAGGAAGTGGAAGAATAAAGGAACTTGAATGAGGTGATGAAATATTTACCTCTTCTTTGGGTTCTTCCTTTTGATTTGATCAAAATGGATCCTTAGGTTGGCTTTCTGACTAAAATAAGGCCTCTAGGATGAATTTAGGACAGTTTAGAGGGTATTTGGGTAGGGTTTGGCTGAGAAAAATGGCTTTGAAGGTGTGAATTAGAGAGAAGGGGGAGTGCCCTTTTATAAGAGGGGTGAGGGGCACCTTAGAAAAAGCGATAAATATTATTTTATAATAAACTAGTTTTCGGTTTCTAATGGCTCCAAAATGAATTATTTAAAGTCTAAGGTGTTTATGGGTCTAAAACCACTCAACCAATAGGTTTTAGATAGGTTTGGGTCACTATATTAACCTTATCTTTTAGATTTAACTCTTAGTTAAATAGTTTGGCATTTACCATGTCTCTTTGTATTTTTATATTATATGGTTAATAAACTTACTATAAACTTCCAAGAGAACCCCAAGTGGTTAATAATGATACAACTATCATTTTATAAGTATTTATTTTTTGAACCTTAGATTTTTAGGAATATAATATCAATTAATAATATAATATTTGTTTTAAAAACTCTTTTATGTCAATTTTGACACTATTTGGTATTTTGTTTTTTCTAAATTCATAACAGAATTATTACTTCTTAAAAAATTCATTTAACCAACCCTAACATGTAATATTAACCTATAAAATTATTGTAAGTCATAAAAAGTCTCAAATTACATTTATTTGGATATTTATAATATCAATTATATTAATATTTCATTAATTAGGTAATTCCTACATCATCATTGTGTCATAAATAAATTTAATTATTTAATGTCTAAAAATTATAAATAAAATACCATTATGTAGGAAATACTTTTATCTTTATAATTAATATTTATAGTAGAATTTATCTTATGTTTAACCCTATATTAAAAATGGTTTAGTTATTAAACTTTGAATTTAACACTTTTAACTCTTCTTTGAATTAAATAATAATAAATGTCCTAATTTAATCCAAGTGGACCTAAAGGATCATATTTTATTCCTAAGGTTGTTTTTGGTAGAATTAAACTTATCCAATAGAATTAGGAAATGTTTTAGGTTAATAATAATATCATTTTTACCCTTAATTACCCTATTTACTTTTAACCGTGGTAAATAAAAGTAAAAAGTTACTATTCACCAAAAATTATTTTCATCTTATTGAACCACATTTTAATTACTGATATAACCATGTCTCTCGGATTTTTGAAATTAAACTCACAAAATCAGTAAAATTAAGTTTTATGTAAATTTGCAAATGCTCCTAGGAGGTGGGTAAAAGACAGTAAAAAGTTCAATAAAATTTTTATATATCTAAAATTATTATAAACTGACTCCAATTAATTACATTGAAATTATATAGGTATTATGTATCTATTTATACCTAAAATAAATTTAAATAAAATAAATAATTATTTAAATAAAAATTCAGTTTTGAACTATAACTCAGTGTTTTTCACTATTTATCAAAAATTGAAAGTTTTCAGAAAAATACCAAAAATTCACCCTAAGCTAATTTCAATATTCTGAATCCAAAAATGAAGTCCATTTTGAAAGATAAAATTTATAAAATTTCAAAAATTGGGTATTACTATTCATAATGGCTAGTTTGATTGGTTGTGGTGTGTTAGAACTTTAAGTTGCGTACAACACACGGAATTGTATTATTCAAAGAGAAGCGTACCATGGAAGCTTGGGGTGTTACACACAAGGTACATTACCCAATGTATGTGTTATGATGGCTTGAGGTACTATACTCAATATACAATAAATGAAATATGGGTTGTGGTGGATCCTAGAAAATAATTAGTTACTATCTGAAGATGTGGCATGGGATGATGAGATGACATCATGCATGAGATGCATGTTGTGATACTTTATCCCATCTTTCTTTCAGCTAGCTTATTTTGGAGGTAGATGAATCAGGACATAATAAGTTGTGGTAGAGCAGAAAACTAGTGGGGAAGTGGTAGAGGGGTACCTTCTTTTTTATTATATTATATGATATCTTGTATGCATTATTAGTGAGAGGTAGCTAAGGTGAGGGTGGGAACTTTGTATACCAGTTTATGTGATGAGTTAGTTTCACTTATTGTTCACTAGGATTTAGCATGATTTCTTTATCTTTTACATAAGAGGCTATAAGGAGGATCTTATTGAGTATACTCTTTATGCTTACTCTACATATATATATATAAATTGTTTTTTGGGTTAGAATGAGAAGGTTGGAGTTCGGGCTAGATTTTACTATTCCTTGGATTTTTTATAGTTTTTTGGGATTCATGTTCACTTCCAAGTTTATCTTTGGTACCTATAGAATCCTTTTTTAGTTTTCATAGTTTTTCATGAAAATATATGCATGTACTTGTGTTTTCGTTTTACTCTTCTCTTTTTCTGTAGTTGTTTTGGTGTACTTATCTTATCTCTCTTTCCTTACTGTTCTCTTAGAGGGTAATTTCTCTCATTTGTATGTATAATATAACCTCGATTATTTTCACTAACATATCTCATATTGGAGGTGGGATTTGAGCATCATTATCAATCTTCTCTCATTGATAGCCTAAGATGGGAACCTATAGGGTAAGGGGGTCATGACAAAGATGTATTGTAGGTTTAGGTTGTGGGTTAGGATGGAGTTTGGAGTTAGGTATAGGTGAGGACTACATGGGTTAATAGGGAAACAGTGTCAGCTAAGTTTAGTAAGAAATGTAAACAAGGAATTCCAACTACAATAAGGTTATTTAGGGCCCTTTTTTATCTAAAGAGTAGACCATTAAGTTTTCTGAGCCTAATAAGAAAATTGATATTAGTTTCATGGTATATATCTAGGAAAGGATCATGCATCATTATTCTTTATGCCTGTGTTTAAAATGGTTAGACCTTAGGATTAGGTTAAACCTTGACTAAAATAAAATAATTAATTAATTAATCTTAAATATTCCATATTCAATGTTTATGAGTACCTAACCATTTATTCTTTTGCGTTTATGGATCCAGGTTGATATCCACATTAGGTTTTCACTAAATATGTTCTATAGGATTTGTTATTAGATCGCTATAGGGTATAGGTTGAAAATTATGACACTTGGAGGAGGAGACTCTGAGAGTTTTAGTGCCAGATTCTATAGAAGTATGAGGGCTTCATTTCAAACTCAGTGACAGAGCACTGGTTAGAGGAGGTGGAGATATCCTTTAGTTCAATATTTTCTTGGAATGAGCACCGGGTTTCATTATTGGTGAAGATAATATGGGGATCAGTGAGGTTAGTGGTGGATCTTATTCCTAGAGGATCATTAGGATTTGAAGGTCTCATTGGAGAAGTTCAGGGACTAGTTCTGATCATATTTTATTTCTTCAACCTCAAAGGTGTCCAATTTGTAGGATCTTATTACCCTTCGACATGGGAGTTCCAGTGTGTGGGTGTTTAGGATCCAGTTTAGTACCCTTCTTTATAATGAAGAAGACTTATTTCCATATGAGGAGGCAAGGGAAATTCATTTCTAAGAGGCCTTACATCAAAATATCCAATTTCTGGTCACCTCATTAATGTTTTTTATGTATCTCGAGGTGACGGTGAGATTATAAGTTCTTGATATGATGATAGTGAAAACTAGATCATCATGAGAGGGGAGTCATAAATACTCTCTATGAAGCAGATTTGTGGTCCATGGTTTCCATTTTATAGGATATAAGAGATTTTAGATGGTATGGGGTAGGTCTTAACCCTCTTCATCTCTTTTCTATAGGGGTGGAGGCTCTATGGCCTTTATTAAGGGAACATATTCATGTTTTTCTTATGGAGGGTGAGGTCATCTATGAAAATAATTCCCAAAATTCCTGAGAAAAAATTGTACACCAGTGGTTCTGCTTTAGGTTCCTACGTTGAGGCAGTTTTAGTTGAGGCGGTAGCAGTAGGATGTTCCATCTTAGGATCAAAGGAGAGGGGACTATATGGGTAGAGGATATCCCCATGATTCTCCTCATCCTAAGAGATTATATCATAACCGAATAATTGGTCTTCATCAAGGTCATATAAGTTATGGATCAGGCTTTGGCTAGCTATATTCCCTAGTGTTTCTAGCTCTGAGTGAGCTAGATTTCATTCAAGGTACCATTTTCTTATTTTCTACTTTAGTGAATGCTTTATTTTATTTAGGAGCTACACTCTATCATATCACCTACCCTAGTCCATGCTTTGGGACTTTACATGGAGAGACTTCCAATTACCTTGGCATTGACTATTCTAGTTGGAGATTGAGATTATCTATGTAAAGTGTGTAGAGACTATGAAATAGTATTGGGGAAGAACCAATCTTGGGAAGGTTTCCTATGTTTATGAATATTTTCCTATGACATCATATATAATATGGATTTAATGTATTAAATGATGGATATTATGGAATTGTTTGGGAGATATATTGTGTTCTATGATATTGATGGAGAGTATGTTGGGTTTTTTGGTGAGTGAGACCCTTAGATGGGTCAGACACATGTTCCATACTCTTCTTATTTTATATATGAATTGATGTTGAGTTCATCAAGGGTTTATCTAATGGTTTTTTATAAGGTAGTTAAATAGTAACCTATCTTTTTCTAAGAAGGTTGTGGAATTACCCCCTTAGTGAGAGATAAAGTTTGGGATAGAGATATAATTTAGAATCTCTATGATCTTGATTTCTATATATAGGATGGTGCCTTCTGAGTTGTGATACCTTTGAGTGCAACTTGATAATCATTTGTAGAGAGGATTTCTTTAGTTGAGTGTGTCGCCTTGTGATGCACTATTTTTTTCATGAAGAAGGTCAATTGAAATTTTTTCATTGTATAGATTATCATCACTTGAATCAGATGATAGTGCAGAACCACTATCCTCTTACCTTGATTGATAATTTATTTAATCAATTTAAATGAAATTGTTAGTTCTCAAAGATCGATCTATGGTTAAGATATCATCATATGCGAGTGAAATATTTGGATATACTTATGAATAGATTCTGATGGTGACATGGGAATTAAAAGTTCATTGTAATGTTGTTCAGAGTGACAAACTATCTTTCTGTGTTCATGGGTTTTATGAATGCAATATTTAAGGAGTTCCTAGATTAGTTTGTGGTGGTTTTCACTGATGACATCGTTGTGTACTCTATGTCTTAAAATGAGTATTTAGAGCATATTAATTATGTTTTTGGAGTTCTTCATCATCAACATGCCATTTGGGAAGCTATCAAAGTGTGATTTGTAGGCTTGTGAAGTTTTTTATTAAGGAATTTAGTGTCAAAATGAGGATTATTTATGGATCCTTCAAAGATTGAGGTAGTTTTTTCTTGAGTATCCCCCAAGACTTTTGAAGAGTTTTGGAGTTTCATTGACCTTTTAGGATATCATAAGATGTTTTTAACCAATTTACCTCTGTTTGAGACTCCTATTAAACCCTTTAAATGAAATGATCTTGAGTTCTTATAGACTAATTAGTTCCATGTGGCTTTCAAGTACCTAAAGGAGAAATTGGTCAACACTCCAATTCTCTATTTACTAGAAGAGATAGTTTTGTTAAATTTTTTTATGTAATTATACACATCATGGTTTGGGTTGCATTCTGATGAAGTAAATATTAGTTATTTCTTTTGGGTGTTGGAAGTTACTTCTCCATGAGTGTAACTATGCCACTCATGATCTTGAGTTGGTAGCAGTAGTATTTTTCTTGAGGTTGTGGCAACATTACCCCATCAGTGAGTATTTTTTTGTTTTTACCAATCATAAGATCCTAAGGTATGTCTTATCCTAATGAAACATGTACTTGAGACAGTTATGGTGGATGGAATTCTTGTAGTATTATGACTTTGAGATTTTACATACACTAGAAAAGGTTGATATTTTAGAAAATATGTTGAGGAGGAAGTCATGTAGTGATGTCATGCATGAATCTAAAGATTCCTAGAGAGTGATATAAGAGATCATAGTGTTTCATATTTATATGGGAGATTTTTTTGGAAAATTTTGTCTTGTATATATGAAAGTGTATTGGTATTTGGTCTAGAAGGTTTGGATTCCAAGTTAGGGTATTCTGAGGTAGAGGTCTGAAGGGACCAAGTTGTCTTTAGTGATGTCCTTTATGGTTGGTATAAGGATAAAAAACACCATGTTTTATTCTAGGGGAGGATTTTCATCCCTTTGGTGATGTGTGAGATGGTTCTATATGAGTTCTATATCTCACCATTGGTTGTTTATCCTGGTGTGAAAAAGATGAATTGGTCTCTAAGAGGGTAGTTTTTATTTCTTGGGTTAAAGTGTGTAGTTGCATAGTTTGTGTCTCAATGTTTGGTCTTCCATAAGATGAAGGTCGAGCATTGTGTCTCTGGTGTTTTTATCCAATTTTTGGAACATGTTGGTTTTATGGTGTATCGAATAGTAATTCCCTCATAGATAATCCAGATACATGATGTCTTCTATGTGTCATAACTCTGTCATTATTTTCATGATGTCTCCCACCTCATTAGTTGGGGTAAAATCGATGTTGTCAATGATACGGACTTCAAGGAGCAGCCCGTGGAGATCCAAGATCGCTAAGAGAGGGTGTTGTGATGGAATTATATTCCCTTGGTTCATGTATTATGAAACATGGTGGCATGGAAGAGAGTACCTAGGAATGTGAGGTATAGATGCACGCTCAGTATCCTATATTTTTTGATGTTTATATCTTCTCTTTCAGTGATTATTTTTTTTGTTTACTAACCTTTATTGGTTTTATAGAATGGTTTCATATTCTTTTATACCTTTTTTGTGACCTTGATCATGTTTGAGAGGTATCACTTTCAAGAGAGTTTTTGTGAGTTGGTTTTTTTATGTTTCATGATTTTTTCTTTGTTACCCTAAGTGGGGTGTTTAAGATCATATAATGGAGAGATTCTAGAGAGGTATCTCATAGGGTGGTTGTTCGGATGACCCCTTTTTTTCTTCCACATTGGGTTTCGTTTTAAATTCTCGAGGATTAGAATTGTTTGATAGGTATCTAATGTAAGGGAATGGATCTTGTTTTTTCATCCCTTTGCATGTTTAAATCATGTGGGGCTTGGAGGAAACCTCTAACAGGTTCATTTTTGTTTGGGTGATATTTTATGGATGTTATGTTAGTTGTAAATTTCTATATTTTTATCTTTTACTCATTTAAAATACCCCTCATTATAGTTTAATTCCCAGGTAAATAGTTGTTTCTATTTGATTTCTTAAATTAGAACTTAATTGTAAATTGGATTTAAATATGGTATTTATTGATGAATACATTTTTTTATTTAAATTTTGAAGCCATGATAAAGTAAATTATTTCTTTTAGGGTAAACTTTAATACTACACTAAGAAAGTATGTGAACTTTTAAAGCATGGAAAATTGCAAGGGATAAGAATGACCATGACATCCATGGTCAGTAGGCTTATTGTGGGTGCTGACCATATGATACCTCTTGCTTGAACCTATTATCACATGGTATGCATGGTGACTATTCCTTAAGCCTGCTATAAGAACTACTCACAGTCACCTGATCACCTTACCACACCCTATTTTCATGGTAGGCATACCTATTGTGAGTTCCAATAGCTAACCATGTGTTCTTGATAAAATATGAAAAGGCAAGAAGATATGACCTCATAAATAATTTTATTAACCTTTCCACCACTCTCAAGGTAAAAATGCCTACCATGAGTTCCCCTTATCAAAATACATATTTTAGTCAAGACACTAACTATGACATTCATGGTAAGAATTCTTACCACAAGATTCAACCACCCTACAATGCCTCTACCTTCCCTAAGGAAATAAAAATAAACCAATAATCATCCACACCTAAAGATCACAAACCCTTTGATTAATACTTCCTGAGGTATAGAGGTTGGTAACTGCTCCAAAAATAAATATATCACCCCCATTTATGCACCTCTACCCCGAGGAAGAATAGAGTGACCCCTACCCTATCGAATCCACCTTTTTCTCCCACCCCTAAATTCAAGATGATGATGGAGTGGTGATAATTTTATAGTATATTTACGATAGTAATCTACCCCCATTTTATATTTTATTTAACTAAGGGATAGATCCATCTGATCACGCCATGAGTAAAGCTGCTCTTCCTGTGCAGCTTCTGAGGGAAACCTATTACTCTACTCTATCATGAAGTAAAATGTTACTTGTAAAAACTATATCCACACAAAAATATACCAAGAACTCATAGAAACCTAAATAAGATGAGGGGAAATCATTTTCCATACTAATTAAAGGAACCCACCCACAATTAAATATAACTACAATCAGGTGTGATCTCTGAGTATGAGGTGAGAAGAAAGAACCATTTTATAGAGAATCTATAGCACCACTAACAAGGAAACAATTTGCCTTCACTGTACAATGATGAGAGAATCAAAATATAGATTCTAGAAGAATTGAAATATCATGGGAAAAAATAATTTTTCTGAGGTACTATGAAAAATTACAGGGCTCGCAATTAAAATTCCATGTCCACTTTCCATTAACAACTACTATGAATCATTAGATTATCACACCCCAAAAAGAAAACATGGATGGACCATGAAAATTAAACCTACTCCATGAAATTCCAAAAATCAAAGAATAATGATGTGCCTATCATGTGGAGATAAGTTTTTAATCATCTATAAAAGGAATTCAAGTGGGATGATATTATGGGAGAAATGGGAAGAAGGTTAAGAAATTATTCTAGAAATATTTCTATCTAAAATGATTTTTTAATTTAATTTTATTTTGTAGTACTCTAATTATGGAACATTAAACCCTATGTGGTTTATCCAAGGGAATTTCCTCACCCTCTATTCATGAATTCTACTCTTTCAATGTTCTAAATCCTCTATATAATATATCGGTATTAGTAGTAGAGGTCTCTTCTGAATTCTTAGCTTTAAATTCTTCAACTTATTTTTTGGATTGAACACATAGGATGCTTGTATTAAATGCACTACAAGTGATAGAAAACAGTGGTGTGATTTAATGGTAAATAGAGATATCCAAATAACAGGATAGGAAATAGTATATAATACATTGATCATTGTGTTTCTTTACCTAAATTAAAATTTTCTGATTTAAGTAATCATTTGGATTCAATTGATGAGAATATAATTAAAAATATATTTAATAATGATTTAATAGGTGACTGAATAAATGATCCAAGGCTAGAACAATGCTTCATTAACTTGATTTAAAAATCAACTTAGCTTTATTTACTATCCCTTTAAATAAACTGAACCCATAAAAAATATTTAAACACATTCATAGCACTATCTTCTTTAGAGATAATCTAAGTCGCACTTTTACTGTATATTTATTGGGTTAAAAACTATTTTTATGAGCACCCCATAATAGGAGATCACCATAAAGTAGGAGGATCTTCTGATGTGAAAGGAATTTTATGTTTTGAATGTGTGGTTCAGGGATTGTGTTGGAGTTCAGTTCACTACCTGAATGGAATTTTTGGCTTGTTTTATGGTGGTTTCTAGGGTTCATTTACGATGTTAATGTAATTCATGAAATAAATGGGATGGGTTTTATTATTAATTAATCCAAATGTAAAAACTCGCATTGTGAACATGGGATTCATTATGTGAATTAATTAAAGGTTGGATAGATTTATGCAATGCATTTTTTGATGGGACTTAAAACATGATACATTCATAATGTGAATGACCCATTCACATGGTGAATCTACACCAAGTATTATTCCTATAAAACCTGTAGAACTCTTAGTTTTCTTGAAACCTACAATTTTCTCCTGACCTCCAAATAGCTAGAGGTAATCTCTCAAGGCATTTTATAACCCTTTGAATATAGATTAATCTTTGGTTTCCTATGTTCGATCTATGGTTATCCAAGGTTAGTTCTTCCTATTTTATTTTGATTTATTCTTGGATTAGTTTGTTTTCCTACCAATTATTCTTTCCATGTTATGGTATATTATCTCCTTTTTATTATGAAGTTATTTTTTATTATTTATGTGGTTTTGGTGTGCTGTTCCTGGAGGGTTGTAGTTTCATTATGAGATAGGTGACCAGAGATCTGTGTTGTTTTTAAAATATATTTTAAGGAATTTTGAAGCCTTGAGTTAGGGTATTTATTGCTTATATTTTTATTTTTATGTGTTATAATCAATTAACCATGAATTATCTCTTTCGGTGGTGGTAGAATTATCCTTAATAAATAATAATCTTGTTTAATGAAAGGAAATGGTTTATGGTTATATCGATTGTATGCTTTCCACTGTGATAATGGGTTGCCTCTTATTTTGATAGATAGTGTGTTATCTATGTTTATTATTGTTGAGAATTTTTATTATTCTTGATTTTAGCGTATTAATTTTATGAAAAGGGTTATATAACATAAATCTAGTAACTGTTAGTTGGTGAATTAATTTTAAATAGGTGTTCTTAATGAATCCATTGGTTTTTATAATTTGAAATAAATCCAATGATGCATAATGTGTTTTTAATTATTTTTTTCTTAAATATGTTAAGGTAAATTTCTAAAGGACTTGATGTTAGAATTCTTTTTTTATTTTAGTAAATTGGCATGCTAAATGAGAATTTTTTTTTCTCAATGTTTTTTTGAAATTGGAAAATTTTCTTGGAAATATGTTTAAATAAATAACAAATTGTAATAGTTAATGCCTTAGGTTTCCTATGGTTGTAACTTATGATAAAATAATTAGTTAATATAATATTTTAATAAAATCAGTTTTTTGATAAAGATAGATTTTTGGGGTTAAGAGAGTCCATTTTTATGTAAAGGTTGGATGCATTGTTTTTTGGGCCTAGATTCCATATTGAATTTGTTTGTTGTTTTTTCTTCTTCTATGTTTTCTCTGAATGTGATCCTTGTTATTTGATGTGATGTGATCCTAGGATGTCTATTGGTAGATGATATATGGGTGGGGAGGCTCAGATTTATGGGAGTGCTGAACACCTGTGATAGAGATATTCATAGTGATATGCATGATGGTGTTAGGGATGACACTGAGTTTGATGGAATGAGTTGAACCAAGTATTTTCCATTATTGTTAATAAAGATAAGATTATATTTTTTTTAATGCTAGTCTTAAGGTTTGGATAGTTGGGTTTCTTGTTTACCTTCATTCTTTTCCCTATTACTTGAGAAAATTGGTTGTTCTTGGTTATGAATTTATTTTATAGTAACATAGGATGATTCCTAGAGTACCTAGAATTATAGAATTATAATGTTTAAAAAATTTCTTAGCCCTTGGGGTTTTTATTTTTTAAAATAATAAAAATATGTTAATCTTAATAAACCATGTACACTATTGGATTATGGCTGGAGGGTGTAGAATTCACTTTGAGGTCACGAAAATGTAAGTGGAATAGTGTTAATTAGTGGATAATGAATTAATTAATGTAAAGTGAAATTTTACAATAAAATAAAGAAATTAATGAAATTATTCTAAAATATTTATGTACTTATAGGATATCAAGTTCTTAGGAATGGAAGTTGGGTGTCCAATAGATGATAGATGTAGTTGAGCCTAAGTCTAGGTTAATGCCCAGAGTGTGGTTGTAAGCTATATTATATTTTGTATATTTTATGATTTTATACGCTACCCCACCCAAGTCAGTAGGGATACTGGAACCTAGTGGACTCTGAGAGGGTGTTTTTCCCAACATCTAGGTTAGAAAGGAATAGATGGCTGACTACCTACTCTGGCCTAGTTCTCTTCTCCTGGTAGTATTATGTGCTATTATGCATGGTGGTTATCTTTACCCATAATGTGTGTGGAGGTTTTAAATGGTTTTTCTTTATTTCACACTCATGTGTCTCTGGATATAGTATCCTAAGGACTATTATAGGTATGACATGTATGATTTGTAATGGATTAAGGTACATTACTTTATGTATGAGTTGTGATGTCTTGAAATACAATACTCGATATATAATACATGACATATAGGTTGTAGTGGATAAAAAAACTGCTCAGTTACTATCTACAGATGTGTCATGGGATGATGATATGATTTGATTCATGATATTCATGTTTTTATAATTTAGACCATGTGTTTTTGGGATAGCTTATTTTGGAGAGATATGGATGAGGACGTATGATGTTGGGGAAGAGAGGAAAAATAGTGGGGAAGTGGTAAAGGGGTACCTTCTTTTTGTTATTATTTTATATAATCAAATGTATGCATTACTTGGTGAGAGTTAACTAAGGTGAGGCTGGAAACTTAGTATACCTGTTTAGGTGATGAGTTAGTTTCACATCTTGTTCACTAGGATTTAGCATTCTTTCATTATCTTTTTCATAAGAGGCTCTGGGGAGGATCCTATTGAGTATAACTATTATGCTCACAATATGTATATATAAACTATTTTTTTGTTCAATAGGATAAAGTTGGATATCATGCTATATTTTACTAGTATCTAGTTTTTCGAGATCTATTTTGAATTTATGGTCACTTTTGATTTTATCTTTGGTACTTGCAGTTTCCTTTTTCAATTGTATTAGTTTCGTATGACACTACATGCATGTACTTGGGTTTAATTTTTAATATTATATTGAGTAGAAATTTTCTTATCTATATTTCCTTATTTTTCTCTTAGAGGCTAATGCATCCCATTTTTGGGTATGATATACCCTTGGTGCTTGTCTCCAACTCGTGGCTTATTGGAGGTGAGCTTCAAACGTCATTATATCCCTTCTCTCATTATTGATTCAAGAGGTGTACCATTGGGGGGAAGGTTTTGTGGCATCCATCATATCTAGAATAATAATCATGAAATAATTATCATTTTTATATATTAATTATAATTTTATAACCAGCTATGTAATATGGTTATGAAAAATTAATTATGTTGCAATCATGGAGATGGTAGTTCGTACATATGCATGAGTAATGTTCCCATTTGTCAATGAACATGAGATAAATAAGGTAATTATTATTTTATCTTTAAAAACAATTATTATATCATTAATATAATATTATATCTTTAAATGCACTTATATATACCATTCATGTGAGACGGTGATGAAAAATGAATCACATCGCCTCATGGAGGTGGTTTGGACCTACGGGTCTCAAGGGACTTCGGTCCATCAAAGGCCTTCATTACATAGGGCCTTTGGGCCATTGAGACCGTGGAGTAGCCCAATTCACATAGAGTAGTCCCCATAAGAGGATTAGAGAAACAAGAATAGCAATCACCAGATGCAGAGCTAACCAAATTGGAAGAATGATAGGGTATGGAAACCGCCATTGGGACCAGGCACCATGCATATTTGTACGGGGCAATGCTAGCTGATCAGTAATTCAAGGTGGGTATCTAGGAGATCAATGATGCGTAATTGAGGAGGGGAAGTTCTAGTGGGTTGGGCCTACGGGTTATGTATTGGGAATGGTATGCCTCTGGGCCTTCGGGTCATGTATTTTCAAGTCATGTCAGGCCTTGTTCCTTGGGCCTACGGTTCATGTACGGGTTCCCATTCAACCCTTAAAAGGGGGATTATCCATAATAAAATAAAACAAGAAGGCCTTCAGTCCATTCAGGCTTGATTAAAAGTTATACCTCTTCTTTAGAAAACCTTATTTGCTTTATATCTTAATCCTTATAAGGTTGGTATCTGCAAAAAATAGTAACTTTATGATATGGGGATGGATTTATATAATTTATTTAGGTAGTTATTGTCTAAACTATATTTTTCATAATGTGTGATGAAGAAAGGATAGTAGGTACACTTTTATAAGTGAACTGAGGGGTACTCTTGAAAGTTTGTAAAGTATTAAACTAATATAAATTAATTTTCATGTAAAGGTGGGAAAAATTGATATATTTAGAATAAAGGGTTGTTATAAATTTAATAATCTTATCTAATAAAATTTAGACAATTTTAGGTTATTTTTTCAACCTTATCACATTTTCTTAACCCCCCATTAACCCTTTTGATGATTACCACAATGTAAAAAAATTACTCTTTAGGGGTTAAGAAAGTTGCTATAAAAAGACAAGTGACCCATAAATGGACCATGATTTATATTTTAAACCATATTCAATTATATTTTCTTGATATATTATTTTTATGAATTTTAAATTATATAATAAAATATTGTTTATTATAAAATATCATTAATTTCATTTTTGGAACTATTTATTTAATTTGACTTTAAAGTCATCTAGATACCAATGTAATTTGAATATATAATTTTAAAACATCCCTAATATGTTATATATATATATATAATTATTGGTACACTAGTAATAACCTTAAAAAAAATTTGTTCATATTTTTTTAAATCATTTACTTGATTTTTCTACTCCTTGCACAAACACTTTATCTGTGTTGTGTAAGAATTTAAGGTAATTATTTCATCACTAAAAATTAAAAATAAATTACCATAATAAAAAAAATCATTATTATTAAAATCAACTTTAATATTCATTAAAATTTTATTTTTATCTCTACCTGAACAAATAAGACAAATTCAGAATCAAGAGATTGATATTTTGTATTTTTATTTACTTAAAATAATATATAAGTCATTTTCAAATAAAAATGGTAAAAAAATTCCATAACTTATAATATTTTATGATTATATTATATCAACACTCATAAAATATATTAAATTCAAGTTTTAGGGTTATTTTTAGTACTTATCATATTATTTTTAACCTTAATTGCCAGATTTACCATTACCATGGTGACAAATATTTACCATGGTTTCTATTCATAATAACCAAAAATAAAAGGGACTTATTTTCCATATTTAAACTTTCTAATTCTAAATATGAAATCAATTTTTAAATATTAAATTTCTATAAGTGGAATTAATCAATTTTAATATAAATATGTAAAACGCAATGAAAAATAGTTTTTAGATAAATGTGTTTTTAAGCCCAAATATCAACTTATAACAATATCAAGTATAATGATGATTAAAATCTAATTAAATATATTATATATAATTAAAGAAAATTTATATTTTTTAGGATAAAATTCAAATTATATTATGACTTTTTAATGAAAATAAATGACAGGTTTACAAAAATTGGTATTTTTAACTACTCACTAAAAATCAATATTTTCATAAAAATACTAAAAATTCACCCTATGATAATTTTGATATGATTATTTAAAAAATTATATCATTTTTATATAATAAAATTTCTAAAATTTTCAAAAATTAATTATAATATTCACTCAAAAACCCATTTTTGAAGAAAATGTATTTTTGAAGCATAAAATGACTATACTGAAAAATTGAGTTCTTATTTTCTAAGGATTAATCATATATTTGTATTTATTAAGACCTTTATATATATTTTATAATGTTTTTTATTCTATTCATACCCACTAATTAAATGTCTATTCTATTACTATAACATTTAAATAATAATATTTTAGAGTTTGTTTTAGCTCGTTGTTGCGTGTCGTATATGCTATCGAACATTGTATTCTTTTAAAATATAAAGGGGTTGCAACTTCTACACCAGTATACTATCAAAATATATATTCTTCTTATAAAAAAGATAAAAATAATTTTTTTATCAGTCAATCAATTTCATACCATAAATGGAACATCTTGTGAAAACTACCTCACCACAATATTAAATGTCATGGTTTTCATCATGCATAAAAATATGTGATCAAATGATACACATTGATAATGATCTCAATTTAGGAGATTGAAACACATGATAATAGATTCGAAAGTACAGTGACACCCAAAACATGTGGTGTTACTATTGAAGGGTTATTCCTCATTATCTCCTTTACTCAAGATCACTAAGTGTGAACTTCATTGGAAGAAGTCTCAATGCTTATAATCCCCCAACACCTAATAGTCATACATAATCTATGTTGTGTTAGTGTGATATATATTAACTATAATGCATGTTTAAGATTACTATCACAATATCTATAGGTTCTCATTAAAATTTTTAATGGTTATAACCTTTTGATATGAAAAATAACCTAAGTACATTACCATATAAATAGTATACACATAAGTCATGGCACAATTATGGTAAGAAAAAATCATGCATAAATATTTGTATTCATGATTTTTTATTGAAAAATACAACTCAAGTTGGGTATAAGGAACCCACATTTACAATATCACACCTTAACCCTCATTTTGTTAATTTATTTATTTATTTATTAGCCTTTATTTTTTATTTGGTTTCGAGGTGAACCCATTTGAAATTTTAAGTTTTTAAGGAAATTTGGGATATCTCAAATTGAGTGAATGATTAATTTTAACCATGAAGAGATCATGTGAATGGTGTATATTAATAGGAAAATGTGATTCATATGGTTGGTGTATAGTTTCCCAGATCATGTGAGCCAACCATGTGGGTGTGCTTGTGTGCTCAATGAAGAGTACATGGTTAGTGTATGATTTAGTAAACCATTTAGAAACTGTGTGAAGGACTTAGTTTTAAAATTTTAAAAATTTCCAAATTTTTTTAAAAAAATAATGGATAGATAAATAACCTATCCCCCCCCATTATTTTTTCCCTTACCCATGGTCAACCCCCCCCCCCCCATTATTTTTCCCCTTACCCATGCTCAAAAACCCTACCCCCCCCCCCATATTGTTCATGACCCAAGACCAACGCACCCCTATACTGTACACTTCCTCCTCCATTTCTAATCCTTGGTGTTTCATCATGCCATTTTGAGGCTAAATGGGTCTGGGTAAGTCACATTTCCCTTATTATTCTTCTTCCTCTTATTTCTAAATTATTTTCCTTCTCCCCTCTTGGTGAACAAGCCCAATAAAACCCTAAGGGGGATTTTAGGTTTTATTTCACCATGTTTATTGCTTCTTAGGTGTGTGATGGGTTCTTTAAGAATTTATTTTAACGTTATTAGAGTAATAACATCATCTAGGAAAGCCCTAGGTGGGTCTTCCATGTTTTTTATTTTCCCTAATATTTTTGCATATTCTTGGGTGTTCCAAATTGTTTTATTTAAAATTATAAATTTCATTTAAATTGAATTGAATTTATAATCTATTATTGTTTAAGGTTTTTAAGTGATTTTAATTACTTTTCAAATGATTTCTTAGGGAATTTTCCCTAATATTTTTCTTCACTCAAATATTAAGTTATTATTTTGGATGATAAAATATTTGTAGTACGTTTCAAAGAGTAAATGATTATTTTAAAATTATTTTATGTTTTTTATGAAATTTATTTGGGTGATGCATATTCACAAGGGATAAATTAATTAGGGGTTTCTTTTATTTGATAATTTTATTAAGTTTCCTTGTTCTGGCATTATATTGCTCACTTATGATTGTTTTTATGGATTCCTACTATAGTATTTGGTGTTTATTCACATATGTATAGATATATATATACATTTGTAAATATTTACAGGATAATATGTGAATATGTTCATTTGGGATAATTTTATATGTGTGTGTGTGTGTGAAACTACATATGTGTATAACATTAAAAATATAAGTTTTAAAAATTAAACTCGATATTTTAATTTGGTTTTTAAATAAGTTTTCAAATATGTATTTTTCTAAAGTATGGTTTGAAGTCCTGGTTAGAACTTTGAGTAAACGGTTATCAAATAATTGATGCCCTTTACTAAATCCCCATGCACTTGTGTGATATTTTTGTTTAATAATGTTTTGATGGTTGTATATAATTCTCATGATTATTTAATGTTTTTTCCTTTGGTTTAAAAAATGAAATGGTTTTAAAGGATTTTTTGGATATTTTTAATGAAATTGGTTTAGATTGTAGTGATGGAAAACCATTTGAATGGAATATGATATGTTTAAAAATGGAAAGTTCAAGATAAGTTAGGTATCTAAGAGTGTAAAACTAGATTAAGTATCACTTTGGATTAATCCACACTAACAAAACATATTAAACTTGGACAAAGACCAGGGTTTTGGGGATGGGTGTCACCACACCGCTAGGAAAAGTCATGTACTCCCTAATGGCATTGGATGTGATATCATAGTCAGGCAGCATCATGCCAATAGGCCAGGGTATGTTCTTCTTATCTATTAGTGAGCTCATTGGATTGTTGGCCTATTATATCACAAGATAATATGATGATATAGGGCACCTAAAACACCCCAAAATTTTATAATTGTATACTCGATAACTTTCTTAACATGCAACACCATGCTTTAAAAAAATCATGATATAATAATAAGATATTATAATTTAATGTGATAGTTATAGCATAGAAATTATATTGGGGGTATTAATAGGATAAACCATATTATAAAAAATAGTTATAATGGTTTTATATAATTTATTTATTGATAATAAAGTAATTAATTTTTAGTAAAGTAATTTTATACTTCAAAAATATTTTTCTTCAAAAATGGTTTTTATTCCCATTTGTGAATGAACATTATAATAAATTTCATAAATTTTTATAAATTTTATTTTATATAGTGAACATAATTTTTTATGTAGTAATATCAAAATTATCTTAGTGTGAAATTTTTTGAATTTTATAAAAAGATTAATTTTGGGTGGATAGTGAAAAATATGAATATTATTGAAAATTTCCTTTTTGTTTGAAGTATTTATGAAGTTTCATTTTTAATAAAATTGTTTTAAAAGTAAAATTAATTCATTTATATTATGAATAATATAATTAAATTTATTGTAATTAATTTAATGTTTTATTTTGGTATAAAAACTTGTATACTTCGGAAAATATTTTTTTTGGAAAACTGTTTTTCATTGAGTTTTTTTACATTAAATTATTCCAATTATGTGAATGGATTATTGAAAAATTGATTACATATTTTGAATCATGAGGATAAAATTTTTTAAATAGTTACCTTTCATTTTAGGTCGTTATGAATAGTGACCTTGGTAAATATATATCACCTCAGTAAGGGTAAAACTAGTAAATCAGGTTAAAATATTGGGATAAGGATTTAAAAAATCAATAATATTATCCTTTATCCTATTTAATGAGTTTATTTCATCAGTTTCCCTAAAATTATCAAATATATATCCACTTGGTTCTATTTTTCTTTTATTATGGACTTTATATTATTTTAAGAAAAGAATTAATACAAAATGTCACTCTCTTGGGTTTAATATCTCAAAAAAAATTATATAAGGATAAAAAGAGGATAAGTTTAGTTATAAATCTTTATTTTATGGATAAAATATTTTTTTATCATGTTAATTTATTTTTAATTTTTAGTGATTGAATAATTACCTTACATTTTATACAATGTCAATATAGTATTTATTCAATTAATAGAAAAATAAAATAAATGCCTTTAAAAATATTAAAAGTAATAAAATTTGGATGAATTATTGTGTTTAATTAATTTTTTAGATAAATATAAAAAATTAAATATTTTTGAAATGTTTATATTCATATTACATGACTATATTTATTTCTTTAAAGTCAAATTAAATGAATAGTTCTAAAAAATGACATTAATGGTATTTTAGAATAAATAATATTTTATTAAAATATTTAAAATTCCTAAAAATATTTTATTTGGCCAAGTGAAATAGATATAGTCTAAAATTTAAACCATGGTCTATTTATGGGTCACTTGTTATTTTATGGTGACATTATTAACCCTTAAATAGTAGAAAATTTTGATATTATTGTAATTGTAAAATGGATTAACGAGGGTTAAAACTAAGAGATTAGGGTTAAAATCACATAAACTTATCAAAATTTTATTATATGAGATGATTTAGAATTATCCTAATACTATATTCTAAATATTTCAATTTTGGGTCACTTTATTATAAAAATTAATTTATATTAATTTAATACTTTAAGTAATTTCAATAGTACATCTCCCCTCATTTATAAAAGGGTACCTCTTACCCTCTATTCCTCATGAATTTTGAGTCTTCTAGATCTACCAATCTATGAAATAATTCCTTAATATATTTATTCCCCACATAATAGATCTTTTGGTATTGTATTAAGACTGTCCCTTCAAGTCTTAAGGTGTAACCAAAAGAGGTTTCTCAATGAAGTAGTATAACTCTTAACCAAGCTCTTTCAATTTTATTTCTTCTTATACCTCCTCTAAATCAATGATATCCATTATAAAATAATGAATTCAGTATCTTAAATATACTAAATTATTATTATTATGATGTAACAACTAGTATCCACCTTATTTCCATCCTATTATAGAGACTCATACTTTCCATACATAGATATTATATCTTATTAGATGAATATTCATTACATAACATAACAATCCACACTAGAATCGTATAGGTCTAGTATCCTTGAAATATTGGATATATAAACAACTAGTTTATAAGTAAAATAAATCATATCCCACTAAATTCTTTATAAATATCACCATTCTAAGACATATCATACTTAATACCTTTCTTCATAACTTGGGGAAAGGGAACATAAGAAAGGGTGTGCTTAGATGCTCAGTAAGGGTAAACAAGGGAGATATGAATATAACATGAGCATAAGGATATGATAACATCATTATAAAATTTTAAAAACCACTCCCTTAATATCATATATCATGATATTGAATCATGTAATAAATCTTTGTAGTTTATAATACATGAATCATAAATAAGTCAAAGAACATGATCCATGAGGGCATAAAGTTGGAATAAGACTTGAGTTTGTGGAATACACATGAGCATAGAAAATAATTTCTTTATTAGTGAAGGATAGATTCAAATATTATCCTATTATATTGGGTTTACTCCCCAAACCATCATATTAATCAAGGTTCACACCCAAGACTATCACAATGGACAGAGTCCCTTACTAAACTGGGTTCACACCCCATTCCAGTCCAGTTTATCTCATGAGATATCTATCTTTACCCAATGCATTAGAGGACTATATAATTCTTATCCCACCCATAAAATAATGTATAACACCCCAATACTTTATGATATATTTTATTTTTAAATAAATTCAATCTCTTTGATAGCTTATGATGCACACAACATAGGGTTTAAATGAAACATGGTACTCTTTTGAAATATTATTATTGAAACACGACCATCATAATAGTCATTAAGTTGAAGGGTATGAATTGGAATAACTAAATTATAAAAATTATATGTTTGAAACACGTATTAAATAAATTAAATGGTTATCTACTCATTATAAATAAAATAATAACCATTTGAAAAAAAAAGAAATGTTTTTTGAAAAATTGTATTTTTCTAAATGGCGGAATAGTCACACTTTTCACACATAATTTAAAATAAATTTTTACCAATTTAAAATTTTAAAATCATATTTTAAATCATCATATGGATATTAAATTATGGTGAAATTTCGGGATTTTTTAGAAAATACTAACTTTTCAGTGAATAGTGAAAAATATGGATTTTTATAAAATTGTCATTTTTTTAATAAATTAAGTCCCATTATTATTTTAATTTAATTTAAAATTATAATAATAATTATTGAGTTATATTAAATCGAACTAATTAAATTTAAATGATATTTATACTAGATTTTAGTATAAGTGTATTTTTATGATTTAAAACACCTTTTCTGAAAACTATTTTAAAGTACACAATGTTTCTCCATTTTAAATAATTAAAATAACCCATAATAAGAAATTATTTAAATTAAATTTATATATTATATATCTATAAATATTAATGAAAATTCTTGTAGTTATGATTACTTTTCATATAGTTAATATGAGATTAGATTTTACTTAAAAAATGCATATCTTGAAAACCCATTTTTTCCAACATGCATGCGGGTTTAATTTTAAATTATATTATGCCAATTATATGAGTTTAATTTGTAAAAATTAATTCCATATTTTGAATCATAATAATTTATATTATCTAATAATTTCAAATTAAATTTTTACCATAATTAATAGTGAAAAAACTAAAAAATATTTATCGCGGTTAAGTTAAAAACGGGTTTACCCGAGGGTTAAGAAAAAATATATAAGGCTTAAAATGATGAAAAACATGTATAATTACTATTTTATGGTCTTATTTAGACCTTATATATTATAAGGTTAAAAAAATTATAATGACTTGGGTTTTGACCCGAAGGACTTCAAAATATTTTGGAAAATATTTCTGGATATGGGCGCTAAGTCGGCATGAGAAGCCGGGGCCCGGGGAGCCTCGGTGTGGAGATATTAAAAATATTAAATACATTTTGTTGCATATGTTCAGTTTCACTTAAAACATAAATAACTTCTATTCAAAGTCTCATATAAAATTTCTGAAACCGCAGTTGAGTCCAAAATGCCATGTTTACCAAAGGCACGACCTAAGGTCGTCTACGCCGAGAGTTTTGTTTGAGGGTTGTTTTGGTGATGTGGAATTGAGATAGAAATTATTTGGTTTTAATTTATTAAAACCAATCCCCCCCCCCAAATCCATATACGTTCATGACCCAACCAAGGATATGTTCACCTCTCCTCCCTTCAGTTATAACGAAACCAATGCTCAATCCATGCAAAGAGGTGTCATTGATCTCCATTTTTGAAGTAGATCATCATCAGATCAAGAACCATAATGATCTGAGCATCATTATTGATCCAAATATTTGGTTTTTATCCAACTAAGTATAGATATATGGATTTTCATCCCAATCCCTTTCATTTTGCATTGTTCTAAGGTTCTAGAGCCCTATTGTAATTATTGTTGATCCCTGTTAGGTAGATCTATGGGGTTTGGGTTGAATTGGGGAATATCGAGTGATTTTTCAGGTGATTTATGACTAGAATAACCATCTACATGGTTTTTAGTTTAGTGACACACTCCATATATCTCTTCCTTTTTGGGGAAGATGAGCATTTGGGACTACACGCTGTGTATAGGGGTTACAGCCATGTAGTGCCCTAAACCGTGTAATCTTGGGACATGGCTTGGGAAAGTCATGTAAAAACACATGGTCACGTACTAACACATGGAAAAGATACAAATACATGGGGTATACTATAGTGACATAGGAAAACTACACATAAAAGTGTCCATTTATCCAAACACATAGTGTAGTATAGGATGCACGGCATGTGAGAGACATGGTCGGCTGGTCTGTGTAGAAGAGGAACACGTCTAGGGTCCGAGATATTAGAGACATGAAATTTAAATCATGTGCATGTTTTGTACCCATAAATGGGTTTTAATCCATGTGGATAGGATACATAGGTAGGTTCTCGGTTGGACTCACACATCATGTGTGCCCCGGTGCACACCGTGTGCTACTAGGAGACCCTTCGGGGATCTGTTGCCTTCCATATCTCCTTCTCTGGGCCTCAGATTCAGGATTTTGAGTATTCTATAGTAATAATTATTCCATATAGTACATTATGGTGGCCATATTTATGTATCATTATATACAAGATGTTGTAAATCGAGCGAGATGATTGTGGAGCAGTATTGAGCCGATGTTGGAGATCGGTGTGGTTCATAGAGAGAGATGATAAGATTGTTACTCCCCTGTTGTTCCAGGGCACAATTTTTATTTACCTATATTATTAGGTGGATATAGGACTCCTCAAATTTTGGTTTTGGGTTCATTACTATTGGGTAGTTTCCTCTAGGGGTGTTACTCCCCAGATAGACTAGGGTGTGGGTTTCCCTGTGACGTTCGTGAAGGTAGAGTCGGTACTCCCCTATTAGGCTAGGGAGCGGATCCTCTATCCATGGAATTAGTACTCCCTTGTGGAACATGGTTTTGTTCCTCTATATATTACATATTGATAGAATCCTACTACCCTACCATTTTGGGGTGTGGGTCCTCTATTTTAGGAGTTAGTGCTATCCTATTATTCCAGGGAACGGGTCCTCCATACGTGTTGTTTCGACAGAGTCAGTATTCCCCTTCCATGTCAGGGAGTGGGTCCTCTATCCTAGGGTTAGTACTCTTCTATAATTCTAGGGTGTGTGACCCCCATAGTGAATTAGTTTATAGATTCGGTACTCCCCTATCATTCTAGGGTGTGGGTCATCTATCCACTGAGTGGTACTCCCCTACCCAGTTAGGGTACAGGTCCTCAATCTATGAAGTGGAACTCCCATATCATATTAGTTCATGGGTAATTCATGAGTAGTACTCCCCTATTAGATCAGGGTGTGAGTCCACACTTATGAAATAGTACCCCCCCCCCCATCTCTGAGTAGTTGTGTGGAGTGGTTCCTCCAATGGGATTGGAGCTCCCTCGGTTGTGGGATATAGTTACAAGGAGTGGGACCATCCACTAGATGTGAAAGATACCAAGATAGGGGTTAGTTATACCTTAATGGATTAAGGTGTGGGCCACTCCTTACTGGAAGGACTAAGGTTTCACAGGTTAGTTAGAAGCAGTACTCCCTCAATTGTAGGGTAGTGGAGAGGCATGAGTCCCTCTTTTCTCTCTTATTAGAGATGATGCATGTGGTGAATATTTTGGAGTAGTGGTCCCTCAACTATGTGTAGTGGTGAGGGGAGGACCTCTTCACTTGGGTTTCTTTAGATAGCACTGGGCGTGAGTTAATGATGATAGGACCTCTAGTGTTGGGAACTAGATTCAAACCAAGTAAGACGTTCCCAATGGATCAAGTTCTCTTAGAAATCCCATTATAAATGGTAGATTTATTCCTGATGGAGTGCATCTCTCAGACGGGAGCCATCAACTATGGATGATCTTATGTAGTGTGTTACCCTAGTTTCATTTTATGGTTAGAGCCTATAAAAATCATATTATTATCTATGATGTTGGAACCTCATGAGACTTAGTGTCTAAGATGATTATATCGGGGTGATTTTTGGGAGTCCTTTTGGTGTTTTCACATATCGGGGTTGACACCCCTTGTAGACCGAGTTGACTTGTCATGTACAACCTAGTATGGTTAGATATGTAGTTTCTCTCTCAATTGGGTTTCCCTCTATCTAGGTCAAGAAGATTGTTACCTTTTAGTTTCTCCCTTTTTCTTTTGGTATTTTTGGGGTGCCAACAAAGTATTTTTATACTCACCCATGTACGTGATTTTTCCACACATGTTTTGTGTCTTGTAAAGACCACGGGTTTTTCAATGGATTCTACAGAGTACCTAAGGTAGGTATAGATTGGTGAGATAGATAGGCCAAGGTGTTTATTAGAGCTTTCTTGAGGAGATTTTTGGAAGTTGCAGTTGACAGTGATCCCCTCCTTCTGAGAAGGTTGGATTCTTTTACAATTTTCTTTAGTGGGCATTGTTTTTTCCTTTTTCACTTTCAGTACTTATATCCTACTCTTGTTGTGGGATATAGATGTATAAATTCTTTGGTTTCCTTTGGGTTTTACATTTCATCGTTTTATGATCTTGTAGATGTGTGTGTGTGCGTACAGGTGCTTAGGTAATGCTTCCCATGTTAGTAATATGTCTTCTTGACACTAGTCTCCAGCCCCTAACCTATTAGAGGTGGGATTGGGGAGTTGTAACCTGGGCCCCATTGGGTCAGGTCTTGATAGATTGGTATCAGAGGTGGTCAGTTCCACATTGGGAACATTATTTCATGAGCTTGGTTTAAGTTTCATAATGACATTGTTAGGATATTTCAAGATTGGCACTCAAGATAGAGGTTCTAGTTTTGGTGCAGTTTCTATCGTATCCATTCACCAGGACTCTATAAACCTGCTTTCTGACTTGGTGCATTAGGACACTGGTTGCTAGGAAATAAATGGTACATGTATCATATAGTACTGGGTTTTGGTTTTTCCTATCCTTCTTCAGTCATCTCCACAAATATACTCTTTGGCCATGGTACCCCCTTGATTCTATTTTAGAATGCATCCATGAAGATAGCCATATAGGATTCTACGATTTAATCATGATAATGATCCTCCTTGTGATGAGGATCCAGTGTAGGGCACTGATTCTGAGGTGTTACCTCTGGGTGGTCTGCCAGTGGTGCCACTACCTATTGAGCAGAAGGTTTTATCGATTGTATAGGATGAGGATAAGTGTATGCTGAGGGCACTATATGAGATCCATAGGCAGTTACCTATGAGGTAACAGGGTTATCCAGACCTCCAGTCAGTAGATTAATAGATCTAGGTAGGCACATGATTTTTCCTCTTAGTGAGGACACCTCTTGATAAAATGGTGTTTCTAGCGGCGATCCTTCTATAGGGTTCATTCAGGCAATGCTGGATTCTAGTGATACAGACTCATGATGACGCAATGATCACTTGGTAGGATTTAGAGTGACTCTTCAGGGGATATTTTTACCCAGACATGTTAACATCAGTGCATATCTAGGAGCTTCTGCATCTTCAGTAGGGTATAATTATAGTGGAAGATATTTCTTCAAGGTTCACAGGCTTTTCTTGGTACTCCTTGGATATGGTTTAGTATATGTTCTTCAGATAACATACTTTTGAGTAGGGATTACATTAGGAGGTCAGGGTTTCTGTGATTCTTCTATGCATTCCCACCTACATTGGAGTGTTGGAATGAGATCTTGTGGTGGAAAGTTTCCTGGTTGGGGAACATATAGATGTGACCTGAAGTAGTGGTCATGAGGATGAGGAATCTTTAAGAGCTATAAGATGATAGGTAATATGATCATAGTGCAGGAGGAATACCAATTCCTAGACATAGACACGTGGTTATGTAGTTCGAGTGTAGTGTCGAGGATTTGATCAACTGTAGGAGATGTAATGTTATGCTTGCGACGGCCAGGGGAATCTTTCTAGAGATTTTATAACCCGTTTTATTGTTGAGAGGGATCTAGTTGATGAGACTCCTTGGCAGAGATGGTGCTTTGATTAAGGATTTTCATAAGGTGGTGGATGAGGTAGAGGAACTGGAAGAGCGGTAGGATGTGGTAGGCAGTTCGAGGTATTTCCACCACAACCCCAAGGTGGTCCACACCAAGCTCAAGGGGTTGGAGGACGTGGGAGAGGAAAACTATAGACCATGGAGGCCTTTGACCTTGAAGCTCTGAGGATGAATAGAGGTAAAAATTGTTCCCTTTCTACATTCTGTATAAGCAATTGTTTGACACTATTGTGGGTACTCTTTTATTTCTTCTCATGCTCGATGTTTAACTAGGGTGACAAGGGGCATTGGTATATTCCCATGTTGGTAGTTATAAAAAAAGTCCCAGTAAGACCCAATGTGTGATTAGGAAGCCCTTTGTTTTTTATTAGTACCCTTATGTGTTTCACATCTACTTTGTACATAAAACAATCAAGGAGGATTTGGTGTAGTTTGATGTAGCTTTGAACTCACGAGGAAGGGGGATGTTTTCCCCATCGAGATGTGTTTTTGTGATGCGATCAAAACCATGTGAGCGATTCATTTCTACCCAAATAGTATAGTATTGAGGTATGGTGGATGAGTTCCTTAGACTTTCATGTTTAGGGTGAGGTTATATGATGAAGTTTTGGAGAAGGTCCTGGCCCTACCAGTAGATTTTTTTCCTACTCAACCCCCGTTTAGCTTGGTATCCCTCAAAGAGGGAGATCCTAGATTAGAATCATTTCATAGAACCATAGTTAGATCCTATGATGTTTCTATGGTATGGATTGGTTTCCTACCATACATACTCAGTTGGGATTCCACTAGTGGGTGTGGTAGTGTTTCTGTTTTGGTGATTTGTGTTATAGCTAGAGGTTTATAGATGAAGGGTCTAGTAAGACCTAGTGTTTACTCTTGGGTAGCCCTATTTTTTTGGGAATTCCCTCACATACTTAGCATTGACCTTGAATGTAAAAACACTTGAGAAGGCTATTGTATAGTCCATCCAGGGGTGGATTTTAATTTTAGGGTTCTATCAGTATCTACTTCAAGTTAGAGAGGTGGTGTATCGTTAGACCCCATGACTACAGATGTACCATGGTGCTTGGTGTTTTCCCACCTGTCGTAGCTAAGGATACATGTGCTCATTTATTTCATGATGTTGGCCTGCTAGAAGATGGATATAAGAGTGGTTTGATCTTCATGGTTCCTTTTTGTATGTGCCTATAAGAAGTATAGTAATCCTTGATGAGCTCATTGGTGTGGGAGTCTAGTGGAGAGCTCAGTTTCTTCCCTTGTACTTAGGATTTCACTTTTCAGGGATAAAAATCCCTAAGGTGGGGATAATGTATTGACTCGGGTTTTTGACCCAAAGGAGTTCAAAAAAATTTGGAAAATTTTTCCAGAGATGGGCGCTGAGTAGATGTGGGAATCCTGGGCTCAGGGAGTCTCGGTGCGGAGATATTAAAAATATTAAATATATTTTATCGTGCACACACAGTTTTTCTTTAAATGCAAATAAATCCTATTAAAATAATCAGATTATATTTCTGAGATCGTTCTTGAGTATGAAACATTGTTTTTACCCAAGGCATGACCGAAGGTCATCTGCACTGGGAGTTTTGTTTGGGGCCATTTTGGTGACGTGGTGTTGAGAGAGAAATTAACTGGTTTAAATTTATTAAAACCAATTCCCCCCCCCCCCAACCTTATACGTTCATGACCCAACCAAGGAGATATGCACCTCCCCTCCCTTTGGCAATGATGATATTGATGCCGAATACATGCAATGAGGTGTCATTGATCTCTATGCATACATACAAGCATGCATACATACATGCATGCATACATACATGCATGCATGCATACATACATACATACATACATACATACATACATACATACATACATACATACATACATACATACATACATACATACATACATCCATCCATACATACATACATCCATCCATCCATCCATACATACATACATACATACATACATACATACATACATACATACATACATACATACATACATACATACATACATACATACATACATACATACATACATACATACATACATACATACATACATACATACATACATACATACATACATACATACATGCATGCATACATACATACATGCATACATACATACATACATGCATACATACATACATGCATACATACATACATACATACATACATGGAAGGGGAGTACCGACTCTGTCAGAACAACACGTATGGAGAACCACACCCTGGAATGACAGGGGAGTATCGACTCCTAGAATAGGGGACCTACACCCTAACATGGTAGGAGAGTACTAAATCTATATATACATCACATATAGAGGGCCCACACCATGATCCAACAGGGGAGTACTGACTCCATGGATAGAGAACCCACTCCTTGGTCCAATAGGGGAGTACCTACACTACCTTCATGAACCTCATGGGGAAACCCGTACCCTAGTCCATCAGGGGAGTAACACCCCTGGAGGAAACTACCCAAAGGTAATGAACCCTCTGCCATGAACTGTGGAGTCCTATCTACACTTAATTAGATAGGTAAAGAATACTCAAACCCTAGAATGATAGGGGAGTAATAGTCCTAGCATCTCTCTATACAAACCACACTGATCTCCAACTTCGGATCAATACTTCTCCACAAGTATATTTCTAAATATACACCACCTCGTATCTTGTGATCTATAATAGAGGCCATTATCACATCCTATGTGGAATACTGCTCAAGATAGACTACTCATAAGCCTGAATCTGACTTCTAGAGAAGGAGATATGAAAGGCAGAAGATCCCCCGAGGATCTCCTAGTAGTACACGATGTGCATCGGGGAACACATGGTGTGTGAGCCTGCCCGAGAACCTACCCATGTATCCTTTACACATGGGTTCCAACCCATGTATGGGTACATGAAATTTAGAGAAGGTACACACTGTGTCCCTCATCTCTCAGCCTCTGGCCATGTTTCTATTCTACACGAGCTGGTCGACCGTGTCCCTCACATGTCATGTATCCCACACTACATGGTGTGTTCATATAAAATGCCACATACCTATGTAGGTTTCTTATGTCTATGTACTGGACCCCATGTCCGTGTATCTTGGCTATGTGTTAGTACATGGACATGTGTTTTCACATGGCTATCCCCATCCATGTCCTAAGATTACAAACTTTTGGGCACTACATGGCGTGTAACCCCTATACAAAATGTATAGTCCCAAATGTTCATCTTCCCTGAAAAAGATGAGCTATATGACATGTTTCACAAAACTATATGCCACATAGATGGTGATTTTAGTAAGGAATCACCTAAAAAATCACCTGATCTACCCCAATTCAACCCAAAAACCATAGATTTACCTAGAAGGGATAAAAAATAATTACAATAGGGATCTAGAACCTTAAAAAAAAGGGATTGACACCAAAACTCAAATCCACCTACTTTTTTGGCGAAATGCTGAATATTTGGATCAAGAAATATGCTCAAATAATTTTGGTTCTCGATCTGATGGAGATCTACTTCAGAAATAGAGATCAATGACACCTCATTACATGTATTCGGCATCAATATCATCATTGCCAAAGGGAGGGGAGGTGCATATCTCCTTGGTTGGGTCATGAACGTATAAGGTTGGGGGGGAATTGGTTTTAATAAATTTAAACCAGTTAATTTCTCTCTCAACACCACGTCACCAAAATGGCCCCAAACAAAACTCCCAGTGCAGATGACCTTCGGTCATGCCTTGTAATTATTTGAGCATATTTCTTGATCCAAATATTCAGCATTTCGCCAAAAAAGTAGGTGGATTTGAGTTTTGGTGTCAATACCTTTTTTTTAAGGTTCTAGATCCCTATTGTAATTATTTTTTATCCCTTCTAGGTAAATCTATGGTTTTTGGGTTGAATTGGGGTAGATCAGGTGATTTTTTAGGTGATTCCTTACTAAAATCACCATCAATGTGGCATATAGTTTTGTGAAACATGTCATATAGCTCATCTTTTTCAGGGAAGATGAACATTTCGGACTATACATTTTGTATAGGGGTTACACGCCATGTAGTGCCCAAAATTTTGTAATCTTAGGACATGGATGGGGATAGCCATGTGAAAACACATGTCCATGTACTAACACATAGCCAAGATACACGGACATGGGGTCCAGTACATAGACATAAGAAAACTACATAGGTATGTGGCATTTTATATGAACACACCATGTAGTGTGGGATACATGACATGTGAGGGACACGGTCGACCAGCTTGTGTAGAATAGAAACATGGCCAGAGGATGAGAGATGAGGGACACAGTGTGTACCTTCTCTAAATTTCATGTACCCATACATGGGTTGGAACCTATGTGTAAAGGATACATGGGTAGGTTCTCGGGCAAGCTCACACACCATGTGTTCCCCGATGCACATCGTGTACTACTAGGAGATCCTCGGGGGATCTTCTGCCTTTCATATCTCCTTCTCTAGAAGTCAGATTCAGGCTTATGAGTAGTCTATCTTGATCAGTATTCCACATAGGATGTGATAATGGCCTCTATTATAGATCACAAGATACGAGGTGGTGTATATTTAGAAATATACTTGTGGAGAAGTATTGATCCGAAGTTGGAGATCAGTGTGGTTTGTATAGAGAGATGCTAGGACTATTACTCCCCTATCATTCTAGGGTTTGAGTATTCTTTACCTATCTAATTAAGTGTAGATAGGACTCCACAGTTCATGGGAGAGGGTTCATTACCTTTGGGTAGTTTCCTCCAGGGGTGTTACTCCCCTGATGGACTAGGGTACGGGTTTCCCCAAGACGTTCATGAAGGTAGTGTAGGTACTCCCCTATTGGACCAAGGAGTGGGTTCTCTATCCATGGAGTCAGTACTCCCCTGTTGGATCATGGTGTGGGTCCTCTATATGTGATGTATATATAGATTTAGTACTCTCCTACCATGTTAGGGTGTAGGTCCCCTATTCTAGGAGTCGATACTCCCCTGTCATTCCAGGGTGTGGTTCTCCATACGTGTTGTTCTGACAGAGTCGGTACTCCCCTTCCATGTATGTATGTATGTATGTATGTATGCATGTATGTATATATGCATGTATGTATGTATGCATGTATGTATGTATGCATGTATGTATGTATGCATGTATGTATGTATGCATGTATGTATGTATGCATGTATGTATGTATGTATGTATGTATGTATGTATGGATGTATGTATGTATACATACATGCATGCATACATCCATGCATACATACATACATGCATACATCCATACATGCATACATGAATACATACATACATACATACATACATACATGCATACATACATACATGCATACATACATGGATGTATGCATGTATGTATGTATGCATGTATGTATGTATGTATGTATGTATGTATGTATGTATGTATGTATGTATGTATGTATGTATGTATGTATGTATGTATGTATGTATGTATGGATGTATGTATGTATGTATGTATGGATGGATGTATGCATGTATGTATGTATGGATGGATGTATGTATGTATGTATGTATGTATGTATGTATGTATGTATGTATGTATGTATGTATGCATGCATGCATGCATGGATGTATGTATGTATGTATGTATGTATGTATGTATGGATGTATGTATGTATGTATGTATGTATGTATGTATGTATGTATGTATGTATGTATGCATGGATGTATGGATGCATGGATGTATGTATGCATGGATGTATGTATGCATGGATGTATGTATGCATGGATGTATGTATGCATGGATGTATGTATGCATGCATGTATGGATGCATGCATGTATGTATGCATGCATGTATGTATGCATGTATGTATGTATGTATGTATGTATGTATGTATGTATGTATGTATGCATGGATGTATGTATGTATGTATGTATGTATGTATGTATGTATGTATGTATGTATGTATGTATGTATGTATGTATGTATGTATGTATGTATGTATGTATGTATGTATGTATGTATGTATGTATGTATGTATGTATGTATGTATGTATGTATGTATGTATGTATGAATGTATGTATGTATGTATGTATGTATGTATGGATGGATGTATGTATGTATGTATGTATGTATGTATGTATGTATGGATGTATGTATGTATGGATGTATGTATGTATGGATGTATGTATGCATGGATGTATGTATGTATGTATGTATGTATGTATGTATGGTTGTATGTATGGATGTATGTATGTATGTATGTATGTATGTATGTATGGATGCATGCATGCATGGATGTATGTATGTATGTATGTATGTATGTATGCATGCATGCATGCATGTATGTATGTATGTATGTATGTATGTATGTATGTATGTATGTATGCATGCATGGATGTATGTATGTATGGATGTATGTATGTATGTATGAATGTATGGATGTATGCATGTATGTATGTATGGATGGATGTATGTATGTATGTATGTATGTATGTATGGATGTATGTATGTATGTATGCATGCATGCATGCATGTATGTATGTATGTATGTATGTATGTATGTATGTATGTATGGATGTATGTATGTATGTATGTATGTATGTATGTATGTATGTATGTATGTATGTATGTATGCATGCATGCATGCATGTATATATGTATGTATGTATGTATGTATGGATGTATGTATGGATGTATGTATGTATGTATGTATGTATGTATGTATGTATGTATGTATGCATGGATGAATGGATGCATGGATGTATGTATGCATGGATGTATGTATGCATGGATGTATGTATGCATGGATGTATGTATGCATGCATGTATGGATGCATGCATGTATGTATGCATGTATGTATGTATGTATGTATGTATGTATGTATGTATGTATGCATGGATGTATGTATGTATGTATGTATGTATGTATGTATGTATGTATGTATGTATGTATGTATGTATGTATGTATGTATGTATGTATGTATGTATGTATGTATGTATGTATGTATGAATGTATGTATGTATGTATGTATGTATGTATGTATGTATGTATGGATGTATGTATGTATGTATGTATGTATGTATGTATGTATGGATGTATGTATGTCTGTATGTATGTATGGATGTATGTATGCATGGATGTATGTATGTATGTATGTATGTATGTATGTATGGATGTATGTATGGATGTATGGATGTATGTATGTATGTATGGATGTATGGATGCATGCATGCATGGATGTATGTATGTATGTATGTATGTATGGATGCATGCATGCATGCATGTATGTATGTATGTATGTATGTATGTATGGATGTATGTATGTATGTATGTATGTATGTATGTATGTATGTATGTATGTATGTATGTATGTATGTATGTATGTATGTATGTATGTATGTATGTATGTATGTATGTATGGATGTATGTATGTATGTATGTATGTATGTATGTATGTATGTATGCATGGATGTATGTATGCATGGATGTATGTATGTATGTATGTATGTATGTATGTATGTATGTATGTATGTATGTATGGATGTATGTATGTATGCATGTATGGATGTATGTATGTATGTATGTATGTATGGATGTATGTATGGATGGATGTATGTATGTATGTATGTATGTATGTATGTATGTATGTATGTATGTAGGTATGTATGTATGCATGCATGCATGCATGCATGCATGTATGTATGTATGAATGTATGTATGTATGTATGTATGTATGTATGTATGTGTGTGTGTATGTATGTATGTATGTATGTATGTATGTATGTATGTATGTATGTATGTATGTATGTATGTATGCATGTATGGATGAATGCATGGATGTATGGATGCATGGATGTATGTATGCATGCATGTATGTATGTATGTATGTATGTATGGATGCATGGATTGATGGATGCATGGATGTATGGATGAATGCATGGATGGATGGATGCATGGATGTATGTATGCATGCATGTATGGATGCATGCATGTATGTATGCATGCATGGATGCATGCATGCATGCATGGATGTATGTATGTATGTATGTATGGATGCATGGATGGATGGATGCATGGATGTATGTATGCATGGATGTATGCATGCATGTATGTATGCATGGATGTATGTATGTATGTATGCATGGATGTATGTATGTATGTATGTATGCATGGATGTATGGATGCATGGATGGATGCATGCATGCATGCATGCATGTATGTATGTATGTATGTATGTATGCATGGATGTATGTATGCATGGATGTATGTATGCATGGATGTATGTATGCATGGATGGATGAATGCATGCATGTATGGATACATGCATGTATGGATGCATGCATGGATGCATGCATGCATGTATGTATGCATGCATGTATGGATGCATGCATGTATGTATGCATGCATGGATGTATGCATGCATGGATGTATGGATGTATGGATGTATGCATGGATGTATGGATGCATGGATGTATGGATGCATCGATGAATGTATGCATGGATGTATGTATGCATGGATGTATGGATGCATGCATGGATGGATGCATGCATGTATGGATGCATGCATGTATGGATGCATGCATGTATGTATGCATGCATGGATGTATGCATGCATGTATGTATGTATGTATGTATGCATGGATGTATGGATGCATGGATGTATGGATGCATGGATGCATGGATGCATGGATGTATGTATGCATGGATGTATGTATGCATGGATGCATGGATGCATGCATGGATGCATGCATGCATGTATGGATGCATGCATGTATGAATGCATGCATGTATGGATGCATGCATGGATGCATGCATGCATGTATGGATGCATGCATGTATGGATGCATGCATGTATGTATGCATGTATGTATGTATGGATGTATGTATGTATGGATGTATGCATGTATGTATGCATGGATGTATGGATGCATGGATGTATGTATGCATGGATGTATGCATGGATGTATGTATGCATGCATGGATGTATGCATGCATGGATGTATGCATGCATGGATGTATGTATGTATGTATGTATGCATGGATGAATGGATGCATGGATGTATGTATGCATGGATGTATGGATGCATGGATGTATGTATGCATGGATGTATGGATGCATGCATGGATGTATGCATGCATGTATGGATGCATGCATGTATGTATGCATGCATGGATGCATGCATGCATGTATGTATGCATGCATGGATGTATGCATGCATGGATGTTTGCATGCATGTATGTATGTATGTATGTATGTATGTATGTATGTATGTATGTATGTATGTATGTATGTATGTATGTATGTATGTATGTATGTATGTATGTATGTATGTATGTATGTATGTATGTATGTATGTATGTATGCATGGATGTATGGATGCATGGATGTATGTATGTATTTATGTATGTATGTATGGATGTATGTATGTATGTATGTATGTATGTATGTATGTATGTATGTATGTATGTATGCATGGATGTATGGATGCATGGATGTATGTATGCATGGATGTATGTATGCATGGATGTATGAATGCATGGATGTATGAATGCATGCATGTATGTATGCATGCATGTATGTATGCATGCATGTATGTATGCATGCATGTATGTATGCATGCATGTATGTATGGATGGATGGATGGATGTATGTATGTATGTATGTATGTATGTATGTATGGATGTATGTATGTATGTATGTATGTATGTATGTATGTATGTATGTATGTATGTATGTATGTATGTATGTATGTATGTATGTATGGATGGATGTATGTATGTATGTATGTATGTATGTATGTATGTATGTATGTATGTATGTATGTATGTATGTATGGATGGATGTATGTATGTATGTATGTATGTATGTATGGATGGATGGATGTATGTATGTATGTATGTATGCATGCATGCATGCATGTATGTATGTATGTATGTATGTATGCATGCATGGATGTATGTATGTATGTATGTATGTATGTATGTATGTATGTATGGATGCATGTATGTATGTATGTATGTATGTATGTATGGATGTATGTATGTATGTATGGATGTATGTATGTATGTATGTATGTATGTATGTATGTATGTATGTATGTATGTATGTATGTATGTATGTATGGATGCATGGATGCATGCATGCATGGATGCATGCATGCATGTATGGATGCATGTATGGATGTATGGATGCATGCATGCATGGATGTGTGTATGCATGCATGGATGTATGTATGCATGCATGCATGCATGTATGTCTGTATGGATGTATGTATGTATGTATGTATGTATGTATGGATGTATGCATGTATGTATGGATGGATGTATGCATGTATGTATGTATGGATGGATGTATGTATGTATGGATGTATGTATGTATGTATGTATGTATGTATGTATGCATGCATGCATGCATGTATGGAGGTATGTATGTATGTATGTATGTATGTATGTATGGATGTATGTATGTATGTATGTATGTATGTATGTATGCATGTATGAATGGATGCATGGATGTATGGATGCATGGATGGATGAATGCATGGATGGATGTATGCATGGATGTATGTATGCATGGATGTATGGATGCATGCATGTATGCATGCATGGATGTATGCATGCATGTATGTATGCATGTATGTATGTATGTATGTATGTATGCATGGATGTATGTATGTATGTATGTATGTATGTATGTATGTATGTATGTATGTATGTATGTATGTATGTATGTATGTATGTATGTATGTATGTATGTATGTATGTATGTATGTATGGATGTATGTATGTATGTATGTATGTATGAATGTATGTATGTATGTATGTATGTATGTATGGATGTATGTATGTATGCATGGATGTATGGATGCATGGATGTATGAATGCATGCATGTATGTATGCATGCATGTATGTATGCATGCATGTATGTATGCATGCATGTATGTATGCATGCATGTATGTATGGATGGATGGATGTATGTATGTATGTATGTATGTATGTATGTATGGATGTATGTATGTATGTATGTATGTATGTATGTATGTATGTATGTATGTATGTATGTATGTATGTATGTATGTATGTATGTATGTATGTATGGATGTATGGATGTATGGATGTATGTATGTATGTATGTATGTATGTATGGATGTATGAATGTATGTATGTATGTATGTATGTATGTATGTATGTATGTATGTATGTATGTATGTATGTATGTATGTATGTATGTATGTATGTATGTATGTATGTATGTATGCATGGATGTATGTATGCATGGATGTATGTATGTATGTATGTATGTATGTATGTATGTATGTATGTATGTATGGATGTATGTATGTATGCATGTATGTATGTATGTATGTATGTATGTATGTATGTATGTATGTATGTATGGATGTATGTATGTATGTATGTATGTATGTATGTATGTATGTATGTATGTATGTATGGATGTATGTAGGTATGTATGTATGCATGCATGCATGCATGCATGCATGTATGTATGTATGTATGAATGTATGTATGTATGTATGTATGTATGTATGTATGTATGTATGTATGTATGTATGTATGTATGTATGTGTGTGTGTATGTATGTATGTATGTATGTGTGTGTGTATGTCTGTATGTATGTATGTATGCATGTATGGATGAATGCATGGATGTATGGATGCATGGATGTATGTATGCATGCATGTATGTATGTATGTATGTATGTATGGATGCATGGATGGATGGATGCATGGATGTATGGATGAATGCATGGATGGATGGATGCATGGATGGATGGATGCATGCATGGATGGATGCATGCATGTATGGATGCATGCATGGATGCATGCATGCATGCATGGATGCATGCATGCATGCATGGATGGATGTATGGATGGATGTATGGATGCATGGATGGATGGATGCATGGATGTATGGATGCATGGATGGATGCATGCATGCATGGATGTATGCATGCATGTATGGATGCATGCATGGATGGATGCATGCATGCATGTATGGATGCATGCATGGATGTATGCATGCATGTATGGATGCATGCATGGATGGATGCATGCATGTATGGATGCATGCATGTATGGATGCATGCATGTATGGATGCATGCATGTATGGATGCATGCATGGATGGATGCATGCATGCATGTATGTATGTATGTATGTATGTATGTATGTATGTATGTATGTATGTATGTATGTATGTATGTATGTATGTATGTATGTATGTATGTATGTATGTATGTATGTATGTATGTATGTATGTATGTATGTATGTATGTATGTATGTATGTATGTATGTATGTATGTATGTATGTATGTATGTATGTATGTATGTATGTATGTATGTATGTATGTATGTATGTATGTATGTATGTATGTATGTATGTATGTATGTATGTATGTATGTATGTATGTATGTATGTATGTATGTATGTATGTATGTATGTATGTATGTATGTATGTATGTATGTATGTATGTATGTATGTATGTATGTATGTATGTATGGATGCATGCATGCATGCATGCATGCATGATTTGGTTGTCTTTGGTTTTTATATTTCATCATTTTGTGAGCTTGGAGATGTGTGTGTGTGTGCAGGTACTTAGGCAATGTCTCCCATGTTAGTAATATGAATTCCCAGTGCTAGTTGCCAACCCTGGGACTATTTCAAGATATCTTGGGGAGTTTCTACTCGGGACCTGTCAGGTCGGTTTGTGACAAAAATTCTATTTTTGAGCATTTTGGCATGAGAAAAGCATGGGTGGAATTCTTTCTTTTCAAAAATTCAAAGTGTTCCCTCTCCCCCGGTGATAAAAGGCCACCCACTCTCCTCTCCTTTCCAAACTTCCAAAACCAATTGTTTCATAAATTACCTAACCAAATAAATTCCTTAATCCCCCCTATCCTATAATCATTTTCTTGATCATAAATCTAACCTATAGATTATTTTTGTGCAAACCTAAAGAAGTTGTCCGAAGAAGAGGTAATGACCTTAACCGAGCGTTTTATTTTACTTATTCTTCCATATCCCTAAAATATTATTAAATCATGATGATAAAATAAACTTATTTTATTCCATATACTTATATTTTTTTATTTTAATGGAATGGCCTATAACCATCTCCTCCTCTCTCAAATGGTAAATGAAATCGTTGATCGTGTGTACGGCAGACTATAGCCTCATAAACTGATGTAATTCGTTTTCTATAACCACTTATCATGAATTGATATAATCATGTATTTAATGTTTATATATTATATTTATGATATAAATATACCTCTATAATTATAATATCACATATAACTTCTTACTTTCCATTCTGTATAGAATACGATAATGTTGCTCGTGTGTACGGTGAACTATCACCTTGTGAAGCGATGTGATTCATTTTTCAATTACACTTTGCATAGAAGGTAATAAGGATAAATTTAATTTTTACATATAAACCATTATTTAAAATTAATATATCATATAATTTATTACCTTACCATCCATTGAAAATGATAATGTCATTTTTGTGTACATTAAACTATCATCTCATGAATCGATGTGATTCATTTTTTACCGCATCACATGTATGATATGTGTTAGGTTATTTAATGAAATATTATGATATTTATGATATAATTATAATCCTATAAGAATAAAATAACACTTCCATTACTTCATTCATGATCTTCAAAAAATGGAAACGTTACTCATGTGTACGTACGACCTACCATCCCATGATTGTAACATAGTTCATTTTTCATAACCATGATTCTTATATGGTTTAAAAATTTATTATTTATGTATATAAATGATAAGTATTTCATGGTTACCATTATGTATATGATAAATTAATAATCTCTTTGACCTTAGTCAACTTATCAAAGTGATTTTGGACATATGAGTTGTTTATTGTTAAAACATATGATGTGAAATTAATTGGTTAAGTAATTTAATATGGCATGGTAACAATTAAAATAAAAGGAATGATAAACTTAAAATTTTTATTAAGAAATTAAATAATTAATTTAAGTTTATTATTTAGGGAGATAAATAATGAACGTGAAAAATCAGGCTCAAATTAAGGGATCTTTCTAACTCTCCATTTTCTTTAAGTTATGCCCATTCTCTCTCTAACTCACTTTCTCCCTATTTAATATTATAGAATTATTATAAATTATATATATGTGTCTCTAAATTTTATAAATATCTTATTATCCCTTAATTTTATGGTGTAATACATTCCTTATGATCAACTATAAAATTCCTTATTTAAGGAATATCTTTTGATTATTTTATGAGAAAATATTATACAACATATTTCTTTCCATGGGTAATTCTTATGTTTATGCCTTATGATTAATATCATTATGTGTCACACATATAAAAGTACATGAAATGAATATGATAAAAGGTCCTGAAATTTTATACCCCTTCAATGCATTGGGTAATATTTTAGTCTCATTAGACATCATGTATGGGATTAGGGAATGAACCTAATCTAGTATGGGACTATGTCCACCATGTGATTTTTTCTTGGAGGTTAGCCTTGATTTATTTTTATATCATGTTTTATTTCATTTCCACATTCCCATATTTTCATGATCTTATAATACCAGGTTACTTATGTTATGATTCCATTTTATTACTCATGTACCTTTACTTTTATAATATCATGTTATACCTTTGACTAACATGTTATGGTTCCTTATCATGTTTATTCACTTACTAGGATTTTTACCTCACTCATTTTTTATCTATTACCTAGGTTATCTCATGTAATATTAGGAGATCAAATGTATTTTATGAGCTAACTATGGAGATTAAATTAAGGATTCCATGTTTTGGTTTTCTTCTATGTATTATGTACCTAGTCTTCTAAATACACTAGGCCCTTATAATCCTTGTGTTGTAATTATTAGATATTTATGTTTAATAATCATGTAATAATATATATAAAAGGATTGGGAACCTATAGCTGGTATTAGAGTCAAGTTTTAGTTAAACTTTTTAAAATAGGAATAGAAAACTTTATTGAAACCCTAGGGATAAGTCCAAGGATAGGTTTAAGTATAATCTTAAGTATAGGAAAATATCCTAGAATATTTCTTAAGTATAGATTGAGTGGTTTCTGATAAATTACATCTATGTCTGGGTACTACATGTGGACGTGGTTCTAGAAAAAATGTACATTGGGGTAATAACTCAAAAAAGTGTGTTTTTATTGACTCAAGGGTTACTTGGTATATGAAAATGGGCCTTATTGTGCACCCGGTTTAACACTCACAGAGGATATGTTTTGGAAATTAACAAACTCTTTATGAACCATTATGAAGGGAACAAAAAATACCCAAAAGATTTTATATTAGAAAATATATCATGGATAGCATATATTGAAACCTAGAAATTCATAAGTTAATGAATATATGTTATCCATTTAATGTTCATAGTTTCCTGTATATGTAGTTAATACTTTAAAAATACTCATCCCTAATTCTCCTTTTATTTTAGTCAAATGGATGTAAGTATGAGAAACCGAGTCAAAAACCATTGTGAGGGGAAATGTTATGACTTCCCAAATGATATTCCTAACCTAATGTAAGAAGTATTCGGTAAATTCATGATGATACTTTATTAGCTAACTCAAGTTTTGAACCAAAAATTGAATCAGGATGAATTTTGGAATCCCACCCCCAATAAATAGAAGGTTTCAATTGAAAACTTTATGCAAAAAAATCCCACAACATTTTGTGGATCTTCCAATACTTTAATTGCAACATAATTTATCAAATCCTTTGAAAATATCTTCTTAACACTTAAATTATCTAATCAATAGAAGTTTTCACTGGCTATTTATCATATATAGGTAAAATCTAATCAATGTTGGGCATTAATAAAAAAATATGAAGCTTGAGGAATATATCAAATAGATATAGTGGAAGGAATTCCAGAAAATATTTTTTAAAAAATATTTTTCTCACACTCTCTAGCTTAAAATGGAGAGGTATTTTCTTATCCTCAAGAAAAAAAGGATAATGAATACATTGGAGAATATAAATAATACTTCACAAGACTTTCATGATATGCCTCTATCTTTTTCATTTACCCAAAAAATAAAGTTTACTGATTCTTTTGTGGTCCAAAGGTAATCTTGTGAAAAGATTTTGAAATTTTAGACTTTGACATACATAAGGAATTTGTATGATGTGACCTTAAATTCAAGATGAAGATTAGCAAATCTCAATTCTCTCATAGATATAAGAAGTAGAAATGTGGTTTAACTATGGTGGTATGATGGAGAGATCTAATAGTGGTAATAAATTTCAACATACTACTTGTCAAAATTATGGGAATAAACATCCTATAAATTTTCAAAAGGGGTACAGGAAGTTATTTATGTGTGGGAAGTAATGGAACCTAGCTAGTGATTGCCTATGGGAAAAACCCACTAATTCGGTTTAAAAAAGGAATGCTCTGGCCAACCCTAATCTTATAGTACAATGTTACAACTTCAAGGAATAAGGACACTATGTGAACCAATGCACTGAACTATGGGTTATTGATGACCACTGGTGGAAAATACCTCCAAGTCTTATAGAGATAGGGTGATCTTATATCATCATAACTATGGAGGTGGATCTTGAAAATGAAGTGGTGAAAATGCACTAGTTTTTCATTTAGAAATAGTGAATGTATTTTTTGATTTCGTTTCTATGTATTATTTTATATCATGAAAGTTTAGTATAACTATTGAAGAACTGAATCAATATATGAAAGTTTAGTTATTATTGAATACTTTAAATGGTTCTATTATTGTATCCCAAGTATATAACTCGTCCTCTATCCATCTATGTGGATTGAACTTCCCAAAAAACCTTGTGATACTTTAGTAGAATTTGATGCAATTATGGGCATGGATTGTATTTCCTTATTTATAGACAACATAAAATTTTGATAGAAGTAAATCATCCTCTGAATCATGAATCTCCATCTAATTCTATACAATTGGAAGGAGAAGGATGAAACACATTTCATATTATCATCTAAATCATGGATATTTTTTCCTTATGAGTAGTAATACTTTCTAAAATGATTGAGACTAAGTAAAGAATCATTCTTTAAGAAATTCCCATTGTGAGGGATTATACTAATGTATTTCCCAAATATTTTTCTAGTCTTCATCCAAGTTGAGAGGTTGAATTTTCAATTGATATTATACCAAGATATTTTCTAATATCTAAGACTCCATATATAATGTTCATTGTTAAACATGAGGAGATAAAGAAGAAACTATAGTAGAATTTGGATAAATGGTTTATACACCCAAGTGCTTCACCATGGGGTGAACCAGTACTCTTTGTCAAGAAGAAGGATGGGCCATTTCTCCTTTTCATAGATTATCATGAGCTCATAAAAATCAAGATAAGGAACAAGTATCCCCTACCATGGATAAACATCTTGTCTGATCCACTATATGGGTCTCAATATTTCTATAAGGTGTACATTCAGTTAGGATATCACTAATTAAGGGTGAAGTAGGAATATATTCCCAAAACTACCTTCTGAACAATTTATGGAAAAAATGAGTTCATAATGATTCCCTTCATACTCACTAATGCTCCAAAAATATTATGAATAAATTATTTTGGGATTACCTAGACAAATTTTTGGTATTTTTTATAAATGATATTATGATATACTTGTTTCCGACGCTTTCGCCGGGGCGCGCGCATCCGTCTGTGAGGAGGGGGACGCGCGGCTTCGTTGCCCCGCATTCCTGCTTTCCAAAGGCGGGCGGCATTCGTTCCTTGTTCAGGTACGTCTGCTCCTTGATCGAAACGGGATGATGGGATGTCGGTTCTTCCTCCTGTGGATTCCTCCTCAGAACTCGTCACCTAGTCCGGGTCTCCCTTATAGATTTAATACGTAGTTCGTGAAACTCTTCCCAGTGCCATGTTTCCATGGACGTCGGTTAATTACGCTGCTTCTGTCGGGACATTCCAAAGGGTCCAGTCAGGGCAGCTACCTTCGGTCAGGGGAGTAATCACGTTCGAGGCATCGGTAGCGTGTCTGGATGCTGGGGTACCTGGCATGTCTGTCTGTTATCCTCGATCACGAGGCTTCTCAAGGGCGTGGAAACCTGAGGCATCCCACATCGAGCGCGGGGGGTTACATGTCATAGACACGTACCTGAGGTTTTCCTCAGCTTCCCGTGTTCAACACAGGGTATGTTTGCAAGATTAACGTCTAGCAAAGACGGTTACGCCAAAGGCGTTCCATCCGAGGTTTTCCTCAGGCATCTCGTGTTTACCACGAGGTAGGTCGCGAATTTAACGTCTCGCGGAGACGGTTGAGAATGGAATGGGACCATCGCAGGGGTGGTGACGACGAAGTTGGGCTTGAGCCTTAAAGGGGCTTCCTACGTATCCCCGTGGCAGGGAATCAAAGTCCGCGTAGTTCGGGATGGTGCCGGTAAACCGACGTGATGGTGGACCTTGGTCCGATGGGCATCGTCAGCGTACCTACATGAGGGTGGACCTTGGTCCGGTGGGGGTTGGGCTTGAACCTCTGGGAGGATTCCTGCGTACCATACCTTGACATGGATCAAAGTCCTCGCAGTTCAAATGATACAGTTTAACGTCATGCGGGACGGTAATGAACCCTGACGTGAATAAACGACGGGTGGTGGGTGTCGGTGAGCCGACATAAGTGAGGGACCTTGATCCACTATTGTTGGGCTTGAACCTCGTGGAGGCTTCCTACGTACCATGCCTTGACATGGATCAAAGACCTCGTAGTTCGGATGGGGAGTAGACCTTGGTCCACTGATGGTGGGCTTGAACCTCGTGGAGGCTTCCTACGTACCATGCCTTGACACGGATCAAAGTCCTCGTAGTTCGGATGGTGAGTCGCAATGGCTTACCACTGGACCGGGGTGCAGTTTAACGTCGTGCTGGACGGGGGTGAAACCCGACGTGAAAGACGGGTGGGCTTGAACCTCGTGGAGGCTTCCTACGTACCATGCCTTGACATGGATCAAAGACCTCGTAGTTCAAATGGTGAGTCGCAATGGCTTACCACTGGACCGGGGTGCAGTTTAACGTCGTGCTGGACGGGGGTGAAACCCGACGTGAAAGACGGGTGGGCTTGAACCTCGTGGAGGCTTCCTACGTACCATGCCTTGACATGGATCAAAGACCTCGTAGTTCAAATGGGGAGTTTGTCGGTAAACCGACGTGAAAGCAGACCTTGGTCCACTGATGGTGGGCTTGAACCTCGTGGAGGCTTCCTACGTACCATGCCTTGACACAGATCAAAGTCCTCGTAGTTCGGATGGGGAGTAGACCTTGGTCCACTGATGGTGGGCTTGAACCTCGTAGAGGCTTCCTACGTACCATGCCTTGACACGGATCAAAGTCCTCGTAGTTCGGATGGTGAGTAGACCTTGGTCCACTGATGGTGGGCTTGAACCTCGTGGAGGCTTCCTACGTACCATGCCTTGACACGGATCAAAGTCCTCGTAGTTCGGATGGGGAGTAGACCTTGGTCCACTGATGGTGGGCTTGAACCTCGTGGAGGCTTCCTACGTACCATGCCTTGACACGGATCAAAGTCCTCGTAGTTCGGATGGTGAGTCGCAATGGCTTACCACTGGACCGGGGTGCAGTTTAACGTCGTGCTGGACGGGGGTGAAACCCGACGTGAAAGACGGGTGGGCTTGAACCTCGTGGAGGCTTCCTACGTACCATGCCTTGACATGGATCAAAGACCTCGTAGTTCAAATGGTGAGTCGCAATGGCTTACCACTGGACCGGGGTGCAGTTTAACGTCGTGCTGGACGGGGGTGAAACCCGACGTGAAAGACGGGTGGGCTTGAACCTCGTGGAGGCTTCCTACGTACCATTCCTTGACATGGATCAAAGACCTCGTAGTTCAAATGGTGTGTCAGGGTCGGTGCTCACTCTAAGCCCACGTGAGTCATTCTCGGTGTGAGAAACAAGAGGTTGCAAGGACCTGACGATCACGTCGCGAAGGGTGCGTCCGTGAGAAGCGAAATGGGGCTTACGCGTTGAGCGGCCCATGGTGTTGGGGCTTACTCCAGGATGGAGGCCCATGGCGCGACGAAGCGCGGGGAAGATGGACCTTGGTCCGGCGATGGGAGGTGCCTCGTTCCCTATCACGTCCTCCACTGACCTTGGTAGTGGGGAAGTACCGAGATGCACGGGTGCAATCATCCGTACCAAAGGTTAGGGATTTACGCTCTGAGGCGACCCTTCCCCTGCGAACATACACCACTCCGACAAGGAGGATCTCATTCCATGTGCGGAAGAGTTCCATTCCCGTGGAGACGAGCGGTGTAAAAAATGTTCGACGTGGGGAAACCCTTCGTGAGGGAGACGAGGTTGGGTCACAGTTTAACGTCATGTGTTGAGGACGTGGTGCTTGGCAGTTTAACGTCCTGCAGCTCGGACGAGGTGGGTTCACTCCACACCCCTAGGGCTTACATAACCGGTACCCTCTGGTCCTTGGGGAAGGGAAGGTGTCGGTAAGGCCATAGTAAAGGGGGGTCGCGGGAGGAACCATCGAAGGGTCCACGTTAGCGTGGCTATGCGAAGAAGCAATAGCCGTTAGCGTGCCTATGCGAAGGAGCATTGGGCGAAGCAACGCTACGGGAGGTGTTGTCCATGGGACTTTGAAATCACATCGTGCAAACCTGGAGGGTCGCACGGAAGGAGGAATCGCTAAGCGGAGGAGTGTGCTTTGCGAAGTGGGGTGCCTTGGCCTTAGCATGGGGCATAGGTGGAAATGGGAGGTGCTTCGCGAAGTGGAACAGTGTTCGCGGAGCACTGCCTCGCGAAGGAGTGGTTCGCGAAGCAGGGTCCTGCCAAGCAAAGTGCCTCGCGATGCATAGTTATCCTGCCTTGGCATAGGGATTACTAGCATGGGTTGGGTGTTTCGCGAAGCACGAGTGCTCCGCGGCTGCCCGGGTTCCCTTGGGAATCCCCTTCCTTTGCGAACGCCCTTGGGCTTCGCGAAGGGCATCCCTCTCGGAAGAGGGGCTCAGAACGAAACAAATCAGAGTCGTCTCGCGAAGTAGAAATACCTCGCGGAGCTCATGATTCCCGGGGCAAAGCTTGCTTCGCGATTCGGGAGAGGAGAAGCCGAAAGGTCGGATTGTCCGTCCCCGGGACTCAGGGGGAGTCGAGTATTTATAGGGAAGGGGCGCCGCGAAGCAGGGCTCGCGCGCCGCCTCTTGAGCTTCGCGGCGCGCTCGCGAACGTCAAACGCGCTCGCGGAGGATCACCGCCTCTGGTGCTTCGCGGCGGCTCGCGAACGTCAAACGCGCTCGCGGAGGATCACCGCCTCTGGTGCTTCGCGGCGGCTCGCGAACGTCAAACGCGCTCGCGGAGGATCACCGCCTCTGGTGCTTCGCGGCGCCGCCAGGGCTGGGGCGCTTCGCGGAGGGGCTTCGCGGCGGTGCTTCGCGATGCAGCACGCCGGCTGTCTGTTTCGTTCCTTCCTTTCGGGCCCTATTTTTGGCGCCAACAAATGCCCCCCCTCAGACTTGGAGCCGCGGAGGGTGAAGGGTCGAAGTCTGAGGGAAGATCGCCAAAACTGTCGGTGGTTCGCGATGCGGCATCGCGAAGGAGGCCCGCGATGCTCGTCGGGGCCGCAGATCCGGACGCGTCGCGATGCTCCGCGCGGGCGAGGCGCGCCGCGATGCTCCGGGGTCGGCGTCTATAAATAGGGGGTCCGCCCTCTTTTGTCTTTACGCGCCTTCCTTGTCTTCTTGCGCTCTCGGTTTCGCGAAGCTCCGCGTACTCCGCGACAGCTCTCCGCGAATCGAGCTTCGCGGCGAACCGCGAGTCTCTGACTCTGCGTCCGCGCCAAGCGAATCTTTGCGTGCCTGCCTTGGCCGGACTTCGCGGTTTGATCTCGCGACCGATCTTCGCAATCCATCTTCGCGACCGAGCTTCGCGACCGAGCTTCGCGATTCATCCGGAAGAATCCTTTTCCGAGGGCCAGAGTTAACATGGCTCATCAAGAAGCTGTGCGGGAAGTGCTTGCAGATGCTGCTCGCCGGGATGAGATGGCCAACCGCCCGGGCTTGGGGGAAATGGTCCGGAACCACTCGGACCACACTTCCTTGACAGATCTGCTGTCGGAAGGTCAGAAGGACTATCCACAGTGCAAAAAGCTGCCGTTGTACGGCTTCGGATTGAGGGATGACGTCTTCATCCCTGAGGCGGGAAGGGATGAACCAGCTTGCTGGTTCAGGAGCACACCATGCCAGCGCCAATGGTTCAGGGCGGCCGATGGCCATGCACAGGAGGATTTCACACCCGTCACCGCCGATTGTCTCTACAATCATGTGAACGACATTGACGGGAGGCCACTGCAACCGGAGACGTCCCCTCCTCTCTACCGCACCATGCTGAAGGCGGCTCTGCAGGATCCGACGAAGGGATGGTCTGATGAGTGGGACCTGCGCCAGGGCGGCAATTTTACCGACGACTGGGCCTGGGCCTACTGGGTAGGCGCCTCATGCGAGGAGTTCGAGGCTGAGCTGAGGAGAGTGGGATTGTACGAGGCGGCATGGGCCTCCCAGTTCCACATTTACCAGCCAAAGCAGCTGATGCCGGAACTGCTGAGTAGATGGTCGTCCAGGACCAACACTTTTCATCTGCATCACGGGGAGGTGGGCATCAGCCTGTGGGATGTCCACCAGGTTTCTGGGGTCCCGATCTTGGGGGCCATGTACGAAGAGTTCCTCCCCGTCATCAGTGTGTGGGAAGATGCGGAGCAAATGCCGCGACTGGCGTCAGCGCTGATGGCGTTTGTCCCCGCGGATGACAAGGAAGCAGTGAGGGACGTCCACTTCAGAAGATGGTTCAAATGCTTCCTGAACTTTCCAGAGAATCGAGAGTTCCCTCCAAGGCCTCGGACTTGTCCGAGGGCAGCCCAGCGGGGTAAGGGGCACTCGTATTGGCGGGTTTTGGAGGACAGCCAATGGAAGACTTGGGGCCTCAGCGTCAGCACCGAACAACAGCCAATAGTTAGGCTGGCGGCGTTCATCGCGGCCCTCATATGTGGGTGGATCCTACCAGTGAGAGATACAAGCATGGGGGTACGGCCCAGCTCGTTCATCATGGCGTCGATGCTGGCTATGGGGCAGCGGATCAACCTGGGGATCCCGATGCTCGCCAAGCTATACAGATTGCTGCGACGTATCAGCGAGAGCAAGAAGCCGCTAAGAATATGCGGGCCCTTCCACCTCCTGTATGGGTGGATCGCGGCGCACATCAGGGGGATTTACGAGTATCCAAACCCCATTTCGCCGCCAGGATCAAACTTTCGCCCTTCCATCCTGAACGCAGCTGGGAGCTTCCCATTTAAACTGGCCGTTCCGATGGTGCTGAATAGGGTGTGGAGGGCGGACGAGTTCAACTTTCATCCCTTTCCACTGCCGACGGGAAGGCTTGCCGATGATGGACGGGGAACGGAGGAGCATCGGGCTTACCTCCTGGCCTTCCGAGGTGGCGTTTTGGTGGCTCGGATAGATCGTGAGCCAATCTGTGAACCGTACACCCCGCATCGTTTCGCGAGGCAGTTCCGGTGCCTCCAGCGGCTGACCCCGCAGGTATACTGGGAGGTGCGTCACGAGGAGCACCCGTGCGTGATGAGGCAATTGTGGCTCATGTTCACGCGTGAGGATGGGAAGATGCAGATCACACTGCCTCCATCCACCGCCGCCTTCGGCTTGGTGAAGGAGTACGCCATCAGCTGGGAGGCTGCTTATCCCGGGGAGATGCTGAAGCAGCCAACGATCCGGGTTGGTGACGGTGGGCCTCCTTTATCTCGAGGCCGGGGTCGGAGGGCAGCTAGGGCCGCCCGCGGCAGCGGGGCTGCCGTGGCAGAGAGACCCGCACCGGCTGAAGGTAGGGCAGCAGCGGCGGATCCGGTGGTTCCGGAAGAGCAGGGTCATCCGGAGGGGCGGCCACCGAGGGGATTCCGTCGGGTATCCGCTCAGGCTCCGGGGAAGCGGCTGCGTCACGTCGACATGGCAGAAAATGCCATCTTTCCGGAAGCTTGGGACATTTGGGATGTCAACCGGCAATTTCTCAGCCCAACCGAGATGTGGGATCACCTGAATCGCCTCGGGATGAGACTGCCGGGCATAGGCCCAGTTCGGGCTGGATTCATGGCGTCTCCGGCGGAGGCGGAGCAATACTTGAACGAGCTGGAGGATTACGTCCACTCCAGCGGTGTTCCTCGCCCGATGACAGACCGGGTGAGGGTACTGTTGAATCAGACGGTCCCTCCACAGCTATCGGCTGCCGACCTGAGGGAGCGCTTCCCCTTGCCGGAGGAATCAGGGGGCTCTTCTCGGGAGGATGAGGCGGGAGGAGGGAGCCCGTTGGAGGAGGGCGAGGTCGGAGACCGAAGCTCAGAATCCGATGACTCCGCGGAGGCTCTCGAGGTAGCATTCCGAACCTCTCTTCTTACGATCTGTTGTTGAATCCATACGGACTTCTCACCAATGTTTGGGTCGTGCAGGAGGAACTTGTTCGTAGGCCTCGTTCTCGCTCCTCGGCGGGTGACGATGCGGGGCCTTCAGAACCCGCGCCTATGGCTGCGTCCAGTTCTGCACCTGGTGGAACCGGGGGGTTTGAGGTGGCTCCTCCGGACTCTCCGGGCCTTCCAACAGTATACGGGGGGCCTCGTCTTGGAGTCCCATCGGTACCGGTCCGGGAGCAGCGCTCGGAGGTCAATCTTCGTAAGTCTCCTCCACCGGTCTCTTCGTTGCCACACGTGGGCCATGTCGACTAACTTTTATGTCTCTTTCTGTCATACAGTTCTCCGACTGGCGTGGGCTGCTGCGGCGAGGCTGGTTGGGATGTCTGGCGGCGTTCCTCCCAGGGGCATGCCGGTGATGGTGTCGATAGTCCCTTCACCTCCTCAAGCTGCGGCGCACACCATCACTGGTGGGACCACCAGTAGGGCCATACCTGAAGTCATCGAGGTGGACTCTGAGGAAGAGGATCAACCGGTCAGTCCCAGTCCCGCCGTGCCTGCGCCGGCGTCAGGCGTCGTACCAGACTCAACACCAGATGCGGATCCCGCTGAGGAATTTCTGCAGGCATATCCCGCGTACGAGCCTGCCGACCACGCGGATTGGGACGAAACGGCCTCTGACGAGGAAGACAGCAGCATAGTCCGTCGCCGGTCGTGGAAGCTGATCACGCGCTTCATCAGGGACACTCCCCAAGCGCAATGGCTGGCCGAAATGGATAGACTCCGTTCGCGGTTGCGCGAGCTATGTGCCGGGGGAGTGGATGCCCAACGCCCTCACGCGCTCATCCGAGACCTCATGGCTGAGAAGATCCGGGAGCATGATCGTGGGATGAGCGTGGGATGGCAGCGGAGGAAGGCGACCAACATTAGGAAGCTCCAGGAGGCTGAGGGCGAGGCCCATCAGATGCAGATCCGGGCCAACGAGCTTTCAGCCACTCTCAATGCGCAGTCTGAGCTGGTCTCACAATTGAAGGCTCAGCTGGCAAAGGCTGAGGAGCATATGGAGCAGACCTCTGGAAGGATGGCTGTCGTCCAGGCCGAGGTGGAAAGGGCCCGGGCCAGGGTTGACGGATTACGCCCCGCCGCTGCTGAAGAGGAGCGGGAGTTGAATCAGCGGCAACAGGCTTTAGACGCCGCAAGTCAACGGGTGGCGGAGCTGCAACGCTCTTTTGACGGAGTCAACCCGTCCATGGGGGAAGTCAACCCCCGAGTATTGTAGCGAACCCGAAGAAACTTTTATTAACACTTTTGTGCTTCAACTCTTTCTTTCTCCTTTGTTTTGAGTTCCGTAGTACGCACAATATCCACTGTTGAATTGCCTTGTTACATCCCTGCAATGTTTGCGGGACGTTTGACGACAATTCTCTCAAACCAGTCCAGATTCCCGAAAGATGGGGAAGGCTTGATCGGAGGAGGAATTTCCAGGATAGCCGAACCACTGTCTCTTCGACGTGCTCTTATGCACGGACAGGGCAACGCCAGGGGCGCTGAAATCAGTTCAAACAGATGAAGATGGGGAGTGTGAATCACGATGCCCAAATTCGGAACGCTATGGAGGCGGCGTGACAATAAAGGACAACCGTTAGCCGTGGCGGAGAAACGGTATCCTTACTGCGTTAGCCTGAAACGGGGACAACAAGTGAGCATCGACCGCTGACCATATTCGCAACGCGGGATTTTATCAATTTGTTGTCGATTAATCTTTCGGGACGTTGGCCCAGGACAGTTGGTGGACCATAGGTCAGACATCCTTACTGTTAGGGGGTCCTTCCAGACATGAAAGAAGACGAGGGTCCGAATAAGGGGCACGCAAAGCGTGGAATATGGAGTGATGGTTTGTTCAAACAGAATCCAACACTTCAGTAGTTACACCACCATGGTGGGTGTACGCCAGATGGGCGCATCGGCCTGATCACAGATCATTCTTTCTTCCAGATAGGGCCTCTCTGGCGAGGGCTGGAAATGAGGAGGAATAGGATTTTGCGATTCCTGGGGCTGGACCCTAGGTGAAATGCCTGGGTGTCTCTACGTATCCCATGACGATGGGAATCAAGCCATACGTAGTTCTGAAGGTGCAGTTTAACGTCATGCAGGACGAGGAGCAGCCTGACTGTGTTGGTACACATCCAGCCAAAACTACTAAGCCCACGTGAGTCGTGCTCGGTGTGGGAAACAAGCAGTAGTGGTGGGAATTTCCCGATGCAGAGAGGGGCAGGTGAGGGTAAAGGGATGCTCGGTGACTACCGGCCCAATGACACTAACATGATCATTCAGCGCATCTAGATGCGCGAAGAGAAAGAGCCGAGTATGGTGGAGTTCCACTTGAACATGAGGGAGTGGAAATGTGTGAATCATGACGCTCGAGATTCGGATCACGATGGTGACGGCGTGGCGATGGAGGACTACTGCTGGCCATATTCGCAACACAGCATCCTATCGCGTTAGCCTGAAATGGGGACAAACAAATGAGGGTCGACCGTTGACCGTATTCGAAACACGGGACCGTGTCACAAATGTTGTCGAATATCCGCAGGGACGTTGCCCGAAACGATTGTAGGGCCCTTAGGTCCAGCATTCATGGAGAGCCCTTAATCTTAGTATCCACGTCGTCCGAGGGTCCTTTTGGATGTGGAAGAGGATGAGGATCCAAATAGTGAGCTCACGAAGCTTGGTCATGGGATGAGGGGAATGTCCCTGTGAAAATCCCATGCTTCGGGCTTTTTGTCAAAACACATCTGAATACGTCAACGAAACGTATTAGAGAGAGGGAGCAGATTCCTTTCCCTTGGGGAGATCTTAGTTTATGGTCATAGACTTCGGACCATGGATTGGAAAAAGGGGATCAGGGGACGCATGACATCACAACCTGACGTGAATGAGCTCGAGTCGAGGGACCGAACTCAAGGGTTAGGCTGGACCCGCGGGGAAGTACCCGGGCGCTCCTACGTATCTCATAAGGATGAGAATCAAGCCGTACGTAGTTCTGGAAGGTGGCAGGGTAAGGTACCAGTGCCAGGGGAAAGGGGAAGTGCGGACGTGGCCCTTGCACTAAAAGAAGCGGAATTTGATGTATCTTGTTTGTTCTTCGAGGTGAATGGGTTTTTTTTTTGTGAAGCGACAGGCCTAGAACTGTAGGTCGTGATGTCGCCACAAGAATCAAGCCGTGATGGGCGTTGACAAATGGCATGGCGCGTGGCCAGTACCCAACGTGATGTCCTCTACAGCGAGGTCACCATAATGCGGTGCCGTTTTTCGTCGTGCGGCCAGGACGATAATGTCACAGTTTAGGGTCGTATGATAGGACCAAGCATGCATTTTATCGTCATGCAGCGCAGACGTAGCAGAGACGATGCTAGGCGGGAAATGTGCGCAGTGTTTATAAAACACATTTGACAGAGACATGATCCCACATCAAATCGTACGCCATCCGGAGGTGAAACAGGGAGAGAGACTGGCTTCCTGAATGGGTTGTACCCAGAGACAGGGCGTCTGGGCGGTCCTACGTGTCCCATGAGGATGGGAATTTGAACGTAGTCCCGAATGGGTCTTAGTTTATGGTCTTAGAGCTCGGACCAGGGAGTCCCGAAGGACGCCAGATTGCAGCTTTGTCCCCCTAACATGCAAAGGTGCACTGAGGGATAGCGCCAAAAGTGTCGAGATTCCACCTGGACATGATGGGGTGGAAAATGATGTGAATCATGCAACCAACATTCAAGGACTGAAGGGGATGGCGTGACGACAGAGGATTACTGCTGACCATGTTCGCAACACAGCATCCTGTCGCGTTAGCCTGAAATGAGGACTAACAAAACGAGCATCGACCGCTGACCATATTCGCAACGCGGGATTTTATCGATTTGTTGTCCGAAACCCTGGAGGGCGTTGGCCCGTATCGGTAGGAGAGCCCTTGGGCGTAGTATCCAGGCCGTACTTGGGGGTCCCTCCGGGTGTGAAAGATGATGAAAGTCCGAATAGATGGGAACACGAAGCTTGGCAAGTGGAAGGAACTTGACCAAGTTGAATCTGACACTCTTGGTCCTAGACCAGAGTACTCTTAATACATGGTGAACCACTGCGGGGAGCCAAGGGACTCAACCTTGAGGGTGATCGAGAGATGGCAGATTCCCAGGGGAAGGGGGGGCATGATGCCCACAACCTCGTATCATACCTACGCACCCCCCGCTGGAGAGGGATGGACCAAGTGGTCTAGGTGACCGGGAAATCAGGATATCTCCCAGAGGTGGGGCTGGACCCGAATCTTGAACATCCAGGTGGTCCTACGTATCCCATTAGGATGGGAATCAAGCCACACGTAGTTCTGAAGGGTGCCTTTTAATGTCATGCAGGACAGGGGACAGGAGGACTGAACCTCAGAATGGGGCGTGCGTAGTGCAGCTATTGCGTACCTGACGTGAATGAGGACGTAGTCCCACACTGCGCCACGCAGTCCCGTGATCAGGGTCCTGAAGGCAGGATTAGAGAGATAAATTCGCTGAACTCAAGCTGGACTCGGGGGCAAGGGGCCTCGAACGTAGTTCCAGATGAGAGTCTTAGTTTATGGTCTTAGAGCTCGGACCGTGGATGGTGACAACTCCCAAGTAAGCACAGAGGTCAACCCAATCCCTAAGCCCACGTGAGATAAACTCGGTGTGGGAAACAAGGGGGGGACCCTCATTGCAACACTTGGGGCATCCATTAAAGGGGAGTCAGCAGAGAGTTCCGAAGGACACCTTTGATGTAGCTTGTTCCTCAAACGTGCAGACGTGCACGGGGGAAAAAAGTACCAAGAGTCCCGAAATTCTACTTGGACACGATGAAGTGATGAAGGGTGTGAATTGTGTACCCGGCATTTGGGCTTAATGGGTTGGCGTGACGACAGAGGAAAACTGTTATCCTTGAAGGAAACACAGCGTCTGTATCGCGTTAGCCTGAGGTGGGAGCAGCAAACGAGCATCGACCGCTGACCATATTCGCAACGCGGGATTTTATCGATTTGTCGTCCGAAACCCCGGGGGGCGTTGGCCCGTATCGGTAGGAGAGCCCTTGGGCTTTTGTATCCAGGCCGTACTTGGGGGTCCCTCCGGGTGTGGAAAATGGTGAAAGCCCTGATGCGGGGATACGCAAAGCCTGGAAAGCGGGTGCGGACGTGTCCGAGTAAAGCTTGGCATTCCAGGTAATGAACCAGAGTACTCTTAAGCACATTGGTGAACAGCCGAAAGAGGGATCGACGAAACAGCTCGGTGGTGCGGGAAACATGGCGTGGTCACTACAAGATCCTCGTAGATGAGGACATAATCCCACACCGCACCATATGATCTCTTCATGGAGGAAGGATGGGCCAAGGGGCCAAGATGGGATGAGGATTCCCGAGAGATGGGGCTGGACCCGGATTTTGGACATCCAGGTGGTCCTACGTATCCCATTATGATGGGAATCAAGCCACACGTAGTTCTTGAAGTGCAGTTTAACGTCATGCGGGACTTGGGTGGGGAGTAATATACTCCTGAGCAAGGTGTATAGTATGGCGAAAAACCGACGTGAATGAGGACGTAGTCCTACACCATACCGTACAATCCTATAAGATAGGTCCTGGGCCGCGGCCTAGAAAGGCCGAGGGGCCCTGAGGCTGAGCCTCGGTCAGGAGGGCCTGACCGGTTTGTAGTTTAACGTCTTACATGAGGACGGGGGGCCAGGGGCCCAAGGAGGCCAAGGGGCCTGAGGCTGAGCCTCGTAAGGGGAGTTGTACGGCATGGTACATGATCCCGACGTAAATGAGGACGTAGTCCCACACCACACCGTACGCTCCGGGTGAGGAATTGTGGGCTGTGGTCCCGATCACTAGCACCACCTGGGGGAAGTTTATCACCTCAGGATGGGGCAGAATGAATCACTGTTGACCACAGTCGAAACACAGCGTTCCTATGGTGACCCGCATGGGGGGCAACAATTGAGGGTCGACCGCTGACTAAATTGGCAACGCGGGACTTGTTTCAATTTGTTGCTTGAGAAACCCTCGGGGGCGTTGGCCCGTATCGGTAGGAGAGCCCTTGGGCTTTGTATCCAGGCCGTTCTTGGGGGGTCCCTCCGGGTGTGAATCCATCCATGAAAGGGGCAAACACCTCCAGGGGGGGATGTGCAGCCGGGTCGAGGCTTGCTCGACATGGGCCGGGGCAAAAAATGTGCGCCCTGCCGTGTCTTAACCCGAGGGGAAGATTTCGGCTTTTGGGCTGGGCCAACAGACGAAATGTCTGGGCGTTCCTACGTATCTCATAAGGATGAGAATCAAGCCATACGTAGTTCTTGAAGGCCATGCAGTTTAGCGTCATGCGGTAAGGACGTGGGAGGGTAGAAGAACGGAGCGGGCGCATGGTGCGACCTTTACAATCTTTGCGTGAGTGGGGTTGCATGAGCGGGGCCAAGAAGGCCGACGCCCTGCTACACAAAGATCCTCCAAGGAGACCATTCCCAGGGGGAATAGTGGAAGAGAGAAGCTTGGGGCTGGGCTCAAGACGAGGCGTCCGAGCGTTCCTACGTATCCCATAAAGATGAGAATCAAGCCGTACGTAGTTCTTGACATGCAGTTTAACGTCATGCGGGACGAGGGGTATCTCGTTCGGGGACGTGTGCGGCATGGTCATGATCTCAACGTGAGAACGTAGTCCTGCACTGTACCGTACAATCCCGTAAGAGGGTAAGTCGGAGAGAAACGAGGGGGGCCTGGGGCCAGACCTCGGTGGAGACGGGGCCAGGGGCCCAAAGAGGCCGAGGGGCCTGAGGCGGAGCCTCGGTCAGGAAGAACTGACTGACTTGCAGTTTAACGTCTTGCAGTGAGGACGGAGATACAGTTTAAGGTCATGCGGGACCAAGTCGCAGTTTAGGGTCATGCGGGACCGTCTCGCAGTTTAGGGTCATGCGGGACCATCTTGTGCCCTAGGCGAAGTATCGCTTGAGGAATCTGGCATTGGTGGGAGGGGTTACACGCTCTCCATCTGTGGTCACCAAGGAGTAAGCTCCATTGGGGTAAACCTTATGGATGATATAGGGCCCTTCCCATTTGGGTTCTAACTTGGGCGGCTTCCTTCCGGGAATCATTGGCGCTCGCAGGGCCAGCACCAGGTCACCCTGTAGAAAAGAGCGGAGACGAACCTTCTTGTCAAAAGCTCTTGCCATCTTGTCCTGATGCCTTTCCAGATTGTGCAGGGCACGAAGCCGGTTCTCGTCCAGTGCTTCTAGCTCAGCTAGACGGATCTCGGCTACCTCATCTGATGTCTGGTGATCATAAACGGTCGTGCGTAGCGACGGCAGCTGGATCTCGATGGGTAGGACGGCCTCAGCTCCATACACCAGGGAATATGGGGTCACCTGGGTAGAGTTGCGAGTCGTCGTCCGGTAAGCCCAGAGGGCGTTGGGGAGCTTGTCCGGCCAACTTTTCTTGTTCTGACCAACCATCTTCTGCAGAATGTTAGAGAGGGTCTTGTTGAACGCCTCGATCTGTCCATTTGCCTGTGCGTGGTAGCGGGAGGTATGGTTTGACCGGATGTCGTACTTAGCGTACAATTTCTTCAATTCAGCTGCTCGGAAGTTGGTGCCGTTGTCAGTGAGGACGGCGTGAGGGACCCCAAACCGGTGGATGATGTTGGAGATCACAAAGTCAACGACGGAACGGGCCTTGACCTCTTTGAGCGGAACTGCTTCTGCCCACTTGGAGAAGAAATCTGTAGCAGTCAGGATGAACCTACACTGGCGGGCTGTTGCCGGCGGGTACGGTCCCACTACATCGAGTCCCCATACCGCAAATGGCCAAGAGTACTTGGTGGGGTGGAGGGGTTCTGGCGGCCGATGCAAGAAGTTGGCGTGCACTTGGCACGCGTGGCATCTCTTGGCGTATCCAATACAATCGTGGATCATGGAGGGCCAGAAGTACCCTAGCCTCCGGATTTGATGGGACAGCTTCGGCCCAGCTTGATGGGCGCCACAGGAACCGGCGTGAACCTCTTGCATAACTTGAGGTATCTCTACTCCTTGGATGCAACAGAGGAGGACACCATCAAAACTCCGTTTATAGAGGGTCTGCTCAAGACTGGGGCCACTCTGGAGGGTAAATTGAAGCGCGCGGCGTCGAATTCGCTCGCGCTCGGCCCGGTTGTCCGGGAGCTGACCATTTTGGAGATACTCGACAAAAGGTGCTCTCCAATCGGGGGTCGTTTCAACCACTGCATCCGACGAACCCGGGACTTCCGATACGGAGGGTCCGGCGGTGAGATGACTTACCCGCAGGCTATCACGGTCCTCTTGGGTGACGGGAGCAATGACTCTCTGGTGGGCCACGTGTATGACCAAATCATCTTGCTCGGGTTCTGCGAGCGATGCGGCTAAGCCAGCTAGGGCGTCCGCTTGGCCGTTCTGCGACCGCGGGACATGGGTAACCTCAGGCCGAGAAGAGAACTGGGCCATCAGGAGGAGGGTGTACTCCAGCAACGGTGCAAGCTCTGGCTTCCTGACGACGTAGTCGCCATTAACCTGTTTGATTACCAGCTCAGAATCTCCTTTCACATGTAGATGGGGTACATGGATCTCGAGGGCCAACTCGAGGCCGGTGATGAGAGCTTGGTACTCTGCCTCGTTGTTCGTACAACCTTCTGACAGCAGGAAGGAGTACGGCAGGACGGCTTGCGTCGGGGTAATGAAAACAATACCCAGACCCACTCTGTTGAGCTTGGGGTCGTTGAGCCTTCTACCGGTGGGGCTCCGGGAGGCGCCGTCGAAATGCATTTGCCAACACGGGACAGCGTGATCGACCGAGAGAATCGTCTCATCGGGGAAATCCAGGTCCAGGGGTTGATCCGCGGAGGTTGGATGGGCAGCTAAAAAGTCTGCCAATGCCTGTCCCTTGACGGCCTTCTGAGGCACAAACCTGATGTCAAACTGCTGGAGAATTACTGCCCACCGCGCTAGTCGGCCAGTCAGCATGGGGCGGTTCAGGATGTACTTCAGCGGATCCACCCGAGAGATCAATTGCACCTCGTGGTGTTGCAGGTAGTGTCGCAACTTCTGCACGGCGAAGACGAGCGCAAGGCAGCTCTTTTCGATAAGGGAATATCTGACCTCCGTATCGAGAAGCATGCGACTGAGATAGTAGAGACTGTTCTCAGTGCCCTCGTTATTCTTCTGGGCGAGCAGCGCGCCGAGGGATCTTTCCAGGGCGGTCACGTAAAGGACCAGCGGCTTTCCAGAGACGGGTGGCATCAAGACCGGAGGTTGGAGCAGGTACCGCTTGATTTCCTCGAAGGCGATCCGACACTCCTCATCCCATTCGTAGGCAGCGCCTTTCTTCATGAGCCGAGAAAAGGGCTTACACTTGCCGGCCAGATTCGCAATGAATCGGCGTATATAGGCTAAGTGGCCTTGCAGGCCTCGAAGCTCCCGAATGTTGCTCGGGGGAGGCATTTGGCTGATGGCCTTGATCTTCTCCGGGTCGATCTCGATACCTCGGTATCTGACAACAAAGCCCAGAAACTTCCCGGAGGTGACCCCGAAGGCACACTTCAGCGGGTTCATCTTCAGGTGACGGGAACGGAGGAAACCGAACACTTTCTCAAGGTCTTTGAGATGGTCCTGGCGCTGATATGATTTGACTACAAGGTCATCCACGTAGCATTCCACCAATGTCCCGAGGATCGGTTTGAATATGCGATGCATAGCCCTCTGATAAGTGGCACCTGCATTTTTCAAACCGAATGGCATTACCCGGTAGCAAAAGGTACCCTGGGGAGCCCTAAAGGCAGTGGACTCCTCATCTTCGGGGGCCATCCGGATCTGGTTATACCCGGAATATCCGTCCATAAAAGAGAGGGCTTGGAACCCGGCCGTGGCGTCAATCAACAGCTCCGTCACTGGAAGTGGGAAGTCATCCTTTGGGCAGTGGCGATTGAGATCGCGGAAGTCGATGCAGACTCTAATCTGCCCATTCTTCTTCCTGACTGGCACAATGTTGGCGAGCCATTTGGGGTACTGGACCTCTTTGACGAAGTTGGCCTTGATTAGCTTATCAACTTCAGCCTCAACCATAGCACCATGGGAAGGGTGCATTTTCCTGGGAGGCTGCTTAAACCCACGATGTTTTACCGGGAGGCCCAGACGGTGGACGGCCACTTGGGGATCCAGTCCTGCCATCTCATCGTAACTCCAGGCAAACACATCGCGGTGCTGTTTGAGGAAGTCTACATACTGCTGTCGCTCCTCGAGGGACATGGCCGCACTGATCAATGTGGGTCTTGGATCTGCCTTGCTGCCAAGGTTCACCTGTACCAGCTCATCAACCGTGGTAGAGACGCCTTCTTCAAAGGCTGGGGGAGCATCCTCCAAGTCTTCCTCCCCAGCCGGGGGGAAACTTTCCGTGACGAAAGGTGCTTCTGGGCTCTCAAAACCCGAGGGGCAGCTGGTGCCGGCTTGGGCAGCAGCAGTCATCACATCAGGAGACTCACTCGTCGTGGAGACCATAGCAATGAATGCATTTGACCCTATCCCATCCGGCCTTCGGCCTAAGGGGCCACGCTTGACGATATCAAAGCAGTGGTGACGTGTCGGCCCGAGTCGGTTGATTCCATCCCGGCGAAATAGACACGTATGGCGCACCGCTGTTGTCATGAGCCTGACATTCCGGTACCGTACAGGGGTAGGAGATTCCGGGATGACCCGAGCCTGGTTGGTGTAGGAGTACGAGGTGATTCTCCGCCGTCGCTTGGACGCGGGAACATGCCTTCCTTGCGTACCCGAAACAACAAAACATTGTCCCATGTCGGGGGTCGTGGCCTCCAACCGGTGGATCGGGAGGATGTAGGCGTCGTCCATGCTTGCCCAGGGATCACTTGTGATTGGAGCGGGCTCATCCTCGCTGACCAGGATCTGCTTGTCTTTGCTTTTGTAATAACCCGCATCCAGATAGCGGGCCTCACAAGAAGCAAAGGGGGACGCGTCTCCTTGGATCACGCCTACTCGACCGTTGAGCGAGTACTTAAGGCACTGGTGATACGATGAGGGGACCGCAGCATGCAGATGGAGCCATGGCCTACCCATCAGTGCGTTGTAGGCGGTGTCCTGAGAAACAACCATGAACTCGGTGCTGGCAATTAAGCCACCGAACTGGGTCTTCAGGCGGATCTTGCCGACCGGGGTTTGCTCTGTCCTGTCGTACCCCTGAATCCTGAGGTCAGAGGGAGTCAAATCACCTTCAGACAAACCCAGTTTTCGCAACGTCCGGGTCGGAATTAGATTGATTCCAGAACCCGTGTCAACGAGGCAGCGACGGACTTCCACACCGTTAAAGTGGCCAGTGACATACAGTGGGCGAATGTGCCCCTGTATAGGAGGGTCTTCGTCTTCACCAGAGAACGAGATAACCGCCTGACATTCGGCGTTTTCAATCGTCTCGGTATGGAAGGCCTCCGCGGCTGCCACTTCCGTCTCGAACTGGAGGGGGCTCCTTAGGGCCTCGGCAAGTGCCTCGCGCATCTCGGATGACAAGCGCAGGGCCTCAAGGATGGAAAGCCTCGCCGGAATGCCGGCTAAGTGCTTTAGGACATCATACTTGCGTGCCAAACGCGCACCTCTGCTTACAGGGGGTTTTTCGGCATTTGGAGGCATAGCGGGTCCTGCTGGCTGAACTGGCGGTCGGCTAGCACTGGGTACATCCTGCTGCCTGCTAGTAGAAGCCTGGGGAGTAGTCGCCGGGCTAAGGTTGAACAGCGGGAGCTGGCCCGTCGCCGGGCGAGACTGGCTGTGATACGAACGAGGCGGCTCTCCCTGATCCAGCAACACGAATGGCGGTGGAGGTAGAGCCGAGGGTGCTGAATGGGTCTGCGCGTGCTGAGATCTGCGCTGAGCCTGCTGCCTCGTCTCGGTAGCGTGCACGGCTTGGTCACAAGTGCCTGCTGACACACCTCGGTGACCGGCGCAATTGCGATTCCGCCGACGTTGACGTCGGCTGGAAACATTGGGGCGGTCTGCCTGGGGTTCCCCCTCATCGGGGGTCATATAGGGCTTTACCAGCTCCACGGTGTTAACCGAAGCGTACCCTTGACTATCACTCGAAGAGTCATCCACCGCTGGGCGGATTCTGGGGGGAATGCCCATTTCAGGAGGCATAAAGTCGCCAAGAGTGCGGGATGACGACGGCACTGGCGGTGCACGTTGCTTCTTCTTACGTCGTCGCTGCTTGCCCTTTTGGGTAGAGGTCGATTGCGAGGACGATGCTGAGGCACCGGCTGTTTCTTCTGAAGGTTCCGGCTACTTCAGGCGTGCTCGGATGATACCCTGGGCACGGATGACAGTTTTTCGAGCCATCCAGTCGTCGTATTTCTGGGACCCGCGGCTAGGGACCTGCTGCCACTCACCCTCGCTGTCACTGCCGATTTCTGATCCTGCAAAGACGCCTGCCACCTGAGCTGGCGCTGGGCCCAGCTTGACTATGTTGTTGTTGACCTGGTCCTGAAGCCAGTCTTTAAACACATAGCATCGCTTGAGGGTGTGCCCCAGGATCCGATGATAAGGGCAGTAGTTGGGGTGATCAGTGAGATGCGCCTCTGCCGGTCTCCTGCACTCAGGCAGACGCACAATCCCTTGCTCCAGAGCACTTCGGAAGTAACCAGGGACCTGATTTTCGTTGAACGAATAGGTATGGTATTTTCTTTCCGGGTAAGGAGCCCTGGGGGCCTGATCCTGTCGAGGGACCGGAGGGGCCTGCCGAGGGGGCGGCGCCTGGTTGTCTCGCCTAGGTGGCGGTGGCGCGTTGCGCGGGGGAACCTGTCGGTTCTGAGGCGGTCGCTGCTGAGCAGGAGCCTGTGCTTGAGGTGGAGGACCTCTGCGGGGTTGCGGGGGTGGTACCGCCGGTAGCAATTCCAGCTGCCTCGGGGCTTCTATTTGAGCCACTGCGGCGGGTTCAGCCCCGGCGGCCCTCCTGGCTGGGATCATTGGGGGCAGCAAACGTGCCTGACTAGCCTGTTGCAGGGCCTCTTCGAGGCGCTGGGCCTTATCCGAGAAATCTCTGAACCCCCCAGGGTAATTCTGGGTAATCAGGGAGGGTACCAGCTCTGTCTTTACGTTCCCCACACACATCGTCAGTAATTGCTCCTGAGTCAGTGGCATATCGAGAGAATACGTAAGTCCTTTCCACCGGGCGATGAAGTCCGCAACCCGCTCATCAGGCCTCTGTTTGCACTTAAAGAGGTCCGCGATGCTGGTCTTCCGCGTGGTGGAGCTGAACTGGTACAAGAACTGCCGGCGAAGGTCTTCCCAGCCGGTCACTGATCCGATGGGGAGCTGGCTGTACCAGACGAATGCCGGACCTTCCAACGTCTGTACAAAACATCGGAGCTTAGCGGCTTCTTGCTGAGCCGGGGTCCCCAACATGGGGCCGCACCTGGAAGAGAAATGAGCCAAGTGCTGGGGTGGGTCCCCTGTCCCGTTAAAAGGCGAGAAAGTGGGGTTCCCAAAACCCGGAGGCGCGGGCATATCATCCACCCACGCGGGATAAGGCTTGCCATCGGGTGGGACCGCCACCTGCCGTGTCTCCAACGCCTCGAGGCGGGCTGTGAGTGCCGCAATAAGGTCCTCCGGGTGGGGGTCCCTGTCTTGACGGGGATCCCTAACCACAAGCGCATTGCCAGGTTCTTCAACGCGGTAGACGGCTTCCGCTGCCCGCGGGTCAACTGGCTGAATGACCTGTTGGGCGACTGGGGGAACCCGGATTGGATTCTTCAGATTGCCCCGTCGCTCAGGGGGGTTTGGCGAGATGTATCGCGCCCTCTTGCCGTACGTTCCGGCTTCCACCCTGTCCGCGGCAGTAGCATGATCAGGGTTGCCCGGAGGCATCTCACCAGGGGGAAATTGTTCCTGCCCCTGCTGTCCCGGCCTGGGATTACCGTAGTCGGGTCGTCGCTCTGCAGCGCGCTCAGCCAAGAGTTCGTCGACCAACCTCTTCTGTTCAGCAAGCTGCTGGCGCAACGTGGCTTTCTCAGGATCTTCGTCCGTTTTCTGCACGGAGGCGGACGGGTCGGAGTGCTTGGCTATTCCGACGTGCTCCTTACCCTTGCCAGTGCTTCGACCGAGCGCCAGTGACTCGGTGGGTACAGGGAGGCCTAGCAGGTTCCTTTGATGACGGGTGACTCTCCCTGATGGGTCGAGTAGTGGCGGTACGCACTCGGGTGGTAAGTCCCCATCAAGGAACTCAAGCTCATCTTCCTTATCCACAACGTCGGCCATGTGGACTGTGACCCCTCTTGAGGGCATATCCTCAATGTCGCATAGCGAATCAGGCTGTCGTAGAATAGGGTTGAAGAGGAGGGCGGCATAGCGTCCCCAACCACGGACTTGCACATGGGGGGTAGCTTCCCTGACAATCTTGCGGAGTGCCTTGAAACTCTGAACGCATCTTCGTTGGAGGGCACCCTGATGACCGGGCGACTCGGGGTGTTGGGCCACAAGGAGCACCGCTGCATCAATCAGGCGGCACTGTTTGCCAATCTCCTCAAAGTGCTCCCGACTCCTGGGGTACACTACCCGTTCCCAACGGAGGCGGAAGTGCGTCGCCCACAGGGTCCGACAAAGGCATCCTACTTCTTCAGGGGTAAGCGACTCGGGTATGCGGAAATTCAACGCTGCCGCGGGCCAGAACTTCTCTGGGAAATAGTCCGCTGCAAGAATACTCCAGAAGCTCCTGGGTTCATCCTCAGAGCTCGGCCCTACATTTCCCCACTCATCAACCGGGGGTGGCTGAGGGACCGGTAGCGGCACCGAGGCGGACCTCTGGGATAGCAAACTCGGCGGCGGAGAATACGGCAAGCAAGCAGACTGGCCACCGTACTCTGGGCCTTCCTCTGAAGAGCAAGGTGACCTGACCACAACGTCACGATAGGACGGGCTAATAGCCGCTACTTCGGGTACGGGAATCGCCGTTACCGGTGTCCGGTCATGTCGTGGCTCTACCACCGTTGACTCCCAAAACAGCTCCTCGGGATCCCGGGTAGAGGAAGAGGGCGCTTCGGGCGACGGTGGCGGTGACTGCGCGGTCGAAACCTGCGGAATTCCCAGGATTTCTTCCTCCTGGATGTACCTGCGGAGAGAGACGGGAATCCGATGGACCTCAAATTCGGGGAGAACGAGGCTGACGCGTCTGGTTCCTGCCCCAGTCCTTGATACGGAGGAGCTGGGAGAAGGTTCCATCGCTGAATCGCATTCCGCTTCCGAATCGGAGAAGCGGGCAGGTTTGATCCCCCCCTGGGCCTTCCCAAGATTCTTCCCGTGGCGGCGACGACCCGCTCTTCTGCCCCTGGGTGGCTCTTCGGGACAGGGTTGACCCCTATCAGGCAGCCCTGGGGCGGCGCTAGCGACGTGGCGGAGAGGGCCCCCACTTGAGACAGCCGGGGTGCGAGGGGCACCAGGGCAAATATCAAAGGGTACATGGGGAGGACCTCCATGAACAGTACCCACGTGGGCGGGGCCTCTGTTGGAACCGGCAGGAGCATGGGGAAGGCCTCCACGGTCGATGCGAGTGGAGCGAGGCTGACCTTCACTCCTCAAATTGCTGGGGCGAGGAGGACCTTCGTCAGTCGCAGAGAGGACGTAGGGGGGACCCCCACGTCGAAGGACCGGATGGATGATGCCTTCAGAAGGACGGACTTCATACCCTGTACCGCGGGCGCGGGAAGTGTTTCCGCGCTGAGCATCACTGCCCCGGGGCAGGTCTTCCTGTAGGATGGGGGCGGCATGAAGCATGCCCCCACGACGAACCTCGGAGTGGGGAAGGCCCACGCTCTGTGGAGTGGTGGTACGGGGAGGACCTCCGTACGGGGTGGCATCACCGCGGGTTAACTCGCGGCGATCACTGCTTGGGCCTGCAACCCGAAGAGTCAACCCGACCTGCCCGCAGGGCGGTTGGGGTCTCGATCCTGGTTGGGCGAAGGGGTGCCCCTGCTCAATGTAGGCGGGGGCTTCATAATGTACGTCGGCGGTGGCTCGGGCCACTGTAGCTGTCGACGTGGACGCGGCTAGGCGAGCGTCCTCAGCCCGGGCCTGGCGCTGACGTCGGGTCAGGCGGGCCGGTGCAGGTGGTGCAGGGACGTAGTCTACCTGTTCTTCCTGCGGGGCCGGACGGCGGCGCTGACGTGGCCGGACGGGAGCTCTCACCTGGGAGTCCTGGGTCGGGGCCCTGAGCGGGCTGAGCCGGACCGCGCCTGCCTCTTCAGCATAAGGCGAAGAGTCGTCAAGGCGTTCCGGGGATAGGCTCCCGAAACGATTGAATGTCTGGGTGGGGAGCGGGGGCTCCCTGCGCGGCCTGTTAGGGCGGCGTTGACGGCGGGGCCTGGAAGCCTCCAGGTCCAAACGGGCCATATCCCTGGTCGGGATGACCCCTTGTTCCTCATACCTGCGCACGAGGCTGTTGATCACCCTTCGTTGGATGACCTCTGATGGGGAAAGGGGACGTGGACGTCCCGCCTCCCGCGACGTGCCAGCCATCGTGGCGGTAGTGGCGCCATGTGGGGTGGCCGTAGTGGTGTCGCCCCTGCCCCTGCGCGGGCGAGGAGCGGATGGTGACCGCATAGCAACCTGATTCCTGACAAACGAAGGGATCAACTCATCAGCACTAAGAGGAAAGTGATTGACAGCCAGTGCCCCAGCATTCTTCCATCCCCATGTCTGTGAGAAGGATCCACGCCAACACGCTGCAGAGCGGAGCGCCCCACGTTCTACTACCCCGACTTCTGGTGAGTTCCACGATAGGCCCGCCATTTGCTTGGCGGGGCCAGGCACCGGATACCTGGATCCGGTGACACGTCAATCTACCGGTGTCTCGAACGCTACTAATCTCCATGCTGAGGAGAAGAATTTCACGTCGGGTTCACCATTTCTGTTTCCGACGCTTTCGCCGGGGCGCGTGCATCCGTCTGTGAGGAGGGGGACGCGCGGCTTCGTTGCCCCGCATTCCCGCTTTCCAAAGGCGGGCGGCATTCGTTCCTTGTTCAGGTACGTCTGCTCCTTGATCGAAACGGGATGATGGGATGTCGGTTCTTCCTCCTGTGGATTCCTCCTCAGAACTCGTCACCTAGTCCGGGTCTCCCTTATAGATTTAATACGTAGTTTGTGAAACTCTTCCCAGTGCCATGTTTCCATGGACGCCGGTTAATTACGCTGCTTCTGTCGGGACATTCCAAAGGGTCCAGTCAGGGCAGCTACCTTCGGTCAGGGGAGTAATCACGTTCGAGGCATCGGTAGCGTGTCTGGATGCTGGGGTACCTGGCATGTCTGTCTGTTATCCTCGATCACGAGGCTTCTCAAGGGCGTGGAAACCCGAGGCATCCCACATCGAGCGCGGGGGGTTACATGTCATAGACACGTACCTGAGGTTTTCCTCAGCTTCCCGTGTTCAACACAGGGTATGTTTGCAAGATTAACGTCTAGCAAAGACGGTTACGCCAAAGGCGTTCCATCCGAGGTTTTCCTCAGGCATCTCGTGTTTACCACGAGGTAGGTCGCGAATTTAACGTCTCGCGGAGACGGTTGAGAATGGAATGGGACCATCGCAGGGGTGGTGACGACGAAGTTGGGCTTGAGCCTTAAAGGGGCTTCCTACGTATCCCCGTGGCAGGGAATCAAAGTCCGCGTAGTTCGGGATGGTGCCGGTAAACCGACGTGATGGTGGACCTTGGTCCGATGGGCATCGTCAGCGTACCTACATGAGGGTGGACCTTGGTCCGGTGGGGGTTGGGCTTGAACCTCTGGGAGGATTCCTGCGTACCATACCTTGACATGGATCAAAGTCCTCGCAGTTCAAATGATACAGTTTAACGTCATGCGGGACGGTAATGAACCCTGACGTGAATAAACGACGGGTGGTGGGTGTCGGTGAGCCGACATAAGTGAGGGACCTTGATCCACTATTGTTGGGCTTGAACCTCGTGGAGGCTTCCTACGTACCATGCCTTGACATGGATCAAAGACCTCGTAGTTCGGATGGGGAGTAGACCTTGGTCCACTGGTGGTGGGCTTGAACCTCGTGGAGGCTTCCTACGTACCATGCCTTGACACGGATCAAAGTCCTCGTAGTTCGGATGGTGAGTCGCAATGGCTTACCACTGGACCGGGGTGCAGTTTAACGTCGTGCTGGACGGGGGTGAAACCCGACGTGAAAGACGGGTGGGCTTGAACCTCGTGGAGGCTTCCTACGTACCATGCCTTGACATGGATCAAAGACCTCGTAGTTCAAATGGTGAGTCGCAATGGCTTACCACTGGACCGGGGTGCAGTTTAACGTCGTGCTGGACGGGGGTGAAACCCGACGTGAAAGACGGGTGGGCTTGAACCTCGTGGAGGCTTCCTACGTACCATGCCTTGACATGGATCAAAGACCTCGTAGTTCAAATGGGGAGTTTGTCGGTAAACCGACGTGAAAGCAGACCTTGGTCCACTGATGGTGGGCTTGAACCTCGTGGAGGCTTCCTACGTACCATGCCTTGACACGGATCAAAGTCCTCGTAGTTCGGATGGGGAGTAGACCTTGGTCCACTGATGGTGGGCTTGAACCTCGTAGAGGCTTCCTACGTACCATGCCTTGACACGGATCAAAGTCCTCGTAGTTCGGATGGTGAGTAGACCTTGGTCCACTGATGGTGGGCTTGAACCTCGTGGAGGCTTCCTACGTACCATGCCTTGACACGGATCAAAGTCCTCGTAGTTCGGATGGGGAGTAGACCTTGGTCCACTGATGGTGGGCTTGAACCTCGTGGAGGCTTCCTACGTACCATGCCTTGACACGGATCAAAGTCCTCGTAGTTCGGATGGTGAGTCGCAATGGCTTACCACTGGACCGGGGTGCAGTTTAACGTCGTGCTGGACGGGGGTGAAACCCGACGTGAAAGACGGGTGGGCTTGAACCTCGTGGAGGCTTCCTACGTACCATGCCTTGACATGGATCAAAGACCTCGTAGTTCAAATGGTGAGTCGCAATGGCTTACCACTGGACCGGGGTGCAGTTTAACGTCGTGCTGGACGGGGGTGAAACCCGACGTGAAAGACGGGTGGGCTTGAACCTCGTGGAGGCTTCCTACGTACCATGCCTTGACATGGATCAAAGACCTCGTAGTTCAAATGGTGTGTCAGGGTCGGTGCTCACTCTAAGCCCACGTGAGTCATGCTCGGTGTGAGAAACAAGAGGTTGCAAGGACCTGACGATCACGTCGCGAAGGGTGCGTCCGTGAGAAGCGAAATGGGGCTTACGCGTTGAGCGGCCCATGGTGTTGGGGCTTACTCCAGGATGGAGGCCCATGGCGCGACGAAGCGCGGGGAAGATGGACCTTGGTCCGGCGATGGGAGGTGCCTCGTTCCCTATCACGTCCTCCACTGACCTTGGTAGTGGGGAAGTACCGAGATGCACGGGTGCAATCATCCGTACCAAAGGTTAGGGATTTACGCTCTGAGGCGACCCTTCCCCTGCGAACATACACCACTCCGACAAGGAGGATCTCATTCCATGTGCGGAAGAGTTCCATTCCCGTGGAGACGAGCGGTGTAAAAAATGTTCGACGTGGGGAAACCCTTCGTGAGGGAGACGAGGTTGGGTCACAGTTTAACGTCATGTGTTGAGGACGTGGTGCTTGGCAGTTTAACGTCCTGCAGCTCGGACGAGGTGGGTTCACTCCACACCCCTAGGGCTTACATAACCGGTACCCTCTGGTCCTTGGGGAAGGGAAGGTGTCGGTAAGGCCATAGTAAAGGGGGGTCGCGGGAGGAACCATCGAAGGGTCCACGTTAGCGTGGCTATGCGAAGAAGCAATAGCCGTTAGCGTGCCTATGCGAAGGAGCATTGGGCGAAGCAACGCTACGGGAGGTGTTGTCCATGGGACTTTGAAATCACATCGTGCAAACCTGGAGGGTCGCACGGAAGGAGGAATCGCTAAGCGGAGGAGTGTGCTTTGCGAAGTGGGGTGCCTTGGCCTTAGCATGGGGCATAGGTGGAAATGGGAGGTGCTTCGCGAAGTGGAACAGTGTTCGCGGAGCACTGCCTCGCGAAGGAGTGGTTCGCGAAGCAGGGTCCTGCCAAGCAAAGTGCCTCGCGATGCATAGTTATCCTGCCTTGGCATAGGGATTACTAGCATGGGTTGGGTGTTTCGCGAAGCACGAGTGCTCCGCGGCTGCCCGGGTTCCCTTGGGAATCCCCTTCCTTTGCGAACGCCCTTGGGCTTCGCGAAGGGCATCCCTCTCGGAAGAGGGGCTCAGAACGAAACAAATCAGAGTCGTCTCGCGAAGTAGAAATACCTCGCGGAGCTCATGATTCCCGGGGCAAAGCTTGCTTCGCGATTCGGGAGAGGAGAAGCCGAAAGGTCGGATTGTCCGTCCCCGGGACTCAGGGGGAGTCGAGTATTTATAGGGAAGGGGCGCCGCGAAGCAGGGCTCGCGCGCCGCCTCTTGAGATTCGCGGCGCGCTCGCGAACGTCAAACGCGCTCGCGGAGGATCACCGCCTCTGGTGCTTCGCGGCGGCTCGCGAACGTCAAACGCGCTCGCGGAGGATCACCGCCTCTGGTGCTTCGCGGCGGCTCGCGAACGTCAAACGCGCTCGCGGAGGATCACCGCCTCTGGTGCTTCGCGGCGCCGCCAGGGCTGGGGCGCTTCGCGGAGGGGCTTCGCGGCGGTGCTTCGCGATGCAGCACGCCGGCTGTCTGTTTCGTTCCTTCCTTTCGGGCCCTATTTTTGGCGCCAACAATACTCTAAGAGAAAGTAGGATCATGAGGGGAATTTGAATACTATGCTAATGGCATTGAGAAAAGAGAATCTAAATGAAAATTATACTAAATGTGAGTTCTGAATGAAGAAAGTATCATTATTGGGGTATATTATCATAATAAAAGTGATATCTATAGACCCTTCTTAGATAAAGGCGATTGAGGACTAGCCTAGAACAACAATTGTAATAGATATACATAGTTTCCATGGACTATCTGAGTATTACCAATAATTTTTGAAAAACTTTTTATTTTTTTAAAAACCAGTAACCAAGATAACATAGAAGGGGGTAATTTTTTTGTAGACCAGTGAATGTGAAGAGAGATTTAAGGAGTTGAAAAAGAGGCTTATAGTTATAAAGGTACTTACACTGCCCTCAAATGGGAAAATTTTTGTGGTATATAGAGATGCTTAGAAGAAGGGATTGGATTGTATACTAATAAGGAATGATAAAGTGATATTCTATGCCTAAATACTGTTGAAATTTCATGAGAATAATTATCTAACACATAATATAGAGGTCGTCACAATGATCTTTATGTTGAAGATATAGAGATATTATCTCTATGGGTAGAAGTGATAAATATATATAGATCATATAAGCCTCAAATATATATTCATATAAAAGGAAATTAACATTCTTCGGAGAAGATGGTTAGAGATGATCGTGGACTATGATTTCTCAATCCTTTATCATCCCGGGAAAGTAAACAAAGTGGAATATTCTCTAAGTAGAAAGGATATGGTATTTTATCAATGATAATAATTGAGATAGATCCAATATTTTTAGATTTGAAAAGAATGGATATGGAAATAGTAAAGGGATATTCATCCTACCTTTCTCAAATAAATTCTCAAACATCAATTCTTGAGAGGATCATGGAGGCCTATAAATATGGTGAGGTTTTATAAAAAAGGTAGTGAATATTTTAGAATTCAACTTTGCTAAAATGGGGTTATAAGGTTCAGAACCCAGATATGTGTCCCATCAAAACTAGATCTTAAGAGGGATCTTTTGGATGATGCACATAGATCATCCTTCTGTATTCATTCATGAAGCACTAAGATGTAAAGATATCTAAAGAAAAAAATATAATGGGATAACATAAAGAGGGATATTGTAGAATTTGTATCTCAATTATTGATATTTCATTAAGTTAAGGATGAACAATAAAATTTTAAGGGTGTGATGCAAACATTTCCCATAACAGTATGGAAATGAGAAAATAAAATCATAGATTTTATTTTAGGACACCTAAAGGCAATAATTCCATCTAGGTGGTAGTCGATCACCTTACAAAGTTGGTATATTTCATTATTATCAAGGAAGATTTTTACCTTAACCAAATTTTTAATATATTCATAAGATAAGTGGTAAGATTGAATAGAGTTCCACTCTTTATTGTATCTAATAAAGATTTGAGGTTTGCCTCAAGGTTCTTGAGAATCCTTTAGCAAGTTTTGGATACAGAACTCGGTTTCAGTACTACTAATCACCCTCAAATATATGATCATCCTAAGAGAACCATCCAAAATATAGAGAATATGATGAGATTTTTTTCAATGTATTTACAAGGATTTTGGGATCATCACCTTCCCTTATTAGATTTATTATATAACAATAGTTTCTATTTTATCATTCAAATGGAACCTTATAAGGATCTACATGGGAAGCGGTGTTAAACTCTAATATACTTAGAAGAAGTTGGAGAGATGAAGATTATAGGATATGATCTTGTAAAATATATGAAAGTTAGAGTCTAAACCGTTAATTATTATTTAAAATCCACATAAATTTGATAGAAAATTTATATATATAATCTCCAATAAGTCCTAGAGTTTGAGGTCAGAGATAAGGTGTTCCACCTTATTTCACTATGTAAGAAAGTCATGAGGTTTTGCAAGAATGGAAAGCTTAGTACTATATACATCATCCCATTTGAGATCCTTGAATTCATTGGATTGTTGGCCTACCCACTAGCAATCCCAGATAACCTATCTCAACTACATGATGTGTTACATGTATCCCTCTTGATAAAGTACATATAAGACCCCTTACATGTACTAAATCCATAGGTGGTACCATTGGAGAAATACCTTTTATAAAATGAGAAACAGGTGATGATATTAGATCAAAGAGAAAATGTTCTAATAAATAAGACAACTCACTTGGTCAAATTACTATGGTGAAACCAAAAGTTTGAGGAAGAAACTTAGGAACCAAAAGAGGCAATGAAGCAGAAGTACCCTCACCTGTTTTCACCTTAGTATGTAATATGAAATTTAAAGGGTGAAATTATTTAATAGAGAATGAATATGACACCTATATACTTTATGATATATTTTATTTTAAAATAAATTCAATCTATTTAATATATTTCAATGCATGCAACACATGGTTTAAACTAAACACGATACTCTTTTAAAATATTATTATTTAAAAATTACTGATATAACATAGTTGAATAGTTGGAAAGTGAGAATAAAAATAATTAAATTATGAAAATATATGGTATAAAAATTTATAAAATAAATTCAATGGTTACCTACTGATTATAAATAAAATAAAAACCATTTCAATAAAAATAAATATTTTATGAAAAAACTGTATTTTTTAAAAGGCGGTTCAGTTACTCTGCACACATAATTTAAAATTAATTTTATTAATTTTAGAAAATGTATTTTAAAAATTAAAAAAAAAATAAAACTCCCTATCAATATTTACTAACATTTAAATTTTGATATTTTTTAGAAAATATTAATTTTTCATTGAATAGTGAAAAATACTGATTTAATAAAATTGTCATTTTTTTAAATAATTTAAGTATCATTTTTACTTTAATTTTATTTAAAATTAAAATTAGTGTTATTTAGTTATATTAAATCCAATTAATTACATTTAAATCATCATTATAATATATTTTAGTGTAAATTTATTTTTAGGCTCTAAAACACTTTTTTCTAAAAAACTAATTTAAAGTGCATAATTTTTATCTATTTTAAAGAATTAAAATAACCCATAATCGGGAATGATTTAAATGAAATTTATATTATATATATGTATATATTAACTTAAATTCATATAATTATTATTACCTTTCATATAGTTAATATGAGATCATCTTTTCCGTAAAAAAATGCATTTCTTGAAAAATAGTTTTTTCAACAAATTTATGGGTTTAATTTTAAATTAAATTCTTACACTTTTGTGAGTTGAATTTTAAAGAATGAATTCCATATTTGGAATCAGAATAATTTATATTATATAATAATTTCAACTTGATTTTTGATCATAATGAATAGTGAAAATAGTGAAAATTATTTACCATGGTTAAGGTAAAAACGGGTTTACTTGGGGTTAAACTAAAAATATAATGGTTAAAAATGACCCAAAACATGTCTAATACCTATTTTATGGTAATATTTAGACCTTATATCTTATAATTTTCTAAAATATTCTATTTTTGATCTTTTTTACATGATAAAAATTGTGGGTGGAATTCTTTCTTTTCAAAAATTCCAAGTGTGTCCTCTCCCCAACGTATAAAAGGTCACCCCCTCTCCTATCCTTTTCACACTTCCAAAAATTATGGGTGGAATTATTTATTTTATGTATTATTCAACCTTATTAAAATATTATTAAACTATTATGATATAATAAACTAATTATCTCCAATATAATTATATGTTTCAATGTTATTTTCATGACCTACAACCATATGCTCCTCCCTCAAATGGGAAACAAAAATATTTATCGTGTGTACAGCAGACTATCATCTCGCGAACTGATGTAATTAGTTTTCCATCATTGTATATTAGGAATGGATATGATTATCTATTTAATCTTTATATATTATATTTATTATATAATTATACCTCTTTAATTATAATATCATATATACCTTTTTAATTTCAATTTCGTAGAGAATACGGTATCGTCACTCATGTATATAGCGGACTATCACCTCACAAAGCATTGTGATTAATTTTTCACTTATGATTTACATGGAAGGTAATAAGGATTAATTTAATTTTTAAATATTAAATATTATATAAAATTAATATATCATATAATTTCTTACCTTACCATCCATTGAAAATGATAATTTCGTTCGTCTGTACGGCAGACTACCAGCCCGCAAAGCGATGTGATTCATTTTTTATTTTATTTTATTATTAACAAATCACATGGATGGTATTTTTAATGGTATTTAAATAAATAATATGATATTTATTATATAATTATCATCATAGAGATATCAAATAACACTATACTTCCTTCCTTCATGATCCTATAAAACTCAAAACGTTACTCATGCGTACTTATGTCCTACCATCTCCTTGATTGTAACGTTGTTCATTTCTCATAACCATATTTCATGGTTGGTTTAAAAAGTATAATTTATGTATAAAAAAATAATTATTTAATGGTTACCATTATTTATATTATTAATTAATAATCTATTTGAAATTAGTTAACTTATCAAAGTGAATTTGGACATACGAGTCATTTATCGTTAAAACATTTGACGTGAAATTAATTGGTTATGTAATTGAATATAACATGGTAAAAATTAAAATAAAAGTAATAATAAACATGAAAAAGGTTATTGATAAATTAAATAATTAACTTAATTTTATTATTCAATGATATAAATAATGCATGTGACAAATCGGGCATGAGGTAAGGGATCTTTCTAACCCACCCTTTTCTTCAAGTTATGACTATTATTCTCTAACTCACTTTATCTCTATTTAAAGTTATGGAATAATTATAAATTATGTATATATGTCTCTCACATATAAACCTATACCATTATACCTTCATTTTATGGGTTAATATATTCTTTATGAGCATATATGAAATTCCTTCTATTAAGAATCTCTTTTGATTATATTATGATAAAAGATTATGTAACCCATTTCTTTCAAAAGATTATTATTATGTTTATGCCTTATGATTGGTATCCTTATTTGGAACACATTAATATACATGTAATGAATTTAATGGGTGTTCATATAATTATATATCCCTATAATTAATTTGGTAATGTTTTAGTCTCATGAGACATCATGTATGTGATTAGGGATCGAACCTAATCCATTATGGGACTTTGTCTACAATATGATATTGTCTTGGAAGTTAGCCTTGATTTATGTTTATGTCATTTTAAATTTCCCATTTTTTACATTATCTTATTATACCATTATATTTATGTTATTATTCCACTTGATTACTCATTTACCTTGTCTTTTATGACATCATGTTATACCTTTGGCTCACATATTATGCTTATTTATCATGTTTATTCCTTTACTGGGCTTTTTAGCTCACCCCTTTCTTTATGTATTCCCCAGGTTATCCCATGTAGTTTTAGGTTATCAGATGGATTTTATGAGCTCACTGTAGAGAATAAAATAAGGATTATATGTTTTAGTTTCCTTTGATATAATATGAACCTCGTCTTCTAAAGACACTAGGCCTTTAATAACCTTATATTGTAATTATTGGATATTTATGTTTAAGAATCATGTAATAATATATGTAAAAGGATTGGATTTCTATATAATGAAAATAATAAATATGTGTTCCAAAATATTATGAAATATTCCCTATATCATATCATGTAAAAATAAATGTGTTTCATAAATATTTCATCATGGCATAACCCATGGAAAAGAAATGGGTTTCAGAAATATTTTAAAAAATCATCATAGAATAGCCTATTGAAAGGAACGGGTTTTATAAACATATTTTCTTCATAATAATAAGTCATACATAGAAATAATAAGTATGGTATCATTGGATTATATCCCTAGTAAAGATTAAGAAACATAAAATGGTGAAATCTTATATGGAGAATGATTTTAAAAGATCATTTTGAACATTTCTTGAGGAAAATACACTTTTCACTTTGAAATCGCTTATTTAAAATCTTAAAATTTTCCAAATATTAAATAAAACATTTTATTTTAAAATTCATTATAAAATCTTAAATTAAAATCATTGAGCAGTCAAGGTGGAGTGAAATTACTTTCATGCCGTATAATTTAAAATAAAACATCCATTTAACACTTTTATAAAAAAAATCAAAAAGTACCTCATTTCAAAAATAACAAGAAGATTACTTTTTAAACCTTTTTTAAAAAGTAAATCATGAGAAAAATTACTTTAAAAATCATACTATAATACTAAAAACGTTCCTAAAAACATTTTTAGAAAACATGGATATGGAAGAAAAATATTTTTCGATCGAATATAGAAATAAATTAAGTTTTCCTTAAAAACATTATTTCAGTCTCTTGAGTTATTATAGAGAGAAATATTAAATGAAAACATGTAATTTCCAAGAAAATAACCATATTAGAATAAAATTCATTATTTTATTTATATATAGACCATGAAATTTCATCAACAGAACTTAATCATAAATAATCCCGATAAATAATGAGATTATAACATAAAACCTTTACCTCAGGTCCATCTTCCTTAATACATTATTTAACCTCATTTATAATAAATATATATTTATTATACATATATTATTTAACCATATATATATCATACCATATATTATTTACTTATAACCTTTTATCACCTATTTATTAACAATTATTTATTAAAATCACATTTTTGGGTGATAACTACCTCATTTTTCATGTATGTTTTGGTATGGTAGTTTTAGTTCTTGTAATTTGATCATGGTTCCACACATCTAAAATAATAATAATTATTATTATTATATAAATTTTATATATATTAAATATATATATATATTCATCCAAAAAAGTAAAGATAGAAAAATGAATTACACCGTTTATTGAGACGGTAGGTCGTACATATACATAAACGCTATTTTTACTTTTCAAATGATGGAAAAAATAAAGTTAAATAATAATTAACCTATATAGAATAATTATTATATCATATAAATCATATGTATTTCAAATTCATCCTTACTACCATCCATGTAAATCATAAATGAAAACCAAATCACATCATTTTGTGGGGGTTGTAGTCTATATGTATGCACCAGCAAAGTTATCATTTTCAAAAATATTAGAAAGTAGGAAGGTAGATATGATATTATCATTCCAAAAAAATAATTATGTTATAAATATCAGATATAAACATTAAACCCATAATAATACCCATCTATAAAATATGGTGATGAAAAGTGAATTGTATCACTATGTGGAGACGGTAAGTTGTACGTATGCACGAGCAATAATTTCACTTACCATTTGATGGGAAAGATAGTGGATAATGGTGGTTTAGTAATCATAATAAAATTTAAATATATTAAATATACTAAATTTATTATTTTATGATACATACCATATATTTATATGAGGTAAAATAAGAAGTAAAAAAAATTGATCGGTTGAGGCGATTACCTCTTTTTGGAAAGAACTCCTTTAGATATCCTCTTAAGGATCCTAGGGTTGATATTTTGGGAATAAAATAACCTATATAATTTTTATAGGGAATATTATAAGGTTTTTGGTAGTTTTTGGTCAATATATAAGGTTCAATGTGGTGTAAATAAGAGAAATGAGAGGTGTCCTTTTTTAAGGGAGGGAGATGACACACTTGGAATTTCTTAAAACATTAAAATATAATAAATTAATTATCAGAAAAATGATTAAAAATGACCATTAATTTGAATAAAATTATTATATGGTCTAAATAAAATCATCCAATTAAATTTATACATGTTTTGGTGTCATTATAAACCTTATATTTTTTATTAAGATCTTTGTCAGCCATTTTTTTTACCTTAACTGTGGTAACGACTATTTCAATCTTAAAGAGTTATGAATGTCACCATAAATGGAAAAGTGACCAATAAATATACCATGGTAGATATTTTAAACAATATTCCATTCAATTTTCTAAATATAATATTTTTATGAATTTTAAATCATTTAATAAAATATTATTTATTATATAATATACTTAATGTCGATTTTGGAACAATTCATTTAATTTGACTTTAAAGACGCCAAGAAAAAAATGGAATTATAATATAATCTTTTAATACATTACTAATATTTCATATTTGTCTAAAAAATTCAGGGAAAATAATAATTTGCTTAAATTGTATTACATTTAATATTTTTAAAATCATTTATTTTATTTTTCTATTAATTGAATAAATAATGTGTCGGTGTTGAATTGGAATTTAAGTTAATTATTCAATTAATAAAAATTATAAATATATTACTATGATAAAAAAATTATCTTTAAAATAAACGTTTATAACCAAACTTTCCCTATTTTTATCCTTATTTAAAAAATTTATAGATATTAAAGTCAAGAGATTTACATTTTTTATTTATTCTTTTCTTAAATTAATATAAAGGTATTTATCCAAGAAATATGGAACCAAGTATATAATGGAATTTTATTAAAGAAAAGAGAAAAACAATACAGGAAAAAATACAAACAAGAAACACCAAACAACCATAATGTATGGTTATGGTGAAAAAGAACAAAAACCAAAGCAAAAATAAACACCCATTGAAATAGGGTGGGCTCTAGAAGACAAGCAGAAGGTTCTGCAAAAGGAAACCCGCAAAAGAAGGCTTCAGGACACCCTTTGTATAAGCATGATCTCTTCCTCAACAAAGACTCCAAAAACCAAACATCGAAGACACCTATGATCCCCCAAAAAAGGAATCAAACGACATATTTAGATTATGCACAGCTCCCACAAGATAAACAAGATCCTAAAAACAGCAACAAAGCAGACCACACCAGGACGACACTCCATTAAAGAAGCCATGAAAAAAATCTGCATCTTAAAAACCAGTGCAGAAAAATAGAGAACAGAAGGCCTGCTACTTCATACCTGTAGAAAAAATAGAAGCAAACCACTCTAAAGAATAATAAATAATAAAACTAAGTATAAAAACCCCAAATAAATAAATCATAACACAAGGATGTAAAAAACCAAACAAAATAGCCTCAAATAGAGATAAGAGACAGCTTACAGAAGTCTAAAAATGGGAGACTTGTCACAATCCTTTTTAAGAAAAGGAATAAGATCATCAGGAACCTGATCATACCAAACAAAATCAACTCCATTAACACCTTTATTAGCCAGGCCATTAGCAAAAAAATTGGATTCCCTATAAATGTGAGTGATAATATGATTCAAGGAAAATAGAATCTCCAAACAATTAATCCAACAATTAGTAAGCTTCTAGGACAAGTGAGAAAGACCCATCCTTATGGAAGAAATGACAATAGTATAATCACTTTCAATCTATAAATTATCCTAGCCACGCTTCACAGATTGACCCACAGCAATGATAATTTCAATCATTCCAGCCTCAAGTAAAGAGTCAAAGCCACAAGAACCCTAAAAACAACCAAGGACATCCCCTTTATGATTTCTGAAAACAGTACCATAACCAGAAAGCCCCAAATTACCCCTAGAAGCACCATCCAAATTAACTTTTAACCAACCAAAAATATATTCCTTAAAAAGAGATTCTAAAGTACCAAGTGGAGACCTGAAGTTTCCCTTAACAGATATCCAGTTCAAAACGGACAAATCATGAACCAAGTTGAAGCAAAAATGCTTCCTTGGAATATCAACATTACGCATAGCTGCAAGAATGGCTGATAAAACCCCACTTACTGAGAAGTAAAAACAATCATAAATCGCCTTATTCTGAGAAAACCAAATAAAATGAAGGAGTTTAGTATCAGTGACCCTAAAAAGATCCATCAATTAAGGAGAAAGTGAAATAGAATGTCATCCTTGAAGGAAATGATGAATTGAAGACATAACATGCATAGGGATTTCAAAAATATCATAAACAGACTTCCACATTGAAGAGGTATTAACACAAATAAGAAACAAATGATCAATATTTTCCCTATTTTGATGACAAAATACGCATAAAGAATAGAGAGAGATGCCACATTTTTTAAGAAAACAATCAGTAGGAAGCTTCCCATGAGCAATTCTCCAGGAAAATGTTTTCCAAAAAGGCCTAATAAAGTTCATATGAAGATCCCTCATCCACTTACAACCTATATTTCAAGATAGATAATAACTATAAAATTTTTTAGAAGTCATAAATCCATTTATAGAAGGTTCCCAAGCCCAAAAATCCTCTCTATTAGAGAAGTAGTAACTATTGATAATAGTAACAATATGATTAGGGAGACCCCCTATATTATCAATTTGAACTTTAATCATAGCATCCAGATCAACAATAAAATCATCATTCATCAAGGAATCAGTTAGGGGACAGCCAGTCTAGTTGACCTTCTAAAAGGATAAAGATGAGTTTCGTGAAACAATCCATCTGGCATGAGAGTCAATGGAAGAAAAAATGTATTTAAAAGTAGGCCAAACAGAAGAATACAGATGATTAAAAACCCCATTGTTGATCTTATCCCTAAATTTATTACGGAGAAAGTCCAGAGACTCAGAATTACTATTGACAATCCACCAAATGAACGAATCTTGTAAATAATCATTAAACACCTCAATATTTTTAATACCAAGACCCCCAGCATCATAGGGTTTACAATAATTATTCTAAGAGACCATAGCTAATTTCCTCTCCAAAATATTACCACTCCAAATAAAATTTTTAATAGAAACATTAATTCTCTTGATGAGAGATATAGGCCACTTATAGACCATGAAAGAATAAACAAACTTAGAAATGATCACAACCCTAACCAAGCAAAAACGGCCGCCAGAGAGAGGGACTTACCCTTCCAAGTAGCAAGATGCCTTTTGATTTTGAAAATAATATCAGAAAAATAATAAGCTTTAGGCCTCCCCCAAAACATAGGAACACCCAAATATGTAAAGGTAAAAACACCTTCATGAATACCCAAATCCATGATAATGCCCATTTTCTTAGAAATAGGAAAATTCCTACCAAAATAAACAAAGGACTTATTCCAACTAATCTCTTTCCCAGAGAATTTTTCATAATGAAAAAGGTCACACTTAATATTTTTAGTATTTCTCTTATCCCCTTTAGTGAATAGAATAATATCATCAGCATACAACAAGTGAGTGGGAGAAACAAAACCTCTACCAGCACTAATAGACTTTAGTTTCCCATTGCCAACCATAATAGAAAGTAGTCTACTAAGATAATCCTTCGCAATGGAAAAAATAATGGCTGAGAGAGGGTCACCTTGTATGACACCTCTAGAATAAGAAAAGTATCCCTAAGGGGAACCATTAACAAGGACAGAGATATGAGTAGACTCAAAAATTATTTTAACCAAATTAATGAAAACATTATCAAAACCAAAAAAACACAGAACCATATAAATGAAATTCCAATTTATAGTATCAAAATATTTCCGGACACCCAACTTGAGAGAAATATTACTATCCCTTGTGGATTTCTTAATAATGTTAACACATTCTGAGGCAGTAATAAGACAATATTGAATAGACCTACCCTTAATAAAGACAAAATGATTAGAAGAAACAATATTACTGGTAATAGAGGACAACCTCGTGGCCAAGATTTTGCAAATAATTTTAAAAATTGTATTGATCGTGGAAACTAGTATGAAAAAATGAATCTCATTAGCATTCTCTATCTTTGGAATGAGGGCAAGGAATTGACCATTCAAGACCTGAGTAAGAGAACTGCCTTTAAAAAAACGAGTAACCAACCTACAAACATCATCATAAATGATGTCCCAATATGTCTGAAAGAAAAAATTCCCAAAACCATCTGGACCCAAAGAGCTTTAAAACTTTATACTAAAGGTCACTTCCTTGATTTCAAAGTCCAAAGGGATAGATGTAATGTTGGAATTATCCTCTTGATTAACAAGATTTTGAATAATACTCTCCATCGGATCAGTAAGAGGGGCATGACCGGTAAAGAGATACTTAAAATAAGTAACAACATGCTTAGAAAGATCATTTTGGTTGTCAAAGACATTATTCCCATTTCTAACCAAATAGAGAGGCCTTGAGACTTTCCTAATTATCTACAAAGAATTGAAAAAATTATAATTTCTATCCCCATATCTCAACCAATTAGCCTTAAAATTGTATCTTTGAAAAGTGTCTTTAAGATTCAACAAATTATTAATCTTGGAAACCAACTAAGTATCACCCAAAACATCATTAGAGAATTCATTAAAAGAATTCTGCTCCTGCATTTGTTGAAGAGATTCCTCAAGAGAGGAAATTTCAGAATCAAGGGAACTGAAACGAAATTTACTCCAGAATTTCAAATTTATTTTAAGGAGTTTGAGCTTGATGACGCAAGAAAAATCATTGACCCTACCATTAAAAGAACTCAAATTTGTTCAACATTAGTTCTACAATCAGGATGATTAACCCAATCTTTATTAAATATAAAAGGCAAAGGAGGTTTGGGATCCTTACTCACAAGGTCAACCAAAATAGGATGATGGTGAGAGTTAATTCTGGAAAGATTCATACAAGAAATAGAACCCCAGAAATCAAGACAAGCCTCATTGACAAAAGCCCTATCAATTTTACTAGCAACAAATCTATCCAAAACTTTCTTTTACCAAGTATACTTAGCCCCAACAAGATTAACTTCAATCAACCCATTATCATCAATACAAGATTTGAAATCCCTTGAAGAAATTACATTATTCATAGATCCAATCTTCTCATCATAACTCATGATGGCATTAAAATCACCAAGAATATACCACAGACCAGAGATCGAAGAGTTTAGAGATCCAATATCCATCCATAAATTCCTACAACCCTGATAACAGTTATGGTCATAAATAAAAGATCATAAATTTTGAAGCCCTTGAAGATTGAAGGAACATGTGACATGCTGATTATAATTAACTATTAGGGAAACATGAGATAAAGAACAATGATCCAAAACCCATAACTGTTTAATATCCGATGAGGATCTATTAGATTACACAAAGTGAAAACCAAGATTTTAAAAATTGGAAATATTGGGAGAAAAAACTCTTTTGGGTTCGGAAAAACCAATGAGAAGAGGAATATGCTTTAGAATAAAGAGCCTAAGGGATCTCATGGTATCATGATTGGCCAGTCCATGATAATTCCATAACAGAATCTTCATTTAAATCTAAGACCAGGGTGATTTCCCCCTTTTTTGACCCCCACAGTTACCTGTTTTCTAGACTTAAGAGGCCTTCTAGCCTTTCGCATAGGACTAGAGGCCCCTTGTAAAAGATAAATTATGTCCAAATTACTAGTGGTTCCTTTTCTATTTTTAACACCAACAGTGAGGATGTCATCAATACCTCTGGATAAATCAGGAACACCCATATCCTGCAATGTCACATCACCACTACATGAAATAGGATCCTCAATTTCCTCTATCAGTGCAGCAGTACCATCAAAAGAAAAAGTGACCCCAATCACCCCTTCCAGAGAAGCATAATCTGGCTTGAAAGAAGTAGGTTTCACTCCCTTTATAGTAGAATCTGCATTAAGATAAGTAGGATCTCCAGCCAACTAAACTGGGGAAGTGATGGGTGTAAAGGAGGGCATAACAGGATCAATAAGGACTTGGGAAATCCCATAATTCTCACTATAATGAAAAGAAACCACAAGCGCACAAATATTATCCTCCAAATACTACCTCAAAAAACAATCATCAATCTATTTTTCTAAAAAAATAACCAGGTCATAAATCTCAGAAGAGATATTCTGATCCAAAATGTGATCCTCTATGCACGTGAATCCACCATATTTATCCATTTCCTAACCAATCCTAGCAAGAGGACTAGGCAGATCAGGAATCCTACCTTGTTCAAAATCTTCATAGATATCTACCCAAGATTTATTAGAAGTAACTATAACTCTTGAAGGACCAGGTATATCCTTTTAAGGACCCTCCTTTTCCATAAAGACCTTCTTATTTTTTTTATTCCGATTAACCTCCTTCCAATCCTTCTCTTTTGGAACCTCATTAACTTTATTTTGAAGCATCCTACAATTCACCATAGAATTACCAACAATCTTGAAGACCTCACAAAAATAATTAACACATTCATATTCTACTTTAACGTCAATCTTTTTACCATTATCAATCAAAGTGACATTATCCGGTCTTTTATTTTCCAGATTAACATCAACCAGAATTCTAGCAAAATATCCAAGATCCCCCTCTAGAGTTTTCTGATCTATTCTAATAGGAGTTCCAACACATGAGGCAAGGTCATTAAAGATATTAGGATTCCAATACATCTAATTCAACCCATGAAGTCTGATCCAGATCTGGGCATTGATTTTTTTAAGGTTAAATGGATTAAAATTAGCATCCCATTCGGATAATCTCAAAGCACCAGGTTTGAGATGTAGGTTACCAAAATCCCATACTCTATTAAAATCATCCCCTGATTGAAAAATGAAATGAAAAAAACCCCTTACAATAGGAATCAATTTCCAATTACTAAAACCCCAGCAATAAGATATTCTATTTTTAAGATCAAGGTAAAACCAGGGTTTATGACCCTTGCAATAAATAATGCGACCAAGAATTGAAAACTTACAAAGATCAATACATTGTTTCAAAGCCTTCAGATCAGTGACAATAGAAAAACCACCATTCTCAAGTTTGGTAATGTTAGAGTAATGATACGTACATCTTTTTCTCAAATCAGAAGAACCAGAAAGTACTTCAGCAAAAGAAACACCTTTCTTTCTCGCCATAGAGAAGTCTGCAGGATCCAATGAAAAACCAATACCCTTAATTGAGATTCGATCATCCTTGAAATAAAACTCCCAATTATGATTGAACGAACCCATTATGGGAATCAATTAAGACTCCAAGAGCGAGCGAATACGCCATTTCTAGGTTGAAGGGAAAGTTATGTCACTCTCGCCACTCTCGCCATCCTAGAACCAAGTGACCATATATTCGATACTTAAATGTAAAATACCTGAATATAGTCATATAATAGGTTAAAGGTGAGTTTTATATAAATTTTAAATCCTTATCCCAATTTTTTAAACCTTATTTTACCTATTTCACCCTTATCGAGGTGACAAACATTTTCTATGGTTACTATTCATATTGACCAAAAAATGGGGGAGTATTTAATAAATTTGAACCTACTAATTAAAAATATAGAACCCATTTTTTAATATTAAATCTATAGAAGTGAAAGAAAATAATTCAAGATAAAAACACAAAACACAATGATAAATAGTTTTTCATAAAAATACCATTTTAAGTTTAAAAACAAATTTATAACAAATCCAACCATAAAATTTATTCTAATGAAATTAATTGGATTATTAATAATATAATAGAACTAATTTTACTTTTAAACCACTATAAATAAAAATGTGATTTTTTACATTCTTGAATCAAAAATATAGTTTTCAATTAAAAACATATTTTTTCACTATTCACAAGAAAGTCAATATTTTCATAAAAATCCGAAATTTTCACCCAAAGATAATTTTATATAATTATTTCAAAAATTAATTTCATTTTATTGAGTAATATATTTATATATATATATAATTTTTTGGTTCATATTCATACTCTCAAATTTAACGACTAGGGGATAACTGTCACATTAAATAATAATATTTTAATAGTATATTATGGTTAGTTTAAACTCGGTGTTGCGTGTAACATGGGATATAAAATAAAAAAATTATAGTACTATATCATAAAATTTCAATGTGTTTCATTAAACCCCCCTTAAAATAAATTTCAACCTCAAAATTCTATCACTCTGATATAAACAAATAAGGATATCTTTATTTCATTACATCCTCAGGTTCCCATGTAGCTTCTTTGAATTTTTTATTTCTTTGAAGAACTTTAACCAGGTGATTATTATTGTTCTATATAATTTTATCTCTATGATCCAAGATTTATACTATATTTTTTCATTAGAAAGATCATGATCCAATTATATGACCTCTTTGTTCAGTATATGTGAAGGATCGGGTATGTACTTCCACAGGAGAGATACATGGAACACATCGTGAACTTGAGATAGGTTCAATAGAATCTCAAATTGATAGGCTACCATCCCTACTCAATAAAGAATATAAAGGGGGAAAATATACCTAGGGTCCATATTTCATTTCTTTCTAAATCTCATAACATACTTCTATAGAGAAATCATAGAAACGCCTTCTCAACAAATTTCAACTCCAGACCTCACTCATGATTATCAACATAACGTTTTTGTCAAATTTGAGCTACCTTGATATGATATTGAATAGATCTAAAGTTATCTATCATTTCCTTAGGTATTTCATGTTCTAATAGTTTTCTTTCTCTAACTTCATTCTAGTACATTGTATTCCTACACTTATTTTCATAAAGGGCTTCATATGGATCCATTTGTATTATTGAGTGAAATCAATTTTTGTAAGAAAACTCGGCTAAAGGAAGGTGTTGATCCCAAATACCTTTAAAATCCATATAATTAGATATTAGAGTATCCTTTATGGTTTTAATTTTTATCTCATACAAACTAACTATATGAGGATTATAAATTATACTTAAACTCAACTCTGTATCTAGATCCTACTAAATACTTCACCAGAACTTTGAGCTAAACCTCGAATCCAGATAAAATGCAATAGAATTTTTTAATTTGTGAAACCATACTAATTACTTAATATAAATTATATAAATTTGACCAAGAGATAAATTTTCTTTGATAGAAATGAAGTGTGATAAATTTTTAAGTCAGTTGACTATAGAAAAATAGCATTATGTCCTTTAGATGTTTAGGGGAGTCTGATAAAAAATCCATGGTGATGTTTTCCCATTTCCATTCAGGTATGGGTAATGGTTTTAAAATCCCCTCATACTTATATTTATTATACTTAATATGTTTACATTCCAAGAATTGAGATGCATACTCTACAATATCTATCTTCATGTTTTCCCACTAGAAATACTCTTTTGGATCTCTATACATCTTAGTACTTACAAGATGAATAGAGAATGATAAACTATAAGCCTTAACCAGTAGATATTTCTTTAAATATGGTATAGATGGAACACATGAATAGTTTTTGAACCTTATCATTTCATCATAGTCAATGTTGAGTAATATTTATAACCTTCTTCTACAGTTACATATCTTCTTTTTGTGCCTCTTTAATATTCACATGGATATATGGTTGAACACTAATTTGAGAAAGATAAGAATTATCCCCTTACTTCATGATTTCTAGATCCATTCTTTAAAAATTCATAAATATTGGATCATTTGTGATCTAGATCATAGATAATCTAGCATGATCTTTTTGAAATAGAGCATATTCCACCTTGTTATCTTTCCTAGGGTGGTAATGTATTGAGTTGTTATAATATTTAATCAGCTCCAACCATCTTATTTTTTCCATATTAAACTCATTTTGAGTGAATATATAATTTAAATTTTAATGAAAATTATATATATCACACCTTCATATGTAAAGATAATACCTTTATATCTTTAATTAAAAAATTACCACGGCTAACTCCAAATCATGATTTAGGTAATTTTTCTCATGAGCCTTCAATTATAACAAGGAATAAGATATAACTATATCGATATTTGTGAAAATTTATCTCAGTACCTTATTTAATGCATCTATATAGATTACAAACCCTATCTATAATAAGGTAATTTAAGCACATGTGTACTGACTAAACTTCTATTTAGTTACTTGAAATTTTCTTCACATTCATATTACCAAAGAAACTTGGTTCCCTTCAATGTTAACTTGGTTAGTGGATTAGATAGTCGTGAGAAATTTTCTATAAATCATTGATTATGTGAGACCAAATTTCAAAAAAAAATCTAATTTTCTTTATAATAACCCCCATTAATTAAACAAATATCAGGTAAATTTTTATTTTTGCTAACTATATGAAATTGGAACTTATTTATAAATTGGATTTAAATATGGTGTTTATTGATATAATAATATTTTTATATAAATTATGAAGCCATAATTTTGAAGGGAATTGACTCTTATTAAATTATTAGAGTGATTTTTAGTTATAAAAAAGTATTTTACTAAGAAAAAATGTGAATCTTTTTGTTCTATAGGTTGAAAATTTACAAAGGCTAGAAGTGACCACACCATCCACAATTACTACATTGGTCATGGGAACTTACCATGCACTACCCCCTATAATTTAGAACCTATGGAGACATTGTAGGTATGGCTACTATCCATGGGAACTTCTACTACCTACCATAAAGAAGAACCGACTATTCCTTCAACTGGCTGTGAGCAATGATCACAGTCACTTGATCACCTTTCCATGAAACCACTCTCATGGTAGGAATACCTACCATGATCCCCCCAATTTAATGACATCTAATGTTAGGCATACATACCATGAGCTTTTCCCATCAATGCCTACTATTCCCCCTTCCTCTTAAGCTGCCATGCGACCATCAACTAATTCTAAGACTCCACTTCCCCTAAAGAATCATATATCTATAAAATGAATCTTGAAGATGATCCAGAGTCTTGGAACCACTCCAAATATCACCACCACCACTTATCTTCCACTACCATGTGAAAAATAAAAATTCCACTTACTTGAGTTGTGCCACATTTTTGTTTCACCCATGAATTTGGGCCAAATATGGAGTGAAGTTTCCTTTTTATGCCACCTCTAATGAATTTCTGACATTCCACTTAGTTTTGAATTATATCATTACTTTCAAGCACCAAATCTACATGATTAAAGACTAATCTTCCATTAGAAATTGAAGAAAATAGGGGAGTAGTATCAAACTAGAAATATATGTTATCCAAATATATTGATAATCTCCATATTCCATTAAATATAACCACCCATAGGTAAAATATTTGATCATAAGGTAAAAAATATATAGGAGAATAAATCCTTTAGAGAAATATAGAACCACTAATAAGATACGGTTGTCATTCACCAACTGATGATGGAATATATGGGTTTCTGACACTAACAAGGTTTGTTGTTCGTGGTTAAAAACAACTATGCTTAGGTTCAAGTAAATAACAAGTCTCATCTACTAAAAAACAATCCATTTTTACCATTAAGAAAAATAAATACATTCACTATGTTGTAAAGCATTGGATCACTCCACCGCAAAAAGACACTAAACTTGATTGTGGGCATACCACTGATACCTTAAAAAGGTCATCAAACCCCTTAATGTTGGACACATGTCAATCATCCATTATAAATTAAACCCAATACATATTTAATATATAGTATATTCATGAATTTCTTAAAGAAATTACTTCCTCTCATGTAGAGGGAAGAATGCTCAGATGGCATTGCATTTTTCTATAAAAGGGGGAGGAGGTGATCACTCTAAAAGGGGGTACACTCATGAACTATTGGTCTTGACTCTCATTTTATTCTCATTAATTGTTAAAACTATGATGATAGAATAATAGACCATTTGTGGTCTCACCAAGTAGAATCCCCTCATTCACCTTATTGATTAATTCTGATCATTCAATGATTATACTAAATCCTCTATGGATATTAATAGTTTTAATTAGAATAGGTTTATTCTAGGTTTAGATTTTAATTTCTTATACTTAATATCAGCATTACACACAAAATCCAATTGGATTTAATTCACTAAATGCGATAGTAAGCAATGGGAGAATTCAAGGGTGAATGGAGGTATCCAATCACCATGTTAGGAAAGGGTAGGGAATATAGTGATCATTTTATTTCTCTATCTGAACTTAAATAACTTGATAAAATTAATTAGTGATAGTTAAATTAATAAGAGGAAGAATATAGACCAATTGAATAAAGATTCAAAAGAAGAATTAGGGTAGGATCCAAGGCTATACTACTTCTTATGAAATTTAATTTAAAACCAATATTTCATAATTTTTAAAACAAACTAAACCCACAAAACAATATGTTAACACACCCACAATAATATCTTCTCTAAATAAAACCTGATTCCCATTGTCCTTTATTTTTCTCTGGTTAAAAATTCATTTTATTGAGTTCCCTATGGAAGGTTTTCATAAAAATCATAAATGTTATTGGGGAATCCGGTATTTTTTTTCAAATGACCCAATCTAGTTCTTCCAACATCAATCGTTTTTATCCATAGTATGAGAGAACTATACTAGCGATACTTAGAACTTTAAAAATTATAGAAAATGAAGAAATAGAATTTTTCACCAATCCATTATCTAACTCTCCTTCCTTGGTTTCTTACTCTTAAAAACCAATAATAATAATTGAAAAAATATCAGTTAATATTGCTCAAGTTAATAGGACTTTGAGAGAAATGCACGCACCCAAATTCAATATTAATAACTAAAAATTATAATTGAATGAAAATGAATGTGAAATAGAAATAGGAATGACTATGATACTGCCTAAGCTTCATAGGTTATCTATTAATGGCCCCAATATACCACATTCCATATTTTTGTATTTTATAATAACACTTTTAATGGCCCTAATAGGAACTTGATATAATTAAAACAAGTTTGCAATGGATTCAGAACCAAAGGAGTCACTAAGGCTCAAATCAGCTATAAGTATTTTCCCTTCTTGCTTGAAGGGGAAGTCAAGGAGTGTCTCAATAATATACAGCCTATAGAAGTCACCTTATGGGATAAGATATAGAATAAATTCCTCTAGAATTTATTACCTACTTCAAGGAGTGCTCAATTTTTAAAGGAAATCTATGGAATCAAATAGAAAACTGGAGAAACTCTCTATGAGTTTTTGGAGAGATTCAAGAAACTAACCACATATTTCCCAAACCAGTCATATGAAGAAAATCACTTATTGGTATTATTCTACCAAGTATTGATGGAAAATACCAGAAACATACTTGATTCTTCTTTAGGAAGAGCATTGATTGATAAGTCACTAATTGAAGTAAGAGAGTTAATTGATAGGATCTCACAAAATTCTCAATATTTGGTATAATAACTACCACCATAGGTGTACATGAGGTAAAAAGTTCCAAATCACCTTTATTATAAAATAAAATTGAACAACTAACTTCTCTTATAAGACATATGGCTATGAAAAAAGTACAGGAATCATCACCCACCACACCCCTTAGGGTCTTACAACTATGTTATTCTCAATAGAATTTCACTGAAGGATTCCCTCAAGTTCAAAGGACTGAAATTTGTGATGCAATATTTTAGGGGAAATTCTAGAACCAACCAAGTGGAAACCAAGGATTTAAATATTTTTCCACTAACCAATTTGGATTTGGGATCCAACATCAACAAATTCTACCATTCTAGTAACCATTCTAATAAGATTCCCAATAGTATTTCCAAATCCCTCCATTCTAGAGACATAATTCCCAACCCTCTATAAGCTACCATCAATAAAATCCATAAGATCCTTCTATTAAGGACATGATAAGATAGGTAATAGAATCTAAAAATAGTCAATAGGCCACTCTCACCACTCATGGATCAAAATTAAAGGAATTGAAAGTATATTTTATCTAGATCATGACCACCCTCAATAATATGGTAAATTAAGGATCCGTTAATCTTCCTACTCAATCAGTTCCAACCTTAAAAGAAATGTTAGTCCTATTACATTAATGAGTGTAAAGGAGCTAGAAAAATGAATGAAAACCCCTATAAATCAAAACTAGAGGTGAATAGAAGTATGTATTTGAAAAATATTACCAAGAAAAAGAACCTTAGGAGGAGGCAGTAGAGGAACCATCAAATAAATAAAAAAGGGAATCAAAAATCAAAGACCTGCAACAACCCCAATCAACTTTCCTTGGAAGGATGCAAGAACCCAAGAAAACCATGTAAGAGTCGTTATAATAGGAGATGATGTAAATATTCAAGAATGTGGACATCAACATCCCCTACTAGATTCCATTCTCCATATTCCAAGGTATGAAAAATTTATTAAAGACATATTCATTGGTAAAAGAATATTATAATGAAATGAATAGGTAAGGTTATGTTAAAATGTTTCTAGACTTAATACCCCTCAAATCCCCTAGAAATGATGAAATCCAAGTACTTTTCCTATTCCCTTGACAATTTTTAATATTAATTTTTTTAATGCACTATGTGATTTAGAAGATTTAATTAATGTGATGCCTTATTCTATTTATAATTATCTACTAATAGGAGAACTAAAACCCACCCATGTGGTTGTGGAACTAGCCAATCATGACACTTCCTAGCTAGTAGGTTTACTTGAAGATGTCTTGGTAAGTGTAAAAGGTTACCCATTACCTACTGACTTCTACATTCTTAATATGGAAGATAGAAAATATAAAAATCACTCTCCAATTATTCAAGGTAGACCATTCCTAAAGAATACTAAAACCATCATAAATGTAAATTAAGGCATCCTTTCTAGGAATTTTGGTGAGTAAATAGTATATTTCAACATCCTTGATTCAATGAAACACCCACATGAAGAGAATTCTATTTTTACATTAAAACACTTTGAACAGCTGTGTTATTCTATGGTAGAAATAGAAATGTTAGACGATATAATAATATTAGAATAAGATTTGGAAACACCCAACCTTCTTGATAAATATTTTTTTGAAAATAAATTTAATTAGGAGAGAGTTTTGAGTGTTCATCGATTTGAAAAAATTAATGAAAATTATTTTTGATGAGGTACTAAACTCTGATATTAATAATTCGACCTTGAATTTTCAGGTTTCCCACATGAAGAACACTAAGCTAGAAATATATCTAGTAACCCCCCCCCCAAGTTAGAATTAAAAATTATTCCATCAAACTTAAGATATGAATTTTTAAATGAAAATTATAATCTTCCAATAATAATATCAAATAATTTAGAGCCTATCCAAGAACACCAACTATTGAAAATTTATGAAAAATAATGCTAAGGAAATAGGATGGACATTAGGAGACATCCCAGGGATTATCCCAACCACCTGTATTAATATGATTATGTTAGAATATGAATACAAACCAATAATATATCACCAAAGTAGGATTAACCCAACCCTTTTGGAAGTATTAAAAAAATAGGTAGAAATACTTTTAGGAGATGGAATAATCTACCACATCTCTGACTCCCAATGGGTAAGTCCCATCCAAATTGTCCCAAATAAAACCAGTAACACTATTTTGAAAAATTAGAATAATGATTTAGTGCTCAAAATAATTTAGAATAGATTTATAGTTTTCATAGATTATAGGAAATTGAACTGTGTGACTAGAAAAGACCACTTCCCCATACCCTTTGTATACCAAATGTTAGAGAGACTTAGTGGAAAGGTACATTATTGTTTCCTTGATCGATCTTATAGGTATTTTTAGGTTCTAATAGAACATTGTGTCCAAAATAATACCACATTTACATGTACCTTCGATATGTTTTACTACCAAATATGCCTTTCCTAGGTACCTTTAAATATTTTATGGTAAGTATTTTCTTAGAACTGATTGAAAAATATCTTGAGGTATTCCTTGGTGACTTCACTATGTATGGGACTTGTTTTCAAAGCTACTTGGAGAGTCTTGAAAAAAAATTAAAAATATGTATTGACAAAAAATGGTTTTTAATTTTGAAAATCATTATTTTATAGTTAAAATGGGGAATGTTTTTGACCATTTAATTTATAAATCTGGGATTGAAGTTAACAAATCCAAAGTTTATTTTATTTCAACTCTACCTTACCTCTCCATTGTGAGACACATAAGATCATTTCTTGGACACTTTGTATTTTATATAAATTATACTAGTGACTATAAAAAATTTATTTTCCCCTAAATAACCTAATCAAGAAGGAAAGTGATTTTTTTGATGATGCATGCAAGATAGATTTTGAAAGATTGAAATAGAGCTTGACCACTGCCCCCATTATCTATACACCAAGTTGCAGTCATCCCTTTGAGATTATATGTGATGCTTCCAAAATATCTATAGGTTCTATTATTTCCCAAAATATTGATATACTTACAAAAGTTATAGACTATACTTCATAGGACTTATACACTACCCAGATTAACTACACAACAATAGAGAAGGAGTTTTTGTCTATTGTCGTAGATTTATAAAAAAATTCATTCTTATATTTCAGGAAGTAAAGTAACTATTTATTATGATCATGCAGCACTAAGATATTTGATCAAGAAATCTGATGTGAATCTCATTATAGTTAGATGGATGTCACTGTTATAAGAGTTTGACCTAAAAATTAAGTATATAAAAGGTTTTGAAAATATATTGGTTGGCTATATGAGAAATTTTCCTCACATTATTGAGGTAGAACCAATACCCATGACCAATCTAGATGATTCATTCCTAGGGAGAAATCTTAAAACCTTACACAAATTTCCAGGTATGCATACATAGTGAAATTTATAGTCATAGAAAAGGTGAAATTATTCTTTTTTAAAAATCAAATTTCTAAACTAAAATATGAATCAAAATATTATGTCTAGGAGGATTCTAATTTATAGAAAATTTATAATTACCAAATTATTAAAAGGTGGATCCCTGAATAGGAAATGAATTATGTACTTTCTTTTTTCTATACACTTTCTTGTTGAATCCATTTTAGACCTCAAAGAACCGCTATATTAATTTTGGAAGCTATATTTTTTGGAACTAAATATTTAAAATTTAAAATTATTTTTTAAAAAAATGTCTAAAATTTCAGTTTACTGATGGAATTTCCAAAATGCCTGAGATTCCCCAAAAACCTTTGATTTTTTTTTTGAGATGTTTCATGTCTATGGAATTGACTTCATGGGACCATTACTTTTGCCATTTGTATTTTCCTATATTATGTTGGAAATAGAATATGTTTCTAAGTGGTTTGAAACAAAATCCAATCAAAATGAAAATTCAAAAACTATTATTAAATTACTAAAATCAAACATTTTTTGTAGTTTTGGAATACATTGAGCTATAATCAGTGACCAAGTAACCCACTTCTGTAATAAGAACATATAATACCTCATAAGGAAATATGGATTACACCATAAAACTTCCACTACATACCACCCACAAACAAATGGACTATCTAATGTGTCCAATAGAGAAGTAAAAAAGAATTTTAGAGAAGATAGTACAGCCCAACCATAAGTATTGGGTAATAAGTTAGAAGATACACTATGTTCATATAGAACTACCTAAAAAAATCCATTAGTTATGTCACCCTATAGGATTGTTTATGGTAAATAGTACCACTTTCATGTTGAGCTATAGCACAAAGATTACTAGATTATCAAAAGAGTAAACCTAGATTCTGGAAAAGATTGAGAATAGAGGAAGCTATAGATTATGGTTCTTGAGGAGATAAGAATGGAATCATATGAAAACTCACTATTTTACAAAGAAAAAACTAAATATTTTTATGAAAAAAATATATATAAAATAGAATTCCAAGTTAGAGACAAAGTATAATTATTCTCCTTAAAGATGAATTTATTCTTTGGTAAGATTCCTTTAAAATGGACTGGGCCATAAACAGTAACTAATAACTTTCCTTTTGGTGCATTTTAAATTATATAAGAAGGTTCAAAGAATCTATTTAAGGTGAGCATACAATAATTGAAGAATTACTAGGAGGATTTTTGGAAAGAAACTATAGAGGAGTCTGAACTCCTCCCTACTGTTGAAAAATAGAGCACTGCTAGGTTTTCTATTACCCTCATATTGATCTAGCTGCTTAGTTTATATTGAACTATTTTTATTGAACAAATGCATACTTCAATTCAACTGGAAGTGTGTTTGAACCAAGTGTAGAGGAGGAGATAAATTTTTTAGAGTAGTTTTTAAATTTTTATTAGTTAATTTCTCAGAATATGTAAATAAATAAATAAAAAATTTTAAATATAGTTTTGTACATTTCCCTATTAATATATTTTCTATTTTTATTTTTCAAAATTTTATAAACTTAATTGATATCCTTCTTAGTTTGAAAATATTATGCTATAATTTAAGTAATTCATTGGTTATGAAATTATAAGACTTAAGTTATTACTAAGTGAGGTAGTCATTGTATTCATGGAATTTTTGTCTTAGAACTAGTATATTGAGTGTGATTGAAAATATTTTTATGCAATCATTTTTATTACTTGAGGACACTGGGAATTTAGAACTCGATCTAAGGTAACTTGAACTCGTGAGAAAATAACACCTTAGGTATCCAACTCAAATAAAAATAATATAAGTCCTTTGAACCTATAATAAAATTGGGGAATTTTTATCCCATGATGTCTTTGTGATAAGGAAACTGGGTGCATTTATGTAATTAAATAATTCAATTTTCAATCTCAATAATTTTTATGCATAGTGATTTAGAAAGAAATATGGCTGGGAAAAAATTAAAATAAAGGGCCTTGTTAAAAATGAGTTCATAAGGGTGAGGGAAATATTGAACCCATAAAGGGTGAAATTGACTTATAACACATTTAATTGAGTTTTATCAACAAAGTGGAAAATCAAACATTGTGGTGAGTAAACTTAGGAAAGAGGGAAAATGGGAGTTATTTTTGTTAAAACTTTGATTTCACTTAAATATCATTTGATCTATTTCTGGACTTGGAACCTTGAATAAGTTGAAATAAGGTAGTGGTTTGATTCATATATGAGGCATGATAATTTTCACAGTGGGTAAGTCACTATTTACTTCATCTCTCACTGATAAATTTAGATATATATAGGATAACTTTCTTTTACTTTATTGAATAAAATGAAATTCAATGAAATTATTTCCCTAGAGTGAAATAATTCAAGTGTGTGGGTGTGATGTGAGACCAAATTTCAAAAAATGTCAAATTTTCTTTTGAATAACCATCATTAATTAAACAAATATTGAGTAAATTGTGGTTTTTGTTGACTATCTAAAATTGGAAATTAGTTGGAAATTGGATTTAAATATATTTTTTATTGATATATTAATCTTTTTATATAAATTTTGAAGATGTAATTTATAAGGGAATTAAATATTATGAAATTATTAGAGTGAATTTTAATTATAGAAAAATACTGCTCTAATAAAAAATGTAAATCTTTTTTCTGTATGTTTAAAATTTACAAAGGAAAGAAGTTAATGTTCCATCCATGATCACTACACTGGTTGTGGGAACTTACCATGTACTACCCCCAGGAATTGAGAACCTACAGTGACATGGTAGTTATGGCTATCATCCATGGTAACTTCCACTACTTACCATGATTAAGAACTGATCATGCCTTCGACTGACTGTGAGCACTATTCATGGTCACTTCATTTTCTTATCCTGTAACCACACTCATGGAAGACATACATACCATGAGCCCCCCCCCCCCCCCCGCAATTTTAAACCACATATCATAGTAGAAATAGCTACAATGAGATTTTCCCACCTATCCCTACCATTCCAATTCCTCTTAAGCTATCATGTGACCCTCAACTGATTTTGAGCCTCTACTTCCCTTAAAGAACCCAGTTTTTGTCAACTGAATCTTGAAGATGATCAAAAGGCTGGGCACTGCTCTAAATTTCTCCACCACCACTTATCTACCAACACCATGAGAAAAATTAATATGTTGTCTACTTTATTTTCACCACCTTTTGGTGACACCCATGAATTTGGGCTGATGATATAGTGAATTCACCCTTCCTGCACCACCTATGAGGAGGTTTTGACATTCCACTTAATTTCGAATGATATCGCCACCATATTCCTGCTATGAAGGACCAATCTCCCATGATAAACTAAAGGAAATAGGGGAAAAGTTTCAAACTATAAGTATTCATTATCCAAATATATTAAGAATATCTCTATTCTATTAAATAGAACCACTTATAGGTAAAATATTCAATAATGAGGTAAGAAAGATATATGAGAATCCATCCTACATATAAATTCTATGCCACTGACAAGAGACTATTGACATTCATCAACTAATGATGGAACATTTAGTTTGTAGACACTGAAAGGGTATGATGTTCATGATTAAAAATAATTATTATTTTGTGTAAGTAAATAATAAGTACATTCAACTAAATTCCAAGCCCATTTTCCCCATAGAGAAAAATGAAGAAATCCACTATACTGTGAGGCATCGGATCACTCCACCGTAAAAAGGACACTAACTTGATCATGGGAGGAACACGGATTCCTTTAAAAATTAATCCACAACCTTAATTTTAGAAACATTCCAATCATCCATCATAAAGTAAACATACTTCATATTGAATATAGTGTACATTCCTAAATTTCATGAATAATTTCATGCCACTCACATAGAGGGAATCACGAAGAGATAGAAAATAATTCTTATATAATATGAGGAGAACTATATCACTCTAAAAGGGGGGACACTCACACACTGCTAGTCACAACCCTCATTTTATTATCATTCAATGTTAAAAATTCAATGATGGTACACTAGGACATTTGTGATCATTCCAAGAAGAATCCCCTTATTCCCCAAGTTGATGAATTCTAATCATTCAATGATTATACTAAATCCACAATGGATATTATTAATTTTAATCCATAGAGGTTTCTTATTTTACTTAATTTTGGTATTTCACACACAAGCCACTTGAATTTAATTCACTACATGTGATAGAAAGTTGTGGGAGAATTCAAGGGTGAATAGAGTTATCCAATCACCAGGATAGGAAAGGGTAGGGAATATAGTGATCATTTTATTTCTCTATATGAAAAAAATAACTTGATAAAAGTTTTCATGAAACTCTCCCTCAAAATATACCATGATGAAGGGAGATAGATAATGACCTCTGAGTCCCACCTCCAGAAGGCCCCATGTTGGTGACTAGCACCAAGGGTGTAGAAATCTCACAATATGGGAGGCATTACCCTTTATAAGAAAAAAGATCAGAAGATAGAACGAATCATCCACAAAAACTCCAAGGAATAATATAAAATACAAATCCAAAAACCATCCCACATGCATGAAAAAAGTATAAATGATACAAATACAATAAAGTCTCCAAAGTAAATACCCAAAAGAAAATCCAAGGCAGCGACATAGTAGTTATCCAAAGGTCTGAGCTAGTAACACCCATCACGGTCCATGAAATTATCTTGGAAATATGAAATTAGTTTTATATATGTAGGGAGAGAATATAAATATACTTAGTAGGAAAACCAAATTATCTAGTGTGCATGTGAAAGAATCATACTAATGATCCTATGAGAAAATAGCAGAACCAAATAGCACCTAAACAGGTATACTAACCATCCCAACCTCACTAAAGAACGCTCACCAAGTAACATAATCTAAGTGATATAATATAAAGTAAATAACATCTATGATAGGGTACCCCACACCATTTTCCAACTAGTATACCACTCCCACCCAATTTCATACATCCCAGAACTCCCACTCCTTCTGTATGTCATATCACATCTGGCCCACACACCCATGGGCCTCACAACACATCACACCCACACAAACCTGGGCCTCACAACACATCTCGTCCACACACACCTCGGCCTCAAAACACATCATGTCCGCACACACCTAGTCCTTACATCACATTGCATCATATCTCATCCTGAATAAACCTAGGAAAGCACATCACATCTCATACTGAAGACACCTAAGATAGCACAAACCACCTCGCCTACAAACACCTGGTCTATCACATCTCACCTGAAGACACTTGGGCCATCACAACCACCATATAAAACACTAACATACCTCCAACCATCATAGCCTATTCTATACCTACCTCTCCTGGAAGAGAGGGTAGAAAAGAGTAGGTACCCGTCCATCTGTAATCCTCACTGGATGATGGGAAAAACACCCCCCGCATGATGATGCTGGTGTTCGACACATAGTGCTCAACATGGGTAGGGTGAATATAGAAATCACATGAATATAAAAATATATGTATAGTATAAAACACTTCATCCCAACCTATAGGTTTACAAAAAAACAAACCATCTCACAACACCGTCACTTTTTTTAACACTTCTAAATGCATCACTCCACACAAACAGGACACAAGACACAAATCATTTTCAATATTTAATTATCACTTTTCCATTCTATAGATTTCACCATTTCAACATGTTCTCTTAGTATTTATTCATTTACCATCACAACTAATAGGAAACTACCATGCCACAATGCATATCAAACAACATAGAAATAGTCATTTTAGAATGTGAAGAGCCCTAATAAATTAACATGGATCTACATTACCTCTATGTTTAATACACATCCATTTAACATCACATAATAATCCCCAAGATCTGGGGTGAATCTTTCTAATTTTTATCCATGGAGAAAATATGAGTGAATTACCCATACCAATCACTATTTTCCTTCTTCAAGTCATACTATCAAAACCACTAAACCAACCAAAACAACCCCCAACTCATAACCACATCCAATAGCACATTACAACACAACCAGTTTTGCAGCCCTTTTGTATAATCATACCATTCCCATAGTAGCCCCATTTTACAACCACATTCCATCCACTCCCCCCACACATAAAAACCTAAAAAAATCACACATCACTTTATAACAAAACATTTTATAGGTTCACAATAACATTTATCACATTCCAGTACTTTTCTTTTGGGATTTATCACACAAACCAAAATATTGTGGCAACCAATTAATTAGCCAAGTATACGTGGTTAGCCAATTTTTATTTTTTAGGGTGATACCAAAAAATATAAAATAAAGAAAAAACCATAGAAAATGTATCCAATGCAAAAAACATCCACTAACGACCACAATTTTCAGTGGGGCATTTAGCCCATATAATCACAATGTCACAAAAAATATCGAAGCTGTAAAAAAATGTGGATCAAAACCCATTTCCCCTTTAAATTCAATTAATCAGTTATTTGTCTTTAATTTAAGCCATAAAACCCATAATTAGTTGATAAATAGAATTAAATCCCCTTTCTCATGATGAATAATAAAGAGAAATGGAGATAATCCTACCTTAAGGAATCTTTACAATTACTACGCACCACAGGGTGAAGAAGAATACTCACAAACCAAAACTACACCATGAGGAACCACAGATCAACCTACACCACATCCCAAGACCATAAAACACAACCCAAAGCACACCCTAAACTAAAGAAACACCATCGTAGTGGATCCCCAGGATAAGAATGGAATAAAATGGGGAAGAATGGGAGAACTCATGACGGATCGACCACAGATCACCAATGGGAATCCGTCGGGATAAATGGATCAAGGAGAGAGGAAAAGGGCTTTAATAACACCTCGAGGAGCCTAGGGTTCACCCAAAATGTGATGAATAAGAAATCATGGCCTAACAAATGATGGTTTGTCTAGAAAATAATTTTTTTAAACTGCACATGATCGGGGTATTACACGTGTAATCCCTTTTCACATCATGTAATACATGGGGTTTAGTTTTTTCTAAAAAACACATTACCAGCTCATTTTATTAATTATTTTTAACCCTGATATATTAGAGTCCATGAAACCCTTCTTCACACTATGTAAAATTTTTACACACTGTGAAACTTCCTAGATAATCCGTGAAACTGAATTTCACGTCATGTAATCCAGTTACATGACGTATAATCTCCCTTCTTCCAGTCTAGCAATCGAAATTCCCTAGACTCCCTTTGAGCCTCCTCTGAACACCTCTAACAACCAAAATTGATAAATCAACGGATTGAGAAGGCAAGGATTGTTACATTAGATACCTCTAAAATTATTCTCACCCTCGAGAATCTAAAACCAACCCTAGAAGGAAAAGGGGTCCGAAAAACCACTCTTTGAGATACCTCTTAAATATCCAACCATACCTCAAACGTTACCCCCAACTAAACATGCCAAAAAAAAGATCAAAAATATCTTACACAACCACAAGATGCCTCCACTCATACAACCATACTTCTATGAAGCCACTGCACAACTAAATCAACTTCCATGTAGCCCAAACCAAAAACGGTTACAACTAATGAACCACACTACCACACAACTTAAAAACTGCACCATCCTAAACACACAAAATATGGAATTTCATCTTCCATGTCAAGATACTATCTACTCTGGGTGGTACGGACTCTCCTACATGGGTTTAATCACATATCAATGAATGCATCTCAATTAGGAATCAGGTCTTACCCTCTTCAAATTTTAGGACTTTATCACACATCACACCACATACATCATAAACTAAGGAAAAAAACTCATCTCATAAAACAAGTTTCAAACATCACATTACAAAGAAAAAATAACAAATAAAAACTCAAAAAAACTTTGGTTACTGGGAATGAATCTATGTATCTCACTCCCAAGTAATCTCTTCCAAGACACCATGCCTCTGTAACACATGAACCAAAGGAATGGTATGTCCATGTAGTGCCTTCTCTTAATGATTCTGGATCTCTACTGGCTGCTCCACAAACTTCACATCATCATTTATATCCAACTCACCCCACTCAATGAAATGGGATTCAACGTGAAGATAACGATGAAACTAAGAGATTTGTAAGATGTCTTTGATCCTATCTAACTATGGTGGAAACACAAACTGATATGCCACCTCTCTAAATTGCCCCAACACCCCAAAGGGCCCAACAAACCTAGGAGAAAGCTTACTCCCTCTTCCAAATCTCTACCACCCATGTCGAGGGGAAACCTTCAAGAATATGTGGTCCCCAACCTTGAACTCTAAATGTCGCCTTCTATGATTGGAATAATACTTCTATCGATCATGAAGTACTTTCATCTTCTCACAAACAAAATAAACTCTATCTGTCATACTCTACACCACATTGGGACCAAGAATGGTTGTCTCCCCATCCTTTATCCCGCACAATGGAGAACGACACAGTGTCCCATACAAATCCTCAAATGGATCCATGCCAATGGAAGAGTGACAGATATTATTATAAGAAAACTCAACCAAGGGTAGGTTTCTTACCCAAGATCCACCAAAGTCCAAGACACATGCTCCCAACATATCCTCCAACATCTATATAGTTTGTTCCATCTTCCCATCTATCTGAGGGTGGAAAGTAGTGTTGAGGCATAACTGGGTGCCAAAAGCATGCTACAGTCCCCTACAGACTCGTGAGGTAAAATGTGTGTCCCAGTCTGAGACAATAGACCTAGGAACTCTATGAAACAACACCACCTCATCCATATACCTCTTAGCCAAAGCATCCACCACACCTAACTCCTTGATCACTAAGAAGTGATCTGATTTCATCAACTGATCCACTATCACCCAGATAGCATCAAAACCTCCCTGAGCTTTGGGTAACTCTATGAAGAAATCCATTTAGATGTCATCCCATTTCCACTTGGGAACATCCAAGGGCTGAAACAGACCACTAGGAACACGATGCTTATCCTTTACCTGCTGGAAAACCATGCACTTCACCATAAACTATGCCACTACCCATTTCATCCTAGGCCACCAAAACTACATCCTCAAGCCATGATACATCTTGGAAACTCCTAGGTTCACTTCAAAATATTAGATAATAAACTCACGAAGAACTCCATCATGAATCTCTACCATAACAAACAACTTTTCATGAAATAACATCCAATTCCAACAATCCCTCCAGAGCATCACTATGGCCAAAACGATCACACAATATATCTACCTATGAGTCTCACCATTGAGACGCATCCACCTGCTGCATCAGATAATACTTAAACATCATCTAAAAAATATCCTTTAGATCCATCCACCCTTGCATCTAAGTGAAAGTCTTCTAAGTCCTCCATCGCTCTCCAAGCATCCACAGATTCCCCAACAACCTTCCTCTGCGACTTTCTTCTAAAATCATCAGCCTCAACATTTCCCTTTCTTGAGGTGTAAGAGATATCAAAATCATAGTCCTAAATAAACTCTATCCAACTCTACTATCGTAGATTTAGTTCATGATGGTAAAATATATACCTCAAGATCTTGTGATTCATGAATACCACAAAGTTCTCCCTAATAAGTTAATTTCACCACAACTTCAGCGCAAACACAATGGATACTAGTTCCAGATTGTGGGTGGAATAGTTATTCTCATGGGGATGTAACTACCTAGACCCATAAGATATCAATGATCATTGTTGCATCATCACAAATCCTAAACCCAGGCAAGAAGAATCACAAAACACCTCAAACATCACTCATTCCTCAGGAAACTAGAGCACTGGATCACTAACCAACTTCCCTTTCAGGTAAACAAATGCTGCTTGGAACTGATCACTCCACAAAAAATCTTGGTCCTTCCTTATTAAATCCATCAACAAGGTTGTAACTCAAGATAAAACAGGTAAAAACCAAAATAATAGCCTATGATACCAAGGAAAATATGAACCTTGGCCATGTTCTTGGGTATTTCCCAAGAAAAAACTTCTTTGACCTTCGAAGGGTCTACTTCCACACCCTAATAAGACACCACATGCCTAAGGAAATAAACCTCTCGTGTCCAAAACATACACTTAGAAAAGTTTCCGTAGAACTGGGGGGAATCGAAGAACCTGCAAGACAGTTGTGAGATGCTCGACGTGATCCTCCTCTAACTTCTAGTAGATTAAGATATCATACATGAATACGATGAAGAACCAGTCTAAGAACTGATGGAATATGGAATTCATAATCCCCAGGAACACAGCTAGTGTGTTCGTAACACTGAATAGAATGATTATAAACTTAAAGCTCCCATAACTTCATTCGAAGGTAGTTTTTGGAATATCACCCTTCTTCACCCTCAACTGGTGATATCTAGACTATATATCAATCTTATAAAACCAAATCACCCCTCCCAGTTTTTCAAAAATATTTCCTATCCTCATAAGAGGGTAATGGTTCTTGACATTCACCTAATTCAACCTCTAATAGTCTATAAACAACCTCAAACTGCTATCTTACTTATTAGAGAAAAACACTAGAGAACCCCATGGAGACACATTGGGTTGGATAAAACCCTTCTTCATTAGATAATCTATCTAAATCCTCAACTCCCACAACTCAGAAGGTGTCATTAGATAAGTATCCATTGAAATCGGTGAAGCATCGGGTTACAAGTCTATCATGAACTCAACATCACGTTGAGGGGGTAGCGTCACAACCTCCTTGAGGAAAAAATCTAGGAACTCCCCAATGAACCTAGTAATCTCTACCATTTCAGTTTCCATTGATTACATTGATAACTCATCCAACAAGTAAAGAAGAGGCTCCACACACTGACTTCCCACCGAACAACTCTGCTCACCAATGAAAACCACACACTGGACATCCATGTCCGAAAACATTACTCTCCTATGGAAGAATTAGATAACAACACATACATAATACAACTAGTTGATGCTTATGGTAACATTGTATGGTTTCATTTATAATAAGAAAAGACCCCCATGGGACTGATTGGGCCCATCATCAGTCAACACCCCTGGCACACATCAAACAATTTGGTATGTCCTTATACTGGATTACTCAACACCAAGGGCACAGGAAGCCTCTCTATGTCTAGTCCCAGATCATGGGTTAGAGTGGGTGTAACAAATGAGTGTGAAGCTCCTGAATCAGACAATCCACAAACAAGGGTGAAAACATATTGATCATACCTCTGAATATCTCTGACCCCTCTGAAATTGTTGCCTCCACTGCATGCAACTGACCATGCCCAGCTCCTCTGCCTCTCTGCTAATGACCACCTCCATAAATATGCTCAGTTTTCATTCCCTTAACATGAGGAACATCCTGAGGTTATAATCTACCTACTCAATCTCCCCTCGGTGGAGAAAAGGCATGTTTTCCCTGCTACTGGAATAGTATCACTAGAAACTGGTGATGAGGCTGGCACTAAACCTATCCACCTCTACCAAACTAAGCTCAAGGAACTACAAGACACTAGATTTAGTGATGACCATGAACCCCACAAAAAAAACACATTGACATAAATACCCTAGGAAAACCATGGAAACCAATGGCACCCAGCATCTAGAAAGGAAGCTACTAAGGTCGAAACCTTGAAGGTCCTGGAACCTAAGATCTACCACTGAAAACTCTACCTATCAAAGAACTTTGTTGGCTCCCCTCTCACAGAATACCTCCTCAAGATTTCATCTGATCTATCACCTCTTCCATCTTCTAAACCTCCAAATACATCAGCAACATAAAAGGAGTAACTGCATACTAGATAGAAGGATTAAGTACCTCCTCAAGATGCCTCGCATGAGACTCCTCATCTGGAAAAAGATATTGGGTAAACCGCACTAGGTTGTTGAACCTAATTTTCATCTCTTGAACTAAAATTTTTTCTAGCTAAAGAGAAATAATTGTCTGCCTCTTTACAGACTTCATGGTCAAATAAAGGAAATCTGCACCGAACCCCTTCTAGAAGTCGACCCACAAAATATCTGCCTCCTTCCGCTCTCCCAGATACAATATCCACCACTGACGTGGAGCTACCCGCATCTGATTGATTTCCAAAGGGACCCAATACTCTATTGGGACCTGGATCAAACAAAAAATAATCTCCATCTCCTCTATCCAACTCATTGTCTCCACATATGAAAAGATACCCTCGTACTTTTTTAAATCCTGTCATTGGAAAGCATGTAATGTCCTCTACCACTGATCATACTCCTCAACTAAAGCAACCCTGCGACAATCAAATGGATTAGTCTATTGAACCTCAACTACTTGAGACACACACGGATGAAAACCAGGATCCATATCTAAAAGGTAAAAAAATATTTCCTAAGCCCGATAGTATGGATTTTAATTAGAATTTATTATAATTCATTTTCTTATTTTTTCCATTTTAACCTTCTCAAAAAAACCAATTCAAACAAGAACACAAGTCATTGTGATGCATGTACCTTTCCTAGGTTTCTACCCTACAAGAAGGTCCACCTAACTTGTCCATTCAATAAGCTCGGAGCCCATGCAGTGGATCATGGGGGGATAAAATCTTGTGTCCTATCTATTCTCCCTAACCTATGTCACACCCCAAGGTCAAATAGAAATATTGACATACCATCCCATGAAATCCCCATTGTTCCTAACTCCAAATCCACCCTATCTCTCAACCATCACCTCTAATACCACTTTTTCATGACCCCATCCCTCCAAAGATACCACAATGAGGGGAGAGAGATAATGACCCCTAAGTACCACCTCCATTAGGCCCCGGGCTAGAAACTAGAACAAAGGGTGTAAAAATATCACAATATGGGAGGCATTACCCTTTATAAGAAACAATATTGGGAGATAGAATAAATCATACACAACAACTCCAAGGAATAATATAAAATAGAATGATAAAAACCATCACACATGCATGAAAAAAGTAGAACAGGTAAAAGACAATAAAATCTATATAGTAAATACCCAAAAGAAAAATCCAAGGCAATGACACAGCAGTTATCCAAAGGTCCAAGATAGTAATGCCCATCACAGTCTATGAAATCCTCCTGGAAACCTAAAAGAAGTTTTATATACATAAGGTGAACATACAAGTATACTCAGTAGGAAAACCAAAGTCTCTCATGAACATGTCAAAGAAGCATACTAATGATCCTATGAGAAAATAGTATAACCAAATAGCACCTAAATAGGTATACTAACCATCCCAACCTTACCAAGGAACACTCACTAAGTTATGCAATACAAGTAATATAATATAAATTAAAGAACATCGATGATTGGTTACACCAAACCACTTTCCTACTGGTATGATTCTCTCTCCCAACATCGTATGTCTTGTCACTCCTATCCCTTCTATATTTCACATCACATCCTACCCTCACACACATGGGCCTCACAACAAATCATGCCTAGACACACCTGGGCCTCACAACACATCCCTCCCGTACAAACATGGGCCTCACAACACATCCCTCCAGGACACACCTGGGCCTCAAAACACATCACATCATATCTCATCCTAAAGACACCTAGTAAATCACATCACATCTCATCCTGAAGATACCTGAGATAACACAAACCAGCTTGCCTGCAAACACCTCAGCTATCACATCTCACCTAAGATAATTGGGCCATCACAACCACCATCTAAAGAACTAACATAACTTTTTCCATCACAACCTATTCCATGCCTACCTTTATTGGAAGAGATATCATAAAAGAGAAGGTACCCAACCATCCATACTTCTCACCAAATGTTGGGAAAAACACCCCTTGCATGACGATGTGGGTGTTCAGCATGTAGTGATCAACATGGGTGGGGTGCGTATAGAAATCACAAGAATATAAAAATATATGTATAGTATCAAAAACTACATACCAACCTATGGTTTCACAAGAAAAAAAACATCTCACAAAACTGTCACTTTTGCTTCCACTTATAAACGCATCACTCCACAAAAACAAGACACAGGCCACAAATCGTTTTCAATATTTAATTATCACTTAGACATTATCCATATTTTACCATTTCAACCCATTCCATTAGTATTTATTCATTTACCACCACACCTATCATAAAATTACCAGGGAAAAACACATATCAAAAAACATATAAATAGTCATTTTAGGAGGTGAAGATCCCTGATAAATTAACACAGCTTCACATTACCTCTCTCTTTAACACACATCCATTTCAAATCACATAAAAATACCTAAGATTTGGGGTGAATATTTATAATTGTTATTCATGGAGAAACTCTGAGTGAATTACCCATACCAATCACTATTTTCCTTCTTCAATTCATCCTGTCCAAACCACCAAACCAACCAAAACAACCCCCAACTCACAACTACATTCATAAACACATTACAACACAACAAGTTTCGCATCCATGCTACACAATCATATCATGCCCATCATAGCCCCACTGTACAACCACATTCCATCCACTTCCCCCCATAAATAAAAACCTCAAAAAATCACACATCACGTCAAAAAAACATTTTACAGGTTTATAAGAACATTTATCACATTCCACTACTTTTCTTTGGGGATTTATCACACAAACTAAAATCTTGGGGAAACCAATTCATTATCCAAGTATATATGGTTAGCCAGTTTTCATTTTTTTAGGGTGATACCAAAAAATCTCAAATAATGAAACAACCACAATAGATGTATCCATTGAAAACAAATCCACCAATGACAACAATTTTCAATGGGATATTTATCCAGTATAATCACAATAGAACAAACAATATTGAAACTGTAAAAACATGTTGATTAAACCCCATTTCCCCTTTCAATTTAATTAACTGATTCTTTATCTTTAATTTAAGTTGGCACAACCATAATTCACAGATAAATAGAAGTAAATACAACCACAATTCATATATAAATAGAAGTAAATCCCATTCTTCATTATGCACAATAAAGAGAAACAAAGGGAATCCTACTTCAAGGAAGTTTTACAATTATTGTGCACTACAGGGAAAAGAAGAATGCTCATGAACCACAACCACACCATGAGGAACCACGGACCGACCTACACCACATCCCAAGACTATAAAACGCAACTTAATTCACACCCTAAAGAAAATAAACACCACCACAAAAGATCCATGGGAGAATAATGGAATAAAATGGGGAAGAATGAGAAGATAACTCACCACGGATCACCAACTAGCATCCATTGGGATCAATGGATCAAGGAGAGAGGAAAAGGGCTCTAAGAACACCTTGGGGTGCCTAGGGTTCACCCAAAAATGATAGGAATAATAAAACACAGCCAAACAAATGAGGGTTTGACTAAATAAAAAAATTAAAACTTTACATGATCGGGGTATTACATGACGTGTAATCCCCTTTCACATCGTGTCATATGTGGGGTTTGGTTTCCATTGAAAAACATGTCACCTATTCATTTTATTAATTATTTTTACCCCTAATATATTATATTACATGAAACCCTTCTTCACATCAAGTAAAATGTTTACACACTATGAAACTTTCTAGACAAGTCGTGAAACCTAATTTCACATTGTGTAATCCAGTTACACGACATGTAATCTCCCTTCTTCTAGACTTTAGCAACCTAACTTCCCCAAAATCCCTTTGATCATCCTCTAAACACCTCCAAAAACAAAAAATAGAAAATTAATGAATAGGGAAGGTATAGACCATTACAAAAGTAATAAATGAGATTTCAATCAATAAGAGGAAGAATAGAGACCAATTAAATAATGAGTCAAAATAAGAATAAGGGGATGATCTAAGGTGAGACCACTTATTATTAAATTGAATTTAAATATACTATTTCATACTATTTGAAATATATTTAACCCATAAAATAATATTTTAATGCACCCACAACATTTTATTCTCTGGATATAAGTTGAGTTCCACTATACTGTATTTTTGTCGAGTTCAAAATTTGTTTCGTTGAGTGCCCTGAAATAGGCATTCATCAATCGATAATATCCATCCAAACCAAGAAAATTAGAAATATGAGTCACAGTGGTTTTTTTGGTCCAACATTCAATAACTTCAAAATTTTATGGATCCATAGATATACCCTCTCTTGAGATTATATGACCCAAAAATAAAACTTTTTGTATCCAAAATTAATACTTTTTAAATTTTCACACAGTTTATCCTTCCTTAGGGTTTTCAGTACAATCCTCAAGTGATCTTCATACTATTATTTTATATTTGAAAATATAATAATATCATCTATAAAGATTGCCACAAACTGATCAAGGTAGTCCCTAAAGACTTTGTTCATTAAATCTGTGAAGATAGTGGGGGCATTAGTAAGACCAAATGAAATCACTATATATTCATACTGTCCATACCTTGTATGGAATGTTTTCTTGGGAATATATTCCTTCTTAACCCTTAGTTAATGATATCCAAAATAAAGATCAATCTTGCAAAAGTATTGGGCCCCAAGCTGTTGATCAAACAAGTCATTAATATGAGGTATGGGATACTTATTCTTGATTGTGATATTTTTAAGTTCACAATAATCAATAGAGTCTCATTGATCCATATATCTTCTTAAAAAAAAATAAGTGCACACTACGGTGATGCACTTGGTAAAATAAATACCCTCTCAATATTCTCTAGGATTTTCTTCTTTAATTCAAATAACTCTATCGGTGCCATTCTATATGGCATCTTTGAAATAGGTGTAGAACTAGGTATGAGTTCTACTGAGAACTAAAAATCATGATTCAATGGAAGACTAAGAAACTCTTCTAGAAATACATAACAAACTCTCATAAAATAGGTATATCTTTGGTGTTGATTTTGTCCCTAACTATTTGAGATAAACACCCCTTTTGAATAGGAATCAAGACCAAAAAATGGATGAAATTTCCATTGGAATTTCATATTTATCATTGGACTAATAGAAAATCATAGAATGGTTTGGAATATCAAACATGACTTCCCTTACATGGAAATTTATGTGTTCTTTATGTAAAAAAATCCAATACATGCCCAAAAGAGCATAAAATTAAACTATAGGGAGAAGAACAATATTTTTAATAAGCATATTCCCACAAACATCAATCGGAGAATAATCATAAACTTGTGATGTGATCGTCATACCATTAGGGTTTTTCATTGCTAATTCAATTTCTAATAATTTATGTCATAATTTGATACCCTTAGAAAATTCCTCATATATAAAAGAGTGGGTATATCCATAATCAGATAAAACGTTAGCAGTTTGAGAGTAGATGGTAAGTGTACCTTTCATCACTTCATTATCATACTCCATATCATAAAAATTGATCACATGATATTTCCCTTAATCTTTTGGATTAAGAGTTAGCTAACATCAATCATCATAATTAACGTCCAGGTTTGAGAACTGGTCAACATAATTCCCATACTCCTTGCATTAGAAATACTAGAGTGTGGGTGGTGTATTCTATAGTGATTTTACTCTATCGTTGGATAAATTCTTCCTATGACTATACCATTTGATAACTCGTTGACCTTAATTTCCACACTTAAAACATTTACCAATTTCATTAATACAATTTACTCTTTATTTCCTTCCACTCTTTGATCACAAAGTAAATCTTGTCTTCTTCTCTCCATGGTTTTTAGAATTTCCTTTGAATTTTATCTTGATTTTCCTATAAAACCCATGAGATTTATGGTAAACTCTAATCTTCATTTCCACCTTGATATCACATAATTTTTTTTTTTCATAGCTACTAAATTATCTTATGGATAACACACTTAGGAAACTTGATTTTAAGACATTGAAGAATCAATCAATCTTCATTTTTCGTTAGATGATAATTCTAGAATCATACCTCATAAGGCTTGTAAAATTTTCCTCATATGTACAAATGGATTCATCATCCTTATGCTCTAGATCAAAGAATTTCTTCTCCATTATCATATGAATAATATGAGGAAATTACTTATTGAAAAATAATCTCATAAACTAACCCCACTCCTTGGAGTCACTTTATTCTCATTGACTCATGTTCTTGATAATATTACACCATTGATCTTCTATTCCTTCTAAATGATAAAAAGATAAAAAAATATTTTCATGTTTTGAATATTGGAGAATTTAAAATATCTTTTCAGTGGTGTTGATCCATTTCTCAACAACTAATGGATCAGTGGATCCGCTAAAATAAGGTGGGTGTTTCCTTAAGAAATACTTAATAGAATATTGTTACCTCATTTTCTCATTTGTAATATCATCATGATTTATAGTTTTAGAAAGTTTCATAATCATAACAATGATATTTTTCATTCCATCTCCCATAACATTTAGTTACTAAGGAGTAAAATAATTGCATTGTACATTACATTAATCATTAACACAATTACTTTAGGTTCCATTCATTAAATAAAATAAAAAATAATAGTGTAAGAAATAATAATCATAGTGGGAAAACACATAATCGTCTAAATCAAGACATTTTCTTTTCAATCTATGACACCTTAGGTTTAACCTAGGTCATTTAAGGTTATCACCAAAACTTTAGGATGTTATCTTGTACTTAGACTTATCCCCAAAGTTCTTATTAAAGTTTTCTTATCTAAGTTTAAAAAGTTAGTTAAACCATTCTATGATACCAACTATATATACAAATAATTTCCATATAACACCCCTATATTTTAAAATAATAACATTATGTTCGATAGTATATATTACACACAACACTAAGCTTAAATGACCCATGAAATATATGAGCACTATAACATAGATATTAAATTGGATGGTATAAATAGGATTAAATATTTTATTAAATAAATATAAATTTCTTACTCAATATAAGTTTATTTAAAAAAATATTAAATAATCACTTAATTTTTAGTAATTTCATTTTATTCATCAAAAATATGTTTTCTTCAAAAATTATTTTTATTAATTTTTATGAACGAATACTATAATTAATTTCAAGAAATTTTAGAAATTTTATTTTAGAAAATTAAATTAAATTTTTAAATCATCATATCAAAATTAACACATTTTTAAAATTTTGGATTTTACAGAAAATATTGATTTTTTAGTGAATTGTGAGAAATATCGATTTTTTGTAAAATTATCATTTCCTTTCAATAAATTCAGTAATTTAATTATATAATTATGGTTTTAATTTGATTTAAAGTAACATAATTATTATTTAGTTATATTTAATCCATTTAATTACATTTGAATCATTTTTATACTAGATTTTAGTATAAGTTTATTTTTTGTCTTAAAAACACATTTTTCTAAAAACCGTTTTAAAGTGCATAATGTTTCTCCATTTTAATTAATTAAATAACTCGTAATTATGAATTATTTAAATGAAATTTATATATTAAATATCTATAAATATTAATTTAAATTCATATAATGATTAACACTAGTTATAGAGTCAATAAAAGATTATTTTATGCTTGAAAATACATTTCTTGAAAAAATCGTTTTTCAACACATTTTGTAGGTTTAATTTTAAATTAAATTTTTCCAATTATATTGATTTAATTTGATAAAATGGATAAAATATTTTAAATTGGAATAATTTATATTATATAATAATTTCAACTTAATTTTTTTCATAATGAATAGTGAAAAAATTAAAAATCTTTTACTACACTTATGGTTAAAACAGGTCTTTCGAGGGTTTAAACTAAAAGTATAAGGATTGAAATAACCTAAAAACTTGCCTAAATTATATTTTATGGAAATATTTCAAACTTATATCATCTAATTATTTATAATGTTCCATTTTTTATCCTTTTGGTACGTGTAAAATGTGGGTATAACTTTATCTTTTCAAAAATTCCAATTATGTCTTTTATCCCGCTTATAAAAGTCCACCACCTCTCCTCCATTATTCACACCTTTAAAGAATTTTTCATTGTAAAATAACTTCCCAAATCCATTGATAACTTATATTACCACTTCATAGAGGACATTTTTTATTATAAAATCAATCTATTAAGGATTCAAGTATAATCCTAATGAGGTGGTCCAAAGAAGAGGTGTCATTCTAAACTGAGTGTTTTTATTTTATTTTTTCTTCCAACTCATTAAAATATTATTAAAACATGATGATATAATAAAATTTTTATCTCTGATATACTTATTTTTTATTATTTTAATGGAATAACCTATATCTATATCCACTTCCATCAAATAGGAAACAAAATCTTCTTTCATGTGTGTGGAACACTACCGCCTCACGAACCGATGTAATTAGTTTTCCATCATCGACTCTCATGGTTTTTTATAATAATATAATTAATTTTTATATGTAATATTAATTAAATTTTTATCATTATTAAAATATAATATATCATTTACTTTTTACCATTTCATTCACTGAAAAATGATAACATCGTTCATGTGTATATGTGGACTACCGCCTCCATGAAGTGATGTGATTCATTTTTCATCCCCACATCACATGGATGATATATATATATATATATATATAAGTATATTTAAAGAAATAATATGGTATTTAAGATATTTTTACCATTATTTAAATATAAATAATTACTTATCTTCTTTCCATGATGGTCATTGAAAAATATAAATGTTACTCGTGCATTTGTACGTCTTACCGTCTCCATGATCATAACGTGGTTCATTTTTCATGACCATCTTTCATGATTGGTTTTAAAAGTATAATTAATGTATAAAAGAGATAATTATTTCATGATTATTATTCTATATATGATGTAATAATTAACTCATTGACCATAGTAAACCTACCAAAGTCATTTTTGACATTTAAATTGAATACCCTCAAAACTTACGAAGGGAACTTAAGTGATTAACTAATTGTTCATAGCATGGTAAGAGATAAAATAAAAGTAATAATAAAATTGAAAAATTTTATTATTAAATTAAATAATCAACATAATTTTATTATTCAAAAAGATAAATAATCTATGAAATGATTTGGACAAAATTTATGGGACACTTTAACTTAAAATCTTGTTTTAAATGTTTTAAAGATTTATTTTCTATATATTTATCTTCCATGTACATGTTCTTATAAATGTTTCAATAAAAATATTATTTATTATTAAATGGATCATAAAGGTCATTTTTTACTATATTTCACTTTCTTTAAAATGTTTTTTAAAAATATTTTTTTAGGGTTTCACATAAGGGACTTTCCTTTAAAAATCATCTTTTTAAGTTTTCCTTCAAACTCTTTTTATTCCATGTCCATATTTTCAAAATTATTTTACGAATATTTTAATATGAAAATAAATCAATAATAAAAGATATTTTCATGTTTATTTTTTCTTTCTTACAATGGTTTTCAAAAAGAAATATTTTTACAAAAAAAATACTTTCTTTACAAAAGATAAAAGGAATGTTCTATTTTAACTTATACAGTGAAAAAAAAATTCCCACTACCATAACCTTTATTTTAAGTTTGGATTAATTTAAAATATTTCATGTTTTATTCAAATAAAACCCCTATTTTTATCATCAACTGCCCTAAATCCACTAAATTGGTGCTCTGAGCTGGGTAGCCACATGACCTCAACTATGCCTCCCTGTATGCCAAAGGATGCTGACTAGTAGTGAGGGTCTAATGGATCATGAGGGGAGAATATACCCTCTTTAACATAGTAATAAATAGCATAAAACTTATAAAATAAAGTAAAAATAAACAATAATCCAAAAACATGCATCACCAACTAGTTCCCAAATAGAGTACAACCACAACCAAACAATAGATATGTTATGTCATGCTAATAGGGCCATTAGTAGAGGAAAACAAAAAATAATAGCCAACAACTGAATCACCAAAATAGTTTCTAACTATAATTATGGATCCTCAACCATTCACATCCCAATCCCAACTCAACTCTCTAGCATAGGTTATTTTCCCTTCTCCTGACCTGCAACCATGAAATCCGCTCGGGTACCCAATGGTGACCCGATTAGGGTGTGAGTACAACTCTATAGGCCACCACCAATGGTGTCTAAAAAATATCATGTCTAATAGATAGTTCATTAAAGAACTAAATAAATAACAAGTTAAGAAAAATAAAACTTGGTTTCCATTAGATAACAATGTTCACTTTAACCATTTTTATCCCTTAGTTCATTTTCATCACATAAACTATCTTCACTACTAAATTCATTTTCATCACATATTCCATGGGTTAGGCATTTACAACATTTAAACAATGGATTAATCTGGTAAATTTCTAAGAATAATGGAATAAATCAAGTTCCTTGCCTCTCTAGGGATAACCATTTCATAAACATTTACATCACACTTACCTTGGATCATCGGTCCAGGTAATCTCATCAAATGCATTTGTTAGGGGCATAGAGCCTTTGTACCATTCCCTAACCCATGAATTATGGGGTGAGGTTTAGATACTTAGTCTAACCTGATCCATGTACATATATCCTCAAGTCTAATACCCTATAACTACCAATCCATGTGTACATTCTATTTATCCACTTACCACGTATACCATATCACAAACCATACACAATCAATAAACATAAAATTCACATATCATAGTTATTCAACATGTGAATTTAACATCAAGACTTATTCCATTAGAAATTTTTCCAATTATGTTATATATTCCATTTAACTCATTGGTACATTTATCATTTCACATTCCCTAATCCATTAGTGCATTTACATTACAAATTCATAAGCAATATAACATAATCACATTAACCCATTTAACCCATTTTAACATTATTTCAAACACTCCATCATTCCATTAATAACAACTAGATAAAAATCCAATTAGTTCCTATTTATAATTTTAACCAACATGTCAACACGTTTATCATGGGATCTATTTCAATATAAGTCAATTTCATGCTTAACATTACCATGCTCTTTGTTTGGGAATGTTGGTGCACCCCATGGGTGGCCCTAAACTAGTCAAATAATCCTCAATGCATCCCATGAGGATAATGAGGGGTTGATTTTATCATTTAGACAATCATTTTATCAAAATCTATTTATTTCATAAAATTCATAGGAAGATAGAACCAAGAACACAACTGCACATTCACAAATCAACTTCAAGACTATGGGATTTAACTTATAGACAATGTACCTCAAATCTGAAGATGAATGCACCCTTAGCCTTAGACTTAGATCAGGATTAAATAACCCTTTGAAAACAAAATATAATATCAACTGAAAAAAGATATTTTTAGGGATTTGGAAGGATAATAATGAATCCACATTCCCTAATCTAGAAAAAGGAAGCAAGGGGAGCATTAACCTTAACCGGATCTTTGATCTACAACCAACAAAACTTCAAATGGCCTAGAATCAATGGAGATTGATCCTTGTGTGGTATTGAGGTTTTAGGTTTGTCACTATAGTTTGAGGAGGAAAAATGTGGAGAAAATATAGTGAATATATTAAAATACTAAGGGGGAAAAGGGTACTTTCACACTTTTTAATGGGGTGTACGGTTTGGCCACACGGTTTTCCAAACCATGCACTAACCTCTATTCAAGAGGTACTAGGTCACATGATTACTTTGGGAGACACCCACAGTTTGAAAAATCATGTTCCAACTATGTGAAATACATTTTTCCTAGGTTCCATGGTTTTTCTCTCCCCATTTCACAGTTTACTCTAACTGTGTGTAAACCATTCGACTTGCACTGGATAACCCGATTCCCCTTTCTTTCATGTCCCAAACCCCCAGAACACCCTCTAAGCTTCCTCATACACCAAGTAACCATTTATTTATCCTTATTTAAGGGATTCAAACCAAAATCTAAATGAAAATTTACCTCCATTAATTATATGATCTTACAACCTCCCCACCTTATAACAGCTCTTCCTCGAGCCACACTCCCAATCATCACTGAACTTCCAAATCAAAGAGATTGTGACATTGAGCTCGCATATCTGATTCTCTCTCCAAATTATTTTCCTGAAAAATTACCATGATACCACAAAAGTCAAACCAAAGGTACATTCTCTCCTCATAAGACTTTCTCACAATGATCCACAATACGAACTGGATGCTCTTCAAAAGATGAATCTACCTCAAGATCAACATCCTCGAAATCAATAACATGTGATGGGTTAGGGTGATACTTCCAAAGCTTAGACACATGAAAAACATTGTTCATGACACTATACCCTTATGGAAGATCCAATTGGTATTCCACTAGTCATATCCTCTCCACAATATTAAATTCCCCCCATGTACCTGTGTACTAACGTACCCTACTTCAAAATTCAATAGTGACCCAAAGTTGATAACACAAAAAGAAACACACGATCACCTACCACAAACTCAATAGGTCTACAACATCGATATTCATACTACTTATGCCTACTCTGAGCTATTTCCATATGTTTTCTAATTAACTGAACTTATTCTGACATATCCTACATGATACTTGGTCCTAATAACTCTGTTTCCCTAGCTTCCATCCAACACAATGAAGATCTACACGGCCTAGCATAGAGTTCCTCATATGGTTCCATTTAAATCATAGCCCAGTAACTATTATTATATATGAACTCAACTAGCACAAAATTCCTTTCCCATGATCCACCAAAATCTAGAACACAGTACCTCAACAAGTCCTCTAGTACCTGAATAGTACGCTATAATTCCCCATCTGTCTATGGGTGAAAAATCATACTCAAAAACTCTTAGGTGCCAAGTTCCCTCTATAATCCCTACCAAAATCATGAAGTGAAACATAGATCATGATATAAAACTATAGTTTGTGGTACCCCACGGAACTGCACTACCTCTTGAACATACAACTCACCCAATTGATCTATGGTGAAAGTCTCTCGAATCGATAAAAAGTAGTCTACCTTAGATATTTGATCAACAACTACCTAGATAAAATCATTCTTCTAAGGCTTCCTCCGAATATGTGCCAAAAAATCCATCATAACTTCATCCCATTTCCATTCTAAAATGGAAAATTGATACAAAAAATCACCTGGTCTTTGATGCTCATCTTTCACTTACTGAAAGGTAAGGCATCATACCATGAAACCTACAACCTCTTTCTTCATCCCTAGCCACTAATACTACCTACTAAGATCATGATACATTTTTTTCAAGATATAATTCACTACCCACTTCAATGCATGAAACTCACACATCAAATTTTCTCATGCGCGCATTGGAACAACCACATGGCCATGAATATAAACGATCCCATCACCACCAATGTTTGACCAGAAGGTGACTCCCTACCTTTAATACTTTCTCTTAAATTCAAACATTCTAAATCCTTATATTTTTCTCCTTGATCTAGCTCAAAAGTATGGACTGAACTTCCAAGTATGAAAAGGTCATCTTCCCTTGACTAACTTACACCTCAAGATATATCTCAGCAAACAAATCCATCATCTTCCACTCCAAACATGACACCTGAACTGCCTGATTTTGAGTCTTCCAATTCAAAGAATTTACGACACTGTTTCCCTTTCCCAGTGTGTAAACCATCTCAAAGTCAAAGGATTTCATTTATTCAACCCATTTTCACTAACTAATATTCAAATCACACTAATAGAACATGTACTTTGGGATTTTATGATTTTTATACACTATAAAGTGTTCTCCCAATAAGTAATGTCACCAATATTTTTAGGCATAAACCATTGTGTCCAACTTGAAATCATGCATTGGGTAATTTATTTCATGAGGCCTCAACTACCATGACCCATATTCCATAACCCAATAATTCTGAATCAACACTGCTCAAAGACCAACACCGTATGCATCATAAAACAAGGTATATTTCTTACCTAGATCATGTAATATTAGAATCAATCTGGTAGTCAACTACTTATTTAACTCTTGAAAAGTATTCTCACATGCCCCAAACCATTAAAACATGAATCCCTTATTGTTAGTCCTAAAAGTGGGGCTATTAACTGGGAAAAGTATTTATTTAACCTTCGGTAATATCCGTCCAAACCCAAAAAAATCATACATCAAAAACATTCTTGGGATTATCCCAATACACAACTGTATGTACCTTTTCTAGGTATACTAACACACCTTCTTCAGTGATGATGTGACCCAAGAAATGAACTTTATCGATCCAGAAATGATACTTGGATAGCTTGGCATAGAACCTATTCTCTCTTAGTGTACTCAGGATGATGTCATGATATTTTTCATGATCATCATGGGTCTTCGAGTACACCAAGATTTCATCAACAAATACAGCTACAAAATTATCTAGATATGGGTGAAATATTTGATTCATTAGATCAATAAACACTATTGGTGCATTAGTCAACCCGAATGGAATCACAAAAAACTCATACAACTCATACCTACTTCTGAAGTCATTCCACAATATATAAAAAGGTCTCACCCTCAACTGATGATATCCCAACCTCAAATCAATCTTATAGAACACTGAAGCACCACTCAACTGGTTGAAAAGATCATCGATTTGAGGAAGAGGGTATTTATTATTAACTTTCATCTAATTCATATTCCTATAATTGACACACAACTGCAATGATCCATCGGCCTTCTTGGAAAATAGAACTGTAGATCCCCAAGGTGATGTACTATAACGAATGAACCCCTTTTTCTCTAGTTCCTCTAACTGATTTTTAAGTTCCCAGAGCTCTATCAGTGCCATTATGTATAGTGGAATGTAAATTGTTTCTATTCCTGGAAGAAACTCTATCATGAACTCAACATCTCTCTCAGGTGGCATCCCTAATAAGTCCTTAAGAAACACATCCTGAACGTAAGTGTCTCCCTCAAACTAGCTCTATGCGGCCTGCTTGGATGTCCCATTCTCCACGATGAACGTACATGTCTCCCTCGGGATATGTGAACATTACTCTATGAGAGTAAAAATCAATATGGGTCTGGTATAACACTAGCCAATCTATACCCAAAATCATATCAAAACCCGACATCTCAAGCACAAAAAAATCCCATAGGAAATGGTACCCACCAACCATAAGAGCACATCCCTTACATTTCCTGATATTTTACACTCGTATCCCTAATGGTTTATTGATCGACATTACCCCACACACATGTCCACCGTTGGGCCCAACACACTCACAAACTGAACATATATAAAATAATATGAAGAACATGTATCAAACAAAGCACTAGAAAGTGTGGAAGCAACAAGGATCGTACCTAGAACAGTTTATGGTCTAGCATCACCACCACCTAATGTAGACTGAACTGCATGAATTTTACATGCCCCTATACCCTAGGCCCTAGTATGAGTTCCTGGTGTTGCACTACCCTACTGATATGGTCACTCCCACCATGGAGTACCATGTCCACCACCTCTACCAGTATAGCCATTCGAACTCTAACTACCTTCCTAATATAGGGTAAATGACCCCCTTCCTGCACTTATCATCAACCTTGATCCTCCATTTGTGCCCAAATATTGAGGGTTTCTACAGAACCTCTACAGATTCTCATTCCCACCACACACTCGACACTCAATTGGTGGTCAAGGGCACTGACCATGCATATTCACCAACCTTCAACACTAATATAAAAACACTTGATCATCACTCTAAGTGGGTGGTCCTCTCTTTTCACAACTCTACACACTTCCACCCTAGTGGATATTTCTAAAATGACACTTCATTCCCTTGGTAGTTTCACCACTATTTTGTCCAACTAGAACTACAAACCCACTTCCTGAATCTTCCTTTTAGTTCCCTTATGAAATAAGGGCATGATCCACCACTTTTGAAAACCTCTTTAAGTGTAATATGTTCACCTAGGACTTAATATCATGTCTGAGCGCATACTAGAAATGTCTTTCCATAGTGGTCTCATCCCCTGCCAATGCTAGAACAAAGAATTTCAAGCCTGTGAAATGGTCTGTATAATCCATCATTGACATTTTTCTCTAGTTCAACCTCATAAATTCTATATCTTGATCCTATATTAAGGTATCTAGGTAAAAATTCTCTAGAAACATTTCCTGAAATTCCTTCCATAGCATACCTTCAGCCTGCAGAGTCTAAACCATGATATCCCACCAATACTTTGTCAGTCCCCATAACATGTATGCTTCTAACTTAACCCTTTCTCTACAGGAGTCTCCAAGTGATCCAATAATTTTGATGGAGTTTATCCAAAACTTTACAGCCTCAGGTCCACCCTCCCCAGCAAATGTTGGATAGTTTTACAACTAAAACTTTATGGTCAGATCGAACATACTCGGCATGACCCGCCCTTGGTCTAATTCCATCATCTGTACAAAATGAGAAAATTTCTCATGGAACTTCTCTTATCTTCAATTATCTTGGACCAACATGTTTTATTTCTCCATTACTAGTGGATCATTCTCGAATATATCCTCTTATATCCCAACTGGTACATGTCATCGTGGAAGAATTTCCCTATAATTCCAAATACAAGTCTCAGAACACTTAACATAAGGCTTCTAAAATTTACATAAAATAAGGCTCTCCACTATCCATAAACATCCCATTTCATGTACACTATCCCAATAGATCTCATCACATCTATAAAACTACCCTCTATTATCCCTACCATGGGTCATGGTCAACACTAGGTAAAACAACCTACATAGTCACAAGTATTTAATTAGACACTCTTTTTAAACCATTTCTACCTTCATAATGCAAAAAATCCTTCTTTAGGAACATTTCTATCTATAATTTTGTTGCAACTAATGTTTTTAACCTATTCACAACTCATTATAACCAACATTTTAACTCATTTATGCCCCTTTATTAAGCACATTTTTTAACCATTTCTTAACAACCTTTCTATTTAACCATTTACATCATCTTTATTAGACATTATTTTCTTCAATTATTTTTGAAGTAAAATACATCTGACCCTTCATGACCCACACACCCGTTGTAACACCCCAAGCTTCTACGGTACGCTTCTCTTTGAATAATGTGATAGCGTGTGTTGTACGCAACATCGAGTTCTAACACACCACAACTAATCAAACTAGCCGTTATGAATAGTAATACCTACTTTTTGAAATTATATATATTTTATATTTCAAAATGGACTTCATTTTTGGATTTAGAATATCGAAATGATCCTAAGTTGAATTTTTGGTATTTTTCTGAGAACTTCCAATTTTTATGAATAGTGAAAAATACTTAAAAAAACTTTTTTAATAAAAATAATTTATAGTGATAAATTATATTATTTAGTGGTTTTAAAGTATAATTAGAATATATTTTTACCATTTTATCCAATGGTGTTCATTAGAATTAATTTCACTTTGAAATTGGACATAAACAATTGTCAATCTTTTGATATATATTATTTCTTAAAAACACGCTATTTATTGTAACAGCGGGAATTAATTATAAAATTAATTAATGAAACTTATATGTTTGGAATTTTTTAAAATAGACATCATTTTTTAATTCGTAATATCAATTATATCTTAGGGTGAAATTTTGGCATTGTTCTGAAAAACTTCAATTTTTGATGAATAGTGAAACCAATAAGTGGTAGTTAAAAAACTGAATTTTTCATAAAACTTAATTTTACCGCTTCTGTGAATGGAATTTTGAAAATCCGAGAGACATGGTTAATATCAAGTAGTAAAATGTGGTTCAATGGGATGAAAATAATTTTTGGTGAATAGTAGCTTTTTACTTTTATTTGCCACGGTTAAAAGTAAATAGGGTAATTAAAGGTAAAAATGATATTAATATTACCTTAACACATGTCCTAATTCTATTAGAAAAGTGTATATCGACCAAAAACAACCTTAGGAATAAAATATTATCATTTAGGTCTACTTGGATTAGATTAGGACATTTATTATTATTTAATTCAAAGAAGAGTTAAAAGAGTTAAAATCAAAGTTTATTTACTAAAACATTTTAATATAGGGTTATACATAATATAAATTAGATTTTAAATATTAATTAGAAAGCTAAAATGATTTCCTACATAATTATATTTTATTTATATTTTTTAGTCATTAAATAATTTAATTTATTTATGACACAATGATGATGCAGTAATTACCATAATAGTAAAAAATTAAAATAATTGATATTATAAATACCCAAATAAATATAATTTGAGACTTTTTATGAATTAAAATAATTTTATAGGTTAATATGACATTTTAGGATTGACTTAAGTAACTTTTTTCGAAGTAATCATTCTGTTATGATTTTCACAAAAATCAATTATTGAATAGTGTCAAAATTGACAAAAAGAGTTTTTAAAACAAATATTATATTATTAATTGATATTAAATTACTAAAAATATAAGGTTCTTCCAAGAGACTTATATCATGATAGTTTTATCATTAATGGACCACTTGGGGGTCTCTTGGATGTATATAGTAAGTGTATTAACCATATAATATAAAAATACAAAGAGACATTGTAAAAGTGAAACTAATTAACTAAGAGTTAATACCTAAAGATAAGGTTAATATAGTAACCCAAACCTGTCTAAATTCTATTGGTTGAGTGTTTTTCAACCCATACCCACATTAATATTTAAATAATCCACTTTGGAGCCATTATAAACAGAATATGAATTTATTATAAAATAATATTTCTAGCTTTTCCAAAGGTGCCCCTCACCCTTCTTATAAAAGGGAACTCCTCCTTCTCATTAATTCACACCTTCAAAGCCTTTTGGTTCGGCCAACCTCTACACAAATACTCTCTCAAATTCCCTCACTTCATCCTAGAGGCATTACTTTAGTTAGAAAGCCAACTTAAGGAGCCCTTTTGGTCAAATCAAAAGGAAGAACCCGAAGAAGAGTTATGTTTTCACCACCCTTTTGCAAATTCATTTCTTCTTCAACTTCTTCTTTATTTGTTATTACCATTCTAAAATAATGAATCCATTATCTCCTATATACTGTAATATTATTATAAATATGGTAAAACCATATTAAGTATTTTATCCATCCTTTTAATGACATGTCACCATACGTGCGTACGTACGGGTTACCGTCTCCATGTCGTGGTATAATTGTTATTCAATATATTATTATTTGGATGGGTATAATAATGATGTGTAATTCATGTAAATAATAAATATAAAATTATAATTATTCTTTATATATGATATACCATCCAATTATATATTATTTTAATATCAAAATATTGATATTGTCGCTCGTACGTACGTACGGACTACCGTCTCCACGAATGCGATGAGATTCATTCTCCATCGTATCCATTCAAGTATAATTATCATTTGATGATTTAAAAATAATTTTTAAGGACTTGATATCATTATAGATATGAATAAGATTCAACCTATCCATGACAAACATGGCTTACATAATAAAACATATAAAAGATGAGTAAGTTAACACCTGAAACAACGATAATACTAAGATATTATTAACAAATCAATGATAAAAGATCATATATGATATCATATTAATATATATGATTCTTGTATAATTTAATAACAATTATTTCACCATTATATAGGAGTTTAACCTACTCCCAACCAAGGAAAAGTACAAGGTAAGGGTTATTTCACAATCTCTTCTTTATCTGAGGTTGTTTATACGTGATTATCTACTGGGACCTCTTTATCATCCACATCCATGTTTCTTAAAAATGTATTTCAAATCATTCTTACTATTTTAAAGACTATGTTATAAATTCATTTATACCCTTTTTGACTTTTATAAGTGGTTTATAAAGGAATCTTTCTGTTGTATTCCAAACAAGGTCCTTTTTAACCTTTTCGACAGAATTAAGGTAAGAATATTTTTTTAACTTATACGGCGGGTGCGTCTATTTTCTGCCGTTATAAAATCTTCGAAGCTTCCCTTACAAGATTATAAGAATATTTTCAAATAAAACATTTTATTTTATAAATATGTGACTCTTAAATGATTTCAAAATAAAAAGAGATATTTCTCTAAAAATAGTTTTGATTTCATCTATATCAACATCCTTTGATGGATTTTACTCTTATTTGAAGTTGATTTATTATGATACAAAACTACTATATTGTATTGAACGTTTTGTGATATGTTTGACTGTGGATGTGTTATTTTTATACCATTCATGGTTTATGGATGAAGTATTTACATTTTTTATGCTAGTTTTAATACGAATGTTTATGTTATGTTTAAACCTTTTCATATGGGAATGCATTGGACTTAATATGTGACGGGTGGAGCCCGCTATAGATCCTCGATGCATCGGTAGGTCTCATGAGACAAACTAGTGTCTTGGCACAATTCCTTGACAAAATCTTATTTGTAGTCTTGGCACGAGGCATTGGCTATGTGGTTATGATAGTATGGCATTATGCATTACATCATTATGAAAGTGGTTATTGATATTGCATGTGATTATTCGATTAGTAGAATATCCATGTGAATAAGTAAATGGAATTATTTCATTTTATTTTTTTCATACTATTTTTAAGTTCAAGTTTAAAAGGATTTTTTTTTAGTTATACATTGCCTTAAATGTTTATTCTTATTTATGAAATTTTCCGCTATATTATTATCCTTACTGGGCATTTGAGCTCACCCCTTTCAATGTTTTATTTTTCCCAGGATGTGAAGAAGTAATTTATGAATGACCTTCAGGGATAGTATGTGGGGATAAGAGTGTGGACTATGGAGAATATGTTATTGTTATTTTCATTTTTATGATGTAATGAAAAACTTTATGAATATATCTAGTGTTTCCAAGGCTACTAAACTAATCAGTTTTTCGAGATTTGATCTTTCTTGTGATCATTCCAATGTTATGTAATAATGCACCGGCTCTGGGTAACTGGGGTCGGGGTGTTACAGTTGGTATCAGAGGAATTTTAGTACAAACCTTGGAAGCTAGATTTAGATAAACTCTAATTAGAGCACATAGACCTAAGATGGACTTTGAGGATTAGTATAGAAGAACTTCCTAGAATTTTGGTATTGTAGAGATTTTGTGAGTTTTTCGAGCAATACATCCATGTCTGGATACGAGAAGGTAGAGGCGGCTCTGGCACAAATGTACCTAGGGGTAAAACCCGAAAACACCGTTTTGAGCTAGACTTGAACGGGAACTGGTGCACGACAACAGGCCTTGCTGCACTCTTGGTTACGACACTCCCGGGGGATATGCTTTGGATAACTCTCATTTTCTTTACAAATCATTATGAAGGGTTGATGAGTATATACTTCCTCAAAGAAAACATTTTTTATTATTATGGATTATATCCATAAATAGTTCAATTTATGTTAAGTGTTTTATAATTATGGAATTATGTATTTTGATTCATAAACTGATCTAGTTTATGCCATTGTTTAGAAATGGTGCCTAGTGGAAGAAACGGAAACCGTATCAATGCACGCACTCCATATAGGGATGTCCCTCCTCCTCAAGATAATTATAGTGGATCTGGTGATGTAACTGGTGTCGATCAGCTAATCACCATACTGGGACAACTCACTCAGGTTATGAATAATAACCTCACCCATATGGAGCACCCTGATCTGCAGCGTGGAGGATCAATGTTAGATCGATTAATGAGTAAACAACCACCAAAGTTCAATGGTAGTAAAAATCCCTTAGTAGCTGAGAAATGGATAAATTCCCTAGAGAAAATATTTCAGGCTTTGGGGAGTAGTGAAAGGGAAAAAGTTATCATGGCAGTTTACCGCCTCACTGGAGATGCTGATAAATGGTGGTCATTAATTCAAAACATGAAGGAAGATAATGAAGTATCAAATATGTAATGGAGGGAGTTCAAAGATCTGTTTTTAGAAAAATACTTTCCTCGCGACCATCGAGCAGATATGGAAAGGAAATTTCTGAGTCTGAGACAAAAGGAGGATGAGAATGTCACAAAGTATGAGGCTAAATTTACAAGGTTAGCAAGGTATGCTGGAGATTATATACATAACCCAAGAAATAAGATTGATCGTTTCTTTGATGGGTTAAAACCATTTCTCCGTCGAGAATTAGTCTCACAATCCTTTTCATCGTACGAAGACATTGTCTCATGTGCTATCAAGACCGAAAAGAAATTCTCTAAGTCTTATGACTTTAAAGAAAAGCAAGAGAAGAAGAGATCTGCTGATCAATCTGGGAATGGAAATAAGGGGAAGAAGGGAAAGGTTGAATATCCATCCTGTGGTAAATGTGGGAAGAAACACCCCGGTACTTGCTTAAAGGGAATGGGTGTCTGTTACAAGTGTGGTGAAAAGGGCCACCAAGCTCTTGATTGCAAAGGGAAGAAGGAAGCTACCAATGTTCAGTGCTATAATTGCAGGTAGATGGGACATTATGCAAATGAATGTCCTAATAATCAAGGGAACTTACCTCAGAAAAGGCCAAGGGATCAAGGCCAAGCTTATGCTATCACTACTACTGAGGTAGAAGCTCCGGAAGACGTGGTGGCAGGTAATTTAATGGTTTCATCAAGTTTAGAAAATGCATTATTTGATTCTGGATCATCGCATTGTTTCATATCTTCCCAGTTTGTTAAGAAAATTAGATATTTCCAATTTGATTTAACAAGGGAGTTTTCAATTAAAACTCCTAAGGGAAGTATCATAGCAACAAAGTTTTGTGAATCAATCCCCATTAGAGCACATAATTTTTCTTTATCTTCTGATCTCATCGTCATACCTATGATTGAGTTTGATATAATCCTCGGTATGGATTGGCTTTCAGACTATGATGCGAATATTTATTGTAAGAATAAGGAGGTTATGATTTTTGATGATGATGATAAGGAACACCTTATCTTTAGATCAGAATCGTCACTACCTAATTCTTATCTAGATCCACCCCCAGTAGCTAAACTAAATTCAATTATTGGGGAGGAAGAGAATGAAATTATTGTGGGTGAGGAAAGGAATTTTCAAATAGAGGATGTACCTATTGTGAAAGAATATGTAGATGTATTTCCGAAAGATTTACCTGGACATCCTCCAGAACGAGAAGTTGAGTTTTCCATTGATTTAATTCCTGGATCAAGGCCTATATCGAAGACCCCTTATAGAATGGACACTGTGGAATTAGTCGAACTAAAGAAAAAACTGGAGGAATTGAGCAATAAAGGATTTATTTTCCCAAGTGTTTCTCCATGGGGAGCCCCTGTTCTTTTTGTTAAAAAGAAAGATGGATCTATGAGGTTATGTATCGACTATAGGGAGATCAATGCAATAATAATAAAGAACAAGTATCCCCTATCTCGCATTGATGATTTATTTGACCAACTACATGGATATCAATGCTTTTCAAAGATTGACCTTTGATCTGGATACCATCAGTTGTGTGTGAAGAAGGAAGACATTCCGAAGATAGCATTTTGAACCAGGTACGGGAATTACGAGTTTACAGTAATGCCTTTTGGATTGACTAATGCACCCTCTGTATTAATGGATTTGATGAATAGTGTTTTCAAGGAATATCTCAATGAATTTGTGGTGTTATTTATTGATGATATCTTTGTATACTCCAAAAGCTATGAAGATCATTAAAATCACTTGCGCATTATCCTGAAGACTCTAAGAAGACATGAATTATATGGGAAGTTTAGCAAGTGTGAATTCTGGCTTCAGGAGATTTCTTTTCTTGGCCATATTGTCTCTAAAGATGGAATCTCTATTGATCCTTCTAAGAACAAGGCAATCCAAGAATGGACAGCACCTACGAGTATAACTTAGGTACGTAGTTTTATTGGTTTGGCAGGTTATTATCGATGTTTCATCCAAAATTTTGCCCGATTGGCTAACCCATTAACAAAGCTCACACGTAAAGGGGTTAAATTTGTTTGGAAAAAAGAGTGTGAAGAATGTTTCAAAGAACTGAAGAGAAGATTAGTCAATGCGCCTATATTGACTCTACCATCGAAGAATGATGGGTTCGTTATTTATAGTGATGCATTGAAGAAAGGACTTGGTTGTGTCCTTATGCAGAATGATAGGGTTATTGCCTATGCATCACGATAGTTGAAAATTCATGAACAAAACTATCCTACTCATGATCTTGAGTTAGCATATGTGATCTTTTCTTTGAATATATGGAGGCACTACCTCTATGGTGAAAAATGTGAGATTTATACAGATCACAAGAGGTTGAAGTATATTTTCTCACAAAAAGAACTCAACATGAGGAAAAGGAGATGGCTTTAATTACTCAAGGATTATGATTATATGATAAACTACCACCTGGGGAAAGAAAAAAAGGTGGAAGATGCTTTGATCAGAAAAGATCATGGAGTTTTGAACAATATGAGAATTGAAAGCGATCCAATTTTCATGGATCTAGTGAATATGGACATGGGAATAACCATGGAATGTGAAACATCAATTCTTTTTCAAATGGTTTCCAAACCATCTTTACCATAAAGGATTAAGAGTTCTCAGACCGATGATGAAGAATTTAAAAAGAAGATTAAAGCTGTGAATGATGGGAGATTGAGAGACTTTGTGTATGAAGATGGAATTTTCAAATTTGGGAAGAGACTTTGTGTTCCCGATATACCTGATCTAAAAAGGGAATTGCTGGATGATGCTCATATTTCTAATTTCTCTATACACCCTAGGTGCACCAAAATGTATAGAGATTTGAAGGAACATTTTTGTTGGGACAACATGAAGAGGGAGATTGCTGATTTTGTGTCAAGATGTATGGTTTGTCAACAAGTGAAAGTTGGAAGGCAACAGCTTGGTGGAGTATTTCAACCTCTTCCCATACCTGAGTGGAAATGGGATAATATTGTGATGGAATTTTTCATGGGTCTACCAAAGACTCCTAGAAGGAACAATGCAATATGGGTTATTGTTGAACGTCTTACCAAGTCAGCACATTTTCTTGCTATAAGAGAAGATCTACCACTGGAATGTCTAGAAAGACTATATATTAATGAAGTTGTGAGACTTCATGGAGTACCCATATCGATTGTTTCTGATCGTGATCCCCATTTTACTTCGAGATTCTGGAAGAGTCTTCAGAAATCCCTGGATACCGAACTTCATTTGAGCACTGCCTACCACCCTCAGATAGACGGATAATCAGAACGGACTATTCAAACCTTAGAAGACATGTTGATATCTTGCTCACTTGACTTTCAGGGTATGTGGGATCAATATTTACCTTTGGTAGAATTTTCCTATAACAATAGATTCCATTCGAGTATTCAGATGGCACCATATGAAGCGTTATATGGGAAGAGATGTCGCACACCAACCTATTGGGATGACGTTGGTGAAAGAAAACTTTTAGGTCCAAAATTGGTGGATTAAACAATTGAAAAGGTGAAGGTAATCTAAAATCACATCAAAGAAGCTCAAAGTAGGCAGAAGAGCTATGCCGATAATCTAAGGAAGGATTTGGAATTTCAAGTCAGTGATCATGTTTTCCTGAATTTATCTCCAGGGAATGGAGTCATATTTTTTGGTAGGAAAGGTAAATTGAGTCCCAGGTACATCGGACCTTTCAAAATTCTAGAACGAATTGGGGCTGTAGCTTACCGATTGGAAATGCTGCCAAGTCTCTCCAAAGTTCACAATGTGTTCCATATATCTCTGTTGAGGAAATACATGCCTGACCCAACGCATGTACTCACCTATGAAGAATTAGAACTGGAACCCGGTCTGTCTTATTGTGAAGATCCCGTCAGGATTCTTGATACGAGAGAACAAGTGCTGAGAAATCGGACGACGCGTCTGGTAAAAGTTTTGTGGAGAAACCATAAGATGGAAGAGGCAATGTGGGAACCCGAGGAACTTATGATGAAGAACCACCAGAGTATTTTCATGCGGTAGTATTCTAGAAATTTTTAGGATGAAATTATTTGAAGGAGGGGATAATGTAACACCGCAAGCTTTTACGGTACGCTTCTCTTTGAATAATGTGATAGTGTGTGTTGTACGCAACATCGAGTTCTGACACACCACAACCAATCAAACTAGCCATTATGAATATTAATACCTACTTTTTGAAATTATATATATTTTATATTTCAAAATTGACTTCATTTTTGGATTCATAATATCGAAATTATCCTAGGATGAATTTTTGGTATCTTTCTGAGAACTTCCAATTTTTATGAATAGTGAAAATACTTTAAAAAAAAAATTAATCAAAATAATTTATAGTGATAAATTATATTATTTAGTGGTTTTAAAGTATAATTAGAATATATTTTTACCATTTTATACAATGGTGTTCATTAGAATTAATTTCACTTTGAAATTGGACATAAACAATTGTCAATCTTTTGATATATATTGTTTCTTAAAAACACGCTATTTGTTGTAACAGCGGGAATTAATTATAAAATTAATTAATGAAACTTATATGTTTGTAATTTTTTAAAATATACATCATTTTTGAATTCGGAATATCAATTATAGCTTAGGGTGAAATTTTGGCATTGTTCTGAAAAACTTCAATTTTTGATGAATAGTGAAACCACTAAGTGGTAGTTAAAAAAGTGAATTTTTCATAAAACTTAATTTTACCGCTTCTCTGAATGGAATTTTGAAAATCTGAGAGACATGGTTAATATCAAGTAGTAAAATGTGGTTCAATGGGATGAAAATAATTTTTGGTGAATAGTAACTTTTTACTTTTATTTACCATGGTTAAAAGTAAATAGGGTAATTAAGGGTAAAAATGATATTAATATTACCCTAACACATGTCCTAATTCTATTGGACAAGTTTATCTCGACCAAAAACAACCTTAGGAATAAAATATTATCATTTAGGTCTACTTGGATTAGATTAGGACATTTATTATTATTTAATTCAAAGAAGAGTTAAAAGAGTTAAAATCAAAGTTTATTTACTAAAACATTTTAATATAGGGTTATACATAATATAAATTCTATTTTAAATATTAATTAGAAAGATAAAATTATTTCCTACATAATTATATTTTATTTATAATTTTTAGACATTAAATAATTTAATTTATTTATGACACAATGATGATGTAGTAATTACCATAACAGTGAAAAATTAAAATAATTGATATTATAAATACCCAAATAAATATAATTTGAGACTTTTTATGAATTACACTAATTTTATAGGTTAATATGACATGTTAGGATTGACTTAAGTAAATTTGTTCGAAGTAATCATTCTGTTATGATTTTCACAAAAATAAATTATTGAATAGTTTCAAAATTGACATAAAAGAGTTTTTAAAATAAATATTATATTATTAATTAATATTAAATTCCTAAAAATCTAAGGTTCATCCAAGAGACTTATATCATTATAGTTGTATCATTAATGGACCACTTGGGGTCTCTTGTATGTATATAGTAAGTTTATTAACCATATAATATAAAAATACAAAGAGACATTGTAAAAGTGAAACTAGTTAACTAAGAGTTAATACTTAAAGATAAGGTTAATATAGTAACCCAAGCCTGTCTAAATTCTATTTTTTGAGTGGTTTTAGACCCATCCCCACCTTAAACTTTAAATAATCCACTTTGGAGCCATTATAAACCGAATATGAATTTATTATAAAATAATATTTCTACCTTTTCCAAAGGTGCCCCTCACCCCTCTTATAAAAGGGCACTCCTCCTTCTCATTAATTCACACCTTAAAAGCCTTTTGGTTCGGCCAAACTCTGCCCAAATACTATCTCAACTTCCCTCAATTCATCCTAGAGGCATTACTTTAGTCAGAAATCAAACTTAAGGAACCCTTTTGATCAAATCAAAAGGAAGAACCCGAAGAAGAGGTAATGTTTTCACCACCCTTTTTCAAATTCATTTCTTCTTAAACTTCTTCTTTATTTGTTATTCCCATTCTAAAATAATGAATCCAGTATCTCCTATATACTGTAATATTATTATAAATATGGTACAGTCATATTCATTATTCTATCCATCCTTTCAATGACATGTTTCCATACGTGCGTACGTACGGCTTACCGTCTCCACGTCGTGGTGTAATTGTTATTCAATATATTATTATTTGGATGGGTATAATAATGATGTGTAATTCATATAAATAATAAATATAACATGATAATGATTCTGTATATATGATATACTATCCAATTATATATTATTTTAATATCAAAATAATGATATTGTCGCTCGTGCGTACGTACCGACTACCGTCTCCACGAACGCGATGAGATTCATTCTCCATCGTATCCATTCAAGTATAATTATCATTTGATGATTTAAAAATAATGTTTAAGGACTTGATATCATTCTATATATGAATAAGATACAACCTATCCCTGAAAAACATGGCTTACGTAACAAAACATATAAAAAACGAGTAAGTTAACACCCGAAACAACGATAATACTAAGATATTATTAACAAATCAATGATAAAAGATCATATATGATATCATATTAATATATATGATTATTTTATAATTTAATAACAATTATTTCACCATTATACAGGAGGTTAACCTACCCCCAACCAAGGAAAAGTACAAGGTAAGGGTTATTTCACAATCTCTTCTTTATCTGAGGTTGTTTATACGTGATTATCTACTGGGACCTCTTTATCATCCACATCCATGTTTCTTAAAAATGTATTTCAAATCATTCTTACTATTTTAAAGAATATGGTATAAATTCATTTATACCCCTGTTGAATTTTATAAGTGGTGTATAAAGGAATATTTTCGTCGTATTCCAAACAAGGTACTTTTTAACCTTTTCGACAGAATTAAGGTAAGAATGTTTTTTTTAACTTATACGGTGGGTGCGGCTATTTTCTGCCATTATAAAATCTTTAAATCTTCCCTTAAAAGCTTATAATAATATTTTCAAAGAAAATGTTTTATTTTATAAATATGTGACTCTTAAATGATTTCAAAATAAAAAGAGATATTTCTCTAAAAAGAGTTTTGATTTCATCTATGTCAACATCCTTTGATGGATTTTACACTTATTTGAAGTTGATTTATTATGATACAAAACTTCTATATTGTATTGAAGGTTTTGTGATATGTTTGACTGTGTATGTGTTATTTTTATACCATTAATGGTTTATGGATGAAGTATTTACATTTTGTATTCTAGTTTTAATACGAATGTTTATGTTATGTTTAAACCTTTTCATATGGGAATGCATTGGACTTAATATGTGATAGGTATAGCCCGCTATAGCTCCTCGATGTATCGGTAGTTCTCATGAAACAAACTAGTTTCTTGGCACAAGGCCTTGAAAAAATCTTATTTGTGGTCTTTGCACGAGGCCTTGGCAATGTGGTTATGATAGTCTGGCATTATGCATTTCATCATTATGAAAGTGGTTATTGATGTTTCATGTGATTATTTGATTAGTATAATATCCATGTGAATAAGTAAATGGCATTATTTCATTTTATTTTTTCCATACTATGTTGAAGTTCAAGTTTAAAAGGCTTTTGTTTTAGTTATACATTGCCTTAAATTTTTATTCTTATTTTTGGAAGTTTTCTCTATATTGTTATCCTTACTGGGAATTTGAGCTCACCCCTTTCAATGTTTTATTTTTTCCAGGATGTGAAGAAGTAATTTATGAATGACCTGCAGGGATAGTATGTGGGGATAAGAGTGTGGACTATGGAGAATATGTTGTTGTAGTTTTCATTTTTATGATTTAATGTAAAACTTTATGAATATATCTAGTGTTTACAAGGCTACTAAACTAATCGGTCTTTCGAGATTTAATCTTTCTTGTGATCATGCCAATGTTATGTAATAATGCACTGTCTCTGGGTAACTGGGGTTGGGGCGTTACACTCATCTCGTGTGTGCCTATCATGATGCATGCCACCTATATCTCTAGGTGCCTACAATGTTTCATGGATCCACAACCTCATGTCATTCTGACCATGAAAAAAATATCATAAAACACTCACATCATTCAATAAGTGCATCACCCAATGGTGAAAGGTCATTTAACTGTAACAACACACATCAAGAACAATAATTTCCACCTTGGACACTTGGGTTTTCCCTCATACATGGGTTAGCTAATCTCATGCATGAACTCATTTCCAAGGCCTGACTTAATTTCCCATCTATCATCCCCAAATAATAATACCACAAAAAATAACCTACTTTGATACCACTTTGTAATAGCCCTGAACTGGAATCCACTAAACTGGTTCTTCAATCCAGGTTGCAAAATGACCTCAAGCGCGTCTCACCATATGTCCTAGGCTGCCGAATAGTAGTGAGGGTCTAATAGATCATGTGGGGAGAATATACCTTCTTTCACTACAACAAAAACCGTGTTTAGCGGCAGTTTTTTGGCGGCGGTTCACAAAACCGCCGCTAAACGTTTTCGCCGAAAGGTTTCGCGGCGATTTTTAATAAACCGCCGTGAAACCCGAAATTCATTTTCACAATCCCGACCCTTCTTCCTCCACCCCGATCGTTCCCCAAACCCTCGCACCCTCCCTTATTCCTCTAACCCCCCGGCGACCCACAATCCTCGACCCTTGACCTCCAGCGACCAGCGACCTCCGGTGACCCACGACCTCCGGCGACCCGCGACCTCCGGCAACCTGCGACCTCCGGCGACCCCGCGACCTCCGTCTCCGGCGACCCCGCTACCTCCATCTCCGGAAACCTAATTACTAGGTGATTACTAGTTATGTTGTTTGTTCAATCCCTACTAATTGGAAACCTTGTTGTCCCCCTCATTGGGGTTTACCTATACTAATCCACCCACACTGGTTTCATGACCAGTCTTTATGGTTTAAATTAACCCAACATGAACACTTATCTGCAATATATTATTATTAAAACTTGATAAATCAGTAGATTAGTATGCCATCAAATCCATATTTCTGACACTAGTTCATGCAAAGAAAATAGTGGTCTTGGTGTGAAACTCACCAGAATTTGGGTAGTTAATCATTCATAATTCTGAACTATGAAATCATTGGTGGAGATATCTCTGTAATGTCATAAATGATTAAACTGCATTGTGTAATTGAGAATTTCTTACCATGTATCCATATTAACAGCTAAATCTTCATTCATTGAAGGATCCTAGCTATAGGAATTCAATCACCCCTACTCAAGAAGCAGGGTAAGAAGGAATAGAAATGTGGAAATACGACATGACTCCGCCACATCAACGAATTCATCCCTAACAATCTCTATCAGGTTCCCACCCCCATATCACCATCTATAATAATCTAGATAAGGTTGATAGACACCCATGTTTGTCGATAAGATAAATAGGGTTCATTCCTATGAGGTACAAGTCACACAAGGATTTGAAGGCTTTAGTGAATCTTAATCCCTGTCTCTCTAAGGGCTGCACTGGGAGTTTTGACTCCCAGTCCAATGTTCAACTACTTCTGGAGTCTTTCAATGGAGTGATATTATGACTCACACCCCTATGTCGATCATGTAAGGGATATCTGATTCATCCCAGCTATAACAACCACTCGGGAGCCTCCAGGGAGGGATCCCACCAGTCGTTGTAAGCACTACCCCACCCACCCCTTATATTGAATAACAAGTGGTATACACCAATTTCATGTCGTCCCTGGTCTAGATAATTTGACAATAGCATCAAATCCCATGTTTAAAGAGATTTATATCATGGTTAATGATCTTATACAGCTCCATCGGCCTATTCCACCGCCAACATATACTACCAGTTCCCTACTACTATATAGTAGGGGATCTACAACACCTGAAATGGATCGAGAACTCAGCCACCACACCAGTAGTCTTGGATGAATCTTTCAGTCGTCAGCACAATTATTATCCATCATGGGCAAACTAATGATTATGATATATATTATGGATTTCCTCCCCTTATCATCATCAGACAGAGTGGAGGTCCTCCCCTCTATTTCACTCATCACAGATGTCGTCCTCATGTCACATGAATCAATCCAAGTGGAGGTACACCCCATATAGATGATATTAATAATTTATGTCATCCCCATGATTATAATTCTAGATATAGAGTTACTCCCAGTGTCTCAAATCATCATCAAAGAGCTCCTCCTTGCATTATTCCCAGCTCAAGAAGATGTCCTCCCCAAAACAACATTGACTAGAGTGAAGGTCCTCCTTGATCCACCCCCCGTCATCACGGTGGTCCTCCCCATGTTTTCACTAGCTTTAGGGGATGTCTCCCCACTCCATGTACAATTATAAAGGATTACATCCACACTTTATTGACATACATTGATGTCCTCCTCATGTCCAGTTCAACTAGTATTAATTCCCTCCTCATTCTACAACTTTCAATAGACATGGAGTTCATCCAAATTTTCTCGCAAACTCCAACAAAGGTCTTCTGCACTCCAACACTCCCAAACCTTGAAGGTCCTCCCAATGAATTTATTAGAATACACAATGATCTTCCTCATGTTCCTCTAGATAGACACACGGGTGGTCCTCACACCCTGGATCACCAAAGAGGAGGCCATCCCCACTCCCATGACAACTGATACGAAGGCCCTCTATTTTAATGGCTAGCTCCCTAGGGTGTACTCCCCACTCTAGTTCCAACCTAAAAAAGGGTCCTCCCCATGATAAAGATTTTTCCTATTCCAATGAACCACCCTGGAGAATATGCAAGAATCATCGCCACTAAAGGAATAATTATGAGAATTGTTAAATTATTGTAAATCATGTCCACTTATCTGATTCTGAAGATAAGTGGGTCCCACTGATGATGTCCTCACCTCGACCCTCTACATTAGAGTTTGGGGAATGAACCTAGTCTGTGATTTTATTCATTTCATAAGATGAGATGTACCAGATCCTTAAATCCCTTCATACATACAACAAAGGAGAAGAGGATTTGGATCCCTTCCAGAATATCACATTGCAATCTTTTATTTAGTTTACAGACTCATTATACTCCTCAACATGATATCAGAGAGAGTTGTTTTGGGTTTGATTGGTGGATATCACTCACAAGATTCTCAACTGACGGCCTCTTCCCTTTCACATGAATATGTGGAATATACTATGTCCTATAAGAAAATGGTGAAGTAGTATGTACCAACTTTGAGATACAATCTAGTAGGTTGTGGACTATAATCTCATGCAACATTATCCCCACCAGATAGTCCACTACCACAATGGTATACAGAACCATTTTTTCAAGTTCCTGAGCCACCCAAAGTATAAGAATGTGGAAATGAAGAGTTAAACTACACTTCTGAGTGGAGAATATGATATGAAACTATAACCACTGATCAGTTTTCTGATATATTAAGGATGATCACTACTTCCAACATCATAATTCTGGGTTCACTCAATCATGATAGGGTTTTTTTTTCAAACCATTTGGGAGACACATTTCTGCCTCTTGAACCTTATTTTGAATTATATAATATCCAAGAGCATTGGGATGACATTTTCCATTAACATTACATGGTTTATTTAGCAGGGCTTCTCATGTCGTATCCACCCACATCAACAAGATACCACCAGTACCATCTACAATGATGTCTTTAGAACATTTTTCTAATCCATATAATTATTAAGGAAGTGTCCCCACCAGTACAGATTTGCATCGTAGGGAATTATGTTTCTCTCCACTTCAATCCCATCCTATGATAGCCAAATCTTCCCAATGACGTAAATAATGTGCCTCTGTGCATAATCACCTTGAATATAGATGAGATTGTTATAGTTAGGGAGTGATAAACTAAATTAAATTCTGAGTAAGAGGACCCACCCTTTGCGGTATCACAACATATACTGGACACCCCAAGTGTTGACACCCACCATCAAAGAAAGACGCATGGCCTTTCAGATTCCTCTAAGTAATTACCCTTACACCAAGACCCCAAACAAGGTAAAGGACCGACCAGGACTGCTAATCCCTATGACCCGTCTAGTTCAATGTAGAATATAGTTGATCCTGGTATGACTTCTATGTTTCAGCATCTTTCCAAATAGAAGATTACCATTAATGATCTCCATGCTAATTAGTTTCTACAATATGGAGATATATGATATAATCTTGTCCTATATCCACTAGAAAATTAGGGGAATCCAAAATTCATTAAGAAAATAATTCCCTTTAATCTGGAAAATCAATTTCCTCTCAATTCGGTAAATTTAGGAGCCTATGACAAGTGATCACACTATTTATTGCCTAATCCACCAAAATTTAATGAGAATCTTCCTCGAGACCTGGCTCTAGTAATTCCCCCAGTATTATCTTATGGAATTCGCCTAGTTGTTATACCTATCACTTCATGGGTGGTTTAGCCTACCTACCTTGTTGATGATATTAGAAATTCATTAGCTGTCATTGATCCTGACCCAGAATGGAATCCTTTCCTAGAGGACACAATGAACAACCTCATCGTATCCTTTGAGGCCCCGGAGAAGTGATAGGTGGAAATACCACTTGATGGAATGTCATAACATGCATCGGTTTATGATATGTCAGCACCAATAGAATTTGAGAATCCAACAATTCCCCCCTTCAATGGGATGTATAATCTGCTACAACACCTAGACTATTTTATTTCAATGTGTGGCCCTATGTTGTGAACTCTATCATAGTAGGAAGACACAAAGCACTATGTTTTGTGCTGACATTAGAAGGGCCAGAGTTTTTCTGGTACATCTAGTTATCCATTGGGTCTATAGCTTGTTGGGAATACCATCATAATCAATTTATTTTTCAGTTTAGCACCACCATGGGAAATTCCAGAACATCTGACTACTTTATTTGAAAATAACGACCAGATGAGTGAGTCATAGACATTGTCTCTAGGTGGAAGGGCCTCATGAATTCACTTGACAAGTCATTAACTCACAAATATCTACTGATGATGTGCATGTTGAATGGTAAGGCTAAACTGGTTCCCTCCCCCATCACTCCAAACATTATAGGTGGATTCAAAAAATTCTCTAATAGGACTCATCGCCAGGAGAAATCCATCCAACATGCTAAGAAGGTGTTAATTTTTTCACTCAGGTATCCTATGAAAAGAGACTCTATGTTCTAGATTGATATTGTTTCACAGGTTGAGTCCCCTAGTCTACTAGAATTTTTACCAGTAGATCAGCCTTTATAGCCTCACTAAGGAATCAACATCTTACTCAGCCTCAGGCTATACATCAACCACTGTAGAACGAGTCGGCACCACCCTCTCAAGAACTACTACCTAGTCTAGTTAATCAGGCTTTATCCCCATATCATCCTCCATACCCTCATCAGGGTTAGACTCCTATAGATCCCTTTAAAGATAAGAGAAATTGGACCTACACATTTTATGAGTATTAGTCAAATTCATATTGTATCTGGCATAGAATCATTGGGTGTCAGTTGATCCAATGGAAATTAGGGTAGTGAATTTATGGTAATATTTGAGTCATGAATTTGATATCATGATCTTATTAAAACACAATAGATATTATAGGGATTTTTTTATAAATTTATCTCTATTTACATAACTAATAAAATAGATTTACCAAAAATGGGTAAGGTTAAAAAAAGAATGCATAATTTTATTCTTACATTTATGATCACAATCAGTGGTTGAACACTGACCCATATTTATGTTAACGTACCCATTTCATTTTCATTTATCAAAAATCATGGAAAAACATTTCTCTCAAAAACCCCTTCTTAAACAAATGAAAATAGTCATTCCAATTTGATATATCAACTTATAAATTAAGAGAAATTAGGCTAATTATCATAGGCTAGAGATGGAACCACCTACCTCAAAGCTCAAGTCACACATTCTCGTAATGGGATCCACCAATAATGAAAACCCAATGATGAAAACAAAGGCCCTAGAATATAATAAAAACATTAATATTGATATAAATTAGAAAAGAAGGGGTTGGTGGAAATGGAAAACACCAAATACCTCAAGAAAAGATATCTGCCGCACCACAACTAACCAAGGAATGGCCTCCATAATGAGATCTCCCAAAGGATCTAGAAGAATACACAAAGATTCAAAAACTTAGGCCACCAGATCTGATAATGTTACCCTAGGTTGCCACCATTATCAAGAGAAATGAAGAATCAGAAATATTTCTTACCCAGAGAGATGCACTAAAAATATAATAAAAGATCCAATGTTGAATGGATCAATCTATATGGAGCATAGTCTCCCAAAAAAACCCGAGAAGATCTCTAGGTAGGGATCCAAGGGCCTGGAGAAAAGAACTAAAACCAAAATAGCCACTCGCCTATTTTAAATGTGATCAATGAATCATCTTTATTATATTATGCATACTTTATGATCAATGGGTCATCATTATTATATTATGAATACTTTATGATCAATGGTTCATCTTTATTATATTATGATCAATGAATCATCTTTATTATATTATGCATACTTTATGATCAATGGGTCATCTTTATTATATTATGATTCTGCAATCTTACACTATCGTATATTTTGTGTAGGCACATTGTGATATACATGGATAAAAGCTGGATCACATTACTGAGGAACACACCTCAGTATGTTAAGGGTTTTAATGAGTTTTTAGATTTTGCGATTTCTAATCGATCCGTTGAAGGGAGAATAAGATGTCCATGTCCTAAATGTAAATTTAGAACATGGTTGACGAGAGATGAAGTTTATGAACATTTAATACTGAAGCAATTCCCTGGTCAATATTTGTGTTGGAATTGGCATGGAGAATCGAACAATACAGAAAGATTGAGCACTGATGTTAATCCATAGAATGAGGTCCCAAGTTCGTCGACAATGGAAAATGAAATGCAAAACCTCATAAATGATGCATTCGGCACTTCAAGACACCACTATCAGCATCAAAACATATCAGAACAACCAGAAGAGGGTGCTAAAAATTGCAACGTGACAAGTGATGTTTTTGAGACTGTAACACAAGTAGATCAAGATTGGAACATATCATTGGATCCTCCTCTTTATTCTGTAGAACCAAATGTAACGGAAAACTTCACTAAGAAAAATGTGTTTCATGATTTAGTTGACGATGGAAATCAAGAGTTGTATAGTGGGTGTTTGAAATATTCAAAGCTTTCATTTCTGATGAAGTTGTACCATATCAAATGTCTATGTGGAATTATAAATAAGGCAATGTCCATGATATTGGAATTGATTCGTGATGCATTTCCTGAAGTAAAAATCCCAGAATCTTTTTATGATATGAAAAAAGTTGTTAACAAGCTTGGTCTGAATTATATAAAAATACATGCGTGTCCCAATGATTGTATGCTTTATTGGGGAGAGGATTCAAGTAGACAGAATTGCAAGAAATGTTCTTCTTCTAGATGGCAGTCAAAGGGTGATGTTGGAAGTCTGACTGAAAATAATTTCATGAAGAAGAAGAAAATGAACACACCTGCAAAGGTTTTTCATTACTTTCCTTTGAAGCCACGATTGAAAAGATTATTCATGTCATCAAAAAACGCCGAACACATAAAGTGGCATTCTGTAGATAATAACAATGATGGGTTAATGAGACATCCACGAGATTATCAATCATGGAAGACATTTGATTCATTACATCAAGATTTCTCAGCTGATCCTAGGAATGTTCGATTGGGATTGGCTGCCGATGGATTCAACCCATTTGGGACTTTGAGTACAAGTTATAGCATTTGGCCAGTTGTTTTGATCCCTTATAATCTGCCTCCGTGGATGTGTATGAAAAAATCATCTTTTATTATATCAATGATTATTCCTGGAAAACAAATTCCTGGAAATGATATTGATGTATACTTGCAGCCTTTGATTGAAGAATTGCAGGAGTTATGGAGTAACGGTGTTGAGACATTTGATGTTTCTTCTAAAACAATGTTCAAAATGCATGATGCTTTACTGTGGACCATTAGTGACTTCCCTGGGCTTGGGAATTTATTTGGTTGGAACACTTATACGGGTTTGGCTTGTCCCGTTTGTAACTTTGATTTTGAGCCAAAATGGCTACCTCACAGTAGAAAATGGTGCTTCTTATGCCATTGAATATTTCTCGATGCATCTCATAGATTTTGGCTGAACAAATCAAAATTTAATGGTTTCATTGATCGTAGACCACCTCCAAAGTTGTTAACCAATTCTGAAATATTGACATAGCTTGAAAATGTTGAAACAGAATTTGGGAAGGTTCATCATTTGAATGATAGCGGAAAACAGGTCTGAAGTGCATCATCAAGTGAAATCAGAACGCAACAATGGAAGAAAAAAAGTATATTCTTTAAACTTTCGTATTGGGAATTTAATTTGTTGCACCACAATATTGATGTGATGCATATTGAGAAGAATGTCTGTGATAATTTGATTTTCACATTACTTAATGAGTATGTAAAGTCGAAGGATCATCTTAATGCTCGCAAAGACTTACAAGTAATGAACATAAAACACGATCTCTGGCCAGATGAGAATGAAAAGTATGCTCCGTCGATTTTCGCAATGAAAAATAGGGATAAAGATATGTTCCTTCGAATTTTAAAGAATGTGAAGGTATCTGATGGGTATTCGAGTAACATCTCGAGGTGTGTTGACTTGAAGAATTGTAAGTTACATGGATTGAAAAGTCACGATTCACATATTTTGTTACAGCAGTTACTACCATTGGCATTATGTACATTATTACCTGAAAAAGTTACTACTGTTGTACTCCAATTCTGCACATTTTTCAGGCAATTATGTGAGAAAGTTGTACATCCATTTCAGCTTGACAACCTCCAAGAGAGGTTTGTATTGACTCTTTGTGCAATGGATATGATCTTTCCTCCATCGTTTTTTACTATCATGATGCATTTAACTGTGCATTTGGTTGAAGAAGTTAAATTAGGAGGCCCCGATCATTATCGATGGATGTATCCAATTGAGAGGTATTTTATTTATATGTTTTCCAGTTAAGTAAACAATTTTTGACATTTAAATAAATTCATGATATTATTATTTTATTTCACAGATATCTTGGGCATTTGAAATCATACGTGAGAAATAAAGCTCAAACAGAAGGCTCTATTGCTGAAGGCTATTTGGACGAGGAATGTCTTAACTTTTGTTACAGGTATTTAGATGATATTGATACAAGATTTAATCGAGTTGGACATGTTGACGACACATCAACTCAATCTCAAATGCATCAGAAATCAAAAATATTTCTTGTTATTGGCCGATCAGTTGGGAGGACCTCAAATATGACACTGACAGAATTGGAATTATTACAGGCACATAGATATGTGCTGCCGAATAATGAAATTCTAGATCCATTTATTGAAGAGTTGAGGATACAAACAAAGATACGAATGAGAGTCCGAACACTAAATGAGAAAGATATAACGAAAGCTGTGAATAAAGAGCTTGTAGAATGGTTTGCACGACGTGTAAGTTCATAAATATTGCAATAAATAAGAATATTAGTTTGACACATATAATTTGTAAATCTATTAAATTATATTTCTTTTTTCAGATCATGAATACTAATACTCGAGCAGACTTGTCATAAGATTTAAAGTTTCTTGCTAGAGGTCCTATAAAGCAAGTTAGAAAATTCGACGCTTATAATGTGAATGGCTTTAGATTTCGTACAGTTGATCGAGAAGTGGGTTTGAAAACACAAAATAGTGGTATATTTACATTTGTTTAAGTAGGATACTATGGAAAGATGCATGATATTATTGAATTAAACTACCATGGACATTTTTCTATTTTTTATTCAAATGCAAATGGGTCGATATTATCAGAGGTGTTAAAAGAGATTCATTGCAATTTACTTCTGTGAACTTCTCTCGCTTGATGGATGATGGTGATCGTGAAATGCATGATCCATATATCTTAGCATCGAAAGAAAAAATGGTATATTATGTGAATGATGTTGTGGATGAAGGGTAGAGTGTAGTTACTCATGTAATACAAAGACATTTGTATGATATGGGTGATGAAGTGGAAGATTTGACCTCTGAAGTTGAATGTCATCAACAACAGGAAGCAGAATTATTTTTCCATCATGATATTGAAAATATTAGTCTTGCAAGGATGAATGAAGTGGATGAAACAATGGAGCAGGAAACCGACATTATTGAAGGGGAAAATGATTGTATGTACAATTATTTATTCATGCAGCAACCACTTGTTTCATTTCTACAGTCATTCATTATCATTGTTATATATATTTTGTTTGTTAGTACTGGGCATCTATTATCATTTTTAATTTTTTTTTCTGCATAATTTTTTTGAAATATATATTCTGAACTTAATTTTATTTGATTAAATGACAGGAATGCCAAGGAGGAAGCGGTATACTATTTCATCTAGTTTTGCGACCGATGTCGATCCATCTGGATCACTCCCCACGACATCTGAGGCACCAGATGCCTACACCCCCGCACCATCTCCCCCTGCACCATCTCTCACACCATCAGAGAGCCTCCCATTAGAGGCTGAGTCGTCAACTCCCCCTACAGGTGCCTCATCAGTTGGGCGGCGACAGACCCCTTCCTGTTCATCCCGGACACACTGGAGGGTCACAGTCATAGGTATAAATTTTAATTAAATAAATTTATTGCATTTTGTTTATACTAATTTTTTTCTCATTGAAGATGACAAAAATAAAACTGTGGAGAAACACTTAAAAAGATCAGATATTTGGAACTTGAATGGAGAAAAGATAGTCGTGCCATTTGATTCTTATGGGGTCCCTACGGATGATGTCACGGGGTTACTTGGCCAGATTATAGGTCAGTTGGAAGCGGAGCCCATTTCCCTTCCCATTTCATATGATGATTGGAGACATATACCTCCAAACTGGAAAAATGAAGTTTTCGATTATCAAATAAAGGTAATTTTATTACATTATGGTTTAATTGAATGTCATGTTACTAATATGTTCAAAATGAATTTCTGTATACAGATGTTCTTCCACTTCACAGTTGCTGATGTGATAGCACGGAAGTGGAATTTGAAAAATCTCGGTAAAAAATGGAAAGATTTCAAATGGATATTGTGGTGTGATGTCAATGATACTTCGTTGAACTTGGAACAAATGTATGACAAGCTACCTAGTCGAGTACCGAAAGAGCAGTGGAAAGTTTTTGTTGACAGACATCGTGATGAGAAGCGGATGGTATTGAAATATATATTATTATATTATCCTCATTTTACATTAATACATGTATATGAAGAGGAGATGACATTGGATACATTACTATTAAATTTCATTTTATTTATTTCAGGATCTCTCATGATAGAATGCGTCAAACAGGGCGAAGCAAGTCATCACTCACACGGCGGGCTCAAAAAGCTTTTCTAGAAGCCGAATGTCATTGGTAATATTTTAAATAGTTTAAATATTTATAATACAATATTATCTATTTAATATATTGAATTTTTTATTTATCTTTGCTTAATGTAGTCACATAATTTAGGGCACGAAGCCTCCCGGACTGAACTGTGGTTGGATGTTCACAGAAAATTAGATGGCTCTGTTGTTAATGAGCCTACCAAAGAAGTTGGGGTATGAAGTCAAATTTTTATTATAATAACTTATTATCAGTTTTTACTGTGTTAATATGTATTGATATTTGATTTATAGGTAAAAATTAAATAACTATGGGATGCCAGTCCTGGGCAGTCCTACGCAGTCTCCCAGGATGACCCGGTTGCTCAAGTCCTTAGGAAGGAGCATCCTGGTAGAGTGCGCGGGATGGGTTTGGGACCCGTACCATCTGAGGTCTTTAGCAGGCCGTCAGGGATTCCAGCCGCATCTACTCTTGGTTATGTTCATCCCATACCTGACGATGCTCAGAGGGAGATTTCTTCTCTATGATCCACAGTTCAAGACCAAGGGGCTCAGATATCCACTATGCAGAAAGCGTTGACTGATTTATATCAGCAGATGAGCAGATATTCCCCCAGTGGTAGTGCACCGAGTAGTGGTGAGCAGGTAAATCACAAAAAATCACAATCATTTAGTTTGCAAACTTTTATTGGTTTTAAGTTTAATTATAAATATGCAACAATATTTAATTTTCAATATAATGTTCTTACAGGTGGTAACAGGAGATGGAGGTGGAGAGGGTGACGATGCATCATCAGACCATGAGTAGTATTGTTGATGTGTTGAACAAATGGGAAAGGTTGGTTTGTATTTATAACATGTGTGGTGTATGGAACCTTTAAAAAACCATTGGTCTTGGAGGAGCTTCAGTGGCTAACCTTGAATGATCACAATAACCTCAGGTGGTAAAGAGAATGATGTGTTTGTTTCATTGGTTAGATGATCTATGGTAATAGGCTCTTTGATGTTTCTGTTGTAAATTCAGCATTGGGAATTTGACTCATTAGGGTGTTGTATGTCCAAAAAGCCATGTTGAATGGATATCACTAGATCAAGATGGTTTTCTGAGGTGATTTTCATGATCATTAATAGTTTTTATGAGGCACGTAACCACATCACATGAAAACCAATGCAACTCCCTTCCCATGAAGCTTCCCTCTTTTCTAACTTTTATTTTATGAACATATTGGGATATTGTTAGATGACATGTCATATGATAAAAAAGAATAATCATAGGGGTTTTACATGATTAATTGGGCTATTTGATGGGGCTTCACATGATCAGGAACAGATCACATGAATTGCATAACCCCTTTGCATGATGTTCCTAGGGTCATGTGATCATGAGCCTCATTGAAGTTCACATTGTCCTTGTGACCTAGGTGATTAATCTATATGTATACATGTTAGAATTTTCTTTCCTTTTGGTATATATTAATACCTAGGATTTGGGTATTTCTTTGTTCCTAAAATATACAATGCTCATTTGGCTAGCGTCAAAAAATGCCCCCCCCCCCCACAGAAGTGATGTTCAAAGGAACAAGGACTCAGTTATGAGGTAGGAAATGACTTCATGAGTCTCTCATTCTTTCTCTAGTTGGAATTAAAAACATCTTTTTGTATTCTATAAGTCCATTCATATTCCTTGAGGTTCCCTATAAATCGGGGGTGAGAGGCTGGTCATTTGACCGGTGACATGAAGCTCCATAGATCTCAAAACCCTATCTCTCGTGCGTTTGTTTTGCAAGACAACTTTGCATGACCTCATCACAAGAACCATACAAGAGACCTAATCATGTGATAATGTCACTTGACCTCTTTGTGTGATCACCTTGTCTAAATATCTCACTTAATCAATCCATGAACTAATCAATGGTAATTTATTAGAACTTTGATGCACACCCTTGGCCATTAGTCTATCTTATGTGATTCGGTTGTCTCTTGAGGATTTTTTCATGATCTACTAATCTTTATGTGATTCATGTGACCTTCACATGGTAACATGATTATATGTATTAAGAAAAATCATGTGATCAAAAGATGTTTTATGGGTTATTTGATTATTGTGACCTAGAATGGATCATGTGGTCCACGTAATGTTTTCCATGTTATGCACTTATTTTGTTTGATTAGCACAACTGATTCTCTCTTAATGGTTACATATATTCTAATATATTCTTTATTCTCTTTAAATATTCCCTCTATTTCTCAAATGTCTTCTTATGTGGTAGACTGGAGAGACCTTATTTCCTGGAACCATAATGTCAATCATCGATATAAAGTATTTTATAAAAATAATGTTTTAAAGGTTCTTATTCTGACTGAACATCAACCCATTTAATCCTCGTTCCTCATCCTTATAGGAAAAATGACTAGTAGTGATCCCTCCCCTCTCTTCTTTGGCACATTTTGATCCATACACTTTAATCCTTTATGGAATCAAATATTTTCAATTTTGATCATATGTAAACTATAAGTATAAATCCATGTGACCCCCAATCTCTTGTTTCATTTGATGTTATCTTGTGTTTCATTCTAAATCCATAATTTTAGGTATTTTGTATGCTTTAGGTATTCTTATTGAATTGGATCAACTTTTTCATCAACATTAAATGAAAGGTTGTTTATGAATATTGCGTAGGTGGTGCATAAATTTTCTCCTTATTATATATATGTTGTATGTGTTGTTTGGTTTGTTTTCCAGGGCAGTGGTGGAGTATAAATAGAAATTCTATTTTTTTTTCCAGGTCAGCATTTCGCGGCGGTTTTAACCACCGCTAATGTTTTACCACTTAAACATTTAGCGGCGGTTTAAACCGCCGTGAAATATATTCGTCAGACTGCTTAGCGGCGGTTAAAACCGCCGCGAAATCACGTTGGAATTAGCGGCGGTTTTAACTGCCGCTAAGCAGGTGCCTGGAACGCCTGAATTTCACGGAGATTATAGCCGCCACTAATTAAATATCCCTTCAAACCGCTGCTAAATTTACCAAAAACCGCCGCGAAATGAGGTACTACGATGCTTTTCTTTGACCGCCGCGAAATGCATAAAACCGCCGCTAATAGATTGTCGACGCCAAGTTTAGCGGCGGTTTCTGTAAACCACCGCTAATAGGCGGTTTTCCTGTAGTGTTTACCAAAGTAATCTACTACAGAAAACTTATAAAATAAAGGGAAAATAAATAATAATCCAAAAATATGCATCAACAACCAGTTCCCAAACAGAGTACAACTACAACCAAATAATAGATATGTCATGTCATGATAATAGTTCCAAAAGTGAAGTAAAACAAAAAATAAAGGACAATAGTTGAATCCTCAAAACGAGTACTGACTCTAAGTCTGGATCCTCAACCATGCACATCCTAATACCAACTTAATTCCCTAGGATAGGTCCTTTTCCCTTGTCTTGGCCTACAATTATGAAATCTACTCAATTACCCAACGGCAACATGGTCGGGGTGTGATTAAAACTCAGTATCCCACCACCAATGGAGTATACAAAATATCCAGTCTAACATATAGTGTATTTAAGAACTAAATAAATAATAAGGTATTAAAAATACAACTCATCTTCCATTATATAATAATGTCCACTTTAACCATTTTTATCATTTAATATAATTTCTTCACTTAAATTGTCTTCACTAATAAATTCATTTCCATCACATATTTCATGGGTTAGTAATTTACATCATTAAAACAATAACTTAAGCTGGTCAATTACTAAGAATAATGGAATAAATCAAGTTCCTTATCTCTATAGGGATAAATGTTTCATAAACATTTACATCACACTTACCTTGGAACCACGGTCTAGGTAGTCTCATCAAATGCATCCATTAGGGGCATAGAGCATCATTCCCCTTCCCTAACCCATTAATTATGGGGTGGGGTTTAGAGCCTCATTCTAACCTGACCCATGGGCATAAATCCTCATGTCCAATACCCCATAACTACCAATCCATGTGCACATTATATTTATCCATTTACCATATATACCATATCACAATCCATATACAATCAATAAAAATAAGATTCATGTCTCATAATTATTGAACATGTGAATTTAGAATCAAACATTAAACCATTATCATATTGAAAAATTATGTTATATATCCCATTTAACCTATTATAAAATTTATCATTTCACATGACTTAATCCATTAACTCATTTCTATTACAAATTCATAATCCATATGACACATTCTCATTAACCCATTTAACCTATTTTCACAATATCCCAAACACTCTCTTATGCCATTACTAACAACTAGACACAACTCCAATTAGTGCCACTTCATAATTTGAACCAAAATTTCAACACATTTGTCATGGTATCTATTTAAATATATGACAATTTCATACTTAACATTAACATATTCTATGTTTGGGAATGTTGATACACCCCATGGGTAGCCCTAAACCGGTAAAATCATCCTTAACGCATCCCATAGGGATCATGAGGCATTAATTTTATCATTTATCCAACCATTTTACCAAACCATATCAAAGGAATCAAATTAAAAATAAGATATAACCAAGAACATAACCACACATGCACAAATCAACTTCAAGACTATGGGATTTAACTTATAGACCACCTACCTCAAATATAAATATGAATGTACCCTTAACCTTAGCCTTAGATCTGAATTAAATATCCCTTTGAATCCCCAACCTAAGATCCACTAGAAAAATAAGTTTTTAGGGCTTCAGGAGAAGAATAATCAATCCAAAATCCTTTATCCAAAAAAAGGAAGCAAGAGGATCATTAGACTTACCCGGATCTTCGATCCACAACCAACCACACTCCAAACAACCTAGAATCGAAATAGATTGATCCTTGGGAGGTATTGAGGGATTAGGTTTCTCTCTAGGGATAGAGGAGGGATAAATGGGTAGAAAATAGGGTGATAAACTTAAAATCCTTAGGGGGAAAAACTAATTTCTTACTTTTTAATGGGGTGCACTGTTTGGCCACACAGTTTTCCAAACTGTGAACCAACCATGCACCAGCATCTATCTAAAAGTGGCTAGGTCAAACAGTTACTTATGGATCCTTGCATAGTTTGAAAAACTATGTGCTAACCGTGTGAAATATATCTAGCTAATGTCACATGATTTGTCTCTACCCCTTGTATGATTTACTCTAATTGTGTGCAAACCATGTGACATGCACAAGATGTCCCAATTCCCCTTTCTTTCATGTATCGAACCCTTAGAACACCCCCAAAATTACTCATACACATAGAAAACATTTATTTATCCAACTTTAAGGGATTTAAAAAAAAATTAAATGATAACATACCTTCAAAAATTCCATTGTCGTACTCTCTTTACCTTTTTAGGTATTTTGGTATTGAAAATGGTTTTTTAAAATAAAAGGGTATTTTGATATCTAAAAGATTTTTTTTATATGGGTTTAAAAGATTTTATCAATGTTTTTTATGAAATGGTTCAATGTTAAAAAAATTTATTCATGATATGGTCCTTGTACATTTTTTATGCTAACAGGTGAGCCTGATATTGCTTATACGATGGGTTAATCCCCATTATATCTTAAGATATAATGGGATAATCCCCAATGTAGATCAAAATATGATCATTTGAGCCACATTATAGATCATGATATAATGGGTGATCCCCATTATAACTCTCTAATACATTAGGTAATGATTATTTTCTCTGAATAATTATATTGTAAGTAGTTTGTATGGTTATTCAAATCTATAAGGGTTATATGAAGATGATGTCACAAGGCACCTACATGAATTTTCTTTGATTTCTAATGAGTTTTCATGGAAATTATTTGTTTTAAAAATGTATGATAAATAATAATTTTAAAATAAAGTTTATTCCCTTTTGAGTAAAAAGGTATGTTTTTAAGAAAACAAAATTCATGGGTTTTCATGTTTTTCACTGGATTAACAGATTTGTTCTGTTTATGTCCCATATTGAGATTTTTATGCTCATCCCACATTTTTAAAATGTTTTTCAAATGTTTTAAGGATGGGTAAAGGAAAATAAGAAGTTTTGTTAAAAGTTTTGAATATTTTTCATGAAAATAAATCTTAGTTTATTTTAAAAGTTTTATATTATTGAAAAAATGAATACTGATCGAAAGTTTCACTTTGTGATTTATTGGTTTGCTATGTAAGATTTATGACCCAATTTTATAAAACTCTAAACCTAAAATATATTTGGGAAAATAATGTTAATTCTATTATAAATTCACTAGAATATGTAATGTTTAAGGTCAGATCCTTATAGTTAGTATCATGACAAAATTTTAGATAACTTTAGAGGTTAAGATATAATTTGAGCTTAAGTTAAAACTACTCTTTAAACACATAGTTTAGTATTTTAAGGTTAATTATAGTTTTTTTAGATAAATAGAATGTTTTGAATAGGTTATGACATGTTTAAGGATATATTATTCTTTATCCTCTATATAAGATTGTATATTATGGTTTATTTGATATACTCACACTAACCTTTTTTGTTTTAAGAAATGGATGGATCCAATAGAAACCAAATTAATAATAGATTTGAATGAAAATATGGTGGTTGTCTGAATGAGAATCCAAATAGAATGGGAGATGTAGTGAAAACTATTATGTTCATTCTTAACTATCCATCATGAGTTATGATTAACAATATCAACTTGGGTGAGTTTCCTAACACACTAAATAATAGAGAAATAATGCTTCGTGGAAGTTCATGTGATAATTATAAAAGTAAAAATATTCAATGACCTATATGTTAAGAATGTGGGAAGAAGAACCCAGGAAAATATCTTAATAGAATTGGAATATGTTTTGTATGTGGAAAAGGAGGTCATGAAGTAATAATATTCCAATAAAAAAGGAATCATTCAGTTAACACCACAAAGGGGAAAATTATTCTCAAAGTATAAATTAAATTTTTTAAATGTGGGGATTTTGGGAATTATGAAAATTGAATACCTAAGGGGAAATCTTAGAGATAGGATCTAAAATATTGTATAGATAAATTTCAATAAATTCTTAATTACATTACAGTTAAAGATGAGGAAACTAAAAATGACATATGAAAGGTATGGATTGTACCTTTGATTATTTTCTGAAATTTTTTAATCATAGGACATGATTCATATTTTTATTTATAATAAGGAATTATTAATAAATAATATGGAAAATCATGGTTAATGGATTATAAATAACATATATTGATTAAGTTGTCTACAAATAGGTATTTGAGATTTATGATGTACAGGTAGATTTAAGGATGATCATAAGTTTAAATACATTTACACTATTTTGATGTTTTATGTGATGGGAGTACTTTTTTAGATATTTATTGAGTTTTGATATATGTTTAATGTGTATATAACCCTAAGTTTAACATGTAAAAATGTTATTTCAGGAAAAATGATCTTTTTATTTTATGGGAATAAGTTTAAAGTTATTTATAACCTTTAGGTTTTATATGATCTTTGATTATTAAGTTTATTTTTGAGTATGTTCATCATATTTCATGGAATTTTATAAAAATTATATTAATATATTTTTATAAAAAGGAAAACCCACAGATCTGTTGAAAACCCATCACATTTGGAAAGGTCAGGGGCTTAAACCCACAACAAAAGGGCGATAAGGGTGCAATGACTACCACTGTACTATGTGATTTCTTAGTTAATACGAAATTTTTTTATTTTTAATGATGTGATAGATAAATATTAATTTGATTTTGGAAAAATATGTTTTATCATATAGATAACCTAGGTATTGAAAAGTTCTTTGGTTATTAGGTGATTAATGTTATTTCTGAAGAAGTTCACAATTTTAGGAACCTTATATGATTAAGGTAAACTAAACATTATGGGATTTTATTTGAAAAATAAAGGTTGATTTATTTTTTAGATTCATATATGATTTTTTTGTGGCTTTGTGGTGATTCAAGTTATTTATGGAAATAATTAGTATATCTTAGAGATTATATGATTATGGCATATATTTTTTTTTGACATGAGACTTTAAAATTGATTGGTGTTATTTAGAGATAAATTTTAAATCAATATTTGAAGAGTATTTGATCAAACCCTTCCTATTTTTGGGTTTCGAACTTAGTAAATAATATTTTAAAAATTTTAAGGACATATTTTTATTGAATTATCTAAGATAAACATTGGTTTTTATTGTTGAGGCATTGTAAATTAATATTTTATTTCATCATAGAAGGTTTATTCATGTTGGGAATTATCTTACCATATGATAACCATTTTTGTTTTGCTTAACTTCTAAATACTAGAGGAATATATTATTTTCCATTTATTGAATTATGTGATCTATTAGAATTGGATTTTAGTTCTTTAATAATAAAAATAAATTCATCTTGAAGACACATTGTTTGTAGAAGGAGATGAGATTGTGGTAGAAATTGATTAAAGGATGAAATTATTCTTGTAAAGTAAGTATATTTTCTTTATGTTCTTATTTTAGAAGGAAATAAATTATCTAAATATATGAAAAGTATATTTAAAATGAAAATATAATCTTATTACCATCATTTCTTATGAGACTGTGGTCTTTTTCAAACAACTTTGGTTTATGGTTTTGTGGTTGTTGAATTTTTTATGATCTTTCACTTTATTGTGATCAATGATCTATGTCAATCTCCATAATTAATTGGGAATTATTATTTTCTTACATTTATATAACTTTACTTCCCAACAATGTTCTCTTATTTGTAAACCTAGTTATGTGTTATTCCAAAATACCTTCATTTTTTATTTTCCCTCTTATCAAGAGGAAGTTTTATTAACAATTTTTATTATGTGGGATTTCAAGAAAAGTATTTTCAAATGTCAACAAAAATTACAAAGATCAATTTCAAATTGTGAGGATGAAATTTTTTAAAGGAAGTAGAATGTAACATCTTAATATTTTAAAATAATTACATTGTGTTCGATAGCATAAATAACACGTAGCATCAAGCTTAAATGACCCACGAAATAAATAATCATTATAACCTAACTGTTAAATTGGTGGGTATTAATAGTAATAACTAATTTATTAAATATATATATATATATATATATATTTAATTATAAATATAAATTTATTGATAAATTCTATCTAAATAATCACTCAATTTTTAGAAATCTCATTTTATTCGTCAAAAATCTATTTTCCTTAGAAATGATTTTTAGTGCTTTTTTTGAGAAAATATTATAATTAATTTCTATAAATTTGATAAAATATATATGATAAAATTAGATTAATTTTTAAAATCATCATATCAAAAATAACATAGTTTGAAATTTTTGGATTTTTTGGAAAATGTTGATTTTTCAATGAGTAGTGAAAAATACCGATTTTTGTAAAACTGTCATTTCTTTTTAATAAATTAAGTAATTAAAAATTCCATTATGATTTTAATTTGATTTAAATTAACATAAGTATAATTTAGTTATATTTAATATAATTAATTACATTTAAATCATCATTATACTGTATTTTAGTATAAGTTTATTTTTGGGCTTAAAAATGCATTTTTTTTAAATGTTTTAAAGTGCATAATGTTTCTCCATTTTAATTAATTAAATAACCCCTAATTTAGAATGATTTAAATGAAATATATTTATTATATATATATAAATATTAATTTAAATTTTCATAATAATTAATACTAGTTATATAGTTAATATAAGATCATTTTATGCTTGAAAAATATATTTCTCGAAAAACTGTTTTTCAACAAATTTTTTAGATTTATTTTTAAATTAAATTCATCCAATTATGTAAATTTAATTTGGTAAAATATATTAAATATTTTTAATAATAATAATTTATATTATATAATAATTTCAACTTAATTTTTTTCATAATGAATAGTGAAAATGGTAATAATATTTTACCGTGGTGAAGGTTAAAATGGGTTTACCAGAGATTAAACTAAAAATTTAAGGCTTAAAATGACCTAAAAACTTATCTAAATTATATTTTATAGAAATATTTATACATTATATAATCTAATTATTTATAATGTTCTATTTTGGAGGCTTTTTTCATGTGTAAAACATGGGTGTAGCTTTTTCTTTTCAAAAATTCCAAGTGTGGCCTCTCCACCACTTATAAAAGGTCATTTTATCTCCTCCCATACTCACACCTTAAAAGATTTTTCGTTTAAAATAAACTACCCAAATACCTTCCTTAATTTCCTATCCATGTTTTAGACTCCTTTTTTATCATAAAATTTATCTATAAAGGCTTTAGGTATAATCCTAAATAGGTGTTCTGAAGAAGAGTTATCATTATTAACCGAGCGTTTTTGTTTTCTTTTTCTTCCACCTCCTTCAAATATTGTTCAACCATGATGATATAATAACATAAATATATAAAAAAGATTAATATTTTATTATTTTAATTGTATAATATATATAAATATCCTCTTCTATAAAATGGGAAATGAAACCATCATTCGTGTGTACGGTGAACTATAGCCTCATGAACTGATGTAATTCATTTTCAATTATTTCCTCTTATAGTTGTTTATAATGATAGAATTAATTTTTATATAATATATTAATGAAATATTTATCATTCTTCAAAGATAATATAGCATTTACTTTTTACCTTTCCATTCACTGAAAAATGATAATGCCATTCGTGCATGCGTGTAGACTACCGCCTCCATGAAGTGATCTAATTATTTTTTCATCACCACGTAACATGGAAGATATATATATGTATATTTTAAGAAATAATATGGTATTTATGATATGATTATAATTTTTTAAATATAAATAATTAATTCCCTTCTTTTTATAATGATCATTGAAAAATGGAAATGTTACTCATGTGTACATTCGGCCTACCATCTCCAAGAGCATAACATAGTTAATTTTTCATTACCATATTTCATGATTAGTTATAAAAGTATAATTAATGTATAAAAATTATAATTATTTAATTATTATTATTATTATTATTTAATAAATACCTCTTTGACCATATTCAACCTTCCAAAGTCATTTTTTACATATAATCCATATATTATCAAAACATTCAAAGTGAACTTATGTGATTAACTAATTGTGTATATCATGGTACAAATAAAATAAAAGGAATAATAAACTGGAAAATTTTTATTAAGTAATTAAATAATTAACATAATTTTATTATTTAATAATATAAATAATGTATGATACGATTTAGACTCAAGTTAAGGGACACTTTAACTTAAAACCTCATTTAAAATGTTTTAAAGATTTATTTTCTAAATATTTCTATTCCATGTATATTTTATTATAAATGTTTCAAGAAAATTATTATTTATTCTTTAATGTATGATAAATTTAATTTTTTACCATATTTCACTTTCTTTACAATGTTTTTAAAAAATGATTCTTTTTAAGGTGTTACGTAAGGGAATTTTCTTTAAAAATCATTTTTAAAGTTTTCCTTCTAACTCTTTTTCTTATAGACCCATTTTTTTAAAATTATTTTATGAATATTTCATATAGAAATAAATTAATTATAAAATAAAATTGTATGTCACTTTAATTTCTTACAATGGTTTTCAAAAAAGAATCATTTTTTGGAATGTTTGACTTTCATTACAAAAGACAAAAGGAATGATCTATTTTAAAGTATATGGAGACAAAAAAAATTACCCTCCACCATAACCGTTATTTAAATTTTGGATTACTTTACAATATTTCATGTTTTATTCAAATAAAAAATCATATTTCCCTTTTTTTGGGTATTTCGGTATTGAAAATGGTTTTTTAAAAGAGAAGGGTATTTTGATATTCAAAAGAGTTTTTTCAAATAGGTTTAAAAGAGTTTTTCAATGGTTTTATGATGGAAATATGAAGGCTTAAAATGTTCTATTCATTATATAGACCTTGTAACTTTTTTATAATAGCAGTTGATCTTATTTCAGCTTATACAATGGGTTGATCCCCATTATATATCAAGATATGATGTTTTGAGCCCCATTATTTCTCATGATATGATAGTTTGATCACTATTATAGCTCATGATATAATGAGTGAGCCCCATTATAGCTCTCCAGTGCATTGGGTAATGATTATGTTATTTTGATAATTTTATTGGATGTCGTCCATCTGGTAGTTCCAATTTATAATGGTTCTATGAATATAATGTCCCAAGGCACCTACATGAATTTTCTTTTCTTTATAATGATTTTTCAAGGAATTATTTTTTTTAAGCTAAGATAAATTATATTTTAAAAATAAATATGATATCCTTTCTGAGTAAAAATTGGTTTTTTTAATAAAACAATTTTCATGGGCTTTCATATTTTTCACTGGACTAATGGATTTATTATTTTTATGTCATTTGTTAATCTTTTTATATACATCTAATGTTTTTAAAAAAATCATAGGTTTTAAGGATGGTTTAAGAAATAGAATAATTCAAGTTGAAATTCATGAATATTTTTCTTGAAAATAAATCAGCATTTATTCTAAAAGTTTTATATTATGGGAAAAATGGATACTGGTTGAAAGTATCAACCTCATAATTTATGGGTTTTTAATATAAGATTTATAACCAAATTTTCTAAAGCTCTAAACCTAAAATATATTTTCAAAAATAATGTGAATTATAGTTTAATGTCACAAGAATATGTAATTCTTATGGCCGGTTCCTTATATTCCATACATATATATTACATATTATTATATGAATATTCATTACATTACATAATGATCCATGCCAGAATCATATAGGTCCAGTATCTTTAGAAACTTAGATACATAGAAAACTGGTTCATAAGTGAACTACATCATCTCTTATTAATTTCTTCATAACTTTCACCCTTCTTAGACATATCATACTTAATAAATTTCCTCATAACCTAGGTAAAGAAAGCATAATAAAGATTGAGATCAGATTATCAATAAAGGTAAAGAAAATTATATATCAACATAACATGAGAATAAGGGTATATGAACATGATCATGACTTTTTGAAACCCATACCCTGTATATCATAGATCATAATATTAAATCATGACATAAATCTTGCAATTTCATAAGACATTAGTCATAAAGGAATCAATGAACATTATCCATGAGGGAAAACATTGGCATGGGACATAAGTTTGTGGAATAAACATAATCATAGAAAATAATTTCCTTACTATTAAAGTCTCACTACCAATACTATCATAGTGTATTGAGTTTACTCCCCATATAATTATAATAGTCAAGTTTCACTCCCAAGACTATCATTGTGGACAGAGACCCTTACCGAATTGGGTTCACTCCTCATTCCAATCCTATTTATCTCATGAGATATCAATATTTACCCAATTAATTGGAGGTCTATATAATTCTAGACCCACCCACCACATAATGAAAATCATATATATGTGTTTAAAAAGATTATAAAATATTTATCATATCATAACCCATGAAAAAGAAATGGGTTTCATAAACATTTCGTCATGGAATAACCCATATAAAAGATACAATTTTCATAAACATTTTATTAATTCGGCATAGCATGACCCATGGAAAGGGATAGGTTTCATAAACATCTTTTCAACATAATTATAAACCAATCAGAGAAATAATAAGGATTCTATCATTGTATAATATCCCCATAAATATTAATAAACATCAAATGATGTCATCTTAGATTGAAAATGATTTTAAAAAGATCACTTGGAATATTTATTAATGAAAACACATTTTCTAATTTGAAATAACTTATTTAAAATCTAAAAAAACCCAAATATTAAATTAAAAATGTTATTTGAAAAGAAACTTGGAAATTTTTTAAATTAATCTTAAAATCATTGATCTTTCATAATGGTGGTAAATTCTATTCATGTCATATAAGTTAAAATAAAACATTCCTTTCACACTTTTGTAAAAAAATATCAAAAAGTGCAATGTTTGGAAAATCATAAGAATATTCCTTTTAAAAAAATTAAAAAGTACATCATGATTGAAAATGAATTTAAACAATCATATTATAATATTAAAAAAATTCTTAAAAACTTTTTTAGAAATTATGGATTTGAAAGAAAAAGGTTATTTGACTGAAGAGAGAAATAAAGTTAGCTTTCCTTAAAAATATTATTCCAGTATCTTGACTTATTAAAGAAATGAAAATAGAATGAAAACATGTAATTTATAAAAATAACCATAGGAGAATAAAATTAATTAGTTTCATGTGAGATAGACTATAATATTTGATCAGTAGAACTTAATCATATATAATCCCGATAAACAATGAGATTGTAGCATAAAACTCTTACATTAGGTCTGACTTCCTTCATACGTGTTTGAAACTATTTTATAATGAATATATATTTATTATATATATTCTATAACAATATACATTTCATACCATATATTATTTACTTATAACCTTTTATCACCTGTTTATTAACAATTATTTATTAAAATCACTATTCTAGGTGATAACTACTTCATTTTTCATGTATGTTTTGGTTCGTTAGTTTTAGTCCTTATACTTTGATCATGTTTACATCATATATAAAATTTTAATAATGATATAAATTTCAAATATATTCAATATATATAGAGAGAGAGAGATTCATCCAAAAAAAGTAGAGATAGAAAAATGAATTATGTCGTTCATGGAGATGGTAGGTCGTACGTACGCATGGACATTGTTTTCAATTTTCAACAGATATAACAAAAGAAAGATAAATAATAATTATACTTTATATAATAATAATTATATAATATTAATAATATATATATATGTGTGTGTGTATATATATAATTCATTCTAATTACCATTTGTGTAAAGAGGAAATGAAACACGAATCGCATTTCTACGTGGAGGTGGTAGTCCACACTTACACATGAGTGAGGTTATTGATTTAAAATGGATTGGAAGGTAAGAAAGTATAAATGATATTATTATTATAGAATAATTATTATTTTATAAATATCATATATAAACATTAAATCCATCATAATACCCATCCAAAAAATAAAGTGATGAAAAATGAACTATATTGTTATGTGGAGACGGTAAGATGTACATACACATGAGTGATACTTTCAATTACCATTTTATGAAAAATAGGGTGGATAATTGTGCTTTCATAAAAATAATAAAATTTAAAAATATTTAGGATTCTTTGGTTATTATTTAATGATAAATGTAAGGTCCTGGACTTAAACATTACATAATATTGAGTTAAGTTAATAATTTGACTTTATTTCATATTGAAGATATTTTCAAGTTTAGAGATTTAGAAAATTAGGCCATAACTCATACACAACAACTAAAATATTACAAAGTAGACATTTCTATTCACTATCCATTTTTTCACAAAACAAAAACAATTAAAATGAAACATTGTTTCTTTTCATATTCCATTATCAAAACTTTTCCCTTGATCTCAACCTTTTCTATATTCTCCATTAAATCATGTGAAAAACATTTTAAAACATGGGATGATAATAAAAATATCAGTAAGGGATACACAAAAAATGAAAACTCTTAGCCTTGTGAAAACATGTAAACCATGAATACTTTATCATAAGGTAAAACTTTTCACCTTTTAGAAGTAGTAAATACTCTTCACTGAATATAAGATCATTGCTTACCCTTTTTAAAATAAAAATAATGACATAAAACCCATAGAAATTACATATAACATATAAAGGTAACTTTGTACATAATCATACTTAAATGTAATAATCATACAGTAAACTTCCACACATATCACTCTTATAAATGGAATAGCCATATGGCTGACTTCCATACCCAATGAATTAAAGGATATAATGTAACCACCCATCATTAGTTTATCATGGAACCAACCATATTTGTTTTATCATAGAACCACCCATATTTGTTTTATCATGTAACCACCCATCAAACTTCCAAGTACCATTGTATAATCATAACACATAAAAGATTGTAATTATTAACATATCACTTATAAATATTCATTTGCAATCACAATAATCATTCCTAGATATTGAAATAATAAATCCATTTTCAAAATAATTTTTAATACCAAAATACCCAAAAAATAGAATAAGGTATTTCTTTTCCATTAAAAACATTAAGGCTTATAGAGGAATCCAAATATCTAATAATGGTCACAGTGGCATAAAAGTTGTTTATCATTGTATATGTTAAAAAAATCCTTTTTTCATTTTGTAACGATATTAAATTACTTCGTATAAAAATATTACTTTTGAAAACATTTTAATTAAATTAAAATTAAAATGGTTTGATTATAAACCTTATAAAATAAGGTGGTGTATAACATCAAAATATGCCTCAATGAAAGGAGATTAAGACAAAGCCCCTTACCTAGAGTCTGATTCGTCAGGTATGTTCTTTATATTACTGATTAATAAACTTTGGTTAATTATTTAATTTCTTGAGAACCTTTTTCATGTTTATTATTTATTTTATATCATTTATTACCATGTTATAACAAATACCTAACTATTTATGTCGTTCATTTTGTTGATATTCGGTACTTTAGTCGAAAAATGAACTTGGTATGATGTCAATAGTACATATGGTCATAATTTCATCATCTAAAGAATAATATTCATGTCATTATTATCATTTTTATACATCAATTATACTTTTAAATCAAACCATGAAGTATGTTTATGAAAAATTTACAATGTTATAATCATGGAGATTGTAGGTCGTACGTACGCTTGAGTAACATTTTCCGTTTTTCATTGATCATTATGGAAAGAAGGTAAGTATTATTTTATCTTTCCATAATTATCATAACATAATTAATATCATATTAATAATTTAAATAAACTTATATATATTATACAAGTGATGTAGTGAATAAAAATTAATCACATTGCTTCGTGGAGGTGATAGTTCACACGTACGCATGAACAACGTTATCATTTTTATGTTCCTAAAAAGTAAGAAATTAATTGATATATTATTATCTTATAATTATTAATATGTCATTAATATCATGTATGAACATTAATTCCATCATTATAACCAGTCACGAGATACGGTTATGGAAAACGAATTATATCGATACGTGGAGGTGATAGTTCATACGTACGCATGAATGATTAATTACTTTCCCATTTTATGGATGTCGATATGTATTTAGGTGATGATATTAACATAATAAAATCTCAGTATATTTATTATACTTTATTTATTATCTCATCATGGTTGGAGAATATTTTAAAGAAGTGGAATAATAAATAAAATAGAAACACTTAAATAAAAACATTACCTTTCCTTCAGACGATCACCATTCTTAACACTTTAACACCTATAAGGAAGGTTTTCCACCTAAAATAAGGCCTCTAGAATGTGGGGAGGTATTATAGGAAGTGTTTTAGGAAGATATTGTCTAAACCAAAAGGTTTCTAAGTAAAATTAATAGAGATGAATGGGTTCCCTTTTATAGGAGAGGGGAGGGGCACTCTTGGAATTATTAAAAGTATTAAATTAATATAAATTAATTTTTTATTAAAAATAGGTCATAATTGATTTAGTTATAATATATGATTAGTATGGGTTTAATATAATCATCCAATTAAAATTATACCAGTTTGAGTTTTTTTTATTCCTTATATTTTTGTTTTAACCCTCTTTAACTCTAACTGTTTTATCAAGTAATTTACACTTCGAGGTTTAAAATAATTACCATAACATGTCAAACGACAAATTAATTAGTCATTAATGATATATTAGGACTTATATAAACTTTTTTTCTGAATATTTAATTTTTATAAATTTTATAACATTTAATTAAATATTTTATATTTTAAAATACCAATAGTGTCAATTTTGAAACTATTCAATAGTTGAATTTTTTTAAGAATCATAACAGTAAGATAAGTTCAAAAAACCTCTTTTAAATAATCACAAAAAAGTAAAATTCATCCATAAAATTCTTTTATGGAATCAATTATGTCAAATTATATTTATTTTAATATTTATAATATCATTTATTTGATTCTTTCATTAATTAAGAAATTACTGCATCATCATTGTATCACCATTTAATTTAATTATTTATATCTTAAAAATTGTAAATAAATTAACATGATATAGGTAATAATATAATATTTATAAATAATATTTATAGTCTAAAATATCACTTATATATCCCTATATTAAAAAATTTATAGTTATGAGAGACATGATTATGACATCTTGGTCTTTACTTTAAATAAAATGTTATAAATGTCATAATCACACCCAAGTGGATTAAAAAGGCCATAATTTAAGACTGAGTATTATATTGGATTCAAATAACTCATTAAATAATATTATTACAAGTTTTAGGGTAGTTTTATAATATTTATAATGTTATTTTAACCTTTAATTACCTAATTTACCCTTAACGGTGGTAATAAAACAATTACTAAAGTTACAATTCATAATTCCCAAAAATAAAAGGGACATATTTAAATAATTTGGACCTTATTATTCCAAATATTGAATACATTTTTTCAAATTTAAAACATATAATTTTCAAAATTTAATTAAAAATCATTCCTGTTGATGCAATGAGAAAATGGGTTTTTAAAGTAAAACGTTCAAAAGTTCACATAGTTTTTATATCCAATTTCAATATAAAATTTATTAAAATGAACTAAATTGTATTAAATGATAAAAAAAATAATCTAATTATACCTTTAAACCTAGTAAAAGGGTAATCTAACTATATAAATAAATTAGATGAAAAAACAGTTTTGAATTAAAATGCAGTATTTTTCACTATTCATTAAAAATGAATATTATAATAAAAATACAAGATATTTATCCAAAGTAAAATTTTATATCCATATTCCAAATAGTAAGTTTATTTTTTCAAATATAATTTATAAAATTTAAATAAAAAACTAGATTTAAAATGGGTTTGCTGTCAAAAGGCGGTAAAAATGCTTTTTTGAAAAATACTCCTTTTATGTGTAAAATGGAATTTGTTCTTATATCAGATCTAGAAAAAATATAAGATAAATTTTAAACATTATATTGAATTTATATTTTATTAATATAATCTAACAATAGTTATTTTATTATTTTATAAACACAATTATTTTTATTTAAATAGTTTTTCAAAAAAACACATCCTTTATATTTAATTTGTTTTCATTTAATTTTATAATTAATTTGGTAATTAATGAATCATTATATAAATATCTGTAAACTATTTTTTCATAATCCAGTTAATCCTTTTCATTAACACCATTCTAATGGTTATGTGATAATTATCATATCAAATAATAATATTAAGTTGTTGACTGGCTGAAAATTACTTTTTTTATTATATAATGACTGAAAATCATTATATAATATTAAGTTGTTCATTTAAGATAAATGTGGAATATCATGTATGCTATCAAACATAGTGTTTCGTTTTTTAAAACTTGGTATGTTACATTCTCACCCTTTTGTAAATTTCATCCTCTTAATTTTGAATTCGTTATTGATAACTAAATTTTGAATTTTCAAAATACCTTTATTATAACCCCGCATTAGAATAAGGATTAACAAAACTACAACTTTAAAAGAAATAAAGGAAAGTAAAGATTTCACATGAGATAACACATACTAGGGTTCTATGTAGGAAAACATGGATATAGAAGAAAAAAACTAATGATCAAGTTCTGATGGAGAGTAATAGAAAACATTATTAGGAGAAAGTTGACAATCACAAAACCATAAATTTGTGATTGATTAAAAGGTAATTGATTCCTTAGTAAGAAAAGTAAATAGATAACATTTTTGTTTTAAAATTATTTTCATAAAGTTGATTAATTATTTTATTACTTATACTAAGAACATAAGGAAATATACTCACTTGACAAGTAGAGTTTCATCCTTTAATCAATTTTCACCACAAACTCATCTTTTTCAAGATTAATTTTTCATTCCTGAATCAACTTATAGAGAATCACATGATCCATAAAATATTAACTATCTATTCATCCTGTCTTGAAACATTAACCAAAATAAAAAATATTAGGATAAAAAAATAAGATAATTACACAAAAATAATAAACCTTTATATGAATAATGACTTCTTTTAATCTCTAAAATTTAACAATAATACCCAATGTTCAACATAGATCATTCAACTATTCTTAAAATTACTCAAAAATATTCTAGACTATTAAGACCCAAAAATTACTTGATCACATAATCTTCAAAGATAAATTTTAACATTTGTCTCCAAATATCATAAATCACTCTTAATGTCTCATACCAAAAATGTAATTTCATAAATCATATAATTTCCAAGATATGATAATTATTTCCATAAATTACCTGAATCACCATAAGTCTATAATTAAAACATATATTCTTTAAAATTTAATTCAAATTTACTCCTCAATTAAAATTACATAGTATTATATTTACCTTAATCATATAAATTTCCTAAAATGGTGAATGTATTCCAAAATAACATTTATCACTTAATCCCTAAATCATTTTTTAATACTAAGGATATCCATTTGATAAAACATAAATTCCCAAAATCAACTTATTCTTATTACATCAACTAATTTAAATAAAAATAAAAATTCATACTAACCAAAAACTTTATGTAGGCTAGTAGTAAGTGATGCACCCTTGTTGCCCTTTGTTTGTGGGTCTGATTATCACAACCTTGTTTGACACTATGGGTTGTAACCCATCCTACGGGTTTTCCTTTTTATAAAACTATATAATTCCCAAAATATTATAAATACCTCAAAAAAACTATAATATGTTTTAACATCAATATTAATCTTATACCTTTCATTTTTCATCCCAAAAATTAATAACCCATCATTACCTCAAAGGTGAAAGTCTCTAAAAATACCATTAATATCCTTAAAATTTCAGAACATAAAGCCTGAAAAGGGGTTTATAATACATTGAAATTATTATAAAACTTAAAATTATAAACCCATTATGATATCCCTAACTCTTAATAATACATACCAATCTCCAAAGTTATCTAGACAATCCTCTTATGCCAACTATAATGCCCCAACCTTAAACATTACATAATCTTGACTTAAGTAAATAATTTGACTTTATTTCAAATTAAGTATCTTTTAAATTTTATAAATTTATATAAATAGGCCATAAATCATAAATAAAAACTAAAATATTATAAATTATACACTTATACTCACTATCTGTTTTTTCAAAAAACAAAAACTATTAAAATGAAACATGGTTTCTTTTCATGTTCAATTATAAAAACTTTTCCCTTGATACCATCCTTGTCTCTATTCTCCCTTAAATCCAATGAAAAACATTTTAAAACTTGGGATGTGCATAAAAATCTCATTAAGAGATACACAAAGAAGTAAAACTATTATCCTTGTGAAAACATGTAAACTATGAATACTTTATCATAAGGTAATACTTTTCACCTTTAAGAAGTAGTAAATACTATTCACTGAATATAAACACATTGCTTGCCATTTTTGAAATAAAAATATTTCCATAAAACCCATAGAAAGAACATAAAACATATAAAGGTAACTTGGGACATAATCATACTTAAATGGAATAATCATACGGTCAACTTCCACACATATCACTCTTACAAATAGAATAGCCATACAGTTAAATTCCATACCCAATGCATTAAAGGTTATAACATAACCAACCGTCCTTGGTTTATCACAGAACCACCTATATTTGATTTATCATGGAACCACCCATATGTGGTTAACCACATAACCATCATTTAAATGTCCAAGTACCATTGTATAATCATAACACATAAAAGATTGTAATTATCAACATATCACTCATAAATATTCATTTCCAATCACGAGAATAATTTATAGATATTGAAATAATGAATACATTTTCAAAATAATTTTTAATACCAAAATACCTAAAAAAGGTAATAATGGATTTATTTTCCATTAAAAAACATTAAGGGTTATAGAGGAAACAAAATATCAAATAATGGTCACAGTGGCGGAAACTTTGTTTATCATTGTATATGTTAAAAAACATTCCTTTTTCATTTTGTAAAGAAATTAAAAGGATTCGTATAAAAATATTCCTTTTGAAAACTTTTGAATTAAATTAAAAGTCAAAGGGTTTTATTATACACCTTATAAAATAATGTGGTGTATAACTTCAAAATATGGCTCAATGAAAGGAGATTAAGACAAAGTCTCTTACCTCTAGTCTAATTCATCATGTATGTTCTTTATCTTCTTGATTAATAAAATTAGGTTAATTTTTTACTTTATTGATAACCTTTTTCATTTTTATTATTCATTTTATATCATTTATTACCATGTTATAACAATTACCTAATTATTTATGTCGTTTCTTTCGTTGATATTCGGTACTTGAGTCAAAAATGAACTTGGTATGATTTCAATAGTCCATATGGTCATAATTATATCATCTCTAGAATAATATTCATGACATTATTATCATTTTTATACATCAATTATACTTTTAAGTCAAACCATGAAGTGTGGTTATCAAAAATGGACAACGTTATAATAATAGAGACGGTAGGTCATACGTACGCATGAGTAACGTTTTCTATTTTTCATTGATTATTATGGAAAAAAGGTAAGTATTATTTTATCTTTAAAAAATTATAATAACATAATTAGTATCATCTTAATAATTTAAGTAAACATATATATATAATACAAGTGATATAGTGAATAAAAACAAATCACATCACTTCGTGGAGGTGATAGTTCACACATACGCACGAATGACTTTATCATTTTTATGTGCATGGAAAGTAAGAAAGTAATTGATATATTATTATATTATAATTATTAATATGTCATTAATATCATATATGAATATTAATTCCATCATAATAACAAGTCATGATAGAATATTATGGAAAACGAACTATAATGATTCGTGGAGGTGATAGTTCACACATATGCACGAACAATTGATTCCTTTCCCATTTGATGGAAGTGGATATGGATTTAGATGATAATATTAAAAAAAATAACATATCATTATATTTAGGATACTTTATTCATTATCTCATCATGTTTGGAGAAGATTTGAAGTAAGTGGAAGAGGAAATAAAATAGAAACACTTAAATAAAAAACATCCTTTGGATGATCACCCTTCTTAACACCTTAACACCTATAAGGAGATTTTTCTACCTAAAATAAGGCATATAGAATTTGGGTTGGTATTATAGTAATGGTTTTGGGTAGATCTTAGATGAAACAAAATGTTTTTAAGTGTAAGGAATGGAGATGAATGGGTTTCCTTTTATAGGAGAGGGGAGGGGCACTCTTGGTTATGAATCTTGAGTTGTCATGTAAAGTTAAGTGTTAATTCTTGGTTTGTGTTTTTGGTATATTTTGTTTTATATTGACTAATTTATTATTTTTGGGATTAAATGGGAGTGGATATGGTGGTACACGGTGATATCACATGGTTTGGTAACCCATGTGGATCATGCATACATGATTATTTATTACTCTCAGTGTTGGTTGTGTGATTGGAAATTGGTCCACCAAGCCATGTGGATAAGTCATGCATGGTCACTAGTCCTATTTAAGTGGCCTTATATTGTATAATGTTTATCATTTTTATTTTTATTAGTGTTTGATAAGGGGTTTTTGGAATTTAAAATAGTTTTCAAGTATTGTTTTGAGATTTTAAAATCAATGGGTGTGGTTTAAAATAATTTTCAAAGAAATATTCAAGTTTTTCAAATGAAAATATTTATTTTGAAATGGTTTTGAAATTTTTTTGAAAATAACATTTGATTTAAAGTGGTGAAAGTTGGTTTTAAATTTTAAAATTGGGTGGGTTTAAAAGGTGGTGTTTGGTCTTAAAAAAATTAAACGGGGTTTTATGTTTGGAAAATGTTTTATGGATGGGTTGAGTTGGTATTTTGGGTTATAAAATTCAGTTTTAAATGAGGGGAATTGGTTTTGAAAGTATTAAAGGGGTTTTATAAATAAATTAAAAGTTAAGTCAAATTTTATATATTTATAAAAAAAATTATGGTGGAAGTTTGGGATTCAAAAGGGTTTTTCAAAGGGGATTTAATATTTTAAAATGTAAAAGTTTTGGTTTTGAAAAGGTTTGAAAGGGATACTTTTGGTTTGTTGAAAATTATGGAACCCTTTGGTGGTGTTCTTGGTTGATTTTATTAAGATGGTTGTTTTGAATTGGAATTTGATTTTGGGTGATGGTGATCATTGTTTTGGATATGTGATTGATTAGGTATTATGTTCTCCTTACTACTTCAAGTATGCCTCCCAAAAAATTCTCAAGCGTAGTCAGGTTTGGGTGGTCATCTTCTTGGGGTGATTCTTATCAGGTGTTCTTAATTAGATATTTCTTGTGTTGTTTCTTATGTATTGAGGTTATATTTTGTTTTCTCATGTCACACTAGAGTGATTGTATCCTTTTGAGTCTGAGTGTTCCATTGGTCAGTAAGGTTTTACTTTGATTCCTTAAGCATGGGGAAACCCTTAGGTGTGCGCTTCAGGTGACTAAGATGGATGTGGGGGTAGTTGAGATTATTAACTAACTAGAATCCATTTGAATTTTTTGTGATCACCATGATCGGTGCCCTAGTTATGAGGTCCTAGGTTTCCACCTCTTTATTCCTTGACCCAAGGTGAGAACTTATGGCATTAGATGAGGAATGTTTTTAGTTTATTCCTTCTTCCCTTTTTGTTTCTTTTTTAGGTGTTTTCATATGATTGTTTTGGAATTCTATAAGTTTTCTTAAGGTTTTAATCTATTTTTTTAATGGATCAGTGGAGATTTTGAGGCATCTCTTCCTTTTTATCCTTTCCTCTTCCTATCAATGATCAGTTCTTTGTATTTGGGTTGCTTCCTTTGGAGAGTTGGACACCTTGGGGGAATCTTGGATTATCTTTTAATCAGGTAATTCACTTGAGTTTTCTTAGTTGTAAACTCTCATCGTGTTCGGTGGGGATTATTTCAATTGATTTCATTATTCTTGAGCCACTATGCTACTAGAGTTCTTAAATGGTGGGTATACCCACTATGGATCTATGTTCCTTAATCTTTTTCTATAATTTATCAGGTGTGAGTTGTGACTTGAGGATCTAAATACATTTGGGGTTTTGGAGATTATTCTAGTGTGTTATTTTTTTTATCTTAGAGTGACTTGGAGATCATATCATGACCCATCCTTTTTTATTGGTTTTTCCTCTTTGAGTATTTCCTTTGAGTTTGGTGACTTTATGAGGGAGAAAAGTTATATGTTGGGGATTTTTATAACACTCTGACCCTTGTTTTATTAATTAATTTATTTATATGTTAGCCTTTAATTTTTTTGTCAAGTTTCAGGGAAAACTCATTTCAAATTTAATGTTTTTAAGGAAATTTGGGTGGTCTCACGATTAGTAAAAACTATGAAGAGGCCACGTGAATGGGGTCTATTGAGGGAAATCCATTTTTCATTGTTTTTTAATGGTTTACTAGACCATGTGATCCAACCATGTAGGTGAATTTTTATGTTCAGTGAAAAGTTCATGGTTAGCACACAGTTAGTTAAATCTTACAGAAACCATACAAAGGTCCTAGTTTTAAAATTTTAAAAAATTATGAATTTTCCCTTAAAAAATAAATAAAATGAACCTAACCTCCTATTTTTTCCCTTACCCACAACCTAACCCCCCCCCCCCCCCTCATGGACCATGACCAGCGTACCCCTCTCTCATGCGCTTCCACCTTATGCGATCTTTTATCCTTGGTGTTTTATTGTGCAATTTCATGGGGAAATTGGTCCAGGTGAGTATCCTTTTCCTTCTCCTTCTTCTTCATCTTCTTCCCCTATGGTTTTCCTTATCTTATTTTTCATGCCCTAGATAAACCATAAGGGGTATTTTGGGTTTTATTTCACCATAATTATTTCTCCTTAGGTGTTGGATGGGTTCTTCAATCCTTCCTCTCACCATTGTTGGAGTAATTGCATCGGTTGTGCAAACCCTATGTAGTTGTTTACATGTTTTTTCTTTTCCCTAATATTGTTTCATATGTTTAGGTTTTCTAAATTGGTTTATTTAAAATTATAGATGTAATTTAAGTTCAACTTAATTTATAATCTTATGTTTTTTAAGGTTTCTAAGTCATTTTAATTGATTTTAAAATGATTTATTAGGGACTTTTCCTGATTTTTATCCTACACTCAAAGATTAAGTTCTTTTTTGTATTAAAATATTTGTGGTCGTTTTCAAAAAGGAAATGAGTATTTGAAAATTATTTGAGGGTGTTTATGAAATTTATTTGGGTGATGCATATGCTCAAGGGATTGATTAATTTTGGGATTCCTTTTTTTGAGAATTTCATTAAGTTTCCTTACCATTATTGTGTTGTTCACTTATGATTGTTATTTTGAATGCCTCCTATGGTATTTCATTCGTATTCACATATGTATAGATATATATATATATATATAAACATGTGCACTTATTCACATTATAATATGTGAATATGTGCATTTGGGAGATTTATATATATATATATATATGAAATTGAATGTGTGTATAACACTGAAAAGGGAAGTTTTCAAAATTAAACATGATGCTTGAATTTGGTTTTTAAATAAGTTTTCAAATATGTGTGTTTTCTAAAGTATGGTTTGAAGACCTAATTGGAAATTTGAGTAAACGATCATCAATTGCTTGACACCAATGCCTAAATCCCCATATACTTATGTTTTATTTGTGTTTGATGATGGCTTGATGGTTGATTATATATATCATGATGGTTTAAATTGTTTTACATTAGTTGGAATAATGAAGTTGTTTTAAAGGTTTTTTTTAATATGTTAAATGAAACTGGTTTGGATTGTAGTGATGGAAATACTTTTGAATGGATTCTGATATGTTTGAAATGGAAAGCCCATGGGAATCTGGGTATCTAAGAGGGGAACACTAGATTAAGTATCACTTTGGATTACACCACACTAAAAAAACATATTATACTTAGATAAAGGTCATGGTATTGTGAATAGGTGTCACAAAACCACTAGGCTAAGGTGAGTACTCCCTAGTAGTGTTGGATATAGTGTCATGGTCGAGCGGCACTATGCCACTAGGCTAAGGCACATTCTCTGTAGTGGTTAGTGTGAATATTAAATTGTTAACCTATTAGATCATGAGCTGATACGAGGATATAGGGGGCATATAACCTTATATGACCTAGGGTTTTCTATGGTTCATAATTTAAGTTATTGATTATTTGGTTTTCTTCCATTCTATCTTTACTTTATATTTCCCATGACTACACGTTATATATTTCCTACTATTTAATTTTTTTAGTCTTACTTTCCATTTATTGTTCTTCCATTATGGTATGTCCCATTTTTATCATTTTTACTAGTTTTTTGTTACTACTTTAAATTGTTTACAAAAAGATTTAAAAAGGGATGTTTCTAAGATGGTCCAAAAAGTGTTTTTCAAATGGTGTTTTTTTAATGATAGTGGTATGGGTCGATAAAATGTTTCATAAGTGCTTGTTTTCATTTAATATAAAAATAAAAGAAATTTTATAAAGGTTGGAAATGTGTTTTGGGTTTTTCTTATCAAATGGAAAAAACTATTTTCTATATATGTTTTCAAACTAGTATATGTGGTTTATTTTGGAAAAGAAAAGCATGGACTCTATGGTGATTACCTACTGGATCATTGAGCTCACACCCTACTCACACCACTCAATGTTTGTAGACTGAGTGTCATTGAAGGTTCTGGATTGGGCTCACAGAATCGAATCCAAGTTTGGATGGAGTGTGACCTTGGGTCACATGGGATTATTTGATTAGGTATTTCATTGTTTATTTGTATGTTTCTTTTACCACAACAGAAAAGTAAGACTTTACTAATTTCAGTTCTGGTGGTGATTATATATATAGAGGGAGTAGAGAGTGGGATAAGGGTGTTGTTATAGGAGAGGGCATACTGAGGGTGAGCAGAGGGATTTAATTTATTTTCAAATTGTTTAATTTTTTTAAAATTATTTTAATGATTTTATATTACCATTTTTATTTCCTTCTAACACATGAAATAGAGTGTTTATGTCCATTTTTTCACTAGTTATTTAAATTATTTTTAGGGATAAATCATTCTCACTAATTAAATCTGATGCCAATGTTTCTTATCACTGCCATGGGGTGATCGGGAACATGCCTCGAATATTTCATGTGTCGGCTTGGGTATCCAATGGAGGGAAGACCTAGGTTTGTTCATGACATACAACATAGAGTATTGATATTTTTAAATCACCTTTCATAATGGGTTAATCACTTAAATATAGTAATGAATTAATTGTGTGCAAATCAAGAATTTAATTTGTTGATGTTTGATCCTGAAATTTTGTTTTAGCAAGAAAGAATGATTGGGGGTTCTATGAAGTTAATAATTATTGTGGTTTCAATTATTTATTATTTTATATGGGGTCTTATTTGTTGTAATTAGAGTGGTTTAGTTGGTTGTTGTGGTCGGTGGGAATGATGAGGTGTAATTTTTTTGTGTTAGTGGTGGATGGGTTGTGTGGTTATGGTGGTGGAAACATGGATGGTTGTGTGGAAAGCAATGGTTTCATGGATGTTATGGTGGTTTTTGGCTTGTGTTATGAGGTGATTTATGTGGTGATGGTTTGGTTGTTTTTAGGGTGTGTTATAGTTGTTACAAAAATTTCAAGAGAAACAAACAATAGTCGAATTTGAAGAAGAAGAATAAAAATAATAAAAACTAAAAAGAACAAGAAGATCAAGAAAAAATCGGATTTTCAAGATTAGGGAATAATCTCTACGTCCCTGTAGAGGCAGAACACTTCACTATTTTGGGATAAAATTACGGAGTGAATTCTCAAAGTACGAAATCCCTTGCTCAAGGGGTGGTCATAAAGAAATGTGATGTTATAATAACCTTTATTGTTATAGTTTAAATATTAACAGTAAGTTCACCATGCCTCAGTAGTGATGGAAGAAATGTATACAGAGCTACAGTACCATTTCCACCATAGTCCAAGATACTACAGTACCATCTCAACAAAGTCTGCACTGCTACAGTGTCATTGTTAGTCTTGTTAGTTATCTCTACTATAGTCATCCATCATTGGTACAGTGCTCCAAAATTTGTCTTGGAGGCCTTCAGCCCTCAGACCCCTGAGCAGAGGCTCCCTACCCCTACAACTTCCAGTGACTTCAATGCGATGGTCGAACCATGATATTTTTTATTCGATGTACAACATGGGCCGCCAACAATTGGTCCAACTTCAACCAAAGGATTGGGATACACCAATATAACAATCTCCCACTTGAATACTAATATAAAAAATTGACATCCTTCCATGGTTCCAACTTTAGACAGCTTACTTAATCTGAGCTCCTCTTCTTCTTCACTTGTCAATAGGAACTTTCCCATAAAATCTTCAATTTCAAGATGATGATTCATAAAATACTAGCTGCTTTCCTTTCCATTATCTTATATTGTTCTCTTGTATCCTTTATTTCGTCATTTATTCATCAATGAAGGTCAACATAGGCACAGTAGTGCCTCAACTTCCCAATCACCATTTAATTTTTCAACATGTATGTTATATTATTGGTTCCAAGAATTTTTTTCAATGTAAAAATATAATCACTTATTAACACTATGATAAAATGGAACTTTAACTGAATGTTCTTTGTTCAAAAAATAAACACTATTTTATTCAAAATATGTATAGAACTTTGCCTATCATAGTGAAATACATTTTCCTCTATTTTTTTATCCATCTCCTCTAATAATTTATTCAATCAAACCATATCCTTCTTAGATTTTATTATAGAAATGTATTCTTCCTTTGTGGTGGATAGTGTCACCACTTTTTATAATTGAGATATCTAGATTATTGTAGTTCCTCCCTAAGTAAACACATAACATGTTGTACTCATCCTACTATCAACATCACCTTCAAGGTCAATATCCATATACCCATGTAATGAATTTCCTTTCTCAAAGCACAGAGATACTTTATTCCCTTCAGATACCTCAAAATACACTTCACAAATTCCAAATTTTGATTTATAGGATTAGTCATGTACCTTCTCACAACTCCCACTACATGAGAAATATCTAGTTGAGTACAAACCATGGAATACATAAATCCTACAACAACTAATTCATAAGAGACCTTTTCCATATACTCAACCACTTGTGTTATCTTTGGTGCTTGATCCTTCGGTAATTTGAAATGTCTTGTTAGGGGAATATAAATTGGATTTTCTTCCAGAATACTAAATCTACTCAAACCCATTATAATGTAGTCATTATATGATAACATCAAGGTTTAATCTGTGTGGTATCTCTTGAATTTCATCCCCAAAATCTTATCAACTTCTCTAAGATCTTTCATCTCAAACTCCTCATCCATCCTCCTTGTCATCTCATCAATCCTATGCATGCATGATCCTATAATAAGTATATCATCTACATACAGAATAAATATAATGTATCCATCACCAAAATACTTAAAATAGAATCATCAATCTACGTCACACTATTTGTATGAATTTTTACTCATGAATTAATCAAACTCCTTGTTCCACTACCTGAGTGTCTGATTTAACCCATATAATCTCTTTTAGAGTTTTCACATCAGGTCTTACTTTCCTGACTCAACATATCACTCTGGATGCTATATATAAATGTCCTCCTTTTAAACTCCATGAAGGAAAGTGGTCTTTAGATCAAGTTTCTCAAGATGTAAATCCTATGATGCGATGATACTAAGAATCACCCAGATGGTTTTAAGCTTCACTAAAAGTGAGAAAATTTCAGTGAAATCCATATCTTCCTTCTGTTGAAATCCTTTTATCACTGTCCTTATACCTTCTCTTTCCATCATGTTATTCATTAACCCTGTATACTAATTTTTTATACAATTCTTTATTTACTTATGTAAAAATGTGTCAACTACTAAGTATTGTTATCATGCAATGAAGAAATATCCTCCTTCATAGCCAACTCCCACTTGCTCGACTCCTTTAACTATATTTCCTTTCAAATAATTTTAGTGCTTCATCATAAATTGATAACAAATAGTGTAAAGATGATGAATACCACTCCATGGGTCTTCTCACCCTTGTTGATCTCCTCAACTCCACTTGAGTAGTAGGATCTAGTGGTTCTCATGTCACATGATTATGTACACCTTCAATCTCTACTTACTACTGGTGCTCTGATTCTTTATTCCCACCATCACTTTCAATAGAAAGGTAGTTCTTGTATATGAAACCTTCATTAAATATCACATCTTGGCTTCTGATGACACAGTTACACATAATTCATTTAACATTGTTGTACTAGGCCTTTGTCAGCACAAAAAAGCGTTGACAATTGGAGTGTGATTAAAATACCTATGCCTTTATCAGTGCTATAAAGGTACTAATAAAGAAAATATTTATCAGTTCTTCTTTAAGTGATGATAAATGACCCCCTTTATTAGTGATTTTATTTATCACTGATAAAGGGACCATTTATTAGCACTGATAAAGGATCCATTTATCAACACTGATAAAGGATCCCTTTATCAGTGCTTTTTCTAGTGTTGATAAATGGGCATACTACTATAGTGTGCTGTTAAAATTAAATAACACTACAGCGACAAAAACATAAAACACAAGAGAAAATATAGGATAAAATACATAATTTAACTGAAATAAAATTTATAACACAAATACAAGGAAAAATATATATATTATAAACATTCCAAACATTGGTTTGTACAATTGCATAAGTAAAAATTATCACAAACATTCAAAAACATCAACATTCCAATATCTTTGGCCCCTAACCCCTGGTTATGTTATTAGTTGTCAAACAAACCACCATATCTTGAGAAAAATAATGAACCAGTATAAGAAAACAATTATTATGTTAGTAATACTATAAAGAAATAAATTAAACACAAAATGTCAATTTTAAACTAAAAACATATAATTTGAGTCATACTAGGCACATCGTGTATCATATTGAGTTGTGGTTCATTATTACACATCACACAATTTCTTGTTGTTCTCAAAAGTAGGTATTCTTGAATTGGTTCTCATCTTTGGTGATAAAAAACTCACTATAGATGGGAGCCAATTAAAAAGGACTTTCTTTTTGAGAACAAGCCTTCAACTATCACACCATTTCTTGTTTGTTTTCAAGAATTATCTCTGTGAAAATTAACTAAATAAGTATCAGATAAAAATTATAAGTAAATTAATTAATTAATGGTAGATAAAATTATAAGAAAGAAATATGATCTTGTTTTATTAGTTTTGGAGATGTGATGCATGTTTTAAACTAAAATGGAACTTATTTATTGAAAACACACACTTCAAGTCATACTGACCACATAATGTGTTGGATTGATGTGTGTTCAATTTATATATGTCATAAATGAATTATGGATCATTTTCCTAAAGTTTGAAAACAACTCGAGCTCGTTTTCATAGTTTTGGATAGTGACGTTTTTTTTAACTAAAATAACACCTTCATATTGAAAACACACACTTTGAGTCATATTAGAAACATCATATGTTGGATTGATGTGTGGTCAATTTTTACACATCACAAATGAATTATGGATTTTTTTTCTAAATTTTGAAAATAATCTGAGCTTGTTTGCTCAGTTTTTTCTATTTTATATGTGTTTTAAACGAAAATTGTACTTTTGTATTGAAAACACGCACTTTGAGTCATATTTACCACATTGTGCATCGGATTGATGTATAGTCAATTACTGCACATGAAAAAATAATTATGGATCTTTATCAAAAAGTTTTAAAACGATTCGAGATTATTTTATTAGTTTTGGTGATGTGACGTGTGTTTTAAACTAAAATGGAATATTTCTATTGAAAACACGCACTTTGAGTCATATCAATCATATCATGTGTTGGATTGATGTGCGGTCGATTCCTACAAATCAAAAATTAATTATAGACAGTTTTCTTAAATTTTAAAAACAATATGATATATTTTTCTCAATTTTTCCTATTTGATATGTGTTTTAAACTAGAATGAAACTTTTGTATTGAAAATGAACACTTCGAGACATACCAACTACATTGAGTGTCGGATTAATGTGTGGTCAATTCCTAAATGTCAAAAATTAATTATAGACCTTATTATTAAATTATAGATTGTTTTCCTAAAGTTTTAAAACAATCTAAGCTATTTTTCTTGGTTTTGGCTATTTGATGTGTATTTTAAATTAAAATGACATTTTTGTATTGAAAACACACACTTCAAGTCATACCAACCATATTGGGTGTCAGATTGACATGTGGTCGATTCATACTAGTAAAAAATTAATTATGGACCATTTTCTTAAAGTTTGAAAATAATCTAAGCTTGTTTTCTCATTTCTGTCTATGTGATGTTTTTTAAACTAAAATGATAGTTTAATATTGAAAACATGCACTTCAAGTTATATTGACTACATCGTGTGTTGGATTGGCGTGCGGTAAATTCTTACACATGAAAAATGAATTGTGGGTTGTTTTCCTAAAATTTGAAAACAATCTGAGATTTTTTGGTCAGTTTTGGCAATGTGACATGCATTTTAAACTAAAATGGAACCTTTCTATTGAAAACATATACTTTGAGTCATGTCAGTCTTAATGTGTGGTCAATTATTACACAGCAAAAATAAATTATAGACTATTTTCTTAAATTTTGAAAACAATCTAAGATCGTTTCCTTAGTTTTGGCTACTTAATGTATGTTTTAAACTAAAATGACACTTTTTTATCGAAAATACACACTTTGAGTCATACCGACCACATTAGGTGTCAGATTGATGTGTGTCCAATTCCTACAGCTCAAAAATGAATTATGTACCATTTTAAAAAAACAATCCTAGCTCATTTTCTTGGTTTTTGATATGTGATGTGTTTTAAACTAAAATGACGGTTTTATATTGAAAATGTGTACTTTAAGTCATATCGACCACATCGTGTGTCGGATTCGCATGTGGTCAATTCCTACACATAAAAAATGAATTAGGGATCATTTTCCTAAAGTTTGAAAATAATCTAAGCTCTTTTTCTTGGTATTGGTGATATGAAATGTGTTTCAAACTAAAATGACACTTTTGTATTAAAAACATGTAATTTGAGTCATATCGACCACATCGTGTCTCGAATTTATATGAGGTCAATTCCTACATGTCATAAATGACATATGGATCGTTTTTCTAATGTTTGAAAACAATATGAGCTCATTTATTCATTTTTGGATATTTGATGCATGTTGTAAACTAAAATAACACTTTTTTATTGAAAACACGTACTTCGAGTCATACCGGCCATATCAGGTGTCAGATTGACGTTTGGTTGATTCCTATACATGAAAAATGAATTATGGATTGCTTTCCTAAAGTTTGAAAACAATCAGAGCTTATTTTCTTGGTTTTCCCTATATGACACACGGTTTAAACTAAAATGACACTTTTATATTAAAAACACATACTCTGGGTCATACCAACCACATCATGTGTCGGATTTGTGTTCAGTCAATTTTTACATGTGATAAATGAATTATGGAATTTTCCTAAATTTTAAAAACAATTTGAGCTTGTTTTCTTGGTTTTGGCTATGTGAAATGTGCTTTAAATTAAAATGAAACTTTTGTATTAAAGACACGCACTTTGATTCAAACCAACCACATCATATGTCGATTTGATATACGGTCAATTCCTACACATCAAAAATGAATTATGGATCACTAATTTAAAGTATCAAAACAATGTGAATTTTTTTTCGGTTTTGAGCATGTGATGTGTGTTTTGAACTAATGTGTAAATTCAACAAAATAAGTATCAAATAAAAATGATAAACAAATTAACTAAAAAAGGTAGATAAAATAATGATAAAATTAACTAAATAAAAGTAGGAAGTCACCTCTTCATGATGTTTGTATACATTCTAACACCATGTTTTATTTCCATTCATTTCTAAATAAATTTATTTCCTCCATTATACTTCTCCTTGAGAAACAGATCAAAAATAATATATAATAATTATAATACTAATGCTTCACATCCCATATATATTTCTAAGGTCATATCCTTTACTAGATCACAAATATAATAGGTAATCACCAAAATTTGATGATGGAAAACATTATAGAACCATGTACTCTTCCCACTCATCTCTAAACAAATTTACTTCTTCTTTTGAGTATGTAGATTATTGGTAATCTTGGTAGTACTGAGAAAATATAGACAAAAAATGATTAAGAAGTATTTTTAATGAAATTTTAATTACCTTCAGAAATTACCTATTGGGGGATGCTAGTCTTTTTATGGTATATGATATCTTTCAAAAAATTACAAACATAATATCCACAATCATTGTTGTTATCTTTCTTTAGACACTATATAAATATTGACCGAAATGAATAAATTATTTTGAAATATGTTTTGATAGTTAAATATTTCTATATATACCTTAATCTTTTTTTCCATTTTAAAGAAATCCATAGGCTTGTTTCTATATATACCTTAATATATAATCATTATGATATTAATGCTTTACATCCCAAATATATTTCTAAGGTCATAGCCTTTACTAAATCACAATCATAATAGGTAATCACCTAAATTTGATGTTGTCAAACATTCTGACACCATGTACTCTACCCACTCATCTCTAAAAAATTACTTCTTTTAAGTATGTAGATTGTTGGAAATCTTGGTAGTACTAAGAAAATATAGACAGACAAATGATTAAGAAATATTTTTAATGAAATCGTAATTACCTTTAGAAATTACCTGTTTGAGGATGCTACTCTTTTGATGGTATATGATATCTTTCATAAATTTGAAAATGTAATATCCACAATCATTGTTGTTATCTTACTTCAAACACTACAAAAACATTGAAAAAAATAAGTACGTTGTTTTGAAATATGTTTTGATAGTTAAATATTTCTATATATACCTTAATATTTTTTCATTTGAAGAAATCTATAGGCTTTTTATGTTCAGTCACTGACCTCATACCATGTTTTATCCTATATTCACATATTGCACTATCATAACAAAATTCTTGATTACAAATTCACAATGCACATCATGTGTGGTTGGTTTGATGAAAATATATGAATTGGATCCAAAAAATAAACATTTGGGGTATCTAAATTGATTGTGATCATCATCTAGTTCTTCCTAAAAAAATAAGTAATGAAAAAAAAGTAAAATATATTTTATATGATTAGATTGTAAAGTTTTACCCCTATATTGTAGGCATCAAGAAGAGTCTATCTTCTGTTATTTTCTTCTCAAACACCTCTCATAGTTCATCTCTTTTCTTATCAATTTCTTTCTATTACAAATAAATTTGTTCCTTAGAAACAATACAGTGATTAATGAATCTAAATCATGCTTCAAAGGTTTTTCTATTTATATAGTAGTAATATAAATCCTATAGAAAATATGAATAGTTATTAACTTTAATGAACATAGTAGATCGTTTTTTGGACAGATGAATTATAAAAATGTACCTTATGTATGTACTCACAACTGAGACTTTCAACCATTAAAACTTGAGAATATCATTTATACTCTCGAGACCAACCGCATCTGTAATAAAAAAATCCAAATATTTCTTATTCGTATTGAATGTAGGACACATCTCCATCTTTGAATGTGGTGTCTTCATGAATTTATAATGTTAATATATGCATCATTGGAACTGGTGGAGAGAAGGTACTCCTAAAAGTTCCTTTTGTTTTCTTGGTTGATTCATTGGATTGTCTTGATATGACCTTCCATTTCCCTATCATTTTATCAGTTTATAATAGCATGCCTCACTTTAGACCTTTTTTCATCAACTGTTGTTGGTTTTTCATTTGAAAAAAATTGTTGATTACATACCTTGTGTCTCTTTATAAGATTATATTGTCATGATATGAAACTTCCAATAGCATCATTGACCATTGTAATATTTGGATCATCAAGTAGAACGGGCAACTCAGCACTTGACTCTTGAACTACTTCGATCACCACTCTCATGCGATCTTTTGGAGTTCTTTGTTGTGTATCATGTCTCCCAGTATATTATACAAAGTACCCCTCACAATAAGGTGGTACATGGGTCACTTATAAAAAACTGGATTTATACAGTGTTAGGGATTTAACAGTGCTATCTAAAAATGCTTTTAAAGACCCCATTTGTCAGTGCTAAAAAAAGCATTATTAAATTGGGTCTTTAACAATGTTTTTTTTAGCGTTGTTAAAGGGAGTCTTTAACAGCATTAAAAAAAAGCGATGTTGAAGGGGGGCCATTATCAGTTCTTTTTTACAGGCTCTGATAGAGGCTCGTCCTTTATAAGTTCTTTTAAAAAAGCAATTATAAATTAGGTCTTTTATCAGTGATTATAAAAAAACTCTGATAAAGGGGGGGTTTATCAACGCTTTTTTAGAAGCCCTGATAAAAGACCCCCCCTATCAGTGCTTTTTTACAAGCACTGATAAAAGTGTACTTCAAAAAATTTATATTTCATTAAAAATAATATTTATTTATTTATTTATTTATTTATATTGATATAAATATAATATATATTTTTTAAAATATGTTGTAGATAAGGTAAATTAGTATTTACACTTAATATATAAGATATTTAGCGTAAATAACTTATAAAATAATTTAGAAATATTTTTAATTAATAATTTTCTTATTATTACCAATTAATAGTCATTTAATATCAATTTGAAGATAAAAAATTCAAAAAATTAATAAAAGATCTAAAATAAGTTTAAAATATAACTCGAACTTCAAACGACCATAAATTTTGATTCGGATATACTTTTGGGCTCTACCACATATCAAATTGAATTCTGTGATGAGCTTTATGCCCTCATTGTTACAAGTAAACCTATGTCACATTTTTTGAGGTCAAAAAGACCTATAAGGCCTCCAAAACTGAGTTTTTAGTCATCATACCCCGATTTCTTAACATTAGATTGATTTTTAGGCTCATTTATAGGGGTCTTTTTTCACTTTTTTGGTGGGGACTGAATTTATTACCTAGTTTTACATTCATATTGATATTATGGTTTTGAAATTTTATCATTTTTCACAATGTACTATTATTTATAATCAAATATATAACAATATATACATATTTTTTATATATTCACACATAAAATTTTAATTTTATAAATAAACAATTAAACATATTTACATATAAAATATATTTATTAATATATAAACATATATATAAATATATGGATAAAAAAATGTAACAAAATATATAAATATATATATATCATGAAATGTGAAACAAAATAGTATAGGGGAGTGGAAAAGGCTTTGATGTATATACTGGATGTCTAGGGTTCGAAACTTGCTAGAGGAAGGGGCATGCGCGGGAGGGTGGGATTATCTAAAGTGCTAATAAATTGGTGGGGGAGCACTGATAAAGGGGTGGGGGTGGGAAGTACTGATGACGGAGGGTGGGTGGGGTGTGGAAATTTTTTTTATATACCCTTTATCAGTGGGTCCTTTATCAATTATTTTTTAGCACTATTAAATACTACCTTTTAGCATTGTTAAAGGGGGGATTTAATATCACTTTTTAGCACTGATAAAATTTTCAAGCCTTTAACCGCGCTCAAATTATCATCTCTATTTTATCATTGATAAAGGCCTATTCTAACACTGCTAAAGGCTGTTTTGTAGTAGTGGGTGTTGATAGATAGAAATCACATACAAATTTACCTTGTAGAATTTTAATAATATAAAGTTATGGGAAGTTGTTTGATTCATATTTAGGATGAAGATTGATGAAAAAATTAATTACCCCAGGTAAGGTATGATTTTGAGGGGAATGACTAGCCTCAAAGATAGTGTGATCATTTGGTTGTTCATGTATTGATCTTTGTTCCACTATCAGTTCTCTTTGATCATTTCACATATATTGGTCTGCCAAACCAGACTACACAATAATATCTTGAAAAATATCTATTTGTGTCTTCAATCCTTTCATCATTTGATATGTATCTTCTTTAGGTTTTTTCTTCTCGAAATATGTTTTAGGTGACACTTCAAAATCTATGCCTCTAACGTGACTATATTGTTCTAGCCGCTTCAAATCTATTGAAAGTAGTTTTTCTTCAAGTATGGTCACTGTCAATTCTTGTGTCTAAAAAATTTAAAAAAATATAAGCATAAGTAGATATTTTTAGGTAATACTATTATAAAGCATAGAGAATTGCTATTTTTCATTCTTACACATGTTTCTTATACTTCTTTTTTGTTTTCATCAACTATTTTACCCGTTTTATTTACACAGGCCTCCTTCCATAGCATATGATGTGGGATGGAAGTGGCTTCGAATTTTGATTCATCGTTATGCATATAAAAAATGAATATATGTTGTTTCATATCACATAAAACATTTATTTTAGATTTAAAATAAAAACCATTTTCTTCTCTAGTGAAGTATACCACATCCTTACTTTGCAATAGGGGTACGTTGGTTTTGATGCACATTGTTTATTTTCAGCACTCCTTTTCTATTTCATAAATTAACAATTTTGAATCAAATTAAATAGAATAAATAATTTCAAATAATACATTATCAGCTATAATGCACCTGAAATGATTTCTCATCATGACAACTAATGAAATTATTCCATGTTTACTGCTTTATAATGTTTTCATAGGTAACTGGTGGGTGGGGATTTACTTTCCCCTCGACATTCTTAAGATAAAACTTGTTAATAAGTGTATGTAAGCCTCTATGGTATTTTCCAGTGGCCATTAAGATATATTTCTTATAGAAATCATCTAAAATACATGAACTTTTCAAGGGATAATGAAAATTAATTCAACATTTCAATATATAATTTTTTGATAAAATAAAGAAAATATATCGTAACACTACCTTAATATATTCCCAAAGGGTTTTCTTCATTACATGCTAGACATGGTACCATGAATCTATATCAATTGGCACATTCATTATCTTTGTGACTCCAATATAACTTATGAACATTAACTTATTGGGGTCAATAAGTTGACCGAGTTGATTCCATCCAACCTCAAATTTTATACCCTTGGTTGTTACCTTGATAATTTTATTCAACACAGAGATGATATGTCATTCTTGTTTTTTTTCATCAACATGTTGTTGATCCCCTAATAATTATGTAGTTTCATCATTAACCATCTCTTCTTCTCCAATATTGGTAACATCATCATGTGCAAAAGTCATTGTCTGCATGAGTAGTCAAACATTTAATTTAGATTATGTTAATAAATTATAGAATACATAATATTATTAGAAAAATCATAGTATATTAAAAAAAACTTTAACCTTCTCATTGAAATCTCTTTATTTTCTTTAAAGGTTGAAGGGATTTGGCTCCACTATCAAGAATCCAAATCCCCTCATTGTGGCCCCCTCTAAAATACAATACATTTTCTATATTGGGACCTCCATGAAATTATTGTGATCTCTCAATTAAAGGGTCATTCTCGATTGAATATTCATATGACCCTATAGTTGTTTTAGTCACCAGTAGGATAATTAAACAATTCTTGTTTATTGGATCTGAGACATAAAATACACACACTTCTTGTGATGTCATTATGAATGGATCGTCATTTTCCCCTTCCACATTGAAATTCAACTTCACAGAGTCATTTCATCAAATTTCACTGCACTCCTATTGTAAACCCATTTGCAATAGAAAATTGGAACTTAAAATGTTGTATAATTCAACTCGTATATATATTCGATGATACCAAAATATGACATATTCACATAAATTGGATTTCTATCCTCAGAACCAGATATGTGCATCGCTTCCACCATAAGTATAACTCCACATTTTTTCATCATGCTACGGTTATTGTGTTATTTTGTATAGAACATATAACCATTAATTAAAAAACCGATGTAAGATATAACATTTTCATTTGGTCCCCTAGCTAGACATTGAATTCATTCAACAATTTAATTTATATTTTTGGATAAATCCTTATAAATATTATCTCAGAACAATCCTATAAATTGTTGGTTATGTGTGTTTTATATCCATCAATCATCCCTTGATGGATTCAAATCTCTAATAATTGTTTTTTGGGATTCAACATATGGATCAACATCTTCACTATTATGTAAAATGTAAAGGTGATCTTACTCCCACTCTATGATGGTAATTGTAACAACATCACTTCTAGAAATCCCTTCACCCATAAGGCATATGTTATGATGAGACTTTGGGAGATTGATGCTATCAACATCTGATAGGTGATCCGTACAGAATTCAACATCTTCTTCAATAATATATCATTCTACAATACAACCTTTTGGACAAATTTAATTTTTGGCATACCCTTTAAAAATATTCATATATCGTTCAATGGGGTACATTCATCTGTAATGGACAAGACCACATAGTTGAACCTCTCTAACTAATTGAACCATTAGGTGGACTATTATATCAAAGAATTATGGTGGAAAGAACATCTCTAATTCAAATAATATGACTGCAACCTCCTTATTTGTTATTGGAAACTTCATTGGGTTTATAACTTTACTACATATGGCTTTGAAAAATAATTAGATTATGGTTAATGTATGTCGTACATTTTTAGGAAAAATACAATGTAAATCAACGAGCATAAAATCTTTCACCAAAACATGACAATCATATGATTTTAGTCCCTATAACTTAAAATTATTTATTGAAACAAAATTCTTAATATTTGATGAATACCCCTCTTGAAATTTGGCACCATTAAGGAAAATGAAAATTTTCAATTTTTATTGTCTAGATATAGTGTAAGGTATTGAAGGAAGAAAAATACACCTTTTACACTTCAATGGTGCCAAATATTCCCTTATCCCCATGTCAATTATGTCCAACCTAGACTTAATGTCATCTTTCTTTTCAGGAATATTTAGTAACATGCTAATAACACAATCAAATACATTTTTTCTATATTTATGACATCAAGAAAATGTCTGACGTACAAATAATTACAGTATAATAATTTAAAGAAAAGTGATCTCTTTTCTAACCTAATTTCGTAAGGTTTTTCAAAATTGGTTTACTGAAAACAATTTCAATATATTTTACTTTGTCAAATAGTTAATCACCCGTTAGTGGAAATGGTATTGTACCATGTTCGGTATTCTCATCGAATGATGTCATCCAGGATCGGTATTTATTTCATTGAGCTAAAAATTTCTGATGTCCTAAAAACACAGTCTTTTAGGAATGTTTCAACCGAACTGAGTGTGTGAATTCTTCAAAAATGAGACACCCCAACATTTCTTTAATGTTATATACTGAAAATTTTCCATAAGTAGCAAATTTATTTATCATCTCATACAACATGGCCCTCAATGTGAATTCTTTGCTTCTATGAGCATCATACATTGTAACACTTGTATCCCACATTAATTTCAGATCTTCAATCAATGGATCCAAATAGAAATCAATATCATTACTGGGTTGTTTTGGTCCAAATATAAATAGAGACAGCATAATGTATTTGTTCTTCATGCATAACCATGGCGACAAGTTATAATTTACCTACATAACTAGTCATGTACTATAAGTACTAATCTCTACACCAAAAGGATTTATTCTATCCATAGATAATGAAAGATATAAGTTTCTTGGCTCATTTCCAAATTTAGGATACTCATAATCAATTTCCTTCCACTGAGGATAGTCTGATGGATGAAGTAGTTTCTCATCTTTAATTCTTATATCTGCATTCAATGTTAATTATCTCGCAGTTTCTTGACATCCATATAGTATTCTAAACCATGGAATGATAGGAAAGTACCATACATATTTCAAAGGACTTGATTCATCTTTCTTGTATCAATTCATGTCACACTTAGGAAATTTTATGAGTGATTCGTGGTCCTTGCGAAACAATATGAAATAATTTGGACAATCATATATTTTTTTAGAGATCATTCCCATTGAACATAGAATTTTTTTAGCATCAGAATCTTGAAAAGGAAGTTTTTTTTCTTCCAGTAGCATATCATTCAGGAGACCAAGTAGTTATGTAAAATTGGTGGTGCTCTATCCACTGCCAGCTTTCAAATTATATAACTTCAATACATCTAACAATTTTGTGTATTTAGTACAATTGGTATACAATGGTCTCTTATCATGGCTATTTAACTTCTCAAACAACTTTGTACAATCATGAAGATCATCTTCAATTACCATTGTCATTTCTTTCATACAATATCTATCAACATTTACATCGGTATTTATATCAAATGATCTATAAACTATAGTATCATCCTAATCGGTGTGCATGTTCAATATTTCCCTGTGTTTAGTCCAACATTTATAGCTCTGATCTATTCTGTGAAAAATCTAATATTCTTCCAACTCTTCTAAACTAATTTTTCTTGAATAACAACATAAACATAGACAAAGGATTTGATAATGGTTGTATGCATGCTATATTACAAACTTGATGAAATCTTTAACTCTATCTTCATGATCTTTTATCATACGATTAGCGTGCATCCATTTTCAATTCATATTCATCCTATTAAATTCTTAAAATATTCATTTGTATAAAAAATAAATAAATACACATAAGATATTCATAATTGAAGGAGAAAGTTTTAGATAATTCTAATAAGGGAAACCCAACATTTGAATATTATCATTTATGATTCCTAACAAGTTATCATTTTACACAAGGGTGACATGAAAAGAAACAACTTGGGGTAAACATGTGGTTGTTGGTCTAGGTTCTTGATTTGATTTTGTGTGGGAAAAAGGTGGTAATAAATATGTTAGAAAACAAAATTTATTTATTATTAGATGGAAGAGTTCCCTTAGAAATTATTATTCTTTCTTTTCATTTAATTGTGACCTAACTTTCTAAATTTGTGTAAAAATATCTTTCATCGAGACAAACAAGGTCATGTAATCACCAGATTTTGACACAGGGTCAAAGAGCTTGGAATTTCATGAAACGAATGGATAAAACTATTATTGATGATAGAAATGAAGTTGGATTCTATGTTACTCTCTTTTTCTGTAGATTATTCTAGACCATGTATTATAGGAATACCAATAAATATATTTTTACTATAACCCACTGACAAACATGAGCATGTCCTAAATACCTAAACTAAAACACACGTTAAAGCCCTATAAGAAACCCATTTAATAGGTATCTCAAATCATATATAAAATTATTCAAAACCATGTGTTTACATTTAAAAAAATTAATTTAATGTTTATTTTCACACAAAAAATAACCATTTACCCATTTAATCAAGTGATCCCTTTAGAAATCAATTTTATAAAATCCTTCACTATTCATATTCATTTTCAAAACCAATTCACTAAATCAACTACAAAATCATTTTATAGAAATCACCATAAAACAATAAAATTTAATTATCAGCCTATTTTTTAATTTAAAAACCCTAAAAATCATTCTTCCTTTTAAAATATTTTCAAAATCAATAGTAAAAAAACTATATTGAGTTTTGAATCTAGATAACCAAAAAATAGAATTTTATAAAAGTATAAAATCTACCTTTAAATAATAGATATAAAAATACTCATTGATTAAAAAGAATTAGAAAAGAATAAATGAAGTGAATACTAGGCTAAGGAAAGATGACATCTCATGTACATTGATGAAGAGGAGCCTTGTGGGAAACATCCACAAACTGATAGAGATAAATGAATCTTCATTTGTACATATCTAACTATATTAGGTAATGGAATAACAAGTTATCCATGTGGAGCTCTTTCTATGAGAGTGGCGATCATTTCAAAGATGCTGAAATATATGCTAACATAGGTAAGTTGAGAATAAAATAATCCTCTGAGATCCTCCTCTATATTGGAAGAACACTAGTACAATATATACAATGTGAAGTGATTTATTGGTTTAAAATCATTTATTTAATGAAGAAGAAGATGAAGGAAGGGGATAATATGACCCCCTATGGGATTCTAAATAAAGAAATCATATAGAAAAAAGTATAGAACCATGTTGACCAAAAGAGGATAAAATTGGGAGGGGACCCAAGCTAGAGGATATAACATTATATTCAAAGTATCCATCCAGTTATCTCCACGTAGATTAATGATCGTTCTTCTATATTTTCTTATTTTAATATTTGATTACTGGTGTCTGTCAGGCTGTATTGCAATGGTAGTGTCAGAATTTATTTCTTAATTAATTTTCATCCATTTCACTTACTATGAGTGTGGTTGACTATGATACTTTCCTTTTCACCAAATATTTCTTCCATCCATCTTGAGGGTAGGTGGTCATAGAGGATTGATAGAGTGAAAGTAGAGGATCACCCTAATCACTGATGATTAGTTAGATGTTGTTTATATGGATTTTTGTAGAAGAGTGATAACCCACACCTGTGTGGATTGGAAAACCCAAACAATATGATCAATCTCTAAAGAAAGTGGGAGTACATCACACTTCCAAGAGAGAACATCATGCTTCTATGTAAGGCATGATAGGAAACCTCATGGGTAGTTGTGGAAAAATTATGAAGGCCATGGGTTATCCTGAAAGGGAAATATATGGAATGCAGTAGTGGTATAACTACACTAGCGTAAACAGTAAGTGATTTGTTGGTAGTTCAATTGATCTCATTCCCCCTATATAAGTAAACCACTCTAGGAAAATTGAACATCTTGAGTGCCAAACTAGGCTAAGAAACCCCTCATTACTTCCCTTTTATCGATTTCAAATTATTTATTTATTACTTTTCTATAAAAACTCAACCAAAGACATGTGTGATGAAAACCTTTCCCAATGGAGAAATGGCATGGTTTTCAACTTGTAAAATGCTACAATGATCCATGTTCTCTTAAAAGGAAATCATCAAGAACTTTTAAGAACTGTATGTTAGGGATAGGTTCTAAGTAACATTTTTCTTTGGAAAGAACAAATAATTCATATAATAAAAAATTATAAAAAATAGAAAACATAAAAACATACTAAAATCAAGTGAATTTAATTTTTTTCTATTTTTATGTTCTTGTTCGTTGTCATATAGGAGCCCGCTAGAATAAAACTCCTTGTTTTAAGTTATTCGTTAAAATAAAAAACCTGGGGCTATATCTAACCATTCCACATGCTACTTCAATGTCGAAATTTGTAATAACTTAATGTCACAATCTTGGTTTAAATTTAAAGAGGATAATAATATCTAAATTTTTTGTGGGAGTGATCAGATTATTTTTAAAAGAAAATTATATGCCTACTCCTCAAAAAATGAAAAAATAGAGGGGAAGGCTTGCTGCGTCAGTCGGTCGGCGGTGGAAGGAGTGGTCACCGAAGGGCTGCTTCACGGCAGTGGGTGGTCAGCCTAGGCTGAAGACAGGGAGGTGGGGCGGCAGAAAGCAAGATATAAATCACACAAAAATATAGTGTGGTTTGGATCAAGTATGCGCGAAAGAGGTGATCGATGACACTGATAAACAAATAGAGAAGAAATAATAACATATCTTATATTTGAGAGTTCGTCAGAGAGAAGGTCGAGGGGGCGGCAACAGAGATGAACATCGGAGAGAGCTTGAATGGCGTGAGGGAAATCTCTTCCGCTAGGGTTCTATTTAAAATATCGAGAAGGGTTTTATCATCGCTTTTTTAGCGTTGATAATCATATATCTTTATCAGCGCTAAAAAACACTGATAAAGACCTATATAATTAATTTTAATAATATAATTAATATAATTAAAAAAATAAATGTATATATTTATAAATAAATAAATAAATATAAATGTTTATAATTTTAAATATATTAAAAAAATTTAAATATGTATTTAGAAATATAATTATAAATATTTATTTATAAATATTTATATATAATTATAAATATATTTATATAATCAAAAATATATTTAATAAATAAATATAAATATAGTAAATATATTAATTGTTTAAATACGTTTATTATAATTTTATAATTATTTAAATATATAATTATTTATTTATAATTATATAAATATTTTAAAAAGTATATTTTTTATTTATAATTATAAATATATAATTTTATAAATATAGTAAATATACATTTGTAAATATATTTACTTATAAATATTTATTTACAAATATATTTTTAACATTATAAATGAATATATAATCTTAAATGCATGAATGTTAAAAATCAGTGAAATTGAATAATTAAAAATGAGTAGACTTTAAAAATATTAAAAAAAATAGATAAGTTTTATTAATTATACACTATTAAAAAATAAAATATGGATATATATTGAAATAAACATGAATACATATTGAAAATATTAAAACATAGTAAATAAATTGTATAAATAAATATTAGAAAATGATTAAATTCCAAAAAAAATAAAAATAATAATACTAACTGAAATAATATTAAAAATAAATATGTAAAGTTTACTGATTAAAAAAATAATATATTAAATATATTATGTTACTAAATGAAATTCTAAAATGAATATTAAAATTTGAATAAATTACATAAATATTAGGTGTGTGTTTCTATATAAGATTTCATTAATTATATAAATATTTGTGTGTGTGAAATTAATGTGTGTGCGTGTATATATACAAGTTTGATATATGTTAAATTGAACAATGAAATTATATAATATGTAATGTCTATTAATGAAATAAATAATAATAAGAATGAATAAATTTCAAAAATGAATAATTGTTATTAATTATATAACTAATTTAAAAAAATGAAAATTTATTTATTTTAAAATGGAAATGAATATGTATCAATTATATAAATTACAACCATATTAAAAACATAAAATGATAATGAACAAACATGTATAAATAAATATTACTTATTTAATTATATATTTAATATTTTTGTAATTTATTAATTTTTACTTAAATAATTAATAATTATTTATTACTATATATATTCATTAAATTTAATAAATTATAAATATATATATATAATTAAATAATTAATATACTATTTATGAATATATGTCAATATATATTATTATATATCAATATTTAATATATATCAATATATTATTATATATATTAATATATATTTTCATATATGCAATAAGAATTTAATTATAAAAAAAATAAATATTAAATAAATATTAAAAATGAATAAATTTTAAAAAATATTACGCAAAAAAAATTAAAAAACAAACAAATTTAATATGTGTGTATGTATATATATATATATATTAATATATATCAATATATTTTTATATATATCAATGTTTTTTTATATATATCAATATATTTATATATATACATATACAAAATAATAATATATTTATAAAAAATGAATAAATAAAACTAAACATTAATAACGAATAAATTTCAACAAATATTAAACAAATAAAAAATAATAACAAACAAATTTAATATAAATATATATATATATTAATATTTAATATATTCATATATATTCATATATATTTTTATATATGAAATAAGAATTTAATTATAAAAAATTAGATAAATCATCTATCCCTCAATATATATTAATATATATATATATATATATCAATATATATTTTTATATAAGAAATAAGAATTTAATTATAAAAAATGAATAAATATAAATAAATATTAAAAATGAATAAATTTTAAAAAAATATTAAATAAATAAAAATTAAAAACAAATTTAATATATATATATATATATTAATATTTAATATTTAATATATTCATATATATCAATATATATTTTTATATATGAAATAAGAATTTAATTATAAAAAATTTAGGAAGTCAACTCGCCCTCAACCTGAAGGACAGCCATTTAGGCAACCCAACATGGAAGGCCTACTGAGCAGAGGGTGGCCAAAAGCCCGCAGCGAGCATAGGGTGGATCAAGGCCCGCGCGAGCCCAAGCGTGTTAGCAAGGTCTCATTTAGGTGTGTGAAGAGTGTATGTGGGAGCTCATCCCTACAGCAGGCTTCTGGAATGTTGATTCGGCATAATCATATAAAAACAAGTGATCGAACGTCTGCAAGTTCGATGTGGGATTCGCACGCACGATCGAGACCTTTATCACCGCTAGAAAATGTGTTGATAAATGTTATCATTTATCAACGCTACAAATAAAGCACTGATAAAGGTATCTTTTATCAATGCTAAAAAAACACTGATAAAGGAAACATTTTATCAGCACTAAAAAACGCTAATAAATAGTACCTTTTATGAACGCTTCTTTTTAGTGCTGATAAAAAGTACCTTTTATCAACGCTTTTCACTTGCGTGGATAAAAACTAGTGCTAAATAAACCCAAAACTGTAGTAGTGTGATCGTCATGTTCTTATCATCTCATAAGAAATAACCAAACTCCTTAGCATCATAGTTAATAAAGAAACATGATTTGGACTTATCATCAAGTTTATCTCATACATCAGCATCTATATGTACATATGTCAAACAAAAGACTCATAAATGAGAGAGTCTTACCTCCTTTTCAAACCAGAGCTCCTCAGGTAGACATTCTCTCATTAGTATAGATAGACTCATGTTGATAAGATATGTTTTCATATTCAATGCCTCTACCCATAAAGTCTTGGGTAACCTTGAGTGGGGTCTCATACTCCCGACACATTCATTCACTATTTTATTCATCCTTTCAGTCACATTGTTTTGTTGTGGTGTACCTGGAAGAGTTTTCTCCCACCAAATTCCATTATTATCATAGGAATCCTCAAACGCTTTACTATCATATTCTCCTCCATTGTCAGACCTTAAGCATTTCAACTTTGATCCTGACTTATTCTCCACTAAATTCTTTCACTTTTGAAACATGGTAAATGCAATAGATTTTCTTTTCAAAGAGTAAACTCATACCTTCCTCATTGAGTCATCAATAAATATCAAATAATATTGTTATCCTCCAAGGGAATGTACTGGTACAGGCCCCTAAACATTAGTGTGCACCAAGACTAACTTCATGTCCTTCAGTGTTCTACCTCCTTTTGCAAAGGATTTTTTTTCTACTTTCAAAAGATATAATCTTCACACAATCCAGTTTCCACTAAATTCATCCCCAGTAGCATTCCTTTTGTTGTCAGCACCTATATCCTCTTCTCGCTCATGTGGCCTAACCTATAATATCACAGTTGTGAGTCCCCAACATAATTTGTCATTGCAATCATGTTCATGCAATTTTCTATCATATTGTATAGGATTTCATTCTTTACTCCACGAGTTATGACCATGGATCCCTTGGTAATTTTTCAAGCACCACCAGTGAATATGGTGTTAAAACCTGATTCATCAAGTTGCTCAATGAAAATAAGATTCCTTCTCAATCTAGGAATATATCACACATTCTCCAGAATGAGAAAACTCCATTTGTTGGTTCTGATTTGTGCATCACCCTTTTCCATAATCTGTAAGGGTTCATCATCAGCGAGATATACCTTGCCAAAATTTCCTTCAACATAATTATTTAGAAAACCCTTCTCTGATATGGAATGGAAAGATGTTGTTGAGTCTAAAATCCAAGAATTCATAGGACTCCACACTCAATAGAAAGACATCATTAGGTTATTCAGTCGTTGTGTTTGTTGTGTTAGTTTCAAGTGTATTCCTTTTTTCTCTACACTCCTTGATGTTTCTTTTCTTCCCATGAGTCGAGTAAGTAGGATCATGCTGATTTACCTTGTCATGTCTCTTTTTTCTTGACACTACTACAAAAACGGGCAAGGAAAGTGTCATCTTTTATCAGCGCTAAGAAAAAAGCGTTGATAAAGGTAATTCTTTATTAGCGCTAATTAAAAGCACTGATAAAGAAGCCCTTTATCAGTGCTAAAATTTTAGCGCTGATAAATGGTGCTTTTATCAGCGCTTTTTTAGCATTGATAAAGGATCCTTTTATCAGCGCTTTTCTAGTGCAGATAAAATCATAATCTTGTTTTATAAAATGGGGTGCATAGTGCCCTATGTTTATCGCGCCCTCAAGCTCTCGCGGTACTATACCCCTGCACAACTCCCCCCCCCCCCTCGATCTTCTCTTTGTCGGACCTCCACCGCTAGCCCTACTCCGCCGCGAACCCTACTCCTTATCCTCCCCCTCGAACCCCTTCTGCGGATCCTCCTCCCCGCAAACCCTACTTCTCCTCCTCCCCGCTGGACCCTACTCCCTGCGAACCCTACTCCTCCATTTCTCAATAGTTAGAGACTCCTCCCGTGCACCTCCCCCTACGGCAGTCGTGCCTTCCCCTCCCGACGTAGCGCAGAAGGCTCCCTAACCACCCGACGCTTCTTCTCTCCCTCCATCGCGAGTGCGATCTACTCTAGGTAAGTATCCCACTTCTCCTTTTAGGTTTATCTTTTCCAGAGGGTGGGGTCCCATTGATAGGATATAATCTTGTGAGTTGGGGTTTAATCTTATTGTATTTTGGTAAATCTTTCCTTGCTAGGTTTTATTTGTGGTGCGGTTGAGGTGCGATCGGGGTTCCACATTGGATTTCAGCAATTTCTTCACCCAATGTCAATGGTTCCATGCCCTAAAATTTCTAGATGTTTTTAATATTCTTTTTTGTGTATTTATTCTTGTTCTATAAATTAATTTTATGGTGCGAATTGTGTTTTTGAAGCATTTTTCATGCCTAAGTGTTTGAAATGAATTTTAATAAAGGAAATGGTTATGTTTTGTGTGTGTTTGTAATTTAATACTTCTTAGAAAGGGTATTATGGGTTGTTTGAAAGGTGTTAAATATGTTTTCAAAGGCACTAGAGTTGCGAATGGGTTTGGGTGTAGGTTTTAAAAAGGAAACATAATAATTTAGCATGTTTGGTTTGTTGTGAATTTTCAAATATGAGTTGTAAGTTACTCAAATTATGAAAGGCATGTTTTGAAATTATTCTTGGTTTATGTTTGATTTTGCAAGGGGGGTCGACCCATGAAGTTGGTTTATTAATTGTATGTTCTTCTTGTGTTTCATAAAAATGGAATTTTTCAAATGTGTGGGTAATGGAAAATGTATTTGAAAGGGGTTTTGGTGTGAGTAAAAATAGAAAATGGTTTGTTTTATGGAAAATGGATATTTCCTTGAAATTCTAGGCATTGAGTTGTGGAGGAGTAGGTTTCATGGAGCCTTCTTTGGATTGTTTCATATTTCAATGAGAAAGGAAAATTATTTAAATGATGTCTTGGAAATGTTTTTATGGTGTGATTGTGATTCTAATAAATTTTTAATTTATATTAAGCGAGGATTTATGAAGTGTGAACTGGATTGGAATTCTATTCTATTTTTTATGGTAAATGTCTAGATTACACTTTATATAGTGTATCTTTTAAATCTTGTTTGGCCCTCTTGATTTACCCTTGAACAATTCACCCCTTTGTGAAGGATGTTTTATCACTATTTGATACTTTTATCCCCTCATGTGTGAGCTTTTTAACACTAAGGGATTGTTGTTTATCCCTTTGTATAGGAATGTTCTTTTTTATAGAATGGATGTAAGACGTGTCTATGGATATTAGTTACAAGTTTGGGGAAGGTGAGGAAGAGTTATTGCATATCCTTTAGATGTTCATGATAGAATTTATGTTCACTAACCTCAATTTTATATTTCTTATGTTAATTTGGGTAACAAAACCTATGATATTCCATAGTAATTTTGGATAAACCTAGGTTATTTGTCTCCCCCGTGAACCCCTTTGTGTTTGGAAATGTATCTACTATATTAGTTTTCTCATCAAAATTGTATTCTTGTTTTCATTTTATTTGAGTTTGGTCACTAGTTTTGGGATGTTTAATGTGATTATTTTATTATGAATGAGGTGGCTGGTAGGGGAGGTTAAAAGGATGTTTAATGTTTTGTTGCAAGGGTGGTGGGTGCTAGAACTATTGGTAAGAGGGCTGGAAAGTGTGTTGATTTTGATGTGGGGTCTATCCTGGTTCTGTTAATTTCCAAATCTTTATTTGAAATGGTTAGGCTCTATTAATCTCTATTTTTATAAGGAATTGGTTCTCTTCTACTGTATTTGGAAGTCTTGTTTTGTGTATTTGAATCATAAATAATAATATTTGAAATTCAAATAAGATGGAGATGAATAAAGATTAGATGGATGTTAATCGTTTGACAATAGAGTATGAGAACAGAGTGAAAGAGTTCATCAAGCTTGCAAAGGATCAAGCAAAGGATCATTCTCAAATCCTTTGTCTGTGTTTACGTTGTTATTATTCTAGACTAATTACTCCAGATGAGTTGGAAGAACATTTGATATGTCATGGAATAGATCAAAGTTATAAATGTTGGAATAAACATGGAGAAAAAATGAATGTAGCTACTGGCTGGGATAAAACTATGTTTTATGGATCATCAGATAAGATTACAAATATGGATAATAAAGAAGATCGTATGGAGGATGTGATTACAGATGTCAATGATTATGAAGATCATATTGAGGAAATGACAAGGACAGTTGAAGATGAACTCCGTGATTGCCCAAAATTGTTTGAGAAGTTAAAGAGTTGTGCAAAGACGCCATTGTATGCTGGTTGCACTAAATATATAGCATTGTCAGCTGTACTGAAGTTGTATAAATTGAAATCAGGCAACGGATGGAGTGATTTCTGTTTTACGGAACTACTTTCTCTCTTGAATGACATGCTCCCGGAAGATAATGAGCTCCCAAGCCGGACATATGAAGCTAAACGAATACTACGCTCGATGGGTATGATTTATGAAAGAATACATGTCTGTCCGAAAGACTGTATATTGTTTCGCAAGGAGAACAAATCACTTAAAAAATGCTCGAAGTGTGGTGCTTCTCAATACAATAAAAATGAATCCAGTCCTATGAAAGTTGTATGGTACTTTCCAATCATTTCAAGGTTTAGGCGTCTCTATGGAAGTGAAGAAACTGCAAGACAATTGTCGTGGCATGTAGATAAAAGAAATAAAGATGGGAAATTACATCACTCGAACGACTCTCCTCAATGGAAGAGAATTGATCATGAGTATCCTGAATTTGGAAATGAGCCGAGAAACCTTCGTCTTGCGTTATCTACAGTTGGAGTGAATCTTTTTTGTTTTCAAACCAGCACTCACGGTACATGGCATGTTATGTTGGTAAATTATAACTTGTCACCCTGGTTATGCATGAAATGAAAATTCATCATGTTATCTATGTTTATATCAGGACCAAAACAATCAGGTAACGATATTGATATTTATTTGGATCCTTTGATCGAGGATTTAAATTTATTGTGAGATTCAGGTGTGATGTTGTATGATGCTTATAAAGGTGAATACTTCACGTTGAGAGCGATGTTGTATGGGACGATAAATGATTTCCCTGCTTATGGAAATTTGTCAGGCTATATCATTAAAGGGACTCAAGGGTGTCCCGTGTGCGAAGAAGATACGGAATCAATTAGGTTTAAATATTCATCGAAATCTGTGTTTCTAGGACATCGTAGATTTTTACCTCGTCCGCATAAGTACCGATCTTGGACGACATCATTCAATGGAAGTTCAGAACAACACACAACACCGTCTCCACAAACAGGTGATCATCTGTTTGAGAAATTAAAAGATGCGAACACTGTTTTTGGTAAACCATTTTTGAAAAACCTTAGGAAAATCGGTTGGAAAAAGAAATCAGTTTTTTTTAATTACCATACTAGAATTGTTTGTATGTCAGACATTTTCTTGATGTGATGCATGTTGAAAAAATGTATGTGACAGTGTTATCGGAATGTTGCTAAATTCCCCTAGCAAAACAAAGGATGGAATTAAGGCACGGTTGGACATGGTTAACATGGGAATACGAGAAGAGTTGGCTCCTGTGAAAGGTGAAAATCGAATGTTTCTTCCTCCAGCTGCTTACACTCTTTCCAGGGATGAGAGATATCAATTTTGCAACTTCTTCAATGATGTAAAGGTTTCAGAGGGGTATTCATCAAATATCAAGAATATTGTTTCAATGAATGATTTGAAGTTAAAAGGTTTGAAATCACTTGGCTGCCATGTTTTGATGCAAGATTTAATTCTTATAGCTTTACGTTGCATTTTTTCCAAGAATGTTTGTCATACGTTAACCAAACTTTGTTTCTTTTTCAAAGCTATATACAGCAAAGTTTTAGACCCAGTGAAATTTTCAGCTATGGAAAGAGAAATTGTCATCATATTATGTGAATTAGAAATGTTCTTCCCACCAACATTCTTTGATATGATGGTTCATTTGATGTTTCACTTGGTGAGAGAGATTCGATTTTGTGGTCATGTGCACTATAGATGGATGTACCCCGTTGAACGGTATATGAAGATTTTGAAAGGGTATGTCAAAAATCGAAGTCATCCAGAGGGTTGTATTATGGAGCGATATATTGTTGAGGAAGCCATTGAATTCTATACTGAATACCTATATGATGTGAAAAGTATTGGTCACCTGAAATCTCGTCACACTTGACGCATTGAGGGTGAAAGAATTTCTGAAAGAGATGTTATGACAATCAATATTACAGATCGAGAGCAGGCCCACCTTTATGTTTTGCATAACAATTGAGAGGTTTTTCCATATATTGAAACTCACAAAGAAATTCTTAGGCAGTTGAATCCATTAAGAGCTGAAAAATGGATATCAAATACACATAATCACCAGTTTATAGGATGGTTTTGGGACCATATTTTTAAGGAGTTAGATGAAAATCTGAATTCAATTTCAGAACGACTTCGATGGCTAACGGCCGGACCAAGTGTGTATGTATTATCTTACACTGGTTATGAAATTAATGGTTATGCATTCTATACAGATGAACATGATGAAGATAGTAACATGCAAAATAGTGGAGTTATACTTGTGGCTGAAGTATGTTTTTAGTAGTAAGGACAGAAATCCAATTTATGCGAATATGTCATACTTTGGCATTATCAAACAAATATGGGAGTTGGATTATACAACATTTTAATTGCCAATTTTTCAATGCAAATGGATTGATAACAACAGTGGTGTTAAAATAGATGAATTGGGATTTGCAAAAGTTGATTTTAGTAAAGAAGTGTACAAAGACGAACAGTTTATAATGGAATCACAAGCGGTACAAGTATTTTATGTGTCAAGAAACAACATCATAATTATCTTTCTATATTTATATGTAGATTGATGAGTCTAAATCCAAAGACACTTCCATCCCACGTCATGTGTTATGGAAGGAGGCACGTGTGAATAAGGAAGGGAAGCTAGTAGATGAAAACACACAAAAAATGTGGAAAATATGTGTAAGTATGACACGATAAAAATTTTTGTTTTAAATTACTATTACATAATAATAATTACTCATTTTCTTATATCCGACAGTCACAGGAATTAGCTACTCCTGTAGCGGATGCAGACCTATTATCGACGGCTTTGAAGCGGCCAGAACAATACGGTCGTGTTAGAGGTGCGGGGTTTGGGGTGACACCCCAAGTATATTTTGAGAAAAAAACAAACGGATGATAGAAATGAAGAAATGAAACAAATAAGAGAAAGACTAGCAACTCTTTAAAAAAAATTCAATGGTAGGGAGAGTTGCTAGCAACTTTTATGGGTGAGAAGCAAGGTGAAGACACAACTCAAGAACAACCAGCGCGTGCAGATCTTGCCCCACCCCCACCAGCTTTGAGCCGAGTCATTCCCCTCAAAGAGCTGTATTAGCCGTGGTAATCAATATTCTAATAATTATTCCCGTGAAATGTGAATTAGACAAACACTGATACTTTTCATGTACTGATCTTCTTCAGGGTGATAATGACTGTGATTTATATCTGTCAACATCCACCTATCACCTTGTAGCGATGGCTACGGTGTTCAACATCCCAGAGGACAAGCTGCATAATAGACCACTTGCAACAGATCATCTGAAAGTGACGATTACTGTAGCTCATGAGCCAAATGCAGAGCTACCTATTCCACTTGATGATGATGATATCCATACGGTCAAAAAGGCTATTGGAACATTCACTGCATGACCGTCACAACTTGTAAGAGTACATGTGGACAAAGAGGTATTTATTTCCATTTTTTTCAAGCTAAATCTTTAACAATTAATGAAAAAAAGGTATGAACCAATGAATGTTTTTATAGACGGAGAAAGGGAAGGGGGTGACAAGAAATGTGGGCTCAAAAGAATCTAAAAGATCGACCAACTGATCCAAAATATCTACTGAAAGCACAATTACACCGCCTGTTCTCTATCCACATTTACTAGCATTGAAGACTCATGTGGATATGAAGATAAAAAGTGGTAGTAGTCATATAGTTGTTTTTGAAAAGAATATATACAGAGAGGAAATTGAAGATTTTGTTGTTGTTGAAAATGTAAATGACATCCTTAAATACGATTGGCTAGGCGTCGCAATTGTAAATTTATATGAGGTGTGTTTTCATGAATTGATTTTCTAAAAACTGATATAATGTGCTAATTATGACTAAATGCATTTTATATTATTGGCAGGCGTATATATGAAAAATAGTTGAAGGGATTTTCCCATGAGCCAACATTCGGACTCGTTAGTCCTCATACCTCATATACACAACTAACAAAAATAGAGTCATCAATAAGGGATGAAATAGTGAAAGGCTTGTTAAAAACATTTGAAAGCACGATTACGAATAACAGACTCTTCATAATACCAACCATGCAGGGGTAAAACTCTACAATTAAAGCATATCAATTATATTTTCACTTATTTCATTACTTATTCCTTTTTTTGTTTTTAGGCAATATTGGCTGCTAATTGCGGTGAACTTGGATACTCCAAAGATTTATTTTCTGTATTCAATGCAAGGATATCCAACAAACCGATGACACATGATGGAGTTTGTGAATCTGTAAGACACTACATCCTATGTTTTAGGTCTAAACATCAAGTTATATAATTTATATTATCTTTTACTGAGGATTCTGTTATGATAGGGTGGTGTATCAATATCGTCTAAAAAATGAATGAGGACAGGGGCTAAGTATAAGGAGGCGAGCAAGTACTACGTCTGGACAAGTATCAAGGTATATATAAAAAAACTTCATTATCCAAACACATATCAAAACAAATTACTTATTCTCCTAATGATCAAAATTTTTGCAGTGTCCAAAACAAACAGAAAAGATTGTGGTTATTATGTTTGTAAATTTATGAGAGATCATTTTCCATCAACAAACTAGCATCCTTAAAGAGGTATTTTAAAAAACAACTACTATTTCATTTAAATTATTTATTAATTCTTTATTTATATATTTTTCAGTACTACTCTGACTGTCAAAAAGCCTCATATTCACAGGATGATATAGATTTGTTCAGAAACGAGTGGGTCGCATACCTGATGGAAGATTGTACACAAATAGCATGAAGATCTGAATTGGGGGCGTGTACAATTGGCGAACATTTTTGAGAGGGGTTCACGGAGATCAAAAGATGAAACATTGTTGTATGTAAATATTCGTATGAAAATTGTAATTGTTATTAAATAAAACATCATTTCTCCAATGAGTCATTTGTCCATTTTAACAGAGGAAATGCACCAGCAACATGCAAGAATGATGAACCACTTTTCTTGGGGCTTTGAATAAGAAAACCCAGTAAAATCTCCAAAATACCTTCATATCACGCATGTCCACTCACATTCAAAGAAAAGATGAGTAAGCGTATCTTCCCTGAATTGAGTGCAGTATGAGCATCGAGATGCCAAATGGATTCCCATGCATTGAACATTTTCATTGGTAGAAATTGTGTGTTTTCTGATTATCATTAATAAGAAAATCAACATTGTTGGAACCTCCTTCCTCCATAGAGTCTCCCCCCACACATCCATGTTTTCAATCTAACACAACGATCCATGAATCATTTGTGACGTGTATGAGTCAACTCCGCCTTAATCTGAGGTACGGTGTGACCGATATCACTCAAAGTGTCTCTCTTTTGTTTAAAATGGACAGAATTCTAAGTAAAAACAACAACTGACGTACGGAAAATCGACCAAACGTATTCAGATTGTGTTGATACTTTAGGAGAATGATCCATGGGTCATTTGTAACGTGTACGAGTCAACTCTGCCTCAATCCGAGGCACGGTGTGACCGGTATCACTCAAAATGTCTCTCTTTTGTTAAAATGGACAGAATTTTAAGTGAAAACAACAACTGACGTACAGAAAACGGACCAAATGCATTCGGATTGTGTTGATACTTTAGGAGAATGATTCATGGGTCATTTGAGACGTGTACGAGTCAACTCCGCCTCAATCCGAGGCATGGTGTGACAGGTATCACTCAAAGTGTCTCTCTTTTGTTTAAAATGGACAGAATTTTAAGTGAAAACAGCAAATGACGTACGGAAAACCAACCAAACGCATTCGGATTGTGTTGATACTTTAGAAGAATGATCCATGGGTCATTTGTGACGTGTATGAGTCAACTTCGCCTCAATTCGAGGCACCGTGACACCTGTATCACTCAAAATGTCTCTCTTTTGTTTAAAATGGATAGAACTTTAAGTGAAAACAACAACTAACGAACGGAAAACTGACCAAACGCATTCGGATTGTATTGATATATTAGGAGAACGATCCATGGGTCATTTGTGACGGGTATGAGTCAACCCCGCCTCAATTCGAGGCACGGTGTGACTGATATCACTCAAATTATCTCTCTTTTGTTTAAAATGAACATAATTTTAAGTGAAAGCAACAACTGACGTACAGAAAATCGACCAAACGTATTCAGATTGTGTTGATACTTTAGGAGAACGATCTATGGGTCATTTGTGACGTATACGAGTCAACTCTGCCTCAATATGAGGCACGGTGTGACCGATATCACTCAAAGTGTCTCTCTTTTGTTTAAAATGGACAGAATTTTATGTAAAAACAACAACATACGTACGGAAAACCGACCAAACACATTCAGATTGTGTTGATACTTTAGGAGAACGATCCATGCGTCATTTATGACGTGTACGAGTCAACCTCACCTTAATCTGATGCACGGTGTTACTGATATCACTCAAAGTTCTCTCTTTTATTTAAAATAGACAGAATTTTAAGTGAAAACAACAACTGACATATGAAAAAAAGACCAAACGCATTCAGATTGTGTTGATACTTTATGTCAATGATTCATGGGTCATGTGTGACGTGTACGAGTCAACTCCGCCTCAATCTGAGCCACGGTGTGGCCGGTATCACTCAAAGTGTTTCTCTTTTGTTTAAAATTGGCAGCATTTTAAGTGAAAACAAAAACTGACATATAGAAAACCGACCAAACGCATTCGGATTGTGTTGATATTTTAGAAGAACGATCCATGGGTCATTTTTGACGTGTACGAGTCAACCCCGCTTCAATCCGAGGTACGGTGTGACCGGTATCACTCAAATTATCTCTCTTTTGTTTAAAATGGATAGAATTTTAAGTGAAAACAACAACTGATGTACGGAAAACCGACGAAACGCATTCGGATTGTATTGATACTTTAGGACAACGATCCATGGATCATATCTGACATGTATGTAAAGACCTGTAAAATTCAAGGGAAATTTTTTCTTAATTTTCTTTGTAATTTTACAAGAACGCAGTTTCTGACGGCACCTGATTCCGAGGCCCGGTGTGCCCGGAATCAATTTCCGAAGTTTAGCTCGGGTACGTTCAGTGAACGAACGAGCGGGTTTTTCTATCTTTTGAACCGGTGCTCGGAATCGAATTCTGAGGGCACCGATGGAACCGTAGCACCAGAAATTGCTTAGGAACTCCTGTTTCGGAGTTGCGTTATCACGGGTGTGGATGATAAAAATTGTGGAAGATAATCTATTATTATTCTACAATTTTTATTTTCCTTTTGTGTTTTAAGGCTATGGGTGGAAGTTGGGTAACTACCCAACCTCCCTTGGGAGGTTATGAGGGTGGTGGGGCCCACACGAACCCCACCCCTTCATATTCTCCAACTCTTCAACTCCCCATTAACTCCCCCTCATTTAATTTGACAACTTGTGTAATTTTAATGAGGTGAGTTATGTGTGGTTAATTGAATTTCAAACTCTTGAAATTCAAAAGGGTAAGTTGTGTTAATAAATTAAGACTTGAGCTTATTTTATTAATGTTAGAGTTTATGCCACGTTGAGAGGTTTTGGGAAGCGTGAAGATCTTCTTCATCTCCAACGAAGAACGCGGAGAACTTCTCCAACGACGTTTCCTCTTCAGACGCACCTCGACGACAACGGAATCGACGTTCGTTTTCCGCGACGTCCGACCCCCGCAACGCCGTTCTCCGCGACGTTCGACGTGCGGCGTCATCATCTTCCCCCGCGACGAACGCGTGCCCCGATGAATCAAAGGTAGGGAACTTATTTGTAAACCCTCATTTACTCCCTTCAAAATCTAAGAACGCGGATCAACAAAATATTAAGTTGATCCGCGAAGATTATGTTACGGGTTGGGAAATCTTGATTACGGGGAGAATTGTAGGGGGTTTATTTTATTTAATTATTTCCGTTCATGATTCTAGTTTGTCGATCTTCGTGGATATTCGACTAAATGTTATCGTTTAACGAGAGGGGGCCGGACCGCACAAACACGGCCGACCCTCCTCTTTATCCTTGTTGATACTTTGTGGATTGGATGGAATGGCGTGGTGCCGTCGCACCACGAGAAAATCGCACGGCAAGTACTTCGCGGCGCCGTCGCGCCGCGCCGTGAAGTTGAACAAGGACGTGACGCCGTCGCGCCGCGTCGAAGAAAACCGAAGACGCCGCGGCCGAAGCGGTGCCGCGGCGGAGCAGGGTGATTGGCGGAGCAGGGTGACCGGCGGCCGGTACCGGGCCGCCGGCGTCGGAGCTGGAAGGGGACCGGCCATCGCCGGTCCCGTTAGGCAGGAACCGGTCGGCCGGACGAGGAGAAGCCGGGGGAATTAATTCCCCCGGCCGGCCATCATTGCGGCCCCCAATTAAGGGGTCGCGGTTACAAGAAAAGGGAGGGGCAGCGCCCCCCCCCCCCCCCCCCCGCGCGAGCCAAAACAGCTCGGCAGTTTTGGCCGAGCACCGACCAGCACGCCCAACGCGCGGGTCGCCGCTCCGGGCCGACCGGGGGGTCTCGGGTCGAGTCGTTCCGGGCCCGAAACCCCCGTTTTCGGACCGTTTGGGTTCAATTGCCCATAACTCGGGCTACGGACCTCCGATCGATGTACCGTCAGTTGTGTAGCGATCCTTGGAACGAGACGGTCTTTTCGGTTTATCGCACTCAAGGTTTCGGAATACTTTGGGTTCGGCCGGGTTGGTTCGGATACGAAACCAACCGGGCCCTCAGAGCGAAAACGCTTATATCTTGAGCTCCGGACGTCCGATTGACGTGCCGTCGACTTTGTTGAATTCCTCTTGATGAGACGGAACTTTTGGCATACTTCGCCCAAGTTTTGGTTGTTGTTGGATAGTGGTCGGGTTGGATTGTACCCGAAATCCAACCGGGCCCTTGGAACGGAAAAGCTGTTATCTTCCAGACCAGACGTCCGTTTGACGAACCGTCAGCGACGTTAGTGATCTCGTTGAGAAACAGTCCCTATGAGTATACCCTATGAGAGTTCGGGGTACAGTTGAGATACGGCCGAGTTGGTCCGCTCACGAAACCAACCGGGCCCCTGGAACGAAAAGGCTAATAATTCACAGACCGGGCGTCCGATTGACGCGCCGTCTGTTGCGTTGAGACCCCTATGATGAGGCGGTCCTTTGAGATACTTCTTTATGGGACTTTGAGATACTTGGAGTATCGACCTGTAACTCGTGGAGCGGACCCTCCCGGAGACGAGCGTGCGGAGTACGGAGACCGTGTAGCCGACTGAGACCTAACGACTGCTTGACTGACTCGACTTGGAGTGAGTCGACTAGCCCAGTGGACGGAGCACTACTTTGTGAGGTGCAGACCCATGGCGGACGGAGCACTACCAGTGTGACAGTGCAGACCCGCAGTACTCGTCCGGAGAGTACCTCAGCAGGCTACTAGGGGGTGTGCACTACTGTGTTTGGGTGACATACCTCGGCGGGAAGCACTACTGTGTTTGGGTGGCTGACCCACGGTACTCGACAGGAGGAGTACCTCAGCAGTCTTAGGTTAGTGAGCAGTACCTCGGAGTCGTGACAGGACCATTGTACACTCCAGAGATGGAGCTCTTCAGTAATTACGGTTTCGATAATGAAAATCCTGGTTTGAGCTGAGACTTTTGACCTTTGAGTTTACCTCATGATTGTGATGGGTCACTTGATAACTTAGGTATATGTATGGGCATATACCTGGGTAGTGGTTATCCGATGATTTCATGATCTTGGTGTTTTCCTCATGATTGAGGTGGGTTACTTGATAACTTAGGTATATGCATGGGCATATACCTAAGTAGAGGTTATCTGTTGAGATCTTCTTTTTGGTTAACCTTGTTGGTTTTAGTGAGACCCTGAGGGTCTTGGGGTCTCTACTGAGTATCGTTATACTCACCCCTGCACGGGCTATGCCCGCACCTCATTGTGTTGGTTGCAGACGACGGGCAGTGCTGGCGGAGGCCGAGTGTTTGAGGACTGGACGGTACCCGGAGGTGGACTACACGACGAGTCAATACCTGGAGGTGGACTTCACAGCGAGACGACACTCGGAGGAGGTTGACGGGCGAGAGCGTTGTGGAGGCTATTTGTACCTACCCTTCAGGTAGGATCCGTGGTGGACGATCCAGGAGCTACGTCATCTGTACCTACCCTTCAGGTAGGATCCGAGGAGGACGACCCAGGAGTCGTTTCCGTTCTTCTAGCTATTGTACTTTGTTCAGTTGTAATTGTACTTTCTTTTGGGTTTGTATTCTAGCCCATTTACCTTTCAGCACTTCTCTTTGTACTTAGTGTTTTGCTTCCGCTTGTACTCTGTGGTGTTTTGTTTACTTTTATAAAGGCAATGTCTTCCCAGTTATCGGGATTTATGCCTTTGGTGCTAGTCGCCAGCCCCTGGCCTATGGAAGACGGGCTTGGGGTAGTCACGGCACGGGCCCCAAGGACGGGTCGTGACAAATTGGTATCAGAGGAGTCGGTTCTACCGCAGAACTTATAACTCTGATATTTTCTTTCTGTGAAGCAATAGTGTTAAGGGTATCGAGTGTGGTCTTCAGTTCAGGGAGTCCAGTGTTGGTGCGGGCGGCCGACGTATCCACACACCAGGACCTTGACAACTGAATTCCGACTTTGTGCACGAAAACACTGATTGCGTGTGTGTTTCCAGAAGTTTTATTTGAATATCAGCTCAAACCAGGTCAGCTCACCAGGTATAATCATTTGATCGTGTCACGTTGTTTCTTTCAGGATGTCTTTTCTCGGACGACCAGCTAGATCCCATAGGGATGTGCGTACTGATAGCCTGTCGAGCGACGAGGCTTCGGTACAAGGCCCTCTTACAGTTGAGGCACCAGCGGAGGCACCAGCGGTACTACCATACGTTGGGCCACCGATGCCACCAGCCCCAGCAGTAGGCGATGCACGCCACTTGAGTGCGCTGCACGAGTTCCAGCGCCAGAGGCCACCCAGGTTTCGGGGAGAGACGGACCCACAGGCGGTTGAGGATTGGCTGGAGGCTGTGGTGAGAGTCTTCAGGCTAGTGGGGACGCCGGAAGACTTCATGGTGATCTTTGCTGCCAGCCTTCTTCAGGCAGCAGCAGGCAGGTGGTGGAGCCACTTGTTCCAGTTTTGCGACGGGATGACCTTCTCATGGGAAGACTTCGAGACCTTCTTCAGGGTGGAGTTTGTGCCAGTAGCTCTACACCCCGAGCATGTTCAAGAGCTGCTTCCTTTGCCGTGTGTTTTTCGATCAGTAGCCGAGTCATCTGTGGGCAGTAGACAGATGATGCAGAGGTCCAGGAGGACCAGACCAGCAGTTGGACGATCTCGGGTTTTAGGACCGGTGGTGCGGGGCACCCGGGGTGGGTTCAGAGCCAGGCGTGCCAGAAACGGACAGTGTTACTCCTGCGGCGGGAAGGGTCACCTGGCACGTGACTGTCCGACTCCTCGTACAGTTGATCTGCAGGCTTTGGAGGAGCCACTGAGGCAGAAGCAGCGGTGAGTGCTTGAGCAACAGTTGAGCAGTGGACAAGGCAGTAGAGCTCCGGGAGCAGGTGGACAGGAGCGGAACTAGTGGATATGTCCCTTGTACTTCTAGTTCCATGTTGTTGTTGTATTCGTGTCTTTGTACTACGAGCTGCAATAATAAAAAAGACACTTATCTTTGTTTGCTTTCCTGTCCTTTTGTTTGGTTGATACTGAGTGGTCCTAGATAAAACTGTTGACCTGACCCTCACGTTCGAGATTTCTACTGGAGGAGACTCAGTGACCTCACACTGATGCCGACAGTGTGACTCGACCCTTGGAGGCGAGAGTGACAGTTGGATCTCTTAGTAGTTACGTCGAGGCCTTACGACGTCATCCATGGCATGAATGCATCATTCATGTCAAGATTGACTGTATTAGGCAATGGGTGTGGTTCATCCAGGGGATGAGACCGAGTTTCTCTTTTCGGCAAAAGAGAAATCATAGCAGCTCTTGTGAGACTAAAGAAGGTGCAGATCATCCAGGAGCGGATGAAGACTGCACAATGCAGTAAGAAACAGGAAACTGGTACCAATCTTGGAGACTCGGGCATGTTAAATGTTTCCATAAGAGGAAGCTTAAAGGAGAGATGAGTCTACAAAGTAGCAGATGTGGAGGCAGAGCTAGGAGAGCAGCATGAGGTGGTGTACATCTTAACATGCTACAACCACCCGCCTTAGTTATCCCCGCCAGGCTCAGGGAGCTGGAGGGCGGAGGAAGAGTGCGGCTACATGCAGTCAAGGAGTGTGACTCAATGGCTCTAAAAATGATTCAAGGGACAGTTTGTGTCCACTACTAGCTGCTGTAGTAACAGACGTCGATATGAATCATTCCTTGCTTTCACAAATCTTGTTCCAAACCTAGAGTTTCCGGTAAGCCGTGGACTTGACCCTCACGTCTGGAGATACCTTGGGAGGAGACTCGATAATCACACTTACGTCGACGGTGTGGTCAGACCCTCGAGGCGAGAGTTTCGGTTGGAATCTCTTGGTGGCAGCGTCGAGGCCTTATGACGTTAGTTTGAGTATGGAATGGGCTATAACGGTTCATACTCAAATTGACGGTTTTAGGCAAACGTCAGGATAGGTTTTCCTTGGTCAGCGAAAAGGAAATCCCAGGCAGCACAGGATAAACTCTTTCACAGGAGGGTGCGACCGATCACTCTTGAGTCGGTCAACCTTACCCTCGTGGCAGCAGTCGTTTGAGTTCGAGTTCTAACAGGAATTGGAGACCTCTAGAGTTCGATGATGATGATCATGTCCTTATACGGGTCTCACCTCGACGAGGTTTACGGAGATGTAGCCAAGGTGGCAAGTTATCTTCGAGGTTCAACGAACCTTTCTAGGCCCTCAGCTAGGTAGGCGAGGTGGTTTACCGCTTGACCCATCCACCTCAGTTGCACCAGGTGCACGACGTCTTCCAGGTATCTCAACTGAGGAGATACGTGCTCGACCCTTCGCATATCATCGACCATGAGGAGCAGGACGATGGCGATGGAGTTACTTCCACGGAGGTTCCTGTAGGGATCGAGGATCGACATGAGTGGATCCTACGAGGACGGTCGAATCCTCGGGTGCGCTTTCTTTGGCAGTACGGAATCTGCAGGTAAGCACATGAGAGCGGAAGGCTCAGATGCGTGCTCAATACCGCTTTTGTGACCCTAGTTTGTGTTGAAGCTTTACGGGGACGTAAAGCCCTGAGGTGGGAGTAATGTAAAGACCTGTAAAATTCAAGGGAAATTTTTTCTTAATTTTATTTGTAATTTTACAAGAACGCAGTTTCTGACAGCATCTGATTCCGAGGCCCGGTGTGCCCGGAATCAATTTTCGAAGTTTAGCTCGGGTACGTTCAGTGAACGAACGAGTGGGTTTTTCTATCTTTTGAACCGGTGCTCAGAATCGAATTCTGAGGGCACCGATGGAACCGTAGCGCTGGTAATTTCTTAGGAACTCATGTTCCGGAGTTGCGTTATCACGGGTGTGGATGATAAAAATTGTGGAAGATAATCTATTATTATTCTACAATTTTTATTTTCCTTTTGTGTTTTAAGGCTATGGGTGGAAGTTGGGTAACTACCCAACCTCCCTTGGGAGGTTATGAGGGTGGTGGGGCCCACATGAACCCCACCCCTTCATATTCTTCAACTCTTCTACTCCCCATTAACTCCCCCTCATTTAATTTGACAACTTGTGTAATTTTAATGAGGTGAGTTATGTGTGGTTAATTGAATTTCAAACTCTTGAAATTCAAAAGGGTAAGTTGTGTTAATAAATTAAGACTTGAGCTTATTTTATTAATGTTAGAGTTTATGCCACGTTGAGAGGTTTTGGGAAGCGTGAAGATCTTCTTCATCTCCAACGAAGAACATCTTCGACGAAGAACGCGGAGAACTTCTCCAACGACGTTTCCTCTTCGGACGCACCTCGACGACAACGGAATCGACGTTCGTTTTCCGCGACGTCCGACCCCCGCAACGCCGTTCTCCGCGACGTTCGACGTGCGGCGTCATCATCTTCCCCCGCGACGAACGTGTGCCCCGATGAATCAAAGGTAGGGAACTTATTTGTAAACCCTCATTTACTCCCTTCTAAATCTAAGAACGCGGATCAACAAAATATTAAGTTGATCCGCGAAGATTATGTTACGGGTTGGGAAATCTTGATTACGGGGAGAACTGTAGGGGGTTTATTTTATTTAATTATTTCCGTTCATGATTCTAGTATGTCGATCTTCGTGGATATTCGACTAAATGTTATCGTTTAACGAGAGGGGGCCGGACCGCACAAACACGGCCGACCCTCCTCTTTATCCTTGTTGATACTTTGTGGATTGGACGGAATGGCGTGGTGTCGTCGCACCACGAGCAAATCGCACGGCAAGTACTTCGCGGCGCCGTCGTGCCGCGCCTTGAAGTTGAACAAGGACGCGACGTCGTCGCACCGCGTCGAAGAAAACCGAAGACGCCGTGGCCGGAGCGGTGCTGCGGCGGAGGGGCGCGGTGCCGTCGCACCACGCCGGACGACAAGGGATGCGGCCGGTTCCGGGCCGCGGCGGAGCAGGGTGACCGGCAGCCGGTACCGGGCCGCCAACGTCGGAGCTGGAAGGGGACCGGCCATCGCTGGTCCCGTTAGGCAGGAACCGGCCGGCCAGGTCGAGCCGGCCGGACGAGGATAAGCCGGGGGAATTAATTCCCCCGGCCGGCCATCATTGCGGCCCCGGTTCGGGTCGACCGGGGGGTCTCGGGCCGGGTCGTTTCGGGCCCGAAACCCCCGTTTTCGGACCGTTTGGATTCAATTGCCCATAACTCGGGCTACGGACCTTCGATCGACGTACCATCAGTTGCGTAGCGATCCTTGGAACGAGACGGTCGTTTCAGTTTATCGCACTCAAGGTTTCAGAATACTTTGGGTTCGGCCGGGTTGGTTCGGATACGAAACCAACCGGGCCCTCGGAGCGGAAACGCTTATATCTTGAGCTCCGGACGTCCGATTGATGTGTCGTCGACTTTGTTGAATTCCTCTTGATGAGACGGAACTTTTGGCATACTTCGCCCGAGTTTTGGTTGCTGTTGGATAGTGGCCGGGTTGGATTGTACCCGAAATCCAACCGGGCCCTTGGAACGGAAAAGCTGTTATCTTTCAGACCAGACATCTGTTTGACGAACCGTCAGCGACGTTGGTGATCTCGTTGAGAAACGGTCCCTATGAGTATACCCTATGAGAGTTCGGGGTATATTTGAGATACGGCCGGGTTGGTCCACTCACGAAACCAACCGGGCCCCTGGGACGAAAAGGCTAATAACTCACAGACCGGGCGTCCGATTGACGCGCTGTCTGTTGCGTTGAGACCCCTATGACGAGACGGTCCTTTGAGATACTTCTTCGTGGGACTTTGAGATACTTGGAGTATCGACCTGTAGCTCGTGGAGCGGACCCTCCCGGAGACGAGCGTGCGGAGTACGGAGACCGTGTAGCCGACTGAGACCTGACGACTGCTTGACTGACTCGACTTGGAGTGAGTCGACTAGCCCAGTGGACGGAGCACTACTTTGTGAGGTGCAGACCCATGGCGGACGGAGCACTACCTGTGTGACAGTGCAGACCCGCGGTACTCGTCCGGAGAGTACCTCAGCAGGCTACTAGGGGGTGTGCACTACTGTGTTTGGGTGACATACCTCGGTGGGAAGCACTACTGTGTTTGGGTGGCTGACCCGCGGTACTCGACAGGAGGAGTACCTCGGCAGTCTTAGGTTAGTGAGCAGTACCTCGGAGTCGTGACAGGACCACTGTACACTCCAGAAACGGAGCTCTTCAGCAATTACGGTTTCGATAATGAAAATCCTGGTTTGAGCTGAGACTTTTGACCTTTGAGTTTACCTTATGATTGTGATGGGTCACTTGATAACTTAGGTATATGTATGGACATATACCTGGGTAGTGGTTATTCGATGATTTCATGATCTTGGTGTTTTCCTCATGATTGAGATGGGTTACTTGATAACTTAGGTATATGCATGGGCATATACCTAAGTAGAGGTTATCTGTTGAGATCTTCTTTTTGGTTAACCTTGTTGGTTTTAGTGAGACCCTGAGGGTCTCGGGGTCCCTACTGAGTATCGTTATACTCACCCCTGCACGGGTTATGTCCGCACCTCGTTGTGTTGGTTGCAGACGACGGGCAGTGCTGGCGGAGGCCGAGTGTTCGAGGACTGGACGGTACCCGAAGGTGGACTACACGACAAGTCAGTACCTGGAGGTGGACTTCATAGCGAGACGACACTCGGAGGAGGTTGACGGGCGAGAGCGTTGTGGAGGCTATCTGTACCTACCCTTCAAGTAGGATCCGTGGTGGACGATCCAGGAGCTGCGCCATCTGTACCTACCCTTCAGGTAGGATCCGAGGAGGACGACCCAGGAGCCGTTTCCGTTCTTCTAGTTGTTGTACTTTGTTCAGTTGTAGTTGTACTTTCTTTTGGGTTTGTATTCTGGCCCATTTACCTTTCAGCACTTCTCTTTGTACTTAGTTTTTTGCTTCCGCTTGTACTCTGTGGTGTTTTGTTTACTTTTATAAAGGCGATGTCTTCCCAGTTATCGGGATTTACGCCTTTGGAGCTAGTCGCCAGCCCCTGGCCTATGGAAGGCGGGCTTGGGGTGGTCACGGCACGGGCCCCGAGGACGGGTCGTGACACTGTACGAGTCAACCCTGCCTCAATCTGAGGCACGGTGTGACCAGTATAACTCAAAGTGTATCTCTTTTGTTTAAAATGGACAGAATTTTAAGTGAAAACACTAAATGACGTACGGAAAATCGACCAAACGCATTCGGATTGTGTTGATACTTTAGGAGAATGATCCATTGGTCATTTGTGACGTGTACGAGTCAACCCCGCCTCAATCTGAGGCACGATGTGACCGGTATCACTCAAAGTGTCTCTCTTTTGTTTAAAATGGACAGAATTTTAAATGAAAACAACTGTCGTACGGAAAACCGACCAAACGCATTCGGATTGTGTTGATATTTTAGACCAATGATCCATGGGTCATATGTGACGTGTACGAGTCAACTCCGCCTCAATCTGAGGCACGGTGTGGCCGACATCACTCAAAGTGTCTCTCTTTTGTTTAAAATTGACAGAATTTTATGTGAAAATAGCAACTGACGTATGGAAAACTGACCAAACGCATTCGGATTGTGTTGATACTTTACGAGAATGATCCATGGGTCATTTGTGATGTGTACGAGTCAACTCTGCCTCAATCTGAGGCACAGTGTTTCCGGTATCACTCAAAGTTCTCTCTTTTGTTTAAAATGGACAAAATTTTAATTGAAAACAACAACTAACATACGGAAAACCGAACAAACGCATTTGAATTGTGTTAATACTTTAGGTAAACGATTCATGGGTCATGTGTGACATGTACGAGTCAACCCCGCCTCAATCTGAGACACGGTGTGGCCGGTATCACTCAATGTATCTCTCTTTTGTTTAAAATTGACAGAATTTTAAGTGAAAACAACAACTGACATACGGAAAACTGACCAAACGCATTCAGATTGTGTTGATACTTTAAAAGAACGATTCATGGGTCATTTGTGACATGTACGAGTCAACCCCGCCTTAATTCGAGGCACAGTGTGACCGGTATCACTCACACTGTCTCTCTTTTGTTTAAAATGGACAAAATTTTAAGTGAAAACAACAACTGACATACGGAAAACCGACCAAACGCATTCAGATTGTGTTGATACTTTAGGCCAACAATCCATGGGTCATGTGTGATGTGTACGAGTCAACCCCACCTCAATCTGAGGTACGGTGTGGCCGGTATCACTCAAAGTCTCTCTCTTTTGTTTAAAATTGACAGAATTTTAAGTGAAAATAACAACTGACATACGAAAAACTGACCAATCGCATTCAGATTGTGTTGATACTTTAAAAGAACGGTTCATGGGTCATTTGTGACGTGTACGAGTCAACATCGCCTCAATCTGAGGCACAGTGTGACCGGTATCACTCAAAGTGTCTCTCTTTTGTTTAAAATGGACATAATTTTTAAGTGAAAACAACAACTGGCGTACGGAAAACAATCCAAAAGTCATTACCTATGACATAAGACACTTAAACAAGCCTCATAGAGTCTTAAGTAGTCCTTAGATAATAAACCCCCATTAATAATTCATCACACACCCTAAATATAAACCTTTAGCCCTAGAGTTCATGGTGAGGGGTGAAAACAAAGAGGAAAGGGAGAGGGAGAAGAACGAAAGGGAAAGAAAAAAGAATAGAGGATTTAAATTGGATAAATTTTCAAGATAAAGGACTCTTAGACTAAGTTTCGGGAAGGGGATGGGAGGAAATAGGTTGAAATCCCTTAAATTATGTCATATCATCGACAACTTTCATGGTCTGGTTGGGCAGTTTTCCAAACTGTTCACCAACTTTTTGGGAGCCATTGGATAAGAAACCCTCTTCTGCACAGTTTGGACAAACAGTTAACTAACCGTGTTCCAATCGTTCAAAATGACTTAGTTAAACTATAGATCTATACCACATGGTTTCTCCTAACCGTGAACAACCCGTGTTCCTAACAACTCCCTCAAAAAGGTAAGTTGCATGGTTTTTACTTGAGTCATACAACCCATCCTTTTCCTATGTATGTAAAACAGTAAAAGTTCAAAATGAATAGGAAACTTCCCCATGAAAGTGTACCCACATGGGTTCTTCTAAATTGTGTCCCCTAATAAAAGCACTACGTGACTACTAATCAAGAGTCTAGGACGGACAAAGAATAAGCATATATCTCCCTACCATTTATAAATTCTATAAATGGCGTGAAAAGAATACAACACACCATAAGATAAAGGCATCAACCACAAGAACACATTTCTTCAAGTGTCCCAAGAATCACTCAAATCCATCTACCATGAGGAATCTACAGGGGAAACAAGTTCTAAGGAAACATATCCCAAAAGGAACTCAAAATCTATAAACAAATTCCATATCCAAGCTTGACATGAATCTGAACCACAAAAAACATGAAGAATAATTCGCATGCATGCCTTAATCAAATTTTTCTTAAGGTTCTGACATTGAACTCTCTATATGTTTTATCTGAGGCAATGTAAGATATCATTTGGAGGAGAGAGTATTTAATGGTACCTTTTGATAATCATAATGAATAATTAGTACATCACATTAGGTATGGATTTTTTCCCATCGTTTGATCCCAAATTGACTACCACTGCATATTTTATCTGTGTGAACTGCTTGTTTGATATGCTGATTTTTTTGCAGGTCTTGTTTGGGTGTGTTGTTGCAGAATTTCATGTTACAGCAGGCAGGGCATTTATCAGCGCTAAAAAACACTGATAAAGGGGACCCCTCCCCTTATCAGTGTTGAACTTTACAGTGCTTTTTTAGCACGTTAAAGACCGTTTTGAGCACTGATAAAGCTCATTTTTGTAGTAGTGTTACTTTGATCGTCTTCTGCGATTATCTATGTGCATGTATTTGTCGCTTCCTTCCATGTGCAAAGTTGAACAAGAGAATCTATTCGACTCTCTTATCAAAATATCATCACTGAGGATTAGGTCATGCGCATCATTTAGCTTTAACTTTGTATCCCAAGAATAATTTCTCATGGCTGTTATAATAGTTTCTCAACTATCGAGTAACGAAGATGGTAAAACCAATTCACATACCATATCGTCTAGTGTAATCTCCACCAATGACAACTGACTTGTGATGGTGTTGAATTCGTTGATGTGATCGGCAACAATCTTCTCTTCAATCATCTTCAGATTGAATAACGCATAAGGCTTATCGTACATATTCGTAAGAGATTTCATCAACCCAGCAGTCTTCTTCTCCTCTCTGATGTTGAACGTTGTGTTTTTGCCAATGTAAGGCGCACAACTCCTAGAACCTTTCGATCCAATAGCTCACACTCGGTCTGCTCCATCTCCATTGGGTTTTCACCCAGATGTGGCAAGTGCATCATTTTCTAATAAAGATAATATTTGATCTGCATCCTCTAATAACTGAAGTCAAATCCATCGAAACGATCGATAGTCACATTGCCTTCTTCAATAGCAATTTTTTAATTCGAGAAATCTGACCTCAATCTTCCGAACTCAAGCTCAGGTACTAGTTGTTACGAAAACATTGGGAGTAACAAAAGACATCCAAATTTTTAGAAGAAGAGTAAAAGGGAGAAAAAAACACAAAAGAACAAGAAGAAGATCAAGAACACACGAGATTTATGTGATTTAGGAATAATCTCTACATCCACGGAGAGGCAGAACACTTCACTATTTTGAGAGCAAATTGCAGAAAAAAATCTCAGAGTACAGAAACCCTAGCTCGAGGGAAGATTATAAAGCAACGTGATGCTATAGTAACCTGCGTTGCTACAGTACCAATCTGTACAGTAAACCCACTATGCTACAGTAGTGGTGATAGAAAGGTCCACAAAGCTATAGTATTATTGTCATTAAAGTCCAAGTTATTAGATTATTATGTCAACAAAGTCTGCACTACTACAGTACTCATGTCAATGTTATCGGTCAGCTCTTCTATGGTCAATCAACATTGCTACAATGCTCCAAAATTTGGGTTGAAGACCTTTGGCCCTCGAACCCCTGAGGAGGGGCACGTTGACCCATGCAACCCCCAGCAACCTCACCACAGAGGTCGAACTGTGAAAGTTGCGATCTAGTGTACAATATGGGTCGCCAACAGTCGGTCCAACTTCATCCAAAGGATTGAGCAATACCATTCCAACAATAATCGCCTAGTCGCATGGAATGTGGTTGGAAATAAATGAAACGGTAATGGGTGATGGGTTGGAAATTGATAAATGGTGAGTTATTACCAACTTTAAGTGATTAATCCGTTATGAAATGTGATTCTAAGATATCAAGCAGCAAGCCTAAATCACTCAACAGCAACATCAACAAAACCATCAATCTATAAGCAATACCATAGAATTTCATAAAACACATGTGAACCACCCTCTTCCTTGCAATTTCCTTTAGTCCAATTCGTTATCTTATTAGGTTAATCCAAATCATCCACCCGATGAAAGCAATATCATGATTAATCCATAATTTACATATAAATGATGAGAAGTTTTGAATCCTCTATTGCAGCCAAAGATTTTTGTTGCACAAGACGACAATGAAACTCCATTCCATTACCACTCAACACACAAGGATCAACCACAAGGTCTAAGCAGGACCATTCCCCAACAAAACAATAACACAACAACGCCAAAACTGAACCACCACTTCTGCCACAACCTCCCTAATAAGAAGGGATAAGAAGATAATCAATAAGAAGAGAAGGAAAATTCACCTTGTATAATAAGGTGTTGATCTCTTGAAGTTGAGGGCTACAATCAAGCAGGATGGAAAAAGATCTCCAAAGATGTACCGCCATTCACTTAAGGTTCAAGGGAAGTCGGAGAAATAAGAGAGAATTCGAGACGATGCCCAAATTTATAACAATTCTAGAAATTAAAGGATCGTTGCATGATAGGGGTCACCACGCCGCAATACAACTCTGATCCAAAAACCAAGGCGCATTACCTCCCCAAATCTCAGAGTCAACCCGCATTATAACCAACTTTAATAACATGGGTCACAACACCACCAAGGTTATCACGCCGCAATACTCAAACTCTTGAGAATCACAGTGCGGTCCTCGGTTGTCTCTTCCTAAACCCGACACACCCGAAACCAAACCATGGTGCAATGAAAGGCACCACAACGCAATAGACCTCAGAGAGACAAAACTGGGAAATCGACCACCCATGTGGCGCAGCAAGAAGGGCTGCATCACAACACCCATCTTGGAAGATTAAATAAAAGGCTCACATAAGATTACCTAAAACACCTCAAGACCATCAAAGTGAAATACACCCATCTCGATGCAACCAAACTTGAGTAAGAATAAGCTAGGAATCTTCACGCCGCAACCATACCTCTTCACGCCACAACCAGACTTCTACCTCAAAACAGCACGACGCCAAAACCTCAAGGTACACACCCCACGACACAACACATAAGGTCATGTTGCAATGCATAATTCCAACTGAAAATTCAATTCCAACTTCATCCTCTTCCCTCCAACCTTCACCTAACGCCTTCAATGCCCGAAAGATGCAAACAGTCCAAGAAAGTCAGGGTTATTACAATTAAAACACATCACGGTGAAGTTAGCAACGCCATAGTGGCAAGCATTTTAGTAAAGATGTTCTATAAAGTCCCTATCCAAAATGGCTTTATAAGGGAAACACACCATGGGTGAATGTGGTTCAAAAATGGAGTGATGATACATCCCCAAGAAAAAACAACATGCTTTGGAGCACCATACCATGGTGCATGGCATTTTAAAGTGGATAGTCTCTTTATAAAATGGGAAGATGAGGAACAACGCCAGGATTTCTTAAGCATTTATCAGGAGTAAAATAATCGACAAGTAACTTAGGAAGACCGTCCTAACCAACCCAAACCATGTTATGATGAGCAAAGATAGATAAAATATTTGAATTTGGAAATGACCAAGATTCTAGGAGCATAAGTGTCATGACCCGTCTCAGAGGGGCCTGTGTCGTGACTACCCCAAACCTGCCTCCAATAGGCCAGGGGGTGGTGACTAGCACCGAGTAGACATATCCCGCAAAAGGGAGGCATTAGCATAAAGTACGTGCACACACGCGAACATCTTCAAGCCACAAATGTTGAAATGCAAAAACACTAAGTAAACAATGCGTGCAAACCACTAAATCTCACAACCAAAGTACAACAGTGAAAGTACTGGAAAGTAAACAGGGTCAAATACAAGTCTACCAAAAAGAGCATGTAACCACAAGTCCGACCTATAAGAAAAGACGTACTAGGACTGCAGTCTGAACCGCAGGAACACGCCTCTTCTGTCTGGTCTCGCTAAGCACCGCCTGGTCCTGGTCCACTTAGGACTTCGTCAAAGGGTCGATCATCTGCACAAGACACGACACGTGCGGGCAAAACCCATGCAGGAGGGTGATTAAAATAATACTCAGTAGGACACCCCAAAACCACGAAGGAAATACCACAAAAAAATATCACAAAAGAGATCCAACGAATGAAATATCACAAAGGAAATACCACGAAAGAATGTCACAAATAAATACCATAGGAATACCACACATGAATACCACACAGGAGTACCACACATTAGCACCACACAGTAGTACCACAGACTCCACAAGGGGTGATAGAGGAAAGGATCAAGTGAAACGCTCTCAACCTATATCGGTCCAAGCTAATAACTCACCACATTATCTAAAAAGGGTCGTCTCATTGTCAGATTCTCAATGCAGCAGACGGCTCGTCAAACGGACACTCCGTTTGAAAGTTATTGTGGTTTGAAGTTTCAAAGAAGGGGGTCACTAGGTCGTGGACAGACCGCACGGTCGATCCATTGGTTGTGGCGGTCAACTGCTGTGGTCGATCCGTGCGAACGCGCCGCAACAGCTCGAGCTGCCACGGCGGTCGATCGTGTGACATCCTCGGGTCAACTCAAGGTCTGACCCGGGTCCGACCCGGATCCGGCCTGGCCCGCAAGGTACGACCCATTCGCTCGGCCCGGCCCTGCTCGTCCGGCTCAGCCTGCTCAGCCCGGCCCTTTGTCGGCCGCGTCGCGCGGCCGCCCACGGCGTCGCCCGCCACCAATGTCGTCGCTGCCGCCTCGCCTCGTCGAACCACCGCAACAGTGGTCCCTTCTGCGAACCACCGAGCCACCTCCAATGCCCAGAAAACGAAACGGTCATAGATCTAAGCTCCTCGGGTCCCGATCTACACATATTCAGCCTCTTGTGGATTGACCTGCGTTAGTCGTGGAATTCAAAAACAAAGAAAATCACAAAGAAACAACTGCCCTACCTCGATTCGGTTCAATCAGTGACAAAGAACGATCGTTGTGTCGTTGGCGTTGGTGAGGTTCCTTCGAATCGGCGCGTTGATCGTCAATCCACGATCCATCGTCGTTTGTTCGAAAGAGTTCTTCCAAAGCTCTCCCTAGCGATTCTTCAACGTTCCCAGGGTTCTGCAGCTAACCCCTAGGATTTCTGCATAAGGATATATTTAAGGGGTAAGTCATTGTGTCAACAGGAATAATTTTTATTTAAATTATTTAATAATGATTACATCCTTTTTGAGTTTTCCCACAGAAAACCTGCAACGACTAAGATTAAGTCGCTCGCAGGGAAAACACCACATTACGAACTCAACGGCGATCTCGAATTTCCAATTCGAGTCACCGTTCACAAATTATTAAGATCTTAAAAATAAAATAATTTTATTTAATTATTTTATTTATGATTACGTACTTGATTGTTTTTTCTACAAATGACTCGCGTCAACCAAAGTTAGAACGCACGTAAGGTAAAGCCGTCATTTTGAGCTCAACAGTATCATCAGATTTCTAATCTGAACACATGTTTAAAAATTATTCCACTTTATCAAAAAAACTGCACACGTGTGCAACTAAAATGTTTAATGTTTTTCAAACAATTGTTTCAGACACCAATCTCAAAATCGTACGTCATCTCAGCACCTAATCTCAAAATCAATCCATATAAAATCTAAAAATAATATATAGAAAATCTGAGACGTTACAAAAAGAGATTAACAAACATGGATTAAGAAGTCAACATTTTGATCACATAACCATTCCCATAATGGATAGAAACCATGACTAAAAGTAGGGTGAAACATATTGGAATGAAGTATCACTTTGAGAATTGGTGAATAAAGTGTGGATATCAGAAAATTCAGAGAACCTAGAAAAAAATTTAACGAAAATGAGTAGAAGCAGTGCAGATCTCCGAACGGGGTCTCAGAAATATGATCATGTTTGGACAAGATAAAAATGGTATGTGAATATGTTATTGGTTTACAATCAAATCTCAAAATTGAAGATGTGTCAGCAATCACCCCAGATGCCCCATTTTTACCTTATTAAAAGGACAGCGGGTGTCAAAACATAATTAGCAGGGTGGGCGGCCAAACCCCAACACTGACCTGAGGCGCTATGGGAGCAAAGCTCACCAAAAGGGAGTTCCCCCCTTGTCGAAAAATCAATCAATCAATCAATCACAACAGTTCTCCTCCCGGTTCCGATGTGTACGGCGGTTATAAGGTGCGTGTTCTCTAATTATGCAAGAGATTTGTGAGATTTTCTTCTTGTACAATTAAGATTGTCCCCGCATTATCATAGTGAGATCCTTCAATTTATTTGTGGGTTTTTATCTCACATTATTTTGAAAGGTTATCCACGTTACATCTGGATATGCTTGCCAATAAACAATGACGTTTGAAAATCAATCAGACTTGCTGTCAGCCCATTTATTTCATTTCATTCCCAATGATTCTATGAACCAATCAAGTCGTAAAAATTTAAACGGTCATAATATAGTATTGCTCCATAAATGTACCCAAAAAGTATTAAAAAGGAATCAACTAACGCGTGGCTGATTGACAGAATTTCACCAATTTAAAAACCAAGAAACGCCTTTTATCACTGGAAGAGGGGGGGGGGGATAAAATTCCCAATGCAGCCATCAACTGGATAAAAAAGTAAAAATTTGAATACTATGCATGCGCATTACAGTAAATGAAGTCATGCTTTTTTCACACCTGTTTTTTTAAGTCCCTTTAGCACCTGAAAAAATCATTTTTCCAAGCAAATTGCATGGATGCAGAAGATCTGCGTAAAAAAAGAATACCGGGCGATGTATTTTCCAATCCAACCAAACAGGGCTTATTTAAAGAACCAGACCTTGATGAAGAGCGCCAGACCCATTTGGAGGACAAAAGAAGCAACCGACACAACTGTGAGATCATTCCCCTCCATGTAAGACTGGAGGTTCAGTGCAACGAAGCAAGCCGAGGCAGCACCGGCGGAGATGATGATGAGCCAGCGCAGGAGCTCAACTGGGATCACCAACACAAACTGAAAACATTCCATGATTTCAGCACACACATGTAAAAGCCCATAAATCAAGCAAAAATACAAAAGTGCCCGGTTGCTTGATTGTCTATTCAGGGTCTGCTTGAAAACATTTATTGAACTGTTTATACCACTTAGCAACAGTTCAAAAACATAAATGATGTTTGCTATATTTCTAAAAAAACATACATGCTTCGTATGGTATGAGGGAACCTTTTTATGAAAACTGGAAAGGCATGGAGGGAAAGAAAAATGGATTGGTGAGTCCATACTTCATTTGGAAATGTATGAAAATTGTGTGATGGAATATGTTAAGCTGCAATGCCAAGCATTTTTAGAATATAATTAATTCGAGATTTTGATTAAATAAATGATAAAGATCATAAAAATGCAGGTAACTTTGAATTATTATTTCAGAATGGGGAGAAAATCAAGTTCGACTTGTTGGATATGAAGTCAGGATGCAGTTTAATAAAATGCTGTGGAAAATCCAGAAAGAGTCAACTGAGTAGAAGCGGATTTAGTGGGCAGCAGTAGACTCTACTGGGATTCCAGTGCTGCCTAACACCGTTTTATTTTTATTTTTTGAATGGGAACAATTTCAACATTTTTGGGTCAGGAATTTTTTTTCACCTGCATTGGCACAAGAAGAATTGGCACATGAAGTAAATCAAGGTAGGTGGTCTCAACTTTTCCACATGGTCCTGATAAGTGGCGATGAATTTGAATTGTTTGTCCGTTGGTTTAAATTTTCGTACAGATTATGGTTTTCTTTGGTGTGTTTCATTGGGGATCCTATATAGTGAATAGTTCGAAGACAATTAAAAGACATTGGGCAATAATTAATAAAAATTAAATGGTAGACGGAGGAGAGTTAATTGATTGGGACGTCCATGGAAAGGTCTGGTTTTCAGTGGTTGACATGATCTTTGTTGGACCCAATTAGAATGGGCCTAGACCCAGAGTCATGCATTAGTCTCTCATCCGATATCTACTATGATGTATCTTGTAGATCTGTCTATAAATAAACTGCCTCGCCATTTATTGAGGTATGGGATTTCATCCCACATGGTAATAGAGACCCGGTTAATTTTTTTTTCATCCCAGCCCTAGCCGAACTCCTCTGCAACCCACCCAGATACCAATCCTCCAATGTCAGGTCCCACTTCGCCTGCCCACCCCCTCTCCGGCCATAACAGGCAAGCGACCCCGGCATCGCGTCACCCCAGGCGCACGTGCAACCCTGGCATCGCCCCTACTCAGGCACGCGTCCTCTGCATTGTGTGACCTACCCCACTCAGGCACACAACCCCCCTGCACAGGTGAGTGATCCACCCTCCTCAGGTGTGCAGCCCTCACGTGCAGAGCCTCCAGCCAGGCTGCCCCTCCCAACACGCACCTCCTGCTTCCAGCTCTGCATCTCCGAATGCAGTTCCCACTGTCCATCAATTTGCTAGACTTCTTCCACGCATGACAGCACCAGAGAGTGTGACCAGGATCACACGTACTCCTCCCGTGCCCAACTCCAGTCAAGGAAAGGCTTTTTTTTCTTTACAGGTTGCACAAAACATCCAGCCCACATCCCCTAATCCAGATCGGGATCTCCATATCCGCCTTCTGCACACGCTGCCAATCCATTGACTGTGTCTCATGCACGAGCATCCCACCTCATCAACTCTAGTGATTCGACGCTAATTTCAGCATCATGTCATGTGTTGCGCCTGCATGTCTTGTTGTTGCACGGTGTTGGACCTCATTTCATTTAATTGGGTATTTCTGAGTCCCATATCGGACTTACCCTCTCTGTATTTAGTTTTACTCATCTATAAAAGAACATCTTCACCTCACATTGAGGTAAGGGGATTTCACCATATACATGGTATCAGAGGGATCTTAATCCCGACCCTCCCTCCCAGTGGATTTCCGGTTCTGTCCGGCCCCGCCTCTCTTCCCCCCTCTGGCTCTGCCCTAATCTCTCACGGCGGCCCTCCCTCCCGGCGGCTCTCCCTACCGGCGCGGCTCCTTTCCCGGAGGCCCTCTCTCCCGGCACGGCTCCCCTCGCTCAGCGGTGCCCTCGCCAGTGCCTCGCCCAGGCGCTCTCCCCCTCACCCAACGGCGCCTCGCCCTCGCACCGGCGCCTCGCCCTCGCACCGGCGCCTCGCCCTCGGCCTCGGCCTCGCACCGGCGCCTCGCCCTCGTCCCAGCGGCGCTCCCACCCAACGCCCGCCCCCTGCCCCCCCCCCCCCCCCCCGCGGCTCCCGGCTCCCCGACGGCCCTCCTTCCTGGCGCGACGCCCTCCGGCGGCTCCCGGCTCCCCGTCGTCCCGCGCCTCCCAGCCACCCTCGCCTGGCGCGCTCCCAGCCACCCTCGCCTGGCGCGCTCCCGGCAACCCTCGCCCGGCGCCTCCCGCTGCCCCCCACGCGCTCCCGCTGCTCTCGCCCTGCAGCCCCCCCTTTCGCCGCCTTCACCCCAGCAGGCGCCCTCGGCCTCGTCCCGGCGGACCCTCCCGGCAGAGCGCCCTTGTCCCGGCAGAGCGCCCTCGTCCCGGCAGAGCGCCCTCGTTCCGGCGGCCCTTCCAGCACGCGCACGTCCTGCGCACGATCATCACGCCGGCTCGCTACATTAGCTACCCGACGCTTCCATGGAAGACTCCTCGGGATGTGGTCGTGCTTCAAGTCGTCCACGTCCCTTCTGTCAACATTGTGGCAAGTTTGGCCACCTGATCGCCCGATGTTGGGTCCTGCATGGATGACCATCTCAGCACCCGCGGCAGGGACAGCCCGCGGTCCAGGACGCATCCTCGACTGTCGCCTCTCTTTCCCCGTCTCTGGCCCTTTCTATGGCCGACCTCAGGCGGCCTCATGATCCTCCGGCCTCTGTCCGACCCGGTCCCTCCTCGGCTTCTCTGGCCCGCACTGTTTGCCCCACTGCCTTTGTCAGCCATTGCTCCCCTACATGGCTGCTGGACTCAGGTGCCTCCAACCACCTCACCGGTGATACTGGTATGCTGACGTCTTACTGCACATATGCCGGTTCTTCAGCCATCACCGTCGCTGATGGCTCCACTATCCCCATAGCGGGCTTCGGCGCATGCTCCCTGACTCCATCGATACACCTACCCTCTGTGGCACATGTGCCCCGCAGTCCCTTTAATCTGCTTTCCGTCAGTAAACTGACTAAGGATTATAACTGTGCGGCTATATTTACCTCTTCTGGTGTTATGTTTCAGGAGCAGACTACGAACCAGGAACTTGGTCGAGGCCGGCTTCGAGACGGGGTCTACATGTTCGAGGGACCAGCACCCATTGCTTGCACGTCTACCTCTTCTCGGGCACTAGATCTTCATTCCCGATTAGGACACCCGCCTGCATCCACCATTCATCAGATGTTTCCAGACTTCAGTCGGACTCCTACTTTTCATTGTGAGTCCTGTTCTTTTGCGAAACATCATCGCTCTTCCTACATTCCTCGCACGGATACACGGGCCTCCCACCCCTTTGATCTGGTTCATTCAGATGTTTGGGGCCCGTGTACCATTCCGAGTCACTTGGGATATAAGTACTATATATCTTTCATTGATGACTATTCGCGAATGACGTGGCTTTACCTTCTTCGAGAACGCTCCGAAGTGTTTTCCACCTTCCAAACCTTTTTCAATGAAATTAAGAACCGTTTTTCTATCTCTGTCAAATGTCTCCGCTCGGATAATGGGCGCGAGTATCTCTCCACTTCCTTTCGGCAGTTTCTCCATACGAATGGTATCCTTCATCAGACCTCCTGTCCTGATACACCCCAGCAGAACGGCGTGGCCGAGCGGAAACACAGACATATTCTGGAGACTGCTCGTACCCTCATCTTCCACCGACAAGTGCCTCTGCTATTTTGAGGAGATGTCATTCTCACTGCTACATACCTCATCAATCGCCTTCCTTCTTCTCTCCTTAAGGGGGAGACTCCCTTTCGGGCTCTTTTCCCCACTCTCCCTCTTCATTCCCTCCCTCTTCGAGTGTTTGGCTGCTTGTGTTATGTTCGTGACACTTGCCCTGGCCGCACCAAACTCTCTCCCAAATCCTTCCGCTGCATATTCCTTGGTTATTCCCGCACTCAGCGCGGATACCGCTGCTTCTCCCCGGACCTTCGCCGGTATGTCATCTCAGCAGATGTCTCCTTTGTTGAGAGTTCTCCATTCTCCTTTCCCTCTCCTCCTCCTGACTCTGCTATTGATAACTGTCTTCCCCTCATCATCCTTCCTCCACCAGCGTCAACCCCTGTTGACACCCATTTTTGTCAGGTCTACTCCCGCCGTCCTTCGACTGTATCCCCCGTTCCGGCCAGTGACACTGATGCTCCCGCTTCGTCCGTTGTTCCTGCTCCGCCACCCGAGAACTTGCCCATTGCCCTACGGAAAGGTACTCGCTACTGCCAGAGTACTCTATTTGTCTCTTCATACAGGGGTCTGTCCGCTCTAGAGACAGTTTCTATACCTCGCACGGTTGGTGAAGCCAAATCTCACCCCGGGTGGCTAGCTGCAATGCGCGATGAATTGCAGGCTCTAGAGGAAAACCATACTTGGGATCTTGTCCCCATTCCAGCAGGCAAACAGGCAGTGGGCAGCAAATGGATTTATACGATTCGTCTCAATCTCGATGGCTCTCTTTGCCGCCTCAAAGCCCGGCTGGTGGCGAACGGGTTTGCTTAGACATATGGCATCGACTACTTTGAGACATACTCTCCGGTCGCCAAGATGGCCTCTGTCCGCCAGTTCATCTCTCTGGCTACTCATCATCACTGGCCACTTCATCAGCTAGATGTCAAGAATGCCTTTCTCCATGGCGTTCTTGAGGAAGAAGTCTACCTGAAGCAGCCCCCTGGTTTTTCTGCCTCTGGTGCCGACTCCCATGTCTGCCGCCTCCGTCGGTCCCTCTATGGCCTCAAGCAGTCTCCTCGAGCTTGATTTGGCCGCTTCAGCACTGTCGTCACGGCCTTTGGCCTCTCCCGCAGTCTGAAGGACCGCACCGTCTTCTTTCGTACGACACCGCACGGCTGTATCTTGCTCGTGGTATATGTTGATGATATCATCATCACAGGAAGCGACTTCAGAGGGATCGCCAGCCTCAAGGCGCACCTTCACCAAAACTTTCATATCAAAGATCTTGGTCCCCTGACTTACTTCCTTGGCATTGAGGTCTCCCGTTCTAAGGACTCGATCTCTCTCTGCCAGCGTAGGTATGCTCTTGATATCTTGCAGGATGCCGGTCTGAGCACCGCCACTGCCGTGGACACCCCACTTGAGCCTGGCGAACGTTCGCTCCATTCCGACTCGGAACCATTTCCTCATCCCGAGCGCTATCGACGTCTGGTGGGTAAACTGAACTACCTCACCATGACGCGACCCGACATTGCCTGCGCTGTTGGCAAAGTCAGTCAGTTCATGGAGCATCCAACCCAATCTCAGTGGGATGTTGTCCTTCGCATTGCCAAATACATCAAGCGAGACCCTGCACGTGGCCTTCAGTATTCCCGTCATGCTCACTTGGATGTTGAAGCCTTCTGTGATGCCGACTATGCAGGTTGTCTCGCGACCCGCAAGTCTACTTCGGGGTTCGCCGTGTTCTTCGTCAGTAACCTCATCTCTTAGCGCAGCAAGAAGCAAATTGTCGTCTCCAGATCGAGTGTCGAGGCTGAATATCGCGCCATGGCCACCGTCACCACTGAGATCCTCTGGCTTCGTCATCTCCTACATGAGCTCGGCTTCCCGGCACACACCCCTGCTCATATCTGGTGTGATAATCAGGTCGTCACGAAGATTGCCTCGAATCACGTCTTTCATGAACGGACGAAGCATATCGAGGTGGACTGGCACTTCCTCCGCCACCATCTGGAGCAGCACCATATCAGTTTTGGCCATGTACCGACGGCAGATCAGCTTGCCGATCTCTTCACCAAAGGTCTCCCAGGGGCTCGCCTTGACTCTCTCACTTCCAGGCTGGGTATTCACAGCCTCCATAGCCCAGCTTGAGGGGGAGTATGAGTTCGTCTGTCTTGTCTTCTATTTTTTCTTTGTGGGACTCAATTCAATCTGGGCATGTCCAGCTTGAGGGGGAGTGTTGGACCCCATTTCATTTAATTGGGTATTTCTGAGTCCCACATCGGACTTACCCTCTCTGTATTTAGTTTTACTCATCTATAAAAGAACATCTTCACCTCACATTGAGGTAAGGGGATTTCACCATATACACACGGCTATTCCTGCAGAGACCCAACTTTTAATCCCGATCGGGCTATTCCAGTCAGTGTCCTCGCACTTATGAGCTTTTGATGGATGAGTTGGAGATATTATACTCTCCACGAGCAGCCTCAATACCTGCTTCCTTGTCAGCTTCCTTAGCCTAGACCGGTGGTCCTACGGCATGCATTTCCCACCATCTGACTGCTTAGATGTTGGATTCTGGCAATTCTAATCATATCACAGGTGATGTCGGTTTACTTAGTACCTATCATCCTTACAGTGGTACTGTTGCTATTACTATTGCCGATGGATCCACCATTCCTATTGTGGGGGATTGACACTTGCGCCTTGAACCCTCATATTGTGCTGACATTGGTGTCTCATGTTACTCGCAGCCCCTTCAAGCTCATGTCAATCAATAAGCTTACACATGAGTTGAATTGTATTGTGATTTTCTCATCCTCGGATATTGTTTTCCAGAAGCATTCAACAAATCGGGAGCTTGACAAAGGTCACCAATGCGAAAGGGATAATACATTCGATGCAACAACGTCCATTGTTTGTCCCTCCACTTTCACTCACGCTCTGAAACTTTTTCTCCATGGTTATCCACCAGCACAGGTTTTTACAAAAGCATTGTCTCAACCTTAGTCCTCGTCTTTCTTTCCATTATGAATCATGTCAGTTTGCCAAACACCATCAAATGTCTTATGTTCCTCAGCTCATTCTGATGTGTGGCATCCCTACACGGTTCCAAATCATTTGGGATATTATGTTTCATTTATTTGTGATTTTTCTTGTATGACATGGGTTTACCTTCTTCGTGACCGTTTTGGAGTATTTAATCTTTTCAAATCATTTTAACATGAAATGCGTACAAAGCTCCCTACCAAATATTAAATGCTTACGATCAAATAATGGTCGTGAGTATTTATCTTCTTCCTTCCAGTCATTCCTTACACCCCATGGTGTCATTCATCACACATCCTACCTTGACACCCCTAGGCAGAATTGTGTGGCCACGCTTAAACATTGACATATACCGGAGATCGCTCGGGCCATACTATTCATATCAAGTTTCTCTTCGGTTTTGAGAAAATGTCATTCTTATAGCCACTTATCTTATTAATCGTCTTTCATCCTCCTCCATTTTTCAAGGGGAGAATCTTTTTCATATACTATTTCAATCCTGCGATCCTCATCCGCTTCCCCTTCGTGTTTTCGGTTGTCTGTGTTATGTTCATGATGCACGCCCCAATCTGTCAAAATTTGCTCTATTAACCCTTCGTTGTAGATTTTTGGGATACTCTTGCACCCAGTGACGATGTTGATATTTCTCTCCCGGCTTGGGGCAATATATAATATTTGTTGATGTGTCCATTTAGACGTCTTCATTGTCCTCATCACCGACACCTTCCTTCTTGAATATTGATCTTGGTGATTGTATTCCTCTTACAATCCACCCACCCCTGCCACTCATCACTTAAGTCGTGTCTATAATCATCATTCATCGATCATGCCTTTCACATCGACCAAGGATTTCACTAACCCAAATTTGTCTGTTGCTCATGAGACAACCACGAATGACTTGTTCACTTCCCTACGGAAAGGTATGCATTCTTGTAAATCTCATCCTATATATACACTGTTAGGTAACAAGCCTAACCAAGGTCACACAGCAGAGAATAGGTAATGGAAAAAGAGAAGTAACAACTGTATACGTTATATTTTAGAAGCAAGGATTACAATAGGAGAGGAATTACAGCAGGAGAGAAGCAGTAGAAGGAGAAAGAAGTAGAGGTACAGCAAGGGTAAACCAGGAGAGACCACCTCCAGATCAGCCTTCTTGCTGCGAGAGGAAGAAACTGGTGAGACCACCTCACCCGAACTCTGCTCCAGCAGGGACTCTTTCCAATCAACTGCCAAAGTGATCCCCAGCCTACTAACTGCCCACGTTTATCATCCCCTACCTGCCCAACTAACACAACCACTATTACAAAGTAAATGACAACACTGCCCCTGGCAATTACTACTAACTATACACAGACGGCCCATGCTCTGTCCCAACAGCCCCCCTGCAGCGTACGGTCCCCTGCTGCAATCCCATACACTGACAGCCCTCACCCCACATACCCCTAACATTACCCCCCTCTTGAAAAATCACCTTGCCCTCAGGGTGAATAACTGCATCCGCAGCAAGCAGGGTTGGAGCTTCATTGCTCCCGCTCCAGTTTCAGCAACAACATCTTGACCATTTACTAATTGATTGAGCTACTTCAGCACTAGTTGAGAAGAATGTGTTACAGCCAGACATTTAAATTCAGCCCTCGTGGAATTTCGGAAGCAACTGGTAGCAAACTTGGAATAGCATTGCATTACCAGCACAGCCAAAAATCTCCGGTCATTGGAACTGCCGAATGAGCTCGTTCACCATATCAGCCCGCCAAAAGTTTGAACAGCTGAGACTTCATCTGTTTAATTAAAAACCACTGAGACCAATCTGAGCAGCAACTAGGAGATCCGCTTTTTCAGAAACTGTAACATCCACCCCAGCCAAGCCTTCGGCTTCCAAACACAGCTCATCACAAGCCTCCACTCCCCCTCTAGGAGTCTATACCAGATCCAAATTCGGCTCCTAATCTTCCAACCTTTCATAAGAACAACACAACCCCCAAATGACATAAAAATACAGCAGCCAACAGGCAACACCGGTGCTGAAGCAACCAGGATCCTGCTTCCAGTAGTAATGCTTCCAGTAAATGCAATCACGACTATATCAGGATAAGTTGAAGTTGACAACGCTGCACCAGTTTCGTGGCCTAAACCAATCAAGAAATTGAGAAAACCAGCTGGTAGACCCACCTCTCTGCACACACAGCCCACTCCAAGCAGGAAACAGATTCGAATTTGGGAAGCTTCAGCACAGGCGCCACTTTCCTCGTAGCCAACTTCCAAGGGTAGTGCCAAACCGTAGGAACATAATATTTAGATGTCAAATACATGTGTCATGGAGGAGAACTGCAGACTTTATAGTGGAAATTGTCACTAAATAATTCAGAGTAAGGATTGTTCTTTGAATCTATTTGTCATCGCCGCCTCCCTCTTCCATGAATGTCATCTTGGACCAAATAAGTTGCTCCAGCAAGGTCTGGGTCCTGAACCATTTGTCAAAGCAATACTCCAGCTGTGCAAATTTGCAGCCAAGTGTGAGCAAAACGCTCTGCCTCCATGCAAAACAGAAAGCCAACGGTTTCGCTAAAACTTTCTGCCCATTTGGAAGATACCTGTGCTGCAACAGAACGGGCAGTTGTACACCGGGGCTGAAAACTTCCCTGTATTCAGCAACACGTAAACACAGCTGTGTCGTATGTCCACAACCGGACTCCCCTGAAACAACTAATCCCCCTTCTAGAGCAATCATAGCTACTGTCTGTTAGCTATCTTCAAACAAGGCACCCCAAAAGCGGAACAATTCTCCCCGTGTAATACTAAAGCGTTTTGGCCTATGAAGAACACAACTTTAATTGTGCTTTGCCAATTCTTGGATTCTGTATTCACAGACCAAGTCGTAACAGTCCAGCCAAACCTTCCGAAAACACAATGGTAGGTGAACACTTGATCCAACGCCAGCATCAATCCTGGCGAATTCTGGCTATCCTGCAGCAAACAAACTCCCCAGTTCACTTCAGCACCCAATAATTTGCTTTCCTGAAACACTCCACGGATCACATTCAGATCATCACCGGCAATAACTTCTGTGCTACGACCCAACAGACCCTTGCCAACAACATCAAATTCCAGGTTCCTCCACGATCGTAGCAGCAAACCAAGTAATGCCAAAACTTGATGACTTTGTCTGACTAGACAGCCCTTGGTGAAGCCAACATAGTGAAGGTAGTATCTCACAAGAGAAGGTAGTGAAGTCCCGAAAGTAATCTTTGTAACAATGGCAACGCCAGCCACTTGTGTTTCATAGCTGGACACAATTGGAGTGCTGCCTTCAGCAGGCGTTGCTCTAACTGCTTGCCAAACATATTGGTTGCAGCTCCTGGTAGAAGCAGCTGCAACTGCTTCCAACGAAGACGCTGCACATGGAAGAGTGTAACCGTATTCATAAACCAAAGAAGATGTCGTCTCACGCCCCTTAGAAGCTATTGCCAGCTGTGGCTTCGGCAATGTCCTTGGCAGCAGTGCAACCTCATTTTCACAAGCCTCGGGCACTGGAAAAATCTGCTCGTTCTGCTCTTGAGAAGCCTCGGCCTCAGGCTTCACTCTCAACTCAGCCTATGCAGGAAACCTGTCACACTAAAACAAACTAAAATTCACGCCAGACTTTATCTTTTCAGGCTGTTCCGAACTGGATTCAGCAGTGTACTTGGCGTCATTGGGGCTAGGAACGTAGTTCTCATTATCCTGGCGTACTGCCGGGAAACATAAATCCTGAACAGAATCACCTTTTACCACGCTACCTGCAATTCCTTCTCCGCTGGCAGAATTCTCAAACTTATCTCTTCCGCAATTAGACCAGGATCTACCTCCTCGGCAAACCCCTCCCACTCATCCTCGCTAATTCTCAGAATAGGAATTACTCCTTAAAAGTCGTTGATTAGATCCTGTTGCGGAAAATGCCGAGAGCAACGAAGCGAAAAACGATTCACAAGAGTAAAAAGGAAGAAAAAAAAACCCCCCACAACACAAAGATTTACGTGGTTCGAAAAATGATCCTTACGTCCACAGAGAGGCAGAAATTTCACTGCAGTCAAGAGCACAAAAATTATAGGGAGTTTCAGGGTTCTCAATCACACACAAAACCCTAGCCCGAAATGGGCTAATAAGGAGGACGAAGTACTATTCCACCAACTACACAGAAAGTCCGTTGTGCTATAGGGAATGGCGGCTGGAAGTCTGCATCGCTACAGTGTCGAGGTCACCCAAGTCCAATGTGCTACAATGGCCGACGGCTGAAAGTCCACGGAGCTACAATTGTCGTGCCAAAGGTCCGCACTGCTACAGTCAGTCAGAGTTGCTACAATATCCCAAAATTTGGGTCGGGGACCTTCGACCTCCGGATTAGGGGCGCGTTGCCCCTACAACCCCCAACGAGCTCACTACGGAACTCAACCCGCATAATTGCAACTTGGAGCGCAGTACGGGCCGGAAGCATTCGACCCAAACATCATCCAAAACGAATCGGGCTACACCAATCCAACAAATCCAAACTACTGCTCCATAAAAACATTTTGCCGTAGTTTCCAAAAACTGTCGCAAATCACCCTTTGACTGATCGATTAGTGCAGCTCGATCCGTTTAGGCGATGTTAGGTCGAATACTAGCGGCTCATACTGCACACCAAACCGCAACTTACGTGGATCGAGCTCCGCGGCAAGGTCGTTGGAGGTTGCAGGGGGCAACGCGCCCCTCCTCTAGGGGTCCGGGGGCCGAAGGATCCCGGCCCAAATTTTTGGAACTGTAGCAACTCTGACCGACTGTAGCAGAGCTAACAAGGTGACACCGACAAGGCACTATAGCAGTGTGGACTTTGGCACGGTTATTGTAGCATCTCGGATTTTGGAGACAACGAAATTGTACCTCCGCGAACTTCTAGCCCGACCACTGTAACAGCTTGGATTTGGGTGGTCGCAGCACTGTAGCAGTGCAGACTTCCAACCACCGTTCATTGTAACAAAGTGGACTTACTATGTGGTTGGTGGCACAGTGTTTCCTCTTCTTAATTAGCTCATTCGAGCTAGGGTTTTGTGTGTGTGAAACTCTAATCTCCCTATAATTGTGCTCCAGAATTATAGTGAACTGATTCTGCCTCTCCGTGGACGTAGCGATTTTTCCCGAACCACGTAAATCATTGTATTCGTGTTCATCTTCTTCTTCTTTTTTGTTTATGTTTTTTCTTCATCTGCAAATCTATGTCGTTGTGACTCTCGGTGTTTCTGCAACACCAACACCATCCCATATTTCTCCAATAGCGCCGGCTACTACCGCTCTCATGTTGCACCCGGATTTTCACACTGCCACGATCAAAACCAGAAGTTAACCGTGTATTCCATACTCAATTGTGCCCAGGGCAGCTTCATGACCTCTATTGTTAGATTTCCAAGAAATAGGCTTCCACTTTGGTGATCCAACCTAATGGATCCTCTTCAAAAAAATCAGGCAAATTGTCATTCTGGTTGGCGAAACTCCTCTGTGTAAATGCGATTTCTTCTCACCAACAATTATGTTTCAGCAAAGACCGCATCCCACCGTAGACCGCGCAGAAGAAATTAGGTAAAGGGGAGAGAGAATAACCTGCAAACTCCTCCTTGTTCGTTTTTTTTCCAACGGAGTCGTACTTGCTCCAACGAGTCCTCTCCTATGAGTTCGATTTCACCCCGATCAACCGTAAATGATCAGCCAACACCAACCATCCAATCCACGCGTCAACTTCACTTAAGTCGTCCAACAACGTTTGGCCAAGCTAGGTTCGTCCTCTCCTTGAGAATAAGAACGTTCGAATTCGAACTCTCAATCTCGTCAAGGCTCGAACCGACGCCACACGTTGCATTTACTCTCAACAATCAAAGCGATCAACATCCCCAACAGGGTCGCACCAGGAGTAGAAGAGGACAGATAGTTGTTGCGTCAAATTCTATTTATCAAGATCAAAAACCTCTTTCTTCCATTCATCGGTCATGATTCTCCATGATTTCCTCTCCAAAAGTTCACTCAATGAAAGCACCAATTGTTAGGTAACAAGCCTAACCAAGGTCGCACAACAAAGAATAGGAAATAGCAATAAAGAAGTAACAACTGTATTTGTTATATTGTAGCAATAAGGATTAAAATAGGAGAGGGATTACAACGGGAGACAAGCAGTAGATGGAGAAAGAGATAGAGGCACAGCACAGCAAAGGTAAATCAGGAGTGACGGCCTGCAAATCAACCCTCTTATTGCAAGAGGAAGAAACCGGTGAGAGACCACCCCACCCAAGCTCTGCTCTGGTAGGGACTCTTTCCAATCAAATGTCAAAGTGATCCCCACGTACTAACTGCTCACATATATTATCCCCTGTTAGACCTGGTTAATTGTGTTTACCAGGTTAAGTGTCTTTTGAGTCTCACATCGGATTCCTCCAACTTGTAATTAGTATCATCTATCTATAAAAGAATCTCTCCACCTCTCATTGAGCTAAGGAGATTTCACCATTCTACATGGTATCAAAGGCAAGTTACTCCCCATAACCCTCCCCACCTCCCCGACTATCTTGGACCCGCTTCCCTGCGGCTCTCCCGACAACGCACTCCTTCCCCTGCCCGTCGCCCCCGCTACGCGGCTCATCCATGCGCCTCGACGCTGGCACAGCCCACCTGTGTGACGGCACCCCTCCTGCGGAGATCCCAACCCCACCTCCCTCCCTGTGCGGTTTCCCGGCCCCGCCTCCCTCCCTGCGCACGACTCCCACCCGGCAGAACCATTCCTGCGAGAGAATCCTTGCGCGCGGCTCCCACCCAACGAAACCCTACCTGCGCGCTCCTCACTGCGCGTGGCTCCCACCTGGGAGAACCCTCTCTGCAGCCTTTTTTTTCTCCGCGCAGCTTCATCTTGGGCAGCGCAGGCCCCTCTCCTCTTGCGCGGAATCCCCGGCAACCCTTTGCCCTCGGACGATCCGTCTCCAGTCTCCGCCGCCTCTCCATCCCCACTTCCCTCCAACAATTGGAGGACCTCCCGTCAACACGCGTTGGCTCCTCCCGCGTCGGCGACTCCCGTGCACCACTCACCCATCCTTGCGTTGCGCCCTCTGCGGCCCTCCAGGCGCGGTTCCTCTCCAACGCCAGTACCACCTCCTCTTGCAGAACCCTCCCGGCGTCACCTTCCTGGCGGCACCCTCCTGGCAAAACCCTCCCAGCGGGCGACACTAGGCCCCCTACCCTCCCTGCACGCGACGCACGGCTCCTCTGCAGTTTTCCCAGCAACCCCAAACGGTTGGCCCCGCCGTCCGCCTACCCACCGGCCATCCTATGTTGTTCCTCTGTTGTGCCCAGACGCCAGCCCCTCCCATCTTCAGCGACTCTCGTGCGCCAGCACCCTGCGCGACGGATCCAGCAGCGCCGACCACCTCCAACACCCCCTGTCCCGCGCGCATCCCTCTTGTGCCGTTCTACGCACATCCCTGCTTGACGTGCAACAGCCCCCCTGCGCGTAGTCTTCTGCTCGTTGTCCCCCTACCAACCGGCAGTCCTACAAAGGTCTGACAGCCGGTAGCCCTTCTCCTGCATGGCTCCCCTGTGCCCCTACAGGCGACCTTCCCGCACGGCAGCCCAGCAGTCCATCGCCGCGACTGTGCACCCACCTGCGCGGTTGTTCCGTGCTCGGTCACCGGTTCTCCCGCGAGGTAGCCCCCCTCCCTGACACACTCTGCATACCCAGACATGCCTTTCTTCTCGCCACCATCCGATATCCGTCACAAACTGACACTCTCGAAAGAGGATATTGCATTTATACAATCTTATCGGGCTACTTTGCCACCTTCCTCTTCTCCAGTCATCATTGCTCAGACTGTTAGCCCTACCGCAGGCATCTCTCATCGAGCGACAGCTTGGATGTTTTTGACTCTTGTGCATCTGAACATCTCACAACATCTCACAGGAGATTCAGGTATGCTTACTACCTATCATCCGTATGCCGGTGCCTCTGCAATTACTGTTGTTGATGGATCTACAATCCCTATTGCAGGATTTGGCACACGCTCATTGATTTTGTCTCTTCGACTAGCCTTAGTAGCTCATGTTCCTCATAGTCCTTTTAATCTTATCTCCATAAGTAAACTCACAAAAGACTTAAATTGTGTTGCTACTTTTATATCTTCTGGTGTTGCTTTTCAGAAACGATCTCTTTATGACAACACGGAACCATATTCTCATCCAGAGAGGTACTGTCGTCTTGTGGGAAAACTCAATTATCTCACCATACTTGTCCGGATATAGTCTATGCTGGTTGTTTGGCTACCCGGAAGTCTACTTATGGGTTTGTCGTTTTCCTAGCAAATAACCTTATCAAATGGCGAAGCAAGAAATAGAATGTCGTCTCCAGATCCATTGTTAAGTCTCAATACCGTGCGATGGTCACAGTCACTACTGAGATCATTTGGCTTCGTCATCTCCTCCATGAGATTGGTTTCCCGCCACAGACATCTGGTCATATTTGGTGTGATAATCAAGCAGCCACAAAGATTGCTTTCAATCCAGTCTTCCATGAACGCACGAAACATATCAAAATGGATTGCTACTTTTTTCACCATCACCTCGAGCAACATCATGTCAGTTTCAATCACATACCAACGGCAGATCAGCTTGCCGACATCTTCACCAAAGGCCTCTCAGGAGCTCGACTGGACTCTCTCTGTACCAAGTTGGGCATCCACAGCATCATTGAACCAGCTTAAGGGGGAGTGTGTATGGTCTGTTTGGTGTCTTTCTTTTTTGTAGGACTCTTGTTTCAAGCTATCATGTACTAGCTTGAGAGGGGTGTTAGACCTGGTTAATTATGTTTACCGGGTTAAGTGTCTTTTGAGTCTCACATTGGATTCCTCCAACTTGTAATTAGTCGCATCTATCTATAAAAGAATCTCTCCACCTCTCATTGAGGAAGGAGATTCCACCATTCTACACCCCCTATATGCTCAACTAACACAATTATTACAAAGTAAATGACAACATTATCCCATGGCAGTTACTACTAACTATACACAAACAGCCCATGCTCTGTCCCAACAGCCCCCCTGTAGTGTGCGGGTCCCCTGCTGCAATCCCATATACACTCCCTAACCCCACATACCTACAAAGGTTTATCGGCAGGAACCAACACTCTGATCTCAACTTTGGAAACTATATTGGTTCTTTATACGATTGTCGAGGCTAAGACTCATCCTAACTGGCTCCAAGTAATACAAGATGAATTGTCGGCTCTGGAAGATAATCACAAATGAGACCTCTTATCTCTTCCAGCAGGCAAACACGTAGTTGAGTGCAAATGGATTTTTACGGTTTGTCAGAATGTCGATGTTACTCTTCATCATCTTAAAGCTTGTCTTGTTACCAAAGGCTTTGATCAGATATATGAGCTAAGAAACTTTCTCATCAGTGGCAAAAACAACTTTTATTCACTTATTTATCTCTATTGTCATTCTCACGTTGTCTTTTTTATCAATTCGATGTCAAGAATACATTCTTACATGAATTTCTTGACAAGAAGGTCTCCATGCAACAACATTCTGGCTTTATTGTCTCTGGGGCCAAATCCAATGTTTGTCAGATTCACGACTCTCTATATGTGTCATAACACGCCCCCCAGGGCCCGTGCCGTGACTACCCAAAACCCGCCTTTCATAGGCCAGGGGCTAGCAACTAGCACTGAAAGGCATATTCCCTAAAACGGGAAGGCATTGTCTTTAAACCTGTACAAACACACGGTCGGAGAACACAACAAGAAGCAACTGTGAAATAAACTGTTGTAGTAAGAGCGTTGAAAGTAAAAGTGGTTGGAATACAAGTCGAACTGTAAAAGTACAAGTACAACTGAAAGTACAGTACAACAGGAAGAAAAAGGAAAACAGCTACTGGGTCGTCCTCTGAGATTCCTACCTAAAGGGTAGCTACAGATCGCCTCCACTGCACTCCACGTCTGCTCGTCTCCTTTGCGTCACGTCACGCCGAACAGTCCACCTCCGAGCACCGTCCAGTCCTGGCTCCCTCAGCCTCGATCAATGTTGTACGTCGTCTGCACAAGACACAACAAGGTGCGGTCGAAGCCCGTGCAGGGGTGAATATGACGATACTCAGTAGGGACCCCGAGACCCCGAAGGTCTCCTAGAGTTCCACAAAGAAAAACCACATGGTAACACCACAAAGGTAGATTACCACACAGGTAAAGTACCACAGAGCATAACTTCAATCACAAGCACAAGGTAAAGACAACTCACACCAGGATTTATTCTAGAGGTAGTAACGAGTAACATCCCCTGTCACAACGTCGAACGCCTCGGTTGCTGGAAAACTCCTCTATCGAGTACAGTGGGCATGTCGGGTCACTACAAGCCGCTTCCCACTAACCTTGAACTGCTGAGGTACTCCTCCCCATCGCGTATTGTGGGTCTGTCGGGTCACACAGAGCCACCCACCCCCATCGTGGCCTGCTAAGGTACTCCTCCCCATCGCGTACCGCGGCCGTCGAGTCACTCCGAATCGAAAAGTCAGCAGTCGTCAGGTCTCAGCCAGTCGCAGGGTTTCGTACGTAGTGCGCTTGGGAGAACCGCTCCCCAAGCCATCAGTTGCATCTCAACCGGCACGAAGTCTCAAAAGGAAGTAACCCGATGACCCGTCATGTCATAAGGGTTCCAACGCAATAAACGACACGTCAATCGGACACCCGATCTGTGCGTTATTGGCATTTCAGTGCCGAGGGCCCGGTTGGATTCGGGTGCGATCCAACCCGGCTGTACTCTAAGTTTCTCCGAAACTCTAATGAAGTAAGGCAAAAGGGTCGTCTTGCTCCAAGGGTCCCAACACTGCAGACGGATCATCAAACGGGCGTTCGGTCCTCAAGATAAACCCCTTTTGAGTGTTTTTGGGCCCGGGTCCCGTCCAACCCAATCGGACCGACCCGGCCCGACCCTGTATGGGCTCGGCCGAGGTGGTTTCAGCCCGCTGGGCCGATGTTCGGTACGGCCCGCAAAGGCGGCCCAGCCAGAATAGCGCGGCCCGCAAGGGGCGGCCCGGCCCGTGTGGGGCGGCGGCCCGCTGGGGCGGTGGCCCGGCTCGAGGGCGGCGGCCCGCTCAGAGGGCGGCGGCCCGGTCCGAGGGCGGCGGCCCGGTCCGAGGGCGGCGGCCCGGTCCGAGGGCGGCGGCCCGCCTCGAGGGCGGCGGCCCGGCGTGAGGGCAGCGGCCTGCTCCGAGGGCGGCGGCCCGGTCCGAGGGCGGCGGCCTGCTCCAAAGGCAGCGGCCCGGCTCGAGGGCGGCAGCCCGGCGTGAGGTCGGCAGCCCGGTTCGGTGCAACACAGGGGGTGTAACCCCCCGGTCTCCTGGATTCCCGAACGGCCCGAAGGTCGTTCGGTTGGCGAGGCGGCGGCGCCGCGAGGGCGTCGCGGTGGGGACGCAGAACCCGCTGGAGGCGGGTTCGGCCTCCGCCACGGCTTCGGTCGCAGCTTCCGTTCGCTGGCGGCGCAGCGATCGCGCTGCCTCCCTTCCCGCGGCCGGCCATCGTGTCGGTCGCCTCCTCCGTTCGTCGCGGCTGACGAGTCGCGGCCTTCCTCTTGCGGCGTGCGTCGACGTGCTCGCGGTCTTCCAAGGTGGCGCAAGGATAGCAAGATAGCGGAGGGTTCGGGCCGGGTTCGTTAGGCCCGCGCCCTCCGCATTAGCTCGTATTATGGAGGATATTAAGAGGTTGAATAATCAATTGAATAAAACAACAAGATAAACCCCACAAAGATTCCCCGCAACAATCCTCCCGCAAAGACGAATGAATCGCGGGTCAACCCGTTAGTCGGTTGACCCACGTTCTTCGTGTTATTCAAGAACGGGGAAGAGGAAATCATTCAAAAAGTGTAAACAAATTAACCCCTACCTCGAAACGTTGGAGAGCGCTCGCGGTGGAGGGAGACTCGTTGTTCGTCGTCCTCGCAACAATTTGTCCTCGCCGCCGCTCGAACGTCAAACTCCGATTCGGGGTTTCGGTGTCGCACGTCACCTCCTGCTGGGGTCGGCTCCGTCCTTAAGGGTTCGGCGTTATGGCACTCCAACAGAACTTCGTTACTTGGCGAAGCTTGTCCATACCCCTCCCCCAAGCTCTATATTTATAGGAGAGGGGGGAGAGTAAATAACGACGCGGGGAGTTAATGTGGCTCATAAATTAGGAAGTTTCCTAATCCCCCAACGACGTCGTTACTTAGGATTTGGCAAGTCAAGTCATTCATTGGCCTGACTCACCGTGGGTCCCACACTCTGATAGTCTGTTGGTGGAAAAGAAATAAAATAATGAGATTATTTCATTTCATTTCTTTTAAAAGTCACAAAAAATTAACTTCTTTTCCGGACCTACTGCGGTCAAAGTAAAGCATCCCTTAAGCGAATCCCGGCGCTGCGGATTCAATGGTGCCCTCGGATTTTTAATCCGAGCAACGGTTCCAAAGTTAGAAAACGTCGCTCACGCATTTACAGAATGTACCCGAAAAAAAGTTCAGAAAATTATTAACAGTCACCCTCAACCCGCGTCGGTCGAGATTAGGCTCTGCCTAGGTGAAACACGCCCCAATGAACTTAACGGTACTCTCGGATTTCCAATCTGAGTTACCGTTTAAAAGTTATGGATTTTACAATAAAATAATTGTCACTTAATTATTTTATTTACGGCCAAAAACTAACTTTCACTGGTGGCCCGTGTCGGTCAATGTTAGTATCTACTTAAAGAGAGCATACCCTCATGAGTTCAGCGGTGGTCTCGAATTTTTAATCCGAGTTACCATTCGTGAGTTATAAGCATTTGAAAATTAAGATAATTTTATTTAATTATTTTATTTACGGTATGTCATTTTCGGGTTTTCTCACAGGAGGCCCGCGCCGACTAAACTTAAGTCGCGCCTAGGGTAAACCCGTCATCCTAAGTGCAACGGTGCCATCGGATTTCTGATCCGGGCAACCGTTTAAGAGTTATTCCGCTTTTTCAGGAAAACTGCTTACGCGCGCTATTTAAAGTTTAACGAAACTTCGACGGATCATTCCGGGCACTCCGGACCTCGGAATCACGCGCCGTCAGATTTTGCGGTCTCGAAATAATTTCATATAATTAAAAAAATTATACTGAAATTCCGGGACATTACATTCTGCCCACCTTAAGTCTTTTCGTCCCCGAAAGCCAAAACATAGACTAAAGAAAAAAATGGGGGTACTAAGCACGAATCTGAGCCTCCCGCTCCCATGTGCTCTCCTGGAGGTTCCCGTGCTGCCAGCGAACGCGCACCAGAGGTATCGACCGCCCACGAAGGACTCGCTCCTGTCGATCCTCAAACTCCATTGGCAACTCCGTAAAATTCATCCCATCGTCAAAGTCCAGCTCGCCGTGGTCGATGACGTGAGATGGGTCGTGTGTTAGAGTTGGTGTCCTAAGAACCAATTGTTTGTACTTTGATTACATTCATGAAATCAAAGTACAAACAGTTGGTTCTTAGGACACCAACTCTAACAAACTCCCACTTGGAATAGAGCCAACTGCCTACGACTTTTAGTCCGCTAGACCTCACATGATGATCATGTTTCTGCTGAGTCAAGGCTTTAGTCAAGGGGTCCACCACGTTGTCTTTCGTGGAAATACTGCTCACTGCAAATTCACCTCTGAGAAAAATCCCTCAAGAGATGATACTTCTGAAGTATGTGATTTGTCCACTGATGTGACCTTGGCTCTTTTTCAAGTGTCACCGCTGCAGTATTATCACATAGTGTGGTAGGATCTTTACTGCTAGGTACTACATCCAACTCTTGGACGAAGCTTCGCATCCATGCTGCTTCTTTAGCTGCCTCAGAAACTGCGATATACTCGGACTCTGCTGTAGAATCTGCGACCACACCTTACTTTGAGCTCTTCCAGCTCACTGCACCTCCATTCAAACTGAAGATGTATCCAGTCTGCGACTTCATGTCATCTTGATCAGTCTGGAAACTAGCATCTACATGTCCTCTGATGACTAGTTCCTCATCTCCTCCATAAACCAGGAACATATCCTTAGTACGCCTCAAATACTTAAAGATAGCCTTGACTGTCATCCAATGGCGGTCTTCTGGATCAGCTTGATATTTGTCTACCGCACTTAATGCGTAAGCAATATCTAGCCTTGTACATAGCATAGCATACATGACTGACCCAATCGCAGATGTGTAAGGGATCCTTGCCATTTTCTTTCTTTTCTCATGTGTTTGAGGACACATTTTCTTGGAAAGATGAATGTCATGTGACACTGGCAACAATCCCTTCTTGGACTGTTCCATACTGAATCTCTTCAGTATCTTGTCAATGTATGTACTTTGACTCAGGCCCAGCATTCTCTTGGATCTATCACGATGGATCTTGATCCCAAGAATATATGATGTCTCGCCCAAGTCTTTCATAGAGAAGCATTTATCCAACCATGCCTTAACTGACTGTAAGACAGGTACTTCGTTTCCAATTAGTAATATGTCATCAACATATACTATTAGGAAAACGACTGCACTTCCACTAAACCTTTTGTAGACACAAAGCTCACATTCATTCTTAACAAAGCCAAATTCCGTTACGGCTTCATCAAAACGAATGTTCTATGACCTTGATGCTTGTTTTAATCCATAAATAGATTTCTACAATTTGCATACCTTGTTGGCATCCTTGGAGTCACAAACCCTTCAGGTTGTGTCATGTAGACATCTTCCTGGAGGTTCCCGTTAAGGAATGCCCTTTTGACATCCATTTGCCAAATTTCATAGTCATAGTAAGCGGCAATAGCCAATAGAATTCTGATAGATTTCAGCATCGCAACCGGTGAAAAGGTTTCATCATAGTCAATTCTTTGACGTTGTCTAAAACATTTTGTAACCAGTCGTGCCTTATAGGTGCTGACTTGTCCCTCCATGTCCAGTTTCTTCTTGAATACCCATTTATTAACAATAGGCTTTACATCAACTGGAGGATCTACCAAAATCCAGACTTGGTTTTGGTACATGGAATCCATTTCAGAATTCATGGCTTCTTACCACTTGGCAACGTCTGTGCCTTCAACCGCTTCCTTGTAGGTAAGAGGATCATCATTGTCAACCAATAATGAGTCACTATCCTCAGTGACAAGAAAACCATATCGTTGTGGTTCTCTCACCTCTCCCGTGCTCCTACGCAGTTCTTGTGTCTCTAGAACAGATTTTTCTTCCACGAGGCTTTGTGGAATCTATTCTTGTATCAACTCCTGTGTATCTTGAGCATTGACTTCATCGAAGTCTATCTCGCTCCCACTATCTCTTTTGGAGATGTGCTCCCTCTTGAAGAATATGGCGTGTCTTGCACGTGTAACCTTTTTATCTGAGAGTTTGTAAAGGTAATATCCCCTTGTTTCCATGGGATATCCTATAAAGATACACTTTGTGCCTCAGGGTGCAAGTTTATTGCCTGAAGAGGCCTTAACAAATGCTTCGCTACCCCACACATGTAAATTTGATAACATGGCTTTACGTCCACTCCATAACTCGTATGGAATGTCATTTATCGATTTAGTTGGTACCTGGTTTAGTATGTGTGTTGTTGTTTGTAATGCATATCCCCAAAAAGATAATGGAAGACTCGCATGACTCATCATTGATCTCATCATGTCCAACAGGGTGCGGTTCCTCTCACTTACACCATTCCACTGAGGTGTGTAAGGAGTGAGTTGAGATAGAATCTCAAACTCCCGTAAGAAATCAATTAAGTCCTGATTAAGATATTCTCCTTCTCTGTCTGAGCGGAGTTTCTTAATCTTCTTACCAAGCTGGTTCTCAACTTCATTCTTGTATTCTTTGAACCGATCAAAAGAATCTGACTTATACCTCATTAAGTAAATATATCCATATCTACTAAAATCATCAGTAAAAATTATGAAATACGAAAACTCATCCCTTGCTTCAACTGGAAATGGTCCACACACATCTGTGTGAACTAATTCTAGAAGCTCTTTAGCCCTTTCACCTTTCCCACTAAATGGGGCTTTGGTCATTTTGCCTTGTAGACACGCATGACATACACCAAGTGGTTTTAGTTCAAAAGAATCTAAATACCCATCTTGATATAATTTTGTCAAACGTTTCTCATTGACATGACCTAGCCGGTGATGCCAAAGTTGGGCGTGGTATGAGTCATGTGAATTAACTTTGTCATCGATTTCCATTACTTGGTTTGTGTAGTCTAACACATAAAGGCCGTTATATAAATGTGCCCTACCAAAACAAATGTTATCTTTATAAAAGTAGCAACATTCATTTCCAAACTTGAAGGTGAATCCATCGGTATCTAATCTGGATACTGAAATAATGTTTTTGGTTACAGATGGTACATAATAACATCATTTCAATACCAAGACCATCCCAGTAGGAAATGTGAGGTGGTAGTCTCCGACAGCTACAGCAGCGAGTCTGGCTCCATTGGCTGCTCGAAGATCCACCTCACCGCGGTCAATCTTTCTGAATCTACTTGGTTCCTGTATTTGGATACAGATGTGAGCACCACAAGCAATATCTAATACTCAATTAGTAGAAACAGATAGATTACATTCAATAACAAACGCACCTGAAGCTCCCCCTTGCTTCCTTGGCTGGGTGCAGTTTTTCTTCCAGTGGCCCTTCTTGCCACATGCGAAACAAACAGCCTCCTGTTCTCTTGCCTCCCCTTTGATCTTCCTTTTCTTGGAAGGCCTTGAAGAAGCTTTGGGCTTAAAGCTCTTCGTCTTCCCTTTCCTTTTATTCACCATAAGGACAGAAGGCTTTTCACGCTTCATATCATTGTCCACTTGGCGAATGAGGATAAGAAGATCAGATAGAGACTTCTCAATATTATTCATGTTGAAATTTACAACAAAGTTAGAGAAGCTCTGGGGGAGTGATGCAAGAATGAGATCGGTACCCAGTTCTTCGGGGAGTTTAAACCCTAGAACCTCCAAGCGCTCAATGTAGCCAATGAGCTTGACTACATGAGGCCCAGCTGGGGCACCCTCTCCAAGTTGCTCTGGAATAGAGCCTTGGAGATCTCAAACCTTTCCTGTCTTGCTCTCTCCTGGTATAGACCACGGAGGTGCTCGAACATGCTATAGGCATCCATGTCTTCATGAGACTTCATGAGCTCACTAGACATTGATGATAGCATCAAACATTGAACGTCGAGTGCATCGTTCAAATGTTGATCATAGACCAGGAAATCTTCATCACTCGCCCCTTGGGCAGGCGAATCAGGAAGTGAGGACTCCAGCACGTAAAACTTTCGTTCATAGCGTAGGATAACCCGAAGGCGCCTAAACCATTCCTGAAAGTTACTGCCGGTGAGGATATTGTCTTTATCCAGAATTGATCGCAGAGAAAATGTGGTCGACGAGTTTGTCATATTGATTCTACAAATTAAAAGAGCAGATTTATCAGTACTTTCTTGATTACATTTTATGAGAAATAATAATTTTATTAAGTCTCCCACTATTTTATCAAGTCCCAATGGCCCTCACCATTGAACTCGGAATGTCCAGTTGCTTTGACATTCTAGTGGCAAGGATCCATATTCCCCTTCGCATAACCCCAACAAGGATTGGTCAAGCTATTAGAAGGTATTTAGGTAGGCAGGTCTTTGCCAACTGTGAGCTTACAGTTCCTTGATCTGTTGAGTGGACTCCCCAATCTTGAAATCCTGACTTGGATTTCCCAACACTTGCCTCCATTTTACAACAAGTCTAGCAAGGGCTGCTCCTCTTGATGTAAAATGTTTAAGTCAACCCGAAGCTTTCATAAGAGCTTCTTTTATAAAAGTAAGTGTCCCAACAAGGGTTGGTCAAACACATAGTTTTATTGAGTCTTGCCCTTAATCAAGTAACGGAAGGCTTGGTCTGACTTAATATGGTATTTGAGTGATTTTATTTTTTATGCGTAGTTTTGCATTATCACATGCTTGTTAATATTAAGTGATGTTTGCTTAAGTGATTAACCATGTTCTGATAATGTTTACGCATAGTCTGGTTTTTATTTTATTCTATCTTTGCATGCTTGTTTATTTCATTAATTATGTGATCGCGACAACACATACATAATAAATAAATCATGCAATCAGACAGAAATAAAATAAGATGGCAAGATCATGAGCTTCTATTGGTTAGTTTATCTAGCGGTTTTGATAAGCTAACCCTGACCTAGGGAAAAACACCTTGAACCTGATGGTTCGTGTTTTGCAGCTCTCACCTGTCCACCTTTGTATCTGCTTCGGTTGGTTTCGTCTCAACTTAGGATTTTGAACCGTCTCCTCTGGCTTGGGAGATCGTCCATTACATGGGGTTTACATTAAAGAAACCATGGGCACGCAGGCCCTACATTTTAATGGAAGAAGGCTCGCAGGCCAACTAATTTAAATAAATCTAAATGAAACCATACACACACAAAGGGTTTTTGGTCTAGCTCATGATCTTTCATAGCATGCAACAACATTTACGCATATTTAGAATTCAAATTCTTTTAATCGTTCTATTATTTAAGATAAGTCGCGCTTGAATTCAATTAATTATGATCTTATAATTAATCAATTCTTTATCTTAAATTCCTTTCTGAATTTCCTTGAGATTCTTCTCATCCATATTCCTTGTACGGTGTCTTTGTACTTTTGGAGGAAACCTAGTGAAATTCCATTTCTGGAAAGTACACGGCGTGTAGGCTATATTTACACGGCGTGTATTTGTTTTCACCCTTTATCCAAAGTACATGCCGGGGGCTTTGGCTTGTTTTCTGTACTTTAGAATTTTTGGAGTACACGGCGTGTAGAGTAATCTAACACGATGTGTACTTCCTTGTTACGCGGTTACCGGCATGGCAATCCCGTGTACGTGGTACATGGCTTCTCCTTCTACACGATTTCACCTGGGCCGGATCAGACTACACGGCGTGTTGATTCAACATACACGTTGTGTATTCCGGTTTCCACGCGCCGTTCAATTCTGGTCAACAAGGGGTAATAAATACTTAGGCATGCTCAATTCACACGGCGTGGTTTGGCGGAACAGTACCGGTTCGTTGAACCTAAGTACACGGCGTGTAGTTTTCACTACAGGCTGTGTATTCTTGTGTTGTACAGACAGAAAGAGCGGCTCCTCTGGATGAGTTCCTCATTTTTATTTTAATCAAAATTAAAATTAAAAAGTCGTTTCTATGATGTGAATCGAAAAACAAAGGAGAAAAAAAAGATCTCGTTCATTCAGTTTTATAGAACGATTTATCTTGAATTGAATCAAATATAAATGCTTAAATTATCAACGTAAATTAAATAACTATAATCAACGTTGTAACCTCGCTCTGATACCATTTGAAGGTTCCGGGCGCAGCGGAAGCTCGTGGGTGGATGTGCCCACTTGGCTTTTTGTCATTAGCAGTGATCAATTCGGGATCAATACGACGATAAACGTCAGCCTCCACAGATTGAATCACAGAAATAGACAAAGAAGAAGGATAGTCCCGGAACCACAAACGAGGATCGTCACAGGTTGATTATAATTAATTTAATTAATTGACAAGAAATACCTTTTTGGGCGTTTTTTCTTCGTTGATATTCTTGATCACGTTCCGATGCGATTCGTCGTTGCGTCGCAGAAGCCAAGTGTAGACTTCCTGTAGCAGTGATCCACACGTGCACCATGTATCTTTGGACGTTGCCAAAGGATTCTACGGGTGCTAGCGTGGAGAATCCTTTAGCGACGTCCAGAGATACATGGTGCACGTGTGGATCACCGCTAGAGGAAGTCTACACTTGGCTTCTACGACGCAACGACGAATCACATCGAAACGTGATCAAGAATATCAACGAAGAAAGAACACCCAAAAAGGTACTTCATGTCAATTAATTAAATTAATTATAATCAACCTGTGACGATCCTCGTTTGTGGTTCCGGGACTATCCTTCTTCTTTGTTTATTTCTGTGATTCGATCCGTGGAGGCTGGCGTTTATCGTCGTATTGATCCCGGATTGATCACTGCTAATGACAAAAAGCCAAGTGGGCACATCAACCCACGAGCTTCCGCTGCGCCCGGAACCTTCAAATGGTATCACAGCGAGGTTACAACGTTGATTATAGTTATTTAATCAACGTTGTAACCTCCCTTTGATACCATTTGAAGGTTCCGGACGCAGCGGAAGCTCGTGGGTGGATGTGCCCACTTGGCTTTTTGTCATTAGCAGTGATCAATCCGGGATCAATATGACGATAAACACCAGCCTCCACGGATCGAATCACAGAAATAGACAAAGAAGAAGAATAGTCCCGGATTGATCACTGCTAATGACAAAAAGCCAAGTGAGCACATCCACCCACGAGCTTCTGTTGCGCCCGGAACCTTCATCGTGCACGTATCTCCTCAGCTGGGATACGTGGAAGACGTCGTGCACCTTCTCCAACTGCGGTGGAAGTGTCAAGCATTATGCCACCTCGACTATCCTCCAAAGTATCAGAAAATGCCCGATAAACCTCGGTGATAACTTGCCGCCTCGGCCAAATCTCCGTGGTCCCCGTTGAGGAGAGACTCGCAAGAAAACGTGGTCCCCCTCCTGGAACTCCAAAGGTCTCCGTCTTCTGTCAACATATGACTTTTTTCTGCTCTGTGCAGTCTCCATCCGCTTCTGGATGATATGCACATTCTCAGTGGCAGCCCGTACCAACTCTGGACCCATAAGCGCTGACTCCCCTGGGTCTGTCCAGCATAGAGGTGATCTGCAGGGTCGGCTGTATAGGGCCTCAAATGATGTCATACCAATGGTGAGAGTGATAACTGTTGTTGTAAACGAACTCCACCAATGGCAAGTGATCCTCCCAACTAGAGCCAAAATCGAGGACGCATTCACGAAACATGTCCTCTAGCATCTAAATGGTCTGCTCCGTCTGACCATCCGTCTGGGGATGAAAGGTGGTGCTCAAACGCAACTGAGTCCCGAACGCCCCCTGCAATCCCTTCCACAACCGGGATGTAAAACGTGCGTCCCGGTCAGAGACGACCGTCGATGGCACCCCATGAAGTCGCACAATCTCCTGTACGTAGAGGCATCTCAAGCCCTCTACTGATCTCTGCTCATGGATAGGTAGGAAGTGGGCCGACCTGGTGAGTCGGTCAACAATCACCCATATGGAATCATGTCCTCTGGACGTACGTGGAAACCCTGTCACAAAGTCCATGGAGATCTCATCCCACTTCCACTCTGGCACCTCTAGTGGCTGAGCTAAGCCTGCTAGAACCTGATGCTTGACCTTCACTTGCTAACAAGTGAGGCATCATGAAACAAACTATGTCACAGCCTTCTTCATCCTTGACCACCAGTGCTGACGCCGAAGGTCCTAGTACATCTTCACCACACCAGGATGTACCGCCAAAGGGGACGTATGGAACTCCCTCAACACCTCCTCCTGTAGCGCCACCGGTACCATGGTACGTCCTCTGAAGAGAACGACGTACTCCCCACCTTCAGAAAATTCATCAGGTGCTTGCCCTGAGGATATCTGAGCACATCGAGCCTCGCAGTCAATGTCTCCAAATTGCGCCTCCCTGACACGCTGAAGGAGTGGGGGAGTGACAGTCAGAGACTGGAGGTATGCTGCACCATCTTTATCCACAAAGGATAACTGTAACGCGGCTTGCTGCTCTGTCGCCTCACTCAGCAACTGCAGACCAGACCTCCTGCTGAGTGCATTTGCTATCACGTTCCCCTTCCCAGGAGTATAGATTATCTTAAAGTCATAGTCCTGGAGAAACTCTAGCCATCGTCGTTGTCACAGGTTCAGGTCCTTCTGAAAGAAGATACACCTGAGACTCTTGTGATCAGAGTAAACAGTAAACTGTTCACCCATCAAGTAGTGTCACCACATCTTCAATGCAAAGACCACTGCTGTTAGCTCTAGGTCATGGGTGGCGTAATTCTACTTGTCAGTCTCTGCCTCAGCTCCTGAAAACTATGCTGACACTTCTCCGTCCACAGAAAAGGCTCCCCCTTTTTCGTCAAAGTTGACAAGGGTGTCGCTACCCTAGAGAAGTCGGGTACAAATCTCCAGTAGTACCTAGCCAAAGCAGACGTCTCTCTCCTTTTGAGGAGGTAATCCTGGAAACATCTTTTGAAAAGATGTCTCCATGCTCTGCCACTCATGTTTGGAACTAAAAACTCAAAACTTCTGCTGCCACGAGGGTAAGTTTGGCCGACTCAAGAGTGATCGGCTGCACCCTCCTATGCATGAGTTTATCCTGTGCTGTCTGGGTTTCCTTTTTCGCCGACTAAGGAAAACTTCATTCCCACGTTGTAGATAAACCACAACCTTTTTGCCTAATACGGTCGATCTGAGTATGAATTGTGGATGCCCAGTTCATACCCAAACTAACGTCGTAAGATCTCGACGCTACCACCTAGAAGTTCCAACTGAAACTCTCGCCTCAAGGGTCAGTTCACACCGTCGGCATAAGTGTGATTATCAAGTCTCCTCCCAAAGGTATCTCCAGACGTGAGGGTCAAGTCAACGGTTTAACCGAAAACTCTAGGTCTTGGACAAGATTCGTGGGAGGAACGATTGGTACCTATGTCTATTGATACGACAGCTAGTAATAGACACAGACCGTACCTCTAATCATTCCTGGAGTCCTTGGGTCACACTCCTTGACCGCATGCAGCTACTCCCTTCCCCTGTCCTCCAACTCCCTGAGCCTGGTGGGGACCACATTGAGGTGGTGGTTGTAACAGGTCGAATTGTATACCACCGCATGCTGCTCTCCTAGCTCCACTTCCACGTCTGTTACCCTGTTGATTCATCTGTCCCTGTCACTTCCTCTTCCCGAAACATTTTACACGCCCAAGTCTCTGAGACTGGCATCAATTTCCTGCTTTCATACTGCTAACATTCACTGGCTGTATTCGCTCAGCCAATGAACATTCAACCACAAAGGTTCTCTCTAGCACCCTAAGATAAGTAGGAATACATGGAGGATCAGTGCTGGCTTGGATGTCTCTAAACACACCTTGCTCGGAGGTCCGAGCCCTGAAGCACTGATCGTACTATATTCATCGAGTACCTAGGATGGTCGGAACGCCTCGATGAATACTCAGCTACCGACATGTCGTCCTGCCGACGCTGTAGAAGCTCTAGGGAACTCTCATCTCTTAGCTCTTTATGGAAAGAGACCCCCTTCTCTGAGGAAGGTTCTCAAGCTAATCCACAGAAAAAGTCACCTCTTCGTAAGATCAGGGTAATCTAAACCCTGTCATCGTCCTGTTGAGCCACATAAAAGGCTCTCTACCAGGACCGCCATTTGATCGAATGGTGCCCTGACTAGATGGAATCTCGGCCACCTCCTCAAGCCAGTCCTTAGTCACTTGTGGGTTGGGCTCGCCTCGGAACCTGAGGGGTATCTGATGCTGAAACATGTGTAAGGCACTAAGCCTATATGTGTCCTCTACCGATACCGCCGGTTGTAACTGCTGACCAACGGGCAGTGATATAGCTGACAACTACCTGAAGATACTATCTCGGGCAACGGTCCACGTACCGAAGCCTCATCACTATGCAGACCATCCTCATGGTCACTCACTGGAAAAGACTAGAAGCTAAGATCGTCATCTGCTCTACTGGTGTCTCAACTAGGCGGAAAACTCTAGCCACACCCTCCATCCAGTCCTCAGCCGCCTACGGGTCTGTCTCGCCTCGGAACCTCGGAGGCCTCTGCCGCTGAAACTCGTGCAACGCGCTCAGTCGGCGTGCACCCTCTGCTGGTGGGGCTGGTGGCAACGGTTGTCCAACGGACAGTGGTGCTGCTGGTACACCACCCGAAGGTGCCAATGCTGTAAGGGGGCCTTGCACCAAGGCCTCATCCTTCGGTGGGTCGTCATTGCGTACTCTCACAAGAAACCAAGGTGGTTGCCACGGTTAAAAGTTATACCTAGTGAGCTGACTCAAGAAAACACAAGAAAGACTTTTCAGAACACACGCAATCAGTGGTTTCATGCGCTGAATCGGAAATCAGAACGCAGGGTTCTGGCCGCCACACAAACACTGGACTCCTCAAACTGAAAATCACACTCATAACACTTAACACTATTGTCACATAGAAAAGATCAGAGTCTTAGTTCTTCGGTAGAACCAAACTCCTCTGATACCACTTTGTCACGACCCGTCCCCCGGGGCCTGTGCCGTGACTACCCCAAGCCCGCCTTCCATAGGCCAGGGGCAAACGACTAGCACCGAAAAGCATATTCCCTAAAACGGGAAGGCATTGCTTTTAAACCTGTACAAACACACGGTCTGAGAACACAACAAGAAACAACTGTGAAGTAAACTGCTGTAGTAAAAGAGTGCTGAAAGCAAAAGGGGCCAGAATACAAGCCCAACTGTAAAAGTACAAATACGACTGAAAGTACAGTACAACTAGAAGAAAAAGGAAAACAGCTACTTGGTCGTCCTCCGAGGTTCCTACCTGAAGGGTAGGTACAGATCGCCTCCACTGCACTCAACGTCCGCTCATCTCCTCTGCGTCACCTCACGCCGAACGGTCCACCTCCGAGCGTCGTCCAGTCCTGGCTCTCTCAGTCTCGATCAATGTTGTACGTCGTCTGCACAAGACACAACAAGGTACGGGCGAAGCCCGTGCAGGGGTGAGTATGACGTTACTCAATAGGGACCCCGAGACCCCAAAGGTCTCCTAGAGTTCCACAAAGAAAAACCACAGGATAACACCACGAAGGTAGATTACCACATAGGTAAAGTACCACATGGCATAACCTCAATCACAAGCACAAGGTAAAGACAGCTCACACCAGGATTTATTCTAAGGGTAGTAACAAGTAACATCCCCTGTCAAAACGTCGAACACCTCGGCTGCTGGAGAACTCCTTTATCGAGTACAGTGGGTCAGTCGGGTCACTCAGAGCCGCTTCCCACTAACCTTGAACTGCTGAGGTACTCCTCCCCATCACGTACTGTGGGTCTGTCGGGTCACACAGAGCCACCCACCCCCATCGTGGTCTGCTAAGGTACTCCTCCCCATCGCATACCGCGGCCGCTCCCCACCGTGGCCCGCCAGGTCACACAGAACCACCCACCCCCATCGTGGTCTGCTAAGGTACTCATCCCCATCGCGTACCACGACCGTCGAGTCACTCCGAGTCGAAAAGTCAGCAGTCGCCAGGTCTCAGCCAATCGCAGGGTTTCGTACGTAGTGCGCTTGGGAGAACCGCTCCCCAAACCATCAGTCGCATCTCAACCAGCACGAAGTCTCACAAGGAAGTAATTCGATGACCCGCCATGTCATAAGGGTTCCAACGCAACAGACGGCGCGTCAATCGAACACCCGGTCTGTGCGTTATTGACATTTCAGTGCCGAGGGCCCGGTTGGATTCGGGTGCGATCCAACCCAATCGTACTCCAAGTTTCTCCGAAACTCTAATGGAGCAAGGCAAAAGGGTCGTCGTGCTCCAAGAATCCCAACACCGCAGACGGATCGTCAAACGTGCGTTCGATCCTCAAGATAAGCCCCTTTGAGTGTTTCTGGAACCGGTTGGGCCCGGCTCTAGTTCGACCCGGTCGGACCGACCCGACCCGACCCTGTCTGGGCTAGGCCGATGCTCGGTCCGGCCCTCAAGGGCGTCCCGGCCAGAATTTGGCGGCCCGCAAGGGGCGTCCCGGCCAGAATAGGGCGGCCCGCTGGGCGACAGCCTGGCCCGGCGGCGGCGGCCCGATCCCAGGGCGGCGACCCGCCTCGAGGGCGGCGGCACGACGTGAGGGAGGCGGCCTGCACTGAGGGCGGCGGCCCGGCGTGAGGGCGGCGGCCCGGTTCGGTCCGACGCAGGGTGTAACCCCCCGGTCTCCCGGATTCCCGAATAGCCCGAAGGCCGTTCAGTTGTCGAGGCGGAGGCGCTGCGAGGGCGCTGCGAGGTCGCCACGGAACCCGCCGGAGGCGGATTCGGCCTCCGCCGCGGCTTCGGCCGCGGCTTCCATTCGCCGGCGGCGCAGCGGTCGCGCCGCCTCCCTTCCCATGTCGGCCGTCGTGTCGGCCGCCTCCTCCGTTCGCCGCGGCTGACGAGCCACGACCTTCCTCTTGCCGCGGGCGTTGACGTGCTCGTGGTCTTCCAAGGTAGCGCAAGGATAGAAAGATAGCGGAGGGTTCGGGCCGGATTCGTTAGGCCCGCGCCCTCCGCGTTAGCTCGTATTATGGAGGATATTAAGAGGTTGAATAATCAATTGAATTAAACAACAAGATAAACCCCACAAAGATTCCCCACAACAATCCTCCCGCAAAGACGAATGACCGCGGGTCAACTCGTTAGTCGGTTGACCCGCGTTCTTCGTGTTATTCAAAAATAGGGAAGAGGAAATCATTCAAAAAGCATAAACGAATTAACCCCTACTCAAAACGTTGGAGAGCGCTCGCGGTTGAGGGAGTCTCGTTGTTCGTCGTCCACGCAACAAGCTGTCCCCGCCACCGCTCGAACGTCAAACTCTGGTTCGGGGTTTCGGTGTCGCACGTCACCTCCAGCTGGGGTCGGCTCCATCCTCTAAGGGCTCGGCGTTATGGCACTCCAACAGAACTTCGTTGCTTGGCGAAACTTGTCTGATACCCCTCCCCCAAGCTCTATATTTATAAGAGGGGGGAGAGTAGGTAACGACGCGGGGAGTTAATGGGGCTCATAAATTAGGAAGCTTCCTAATCCCCCAATGACGTCGTTACTTAGGATTTGGTAAGTCAAGCCATTCATTGGCCTGACTCACCGCGCGTCCCACACTCTGACTGTCCGTAGGTGGAAAAGAAATAAAATAATGAGATTATTTAATTCCATTTCTTTTAAAAGTCACAAAAAATTAACTTCTTCGAACCTACTGCGATCAAAGTAAAGTCTCCCTTAAGCGAATCTCGGCGTTGTGGATTCAACGATGCCCTCGAATTTTTAATCCGAGCAACGATTCAAAAGTTAAAAAACGTTGCTCGCGCGTTTACTGAACGTACCCGAAAAAAAGTTCAGAAAATTATTAACAGTCACCCACGACCCGCACCGGTCGAGGTTAGGCTCTGCCTAAGTGAAACACGCCCCAACGAACCCAACAGTACTCTCGGATTTCCAATCTGAGTTAGCGTTTAAAAGTTATGGATTTTACAATAAAATAATTGTCACTTAATTATTTATTTACGGCCAAAAACTAACTTTCACTGATGGCCTGCGCCGGCCAATTTTAATATCTGCCTAAAGAGAGGATACCCTCACGAGTTCAGCGGTGGTCTTGGATTTTTAATCCAAGTTACCGTTCGTGAGTTATAAGCATTTGAAAATTAAGATAATTTTATTTAATTATTTTATTTACGATTATGTCATTTTCGGGTTTTCTCACATGAGGTCCGCGCCGACTAAACTTATGTCGCGTCTAGAGTAAACCCGTCATCCTGAGCGCAACGGTGCCCTCGGATTTCTGATCTGGGCAACCGTTTAAGAGTTATTCCGCTTTTTCAGAAAAACTACTTACGTGCGCTATTTAAAGTTTAACAAAACTTCGACAGATCATTCCGGGCACTCCGGACCTCGGAATCACGCGCCGTCAGATTTCGCGGTCTCGAAATAATTCTATATGTTATTGGTGAATTCCCCTTACCTCAATGTGAGGTGGAGGCTTTCTTTTATAGATGAGTAAAAATAATTACGAGGGTAAGTCTGATGTGGGACTCAGAAATACTCATTAAACTTAAATGGGGTCCAACACTATATAATTAAAAAAAATTATACGAAAATTCCGAGACATTACAATATGGGCTTAAGCAGTCCCTTCGTGCATGATTTGGAAGATTTTGCAATGGGGTCACTACATTTGAGTTTTCTCAGAGTATGAAAGGCCACCCCATCTTTTATCTGCAGACATCTTCTGGAAGCATTCCCCTGACCATCTATTTTGACGCTATCATTATCACAGTGACTTGTGCAGGATCACTGATCTCAAATCCTATTTTCATCGGTTATTTCAAACTAGACTCCCTTGAAATATTTTCTTGGCATTGAAGTCACTACTATAAAGGGATATTTCTTTCCCAATGTAAATATGTGAGCTATTACAGGAGACTGGCTTGTCTAAGTTCTATTGTCGTTGATGCCCCTCTTGAGCCCGAGGAAAAGTCACTTCATCATGATAGTGCATCCTACTCTCTTCCTAAGTAATATAGTCATCTTGTCCGAAAACCCAATTAGCTCACTATGCTTCATCCTGATATTTCTTACGTCGTTAGCAATGCTAGTCAATTTATGGACCATCCCACGACGTCATAGTGGCACACCATTCTCTGCATGTCAAATATATTGAGCAATACACCAAGCATGGTCTTATATATTACGATCACAATCATATGGATTGATTGGAAACAGGTGCGAAAGAGAGAACAATAGTTTCTATTAGCTTCCGCAAACCGAAATACCGCATGAAAGGAATTGAAGAATGAAGATGGTAAAATTCCCCAAAGATGTTCCCTGAAGCCCATGGCCGCAGCCCCCATTCTGTACAGAAGATCCTACTCAAAATACCATTGTGTCCCCTCCCCTACTCCCAACCACCCCCATTTATTATCCCCAAGCCACCAACTAAAGGAAAAGTACCTAACTGCCCCTGGCAGTAACCAAACCCCCAACAACCCCACTTGGACAGACCCACACACCCATCCCTACCCAATAATAACATCACATGGACAGCCCCTCATTCCTATCATGTCCACCCCTTGAAAAAACCATTGTCTTCAAGATGATGATATAGGTGGCCAACATCAGGAGTCATAAATCGAAGCATCATGCCACCGCTGAGATGCAATGCAACCTCAAGACTTCATGGTGATGGCTTGGGCGGTGGTCGTGGGAACCATGCAGCGTGTACAATAGCAGTTCCAACAACCGGTAAAGTTAACTTCACAACACGTGTTGTCCCACCGATCTTCAAAATCAGCAAAACTACATCACCGTGCGTGGCCAATGTACTAGCAACGCTGCCCTGGACAACGCACTGCCTTCCTTGCTGTGCAGAGGCTCGGCAGCAGTTATGTTGCACCGTGGAGCATGTCCTGAGATTTCATAATCACTTCACAAAGAAGGCGGTAACTAATAAGCAGCTCGTTCTCCTGTTGAACAGCAAGTAAGACAGCCAACTCAACCATACTAACAACCCCATCTAGGTGCTTGGCAGCGGCTGGAAAAAACACCCCTTTCTTGTCAGATGCCAACAAAGCAGCTTTGGAAGGAAACACCAGCTGAGAGCTCTGCAGGGCGGGTGACGATATAATTTCATCGTTTATTATTTTCCGTTGAATACATGCATCACAAAATGGAAGAGGTCTCCAGAAACGAGTTGCGTGGAACGAGTTTGTCATCCACGATGAGAGGCATTTCTTCTTTCTCTACCCTGCAAATTGTTATACTCAAGCGAAAATAAGAATTCACCACTACTGACCGTACCAGACCAGAAACTAGGTGTTGTCGCATCGCCAAAAGGTGTGTGGCAGGTATCCTCAAAACCACTCGAAGATCCCTGTCAGCTTGCAGCTGCTCGTGCAGAAGTCCAACACCCTGCTCCCAAGCCAAACGCCCCCGTGCAACTTTTGCGCATAGAATAAAAGTGTGCCAACAACTACGAGACAACATAAGTCAGTGCCCCCTGCTCTGTGAGACATCAAAAACACGAATACATCATCAGCATTAATGGTCCTACTGAAAAATGTGTCCTGCCAGACCTTGAAACTATCCTTTGCAAACTCCTGTAGCCTGAGCAAACTGTTTGACAGAACAGGACTGTTACTACTGCTGATCAAAATATGACATTGCGATGCGGTTTCAACTACTGCTTGGAGAGCAGCAGCAGTGGGTACTGCTCCCATAGCAAAAGTAAGAGAAATATGGGGATGCTCCTTTCGATGTGGTGGTTCGTGTACTCCATGATCTTCATGATGGACCGCAGCAGCAACGGACAGAACTACTAACAAATGAAGCATTTCAAACTGCTTCAAAAGAAGGAAACTCAACCGCAGTGCCAGTTCGAAGGTCTAAGAAATTAGGTAATTCATCCTGCCTTGCATTGGTCTGGAAATCCTTGGAGTCTGTACATCGAGTTGCTGCAAATCGAGAAACCGGAAGATCCTCATGCGGCGCGGGATGGACAACTCGACTGGATCAAGGAAGAAGAGGAACGTGCTTTACATCTTCACGCCAAGCCAGTGCAGTGGCAGGAACTCGCTGACGAAGCACTGTACTGCACGCTATAGTCAGAACCTGCTTCGTGTTCTGTTCCGCATGCCTCAGCTTCGCGTGCAGCCATACACGGTCTGAAAAACACTGCAGCACATTCTATGACTCACAATTCTGCTTCATTAACGCTGCTTGCTCCTGCTGCATCTGTTCGAGACGAGCACTCATAGATTCCAATAATGCCTCCGTCGTTGCCATCCAGAAGAATCACCGACGTCGGAGAACATGCAAGATCCTCTTGTTAAACTCCCTCACTATGAATGCTTCCCCAGCGTGTATGATCTCCAGCTGCAGTCGCGTCGCACAGTGGCACTGCAGTTTTCTTGTGTTTATTTTTCTTTTCTTTTTTTGGTTTTTTTTTTTTTTTTTTTTTTTTGTGGACCAGGGATGGCCATCCTCTCAGACGACGTCCACTCATCAATCGCATCTCACAAACAGCCACCGCAATCCGCGAACTCCTTGCAGCAGCCGACCGATCATCCACATAGAAGTCCAACTTCCAAAGATCAGTAGTTTGATCGGCAAGCTCTGAGCAGCGAACTCAATGAAAGGATCAAAATGATAGGAAACATGTGCAAGAGAGAGAACAATAGTTTCTATTAGCTTCCACAAACCGAAATACAGCAGAAAAGGAATTGAAGAAGGAAGAAGGTAGAACTCCCCAACGATGCTCCCCACAAAGATGCTCCCCAAGGCTCATGGTCGCAGCCCCCATTCTGTACAGCAGATCCCACTCAAAATACCAGTGTCCCCTCCCCTACTCCCAACCACACCCATTTATTATCTCCAAGCCACCAACTAAAGCAAAAGTGCCTAACTACCCGTGACGGTAACTAACCCCCCAACAACACCACTTGGACAAACCCACACACCCACCCCCATCCAGTAATAACATCACATGGACAACCCTTCGTTCTTTTCAAGGATGTGGAGGCATTTGGTGATGCCGACTGTAACCGGACCAGAGCGCCATTGGATCTTAGGCGCATCTCCCCATATACCAAAAGTTGGCAACTAGCACCGAAGGTTTATGGGGTGATGGAGAGGAGACTATACCTTCTAAAGGTAATAAATAATTATAACACAACATGTCAACAGCAGAGACAACATTAAATAACAGGAAACAACAAGCCAGAATCTACATAAGATAAGTCATATAATATCTGCAAAGCCAAGTCAGTTATACAAAGTAGACATGATCCCCACAGGTGATCGCATCGTGATTCACTATTCTATTACACTCTTATATCACTGTGTTAAACTGTTTTTGCATTGTAATTTTCCAATATAATAATCAATTGCACTTCTCATTTGATTCAATTAATTAATGTTAAATACTGTTAAAAAGTGAAATTTCATATTCAGAAAGCCCAACCACACATGTGCACTGATTTTCATATTCAGAAAAATCTATCCAACCAATTGGGCTCAAATTTGAAGCGCACATCTCTGGCCGTGTGGGGAACAACGTTGTAGAAGAAACTTGAGCTCAATTCATCCATTTGGTGGCCCAAATGAAGTGATATGTACAAAAAGCCGAAACTGCTCGAAGTCAAGAGTACGGTTGGGTATTTTGACAATATCTCACATTCTAGAACTTCATTGGCTGCCAAATTTTACAGGGAGACGGTCAAGAGGCCGGCCAACAACTCTTCAATTTTGCCAAAGTCAAGATAAAGCCATTTACTTGCCCAAAACTGAGATACAAGTGGTATTGTGAAATCTGTAGGCAAAAACCAGTACCCCTCATTGCCTATTGTTGGAGTCTGTATCCCACATCGGACTTGAGGTCCAGTGTGGCCTTAATTATTTGTTATAAAAGAACCCCAAGGGCTCCTTTAGAGAGTACACCTTGGGGGTTCGGTCTCTCTCATTTCATCTTCCTACATGGTATCAGAGGAGGTTTGATAAACCCGACCCCCCTCCCATATTTTTTTTTCCGCCAGCATTTAGGGTTTCTCTTGGTTGGGGGGCGGCGGCCTCCATGGCCCGCAAGCCCTAGGTATCTCCCGCCGCCCCCCTGCCAGCTATCCCTCTCTCCCGACGGATCTCCTCCTGCCGGCATCTCCTTCCGCGGCGAATCTCCCCCCTGCCAGCCCTACGCGGCACTCTTCCCGGCAGCCTGCCTCCTGCGGCTTTTCCCGGCGGCCCGCCTCCCGCGGCTCCCTCCCAGCGGGTGCGCTCCGCCCCTACGGAATCCCCACCTTGAGCGCGCGGCGGCCCTTGTCCAGGCGATCTCCTCCGACGCCCTCCTGAGATCCCGATCTCGGCCCCTCCCTGCGCGCTTCCCCTGTGCGACGGGCTCCAACCGTCTCTGCCCTACGCGGGGGCTCCTCCGCGGCGTTCCTCCGCCCCGGCCCAGATTTCGCGACGGCTCACCGACGGACGACGACCTCCCGCCCCGACGTCGTGACGCGAGACGGCCTCATACGCGCGGCCCTCCCGCATTGCTCCCACGCGACGGCCCTCCCGCTCCAGCATCCTCCCGCGGCGCACTCCCAGCCGGCCTTCTCCCCATGTTCTGTCCTCCCGCGGCTCCTCCTGTCCACGGCCCTGTGGCTCCTCTGCGACAGTCCCAGCGGCTCTCCCAACTCCCGACGCCCCTCCCTCTGTCCGCCCCCTCTGCTTCCAGCAGCACCAGCTCCTTGCGCAACAGCCACTGCGCCTCGTCGTCCTGGTCTTCTGTCGCCGGCCCCTCCCAGAATTGGCCAGCTCTGGCCACATCCAGTCGCCGGTGCATTCTGCGGCAGCTGCCTCCCAACCGCTCCCCAGGGGCCTCCCGATCTTGAGGCGCCTCCTCCAGCAGTAGCCCCCTCCTCCTGCGTTGCTCTTTCGGCAGCCCCCTCCCTTTCCCGGCGGAACAATTTAAGCGCACTCCCTCCAGATCAAGCGCGCTATCTCGCTATCCATCGGCACGACTTTGCACTTCATCCACCGTGGCACAGCAGCTCGACCACCTTGGATTCGAGCTCGACCACCTTGGATTCGATCCCTTTGGCACCGCCAGACCCCGCAACAATTCTGCGGAATCCCCGCCTCCCGTCACTGGCCCCGCAAGTGCGGTTTTCTCGGTGCTAGTTTGGATTTCCCGGCGTTTCATCTACCGGCCCCACTAGTGCGGCATTCCTGGCGTTCCGTCAACCGACCCAGTCTATGTGTGGTTCTTCTGCTACGCCCGCAACATCATTCATCCATCATTTTGAGGGGAAGCTGCGATCGGGAGGGGGAGCATCAGTCTTGCAGTTTTTCCTTTATTTTATTTCGTCTTATTTTGTCATCAAGCTGGGTATGTCCAGCTTGAGGGGGAGTGTTTGCAGCCTATTGGTTGGTTTGTTTTTTCTTTGTGTGTCCAAGCTAGGTACATCTAGCTTGAGGGGGAGTGTTGGAGTCTGTATCTCACATCGGACTTGAGGTCCGGTGTGGTCTTAATTATTTGTTATAAAAGAACCCCAAGAGCTCCTTTAGAGAGTACACCTTGGGGGTTCGGTCTCTCTCATTTCATCTTCATAAACCTATAAATTGGAACATTGGGCACCTCATTTTTAAGAGGGTTCCACTTCTCATCCTAGACATTTTGGAGCTCTCTATCCTCATAAAGAGAGCAAGGATGAAGGCGAAGATGCATACAAGCTTCCTAACGGTGAGATAAACAGTCATTGCAAGGGAGCTACACACTTGGAGAGGGAGTTCTGACGCATACTTTGCTACTGATTTGGTGTGTTTTGTGGTTTGAAATAGTTCTTTTAGATGTATCTTGACTTGTTTATTATTTGAATTCAACGTTTTGATACATTTGAATAAAACACTCTTTATTTCATTACCAATCGGTTTGTAAGTGTGATTGTGTTGTTCATATTGGATAACACAAAAATCCATTTCTTTACCGGACATTTGAGATTTTTGTGTTTTTTGACAGTCCTTTTAACATGCATATAGGCTGGAACTTGAATACATGATTGTTATAACAAGGTTTACTTCTACATGCATCGTTTTAGAGGCTTAGAGAGTAATCGGGATCTTGGTTAACCCTCAACCAAAGATTTATACCAAAACCTAATAATCATATAAGAACAAAGAACTTTCCAAGGGGTGTAGCAACCTAGTAACGATCAACTCATATTTCTCTCACACACCAATTTATTTTACAAATCACACTTTAATTAAGTTACTTCGTTTTTGTTTTTAAAAAAACATCAAAAAATCCTCTTGTTTTCAGTCTTCTTTTTGAAAAACTTATCTAAAATACTCGCACTAAAACCTTCAATGCTCCTTGAGAGACGGCCTAGGGTCTGCCCTATACTATAAATCTACTTTAAAAACCTAATTAATTTGACGTGTCACGACAACATATTCAAATTTTGATGTCATTTTTGAGGAGCGCTGCAAGTTTAGAGTGTATTTTTTATAACCGTATAAATTCTATAAATATTTGTTTATTTCTTTTTCTCTCTTCAACTTTTGTAATATAAAGTTGGGTTCTAAACTCTTTGTTTGTAGGTTTTGTGCATGACACGTTCTTCAAGTGAAATGCCACCTTTCAAACCCGAACCAGAGAGGAACAAACGTCATCGACACCAAGACACACAGAACGGTCCTTTGAAGGACACACAACAAACCAAGACTCACCCTTCTTCTGAAACTAAAGTCGAAACTGAAATGAACTTGTATGACATGGCAGAAAATAATCTTACATTAAAAGAACTACTTCCACTAATGTTGATATTCAACCTGCATATATTCAAATACAAGGCAAAGCACCAAACTTCGAACTAAAATCCGGTCAAATTCATTTGTTGCCAAAATTTCATGGACTTACTGGAGAAGACCCACACAAACAGTGAATTTCATACTGTGCGCTCGATATTAAAACCTGCAAGTGTGGATGATGAACTTGTAAAGCGTAGGGATTTTCTATTCTCTTTAAAAGACACAGCAAAAGACTAGTTGTACTATGCAGACACCCCAATTAGAGGTTGAGCGGATATGAAACGTCTTTTTCTTGAAAAATATTTCTCAGTCTCCCGAACTACAACAATAAGAAAAGAAATCTATGAAATAAGATAATCTAATGGGGAAACATTTCATGAATACTGAGAACAATTTAAAAGACTATGCAAGTTGCTCACACCACCAAATAAGCGATCAACTTTTAATACAAGACTTCGATCGATGCAAGGACCCTCATCAAAAACATGACATAGAACGCTCACGAGTTTGGTTTGAGGTCCAATGTCTTTGTCAAAGGAGTCCATAAGGTGCAAAGCTCTGATTTTGAGGTGGACACAAAGTTTGAAGTGCCCTACTCCGTCAAATTGCGCTTTCCCACAGGAAATCCCAACCTCCTCCACTTCATTGTGGCATCTGTGATGACAACACCCACAATTGAGAGACCTTTCTGAGAGTTGTGAGACAATCTTCTCTAGCAGCCAGTACAACCAACTCATTAGGTAAGAACCATACTATTCATTCAACTTTGGATGGAAAGATAGCCAAGCCTATAGGCAAGAGGGTATTCCAACCAACATCAACAGTCATGTAACCACTCGGGGCAGGGCCGTCACCCTCCACCATCACCAAAAAAAACCCTATGTTTTCAGTTTTCTTTTTGTAAAACTTATCTAAAATACTCATTCTAAAGCCTTCAACACTCCTTGAGAAACGACCTAGGGTCAGCCCTATACTATAAATCTACTTTAAAAACCTAATTAATTTGACGTGTCACAATAGCGCGTTTAAATTTTGCGTCTTGCAGTCGGGGCATTGTACTTGGGGGCACATTGTCGTGACACGTCAAATTAATTAGGACAGACTCTAGATCATCTCTCAAAGGGCGTTGAAGGGTTTAGAGTGAATATATAAAAAAGTTTTATAAAAAGAAAACTGAAAACAAGGTGAGGTTTGGTGATCTTTTAAAAACAAAGACAAAGTAACTTCAATAAAGAAAAGTGATTTGTAAAATAAATTGGAGTTTGGGAGAAATATGAGAAGACGATCATTAATAGGTTGTTACACCTCTTGGAAAGTTCCTTGTTCTTATATGATTATTAGCTTTTGGTATAAATCTTTTGTTCAAGGTTAACTAAAATCCCGGTTACCCTTTAAGCCTCTCAAAGGATGCACGTAAACTAAACTTTGACATAACAATCATGCAGTCAAGTTCTGACCTACATGCATGTTAAAAGGACTATCAAAGAACACTGAAATTCCAAATAATTGGGAAAGAAAAGGATTAGTGTGTTATCCAATCGGAAAAACACAAGTCACACACTTAAAATTGCAAACTGATCGATGATGAAATAAAAAGTGTTTCATTCAAATGCATCACAACATATAATTCAAATGATAAACAAATCAAGATACATCTAAAAGAACTAATTCAAACCACAAAATACACCGAACCTGTAGCACAATATGTGTTGGAACTCCCTCTTCAAGTGTGTAGCTCCCTCGCAATGATCGTCCACCGTTTAGCTCGCCGTCAAAATGAAGCTTGTATGGAACTTTGCCTTCATCCTTGCTCTCCCTATGAGGATAGGGAGCTCTAGAATGTCTAGTAGGATGAGATGAGGAACCCACTAACTCTCTAAAACGGCATCACTTCACCCCCTCGGCCGAACTTACAAATAAGGTGTTGGATGTGCACTAAAATATACATGCATGAGATACATGTACACATGCATATAATGTATGAGATATATCTATATATCTGTATATAATACATTGGATATTATATATGGTGTACATTTAATATATGAAATAATAATATATATATATATATATGATATATATATTATTTACTCATTTTCTCCCGAATGGTTTCAAGGGTCATATTTCATTATGAGTGGAATAATTGCATAACATTTATTTATTGAAATTGTTAAACCCGGTTAATTGTATTTCTGGGTTAAGAGTCTTTCCAAGTCCCACATCGGATTCTTCCGACTTGTAATTAGTCACCCTCTATCTATAATAGAATGTCTCCACTTCTCATTGAGGTAGGGACTTGTACATAATTGCATGGTATCAAAGGTGGGTTATCTTACCTAGCCCTCCCCATCCATTACTCCTCCGGCAGCCATGCGCCCTCGGCGGCCATCCACGTCGACCCCCTAGTGCGAAAGCTCCGCCTCTGTGTCGGCCTCCTCCAGCGGAAGCCCCGCCTTCGCGCCGGCTTGCTCCTGCGGATGACCCACCTCCGTCGTCGACCCCCTCCTGTGAAAGCCCCGCCTCCGCACTGGCCTCCTCCTGTGAAAGCACCGCCTTCGGCCTCCTGCGGACGACCCGCCTCCGTCGTCGGCCCCCTCCTACGAAAGCCCCACCTCCGCGCCAGCCTCCTCCTGCGAACGACCCACCTCCCCACCGGCCTCCTCCTGCGGAAGCCCCGCCTCCCGCCGTCGGCGCCTCCTGCGGACGCACCGCCTCCCATCGTCAGCCCCTCCTGTGGAAGCCTCGCCTCCCATCGCCAGTGCCTCCTACGGCTGTCTCGCGCCCCTCTTCGATGGATTCTTGATGGACGCCCGTCTCAGCCACCTAGGCAGGTTCAGAGAGCTCTCGTCGATGTTGCCCCGTCATCTTCTAATCTCCCTCACCCTAGACCTCTTCGTGGACGAGCTCCAACTTATACACAATCATCAGGCCACACTACTTGTGTCACTCATCACCCACCTACTTGGATGCTTGATTTTGGTGTTTCTGATCAACTTATTGGTGATGCAGGTATGTTATCTACTTATCAACAGTATATTGGCCCCACTGCCATTACTGTTGTTGACGGATCCATTTATCTATATTGCGGGATTTGGCACCTACTCCTTGAATTCCTATATTCCTCTGCCTTCTGTGGCCCATGTTCCTCGAAATCCTTTTAATCTTCTCTCCATCTGTAAGATTACAAAGGACTTCAACTGTGTTGCTATTTTTTAACCATCTGATGTTGTGTTTCAAGAGCGGTCGACAAATCGGGAACTTGTTAGAGGTCATCTTCGTGATGGGTGTACATGTTCGATGGTCCGACGCCCGTGGTTTGTGCGGCAATCTTTGCTCGTGCTCTAGATCTTCATTCTCGCTTGGGACATCTACCTACCTCCATCCTTCATCAGTTTTTTCCTCATTTTAGTCTGAACCTTTCTTTTCATTGTGTGTCCTGTAAGTTTTCGAAACATTTCGAAACATCATCCCGTATCTTATATTCCTCGTTTGGTAACATGGGCTTCCAAACCCTTGGATTTAGTCCATTCAAATGTATGGGGTTCATGCGCAGTCTCGAGTCAGTTATAGTACCGATATTATGTATCCTTTATTGATGACTTCTCACGCATGACTTGGCTTTATCTTCTTCATGATCGGACGGAGATGTTTACTACTTTCCAAACCTTTTATCATGAGATTAACACTCAGCTCTCCACGCCACTTAAATGTCTCCGCTTAGACAATGTCACCGCACGTCAGCCCTGCGCCCTCGGTGGCCCTCCACACCGGCCTCCTCCTGCAGAACCTCCGCCTCCAAGCCGGCCTCCTCCCACAGAAGCCCCACCTCCGCTTCGGCCTCCTCCTGAGGAAGCCCCGCCTCCGCACCGGGCTCCTCCTGCAGACGCCCCGCCAATGCGCCGGCCTCCTCCTGCAGAAGCCCCACCTCTGCGTCGGCCCCCTCCTGAGGAAGCCCCGCCCCCGTGTCGGCCTCCTCCTGTGGACGACCCGCCTCCATCGTCGCCCCCCTCCTGCGGAAGCCCCACCTCCTCGTCGACCTCCTCCTGCGAATGACCCTCCTCAGTCGTCAGCCTCCTCCTGCGGACGCCCTGCCTCCACGCCTGCATCCTCCTGCGAAAGCCCCGCCTCCCGTCGCTTATCGAATGTGTCCCCCGTCCAAGCCGAGGACACCATCTCCCCAGCTTCGTCCGACGCTCCTGCTCCGGCAATAGACAACTTGCTCATTGCATTGCAGAAAGATACTCAATATTGCCAGAATACTCCTCTTTACACAACTTCATACAGCAATCTCACCGCTCTGGAAACGATATTTGTTCCTCGTACGATTGGCGAAGCCAAATCTCACCCTAGGTGGCTTCAAGCAATGCGGGATGAATTGCAGGTTCTGGACGACAATCATACCTGGGATATGGTCCCCCTTCCCACAGGTAAACAGGTGGTCGGCAGCAAAAGGATTTATACGGTACGCTTAAATGTAAATGGCACTCTTCATCACCTTAAAGCCAAACTTGTGGCAAAAGGCTTTGCCCAGACATATGGTGTCGATTATTTTGATACATTCTCTCCGGTTGCGAAGATGGCATCTGTCCGATTATCCATCTCTCTTATCGTTGCTCATCATTGGCCTCTTCATCATCTTGATGTTAAGAATGTCTTTCTACATGGTTTTCTTGAAGAAGAGGTATATCTGCCACAACCTCCTGGCTTCTTTGCCTCAGGAGTCTATTCTCATGTTTGTCAACTTCGTCGCTCTCTTTATGGCCTCAAGCAGTCTCCTCGTGCATGGTTTGGAAGATTCTGCATAGTCGTCACTACATTTGGCATATCTCGGAGTATGAAGGACCACACTGTTTTCTACCACACGACGTCCTCCGGCTGCATCCTGCTGGTCGTCTATGTTGATGATATCATTATCATTGGAAGCGACTCACATAGCATTGTCCATCTAAAGGTGTATCTTCAACAACAATTTCAAATCAAAGATTTGGATCCTCTAACATACTTCTTTGGCATTGAAGTCTCTCGTTCTCCGAACACAATCTTTCTTTCCCAACGGAAATATGTTTTGGATATCTTTCAGGATGCTGGTTTGTCTCAAGCAACTGTCGTTGACACTCCTCTTAAACCCGGGGAACGGTCTCTATATGATAGCACGAACCCATATTCTCACTCAGAGAGGTATCGTCATCTTGTGGGCAAACTCAATCATCTTACCATGACTCGTCCAGATATTGCATGCGCTGTCAGCAAGGTTAGCCAATTCATTGAACATTCAATGAAGTCTCAATGGGATGTTGTTCTTCGGATTGTCAAGTACAACAAGAAAGACCCTGTCTGTGGTCTTCGGTATTCTCATCACAATCATCTAAATATTGAGGCTTTATGTGATAATGACTATGTTGGTTGCTTAGCTACCCAGGAGTCTACTTCTGGATTTGAGTATTCATGGAAGGTAACCTTATCTCATGGTGAAGCAAGAAACAGACTGTTGTCTCCAGATTCAGCGTTGAATCTGAATATTGTGCGATAGTCACCGTCACTACTGAGATTCTTTGGCTCCGTCATCTTCTGTAGGAGATTGGTTTCCCGCCACAGACGTCTGCTCATGTTTGATGTGATAATCAGGCAGCCACAAAGATCGCTTCCAATCCAATCTTCCATGAACGGACGAAGCATATCGAGGTGGACTGCCACTTTCTCCGTCATCACCTCGAGCAACACCATGTCAATTTCAGCTACATTCCAATAGCGGATCAGTTTGTTGACATCTTCACCAAAGACCTACCAGGAGCTCGACTGGACACTGCACCAAACTGAGCATCCACAGCATCAGCAACCCAACTTGAGGGGGTGTGGAGAGTCTTGTTTTTCTTTGGTGTGTTCTTTCTTTTTTTGTGGGACTCTTCTTCCAAGCTATACTTGTTCTAGCTTGAAAGGGAGTGTTAAACCCGGTTAATTGTATTTTCGGATTAAGAGTCTTTCCGAGTCCCACATCGGATTCTTCCGACTTGAAATTAGTCACCTCTATCTATAAAGGAATGTCTCCACCTCTCATTGAGCTAGGGACTTGTACATAATTACAAAAATGAATACAATAAATAAATACACAACGGGCAGTCACGCATGAGATGTGTTATGAATAAGTGGAGCCTCGGGCTTTGCAGCGCCTCGACCCGATTAGCCGCCTAAACGGTGCTTCGAGCCGAGTGTCACTAGGCCTTAAGCGCGCCTCCCAATACGCCAACGGCTGCCGACTAGCAACTGTTGCGGAAACGCCAGGAGCAACGAAGCGAACAAACGATTCACTAAAGAGTAAAAAGGAAAAACAAAAGAAGAAGAAGAAGAAGATCTTGGACACAGAGATTTACATGATTCGAGCATAATCCCTACGTCCATAGAGAGACGGAATCTCACTATGATTCGGGAGCACAATTTATAAGAAGATTTCAGAGTCTCAGCACACACAAAACCCTAGCCCAAAATGGGCTAATAAGGAGGAAGAAGTATTATTCCACCAACTGCACAGGAAGTCCGCTATGCAGCAGTGAAAGGTGGCAAGAAGTCTGCATCACTACAGTGTCACGTCCACCCAAATCCAAGATGTTACAGTGGCCAACGGCTAGAAGTCTGCGTCGCTACAATACTGTTGACTTTAAAGCCCGACTTGCGCAGTATGGGCCAGAAGCATTCGACCCAATCATCATCCAGAACGGATCAGGCTACACCAAACCAACAATCTCTCACTTAGAGCTTGATCCGCTAAGTTGACCTTCTTCAATGCCACTGACAAAGACAGCTTACTTAATCTGAGCTTCTCATCTTCTTCACTCGTCAGTGTCGTGCTTTCCATTCACAACTTCAATTTCAAGCTGACAATTCATGAAATATCAGTTGTTTTCCTTCTGTGCTCTCATTCTGTCCTCCCTTATTCTGCATCTCATCCTCCATTCACGGTGGAGACCAACAGAGGCACAGCAATGCCTCAACTTCTGTATTACCATCGGTTTCGTCAACGTGTCTGCTGGATTGTTGGTTCCACAAATCTTCTGCAATGTCATCAACTCATCCTGTATCAAACCTCTGATGAAATGATACTTCAACTGAATGTGTTTCGTCCAGGCATGAAACACCGGGTTCTTTGCAAGATGTATAGCACTTTGACTGTCATTGTGCAATACATTTTCCTCTTGCTTTCTTCTCAACTCATCCAAAAAATTCTTCAGTCAAATCATCTTCTTCCCAGCTTCTGTTACAACAATATATTTTGTCTTTGTGGTGGATAAAGCCACCACCTTTTGCAATTGTGATATCCAGCTTACCACAGTTCCTCCACAGGTAAATACATAACCTGTGGTACTCCTGCTGTCGACGTCACCTCCAAGGTCAGCATCCACATACCCCTCCAATGTCAACATCCATCTTCTTCTCAATGTTGCTTTCCAAGGTTAGCCACGTACCTGCTCACAACTCCCACTGCATGAGCAATGTCAGGTCGAGTGCAAACCATGGCATACATCAGGCTTCCAACAGCTGATGCGTATGGAACCTTTCTCATGTATTCAACCACTTCTGCTGTCTTCAATGATTGCTCCTTTGATAGTTTGCAATGGCCCACCAGGGGAATAGAGACTGATTTTGCTTCCAGCATACTAAATCAAAAAGCTATATGGGAAAACACCACATAGGTTTTTGTCGACACTTTAAACAACTGAACCCCTTTTCATTCTAGAATCACAATGGCAATCTCAAGCAACACACGCATGGCATGTGAGCCTTAGAAGTCTATAATGATGCACGAGTACCACCTCTTGCCCCTCAGGACCAAGAGTCCGAGACAGAAATCAATAACAACAAAGACCAATTGATCCAAATCAAATAACTCAACTATAACCATGAATGCAAAAACGATAATCACAATTTCCCTGGTAACTTGGATTTTAGTACATACTTGTGCAGGTCAGACACAGAGCATGACATCAATCCCAAGTTCCTTTTTCGAAAGCAAGTTCTGACACTTCCCTAAACCTCCATCTAATAACACAAATAACAAACAAGACTCACTTTAATATCACTCGGTAACCCTCCATCTACTATAACTCAAATAACAAATAAGGCACACTTTAAAATCACTTTGTAACCACCCTGCTCTAATACTACTTTGTAACGTTCCAACCCGACTCACTCTACAGTAACCAGACCGGAGCGCCACTAGACTTTAGCAGCGTCTCCCCGTACGCCAAAGGTTTTCAGCTAGTAGTGAGGGTATATGAGGTGATAGTGGGAAGACTATACCCTCTAAAGATAATAAATAATTATAACACAACGCATCAACACGGAGACAACTTCAAATAACAGGAAACAAGCCAAAATCTACATAGGATAAGCCATGTAACATCTACAAAGCCAAGACAGTTCCACAAAGTAGACAGGATCGCTCGTAGGCCAATCACATATGTAAATGCACGAAGTGGCCAAAATAAATTATCGATCCAGCACCGAGGAACCACCAAACCTGTCTGCAAAACCATATCATCCAGCCTGTGCACCATCATCACATCCATCTCCATTGGGCTCCTGACATCAAGCCCTTAACCTTACCTGTACCATAATATATCAAGTCTGAACGCGACCCAGAGGACTCGTGCAGTGTGAGTATAAACTCGATAATCAACCACCAACAGTGTCCCTAGCTAGTATCCATACATATGTCAGTGTATGCAAAGCACAATAAACGGCAATCAACACACCACACAACTTGTGCCACTCATGCTCAACCAGCCCCGAAAGAGCCTTTACCTACTTTGGCCAGTGTTGGAGTGGAACAATACATCCACAATCTGTCATACTAGAAGTTCCCTCGACCTTCCCACCAATTTCGTATCCCTTGACTTCACACGCCAGCCCGTGACTTACAGCCATTCTAAGTGAACCATGACACCCCAACAGCACGTCCACAACTCAAGTCTCAAGTCACAGGGGCATTTGAACCCTTTAACAACCTCCAGCTTAGCTACCCGAATAAACCTCACATGCCCGAAGAGCATCCCACTCTCATCTGGTGATCTCCATTACCTTCTATGGCCAACTACAACGTACTCTTCCTCCATACCAATGCTCAAAACCATCACCTCTAAGCCGCTCAAACTACAGAGTATCCCGCCCACGACGAGTGGTCAAAACCACCTCATGGGCCCTCTCCTGTGTGCACACGACCCCGACGGCCTTAACCCCACGGTGAGCAACTATCACCATCCCTAAGGCCACACCTCGGCGAGCCTCTGTCGCCATTGCGGCAATGGTCAACACCATTTGCATCATACCGACAAACCCTCGTCACCCTCTCTGATTATCTACATCACTCACAGTCACACAGGTTACATCCATCATGATCCCAAGGAACCACATCAATCAACACATCTCATGAATCATCACTTTATAACATACGGCATCACGCCCATCAAACCCTAAAACCAGACAATCAAACCATACTAGGTCAAACCCATCATTTTTCACATGAGACTACCCTTAGGTATCTCTTACGAACAATGGAAACCGCATGTGGTTTTGTTCCCGACCACATACATACAACCTTACCCCCGCTCGTTTATCACACGACATGTGTCATGCGTATAACACATGAAATAGCTAAGCACCACCTACCTGGAGTTAGCATGACTCCAGTAGTCAAAGAACTCTGGTTGATCCGGCTTCAATCAGATGAAATCTGATAATCTGACAAAAACCTCAATTTAGGGCATAACCGACAGAATACATGGAGACGACGAGAGAAAATAGAAATAAATACCCTAAGCAGCCAACCTTACTCACGGTTACTCCCTGCAATAGATGGCTCAAAGAATCGGTGAGAATTGACGAATAACTCACTTGAAGACGAAGAGAGGAATGAGAGAACATTTTAGAACGCATCCACCGTGTTATGGTCGAAAAAGCCCTAAATCCCCTTTTAAAACAGAATTCCCCATTAATTAATTCATTTTCAACATTTTAGAAAAATCTAGAAAAATTTCTCAAACTCATTTTTTGACGAACTCTGGGACCCTTATATATTGATCTTACCCATAGACGGCTCGAAGAATCGGTGAGAATTGACGAAGAACTCACTTGGAGACGAAAAGAGGAATGAGAGAGCAATTTAGGACGCATCCACTGTGTTATGGTGCCCTAAATCCCTTTTTAAAACTGAATTCCCCATTAACTAATTCATTTAAACATTTTAGAAAAATCTAGAAAAAATCGTCAAACACATTTTTTGACAAACTATGGGACCCTTATATATTGACCCTACCCATACCAGTCACTCTCTGATGACCCTTCCGTATCTACAGACTAACACTTGCCTTGCGTATTTTACTTCAACTTTACAAAGTCTAACTTAATTTCTATCTTCTGATTTCCCCTTTCAGAAATCATCCTTCCAAAATCCCTTTTCCTTAATCCTTCTGAAAATTATCCTCTGGAACAACTCTTCTCATCTTTTGGAGTTACTCTTACGCGTGTTTCAAAAGATCTCATGTGACCTTTATGTATGATCCACCAATAAAATTCACATCCCACCTACAGAAATCTTCCAAATACCACCTGCAGCAAAATCTCACAACAGTGCAACTCCCGAGACTCATTCCCCGGCCAATACCGACACCCCCGATACCTTGACAGGATCCAAATTCACACGGTCGATCCATGATACGCCCCGAATTACCATTCCCGAATACCTGGGACTTTACACCGACTAAACAAGTTTATCAATCTGGAAGTCCACTTCAGGGTACACGGTCTTTCTCGGTGGCAACTTGATCTCTTGGCACACCAAGAAACAGAACATTGTCACCCAATCCAGTGTCGAGTCCAAATACAGTGCCATGGTTGCGGTCACTACAGAGATTCTCTAACTCTGTCGGCTCCTCTATGAAGTTAGTTTTCCATTAATAAAACATTGGTGTGATGCTCAAGCCACCACGAAAATCACAATTAATCTAGTCTTTCATGAAAGCACCAAACAAACAAATTGAGGTGGACTTCCACGTTATTCGATCACACCTCAAGCAAAACCATCTCACATCCAGTTACATTCCCGCTGCAAATCAACTTGTTGACATCTTTGCTAAAGGCATTCTTGGAGCTCGAGTGAAGTTTCTTTGCACCAAATCGAGAATGCACAACATCTACAATCCAACTTGTGGGGGGTATGTTTGGTTTTTTTCTCTACTTTTCTACGAGACTTATATTTCAAGCTAGAAATGTCCCAGGGGAGTGTTAGACCCAATTAGGATGGGCCTCGACCCAATGTCATGTATTAGAGTCCCACATTGAATATCTATTATGATGTATCTTGTAGATTTATCTAAAAATAAATTGTCCCCCCTCTTATCGAGGTATGGAATTTCATCCTAAAATCTTAATTAAATGCCCAATAATTTTTATTAAATGCTTATAAATTTTTATTAAATACCTTTGAACTTATAAAATCCCTTTTGGGGTATTCTAAGGTAAAGCTTAAATTTAAAGGGGCAATATAAATGGTTGGAAACATAGAGTGACTTGAGAGACTTGTGCATCAAAATTAGTTAGGGAGAACATTCTATGACATACACGTATTGGGTGCAAGGGTTGGAAATGAGCTTTGATATGGGATACTATATAGGAATGGATAATAAATCACCGCAAGAGCGGGACGGCATAGAGCCATGATATGTGATATTATATGATGTACGTGTAGGTTTCAGGCGCAGCGGAAGCGCGTTGGTGGGTGTACCCAACTTTAATTTTTCCGTTAACAACGATCAATCCGAGATCCGTCACGATAATAAAACGCCGAATCTTCGGAATAGAACGAAGAACGAAAGAATGAGAGTCCCGAAACCATAGAGAGGGTCATCATATGTTGGTTATAATTAATTTAATTAAAATGCAAGAATTACCTTGATGAAATTCTCTCTCCGTTGATATTTCCGGTCACGGTCCGATGTGATCCGTCATTGCGTCGTAGAATCCAAGTGTAGAATTCCTCTAGCGGTGATCCACACGTGCTCCACGTATGTCTGGACGTCGCTGAAGAGATCTCCGGGTGCTAGCGCGGAAGAGCATTCGATTGCGATGTCCGCCTTCGATCGCCTTGATCCGGTGGAGGAGGATCTCTCTCTCGTAGCTTGAGAGCATTCTCTCTTGGCTTGAGAGCTTTCTCTAGATCCGTTGTGCACAACCCCCCAAAAATGGCTAGGGTAATGCGAATTATATAATTGGGATTTTAATTACTTAGAATAATAAAATGAATTAATTACCTGAAAGCATTTATTCATTTCATTTAATTCTTAGTAAGACCCTATGTCTAATAATAACAGTTGACTATTATTATTACTTGACATGCGCTCAGCGAATTACACCTAATATTATTTAATTAAATGAATAATATTATTTCTCAAACCCCCAGAAAAACTACACTGCGTGTACTTTGTTTTTTCACTTTATTTCCTCCACCACATTTATTAGACCTTGAATAATGGCTATTTATTTCTCAAATAAATATCACTGCATTACTCGCTAATAAATATATTATTTCACTCACAATATATTTTCTCGAATAACTAGTGTCGAAATAAATACAATCATGCATCCTTGAATAATTATTAAACCACAATTGGGAATAATCTTTATTCAACTTGTTAAATTAATATTTAACTAAGATACTCGGACACACTTAGTGTGTGACCCTCTAGGCCTCTTTCTCAGTGGCATTAGGCAAAGTCTGCCTAAAGTCCAAGGTTAGCGTCTAGCAACACACCAAGGCACCCATAGAGAAAGAAGTTAACGCCGCAATGACTTGTCACCTCCTACGAACGATTACCGTGTAATGTAATCTCTTTGTTTCGATATCTCGAATCAAGCGGGTTGCATGTTAGTGTTATCAACCCATGTGTTCGATTATTCTTTCTTTGACTTTCCGGAATTGAGCTCGCTCATTCCTTACCATGGCCATGGATTTATTTACGTTATATCAATTTCATCAAAGGGTCTGAGATATCTACTTCCGTTATGGAACAGAAATGACAAATCCTTTCTCGCATTATCTATTAATGCAGTATTACCCATGACGCACCCAATATATCCTACCTCGCTGCGCACAGTGTATCGTCACAGTTTTCGTCAATAAATCTAAGTATGCGAGTTGTAATACCCATTAATAATAATCTTAAAGTCTAAGGACCAATACACACGTCCGCAGATAAGAACATCCAATGACACTATGAAATGTGGATTTCCTGCTGGCGGGTCTCGTTCTCATAATATCCTCCTGAATATTACCAAGGGCGTACACCATGAGAAGGTGTCTCAAAGTTTTATGAATCTTCACCCCTAATGGCCTGTATTATTTGTGTCCCTTAAATAACATCATCCAGCCATAGAACATATATTCAAGAACAGTGTTATGCCACTTCCGGGTTCTCATCATAGTAGGGATCCGCTATGACCCTTTAATGCAACAGTCATCCTTAGGACATTATCACATGTATTGTCACGCAGAAGAACAATCAAGATGTGATAAGGTATTTATTAATGAATAAAGTACAAAGTAGTTGGTTCTAGGCCACCAACTCCAACAGTACGATGGAACCAAAGAGCAAGAAGTGCGATATGATGTTAATGTCTATGGTATAATATTATGTCATGAGATGTGTTAAGAACAGAGGACTGGAAGTTGTATCACTGGAGGAGGAAATGGAATTACAGCAAGTAAAGGGGTAAAAACAGAGGAATTACAGCAGGTAGAGGGGAAAAACAGAGAGGAATTACAGGTTCCCCCAGGGGAAATCTTGCCCAAGCCCACAGTCGATGCCCAAAAATAACAGGAAAAAGGAATGCCCTCACTCTCCCACGTCCTCCCCTTTTTAACAGATTCCAAACAGCCCAGTGGCTTAACAACCTTGAGATTCCTCCACTACCTCTCCCCCCCATGTGTCAGCAGGTGAAGGTGAGGTGGTTAGGGGACTGCTGCCACCGGCTAAGTCCCGGTGGAGATGGTGTTTGATTTGATGTAAGGCCTCATCTCGGTCCGTCAAAGCCGAAGCGACTGCTGCCACCCGGATTTCTGAAGGAAGGAAGCGGGTGAGGGCAGGAGGTTTACGCCCGTAGACGACCTCGAAAGGTGTGGTTTTGATTGCCGAGTGCCACGAGGTATTGTAGGATAATTCATCCCAATGAATCCAATAAGACCAATGTTTGGGCTGCTCCCCAGCGAAGCAGCGAAGATAAGTCTCAAGGCAACGGTTGAGTACCTCGGTCTGGCCATTCGTTTGCGGGTGATAGGCGGAGCTAAACCGCAACTTAGTGTCATGGAGGCGGAACAGTTCTGTCCAAAAATGGCTGAGGAAAACCGGGTCCCGGTCACTGACAATTGAAGTGGGCAGCCCATGTAACCGGACAACTTCCTTGAAAAAAATTTCTGCTACGCGGGTGGCCGTATAGGGGTGTTTTAGTAAGAGGAAATGAGCGTACTTGGAGAGGCGATCCACCACTACGAAAATAACATTGAAACCACCAGATTTAGGGAGCCCGGTAATAAAATCCATAGAGAGATCCTCCCAAATGGCCGCCGGAATATCCAAAGGTTGGAGCAACCCGGCTGAGGATAGGGTGGAGTATTTGTTCCTTTGACAAACCGAACATTGGCGGACAAAATTCTGGACAGCAGTCTTCATACCCGACCAGTAAAGGGTAGCAGCGAGGCGGCGGTAAGTGCGATAAAAACCAGAGTGGCCCCCTTCCGGAGAGGAATGGTGTTCAGCTAAAAGTGTCAGTATCCAAGGAGATGAGGCTGAAAGAACAAGACGGTTGTTGTAGAATAAAATGCCCTGCCGAAGATGGTAGTCGGGATAGGAGGGACGGTTGTCGCGGAGGGTGTGGATTATGCTTTGGAGGTGGGAATCGGCATCAATGTCTTTGAGCAGGTCGCGGCCGTCTGCCCATTGAGGAACTGACTGAATAAAAACCAAAGCAGCAGAATCGTGACAACGGGATAAGGCGTCGGCAGCAGAATTTATCCGACCCGGTTTATATTTGATTTCAAAATGGTACCCCAAAAGTTTAGCAAGCCAGCACTGTTGATCAGCAGTTGTAACGCGCTGTTGGAGAAGAAACTTGAGGCTACGTTGGTCGGAATAAACCACAAAAGGGCGGCCCAGAAGGTAAGGGCGCCAATGTTGGATGGCAAGGACAAGAGCCATCAGTTCCTTCTCATAGGTGGATTTAGCCAACGTCCGAGGGGATAGAACCTTGCTAAAATAGGCAATCGGCTGCCGATGCTGCATGAGGACAGCGCCAATGTCGCGGCCAGATGCGTCACATTCCAGCTCAAAAACGGAAGAAAAATCCGGAAGAAGGAGAAGAGGGGCCTGGGTGACAAGTTGTTGTAAGTGGCTGAAAGCCTGTTGCGCCGCAGGAGGCCAGTGAAACCCATCTTTCTTGGTGAGGGCTGTGAGAGGTTGAGCAATGGCGCCATAATTTGGGATAAAACGGCGATAGTAGCCGGTTAAACCAAGAAAACCACAGACCCCTCTGACAGTAGTCGGCTGAGGCCAGTCAAGCACAACCTGGATTTTGGCCGGATCCATAGCGACGCCTTGGCCGGAGATAATATGACCCAAATACTCGAGCTGCTGCTGGAAAAATTGGCATTTCTTGGAGTTGAGGAAGAATGTATTGTCGAGTAAGATTTGGAGGACAGCAGCAAGATGTTCTTGGTGGAGTGTCCAGCTGTGGCTGTAGACCAAAATATCATCAAAAAATATTAGTACAAAGTTACGAAGTAGGGGCTGAAATAAGGCGTTCATAGTGGCCTGAAACGTTGAGGGAGCATTAGTAAGGCCAAATGGCATTACTAAATACTCATAATGCCCGTGGTGAGTCCGGAAAGCTGTTTTGTCAATATCGGTCTCGTGCATACAAATCTGGTGATACCCCGACTTGAGATCAAGTTTAGAGAAACAAGTTGCGCCGTGGAGCTCATCGAGTAATTCTTCCACCAGTGGAATGGGAAACTTGTCGGGGATGGTAGCTTTATTGAGAGCGCGATAATCAACACACATGCGCCAAGAGCTGTCCTTCTTGACTAATAATACTAGGCTGGAGTAGGCGCTAAGGCTAGGCCGAATGAGACCAGACAGCAGAAGATTATGAACCTGCTGCTCGATTTCATTTTTCTGAACATAGGGGTACCGGTAGGGACGAACAACCACGGGGCCGTGGCCGGGTAATAGCCGAATAACATGATCCCAAGGTCTTTTTGGCGGAAGGCCAGGGGACTCCGTGAAAACCAGTGCAAACTGAGTAGTTAAACTGTTGTACATAGCTTGAAATGGGGCGGATAAATTCGAGGGATGCCAAGGAGCTTTGCCCCCCAACAGTACCTGAAGATGGCTGGACTCTGGTGAGCGTTTGGCCTGTCCCAGCAAAGAAACTGCAGTCTGCGTGCGCGGTGAAGCTCCCTGCAAGCAGTAGGTGTGATGGGCGACTGAAAATTTCATCGTCATAGTGTGCCAATTTAGCTGGATCTCTCCCAGAGTGCGGAGCCATGCAACTCCTAAAATGATATCCAAACTGCCAATGTCCAGGACATGGAAATCGAGGTGACAATGGTAACTGCCGATACGCAAAGGTAATTGACGGCAGTGGCCTAAGGACCAAGTGTGATGGCCATCGCCCATTTTAATACGAAGTGCTGGAGTGGTCTGCACCTCAAAAGCAAGTAGACGAATTAAAAGCGGGGAGATGAAATTATGAGACGCGCCACTGTCGACCAGCAGTAAAACGGGAAGCCCCGTTAAAGATCCTTCGATTTTGAGAGAAGAGGTGGCGTGTGGGGAACAGCGGGAGGGGGATCCCCCCAAATTCAGGTACTGAAAGTCTAGCAGGTGGCACTCGGCATCGGGAGCTGGGGGGAGGTCAGGTAACGGCTCGGAGGGAAGCAAAGTTTCAGCACCGTCTGTGTCACCTTCCCCCAAAATGAGAACCCGTAACTTCGGGTCCGAGCAGCGGTGTGTGGGTGAGTAAGGTAACCCACACCGAAAACAGAGCCCCTTCTTGCGGCGGTCATCCCATTCTTGAGAAGTGAGGTGACGAACACCGCGGCCAGCAGGTTGGGTGAAACGGGGTGGCTCTCCAGAGAGCCCCGGAGTGGCTTTTTCTGAGCGATGGAACGACCGACCAGCAGGTGGAAGAGGGGGCAAATAGCGGGATAGAGGAGACCAAGCAGTAGCATCACGATTTGTCGGAGGCTGGCGGGGAGCTGCCTTGGAAGAACCTGCAGAACCGTGGCGGAGGGCTAATTCAATATTGCGTGCCAAACGCATGGCCTGGAGTCGTGTATCCGGGTTATGAATGCGCACCCAGGAGCGGATATCATCCTGCAAGCCATTTAAAAAATACCCCAAGTATTGTGGTTCCGGAAGACGTGGCAGCAAGGAGGCGAGATATTCATAATGTTCAATGTAATCCTGAACGGAGCCCTGTTGATGGAGAGCCGCTAATTCCTCATAGGGGTTTTGGATGTCAAGGCCACTAAAACGTTCGAGTAGTTCATGTTTGAAAACAGACCATGTTAAGTCTGGACAAACCTCTGTAAGAATGGTGAACCAATGGATGGTTGTGCCCTTCATGCTGACTTGGGCAAGCTGGAGCCAGAATGGGTCTGTGGTTTGATGAATTCTGAAGTAGAGTTTCGCTCTGGTGAGCCAGCCTCGAGGGTCCGAACCATCAAACAGGGGAAGCTCGACACGGCGATGAAGGGGAGAGGGATCAAGAGGGTTAGCCGTACCGGAAGGTGGAACAAACAAAGATGGGTGGCCGGAGATACCAGAGTGGGAAGAAGGATTCGGGGGTCGGGGATCAGGCTGTTGAGGCTGCTTCTCAGAATGGCGCAACATCATTTTCCGAAACTCAGTTTGCTCGGCAAATTCTAGTTCCCAGCGGCGTTGGTTTTGGCGGAGGTCCTGCAGTCCCTGCTGGAGCTCGCCTACTGTGGTGGTGAGGGCGGCAATGGAGGAGGTAACCGACTCGATGTGCTGGTCGATGCTGTCCAAGCGGGATTGGTTTCTCGTCTCCATGGAGAAACAAGGCAGGTCGGACCAAATGTTAAGAACAGAGGACTGGAAGTTGTATCACTGGAGGAGGAAATGGAATTACAGCAAGTAAAGGGGTAAAAACAGAGGAATTACAGCAGGTAGAGGGGAAAAACAGAGAGGAATTACAGGTTCCCCCCAGGGAAAATCCTGCCCAAGCCTACAGCCGATGCCCAAAAATAACAGGAAAAAGGAATGCCCTCACTCTCCCACGTCCTCCCCTTTTTAACAGATTTCAAACAGCCCAGTGGCTTAACAACCTTGAGATTCCTCCACTACCTCTCCCCCCCATGTGTCAGCAGGTGACCCCACGGGTCCCTCCAGTTTGTTAACTTTGTTAATCTGTTTCTCCTGGCCCACCTGGCCTGGCAACTTTGTTTCTCCTGACCCACCTGGCCTGGCAGTTGGTTCTCCCCCTGGCTGGGCAGCTTTGCCCCTTCTAGAATATACCTTCCACTCACCCGGAAGGTCCCGGATCCTACCAAGATGAGACAAGATACGATGCCATAATCTATAAAATGAAATGTTTTTGTGATATGTGATAAGATATGTTGCCATTATTCATGATATGATATGTTGTATGCCATAATGTCAAGATATGTAATACGTTACTGTTTTTATTGGCCCGCTTAAATGCAGCCCATGCCCTAGGGGTTTGGGACTAAGGTTTAACAACCCTCCTGCTTGTGAAGGCAGAGAGTTGCGGCGTGGTTTATGGGGTTGCGCCGCAACGCCGAAGGATTGTAGCGTGGCTTGTGAGGTTGCGCCGTAACCCTCCATCTCGAGTCCCGCATCGGGGCGTGGGGGAGTGCAGGCTTGAAATATAGGTCCTGTGAGAACTCCCCCCAAGTGCAAAGCCTATTCAGGAGAGTGGGCAGTGAGCCTAGCTGGAAGACAAAACTGTGAAAGAAAGTGTTCCCAAAGCGGGCAAAACCGTGTTATGAGGGGTGTGGCGTGGACCATGCATCTAGTATCAAAGCTAGGGGCAAGTTCAGATCCTTAGGGCATGCACTAAGGGGGAGATTGTTGGCCCACTTAAATGAAACACATGCCCTAGGGGTTTGGGATGGAGGCTTAACAGCCCTCTTGCATGTGGAAGTAGGGGGAGTTGTGGAGTAGTTTATGGGGCTCTGTCACAGTGCCCAGGGATTGCAGCGTAGGCTTCCCTCCACGGCGTAGGTACCCTTAAAACTCTAGTGACATGGAAGTTCGGTTGATCACCTTCTACGGCGTAGTCCTTTACACTACGGCGAAGTGTCACATACAAATCACACAAACACTTATTTCTGCATTCTACGGCGTGGGCTTTATTCTGCTGCTTAGCCTGCTTGAGCCTTGTCCCACATCGGACTTGCCTCCGAATTTCCATTGTAATATAAATAAGCTTGTGCCAACAACTCGCCATAAATCTCTCGAAGTACGGACTTGTGCCACGGCCACTTCACCACATTGTCGCCATGCATCGTGGTCCTCCCTTCACACACGTCAGTGTCAACCCGCATCGGTGCTCACCTGCACTGCCGCCTTTGGTCGGGGGTGTCTTTGAGTCTGGCCAGCTACCTCTTTGGTGATTGGCTGCTCGAATGGCCCTAGCCTTTAGCTGGCCATTTTTTTCATTTATATGAACTCCTTTGTCGCGCAACCATCCTCTTCGCAACGTGATCAGTGATTTCATAAGACTTCAAAAGTCATATGAATACCTTGAACTCATGTACTGCGGCGTAATATCTAGTTGCGGCGTGGACAATTCTCATCTGCCAGAGAGACAACTCTTACCACACTTCTACGGCGCAACCTTGGGAACTACAGTGTAGTCGGTTCTGTCAATCAAATACCACGGTGTAGCCTATGGTACTGCAGTGTAGATTATCTCAAGCAACTTCCAAACACTCTCTTCAGCCTCCTTCAAACCTTATAAACTTAATGGTGCATAACAATCCTCCAAGCATCACCTTCATGTTTGGCATCCATTAGGTCGGCTTCCACATGTCTTGTCAATAAATCCAACACAAAGCTTCAACATGTCTTAGGGTTCCAACAATTCCACGTCTTGTGCCAACAATTCCAACACAGAGTCAATAAATCCAACACATGTCTTGTCAACAAATCCAACTCAAACCTTTAGGGTTCTAACAATCTTCCCCTATGGATTTTGTTGAAAAGATGACCTTTATTTCCTCTTTCTTTCCTCTCCCCCTTTGTCAATGAAATACAAAGAGGCCAAACATTTCTTCTTTCTCCCCCTTTGCCACAAACTTAGCATAGGGATTTTTCTTCTTCTTCTTACCTGCTCTTTATCCTTACTTTCTCCCCCTTTCTCCCTCAAACATCTTCAACTTTTCTCCCCTTCAAAGTTTGAGTTCCATGGGAATAAATTCCTCCTTTCTCTGGGGGCAAACTTCCATTTTGCTCTCCCCCTTTGCCAATAGTGTCTTTGCACCATTTCTTCATACCAATTGAAAAACTTTCTGGATGGATTGACCAATACCAGAATCTTCCCTAAAGCCAATTCCCACGACAGCGGCAAAAACATAAAGAAATCCAATGAGTGAATTTACCACTTAGCACTTGAACAGTCAACAAATTCTCTAAGCCTACTGAGCCGGAACTCAATGTAGGAAACAAGAGTCTAAGTCAAGCTCCACAAAGTTATCCATGTCACCCATAAATTCTAATGAAAACCATAGCACCTTTTGGACTTTTCGCTTTCCCAACAATTCCACAGCCTGTGATATCTCATCACATCCTCACACCAACCAGTTGCATATAAACTGTAAGCACATGGTGTTGCGACATAACACTTGGAGCATTAATTGATACAAATCGTAAATACCAAGTTGGTGATTCCTCTTGACTTCCAATTCTTCACAGGCTACATCATTCACAAATGAGGCTTAGCAGCCTTTGAAGGTTCATCATCAACTCCCCCACTGAATTTATCAGCTCCACCAATTATTGAGATAATTTCCAGCTTGGGAAACACTTGTTGAGAATAACTCCCCCTGACTAGCAACATTTAATATCTGTATCAATGAACAGATGATATCAACTGTTAGTTCATAGATAAATAGACATGAAATTTATTATAGTAGTTGATTACATCTTCAATCTGTCCTCTTTAGTGGCCTGATTCCAGTAACACCTTGGCCTAATTTCACTTGTAACACACCAGATTCAGTCTGATACCAACTGTAAAATACTAGAATTAGCATGATACCAAAGATTGTCTCAGGTAGGCTGAGACACCCCTTTCTTCCATCATTCAGGCCTTTTCCATGCCATTTTCAGCATGAAAACTTCACCACTGCATGCAGGCCCAGGCTTGATACCAATCATGACCTGAAATACTTCAAACACCACTTGCTGCATGCACTTTCTACAGCTCAAAAACAGATCTTTCTTCAGCTTCTAGCACAACTACCCCTTCCTCCGAGAATCACAGCTCGGACTCCAATATTTGCAGCATGTCAAATCTTCAGGAATATTAACGCTTCACGGCGCAATTTATGCCTCATGGTGCATTTGCCCCTTTCCAATGAAGCACCAAAATTCCACAGCCTCCATGTTGCGACGTGAACCGCTGATTTTTACTCTTACGTGGCTCGTTGCGGCGTGGCCTTTTCCCATTACGGCGCAAGATCCACCCTTTATCGAATCTTTTAATCGTGCATAGGCATATTGCGGCGTGATCTCCATCCCCAGCGACGCAAGCATCCATTCGGCCTCCAATAGAGATGCACCGAAAAACCACGGGGTCCCTCTTGCAGCATGATCCCTTGTCATTTATTCTTACACAAGACCATTCCAGCATGACTAAACCCCTTACGGCGTGATCATTATTCTCCATACCAAAACCTCTTCAAAAACACCTTTGAACATCACCGAACTCCATGAAACCAATTCTCCATGATTCTTTGAGTCTTTTTGAAAGATACTTCACCTGCTTTGTCCACAAACACAACCCAAAAATGTTTGAGAGGATTTTTGCTAACATCGGCAATGGCGTTTCTTTATCGAGGCCTTGAGCCACTTCATTTAGTTTGGGTTATGTATCAATCAAGTGTCCTAATGGTTTCGTATATGGATTTTTTTCTAGATGTTTATGTGTGATTGTCTTCATTCATATAGTCTGCCGTAATTGTATACTGAGTTGCGGGATACATTGTGAATCCAGTTTTTCTTTGTCTACAGGTTTTGGCATGTCCGGTCTGCGAACAGGTCGTATCGGATTTTCGATCAGAAATTCAACATTCACACTGAGTGACTGAAAGAGGGGGAAATTGTTCCCCCACAATTCAAATTAACTCTCGACACTAGTCGTCAACTTTTGGCAATCAAGGGAGAACGTTTGAGATCAGCAGCAGTCCAGTTCGAGAATCGGGGTATTTCAGGTCATGTCATTAGATAAATAATATAAATACATAATAACAAAAAATATAATATAATCTTCTTTCATTGATTAAGGATTATTCTTATCAATAATACGTAAAAGTGGGGACAATTATATCTATAAAATTTATTTTTCAACGATGAAATGGGCATTCCACCAAAATTGAAAAGAATCTCGATTCCCTTGAACGATAGAATTGGCATTCTCTCTATCGCTCCCTTTGTCTCATACCAAATATCATTTTTTAGTGTTCTCTCACCTACCTATTCTTTTTCACAGATCGTTCCTCCATACCAAATTTAGCCTTGCGGTTAAATTCTAAAAGAAAACCACTTAAATAAATGGCATAAAAACACTTCTTCAATAAGCAATCTAAAAACACTAGTATAGAAACACTCATCATAACTGATGAGTGCAATAAGCACTGTTCAATATATGATATCAAATGGACTCTTACGAGTTCATGTAAAATCATGATGCGTTGGATCAAACAAGAGTAAAGAAGCAAACAATGGTTTTACACACTTCATTAGTTAATGATAATGTATTCCATTTTTATCTTAAAGGTTGACTGGCAAAGGAATATATAATATGCAACTGCACATTGCCAGGGACAAAAGACGAAAGAGTGAAACTTTATACCAATTCATCAAAACAAATCACCCAAACTTGGCTCAAGGTCATCCAAAAAATCCCACTAAAGGTTTGGACGAGTCTAAGGCTGCGTTTGACGATACTTACAAAAAAACTGTGTACAATACTATCACTTATTATAAGCACTTTTTGAAAACAAAATGTCTATATTTCTTATTGATTTATTTCTTTTTTGCCCCCTTATATATGTGACTTTTTGAGAAAATGACAATAAATGGCCAAAAAAATTGAAAAATATCAAAAAAGGACAGGTTGTTAGAATAATTTCAATTAAGGGCCTTAAATTTGAAAATTAGCAAAAAAGGACATGCTTATGGAATTAATTCCAGTTAAATACCTTGAATTTTCTAATAACTAAAAAAATAATCATAAATATAATTTAGGTTTTAAATCACTAAAGGGTCAATTGGAGGTGTAATGAAATATAATTGTTAATTTGTCAACGCATTTACAAGTAACCCATAAATCATTTTACAATTGCACTTCATTAAATCTATCACTATCATTTCAGCAATTTATAGCAGAATCTTTATTTATGAGAATAATATTTTTATTTTTATTCATTTACAAGTAACTCTTAAAACCATTTACAAGTGTACTTCTGATAAAAACCCGCACTGGGAGTAAACTAGAACAGGCTTCTTCGATTAAAACCAGAGAAAAACAGGAGCTGAATTACAGGAGGGAGAAGGAAGGAGGAAGTAGGAGAAGGGATGTAATGAAAGAGCCAGAGAAGTTCTCGAAAGATCCCCAGGTTCTCCCTGCCCAAGCCAAGCTGGCCGATTCCTCAAGAGAAAAATATTCTCTTCATACCCCCCCCCCCTCTCCAGCTTCTCCTTTTACCAGCATTCCCCTCCCTTATTCCCCGCATGGGTCCCCAACCCACAGCTGTGAATACTTGTAACAAACCAACCAGTTGAGCCAGCTATAGAGTGACGCCAGGTGTGGCTGTGCTGCAGTATCCTGCAGGTGTCCGGGCCTGGCTCACTTGCTTCTCCAGCTTACCAGGTGGAGTATAATCCATAAGCTCCAAGTCTCCATAACCCATCCCACCTTAGAATCAGTCTTGTCTGCAAGACTGAGTGTGATCCATATGCAGCAGCACCGAACTGTATTTTTGAAATCAAACCTTTTATGCCTTGGCTCTTTCACATCCCCGCATGCTTTGTCAAAGGAAGCAGAAATCAGAGATTTGTTGCGGAATCACCGGGAGACAGAACGACAGAAAAACGAGAAAACGAAAGAAAGAAAAGCAACAATGAACACGGCGATTTACGTGGTTCGGGAAAAATCCCTACGTCCACAGGAGAGGCAGAACTTCACTATGATTCGAGAGCACAGAAATTACAGAGGATTTCCAACAACAAACCCTAGCCCGAAATGGGCTATAAAACAAATGGAGAGGACGATCACTATTCGAAAAAGTGGTCCGCGTCGCTACAGTGAACGGCGGCTGGCTTTGTCAAAAGCGCTACAGTAAAGTTGACCCCGAAATCCGCACCGCTACAGTGTCTGTCGGTGTCGGTCGGTCAGCTCCGCTACAGTGGTCAGCATTGCTACAGTTCCGAAAATTTGGGCCGGGGGCCCCGGACCCCCGAAGCAGGGGCGCGTTGCCCCCTGCAACCCCCAACGAGCTCACCGCGGAGCTCGACCCGCGAAAGTTGCGGGCCACAAGCATTCGGCCCAACCGGATCAGGCAACACCAATCCAACAAGATTGTATATCCTGTTAGAAATAGGGGCTGGCAGGGGGTTGTTGTGGCCTTGTTGGGGGTTATTCATACTTGGGTTGTTAGAGGAGAGGGGAGTATTCTGGCTGGGAAGGGAACCACCTGAATTTGAAGCAGTTGGGCTGTTAGAGGAGAGGGGAATATTCTGGGTGAGAGGGGGACCACCTGAAGCAGTTGGTTTGTTGGAGAGGGGAATATTCCGACTGGGAGGGGGACTGGTTGGTTGGAGGGGGCTGGGTGGGCCTTTAAATAAGGGAGGCCAGTGTTAGGAAGAGGCAATGATTTTTCTGGAATATTTTCACAGCAGATTGCTGTTGAGGGCTGGTTCGTTGGGACGACCAGCAGGAGGCTCGGGAGTGGTCTTCTACGGGTTTTCCTCTCTTTCTCTCACTCTCCTTTCTTCTCCCTCCCTACTGTAATTGTTGTTTGTCTGCTACTGTAATTCTGCTGCTACTTCAAAATACACAGTTTACTTTTATTTTCTCCCACTCATTTTTACCTAACAAATTGGCGACTCCGCTGGGGAGGAAAGTGGGAGAGACGATTGAAAAGCGAGTTGCACGCTGCTGCGAAGTCAATAGAACGATTGTAGCTTAGTGATCGTCGTGAGAAATTCAGCCAGCAATTTCCGTAGGAGCAGCTTGAGCAGAGAGACGAACGGCGCTGTGGACGATCGCGGTGTGATCTGCTGGGGAGATCACTCGAGGGAAGACGACCCGAGCTTGTTGAACGCTGGAGAGAGAAGTCGTTGCTGAGAGGGGAAACGCCGGTGTGTTGCAACGCAGGTTCTTCCTCTTTTCTTTGGTTTATTTCCTGCTGTGAAAACCGCTGCAGAACCGTCATCACTGCAGTGAAGTTTGGACGTGGGGGAACCAGTACGTTGAAAAGTGAACGCCGACTACTGTGTAGGCTTGTCTTCAATCTAGGATGGAGTCAAATTTTGCTACAGAGGTACAATATATGCAAACTCAGGCAGCCGTGATACAAGAGCTACTATCAGTTGTAAAGGAACAACTGTTGTTCTTACGAGCAGAAGCGAGGGAGCTTGACATGCAAGAGTCTTGTTGCTCAGATTCTGGGAAGCAAGGTGACGTAGCTGCTACTTGTACGTTTGGTAGCGACTCTGCGGAGGAGCAGCGGCTTGAAAACAAACCGGTAAGTCCTGAAGAGGTGAAATTTGACCAGTATTTTAGCATGAAAGTGGATCAGAAGGCAATGAATGAAGAGACAGAAAGGGATCCGCAGTGAAGAGCTTGAAGAGATGCTTAAATCCTACCTGGAATGGCCTGACGTGGTAGATTCTGATCCGATTTCTTAAGAGGATAAGTGTAAAAGGCAAATTGAGGAGCAGCACCATGTTCCTATCCTAATGGAACCACTAGCTGAGGGGAAAAAGAGTTTGAAAATGTTGTCTGAACAAAGCGCGGAGTAGTACAAATTAGCAACGACAGACGAGTATTTTGTTTCTGTTGAAGTAGAACCCGTGGAACTAGAAGTGTTCAATGTTGGAGCTGCTATGGAAAATATTGCGGAGGCCGGCAGAGTTGCTGAGAAACGACTGAGTATTGCCTCTACAATCTCTCGGATAGGCTATAAGCATTGTTTTTCTACCGATGGCAGCGAGAGTCAAACTAATCTAGCGATAAGTGCAACAACTGATGAGGATACTTACGTGTTGTTCCGAAGATTCCTAAAGGAGCAGAATCCAAACCAAGCAAGGCCAGGGCTTCTTCCTCAGGCTAAGAGGGTTCTCGATAGGCAGTCATTGGTTACTGCAAAGGAATTGGAAGGCCACAACAAGGGAGACGTTGCACCTGGGTTTTCAAAACAGTATGGGTTACCTCTTGGATCGGTTTTCAACACGCGCAACCACTGAAATCAATTTCTGAACATGGCAGCGTGTTCCCCTAGATCTAGTTCGTGGCCAAGGAGGTCAATGTTGGCCGAAAAGTTGCATACTCCATTTGTGATAGCTCAGTTTTATGTTGCTATTGCAGCTGGCTTTTCCCAGTGGTTTCTGAGTTTTACTTATTCCATAAGGATGCAGAACCTTGTAGAATTGTTGGAAATAACTGGATACAAGTTATTTCCCCTCGCAGAAGATGAAGAATTTGAACAGATTGTAATGTGGAAAACGCAAGATCAACTGGAATTGTCACGGATGCTGAAGCAAAAATTGGCAAGGAAACGAACAGGCCAAATCGCTGCCATTCTTGAGGATGCCAGTAGGATATTACTGCTTCCATGTTGTGCTTTTTTAGCTACATCAGAACTGAAACTCATATTTGGGAAGTCATTTTCTGTTGCTTGCAAAATTATGCTCGTTGTAAATGCAACACAGACAAGTGTTCTGGTAGTGGCTTACTTGAGGAATGCCGGAGTAAAGGATGTTGGAAATGCAGGTGAGGTGTTTCTTGTGCTTCCTTTGGAAGGGGCCATATTTGATCTTTGTTGTTCTCAGCCAACTGAGGATGTCGCTGGAGGGAGAAGAAACTTTTTGAAAGCTTTAGAAAGCGGCTCTCAAGATTTGAGAATTCTCCTACCTTCACCCAAGAAGCAGTGCACACACCTGACTATAGTCTCCAAAGGATGGGGAACTACCTTGGTTTTGGTCTATAATTCTTGTTACACGCCTCCATATGCAGTTTCTTTGCTAGAGGCAATTGTTGCAAAAAGGCAAGCAGGAAATGCCCGGAGTCATTATTCTGTTCCCTGACTCCACACAGATCCAGCTGGACAAATATTGGCTGAACTAGAATTTGTTGTGCTGAATACTGCTAGGATTCATGGCTGCTGGAAAATGGAGCATGTTTGGGCAAGGTTTGGATCGACTATACTTGCTAGAAGGTATACCCCTAAATGCATTAAAAGAACCAGCAAAAGCAATTTACAGTTGCAGTCCAGTGGTCATGTTTTAATATCGGGCCTGGTACTCTTGGTTAAGCTTAAAGGAGGTGATTTAAGCATTGAAGAAGAAGTAGATATAAAGAGGAACAAGGAACTTAGTTTTGTTGTGGAAGGAAAATTAGTCCGAGTTGTGGAAGAGTTGTTGGCCCTTCAAGATGAGCATTTAGAGTAGAATAATTCGGTCCCTAAAAAAGTGGTATTTGGAACCGTCTGGATTTCATCAAGCATGATGTTGGAGCTGATTCTACAAACAGCCTGTTGTTCCAGAATTCAAGTTGCCCATCCAAGATTTGAATTTGTTGGCGATACATGGGTTGATGGAGACTGAAAAGGGGCGCACGAACCACCACACCGGAAAGCGCTTCATCGTTGCAAAGGGCCCAGCCGAGTAATAGAGACCCACCTTGAGGACAAGGTGGTTTTTCAGCACGGGGGAAATGTTAGGAATAAGGGCTGGCAAGGGGTTGTTGTGGCCTTGTTGGGGGCTATTCATACTTGAGCTGTTAGGAGAGAGGGGAGTATTCTGGCTGGGAGGGGGACCACCTGAATTTGAAGCAGTTGGGCTGTTAGAGGAGAGAGGGGAATATTCTGGTTGGGAGGGGGACCACCTGAAGCAGTCAGTTTGTTGGAGGAGAGGGGAATATTCCGACTGGGAGGGGGACCACCTGAAGCAGTTGGTTGGTTGGAGGGGGTTGGGTGGGCCTTTAAATAAGGGGGGCAGTGTTAGGAAAAGGCACTGATTTTTCTGGAATATTTTCACAGCAAGTTGCTGTTGAGGGCTGGTTCGTTGGGACGACCAGCAGGAGGCTCGGGAGTGGTCTTCCACGGGTTTTCCTCTCTTTCTCTCACTCTCCTTTCTTCTCCCTCCCTACTGTAATTGTTGTTTTTCTGCTACTGTAATTCTGCTGCTACTTCGAAATACACAGTTTACTTTTATTTTCTCCCACTCTCTCATTTTTACCTAACATATCCCATTTCTGGTCTCTCAAATCCCATGAATATGCGGCACCCTTATCCCCTTCTCTGACAATTTTTGTCTGACCGTTAATTGTTTCCGGAATCTTTAGAGCCCTGAGCCTTGGAAAGTCATTCAAGTACAATCCTCCAACCTTCTTTGTGCTGCTCTTGTATTGAGAAATCAGGGTAATATATGGATCAATTTCTACGGATTTGCATTCAAAAAACCCATCTTTCCAGATTTTTGCAAAACAATCTTTACTACCGATGACAGCAAATCCAGATGAGTGTGAGTCAACGGAATAGACGATGGAAGCATGACCCGGCATCTCCATTAAGACTTGGCCTCTTGTTGTCCATAATTTGATGGAACCATCAAGTGATACTGAAAATATTCCCAAACCAGGCATGATGGCCAAACTCCAAATAGTGTCTGATAAAGAAGCGCCTGTCCAGGAGAGGAAAGCTCCAAGCACCACTATCCCACCAATAGTAAAAGGGCTTTTCCCAGATGGAACAGGATAAAATGTAATTGCAACTACCTGGGCAAAGAAGGTCAGTTCTCCCCCTATTTCTTCAAAATCAGACAGGTATGAGAGACTGGAAAAATCCTGATTATGAAGGTGTGCATTGCTTTCCGCTATTTTATTTCCTCTCATCTTTTTACCAGCTAGTTGTAGAGCATAAACCAATGTTGTCCAACTCCCTACCTACAAAGCTCCCCTCCTTTAAGAACTCAATCTCCGCCTTATCATTCCCCTCCTGCTTTTAGGGATCACTTGTCACGCAAGAGAGTTGTCCCAAGCACGCGGCATCATACCTGAACCTGAACCAGAACCATGGCCTTCAATTCTCATTCCACGATACAAAACTGGACAGAGAGAAACCCCCTGGCCTAAAGATACAACAGAAAATACTACTTTACTCTTGAGCAGCTCTTCTAACCTAGCCTCTCTGTTTCAGCCAGCTCCTCCAAATTAAAATAATTTGAAGGATGTCCGGATGGTAATTCAGTTTTAACAAGAAACACAAAAAATGAACTAGAAATCTTGGCCAATGATCTCCAAGCGCATTTGTTTGTAGGTGATCCTTGAAAGGGTCCCTGAATGAGGTTGTATCATGCTTATTTATAGATGAAGAAAAAAATGCAGTGTCAGCTGTAAACAGTGAGGTTGCGGGTCTTTATAATGCCCTCTTTCTATACAAGCATGCCAAGCAATTCGCCTAGATGGTCCTCTCGACTTCTTGGTCCAGCTTTGGAACTTTGAAGTTGTGAGATGCACCACTCCTCGTTAGAATTAAAATGGGAATCCCACTTACCAAATCTCCTTTCCTCTGCCTCTGAGCTTGACAGGGAGTGATCTTGCCAAGAGACTCCAACTTCAGACTTGCAGCCCCTACCAGAACTTCTACCACCGCATGCACGCCTTCACTGTTGCCTGCCGCATCCTCGCCCCATGGATACACCTTCGTCTTTGGATCATCACCCACATGTATCGGGTAAGTCATTTCACGCAACCAGTGTTCCCTTTGAGTTGGAACAGCCTCTATCCATGCACCATATTGACCCAGCTCATTCGGGTTCTGAATGGAGCTATCAGGTGTCCACTATGAACCAGAAACCGACAGCGATAAAGAATCTCTTCCAACCAAACCATCGGCTTTACTAACAATGATTGAAGGGCTTCCAATAGCAGTTAAATCAGCAGCTCCACCATCAAAATCAAATGGAGCTGGTCTTCGATCAGGTAAATGCAGCAGCTCTTCGTCCTTTGCCAAGTTAAAGGGAGGTGTGGAATATGAAGAAAAGGGAGCTTCTATAGTTTCCAGAACAGCGCTAGCAAATTCTGGACATGGAAGTAGGGCGGTGGTTTACAGCCCACTGAATCGCTCCACCATTTCCTCTTTGCACACTGACCATGATAAGTCCGTATGGACCTCCACCATAATATTAAACCAGTATTTAGCAACTCCCTCCATGCGCGCCTGAGCAAGAGGAACCTTCAAATCTTTGGGAGTTTGGTGGATGCGGAAGTGCGGCTCTGCTCGTGCAATCCATCCACGTGGATCTTTTCTGTTGAAATTCGGCAACTCCACTCCCCTAGTTATTGGAACCAAAGCTCGCGCATCACCAGCCACATGTGATGTCCAGGCCATATTCCTGTCCCGCGTCTCCCAAGCACCGAGGCCACTCGATCGCTCGCTAGACCCCTATGTGTCCAGGGACGGCCACTCGTCCTCCAAGCAGCACAGACCCGCAGCTACATATGTTCTAGACTCCCCACATTCATGTTGCCCTGGACAACTAGATTTCATTAATTGCGTCTCAGGCATACCAGATGTTAAGGAAGGACGTTCTTCTTCTTGTTGCAGCATCTCCTTCATTTGGCGCGTCATATCTCGGAAGTATGTGGCGACTCTGAAATTTCTGTTTACACTTTGAAATATAGTATGTAGCGACACTGAAATTTCTGTTTACACTTTGAAATATTTCAAATAATATTTCTGGAATTAGGCGCGGAGTCTGTGCGGAGTTCTGGGGCTCGCAGAGCCTCGGTGATGATATATTAAATACAATATATCACACGCGCGCAATTTTTCAGAAATAATGAAATAACTATCAAACGGTGTCTCGGATGAAAAATTTGAAGCCGCCATTGAATTTGAAGCGCGGATTTTACCCTAGGCGCGATATAAGTTTTGTCGGCGTCGGACGCTTCGATAGAGTGCAGCCGTGAGCGTGTTAAATGAATTAAATTAATTTATTAATTTAATTGTCATTTAATTGCCAAAATCTAACAACACTCCTTTATAAACTCCTCTTTGGCGAATTCTCTAGGGTTAGCCGCATAACCCTAAAGGATTAAGAGGATGAAGAAAGAGCATCAGTGGCGAACGCGTTGGCGGGTGATCACGGGATCGTGGATCGACGGTCAGAGCACCACGGGATTTGTCGTCATCAACGGAGTTCTTGGATCTTGCCAACAACGCAGAATCGTTCTTCATCAGCGATGGATCCAACTCGAGGTAGGGTGTTTTTTTTGTAGTTTTATTCTCCGTTTTTGATTGTTGAGACGAACACGAATTAAGTCATTTAAAATCAATTCGTGGATTGTTCACATTGAATTGATCACCGACTATTTTCTCTTCCTTGGATTAGGAATTTGAGATTTGTTCTATTTTGGAATTGTTGATTTGTTTTATTCCCCCTTTCTTCAGATTCCGTCAATGATGGTCAAACGAACACGGCCTTCGTACGAAGCTCACTTTGTGATTTGTGTCTTTCACCCTCCATTCTTCAAATCTTCAAGAGTTTGGTGGATGCGGAAGTGCAGCTCGTGCAATCCATCCCCACCGTGGATCTTTTCCATTGAAATTTGGCAACTCCACTCCCCTAGTGATTGGAATCAAAGCCCGCGCGTCGCCAACCACATGCGATGTCCAAGCCATATTGTTGTCCCGTGTCTCCCAAGCGCCGAAGCCACTCAATCGCTCGCTAGACCCCTATGTGTCCAGGGACGGCCACTCGTCCTCCAGGCAGCACAAACCCGCAGCTACGTATGTTCTAGACTCCCCTCATTTGTGCTTCCCTGGACAACTAGATTTCATTAATAGCGTCTCAGGCATATCTGATGTTAAGGACGTTCTTATTCCTGTTGCAGCATCTCTCCTTCATTTGGTGCGTCATATCTCGGAAGTATTTCCAGAATTCAGCCCGCTCCTTCATTTCTTGATCCATCAACAGCTGTAGCCGCTGTAGAGTCTCCTCCATCATCGCTTGCCTGCTGCGAGAGTATTTTGGCAGCCTACTCCTTCATAAGGCGTATCCGGTAATGCTCCACTCCGGCGATCGGTTTGCCGGCTGCGCTCCCCCCCCCCCAGAAGAAATATGGCAGCTCTCGTTTCCGGCAGTGTGCCTCCCCCCTGCACAAGTGAAACCAACAGCGCTCACCTCCTCCGGAAGATCCGGCAGGCCGGACCAATGATAAAACCCTCACACCAGGAGTAAACTAGAACAGGCTTCTTCTAATAAAACCAAAGAAAAACAGGAGCTGAATTACAGGAGGGAGAAGGAAGAAGGAAGTAGAAGAATGAATAGAATGAAAGAGTCAGAGAAGTTCTCGGGAGATCCCCAGGTTCTCCCACCCGAGCCAGGCTCCCGCCCAAGCCAGGCTGGCCGATTCCTCAACAGAAAATTATTCTTCCTCGATCCCCCCCCCCTCCAGCTTCCCCTTTTAACAGTATTCCCCTCCCTTATTCCCCTCGTGGCTCCCCAACCCACAGCTGTGAATACTTGTAACAAACCAGCCAGCAGTGCCAGGTGTAGAGTGACCCTTATGCCCCTTTCTAGAGTCTTCTTTCCAGAATGCAGTGTGATGCCAGCTGCGGCCAGGTGTGGTTCTGCTGCAGTGTCCTGCAGGTGTCCAGGCCTGGCTCGCCTGCTTCTCCAGCCTGCCAGCTGGAGTATAATCCATAAGCTGAAGTCTCTATCAACTTCCTTGCATTTACAACACAGATTACATTTGTGAGGACATTTCTATTTTTGTCTACCGACAAATTTAACATCAGTACGTGGAATTGATTTTATGAATAGTTCTTTTACTAAATTTTTCTAATTTAAGGTCTTTAATAGGAATTAATTTCAAAATTAGATCCCTTCTTGACATTTTTCAAATTTAAGATCCTTAACTGAAATTAATTTGATCACATGGTCCTTCATTGACATTTTTCCGAACTTTTTTTGGGCAATTTAAGTACAAGTGTTTTCTTAAATGAAAGAGTCACTGCAGTTATGACGATTCCTGATTTATGGTTCAAGATTCATTTGATGTAAAAAAGAAAATTTAAGCAGCACAAAACCCCATTCACACAAACACAATGTAAAAGCTAAAGTCCTATTCAAGAATTTCGGTACTTACAGTGCTTAGGACGAGAGGAAAGAGAGAGTACCCCCACATGCACCAAAGTCGCACCATACTGGCATTTGAACCCATATACTTGAGTAACAAATAAAATGCCAGTGGCACCACCACTGCATAGCCATAGACAGACCACGCAGCCAAACTAACATAGCCAACATCAAATCTCCAATCGCTGCGTCTTTCAGAAAGGTAGGTGGCACAGTTCCCAAGGGACCCAATCACAAACACCAGTGTGGTAGAAATCCAGATCAATCCGTATCTAAAAGGCACAAAAGTCAGTGCCAGAAAGCCCATGTAATTAGACTAGGTCCGTTAAGCCCATGGCCCACACGGGCCACAGACCAGCTCGTTTTATTCAATATTTTAACACTACAAGAATAAAATAAAATAAAATCAACATTGAAAAAAAGGCACAACTTTATGGGCTTTTTTCTTTTTAATGTCATTTCATTCCATGCAGCCTTTTATTCTTGCATTCTTTTACAAATAAAGACTTGTGTTTTGATGATGAGAGATTTATATTAATATAACATACATTTTTTATTTATAAAAATTAAATAAAAATACAGGCAGGCCCGTTAAGCCCCTTGGCAAACCGGACCCAGGTTTTTGAAACCCATAAAAAAATGGACCTATAAAGCTTGGTTTGTTTAATATAAAGCCCATGACAGGCCAGCCCGTTTGAGCTGACTCATATTCCCAGCTCTAGGGGAAAGTGTCATTTTTTTCAACACCATGCATATGCTATGTTGCATACATCGTCTGCAGATTCTACAAACCATGTACAGAGTTTCAATACTCACAGATCAGGGTTAGCATCGATCTTGCTGAAAAAATTTCCACCGATGGGCTGCAACGAACCTATCACTCTGTTTAGGACAATATCTGTGTCCACGTCAAAATACTGAGTATACGAGGCAATGTTGAATGCTCCCTTCCAGTTGTTTATTGATGGCTGTCCGTTCCCTTCTGCATTGATAAGGGATCCATAAATAATGCAGGGCACATTGATAATTTTCACCAATTGCATTGTCAATAATTTTGAGCCAACAAACAACTGCGAAGTTATGGCAATCAAACCATCTCATGACAACACAAAAGGGCGCCACGGCAACATTAAAACTATGTTCGGTGTGAGGGAAGCTTTTCTGATGAAAATGGAAACAGCATCGGAGAGAATGAGAAAGGGATTGGTGAGTGAATAGTTTATTTTTCATGCATGAAAAATGCGTGATGAAATATGTTAAATAATATAAATATATACTAATAAAAAAAATACAACATATTTTTAATTCATTGTTTAAGGGGTATTCTTGTCAATGTTATAGAAAATCAGAAATAATTATGATCATAAAATTTATTTTCTGGGTGAGGAATAAACATTCTACCAGAATTGAAAGGAAACCTAATTACCCTAAATGATGGAACAAGAACTACCTCAGCCACACCCTCTGCCTTGTACCAAACATGATTTTAGAGTGTTCTCTCAGCCATTCTTTTTCTTACTCCATTGTTCCATCATGCCAAATGAAACCTAAAGTCATGTAGCAGTCATTAAATTTCCAATTACTAAAGATAATTCTCCTTTGGGAAAAAATGAAAAAAAAAAGTCACAATTTGAACAAATTTCAGACAGTACACCACTGCTGACTACATAATTCAATAATCATCCACACTGTTTCCTTAACTATTAAGTCCCTTGAAATGTTAAACAATGCATGTTCACATACAAAACTCTAGTCAAGGATTCCTGCTTGTAAACTCAGTATGGCATGTACCCAATACTAAGGAAAATGATAAATTATGTATTCATCAGGATACCGACTTGCCCGTGAATCCCAAAACGTTGTCCCGGAAATGATTTTCAAATCTCAAAAATTGTGACCAATCCATGCATAGGTACAAAGGACTACTCAAGGATGCCCACTGATAAGAACTACAGAAAGACTACTTGGTCCGGCAGGTCTGACCTAGTGATAAGAACCACGGACAGACAACTTGTATATTGCAGAATAAGTAACCAGAATTACAAATGAAAGTAGAAGAAGGATGGAGAAGAACAATCGAGAGAGAAGCCCCCGCCTCACTCGCCCAAGCCTAACAGCCAAAGTCCCAAATGCTAAGGTCGATTCCTCTTAACAGAATAAATCCCCTCTCCTGCCAGCCCCACCTCCTATTTATACAGCCTGACCCCCACTTTCTTTCCCATGTGAGACCGCCCTAACAACTCTAACAACCAGCTGTTGCCAGCTCACTTCCCAGGTTGTACGCTCCACTTCTAGAGTCTTCAATGCTAGGACCCGGGTCTCTATCACTCTCCCCACCTTGAAATTCAGTCTTGTCCTCAAGACTGAGGGAAGTCAAATAGAAAGGGTTGAAGACAGCCTTGAATTCTCTTTCCCATGTAACTTGGGCATCTAAAGCTTAACTGCCCATACCAAATTTAATCCGGATTTCACCAAGATCTTTAATTGACATCCATTTCCTTTCAAAAAGTTGCACTGCTTTTGTTATGGTCAGGTGGCCACTTGTGTGATAGATAGAACTCTCATACATATTGCAGGTCTACAAAAGGTGGTTGAAGCTGCATATATGACTCAGTGGTACATGCTCGGTGCTTAAGACCCATGCTCCTTTGAATTTGGCGCGCCCGATGCGAATCGCATCTCAAGCAGCGTGGTCTGCTGAGAAATCCAGACCGCCTCGTGTTGCATCCCCTCGAGGCGACGCGCCAGTGGTAGGAGCTTTTCCCAGAATTATGCCCGGTCTTGTCATGCGTTGTCGGTTAGCTTTCGCCACCATCTCACCGCACTGTCACCTCGCGGAAGTTTACGTTCTGATTTGGATCGGGCCACTCGTGTCCCCCTTGTTTCGGTTTGTTCTTCAAACAAACCTCCCCGTCGTTAGCTGATGCCATTTGCATGGGAAGAAACTAGTGTGAGTGGTGTGCTGCTTTCACCGTCAACAGTTCCAACTCCCCTACTTCAACTCCAAAAAACTGCTTGTTGTGCTCATTGACGGCAGTATCCATCGCCAGAAGCACATCCAAACTAGACACGCTCGACGCCCAATTCACAGGTCGCCCATGCGCCTCCTCAGCATCGTCTCCTACTAAACGTGCATCAGTCGCCTCCATATCCAACGTTTGCAGTTCATGTTTTTACTTCCTGGATTTGCCCGCGCCCGCACCAGTCGTCGGAGAAAGCGACGGCTCCACTAGCGACGACACCTTCCTGTTGAATTCCCGAAACGCGTCCAGGCCAGTTGCATCACGCCCCTGCACCTCCACACCAGACGCCGCTAAAAGCACTTCTGGCAGCGTGTTTGACTGGGAAAACTAAATCGCCTTGTTGCTCTCTTTGGGTTGCACTAGCTGCCCGGGAGAAGTCAGTTATCCCGAGAACCTCGCCCCTACCTCATTTTCTTCGATTGTGAACGCGACTGCTTCCCTCATGTTCACTGTAGACTGTGTGTTACCCTGCAGTGGACAGAGAGTCGGTCACTGACTCCGCGAAAACTGAATTTCGCCCCAACGCCTCTGTTCCACCCTGCGCCTCTGCATGCACCTCAGTCTTCCCCATCACCTACGGAAGTCGCTCCGCCTCTCAGTGTGGCATCTGCTCCTTGTGTTGCAGTGTCTCCGTCGTGTGGTGTACCAAACCATAAGCATTCACCATTCCAAGCACCATTGGCTTCTGTGTCTCCTTATCACCCAAGCGCGAGACAGAGGAGCCAAATTCTCTCATCTCCTTCGGTAGTCGATCACCCTCCTGTTGTGGGCTCAGAGGATCACTATCGAACACCCGGAACTCATCTCCCCTGGTGATTTGACTTTGATCACATGCGACGCCTATCGCAGTCCTCTCCCGCAAGTCCTTGTAGTTTCCTTCGGAATGCGCATCGGATTCCTCCATAACTAAAGATCATTGTTCATCTTCCTGTTGCGATCTCTTCTCCATGAGTCGCACCACACCTACCATGAATTTTCGAAAGTCAACTTCCTCTTGATAGTGGTGATTCCAGGTCCGCTCCCACATTTGCTGGTTTTGCTGAAGCTCAGTGTTGATCCGTCGTAGACGTTGTAGCATGTCCTCTATCATTGCTCATCACATTCTGCCCACGCGAGGAACTCTCGTAGTAGCGCGGTGCTGGTGATGTGAATTGGCGGCGAAGTCCCGTGGTGATGCGAGTAGGCAGTAGGTTGGACCAAGTGATAATAACCACGGACATACTACTTGTATATTGCAGAATAAGGAACCAGAATTACAAATGGAAGGAGAAGAAGGATGGAGGAGAACAATCTAGAGAAGCCCCCGCCTCACTCGCCCAAGCCTAACGGCCGAAGTCCCAAGCGCTAAGGCCGATTCCTCTTAACATAATAAATCCCCTCTCCTGCCAGCCCCACCTCCTATTTATACAGCCTGACCCCAACTTGCTTTCCCATGTGAGACCCCCCCTAACAACTCTAAACTAGTTATTGCCAGCTCACTTCCCAAGCTATACGCCCCACTTCTAGAGTCTTCAATGCCGGGGCCCAACTCTCTATCACCCACTTAATAGCTTACCCTGCCCCATACAGAGGAAAATGAAAAATGATTTATTCAGCAGCAAACAAGGCCTAAAAACTGTGGTTCAACCATTCAAAAAGAGCATAAATTCATCTATTTACATTGGCTCCGGCTGGGAGATTTTACTCTGAAAGAATAACATTTTATATATTTATTACATTCCCAGATGAATTAGTAAAACAGAAAGCACTATGATCACTGAGCACATCATTCAAGAATTTGAAACATTTACAGCATGAGATATGACTTGAACTTATCTCCAGTCAGCAGAAATAAGATTACACTTGACAGCACAGAGTAAGTGTGATGTGAACAACAGTGGTAAATGACTGAGGAATTATTTGAAGTAATCAAGTAAATTGGGCTTCACAATAATTTTTCAGCATAACAGCATACCGCTTGGACTTTCAAGAGTTTGATATCCACGGTTCTTATCTCCAGCAGCATTGTTTGGAGGAAATGTTTCTAAATTTGCACCAGGGACTGCACAAAAAGTCAATGCAGTTGGAATTAATGCTCAATGAATAAACTCAAAGCATGCAGTTTCATATGCACAGAAATTCGTTCGATTTCAATAGAAATTTACTCTAAGCTTGCAGTCAAAGTCATATACCCTCATAGGTAGTGGTGTTCTTCTCTTCATGGACAGCCTGTGAAATGCAGCAGTAGAAGTTAAGCATTTCAAGAAGAACTATGAAGAAAATTTATGCAATCCATCAGAGTGTGTAATTTACAGTGTTGAAAACAGCAAAGCATCACAAAAAAATATATATTTCTAATCCATTAAGAAACCAAAAGCTATAAAACCAAGGAAATATTGTTTCATAATTATCTAATATCCCGATTTTTTTTCTTATAAAGTACAGTCACCAGCCGTCATTCTTTTCTTTTCTTCCGTTTTTTTAGCAATATTAGCACTTCATTTGGAGCTTTCAAACATGAAAAATAAGCAATTTGAGGGCTAATCATAACAAACTACACGCAGTTCAATTAAGATGGGATGTGCAGACGTTTAAGAAAACCCCAGTGTATCGGAACCAGAATGTAAAAATTCCGGCAGAAGACAACTGGTGTGCTTAAGTTAACAACTTGTTTCAGATATCTGTCCGTGTTCTGTAATTTGAACTAAAATTCAACTTCAGCTGATCACCTAGAAAACTAGGGAAACAGCAGATAAACTTCGCCAGACATCTGAAACGGACTCAATGGGAGTGGATGCTCTGATAATGAAATGATCGTTCATGCCAATTATAAATATCTTCTTCATCTACCAAGCTACTGATAAAAAAATATTCGAAAAGTTTACATCATGAGTAGTTCATTGGAAAATTATGACAACTCAATGTAAAAAACGTAAGAAAATGGACGTACAGGCACTGAGCCAAGCGAGTAACTAGTGGGAAGGCTGGTATAAGAAGAAGACTCGGCCATGGAGGAAGTAGGGTCGAGCGAGACGGAAGTACGTCTACGTCCCGGGCGTAGTTTTTCTCCGTAGTGCCCTTGAAAATTCGAGAGATTGGGGTCTGCAGTGCAAATAAATGCGAGCATAACCGAGCAGAAACCTTCTCTCAGAAAAAAAAACCGAGCAGAAAACCCAGACAATACAAAACACACGATCATCTATTTCATTTTCATATTACCTTTTTTTAATTAAATAAAAAGTTGCTGAAAAACAAATATAATGTAGTTTAAATCACAACAAATTTCGAAAAATCGGTTGTAAATGAAGTATGTCATTGGTGAAAGGTGGAGTCGGATATTAACAAGGACGATGAAGAATAACCAATGTAGAAAAGGTAGAGAAAGAGAGTAGTTGTGGCATCCCGCCTTTATATAACATAAATTTTCATTACATTATACAAGACTGAGGATCTTTAAGGTTTAGTGTCTTGGAAACCAGGAACATAATACATGAAAACAACATAAAACATTCTTCTCAAACACTTGAAAGGTTTGTCCTTAAGTTCATCCTAGGTTCATTACTGCATCTCATAACCTGGGGACATACATCAAAAGAAAGGGTGAGCAGAAGGCCCGATAATAAAAACAAGAGAAACATTTTACATATGAATTTGAGATACTTCAATAAGGTCATGAAAAGAACTTTAAGGCATGAGAAATAAATCATGGGGCATATCATAATAAAAATAACGTTTTTCATAACTTGAAGATGTGGCTACAACATTTTACAAAGACAATCATTTCTGTTTCACCAAGGTCCATCCCCAAGGTGTCAATAAAAAATTATCAAGGTTATTCACCAAGGTATCAGTCTAAAAGGTCATCTCTAGAGATTAAGTCTTTACCCAATGCATTGGAGCGCTATCAGGGCGCACCCTTAAATTTGTCTTTGTTATCACATGAGCCACATATATTATCATCAATCATTTCATAAACAACTCATATAGTAAAAAGAAATGGGTTTCATTTCATAATCATAACGTTTTAAAAACTGCTTTAAAGACATGATCTTTGTGTCACTTTAAACCCACGGAATGGGAAAACGGGTCTCATGTATGTAAATTCCATAATTTAAAATAGAACATTTTGGTATATATGTGAATACTCATTTAGAAGAAATAGTTTTGAGTATTCACTTAATAAAATAAAAGAACTTTAGAAAAAGAGAGACATTTTGAGATGAAAATTATGCAGCATAACGGCTATGTTACGAGGTTTTAGAAAACATTGAAAAGAGAGGGGACATGGGTCACCCACTCGTAAATGATCCATAAAACAGTGGGGGAACAGAATATAAATGATTTAAGAACATGGTAATAAAATTTACAAGACATACCATATGAAATGAAGAACATGAAAGGAAGACAAAAATAAGATTTTTCTTATGAAAATTCGGCAGCCTAACGGCGTCACTTAAACTTCAATAAAAAATGAATTGGTGAGATCAAATAGGGTCTCTCATCATATGAACATAAAAGTTCAGTATGATAGATATAGAAATCATACCCCAACATAATAAAAAGGAACTTGAAATACTTGACATGAAAGTAGAACTTTGAAAAATGAGAAAGCTGAAAGAATCCCTTAAAATTTCAGCAGCCTAACAGCGTCACTTAAACTTTCTTAAAATGAATTGATGAGAGTAAGAGGGGGTCTCTCATCACATGAACATGAAAAGGGAAGTAAGATGAATATAAAAGATCATCCTCCAACATAAGAGCATGAAGCATAAAAGAAAGGACATAAAAGAAATTACTTGAAAAGAAAGAGAGAGGTAGAATCTCTTACCTTAAACCGTAACTCTTAAAACTCAAAGGTTAGGACCTTGAGAGGCTTGAGGGCACCTTGGGAGGACTCCCTGAGAGGTAAGGAGACCAGAACTTCATTGAGGATGATTTTGGAGTCAAAAGGATGAGAGAATGACTTGGTATTTATAGGGAAAGTGAGGGGACAATGCATTAATGGCCAAGAGACACCTCATTGGTGGTTTTGGCAAAACCATGGGCTCGCCCATGGTATTTGCTCATGGTATTGGCCACTTGGGACACCCCATACAATAATTCATCCCCTTTAGTCGACCATCCCTTAAAATATCTCATGACATCATCATGACACAGTTATGATGTCATTTAACATACCGAAACCCTAAAACTGCATTTTTACTATTCACTGAAAATTCATCTTTCTCAGAAAAATCCCAAAATTTCACCTTAACCAAATATCGATGCTCTGATTACAAATATAAACTTCATTTTATAAAAATAATTTTCTAAATATTTTTAATTTAATTTTTAAATAAAAACACTATTCACTGAGAATTCATTTTTTCAGAAAAATCCCCAAAAATTACAATAACATAATATCGATGCTCTGAGTTCAAAAATAAATTCCATTTTATAAAAATAATTTTCTAATTATTTTTAATTTAATTTTTAATTAAAAAATACTATTCACCTGAAAAAACTAATACTTGACTAATAATTTATGAAACCGTTATTTACCCATTTTATTGAATCACATTACTTAATCAAGGTGTATAAATTATATTAAAACTTTCTTTAAGTGAGATTACTAATCCATTTGGTCACATTACTAATCCTAAGCGTAAAATTACTATTCATAATTTACTATTCATCAAAAATTAAGTTGATCTTATTAGACTCCAAATTCCTTACTGAACACTTTTGCAGAAGACCATTTTTTGAAAATCATTACACATCATTAATTATTTAAGGTTTACATAAATATTTTAAAATATCCTTTTTTTCAAGATTCAACAATAAAATACATCCTAAAATTATCCTAACATTTGAAATTTCACAAACATCACTAAAGGAAGAAATCTCAATTAATTCATCCCAAAGGATTACACAAAGAAGCTACGGTCTCGTCACATAGCCCCTTATAACACCAGCATATGACCTAAGTGTAAGGTGTGCTATGGTGAGAGAATCTGAGGGAGGCTCAGATAACATTGCCCTAGTAGTAATCTCTACTAACTTGAACTTCTCCCGCAGACGTTTCCGTTCAAGCTTGACATGCTGGAGTTCGGCTTAGGCTTGGTCCAAAGCGAAGCCCAAAGATGCCACCTCCTTCCCAAGCTCTGATAAGTGGGCTTCATAAGGTTCGAGTCTACCGGATGAAGCCATCGACTCCTCTTTCTGCATTAACCATAAACATCTCTATTAAATCATTAAGAGTAAGTTGATATACTATTCAAAAAGTTTGGGTCGTTACAGTAGCATTGAGAGTCAACCGTTCTAAATTCTATTTACATATTGACATATGTATATAATACATGGACTTGTAAGTCTAGATTGATCTAAATATCTCATGTCAGATTCAATGGTTGGAATACTTCGAGAGAATGAAGGATTGGTCATATGAGGGGTTTGTTGGTAATGAGTGGTAATAGTAATATTGGGATCATGACATCCACCTGATAAATAATAATCTATAACACTCCTTGGATATCATAATTTTCATAGAATCTCGTATAATTTTCACTTAAAAAAACAAGTGAACCAAAAGTCATTGAATCTCTTACCACGATGTCTTATTAAAAACCTTACAAAAAAACACGGTGGGAAAAACACGACGAAGGGAAAGAAGAGGGTGACATTCTCAACTCTCCCTTATAAAATAATGATAGGCTTCATAATATTAGTATCTTAGTCTTACATTAGTTCGGGGGAACGGGGACAAATACAAATAAAATCTAATTGCACCTACAGATACTCGGGGAGACTCGAACCTGAGATCTCCCTGAGACCCATAAGAGACGTAACTGCTAGGTTACGCTTCTAGGGGCATCATAGTTTTATAAATTAAATTCTTAAGCATTACAGTTGGTAATGTCTTTGTAAATAAATTTGCAAGATTATCATAAGACTGTGTCAGCTGGATATCAATCTCATTATTTTTTTAAAGTTCGTGAATGAAAGGGAATTTCAATGAGATGTGTTTTGTTTTATCACTTTTGATATACCCATCTCTTAATTGTGCCATGCGAGTTGATGCACTACTACAGATCGACCATTTAACAGCGCACAAAAAAGGTTTTAATAGCACTAAAAAGGTGTTGTCCTAAGTGCGGTTAAAAGGGGACCTATTTTATCAGCGCTAAAAAAAGTGTCGCTAAAGATTCAATTTATCAGTGCTAAAAAAAACACTGATAAATGTCAAAAAAAATAAATTTTTAAAAAGATTTTTTCTACAAATCGGAGGGTGGACCCCCCCCCCCCCCTTTAATCAACGCCTGACCCCCCATATAATAGCACTTGTCTAGCCTCCCCTGTCTGCACACCCCTGCCTTTGCTGGGTTTCGAACTTGAGACCCCCCACTACTACAAATACCCCTTTTATCAGCGCTAAAAATGGTCTTTAACAGCGCTAGAAAAGCGTTGTTAAAGCCAGCGAAGATAAAGGGGGGTCCCCTTTATCAACGCTCAAAAAAGTGCTGATAAATACCTCTTTTATCGGTGCTAAAAAAACCCTGATAAAAGATGCCTTTTATCAGCGCTAAAAAAAAGCACTGATAAAAGGGTCCTTTATCAGCGTTTTCTTTTTAGCGCTGATAAAATATCCATTTTATCAGCGCTTTTTTTTAGCGCTGATAAAACTAAAAAAAAATTAAAAAAATTAAAAAAAAAATCTACCAATCTCGTGGGGGGGGATTTTTTACAACGCTTGAGCCCCCCCTTTATCACCGCTTTCCCGCACCTCCAGCGCTCGCACGCACCGCCTACACCCTTTATCAGCGCTATACACCACCTTTTATCAGCGATATCCCCTTAAATTCATCCTTGCGCGCACATCTCTGCCTCCACCCAGATTTGATCTCGAGACCTCCCCCTGCGCGCCTGAAGCCTTTGCCACTCCCCTATATTGATTTGTTCCCTTATTTATGATATATCTATTTATTTATATATATATTTAGTTATATTTATTCCTATAGTAATATATATTTATATTAATATATATATAGTTATATTAATATATATATAGTTATATTAATATATATATAGTTATATTAATATATATATAGTTATATTAATATATATATAGTTATATTAATATATATTTATAGTTATATTAATGTATATATATATATATAGTTATCTAAATATTCATATATTGGTATTTTAAATAAAATGGATATTAGTTATTATTTAGACAAAGCTAATATATTGGAAACAACAATTTTATCTAATCCATCACGACATAGGTATGGTATACTGGGAGTTGGAGGAAAATTAAAACAAAAATGGTGTTCTCGATGCACCATGATTCGTGGAACCTGATGACCCTCTATCGAGTAAGGGGAACCAACCCTATACTACTCATTGAATATAATAGTGCCATGTATCTGTAAATATATATATATATATATATATATATATAGTTATATTAATATATATATAGTTATATAAATATTCATATATTGGTATTTTAAATAAAATGGATATTAGTTATTATTTAGATAAATCTAATATATTTTATATGTAAATATATTTTATTATTTATATTTATAATTAAATTTTTATGTGTGAATATATAAAAAATATGTATATATTGTTATATATTTGATTATAAATAGCAGTGCATTATAAAAAACGATAAAATTTCAAAGACATAATATCAATATGAATGTAATACCTTTGAATAAATTCAGTTCCCACAAAAAAAACCAATAATACCCCCTTAAACGAGGTTGAAAATCCACAAAATGTTAAAAAATCGGGGTACCTCGACTAAAAACTCAGTTTTGGAGGCCTTCTGGATCTATTTTGGCCTTGAAAAAACCTTGACTGAGGTTCCTCTAAATTATATAGGTGTATAGCTCATCGCATGCTTCGATTTGATATGTGGTAGAGCTCAAACGGACACCCGAATCAAAAGTTATGACTGTTTGAAGTTCAAGTTGCGTTTTCAACATATTTTGGATTTTTTTTTAATTTTTTTAATTTTTTTAGTCTTCAAATTGTTATTAAATGACTATTACTCCATAATAATTAGAAAATTATCAATTAAATTTTTTTTTTAATTTTTTTATAAACCATTTTCACTAAATATCTTATATATTAAGTATATTAGGTGTAAATGTATATTTATACTTATCTAAACTATATTTAAAAATTATATATTATATTTATATCAATATAACTATATTTGTATATTTATATATTAATATATTATTTTTAATTAATATTTTTTTTGAAGTCGACCCTTTATCAGCGCTACTAAAAAAAGCACTGATAAAGGGGTCCCTTTATCAGCGCTAAAAAAAGCGCTGATAAAGGTTGGCGCCGGGAAAAACTATTTTTGTGGTAGTGCCCCCCTCATACGTTCACGCCTCTTTCACTCCTCTATATTGTTTTGTTTTGTATTATATGATATACCTATATATTTATATATATTTTGTTACATTTTTTTATCCCTGTATATATATATATATATATATAAATACATATATAAAATATATTTTTTCATGTGTATGTGTCTTTATACATACATACATACATATATTTATACATAAGTGTGCATATATAAATATAATTATACATATTTATATTTATTTACATATATTATATATTTATATTTATATACATATATTAGAATATATGGATAAATATATGTTTTTTTGACAATACTGGCACAAAAATAGTTATACATATAAACATTATATATACATTAATTGTATATGTATATAAATATTTGTAAATTTTTATTTTAAATAAAATGAATATTATTTTTTATTTAGATAAGGTTTACATATTTAGAAAGATACTTTACATGTAAATATGTTTACATATATATTTATAAAATTAAATTTTTATGTGTGAATATATACAAAATACGTATATATTTTTATATATTTGATTATAAATAAAACTACATTATAAAAAACAATAAAATTTCAAAACCATCATATCAATATGAATATAAGCCTTGAAAATAAATTCAATCCCCACTGAAAATGGGAAAAATGACCACCTTAAATGAGGCCGAAAACCCATTGAATGTTAAAAATTTGGGATACCCTGACTAAAAACTCATTTTTAGGCCGTTTGAGTCTTTTTTTGCCACAAAAAAACATGATCAAGGTTTTTAGATTACTAGTGCGTAGAGCTTGTCACATTCTTCGATTTGATATGTGGTAGAGCCCGAACGGACTCCCAGATCAAAAGTTACAGTTGTTTGAAGTTTGAGTCGTATTTTTAACTTATTTCAGATCATTTTTTTTTACTTTTTGATTTTTTCTATCTTCAAATTGTTATTAAATGACTATTATTCAATAATAATTATAAAATTATTAATTAATATTATTTTTCAATTATTTTATAATCCATCTTTCACTAAATATTATCAGCGTTAAAAAAAACACTGATAAATGGGTACTTTTATCAGTGTTTTTTTAGCGTTAATAAAAGTATCCCCTTTATCAGTGTTTTTTTAGTGTTGTTAAAAGGTGGTGCTACGTAAAGCCGATTCTGTGATAGTGATGGTACCGGGGGGCGCAACAAAAGCCGGTGGGTCGGGGATTTAAAATTTTTTATCACCGGGGCGATGAAACCACGTCATCTCCGATGATCTGAGCCCTCTTAGAGGTCTGAGGATCTCATGTGAATTTAATAAGCACAGAAATAGATAAATGAGTACCTCATTCGATTCGACAGCGCTTTCGACTACAACTAGTCACCAATGATCATTGCCCAAAGGATCCGAAGCCAAACCCCTGTAGATTGTCCACAAATTCTTTAAGAATCCATACAGCCATCGATCGTCGTATTCTGGGGGCTAGCACAGAGTTTTGACGATTCCTTCGACGTTGCGACGATTACCTCGATCTCATACATTTGATCCATCAAAGGCGTTCCTGGATCGGTCGCTCGAAGAGAGACTTTCTCTCTCTTAAATGCGAGAGGAGAGAAAATATATCATTCTGTTGGCATGAATGATACATAAAATGAGCTTCTCCTTTGTTTATCAAGTGTATGTCCAAAATACCCAGTAAGGGTTCCCCGACCCTCATATATCCAATGTCCACTAAATAAATAGTAAATGACACGTTATGAAGAACTAAATAAATCATTAATATCATGTATATTTTATCACATACTTGTAATATATAATAAATATATTATGTGACAAACTCAAGTCATTAACTTGACTCGTAATTCTCGCAATATTAAACAAACCTTGAATATTAAAATAATATCCATTCGTATAATATTTTATGTGTATTCACTTAATACCTTGTAAATGCTTTTAATAAATAAATTCAACCTAATTATTATATCCTTGAATAATAATGAATTCATTTATTTGTCAGTGATCGTTAAAATTTGGACAACTCTCAAACCCCATGGTGGGGCCCGCCGTGTCCATTATTCATATTCACCAAAATAGGAAAGACTCTTGAATATGTTATTGTGTGTGACCCTCTATGTCTTTTTCTCAATAGCAGTGAATACTATTAACATACCAAGAGCAGAGTCTAGCAACTCATAAAGACCCCTAAAGAGATAAAGAATAGTCATAGAAATGACAATCATCCTACAAACATGCACTGTGTAATATAATCTATTTGTCTTGCGGTATCTCATAAGACAGGACATACACTTGTGTCATCATCCATTCTTTCTTTATTATTTGTTGATCTATCTGGATATACTTACCTTTGACTACCTTGGTCAAGGATCTATGAAGGTACTACCATCCTGGTCAACTTGGTCCGAGATATTACTCACTCAATTCAGAATCAACAAATTTTATCTTGATCATTCAACCAACGTCATGCCACTAATAACACACCCAACACAAGTTATCTCACTACGAATTTATTGTCATGGTTTTTTCCTTACATCAAAGTACGCTATCAAATTACACACATCAATAATGATATCAATTTAGGAGACTAATACACATGTTCGTAGATAGAAATATCCAATGACACCTGAAACATGTGGTGTTCCTATTAGTGGGTCTATCCTCATGATCTCACTTACTAGAGATCACCAAGTGCAAACTTCATGGAAATAAATCTCAATGCTTATGATCCCCCAACACCTGATAGTCAGACATTAATTGCGTCCAGACAGTATGATGTATCCAGACTATAGAACATTTGTTTAGGATTAATGTCATAGTATCTTGAGGTTTTCATTATAACCTAAGAACTATTGTAACCTTTTGATACAATAAGTAATCTATGGACATGACAATTTAAATAGTGGACGTAGAAATATCAACACTATAATGATAAATATACATCATGCATATCTCACTGTATACATGGTATGATAATAAACAAGTACATATGAGGTTGAGTCTCAAGAACCTAATTTTACAACACTCCCACTTGTACCAGAGCCAACTTACTAACCATCCTCATTATCTCTCACATGATAAGATCATGTTTCAACTGAGTTATGGATTTAGTCACAAGTCTGCCACATTTCCACTACATGGCTATTCAGTTATCTATGACTTCACCTTCTTGAGAAAAACTCCTCAAGAGATGTAAACCCCTAAGTAGATATCCTTTTGTCCACTGTCTAAACTTGACATCCTGTCTAGTACTAGTAGTAGAATTATCACAATTTATATTATGATAAAACTTTACGTACTAGGCGAGACTCCAAGAACTGGAACAATCATTGCGTATTATAGAATGCTTCTTTAGCTTCCTAAGAAGTCGTAATGTACTCAGTATTTATAGATATGACTACCAATGGATTAAATGATATCCTCACACTCATTACCTCATCCTATCTGTGATATTAGATCATATTTATCTATAGGAAGACTAGTTTGTTTCCCCTTGTATCTGGTACCCCTTCCTCTCCACATACCTGGTACATACCTTTTGTACTTGTTCAAACATAATTGGATAGTTTTGACTACTTACCATGCATTTCTCCTGGATATAATTGATATTTTCCTACCATAAAGTATATGTTGAAAATATCATATACAGTACATAACACAAATTATGTGATAGATCCATTACAAGTGTATATGGAATTCAACCGACCACTTTAATCTCCTCCTATTCCCAATGCATGTCTTCTTGGAGAGATTTATGCCATGTGACACTGGTAACAATTATATCTCAAATTGTTCCAACTTGTATTTTTTTCAATACCTTGTTAGTATATGTACTATTGACTAGGTCTAAGAAACCATTAGATCCACCTCAATAGATCTTATTCCCTAGAACTTAGGTTGCTACTTTAATTCAATCTCTAGAAAATCACTTTTATTCAAGTCTCAACTAATTGTAAGACCAATAATTGTTTTTTGTATGTTACCAAACATATTTTACTTAGAAAACAATGGTTCTCTCACTAACCTCTGGCAGACACATGGAAAAATTCATTCCAAATGAATACTCTATGATCTTGTTACTTACTTTAATCCTAAATTGTATTTTAGTAACTTGCACCCCTTATTGGAATTTTATTGTGTCACCATCCCATTATGGTTGTGTCGTAGAGACACCTTCCATGATTGGTGATCTTGATATCCAATGCTCAATATAATGATCATAGAAAGTAGATATGTCATGACCCGTCCCAGTGGGGCCTGCGCCATGACTCCCCAAGCCCGCCTCTAATAGGCCAGGGGCTGGTGACTAGCACCGAGTAGGCATATTACTACATGGGAGACATTGCCTAGGAACCTGTACACACACACACACATCTCCAAGCCCACAAATGCTGAAATGTAAAAACCACTAAGGAACAAAATTCATGCATACAACTAAACCCAACCAACAGAGTACGACGAAAGGTAAAGTACTGAAAGTAAATTGGGCCAGAATACAAGCCCACCAATAACAAGAGTCTAAAAAACTACAAAGTCCAACCTGTAAACACAAAGAGGTACTGGGATTACTACTCATAGTCGAAGGAACGCCTCAGCCTGTAGGGAACTCAGAAAGCTCGGCCCTATCCTGGTCTGCCCTAGAATATGTCAAAAGGTTGCTCGTCTACACAAGACATGACACGTGCGGGAAAAACCCGTGCAGGGGTGAGTATAACAATACTCAGTAGAGGACCCTAAAAAACACAAAGCAAGTACACAAAGAAAAGGCACAGTCAACTCTACACAATATACATCTACTGAATATATAATAAGAGATCACAATCCAGATATACTCAAAACCCAGACCCGTAGTCTAGAGACAAGTCACACAACCGCATACCCCCACTAGGGATTCAGTTCGAAGATTCCACGGAGTACTCGTTCCGGGAGAACACACTCCACAAGTCTGGTAGCTCTGATGACATCCGTTCGAGAAGTACTGTTCATCAGGAAACGTCACGAGAGGTGGATACACTCATTACGGGAGACACACTCTTGAGTGGGAAGATCACGATAGATAGAAGCACTCATTACGGGAGACACACTCCTGAGTGAGAAAGATCACGATACACAGATGAGGATCACTGCCAGAGCCATGACGGATACCACGACTCATCCGGATTCACCAACTAGGTGATTCACCAGTTAGGTAAAGGATCAACGCCTGGTAGAGTTGGTCACGTTGATACCTGACTCTACCCAGGGCCAGGAATGGATAGAGGATCTCGTTCCGAGCCTCTCGGAGAGATGCCGACTCTATCACAGAAAGTCCTGCTGAAGGGATCATACTTCTGTAGAAGGAAACGATGCCTGAACTTCTGGGGAACAAGAAGAAGGGGCACTAACCCAAATGAAATATGTCCAAGATATGGTGAACAAGAGGACCACGCCATTTTCCAAAAAGTACACGGCGTGTAGAAAATTTACACGCCGTGTTGTCTGACCCTGGGTACTGCCCGTGTACAACGACTCATGTCGTAAGGCTAGTTGTGTAGAAAAATGAGTACACGACATGTAGTACGGTGTACACATCGTGTCTGAGTGACTAGGGTTGGCTCCATGTACATTGTTCATGTGCCCGTACATGGTTATCAACCCATGTACTCCAACCCGTGTAATCGGTGCATGGGGTGGCCCGCGTTACTGGCCTCGCCTGGCCGTGTGATGGAGTACATGGTTGTGTACTCCATCCCGTGTCCATGTATCCCTGAGATACACGCCGAGTCCCACGTAACCACTTCTATCACGCCGCGTATAGAGTACACGTCGTGTCGTCTGAAGCTGTGTAGTTCAACCTGTGTCCGTGTACTTCCCAAACTACACGCCGAGCTTCAGGAAAAGTCCAACATGCCATGTAACTAGGGTCACACGTTGTGTGATTCCTCTCTGACCCCTGAAACCCTATTTATCACCGCCAGTACTACACGACGTGTTCTTCGGAAGTACATGTCATGTATACTGGAAATTTCCAGAATCGATGCTCCTCACCAGTGCACCTCCCGTGATGTCTTGTTTGTCGATCCGGCCGTCTGATCACCATGAAACTCCCAAGTTTTGGTCTCCCCGACACCACAAAGTCAATTCCATTGTTTTAAGACCTTCGATCAGCTCCGAAAACATGCAACGATCCACCCGCACGAAGAACGCCTGAAGAATGGCCCTTCCTGATCCGGTCCGATTCGTCGTCCGCTATTGTCGTTGCACCTTCACAAGCTCGTTATGGTGTCGAATCCTCAATTTGGGATCTTTGTGTCGCAAAACGGATACACAATGATCCGTTGTTCTTCGCCCCATGAATAACGCGAAGAATGCACAGAGAAAAAAAAGGGGAAGAAATCTAATGAACAAATCGAGGTATGAACCTCCGCCGTCGTTCGTCACGGTGTTGATCCACTCCCATTAGTAGGATTAAACGGAGAAGAATAAAACAACAAAAATTCAACATGGATTAATTCCCTGGGTCATCCCAATAAAATCCCCCCACAATAACGTACGAATCCGCAGATCAACTTGTTCGTGGTTGATCCGTATTTGTCATTTAAAAATCAAAAACGGGGAAAATAATTTAAATAAAACCCCCTACCTCAACTAGGATTGATCACTGATGAAGGAGTCACGCTGTCGCCATCGTCGATATCCTTCAACTTTGTTGGCGTAGCGATTCGCAGCTTCGATCCATCGTCGTTCATCGCTGAGAGTTTTCTCCAGAGTTTCCTCTCAATCTTCTGCCAATGATCGACATTCGATTATCCTAATAAAAAGGGAAACATGTTTTGGCATTCAAAAATACGCTGCGGTATTAATGATTCCATCTTGTCATTTCTGAGTCATTATGACGTGACATTTATTAAGGAAACAGCTGCCCCGTCGCCACGTTGCAACTTATGTTTCTATATAAAAATAAAATAAACATTGCAAATTTATTTTATTTTATTTTACTGAAATGTTCGAAAATTAACGTTTTCCCTCGACCCACGCCAGTCGAGGTTAGACCCGCTCTTAGGTAAAGTCGTCGTCCCGAACGCAATGGTGCCCTTAGATTTTTAATCCGGGCATCCGTTTGGAAACTTCCACAACCGCACACAAGTGCCAACTCACTTAACTAAAAAAGTTCGAACCACTATTCCGGGATCACCAGGCCTCAGAATGATGTGTCGTCATTACGCCTGGTCTCATAATAATTATATATAATATTTAAAAATAATACACAGAAAAATCAGAGACATTACATTCTCCCCACCTTGGGGCTTTGCGTCCCCGAAAATCCAAAATAAAGACTACTCAAAAAGATGTGGGTACTGGGCACGGATCTGAGCCTCCCGCTCCCACGTTCTCTCCTGAAAATTCCCGTGCTGCCAATGAATGCACACCAAGGGAATCAATCACCCACGAAGGATCCTCTCCTATCGATCCTCGATCTCCACTGGGTACTCAGCAAAGGTCACCCCGTCCTCGATATCCAGCTCGCCCTAGTCGATGACGTGCGATGGGTCATGCACGTACCTCCTTAGCTGTGACACGTGGAAGACATCATGTACCCAATGAAACTATGGTGGTAGATCTAGGTGGTACGCCACCTCTCCAACTCTGCACAGTATCTGGAAAGATCCGATGAACCTCAGAGATAGCTTGCCGCCCCGACCAAATCTCTATAACCCTTGTCGAGGTGAGACCCGAAGAAAGACGTGGTCTCCCTCCTCAAACTCCAGGGGTCTCTGTCGTATGTTAGCATAAGACTTCTGCCAGCTCTGTGCAGTCTTCATCTGCGCCCAGATGATCTGCACCTTCTCAGTGGTAGCTCGCACCAACTCTGGACCCATGAGCGCTGACTCTCTGGGGTCGGTCCAGCAAAGTGGTGACTGACAAGGTCTTCCATACAAGGCCTTGAATGGTGCCATACCAATGGTGGAGTGATAACTATTGTTGTATGAAAACTCCACCAGTGGTAGGTGGTCCTCCCAACTATGACCAAAGTCCAAGATACAGGCCCACAACATATCCTCCACAACCTGAATGGTCCTCTCCATCTGACCATCTATCTGGGGATGAAACGTTGTGCTCAAGCATAGCTGAGTCCCAAAGGCCTCCTGCAATCCCTTCCACAACCGGGAGGTAAAGCAGGCGTCTCGGTCTGAGACTATCGTCGAAGGGACGTCATGAAGCCGAACTATATCCTGCACGTAGAGGAATCCCAAGCTCTCTACGGAACTCTGCTCCCTGATAGCTAGGAAGTGGGCCGACTTGGTGAGTTGATTAACGATCACCCAGATGGAATCATGCCCCTTGGACGTCCTTAGTAAGCCTGTCACGAAGTCCATCGATATTCCATCCCACTTCCACTTTGGAAATTCCAGGGGGCGATCTAATCCCGCTGGAACCTGGTGCTCATCCTTCACCTGCTGGCATGTGAGGCATCGGGAAACGAACTATGCTACTGTCTTCTTCGTGCCCGACCACTAGAACTGTCATCGGAGATCCTGGTACATTTTTTCCACTCCAGGATGTACCGCCAAGGGGGATGTATGAAACTACCTCAGGACCTCTTCCTACAACACTACTGGTACAACAGTGCATCCTCTGAAAAGAAGTACGTGCTCCTCACCTTGTGAATATCCATCAGGAGCATGTCCTGTGGATAACTGAGCACGTAAAGCCACATAGTCAACATCTCCTAGATGCGCCTCCCTAATCCGTCGTAAGAGTGGAGGGGCGACAACCATCGACTGCAGGTAAGTTGTATCCTCTCCATCCATGAAGGATAACTGCAACGTGGCCAACTGCTCTGTCGCCTCACTCAACAGCCACGAGCTTGACCTTATGATAAGAGCATCCGCCACCTTGTTCCCCTTCCCATGAGTATAGATAATCTCAAAATCATAATCCTGGAGGAACTCTAGTCAATGCCTCTACCTCAGATTCACATCTTTCTGCAAAAATATGTACATGAGGCTCTTGTGGTCATAGTAGATGATGAACCGCTTGCCCATAAGGTAGTGTCGCCACATCTTCAATGTGAAGATTATTGCAACCAACTAGAGATCATGGGTTGCATAGTCATGCTCATGTGGCCTAAGATGGTGCGAACCATAAGCAATCACTGTCTGCCTTTGCATTAGGACACAACCAAGCCCGGTCCCTGATGCATCGCAGAAGACTATGTACTCGACACCCTCTTCTGGAAATCTCAAAATTGGGGCGCTCGTCAAACTCTGTCTCAACTGCTCGAAAGCCTGCTGGCACTTCTCTGTCCACACGAAGGGTTGCCCCTTCCTGGTCAAGGCTGTCGTTGGTACTGATATCCGGGAGAAATCAGGGATGAATCTCCGGTAATATCCTGCTAACCCAAGGAAGCTCCGCACCTCTATCACGCTCCGAGGTGGCTCCCATGCTAACACAACCTCCACTTTGGCTGGGTCTACAACTACTCCATCTTCTGAGATGACATGTCCCAGAAAGTGGACCTCCTGAATCCAGAACTGGCACTTTGAGAGCTTCCCATAAAGATGGTGCTCCCGAAGTACGTCTAGAACCATCCACAGGTGTCTCGCGTGCTCCTCCTCTGACACCGAGTACACAAGGATGTCGTCTATGAAGACCACTAAGAACTGGTCTAAGTATGGCTGGAAGATCTGGTTCATCAGTCCCATGAACACTGCGGGGGTGTTCTTCATGCCGAAAGGAATCACTAAGTACTCATAGTGACCGTAGAAACATCTGAAAGTCGTCTTCAGTATATCCTCATCTCGTACTCATAACTGGTGATAACCTGATTGAAGGTTAACCTTCGAGAACCACCATGCCCCTCTTAGCTGATCAAAGAGGTCATCGATTCTCAGCAATGGATACTTATTCTTCATCATCACCTGGTTCAGGTATCAGTAATCTACGCACAACCTCAAACTCCCATCTGCCTTCTTGGTAAACAAGACTGGGGCCGCCCAGGGTGAAATGTTGGGTCTCACGAAACCCTTGCTCTGTAAATCCTCCAACTGCACCCTCAGCTCGCGAAGCACTACGGGAGCCATCCGATATGTCGATAAGGAAATTAGTGCCATCCTGGGGTGTAAGTCAATGTAGAAGTTGATTTTCTGGTGGGGAGGTAATCCTAGAACATCTTTGGGAAAGACATCCTCATACTTCGCCGCTACTGATAGGAACTGAGAGCTCACAACATATACTACTCTAAGGGTAAGGCTAGCTATCTCATGAGTGATCGACTGCACTCTCCTATGCATGATCCCATTCTGTGCTACCTGAGTCTCCTTTTCTCCGAAAAAGGAAAACCCCGTTCCATCACGGCAGACACACTGCACTCTTCGCCTAAAATAGTCAATCTGGGCATGGACCGAAGATAACCAATCCATACTGAGAATGATGTCGTAAGGCCTTGACGCTACCACCAAGAGGTTCCAACCGAAACTCTCTCCCCCAAGGGTAAGATCACACTGTCTGCAAAGGTGTGTGATCATCGAGTCTCCTCCCGCAGGTGTCTCCAATCATAAGGATCGAGTCAACGGTTCTACTGGAATCTCAAGGTTTCGCACAAGACATATGGTGATAAAGGAATGACTAGCACCTGTGTCTATAAGTATGACAACTAAGGTAGAGAAGACACAGATCGTACCTCGTATCATCCCTGGAGTCCCTGGGTCGTACGCCTCGACCGTATGCAGTTGTCACCACCCCTATCCCCCAGCTCCCTGAGCCTGGTGCGGACCTCCTGGGGGTGGTGGTGGAAGTAGATCGAAGCATCTGCCACCGCCTGCAGCTCTCCCTGCTCCTCTGCCATGTTCGCCGCCTGGCGGGTCTATGTGCTCCACTCTCTGCCACTACCTTGGTGGTCCATCCACCGCTTCCCTGTCAGCAGCTTGACGGGTCAGACAATCTCTAGCGAGATGTCCCCTACCATCGCATGCATAACATCTCTTCTCCCTAGGCTGACTGGATCCAGCCTTAGAGCCCTGAACTATCGATCCCCTGTCCTGGGTCCTCTTCTGATGTCTCTCACGTCCTGATCCCTGCATCCGACATTGACTCCCTACTGCTGAGGTCTCCACACCTGTCTTCCTGCTGCTGATTGTCGTTGGCTGTCTCTGCTCCACCAAGAATCTCTCGATCACCAAAGCCCGCTTGAGCACTCCAGCATAAGTCGAAATGCATAGAGGCACGACGCTAGCTCGGATGTATCACTGTAGACCTCATTCAAAGGTACTAGCTCTAAAGTACTAATCTCTGACCATATCCATTGAGTACCTAGTGAGGTTGGTGAACCTCGATGAATAGTCAGCTACCGTCGAACTGCCCTGCTGGAGCTGAAGAAGCTCCTGGATGCGTACGACTCTCAACGTAACCGGAGAGAACTCCTCCTTAAAGAGTTGCTCAAACTCTGTCCATAAAAGAGTCTCCCTGTTGTGAGTCTGTGTGTTCAGACTCCACCATCATCCCACCGAACCCTGAAGAAGGCTCGCCCCTAGGATCACCATCTGGTCTGCTGGTGTCCTCACTAGATGGAAAACTCCGGTCACCGCCTCGAGCCAGTCCTCAGCCAGTTGAGGGTTGGGCTCAACTCAAAACTTGAGGGGTCTCTATCTCTGTGGAACTTATGGAGCGCGCTCAGCCTACGCTCCTCGTCGGTCGGTACTACGGGTACCACAGGCTGCTCCACTGGTGGCGGCATAGCAGGTGCACCACCTGGTGGAAACACTTGGGGAACTGGTCCCTGTATCCAAGCCTCGTCATGAGGGGGTCATCCTGGTGATCGCGCTGTTGAATCCTAGTGGGTACGCGTCGTAGAGGCATCCTGTAAGAAACAAGATATACCATGGTCAATGAGTATATCTGGATAGCTGACACAAAGGACATGGAAAACACAAACCATTACTATATGATTCATGTACCATTCTTTTATTTCCCCCAAACCAGTGTTTTCATGTACTAAGTCGAAAAGCAGGTTATCAGAGTCCTGGTGTATGGATACGTCAGCCGTTGAACCAACACTGGAGTCTTTGGCCTGAAAGTCGATCTCAAAACACTGAATAATGTTGCCCCAAACCAATATCACAGACTCTTGCTCCTAAGGTAGAACCGACCAGCTCTGATACCACTCTGTCATGACCCATCCCAGTGGGGCCCACGACATGACTCCCCAAGCCCGCCTCCAATAGGCCAGGGGCTGGTGACTAGCACCGAGTAGGCATATTACTACATGGGAGGCATTGCCTAGGAACCTGTACACACACACACATCTCCAAGCCCACAAATGATGAAGTGTAAAAACCACTAAGGAACAAAATGCATACATACAACTAAACCCAACCAATAGAGTATGACAGAAGGTAAAGTACTGAAAGTAAACAGGGCCAGAATACATGACCACCAAAAACAAGAGTCTGAAAATCTGTAAAGTCCAACCTGTAAACACAAAGAGGTACTGGGAATGCTGCTCATAGCTGAAGGAATGCCTCGGCCTGTAGGGAACTCAGAAAGCTCGGCCCTATCCTAGTCCTCCCTAGACTCTGTCAAAAGGATGCTCGTCTGTACAAGACACGACACGTGCGAGCAAAGCCCGTTCAGGGGTGAGTATAACAATACTCAGTAGAGGACCCCAAAAAACACAAAGTAAGTGCACAAAGGAAAGGCACAATCAACTCTACACAATATACTTATACTGAACATATAATAGGAGATCACAATCCAGATATACTCAAAACCCAGACCCGTAGTTTATAGACAAGTCACACAACCACATACCCCCGCTAGGGATTCAGTTCGAAGATTCCACGAAGTACTCGTTCCAGGAGAACACACTCCACGAGTGTGGTAGCTCTGATGACGTTTGTCCGAGAAGTACTGTTCATCAGGAAACATCATGAGATTTAGATACAATCATTATGGGAGACACACTCCTGAGTGGGAAAGATCACGATACATAGATGAGGATCACTACCAGGGCCATGGAGGATACCGCGACTCATCTGGATTCACCAGCTAGGTGATTCACTAGCTAGGTAGAGGATCAACGCCTGATAGAGTTGGTCACATTGATGCCTAACTCTACCTAGGGTCAGGAATGGATAGAGGATCTCGCTCTGGGCCTCTCGGAGGGATGCCGACTCTATCACAGAAAGTCATGCTGAAGGGATCATACTCCTGTAGAAGGAAACGATGCCCGACCTTTAGGGGAATGAGAAGAAGGGGAACTAACCCAAATGAAAGATATCCAAGATACGGTGAACAAAAGGACCACGCCATTTTCCAAAAAGTAAACGGCGTGTAGAAAAGTTATACACCGTGTTGTCTGACCCCAGGTACTGCCCGTGTACAATGGCCCATGTCGTAAGGCTGGTCGTGTAGAAAAGTGAGTACACGACGTGTAGTACGGTGCACATGTTGTGTCTGAGTGACTGGGGTTGGCTCCGTGTACGCTGGCCATGTGCCCGTACATGGTTATCAACCCATGTACTCTAACCCATGTAATAGGTGCATGGGGTGGCCTGCGTTACTGGACTCGCCTGGCCGTGTGATGGAGTACATGGTCATGTACTCCATCACGTGTCCGTGTATCCCCATGATACATGCCGAGTCCTGCGTAGCTGCTTCTATCACGCTGCGTAGAGAGTACACGTCATGTCGTCTGAAGCTGTGTAGTCCAACCCATGTCCGTGTACTTCCCAAACTACACGCCGAGCTTCAGGGAAAGTCCAACATGCCATGTGACCAGGGTCACACACCATGTGATTCCTCTCTAACCCCCGAAACCCTAGACATCACCGCCAGTACTAGACGACGTGTTCTTCAGAAGTATATGCCGTGTATACTAGAAATTACTAAAATCGACGCTCCTCTCCAGTGCGCCTCCCATGATGTCCTGTTCGTTGATCTGGACATCTGATCGCCATGAAACTCCCAGGTTTTGGTTGCCCCAACACCACAAAGCCAATTCCATTGTTTTCGGACCTCCAATCATCTCCGAAAACATGAAACGATCCACCCTCACGAAGAACGCCCGAAGAACGGCCCTTCCCGATCCGGTCCGATTCGTCGTCCGCTATCATCGTCGCACCTCTACAAGGTTGTTGTGGTGTCGAATCCTCAATTTGGGATCGTTGTGTCACAAAACGGATGCGCAATGATCCGTTGTTCATCGCCCCATGAAGAACATGAAGAATGCACGAAGAAAAGAAAGGGGAAGAAATCCAATGAAAAAATCGAGGAATGAACCTCCGACATCATTCGTCATGATGTTGATCTACTCCCATTAGTAGGATTAAACGGAGCAAAATAAAACAACAAAAATTCAACATGGATCAATTCCCCGGGTCATCCCAATAAAACCCTCCCACAAGAATGTACGAATCCGCGGATCAACTTGTTCATGGTTGATCCGCGTTCATCGTTTAAAAATAAAAAATGAGGACAAGAATTTAAATAACAAACCCCCACATCAACTAGGATTGATCGCTGAAGAAGGAGTCGCGCTGTCACCATCATCGAGATCCTTAAACTTTGTTGGTGTAGCGATTCACAACTTCAATCCGTTGTTGTTCATCGCCGAGATTTTTCTCCAGAGTTTCCTCTCAATCTTCCGCCAATGATCGACGTTCGATTATCCCAATAAAAAGGGAAACGTGTTTTGGCATTCACAAATATGTTGTGGTATTAATGAGTCAAGCTTTCCATTTCTGAGTCATTATGACGTGGCATTTATTAAGGAAACAACTTCCCCATTTCCGCGCTACAACGAATGTTTCCATATAAAAATAAAATAAACATTGTGAATTTATTTTATTTTATTTTACTGAAAATGTCCGAAAATTAACTTTTTCCCTCGACCCATGCCGGTCGAGGTTAGACCCGCTCTTAGGTAAAATCATTGTCCCGGATGCAACGATGCCCTCATATTTTTAATCCGGGCATCCGTTTGGAAACTACCACAACTGTGCACAAGTGCCAACTCACTTAACTAAAAAATTTTGAACCACCATTCTAAGATCACCAGGCCTCGGAATGATGTTTCATCACTGCGCCCGATCTCATAATAATTCTATATAATATTTAAAAATAATACACGTAAAAATCATAGGCATTACAAGATACAATAAATAAAATTCTAAAGGATTTATGCATAATGACATGGTGTTACTGATCGAGCCTTATTGGTACCATGCTTGTACCATCCATGTATAGTATCACTTGAATACCCACCACAATATTCAAAATAATAATCCCCCCTATACTTTGATACATGGAATCCATTATTGAATTTTAAATTGATCATGTCAATATTAGCTAATTTTCATATACTCTTTACTTGTAGGAATTATCATTCTCAATGAATAATGTATCACCAACCTCGATGACTATAGAACCACCACCATGGTTTTACCTATCCAACACAGTACATGTCTCTAGAATATTCTATTTCTATATGCACTTATGGAACTTGTTCCTATGCCAACTCCTTGTGTATCTTTGGCATTGAATAAATACAAGTTAATCTTTCTCCCACTATCTCAAGTAGAGACGTGCACTCTTTTATAGAAATGTAGTCAATCACTTGATTATAACTTTTCTATCATAGGGATTTATGTAATTATAAAACTTTAGGATAACTGCTTTTGATGCACATTGTGTTTCTCTTAATATAAGTTTATTTATATCTTAACAAACTCTTTGAATCTTCACACATGTTCTTATGACATGATGGATTTATATCATACTATAACTCATATGATATCCATTTTTCACTATAGTTGGAATGTTATTATGGGATAACACTATTATTTGCGATGCATGTCTTGAAAAAAAAGGCAGTATCAGTGATGGATATAAATTGCAACATTGATACCCCTTTTACTTAAATCATGACTCTGATATGTATAAGGAAATGTGTGTTTAGGAATTACTCCACGCTACATTCTGTTGATTAATGTTAACATGTAAGACTCATCATCAATCCTCCTTATTATCATCATAGCTTTGATGTGTATAAGGTAATGTGTATTTAGAAATTACTCTACGCTACATTATATTGATTGATGAATGCTTGGTCAAGATATTCTTTGGCGCACCAGCCCAAATCAACTCATATCTCCAGACCATGAAAATACCATACTTCAATTTAACATTACTTAAAAAAACTTAAAGGAATATTATGATGAATATATACCACTATCTTACCCTTGTAATAGTTCATGCTCTCTAGCTGAACTAATTTTGAAATCTTTGTGACTTAACTTTATTTCAAAAGGTTTCTTTGTCCAAAACTAAGTACATAAGTGTGTTAATAATACCTATGGTCTTTAAATACAAAGTGTCCAAAACCATATTGGGTATATCCTTGACAACTAATTAGTTCTTTTTGAAAAAGTTTTATCTTTCCACAATTGAGTATATAAGTCTTATAGTTTATATTCATTAATTATTGCTAATGATTCAAGCATTACTGAATAATTAATTGAGTGTCACAAACAACATCCATTACAAAACTGGAATAATGTATCATTATGTCCAATGAACACATGAGATTAATGTTTTGGTAATACTTAATAATAGTGCAACTAAAACCATTTACTTAATAATTAAAATTTGTGTGCTTCCCACTACTGACTTAGAAAGCACCCTTTTTTAGCTGCTTGGAGAATACACTTTACTTCTAGTAACAGTTCTATACTTAATTGGTTAATGTATTTAAATAAACATATGTAATAGGGATATTGTATTTAATACCAAAAATTATAATAAAAATATTACTTACAATTTATGAATATATGTGAAGAAGAAGCGACTACTTGATTCTTCAATTCAGTTCATTGCATTTAAACTTCCATGGATTTATTTCATAATATGCGAAGAAAATAACCTCCTGTATGATAACTAACTTCTTTTCTTTAAAGGATGTTGCAAATGTTCCTTTGAAGTTACACTTTCCACTAGCCTTTTCACCTTGTCTTTCAACTTATTCACCATAAGAACTAAAAATTTTTGTAAGTTCTTATTGACTTGGTGAACCTTACCTAAAAGGTAATGAAGTGTTTTATCTACACTACTCATTTTCTAATCTTAAATGAGACCAAAGTAAATGGATGAAAAATATATAAGAATGGGATGTCTTGAAATATTGTGATATTCCTTTCATATTTACATGTAACTAGTGTGATTATCACTCATTCATATCTCACTTCACTCTCTCCTTATAATCTTCTTGGAGATGAGACAATATGTGTAATTATCCATGTCCTGATGTTGTATTCACAACTTATATCAGACATTGATGATGAAATTATGACATAACCATAATATGCATCATACATGAGTCTTATGTAAAAAAAATTTACACCCTCACTTCCTGAGGTGGCTTAACAGGTATTGGGGATACCAGTGCCTTGAGTTTTTTATGTTGTAGTACTTTGTGCAAGTGTTTGTACTGCACTTTGGAAACTAGTTCTATTTTAGAAATTTTTATCTGTCTAATATTATCATAGTGTACTTGTGGTATTACTTGTGATTTTCTACAAAAATAAAATCTAGTAGATTAGTAGTTTTATCTCAGTTGCTGATTATACATTAATGATTAGGTTAAATCATTAAATGTATCTTGCTATTTTATCGAATTTCATCAACCCCTGGTACTAGAATCAGAATAATCCATCGCTTGAGTATTCTAATAGAAAGGATCCTTGAAACCTCTTATCATAGTATACAAGATCTGGCTATGCCACTACTTAGAGAGTTTATAGGTAAGAGTTTGATTGAACAACTACATTAACTCGCAGTTCCTTGATCTATCGAGTGAAATACCAGCTTATAAAATCAAAAACTTGATTTACTCAATGCTTACCTCTAAAGTTTAAACAAGCTAACTTTTCATACTCCTTTGTTTCCAACTTCAGTTAAGTCAACTCATCACTCTCATAAGAACTCCCCAATAATAGGAGGCACCCTCAACTTTAGCTGACGAGCACCCCGTACACCCGGTTTTGTTCAAATTCAAATGATGGAAGATGTTTGTGACTTAATATTTCTTCAAGGGGTTTAAATATTTCTTGATGAATGTAATTATTTTCTATTAAATATGTTTATACTATGTTATTGCGCTCACAACTGAACATTCATTAATATAATATATCCATCATTTCTTTATTCTTTTTTTGTTTATTGTTTTACGTGTTTCCTACTATCATGAAAATGCATAAAATAATAATAAAATTCATAAAGAAAATAAAATTATCCAACTAGTATTGAGAATATACTATTGGTTGATCCATTTAAACTTAATGGATCAACTGTGACCTAAGGGAATCGTACCCGAGTTGGGTCTTGAATCACGATGCAGTTTGTCCCCCATCCAGTGTGTCTACTTCTCATCTATATTTTACCTCATCTTGGCGTGGTCCAAAACTTACAACGTCATTATCAATAGTACATCAATACTCGCATGCAGGCAAGGGGTCTTGGGAAGCGCAATATACATACAGATAATGATGGATCCACAAACCCTTATACATATTGAATAAAAGAGGATGATGCACAAACCATCATAAAATTAACTAATTATTACAAACATCACATGCAATTGTAATAAATAATTAATTAAAATCAGACATACATGTTCTATGCTCAAGACTAGTCTACGGGTAAATTAAAAGCATGATAAAATTAAAGGTAATAAATTTAAGTATGAGGAAAATTAAAAAAATTAAATGAATTATTTTAATTCAAATAATTTAATTTACTTCGGTCCCAAGATTAACTCAATTTTTAATCCAAAAGTTAAATTAATCAATTAATTTAATTTTTATATCAAAATTAAATTAATTTTTAGAGTATAAAAATTATTATTATTTTAAACCAAAAAATAATTAAATTAATTTTTGATGATATTAAAATTATATCAAGCTCTAAAACCCTTGTACAGGGCCAATGCAGGTCAGACCGATCCCGTGCAGACCCGTTTCGAGCCAAGAAGACCCTGTGTAGGGTGGTTTTAGGTTAGACAGACCCACCCTGACCCGTTCTGGGTTGGGCTGACCCACCCAGGCCCATGCAGGCCCATAATGGGTGAGCATAACCCGGTTAGTTATGTGTCACCTGATCAGGGAATGGGAAACCATGACAAGGGTTCTGCCTGGAGGTAGTGGCAGGGGTTACCAGGAGGGCCAAAATAGGTTTGGACCACCGTGGTAGGGGTGTCTCCAGTGGCTGGGTACATTGTCCAGTGTGACGACTGTGAGTGATGAGGCTGATCAGGAGTAGGTTAGGTTAGCACAACATGAGCTAGGGCTGCCACAATGGGTTCATCAGAGGAGAAGCAAGGTGCTCAGGAAGGGATGATAGTGGCAGACCCCCATGTTTTTAAATAATTTTTTTCTTTATTTCCACAAAATTTCTCCACCCTCCCCTTTTACAACCTATTGAAAGTTTTTTTTCTAACTTGACCTGTGCATTAACCCACACCCCAAATTTTGTTTTCTTTCATCATATTCTCAAAGTTATTGAAATAGTATTCGATTAAAATAATAATAATGATTATAAAAAATAAAATTCCACATATTGTGGAACTAACGCCCTAGTTAGATAACCCTGTTCTGACCACCAAATTACAATAAGAACAGGGATGGAAAACACATTTTCACTAGAAACATCACCAGAATCCACCTCTGGTACTGCGTCAGGGTATTATAAACATATTTTAAAATATATGTTTTTCAAATTTTATACATGTGTGTCAATCCAAATAAAATTTTCAGATGGTCATATCTTGGTCATCCGAAACCGAATTGATGTGTGGTTAGTTTTGTTTAGACTAAATTAAATCCCTCTACCTAATTTAATGAAAATTAATTTTTTCTTGGATAATAAAATTCACATAATCTCTCTGATACCAATTGATGGTACCAAGACGCACAGTGGAAGCCGGTGGGTCGGATATTTAAAATTTATCATCATCGAAGTGAAAAAACTATGTTATCTTTGGCAATACAAGCCCCAATAGAAGTTTATGGATCTTACATGAATTTAATAAGCACAAAAATAAATAAACGAGTACCTAATTTGATTCAGTGGCATGTTCGACTGCAGTTAGTCACCGATGATTATTGCTCAAAGGATCTGAAGATGAACCCCTCTAGATCATCCAAACACAATCCAAGAATCCATGTAGATACCAATCATCATATTTTAGGTTCTATCATGAAGTTATGATGATTATTTTGACGTCGCGGTGATCATCTCGATCTCATCCCTTCGATCAATCGAAGACGTTATTGGGTTGGTCACTTGGAGAGATTCTTTCTCACTCTAGGATGAGATAGGAGAGATAAACACTCATTCCATTTGAATAAATAGTATATAGAATGATCTTATTCTCTATTTATATAGTGTATTTCCAAAATACCCAGTAAGGGTTCTTGACCCCCGTATATCCAACGTTTACTAAATAAACAATAAATGACACGTTATGTCGAACTAACTATGTCATTAATGTCATTTATATTTTATCACCTACTCAATATAGATAATATATATATACATATATGTATATATATATTATGTGATAAACCTAATCCATTAACTCGAATCGTAATTCCTACAATACTAAACAAATCTTGAATATTAAAATAATATTCATTTATATAATATTTTTTCATGTATTTACTTAATACCTAAATAGTGCGAACCATGGATTAAAATCCATGGTACCAAAAAGATATTATCAAAAAGGAAAGTACAAGACAAATATAGTGAGGGTGAAAGAGAAAACAGAGTGACACCGATCATGCCACCAAAACACAATAACATACAAAAATCAACATCTTTTATGTCTGCATGCCCTTGATTGGGGCCCACATCAACCTTTCAGATGTATGCATCTTCTCCACTATTTAAAAACATTCCAAGGAAAATCCTTCTCATCTATACTCAATGATTCAACATCCTCATCATGAGACTCATGACCTCCAACTTTTTCAGCAACATGGTCCTTCGTCTTAGAATCAACAAAGACTGAAGTTTTTGCTTCACCTTGAAGATTACCAAATTCTTCATAGATTTACTTACTTAAAAATCAATTAATAATGTAAAGTAAAGTAATACCTCTAGGTATAGATTCTAATAGACTAGGGGAAATCTCCTCGGTTACCACTTTCCCACCAAGAGTGCAGTCAAAACCAGGAACACCTGCTGCTTCATCAGGAATAGTCTGCGGAGGAGTTTCCAAATTATCCTAGCCTAGTCATGCTTCACCTGAAGTGGGGAATCCCGGAGAGACCTTTGATGCTCAATTGAATTGGATTTATAAGGAGAAACCATTTGAAATTCGTCATTATCCAATGCAATCATCTTACCTTTGGACTTAGCCACTGTTGTTGGCAGACTTGAGGCTACCACTAAAACCATTCTTGTGCCAACACTTAGGTCAACACAAGGTGATCCCAACAATCACCTGTTGGTTTAAGATTTCCCCTACAAAGAAGGCTCAAAAGCAGATGAAGGACCTTGGGTTTCCTATATAACATGACCATAATAAATTTCTAGATTAACACCACTCACACCTAGAAAATTCCCATTCAAAGAGACATTGGTATATTTTGACACCAAATCAGAAAATGAACAATTAATAGTTCCATCCACATTTTTTTCTCTAGAACAAATCTCTTCCCCAACATTCTTCCCCATAGACACACTCACTGCAACATTATTATCAACAAAAATAGGCATTTTGAGTTTGCAGTCACCTAACCGATGACCAAGATTCCTACAGTTCTAACACCTCACACCCCTACAAAATTTCCCTCTATCATGCCCAATTGACATGTAGTTGAGGCAAAATTCTGGTATATAATCATATTCAATACCTAACTCAAATTTAAAATCACTAGCAACCAAGAACACTATTTTAATAAAAGTTAAACTACAATCAAATTCAACTAAAACATGAGCATATTGTCCATATTTGGCCAACTGAGTCCCTTTGTCAATCTTGATGGGAGTACCCACAACTGAAGTGATGTCCTATAGGATATCTGAATTCCAAAAGAACCAATTCAATCCTGTAATTTACATCCAAGATTGAGCCATTGTATTCCGCACTTGTGATGGATCAAACCAGGGGTCCTAATATTAAAATCGAAGGACCCCTAGTTTGAGATTCACAAAGTTGAAACACCATGCTCTAAGATTAATGTTTTGTGAAGGAAAAGAAATGTATAAGAAACCCATACCGATGGACACAATATGCCATCCGTCAAAACCCCAAACCTGTAAGATTCAATTCTTTAAATCATCAAACTTCCAGGAAATACTACACACTAAAGGGGTAATCCATGGATGATGGAATATTTAAATTCCTCAATATGATCTTCAAAGAACTTCAGATCTGCTTCAACAAATGTAAGAGCGCCATTCTTCAAGATCTGGTTGCGTGCAAGCAACCGATCATTTCAAGTATTGGAGAAAAATCTATCACTCATAGCCAGCTGAAAAGATTGATTTTTCAAATCCTCATTTGACTTTCGAACATCAGATTTCAAAGAGAGGGGAACATGATCAACTCTTCTCAGACCCCACTCGACATCCAAAGGCAGCAACACGTCACTTGATTCAAGACCAGATTTCACTTTTCTTAAAGGTATGACAAAGACCTGTGTTGGATCAAAGTATTTATCCAAGAAAGAAGCCATAATAAATATTCAACCCTAATTACCATGGAATTATAGAGAGAGAGTCTTGATATCCCTGACTTACATCATCCTTCTTCGTGTATTCACTTAATACCTTATGAATAATTTTAATAAATAAATTCAACCCAATTATTCTATCTTTGAACAATAATGAATTTATTTATTCATCAGTGATCATTAAAACATAGAAAACTCTCAAACTCTATGGTGGGTCCCACCATGTCCCATATTCCTATTCACCAGAATATGGAGGAATCTTGAATGTGCTTTTGTGAGTAACCTTCTAGGACCTTATCTCGATAGCAATGGATCTATTCACAAACCAAGAGTGAAGTATAACAACCCATTAAGGACCCTAAAGAGATAAAGAATACTTGTAGAAATGACAACCATCCTACGAACACACACAGTGTAATATAATCTCTTTGTCTCATAATATCTCATAAAGTTATATGCACACTTGTGTCATCATCCGTTCTTACATTATTATTTGTTGATATAATCGGACAGACTTACCTTTGACTACTTTGGCCAAGGATTTATGAAGGCACTACCATCCCTAATCAACTAGGCCCAAGATATTACTCCCCCAACTTGGAAGCAACAAATTCTATATCGATCATTCAACCAATTCCATACCATCAATGATGCACCCAACACAAGCTACCTCACCATGAATTCATTATCATAGATTTTTTTCCTTGCATCAAAGTACATGAACAAATGACACACATTGATAATGATCTAAAGTTAGGAGACCAATACACATGTCTATAGATAGGAATATCCAATGACACCTGAAACATGTGGGGTTCCTATTGGTGGGTTTGTCCTCACGATCTCACCTACTAGAGATCACTGAGTGAAAACTTCATGAGAAGAAGTATCAATGCTTATGATCCCCCAACACCTAATAGTTAGACATCAATTGTGTCCAGTCAGTATGATGTATCTAAAACATATGAAATTTGTTTAAGATTAATGTCATAGTATTTCAAGGTTCTCATTATTTCCTAGAAACCACTATAAACTTTTCATATGATAATTAATATGTGGACATGACCGTTTAAATAGTGGATGTAGAAATATCAACACTGTAATGGTAAGTATACATCATGCATATCTCACTATATACATGGTATGGTAATAAAAAAGTACATATAAAGTTGGTTCTAGGGAACCCACTTTTATAACACTCCCACTATCACTAAATACAACTTGATAACCACCCTTGTTATCTCTCACATGATAAGATCATGTTTCTTTAGAGTTATGGATTTAGTTATGGGCCTGCCACATTTCCACTGTGTGGATATTCTTCTATCTATGACTTCACCTCCTTGAGTAAAACTCCTCAAGATATGTAAACTCTGAGTAGATATCCTTTTTTCCAATGTTTAAACTTGATATCTTGGATAGTACTAGTAGTAGAATTATCATAATTTATATCATGATAAATCTTTATGTACTATGTGCAATTCCAAGAACCAAAACAAATCATTTTTTACTACACACTACTTTTCCAACTACCTCAAAAGCTACAGTTTACTTGTTATTTATAGATATGGCTACCACTAGCTTAAATGATCTTCTCATGCTCATTACCATAGCCTAACTGTGATATTAGTTCATATTAATCTATAAAAAGACTAGTTGGTGTCCCCTTGTAGCCAGTATACCTTCCTCTCCACATACTGAGTATATACCTTTTATACTTTCTCAAGCACAATTGTATAGTTCTGATTTCTTCCTACTTCTGGAATGGTGGATTGTACCCACAACCCTATACCAAAAGTTTAAAGAAACCATTGGTATAAGTGTACCTATCCCAATGGTTCAAAATAACTGTTGGGATAGATTAATCTATACCAATAATTTTTTAAAACCATTGGTATAGATGTAGTTATACAAACAGTTTTAAAAAACCATTAGGATATCCCTTCCCCAAATACACACCCATGCAGGCACCCCTCCTCCCATCTAGATCTCATCCAGAGAACCCTAGCAGCAACGTTCGACGTTCCAGTTTCTTTCCTTCCCATGGTGATCTCTCAACTAATCTTGGTTTACTTTCATTCTTATTGAGTATTAAATTAGCGAATTCTAAATCCTTTAGGTATTTTATCAACCATCATTTTCATTTTTCTTCAAGGTAAAAACAACATGGTATATTCTTTATTTTTTCTGCATTTAATTTATTTTTATCCTAATTAATCTAGTTTGATTTAGGCTTTCCTATTTTTGGTTCATGTCTATTTGGGCTAGTTCATACTAGTTTGGTTTGGTTTGGGTTCATTTAGTTCAATTTGGATTTGTTTATTATTGTTTTTTGCTTTATTTTGGTTCTGCTTGGTTTCATTTAGTTTAGTCCAATTTTATTTGATTTAGGTGTTACAACTAAGATTTTATGATACTAGTGCATCTCATCTTAATTATAAACTCATATTTATAAAGTACTATGATAGGGGAACTATTGGTTGTTTCATTTTGAGTTACATAGTCTCACCCTGCTTATGAATATCTATGTTTATGTAGTTTCAAATATATAATTTCATGTACAAGAATGTATAAAGGAATTATTACTGAGATGTTTCATGGGTTATGGAATTTTTTTAGTAGGTTATACTCTATTAATACATAGAGTGGAGGTTGATGGAATTAACAGGTAGAGTTTTTGGAAAATCTGCATGTCATTCTAGTTTTATTATGTTTGTGATTTCTACTATTATATAATGTCAATGGTATATTTTTCAGTTGTATGTTGAGATTATTTTTGTTATATATATATATGGGATATATATTAATGTTTTCTTCAAACTATTATCAATTATTATTGGGAACTCCCTATCATATTGGTGGATATTTTATTTTATAAAATTATTTAGATACAGATAGATCATGCCTTCTTTTAATATAATTAACCATTCATCTTGAATTTCATTAAAAACTAGTTAATTTTTACTTAATGATAAACCCAAACTATTGGTGCTAGTATCTGGACCCTATGAATGGGGAACACACATGGGGTATGTGGTAGTCTAATTTAAGTCAATGTAATATTCAAGATATTCCATTTTAATGTGGTATTCTTGTATTGTTTGGGATTCTAGGTACTTTGTAGATATAAAATATGATAGTTCCGAGACATGAGAAGTAACCTGCAATGAGATTTGGTCAATCTATTTATAGTTAAAGGTTAGGTTATTAGGGATGTTTGATAAAATACTATTTTTTTGAATATTTTATTGATAATAAATGATATAATTTCCTCACATTGTGTTAAATATGTTTATTTATAAAATATTTGGGATTTGATCATTCATTTGAAAATTTGGTGAAAATTCCAGTTTTACCCTTTATAGTGCACTGTAGTATTTCGAAGATAAATATTTTTATATTTATTATTTGAATTTGAAATTTTGTAACAGTGTTACTAACTTAATTTTCTACAACTTTTATTCAGGACACTATAGTTAAAGAGTGCATTTGGATGGAGTAAATGGGCCATTAATTCAATGGTGGGCTGGACTCGGCAGAATGGACATGAGTTCTGTATTTAGGCCATATCTTCTTCATCCGGGATTGTATTGAGCCAAAATGTTTAGGAAATCTCTAGGACATGATTTGGCACAAATAATCATTCTGGAAGGCTGGTCAATTCACGCGTTTTGGAGGTAAACTAGGCGGTGCAACTTGGAATAAAATATTTGGCCGAGTTTTTCATTTCACACTTAAAAAGTTATGTAACCCTAGCCCTCACAAACTCTATTTAAAGGGGGTTTTAACTCTTTGGGAGGTCTGGTAGAGGATTTGGGAAGGTGTGGCCGAAATTTTTTCTCTTGGGATCCCCTCACAACTCTTGGAAGAAGTAAGCCTTTGTGAAAACATCTCTTCCAAAAAGGCTCTCCTCTCCCACCTCTTCTTTGTATTTCTTTTATTTCATGTTTGTTTCTTGAATTTTTCTTCAAATAATCTTATGTTATCTTCCCTTTTCTTATTATATTAATCTTATTAATTGGTTTTGAATCAATAGTGGAGACAAGATTGGGTTATACCCTTTCAATCCTTTGCTTATGCAAAACGTCTCCACGATGACTACACCGCCCATGGAAGAGTAGTTCTTTTTAGTAATCGGTCGACCTCTCACCTTCTTCATTCATTTATTTTGAATCAATGATATAATGTAATTTAATAAACATGATACATTAATTGAGTTTTCAAATTATAAGAAACTAAGTGAGCAATTGAACAATTAACACAAAACGCGCGAGGTCGGGATTTGTGTGAATTGTGAGAGCGCGATCTTAATCGGTAATACAAGACCACATGAGATCAATTTGTAGAGTTCAAATAAAATCCCTAAACTCAATTAATCCTCATTTCCAGAGTGATTATGTGCCTTAATTTACCACTGAACATAATCTAATCTTAGAACATCAATCAAATCAGGGTGTTGCGATTGCATGTTCCGAAGTTAGCCTAAGGTTAAATTCACTTCATCTTCGTGGTAAAGTTAATTATCGTAGGGTTTGGGATTTAACAAATTAAGGGATCATAATTAAGTGAATATTAATTTAAATGATAATGATTAATAAATTACTGAAGAGGTAGATTTAGATCGATTACGTCTTTTAAATATTGTCTAAACAAACATCTTTTTGTTGTGTCATTTTAATCAAACTTCATTTCAAAACTAAAAACACAAAAAAATAATACAATCTTCTTCCAGCAAACTTCTTCTAGATTCATAAACTATAAACCACCACCCCCATCCTTTCAAGTAGTGTTTTTATTATCTTTTATTTTATTTCTATAATACCTCTAAAAATTGTTTTAATTCACTTCTTCCTTTGAGAGACGTCCTTGGTCAACCACTCTGCTGCACCTAAGTACCCTAAAATCACACTAATCATTTGAGGGCTCCCACGACAGTGCTCTTTCAATGTTCAAATATAAAAAAGGCATCATAGAGATGTGTGAGATTTTGGGTTGAATATCATGAGTACATACTAGTGGAAATTGAGAATATGTTATAGGCCATTTAAGTATAGTTATTTTTCATTTTTTTTTCAGAAATCATACTTGGTATATATGTCTGCATGAAATATTCAAGCATGTGTTTGATTTTTAAAATTTTATTTTCTTAAATATTTTTGTAAAATTATCGGGAAACTATTTTTGAGAAAATAATTTTTATTTTAGGTATTTATTTATATAATGAAATAATATGAAGTTTATTAGTGTTTTATAAACAATTTATTTGTGGTGCCTTGCCAAACCAAACAAACTTGAATAGAACCAAACTATACCAAATTGAACCGAACCGTATCAAATAACACCAAACCAAATATAATTGATTTGAACCAAACTAAATATAACTTATTTGAACTAAACTAACTCACTTTGAATTCCTCAATACTCATCTTCAAAAATCCCCCTCACTCCTCTTCAAAATTAGATCTATAACTCATGCCAAAGTCTACCGCATGCATACCCACCACACTATAAATGTTCCATAATCCACAACATCAACCCACACTTTCTCTACCTGACATCTACCCATTTAGAGTCATCATCAACCATCCCATTGAAAACCAAAAAAATAAAAAGTCTATAGGGTTAGGTATCCAAATTATCCTTTCCTCAAAACTATCATTGATACCAAGGCACTTCCACTGAAGGTGCATTCCTCATAAAAATCCAAGGCATAATCATGCCTAAAACACATATAGAAGCACCTTTCTTGAATTGATCTCAAGGTGAGGAAGGATTCACTTTAACATCCCTCAATATGAGAAACCACTAATTATGTCTTTATCCAACCAAACTTCATAATTTACATGTGCTACATAATATGGTTACCTAGAAATAATAATCTTTTATACATGAATTTATATAATAAGAATAAAATTAGTTAAAAGGCGAATTGAATGACAGAAAAAACAAAAACAAAAATTATAAACAAAATTTTGTGCAGTATTATGTATAGTTATTACTCATTGATATAATTGAATTAAATATAATGGTTTTATATTTATAGTATTTTGATATATATATATAGGGTTTTGTTATAGTGACCCGACCTTTTCTTATATTACTATTACATCATTTTAAAGGTAAAAAACATAATAGTATTACACATAGATGATCCAATGGTTTAGTGTCTTGGGCAAACTAGGACCATACATAGCAATTACAACATCAAGCATAAGCATTTATTTAATTTCTTCTTCTCTAGCTTCTTATTGGCACTTGTCCTCTCCTTAGTACATGTAGCCACCTGAGGAAATACATCAAAAAGGGGTGAGATAGAAGCCTAGTAAGAGGATAGATAAGAACAATATAGCATGGGGTGATCATAATCATAACATGAGGAAAAGATCATGAACATGAGAGGAAGCATATATAAGACTTGAAATGTGGCAATGCATAAAAATGAAACATCATGTCTTAGTGGTTAACTACCACACATACTTGTGAACCAAGATAGAATCTTCTTCACAAATCATTTCAAATTTACTCATGAGATTCATCACTTCACCCAATGCATTGGAGCGCTATATAATTCTGGGTGCACCTGTCACATTCAAACATTCATATTGCACTATATAATTCCGGGCGCACCCGTCACATCATAACATTATCATTATCATGCTTTCCACATAGAACATATATCAAAATTGAACATAACTAACCCATGGTAAGGAATGGGTTTCATCTCATAAAAATACATTCATAAGATTTGGGTTCCTGAAAGAAATAGGGAACAACATACTTGATACAAGAACCATCAACCATGAATGTGTGGTAAAAGTTGAGTTCTTAAAAGAAGAGTTCTTTTGGAAAACATTTGGATTAACATAAACTTCATTAGAAAACATTTATATCCCATAAAAGTAAATAAAACGATAAACAAAATGATCTTTAAGGAGTGACCATATCAAAAATGGAGTGAAAGAGGGAGAACCCGAAGAATGGAAGTTGGGTTTGAGAATTTCCCCTTACCTTGTATCTGAATGCTTCCTTCTCTTTAATGTCCTGTATAATGACATTATATTAATTAATTAGAAATTAAAGAACCCTTTATAAATTAATAGGGTTCATTCTTGTTTCATTATGTCATTTTATGTTCCTTTGGATGACTTATAGAGTTTAAAAACATTGTTCGGGGATGTTCGTTTTTATGGTTTTTCTTGGGTGGTTCACATGTATTCATAAATTGAAGTTCAGGTAGAACATGGGTAAACATACAGAAATGATATTAAATGTAACTAATGATATTACATGAGTTTTAATGATCTTATAATGAATTATATTATATCCATGTGTATGAATCATTAGATAATAATTACATGATGGTTATTTGGGTCAATTTGGGCGGTTTTTTCGATCACAACGAACTTGTTTTAACTTATCACTTAGTAATATGGCCATAGGTTATTTACAGAACTTTAAATAGGAAATAATACATATAAAATATTCTGGTTAAACCATAAAAACTATTTCATGACCAGATCTGAAGGTAGAAATGGAAGAAGAAAGTATGTCGTTCTTGAAGGTGATAAATTAACACCTCACGAACAACGTTCTCTTTAATAAAATAAAAGAAAGAGGGAAAGGGGGTTGGATGATATAATATCCAATTATAATCATAAAATTACATTATATTTATAATATTGGAGTTATAATACCATTTGGATGAAGATAGGTGGGGAGAGATCAAGAAATGAACTTGAACTTGAAAGGAAATTAAAGGAGAAGAGGGAGATAAATTACCTCTTGAATCCTTCTCTTGAGAACCTCTTTAAGGGATTAAGATTGGTCTTTTGATGAGAACAATAGATCTTGGATGTGGGGGAGGGTATAGGTAAGGTTTTTGGGCAGTGTTTAGAGAAGTCTTGGAGCTTGAGAGGTGTGAGGAAATGAGGGTGTGAAGGGTGGCTTTTATAGTGGAGGGGAGAGGGGTTTCCTTAATATAAAATTCATTAGTTTATTAATATCCCCTAAGACAAGGAATAGTGAGTCTTGAATGACCAAGAATAGTAATTTTATCATGTGATCCCGAAACAAGTGGGCTTACATCATCAGAACATCATCGATGACTCAATTAATCCATTATTTAGCATTTATTGTGAATTATCGGATACTACTATTCTTAAAAAATTCAAGTATTTCAGAAAAATCCAAAAAATTTACCGCTACCATTTTTCGATGTTTAGAATAAAAAAATTAATTCCATTTTTCAAAAAAAAATTTCTAAATATTATCAATTTAATATTTAATTAAAATCATAATTTACTTAAAAAACAATTTTTAAGATTAAAACTGATTTTATAGTGCTTTCAAAAATTACGTAGGGTCTTATAAAATTATCTAAAAACTATAAGAAATTGATTTGATAAATAATGAATAAATTTTAAGAAAATAAATTTTTCTTTAAATTAATTAATTAGTTATAATTAATTATTTATGACTTACAAAATTTCCAAAACGTTTACTAAGGTCAAATTGTCACTTTCTAAGATGTCAAAATTTTATTTAATTATTCATGGGTAAGGTTACTCTTATGTTGGATGATTTAATATTAATAAGGGTTATATTACTATTCATAAGGGTATGTTACTATTCCTAAGGTTACATTACTATTCACTGAAAATTATTTTTGTTTCATTAGACTCCAAAAATCATCTTGAGCACAACCATGTATGTCGGATTTTTAAAATTCCAAACACAGAAGTGACAAAATTATGTTTAAAGGTCATTTATCACTTAGTAGTTCATTATGTTGTGTTTTAATGTTATTTTATGACATAAATATAAGAAGGGAATTTCCATTGAAAAACATTGGGTCGTTGCATTTGTTTTCTTTTATATTATGATTCTCATATAAACAAGTATATCAGTTATGACTTCACATAAAGTGAAAAATTATCATTTCCTTAAATATATTTTCAATTTAACTTCAATATTATTTCATTGATTTTACAATATGACATATAACTTTTTTTACAGAAAAGGTAGAAGTTGGATGTATGAAACTGATAGGATCTCAAGTGATTTTCAAAATAATTTGGAGAGCTTTTTAGAATTTGCATTTAATAATGCTTTAGATAGTGGTCACATACATTTCCCATGTTCTAATTATGTTTGAAGACCTTTTTTAAGTCATGAAGAAGTTATCTACCATATAAAAAAAATATTGTTTTCAAACAAACTACTATGTGTGGTATCACAATGGGGAGAAAGTGCAATCTCAAAATGTTCATGATCTGAATGAGAGGACTGGATTGGAGAATTTATTAGATGACCAATTTTTGTTTATTAATAATTATGAGAATTAAATTATGTTGACCTAATAATACTTTGATATGATCACATATGATGTATGCAATGGAAATGATAATGTTGACAAGGTGAAAAAATTGAATGATGCTGCCATGAATCCAGTATATCAGCAACGTGGTAAAATGAAAAAGCTGGAATTTTTAATCCAACAGTTTCATGGGAAAACAAGGAATGAGATTTCTAATACTGTCATCAATTACATTCTTACCTTTTTGAAGGACTTACTTATAGATGATGAAAATATTCCCTCAAACCATTATATCTCATGGAAGTTAGTTGAGGAACTTGGATTTTCTAAAAACAAAATTCATGCTTTCCTGAAAGATTGCAAATTATTCTGGGAGGAAACTACTAAACAAAATGATTGTATAAAATGCAGCACATCCCAATGGAAGCCAAATGCTAATGGAACACTATCCCATGTGTCATAGAATGTAATGTGGAACTTTCCATTAATTCTCAGACTCTAGAATCTTTTCATGTCTGATGAAATATCAATAAAAATGTGATAACATGATACCAAGAGAAAGAAGGATAATGATGAGTTCATTCATCCTGTAGATGGATTTTCATGACAGACATTTAATAATTGATATCCTGATTTCATAGCTAACATGCATAATGTGAGTTTGGATCTTTTATGTGATGGTTTTAATCCATTTGGGCAGATGGTTACTTCACACAACACATGACCAGTTTTTCATACACATTTATAACCTTCCTCCATGGAAGTGTATGAAAAAACCATTCACTTTCTTGAGTATACCCATATCTGGATCTTTTAATCCTAGAAATTATATAGATGTATACATGAAAAATTTAATAAAATAGTTGAAATATCTTTGGAATATGGGTGTGTGAACATACGATGCATGTTCGAAAGACATATTTCAGATGTGTGTTGCGCTTATGTGGACGATAAACGATTTTACTACTTATGAAATGATGTCTAGATGGAGAACAAAGAACAAACTATCATTTCATATTTTTATGAATAACACATGATACAGAAGACTTAAATATCACTGTAGTCTCATTTTTCTAGGACATCGACGATTCTTGCCAATGGATCATCCATATAGGAATAATCATCAAAGGTTTGACAATACCATGGAGACCTATAATCCACCTCAGTGTATGTCTGGAACCGATGTGCTTAATGAATTTCAAGATTTCAATTTTTCATTCAAGAAGTTTTAGATGAAATATATAAAGATGAATAATGTTTCCACTAAAACCAATTACAATTGGAATAGGAAACATATATTCTTTAAGTTCTCTTATTGGTCAACCAATTTGTTATGTCATTGCTTAGACATAATTCACATTGAAAAAAATATATGTGAAATGTTGCTTAAAATTTTTATAATGTTAATATAAATACAAAAGATGATTTACAATCTCAGCATGACTTGGTGGATTGGGGTATTAGACAAGAATTGCATCCTATGTGTGTTAGTGAAAACAATTGGAAAGTTTCATGCACTTCTTATGTGATGAAACCTATAGAAAAAAAATTAATTTCTAGAAGTACTAGATACTATTAATGTTCCTAATGGATATTGAAGAAACATATCAAAATGGGTCAATAAAAGATAGTTGAATTTGAAATCATTGAAGACTCATGATTATCACATCCTTCTGCATGAGTTGATTCAAATAGAAATCCATCATCTACTGTCAAATAATGTAAGGGTGTTGGTTATTTGGTTATTCCATTTTTATAGAGATCTTTTTTCTAAGAAGTTATCCAAGTATTTCTTATAAAAATTTAAGTAGAGGCACCATTAATTTTGTTTGTGTTATAGAAAATATTTCCTCCATCATTTTTCATATGCATGCTATGTCTAACTATCCATATTCAAACCAAAATACTTCTTGGAGGACCTATTTATTTTTATTGGATATATCCAAATGAAAGAAATATGTACACATTGAAGTCTTATGTTTGGAATAGGAATCATCTCAAAGGTTATATCGTGAAAGGTTACTTGGATCAAGAATGTATGGATTTATGTTCAATGTATTTATTTGATGTGACTATGATATGGAACATACCAATGAGGAATGAAGAAGGAAAGTATGAGAAAATTGAACCTAATTTTACATCACTTCCCCAAATAGGGGGAATTCCTGGATCATATACATTGATCACATTAAGCCTTGAATAGTGAGAGATGACACATCACACAGTTTTATTTAACTGTGATTTGTTCGATGACTATATAAAGTAAGTAAATTGAACATGTATATCTCATATCATCTAATGTAATGATATATATATTTTTAAACTATTTTTATTTTTTGACAGGGAATATAAAAAAATGATAAATAAAAAGCATTGTTCTTTATCTTTAAGGAGAGAAACTTTGCATAGTAAAGAGTTTTCTGTTTAGTTAAAATTGAAGGTAGAATTATTACTATAATAAATTAATAAAATTAATATTTAATTAATTTTAATATTCATTTATATTTCAGGTATTGAGTTTGATTACTAACTCTGTCTCTAAGGAAATAAGATCTTTGGCTTTTGGTCCTAATTCTGTGGTTTGTGAATACAAATCAATTATGATCAATGGGTACAAATTTATTATCAATGAATGAGAAATGAACATGACAACACAACATGATGATGTTATGATAACTACCAAAACATACTATTATGCTAGTGCATCGTATAATAGAACTTTATTTTGAAAATGTATCTTATTATGGAGTTGTTGAGAAAATACTAATATTGGATTATTACTCTCATGGTTGGGTCACCATGATGAAATGCAAGTGGTTTGATTCGATGATGAGGCATGAAAAATTTATTGATGATTGTGGATTTTGAGTTATTGAAATGACTCACACTCTTGCTACTGATGAGCCATATATATTGGTATCAATGGAGAAACAAGTTTTTGATGTGAAAGATCACCCGCGATCTAAATTTGGTGTCATTATTGAAGTAATCCCAAGACATATTTTTGATGATGGTGATGATGGAATTAACACCATCCATGCCCCCTTTGGCCCCGATCAATTTATTACTTATGATGACTCCAATAGTTCAATTTTCAGAGTTGATTGTGAACCTGAAGTTATAGTGGGAAATATATAGAGTCATCCATTTGTGTTCTTAATTATTTTGGTTTAGCTCAAATTGGGTTATTAAGGTTGGTAATATTCAAATTGCTTTACTATTGATCATTATTGAACATAGGGTAAATATTAACATATCAAGGCTGATAAAGTTTTATCATGAAAAAAATGTACCTATCATAGTGGCTAATGAACCCTTATCTCACTAAATGGCTATAAATATTGTTTAAAAATATCATATCAATAATGAAGTAATTGAGAGGGGTGATATAAATATAATTAGACTATTTATAAAGGAAAATGAATCAAATATGTTTAAAAAATCATCAATGTAACAAAAACATGATTCATATGTAATGTCCTTGGGTATTTGATATATCAAGAACTTAGTCAAATGTATTTTATTTTTTCTTAATCTAAAGGTTAATTCATTTTTATATAAATATTTGGATTTTAAAATTTATTAGGGTTTTACTAATAATAGATTTTTCTATATTATCATTCATTCATATTTTATGTATTTATTACATGAGAGTGAAATATAAATTAAACCCTTTAGATAAATCATTGAGTTTTCAATAATTACTGATAGTCATTGAAATTTGTGGGTTTTGATAACATTTTATTTTTATATTGACTAATGGATTGTATAGAGATTAAAAATTCACTCATGAGATACAAGTGCGACTTATTAATTGTATTGGATCTTTAAATCATATACCATACAATGTATTAAAAATTACGTTCTCTAGTCTAAACACAGATAATACCCAGTCATCTTTATAATCAACCTATGGATTGAAGGGTTTTGAAATGGGAGGGGTAGGCTAGGAAGAATATCCTAATTCTATGAAGGGGTATCATCATTCTATAAATGGTTGTTGAAAGACTATATGTGATGTTAAAAATAAACCAAATTGAAAACATGAGGTGAAAAAGAACAAACAACAATAAAGTATTTATCTTCGATGAATCAAGTGTGAATGAAAAAAATATGGTTACCCTAAGAGGAGAAGGGTCCACAAAACAACTCCTAAGATTAAATTATAATAGTGGATTTACTATTATAAAATAAAATTATAATTTGAAAAAACAATTGCATTTAAGTAGTGTTATTGAATTATGGGTGACAGAATTCATTTCAGATCTAAGAAAAATATGGAAGAAGACTTATTACTAAATATTAATGATTTTCAAATTGATTTTTAAATTTCTCTTTCTGAAACTATTTTGAAATTTTTAGATTCTTTCACCTTGGATTTTGATGATTTTGAGATCTAAATTGTTTGTGAGAGTTATGAATTCATTAAAACACCTTTGGGGGAACCTCATATATTATTTTCACCTCATGAAATCTGGAATTGGGTTAAATCTCACTTAAATTCAAAAGTGGGTAGTAAGAAACACACCTCTACAAAGGAGGATAACAATATACCTTTCACAATAAAGGGGGGTCCACTAGGGTTATTCTTTAGATTATATGATTTTTGTTTTGCTTTTAAGGAAGCACAAAATCATATGAGAAAATTTTCTTTCTCAAAAATAAAGGGGAGACCAACATGTGGTGGTTTATAACCAATAAACTATTACCTCCATCATATTTTGGATAAATTTAAATTTTCTATTTATTACATGAAATAAGTCTCATTTGTCTCATGTTTATCTCACCGTGAATCAAATTGTAGGTCTAATGTCATGATTAAAAAGTGGAATCACCATTCTCTATCAAATAAGGTTTTATTTTTTTGAAATTTCAATACTAGTCATCAATGTTTAAATTGGGATATTTGCTGGAACTTCTTGGAAGAAACCTAATTTTTTTTATAGTGAAGAAGGGGTGGCCACATGCTTTTCAGCTTGGAGTTCCATCCACTGGGAACCTTTCTTTCTAAAAAAGAATTATAAATATATTGATTCTAGAGCACTACAACATAATTTTAATGGCTTAAAAAGGTCTCCAAACATCCCTTATTCATGTTTTAGTTTAATTTTTTGCTTTAATATTAGTCAATTATTACTTTTTGTTAATTATGTGGAGGAAACCAAATTGATAATCATCGTGTAAAGGGGTTCTACCAGCTGCTACCTGCTATGATGTGATTCCCACAACATTTTATAATTTATTTCACTAAGTCAAGGAAAGGATTCTAGTTCTTTGTAATCTTGTTACTATGCTCTCTTAATGAGATTTTAATTTCATCCAATCATTTTCATTCTAATGTTTATTAATTAAGTCATGTATCATCTTCCTTTATTTGGTTTGATAATTGGTATTCCTTAATTAAGTCATGTATCATATTATTTCTTATTTGGATTAAACATTTGTTATGGATCTCTAATTAATTATATATTTGTTTTCAAATGCAGTAAATGAAAAACATTGAATACATACAAAGGAAAATAATGATAGGCAATAATAGTAGAATAAGAGAGATGGATATCCCTCCTTTGGTGCCTATTATGAGTATTTTATTTTAAATATATATATCAATAACATATAATGTCATGTGATTAATTTTGTTTTTAACTTTTAATTAAAATCAACCACTTATGTGAAAGTTATTCTCTGACCATCCTAGTGGTACAAGTGATCAGCCAGACGATACAAGGGGGTGGTACTAGAGTTACGCGGTCTACTCAGCATACCTAATCACACCCTGTCCCTTCCCCCAAAATACCATCTAACACACCTTCTAATATTGCAGTGTCATTAGAGACACCCTGTATATTTAGGCCATCTATGTTTTTTACACCATTTTCATTCGATCCTTCTCCCTTATATTTCTCTTATCTAATGATGACTCCTACTCCCTATCCATATTATTCATTTCCACAAACATATATGTTATCTTCTTTTCCTTATACTTCCTTCTCCCCGATATTCTATATTCACACTCCTTCAACTTCTACTCTAAAACATTTTGAGCCTCCAAAGAAGATATTGGGTCCCAATTTATTTTTATAGGTTGATGTTCCTTTAGAGCCTAGGGATCCAGCACCACCCACTAATTAGTAATCCTCATGTATATTTATAGAAGACCAGTACAATTTTTTTATCATAATTTATTTTCATTATAATATTTATTGATATAATATTTATTTTTTTCTTTAATAGATGGATATTTTGAAAGACGACATGGGAATACACGCATGTGTGTAGTGTGAAACCACTACACACAGCTGATGGTTGAGTACAATGAGGACGATCAAATGATTGGAAAATAGGGTGAGAATATATGAGTTTTATAAAGACTCTTTCCAAATACTCTAACATCATTCTCGTCAGGCCACTCTCCTAGAGACACCTTACAAATTAAGTAAAGGATAATGTTTGGGCACAAATATGGGTAAGAAAATTCATTGGATTTAATGTTATATTATTATTTTATTTATATGAATTAATCTTTTTATGCCATCTTCTTTTTAATTTTTCCAATGGTGAGGCTGTGAGGACAACATGACTCATGGAATTAAGTGATGTGTGGAGCGAATATAAGCATAAGTTGTATAATATCTGACATGCTATAGTTGGTACAGATTTATAGGCCACACCTATCATGAATGAGTGTCCAATATCATATTATCGAGAAATGATTGCTTATTGGATGGTTATCAAGTTCAAGGTATTAAATTTGATGTTTTTGAATGAAAATTACCATGATTTTCATTAATACTTAGTTTTTTATTATTAAAAATTCTTTTTTTATGAAGTTTCAAGAAGAAATAAAAAAACAAGGATGATACAAAATACCTCTACACTTTGGGGTAGACTATGGTGTCGAACCATGAGAGGAAGTAGGTACGACACTTGTTTATTTATTTAAAGAGAGTGGGGAGCCTCTTATGATTTCCATTGTTTTTCTTTAGGAATTTCAATTTCTTTTGTTTCCTCTATATTTCAATCAATTTCTAATGGATCACATTTCTTTTCTTACTAGTATTTACTTGTAGGTCTGGAATCCTTATTTTTTTTCTCTATACCTTTGAAAACTAGATATATCAATCCATATAAGCCCACTTATTCTTTTCCCTTCTAAGAGAAAGAAATGTTACTTCCTTTTTCCGTTGCTCTATTTTTTTAATCACCAAGTAATAATGTAAGATATATTCCATATATGAATATAGAAACTCCACATAATCAATAGTGTGATTTCCATTTTAATTTTGTGATCTATTTATGTTGAATAACTATATTCACTTTTTTATATCTAATCATTGAATATATTTGATGGGTTTCTATATTTAGTGGTTGTTTCTCAATGTTTGGAATGGGTTTGAATGCTATTTCATATGGCCTTGCATTTATTTATTCATAATTTGGTGTTGTTTGAAGGTTTTGTTGGAATTTATATGGAATATGGATTAATTATAATCTGATGTGGTGTTTTTATTTCGATGAAACTATTGCAATATGAACTAACTCTTGGTCTTTGTGGATGAATAGAAGAATCTAATCATGGAACATTTAAAGGCTTAATTTAATCTCTATTTAGACATTATGAAAATGGTAGTGTTTGAATTCTTTTCTAAATGGGATTTCTAAGGCATGTTGTGTACACTATGACTAAATGGCCCGAAGGCCTTCATTTTTTTTTTGAAAATCTACCTTTCAAGGGGTGAGGTGGAACCCTTATAAGTCCCGAAGGTTTATAGACAATTATATAACCTGAAGGTCTTAGAGGAAATCACCCAGACAAGACAACTTGAAACTGCTCCACCCCAACACATGTCATGATATCATCACTCCACCTTTGCAAGACTGGTCAGCTAGCTGTCCTATACAGAGTTGCATAAGCCCAGTACCGATAGTAATTCCATAGCCTATCGTTCTTCCAATTACAGTTAGCTCTACTCTGGTGAATGTGCCTGCTCTGAATCCTCATATGAAGCCTTTTCCCTTGTAGTCTGACTGGTATATCTGCATATTCATGTGGCTCGAAGGCCTTGGGGTGGCCCAAAGGCCTCGAGGTGGACTGAAGGCCTTGAGAGACAACTGAACCGAAGGCCTTGGGTGGCCCGAAAGCCTTGCAAGATCTGAGGACCAAACTGGTGGACCAAAGGCCCATATAGATGAATAGTTATGACTACTACAGTACCAAACAATACCTACTACAATGCTTACTACAATGCTGCTACAGTACCTGGAAATATGTCTCCACCTAGATTTGATCTCATGTCTCTTGGATACACTTGTCGAGTCCCCACCAATCGGGCTGAGACTCATGTGCATTGTGTACACCGTGGATGTTTGATTTTCTAGGTGGTATTTTATCTACTAATAGTGTATAATGGCCTTTGTTTTTGATTGTTTTCATGATGTGGTAATTATAACCTTTGACCCCATTTTTTTCAAAACAAATAGATCATATATTACCCTTTTTATATTTAGCCACTTTCATGGACTTTATCTACTTTATATTTTTTTGAGAGTGACACTGAATTGACTTCACTTTAACTAAACTAATCTGAACAAAAACATAAAAAACAAACATAATATGATTTGAACTATAAAAAATTGAGACATGAATTAAATTAAACATAACCAATCGAATATAGAATACAATAAATCAATAAGTATGAAATTGAACCCTACCTAAACATAATCAAAAAAATTTCCAAACCAGTTTGAAGTGAATGGATGATAATCAAATAAACAAGATAAAATCTAACCCAAACCTAACATACCAAACCAACCCCTTTTTAATGAAAATGAAATGAACTATATTGAACCAAATGAAACTAAACCAAACTGAATCTACAAAAACTGAAAAAAATAGATGTAAACATTCATGAACTAAACCTGATTGAATGTAACCAAATCTAATTACAATGAAATATATAAAAATAAACTAAAATAAAAAGAACCAATATAAACCAAACAAAACCTACAATGACCAATCCAAATTGAATCAACTAAAAACCAACCAATATAAACTGAGTTGAAACAATTTGACCTGAAACAAACAAAACCAAAATCAAACAAATTGAAAAAATTCAACTAGAATATAATTTAATTGTATTGAATCAAACTGAATATGCCTAGAAAACCCAAACCAAATTGTACCAAAAAAATTTAATCCATCAATAAATAATTAAATTGAATTAAACATAACAAAAATTTTCAACATTATAAAAAGAAAATAAAACAGAACTGTCATAAGTTTAAATAAGAAAAACTGAATATACATGACTTAACTATCACTAAATTAACTAGAACTGAATGAATATAAAACTAAAAAAACCAAAAATGAATGCACAAAACCAAATCAATGCACCATGAACCAACCAATCTAAAACACAACTAGAAGTGAAACCAATATGAAAATAAAAAAACCAAATGTCCTAGTCTGGACATGATCCAAAAAATGAATAAAAAAAGAAATAAATCACACTAAAACAAATAAAAATAAATTTACTTTAATTGAAATAAATCAAATGAAATCTAACTTAACTAAATAAATATAAAGTAACATATACCAAAATGAATCATATGAGGGATGAACAAACTAAATAAAATTTAAATTAAAAGTTATAAACAAATGTAGGTGAATCAAAATAAATAAATTTGATATAGAATAAATCAAAGTGAATTAAGATGACAAAAATAAGACGAACATAATGAATCGTATGCTATTAATAGAAATTAAATATAATTAAACCAAACTAAATTAAATTGAACCATACTTAACCAAATTTAATTAAAAATAACTAAATAAAATTATACCATGTAAAACTAAATAGGAAAAACAAGGATCAAAACCAATCTGACCATATATACTCTCATGCTAACTAAACATTAACATTATTTAACCAAATGAAAAATAAATCCAATTATTTCATGTGCCTTTTAACAAAAACAAACACCAACACTGACTATACACTATCATCAATATCCATCAATGAAAAATTTACCTTAATTTTCCCTATTTTAACCCCTTTCAAATTAAATCATATAAACATATAAAACCAAATAGGAACACATCAAGCATATATTTCACCTTTCCATTTTAGCATATTATACATGTATTTAATCTTGATTAGTTTTTTCAATAAATAAATTCCATTCATATTATTCTATAATTACATTTCCCTTATATTCATGGAAATAATATATACAAACAAGAATCCTTAAATTACACTTTAAGTCAATTTATTAAATCATTATTTAATCATATTCTCAAATAATTTATCAAATAATTATTCAATAATTATAGAAAATTATATTAAATCATCAAGTATATATATATTTGATTTTAGTTATGAAATTCATTATTAATAACATATTTTCAATTATGGTTTTCTATATTCAATGTCATTATAGAGGGAGATTTTGAATATTGAAGGATGTGTGCCTCAAGCGAAATTGTTTTGCTCGAGTAGAAATAAGAAAGATGAAAGCACTATAAATAAACCAACATAAAAATAGATTTTAAGTTTTAATTTTTTGATTTCAAAATTTAATATATATTTTTTAACTAAATAGTACATTTATATTTGTAACAATGTGCTTTGTAGGCCCTTGATGAGTAGGAAGCTGACAACTTTGGGCCAACCGATCACTTACATCAGGTTTTGGGAGATGAGAACCATGGTAGAGTATGATGTTGACTATGGAAGAGTATTATACCAATTAGATATTGGTCCACTTTAGGTGCTAGTTTTGGTAGCACCGAGTTGGAAAAATCTAATGCACGAGAAACACAGGCTCAGACCCAGGCAGAAAAGGCCAAACAAATGGTCATATAGGAGTGTGAATGGAGTCAAAGGGACAATGGTGAATTTATGAAATTTATAGAAGTATTATTTATTTCACTTCCACCAGATACCACTACATCTTATGATGAATATATTTCAAAAATTCATACGTTATATAGAGAACTGGGTAATGGTCCTAGTGGTGGTCGGGATGATTATGTTCCTGGCGATAGTGATGGCGAGCATGAAGGTGAGGATGACAATGAGGATAACAACAAGGATTATAGTGAAGATGGTGATGACGATGGTGATAGTGATGGATATGGTTATGGAGATGAAGGAAAGATTGATCCTTTAAATTTTTGACCGATAATTACGACATTTGATGATTAGTTTTGAATGAATATTTGTGATGTTTTGAATATGTATTATCACTGATTGAATGAATTAATTGGTTTCTTATGTTATAATTGTTTGTATATTATTTGGATATGTTTTTTATAGGTAATTGATCAAGGTAGGGTACCAGAGTGATTTCTGGTGGTTGTTGGTGGCTATTTAGGCAGGGTGGTGAGTGCTGGTGTGATTTTCTGGTGGTTGCTGGCAGGGTAGTGATTTGTGGTGGATACTTCTGGATGTTTGGGCAAGGCAGGGGTGCTGTCGGGTGAGGAATTGGGGGGGGGGGTGGTTATACCAATAGTTTCAAACCATTGGTATAAAGATATAGAAACAGTTGAAACTGTTGGTATAGATCTATACTAATAGTTTGAAACCATTGGTATAGAGCTATACCAACAGTATCAACAAGGAAAACTATAGTTGGCATGTTGTTATGAGATAACACCATTATTTGTGATGCATGTATTGAAAAAAATAATGGGAATATCTGCAATGAATATAAGTTACAACATCGATACTCTTTTTACATACATCATGACTCTTATGTGTATAAGGAAATGTACATTTAGAAATTACTCCATGCTACATTTTTTTGATTAATATTAACATGTAATATTTATCATTGATCCTCCTTATTAGCATCATAGATTTGATGTGGATAAGGTAATGTGTGTTTAAGAATTACTCCATGCTACATTATATTGATCGATGAATGCTTGGTCAAGATATTCTTCGGCACATCAGCTCAAAGCCACTCATATATTCTGACCATGAAAATATCATACTTCACTTTTACATCACTTAAAAAAACTTAAAGGAATATTATGAAGTATATTTACCACTAGCTTACCCTTGGAATAATTCACGCTCTCTAGCTGAAATAATTTTGAAAGCTTTGTGGCTTACCTTTATTTCAAAAGGTTTATTTTTCCAAAAACAAGTACAAAAGTGTGCCGTAAAACCTAAGGTCTTTAACTCCAAATATTATAAAACCATATCAGGTATATAATTGAAAACTACTTAGTTTTGTTTGATAAAGTTTTATCTTGTCACAACTGAGCATATAAGTCTTACATTTTACCTTATTTAGTTATTTCCAATAATTCAAGTATTAATGAACAATTCATTAAGTATTAAACACCAAAAACAACATCCATTAAAAAATTGGAATAATGTATCCTTGTGTCCAATGGACATGTGAGAATAATTTTTTGGTAATAATTAACAAAAGTGAAACTAGAACCATTTACTTTTCAATTAGAAGTTGTGTGCTTCTCACCGCTGACTTAGGAACCACCCTTTCTCAACCGCTTGAATAATACACCTTACTACTAGTAATGTTTCTATACTTAATTGGTTACTGTATTTAAATATGCATATGTAATAGGTATATTGTATTTAATACCCAAAAAATAAAATATAAACATTACTTACAATGGATGAATATACATAAAGAAAAATTGATTCCTTACTTCTTCAGTTCAGTTTATTTCATTTAAACTTCCATAGATTTATTTCAAGATATGAAAAGAAGATAACCTCCTGTATGATAACCAACCTATTTTTTAAAGGAAGTTGTGAAGGTTCCTTTTATGTTACACTTTCTATTGGCCTTATCACCTTGTCTTTCAAATTATTCACCATAAGAACTAAAACTTTCTATAAGTTCTTATTGACTTAGTGAACCTTACCTAAAATTTAATGAAGTGTTTTCTTCATACTACTCATTTTTTAATATTAAACTAGACAAGAGTAAATGGTTTAAAAATATGTAAGAATGGGATTTCTTGAAATATTATTACCCACCTTTCATATTTACACATAACCAAGGTAATTATCAATCATTCATATATCACTTCACTTTCTCCTTGTAATCTTCCCGAAGAGGAGACAACATGTGTAATTATCCATTCCCTGATGTTGTATTCACAACTTACATTAGATTTTGATGATAATATTATGAAATAACCATAATATGAATCATTGATTAGTCACTGAAAGTGGCTAATATTAATTGTTAATATCTTTATATTCATTTTTCCAAAGTCCATAAACATTGTTTTTAGTGCATTACATAAATAGAACTTCATTTCTCATCAAAAATGCAATTCATGTTTAAAATGCAAATTTGGGACCAATCATTCATTTGTTCGTTGAAAATATTATATTCATTTTCTGAATTTGAAATTTTGGGATATGATTGATCACTTTGTTTGGAACATTTTATCTTTTAGGTCCACTGGATGAATCCCAAAGGAAGATAGAGAATTTTGCGCCTGAAGGCAGAAACTTTCTGGAAAAAGCATAATGGGCCTAAGGCCCACCAAACAAATGTGGGGCCCAGAAACCAATCCCAATGAAGCTAAAATTTATACAGTAGAAAGATAAAAATATGAGGATCATTTTATTCAACTGTGGCCAGAGATAATTATGATGTTTTCATGATGATAAAGGGATCTGAAGTTGAGATTTAAATGGTGGACTCGACATTAATGCACAGAAATACGTCCCACCATTTCGACCATAACTTCCAAAAGGATGAGCCAAATTTCCTGATATTTTGAGATATTCTATAAGACACATGGACGAAGATATTTCTATGCTACAACCCCTCCGGATTCGGCCTTCTTCAATTGCGAATTCACACGTCAATATGGTGGACGAATCTGGACAGTTTTCCGGGTCAAATTCAAAACATCAATTTCCTTTTGATTATTCACCCTCCATTTGACTCTATTAATTGTTGGGGGGTGAATTAATTGTTGGTTGATGTACCTAAGGATCCTAATATTCCTATATAAGGAGCTATTGGTGAAGGGAATAGGGGTGGATATTTTTCATATCATCTTTTGTTGCTTGTTTCATTGTAAGGTTATGCTTCCAAATTTCCTTTGTAATGTTTTCCATTTCCATGTAAGTTTCTTTTTTGTATATTTATGTTCTTAATCAACTTAATTCACTTATATATTTTCCATTTCTTTTATTAAAACTTTATTATCACAAAGCACAGTGATATCTTTGTGTTGTTGTGAATTAGTTCACACATAGGTGTAAATTTCATTCACACACACGGAGGAGTGCTCGTTATTTCCGCGGTTTTAATTTCTTCAATCCAATTCTTGTTAGCCATCTTCCACCCACCATTGAGAGTATACCATCAATGGAGGGCTAAACCCTTAATGGTATGATCTTAGGAGGATGCAAAGGCTGGATTGAATGTTATTTTTTGAACGAATTGTTGTTAATTGGATAATTAATTTAAGACATCCATTCTTCAATTATTTCTACTCTTCATCTTTACTGTGTTTGAGCAAACTAAATTCAATTACTAAATGACCATATACCTCGGGGAGATCATGAATTTGGTTCTCTAAGTGTATACAGGATTAGTAATTGTGTTTAGTAAGCACCAAACCAGAAAATGATGAATGTAATGTTATTTTTGAAGAATGGATTCATCAAAAATTAATAAAACCAAATTGTCTAATGAAGTAAATTTAATTCAATCCACCCCGAGCATAATCCTAAGATCAACCCATTTCCATTTAATTGAATTCACTTAGGTTTATTAATTTTCTTTAAAAACCATCCAAAATCAAATCCAAAGTCAGCTACTTCATAGCCCATCCTTCACACAATCATAGCGTCTCAAGGTTACTTCTTCGGTCCCTGTGGATTCGACCCCTACATGTACTACATCGATCGCTTTTACCAGTAGGGTAAATTTGGGCGCAACCAAATTTTGGCGCCGTTGCCGGGGACCAAGTAAGTTCCTTAGACCAAAAACCTTCTTTTCTTACCCCCATTCTTCTATTCTCATCCCAATTCTCTTATCTTTTCCCTTTATCACTTTTTTTTTCTTTTGGCGCATGTCCGCCTACACCCGCGATAACTCAAAAAGATTAGTTAGGGTGGATACTCCTAGGGCTAGGGAGTCAAGCACTAAAAGAGGTCTATTTCCTTTAGATCCAAATCTTCCTAATACTCCAAATTCAGACGTTGAGTTCGATACAATGGAGAATCTCCCACAAAACCAAATCATAAACCGGGGAGGGAACCAAAATAACGGGCAAGAACCTAACTTGGGAATTGTTGCAGACCCGACCATGAATGACTACCTCACACCAACCTAGACCAGTGCACCCTCATGCATTAGGCATGATAACATAGGATATGCCCAATATGTTTTCAAACCCCATGTCCTGAACCACCTTCCAACCTTTCATGGGATGGAGTCTGAGATTCCTTACCTTCATGTTAAAGAATTTAATGACATCATCGAAACCATGTGCCCACCAAATCAAATTGAATCTGCTAAAATGAGACTTTTCCCTTTTTCCCTTAAGGACCGAGAAAATAATTGATTAAAAAATTTGCGACCAGCATCCATTCACTCTTGGGACTAACTTCAACGAGAATTTTATAAAAAATACTTCCCCCATCACAAAACAATTTCACTTAAAAAGAGCATACAAAATTTTTTTGAAAGAGAGGGAGAAACATTCTATGAAACATGGGAAAGGTTCAAGGACACATTAAACATGGTACCGCACCATGGTTTCTTAATCCCAGAACAAGTGAGAATTTTCTATGAAGGGTTGGGTCCTGGAAACAAACAATTCATTGATATGATGTGTAATGGAACCTTCAAAAACAAAGCCCCAAATGATGCTTACGAGTATCTAGAAAATCTTGCTGAACAAAAACAAACATGGGGAACATCACCATACTATGAGAAGCCACCCAAATCTGGTGGAATGTACAATCTTGGAGAATAAGAAAACATTAGAGCAAAACTTGCTGCACTCACGAGGAAAGTTGATGAGATTGATCTTAGGAAGGTCCACAAAACCCAACCTGTTGAGCTTGTTTGTACAATTTGTGACAAGAATGACCACAAGACTGATAATTTCCCAACCATTCCTTCCATCAAGGATGTTCTTTTAGGAGGACCACCAGAAGAAGTTAATGAAATGAACTTTCAAAAGCCAAAATTCACGAACACCTTCAATCCAAGGTATAATGACCATCCGGGCTTTCGTTGGAAGGACAATCAACAACCAACACAACAACAATGTATCAACCCATACCCTCAACAAAACTTTCAACCTCATAATCAGTTCCAACCACAACTGGTCCAATTCCAACATCCTCATGTCCAATATCAACAACCTATCCAACAACTCATTCAACAACCTATCCAACAACCAAAGTATCCTCCTGGGAAAAACCCACAAGCTCAAGCACCAACCCAAAATGTTCCACAAAGCCTACTAGAACAACTGTGCAAACAAATGGACAAAATGAACTCAAAATTCTCATCCATTAAACAAGAACTTCAAACCATAAAAACTGGAAAGGAACCCATGCCCACACAGGCAATTCCACAAAAAACATCAAGGGGAGAGACAAGTTTCACTCAAACAACTCACGAACAACTAAAGGCTGTGACAGTTTTAAGAAGTGGGAAATCAATTGAAAAACCTGAACAGATAAGTCAGAAACCATGTGAATCTTCAAACTCTAATGAAAATTCAAATGAACTACAAGATCAAACTGAAGAAACTGATAATATTGTGAATGAAACAACACTTCAACAAACAACTCCACAATCTGCACCATTTCCTCAACGTATGAGGGGGAAAACCAAGCCTGAATTGAGTGAAACATTGAGGGAAATCTTCTCACAAGTCAAGTTGAACATTCCCCTTCTCGATTCCATCCAAACCATACCTTCCTACTCAAAATACCTTAAGGACTTGTGAACTTTTAAAAGAAAATTTTCACATAAAAACCAAGTCCTTTTGGCTGCTAATGTGAGTACCACCATTCAAGGGACCATTCCTCCTAAGATGAAAGACCCAGGATGCCCTTACATAAATGTTGAGATAGGAGAGAACAAAGTTGTCAAAGCCTTGTGTGATCTAGGTGCTAGTGTGAACCTCATTCCTTATGCCATGTACTGTCAGTTAGGGCTCGAAGAACTCCAACCCACATCTGTCACTCTTCAACTTGCTGATCGTAGTGTTCGAGTTCCAAAGGGGATCTTAAAAGATGTTTTGGTGAAAGTTGAAAATTTCATTTACCCAGCTGACTTCATTGTTCTGGACAATCACCCAAGATTAGGTCCTAGGGAGCAAACCCCAATCATACTTGGTCGTCCCTTCCTTGCAACAATCAACTCTGTAATCCGAGTCCGAAATGGTAACATGACCATCACCTTTGGGAACATGAGTCTAGACTTGAACATCTACAATGAAAACTCTCAAATTGGGGATGATGAAGAGATCCATGAGGTTAATTGGATTGGTAGTGTTGATAATGAACTCAATGAACATCAAGGAGTTACCGAAGGATGGTTAAGTCAAGAAGAGATTTATTTTCTTTATTCACATGAGGGAAATTTGCCTCCTTGGATTGAATCTCTTTCAGATAGATCTATTGATGAATTTCTAGAATCACCAATCAATGATACCATGGTTGAAATCAATAACATTGAGTCCATAGCCATTCATGACACTACTCTGGAAAATTTAGTGGATGAAAATTATGTTCACAAGGAACCAATTTTGTCAAGAAATATGAACAAAGAAACTAAGTTCAATACAAAGTCTCATCCATTCTTGGAAAGTCATGAACAATATGATCTTGAATTTAAATTCTTACCTTCATCACTAAAGTGTGCTTTCTTAGGGGACAATCAATCCTTTCCTGTTGTCATTTCCTCCTCCCTTTAAGCCGATCATGAGAGGATGCTTATAGATGTTCTTAGGTGACACAAGAAAGCCATTGGATGGACCCTATCTGATATCCCTGGGATTAGCCCACTTATAGGGACTCATAGAATTATTCCTGAATCTGAGTCAAAGCCATGTCGTCAACCTCAGAGGCGACTCAATCCTAATCTCATGGAAGTAGTGAGAAAAGAACTTTTGAAATTGTTAAAAGCTGGTATCATCTATCCTATAGCTGAGAGTGAGTGGGTTAGCCCAATCCATGTGGTTCCAAAGAAGGCTGGAATCACAGTAATAACCAACAAGGATGGAGAGATGCTTCCAAGAAGGGTCAGTAGTGGATGGAGAGTTTGTATTGACTATAGGAAGCTCAACTCTTGTACCAAGAAAGACTATTTCCCCTTACCCTTTATTGATCAAGTCCTCGAGCGAGTGGCTGGTCATCAATTCTATTGCTTCCTAGATGGATTCTCAGGGTATAATCAAATCGAAGTCTCCTTAGAGGATCAAGGAAAAACAACCTTCACTTGTCCATTTGGAACTTTTACCTTCAAGCGCATGCCCTTTGGGTTATGTAATTCCCCTGGTACCTTCCAGCGGTGCATGATGGGAATATTCTCGGATATGGTGGGGGATTTTTTAGAGGTCTTCATGGATGACTTTTCCATCTTTGGGGATACTTTTGAGGGATGCCTTATAAATGTTGAAAAGGTTTTGTCAAGGTGCGAGGATAAGAATCTCATACTAAATTGGGAAAAATTCCATTTCATGGTAAGGGAAGGACTTGTTCTAGGTCATCTGGTATCTGGTAGATGGATTGAAGTAGATAAAGCTAAGGTTGACATCATTCATCACCTTCCCTCTCCTAAAACTGTTAAGGAAGTGAGGTCCTTCTTAGGACATGCTGGTTTTTATAGAAGGTTCATTAGTAATTTTAGCTCTATTTCTCGACCACTTTGTGCTCTATTGGTAAAAGATGCTCCATTTTTATGGACAAAAAGCTGTGAGGAATCATTCTCTACACTCAAGTCAAATCTTATATCTCCACCTATCATGCAATCTCCAAATTGGAAACTTCCTTTCGAGCTCATGTGTGATGCAAGTGATTTCGCTGTAGGAGTAGTCTTAGGACAACGGTGTGAGAAAAATCCACATGTCATTTCTTATGCAAGAAAATCTTTAAATGATGCACAAATAAACTACACCACCACTGAGAAAGAGTTGCTTGCTGTTGTATTTGACTTAGAGAAATTCAGGTCTTATATCTTAGGATCACCCATCATTGTCTTCACTGATCATTCAACCCTAAAATACCTTTTCCAAAAACAAGATGCCAAGGCTAGATTGATTAGGTGGGTCCTTCTTCTTCAAGAGTTCGATCTAACCATTAAGGATAAAAAGGGTGTTGAAAATATTGTAGTTGATCACCTCTCTCGGATGGAATTCAAAGAAAACTCACACCACCTCTCTGTGTCTGATTCATTTCCCGATGAGCACCTCTATTCAGTGAGTGATTGCCCTTGGTATGCTGACATGGAAAACCATTTGGTGATGGGTGACATTCTAAAATTCACGGGGACCCAAGCTAAGAGGAAATTCCTTTTTGATGTAAAACACTATGTGTTTGATGATCCTTACCTCTTCAAGTTTTGTCCTGATCAAATCACCAGGAGATGTATTCCCGAGTCTGAGCAAGAGTCTATTCTAAAATTTTGTCACGGGGAGGCATGTGGAGGCCACTTTTCTACAAATAAAACCACTGCAAAGGTCCTCCAAAGTGGTTTCTACTGGCCGAACCTCACTAAGGATTCCTTCCAATTTTGAAAAAGTTGTCCTCAGTGTCAGAAATTAGGATCCATTACCAAAAGGAATCAAATGCCCCTCACTCCCATTCTGGTCGTTGAAATATTTGATTGTTGGGGAATTGATTTCATGGGACCCTTTCCAAACTCTAAGGGATACCTCTACATCCTCTTAGCTATTGATTATGTCTCAAAATGGGTTGAAGCCATTCCCACCAAGTCCAATGACCACCATGTTGTGATCCGATTTCTGAAAGAGCATATATTTTCTCGATTTGGAATTCCTAGGGCTATAATCAGTGATCGTGGAACCCATTTATGCAACCGCCCATTCTCTTCACTCATGTCTAAGTATGGTATTACTCATAAAGTTTCCACTGCATACCATCCTCAAACCAACGATCAAGCTGAGTTGGCAAATAGAGAAATTAAGCAAATTCTTGAAAAAACTATCAATCCCTCTAGGAAAGATTGGTCCGAGAAACTCTTAGATGCCCTTTGGGCATATCGAACTGCTTTCAAAACTATCCTAGGCATGTCACCATATAGATTGGTTTATGGAAAAGCATGTCATTTACCTGTTGAAATTGAGCATAAGGCCTTTTGGGCAATAAAAAAAATGAACTTTGACATTTATTTGGCTGAAACAAAAAGGAAATTAGATCTTAATGAACTCAAGGAACTTAGGATGGAGGCTTATGAAAATTCAAGGATCAATAAATCTAAAGTTCAATCCTACCAATCTAGGAATCTCAAAGTCAAACACTTTGAACTGGGAAAATTTGTGCTCTTTTATAGTTAAAAACTTCATCTACACCCAGGAAAGCTAAGGTCCAGATGGTCTGGTCCATACCTAGTGCATCATGTGTACCCTCATGGGGCAATAGAGATTCAGGATCCCACAAGTGGTCATGTCTTCAAAGTCAATGGTCATAGGTTAAAAACATTAATTGAATCATTCAATAAACAAGAAACCAAGGAGGAGTTAACTGAGCCAACATATGAACCAGAGAAAAATTGATAGATTTAGGGTACAAGTCGGGCTAACGACGTTAAACAAAAGCGCTGCACGGGAGGCAACCCGTGGTTTTCATGTTTCCAATCACTGTGAATCATCTTTTGTTTCCTTCTGCTTAATTTTGTTTTTTTATATATATAGACTGTTGACCTTTTCTTCTTTTATGAGTAAGGATGGGTATGAAAAGGGAGCACCGTATTCATCCGTGTCATGCGGTGTGATCCCTGAGTAATACCTTACCCAGAAATTTAAAGAAGACAATGTATCATCAGTTTATTTTATTTATGTTTTTGTAGGTTAAAAAAAAATTAGACTCTTGACCTGTTCTTCTTTTATGAGTATGGATGGGTATGAAAGGGGAGCACCGTATTCATCTGTGTCACGCGGTGTGATCCTTGAGTAATACCTTACCCAGAAATTTAAAAGAAGACAATGTATCATTAGTTTGATTTAAAAAAAACATGAAAATGATGGTACTTGGAATTAAATAAATCATTGTGTTGTTTGTTTTGTCTGCTTTGTCCTTATTTTTATGGTTCAGGAACTATTTTGGGTGATACAAGTTCAATCAAGGAGGTGCATACATCCCCAAAGAGATCAAAGGAGTAATTTGGAGCATCATGAACCTCAAATTTAAAAACCAGGTGAATTTGTTCCATGTTTATCATTCTCAATTTCATCTTTGAACTCCTCTCCTACCCACTTCTAACTTTTCTTTTCTTTAAACACTGGGGACAGTGTCATTCTAAGTTGGGGGGAGATAAAAAATGATTTTTTTTATTTTGTGAATAAAAACATGCATTAAAAGAAAAATTCCATTAGCCATAAACATGATAAACACACATTTCAAACTCTAAAATTGGATATCAAATAAATTTTGCATGCCTTGATTCTGATTTTAATGCAAGTTTAAGTTCATGAGCATAATTTTTGGAAAGTGCGGTTGTCCGATGTGATTTTTCAATGTTTACAATTTTATCCTCTTAATAAAAATGCCACAATGCACGTCTACTAGATCGTGGGTGTAAATTTGAGTTCTTGGGTCCCTTTCATTATAGCATAGGGTTCTGGGGTCACTTTTATTTTAATTTGAGTATCCAAAAAAAAAAAAACAACAAAAAAAAAAAACAAAAAAAATGACCACATAGAGCAATGTTTTGTCCAAATGCATGGCGTCCGGCACTTGGGGATCATGACTCCATAGTTGTCTTGCCCAGAGTTAGGCTTTATATCTCTATTGTAGATTATGAAATTGACAATATGTGTGGCGTCCGACACTTGGGGATCGTGACTCCATAATTGTCTTGCCCAGAGTTAGTCTTTTCATATCTATTGTGGTTAAAGAAATAAAATCAAAAAAAAAATAATATCAAAAAAAGGGATACTCATCTTATGGTTTAATGTGATTCCCACCTAGCGCTTCCATTTTTTCCCCTTGAACAATAAAATGGGCCCCATATCTTTTATGATGTACAACACTTTATCATGCTTAATTGGAATTTGATGAAATGTGGCGATGAATTTGAACAAAAGAATGGGCTTGGGATTGGGATATGCTTATGGACCTAGCTTGTTTTTAATGATTTTGATGGGTTTTCATAATTTTTTTTTGGTATTAGATATTTGGGTGAGCAATGTGTATTAAAATGTTTTTGGAAAAGGGGATTTGAATTTCATATTTGTAATTTATTTTGCTCGGGACTAGCAAAACTCAAGTTGGGGGGTGTGATTAGTCACTGAAAGTGGATAATATTAATTGTTAATATCTTTATATTCATTTTTCCAAAGTCCATAAACATTGTTTTTAGTGCATTACATAAATAGAACTTCATTTCTCATCAAAAATGCAATTCATGTTTAAAATGCAAATTTGGGCCCAATCATTCATTTGTTCGTTGACAATATTATATTCATTTTCTGAATTTTAAATTTTGGTATATGATTTATCACTTTGTTTGGAACATTTTATCTTTTAGGTCCGCTGGATGAATCCCAAAGGAAGATGGAGAATTTTGCGCCTGAAGGCAGAAACTTGCTGGAAAAAGCATAATGGGCCTAAGACCCATCAAACAAATTTGGGGCCCAGAAACCAATCCCAATGAACCTCAAATTTATACAGTAGAAAGATAAAAATATGAGGATCATTTTATTAAACTGTGGCCGGAGCTAATTATGATGTTTTCATGATGATAAAGGGATCTGAATTTGAGATTTAAATGGTGGACTCAACATTAATGCACAGAAATCCGTCCCACCATTTAGACCATAACTTCCAAACAGATGAGCCAAATTTCCTGATATTTTTAGATATTCTAGAAGACACATGGACGGAGATATTTCTCTTCTACAACCTCTCTGGATTCGTCCTTCTTAAATTGAAAATTCACACATCAATATGGTGGAAGAATCTGGACAGTTTTCCGGGTCAAATTCAAAACATCAATTTCCTTTTGATTATTCACCCTCCATTTGACTCTATTAATTGTTGGGGGGTGAATTAATTGTTGGGGGATGTACCTAAGGATCCTAATATTCCTATATAAGGAGCTATTGGTGAAGGGAATAGGGGTGGATATTTTTCATATCATCTTTTGTTGCTTGTTTCATTGTAAGGTTATGCTTCCAAATTTCCTTTGTAATGTTTTCCATTTCCATGTAAGTTTCTTTTTTGTATATTTATGTTCTTAATCAACTTCATTCACTTCTATATTTTCCATTTCTTTTATTAAAACTTTATTATCACAAAGCACAGTGATATCTCTATGTTGTTGTGAATTAGTTCACACATAGGTGTGAATTTCATTCACACACACGGAGGAGTGCTCGTTATTTCTGTGGTTTTAATTTCTTCAATCCAATTCTTGTTAGCCATCTTCCACCCACCATTGAGAGTATACCATCAATGGAGGGATAAAACCTTAATGGGATGATCTTAGGAGGATGCAAAGGCTGGATTTAATGTTATTTTTTGAACGAATTGTTGTTAATTGGATAATTAATTTAAGACATCCATTCTTCAATTATTTCTACTCTTTATCTTTACTGTGTTTGAGAAAACTAAATTCAATTACTAAATGACCATATACCTCGGGGAGATCATGAATTTGGTTCTCTAAGTGTATACAGGATTAGTAATTGTGTTTAGTAAGCACCAAACCAAAAAATGATGAATGTAATGTTATTTTTGAAGAATAGATTCATCAAAAATTAATAAAACCAAATTGTCTAATGAAGTAAATTTCATTCAATCCACCCCGAGCATAATCCTAAGATCAACCCATTTCCATTTAATTGAATTCACTTAGGTTTATTAGTGTTCTTTAAAAACCATCCAAAATCAAATCCAAAGTCGGCTACTTCATAGCCCATCCTTCACATAATCATAGAGTCTCAAGGTTACTTCTTCGGTCCCTGTGGATTCGACCCCTACATGTACTACATCGATCGCTTTTACCAGTAGGGTAAATTTGGGCGCAACCAATCATACAAGAGTCTCTTGTAATCATTTTTTACACCCTCTATCCTTGAGGTGGCTTAATAGTTTTTGGGGACACCGGTGCCTTGACTTTCCAATGTCACAGTACTTTTCACAAGCACCTATATTACTCTTTTAAAACTCACGTCGATTTGGATATTTTTCTTTTTCCAATATTATCATAGTGTACTTGTGGTATTACTTGTCATTTTCTATAAAAATAAAATCTAGAAAATTAGTTCTTTTATCTTGATTATTGACCGAACATTACTGATTAAGTTAAATCATTAAATATCTCCCACCATTTTATCGAATTGTAGCAAACCTATGTACAAGAATCAGAATACTCTATCACTTGAGTATTCTAGTGGAAAGGATCTTTGAAATCTCTTCTCATAGTCTACAAGCTTTGTCTACGTCACATTGATTGAGTATTCTAGTGGAAATGATCTTTGAAATCTCTTCTCATAGTCTACAAGATTTGTCTACATCACTACTTAGAGAGTTTCTAGGCAGGTGTTTGACAGGTCAACCACATTAGCTCATGCCTCCTTGATCTGTTGAGTGAATTATCATATTCTAAAATAAAAAACTTTATTTACTCAATACTTATCTATAAAGCTACAACAAGATAGATTTGGATAATCCTTTGCTTCCAACTTTAGTTAATTCAAACCATCACTCTCATAATAAATCCCCAGTATTAGGAGACACCACCAACTTTGGTTGATGAACATCCCATATACTCGGTTTTTTTCAAATTCAAACGATAGAAGGAATTTGTGAATTAATATTACTTTGATGATTTTTAATATTTATTGATTAATGTAATCCTTTTCTATTAAATATGTTCATACTATGTTGTAATGCTCACAACTGAACATTTATTAATAGAACACAGTCATCATTTTTTTGTACATTTTCCTATTTATTATTTTATGTGTTTCCTACTATCATGAAAATACGTAAAATAATAAACAATGCATAAAAGAAATAAAATTACCCAACTAGTCCTGAGCATCTACTATTGGTTGATCCATTTAAACTTAATGGATCAACTGTGTCCTAGGGGAATCATACTTGAGTCAGGTCTTGACTCATGATGTAACCCATCCCTTATCCAGTGAGTCCACTTCTCTTTAAGATTTCGCCTTGATTTGGCATGGTCTGCGACTTATAGCATTATCGTCAGTAATACATCAATACTTGAACGCAGACGAGGGGGACTTAGGAAGAACAATATACATACAGATAATGATGGACACACAAACCCTTATACATATTAAATAAAAGAGGATGATGCAAATACCATCATAAAAAATGACTAATTATTATAAAAATCACACATAATTGTAATAAATAATTAATTAAAATTAGACATACACGGTTTATTCCCAAGACTAGTCTACAACTAAATTAAAAGTGTGATAAAATTAAATGCAATAAATTTAAGTACGAGGGTAGTTAAAAAAATTAAATGAGTTATTTTAATTCAAATAATTTAATTTACTTTAGTCCCAATATTAAATTAATTTTTAATCCAAAAATTAAATTAATCAATTAATTTACTTTTTTTATCAAAATTAAAATAATTTTTAGAATATAAAAAGTATATTTATTTTAAACCAAAAATTAATTATATTAATTTTTGATTATATTAAAATTATATCGGGATCCAAAACCCCTATGTAGGGCCAATGCAGGTCGGGTCGACCTCACATAAAACTGTTCCAGGATAAACAGACCCCATGCAGGACTTTTCTGGGCTAGGTAGACCCGACTTGACCCACCTAGGCCCGTGTAGGACCATACCGGGTGAGTAGAACCCAGTTAGCTATGAGTCACCTGATCAGGGCATGAGAAACCACGATAAGGGGTCTCCCTGGAGGTAGTAGTAGGGGTTATCGGGAGGGATGAAATTAGAAAAGACCACCACAGAGGGGAGTCTTCGGAGACTATGTGTGGTGTTTGGTGTGGAGACCATGAGTGATGAGGCCTTCCAGGGGAGTAGGTCAGGCCAAAGAAGTGTGGTCCGACGTCGGAGATCTTAGATAGTGGCAGGTCGATCTTGATCCAGTGTGGTGGCTGTGAGTCGAGGCAGTGGTCGAATTTGGTGAACAGGATGACAATGAATTAGATTTTCATGGAGGAGGGGGTCATGCTGGCTGGAATAAGTGATGCTGTGAGAGGGGTGACGACTAGTGCACGTGAGTTGGGGCAGCCATAGGTGGTCGTGCGAGCCAGAATAAGTTGTTGGAGGAGGCAGATCGATGACTAGCACAATGAGTGGGATTTAGCGACAATGGGTGACCAACTTCTCAGGTTCATCGAAGGAGGAGGCCCACCCAGAGATTAGAAGTGTTCTTAGGAAGGGATGATTGAGGTAGGCCCCCATGTTTTTAAATATTGTTTTTCTCGCTTTCCACAAAAGTTCACCGCCCCTCCCACTTTTATAGCCTATTAAGAGTTCTTTTTTTACTAACTTTCACTAAAAAAATCCCCATTTAGAGGGTGTTATAACCCCCTTTAAACACATTTGTGGCTGTTATGGGGAACCACCACTAATGTGGACTCCATTTATTGTTTGGGGTGGTTTTTAAGAACCACTAGTAAATTTGGCTTCAATTTAGAGGCAGATATTTTAGATGGGGTTTAAACCCCCTCTATTCCAGGCTAAAATTCTAGAAAATCAATGTTTTAGGGGTGGTTTTGATTGCCTATAAAGTGAAGTCTATGTTTAGAGGTGGTTAAAAATACCTCTAAATTGAAGAAAATTAGAGGCTGTTATCTCCAACCACCTCTAAAGTTCACATTATTGTTTTAGTTTTCACTTTTTTTCAGCACCCTCACCTGCACAATGACCCCACTTGTCCCGTAGACAACCCCTAGATGCCCCACATAGTTTCCCCATAAAACCCCCATAAAACCACCCTTATGTCCCCACACAACCACCCTTATCTCTACAAATACCTCCAGGACCCCACTTGTCCCACATACAACCCCTAGATGCCCATAGTCTCCCTAGACACCACCACAAAACCCCCAAGGCACCCATAGTCTCCCTATACACCACCCTTGCCTCTCCATTTGTCTCGTATACAACCCCCAGACACCCCACATAGTTTCCCCAAACACCCCACATACCCCACACATGTCTCCCTTTATCATTAAGAGACTCCAATTCCCATCATATGCTCGACCGATGCACCCCCACACGCGTTGAGACCCACACACGCACATTTTCCCCTCATTCCGTCTATTTTTTTTTCACCCGCAGAAATTGAACCCGGGCTCTTCTGCAAAGACCTCCTCACCTGAACCACTCCGCCTAGATGAGTTTTCATAGTACATACAATACTATTAATATATTTATATACATAAATATATGATAATATATGATAATATACACACACACTCATATTTATGTATAAAAATATAAATAATATAATATATTTATGAATATATAATATATTAGTGTATAATATATATTATTTTTTGTATAATATTTATATATAATATATATTTGTGTATAATATATATATTATATCTGTGTGTATATAATATATATAAATAATTATATTTACATATATAAATATATATTTATACATTTATATTTGTGTGTGTGTGAGTGTGTGTGCATATATATTTACGTATTTATATAATATTTATAGATATAATATAATTATAATATATATATTTATATAATTATTTTTATATACTTATATATATGTTTGTGTGTGCGACAATAATATTATTAATTATTATTATTATTATTGCACCTATTTTTTAAATTATACAAATTATATGTTGGTTTTATAAATACTATACATTTATATGTTTTATGATTTATATTATACATATATTATATTAAATACATTTATATTATATATTTATGTGTGTAATTATATACATTTATATTATATCATGCACACACACACACACACACACATATACACATGAAATTAAATACATTCATATAATTAGAAATATATCATATAATTAAATGATATATATATATATATTTACTAAATTAATTTATAATTAATATGGTATACTATAATATATATAAAATAATTACATAACATATATAAATTTTTATATAATAAAATATTTTATAATATATATTTATATGTATTTAATTTTGTCTATATTATATATATTTGTATACATAATATAGTATAAATGTATTTATACATAAATATACAATAAAATTGTATTTAATATAATATATGTATAATATAAATCATAATATAAATGTACAATATTTATAAAACCGTATATAAATTTTATATATTTGAATAAATATATTTATAATTACATTTATATTATGTATACCAATATTTATATATGTATACATTTTTGTTTATATGTATAAGTATTTATTTAAAGTATTTATATAATGTTTTTATAAATATGTTTATAATGAATTTAAATACATTTATATAATGTGTTTATGTAATATATATACAAACACATGCGCACACTCACATATATATTATAGAATTTGAATTTATATGAGATTTATTTTAAAAAATAAATAATTTTTTGAGGGGGTTAAAAAATCCCTCTAATTAAAGGGATTATCGATGGTTCACAAACCCCCTCTAATTTCTTGAATTAGAGTGGTTTGAAAACCTTATCTAATGTCATAAATGAGTGGGGGTTCACAACCCCCTCTAATATATTAAATTATAAGGGTTTAAAACCCACCTATAATGTCATAAATTAGAAGGGGTTCAAACCCCCCCTCTAATCTAAGGGATTGGCGGCAGTTCATGAACCCCCCTTCAATGTCTTACATTAGAGTGGGTTCAAAACCTCCTCTATTTTAAGATATTAGAAGGGGTTTTGAGCCCCAACTATTTCCATTTAATAAAAAAATCCATTATATATATAGCCTCTAAAATCTAAATGAATATTATATATATACAATGCCTCTAAAATCAAACTGAACATATAGCGCCACTAATTATTAAATTTGTAGTGGTTTTGAAATAACTGCCTCTAAAATCCAACCCAATATTCAAAGCATAATGATAAAAATTTTAGAGGGGGGGGGGGTTGTGAACTCCATTTAATTTCTATTATTAGTGAGGGTTGTGAATAACCCCCTCTAAAAAATCACCGCTGATCAGCTCTTTTTTTCGTAATGTTGACCCGTGCATTGAACCATTCCCAGGATTTTGTTTTATTTCATCACATTCTCAAATCTATTGAAATAGACTTTGATTAAAATAATAATAATTATTATAAAAAATAAAATTTCACATATTATGGAACTGATGCCCTAGCTGGATAACCCTACTTCGACCACCAGATTTCGGTCAGAAAAGGGCCAGAAAATGTATTTTCATCAGAAACGTCATTAAAATCTATATTTGGGACCATGAAAAGGTATTATAAACATATATAAAAATATATTTTCTTCAAATACTATACTTGTGTGTTGATCCGAATAAAATTTTCAGATGACCGTATCTTGGTCATCCAAAATCGAATCGATACGCAATCAGTTCCATTGGGACCAAATTAAACCTCTATAATTAATTTAATGTAAATTAATTTTTCTTGGATCTAAAAATTCACATGATCCCTCTGATACCAATTGATGATATTGGGGTACACAACGGAAGTTAGTGGGTCGGAGATTTAAAAATTTTCATCACCAGAGTAATGAAACTATGTTGTCTTCAGAAATTCATGCCCCAGTAGAGGTACGAGGATTTTATGTGAATTTAATAAGCACAAAAATAAATAAACGAGTACCTCATTCGATTCAAATGCATGTTGATTGTAGTTAGTCACCAGTGATCATTGCTCAAAGGATCCTATGCTGAACTCCTATAGATTATCCACACACACTCCAAGAATCCATGCGGATGCCTATCGTCGTATTCTAGGTGCCAGTGCAAAGTTCCGATGATTCCTTTGACATTGCGACAATCACCCCGATCCCATCCCTTCAATCCATCAAAGGAATTCTTGGATCAGGTGCTCAGAGAGAGACTTTATCTATATAAGATGTGTGGGGGAGAGAATTTATCATTTTGTTGGCATGAATAGTACATGGAATGAACTTCTCCTCTGTTTATACAGTGGATGTTCAAAATACCTGGTAAGGGTTCCTCGACCCCCGTATATCCAACGTCCACTAAATAAATAATAAATAACCCATTACGATGAACTATCTATGTCATTAATGTCATTTATAATGTATCATTTACTTATAATATATAATAAATATATTACATGATAAATCCAATCATTAACTCGATTCAAAATTCCCGCAATATTAAACAAACATTGAATATTAAATAATATTCATTCGTATAATATTTTCCTTATATTCAATAAATACCTTGTGAATACTTTTAATAAATAAATTTAACCCAATTATTATATCCTTGAATAATAATGAATTTATTTATTTGTCAGTGATCGTTAAAACTTAGAAAACTCTCAGACCCCATGGTAGGGCCCACAATGACCAATATTCTCATTCATAAGGATATGGAAGACTCTTGAATATGCTATTGTGTGTGACCCTCTAGGTCCTTATCTCAATAGCAAAGAATACTATTCACAAACCAAGAGCGGAGTCCAGTAACATATTAAGGCCCCTAAAAAGATAAAGAATAATCATAGTAATAAGAACCATACTATGAACATGCACTGTGTAATATAATCTCTTTGACTTGTGATATCTCATAAAGCAGGATGCACACTTATGTCATCATATATTTTTGCTTTATTATTTGTTTATCTAACTGGACAAACTTACCTTAGACTACCTTGACCAATGATTTATGAAGGTACTACCATTCTAATCAACTGGGTTCTAGATATTAATTCCTAAACTCGAAAGTGATTTTTTTTATCTTGATCATTCAACCAATGTCATACCAACAATGATGCACCCAACATAAGTTACCTCACCAAAAATTCATTTTCATGGTTTTTTCCTTACATCAAAGTATGTGATCAAATGACACATTTATAATGACCTAAAGTGAGGAGAACAATACACATATCCGTAGATAGAAGCATCCAATGACATCTAAAACATGTGGTGTTCCTATTGGTATGTTTTTCCTCATGATCTCACCTACAAGAGATCACAAAGTGCAACATTCGTGAGAATAAGTCTCAGTGATTATGATCCCCCAACACCTGATAGTCAAACATGAAATGTGTCCAGTCGGTATGATGTATCTAGACCATAATACATTTTTTTAAGATTAATGTCATAGTATCTCGAGATTCTCATTATAGCCTGGGAACTTCTATAACCTTTTGATACGACAATTAATATATGGACATTACCATTTAAATAGGGGATTATCTATAAAAGTGGGATTATCTATAATAAAACAAAAAAGAAGGCCTTAGGGCCATTCGGGCCATTTAAATAGGGAATGAAAAAATATTAACACTATAATGGTAAATATACATCATGTATATCTCATTGTATACATGGTATGGTAATAAAAAAGTAATAATAAAGTTGGGTCTAGGGAACCCACATTTATAACATAAGAAACATTATTTTTATATAATATAGTGGGAATATCATCATTCATATCCAATCCATAATTATTTCTAATGTGATTAATAATCAATCTTAGCTAAATACATTATTGAATTTTTTAATGAATCATAATCAATACAATATGATTTGAGGAAGTCACATAAATGGATTGTTTCATAAAACTCCACAAAATGGAATTACCACCACATGTGAATAAATATTCAGTTTAAGATATAGCTTTATGTGGATCGAATGAATATCCACCATTGGTAAAACCAACCAATTTTGGCCCTAAAATTTTAGAATAAAAAAATCCTCAACCAATAGATACTTGAAGTTATCTTGATATATATAAGGAATCAACCTTAAACATTATATAATCTAGTATATTTAAACTATAATTCAATTTATTGCATTCCCAAATATCTTTTAGGTTTATATTTTTATATAATTAGATCATAATTTTTTTCCTAGAAAACCCACATTTTTCAAAGTGGACAATTTCACTAAATATCCATTTTTTCTAAAATATAATTTTTTTTAAATGAAACAAATTTTATTTTCGTGACAAATATTCATAACTTTTAACTTGATCTCTTCTTTTCTCTTACTCATCCTTAAACCCTATGAAAAACATTTAAAATGTGGGATGAACACAAAAATCTAAGCAAGTGAAATAAAAGAAAGAAATCTGTTAATCTAGTAAAAAACATGAAAACTCATAATATGTTTACCTTTATTACAATATTCTTTGAGTGTATAAAATAAATCATAAACACATAAAACACACACACTTTTTTCTCAAAGAAAAACTTTTAAAAACCTATATCAAGAAAATAGAAACCTTTTTTGGAAACTTAGAAAATTATATTCATAAAAAGTGTTAAAATCATATAAAAAATAACCAGAGTCTAGCTAAATACATAGGATAAACCTACCTAGTTAACTCCCTCCTTCCTTCCTTTTAAGATGAGGAATATTATCCAATGCATTAGAAATCTATATTGGGATCACCTGTCATATAAACTGTATCAGGATCACCCATCGTATAAGTTGTATCGGGATCACCCATCATCATCTATAATTATCATGTACTATATCATGAATTATAAATTTTATTCTTGAACCTTTTCATCATAAAACTCTTGAAAAACTATTTTGAATCCATATCCTAAACATTTTTGAATATTTATATATCCCTTTCCATTAAAACCCAATTTTGAAAAATAAAATTCTCAGAACAAAGGGAAGGGGAATTTTTCTTTGAAAAAAACATGGAAACTTATAAATGAGTAAAAAAATTTAAATAAATTTTGTAGTGGTGGTAAAATTCATTGACGCTATATACATTAAAATGGAACATTCCTTTTTCTTTTTGTAATGAAATTCAAAACATTCCAAAAAATATTCCTTTTGAAAACCTTTGAAAGAAATTAAAAAGAGACATAAATTGTACTTTTAAATTAATTTATATCCATGTAAATACATATATAATTTTTTTAAGAATATGGACATGGAATAAAAAGATTTAAAAAATAAAACTCTAAAACATTTAAAAGGAGGTTTTTAAGTTAAAGCGTGTCATGGCCCATCCCAGTGGGGCCCGAGCCACAACTCCCCAAGCCCGCCTCCAATAGGCCAGGGGCTGGTGACTAGCACCAAGTAGGAATGCTACTAACATGGGAGGAATTTCCTATAAACTTGTACACATGCACACACATCTCCAAGCCTAAAAATCTAAAAAGTAAAAACTACTAAAAGGGAAAAGATGCATGCATACACTAAAACCCAACCAACAGAGTACGACAGGAAAGTAAAGTACAGTAAGGTAAAAAACCTAGGCCAAAAGTACAAGACCACCAAAAGAGAGTCTGCAAAAAAGTCCAACCTGTAAAGAAAGGTACTAGGACCGTAATCCGTAGCTTTAGGAACACACCTCAACCTGTCTAATCTCACTGAGTACCGTCCGGTCCTAGTCCACCTAGAATACTGTCAAAATCTCACTCGTCTGCACAAGACACGAAACATGTGGGAAAAGCCCATGCAGGGGTGAGTATAACAATACCCAGTAGGACACCCCGAAACCACAAAGGAAAACAACAATGTAAATACCACAAAAGAAATATACAGTGAGCTCTACACATCATATGTCTACAGAACATATGACAAGAATATCCAGATATACTCATACACAAATGACCCTTTCAAACCACCACTAAGATCCAGCTCGAAGATTCCACTAAGCATGCAATCGGGAGAACACACTCATAGGTCTGAAGAGAGAGATACGAAGTACTCATTCCGGGAGAACACACTCCACAAGTACCTTGAGAACAGGATGCTCAGATGAGGATCACCACTAAGTCATGGGGTGATTCCGACAAATCAGTCTGAGCTAATCCGCTAAGCATAGGATCAGCACTTGGGTAAAGTTGGTCACGTCGATACCAAGAACTCTACCTAGGGTTCTAGGAATGAACAGAGGATCCAACTCTTAGTCTCATAGAGGGGATTCCAACAACTCTATTCAGGAAGTCCTACTGAAGGGATCATACTCCTGTATATAGGAAGTGATACCAGAACCTTCAGGGGAAAGACCAAGGGTATAAAACCTAAGAAGTATAGTCCAAGTCACAGAAGATAAGTGGATCAATCCATTTAAGACAGGTTACATGGCGTGTAGTATGGTTACACGCCGTGTTCCTTGACCTCGGGTACTTCCCGTGTAATGGCCCGTGTCATCCATCCAGGCTGTGTAAAACTCAACTACACGACATGTAGAAGAATAACACGCCGTGTTCCTTGACTCCGAGTACTGCCCGTGTAAACGGCCCGTGTCATCCGTCCAGGCTGTGTAAAACTCAAATACACTGTGTGTAGAAGAATCACACGCCGTGTTCCTTGACTTCGGGTACTGCCCGTGTAAACGGCCCGTGTCATTCGGCTTTTCAGATAGAAAATAACTACACGGCGTGTATAATAATCACATGCAGTGTCCGAGCACCTGGGGCTCGCTCCGTGTACGCTGTCCATGTGCCCGTACATGGTCTCTGTCCGTGTCGCTTGCCCGTGTACTAGCACACGGGGTATCTTGTGTATCTGGCCGGGTCTGGCTAGGGAGGGGTATACATGCCGTGTCCTTGGCCGTGTACCCAACCTGTGTCTGTGTACTCCCGGAGTACACGCCAGGTGGTCCTCCAACAAACACACGCCATGTAGCCCATACTACATGCCGTGTAGTCGGGATTTTTCCAGAAACGCCATCTTCCTCCTCGCGCCGCGGCTGATCCTCTGGATCCATGGTTTCTCATTCGTTCGTCCTGATACTTCAGGGGTTGGTTCGTTTCATCATATGAACACCGTAACGGGTGTTTTCGGTCCTTAAATTGGATCATAAACCTCGAATGATCCATCCGAAGAAAAATGACCGAAAACTCATATCTTTCAATCCGCTCCAAATCGTTCACTGAAACTGTCGTCACACCTCCGTGACATCGCTCCGGGGTTGGATCTACAATCTCGGATTGTTGTGCCAACAAACGAATGTGCAACGATCTATTTCCTCCAAGAATGCGTAGAACACAACGAAGAACGCGCAGGAGAAAAAAATACAAAGAATCGAACAAGAGGGACGAACCTCGATCGTTGTTTGTGACGATCCGGGTTCGTCACCGTTAGATCAAAACCACGACAATCAAAAGGTTATAAATCTCAAGTATTTGATTTCCCAATGAAACCCCAAATCACACCTGCCCACAAAACGATCTATCCACAGGCTAATCAGTTTGCAGATTAGTCCGTGTTCGTCGTAGGAATCAAGAACGGGGAAAGGAAAATCAAAGACAAACATCCTACCTGGATCCACGAAATTTTTTGGCGAAGATCCGGTCATCGCGTCACCGCCGCTTCGGGAGGTTTTCTCCAGAGCCTCCAGAGCTGACAAGGGTTTCAGGGTTATGAGGTTTGTAACCCTGGACCCCTACACAAGCCTTTATTTAAAAAGGATAAAAGACATCTGTTGCAACAGTTTTAAAAAGATTTCACTGCAGAATAAAATATTTTTATTAAATATTTTATTACTCTTACATAAAAAACTAGATTTCACCACCGACCTGTGTCGGCCGATGTCAAGCCTCACCTAAGGTAAAATCGTTGTTCTGAACGCAATAGTGCCCTCAGATTTCTGATCCAAGCACCCGTTCGGGAGTTATTCCACTTTTTCAGAAAAACCGCATGTGCGCATAATTTAATTATTTAATTAAATTCAAACATTTGTTCCGGGATCACCGGGCCTCGGAACTTCACGCCGTCTCGAAGACTGGTCTCGAAAAAAAATTCCCACATATTTTTAAGAATAAAGTATGGAAAATCCGAGACATTACATCACACCCACCTTAGGGATTTTACATCCCTGAAAATCCAAAACAAAGGCTACTCAAAAAGATGTGGGTACTGCACACGAATATGAGCCTCCTGCTCCCACATGCTCTTCTGGAGATTCCCGTGCTGCCACCGGACACACACCAAAAGAATAGGTCACCCACGAAGGATCTTCTCCTACCGATCCTCAATCTTCACTGGGTAATCAGAAAATGTCGCTCCATAATCAATGTCCAGCTCACCCCAATCGATGACATGCGATGGATCATGCACGTACCTCTGTAGCTGCGACACATGGAAGACGTTGTGTAACCGTTCTATCTGAGGAGGTAGAGCCAAGCGGTACGCCACCTCACCAACTCTACTCAAAATCTGGAAAGGGCCGATGAACCTCAGAGATAGCTTGCCGCCTCGGCCAAATATTCGCAGTCCCCATCGAGGTGAGACCTGAAGGAACACATGGTATCCTTCCACGAACTCTAAGGGCCTCCGTCTCCGGTCGACATAAGACTTCTGCCGACTCTGTGCAGTCTTCATCCACTCCTGGATGACATACAACTTCTCTGTAGTAGCTCGCACCATCTCTGGGCCCATGAGTGCTGACTCTCCTGGTCCAGTCCAGCAAAGTGGTGACCTGCAAGGTCTCTCGTACAAAGCCTTGAATGGTGCCATACCAATAGTGGAATGATAACTGTTATTATAAGAAAATTCCACCAGTGGTAGGTGATCCTACCAGCTACGACCGAAGTCAAGTATGCAAGCTCGAAGCATATCCTCCAGAACCTGGATGGTCCGCTCTGTCTGACCATCAGTCTGGGGATGAAATGCTATGCTCAAGCGTAACTGAGTCCCAAAAGCTTCCTGCAATCCCTTCCACAATTGGTATGTGAAATGAGCATCAAGATCTAAGACGATCGTGGATGGCACTCCATGAAGTCGAATTATCTCCTGCACGTAGAGGCGTCCTAAGCTTTCTACTGAACTCTGCTCCCGTATGGCTAGGAAGTGGGCCGACTTGGTGAGTCGATCAACGATCACCCAAATGGAATCGTGTCCTTTGGATGTACGTGGTAGAACCATCATAAAGTCCATGGAGATCCCATCCCACTTCCATTATGGCACCTCAAGGGGCTGAGTCAAACCTACTGGAACCTGGTGCTCAGCCTTTACTTGCTGACAAGTGAGGCACCGAGAAACAAACTCTGCCATACTCTTCTTCATTCCTGGCCACCAGAACTGACGTCAGAGGTCCTGGTACATCTTTGCCATGCCTGAATGCACCACCAAAGGATATGTATGGAACTCCCTCAGAACCTCCTCCCGAAACGTCACTGGTACTACCGGGTTCCCTCTGAGAAGAACAACGTGCTCCCCACCTATTGAATATCCATTGGCAGTATCACCCGTAGATATCTAAGCACATAGAGTCTCATAGCTAGCGTCCTCGAGCTATGCTTCCCTAACTCGCTGCAAGAGTGGAGGGGTAACAACCATCGACTAAAGGTAAACTCCCTCACCTCTATCCACGAAGGATAACTGTAAAGAGGCCAACTGCCTCGTCGTCTCATCCAGCAACTATGAACTGGATTTCCTGCTATGAGCATCTATCAGCCCACACGAAAGGCTACCCCTTTCGGGTCAAAGTTGTCATGGGTTCTGAAATCCTAGATAAATCAAGGATGAATCTCCGATATTAGTTTTCCAACCCAAGGAAACTCCGCACCTCCGTCATGCTCCTGGGTGGCTCCCATGCTAGCATTGCCTCCACCTTGGCTGGGTCCACTGCTACACCATCTGCTGAGATAACGTGTCTTAGAAAGTGGACCTTCTGTATCCAGAACTGGCACTTTGAGAGTTTCCCATACAACCGGTGCTCTCAGAGTGTGTCCAGAACCATCCTTAGGTGTCTCGCGTGCTCCTCCTCGGACGCTGAGTACACAAGGATATCATCGATGAAGACTACTACAAAACGATCTAGATAGGGCTAGAAGATTCGGTTCATGAGTCCTATAAACACTGTCGGGGCGTTCGTCATGCCGAAGGGAATCACCAAGTACTCATAGTGACCGTAGCGACATCTGAAAGCCATCTTCGGTATATCCTCATCCCGTACTCACAACGGATGATATCCTGATCGTAGATCAACCTTTGAGAACCATCACACCCCTCTTAACTGATCGAAGAGGTCATTGATCCTCGGTAGTGGATACCGGTTATTTACGGTCAACTGATTCAGGTGCCGGTAATCCACACATAGCCTCAAGCTCCCGTCTGCCTTCTTGGAAAACAGCACTGGGGCCGCCCATGGTGAAATGTTGGGTCTTACAAAGCCCTTCTTCTGCAAGTCTTCCAGCTGCACCCTCGGCTCACAAAGCTCTGCAGGAGCCATCTGATATGCTAATGCTGATATCGGTGTCGTTCCAGGTTGCAACTCAATGCATAAATCTATCTCCTGATAGGGAGGTAGTCTGAGGACATCCTTTGGAAAGAAGTCCTCGTACTCAGCCACTACTGTTGGAAACTGGAAACTCGTAACATCTGATACGCCAAGGGATAGGCTAGCCAACTAATGTGAAATCGGCTATGCATTCCTATGCACGAGTCCATCTTATGCTGCCTGGGTCTCTCTTTCACCAAAAAAAGAGAACCTCGTTCCATCACTGCGGACACACCGCACCCTTCGCCTAAAACAGTCGATCTGGGAATGAACTGTGGATAACCAATCCATAACAAGAATGACATCATAAGGCCTTGACGCTACCACCAAGAGGTTCCAAATGAAACTCTCGCCTACAAGGGTCAGGTCACACTGTCTGCAAAGGTGTGTGATCTCTGAATCTTCTCCAGTCGGTGTTTCTAAGCATAAGGGTCAAGTCAATGGCTCAATTGGAATCTCAAGGTCTCGAACAAGATAAGCATTCAGAAAGGAATGAATAGAACCTATGTCTATTAGTACGACAACCAAAGTAGAAAAGACACAGATTGTACCTCTAATCATTCTAGGAGTACCTGGGTCATACGCCTCTGCCACTTGCAGCTGTCCTTGCCTTTGTCCACTAGCTCCCTGAGCCTGGGGTGGACCTCCCGGGGGTGGTGGTAAAGGGTCAAAACGTCGACCACCTCCAGCTGCTCTCCCAGCTCCTCTACCGCATCCGCCGCCTCGAAGATCTGTTTACTCCACACTTTGTCTCTTCCTTGGTGGTCTATCCACTGCTCCCATGTCAGTAGTAGGGCGGGTCAGACAATCTTGAGTGAGATGTCCCCTGCCATCACATGAGTAGCATCGCCTATATTGAGGTTGGATGTATGCGCCCTACGAAACCTGTACGACAGATCCCCTTTCCTGGGATCTCCTCTGAAAACGTCTCCCATGCCTGGGTCCTTAGCGTCGGCTCCTTGCTGCTGAGGTCTTTGCTCCATCTCGCCCACTACTAAAAACTGCCGGCTGTCTCTACTCTTCCAAGAAGCTCTCAACCACCAAAGCCTGCTCGAGCACCCCATAATAAGTGGAAATTCTCATAGGGATGATGCTAGCTTGGATATCTCTGAGAAAGCCCCGCTCAAAAGTCAGAGCTCTGAAGTACTGATCTTTGACCATATCCATCGAGTACCGTGAGAGGTCGGTAAACCTCGATGAATAGTCAGCCACCATCATGGTTCCCTGCTGGAGTTGAAGAAGCTCTTGTATATGTACTACTCTCAGGTTAACCGGTGAAAACTCCTCTCTGAAGAGACGCTCAAACTCTGTCCACACAAGAGTCACCTCGTCGTGAGTTTGAATAACCAAAATCCACCATCATCCTGCCGAACCCTACAGAAGGCTCGCTGCCAGGATCACCATCTAGTCTGCTGGTGTCCTGACTAAATAGAAGACTCTGGTTACCACCTCAAGCCAGTCCTCTGATGCCTGAGGGTCAGGCTCACCTCGAAACCTAAGGGGTCTCTATCTCTGAAACTCGTGGAGTGCGCTCAGCCTGCGCTCCTCCTCCACTAGTACAGCAGGCACTAAACACTCCTCCACAGGTGGTGGGATAACTAACACACCACCCTAAGGTAAAACTGGGGGATCTGGCCTCTGTATCGAAGCCTCATCACTGAGGGGGTCATCCTCGTAATCGAGCTGCTGGATCCTAGCGGGTGTGCATCACAGAGGAATCCTGTAAAGAAACAATATGTATCTCAGTCAGTGAGTATATCTGGAGAGCTGAATCAAGAAGGACATGGAAACCACAACCCATTCCTACATGATGCATGTACCATTATTTTCCCCTACAACTAGTGTTCTCATGTTCCGAGTTAAAAAGCAAGTTATCAGAGTCCTGGTGTATGGATACATTGGTCGCCCGCACCAACATTGGGGTCCCTGGCCTGAAAGCTGAACTTGAAACACTTAACAATGTTTCCCCAAACCAACTCACAAACTCTCGGTCCTAAGGTAGAACCGACCACCTCTGATACCACTCTGTCACGACCCGTCCCAGTGGGGCCCGAGCTGCAACTCCCCAAGCCCACCTCCAATAGGCCAGGGGTTGGTGACTAGCACCGAGTAGGCATGATACTAACATGGGAGGCATTGCTTATAAACCTGTACACACGCACACACATCTCCAAGCCCACAAAGCTGAAAAGTAAAAACTACTAAAAGGGAAAAGATGCATGCATACACTAAAACCCAACCAATAGAGTACGACAGGAAAGTAAAGTACAGTAAGGTAAAAACCCTAGTCCAAAAGTAAAAGCCCACCAAAAGAGAGTCTGCAGCAAAGTCCAACCTGTAAAGAAAGGTACTGGGACCGCAATCCATAGCCGTAGGAACACACCTCGGCCTGTCTGATCTCACTGAGCACCATCCGGTCCTGGTCTGCCTAGAATCCTGTCAAAATATCACTCGTTTGAAAAAGACACGACACGTGCAGGCAAAGCCCGTGTAGGGGTAAGTATAACAATACCCAGTAGGACACCTCGAAACCATAAAGGAAAAAACAAGGGAAATACCACAAAAGAAAGATATAGTCAGCTCTACACAGCATATGTCTACAGAACATATGATAAGAATATCCAGATATACTCATACACAAACAACCATTTCAAACCACCACTAAGATCTAGATCGAAGATTATACTAAGCATGCAACCAGGAGAACACACTCCTAGGTCCGAAGAGAGAGATACGAAGTACTCGTTCCAGGAGAACACACTCCACAAGTACCTTGAGAACATGATGCTCAGATGAGGATCACCACTAAGTCATGGGGTGATTATGACAACTCAGTCTGAGCTAATCCTCTAAGCAGAGGATCAGCCCCCAGGTAAAGTTGGTCACGTCGATACCAAGAACTCTACCTAGGGTTCTAGGAATGAATAGAGGATCCAGATCTTAGTCTCACAGAGGGGATTCCAACAACTCTATTCTGGAAGTCCTGCTGAAGGGATCATACTCCTGTATATAGGAAGTGATACTAGAACCTTCAGGGGAAAGACCAAGGGTACGAACCCTAAGAAGGATAGTCCAAGTCACAGAAGATAAGTGGCTCAATCCATTTAAGACAGGTTACACGGTGTGTAGTATGGTTACACGCCATGTTCCTTGACCCCGGGTACTGCCCGTGTAATGGCCCATGTCATCCGTCCAAGCTGTGTAAAACTCAACTACACGGCGTGTAGAAGAATCACACGCCGTGTTCCTTGACTCCGGGTACTGCTCGTGTAAACGACCCATGTCATCTATCCAGGCTGTGTAAAACTCAACTACACGGTGTGTAGAAGAATCACACGTCGTGTTCCTTGACTTCGGGTACTTCCTGTGTAAACGAACCATGTCATTAGGCTTGTTAGATAGAAAATAACTACACGGCGTGTAGAAGAATCACACGCTGTGTCCGAGCACCTAGGGCTCGCTCCGTGTACGCTGGCCATGTGCCCGTACACGGTCTCTGTCCGTGTCGCCTGCTCGTGTACCAGCACACGGGGTATCCCGTGTATCTGGCCGGGTCTGGCCGGGGAGGGGTATACACACCGTGTCCTTGGCCGTGTACCCAACCCATGTCTGTGTACTCCCAGATTACACGCCAGGTGGTCCGCTGACGAACACACTCCGTGTAGCCCATACTACACACCATGTAGTCGGGATTTTTCCAGAAACTCCGTCTTCCTCCTCGCACTGCGGCTGATCCTCCGGATCCACGGTTTCTCTTCCGTTCGTCCCAATACTCCAGGGGTTGGTTCGTTTCATCATACGAACACCGTAACAGGTGTTTTTGGTCCTTAAATTGGATCATAAACCTCGAACGATCCATCCAAAGAAAAACGCCCGAAAACTCATATCTCTCGATCCGCTCTGAATCGTTTTCCGAAATCGTCATCACACCTCTGTGACATCACTCTGGGGTTGGATCTACAATCTTGAATCGTTGCGCCAACAAATGAATGCACAATGATCGATTTTCTCCAAGAATGCGTAGAACGCAACGAAGAACGCACGGGAGAAAAAAATACAAAGAATCAAACAAGAGGGACGAACCTTGATCGTTGTTCTTGACGATCTGGGTTTGTCGCCGTTAGATCAAAACCACGACAATCAACAGGTTATAAATATCGAGTATTTTATTTCCCGATGAAACCCCAAATCACACTCGCCCGCAAAACGATCGATCCGCGGGCTAATCGGTTCGCAGATTAGTCCACGTTCGTCGTAGGAATCAGGAACAGGGAAAGGAAAATCAAAGAAAAACGTCCTACCTGGATCCAAGACATTCGTTGGTGAAGATCCGGTCGTCGCGTCATCACCGCTTCAGGAGGTTTTCTCCAGAGCCTCTAGAGCTGCCAAGGGTTTCAGGGTTATGAGGTTTGTAACCCTAGACCCCTGCGCAAGACTTTATTTAAAAAGGATAAAATATATCTATTGCAACTGTTTTAAAAAGATTTCTCTACAGAATAAAATATTTTTATTAAATATTTTATTACTCTTATGTCCAAAAACTAGATTTCACCATCGACCTGCGTCGGCCGATGTCAGGCCTTGCCTAAGGTAAAATCGTTATTCTAAACGCAACGGTGCCCTTGGATTTCTAATCCGAGCACCCGTTCGGAAGTTATTCTTCTTTTTCAAAAAAACCGCATGCATGCATAATTTAATTATTTAATTAAATTCAAACATTTGTTCTGGGCTCACCAGGCCTTGGAACTGTACGCCATCTCGAAGACTGGTTTCGAAAAAAAATTCCCACATATTTTTAAGAATAAAGTATGGAAAATTCAAGACATTACAAAGCGTCCCTAACCTTGAGTTTGAATTGTCATGTACATTCTTTATATTCCTAAATAATAACCTTATATTAATTATTTAATTTATTAAAAACCCTTTTAAAGATTTTTTACTTTTATTTTATTTATTTTCATGTTATATTAAATTAATTAATCATTTAAATTCATGTCATACATTTTGACAATATTCATCTCATATGTCCAAAATGATTTTGGTAGGTTGATTATGGTTAAAGAGGTCATAATTTCACTATATATAGAATAATATTAATGAAATAATTATAATTTTTATATATAAATTTCACTTTTAAAACCAACCATGAAATATGACTATGAAAAATGAATTTCGTTACAATCACAGAGATGGTAGGCCGTATGTACACATGAGTAACATTTCCATTTTTCAACGATCATGTTTGAAAGAAGATAAGTATTATTTTATATTTATAGAGTTATTATTATATCATAAATATAATATTATATTATTAAATAAACCTATATATAGTATCCATGTGACGTGGTTCATAAAAATGGACCACATTGCTTTGTGGAGGTGGTAATCCACTCGTACGCACAAGCATCGTTATTATTTTTCAATAGATGGAAATGTAAGAAAATAGATGATATATTATCTTTATAGAATGATAATTATGTCATTAATATTATATATATATATATTAAATCTATCATTATAACCAGCTGTGAGAGGTGATGATCGAAAATGAATTACATCGGTTCGCGATGCGGTAGTCCATTGTACATATGAATGATGGTTTCATTTCCCATTTGATAGAAGAGGAGATGGATATAGGTTATTATATAAATATAAAAACATATAATTATATTAAATATACTAGTGTTATTATTTTAGTATGTTTGAAGAATGTTTGAAGGAGGTAGAAGAAGAAATAAAACTAAAACATTTTGTCAAAATCTATACCTCTTCTTCAGAAAACCTACTTTTGTTTACACATTAATCCCTATAAGATTAGTATTATTACCAAAATAAGACCTATATAATATGCGTATATATGTTAGAAATGGATTTAGATAGGTATTTCACAAACTAGATTTCTCAAAATGTATGAGGAATAGAGGAGATGAGGCACCCTTTTATAGGTGATAAGAAAGAAACTTTTGGAATTACTTAAAGTATTAAATTAATATAAATTAATTTTTAGGAAAAAATGGATCTAAATTGATATAATTAGAATATAATATTATTATGGGTCAAAATACTCTCATAAAATATTTTTTTTTTCAAAATTATATTATATTTTTACCCCTATATATTTGTTTTAACCCCTTGTTAACCCTTTTGACAATTACAACGATATCAAACTTTTTTACTATTTAGGGCTTAAGAAATTTACTATAAAAGGAAAAATGAACTATAAATGGAAAATTGTTGATATTTTAGACCATATACTATTATCTTAGCCTAATATATTATTTTTAGTAATTTTAAATCATTTAATAAAATATTGTTTATCATAAAATATCATTAATGTCATTTTTAGAACTATTCATTTAATTTGACTTTGAAAACAACATGAAAATATTAGAATTAGAATATAATCCATTAAAACCTACATAATATGTTATTATGATTTTTAAAATTTTATTAATACTAAAACTCACAAAAATAATATCACTTTATATTTTTTAAAATTATTTATTTGATTTTTCTGCTACTTGTACAAGCATTGTGTCATCGTTATGTAAGAATTAAAGGTAATTGTATCATTAATAAAAATTAAAAATAAATTACCATGATAAAAAATAATTTATCTTTTAAACAATCATTTATAATAAAACATATTTTTTTTATTCTTTTCACAAAATATTATAGATATTTAAAGCAATAGAGTGACATTTTTGACTTTATATTTACTTAAAATAATATATGTCATTTTCAAAGAAAAATAGAACCAAATTGCCATAAATTAAAATATTAGATGAGTATGGTAAAAAATCACTCATATAATAAATTAAATAAATGTTTTAAGGTTATTTTTATTCCTTATCATATTATTTTTAACCTTAATCACCTGATTTACCCTTATCAGGGTGATGAATATTTACTATGGTTACTATTCATAAAGACAAAAAATAAAAGGGACCTATTTATAAAATTTGGAAACCTAATTATTAATATATAATTCATTTATCAAGATTTAATTTCTAAAATTTTAAGAAATTAATTTAAGATTAAAATGAAAAATGCAACAAAAACCAGTTTTTAGAAAAATGTGTTTTTAAGCCAAAAAATAAACTTATACCAAAATTAGGTATAATGATGATTCATATGTAATTAATTAGATTAATTATAATTAAAGGATACTTATGATAATTTAATATTAAATTATTCTTTTACATTTCTTTATTTAATGAAAAGAAATGACAATTTTACAAAAAATGCTATTTTTTATTATTCACTGAAAATCAAACTTTTCAGAACAATAACAAAATTTAATCCTATGATAATTTTGATATGATTATTTCAAAAAATGAAGTTCATTTTTTAAAATTCAAATTATATAATTTATAAATTAAAATTTTAAATAAAACCTTATAATATATAAAATTGATTTTAATATGAATAAAATTATTTCCTTTTTGATTAAAAAATTACTTAATAATATTATAATGAATATAACTATATGAAATGTAAATAATGAATAATAACAAGTCATGAAAATAATATTAACTTTACTTGTGTTGTTATATTCCTCACCCATTTTGGAAAGTGCATCCTCTCCATTTTATTCATTACTTAAATTAGTGGATATATTTTTCCTTTCTAATATTTTTTGATTATCATGTTACTCCTTAAAATATATGGTTTTTAAAAAAAACCTTAACTTGATAAATTACCTTATTATATAATACTTTATCTTTGTGGTCAACAATATGTACCAATTATTCCTTATAATAAATATTTTCTTTCAAATGAACTACTTTAGGGCTCAAAACATGAGATTCATCCAACACATATTTTATTAACAATGAAACATGAAATACATCATGTACTTGAGATAAAATTGGGAGAAAGACCACTTGATAGGCAAATTATTCAAATTTATCTAAGATTTCATATGGTCCAATGAATTGTGGACTTAACTCCCCCCTTTTACTAAAACACATAACACTTTTCCATGTAGATACTTTAAGAAAAACATGATCACCTACCTCAAAATAATGATATTTTCTTTGGTTATCTACATAAATTTTCTACCCATTACGAGTTTTACTTATATGTTGAAAAATCATCTTCACTTTCTTAACCATTTATTCTACCAACTCTAGTCCCAAAAACTTCCTTTCACTTACTTCATCCCAACAAGCTAGAGTCCGACACCGCTTTCCATATAATTACTCTAAAGGTGATATCTATACATTGTAATGAAAACTATTATTATAAGAAAATTCTACTAATGAAAGATGATGATCATAACTTCCCTTGAAATCCATTAAAAAAGCATGAAGCATGTATTTCAAGTTCTGAATCGTTCACTTGAACTGTCCATCATATTTAGGATGAAAATAAATAATGAAATTTAATTCATTATCCAATGACTTCTAAAGGACTTTCCAAAAATTAGATGTAAACCTAGGGTCACAGTTAGATACAATGGAAAGAGAAAATCTATATAACCTGACTATCTCCTTGATGTACAATCGAGAAATCTAATCTAAATACATAGTATCTCAAATGGGAAGGAAATGTGCAAATTTATTTAGTCGATCTAAAATAACCCAAATCATGTCATTACCATGATATATATTTAGAAATACCACCACAAAATACATGGATATATTTTCCTATTTCCACTCTAGAACTAGAAAAGGTTAAAGCATCCTATTTAGTAATTTTCATTCTACTTTAACCTTTTGACAAGTTATACATTTCCTAGAAAAGTTAATAATATCTCTTTTCATTCCATCTCACCAGTATTACTTCTATAGGTCTTTTCACTTCTTAGTGCTTGTAGGATGAATAAAAAATGAGGAACTATAAGATTCGATCAACAATTCTCTCTTCGATTGGGAATCACAGGGCAAACATAATATTTTTCCAAATTTGATAACACCTTCATCAATATTAAACTCTAAAAACCTACCATTATTAACATATTCTACATTTTCCTATAAAAAATTATCCTCCTTTAGAGCTTTCTTAATTCTTTTTGACAATTACAACTTCACTAAAACCTAAAACAAAATAGAGGAAATTTCTATATACACAATTTCGATGCCAAAATTCATCAAATCATTAACCAAATGGCTATGTTCCAGACATAACATGGTTAATATAACATCATATTTCTGACTTAAAGCAACAAATACTTTTTTTTCTTTTCCATGATGGTAATGAATCATATAGTCATAGTCTTTAATCAGTTCCAACCATCTTTTTTTCCTCTTGTTCAACTCTTTTTGAGTGAATACATACTTAAAACTTTTATGATATGTATATATTTAAAACTTTACTCTATATAAATGATGCCTCTAAATTTTTAAAGAAAAAACCACAATAGTTAATTATAGATCATGTGCAGGATAATCTAACTCATGAGGTTTCAGTTGACATGAAGCACAAACGATTACCTGATCATCCTGCATCAGAACACAACTAAGTCCCTTAAATGAAGTATCATTGTAGATGAAAAATTCAACATTTATATAGGGAATGGAAAAAACTAGAGCATTCACCAATCTTATTTTTAGTTTTTTGTAAATAACCATCACACTCTTTCATATAGATGAATTTAACTCCTTTTTGAGTTAACATAGTTAGTGGGATATACAACTTAGAAAAGTTTTCAATAAACCGACAACAGTAACTCGCTAATCCAAGAAAACTATGAATCTCTATAAATTTTTTAGGTCTTATCCTCTTCAAAAACTTTAGTTTTAGCAGGGTCAATAGTTATTCCATCTTTATAAAAAATATGCCCTAGTAAATAATTTTTTTGCATCCAAAGTTCACACTTACTAAATTTTCCATATAACTTCTTTTATTTTAAATCTTTCAAAATAATCCTTAGGTGTCTTTCATGATCCTCATAAATTTTAGAATATACCAATATATCATCAAGAAACACAACTACAAACTTATCTAAATATTCGTGGATAACTCTATTCATAAGATCTATAAATACAACTGGTGCATTAGATAACCCATAGGGCATAATCAAAAACTCATAATTCCCATATCTAGTATGAAACACCATCTTTAGAATATATTAATCCTTCACATTCAATTGATGGTACCCTAACCTAAGATCGATCTTCAAAAAATACAGTTCTCCATGGATTTGATCAAACAAATCATCAATTTGGGGCAAATGATTATTATTCTTAACAATGATGTTATTCAAGGCTCTATAATCAATACAAAGTCTCATTGAACTATATTTTTTTAACAAATAATATAGGATCACCCCATGGTAAAAGTGATAAGATGGATGAAACCTTTATCTTGAAACTCTTGAAACTTGTCAAGAATCAACCCAGGGTAACTAGATAAGTCACCCAAGATGGTCCTTTATAAGGTAAAGTAAAAAAAAAGTATAAGAAAAAAGTATCATAGTAAAACTGAAAAATTCAAACCACCAAGGTACAACACGGAAGTAAGAGAACATAACCATGAGACATAAAAATTCAATCCAAATAGGCCAAACCAGAAATATAAAACATGATGATTCTAAACAAGTACTTATGTGACCATACATCACCACCAAACCATCTCGTTATGAAGATAATGACAACAAGATAAACCAAAATTCTACATGATGCCCTTCCCTTTACCCGATTCTTGCAAAACAACATCCATAACTCCCTAAAGAAAAAAGTAGGGTGTGAGAAAAATGCTCAGTAGGATTCCACCAAATAATCTATACAAGTTCTAATATCAATAATTCATTAGTTCATGCTTAAAAAAAATCCAGTTTACAAATCATTTTCATAAAATAAATCATTTTTGAAACATTCCTTTGATTTTCATAAAACATACCATATTCACCAAATATATGAATATGTTAAGAAAGAAGGTAAGAAACCATGAATACACCATAAGATAATCATGTTCTCAATAACCATGAAATATACCATCACATGATAAACAATCCACAAATGAAAAGTACACCATTTGGGCTATAACCTATGGGTATACATGCTAGGCATGAAAGAAAATCCCCAATACAAACCTAAGGTGAATCCAAACAATATAACCTCTTGTGTAATTATACACAATAAAGTAACATAAAACCTCTTGTGGCATTACACACATAAAGAGTGAAAAGTTTATTCCCGACACATCCAAGGTTACCCAATGTGCTAAGTCTATAAAATGCCATTTCAAAACCAAAACCACCCTTTAAAGCATTTAATCAAATACTTAGTGTGCACAAAATCACATTTAAAGAAAACCCCTTTAAAATAGAATATATTTTATTAAAAATACATTCTAATGTCAAATCAATCAATTTCAATGAAAAAACCAAAGTAATTGACAAGAACATAAGAAAATTCATGAATTAGAACCACTTGTATAGATACACCCACCTTAAGAATGAAGGAAACATAATCGTCTTCAACAACAAAGATTGAAAACAAGTAGATTAGCCTCCAAAAGACAAGGCATGATGAAAAACTGAAAAGGATCAATAGAAAACCCAAACTAATCACAACCCAATACATAGAAATATCCAAATCCACTACCACAATGAAAGGTAGAGAAGAAACAAGAAGACCACTTACCAGGGAGAAGCGATGAAATTGTTAGAGGGATCAAATGATGAATGGAGTAATTATAAAGGAGGGAGATCACCCAAAACTCCCTATGGTTTTAGAGGAAGTCCTTTACATTGAATCGGAGAAGATTCATACATGCAATGTGATAAAAGCTACTGGTTTGAAGTATTTATAGTGAAAACACCTCATTTATGGTGTAAATATCCTACAACTCATATGCATCAAAAAACACATTACCTCGATTTAAATTTACCTTGATTTATTATTTTATGGTATAAAATAAGATCTTATGGTGTAAAAGGAATTTATAACATAAAATAAGATTTTAAAGCTTAAAAGATTCATGTGCCATAAACTATTTCACAGCTTGTGCCGAGGGCCATATTTACACTATAAACTACACCATTACGATGTAAAATGATCCTGCAGGTAGTACTCATCCCAGGTTCTATAGAAAAATCCCAAACCATCTATGAATATTTATGAACCCAAGGAGAATCCATTTAAACCTTTGGCACCTTTATACCCAAACTCCATTAATTAAAATAAACATACATCCCTGGACTTTAGGTCATTTTCTTGATAAAATCTCTCAATTACCATAGGGCCTAAAACACACCCAAAAAATAGAATAAAGACTAGAGTCAATAAGTACCTAAAGGAAGGTAATGGAATGTTACAATCTCCCCACTATATAATCCTTTTATCCATAGAAAGTCCTCAAGATCCTAGAATTGAAAAAAGTAAAGGCCAATACTTCCTCATCAACAAATCCTACTCCCACATCTCATGGATATCCCATCCACATTACCACAACACATAGACCAAGGAAATTGTTTTACCATGAAGTACCTTCTCTTGTTGATCCATAATTTGAACTGGTTTCACAACCACAATGGTTTTGGGCTCAATATCAACATCCTCCCACTTAATAGCATGGGAAGGATTTGGTTGCTACCTAATTAGTTAGGAAACATGAAACATGTTATGGATGGAAGTCAAATTAGATGGTAGTTCCAACTGATATGCCAATTTTCCAAGATGCTCCACAATCTCAAAGAGGCCAACAAATCTCGGTGCCAACTTACCTTGTTTTCCCAAACGACGGTGTCACAAGCAAGGTGAAACTCTGAGAAAAAAACAAGAACCAACCTCAAAATCTAGTGGATGATGAAAAAGGTCCATATAATATTTATGATGAATCTGTGCCATGAAAAATATCCTCTAGATCAGCTGCACCTTTTCCTTCATTTCCCAAACAAGACTCTGTCCAACCAAGGACCACTCTCCCAACTTTTCCCAGTATAAGGGAGATCTACATGAATACCCATACAAAGACTAAAAGGTCCCCATATTAATTGAGGCTTGATAACCATTGTTATAATAAAACTCAAACATAGGAAAATTATTTTCCTAAGAACCGCCAAAATCAAGAACACATGCCTAGAGCATATCCTCAAGAACCTAGATATCCTTCTCTATTTTTCTATCAATTTGTGGATGATAAGTCATGCTCAATTTCAATTGGGAACCCATTAACTCTTACAAACCTTTATAAATCCTAGATGTGAACCTGGGTACCTATCAGAAATGATCATAGAGGGAAACCCATTAAGTCTCTCAACCTCTCAGACATACAAGTACCTGAGCTATTCTACTTCCATCATCTCCTTAATAGAGAGGAAATGCACTAATTTCATGATTTGATCAATGATCAACCAAATTGAATCCTTCCCACTAGGAGTCTATGGTAAACCAATGAAAAAGTCCATGGAAATCCCATGCCACTTCTATACTAAAATGGGTAAGGGATGCAGCACACCAGAAGGTATCTAGTGCTTCGCTTTAATTCTTTGACATGTAAGACACCGCGATATGAAATCTTCAATCGACCATATCATTCCTGGACACCAATACCAACATCTCAAGTCATGATACACCTTGTTAGTCCTACCTTAGAGAAAAGGAATAACCAATATGATTCAGAAACAAAAAGTGCCACTGGCAGACCGAGGCCACTCACCCAAGGTCTCCCCACTATTTAGGATTTCACTAAAGCACTGGAACTCAGTGTTAGGTACTTGATCGAGCCAAACCCACTCATAAAATTATGAGTAAACCTTTTTTGAGGAAAATAAAACCTTATCACCATATTCTTATTTTCTCAAGGTAATCCCAGCAAACAAAATTATTAGAGACCACTCCTATAATTATTCCTTCACTGCCTGTATAGGTTTTTTCCTGCTCAGTGCATCGACAACCACATTCCCTTTCCCATGATTATAAGCAATATCAAAATAAAAATTCTGAAAATACTCAACCCAATTTCTCTATTTCAAGTTTAGATCCCTCTAAGTGAAAATATACTTTAGGATTTTGTGATCAAAATATACTATAAACCACTTCACAAATAGGTGGTGACACCATGTTTTGAGTGCATGTATAATCACCTACAACTCAATATTGTGGGTAGGGTAGTTCTTATCATGAGGGAATAAATGACGATAACCATAGGCCAACACTTGTTTCCTCTACACTAGGAAACTTCCTAAACCTATTCCATAAGCATTAAAAAAACATCATAACCCAAACCTAGTTCTAGAAGAATCAATACTGGAGCTGAACTCAACCTCACCTTCAGTTTCTCAAGTGATCTCTGTTGTTTGTCATTCCACTCAAACTTTACACCCTTATGGGTTAAAGATGTCATCAGAGATACAATCTTGGAGATGTCCTGAACAAACCACCTATAATAACCAGCCAACCCCAAGAATATTTGGATCTAAAACATGTTTTGGGCTACTCCTAGGACATAACTTCCTGTACATTTTTAGGATATACTAAGACACCATTCTTAGATATAACATTCCCTAGAAACTTTACCTCATGAATCCAAAACTCACATTATGAAAGATTACCATAAAAGTAATATTCCCTCAAATTTATGATAATGATATCCAAATGGTCCATGTGATCCTCATTTAACTTAGAGTAGACCAAAATATCATCCATGAACACAATAAAAAAGAGTCTAAGAACTGATGAAATATTAAATATTGTAGGAGCGTTAGTGAGACCAAATGTCAGAAACATAAACTTTAAATTCCCATATTGGATCCTAAATGTTGTATTAAGTATATCCTATTCTCAGAATCTCAAATGGTGGTACCCTGACTGAAGTTCAGTCTTTGAAAACCAACAATCCCCTCTAATCTGATCAAAGAGATCATCAATGTCAGGAAAGGGATATCTGTTCTTGATGGTCACCTGATTTAACTTTCGATAATCAATAAAAAGTATGAGGCTCCTGTCTACCTTCTTAGAAAAGAGGACAGGGGAATCCCATGGTGACATTCCAAGAAAAATAAATCCCTTAGCCATAAGGTCTGTAAGCTGGACCTCAAGTTCTACCAACTTAGTAGGTTCCATATGATAATATGGTATAAAAATGGGAATCATACTAAGTAGTAGGTATATAATGAACTTGACCTATCTCTGTGGTGGTATACTAGAAAAATACTCTATAAAGACCTTAGGGCACACACATGCCACCGCGAGAAGTGGAATACTCAAGTAAGGTTCAACAATATCTAGAATTTTTTTTGAAAACTGACATGATATCACCACAACATAAGGAACAATAGGCCTCGCTCTCCCAAACCTGGAATCCCACTCACCCTAAAAGACATGAGTGATTCCATCTAGAGATAAAATCCGAACTTGATGGTGATAATAATAAATATGGGACTTAAAATTGATTATAAAATATATGACAATACCCAGGTTAAAGATATCAATATCAATAACTAAGAAGTCCCACTCCACCTCATGGTATTCTATCGTCACTCGACATGATGGACACCTAAAAACTTATTTGGACCTCATTCATAAAGGCATAGAAAGATAAAATAATAATGGAATAAGATATGAACAAAATCAAAACATGTAAACTAGATTTGAAGATATAAAAGAATGAGTAGCACTTGTATCAAACAAATCCAACACTATAGAAGATGAAATAAACACTATACCTCTAATAGTAGACGACCCTACTTCAGATTATTATGGTGCATACTCCACCAAATAAAGATGTCTGATATTATATACCCCCTGAGATTCCATATTAATATCCCCCTTTTCCTAAATATAATAACCACCACCCTTAGAAGTATTGATATAAACCTGCAAACCCTTGGTGAGAGTGGATCTATCCTTACTGACTTGGGACATCCTTTAAAAAAATGCATTAGATGGACAAATTGTCCACAATAATGAAAATTATTGGTAGACCTTATATAATTGGGCTTGGTATGACTAGGCCTTCCACAATAATAGAAAAAAACCCTACTACTGTCTTCAAGAAGCCCCCTAAACTAGACCTGAAGAAAACTAACTACCTTTGCGCTTCCTTTTTTGGCCAGAAGATACACCCTGGCTAACGATAGTACCAACTTAAGATCCACTTAAACCTTTTTGTCCTAATATGTCATACTTTTATAAAAATACCTTATCAAGTACCTCCACAAAGGTTGGAAGGCACATGAGAATAAAAATCATCTAAACATCGACCCTAAACCCCAACTCAAACCTCCAAGACTTTAGGTAATCATTGGTTACTAACTCTGGTTCCAAATGCACCAACTTAAAAAATGGGTAGAATACTACAAAACAGTATGCCCCCTTTCTCTAAGGTCAGAGACTCCTAGGTATTTTCCCCTTGTAACATCTTGGGATAAAACTAATAGTCGAAAATTTTCTTGAAATTTACCCAGGTGAGATCCTCATGAAACTTATCTTGCATAATAGAGTCCTACCATCTCCTTCCTTTCCCCTTAAGAATATATGTGGAAAAAATCACCTTATATTCCTTAGGTGTATTCATAGAGTTGAATATAATCTAAATATTATAAATCCATTATCTATATTCCTAGGGACTTTTGTCACTAAAGAAGACAAGTAGATACCACTTAGTAAATTCTGAGTCTTGATCCATTGTTCGTCCCAAGTTCCTGATAGTTGCTCGACCCAGAGTCTAAATAATTTTGATTATATCTTCCACCAAAGAAGGTTACACTGGAGGATTCACCTGTGGAACCTATCTCGAAGCTTCCTCACTCAGATTTGGAAGAGATATTATAGGAGTAATTTTCTAATAACCACAATACAAAAACCAATCAATCACAAGAAGATTCCAAAATCACAAGACCAACTCTAGGTATCTATATCCATCATTTAAAACAACAAGAATTTAAAGTAATTCTTCAAAAAAATATGACACCTTAATAAAGGAACATGTCCTTTTAAATAAACCCCAAATATACTTTATTCAAATAACCCCAACTACCAAGTCTCAATCTTGGAAAAAATACTTAGCCACCCATGGTAACTCAGATTTAGTCATAGAAGTGATCTATGCATGATCCTTTTCCACACTTACTATCTAAATTCCGATGGTCCTAAATTTGGTCTACCAAGACACTAAACCAAACCCAGGTAGTGTCATGCCACTTTAGGCTGGGTAATCCATGTGATAACAATTTGTCACGAACCAACCCAAGGAAACTAGAAAAGTTACCCAAGATGGCCCACCACATGGTAAAGTAAAAACAAAGTAGAATAAACATGTCTCATAGTAAACCTGTACAAGGAAAACCACTAGGGTATAATGAAAAATCAAGATAAAAAATCTATGAGACATACAAAGTCAATCCAAACAGGACAAAACAGAAAGATAAAATATGATGAGTCTAAACAAGTCCCTGTGTGACCATCTGTCACCACCAAACCATCCCGTTATGAAGACAATGACAACAAGAGAAACTGACATGCTACATGATGCCCTTCCCTTTACCTAAGTCCTTTAAAACAACATCTAAATCCACCCAAAGGTAAAAGTATGGTGTGGTCACAAAGCCCAGTGGGATACCACCAAAGAATCTATACAAGTTCTAATATCAAGAATGCATCAGTTCTGGATTTAAAACAAATATAGTTTACAAAGAATTTTTATAAAATAAACCATTTTGTAAAGAATTCCTTTGATTTTCATAAAATATACCATATTCACCAAATTCAGTAATATGTCAAGAAAGAAGGTAAGAAACAAAAATAAACCATAAGATAAGAATGTGCGCAATAACCATGAAATATAACATCACATGATAAACAATCCACAAATGAAAAAGCACACCATTTGGGCTCTAACCTATGGGTATACATACTTGACATGAAATAAAAGCCCCAATATAGGCCTAAGGTGTATCCAACCAATATAACCTATATTGGAATTATACACAATAAAGTGACATAAAAACTCTTGTAGTATTACATGCATAAAGAGTTATAAGTATATTCCCAATACACCCAAGGTTACCCAATGTGATAAGTCTATCAAAAGACATTTCAAAACCAAAACCACCCTTTAAATCATTTAATCAAATAATTGGTGTGAGCACAACTATTTTAAATAAAACCCATTTAAAAACATGCATATTTTTAAAAAAATACATTCCAATGTCAAATAAATCAATTTTAATGAACAATCCAAAGGAATTGATAAGAATATAAGGAAATTAATGAATTAGAACCACTTGTATAGATAAAACTATCTCAAGAATAGAGGAAACCTAATCATCTTGGATAATAGATATTGGAAATAAGTATATCATCTTTTGAAAGATACAACGTGATGGAAAGCTAAAATGGATCGATAGAAAACCCAAAACAATCACAACCCAATCTATAGATGCAACTAACTCTACTACCGCAATCAAAGTAAGAGAAGAAATAGGAAGACTTATTACTAGGGAGAAGCAACACAACCATCAAAAGGATCAAATATTGAATGGAGAAATCCAAAAGAAGCAAGATCACCCAAAATCTATAAAAAATTACATTATATTTGAGAGGAAGTATTTCACAATTAATGGGAGAAGTGTCATATGTGTAGCATGATAAAATCTATTGGGATGAAGTATTTATGGTGTAAAAACCTCATTTATGATATAAATATCCAATAAATCATATACACCAAAAAACAAGTTTCCTAAAGTTAAATTTACCCTGATCAATTATTTTATAGTGTAAAATAAGATCTTATGATGTAAAAAAAATTTAAAGTGAAAAAGAAGATTTTACATCTTAAAATATTCTTATGTCATAAACCATTTAACAACTTGTTTCCAATACCATATTTACACTGTAAACTACATCTTTATGAAATAAAATGGTCCTGTAGGTAGTACCCATCCTAGGTTCTATAGAAAAATCCCAAACCATCTTTGAAGCTTTCTAAACCCAAGGAGAACCCCCTTAAACCTTTGAAACCTTTATACCCAGACTCTATCAATTAAAAAAAAACATAAATACCTAGAATTTAGTTCATTTTCCCAACAAAATATCTCTATCCTCGTAGGGCCCCAAACACACCCAAACAAAAAGGAAATAAAGACTAGAGTCAAGAATTACCTGAAGTAAGGTAACAAAATGTTACAAAAATACTTTTTCAATTCCAAAAGTTTTACTTGATCTATTCGATAAGGGGGTTTTGAAATTGGATTAGCATCAGACACTAACTCAATAGTAAACTCAACCTCCTGATCAGGAATAACACTAGACAAATAATTGGTAAATATATCTATATATTCATTTACTTCTGGCACACCTCTAATATGAATAATTTCTTTATTTTAAACAACACAAGTGAGGTAAATTTCATTGCCATATCTAATTAATTTCTCAACTTCTTGATATGTTATCAAAGGAATGAAATCATTAAATATAATTTTATTATATTTCTAATCTATATTAGCATGATAAACTGAAATCCAATCCATACCCAAAATAATATCAAACTCTACTATGGGTAGTTTAACAAGATTTTTAGGAAATACCATCACACTAATAATAATAGTAATAATCCTATAAATATGAGTTACTTTAATATTTCCACCCATAGTTTCCACTAAAAGTTCCATATTATTTTCATGAGGTGATATTCCAATTTTACTTGAAAATTTCTCATAAATGAAGGAATTAAAAGATCTAAATCTAAAAATGGTGTTGTCATAATTAGAATAAAAAAGTAATGTATCCATAACCACTTCATTAGATGGACCAACATCAACCATATTAGTAAAAAATGATTTTTCCACTCCTTTTTTATTTTGATCTTGATGATTTCCAACCTGCTTAACTAAATTTAGACTCACATTATCATAATTACCCAATTAATTGTAATTAAAACATCTCACCATTGGATGGATATTTGTTACCACATTCTTGGATTTTTCAAGACTCTTTTATTTTTAGTCAAAAGCCCCATGGACAAACTTACCACAATAGTAACAACACTTTCTAGATCCTATAAAACATTCCTTGAAATGTTTTTTAATACACTTGGAACATGTTGGGGGATTACCTCAATATTTCTTTGTTGAATGCTTCTATATTATTTTCCACCATAACCATTTCTTACTCTTGTCATATTGAGAAACATAAGTGTCAACAAAATCTCTTAGAATAATGAAAAACATTATCATAAATTTTAAATTACCATGTGAACAAAGAACTTCATAAACTTGGTTTCAATATTGATTAAAATCCATTAATTTTATTATCAAGGTACCAAATAAAATTTGGTACGTACCTAACCAATATTGTAAAATTTTATTCATACATGATTACCAAATCTTCATTTTTTCCATCAATTCCAAGAACCATTTCTCCATCCTGAGCTGAAAAACCTTAGGGAAATATATCTTCAGAAAAATATTCTTAAATTTATCTCATTCCTTGGAATCAATTTCATCTCTCACTCTAGTATTATTAACAAAAGACCACCATCAATCAACTTCACCTTTAAAGAGGTAAATGAAAAGAGTTACCTTTTGAAGTTTTGAACATCCAATGAATTTAAATATCTTTTCTAGAGCATCAATCTATCCCTCATATACCATTAGATCTGAGGTTTCATCAAAATCTAGAGGGTGTTGTTTCATGAAATTATCAAATGTCAATATGCTCCTCTATGGTAATTCTGGATGATATCTAACTTGGATACCACCACCATTTATATCTCGTGTTAACTGAGCTATCAGTAAAAAAACTTTCTCAATTATAATTCCAACCATCATAGGATGCTGATTTGGAAGGGAACTATCCTCTTGATACCTTCCTAATTCATTTTCCCTATTTCCTTTGTGGAAAACCATTTTGAACATACTTAGATTAGATGAAACAATATGGTAATATTCAAATTCTATATCATTTCAACTTAACCATAAAATAGATTCTATCAAGGGAATTCTATCAACATTATCCTAACCTCCAAAGATATCTAAAACTTTTCTCTGATACTAACTATAAGGTCCCAACATTAAAAATTATATAATTCAGTGTATTTAGACTAGAATTCACTTTCTTACATTCCCAAAGATATTTTAGTTTTAGATTTTTAGAAAATTAGATCATAAATCTCACATAACAAACCTATATATTAAAAAGTAGAAACTTACACTATGTATCCATTTTTTCCACAATATAAAACTTTTAAAATGAAACACATTTTCTTTTCATGAAAAATATTCATGAATTTCAATTTGACTTCTTCTTTGTTCTTACTCATCCTTAAACATAGTTAATTTTTTTTTAAAAATAATGGATGAGCATAATAATCTTAGTAAGGAATATAAAATAAAGAAATATATTAGTCCAGTGAAAAACATGAAAACCCATAAAATGTTTATCTTTATCACAATATTATTTGATCATATGAAATAAATCATAACCACATGAAAAACACACACTTTTTTCTCAAAGAAAAACTTTTAAATCCCACAAAAAGAAAATAAAAACACTTTTTGGAAACTTAGAGCATTATATTCATAAATCTTATTAAACTCATGTCATAAATAATTAGAGCCTAATTAAATACATAGGATAAACCTACTCGGTTGACTCCTTCATTCTTACCTTTGAATATAAGGAACATTATCCAATGCATTGGAGAGTTATATCAGGCTCACTCATCTTATAAGATATATCAATATCACCTATCATATAAGATATATCAGGATCACACATAATCATTTATAATTATTAAGTAATATATCATGAATACAATTTTTTATTCTTTCACATTTTCAGTATAAAAACCTTGAAAAACTCTTTTGAACCCATATGTAAAATATTTTCAGATATTGATATATCCCTTCCATTAAAACCAAATTTTCAAAACTAAAATTACTAGAACAAAGGGAAAAAGGGGTTTTATTTAAATAAAAAATATAATATTATAAAGGGATCCAAAATATCAAATAAATTTTGTGGTTCTAGTAAAATCCATTAACACCATACATGTTAAAATAGAACATTCTTTTTTCTTTTTATAAAGAAATTCAAAACATTCCATAAAAAGATTCCCTTTGAAAACCTTTGAAAGAAAGTAAAAAGTGAAATAAAATTATCATTTTAATTTATTTATGTCCATATAAATACATCTATAAAATATTTTTAATAATATGTATATGGAATAAAAATATCTTGAAAATAAATCTTTAAAACATTTAAAATGATTTTTAAGTTAAATTGTCCCTTATCTTGAGTCCGATTCATCACATACATTATTTATATTCCTGAATAATGCCATTATGTTAATTATTAAATTTTTTAAAACCTATTTTAAATTTTATTATTATTATTATTATTTATTTTTATATTATATTCAATTACTTAATCATTTAAATTCACTTTGGACATTTTGATGATATATAACTCATATGTCCAAAATAACTTCGGTAGGTTGACTATGGTCAAAGAATTCATTATTAATTCATATATAGAATAATATAAATTAAATTATTATCATTTTTATACATAAATTATACATTTAAAACCAACCATTAAATATGGCTATGAAAAATGAATTACATTACAATCATGGAGATGGTAGGTCGTAAGAATGCATGAGTAACGTTTCCACTTTTCAACGATCATAATGGAAAGAAGGTAAGTATTATTTTATCTTTTCACAATTATGATTATATAATAAATATTAAATTATATATTTAAATACACTTATATATATTTTTCATGTGATATGGTTATGAAAAAAAAATCACATCGTTTCGTGGAGGTGGTAATCTACACATACACACAAACAACATTATCAATTTTAAATGGATGGAATGGTAAAAAAATTGATGATATATTATCTTTAAATAATGATCATTATTCCATTAATATCAAATATATACATTAAATCCATCATTATAACCATCCATGAGTGACGGTTATGGAAAACGAATTACATCGGTTCGTGAGATGGTAGTCTGTCGTACACATGAATAACAATTTAATTTCCCATTTGATGGAAGATGAGATGGATGTATGTTATATAAAAACATAAAACATCCCAGTATATGTAATATAATTTTGTTATTATTTCATAATTTTTGAAGAATATTTTATGGAGGTAGAAGAAGAAATAAAACTAAAACATTCAGTTAAATGCTATACCTCTTCTTCAGAAAACCTCCTTTGCTTTACACCTTAAGCCCTATAAGATTGGTATTATGCCCAAAATGAGACCAATATAATGTGGGTAGGGATTTTAGTAATGTATTTGGGTAGTTATTAACCAAACTATAGTGCTCAAAATATGTTATTACGAGAGGAGAGGAGGTTCCCTCTTACAAGTGAGGGGAGGGGCACTTTTGGAATTACTTAAAGTATTAAATTAATATAAGTTAATTTTCATAGAAAAAATGGATCCAAATTGATATAATTATAATATAGGATGTTTATGGGTCTAAATAATCTCATAAAATAAAATTTGGACAAGTTTAGATAATGTTTTTACCCTTATCTCTTTGTTTTAACCCCCGTTAGCTTTCTTGACAGTTACAATGATATCAAAGTTTTTTACTCTTTAGGGGTTAAGAAAGTTACTATAAAAGTAAAAATTACCTATAAATGGAATATGGTTGATATTTTAAACCATATCCCATTCAATTTTACATATATAAGTTTTTTATAAATTTTAAATCATTTAATAAAATATTGTTTATTTTAAAGTATCATTAATGTCATTTTTGGAACTATTCATTTAATTTGACATTGAAAACAAATTAAAAACAATGGAATCAGAATATAATTTATTAACACCTCTTTAATATGTTATTTTTATCTATAAAATTTTTAGTACACTAAAAATCACCCATATAATATTACTTTTATAGTTTTTAAAATTATTTAATTGATTTTTATACTGCTTGCACAAGCACCATATCAGCGTTGCGTAAGCATTTATGGTAATTATTTAATCACTAAAAATTAAAAATAAACTACTATGATAAAAATATATTTATATTTAAAATAAATATTTATAATTGAACATAATTTGTTTTTATCCCTATCAAAAAATATTATAGATATTAAAAACAAGAGAGTGACATTTTTAACTTTATATTTACTAAAAAAAATATATGTAATTTTCAAATAAAAATGGAATGAAATTTTCATAAATTAAAATATTAGATGATTATGGTCGAAAATAACTCATCCAATAGATTAAAGGCAAGTGTTAAGGTTATTTTTAGTCCTTATCATATTATTTTTAACCTTCATTACCCAATTTACCCTCACCGAGGTGAAAAATATTTAATACGATTACTATTCATAATGATAAAAAATAAAAGGGAAATATTTACAAAATTTGGATCTTATGATTCCAAATATGGAATCTATTTTTCAATATTCAATTTCTAAAATTGGAAAAATTAATTTAATATTAAAAAAAAAACAGAATGAAAAATAGTTTTTAAAAAAATGCATTTTTAAGCCAAAAAATGAACTTATACTAAAATAAAGTATAATAATAATTTTTATTTAATTAATTAGATTAATTTTAATTAAATGATAATTATGATAATTTAACATCAAATTATACTTTTAAATGAATTTATTTGATGAAAATAAATGACAGTTTTACAAAAATCAGTATTTTTCATTATTAACCGAAAATAAATTTTTCAAAAAAATAAAAAAATTTCACCTTAATATAATTTTGATATTATAATTTTAGAAATTAATTTCATCTTTTAAAATTAAAATTTTAAATTTTAGAAATTATACTTTTAAATAAAACCTTATAATATTTGAAAACAAATTCAATAAGAATAAAACTATTTATTTTTTGATTGAAAATTTACTTAATATTATTATAATGAATATAACTATATGAAATGTAAATAATGAATAATAATAAGGCATGAAATTGATTATTAACTTGACCTTGGTTTTTACTGTTGAATTTGGTGCCCTAGAACTGACTTCTATAGTACTTGATTACATATTTTCATTATTAATGAAGTTCCTCATCACATCATGATTGTTACTTTGCATTAATTTTGTATGTGATAATTTCCTAATAATATGTATTGTCTTGAATGTTCATAATAGTTTGTCGGTATGATGATAACCTGGAGGTGCCATGATAGTATTCTTGAATATTGTTCTATGACTAGATGATATTGTCTGATGGGAAACAGAAGATATAAACTATTAGGGGTAAGAGGTTCATAAGACATTGAGACAACTTATCATGGTTCTCCCTTGGTAATTTCCAATATATGAGGTTATGAGAATAGGTTCATAAATAGTAAATCCACATTTCCATATGTCATTGGATATTCCTATATGCAGACACGTGTATTGATTCTTAGAATTTAAGATTATCATTAATAGATATCATGACTCATATAATTTGATTTATTGTTGAAAACCATGATGAAATATGCTCACGATGAGGTAGTATATGTTAGGTACCTCATGAATGATGTTGAATTAATGGATAATGAAAAAAAGGATTTATCCCTTTTGTCCCTTGATGGAAGTTAATATCTCAGGCCCTTTGATGGGAATGAAACTACCTGTATAAATCCACGACCATAGAGTTCAATGGGAGAGTTAATTTCTAGAAAGTCAAAGAAATATAAATCAAGCATATAGGTTGATGGAACCAACATGAAACCTTATTGATTAGAGATATCATAATAAATGGATTATATTACACAGTAAGCATTCGTGGGTGGTTGATTTTCATTGCGAAATTAACTTCTTTATTTATGGGTGCCTTGGCATGTTTTTAGATGATAACGATATACTTTATGCACTTATTCCTAATGCAGCTGATAAAGAGGCATAGTGCTTCACACACTAAGTGTATCTATAATATCAGTTAAATTCAAGTATTTAATTTAAAAATTTAGAATAAATAATATTTATTTCGATTTTGGTTGATCACCATAATTTAATCAGAATTTATTTGAAATAATAAGCGAGTTAAATAATAATGATAAATATTTATTTGTAATTTTGGAAAATATAATATTTATTATATTTATTAAAGAATAATGCAGTGATATTTATTTATTAAATAAATAGTCATTATTCAAGGGACAATAAATGTCTACATGGGAAAAAAGATCAAGCTTAATGGAATGATTGGAAATGGTATAAATGATATATATTATATTCTTAAAGTGGTTCACATGTCAAGTGATTATTATTATTATTATTATTATTGGACATGAGGTCAACTAAGAATTATTAAATAGGGAAAGAGATTATGTGAAATTTTCCAACCCTAAATATTCTATAATAAATATTTAATTATAACACTTTCCATAATTACTTTTGGTGTGAACAATTAAAGAGATAGAATCTATCAATCCATAGAGATAGATCTAGTGATCTAGAACATGCTCTCTCTTCCTCCTCTCTCAAGCCTTTGAGAGAACACTAAGAGTTCCTTCTCCATCAAGAAGAATTCAGCTATGATCAACCATGAACAACACAAGTAATCAGGATCAGTCGTGTTAGCACCCAAAGACTCTACGGTGATGTTTAGAGATTGTGGATCATGTATACATCATCACTAGAGGGATATTTCACTTGGATCCTGTAGTGAAACGATGGTATGATGAGATTGTAGGTTTCGGGCGTAGCGGAAGTGCGTGAATGGGTGCACCTGACTTTAATTTTACTATTAACAACGATCAATCCAAGATCCATCATGATGATAAAACACCGGATATTCAAAATATAATGAAGAATGAAAAGGAAAGAGGGAAGTCCCATAACCATAGATAGGATCATCATATATTTGTTATAATTAATTTAATCAAAAGACAAGAATTACCTTGAAGTAATTCTCTCTCCATTGATGCTTCCAGTCACAATCCAATGTGATCTATCATTGTGTCATATAATCCAAGTGTAGGATTAATTTAGTGATGATCCACATGTGCTACACATATCTCTAGATGTATCCGAAGGGATCTTTGAGTGCTAGCACGAAATAGCCTTCGCTTGCGATGCCCGCCTTCGATCTCCTTGAGATCCTCTTCCAAAGTGCTCTCCTTAATCCGCTGTAGGAGGATCTCTCTCTTAACTTGAGAGCCTTCTTTGAGGAAAGGAATTATCTCTTGGCTTGAGAGCTTTATCCATATCCATTGTTCACAACCACAAAGAATGGCTAGATCTAATGCGAATAATGTAATTATGATTTATATTACTTAGAATAATAAAATTAATTAATTACACAAAGAAATTTATTCATTTCATTTAATTCTTAGTAAGTTCCCATGTCTAATAATAAAATTTGACTATTATTATCACTTGACATGCACCCAATGAATTATACCTAATATTATTTAATTAAATAAATAATATTATTTCTCACAAATACCTAAAAAAACTACACAGCGTGTACTTTTTTTTTCCATTTTCTTTATTTCCTCCACCACACTTATTAGACCTTGAATAATGAATATTTATTTCTTAAATAAATATCACTGCATTATTCGCTAATAAATATATTATTTTGCCCAAAATATATTCTCTTGAATAACTAGTGTCGAAATAAATGTGATCAGGCATCCTTTAATAATTATTAAACCAAAACCGGGAATAATCTTTATTTAACTGAGATACTTGAATACACTTAGTGTGCGACCCTCTAGGCCTCTTTCTCAGTGTCATTAGGCTGATCCTACCTAAAGTCCAAGGTTATCATCTAGAAACATTCCAAGGCACCCATAAAGAAAGAAGTTAACACCACAATGATGTGTCACCTCCTACAAACGCTTACCATGTAATGTAATCCCTTTGTTTTGATATCTCGAATCAAGCGGGTTGCATGCTAGTGCCATCAACCCATGTGATCGATTATTCTTTATTTGACTTCTCGAAATTGAAATTTTCCATTTCTCACCATGGACATGGATTTATTTGGGATATATTAATTCCATTAAAGGGCCTGAGATATCAACTTCCATTATGGAATAGAAGGGACAAATCCTTTCTCGCATTATCTATTGATGCAGTATTACTCGTGACACACCCAACATATCCTACCTCACTGTGAATAGTGCATCGTCACAGTTTTCATAAATAAATCTAAGTGCGTGAGTTGTAATACCCATTAATAATAATCTTAAAGTCTAAGGACCAATACACACATCCGTAGATAGGAACATACAATGACACTATGAAATGTGGATTTCTTGTTGGCATGTCTTATTCTCATAATATCCTCCTGAATTTTACCAAGGGTGCACACCATGAGAAGGTGCCTCAAATTTTTATGAGTCCTCACCCCTAATGGAATATATTATTTGTGTCCCTTAAATAATATCATCCGTCCATAGAACATATATTCAATAATATTGTTATGAGACTTCCGGGTTCTCATCATAGTAGGGATCCGCTATGACCCTTTAGTGTAACAACTATCCTTATGACATTATCACATGCATTTTCATGAAGAATAACAATCAAGATGTGATAATGTATTTATTAATATTCAAATCCATGAATAAAAGTTTATTATAAAGTACAAACTAGTTAGTTCTAAGACACCAACTCTAACAGACTCCCACTTGGACTAGAGCCAACTTCTAATAACCTTTAACCCACTAGATCTCACATGATATTCATGCTTTTACTGAGATAGGCCTTTAGTTATGGGGTCCACTGCGTTCTCTTCCATGGAAACTCTACTCACTACAACTTCACCCCTTTGATAGAAACCCCTCAAGGGGTGATAATTTTGAATAATGTTCTTTGTCCATTTATGTGACCATGGTTCTTTTGCAAGAGACACTAATATAATATTATCACAATACAATGTGACATAGTCTATACTACTAGGAAACATATAAAGATCTTGGACAAAGTTATGAATCTATAAAACTTCCTTGGATGCATCAGAAGTTGCTATATATTCGGACTCCACTATAAAATCGACGACAACTGGATGATTTGAACTCTTCCATCTCACAGCTCCTTCATTGAGACAGAAAACATATCCTAGTTGTGAATTCAGATTGTTATGATATGTCTGAAAACTAGCATCAACATACCCTTTGATGACAAGCTCCTCATCTCCTCCATACACTAGGAACATATCCTTAGTTCTTCTTAGATACTTAAGGATAGTCTTAATAGTAGTTCAATTCTGTTCTCCTAGATCTGCTTGATATCTTCCTACTTTTATCAATGCATAGGCAACGTCAATCCTGGTATATAACATGTCATATATGATGGATCCTATAGATGAAGTGTATGGGATCTTACTAATCCCATCTTTATCCTGTTTTGTCCGAGCACACATTCTCTTAAAAAGATGTAGGCCATGTGAGACTGGAACCAATCCCCTCTTGGATTGTTCCATACTAAATCTCTTTAGTATCTAGTCAATGTATGTACCATGACTTAGTCCAAGCAGCCTCTTGGATCTATCACGAATGATCTTGATCCCTAGAATGTAGGCTGCTTCACCTAAGTCCTTCATGGAGAAACACTTGTTCAACCTGTCTTTAAATGATTGTAAGACTGGTACATCATTTCCAATAAGTAATATGTCTCCAACATATAATACTAGGATAAAAAACTCATTCCCATTAAAATTTTTATAAACACATGGCTCACATTCATTCTTAATGAAACCAAATTCCTTTATGGATTCATCAAATTTAATGTTCCATGACATGGATGTTTTCTTTAATCCATAAATGGATTTCTGCAACGTAAACCCGTTTGGCTTCACCTGGTATCACAAACCCCTCTGGTTGTGTCATATAGACATCTTCTTGTAGGTTCTCATTAAGGAATTTTGTTTTGACATCCATTTTCCAAATATTGTAGTCATGGTAAGATTCTATGACAAGTATGATTCTTATGGATTTAAACATGGAAAATAACGAGAATGTTTCATCATAGTCAATTCCTTAATGCTATCTGAATCCTTTAGCCACTAGCCTTGCTTTATAGGTTCTGACTTGTCCTTCCATTTACAGATTTCTCTTGAATACCCATTTGCATCCAATAGGATTTACATCAACTGGATCCTCAAACAGAACCCAGACTTGGTTCTGATACATGTAATCCATCTCAGAATTCATAGCTTCTATCCATCTTGCAGCTTCTGAGCTCTCTACTAATTCCTTATAGGAGAGAGGTTCATCATTGTCCAAAAATAATGATTCACCATCCTCGGTGACTAGGAAACCAAAGCTCTTTAGTTCCCTTACCCCTCTTGAGATCCCACGCAATACTTGTGTTTCTAGAACCTCTTCCATGGGGACCTATGGAACTTGTTCCTGTACCAACTCCTATGTATCTTAAGCACTAACTTCGCTGGAATCAATATTTCTCCCACCATCCTTTTTGAGGATGTGCTCCCTCTCAAGAAAGATGGATTTTCTTGTGACAATCACTTTATTTTCTAAAGGGTTATATAGGTAATATCCTTTTATTTACTTAATATATCCTATAAAGATATACCTTGTGCCCTGGGGTGCTAGTTTGTTTCATAAGAATGCCTAAATAAATGGCTCTCATCCCCATACATGTGTGTAAGAAAAAATGAATTTCTTTCTATTCCATAATTCGGTGGGAATTCCATTTGTTTCCTTAGTTGGTACTCGGTTTAATGTGCATGCTACAGTTTTTAATGCATATCACCAAAAGGATAATTGAATATCTGCATGACTCATCATCAACCTCACCATGTCCAACAAGGTGCGATTCCTCCTTTCACTAACACCACTCCACTATAGTGTATAAGAAGGACCAAGTTAAGATAGAATCCTAGAATCCCATAATAGGTCAATGAACTCTTGGTTCAGATATTCTATACCTCAATCCAATTGAAGATTCTTTATCTTCTTACCAAGATGATTATCTACTTCATTCTTGAATTCCGTAAATTTCTCCAAGGACTCTGAATTATACCTTATTAAGTAGATATATCCACATCTGATCAAATAATCAGTAAAAGTAATGAAGTAAGAATATCCACCTTTATATTTTATTGAAAATGGTTCACACACATCTGTGTGTACCAATCCTAGAAGATCTGTGGCCCTTTCACCCTGTCCACTAAAAGGAAGCTTGGTCATTTTCCCTTGTAAACAAGCATGAAATCTATCAAGTGGTTTTATCTCAATAGAGTCTAAATAATCATCTTGGAAGAGCTTTGTCAAGCGCTTCTCATTTACATGACTGAGATGGTGACGCCACAACTGAGTTTTGTATGAGTCATGTGAGTTTATTTCATTATCAATTTCCAACACTTGGTTTTTTTGTAATTTAATGCATACAAACCATTATTTAAATGCACCATACCATAACATATTTTGTTCTTATAAAAGAAACAAAAATTATTTACAAAATTGAAAATAAATCCATCCATATGAAAACATGATACACAAATTATATTCTTGGTAACACTAGGTACATAATAACAGATATGTAAAACCAAAAAAATTCCAGTTGACAATGAGAGATGGTAATCACCAATGGAAAATGTAGCCAGGCTCACACCATTGGCAGCTTTAAGATCCACCTCTCCTCTGGGAATATTTCTAAATATACTTGGTTCATTCATTTGAATATATATGTGATCCCCACATGTTGCATCTAATAAATAATTTGTAGAAATAGAAAGATTACACTTGATAACAAACACACCTTTAGCGTCTCCATACTCCTGGGTGCATTTTCTCTTCCAGTGGCTTGGCTCACCACATGAAAAACATATTACCTCACATTCTTTTCCCTTCCTCTAGATCTTCCCCTTCTTTAAGGGATGGTGCTCAGGGGATTCATACCGTTTATAAATCCTTGGACCCCTTTACTTTTACTTAATCTTCTTATTCACCATAAGGACTACGGGTTTGTCACGCCCTATGTCCTTATCTACCTGGAAAATCAAGGTTAGAAGTTCTGATAGACTCTTCTAATTATTTTTCATGTTGTAGTTTAAAATAAAGCTAAAAAAGGTCTTGGGAAATGATGATAGGATGAGATCTGTATGCAACTCATCTGAGAACTTAATCCCTAAGATATCCAGGCGTTCAATATAACCAATAAGATTGACTACATGAAGCCCAGCTAGCACAGACTCTCCAAGCTTAGTTGTGAAAAAACAATTGGAGATCTCATATCTCTCCTATCTCACCTTCTCTTGATAAATATCCTTAAGGTGATACATCATACTATATGCGTCCATGTTTTCATGTTGCTTCAAGAGCTCATTAGACATGGCCGATAGCATAAAACATTGGAAATATGTGACATCATCTAAATGTTTCATATATATATATATATATATTTCATCATCAATAGCCTCATTTATAGGTACAATTGGAATAGGTTCCTCCAGCACATAAAATTTCCTCTTGTGGCGAAGGATGGCGTGTAAACACCTCGGCCACTCCTGGAAATTGGTGCTGGTGTGAAGGTTTTCCTTATCAATTATAGTTCACAAAGATATGTTTGAATTAATTTTTCTTACTATTTCTACAAATTAATATGATAAAATATTTAGTACTTTATCATGATAAAACCGAGACAAATAAATAAATTAATACTTATTAGTCTCCCACTATTTTATCGAAATCCAATAGCCCTCACCATTGACTTTGAAATATTCTGTTTCCTAAATATTATAGTGGAAATGATTTATATTTCCCTTTGAATTACCCCAAATAGGGTTGGTCAAGAAACTTGAAAGGTTTTAGGTAGGAATTCCAAATTCTAACTGCATTAACTCACATCTCCTTGATCTGCTGAGTAGACTCCCCAATCATGAAATCATTTTATTTTGGATTTCCTCAACCATTGCCTCTTGGTCACACCAAGTCCTACTATGGCAGTCAACCCTTGATGTGAACCAAGTTAAGTCAACCCAAAACCTAGAATTATAATTCTATGATAATTGAAAGCACCCCAAATAGGGTTGGTTAAGCACTTTGAACTATGGTTTGATTCTAACCAAGATTATGGAAGGCTATACCGACTTAATATTTCATTGAGGGATTTTATCCTTATATGTAAATTTCCATTTTATTATCTTTATTACATTCTTGTTAATATTAAGTGGGATATAATTAAGTGATTAACCATGTATAAGATGATATTTATGTATAAGAAGGTCTTATTTTAGTTCCATATTGTATGCTTGTTTAATTCATTAATTGTGTTATTTTGACAACACACCCATAATAAATAAACCACACAACTAATAGAAATAAAATAAATGGCATGATCATGAGATCGTTATATTGGTTAGTTTATATAGTGGTTGATAAACTAACCCAAAACCTTGGGGAGAAACACCTTGAACCTTTTTGGTTCATATTTACAGCTTTCCACCTCTCTACCTTTGTATCTCCTTGGATTGGTTTCACCTCATCTCCTAACTTGAGCCACCTCCACTAGCTTGGGAGCTCCATCCATTTCATATGATTTTATCTCACATGTAGGTGAGGGGTAAAATGAGGTTTTACATAAAAGAAAAATTGGGCATGAAAACCCTACATATTAATGAGGATAAGGAACAAAGGACAACAAATTTAATTTAAATAAATAAATTAAAAGAAACCATCCACATACAAAGCAATACTAAAAAATAATGCTATATCCATGGTTTAAAATTGTGGATATAGGCCCAAAAATCATGGCTATAGGTTATATTCACGGTTCTTCCAATCGTGGCTGGTATTGGAGTGGATATAGGGTAAATCCTATAGCCACCGTTTGAACTATGGCAACAACCCTATATCCATAGTTTGAAAACCGTGGCATAGGATAAAGTCACTCACCGCCTATATCCATGGTTAGGAACTGTGGCTATAGAGATATAGCTACGGTTTAAAACTGTGACTATAGGCCTTCACATTTCCTAAAAAAAATGAGCACTGTTCAGTCGGTGATGGCCCCTTGCATCCTCCCCACCACCCCTGAAAATCCCCCCACTCTCCCCCTTGCACCCCACCTGCACCTTACAACCCCCATGCACCCCTCTCCCCTGAAAAGTCCCACCCCTCCCCCTGCATCCCCCCTTACCACCCTGAAAATACCCCCCCTTCACCCCCTAGACAGACCCTACTCACCCTCCTAGACAGACCCCACGCCTCCTGGATACCCCATGGACAACAACCCCTGGACAGACCCCCCTCCTGAACACCCCTTGGACAACACCCCCTCCTAGACAGACCCACACCCCTTCTGGACACCCCTACCTCCTAGAAACCCCCTCCCTCTTATAAACCCCCATGAATAGACCCCCTACCTCCTTGAAACCCCCCTAGACAGACCCCACCCCCTGGACAACCCCCCGGACAGTATCCCCCCCAGATAGCCCCCCCTCCACCCCCTGGATAGACCCCACCCACCCCTTGGACAGAACCCCCTCCTAGACACCCACCCCATCCTAGAAACCCCCTAGATAGCAGCCCCCCCCGAAAAGACACCCCCTTGCACCCCACCCCCTTGGACAACCCCCCACCCCTGGACAACCCCCCTGGACAACAACCCCCCAGGCAGACACCCCCCACACCACCTTGCACACCCATACCCCCTTTCCCCCTGCACAACCCCCCTTCCCCCTTCCCCCCCTACGCCCCTTTCCCCCCATGCATAGACCCCCCCCCCCCCCCCCCCAACATCCCCCCCACATCCCCAGCACACCCCCTATCCACTTACACACACTCCCTTGCACACCCCTTGCACCACCCCTACTGGACACCCCTTGCACCACCCCTACTGGACACCCCCACTGCACCCCCCCGGACAGACCCCCACCTTGGATAGACACCCCACCCCCTAGGAAAAACCCCCATACAAACACCCCCTTGAACCCCCACTCCACAACCATGCCCCCATGCCCCCCATGCACAACCCCTGCACACCCCCTTGTCCCCTTGCACACACCCCCTTACACACCCCTTGAACCACCCCTACTGGATACCCCCACTACACCCCTTGGAAAACAGCCCCCCTGGACAGACACCTCCCTACACAACCATGCCCCCTTGCACCCCCTGCACACCCCTACTACACCACCCCTGCTGGAAACCCCTTGCACCACCCCTACTGGACACCCCCATTACACACCCCCTCTTGAACAGAAACCCCCTCCTCGACACCCCCTCCCCCTGGAAAGATCCCCTCCCCTAGACAGAAACCCCCCTGGATAGACACCCCCCAAGATAGAATCCCCCTCACCCCACCCCCTACCCCCCTGCACACCCATGCCCCCCTTTCACCCCACCCTGGACAGACCCCCTCCCCCTGGACAGCAGCCCCCCTGGACAGACACCCCCACCCCCTGGACAGAAGCCCCCCCCACTGGAAAGACCCCCCCGCACACCCATTACCCCTTTCACCCCCTGCACAACCCCCTTTCACCCCCTTACACACCCCTTGAACCCCCTGTCCCCTTGCACACCCCCACTGCACCCCCCTGCTGGACACCCCTTGCACCACCCCCACTACACACCCCCTCCCCCCTATACAGAAACCCCCTTACACACCCCCTTACACCCCACCTTTCACATCCCCACCCTTCACACCTGAAAACCCCCACTGCACATCCCTACACAGCCCCCCTACACCCCCCACATACCCCTTTCACCACCCCTGCACCTTACACCACCCCCTGCATACCCCTTGAAGGTGGAATTTTGGAATGGCACTAAAGCAGGAATGATCGGGTGTCATGGTATCCTAGTTAACACATGGAGACCTCATGTGTAGGGAGTCATGGTGGCCTAGGTGTGGTATTATGAATCAAGCCTAGGTGTGGTATCATGCATCACCAGATAACACAAACCACAACATGATGTCTTTTACCACATCATTCTGTATACTTTGGTTCATATTTACAATAATATACAACTTTCATGTATGCATCATAGGTTTTATTCAAATCATTGAAAATCATTGTGAAATAATACCAAGTCTTTTGGATACAATCTTCATATAAGCACCCTAAAACATTGGGAGAAAACATTGTACCAAAATTGTGAGAAACTGGAAGCCCTATACGGGCATTTTGGTGGACATATTAGAGTTGTGAAAGATGAGAATATATGTTTAGTAGGTGGATGAATAAATAGTGATGTGGCCATGGATATGGTTGTTTTTCCTAATTATTAACTACTTAATGCTACGATGTCAAGAAGAAGGGTATTTCATTGGGAGTGAAGTCCTTAGAAGCACTCGAAATGATATAGAAATTTTGTTTATGTTGTACAACATTGATGATCGTATAACTTATAATGTCATATGAAAATTTTATGCATAAGTCTTTCCTAAAAGTATTAAAATATCTAAAATAAGACTTTTTTTGACTATGTGATCAAAGAAAATATGACAATATAGTCTCATTAGTGGTATTAACACTACCCCCCCTACAAACCCCATGCACCCCTGCACACCCCTAGCACCCTCCCCCTGCCCCTTGCAGACCCCCACCCCTTGTGCATAAGTCTTTCCTAAAAGTATTCAAATATCTAAAACATGAATTTTTTTGACTTTGTGATCAAAGAATATATGAAAATATATTCTCATAGGTGGGATTAAAAATACCCCCCCTACACACCCTTTGCACCCCTACACCCCCTGCACCCCCCTGCACCCCCCTTCCACCCGCCCCCACCCCTTGCAGACCCCCCACCCCTTGCACCCTCCCCTACCCCTTACACCCTCCCCCTGCTCCTGCACACCCCTTACACCCTCCCCCTTTTCCTTGCACCCTCCCACTGCCCCTTCCCCTTCCCCTACCCCTACAGACCCCCTACACCCTCCCCCCTCCCCCTGTACCCCCTTGCACCCCATCTGTACCCTCCCCCTACCCCTGCAGACCCCCTGCACCCTCCCCCCTTTCTCCAAGGATATGATTTCTCTCACTTGGACCAGATCTAGGGTTCTCTACTATACCATCAACACCTACTATTGTGCATAAGGAATCACCCTCTATTAGTAAGATCTCACAAAGTTATAAATTTAATCTTTTTTCCTCTGATATTCTAAATGAGTTTGATAATATTTTAGGAGATTATAATGAGATGAAAAAAGAGTTAAAATATACTAATGATGAGATTAGAGAACTTAAGAAGTCCTATATTCCCATGGTTGATTTTGACAAGTTGGTTGGGTTAACGACTACCCAAAAAAAGTTTATTAGGAATCTCCAATCATTTCCTCCTATTCAAAAAGTTGTTTCTGAAGTAAGTTTCAAATAGCATAAGGATGTTTATACTACCAAGTCTGAGTTCAATGATCTTAGTGTTATGGTTGTACCTCAAAGGTACATGTTCCAAAAGCTTTCAATGGTGAAATTAGACATTTCTAAATATGTTCTTAATGAGGTTAAGTATTTCAGGATTGAAATGAAGGGAATCCTACACACTTTATAAAGTGTTGTATTAAGCTAGTTTGAGTTCATCAAAAGGTTTCAACCCCATATAAATTCCACCCCAGAACCTTCAGTTGTTCTAGTTTTTTAGAGTGGAGTTGATCAATTTATCTCAAAATTGAATTATGTATCCTTACAGATTCAGTCCCTATAGTGTTATATATTCACTCCATTCCTTATGAAATATTTCAAGAGGAATATTATGGGTGAGTTCCATGATACTAGAGAAGATGTCAGGAATCTTGGTATTGGAACTAATAGATCTTTAAAATTAAGTAGTGGTCTTTTATGATGAATTTGATGGAAAGTTGAATGAGATCATGAATGTCTCTAAGGATGATCAACGTATGGTTTTTATATCTCTTGTTCTAGTATCTAGAAACTACTAGCATTTGTTAACCTATTTGAACAAGTTTTATAAATAAGTTCAAGGGCTATATTCATATTATTCCTTGACAAAGATAGTAGTTGTTAAAAAACCATTTTTTAAAATAATAAAGAAATTATGGAAACAAGTTTTAAAAAAAATCAGGAAATTATAGAATTCAAATTAAAGGTTTAGCCAGAGGGAACCCACCTCAACCTCAAGGCGCATTGCTTTTGATGACGACAACTCGAATCTTCCTTTTTTCTGCTTTCATGCATATGCAACTTCACATATATATAAGGACACCTATCCCCTATGTACATATTTTCATGGCCAAATATGCACAAGGGGGTCCTTAGATATATGTTTATACTTGCATATACCCCTTTACACTTACACATATATGTATTTTTCATATCTATATATAATCACACATAGCCCCAATATATATATTCATACTACTATGAGTGAATATATATAAAGGGGGAACTTATATATGTATATGCCTACCTATTCATACACATGTAAGCCTTTGTCAATGACGACTCGAATCCACCTCAACGAAATCCAAAACGCACTGCAAAAATATAAGGAACCCAAAAATCACAAATTCCTTAATTAAAATTGGGCCAAAGAATAAAAACTGAATAAACCTGACCCAAATCCGATATTGAACTCACTGTCATCGATGGTGGTGGATAGAACCGACCTCATCATAAGAAACCACCTATAAAAAAATAGTGGGAAAAAATGAGATATAACAACTTCTTATATATATGTGATCAGTGTGTCAACTGTACATGATAAATGATACATAAATCCATAACCAACAATGAAAAAATAATATTCAGATTGATATATACATCACAATACTAAATAACATGATCATTAATAAACCTATTTATTTTTCAAACATCAACTTCAATTTCCTATTCAAAAATCGAAAATCACCAAAATATGGGAATAAAGTAAATCCATTCCTTGAATGTATAAAATACCTAAAAATCTTCATGCCAATATCCTTCTTTATTTTCTAGATTGAAACCTCATTTTTAGCATGTTATTCTTCTAGAATTCACCATTATTCTTAGTTTATATAGGTTTATCAATTTTATAAAGTATAGAATTTTCCTTCTTTTATTCTTACTCAATCTTCTTAGATTTTTCAAACTAGTTTTCTAATATGATTAGACATTCTTTTGGTGCATGATATTCCTTTTTCTTGATTGTGTATTCCTTCTTTATAGAAACTATTTCTAAACATGTGATAATTGGTTCTTTACTTTTATCTTTTAACTATTATTATTATTATGGAATCTATCATAAATCATTTTAAATAATAGATTTGCAAATGACTCTTATAAAATCACAATGAAATTTACATAAAATATGTAGCATTCATTAATTTTCTAATATTTATTTCAATGAAAATACTTATATAACCTGTATGACTCTTATGGATTTAACAATGACTCCTAAAAAGAGTCCAATGACTCTTATAGTTTTCAACATGACTCTCATGGAAAGTTGAAATGACACTAACACAATATCAATGAATCTTATGACATTTTTAAGCCTTTGATGATTCTATATTTAAGAGCTAAAATGAATCTTATGATCCTCATGGGTCTTCATGAATATTACAAATATCACCACTCATTAGTATGAAAATGAATATTAGGGAATAAGACTTAGGTAATTTTCATTGATACGTAGTTTCTAGAATTAAACAAAAAATATTTAACAATTAAATTGGGTACTTTAGGAGCACATTATACTTATTGACTATCATTTGTATAAACATGAGTTTCAAGTCTAAAAATTTCTCATTATAATCTATTTATAAGGGATAATTTAGTAATGGGAAATATAATTCTATTCAATGGACGAATCTATTCATTTTGAATAGAAAACATCACACATCATTGTGTTCTTATTTTGTGTATGGGTATTGAAAAGGATTCAGCATTGATGAATAATAAAAAATAAATTTTCACCTATTCACCACTCTCTAGATGAATACTTATAACGGGAAATCAATATTATTAGTGTTATTTTCATCTATACTAATTCAAGGAGAATTAGTAGATGATTTATTCACCAATGTTAATGATATTGGGAGATCTATCATAGATTTTTTAGAAGCTCTATAGGATTCAATAATTATAGAGAAGTTGTCTCATATATTTCTAAACAAGTTTGATGCTAAAGTTTCAACTTTTGAATATCATTATTTTAATGGGAAGAATTATAATATGGTTAAGGATGAAAGTAAAGATTCATATTTAGATAGAGATGTTGAGGTGTAGTCTGATAAGACAATGTCACTTATCATAAGAAGTTCCCAAAAGGGAAACGGTAGATATACTAGTAAATTTACTTTGAAGTTTTGTAGTTATTGAGTAATTAGAAAATTTTCTATATATTTTCCAATGTTATAGTAAGAGGAGAGTGAATATGAAGATATGTCATCAAATATGTTCTATTGGATAAAGAATTCAGAATTCAGTAATAAGATGTAACCTTCTTAGGGAAATAAAAGTAAATTTTTAATGATTAAGAATATGTGTTATCTTTGAATGATGTTTGAATAAGATTATGATGACACTAAAAGTGAATATAATTTATTACCATGGGTTCATAATGAGAATTTTGAGATTTATAAGGTGAATAAAGAAAAGTTCTCTATCAATGGAGATAAATAAGAAACAGAAATGGAGTTAATTTTGAAATTTAGATGGAGTGACTTTTTAAAATATCAAACATAGAAGGATGATAATAAATTGGTTAATATGTTCTCAATGCTATGGTGTCTAAGGGAATGAGAAAATGAATTTATATATGAATGAATTATATTAAAAATATATATATCTATTTTAATCTAGAAATTTAGGTGGTAGATAACCCACTAAAAAAATGTTCCGAAAGTGGTTGAAAATTTTAGAGTTAGAACAATTAATTAGTTTCATGTTTTGAATGAAATATATTGAATATATGATCAACTAGGTTCATAGGTTAGAAACTAACTTCCATAAGGAATTTTTAATCCAAACATGAAGTATAAGTCACCCCTCTTACCCCTGTACTAGCCTCCCCACCAAACTAGCCCCCCCCAAACCAGTCCCCTCCCCCACAACCATCCCCTAAACCCCCTCTCCACCTATAACAGGACACAACCCCCACCCCTACACCAGCCCCCCTAACACCCTGGACCCCCACCTCCCCCTGTACTAGCCCCCCCAAACCAGTCCCCCCCCAAAACCATCCCCTAACCCCCCTCCCCCTTACACCCCATCCCCTAGCCTGCACCAGCCCCCAACCCCCCTAGCCTGCACTAGCCCCCAACCCCCCACCCCTACACCATCCCCCAACCCCCCCTATACCGCCCCCACCCCATACCCTGTACTAGCCTCCCCCCAAACCAGTCCCCCCCCCCAAATGAGTCCCCTTCCCCCAAACCAGTCCCCTCCCCCCAAAACTAGTCCCCCTCCCCTAACCCCCCTCTACACCACCCCCATACCCCTATCCTACACCAGCCCCCCCCAACCGCCCATCCTGCACCATCCCCTAACCCCCACCCCTACACTATCCCCCAACCCCCTACACCACTCTCACCCCTTCCCCTATACCAGCCTCCCTCCAAACCAGCCCCTCCCCCCCAAACCAGCCCCCTCCCCCACAACCATCCCCTAACCCCCCTACACCACCCCCGGTCCCCCTAGCCTGCACCACCCACACCAACACCCCTATACTAGCCTCCCCATCCCAAAATATTCCCCTCACCCACAACCATATCCTAACCCCCCTACACCACCCCCAACCCCCTAGCCTGCACCAACCCCCCTAATTAAAAGGAGTTATAATATTCATCTATTTTTATTCTTATTTATGTATTAGTGTATCAATAATTTATCATTAACCTCTCCATCCCTAAAAATTATATAACTGATGAAGTGACCAATTTATATAATGTAATCAATAACTAAAGGATAGGCATGGCCTTAATTTTTCTTCTAAAATTTTCAAAATAGCAGTTCAACACAGGTATTATTCTGTAAATAGAAGATAGAATCATGAATACTTGAATAATACCAATCCCGAAATGTATTAAAATAAAATGAAATCTATACATATTGATTCAAAAATATAAACTCACAAGAACAAGACATTACAAGTAATAGATTCATGTAAAAATTATAGCATCTTAACATGATGAACAGAAAATAAAATAACCATTTTGATTAACACCAAATCAAAAATCATGATTAGTATGAGAAAACAAAATCAAATAGAAGTGATCACCAAAAACACCAATCAATATAAAGTAGTAAAGAAATCATAAGAAGGAAACTGATATTTTTATGTGATTTACAGAATTAGAAAGAAAGAATCACCATAACCAGGTTTCTCCAAACACAGTAGAAGAAAAAATGTTAACCTCATGGACCCTCAGTGGTGTTGCAGTTACCTTTCTTCACCTCCTTTTCATCATCAGTAACTCATCATTTTCTATCAAACCAGGTTTAGTTTTAAAAACATATCATCAACTATTCTTCAACACATAACCTAATTTAGTGTCCAGAAAAGAAATCGGGAACATGGTGGGTAGTAAACAACAAATATGGGGAGAACCTTGAAAATTACCATTGATTGCAGAGGTATGGCTGAACGGTCACTAGAGATGGGTATGAATTTCTTGGGAGATAAGTTGTCATGAAGGACTAACCGCAATAATATTTTCATGTGAAAGGGTCGGCTCATGCAGATCTCACTCATGGAAGGTCCCAGTTAGGCCGATGCACCGATTGGAGGAGGAATGTGCGACGAGGGGGTGGAGGAGGAGACGGACGTGCGACGAAGGGGATGTGAGGGATCACACGAGGGAGGGGTGAACTGAGTGGAGAACCTGGTGAGGACCAACTGAGGGATAATTGATCCATCAAAGAGAAGGATTTTGTGGGTAAGAGGAGTTGCGACGAGGGAGATGTGGGTGAGAGATGAGTCGCAATAGAGTGAAACTGATTGAGGAGCTGTTTCCACAGGATAAGGTTTATCCACTAGTTTATTTTCTCTAAAGACACAATTTTCAATTACTCGTGGATATATTTTAACCTATATACATGGACCAACTAAACCATGTCTATAGGTCCATGGATATGGACCATTTTTCTAGTAGGGAAGGTCTTGGTCCAACTCATGATCATCCATACATGCAACGATATTTAAACATAAATAAAACTATCATTCAATTATTTAATCATTATTGTTTAAGATAAATCACACTCAAATCAATTAATTATTATCTTTAATTAATCAATCCTTTTATATTAAACCCTTTTTTAAATTTCCTTGAGATTCTCATCCATCATAATTTTAAACAAATAAATTTATTTAAAATTATCTTTGTATGTAACCTGTACCTTGGAGGAAATTTGGTGAATTCCTATTCATAACTACCCAATGAGTAGAAATTAACATTAAGTAGATGTTAAATTAAACACATATGTATAAAAAACATAACACGTGTTGTTCCCCAGCTTTACGCTCGCACCATGGTATACGTCTCAAGGGTTTGTATAATATAATAATAAATTTTAATAAATCTATGTAATTTGGATGAGTACACGGTGTGTAGTTCCTACTACATGGAATGTACTATCGTTCACTGTCTATCCGAAGCACACACCTGGGGATATGGCATGTAGATGTACTTCAGAAATATTCAGAGTACATGAAATGTATAGTGGTCCATACATCGTGTAGTATTCGAGTTACACAGTCTCCAGCTAGGCAAGCCGTGTACGGGGTACACGGTCCAACCCTAACATGAAGGGACTACACGCCATGTCCAGTGGCCCACATGGCGTGTAATCCGAAAACTGTGTGACACTTGTTCCTAGTCAACACATAGAGTCATAAAGACTCATATAAACTCCAACACATGTCTTGGCTTGGCAGACGAGTCCTGATGCATTGAACCTTGAATACATGATGTATGGGGCAGAATACACGCCGTGTGATTCCAACTACATGGCGTGTGAGTCCAATCAAAAGGTTGTGTGTTCTGGTGTTGTATGTACATGAACCTTTGGCACCTCTGGATGAGATCCTTTGTTTTATTTTAATCTAAATTAAAATAAAAACATTGTTTCTGTAAGGAGAATGAGCAATGAAAGAGGAGGAACATATCTCAAGATTCAGATTTATAGAACGATTAACTTGAATTGAAACAACTAAGTTATTAAATGTGTTAATCATCAATGAAAAACTAAATAATTATAATCAACTATATGACCACTTTGATACCACTTGTAGGTTCTGGGTGCTATAGAATCGCGCAAATGGGTGTACCCAAAATTAATTCTACCATTAACAATGATCAATCTGAGATATGTTACGATGATAAAATACTGGATCTTCGGAATAGAATGAAGAATGAAAAAGGAAATAGGGAATTCCCAAAACCATAGAGAGAATCATCATATGTTGGTTATAATTAATTTAATTAAAATACAATAATTACTTTTATAGAATTCTCTCTCTGTTGATACTTCTGGTCCCAATCCAATGTGATCCATCATTGCATCATAGAAACCAAGTGTAGGCTTCCTCTAGTGGTGATCCACATGTGCTCCACATATCTCTAGATGTCATTGAAGGGATATCTAGGTGCCAGTGCAAAAAAGAATTTTCTTGAAATATCTACCTTCGATCGTCTTGAGAGATGATTCCAAAGTTCTCTCCTTGATTCGGTGGAGTAGGATCTCTCTCGTAACTTGAGAGTGTTCTTGGAGGAAAGGAATTATATTTTGGATTGAAAATTTTCTCCAAATATGTTGTGAACAACCAGAAAGAATGTCTAGATCTGATGAGAATAATGTAATTGGGATTTATATTACTTAGAATAATAAAATGAATTAACTACCCAAAGTCATTTATTCATTTCATTTAATTATTAGGAAGACCCCATGTCTAATAATAACATTTGAATATTATTATCACACCCATACCCCCTTACACCCTGCCCTGGACAGAACCCCTCCCCCCGGACAGCAGCCCCCCTGGGCAGACATCCCCACCCCCCTGGACAACAACCCCCCCACTGGACAGACCCCCCCCGCACACCCATGCCCCCTTTCACCCCCTGCACAACCCCCCTTGCACCCCCTTACACACCCATTGAACCCACCTATCCCCTTGCACACCCCCACTACACCACCCCTACTGGACACCCCTTGAAACACCCCCAATACACACCCCCTCCCCCCTATACAGACACCCCCTTGAACACCCCTTACACCCCACCTTGCACAGCCCCACCCTTCACACCTGCACACACACCCCTACACACCCCCACTGCACATCCCTACACATCCCCCCTACACCCCCACATACCCCTTGCACCACCCCCCTGCACACCCCTTGCAGGTGGAATTTTGGAATGGAACTGAAGTAGGAATGATCGGGTGTCGTGGTATCCTAGTTAACACATGAAGACCTTAGGTGTAGGGATTCATGGTGGCCTAGGTGTAGTATCATGAATCAATCCAAGGTGTGGTATCATGAATCACCAGATAACACAAACCACAACATGATGGATTTTACTACATCATTCCATATACTTTGGTTCAAATTTACAATAATCTACAAGTTTCACGTATGCATCATGGGTTTTATTCAAATCATTGAAAATCATTGTGAAATAATACCAATTATTTTGGATATGATCTTCATATAAGCACCCTCAAACATTGGGAGAAAACATTGTACCAAAATTATGAGAAACTGGAAGCCCTCTACGGGAATTTTGGTGGACATATTAGAGTTGTAAAAGATGAGAATATATGTTTAGTAAGTGGATGGATAAATAGTGATGTGTCCATGGAGATGGTTGTTTTGCCTAATGATTAACTACTTAATGCTACGGTGTCAAGAAGAAGGGTATTTCATTGGGAGTGAAGTCCTAAAAATCACTCGAAATGATATGAAAATTGTGGTTATGTTGTACAACATTGATGACCGTATAACTTATAATGTCATATGAAATTTTGTGTAGAAGTCTTTACTAAAATTATTCAAATATCTAAAATATGACTTTGTTTGACTATGTAATCAAAGAATATATGACAATATCGTCTCATAGGTGGTATTAACACTACCCCCTACACACCCCATGCACCCCTGCACACCCCCTGCACACCCCTGGCACCCTCCCCCCCACCCCTTGCAGACCCCCGCCCCTTGTGCATAAGTCTTTCTTAAAAGTATTAAAATATATAAAATATGACATTTCTTGACTATGTGATCAAAGAATATATGACAATATAGTCTCATAGGTGGGATTAACACTACCCCCTACACACCCCATGCACCCCATGCACCCCCTGTACACCCCTTCCACCCTCCCCCGCCCCTTGCAGACCCCCCACCCCTTACACCCTCCCCTACCCCTTACACCCTCCCCCTGCCCATGCACACCCCTTGCACCCTCCCCCTTCCCCTTGCACCCTCCCCCTGCCCCTACCTCCGCCCCTGCCCCTATAGACCCCCTACACCCCCTCCCCCTGCACCCCCTTGCACCCCCATCGGCACCCTCCCCCTGCCCCTACAGACCCCCTTCACCCTCCCCAATTTCTCCAGGGATATGATTTCTCTCACTTGGCCTAGCTATAGGGTTCTCTACTATACCATCACCACCTCCTATTGTGCATGAGGAATCTCCCTCTATTAGTAAGATCTCACAAAGTTATAAAATGTAATATTTTTCCTCTCATATTCTAAATGAGTTTGATAATATTTGAGGAGATTATAATGAGCTAAAACAAGAGTTATAATATACTAATGATGATATAAGAGAAATTAATAATTCCTCTATTCCCATGGTTGATTTTGATAAGTTGGTTGGGTTAACAAATACCCAAACAAAGTTGATTAGGAATCTCCAATCATTCCCTCCTATTCAAAAAGTTGTTTCTGAAGTAAGTTTCAAATAGAGTATGAATGTTTATACTACCAAGTTTGAGTTCAATGATCTTGGTTTTATGGTTGTATCTCAAAGGTAAATGTTCCAAAATCTTTCAATGGTGAAATTAGAAATTTCTCAATATGTTCTTGATGTGGTAAAGTCTTTCAGGATTGAAATGAAGGGAATCCTACAAGCTTTATAAAGTGTTGTATTAAGATAGTTTGAGTTCATCAAAAGGTTTCAACCCTATATAACTTCCACCTCAGAACCTTAAGTTGTTCTAGTTTTTTAGAGTGGAGTTGATCAATTTCTCTCAAAATTGAATTATGTATCCTTACAGATTCAGTACCTATAGTTTTATATGTTCACACCATTCCTTATGCAATATTTCAAGAGGAATATTATGGGTGAGTTCCATGATACCAGAGAAGATGTCAGGAATCTTGGTATTGGAATTAATAGATACGTAAAATTAAGTAGTGGTCTTTTTTGATGAATTTGATGGGAAGTTGAATGAGATCATGAATGTCTCTAAGGATGATCAATGTATGGTTTTTATATCTCTTGTTCTAGTATCTAGAAACTACTAGCATTTGTTAACCTATTTGAACAAGGTTTATAAATAAGTTCAAGGGCTATATTCATATTCTTCCTTGACAAAGCTAGTGGTTATTAAAAAACCATTTTTCAAAACAATAAATCAATTATGGAAACAAGTTTTCAAAAACAATCAGGAAATTATAGAATTCAAATTAAAGGTTTAGGCAGAGGGAACCCACCTCAACCTCAAGGCGCATTGCTTTTGATGACGAAAACTCAAATCTTCCTTTTTTCTGCTTTCATTCATATGAAACTTCACATATATATAAGGACACCTATCCCATATGTACATATTTTCATGGCCAAATATGTACAAGGGGGTCCTTAGATATATGTTTATACTTGCATATACCCCTTTACACTTACACATATATGCATTTTTCATATCTATATATAATCACACCTAGCCCCAATATATATATTCATACCACAATGAGTGAATATATATAAAGGGGGAACTTATATATGTATATGCCTACCTATTTATACACATGTAATCCTTTGTCAAAGACGACTCGAATCCACCTCAACAAAATCCAAAACGCACTGCAAAAAATATAAGGAACCAAAAAATCACAAATGCCCTAATTAAAATTGGGCCAAAGAATAAAAAATAAATAAACCTCACCTAAATCCGATGATTAAATCACTGTCATCGATGGTGGTGGATAGAACCGACCTCATTATAAGAAACCACCTCTAAAAAAATAGTGGAAAAAATGAGATATAACAACTTCTTTTATATATGTGATCAGTGTGTCAACTGTACATGATAAATGATACATGAATCCATAACCAACAATGAAAAAATAATATTCAGATTGATATATACATCCCAATACTAAATAACATGATCATTAATAAACCTATTTATTTTTCAAACATCAACTTCAATTTCCTATTCAAAAATAAAAAATCACCAAAATATGGGAATAAAGTAAATCCATTCCTTGAATGTATAAAATACCTAAAACTCTTCATGCCTATAAACTTCTTTATTTTATAGATTGAAACCTCATTTTTAGCATGTTATTCTTCTATAATACACCTTTATTCTTAGTTTATATAGGTTTATCAATTTTAATTTTCCTTCTTTTATTCTTACTCAAGCTGCTTGGATTTTTCAAACTAGTTTGCTAATATGATTAGCCATTATTTTGGTGCATGATATTCCTTCTTCTTGATTGTGTATTCCTTCTTTATAGAAACTATTTCTGAACATGTGATAATTGGTTATTTCCTTTTATCTTTCAACTATTATTATTATTATGGAATCTGTTATAAATCATTTTAATTAATAGATTTGCAAATGACTCTTATTAAATAACAATGAACCTTACATAACATATGTAGCATTCATTACTTTTCTAATATTTAGTTCAATGAAAATCCTTATATAACCTGTATGACTCTTATGGACTGAACTATGACTCCTATAAAGAGTCCAATGACTCTTATAGTTTTCAACATGACTCTCATGGAAAGTTGAAATGACACTAACACAATATCAATGACTCTTATGACATTTTTAAGCCTGTGATGATTCTATATTTTAGAGCTAAAATGAATCTTATGATCCTCATGGGTTTTAATGAATATTAAAAATGTCACCACTCATTAGTATGAAAATGAATATTAGGGAATCAGACTTAGGTAATTTCCATTGATACATAGTTTCTAGAATTGAACCAAAAATATTAAACAATTAAATTGGGTACTTTAGGAGCACATTATACTTATTGACTATCATTTTTATAAACATGAGTTTCAAGTCTAAAAATTGCTCATTATAATCTATTTATAAGGGATCATTTATTAATGGGAAATACAATTCTATGCAATGGACACAACTATTAATTTTGAATAGCAAACATTACACATCATTGTGTTCTTATTTTGTGTATGGGTATGGAAAAGGATTCACCATTGATGAATAATAAAAAATAAAATTTCACCTATTCACCACTCTCTAGACGAATACTTATAATGGGGAATCAATATTATTGGTGTTATTTTCATCTATACTAATTCAAGGAGAATTAGTATATGATTGATTCACCATGTTAATGATATTGGGAGATCTATCATAGATTTTTTAGAAGATCTATAGGATTAAATAATTATAGAGAAGTTGTTTCATATCTTTCTAAACAAGTTTGATGCCAAAGTTTCAACTTTTTAAGATCATGATTTTAATGGGAAGACTTATAATGTGGTTTAGGATGAAAGTAAAGATTCATATTTAGATAGATATGTTGAGGTGTAGTCTCATAAGACAATGTCACTTATCATAAGAAGTTCCCAAAAGGGAAAAGGTAGATATACTAGTAAATTTACATTAAAGTTTTGAAGTTATTGAGTAATTAGACAATTTTATATATATTTTCCAATGTTATAGGAAGAGGAGAGTGAATATGAAGATATATCATCAAATATATTATTTTGGATGAAGAATTCAGAATTTAGTAATAAGATGTAACCTTCTTAGGGAAATAAAAATAAATTTTTAAAGATTAAGAATATGTGTTATCTTTAAATGATGTTTGAATAAGATTATGATGACACTAAAAGTGAATATAATTTATTACCATGGGATCATAGCGAGAATTTTGAGATTTCTGAGGTGAATAAAGAAAATTTCTCTATCAAAGGAGATAAAGAAGAAACAGAAATGGAGTTAATTTTGAAATTTAGATGGAGTGACTTATTAAAATCTCAATCAGAGAAGGATAATAATAAATTGGTTAATATGTTATCAATTCTATGTTTTCTAAGGGAATTAGAAAATGAATTTCTATATGAATGAATTATATTAAAATAATATATATCAATTTTAATCTAGAAATTTAGGTGGTAGATAACCCACTAAAAAATGTTCAGAAAGTGGTTGAAAATTTTAGAGTTCGAACAATGAATTAGTTTCATGTTTTGAATGAAATATATTGAATATATGATCAACTAGGTTCATAGGTTAGAAAATTACTTCCATAAGGGATTTGTAATCCAAGCATGAATTATAAGTTACCCCTCTTCCCCCTGTATTAGCCTCCCCCCCAAACCAGACCCCCAAACAAGTCCCCTCCCCCACAACCATCCCCTAACCCTCTACCCCAGCCCCCAACTGCCACCCCTACACCAGCCCCCCTAACACCCTGCAGCCCCACCTCCCCCTGTACTAGCCTCCCCCCAAAACTAGTACCCTCCCCCACAACCATCCCCAAACCCCCTCCCTACTACACCCCAGCCCCCAGCCCCCCAACCCCCTAGCTTGCACCAGCCCCCCAACCCCCTAGCCCGCACTAGCCCCCCCAACCCCCCACACCTACACCAACCCCCATCCCCCCTGCACCACCCCCACCCCTTACCCTGTACTGGACTACCCCCCAAACTAGTCCCCCACCCAAATGAGTCCCCTCCCTCCAAACCAGTTCCCTCCCCCCAAAACCAGTCCCCCCTCCCCTAACCCCCCTCCCCCTACACCACCCCCATCACCCTATCCTACACCAGCCCCCAACCCCCCAGCCTTCCCCGGCCCCCAACCCCCACCCTTGAACTATCCCCCCAACCCCCTACACCACTCCCACCCCTTCCCCTATACTAGCCTCCCCCCCAAACCAGCCCCTCCCCCCCAAACCAGTCCCCTCCCCCATAACCATCCCCTAACCCCCCTACACCACCCCCAGTCCCCCTAGCCTGCACCACCCCCACCACCCACCCTGTACTAGCCTCCCCACCCCAAACTAGTCCCCTCACCCACAACCATCCCCTAACCCCCCCTACACCACCACCAGCCCCTAGCCTGCACCAGCCCCCCTAATTAAAAGGAGTTATAATATTTATCTATTTTTATTCTTATTTATGTAGTAGTATATCAATAATTTATAATTAACCTCCTCATCCCTAAAAATTATATAAATGATGAAGTGAACAATTTATATAATGTAATCAATAACTAAAGGATAGGTGTGGCCTTAATTTTTCTTCTAAAATTTTCAAAACAGTAGTTCAACACAAGTATTATTCTCTAAATAGAAGATAGAATCATGAATACTTGAATAATACCAATCCTGAAATGTATTAAAATAAAATTAAATCTATAAATATTGATTCAAAAATATAAACTCACAAGAACAAGACATTACAAGTAATAGATTCATGTAAAAATTATAGCATCTTAACATGCTGAACAGAAAATAAAATAACCATTTTGATTAACACCAAATCAAAAATCATGATTAGTATGAGAAAACAAAATCAAATAGAAGTGATCAACAAAAACACCAATCAATATAAAGTAGTAAAGAAATCATAATAAGAACACTGATATTTTTATGTGATTCATATAATTAGAAAGAAAGAATCACCATAACCAGGTTTCTCCAAATAGAGTAGAAGAAAAAATGTTAACCTCATGGACCCTCAGTGGTGTTGCAGTTCCCTTTCTTCACCACTTTTTCATCATCGGTAACTCATCATTTTCCATCAAACCTGGTTTAGGTTTAACAACATATCATCAACTGTTCTTCAATACATAACCTAATTTAGTGTCAGGAAAAGAATTCGGGAACATGGTGGGTAGTAAACAACAAAGATGGGGAGAACCTTGAAAATTACCATCGATTGCAGAGGTATGGCTGAACGGTCACTAGAGATGGGTATAAATTTCTTGGGAGAAAAGTTTTCATGAAGAAGTAACGACAACAATATTTTTAAGGGAAAGGGTCGGCTCATGCAGATCCCACTCATGGAAGGTCCCGGTTTGGCCGATGCACCAATTGGAGGAGGAATGCACGACGAAGGGGGTGGAGGAGGAGATGAACCCGCGACAATGGGGATGATAGGGATCGCACGAGGGAGGGGTGAACTGAGTGGAGAACCCAATGAGGACCAGTTGAGGGAGAATCGATCCATCGAAGAGAAGGATTTTTTGGGTGAAAGGAATTGCGACGAGGGAGATGTGGGTGAGAGATGAGTCGTAATGGAGTAAAACTGATTGAGGAGTTGTTTCCACGGGATAAGGTTTATTCATAGGTTTATCTTCTCTAAAGACACGATTTTCAATTACTCATGGATATATTTTAACCTATAGACATGGACCAACTAAACCATTGCTATAGGTCTGTGGATATAGGTCATTTTTCTAGTAGGGAAGGTCTTGGTCCAACTCATGATCATCCATACATGCAACGATATTTACACATAAATAAAACTAGCATTCAATTCTTTAATCGTTATTGTTTAAGATAAATCACACTCGAATCAATTAATTATTATCTTTAATTAATCAATCCTTTTATCTTAAACCCTTTTTTAAATTTCCTTGAGATTATCATCCATTATAATTTTAAACAAATAAATTTATTTAAAATTATCTTTGTATGTAACTTGTACCTTGGAGGCAATTTGGTGAATTCCTGTTCATAACTACCCAATGAGTAGAAATGAACATCACATAGATATTAAATTAAACACATATGTATAAAACACATAACACAGGTTGTGCCCCAGCTTTATGCTCGCACCATGGTACACGTATCAAGGGTTTGTATAATATAATAATAAATTTTAATAAATATATATAATTTGGATGAGTACATGGTGTGTAGTTCCTACTACATAAAATATACTATCGTTCCTTGTCTATATGAAGCACACACCTGAGGATATGGCATGTAGATGTACTTTAGAAATCTTCAGAGTACATGACATGTCTAGTGGGCCATACGCCGTGTAGTATTCGCGTTACACGGTCTCTATCCAGGCAATCCGTGTACGGGGTACACGTTCCAACCCTAACCCAAAGGGACTACACACCATGTCCAGTGGGACACATGGAGTGTAATATAGAAACTATGTGCCACTTGTTCCTGGTCAACACATAGAGTCATAAAGACTCAGATAAACTCCAACACATGGCTTGGTTTGGTAGACAAGTCCTGATGCATTGAACCTTGACTACATGATGTATGGGGCAGAATACATGCTATGTGATTCCAACTACATGGCGTGTGAGTCCAACCAATAGGCTGTGTGTTCTGGTGTTGTATGGACATGAACATTTGGCACCTCTAGATGAGATCATTTGTTTTATTTTAATCTAAATTAAAAGAAAAATATCATTTCTGTAAGGTGAATGAGAAATGAAAGAGGAGGAACACATCTCAAGATTCAGATTTATAGAACAATTAACTTGAATTGAAAAAACTAAATTATTAAATGTGTTAATCATCAATGAAAAAATAAATAATTATAATCAACTATATGACCACTTTAATACCACTTATAGGTTCTGGGTGCTATGAAATCGCGCAAATGGGTGTACCCAACTTTAATTTTACCATTAACAATGATCAATCTGAGATCCATTACGTTGATAAAATACTGGATCTTCAGAATAGAATGAAGAATGAAAAGGAAAGAGGGAAGTCCCAGAACCATAGAGAGGATCATAATATGTTGGTTATAATTAATTTAATTAAAATATAATAATTACCTTTATGGAATTCTCTCTCTGTTGATGCTTCCGGTCACGATCCAATGTGATCCATCATTGCATCGCAGAAACCAAGCATAGGCTTCCTTTAGTGGTGATCCACATGTGCTCAAAGTATCTCTAGATTTCATTGAAGGGATATCTAGGTGCTAGTGCAGAAAAGAATTTTCTTGCAATGTCTACCTTCGATCATCTTGAGAGCCGCTTCCAAAGCACTCTCCTTGATTCGGTGGAGGAGGATCTCTCTCGTAACTTGAGAGCATTCTTGGAGGAAAGGAATTATATCTTGGATTGAAATATTTCTCTAAATCTATTGTGAACAACCACAAAGAATGTCTATATCTAATGAGAATAATTTAATTGGGATTTATATTACTGAGAATAATAAAATAAATTAATTACCCAAAGTCATTTATTCATTTCATTTAATTCTTAGTAAGACCCCATGTCTAATAATAACATTTGACTATTATTATCACTTGAAATGCTCCAAATGAATTACACCTAATATTATTTAATTAAATAAATATTATTATTTCTTAAAAATCCCCAGAAAAACTACACAATGTGTATATTAATACACAACATCTACTTTTATTTTTCCATTTTCTTTATTTTCTCCACCATATTTATTAGACCTTGAATAATGACTATTTATTTCTTAAATAAATATGACCACATTATTCACTAATAAATATATTATTTCACCCATAATATATTCTTTCAAATAACTAGTGTTGAAATAAATGTGATCAGACATCCTTGAATAATTATTAAACCACAACTGTGAATAATCTTTATTCAACTTGTTAAATGTATATTAAACTGAGATACATGGATACACTCAGTGTGTGACCCTCTAGGACTCTTTCTCAGTGGAATTAGGTAGAGCCTGCCTAAAGTCCAAGGTTAGAGTCTAGCAACACGCCAAGGCACCCATAGAGAAAGAAGTTAATGCCATAATGATGTGTCACCTCCTACAAATTCTTACCATGTAATGTAGTCCCTTTGTCTCGATATCTCCAATCAAGCAGGTTTCATGCTAGTGACATCAACCCATGTGCTCGATTATTATTTCTTTAACTTCCTGGAATTGAAATTTCCCATTACTCACAATGTCCATGGATTTATTTAGGCTATATCAATTCCATCAAAGGGCTTGAGATATCAACTTTCGTTATGGAATAGAAGGGAAAAATCTTTTCTCACATTATCTATTGATGCAGTATTACTCATGATGCACCCAATATATCCTACCTCGCTACAAATAGTGTGTCATCACAGTTTTCATCAATACATCTAAGTGAATGAGCTTTAATACCCATTAATAATAATCTTAAAGTCTAAGGACCAATACACACATCTGTAGATAGGAAAATCCAATAACACTATGAAATGTGAATTTCCTACTGATGGGTCTCATTCTCCAAATATCCTCCTAGATATTACCAAGGGCGCACACCATGAGAAGATGCCTCAAAGTTTTATGAGTCCTCGCCCCTAATGGCATGTATTATTTGTGCCCCTCAAATAACATCATCCGCCCATAGAACACATATTCAAGAATAGTGTTATGGCACTTCTGGGTTCTCATCATAGCAGGGATCCACTATGCCCCTTTAGTGTAACAACTATCCTTAGGACATTATCACATTAATTGTCATGTAGAAGAACAATGAAGATGTTATAAGGTATTTATTAATATTCAAATCCCTGAATACAAGTTTATCATAAAGTAAAAAGTAGTTAGTTCTAGGCCACCGACTCCAACAGAGATATGATCTACCAGATCATTAACAAAGCGATAATTATAGGTTGTGGTAATTGTATATCTGATTATAAATTAATTATAAATTACATGTGAAGATCCTCCTCTTCTGGTTTTGATGATTTAATCTAGTCAATTAATCTATGATTTTTACTAGAAATGATGTTTTAATCACGTGCTATAACAATTACACATAAATTAAGACTAAAAGATGAGTTGTTTATACCATCATAGGAAAATTCCACTACGCCTGGAACCCATTAGTGGTATTAAAGGGAGGCTACATGTTTAATTTATAATTATTTATTATTAATTGATTATTTTCATGAATTTGAATTTTATTCTACTTATATCGATTCATTTTAATATTCAATATCAACATCTCTTATCTTATTAATTCTTTCTAACATATCTTGTAAATGTTTAAGATTAAAAAATGAAGAAACATTTAAAGAACACCATCAGGAGGTTCTAAAGGCTCTTTCTAGACAAAACCCGAGTACACAGTGTGTATTGCCTACATAGATTCCATTTATTATTATTTTCATGTCTGTATCTCATGATAAAGTTAGATAGATCCAATGAAATTGGATCTAATATTTGACAAAAGATAATTGAAATGACGATCTAGATACACTGTAACATGTCTTGATGAACTATACTCCATGTAACCACTGTACACAATGTGGAGTACCCATTTTCTCATAGCTGAGAACATGGGGTGTCCTAACATTCTTTGTATAGAATACACAACACAGGGACATATGAGTTGTGAAAATCTGATTCCACACACCATATATTATGGGGACTCATCCATGGAAGAAAAAACACCCAGTCCCAAAGCATGTGTTGTGAACACGGGTTGAATACAACACACACCGTGTAACATAGTACAAGATGTGTAGTCTGATGGATAAAATGTGCCCAGTTTTTCATAGAGAAAAATTAAATATATAATCAAACATATTCACATATGTTCTGTGTGCCATTTATTTGAAAATACATTCCATGTCATAGGATTGATAATATATATCAAATGAATTTTCATGTTAAAATTTTGGATAATAGCATGAAGTTACCTCCAAGTACACTTGCGTACTTCATTAATTTCAAATGAAATTAATTTTGTTTAAAATTATAGATGATGGTGAGTTATGGATACTTGGATAAAAATAAGATAAATTAAAATGATTAGATTAATTAATGGTGCATTATCTTAATTAAATTATGAAGACAATAATTAATAACAAGATTGAAAATATACAATCGTTGTATGTTGTGTGGAAAATCATGTGATTGGACCAACCTCACGTATGTGATTGGTTAATTTTAATTTATTATTAAATTAAAATTTATGGATTGTGTTTCATACTCTCCCCCTTATTATGTAAGGTCCTTCATTCTCATGGTTTATTTTATACACACCCCATATATTCAATCCATTGGACCCCCTCACGTGTGAGTAAAAGCTTATGTAAGTATGGAGATCCCTGATGAGAGGAGGTGGTCCAAGACTAGGAGTCAAGGAAAAACCAATCAAGGCGATACATAGTAGCCAAAGGTGTAATTATACAACACGAACCATGTTATATTTCAAGGTGTTTTACCCTAGGTTTTAGGGTTAGTTTATCATCCTCTATATAAACTAACCATTATAGAATCTCATGATCATGCTACTTATATTTTATTTTCTGTCAGTTTCATTTTTAATTATTTATGTTTTTGGATGTTTTACAATCACCTAATAAATGAATTAACAAGAATACAAGATGGAATAAAATATAACAGTATTTTGAGTGAATATTTTATCAGACATGGTTAGTGACTTAAGTAAAATTAACTTAATATCAATAACGAATGTGAAAAGATAAAATGGGATTTATGAATAAGGATAAAAATCCATTAAATAAAATATTAAGTTGGTATACCATTATACTACTTAAGTTGAATAGAATTCATAGTTCAAAATACTTTACTAACCCAAGTTGGGGTTCTTTTAATTATCGTGGAACTTTTAGATTTAAGTTCTGGGTTGACTTAATTTGTTTTTCATTAAGGGTTGATTTCCCAAGTAGTACTTGATGTAACTAAGAGGCAAGTGTTGAGGAAATATTTAACCAAAATTTCAGGAATGGGGAGTCCTCTTAATGGATCAAGGAAATGCAAGCTAATGCAGTTGGGAAGTTACGCCTACCTAAAACCCTTTAAATAACTTTTCAGGCCCAAGTCTGGGTTATGAGAAGGGGAATATGGATCTTTGCTACTAGAATATACAAGAGACATGAAATTATAAAACTAATGGTGATGGATATTTGTTTTTGAAAAATAGTATGATATTAATGGAATTTAATTAATTTTAAATTCATTAATATATTTTTATAATCAAAACAAGTATTATCTTCTCTTAATTTGTAGAAATGGAAAATCAAACAACTTTTATAATATCACTAAAATCCATACTAGAGAAGGATAACCTTATTAATAGTATGAATTTCTAGGAATGATATAGGCACTTACGCATTATACTACACCATGAATGAAAATTTTACATGTTGGAAACCCCACTTCATAAGTCGCTTTCCAAAGAGGCTAGTGATGAAGAAGTATCTCTCTATTTGATGCATGTGGAAGATGTAATTAATGTCCAATTTTTTATGTTATAATTCATTTACATTGATATTTTAAAGCAATATAAGGGTATGGATACATATAACATCATTTCTCATCTTCGTATTCTCTATTAAGAGAAGGCCATATTAGAGAGATATGAGATTTCTAATGCATCAGTCACATGAAAGCTTGGAGAGTTATCCCCAGTTAGGCCACATGTAGTTAAGATGAATGGATACATTGAGTTCCTATAAATCTAGGGTATTAAGATCCCTAATGAGTTTCACATAGATCCCATTCTGTCCTTACTACCCAAAAAATTATCCAGTTTTATTGTGAATTATAATATGAGAAATAGCGAGAAGACACTTTTGAAACTTCTTACTCTTGATCGACCATTTAATAAAGACATGGAGCATGAAAAACCCAGGGTTTTTATGGTGAATAAGAATATGAGGAATAAGAAAAAGGGGTTTAAGGATCATTCCAAGTTTAAGGCTCTAGATAACCATCTTTCTAAGTAGAAGAAGATCCAAAGAAAAGGAAAGAAATAAGATCTGGTATGTTTTTCATGAGGAAAGTAGGTCCACTTGAAGAGGAATTGAACCAAACCAAATAAGTAAGGGGAAGATTCAATTTCATTCATTATTGAGTGTAATATTTCTATATCTATAAGTTTGGTATTATATACTACCTATGGTGCTCACATTTGTATCCAAATACAAGAACCAAATAGATTTTAGAAGATTTCAAGAGATGAGGTGGATCTACGAGCTGCCAATGGAGTGGGACTGACTGATTTATCCATTGAAGACTACTATATCACATTGCTGACATGATTTATTTTGGTTTTAAATAATTTTAAATATGTTCCTAGTGTTACCAATAACTTTATTTAATATTCTTTTTTTTATGAAAATGGTTCTTTGGTTAAAAACCAAATCACAAATTATTTAAAAAGTAATATTACAAGAGTTTAAAAGATGGGATTAGATTACAATATTTCACATGAAGGAGAAACAAGTCACTAGGGATATCCTCTAACCAATTTAAGTCTGGACTCACTCCTTTATTGTAAAGTCCATCAGCAACTGTGTTTACTTCATGATAGGTATGCATTATAATATTGTTGATGTCTTGGAGTGAATAGAGACATTCCATCCAATGTGTAGTAATCAACCAGGCTAGACGTGCCACACCATTCCAAATTTCTTGGACAATGGTGGTCAAGTCACTTTCAATCCATATGTTGTTCCAACCTTGTTTATTGGAAAATGAGATAGCATGAGTGATGCTCATCATTTCAGCTTCCAAGGAGGAGGCAGTACCTCATCCTCTAAGGAGGCATCTGAGGATCTGACCAAGATGATTCCTAAAGATGGTTCCATATCCTGTAGGTGTTGGGTTTCCTTTAGAAGCTATGTTAACATTAATTTTAATCTAACCAGGAGGAGGTGGTTTCCAAAAAACTTCAAACATGCGTCGCGGTTGGCAAAAATTCCATCAACATGAAGTTTTCAGAGGATCATAAATTCCTTCACTATGTTGTTGCAATATCCCTTCTGAATTAAGGCAGCTTTATGAATAGTGATGAGGATCCACATCTAACCTACATTAATGTTGAGTGAACAATTATTATGTAAGATTGCATTTCTATTATACCAGATCACATGAAGAAGCTCCGCAAAAGCAGCAAGAAAAAGGTTTTTAATTTTTTAGGAGCTATCCACATTCACACAATGCTTTAGCTGAGTATTGATAGAGTCGAGAATAATCCATCTATAATAAAATATATTAAAAATATAGCTCCAAAGAGCAGTGGTTGTGGAACATGAAATAAATAAATGATTAGCATCCTCTCTATGTTGATTACACAAGTGACATTTAGAAAAAATGTGGATTCCAAAAGATTGGAGACAAATATCTATTGGAACCCTATTGTAGGAAATTCTCCAAATAAGATTAAGGTGTGAAGTTTTTATCCAAGTCTTATAAATTTTTTTGATCCAACTAAAGTTGGTTTCAGTATTATGAAATTAGTGTTTGTAAAAATTCTTGGAATCAAGAAAACCATTGGGGGGAAGGTTCCCATATAATAAAATCATCCAAGCTCATGAAAGTATATTTGTTAATATCATAAACAACATTATCAGGAAGGCTATCAAGATGGGAATTCATGAAATTTATAATAGAAATATTAATATTTTTAGGGGATTGGTTAGGTATCAACGTAATAAGAGGAGCACCAATCTAGTTATCTATTCAGAAGTTCATAGAGGAGTTCTTGGAGACTAACCATCTAGAATTGGTCATAAGGTGAGCATACATTTTTTTATGGAAGTCCAGATATAGGAGTTCAAGAAATTCATGTTTCTTTTTTTCAATTTTTCAAGAAACCAATTTTTGATGAAAGCAATAGAAGGAGCATCATTATGTATCAGGTTACAAGTAAGTCTGTATTGAAGAGAATCATTAAAGAGAGTCAAGTTTTTAATGCTAAGACAACCCTTATCCAAGGGTTTGCAACAAGTAGACCAAGGAATAGTTATTAGTTTCCTATCCAAGGTGCTTCCAGTCCAATTTTTTTTATGTAGACATTCATTTTTTTAAAAGAACGGTAGGGAATTTATAAACCATCATAGAGTAAACCATTTTGAAAACAATAACTGATTTAACAAGGAAATTTCTTCCCACCGTAGAAAGAGTTTTACCTTTCCATGAGGAGAGTTGGTTAAGTATTTGATCAAAAATGTTAGTGAAATAGATTTATTTAGGCTTGCACCAAAAAATGGGAACCCCAAGGTAAGTGAAAGGGAAAGAGCCTTACTTAATTCCCAAGTCATTGATAATATTTTTTTTTCTATTAGTCAGAAAGTTTCTTCCAAAGAAGATAAATGATTTATTCTAGTTGATTACCTGACCTGAAACCTCCTCATACTGAGTTAGACCATTTTTGAGAGTTTGGATGTTTCTTTTGTCACCTTATAAGAATAGAATAATATCATTTTCATATAAAATATGAGTATGAGTGTTCACATTCTTAGAATAATGAATGGGCATAAGTTTATTTTGATCCACCAAACGAGTGAGCATGCAACTTAAATAGTCCTCTGTAATAGAAAAGAGGATGGAAGAGAGGGGATCAACCTATCTAACACCTTTAGTTCATTTTAAGTAGCCTTTGGGGGAACCATTGATTAATATATAAATTTATGATGAGTTAAAAAGAGTCTTAACTTTAGATATAAAGGATTTTTTGAAGTTAAAACCTTGTAGCACTTTGAAGATAAAATTCCAGTCCATAGTATCAAAGGCCTTCCTAATGTCAAGTTTAATGGATATGTTACCACCTCTATTTTTATTGTTTAAAGTGTTAGTGGATTTAGATGTGAGAAAAATTAATTCTTGGATTGATCTTCCCTTGAAAAAACCAAATTGATTCCAAGAGATGATTTTATCAGTAATATCGGAAAGCATGTTTGCAAGCAATTTGGTGATGATTTTGTAAAGAGTGTTGATAAGAGATATGGTCCAGAAAAGATGAATATCAAAGGCATTTTATACCTTGGGAATCAAAGTGAGGAATTTTGTATTCAAACCATATAGAATAATTCCACTAGAAAAGAAAGTTTTAACGAGTTTGAAAACATCATGTTGAATGACATCCCATGGATGGATTTATTTTCAACTTTGGAAATAAGGGTTTAAACTTTTATAAAGATAAAATATGTTATGATATATCACAGTTGAATAATGGTCTTTATATATTAAATTATGAAAACCAAATATTGGAAATTGACAATAAAATAAATATGTATGACTCATTTAACACCCAGTTATGGAATCACCACCTTAGTCATGTAAACACGAAACATTTGATAAAGATATATCAATATGGTTAATTAGACTCTTTTGAGCTTAAACCACTTTAAAGGTGTCATTCTTGTTTATAAGGCAAGATGACTAGACCACCATTCCTTGGTCAAGGTGAAAGAGCCACAAAGATTTTATATTTGGAATACACTGATGTGTGTAGAAATTTTCAAGTAGAGTATAGAGGTGGATTATTAAACTTTATTACTTTTATCAATGACTTAAGTAAGTATGGTTATATCGATATGATGATATATAAGTTCAAATCTCTTAAGAAGTTAAAAAAGTTCAAGAATGATTTTGATAATAATATTGGTAATAAGATAAATAAACTTCAATTGGATCAAGGTGGTGAATATCTTAACCAAGACTTTATTAACTTTCTACGAGAGTATGAGATTTTATCTAAACCCACTCCACCTTATACAACATAGTGGAATGGTGTTAGTGAAATGATGAACCGTACACTACTAGGTATGGTAAGGTTGAAAATGAGTCATACAAGCCTTCTATTATCCTTTTGGAGATATTCATTACATATGAAATCATACTTTCTAAACCTAATACCAACTAAAGTAGAAAACAACATTCCATTCAAGTTATGGAGTGGAAAGAAACCAATTTCCCACATGTTCATGCATGGGGTTACAAGTCATTTTTTAAGGCTATATCAAGTAATAAACTATCACCCTAAGGCATGAAGTGTATCTTTATAGGGTAACATAAAGAAACAAGGGGATACTATCTATACAACTATTCAGACAAGAAATTAATCATTGCAAGACATACCATCTTTTTTGAGAGGGAGAACATTCTTAAGGAGGATAGCGAGGACAAGATTTACTTCAATAAAGTTATTAATTAATATATACAAGAGATAGTATAAGAATAGATTCCACAAATCCCTATGGAAGAAGTTTTTCCTAAAACACAAGTACTTATTAGGAGTGATAGAGAGGTAAGAAAACCATAGAGATATGGTTTTCTAGTCACTAATGATGGTGAATAACTATTTGTTGACAATTACTCTCTCTTAAAAGAATGCAGTAACGATCTCATAAGCTACAAGGTGAAAAGAATCTATTAATTATGAGATGGATTCTATGCATCAAAACCAATTTTGGGTTCTGATCAATCCTCCAATTGATGTAAATCCCATTCGGTGTAAACGATTATTCAAGAGAAAGCTATAAATGTAAGGTAAATTTAATACCTATAAAGTAAGACTAGTGTATAAATTAGAAAACATCAAGGCATTGGATATAGTGAAACCTTTTTTCTAGTTTCCATGTTTAAATCCATCAGAATTTTTCTTGACATAACAACTTACCATGACTATTAGATTTGGAAAATGGATGTCAAAAACACTTTCCTAAATAGTTACCTTCAAGAGGATGTGTATATGTCACATATAGAAGGGTTTTTTACTCTAGAAAATTCCAAAAAGGTATGAAAGTTATAGAGATCCATTTATGGATTCAAACAATCATCTAGGTCATAGAATATTTGGTTCAATAAATCCATAAAAGAATTTGGTTTCATTAATAAAGAATGTGATCCATATGTTTACAACCAGTTTAGTGGTAGCACAGTTATTTTCATAGTAGTATATTTTGATGAAATAGTACTAATTGGAAATGATATACCAAACTTACTTGAGGTTAAGGCATGGTTAATAAAATTATTCTCTATGAAGGACTTAGGTTAAGTAGCCTAAATTATAGATATCAAGATCATACATGATATATCCAAGAGGCTTATTGGACTAAGTCAAGGTATATACATTTACCAAATACTAAAGAGGTTTAGTATGGAATGATATAAGAGGGGAATGGTTCTAGTGTCACATGGTATACGTCTTTACAATAAAACATTTCCTTAGACATAAGAGGAAAGAGAGAGAATGAGTAAGTTCTCGTATACTTATATGATAGGATCTATCATGTATTCCATGCTATATATGAGGCTTGATGTTGCCTATGCTTTGATCATGGTAGGTAGATATCAAGAAGATCTAGGTGAACAACATTGAACTACTGTTAAGGATATCCTTAAGTATTTGGGGTGAACTAAGGATATTTTCCCAGTGTATGGAGGAGATTAATAGATATTAATTGAGGGTTATATAGATTCTAGATTCTAGATAGATAAAAATGATATGAAGTTTCATTCTGGATATGTATTTTTTCTCTCAATAGAGGAGCTATGAGCTAAAAGAGTTATAAGCATCCAGTAATTGCCGATTCTATAGAAGAGTCTGAGTATATTGCAGCTTTTGATGCACTTAATGAAATAGTTTGGATTCAAAAATTTGTCCAATATCATGATGCAGTGCCTATTAGTAAAGACCCCATCATATTTTACTATGATAACACTGAAGTGGTGGCTCTCTCCAAAGATCCGAGGTCACACCAAAGGATAAAAAATGTACTTCATAACTTTCATATCTTTATGGATTTTTCTCAATAAGGTGAAGTTACAGTGAATAGAGTATCCAAGGAAGAAAACATGTAAGATCCCTTGACCAAGTATTTATCTTAGTATAGGCATGAGTATCATGATAGAGCTACTGGACTGAAAGTTATTATCAGTTGGATCTAGTGCAAGTGGGATTCTATTGGAGTTGGTACCCTAGAACTAACTTTATTAATACTTGATTACATGTTATCATTATCAATAAAGTTTCATATCAAATCATTATTATTACTTTTCTTGAATTTTTTATGTGAAAATTTCCTAATAATATGATTCATGCCGAAAGGTCATAGTATTTCTCCACTATGATGAGAACCTGGAGGTTCCACAGTAGTATTCTTGAACCTTGTTCTATGCTTGGATGATATTGTCTAATGGGACATAGACGATATAGGCTATCAAAGGTAGGAGGCTCATAATACATTGAGACACCTTCTCATGATGTTCTCCCTTGATAATCTCCAGTATAGGAGGTTATGAGAATAGTACTATAAATAAGAAATCCACATTTACATGTGTCTTTGGATGTTACTATATACGGACATGTGAATTAATCCTTAGACTTTAATATTAACATTAATGGATATCATGACACACATAATTTGATGTATTGATGAAAAATATGATTAAATATACTCACAGTGAGATAGGATATATTGGGTATGTCATGCATAATATTGCATTAATGGATAATGTGAGAAAGGATTTATCCCTTCCATCCCTTGAGGAAATTTGATATCTCAGTCTCTTTGATGGTAATGGAACTTCCTGTATAAATCCATGTACATGGTGTTTGATGGGCAATTTCATTTCTGGAAAGTCAAATAAAGAGAAATCGATCATATAGGTTGATATAACCAACATGAAACCTATTTTATTAGAGATATCATGATAAAGGGATTATATTACATAGTAAGTATTCATGGGAGGTTGAATGTCATTGCAAAATTAACTTCTTTCGCTATGGGTGAATTTGCATGTTTCTAGACACTAGCCTTGGAATTTAGGTGTTTATGCCTAATTCCATAAAGAAATAGGTCTATAAGTTCCCATGCTAAGTGTATTCACAATATTATCTAAATTCAAGTATTGAATTTAACAAGTTATAATAAATGATATTTATCTAGGTTTTGGTTGATTTACATAATTTAATCACAATTTATTAAAATGAATAAGTGAGTTAAATAATAATAATAAATATTTATTTTCAAGTTTATATAATATAATATTTATTATATTTATCGATGAATAATGAAATGATATTTACTTATGAAATAAATAATCATTATTTAAGGGTTGGTAAATGTCGACAAGGTAAAGCAGACCGAGCTTAATGGTTCAATTGGAAATGGTATAAATAATATTTTTTTATATTATTAAAGTGTTTAACATGTAAATTGATTAGTAGTAGTAATAATAATAATAATAATAATATTATTATTATTATTATATATGGGGTGAAATGAGATTTTTTTAGTAGGGAAAGGGCTTGTGTGCAATTTTCCAACCCTAAAACCACCACAATAAATATATAATTATAAAACTTTCCATAATTACTCTTGGTGTGAAAAATAAAAGAGGGAGACTCTCTCAAGAACTATAGAAAGATATAGAGATCTAGATTGAACTCTCTCTTCCTCCTCTCTCAAGACTTCTAAAGAACACCAAGCGTTCCTTCTCATTCCAGAAGAATTTAGCTACGATCAACCAAAAATGATACAAGTGATCAAGATCAACCATGATAGAACCTAATGATTCTATAGTGATGTCAAGATATTGTGGTGTACATGTGGATAACTACTAGATTTATTATATAGTTGGATCTTATAGTACAATGATGGTATGATGAGATCTAGTCAACCTGATCGTCAATGAAGAGAGAATTACATGTTAAGGTAATTCTATATCTGCTCAGAAATTAATTATAAATTACATGTAAAGATAATTATATTATAGTAATTATGTTTTAATCTAGTAAATTAATCTATAGTTTTCATTGGAAATGATGTTTTAATCATTCACAACAATGATTACATGTAAATTAAGACTAAAAACCGAGTTGTTCATACCATCAAAGGATGCTTCTCCTACTTCTAGAACCAAAAATTACAATATATGTTTGATATCATTCCAATGTTAATGATTAGTATATGAATAATAATTGGCCAATAAATTTAAAAAAAATGATATATCTATCCTCGTATTATTTTTAAGGTATATTACTGCTCATATAGCACTTATATTGGGACCAATAAATTATTCACTATCCTCTCATGGTATAAAAGAAATTTTATTTCAATCAAGAGATCATACAACCATTGGTTTACTTAATGGATTTGATTTTTCCATATAAAACATTTTTATGAATTTTTCAGTATACCAAGATTGATGGAAAAAAATCTTCCTTCAATATGTTAAGTTTTTGATTCAAAGCAGAACTTTGTGTTTTCAATGTTATTTTTAAAATTCTTTCTTTAAATATTCCACTACCCTAGAAATATCATCAAGAGTTTCAATAATATTAAAATCATAAACATATATCACAAAAATGAAAAATTCATACCCATTCCTTTTAATGAATATATATGGACAAATTTGATCATTTTTATAACCCTCTTTCACAAAATATCAACTCAGATGATTTATACCACATACATCATGACTGTTTTAATCCATATAATTATTTATTCAACTTAACACAATAAAGATCTCAATTTCCAAAATTCATTTCCATCATTTTGAATATTTATAGTATTTTCATATAAACATCATTATCAATATTACAATATAGATATGCAGTTATAGAATCCATAAGGCATAATTCAAGATGTTCATGCATAACAAACGCAACGAGATATAGAAAGTGTTGGGTTTATCAGGGGTTGATTAATGTTTAATCATAACAAAAAATTAAAAGAAACTAAAAAATATAGGATCACCATAAAAGAAATATAAAACCGCATATATATAGGAAATGAAGAACTCTATGAAATGACATACCTTATGTTGTAGATTCCTCAATAACCTTTGATCTTCATTTAATAGATTTGATGAAAATCACCAAAGTGGAAGGGAAAATACTCCCACCTCCACAAGTATCCATGAAAAAACTAGATATCTCTTTATATGAGAGGTAATATCCTTAACCCAAGGTGTGCTAGTACCTCAACATAATATATATGAAGAAAAAAGAGTTTTGGGATTCTAATAAGTTTGACCAATAATCCACACCCACTTCCATCATATGAAAGTGGATTTATAAAACACCATAAGAAACTCCTTAGGTGTTATATCATTTATTCATATAATTTAACACATGAGTAAATTTTATGACCATTTCATGAATCCATCATATGAATGAAACACTTCCCTCAAGTTTCATATTATGAAACAATTTCTTAAATTATAACTATGTGGAAGAGTTTGTCCACCCAATTCATAAAACCCAATAACATGGATATTCCATACACACTATATATCCATGAATCACATATAGGATGTGTCTCATATGACCCAACCAATTAAATCATATATAAAATAATCTCCAGGGCATATATCTCCTTAAATCTTTCACTTTCACTGAAGGAAAAAATACTTTGTGTCATTTCACCTTATATTATATCATATAGAATAACTTTCGAAACCATATCCAAAAATACTCTTGGATATATTTTAAGACAATTTTGTAAAGATATCATTAAATTTATATTTTATCATATCATATGTAATACCATGTGAATTCCCACCCAAAACTCCATTTGGATTAACACTAAAACACTTTTAGAGTATCTCTTCGAGTCAAACTCAATCCCCATTCAGCTAACAAAAAAGTGTGGACCTGTGGGCCTTTATAGAATTGAAAACTAATAAGAATATCCATATTAATAACTTTAAACAAATATAGGATGATAGTAAAACATAGATGTTATTCAATATATAAAGGGATTTGGTGTGATCTTCATTAAACACATGTATATCTATACTTGTGTTCACCAGTCTGCATCATATGCCAATGTGAATTATCATATTTTAACTTTGTAAAAGAAATAAAGTGACCATGAGACATGAAGTATGACAATATCATATATCCCACTCAAACTTTCTTGATTCTTAGAGTGTATATTGAACTTTTTTTGAATACATCACATGTCATTCAACCTTATAGATAAACAAATCACATGTACCTTATCTAGATAGATATATAATATATTAGTGTGTCCATACAATTCTACAATCTATCTCAATCAAGGTTCCAAATTTCATAATCATAATATTAGAGGATAAATCTCATCTTGGTTGAGCTCCAACCGACAACATGATCAACAACATATCCAACTACCCCCATATTAGCTAAGTTTATATATAGAATTACGTAAGTAAGGTATCAAAGCATAAAGGTTCTTATTCTAGGTATCTCACCAAACTTAGGTGTTGGGGACCCAAATATGATCTATACCCTCTTGGTATACCAAATACATATATATGAAACTCCATGTGGTATACTTAGTAGGCCATCCACTACAAAAACCCATTTTTGGGCCACATGAGCACATTTTGTATCTCTATACAAGAATCCTACACATAATAAATTTAACATTTCTTCATAAGCTATAATCATCCATGGTAAATATCAGTTAGGTGTAATTCAAAGTCATACTTTTAGAGGTCAATTATCATTACAATTCATGAAATATATATCGATATATACATTTATGCTATAACAACCTCACTTTATTTCAATATAAATGAGATGTTGGAGTAATAAAATATTTCATTCATCTTTTGGTTCTTCTATGACATGGGTTGTTAGGAGGTTAGTTTTTAGTGAAAAGGTTATGGGAAACAAAGTTTATAATGGTGGTATGAGGCTCGACCATGGGGTAGATAGAAAATAGAAACCATCAACCCAGTGGGATTCTAGTAGATTTGAAAAGTTCTGAAGACCCCTGGAAGAACTCAGGTAGTACTTCCAGGAACATCAGTTGGCCGATGGCCATTCACCATCCAACCGGTGGTGACACTGTCTATCCAGTGAGGCCTAGTGGGTAGTCAGTGTGCCCAAACCAAGGGTGAAATTAATGCACCATTATGTTTTAATTGGCATTTGGTTTTTACCCTCTTTAATATCCAATTCTGAACCCCATGGACCTATTCTGAATTTTAGACCTCCACTTAGGAATCTTAGATCCCCCATTCTTCTCCCCTTTCCTCTCTAATATTTATATGATTCGAAAATACTATAATGGTGAGTTCTTCTTAGATCCATGACAAATATTTCTTCCTTATTGAGAGATGATCATGGGTATATAATGGATATATGGTTTTTACAATTTTCTAATGACGAATCCTTCATTTCTTCATAGAGTGGTGGAATATCTAGTGATTTGACATTATTCCTCGATCAATTAAAGATCTACCATTTAATACAAACATTCTATGAGTAAGTGAAAAAGGATAATATTCTTAGACCACTTCTAGATAGAGGATTGATGATATAATCTTAATCCTTTGATGATTACTTGGTAGTTTGGTGGTGTTATTAACATGTCAATGACAACCCCTTTGACCGGAGATAGAATTCTCAAGAATAGTGGATGTTTCAGAGTAAGTCATGATAGATTGACCATATTGAGATTCTATTCTCCATGATTATCATATTTAACCTCTTTTTCATTGATGGATTGGTGATGAATCAATGTTTGTTTGCTAGGCTTGAGGTTCTATTCTATAATCAATGAGGAATTAATGACCCATTCTTAAGTCGAAAATGGATCTAGAGAATTGGTGACCCATCCTTTGGCATACCTTAGAATTGGTTCCGTTGGTGGAATCATTAAGGTTTGTGATTCTATAACCACCCGTATTTACATGGAATATTCTTGAGAATCCTTTATAAATCTATTTATTAATAACCAAAACCTGGGTTAGGCATCATTGACGTGAGATATCATTCTCCATGGGTGTGTGACATGGTTTAGTCTTCAATCCTTTGACGAACCTTGGAATTATTCATCAACAACCTTGATGTAGGAAGTTACTTACCATTTGGGGCTCTTTTATTCACATGTTTCCTTGGTATGATCCTTATGTTAGCATAATTTTATGACTCTTGACTATGATCACATGTGGGTGTGTGCGTAGCCCATGAGACTTGTTCATGATACTTATTTCCATGAGTATGATTGAAGCTTGTTTATTTATATTTTATGATGATCACATGTATTTTATGTTGATACTATTTTCTCATGATTATATGTTGTGCTTTTATTTGTATGATCTACCCAATTATGTGTGTTATCATTACTTTGGAGGTATTTTTCTTGGTGCTCAGAATAGGTGGATTTTCATGACATGGTTATCCCTTAGAGGGGGAGTGTGCATGACTTGTAGTGATGGTGATGATGGACCTGAGCATAGGGTAGGGATACAATTATGCCTTATGGATGTTGTGTGGTTCACTTAATGCCTAGTGGATATCAAGTAGCATGTTTACTTTAGGCATAGTGGATTGAGTAACATGATCACTTGATGCCTAGTGGATGCTGAGGAAATTACTCACTTGATACCTAGTGGATAATTAGTAGCTTGTTCACATGATTCTGAAAAATATGTTTACTAACCATGTGGCTAGTTATTGATTATATTTGATACTGTGATATTACTTCTGGCATGGATCCAAAGCAAGTATGGTCAGGGTTCAGGGTGGATTAGTTAGCACACAAGTTTTTGATATGTTGTTGTTTATGCTTGCTTTCATATTTATCATTATCATAGTATAAAATTTTATACCTTTTCACACTTTTTAAGGAAACATTTGTGGTGTCCTATAGGGTTTTATTACTCATACCATGTATGGGCATCTGAATATACATGTAAACTTCATGTTTAGGGATCTAAGAAAAGGAAAGGGGCTTGTGGTTGATAGTTGAGTTGTAGAGCATGAAGATATTAGTTAGACCAGGATAAACTCTAGAGGATACCACAATTTTATTTACTCATCCTCTAGACTTATACTCTTGTTTGGATTTCCACTTTGGTGGCCCATTTATTTATCTACATGACATGTGTACCATTTGATATTTAGAATTTTTCTTGTTATTTTAATTGATATATTTATGTTTAAATTTATATTATTTTTTAAAGGATATGATAATGATGGTATAGACTCACCACTGATGGAATTCAGACCCTTGTTGCTAGTCGATAACCTCTTACGTATGGGGAGGCATGCATGAGGTCATGTGACTCTCCAGCTCATACCTGGTGGTTTGGGTTTGGGTGTTACATATGCAACCAATATTAAATAATGATAATGTGGAGATTCCCTCCAATATGATATATTTTATATCCTTAAAACCATTTTAAGAATATTTAACAAACCCAACAAAAGCTCCTATCTATGTATCATATATGATAAATTTCCATATTAGCCTTATATATGTTCTAATTTTAGGGGTTTTGTTAACTCATTACACTATATGTAATTCCTATAATATATCTATGTGACTATTTGATAAAACCCTACCACTAAATATTTAGTGAGAAACATCAATGAAGTAAGATAGTTTGAATAATGGTGAGATTTAGCAATCATATTCCTAATTATTCAATTATTTGAACATATTAAAACTTATAAACTTCATAACATCAAATGTTATGATGTAAAATTTCATTTACTACTTAGAAATATTTCTAAGTGTATCATCATCACCCTTATAACCCTTTCCATCAAACCTTTTCCTTGATTTTTTTATAAATAATGTAACTTTTACATTATTACTTTACCAACATATCCTAAACCCTTTTAGGATAAAATGACATTTACTCCATTATAGTAAATAATTTAACTCTTTATACATCTCTTTACCACTATAACCTAAAATATTTAGGATTTCAAGAGTAATTTACTATGTAATTTGACTTCTATAATCTTATAAAAAATAGTCATGTTCACTTATTCATGATAACTAAATGTAACTCTTTGCGTTTTTATTTATTGTCACATATCCAAAACTCTTTAGGATATTAAGTAAAAAACACTTTAAAATTAGATTGGTTTAATCCAATATTTATAATCTTTGAACTTATATAAGTTCAAACATACTCCTACCAGTTTCTTAGACACACTAATGCAGAAAACGTTTTTTACGTCGGTTATTTTTCATTTTTTACGTCGGTTTCTAGCCGACGTTAATACAGGAGACGTTATAAATAACGTTTTTTACGTCGGTTATTTAAAAACCAACGTCAAAAACATAAAATCGCGATGTTTATCACATTAGTTATTTTATAACTGGCGTGATAAAGAAAATGGAAAGGGTTTATAACGTCGGTTATTTAATAACCGACGTGATAAAAGGCATGGGAAATGGTTTATCACGTCGGTTATTAAATAACCGACCTGATAAAAGGCCTGGGAAATTGTTTATCACATCAGTTATTTATTAACTGACGTGAGAAACCCCTCTTTACTGGTTTAGAACGTCGGTTATTATATAACCGCCGTGATAAACCGGGGGGAGGGGGGTTTATCATGTCAGTTATATAATAACCGATGTTATAAACCCAGCCCCCCCGTGTTTCACATCAGTTATTTAATAACCGACGTGATAAACCATTTCCCAGGCCTTTTATCATGTTGGTTATTTAATAACTGACATGATAAACCATTTCCCATGCCTTTTATCACGTCGGTTATTAAATAACCGACGTGATAAACCATTTCCCAGGATTTTTATCACATCGGTTATGAAATAACCGACGTGATAAACCCTTCCTGTTTTCTTTATCACGTCGGTTATTTTATAACCGACGTGGAAGCCAATTTTTTTTAAAAAAAATTGAATGCAGTCATCTGCTCTCCCCCAGAATCAACCAGAAAACAAATCAAGAAATCGTACCACAAAAACAGAAGGAGATAAAATCTAAGCATTTATATTGATAAGATATAAAACTTACCCCACTAGACAGCCCCCACCCTCATCTATACCCCATGGAAAACCCTCCCCCACCCCATTGGAGCCCCCACTCTCATGTATACCCCCTGGAAAGCCCTCCCCCACCCCATTGGAGCCCCCACCACACCCCTGGACTACCCCCGACCCCCTGGACAACCCCAAACACCCCTGGACAACCCCACCCCCACCCTCCTGAACAACAACACCTCACCCCACTTGATAGCCCCCACCCCATTGGAGCCCCCACCACACCCCTGGACTGCCCCCCGACCCCCTGGACAGCCCTAAACACCCCTCGACAACCCCCTCACCCTCCTGAATAGCACCCCCTCACCCCACTTGACATCCCCCACCACACCCCTGGACAGCCCCAAACACCCCTAGACAACCCCCCACCCTCATGTATACCCCCCACCCCCTAGACAACACTCCCACACCCCTGGACATCCCTCCCACACCCCTAGACAGCCCTCCCACCCCCTGGACTGCCCCCCACCCCACCAGACAACCCTCCTAGACCCCTGGACACCCCCAACCCCACTGAACACACCCCCACACCCTTGGAACCCCTCCCCCACAGACCAAAATCCATACCAGAAAAACCATCATAAGTAGAACAAAACAAGAAGTAGAGAAAAATTAAACATTCACATATATAACATTCAAAACTTACACTGTCAACTTCAAAAAAAACTAAATCCAACCTAAACAACTACCAAATACACAATTACAACTACAATATTCAAAATTACATTTTACATTACAAATAACTAAAATTCAATCAAACCTGTAAAATAATTTGACCACTCCACTTGTAAGTGTTTGATGTCTTCAACAGTATATGGTTGAGGGTCATCAAAAAGCTACAAATGAAAAGGAAAGTAGTTAACATGTATAATGAATAAATCAAATTGAAATATTATGGTAAAGTTTAAGAGGAAATCGTACCAGTTCAAAATTCACAACTGTCCCAATTGTTATTATTTCATACATAAATCTTAACATATAATATCCGCATTCGATGACGCCTTGTTGTTCATGACAATTTTTTTTTGAATGAGTTTAAATTCAATATATTATTTTTATGTAATAAATCAAAAAGTACAAATTATAAATGGATATTTACCTTCGAATTTACATATTTGATCTTTGCACTCCTTTTCTTTGTGTTTTTTCGAAAGTAGGCCCATGCACTATTAGAAAATAATACGAATGGGGTAAATTTAAAATTCATTATAATATATAAAACTATTGAGAAATTGAAACTTACTTTTCTAATATATTCTTAAAACTTTCCCGCATATCAGTATGGACAGAGCATATCCAATAAAGTGCTTTCTCCCTTGGGAAAAAAACCCCTAACATCCAATGATCGCTGATAAAAGGAAATTTAACGTTAGTGGTTTTTTATGTTAAAAGATAATTAACTCTTTGAGAGAAATGTGTTTCATACCTCTCACAAAAAGGCATTATCCAACGTTGTGTGACTATATTCTTTTAAAGTCTTTCAGAAATATAAACCATTCTTTGTTCCTCATTCAATGCACATGCTTCAAGGGAAATCAATTGCGGGTCCATGAATCCGTATACATCTGTCAGCTCATTCCTATCACAAATTTTATAAATATACCTAATACAAAACATACATAAGTATACATTTTTAATAAATATAACGTAGGGAAAAGGTGTTAAGACTTACATGCAAAAAATTTGCACCACATTTATTCCCAAATTATCTTCAGTAACAGGCTCCATGATATCATTTTTCATAATCCCCACACTTATTTCACGTCCACAAACATGAGCTTCCATTGGAAACTCATAATTACCCACCAAAAAATTTGAATATCTTGAAAATATGTCAAGACTACTAGAATATATATCTGATGTCATAGCCATTTGTCTTTGTTGTTGTCTATACGGTATTTCTTTACCTTTGAAGTATTCCTGTAAAAATAAATTAAAAAATATATTAGTTTTCAAATGATAAAACAAATTTAATAAAAAAATAAAATAAAAGATATAACATTCATAACTCTATGGTAATGAGTCAAAGAAGTCTGGATGACCAAATTAAAAAATGGCCGATACTCTGTCCAACTGTCGCCACCTCATCTGTAGGTATTGGTACCCTAGCTGATCTATCTATAATATCCTGTACAGTGACCCTCTGATTCTCTACCTCTAATTGTTGATGATGAACTGTATCTTATATACAATATACCAACCCATATGCTACTATATGATGTTGAGAATCATCAACATACAACTCAAAATAAGTAGGAAGCTTTGGTGGAGGAGTAGGATAAAAAATGGGGTCCACAGGCTGAGGTGGGGGAGTGGAAGATACTGGAGGAGGTGAAGGATAAATAATGGGGTCTACAGGGGGAGGTGGAGGAGTGGGAGCTGCAGTCTGAAATTGTATTTGCATTTCTGCAAACATAGACTGCACCGAAGCTCTAATCTTGTCCTCCATCGTCACATTAATATTTTGAACTTTAGCCTCCAAGGATTCTATTTTTTTATAAACCCACTCAACATTAGAAGTTGAAGAACGTGGAAACACTTTTCTTACCGATACACCTCCCGGATATCCTCTTATATGACCAGGATGTTCGAGACTTCCCAATGCTGCAGATAAAATATCTTCCCTCCCAGTAGCTGTAAATGTCCCCTGTGAACTCTGATCCTCAAGAGAGTCCTGTATTAATTAATTGAACATTTCTGTAATGATTGAAATTATATGAAGAAAATAGTTAACTTAAATAAATAAAATAGATATCTTACAATCCTCTCATCTACGATTCTCGATTCTTCCGAAAGATATTTCCCTTTTTTTCCCTTCCGAGCTCTCTTCCATTTTTCATGTCTAGATAGAGGGGATGGAGGGGCCACCTCTCCAGAGCTTGAAGACTCTACTCTTAGTTATTGAAATTTTTCCGCCATCATTTGTTCTTCCAATAATGCATACCCTCCCCGAGATAAACTATGAGGGTATAAATTTTTATATTGGATCTCCTAATGAGCTTTCCTTGTTTGTTGTAATTTAATAATAAGAAATCATTAACAAAACATTAATAAAATAATTTATATAAGAAAGTTTATAAAAGTTTACATTGCCCTTACCATAAATGACTCTTTTCTTCTACTTTCAAAAAACTGTCTCCATGTGTCTTCATCTATAAAAGGATATATACGACATGGATTTTCATGACTCCTATGAACATAAATGAAATCAGATGAGAGGGTTGATTTGAAATCCCTCCATCTCCTGGCAGCCAACGATAAGCATTTCTTCCTGACTCCTCCAGTGTCAGGAATATCAAATGTCATCTGATAAAGAAGAGGTTAAACATATTATATATACTAGAAACATTAAAAGAATAGTCAAACAATGACAAAAGATCTTACCAAAATCGTCTCCCACAACTGAGATATTATCGCTTTATCCACACTTCTCTAATCATCATACATAATTCTTAATTTTCTCTTAGCCTGAGTTTCTACAAAACTCTTAAACTATTTTTCATTCAGACCTCTAGGAATATCATCATCATCAAACTCAACGACTATCCTCTGATCCTGCGTACGGGCAAGTGATAATTTTGGTAAACGTGTGCACCCACATTTACCAACCTTTAAAATCTTTTTCTTAATAGGAGCATGTGAATGTTCATCCCCAGAGGTATGAATAACAATATTCTCATCTCCAGAATCATGTGGTTGATCAATTGAATGATCTTTCATTATCTTTCAAATCAAAAAAACAAACATCAGTTCACAAATATACAAATTCAAATATTTTAATACTACTTTAATCAGAAAATAGAAAAGTGTACTAAGTTACGTAATAGTAAAAATTGGTAATATGGTAAGCATGTTAAACAATGGTAAAGATGGTAAAGATGGTAAAGATGGTTAAGATGGTAAACATGGTAAACCTGGTAAACATGGTAAACATGGTAAAGTAATTTTGAATGAACAAAAATAATAGATATATAATTCATGTAATGGTTATAAACATGATAAAGTAAACTAAACAAACTTAAAACAAAAAAAACTTATACTTATTTTGTTTTAAAACATGTTTTAATAAATAAAAAACTTACAATATCTAACATTTATGAAAAAAATAAATGTAAAAAAGAAATAAAAATATGTTACCTGTAATTTTAGGAATGTAAAAATGGATTCTTTTCCCAAATTCCTTCATTGTGATCGTTCCTTATGGCACAAACTATGTCTTCAAAATGCTCATCATTATGTTATGTTAATCTTTCCATGGAAGTAGGGATCTCATATAAATCATCATCTTCATCAAGTTCATCCTCACCAAAATATTGTTTTTTCCCTTGTAAAACAGTAGCCCACTGCATATCTGATTAATCTACTACATAGAAAATTTGTTTTTCATGTGTTTCCATTATAAAAGAATTAGTTGTGTCTTCCAATCTATTCAGATTAACAAGTGCCATTCCAAATTCATCGTGTCTGACACTGTTGTTACCGATAAACCATTTACAGTTAAAAACAGGAACTTTAATTTTAAAGTAATCAAACTCCTATATGTCTTCAATCACTCCATAATATACACTTGATGTAGAAATTGGGTTTTTGTCCTTAGCACTCGAAAAATGCATTTCTTCTGCAAACACCAATACACCACTATTCTGAACTGCACTTCTATTGTCCCGATCTTTCATATGAAATGTATAACCATTAATGTCATAACCGGACCATGTTATCACATTTAAACATAGACCACCCACTATCCATTTTAATGTCTCTGATACATCTGATATACCAAGAAAAGTCTTTTTAATCCATGAAAAAAAAGTTTTGTTGTGCTCATTCAAAATCCACATTTCTTTCTTCTTTGGATGACATTGTTTCAACTCATTAATATGCAATGTGATATACGGTTGAGCATCAGCTATGTTATTCAAGATGTATGATTCTAACTTCTTCATCTGTTCAGCTGACAATGATTTGACTTTAAAGCCACGAATCCCCTTTACCTCATTATTAACTCGTTCATGGCGAGATGGAGGCAAACCTATGTGTTGCACCGCAACCAAGTAGCTCGTAAAAAACTATGTTACCTCCTCATAAATATACTTTTCAATAATGGAGGCTTCAGGTAGATATGGATTTTTGACATACCCCTTTAATATTTTCATATACCTTTCAAAAGGATACATCCAACGAAGATATACAGGTCCGCAAAGCTTTATTTCTCGAACCAGATGAATCATTAAATGCACCATTATATCAAAAAAAGTTGGAGGAAAATACATTTCCAATTGACAAAGTATAAAAATTGCATCATTTTCCAAAATGTTCAAAGCATTCACATCAATCTCCTTGTTACAAATTGAATTGAAAAAAATAACACAACTTCATTATAGTCTTTCTGACACGAATGGGAAATATTCCACGCAATGAAACTGGTAGAATTTGTTGCATCATGACGTGACAATCATGTGATTTCATACCTATCAACTTCAAGTCCTTCAATGAGACAAAATTTTTTACATTAGAAGAATAACCTTGAGGCAATTTGATATCATAAAGACATTGACAGAAGATAATTTTCTCCCTCTTCGATAATGTATGACAAGCCGGGGGAAGAAATGTTTGTCTTCCTTTAGGAGTGGGAGCTAACTCCAAACATATTTCCATTGATAGTAAGTCTAATCTTGCATTCAACCCATCTTTTGTCTTTCCTTTAATATCTAACAATGTTCCAATCAAACAATCATAGATATTCTTCTCCATGTGAATGACATCAATATTATGTTTAACTTCATGATACCTCCAATATGGTAGCTCAAAAAATATTGACCTTTTCTTCAAAATATGTCTATCATTACCAGATTTCTGTGTCTTTCCCAATGTCACATCAAGGTTTTTCACCCTCTCAAAATACAGATCAGGGGATAAAGGTTTTGGAGCAGTATCAAATTCTTGTGAGCCATTGAATGCATTTTTTAGTCTTCTATAAGGGTGATACATAGGCAAAAACTTTCGATGACCCATGTACACTATTTTCCTCCCATGATGAAATTGACAATATGACGTCTGTTGTTCGCAAATTGGACATGATTTATGCCCTTTAACACTGTATCCAGACAAATTTCCATACACTAGGAAGTCATTTATAGTGAATAGAAGCACTGCATGCAGTTGAAAATATTCCATTTTATAAGAATCATACACCCTAATACCATCAGCCCATAACAGTTTCAAATCATCAATCAACGGTGACAAGTAAACATCAATATCATTGCCGGGTTGCTTTGGAATGGAGATCATTATACTCAACATGACATATTTGTGATTCATACAAACTTCAGGAGAGAGGTTGTAAATTACCAATAAAACAGGCCATGAACTATGTGTACTACTGAGGGTTCAGTATGGATTCATTCCATCCGTGCACAACCCTAGTATGAGATTTCTAATTTCATTTCCAAATGTAGAATATTGCGCATAAATTTTCTTCCATTGTGGACAATCATCTAGATGACGTATTTTTCCATCACATACCCGCTCATCAGCATGCCATCTTAACCTTTTTTCATCATGTGAATTAGAAAATAAATGTTTGAAATGATGAATTATAGGAAGATACCAAAATACCTTTGAAGGGAGCTTTGTAATCTCTACATCAGCTTGTGATTTTTCTTTCACCTTATACCGTGATGTCCCACATTTAGGACACTCTGACAAAAATTCATATTCCTTCCTATATATAATACAATCATTCGAATAGGCATGTATTTTATTGTATCCCAATCCCATCGGGAATAATATTTTCTTGGCTTTGTAATGTGAATCTGGAAGATCGTTATCTTTTGGAAGAATGTCTTTCATCAATTGTAGCAGCTCTGTAAAACTTCTGTCACTCCATCCATGTTTCTCCTTCAGGTTAATCAATCTTAACACCGTCGACAAAACCGTAAAATCTGTACAACTAGGATATAATGGTTTTTCAGCATCACCATATAGACGTGCAACTGTCGGTTCTATCTCAATTTGTTCTGCTACAATATCGCGAATCATTTCTTCAATTCCATCGGAGTTACCATCTTGCGAATCATCATCATCAGTGACATTCCGTCCAGTTTCACCATGCCAAATCCAAGGGCTGTAACTTGGATTAAAACCGTGACAAATAAAATGATCTTTTATCTCTCTACTTCTCAACTTCTTCATATTCAAACATTTCAGGCATGGATAGAAAAAAATGTCACTACTTGGAACATTTCGTTTAGCAAATTCCAAAAAGGCATCAACACCTTCCTCAAATTCATTGGTCATTCGATGTGCCGGAAACCAACTTCGACTCATTATTACCTATAACAAATATAAAAAAAAAATATATTTTTAAGACAAGACAAATATATGTTTATATGAAAAAAATAATAATTTTAATGTAAAACAATTTTGAAATATAAAACAAATCTATGGGTATTTAAAAAAATATGCTTGAATATTATTTAAAAAAATATAGTTAGATATAACAGTTTTAAATTCCATTGAATCAAAGAAAACCATGGGGCCTACATGGTTGATAGAAAATTGGAGAAAATAGAGTAAACTTAAGAATCACCCCCACCCCCGGACAACCCCAACCCTCTGGACATGCCCCCACCCCCTTGGACAACCCCCCACACCCACCCACCCCCTTGGACCCCCCCTGGACACCCCCAACCCTCCGGATAGCCCCCCACCCCTCTAGACAGCACCCCCACCCCTCCTGGACACCACCCCCACCCCCTACCCCTTGAACACCCCCTGGACACCCCCACCCCCTGGACAACCCCCACCCCCTGGACAACCCCCAAAACCCTCTGGATAGGCCCCCACCCCTGTGGACAGCCACCCACACCCACCCACCCCCTTGGACACCCCCCCGGACACCCCCCAACCCTCTGTACAACCCCCCACCCCCTGGACAGCCCCCCACCCCTCTAGAAAGCACCTCCCACCCCTCCTAGACACAACCCCCACCCCCTACCCCCTTGGACACCCCCTAGACACCCCAACCCTCTAGACAACCCCCACCCCCTGGACAGCCCCCACCCCTCTTGACAGCACCCCCCACCCATCCTGGACACTACCCCCACCCCTACCCCCTTGGACACCCCACTGGACACCCCCCAACACTTTGGACAGCCCCCCACCCCCTGGACAGCACCCCACCCCTCCAGACAGCACCCCCACCCCTCAGAAGAAGCCATTTTTATTTGGAATCATGAGACATAGCGATGCATCGAAGGGCCATAGAGGTCAATAACCATTACATTATATGTCTAATAGATTCTCATATAAAAGAGGATAAAAATAAGCAAAAACAACACATGAAATATCATTTCCGAATTCGTACATTTAATCAATAAACATTCTATGCAGTAATATAGGTGAATGAGATCATTAGTTGTTAATGACAATAAAAATTACCACAAATGTCGGGCATTCGCGAAACAAAAACAAACTAAATAGATGTAGTTGAGGATTACGTGAATATTGCGAGTCAATCTAATAGATCTTGGGATGATAAATAAGATGATGATGGAAAAAATATGTAAGAGGGTTTGAAATGGAAGAATCTTACCTAGTTTAAACACAAAAATTGCAAAACATAAATATAGAATATCCGAAAAAAAAAACGAACGAAATAAATTCGTGGAAGGCTTACTTGAGTGTTGCGAGTTGAGATGATAGATCCGAGGAGAGTAAAGATGATAAACGATGATGGAAAAATGAGTTTAATGCAGCTATATCAATGAGCCAATTAGGGTTTACCGCGCGAGAGAGACGAGCCGCCGGACTGTCAATCAAAAAATCGTAAATGACACTCCACGGGGCTTGTTAATTTTTTAAATGTTTTATAACGTCGGTTATTTAATAACCGACGTTATAAACTATTTTTTTACATTTATAACGTCGGTTATTATAATAACCGACATTATAAATGTATCACATACGGCTTTTTTTACGTCGGTTATGGAATAACCAACGTAAAAAATACATCAGAAATCACAGTTTTTTACATCGGTTATTGTATAACCGATGTAAAAAACTTCTGCAGATTGTTTTGTTACATCAGTTATAAAATAACCGACATCAAAAAGGTCTCAGAAGCCACGTTTATTACATCGGTTATAAAATAACCGACGTAAAAAACTCTTCAATATCTCGTTTTTTACGCCGGTTATCAAATAACCGACGTAAAAACCCCCCGTGCTTTGGTTTTTTACGTCGGTTAATTTATAACCGATGTAAAAAATGAACGCACTCGATTTTTAATGTTGGTTATTAAAATAACCGGCGTTAAAAATATACTCGATGAATATTTTACGTCGGTTATAAAATAACCGACGTAAAAAACCACGTTTCACAGATTATCACGTCGGTTATATATAACTGACGTCAAAAATGATGACGTAAAAAACGTTTTCTACACTAGTGATACTATATTCTTTCAGAATATCTTGCTAAGATATAAAATCTCTTTTACATTAGAAAATGACACTTATTTCATATTAGTAGGAACACTTAACAAATGATCTATTATATCCATATCATATATGGTATTCTATACATCTAAAGAATTTTCCTTTGAAAATAAGACTTTATTAAAATATACCACTGATGGGTGGTGGGAACACATACATCCATATTTTAAAAAACTTTTAGATAAAAACTTTATCCTAGCTATTTTTTTTAAATATATCTTATTCTCAAAACATGTTATATAATTTGATGAATCGTAAATAATGTGTATTCAATAAATCATGTCATGTTGTTCATAATAACTCTTTGTTAGTTAATATGTTCTCTTTATCATAGAAGAGAAAAAATGAAGATGAATATCTTTTACTTAGATTCATATATGCTTATCACATTCCTTTACATTCAAATTATTGATGTAATTTCATGACCCCATCCCTCCAAAGATGACCCTGCTAATCTGGTAATGGAGAAAGAGAGATAATGACCCCCTGAGTCCTGCCTTCAGTAGGCCTTGGGGTGGTGACCAACACCAAGGGTATATAAATCTCACAAAATGGGAGGCATTACCCTTTTTATAGTAACCAATATTAGTAGATAAGACATATCAAGCTAAAAAACTCTAAGAAATATATATAAAAGAATCCAAAATCCATCCCACATGCATGTTTAAAGTAAAATTACTATAAATAAAATGATAAGATAAAAAGTAAATACCAAAAGAACAAAGATAAGTAGAAACACAACAATTGTCCCAACATCTGAGCTAGTAATGCCCCACATGGTCCCCATAGTCCTCCAAGAAACCTGAAAATAGTTTTATATACGTAGGGTGAGCATACAAGTATAATCAATAGGGAAAACCAAAGTCTCTCATTCACAAGTAGATAAGCATACTAATGTCCCCATGAGAAACAATAGAAACCAAAAGCACCTAACAAGGTATACTAGACACCCCAACCTCACCAAAGGAATGCTTACCAAATAACGCAAGTCATGTAAAGTAATATAGTAAGCACAACAATGATAGGGTGCTCTACACCACTTTCCCACTGATTAGTAGCTCTCACACCCCAACAAAAAACATCTTGGTGATCCCACCTCTTCCGAAAGAATCATGTCACAACCCATCCACATACACCTGATCCACATACCACATCACATCCCACCCGCACACACCTGGGCCTCACAACTATATCTTATCCCACCCATAGACACCTGGGCCACATACCACAACACATCTCATACCTAAGACACCTGGGAAGCACAACTCACCCGCACACACATGGGACTCACAAACCAAAACCTGCCTGAAGAATCTTGGGCTATCACCACCTGGAAGAGGGAGTAGGTAAGAGTGGGTGGCCAACCATCCATCCTTCCACCAGGATGTTTGGAAAATACACCCTCCACCATAATAATGGGGGTGTTCAGCATGTAGTTCTCAACTAGGGTGGGTTTCATATAGAATCACAAGAAAGTATATATATATATATATAGTTACCAAAAAATTATCCCACACTTAAGAAAAAAACCACCCCATAACATTACCACCTTTGCCGCTACCTCTAAATGCACGTATAAGGACAAACGATAGTCACTTTCAAAGTTGATAAAATAAATCCTCTCAACACCCAATCATTTTGATGTTATTAAGCATTTACCAATTATTCCATCCCTACCTGGGCAACTAACAACCATAACAAACAACTAGCCTCACAACCAAGCCAAACAGAGGAAGAAAACTATGATAATACACCCCACTTCACACTTCCTCCCCACTTAACAACCAAGACAACCACTTCCATAATTATTATTTAAAGTAATGTTTCCTAACCTAAGGAAAAAACCCCAACTCATAACAGTACCCTCCAACATATCACATAACAACTATACTTGTAACGTCCCAAGTCCAGAGCCCCTCCACTGGTGCCCCGTACCCGGTTCGCCACATGACCTCAAGCGCGTTTCCCCGAACGCCAGAGGCTGCCGACTAGCAGCGAGGGCCTTGGTGAGTCAATGGGGAAACTATGCCTTCATTCAGTAAGGTATACAAGGTAAGAAACAAAAATAACCAGTGGAAGTAGTAAACAACGTGTATAACAACAAAAACCAAACAACGGAAGCAATGTAGAGATATAACTATGATGAAAATGATGCAGCAGGTACACGTATCTAAGGAAAACAGCAAACAAAACAACATGATGAATACAACTGAAACCAAGTGCAAAATAAAAACAAAATAATCTCCTCAGCATCGCGAGCCACAACTCAGTCCCATGCTCCCCAGATCCTGGTGCAATCAAGATCCTAAAGTAGAAGGGTGCTTGCCCTTGTCTACACCTGCAGCAAAATAGTCTACTTGGGACCAAAATCATGGCCCAAACAGGGTGTGAGATACAATCACAGTAGGAAATCACCCAAAGATTTGTGCCTAACAGTTAATGAATACATGGCAGTACTAAACAAGAAGCAGTAAACAGAAAAGCACAAACAGCTACAATCTACAGGTCTAACAAGTATAGCACACAAGTAAGCAGTCAGCAACAAGAAGAAAACAGGTAACCCTATGGGTAGCTCTCACAGTCTAACCCCTATGGTTCAGCCTCTAAGTACTAGCAACCCTATGGTAAGCACACACAGTCTCACCCCTCTGGTACAGCTATGCAAAAAAAGCAGACTCTCTGGGGAAGCACTCACCATCAATTCCCCCTATAGTCTCGTATCATGATAAAGGCTCTCTAGGGAAGAACTCAACGTCAATTCCCACTGTGGCCCACATTGTGGATCTATAGAATCTCTGGGGAATCACTCAACATCAATTCCCCCTGTGGTCTCGCATCGTAATTAAAAGACACTCTGGAGAAGCCCTTCCGTCAATTCTCCCTTTGGTCTACTACTCTAGGTTCTCACAGTCCTGATTATAACTAAACATGCTCAACGTGCATATAACATCCAAGTAAATGTCAAGAACTACTTGGCTATCAACTAAGGCTCAACAGCAAAACAAGGCAACTGTCCACAATCCTACAACTAGGCATGACAACTGGAAAAATGCCAAACATGCAGAACAAGCATGGAAAGCAAACTGAGCACAAACAAAATACTCTAATCACAAGCAATAACCTCTACTAAAGCAATCAAGAAAAGTAGGCAAGTAACAAGGGAAAAACAGGAAACACACAATACCCCGTTCAAGGGTATTGGTGGAAATTGCTCAAAATATCCATAAACTTTCTACGGAAAGGCACAAACCACCTACCTCGATCCTAAGAGATCGATATACGTGAACCTTGATAACAGATTCCCCTTAGAATGACGTAGATCTGAGAAAACGCACAAAACGTTCATCCCATGATAACTTGGAAATGAGGAGGAATCAAGAAACAAGACTCAAGCAGAAGGAAGAACTCACCGCTGCGATTCCAACGTAATCAACCGTGATCGAATCAGAGAACAGATGGTGAGGTAGGACTCCGTCGAAGATCCGGCCATACAAATATGGGTGTTAGGCACGACCTCGGTCCATTTAAGGAAAAAAAAGAAAGTACACGGCGTGTACTTCTAGAGTACACGGCGTGTACTTCAATTTTTTTCCGTACTCCGAATTAACCGGCCTCCACCTCAGCCTTACACACCGTGTGTATGGCCCGGACACGGCCAGCACACGGCTTCGAGCCAGAATAGAGTACACAGCGTGTACTCAGAAAGTACACGATGTGTGCTTTGAAAATTTCCAGAAAAACCATTTTTCTTAAAAACTCCAGAAAAAAGGAAAACATACCTGAACGAAGATCCAGGTTCTTACAAACTTCCCCCCTTAAAGAAATTTGTCCCTGAATTTCCCTAATGAGGTGGAGAAGAAGAATCCCCAAATAGCTCTGGCCACTGTGATCGTACATCAGCCTCCCTCTCCCAAGTCTCATCCTGTACTCGCCCGTGCTGCCATAACACCCATACTAGAGGAACAGACCGCCCGCGGAGAACCTTCATACTGTGATCAAAAATCAGGATAGGATGCTCCTCAAATGATGCATCCGCTTCAAGTTCGACTTCCTCGGGCTGAAAGACGTGAGATGGGTCTGAAAAGTAACGTCGAAGCTGAGATACGTGGAAGATGTCGTGTATGGAACGATACATATGAGGTAGTTGCAACCGATAGGTGACCAGCCCAACTCTTTCCAAGACCTCAAATGGTCCGACGTACCGCGGTGAAAGATTAACCTGTCTCCGAAACCTTTTGGGTCCCAACCTCAGTGTGACATGCAGGAAAACCTGATCACCGACCTCAAACTCCAGAGGTCATCTCCGCTGATCAGACTTCTGTCGAGACTGTGCTGTAGCCATCATCTTCTGAATCAACTCTATCTGCTCTGAAGTCTCCTAAACAAGATGAGGTCCCAGCAAATCTACCTCTCCTGCCTCTATCCAGCATAAGGGTGATCGGCATGGCCTACCGTACAAAGCCTCGTATAGTTCCATTTGAATGGTCACCTGGAAACTATTGTTTTAGGAGAACTCCACCAGAGGAATATGATTCTCCCAAGAACTTCCAAAGTCAAGGATGCAAGCCCGGATCATATCCTCAAGCACCTAGATCATGCGCTCGGACTGGCCATCAGTCTGGGGATGGTATGCTGTACTCAAAAGTACCTGTGTACCCAAGGCCTTCTGAAGTCCCTGCTAGAACAGAGAGGTAAAGCGCACATCTCTGTCTAAAACAATAGAGCGCAGAACTCCATGCAGATGCACAATCTCTCTGATGTAAATTCATCCCAGATCATCGACATTAAATGTCTCCTTGATCGGAAAGAAGTGAGAAGCCTCCGTAAGTCTGTCGAAGACAACCCAAACAGCATTGTTCCCTCCTAGTGACCTCGGCAACCCAGTCACGAAGTCTATCGCAACATCGTTCCACTTCCACTCCGGAATGGGTAACTGCTGTAAAAGGCCTGCTGGTCGCTGATGCTCTGCTTTCACCTGCTGACAAGTAGAACATCTCATGAGGAAACCAACAACATCCTTCTTCATACCTGGCCACCAGTACTGGCGATGAAGATCCCGATACATCTTGGTGATTCCAGGATGAACTGCCCAAACTGAGGAATGGAAATCCCGCATCAGCTCCTCGCGTATGTCTGCTGGCACCCATACGCATTCTTGGAAAGGCAAGATCTCATCCTTGCCCACTGTCCATCCAGGAATAGGGTCCTCTCCTGACACACTCTCCTGCAAGACTAAGCCTTCTGAGTCTGATAGCTGCCTCATCCGTACCCGATCAAGTAGCATGGAGGTAACAACTACAGAAGATAGAAAAGTCTGTCCCCGTCTGTCGTGCACCTCTAGATGCATCTTAGAGAACAGAGCCATCGACTTCCACTCACTACTAGCCTCCTGAACTGCCTGAATCTGAGTTCTCCTGCTCAACGCTTCTTCCATGGCTTTGCCCTTTCCCGGCGTATAGGCAAGCTCGAAGTCAAAAGACCATAGATACTCAACCCACCTGCGCTTCCTCAGATTCAGATCACACTGAGTGAAGATATACTTGAGACTCTTGTGGTCAGTGAAGACCACAAAGTGCTCTCACAGAAGATAGTGTCTCCAACAGTGCAAGGCATGAACAACAGCTGCCAATTCCAGATCGTGCGTAGGGTAGTTCCTCTCATGTGGCATCAACTGCCGAGACCCATACGCAACGACTCCATCTCTCTACATAAGCACAGCTCCCAACGCGATACCTGAAGCATCATAGTAAACAGTGTAGCTCTTGCCTGGCTCTGGCAAGACTAGTATCGGTACTGACGTCAACCTCCCTTTCAGCTCCTAAAAGGCTGACTCACAAGAATATGACCATAAGAACTTCGCCCCCTTCTTGGTCAGACCTGTCAAAGGTGCTTCTAGACGAAAAAAGTCCCGAATGAAGCGTCTGTAGTATCCAGCCAGCCCTAGGAAGCTCCGTACCTCAAAAACGTTCTCCGGATGTTCCTAGGAAACTACAGCTCTCACTTCCTCTGGGTCCACAGATACTCCTGCCTCTAAGATGAAATGACCCAAGAAGTGAATCTGATCCATCCAGAAGTGGCACTTCGAGAGTTTATCATAAAGCCGATGCTCTCTCAGTGTACTCAGAACGATCTCAAGATGAGTGGCATGGTCGTGTCGAGTGTGAGAGTACACCAATATATCGTCCACGAAGACCACGACAAAGGAATACAACTAGGGATGGAACACTCGGTTCATCAGTGCCATAAAAACTGCAGGTGCGTTTGTGAGTCTGAAGGGAATGACTGTATACTCGTAAAGGCCGTACCAACTTCTGAAGGCTGTCAGAGGTATATCTGATGGTCTAACGTGAAACTGATGATAACCGGACCTCAAGTCGATCTTTGAGAACACCCGAGCTCCTCAAAGATGATCTAAAAGGTCATCAATCCGTTGCAATGGATATCGGTTCTTGACCGTCAACTGGTTCAGCTTCCGATAATCCACATAAAGCCGAAGGGTACCGTCTGCCTTCTTTGAAAATAGGATAGGCGAACCCCAAGGAGAAGTACTGGGTCGGATGAAACCCTTAGCCTGTAGCTCCTCCAACTACTTCTTGAGCTCCTGAAACTCAGGTGTAGCCATCCTATAGGGAGGAATGGACACCGGTGCCGCTCCTGGCACAAGCTCAATAAAAAAGTCTACCTCACGCTTCGGAGGCAAACCTAAAAAGTCCTATGGAAAGACATCCCGGAAGCGATCCACCACTGGAGGAAAGTCCTACTGTGGAGTCCCCCGATCATCCAGATAAAGACTAGCAATCTAGGCCGTCACTCCTCCTAGACCAAGATGCTCGAGTCCTGCCCGACTCGCCCGAACGTCCCATTCGCCTCTATGAAGGAAAGATTCACCCTCTGGTGAAATGAAACTGACTCTGCGATGATAAAAGTCAACAACTGCCTAGAAGGGAATCAACCAGTCCATGCCAAGGATGACATCATAGCCTGTAATCTCTAGGACATAGAGATCCCATAAGAAGTGATACCCTGCAACCTCGAGAGGGAACTCTCTACACTGACTTACACTAGATGTCATCATTCCCAAAGGTGTGTCTAGTGTCAATGAGTCGGAAGAAGAAAAATGTAGAGTCCAAGGCTCTCCACAACGGCAATAGAGATAAAACTATGAGTAACACCAATATCGAAAAGGGCTGAAGATAAAACTAAGGCTACTAAAATCCTAACTCGAACAGTAGAAGGGCCGGGATCCTACTCATGATAAGTCTGCTCCAAGGTGAAAGACTTTCCTGCACCGTGACCCTATGCCGCTGACTGACCACTCTGAGCTGAACCTCCCTGCTGGTGTTGAGGGACTGGTGGCTGACCGCCATGGCCTCGACCTCCACCTCGGCTTGAACGGCCGGAAGAACTCTAGTTCCCTGACTGGTGAGAGATTGGCGGGGCTTCTCCTGAATGAGGAGTCATGGAAGAACCCCGGTCACCAGCTGCTAGTGAGAAAACCTGGCAAAAACGCTGAAGGTGACCCATCTTGCCGCAAGATCGGCACTCCACGGGGTCCCTCTGGCACTGTGGCCTCGTGTGCCCTGTCCGGCCACACTGGTAGCATGTCACCTGACTGCCTGACAATGCGTCTCGCTTCCTCGCATCACCACGCATATGCTCCCTACGATGCTTCTTGATGTCATCTAAAGGGAAGCTAGCTCTGGAAGTAGAACTGCCCTGAATTTCAGCTCCAGAGTCTCTCAGATTGTGCTCCGCAATCAGTGCCTGGTTGACGATGGAAGTAATGGAAGTCAGTTGGAAGATGTTCACCTGCGAGCGGATCTCCCGCCTGAGTCCATCCTCAAACTTCCTCACCAAGAACACCCAACTCCCATACCAAAGGGGTGTAAAACGCTGTAGCTCAATGAAACGGGAGGAATACTCCATGAAAGATAGAGTACCCTACTCTAAGCTCATGAACTCCCGGGATCGATCGGCCCTCAGGGTCTCCGGGTAGAAGTAGTCGTAGAACACGCGCTGGAACTCCTCCCAATCCATAGCCTGCTGCTGACCCGCCTGTGAGATCACGTCCCACCACCTCTTGGTGGAGTCTCAGAGCATGTAGGTGGTGATCTTGACCCGCCTCTATGAAGGCGTCTCCAGATGCTCGAATATAGTCAGCATGGCTTCCATCCATGACTCTGCAGCCTGAGGTCCTCCCTCCCCTGAGAACGTGGGAGGATGCTACTGCTGAAAGACCCGCGTCAAGTCTGACATAGATGAGGAAGGAGGCGGTGCTCCCTATAAGGCTTGCATCATCCTCATAAAACCCTCCCTGAACTGCGCATCAGCGCCCGTGACTGGTACAACAACCGGTGCCAAGGCTGGCTCGGCTGGGGGAGTGACAGAAAGTCCCTGATCAGCCCTATCTGGCGTCTGATCACTGCCTGACGACAGACGTACGAACGAAGGACGTCTCAGAGGCATATCTCTAAAATATCAAAAGCACACCTTAGATCAGGAAAACAAGGAAAGAAAACAAAAGAGTACAAAATAGGGATAGGGGAAAAAAACACACAAGTTTTCAAAACACGACTACACGACGTGTATAAAAATACACGACGTGTCTTCTTAAACCACTGACATGGGCGTGTACCCCTACCCTACAATTCGTGTACACTACAAAATACACGGCGTGTTGACCCCCACACATGGCATATACTTGAAAACTATTCCCCTGCTCGAGTCTCCTTACACGGCTAACACACACGGTCTGACTCAACCCGAGACTACACGGCGTGTTCGAATCAAACACGACGTGCACTAGACAAGGCTTCGACTGTCTGTGTTGTTGAGTACACGGCTGTCTACACGGATGGACCTTACACGGAATACTCCAAACAAGCACGACATGCATAGGCGAAGGTGACACCGTCCCGTGTTGTTCATGACATAGCCGAGTACCTGGACAAGACTAAACGGCGTGTTCCGAACAAACACGGTGTGTGGAAAATAAGGTAATGTTGGCCCGTGTTGTTCGTGACACGGACGGGTACCTGGACAAGACTACACGACGTGTTCCGAACAAACACGGCGTGTGGAAAAGAAGGTAACGCCGGCCCGTGTTGTTCGTGACACGGCCGGGTACCTGGATAGGACTACACGGCATGTTCCCTATGGACACGGTGTGTTCTTACCCGAGCTTCCCCGACCCGTGTTGTTAGTGACACGGCCGGGTACACGGCCCCGAACACACACGGCGTGTTCCAAAAGTTACCACCACGACACCGTGTTCTGCCCACACGGTCAGTGACATGACCTAAAAACTACACAGCGTGTATCTAAAAAGTACACACTGTGTATTCTAGGTTTTTCTGGGCAGTAGCTCAGAAACTGTGCAGAAATCCAGAAACACTAAAACAAGGGAAAAGGTTCCAAATTATGATCTGTGAGGGCCCATAACACCTCAAGAACCCAAAATTCGGCGTTCATTTTTAAGAAAGGAACAAAAAAACAATTTTCTAACATAACAGTAGAGAATATATCAATCATCTATCACAAAAGCATGCATAATTTACACAGAGCCTATCACAATAGCATGCAATCGCTAATGCACCCTAGATGGCATGGCAAGAATGTATGGCATGTGATTTCTAAAAGTGCCTATATGATTCATGAGATGGAATACCCTCATCTCATTGGGTTGCGACAGAAATAAAACCAAAATATCAAAACAATAACCGCACAAGTCATACGAATCACTCTAGGTGAAAACATACCAACCATAAAATCTCAAAACCAGAAAACTACAATTAATGAGGTAGTATGGCTTTTCCCTGTACACGGGTTAGCTACTCTCGATCACAGCTTAATGCCAAGTACCGAATCCTTCCTATCCCTAGCTAATGTCTCCAAACAGTAAAGCAAGATAAAAGAACTCCTCTGATACCACTTTGTAACATCCCGAGTTCGGAGCCCCTCCACTGGTGCCCCGTACCCGGTTCTCCACATGACCTCAAGCACGTTTCCCCGAATGCCAGAGGATGCCGACTAGCAGTGAGGGCCTTGGTGAGTCAGTGGGGAAACTATGCCCTCATTCGGTAAGGTATACATGGTAAGAAACAGTAATAACCAGCGGAAGCAGTAAACAACGCGCATAACAACAAAAACCAAACAACAGAAGCAATGTAGAGATATAACTATGATGAAAATGATGCAGAAAGTACAAGTATCTAAGGAAAACAGAAACAAAATAACGTTCTGAATACAACTGAAACCAAGTGAAAAAAAATAATCTCCTCAGCATCGCGAGCCACAGTATGGTCCCATTCTCCAGCTCCTGGTGCAATCAAGGTCCTGAAGTAGAAGGGCGCTATCCCTTGTCTATACCTGCAGCAACATAGTCTGCTTGGGCCCAAAAGTATGTCCCAAAAAGGGTGTGAGATACAATCCCAGTAGAAAATCAACCAAATATTTGTGCCTAACAGTTAATGAATACATGGCAGTACTAAACAAGAAGCAATAAACAGAAAAGCACAAACAGCTACAATCCACAGGTCTAACAAGTATAACACACAAGTAAGCAGTCAACAACAAGAAGAAAACAGGTAACCCTCTGGGTATCTCTCACAGTCTAACCCCTATGGTTCAGCCTCTAAGTACTAGAAAACCTATGGTAAGCACACATAGTCTCACCCCTCTGGTATAGCTACGCAAAAAAAGAAGACTCTCTGGGGAAGCACTCACTGTCAATTCCACCTATAGTCTCGTATCGTGCTAAAGGCTCTCTGGGGAAGCACTCAACGTCAATTCCCCATATGGCCCACGTCATGGATCTACAGACTCTCTGGGGAATCACTCAACGTCAATTCCCCCTGTGGTCTCACATCGTAATTAAAAGACACTCTGGAGAAGCCCTTCCATCAATTCTCCCTTTGGTCTACTACTCTAGGTTCTCACAGTCCTGAGTATAACTAAACATGCTCAGCGCACGTATTTCTCCAAGTAAACCTCAAGAACTACTTGGCTATCAACTAAGGCTCAACAACAAAACAAGGCAACAATCCACAATCCTACAACTAGGCATGGAAACTGGCAAAACGCCAAACAGGAAGAACAAGCATGGCAAGAAAACTGAGCACAGACAAAATACTCTAATCACAAGAAATAACCTCTACTAAAGAAATCAAGCAAAACATGCCAGTAACAAGGGCAAAATAGGAAACACGCAATACCCCGTTCAAGGGTATTGGTGGAAATTTCACAAAATATCCATCAACTTTCTACGGAAAGGCACAAACCACCTACCTCGATCCTAGGAGACCGATATACATGAACCTCGATGACAGATTCCCCTTAGAACAACGTAGATCTAAGAAAATGCACAAAATGTTCATCCCACGATAACTTGGAAATGAGGAGGAATCAAGAAACAAGACTCAAGAAGAAGGAAGAACTCACCGCTGCGATTCCAACACAATCAACCGTGCTTGAATTGGAGAACGGACGACAAGGTAGGACTCTGTCGAAGATCCAGCCATACGGTCGCTCTCGGACGGTCAAAAACTGAAGAAGAAGATGAATACGGGGGTTAGGCGTGACCCCGGTCCATTTAAGGGAAAAAAATAAAGTACACGGCGTGTACTTCTAGAGTACACAGCGTTTACTTCAATTTTTTCCGTACTCTGAATTAACCGGCCTCCACCTCAGCCTTACACACCATGTGTGTGGCCCGGACATGGCCAGTACACGGCTTCGAGCCGGAACAGAGTACACGGCGTGTACTCAGAAAGTACACAGCATGTAATTTGAAAATTTCCAGAAAAACCATTTTTCTTAAAAACTCTAGAAAAAAGGAAAACATACCTGAACGAAGATCCGGGTTCTTACAGAAGCCCCACTGCATATCTGCACTATGACCAACAAAACAAACAAAACACAACCCGGTTGCAGGCCCACTGCAAAAAACTGCTCACCCATTCCACAATAAAAAAATCTATCAACCTAAGATTCCATTACACCCTTAAACCATCCACACACACCTCCATTCTCCCAATAGTGGCACCACACAACCTGTCCAAAGCACAAGACATAAATGATCCACACACAACACACAACTGCACCAAACAAGGAAAGGTGTATTCAAATTTAATACACTAATTCTTTAATTCCACTTTGATAAATCAGGGGTTATCATAGAACACTTTTTATCCTAGGGAATCCATTTATTTAACTGAATATACATGATTGATCAAGTTTTAATGTTCACATCCATTCAACAACAAGTGTTCAAAAGACAAGTGCTCAAATAGAGGCCACCAACGACCCTAATTTACAGAAGGTATATCACAAATATGGATCATAAAAAAAGGATCAAGGATAAAATATAAATCAATAAAAACACCATCATCATCTTATATTCCACTCATTTATTACTAAAGTAATAGGTCCAATTATCTTTTTTTATCATCATATTCTGCCCCTTATTTATTACTTCGTTTAAATTGGATCCAACCGTATTCACAAGTAGACATCAGTATACCCACCTCACATGATACAAAAATAAAAAAAAGAGATGAAGGAATCCCTACCTGGAACAATAGTTTATTAGTAACTCCTCATTACGCTAAAACAGGGGGGGTGCATGAGTAGTAGGAAAGACTCCAAGGGAAAACTGGATCCGAAGGCCACAACACAACACATGACTCCACAGGGAAGAAAGGATTTGGGAACACCAAGATAAAATGAGATTATTTAAGGAAGAAAGGATCATGGATTTATAAAAATTCCATATCCTATATCAATGGAAGGGAGATGATTTCAAATTACTTAAAAGTTGGGTCATGGACAAGACCACGTGGCTTGGACATTTCAAAGTCTTAGGGGGGAATTAGGATGTTAAAGATGTAATTAATATCCTTTGAAACTACTTTAAAAATGGTCAAACAAGGTTTTAAACTTGATTTATGTCAAATAAAATGTATGAGGGGAGAAATTGGAAAAACTAGGAAAAGTTGGAAATGACTCACCATTGGGTGAGTCATCGACATGAGTCACCAAGCCACTCACTGATGCCACTTACCGATGCCACTCACCGATGCCACTAACTAACGCCACTCACCAATTCCATCTACCGATGCCACTCACTAACACTACCCACTGATGTCACTCATCGATGTGACTCACTGACAGTGAGTCACCAACGTGACCTATCAACAGTGAGTCACTGATGCAACCTACTGACAGTGAGTCACCAATGTGACCTACATACAACGAGTCACTGATGTGACCCACCGATAGTGAGTCACCGACGCGACCCACCAACAACAAGTCACCAATGCGACCTACTGAAAGTGATTCCCCGACGCGACCCAACGATGAGACCTACTAATAGTGATTCACTAACATTACGCACCTATGTGACCTACCGACATCGATTCACTAATGTGATCCATCGATGTGACCTACCATTGGGAAAAAACTAGAAAACTCTTGAAATGAGTCACTGTGACCTTCTAGAACACCTAAAACACTAGATTTTCACAAAGAAATGTACTAGAGGGATTGAGGCCATTACATAAGATACCTCTCAGACTATTCTCACCCTTGAGAATTTAAAACCAAACCCAGAATAAAGAGGGGTCCAAAAAACCACCCCGTAAGATACATCTCAAGGAAAACCACCTTATTGGTTTCAAATATGATGTGAAACCTTGATATCCAAGAACACCTCCTCCGATATCTACTACCCCCAACTGACCAGAAGATACACCACACAATCACACTATCCAGACACATGAATCAGGGAATTCCTTCCTCTAGGTTGAGATACAATCTACTCTTGGCGGCACTAACCCACCTGCACGGGTTTAATCGCATCTCAATTAATGTGTATTGATTAGGAATTAGGTCCTCCTCTCCTAATGGTCAGGACTTTATTACACATCATATAACAAGGAAACAACTCATCTTATAGAAAACAAGGTTCAAGCATTACATAAAAAAGAAAAAATACACAAGAAAAACTCAAAAAAAAAAAAAAACTCTAGGAACTAGGCATGCATCTGCGCTTCTTACTCCCAAATACTCTCCTCTAGGACACCATGCCTTCACAACACACGAACCAAAGGAATGATCATTCCATGAAGAACCTTCTCCCAATGATCCTGGAGCTCCATTGGCTGATCCATGAACATTACATCGTCCTCAATATCCAAATCTACCCATTCAATGACATGTGAGTCATTGTAAAGATACCAATGAAGCTGAGAGACATGAAATATTTCGTGGATCCTCTCCAACTGCGGCGGTAGCACCAAATGGTATGATACTTCTCCAACTCGCCCCAACACCTCAAAGGGTCCAATGAACCTGGGAGAAAGCTTTCTCCCTCTATCGAAACTCCACTGCCCACATCAAGGGGAAAACTTCAAGAACACATGGTACCCAACCTCAAACTCCAAGGGCCTCCTCCTATGATTGACATAAAACTTCTTTCAGTCTTGTACTGCCTACACCCTCTCACGGACAAGCTGAACCTTTTATGTCGTGGTCTACACCACCCCGGGACCAAGAACAGATGTCTACCCAACCTCTATCCTATACAAAGGTGAACGACATGGACTTCCATACAATGCTTAAAATGGATCCATTCTAATGGAAGAGTGACAGTTATTATTGTAAGAGAACTCAACCAAGGACAATTGTTGCACCCAAGACCCCCAAAGTCTAAGATGAATGATCACAACATGTCCTCAAATGTCTGGATGGTCTGTTCTATCTGCCCATCTATTTGAGGGTGGAAGGTAGTGCTAAGGCGTAACTGAGTGCCAAAAGCATTCTAAAATCCCCTCCAGACTTGTGAGGTAAAGAGTGTATCCTGGTTCAAGAAAATGGACCTCGAAACTCCATGCAACCATACCACATCATCCACATACCTCTTATCTAAGACATCCACTACGCCCGACTCCTTAATCACTAAGAAGTGAGCTGATTTCATCAGCCGATCCACCAATACCCAGATTACATCACAGAATCCTTGATCCCTCATTAATCCTATGATGAAATCCATAGAGATGTCATCACACTTCCACTCAGGGACATATAAGGACTGAAACAAACTGCCGATAACACAGTGCTCAGCCTTCACCTACTGGAACACTAAACACTTTTCCACAAACTCCACCACTGCTCATTTCATCCCGAGCCACCAAAACTACATCCTCAAGCTGTGATACATCTTGGAAACTTTTGAGTGTACCGCTAAGGGTGAACAATGAAACTCACAGAGAAATAAATTGTGCATTTCCACTAAAAAAACATATTCCCATGAAACAATATCTGATTCTGACCATCCTCTGACCATCTTTCTAGAGCATCACCATGGTAAATGTGATCACACATCACCTCTACCTCCAAGTCTCCCCACTGAGACTCCTCCACCTGCTACATCAGAGACGAATACACTATCATATGAAATAGAAAACCTCTTCAACCATCCATTCCTGTATCTATGTTCAAGGAGGCTAACTCCCCCATTTCCTTCCAAGAATCTGTAGATTCACAAACTACCTCTCTCTATGTCTTACTTCTCAAAGCATCGACCACGAAATTCCATTTTATCGAGGTGTAGGAGATCTCGAAGTCGTAATCCTAGAGAAAATCCATTTACCTTCACTATTGTAAGTTCAGATCTCACTAGGAAAAGATATACCTCAAGCTCTTGTGGTTTATGAAGACCACAAGGAACTCCCTAAGGAGGTAATTCCACCACAAATTTAGTGAAAACATGAATACTACTAGCTCTAGATCATGGGTGGCATAGTTACATTCATGGGGATGTAACTACCTTGACCCATAAGAGATCACTCTCCATTGCTGTATTAGCACACATCCCAAGCCTAGAGAGGAAGCATCAAAAAACACCTCGAACATCACCCCTTCCTCTAGAAACTAGAGCACTGGAGCACTGACCAACTTCCCCTTCAGGTAGTTAAAAAGCTTCCTGAAACTACTCACTCCACACAAAGTCCTAGTCCTTTTCTGGTCAGAGCTATCAATGAAGTTTCTACTTGAGAGGAATCAAGTAAAAATCTCCGATAATATCCTATTATACCAAGGAAACTATGAACCTATGCCATATTATTGGGTGGTTCCCAAGAAACAACCACCTCGAACTTCGATGGTTCCACTGCTATGCCTTACTGAGACACCACATGACAAAGGAAGTGAACCTCCCAAATCCAAAACTTTCACTTGGACAAATTTACATAGATATGGTGGAATCGAAGGACCTCCAAGACAGTCTTGAGATTCTCGGTATACTCCTCCTCTGACTTTGAGTAGATCAGAATTTCATAGATGAATATAATGACAAACTGGTATGGGAATGCATGAAGGATGGAGTTTATAAGTCCCATGAACATGACTAGTACGTTCGTAACACCAAACTACATAACCATGAACTTGAAGTGCCCATACTTTCACCTGAAAGAAGTATTAGGGATGTTACCCTCCTTCAACCTCAACTGGTAATACCCAAATCATATATCGATCTTAGAAAACAAACTTGCTCCCCTCAGCTGGTCAAAAAGATCATCTATCCTCATGAGAGGGTAATGATTCTTGAATGTTATCTAATTCAACCTCCGGTAGTCTAGCACAGCCACAAAAAAACATATAACTTTTTGAAAATAAGACCAGAGCATCCCCCGGTGACACACTAGGATAGATAAAGCCCTTCTCCATCAAGTATTCAATCTGAATCCTCAACTCCCGCAACACAAAAGGTGCTATCTGATAGGGAGCCATCAAAATTATACTAGCACCGAGTTGTAAATCTATCCTGAACTGAAAATCATTTTGAGGGGGTAGAGTCACAACCTCCTTGGGGAAAACATCCATGAAATCCCCAACAACTCTGGGAGCCTCCACCATCTCAGTATCTACCGATCCTACTAACAACTTGGCCAACAAGGAAAGAAGTGGCTCTATACATCAGCTACCCATCTGAAAACTCCGCTTGCTAACGAAAGCCACATACTGACTATCCATGTATGAAAACACGAATCTTATCTAGAAAAATTCAATAATAGCATGAAAAAAAACAATATTCAATGAAAAATATAACATCGTATGGCTACATTTGTAGTAGAAAGGGATCCCCGTTGGACTGATGTAGCCCCAACATCAGTCTACATCCCCAGAAAACATCAAATAAACTGGTCTGGCCTTTAACTGGGGCACTCAACACTAGGGGAATGGAAAGCATCTCTATATCTAGTCCTAGATCATGGGATAGAGTGGGTGAAATGAAGAAGTTAAAAGCTCCCAAATAAAACAAAGTACAAGTAGTAGTACTGAACAAGATAATCATACTTCGAATGATCTCTAGCCCTATTAGAACTGCTGCATGTACAGTGTGTAACTGACCATGCCAAACTCATATTACCCTTTAATGATGACATCATCCTTGACCATGCCCGATTTGAGGTCCATAAAGAACACCCTAAGGTTGGACTCCACCTACTCTATCTCCCCTTGGTGGAGCAGGATCCTGTTGTCCCTGCTGCTGAAATAGCCTGACCAAGAACTGCTAATGAGGTGGGCGCTGAACCTTTCCACCTCCATAATATTGAGCTCAAAAATACATTGGACACAAAATCTAAAGGTGACCATGAACTCCACATATAAAACACATTGGTCCCAGGCCTGCAAGATAGGCACGAGGACCAGAAGGTCGAAAAAGAAACTGCTGAGGTAGACTCCCTGATGGCCAAAACCTCAAAGGCCCTACCACTTGAGAACTTCTTCTTGTAGCATTCCCTTAAAAAAATTATACTGGATCCCCTCTCACAATATACCTCCCCACGAGTGAATTCTCTCAACTACCACCACCTTCTTCTATACCTCTAGGTATGTCGGTAAGGTGAAGGGAGTAACTACATACTAGAGAGAAGGAAGAAGTGCCTCCTCTAAGAATCTCGCTCGAGACTCCTCATCTAGAAATATATCTGGAGAGAAGCAAAGGAGATCCTTGAACTTGATCCCCAAATCCCATACTGATATACTCCCCTACTGGAGGGAGAGTAGCTCCTATCACTTCTCAACCTTCATGGTTGAAGAAAATAATTCTGCCTAGAACTCCTCTAAATTGACCCACATAACATCATCCTCCTTTATCTTCTATAGGTATAGAATCCACCATTGACACATAAATCCCCTCATCTAACTAACCACCAATGAAACCCATTACTCTGTCAAAGCTTAGATCAGGCTGAAGGTGATCTCAATTTCCTCGATCCATCTCTCCATCTACATGTTTGAGACAATGCCCTCATACTTTCCCAATGTCTATCGTTGGAAAGCACATAATGTTTTCTGACACTGGTTATCCTCCTCCTCTAGATCAACCCTCCGCCAATCAGTCAGATCGGCCTACTGAGCCTCCAATACCTCAACCACTTGTGGACGATGACCAAGTGTTATAGATAAAAAGTAAACAAGGAACTCCTAAGTACGAGTAGTATGGAATTTTGTTTAAAGTTTATCTTAACTCATTTTATTATTATCCATTCCAAACTTTCCCAAGAAACCAATTAAAATAATAACACAAGTCATTATGATGCATGTACCTTTACTAGGGTCTCTACCCTGTAAATGGTGTAGCCTCACTTGGTTATTTGGTAGTCTTAGAGTCCTTGCATCAGATCATGAGGCCCCCTAAAATCCCGTGTCCAATCTAGTATTCCCTGGACTATGTCACACACCAAGGTCACCTAACATTGTTTCCATACCAGCCCATGAAATCCTCACTATTTCTAACTCCAAAATCCATCCTATCTCACAACCATTAGCCTCTGATACCATTCTGTCATGATTCCCTCCCTCCAAAGATGACCCTCCTGATATGGAAATGGAGAAAGAGAGATAATTCCCCCCGAGTCCCGCCTCCTGTAAGCCCCAAGGTGGAGACCAACACTAAGGGTATATAAATATCACAAAATGGGAGGTGTTACCCTTTTTATAGTAACCAATATCGGGAGATAAGATGTATCAACCTCAAAAAAACTCCAAGACATATATATAAAAGAATAAAAAATCCACCCCACATGCATGTTTAAAGTAAAAATGCTAGAAATACAATGAAAAGATCCAAAGAAAATACCAAAAGAACAAATATAAGCAGTGGCACAGCAATTGTCCCAAAGTTCTAGCTAGTAATGCCCAACACAGTCCCTATAGTCCTCCTAGAAACCTAATTTTTTTTATATACACAGGGTGAGCATACAAGTATACCCAGTAGGGAAAACCAAAGTCTCTTGTGCACAAGTGGAGAGGCATACTAATTCACTCATGAGAAATAGAGGAAACCAAAATCACCTAACAAGGTATACTAGCCACCCCAACCACACCAAAGACATGCTCACCAAATAACACAAGTTAAGTAAATTAATATAGTAAGTGCATCGATGATAGGGTACCTCGCACCACTTTACCACTGATTAAACACTCTCACACCTGAATGATAAACATCTTGGCACTCCCACATATTCTGAAAGAACCACATCACAACCCGCCCTCACACACCTAGGACACATACCACATCACATCCCGAATGTAAACACTTGGGACTCACAACTATATCTTATCCTTACTGCAGGCACCTAGGCCACAAACCACACCAGATCTCATCCCAAAGACACCTGGGAAGAATAAATCACCTGCACACACCCGAGCCTCACAAACCACAACCTACCCAAATAGTCTTGGGCTATCACTGCTTGGAAGAGGGAGCAGGGAAGAGTGGGTGGCCAGCCATCCATCCTTCCACCAGGATGTTTGAGAAATACACCCTCCCCCATAACAATGGGGGTGTTCAGAACATAGTGATAAAATAGGGTGGGATGTGTATATAATCACAATAAAGTAAAAGTATATATATATATATATATAGGTACCAAACACTCAACCCAAACTTATGAAAGCAACCACCCCATAACACTTCCACCTTAACTACTACCTCTAAATGCACGCATCGAGACAAATGACAGTCACTTCCAAATATGATAAAAGAAATCCACTCAATACCCAATCATTTTGAAGTTATTAATCATTTACTAGTTATTCCATCCCTACCCAGGTAACTAACAACCACATCACACAACTAGCCTCATAACCAAGCCAAAAATAGGAATAAAACTATGATAAAACATCCCACTTCACACTTCCTCCCCACTTGGCACCCAATATAACCACTTAAATAATCATTATTCAAAGTAATGCCACCCAAAATAAGGGAAAACCCTCAAATCACAATAGCACCTTCCAACATATCACATCACAACCATACTTAGTAGCCCCACTTCATATCTACACCATGCCCAACAAAATAAACAAAACACAACCCAATTTCATTCCCACTACAAAACACCACTCACCCATTCCACAATCAAAGAATCTCTCAACCAGAGATTCTATTACACCCTTAAACTATCCACACACACCTCCGTGATCTCAACAGCATCACCACTCAACCTGTACAAAGCACACGATAGAAAATATCCACACACAATACACAACCACACCAAAGAAGGCAAGATGAATTAAAATTTAACACACTCTTTCTTTAATTCCACTTAGATAAATTAGGGGTTATCACAGAATAAGTTTGATCCTGGGGCATCCATTTATTTAACTAGATATATGTGATTAATAAAGTTTTCATGTTTACAGATGTTCAAAAACATTTTTTCACAAGACTAGTACACAAACAGATGCCACCAATAACCATGATTTCCAACAGGCATATCTCAAATATAGATCACAAAAAAAGGATCAAGGATAATAGATAAATCAATACAAATATCATCATCATCATCTTCCCCTCCACTCATTTATTACTAAAGTAATAGGTCTGATTATCTTTATTATCATCATCTTCCACACCACATTTATTCATTTAAATTGTATCCAACATTATTCACAAGAAGGAATCAGTTACCCACCCCACATGATACACAAATAAAAAAAGAGATGAAGGAATCCCTACCTAGAATAACAGTTGATCGATAACTCATACTTGCACTAAAATAGCGGGTGCATGAGTAGTAGTAAAGACTCAAAGGAAAAAATGGATCCGAAGGCCACAACACAGCACACGACTCTACAAGGAAGAAAGGATCTGGGAAAACCAAGAGAAAACAGAAGGATTCAAGGAAGAGAGGATCTCAGATTTAGAAAAAGGCTAGATTTTATGTCAATAGAAGGGAGACGATTTCAAAGTACTTCAAAGTAGGGTCATAGCCAAGACCATATGATTTGTCTATTTCAAAGTCTTGGGGGTGTTAGGATATTAAATATATAATTAATATCCATTTAAGATGCTTTAGAAATGGTAAAACAAGGTTTAAAACTTGATTTATATCAAATAAAACATAAGAGGGGTGAAACTAGAAAAACTGGAAAAAGATATAAATGACTCACCGTTGGGTGAGTCACCAACACGAGTCACCTACATGACTCACTAACGCCACTCACTGACACCATTCACCAACACCACTTACCTATGCCACTCAACGATTCCACTCACCGATTCCACCTACCGACACCACTCACCAACTCCACCTACCGACACCACTCACCGACACCACTCACCAACAATTATACACCGATGCAACTCACTTACATGACCTACTGATAATGAATCACCAATGTGACCTACCAACAGTGAGTCACCGATGCGACCTATCAATAGAGAGTCATTGACGTGACCTACTGACAGCGAGTCTCCGACGCAACCTACTAATAGCGGGTCACCAACGCGACCCACCAACATGACCTACTGATAACAAGTCATTGATGTGACCCACTAACATGACCTATCATTGGAAAAAACTAGAAAACTAGAAAACTCTTGAAACAAGTCACCATGAACTCCCAGAACACCTCAAACACTGGATTTTCACAAATAAATGGACCGAAGGGGTCCAGGACATTATGTGTAACCGATTTTATTTCATAACTTGAATTCAAACTATAAGATCTATTAACTATTTCCTTTATTTTTAACCCCCATATATTTAAAAAAAATTTAAAATATACATTTTCTATCACATACCCTTTAAATTAAATAATTGATTTTAATAACACCTATACCTGACATAGAAATTACATGGAGTTTCACAAAATCCTTTAAGTATTATAGATAATTCAATAAAATAGAATTATTATTCCTCCTTATTAAAAAATCTAGGATATAATAATGTTAAATGACTCTTTGAAGAAAGACCATTGAAATTTTCAACTAAATTTTCTTCTTCTAGTTGGAACATTTACCCAATTTCATAGTCTATAAAACATTAATACCTAGAAATCATATCCCTAGTTCACTTATTATCAACAATTTGATAATATTTGGTAAAAATTTCTTGAGTTCAATAATTTTGTTAGAATAGTTACATAAATTACAATAGGATTCATTTCCTAACCAAAATAAGCCATTTATAGTCTACATTAAATAATGTTATTTAATTGAATAAGAAACAATCTATGTGTAGCATAAAACCCATATCATTTCATTTAAACAACCATTTTTATAAGATCTACTATAGATAAAAATGAGAAAGATAAAAATTTTATGACATATTTAACTAAGATTTAAGTATCCAAGTCTCCAATGTAGCAACTCCTTTTCTCCATTATTTAGATAATAAATTCAAGTTTGATCATTTATTTATTTATATCACTTACACCGCCCTATATATTTACAACACATGTAAAATTTATAGTTAGTGAAACACCCCAACCATGGATAGCTCTATTATTTTATTTATTCTTTATTATCCTTTGTTTTTATCTCTTCCTAGGTGGTTTATCTTTGAAATTTTTAGTTTTTGGAAGGTGTATAACATGTTTCATGATAAAGGTGAACAATTAGTATTAAACGTGAAACTAGAACTATGGTTTTGACAGATCCAAATAATATGTTTGGAACATGTTTAGTCTAATCATGTGACCTTCCCATGAAAAGTGTTCCATGCTTGAGGTAGAGGGTGCACAATTGGCACATAATTTGTAAACTCGTTCAACCAAACCATGTACAATGTAAGAGTTCATTGAAAATGGAAATTTACACTTTTTCCCTTATCAAATTAAAATATTTGGGGGATACCTACCTCTAATTATACTCCTACACCTCATGAGTGCCTCCCTCCTTAGATTAAAATATTTCTTGGATGATTCCTTGGTGATTCTTCAAGGTTTTTTCCGAATCTGGATCTCTTTCCTTTCTCATTTTCTTTCACTTTCTCCCCTTATTCATCCTCGATAAGGTCTCAATGACCTAGGGTTTCACTATAGCTCAATTTTAATTCATTGTTTTGGTGTTTTAAGGTTTTTTTTGTTTTTATGGGATTATTTTATTTATATTAAGGTGGATTATCAATGTCATTCATATGGGTGATGAGTTTCATTGTATGAGGACCTTCATATAGATTATTAATTTTAGAACTATGATTTCTTATTGTTTTAAATTTTTTTCTTACATTTTTTGAAATTTATATGATGTATATCTAGTGAATTTTATAGAAAGGTAATTGTTTCCTTTGGTTTTATTGAAATGTGGATGGGTATTTATTTATTTTTAAAGATTAAATCCTCTTTTGGAAACCCATTCTTATTAGGTGTTTGTTTAAAGGACCGTTTGTATATTTTAAATTGATTGATATATTTTGAAGTATTTTTTTCCTTGGTATATATTTAAGGTATTTTTTTACAGAAATGGGTGTGTTTACCTTTTAAAGGTGTTTTAGAATTTCAGTTTTATAAGGAAATGTTTTGAGTCCCATTTTGAACTTTCAAAATTATTCTTATTAAATAAATCCCCTTAAAACATGAACCTTGTATTTTGAAAATCAACGTCTTTTTGATTGTATGAGATGATTATTGATTAAGGGGTGTATGTATTTCTTGAATTATTATGATAGAAATTGGGGTTGTTTCATGTAAGGGAGTTAGGAGTGGGGATGTGGCTTATTTTTGAAATTTATTATATATAATGATATGTTTTTTTGACTCACATATGATTTAGATTCATGGGAAACCATAGGTGTTTAGGCAGGAAGTCTAAGTATACATTTTTCACTAGTTAAGATCCTGATCTAGATAGTAGCCCTAATATATATCTTAGTTTAATTATGGGATATGCCCCTCGGTTAGGCCAGTGGGGAAACACTAGGTGTTAGGGTAGGTTATTGTTATCTAATACCAATATTTTTTAGTAATTTTAGTAGTATTTCTCTAGATTGTACCCTTGTAGTTCATAGATTACCATAATAAAATGTTTGAAAATAATTTATGTTTTATATTTTAAATAGTAAGAATGAAAATGGTTTCAAATGGTAACTTTGAGTTCTTCTTTTTTTATATTTAACAAAAATGTTTTTCTTTGGCTATAATGATGCAGACCCCAGTAGCCCAGAGCTAGTGTCTACTTTATTACATTGTCATAAGATACAAGGAATCACATCCCAAAAGACCAAATAGTTTATTAGTCTTGGTAAACTAGATACATTATTGAAATTATTATTATAATTGAAAACATAAAATACACAAAATATTTTTGTGAGAATTCTATTATTCCTTATAGCGTATCCCTGCATATAAATCAAAAAACACTTCTTGGTATCCTGGGGAAAATAAAACATAATAAATGGGTGAGATCAGATGCTCAGTAAGGGTAAGCGTATAGTGGAATATATGACTAAATAATTCATAATAAATATGAAAAGGTAAATAACTAAAACATATGCCATTTAATTAATAACTTTATCACAATATGGTAGGAATGAATGATGATTAAATAATTATATAAAAATAATCACATGAGCTTGAAAAATTAACTATAAACATTCTAACTAATTTAATAATCACATGGAATATCAATAAATAAATTCATAATGATGGAATTAATAATGAAGAACATCTAAAACACACCATTGTGGCTTTGTGCTAATATATCTAAATAAATGGCTATGGCCTCAACAAAAACTAAATTTAGTTTGTCTCATGAGACCTAATGATGCATAAAAGGGCTATAGAGGTCCGCACACATCACTTAATAAGTCCAATGAATTAATTATATGAAAGGGGTAAAACATAATCAACATAATAATTTATATTGAAAAACTAATATGTGAAATGTTAACACTTACCCAAATCAATAAACATAATCATAAACCACCCAAAGTAAAATTGTGAATGGTAATAAAATTTCATATCCTCAGTCAAACTGATCATAAACCATCTAAACAAATAATAAGGATGGTATAAATACAACATATCCTCAGTGAATTATAAGTAAAATAATGGGTTGAATACATTTATTAATATAAATACCATGAAAATATTCTTAGAAAAATTTTTGAGAAAAATAACCTTTGCATTTTGAAAATCACCTTTTAAAACAAAAAGCTCACAAAATATTTTAAAAATAATTTTCATTGAAAATAAAATTTTAAAACTTGTAAAATAATAATTAAAACAATGATCGGTCATGACAGTGGAAAATTTCATTCATGTTATACATGTTAAAACAAAGTTTCCTCTCACATTTTCAGTAAAATCCAAACGGGCATTGTTTTGAAAATGACATGAAGATTTATTTATTTTTTTTGTAAAAAGTAAAAATGAGTAAAAATATATTTAATAAATAATTTTTAAAATGTTAAAAAAATTGAATTTTTTATAAAACATGTGTTTTGATGAAAAAGGATTTCTGAGTGAAGAGATAAATAAAGCCAGATTTTATTAAAAACATTTTCTCAATCATTTTAAGTATCAATGAGTGAGAAAATGGTAATATTACTTGAAAAAGATAATGAATAACCAAATTTAAATAAAATATATTTATTTTAATATATAAATATCAAATAATTTCCCAAAGGGTGATGTGAACATAAATAATCCCGAATAATGATGAGATTATGAAATAAACCCTTACCACTATGGTAACTTTTGAATCGTAATCTCCAGAAAATAAATAAAAAAAATGAAACTTTAAATACCATTAAGATAAATATATTCATGGTATAATATATAAAATTGGAATTATATACACCAAAAAAGGAAATAATTGATGAACATGACATATGTCTCATGGAAGTAAAAGTGAGACGAGAAACCCTTACCCTGAGGCTAATTTCATTCACACGCATTTATACCTTATATATAATGGAATTAAGAATGTTATTAATTTATAAAAAACCATAATTATATTTATAATATCATATATTATCCTCTTATAACATTTTATCACCTGTTTGTTGATAATATTTCATTATTTTCATTGTTTCAAGTGCTAATTGCCTTGTTTTCTCATGCGTGTTTTGTCATGAAAGTCTTGATTATTGTATAAAGGACATAAATAAATCATATAAATAATAATAATAATGTTATAAATATCTTATTTAATAATTATATATATTATTATAACTATTCTTTAAATTTGAACATGGAAAATGAATCGCATCGCTTTGTGGAGATGATAGACCGTATGTACTCACAAGCGATGATATTATTCCCTTAACGAGTGAAAGGTTAATAAAATGGGTGATATATAAATTTTATAGAATTAATATAATATCATATATATCAAATATATTCATTAATTTTATCCTTATTACATTCTATGAAAAGTGTAAGTGAAAAATGAATCACAACGCTTCGCGAGGTGGTTGTCCGCCGTACACACGAGCAATGTTATCATATTTGAAACTAAATAGAATGTAAACCGGTATATATGATATTAAAATAACTTAAGTATAATAATATAATAAATATAATATACATGTTTTAAATCCATAATTATATCTAGCCTTTAAATGTGGTGATTGAAAATGATCTATATCGGTTTGCGAGGTAGTAGTCCACCCTACACACGATCGATGATCTTGTTTCCCATTTGATGAAAGTGAAGATGAATAAATATCATTAAATAAACATAATAACATATTATAATATGGGATATAATGGTTTTATTATATTTTAAGTGTTAATATATAATTTAATGTGGTAAAAGAATAAAGAAAATAAAATATCTTTGTTAAGATAATTACCTTCTCCAAGAGAAACCTCCTTTGGATCTCCTTTTAAGGACCCTAGAGATGATATTTTGGGCGGAAAAGCAGCTCTAAAATATGTATAAATATTTTGGGGAGAGATTTTTATAGGGGTTTTATATTGCAAAGGTCTTTTATTGTGTGAACAAGTGAGGGGAGAGAGTTCCCTTTTATAAGTGGGGAAAGGGAACCCTCTTAAAAATTACTTGGAAATTTCCCAAAGGAATCCAAAATGATAAAGTAATTCACATGAAAAAATATTCCAAATAACCTTAGGTTTTAATTTTTGATTGTATAAGATGTAAATATTTTCATAAAATAATATTTTGATAAGTTGTTAGGTCATTTTAACCCTTATCTTCTTCATTTATCCCCATGGTAAACCCATTTTTACCTTAACTACAATAATTATTTTTTACTATTTTCACTATTCATTTTGGTAAAAAATTAATTTGAAGTTATTATATAATATAAATTATTATTATTTTAAATATGTAATCCATTTTCACAAATTCAATTAAAAAAAGTGGCAGAATTCAATTTAAAATTAGACCCACAAACGCGATGAAAAAACGGGGTTTTGAAGAGAAAATTCTTATAAGTATAAAAGGTTTTAATATCAAAATTCAATATGAACTTTATTAAAATTAACTAAATTAGTTAAATTTTAATATAATTGAACTAATTTTACTTTAAAACTAATTTCAAATATAATTTAACTTTGTAAATAATTTAAATGAAAATGCAGTTTTTAGTAAAAATTAGTATTTTCACTATTCATTGAAAAATGAAACATTTCAGAAAAATCCCAAACAAATTCTCCCTAAAATAATTTTGATATGATGGTTTAAAAATAAATTTTATTTTTTCAAATATATTTTCTAAAATTATTAAAAATTAATTATAAATTACATGCATAAAGCACAACTAAACTGCATTTTAGGAAAATATAGTTGTTCAGAAAACATTTGTTTTAATTTAAAATGATTCTTATTTTATTTATAATAAATAAATAACCATTTAATTTATTTTATATATATATAAATTATAAAATTTTCATAATTTAGTTAGTACTATTCATACTCACCAACTTAACGACTATGTTATAATGGCCACGTTTAAATAATAATATTTTAATAGATTATCATGTTTCATTTAAACCCAGTGTTGTGTGCATCAAAAACTATCAAAGAGATTTAATTTATATTAAAATAAATTTATCATAAGGTATTGGGATGATTTATTCTATTATAATCTTAGTATTGTGTGTCATACATGCTATCAAACATGATGTTCTTATTTTAAAAATATCGGGGTGGTATATTCTCCCCCTTTATATAAATTTAATCCTTGAAATTTAATATTGATCTCGATAATCAAGGTTTTAAAATTTGAACATACCTTCCTTGAAAACCCACATAGTAAAAAGGGTTAATAAAAATTCCTCTTAATAAGAGATAAAGATAAGTGCAAAGGTCATATGAAATAACACACAACTAGGTTTCTAAGTAGGAGAACATTGGTGGAAAGTGAAGATATGAACATGAATGAAAAGCAAAAATAATTATATAGATTTATAGAGGTAATTAGATCACAAGAAAGTATGTGATCCAAATATGTTTAATTATCACAAAAACATAAATCTTCAATGAGTTAAGGGACCATTTGATTCAATGAGAATGAAGGTACTAGGATAACATTTTTGTTTCAAGATCATTTTCCTTGAGTTGATGAATTATTTTACTACCTAGTCTGAGAACAAATGAAAATGTATTTACTTTATATATTTCTAATTTATAGGCACAATTTCATCCTTTGGTTGTTCTTAGATAAATTCCAACTTCATTTATTACTCCAAGAAATGAATATCCAAAATGAATTTTTATTACCGAAGTACATTAATCATTTCAATTTGTTTGTAGTAATAACACAAGATTAACCTTGATACCCTAGAATATCTTAAGTTATATTCCCTTGAAACTTGGGGAATTAATTTGAGTAGTGTCCAATATCCTTACAGTGGAAGTATTTGATATCATCATATTCTTTCTCACCCTTGAAATCATGAGCATGGTGGAATTTTTCTCTACACTTGAAGCCAAATCCTTTTCCTTTTAAGAATGTACCAAGGTGTTTAATTCCACAAGAATCACATGTTATAAAATAATTCTTTCCCTTATTCTATTTATCCATATTTTCTTTGACTTCCCATTATTCTCTTGATTCCATTTAAAGTTATAAGACTTGGATAATTACTTCTCTGTCTTGATAGCACATGATACTATATCCTCATATGATGAAAAAGTTTTGGAGACTTGTTCCCTTTGTAAGATTGGTTTAAGATCATTAAATAAATGGTAAATATTTATATTTATATTACATAAATATCTGGAAAAATTCCTTAATAACCTTGTAAAGCTATCTTCATACTTAGCAATATTTTCCTTTTCTTTCTTTCTTAGACTCAAGAACTGCCTTTCCAAATCTGCTCATTCCTCACGAGGAAAATATTTTTCCAAGAAGAGTAACTTGAAATCATTTTACTACATGATTTATATTTTCTCCTGATAATTAGTGTTTTGAATTAATGAACATTATTTATTCACATATTCTGAGATATGATAAACTACCATGAAAACTTTCTCCCCTTTACTACTTCCCAAAGCAAGAAATATCTTCTCTAAGAAACTTATCTATTTCTTAGCTAAAAATATATTTTTAGTCCAACTTATTGATGGATTTTGATGATTAATGAAGTGGTATAACATCATTACACCATGTTTTGGATCATTAGGATGCTTCATACATGAAATATTATTACTCATAACCTGAGTCAGCTACCCCAATATGGTTATAATTTGATCAGTTCCAACTCCATCTCTATCTTCATTATCTTTCCTAGTGGGAAATCCATACATGGGGTATGTTCAATGATATAGTTCTCATTCCTTACATTAGGTTTCATTTCTAAACAATGGAATATTCTAGATTAGATCATAACATTATGAAACATAATGTATAATACCAAAACTAGTGAAACACTTAACATAAATTGAAAAATTTATACATAGATAATATCATAATCATAAACATGGTTTCTTTGGGTATATCTTTATTTTCAAATCCTTCATAATGGTTTTCAAATAAAATTTTATTTATCCTAATAATATTCCTCAGGAGTGTCAAACTAGGTGTGCAGTAAGGACCATCGTCATGCACCAGGTGATGATTGGGTCAAGCCCAATGTGTCCTTTTTGGAGTTATTAACCCTAAGTACATATGTTTCAGAACCACTTCCATTTATAGTATCCATATAGGGGTGTATTTTCTAATAAAAACCATATAACATATTCCTTACCAAAACATTAGGATGTTATTCTCTACATATCCTCAAAGTCTATCATATGGTTATGTTCCCTAATCCATGTTTTTCCAAATCTATTTCTCTATGTTTCTACTAAAATTCATTTGATACCAACTATAATGAGCCCAAACCCAGTATCCCAAAGTCAATGTCTATTTTATTACATTTACATAAGATACAAGGAATCAAATCATGAAGGAACCACTTGTTTAGTAGTCTCATTAAACTAGATACATTCTTTAAATTCTTATTACAATTGAAAACATAAAATACAAAAGTTTTTTTCTTTGATAACGTCATTATTAATCATAGAGTATCCCTACATATCAATCATGAAACACTTCCTAGTATCCTAGAGAAAATAAAACTCAAGAAATGGGTGAGTTTAGATGCTCAGTAAGGGTATGAATAAAACAGATTCTATAAATAAATAAGACATAACCAATGTAGAAATGTAAATAACTGAAACACATGCCATTTAATAAATAACTTAAGAATAATATGGAATAAATAAATGAAGATCAAATAACTCCATATAAATAATCACATGATCTTGAAAAATTAACCATGGATATTCCAACTAATCAAATAATCACTTGGAATATCAACATCTAAATTCATAATGATGGAATGAATAATTCTATACATCTAAAATAAGCCATTGAAACCTTGTGCCAAGACATCTAAATAAATGGGTAAGGCCTTGGACAAAACCCAATATAGTTTGTATCGTGAAACCTAAAGATGCATCAAGGGGATATAGAGGGCCCTAATTATCACATAATAAGTCTAATTAATTCTTCATATGAAAGGGGTGAAACATAATCAATATAAACATTAAAGGTTTTTGGTCTTTATTTTAGTGTTTCTTATTGGTTTTGAGAGACTGTGTGTTATTTTGAGAAACTCCAAGCATTATAGTGGATTATATATGGAACCTAGAGGGGAAATAGTTACTGTTTATAGTTTTTAAAATCATTCAAAAATCATGTGAAACCATTTGGTTGGATTCTAGTAAGATTCATATAGTTGGAACATGGTCTACCAACTGTGTGGAAAAATCATGCATATCTATTACTTCTTTGAAATTTTTGATATTTTGATTCTTCACATTTTGGGTTGATTTTGTTCACTTTTTATTGTATTAATATGATTTTGGGTGTTTCTTTTTGATTTTAAATGATGTTTGGGTTTATTCAAGTTTTATTTCTAAAATAAAAACCTTTGGTTTTTGAAAATGATTTGGAATTTGTAGAAGAATTTGAAAAGTTTCTTAACTTTTTTAATAATTAAGGTGAAATGGGGGGATTATAAAAATTTTATTTGATAAAGGGAAGTTGTTTTAAATTAGTTGTATTTTTTTTAATATTATTTTATTTAATTTTATAATAATTTTTATATAATTTAATAAAATGTTTCAAGTAACTTTAGGAATTTTAACTGAATTGTGTTTTGAGTTCTTGATGGATGAGTATTGGTGTGATGTTCTTTTTTTTTTTGTTTTGAGATTTCCTTTTTTTTATAATTTTAATTTAAGAATTGTGGGATTTTAAAGTTGTTAAAATGGTTTTTTGGGATTGGTTTATTTATTTGTGTGTGAATTTGTGGAGTTTGAGTTCTTGGTAAGTTTTAATTGTGTCTTGTGTTTCATGTTTATTGAGTACACCCCATCTATTCTAATGGATTAATAAGAGGGTGTTATGGGTGTTTCACCACATGTATACCCTTAGTTTTATCAATCCTTTCCTGAGTCATCCTCTATTTCTGCCCTAACTGCAAAACATAACGATCTTCCTCTTTTGGATCAACATCAATATTTTGTTTGAGAATTATTGAGTTGGAATCCTCTTAATTTCTTTTGGAAACCAGATTATTAGGAAATATAGGGATGATTTCAAATAATTTAGGATATTTTTATCAAGCTCGAGCTTCCTAGGCCTTTTAAGCTTAAGTTTATGACCTTTATTCTAGAATTCCCATGTTATCAGTGGTGGAATTCCACTATCTAGAAAAAACCACTTAATGAATTTTTGTGGGAAATATTCAAGGTGTTGTTCATCCAATATTTTTACACAATGAGGTTAAAGTACTAAAGGCGATGAAGTTTTACAACCTCCAGCAAGGTGATGGGTCAGTGTTGGATTACACTGGTCAATTTTCTTACTTGGTTTTGTACCTTCCCGAACAATCCATGTATGAATATTTGAAAGATCAGTACTTTGAAAGGGGTATATGATTAGATCTTATGACAATGGTGTCTTCTACCAACCTTAAAACTTATTAATATATATTTAAGTGGTCTATGAGATTCTAAGTCAACTTTGTAGGGATACCAGAGGCCATTGATGTATCAACTATCCCTGGGAGTGGTAGTGGGAGATTTGTTGAAGGGAAAGGGAAGGGAGACCTATCTATGTAATCGAGAAGTGAAATCAAGAGGCCATTGTGATTTTTCACATTAGACTCTTCTGGAATAAAGTCATGGGCATGTCACTAGTATGGGAAAATATGGAATATAAAGTCATCTTGTCCAGAAGCACCAAATTATTTTTGAACCTATGGTCATTTGGATCATTTGAAAAGGTTCTATTACGGAGTTGTTCATAAGATACATAGAGCTTGATCTGACCCTTCAGAAAATCCTCACATTCAACCTTATAATCCTGATGTTGATGGCAATGAAATTTCTGTTTGAGGTTTTTCCCAGTTTACATTTATTTTATTTTAGTAGTGTAATGTTTCAATTGATGATGATGACACTTATTAATTAATGGGAATATGTTTTGATAGAAATGATTTATTATGAATTATAAATTTTGATAGTGGTTATTTCTATGTTTTGGTAGTGGAATTTGTTGGTTCTTTTATCATTATCCCAATTGTTTTGATTTTTGAGTTTCTTTGAGGTTTGTGGAATTTTTATAGCTTCAAAGGCCAGGGTCCAACAAGAATTTTAATATGGTGGGGAGACCACCATGGAGGAACCTCTTGGAGAACCTGATATACATGTTTTCTTCTCCCTTCATTTTATTTGTAGGATTATAGCTTTTGGGTTAGTTCATTATCCCCACTCGACTTGACCCCATTCATAATAGTTCGGTTAATTTTGATCACGGGTCTTATGATGGATACTCATGGAGATCCTAAATAGAGAATAAAGGGTTCATTCAGTCCATGTTTGGGGTTAGGGTGTTCCTTTTTTAGGATCTCTTATGAAGGGGTTAAAATTCCTTTTTATGATCTATTTCCTACTAGTGGTTGTTCTTCAGTATACCAGACTTTAGTCCTTTGACATGATATCTATGCAAGAAATTAGATTCATCTAGGATAATCGATTTAATCTTAGTGAAAAGTTATTAATGTCCTCAAGGATAATATTTATTATCTGTAATATTTGATCTCCAATTCATCTCGTTATTTATAAGTTGATTCTTAATCCCCTTTCTTGATCAACCAAATCTTATAGTGCTTTATGGGAGAATAAATCCTCATGGTAGGGAGAATTTTTAGACCTAAACCTTTTTTAACTCTATTATTTTATTTATTATTGAGTCTCCTTTTTTTTCTCTCTTCTTGGGTGTTTTTTATTTGAATTTTTGAGTTTTCAAGAGGTACAAATCATGTCTCATGGTTAAGGCACATGGTTAGTATTAACCGTACAATAACCATGCAATAAAAACTCTAATTTTGACAGATCCAAACCACATGGTTGGTACATAGTCTAAATATGTGGCCTTCCCATGAGAAGTGCTCCATGACTACAGTAGAGGGTACATGGTTGGTGTATAGTTTGGTAAACTGTGCGGCCAAACCATATGCAGTGCATAAGTTCATTAAAAATAGAAATTTACACTCTTTCCATTCTCAAATTAAAAGCTTTGGGGTCTCCCTTTAATTCCCATTTGACTCCTATAGCTCGTTCATGCCTCTTTCATTATATTTCCATCTTGTTTGGACAATTACTTATCAATTATTTAAGGGTTTCTCCCTATTTTTCAAGGAAAAATCCTCAAATATCTTTCTTTTATCTCTTTCCTTACCTTTTTTCTATTTTTCATGCTCAGTGAGGTCTCGATGACCAAGTATTTAATTGTAGCTCGATTTTAATTCATGGTTTTTGTGTTTTAAGGACATCCTTTCCACCCTAGGCTTCTATGGATTTTGTTGAGGTGTATTATCACCATCGTTTAGGTAGACAGTGAGTTTCAAGGTAGGTGGTCCTTCACATAGCTCTTTGATTTTATAATAATGATTTATTATTATTTTAAATGATTTTCTTGGGTTTTTTGAAATTTCTATGAAGTATATCAAGTGGATTTTATGGAAAGGGAATTGTTTCCTTTTATTTTCTTCAAATTCACATGGATTTTTCTTTGTTATTAAATATTAAAGCCTCTTTTGGAAACCCATTCTTGTTAGGTTTTTATTTAAATGCTAATGTAAAATATCTCCCCTCCTTATTAGATTGAGATGTGATGGGGTTCCAATAGCCTTAAGTGACATCTCCAAGACACCAAAGGCTGGAAATAAATGGTGAGGGCTTAGGAACATGTTGTGGGTGATTTTTCCTTTTAATATAAAACAACCTTTTAATATAAAACAACCTATCAATATAGAACAATAAAAATAAAATACTTCTATATGATTAATGAGTAAAATAAATAAAAACTAGTACAAACCAACAAAAAATAAAATTATACTGTAAATGGAAACAATGAAAAAATATAAAATAGAAGGAAAACAAGACCCAAAAACACCCATGTGGTATCCTCACAAGTAAATCTCGAACTAACTCCAATATCCAACACCACCTGCCTTACACATAGTATCAAAGTGTATTGCTAGAGAAGAATGGTACCTTTAACTTTCTCGTGTCCTGATAGATGACATATATAATCCTACTTAAGTAACCAAGCAGAGGGAGAGTATAAACTTAGTTGGAATTCCCCAAAGACTTCCCAAATCACACCACTAGGACAAGAAATAGTTAACACATTTATATAAAATAGTTTAAAAGTAGTTAAAGTAGTTTATTTCAAAAACTATAAATAAGTTCCATGGAGAATGATACATAAATGATTTAAACCATTTCATGAATATTTGGAATACCCATTCCCATATTTACCCATATACCCCCACACATGCATGAATTACTAGTGGAAGTCCCATAATCATGAGTGGTTTCTCATTAATTCACCAAGCCATCATAAGGTGACCAATATCTAGGTTCCCTAATGTAAAACAACCATTTCTCAAGGTCATGTCCATAATGAACTCACACCATCCATGTATTCCAAATTCCATGAAAAATTCCATTTCACATAAAATTCAATTGTTTCTTGAAAAATTTTTATAAAAAAACTTGCATGCATCAAAATAATACCATAATTTTAAAATTATAATTTTAAAATTTTAAACAAGGAGGGTTTTAAAAAATCCATCCAATTTCATAAAATTCCAAATCCATAACCAAAATGGGTTTCCTTTAAGAATCACACAAGGGTTTCACAACAATTTCAAGAATTTTTTTAAATCAAAACAAAGCCTTTAAGTTCTAGAATGGTGGATATGAGATAGAATAAACCTAACTCTCAAAGGATGTAAAAAAATAAGAACAATACTCAAATATTCTATATCCATACTTGGATATTATTTCCTTTAATAGATACAACAATATCTCATCAATATCTTCATCAAGGAATATAGATATATCCATCAATGACTAGATTTAATAACCTATATGAGAAAAAAATGAGAGGATTTAAGGAGAGAGGGAGAGAAAAAAATGAATTAATGGTGAATATTGATCTACGACACACTTTTATTTGAACAAAGTTGTCTCTAGATAGAAATTAATCACCTTAAAATCCCAGGGAGGAATAATAATTAGATCTTAAAAGTATAGAAAAAAAAGATTATTTCAGGGCCTTAATCCTAATTAAACCACAAATTTTAGGGAATTAACTTTAAATAACATGGTTATTCTAAAATTTTCTCAAACCATGCACGAACCATGTGTGTTATACTAAACAAGTCAAGTATCTACATGGTTAGATCACATAGTTAGACAAACCAAGCACCAACCATCCTTTTCCCTATATTTTCCTTTGCACGGTTTCCACTGGGGTCTCACATGGTTTGGTCAAACCATTCATTATCCATGATCATACCCAATAACCCCCAAAACATGTTACATAGTTTCTTGGAGGTAGTTCATAGTTTTTTCTAACTGTTCACAAATTGTGAACCTCCAGAAACACCTCCAAGAAATGAAAAAACCTCCTCAAAACTCCTGAAACTTAACCCAAGAATTATATGAGCTCAAATTAAATAAAATAAGGATAAAGTACCTAAAATAGGGGGTACTAAATTCTCCCACAATTTTTATTTCCATCCTTATAAAGTATATAAATGTTGGTTCTTTGGAAGAGTTTAGGCCATTACACTAACATTTTATTTTTATGCTCCCATGTCTCTTCCTAAATTTAACCATGGTACCACAAAACCCATACTAAAATGATAATTTTACTATGTAATATATTTTATTACCTATACAAAATATAAATTGGAACATAAATAAATATATCATCCTATTTAATATCAACATGGTCCCATCAAATAACATGTTTAGGGTTAGGTTGGTACCTCTTTAATTGAGATATATGAAACACAGTATGCACAAAACTGGACTTTGGTGGTAAATCTAGATGAAAAGATACATCAACCACTGATTAAAGTATCTTAAATGGAAAAATATACCATGGATAAAAATTTCCCTATTTTCCAAAATGATGATTCCCTAACCTTAGGGAGATTATCAAGAAAAATGGCCAGCTACCTCAAATGAGAACGGTCTTCGACGACGATCTGCATATGATTTATAAATAATTCAAGTCATCACCATTCTATTTCTAACCAAATTAATCTTATCCATTTTCTCATGCACAAAGGTAGGTAAAATTGGTTAAGTTTCCCTTGTTTCAACCCCAAAAAGTATAGAATGATAAGGGAGGCCATACAATGCTTCAAAAGGAGAAATATATATTGTGGCCTAATAACTATTATTATTTGAGAAATACAATGATGGTATATAATCCTCCCATGATCCACCAAAATCCATGACACAATCTCTAATCATGACTTCCAATATTTTTATTATCTGTTCCGATTTTTTATCTATTTGAGGATGATAATCCTTTCTTATAGTCAATTGCATTCCTAGGGATTGCTGTAAGGATTTCCAAAAAACAAGATGTAAACTTGGGATCCCGGTCCCACAATATTAAAATTGGAACCCCATGCATATTTACCACTTCTGAAATTTAGATTTTAGACAAATAATTAACCATATTATATTCAAAAATAGGGATTAAGTGAGATGAATTTGCGAGTCGATCAAAAATCACCCATATGTAATCATGTTTCTAAAATGTTCTTAGTAGACTTTTCATGAAATCCATCACTATCTGATCCCATTTCCATACAAGAATTAGTAAATAATTCAATATATCCACTGGCCACTGGTTCTCTGCCTTGACTTTATGACAGGTGAGACATCTCAAAACAAGATCTTCCACTTTTTTGTTCTTACTATCCCACCAAAACTATACTCTCAATGCTTTATACATCCTCTATATTCCTTATTCCTAAAAGGTTGGAAGAACTAAAATCTGATCTCTAAATAGTAGCATAAATCTCCCATCTAGATTTCATCCCTTATTGGTATACACACCATTGAGTTTTGACCTTAAATTCAAACATTCTATATCAGATCATAAGTATCTTTCACATGCTCAAACAAATCAAGAACAAAAAAAACTGGAAAGAAAGTTACAATGTCACCCTTATTAGTGCACTTTATATTCATATCCTCTATGACTAACATTATCTCCCACTTATATAAAGATTATTTAGACAGCTGATTATATGAAATTATACTTAATTCATCAACCACATAGCTCCCTTTACCCGATTTATACATCTATTTTATGTTAAACATATGAAGATATTCCATCCATCTTCATTACCTCAAGTTCATGTATCTATGAGAAAATGTGTTTCAGGATCTTATGGTGTTTTAAAACTATAAATTTATCACCAAAAATTTAATTAAACCAAGTATTCAAAGCATGGACTACATAAAATAATTATAAATCATGTGTTGGGTAGTTTTTCTCATTCACCCATAACTGCCGTGAGCCATATGCAATAACATGGTTTCCCTATATTAGGACATAAACTATAGTGAACTAGGATTATCGTACATGGATATTACATATTTTTAGATGAATATTCATTAAATTATAAAAAAACACTCATGAGGACCATAATAGTTTAGTGCCTTTGGAAAATTGGAACACAATCTTCTAATCTGGTGAAAGATATTCAACATTTTCCCCAAAGATCTTCCCATTCAGTACTCTTCATATAAATATCCTACACAAAACCTTTCTTCATAACTTGGGAAAATAAAACATAATAAAGGGTGATATCATATTCTTAGTAAGGGTAAACAATGGAGATACATAACCATAACATGAACATAAGGGTATGAGAACATGAGCATAACATTTGAAAACTGTACCCTACATATCAAAGATCATAATCTCATGTCATGAAATAAATATTGATAGTTCATAAGACATGAATCATAAAGAAATAAAAGAACATTATCCAAGAGAGAATAACATTGTCACAAGACATGGAATTGTGGCATACACATAATCATACAAAATCTTATATCAAGGATACCCACTATGACATTCATAACATGTTAGACTTAGGCTATCCAACCATGTACCTTCTTTGAGCTTGGGCTAACCACCCATGTACCATATTTTTTATGATTAAGATAACCACCCATATACCATCCTTTTTGGGATAGGTATAACTACTAGTGTACTTTCTTTGTTATTGGTATAACCACCAATGTACCCTATTTTCAAGATTGTGATAACCACTAATGTACTCTCATTTTTGGGATTGGGAAAACCACCCATGTACCCTCTGAGTTCATAGAACATTTATCATTACCTAATTCATTGGAGGGAGATATAGTTCTCACCCATCAAATAATGAAAATCATAGACATGTGTGCCATAAGATCATAAAAAATTCATCATATCATAACCCATGAAATGAAATGGATTTCATAAACATTTCATCTTATCATAACCTATGGAAAAGAGATAGGTTTCATAATCATTTCATCATTTCTTCATAGAATAAACCATGGAAAAAGAAGTGAGTTTCATAATAATTTTGTCATGGTATAACCCATGGAAGTGAAATAGGTTTCATAAACATATTTTCATCATAAACAAAAACCATTCAGAGAAAGAATAATAATGGTATCCTTGGATTATAACCCCATTAAAGCATAAGTAACATAAAAATATGACATCTTATATGGAAAATTATCTTGAAATATCAATTGTAACATTTATTTGAGGAAAAATAAAATTTATTTTAAAATAATTTATTAAAAATAAAAACATTTTCAAAAACATTTTCTTTTAAAATAACCTTGAAAACTTATAAAGGAAGCTTTAAAAATCATTTAAACCATTTCTTGTGGAAAATATTATTTCAACTTCGAAAAAAACTTTTTAAAACATAAAATTTTTTGAAAATCATTTTCTTTGAAAATAAATATGAAAAATAATAAATTAAACTTAAAATAAAATAATTTTCATGATGATGATAAGTTTATTTTATGTCGTACATGTTAAAAAAATATTCCTTTCACATTTTCGGTAAAAGACAAACAAGCATTGTTTGGAAAAAGATATGAAGATTCATTTCAAAACATTTTAAAAAAAGTAAAACATGGGTAAAATTTCTTTTAAAAATCATAAGATAATAATAAAACATTTTTAAAACATTTTTATAAAAAATGGTTTTGTAAGGAAATAGATTTATGACAAAACAGATAAATAAAGTCATATTTTCTTAAAAACATTTTCTCAATTATTTTAAGTAACAAAGAGTGGAAGAATGGTATTATTACTTGAAAATATCATGAATAACCATATTATAAGAAAATTCATGAGTTTCTTGATATATGGATCATAAAGGTTTATCATCACAAAAATAATCATAAAAAATACCAATAAATGATGATATTTTAACATAAAATCTTTACCAGTTTGGTAACCTTGAATCGTAATCACCATGAAGGAATAACATAAAATGAAACTTAAAATATCACTAGGAGGAATTAATTCATGATATTACATGGATAATGGTATGTAAATACATATTTTTAAAGAATATATGTGCATAACATAACATATGTCTCAAAGAAGGCAAATTGAGACAAAAACCTTTTACCGCTTTAGTAATATTTTGAATCATAATATCCAATAAATCATAACATAAAATGAAAATTTAAATATTTTTAAAATAATGAGATTCATGATATTTAATTTCAAAGGGGAAGTATATACACCACAAAAAATAAACAAGTAGTGAATTTTCATATGTCTCCCAAAAATAAAAGATATATTAGAAATCCCTTACCTTAAGTCTTAATTTCTATCATACACGTTAAAAACTCCTGTATAATAAATATAAGTTTATTATAAATATATTATATAACAATAAACACACACACAAACACACACATATATATCATACCATATATGATTTTATTATGTCATTTTATTACCCATTTATTATTAATTCCATGTTAAAGTAACGTTTCAGGTAATAACTGCATTGTTTTTTGTATATGTTTTGATTTTTTAGTTTTAGTCCTATTACTTTGGTTATAGTTCCATAATATAAGGAATTTTATATAATATATATTCAGTATATATGTATTTATATTAATTTATAAAATATAGAGATAGAAAATGAAATACACTGTTCACAGAGATGGTAGGTCGTACATACACATTAACATTATCTCCATTTTCTCGAAGTATTGAAAGAAATAAAGGTAAATGATATATTATAATTACAAAAATAATTTTTATTTCATATATTTCACATATTTTTATTAAAACCATCCTTATTAACTTCCATATAAAGCATGAACGAATCACATCGCTTCGCTAGGCGATAGTCCGCCGTACACACGAGTGATGTTATCATATTCTCAAAAATAGAAATCATAAAGGTATATGTGATATAATAATTCCAGAAGAATAATAATATCATAAATTTCATATATAAAAAATAATTAAATAATTATTTTCAACCTTAATATGTGTTAATTAAAAAATGAATAACATCGGTTCACGAGGCGGTAGTTCTCCGTACACATGAACGATGATTTCATAACCCATTTGATAGAAGTGGAGATGGTTGTAGGTCATTAAATTAATATAAAAAATATAATTATATAGAATATGCTATGTTTATTATATCATAATTTTATAATATGTATTGAAGGATGTGGAGGAAGAAATAAAACAAAAAACGCTTATTGATGAACGTCACCTCTTATTCAGGTTTCCTCCTTAGGTTTGCACTAATAGCCTTACTAGGTTGGATTTATGTACAAAATAAGGATTATAGGATAATATTATGAAATTTGGGAAGTTATTTGGTAAGTTATTGGCTTAAAAACAATAGTTTTAATGTGTTAATAGGAGAGAAGAATGGGTGACCTTTTATAAGTGACCTGGGTGACACACTTGTAATTTTTTTGAAAGAAAGAATTCCACCCACATTATTTTCATGTAAAAAGTCTCAAAAATGGATTATTATTGATAATAGAATTTATAATGTCTAAATATTTTTATAAAATGTGTGTTGTAAAAGTTTTGGGTTATTTTTAACCCTTATCTTTTTAGTTTAACCCCCTAGTAAATCCATTTTTACCTTAACTGTGGTAAATAATTTTTATTATTTTCACTATTAATTTTAGTAAAAAATCAAGTTGAAATTATTAAATAATATAAATTATTATTATTATAAATATTTAATCCCTTTTTCCAAATTCCATTCATATAATTGGTAAAATTTAGTTTAAAATTAATCCTGCTGATGCGATGAGAAAGCAGACTTTTAAAGAGAAAATGTTCAAAAGTTTACAATGTTTTTATATCAAAATTGAATATGAAATTGATTAAAATGACCTAAATTTGATTAATGGATTTATAATTTAACTAATTTTACTTAAAAACCTATTTAAAATTTAATTTTAATTTATAAATAAATTAAATCAAAAATTAGTTTTCAACTAAAATTCAATAATTTTCATTATTCATTAAAAAATAAATATTTTTAGGAAAATGCCAAAAATTAACCCTAGTATAATTTTTACATTATGATTTAAAAAATTTATTTTATTTTTTAAAATAAATTTTCTAAAAGTATCAAAAATTAAATTTAAAATAAAACCCATAAACGTGATAAAAAAAGAGGGTTTTCGAGAAGTGTATTTTTCAAGCACAAGATGATTTTATATGAAATCTATGTCTAAAAATAATAATTGTATGAGTATAAATTAAAATTTATTGATATATAATATATAAGTTTAATTTAAAATATTTCTAATTAGGTATTATTTTAATTAATTAAAATGGAGAAACATGTTTCACTTTAAAACAGTTTTCAGAAAACCCCTTTTTTTAAACCCAAAAATAAACTTATACTAAAATCCAATATAAAGTTAATTAAAAATAAATTAAGTGTATTAAATATAACTAAATAATAATTATGTTAATTTAAAACATAATGGGGAATTTAATTTACTTAATTTATTGAAAATAAATGATAGTTTTACAAAAATTGATATTTTCACTATTCCCAAAAAAATCAATATTTTTTAAAAAATACCAAAATTTCACCATAAGTTAATTTTGATATGATGATTAAAAAAATTAATTTCATTTTATCAAATAAATTTTCTAAAATCTCTATAAATTAATTAGAATATTTTCTCATAAAAATAAATAAAAAACATTTTTGAAGAAAATATATTTTTGATTAATATAATTACATTACCAAAAATTGATTGATTATTTACTAATAATTTATAAATAAATTTATATTGAGTAGGAAATTTTTATTTATATTTCATAAAGTAGTTTATACTATTCATACCCACCTATTTAACAGCTATGTTGTAATGACCACATTTAAAATAATATTATTTCATGGATCATTGAAGATCAGTGTCACATGTCATGCACACTATCAAAGAAACTTGCTGTAGCATGTAATGCAAGATAAAATCAGTTTTATGTATAAAATAATCTTTATAAAAAAAATTAAATTATTTTTAAAAATAATTTCATAAAATTCTGAGATGTTACACAGCCCAACCTAGATCCCGATGCATCAAAATAAACCACATATCCCTCTCCAGACTCTGGAAATGTGAGTATAGGTATTGATGTGAGGAAAACCTTAAGTTATTAAAAGGATTTCTTGAATTAATCATTCCATTATAAAGTAATTCCTTTCCTTATCATAGATTTAATTGGTGAGGCAAGACATGAAAAGTCATATACAAATCATCTGTAGTATCCTGTTAAGATAAGGAAACTGCATATCTCAAATACATTATTTAATGCTTTATAATAGATAAAAAATTCTATCTTTTCAAGATCAACCAAAAATCATTTTTCATAAATTACATTACCAAGTAAATTTACCTATTATATAAAAAAATAAAATTTTTATAGCTTAGCATAAAGGATATTCTTCCGCAATATGCCCGAAACTATATTCAAGTGCTACTCATTACCCTATTTTTTCCTAGAATAAGTGAAAATATAATCAAAGAACACCAAGATAAATAAATTAATATACCTATGAAAGATCCAATTCATCAATTCCATAGAAATTTCTACTGCATTCATAATACCAAATGACATAACTAAAAATTCATAATGGCCATATTTGCTTCTCATAGCTATCTTTTGAATATCCTCCTTTCGAACTTGTAGTTGGTGATACCATGAACACAAGTCAATTTTTGAGAACCATTGGGATCCCCTTAATTGATCAAAAATATCTTTAATTCATAGAGGATGATACTAATTATTTATCATAACTTTGTTAATCTTATGTTAATCCACACAAATTATAAGAGTTCATTTTTCCTTATTTAAAAAAAGATTTGATACTACCCAAGGGGATATGCTCAGTTGAATGAACCCTTTACTTTACAAATCATCAAATTGAAATTTCAATTACATCAATTACATTGATCCCATCCAACAATACGGAAGTGAATACTATTCCTTGATATAAGATCAATTGTAAAATCCACTTCTCTTTTGGGTGGAAACCCTGAGAAATTATCATGAAAAAAATCAAGAAACTGGTCAATGATGGTTAGAAAATCTCTATTGTAATTCCCCGACCCTAGTTACCCAGAGTCAGTGCATTATTACATAACATTAGCATGATCACAAAAGATCAAGTCTCGAAAGACCATTTAGTTTAGTAGCCTTGGAAACACTAGATACATTCATAAGTTTTACATTACATGATAAAATGGAAAACTACAACAACATAGTCTCTATAGTACACACTCATATGCCCTTAGACTATCCCTTCAGGTCAGTCATAAAATACTTCTTCACATCCTGGGAAAAAATAAAACATAGAAAGGGGTGAGCTTAGATGCTCAGTAAGGATTATAATATAGCGGAAAATTTCATAAGTAAGTATAAACATTTAAGGAAATGTATAACTAAAACAAAAGCCTTTTAAACTTGAACTTCAACATAACATGGAAAAAATAAAATGAAATAATTCCATTTACTTATTCACATGGATATTCTACTAGTCAAATAATCACATGCAATATCAATAACCAATTTCATAATGATGGAATACATAATGCCAGACTATCATAACCATATAGTCAAGGCCTTGTACCAAGACTACAAATAAGATCTTGTCAAGGCCTTGTTCCAAGACACTAGTTTGTCTCATGAGACCTATCAATGCATCGAGGAGCTATAGCGGGCTCCACCCATCACTTACTAAGTCCAATGCATTCCTCATATGAACATGTTTAAACATAACATAAACATTTGTATTAAAACTAGCATACAAAATGTCAATACTTTATCCATAAACCATGAATGGTATAAAAATAACACATCCATATTCAAACATATCACAAAACCTTCAATAAAATATGGAAGTTTTGTATCATAATAAATCAACTTCAAATAAGCTTAAAATCCATCAAAGGATGTTGACATAGATGAAATCAAAACTATTTTAGAGAAATATATTTTTTTTGAAATCATTTAAAAGTCACATAATTATAAAATAAAACATTTACTTTAAAAATATTCTTATAATATTTTAAGGGAAGATTCGAAAATTTTATAACAGCAGAAAATAGCCGCGCTCACCGTATAAGTTAAAAAAACATTCTTACCTTAATTTTGTCAAAAATGTTAAAAGTGCCTTGTTTGGAAAAATACGGAAAGATTCCTTTCAAAACATTTTATAAAAAGTCAAATAAGGGTATAAATGACTTTAACCCATAGTCTAGTAAATAGTAAAAATGTTTTGGAATACATTTTTAAGAAACATGGATGTGGATGATAAAGAGGTCCCAGTAGATAATTACATATAAACAACCTCATATAATGAAGAGATTGTGAAATTAACCCTTACCTTATACTTTTCCTGGGTTGAGGGTAGGTTAAACTCATGTATAATGGTGAAATAATTGTTATTAAATTATACAAAAATCATATACATTAATATGATATCATACATGATCTTTTAACATTTCTTTGTTAATAATATCTTAGTATTATCATCGTTTCAGGTGTTAATAGATTCACTTTCCTTTATATTATTTGTTATGTGAGTCATATTTGTTATGGATGGGATGTATCTTATTCATATCCAGAATGATATCAAGTCTTTAAACATTATTTTTAATCATATAATGAAAATTTGTCTTGAGTGGATACGATGGGGAATGAATCTCATCTTGTTTGTGGAGACGGTAATCCGTACGTACGCACGAGCGAAAATATAATTTTTTGATATTAAAATAATATATAATTGGATGGTATATCATATATACAGAATAATTATCATGCTATATTTTTTATTTACATCAATTACACATTATTATTATACCCATCTAAATAGTAATATATTGAATGACAATTACACCACGACGTGGAGACGGTAAGCCGTACGTACACACGTATGGTGACATGTCATTCAAAGGATGGATAGAATAATGAATATGGTTGTACCATATTTATAATAACATCACAATATATAGAGGATACTAGAGTTATTATTTTATAATGGAAACAACAAGGAAAAAGGAAGTGGAAGAAGAAAGGAACTTGAAAGAGGTGATGAAATATTTACCTCTTCTTCGGGTTCTTCCTTTTGATTTAATAAAAAGGTCTCTTTAGGTTGGCTTTATGACTAAATTAAGGACTCTAGGATTAATGGAGGATATTTTAGAGGGTATTTGGGTATATTTTGGTCGATCCAAATGGATTTGAAGGTGTGAATTAGAGAGATGGGGGGTGCCCTTTTATAAGAGGGGTGAGGGGAACCTTAGGAAAAGCTAGAAATATTATTTATAATAAAATAATTTTCAGTTTCTAATTGATCAAAAATGGATTATTTAAAGTATAAGGTGGGGATAGGTCTAAAACCACTCAAAAAATAGGTTTTAGACAGGTTTGAGTCACTAAATTAACCTTAACTTTTAGATTTAACTCTTAGTTAAATAGTTTGACATTTACCATGTCTCTTTGTATTTTTATATTATGTGGTTAATAAAATTACTATATACCTCCAAGAGAACCCCAAGTGGTTCATTAATGATACAAATATCATTATATAAGTCTTTTGGCTTAACCTTATATTTTTAGGAATATTATATAAATTAATAATATAATATCTGTTTTAAAAATTCCTTTATGTCAATTTTGACACTATTTAATAATTGATTTTTTTGTTAAAGTCCTAAAAACTTTATTAATTCTAAATAAATTAATTTAATCAATCCTAAAATGTCATATTAACCTATAAAATTTTTGGATGGCATCAAAACTTTCAAATTGTATTTATTGTAACATTTATAATACCATTTAATTGATTCTTTCATTAATAAGAAAAATACTGCATCATTATTGTGTCATAAATAAATTTAATTATTAAATATCTAAAAATTATAAATAAAATACCATTATGTAGTAAATATTTTTATCTTTATAATTAATATTTATAGTCTAAAGGATAAAATATATAACCCTATGTAAAAATTGTTTTTCTAAAAGATATATGCTTATGTCATTTTTGTATTTAATTTAACTTAATTAATATAAAGTGTCATTATCACTTACAAGTGGCTCCATGGGGTCCCAAAATCGACCCAAAGATTCCAGTGGTCAGACATGTATCATCCAATAGGGTTAGGACATGTTTTAGGGTAATTTAATATTATTATAATATTATTTTTTATCCTTATTTACCGGATTTACCCTTTAACCATGGTAAATAAAATATTTACTGAAGTAATTATTCAAAATGTATAAAAATAAAAGTTACATATTTACACAATTTGGAACTCCTGATTATAAATATGGAATCCATTTTTCTAGATTCAAAACACAGAAGTGGCAGAAATTAATCCCCGTTGTCAAAACAAAAAACGTGTTTTTTAAGAAATAATAACTATCAAAAGATTGACACTTGTTTATGTCTAGTTTAAATGTGAAATTATGTCCAATGAACAAAATTAGATTAAATGGTAAAAATATATTCTAAATATAATTTAAAACCACTCAATATTATAATTTATCACTTTAAATTATTTGTATTAAAAAAGTTGTTTTTAATTAAAGTTTAGTATTTTTCACTATTCTTCAAAAATTAGAAGTTCTCAGAAAAATAAAAAAAACTCACCCTAAGATAATTTTGATATTCTGAATCAAAAAATGAAGTCCAATTTGAATAATAAAATTTATAAAATTTCAAAAAGTGGGTATTACTATTCATAACGGCTACTTTGATTGGTTGTGGTGTGTGTTAGAACCTCGAAGTTACGTATAACACACGCTACTGTATTATTCAAAGAGAAGCGTATTGTGGAAGCTTGGGGTGTTACATCTATTTTTGATCTCATACATCGATATTGAACTACTGTCAACTGTTAAGTGATGGTTCCAACCATCAATACCAAAGGTCATTCTCTGCTTGCATCCATTGTTCAATCTCATTTAAAGAGATTCTAAACATCATTAGAAGATAGAATACTCACTTTCCATGCATAAAAATCGATGTGGGATTTGAATGATGTTAACTAATCCATTTATAAGATCAAATCATATAAATTGATATCTATAACTAAGAAATCCAAAACCAATTCAACCCCATCAATATTTATCAGACACATTGTACATTTAAAGGCTCAACACTCCCATCATCCCAAAGGTATCTAAAGTTTCAAAACAAAAGGTGTAATTTCAATATGTAAACCCATATGATGAATAAAATGAGAATAAATAAAAGAGTGGTATTAAACTGTATCAAAAAAGGATTGTATATGCATAAAATTGAAAATAATTATACCTCACACCATCAAAGTACCATATTGATAATCTATAATCACTTGTTCAACACCATATAATTTCTTATTTACTGCCCCTTGTTCCTTGATTCCCTTTTGAGATTGCCTCTATTGAGGAGTCATGGTGTTCCTAGAATTAGCTTGACTTTCTTGGTTCTATGGGAAAGAATTGTTCTGATTAGGTCTCCCCATCGAATCGTCATATTTTTGAGAAATATGAGATGAATTTTCATTACCAAACTTTGGAGTACCATGACAAAAATGCTGGAGATGTCCCATTTGGTTACAATTGTGACATGATCTCAGTGGTGACATACAATCTCACTTGATGTGCTCAAGTGAACCAATCCAAAAACAACCAGGCTTACTCTTGGGTCATGGAGGAAATTTAACTAACCTTGTGGTCTAGTTCTAAGATGTTCCTCTACTTTGAATGTAGGTTTCCCTCTTCCACTTATTCCTAGTATTGGAGTTCCCACACATTCTCATGGGGATAAACATACCCACTTCGACCATATTTTCTATGATATCCCTTTCTTCCATAATATCTATATTTACCATATCTATATAATATATAATATAAACAATGGAAATATTTGATAGAATTTATGGTCATAGCCCTGACTAAAAAATTTGTTCCATCAAGGATGCACTAACATCAATTTAAGGGGAAAATAATACCTAGTTCCTGAATTTATCTACATACTCCATCACAGATAGTCTCCTACTTCAGGATGAAAAAATAAGTTTTTCTTTCAATCATGAATATGTGAGGGTAGAATTATTTGTTAAACAATTCTTCTAATTCCTCCCATGTAATTCCTTGGTTGAATTTATATTGGACAACTAAATCCCACTACTAACATGAAAGATATTCCATCATGTACATTTCCAACTTGAATTTTAGCTTGGTTGGTGTGCCTAAGAATTCAAAAATTTGGTTCATCCTATTGATATGCACTTATACTCTTTTAGGCTTGGAATCCCCCGGAAATATGGGTTCATTCTATTTCTAAAACTAAATTTAGTTTCTAACTTTTTGAGGCTCACCATTCTTATTTCCTCTATCAATAGATTGAAAATCTTGAAATATGATTTGGAACAGCTCTTGGTTCACCTGTGGCTCAAGTGAAACCACATTTTTATCATCTTATTCTTGTTGGTTTATATGATTTGTACCCAGTTCCATTTCTATAACTAGAACAAAACATCATTTACCCTCTCACTAGAAATTAAAGTCTTAGAAAATTTTACATCACTATGAAAATAAATTATTACAAATTTTATTTTCAAAATCCAACCATTATTACCATGTTAACCATTTTCTATTAATAATAAAATATCAAATGAACAATTCAATCCATGTGGGGATTCTAAATATTAATGCATAATATGTAACGACCCAAAATTTCATTAATGGAAATCCCTCTTGATTTAATTAAACATCTTATTGTGGTTATATAAAATGTGAACTTCATTGGTTTTATGTTTTTGGATTTTAAAATACTGTTAAGAATTGCGACCGTTGATAATATAGCCATTGAAAAGCGATCACATGATTAGTATAAATATATGGCTTTAACAAATCCAATATACTCAGACAAAGGAAGCGATGGCCTCATCCAGTAGACATGCCCCATACAAAGCCCATTTTTCAGAGCTTATAAAGGAGGTTTCATCTTTGGGCTTTGATCTTGACCAAGCCCAATCCGAGCTTGAATATGTTATTCTCGAGCAGGACCGCCTACGAGAGAAGTGAAAGTTGATAGATATTACCACCGGAGCAATGTTATCCAAGCCACCCTAAGAGTCTGTCACCATCACACACCTTACTCTTCAGTCTTATGCGAGTGTTATAAGGGGTAATGTAACAAGACCTTATCACTATGGTTATATACATTATTTTTTTTATATAATAACGAATATACTTTCATTTTTTTATTGTTACCTTGTAAATAGCTTTTAAAGCACAAATAGTATTTTTAGTTAATGTTCAACTAAGAAATCTATTTTGATTAATTAATGGATTTTTGAATTAAATAATATTTTAATAAAATATTATTATTATTATTAAATTAATTTTTATTAAATATAAATGATCGTATAATTTTATGAATTCAATCGTAGTTTTTATTAATGTTTGAAAGCTATTTTTATCAAAACCCATGAATTTTTGATAAATGTCGGATTTTATTTTAGAAGTGAAAATTAAAATATTTAGAAAATTATTTAGATAAAATGACTATTATTTCTGGAATCTGGACTTCATAATTATCCAACGGTGAATTTTTCATAATTTTCAAAGGCAGTCAATTTTTTTGGGTAAAAATTAAATACAGTTTAAATATATAACGTGTTTTATGACATCATAATGACACAATAGTGATGTAATAAAATACTATGAACTTTATGTTTGGCCAATATATGTTTTAACATTAAAATAATGCGATTTTGGGTTTGTTTTATTTATTTTACAAAGCTTTAGTGGACCCTTCAAGACTTATTAAACATTTTGTCTTTTTAAATTGTTTTCCTTGGGAGTGTGACTCACCTCCACATAAGAAACCCCATTATTTTAAAAATTTCAGACTTTGTCCTTATAAAATATTGTTTTAAACTTCCCTTTTCCAAATAACATGGGCAAAAACCACGGGCTGGTTTGTGGTTTGGATTAGTTTAATGTGAGGTGTCCCAAACCTAAATAATAAAGAATTCCCCCACCTTTCCTATATAAACCCACCCAAGCTCCCACTTAATCCTAACTCAAAGCCTTTGGAGTTTGTCTAACCTCTTCCCTCCTCTCTCTAGAATCCTCACAAGGTGACCCAAGCTCCCAAGAAGCCTCTCTCAAGCTTCTCTCAAGCCTTTGGAAGCACACTTCCAAGTAAGGGTTTTTCTTCCTTTCCCATTTTTGTCCAATATTATTTAAATTGTTATGACCTTTTAATTTCAACTATAAATGTTGGGATATGGTTTCGAAACTCTTCTATACTGCCATATTTATTTTTTAATGATTAGAGACCCCTTTATCTCTCATTAAATGCCTCCCATATACACCCATTACGATGCTGAAATTCCAAAAGGAATTTCTCTCTCCTCATTTACATTCAAGAAATTATTTTGTATCATAAATATAAATTCCATTAAATTTGTTGGGACTTGTATCTACGTGACCCCCTTACTGTCCATGTCATGTAAATATAATGATACACCCCTTTATCTCTCATCAACCATTTTTATGAGTTCTTATGTCACGCCGTTATGCTGCCGAAATTGCACCGCGCTTTTCCAAGCCTAAGTCATTATGTAGTGAATACTATGAACATTTCTCTATCAAGGGTATTAACCTTTATGCACATTTACATATTGTTTAAAGAGTTTCATGTTTTTATTACACATTTTTTATCATGTAATAAATGATTATGTTGAATGATTCAATGTTTTATGATCCATGTGTCACACTTATGCATGAAATGAAATATTTAAGAAGGGTGCGCCCTGATAGTGATCCAATGCATTGGGTAAAGTATAGTATCATGATACGTCATGTGCAATGGGTGTTTAATCATGATAATTCAAGTGCAACTAGGTTTTACTCATGCTTCATGTGCAATGAGGGTTTACTCATGCTTCATGTGCAATGATCCTTGGCTCATCCTTGTTAAGTGTTGATGCCACATTTCCACGTTATAATTATCATGATTTATCATGAATTTATACTTCTCTTGTGCTCTATTGATATGCCTATTGTCTAACATGTATTGTATTCCTCATGTTATTCCATGATTATTCCCTTACTGGGCTTTATATCTCACCCTTTTCTTATGCATATCCTCACGTTATCCCATGCAATGATAAGTACGAGGGAATGTAGTGGTAATGTAAAGGAAGTTTTCAATAAAGATGTTGTTTTTCATGTTTTAAGTTGTTATATAATGATCCTAAGCCCTAAATACACTAGACCTCTCGATCTTTTATGCTGTATCTAATGAATTTTATGTAATAAATTATGTTTAATTGTGTAATAAAAGATCAGGGTTGTCATAGTTGGTATCAGAGTATAGGTTTAGTTATTTTTGGGATTAGTATTATAAAACCCTAGTAAAGCCTTAGAGATAAGAATTAGTATAATAAAAACATCCCTAAGTTTTGTTAAGTATTGAGTAAGTGGTTTATCAAGAAAATACATCCTTATTTGGATACGAGTAGGTAGATGCGGCTCTAACAGAGATGTATCCTAGGGGTAAAACCTGAAAACACCGATTTGAGATAGACTCGAATGGGAACTCGTGCAAGAAAATGGGCCTTGATTCACTCTTGGTTACGACACTCCCGGGGGATATTATTTGGTAAATTCACAAGCTTAGTATGAACCATTATTAAGGGACAAAAAAATTCCCTAAGAAATTATGTCAGAAAGCAGATCATGGATGACATAGACTGAAGCCAATAGATTCATCTATTAAGGAAATAAAAGTTATTTATAAGTTGTCAGTTTTGTCCTTGTATTACCCTTTATGTGTTACCCCTAACTTTGATTTTATTCCATCCAATGGCCGGTAATAGGAGGACTCGGGCTAATAACCGATGTGAAGATCAATGTGATGACTGTACTAATAAGATTCCCAATCCAATGGGAGTGGGAATCATGAACTTTTTCACACTTCTCTCTCAGCTAACTCAAGATTTGAATAGAAATATGGTTCAAGAGGAACATTCAACACCCCCTAAGAAAGAACAAGTCACTATTGAGAGATTCATGAGACAAAGGCCTCCTAATTTTAATGGATCATCTGATCCCTCAATTGCCGAACAATGGATCAACTCCATTGAAAAGATCTTCTCCATCCTTCAATGTTCTGAACAAGAGAAGGTTCTCATGGATGCTTATCATATGGAGGGTGAAGCTGATCAATAGTGGACGCTGATCAAAAATACCAAGCCTGAGGAGGAGATCGAGGCATTGGAATGGAAGGATTTCCAGAAGATGTTTTTTGATAAATATTTTTTGCGCACCCTCTGACTTAAGATGGAAAGGGACTTCCTTTCCCTCAAGAAAAAAGATGAAGAATATATCAGAGCGTATGAGGAAAAGTTCAAAAGGCATGCATGATACACCTCCAACTTTGTTGTTACCCCCAAATGTAAGGTTGACCGCTTCTTTGGTGGGATGAAACCTAGCCCATGGGAAGCGCTGGCGATCTATGAATTTGAAAACTATGAGAAAATTGTCCAATGTTCCCTCAAGGTCGAAATGGAGATTGGATAATCTCAAGGGTATCTTGGGGATAAGAAGAATAAGGTGGAATTCAATGCTGGTGGTCCGATGGATAAATCCAACGGTGCTAAGAAGATACAGCACCCCACTTGCCAAAGGTGCAGAAAGAAGCACCCCAGAAATTGCCTGAAGGGGATGAGGAAATGATTTAGGTGTGGAAGATAAGGGCACCAGGCTATTAACTGTCGGCAAGAAATACCCGTGACTGCGACAGAGGATAGGAACACTCCATTCGAACCTCAAACTATGGTTCATTTCTACAACTTCAAATAACAAGGGCATCTTGAAAATTAGTTCCCTAAGCCAAGGGTTTTTGGAGGCAACCAACAACCTCCAAGGCAGGAAGGGTGAGCCTTTTCAATCACTATGACCGAAGTGAACCCCGAAAAGGAAGTGGTGATAGGTACGCTAGTTATTCATTCAAGAATAGCAAACTTACTTTTTGATTTAGTTTCTACGCATTCTTTTATATCTTGAAAGTTTAGTAGAACAATCCTAGAACCACCACAAACCATGGAAGTGAAGATGTCAGTGAGTACAAAAAATGGGGAAATCATTGCATCCCATGAATATAACTCCTCCCCTATCATAATATGTGGATTGAACTTCCTGGTGAACCTCATCATACTCACTCTGGTGGAATTTAATGAGATTCTTGGCATGGATTGGCTTTCGTTATATAGAGCCAACACAAATTGTTGGGATAGGGAAATCACTCTCCATATGGATAATCGACCCCTAATTCTATACAAGTGCAAGGAGGAAGACGAATCTTCTTTAGCTCCATCATATCAATCATGGATATTACTAACCTATGAGAACGCGTATCTAGCTCAGATGATTGAGTCCAAGGAAACAACCATCCTTGAAGACATGCATATTGTGAGGGAATTCGATGAAGTGTTTCCCGAGGAATTGTCTGGTCTTCCTCCTAGAAGAGATGTTGAATTCTCAATTGATCTTATACCTGGGGAATTTCCAATAACCAAGAATCTATATAGAATGGCTGTTGTGGAGCTTGAGGAGCTGAAGAAAAGACTACAAGAGAATATGGATAAAGGGTTTATATGCCCAAGTGCTTCACCATAGGGTGCACCAGTCCTCTTTGTTAAGAAGAAGGATGGGTCAATGCACCTTTTCATCGATTATCACGAGCTTAACAAAATCACGATAAAGAATAAGTATCCTCTCCCACGAATTGACGACTTGTTTGATCAGCTATGTGGAGAACAATACTTCTCTAAGGTGGATTTGCGGTTGGGATATTATCAAGTAAGGGTGAAGAAGGAAGATATCCCCCAGAATGTTTTTCATACAAGATACTAGCATTATGAATTCATAGTAATGCCTTTTGGACTCACTAATGCTCCAAAAATCTTCATGGAATTGATGAATAGAGTCTTTAGAGATTACCTCGACAAACTTGTGGTAGTATTTATGATATTATGATATACTTCAAAACTAAGGAGGATCATGAGGAGAATCTAAGAACTGTACTAGAGACCTTGCAAAAGGAGAAGCTCTATGAAAAGTACAAAAAGTGTGAGTTCTAGTTGAAGGAGGTCTCATTGTTGGGCCATATCATCATAAGCAATGGGATATCTATGGATCCCTGCAAAACAGATGAAATTGAGGGATGGACAAGGCCAACATCAGTAATGGATATCTGTAGCTTCTTGGGGTTAGATGGATATTATCGATGGTTTTTGAGAAATTTATAACGATTGTCCAACCCTATTATCAAGCTAACTTGGAAGGGAGTAAAGTTTTCTTGGAGTGATGAATGTGAACAAAGCTTCAAGGAGTTAAAAAGGAGGCTTATCACTGCGCCTGTGCTCAATTTACCCACAAGTGGAGAAAATTTTGTGGTATTCAGTGATTCTTCTAAGAAGGTCCTGATATGTGTGTTGATGCAAAATGAAAAATTCATTACCTATGCTTCAAGTAAATTGAAAGTTCATGAACAGAACTATCCAACACATGAACTCGAGTTGACTGCAGTGATCTTCACTTTGAAAATTTGGTGGCATTATCTCTTTGGGGAGAAGTGTGAAATATATGTGGACAAAAAAGCCTCAAGTATATATTCTCATAGAAAGAGTTGAACATGCGCCAACGAAGATGGTTAGAGCTGATAAAAGACTATGAATTATCAATCCATTACCACCCTAGGAAAGTGAACATGGTGGTGGATTCCCTAAGTAGAAAGGATCCAGTGATTCTATCATTGATGAGAATTGAAAAGGATCCAATCTTCTTAGATTTGATGAATATGGACATGAGAATCATAAATAAGGGAACATTATCAATCCTTTCACAAATTATTGCTCAACCATCACTTTTGGGAAGGTTAAAGGATGCTCAAAAGGATAATGTGGGAATTCAGGAAAAAGTGGAAGCTATCGGAAAAGGGAAATCCTCAAAGTTTAATGTTAATGAATAAGGAATTGTGAGATTTGGGAAAAGAATATGATTTCCATAAAGTCCAGAGATGAAGAAGGAACTTTTGGATGATGCAAATAGTTCAAATTTATCTATTCACCCAGGAAACACAAAGATGTATTGAGATCTCTGAGAGAATTATTGGTGGGATAATATGAATAAGGAGATCACTGAATATACATCAAAATGCCTTGTGTGTCAGGAAGTTAAGGAAGAGAGGTAGAAGTCTAAGGGGATGATGCAACCATTGCCCATACCAGAATGGAAATGGGAGAACATGACTATGGAATTTTTCACTGAACTTCCGAAGACATCTAAAGGCAATAATGCAATCTAGGTTGTTGTGGATTGTCTTACAAAGGCTGCACACTTCATTGCTATTCGAGAGGATTTCTCATTAGATCAACTGACACTAATATATATCAGGGAAGTGGTAAGGCTTCATGGAGTACCATTATCTATTGTGTCCGATCGAGATCCAATATTCACCTCTAAGTTTTGGAAGAGTCTTTAACATGGTCTGAATACTGAACTAAACTTCAGTACGACCTATCATCCTCAAACTGATGGTCAATATGAGTGGACTATCCAAACACAAGAGGACATGTTGATAGCATGCTCAATGAACTTTAAAGGAGGACAGGATCAACATATTCCTCTAGTTGAGTTCTCTTATAATAACAGTTTCCACTCAAGCATCCAAATGGAACCATATGAAGACCTTTATGGGAAAAGGTTCAGAACACCGGCGTGTTGGGATGAGGTCAGTGAGCGTAAGTTTCTTGGACCAAAAATGGTTGAAGAAATGGTGGAGAAGGTGAAAACCATTCAGCAGCATATCAATGCACCCCAGAGTTGATAGAAGAGTTATGCAGATAACCATCAATGAGACATTGAGTTTAAATTTGGATACGTAGTATTTCTATGCATATCTCCATTAAAGAAGGTCATGAGGTTTGGAAAGAAATGGAAGTTAAGTCTAAGGTACATCATCCCCTTTGATATTCTTGATCGAGTTGGGGTTGTGGACTATCGACTAGCACTTCCACCTACTATGGACAAAGTACATGATGACTTTCATGTATCCCTCTTAAGGAAGTACATACCGGACCCTTCACATGTACTCTATTTAGAGGTGGTATAGTTAGAGGATGATCTTTCTTATGAGGAGCAACCAGTGAAGATCTTAGATCATAGAGAAAAAGTTCTGTGAAATAAGACAATGCCCCTCATCAAGGTGTTGTGGTAAAACCACAAGTTTGAAGAAGTGATGTAGGAATCAGAGGAAATGACGAAGAAAAGTTACCCAAATCCGTTTTAGTGTGGGAAAATAAAATTTCAAGGGTGAAATTTCTTAAGGGGGAAGATTGTAACAACCCAAACTTTCGATGGCATCATCCAGTAGACGTGCCCCATACGAAGCCCATTTTTCAGAGCTCAGAAAGGAGGTTGCATCTTTGGGATTCACTCTTGACCAAGCCCAAACCGAGTTTGAATATGTTAAGCTTGAGTGGGACTGCCTACAAGAGAAGTGGAAGTTGATATATATTACCACCTGAGCAATGTTATCCGAGCCACCCCAAGAGTCTATCACCATCACACACTTTACTCTTCGGTCTTATACGGGTGTTATAAGGGGTTATGTAACAAGACCTTAACACTATGTTTATGTACATTATTTTTGTATATAATAATGAATATACTTTCATTTTTATTATTGTTACCTTGTAAATATTTTTTAAAGAACAAATAGTATTTCTAGTTAATGTTTAACTAAGAAATATATTTTGATGAATTAATGGATTTTTGAATTAAATAATATTTTAATAAAATATTATTATTATTATTAAATTAATTTTTATTAAATATAAATGATCGTATAATTTTATGAATGCAATTGTAATTTTTATTAAGGTTTGAAAGCCATTTTTGTCAAAACCCATGAATTTTCAATAAATGCCATTTTTTATTTTAAAAGTGAAAATTAACAAATTTATAAAATTATTTAGATAAAATGAATATTATTTCTGGAATCAGTATGTCAAAATTATCTAATAGTGAATTTTTCATAATTTTCTGAGACAATCAGATTTTTGGGTAAAAATTAAATACCGTTTAAATATATAATGTGTTTTATGACATCATAATGACCCAATAGTGATGTAATAAAATACTATAAACTTCATGTTCAGCCAATATATGTTTTACCATTAAAATAATGTGATTTTGGGTTTGTTTGATTTATTTTACAAAGCTTTAGTGGACCCTTCAATACTTATTAAACATTTTGTCTTTTTAAATTGTTTTCCTTGGGAGTGTGACTCACCTCCACATAAGCAACCCCATTATTTTAAGAAGTTAGGAATTTATCCTTATAAAATATTGTTTTACACTTTCCTTTTCCAAAAAAAAGGGCAAAAACCAAGAGATGGTTTTTGGTTTGGATTAGTTTAATGTGAGGTGTCCCAAACCTAAATAATAAAGAATTCCCTCACATTTCCTATATAAACCCACCCAAGATCCCACTTCCTACTCACTCAAAGACTTTGGAGTTCGTCCAACCTCTTACCTCATCTCTCTAGAATCCCCCCAAGGTGGCTCAAGCTCCTAATAATCCTCTCTCAAGCCTCTCTCAAGCCTTTAGAAGCACACTTCCAAGTAAGGGTTTTTCTTCCTTTCTCATTTTTGTCCAATATTCTTTAAATTGTTATGACCTTTTCATTTTAACTATAAATGTTGGGGTATGGTTTAAAACCTCCCCCATACTTCCCTATTTATGTTTGAATGATGGTATACCCCTTTCTCTCTCATTAACTGCCTCACATATACACCCATTACTATGCCGAAATTGCGAAAGAAATTTCTCTCTCCTCATTTACATTCAAGCAATTATTTTGTATCATGAATATAAATTCCATTAAATTTGTTGGGAAATGTATCTATATTACCCCCTTACTGTCCATGTCATGTAAATATGATGATATACCCATTTCTCTCTCATCAACCATTTTTACGAGTTCTTATGTCACGTCGTTATGCTGCCGAAATTGCACCGCGCTTTTCCAAGCCAAAGTCATTGTGTAGTGAATACCATGCCCATTTCTCTATCATGGGTATTCACCATTATATACGTTTAAATATTGTTTAAAGAGTTTCATGTATGTATTCCATATTCTTTTATTGTGGAATAGATGATTATTCTGAATGATTCAATGTTTTATGATCCATGTGACACACTTATGCATGAAATGAAATGTTTAAGAAGGGTGTGCCTTGATAACACTCCAATTCATTGGGTAAAGTATATTATCATGATACGTCATGTGCAATGGGTGTTTACTCATTCTAATTCAAGTTAAAATAGGTTTTACTCATGCTTCATGTGTAATGAGGGTTTGCTCATGCTCCATGTGCAATGAGCCTTGGCTCATGCTAATTCCATGTTAAGTGTTGATGCCACATTTCCATGTTATGATTATCATGATTTATCATGCCTTTATGATTATCTTGTGCTATATTGATATACCTATTGTCTAACATGTATTTTATTTCTCATGTTATTCCATGATTATTACCTTACTGGGCTTTATATCTCACCCTTTTCTTATGCATGTCCTCAGGTTATCCCATGAAATGCTAAATAGGAGGGAATGTAGTGGTCATGTAAAGGAAGTTTTCAATAAAGATATTGTTTTTAATGTTTTAAGTTGTTATGTAATGATCCTAATCCCCAAAGATACTAGACATCTCGATCTTCTATGTTGTATCTAATGAAGTTTATGTAATAAATTATGTTTAATTGTATAATAAAAGATCAAGGTAGTCATATGATATGTTAAAGTCATTGGCTAAACCCATGGAGATGAGGTGAAAACATTCCTAGAAGTGTCTTAAAACAATTTTATACCCAAACCATCCTGTTGAATTAAAGTTTAGAATAAAAGGTTAGATATGTCTCTTTATTCTATACATTTCAACTTTTTATGATCCTATATCCTTGATACCATCCCAATACAATAGAAAAACTGAATAATACTGATAGCATTTGTAACATATCACCCTTCCTCATTAGATTGATAAGTGATAGGATTCCACTAGCCTTAGGATACATCCATAAAACACCAAAGGTTGGAAATAAATTCAAATTTCATAGGAACATGTTGGGGGATTATTTTACCTTTTAAGATAAAAAATGTCAATATAGAACAATAAACACCCAATCCTCCTATATGATGCATGGATAAAAGAAATACAAACCAGTACAAACCAAAAAATAAAAAAATCAGAGTGACAACAGAAACAAGGAAAGCATTTGAAAAGGAAGGAAAGAATAAAAGACCAAAAAATAACCATGTGGTATCCTCAAAAGTCAATCTCATACCAAATCCAAGTTCCAAAATAACCTTCCCTGCCCATGGAATCAAGGTGAATTTCTAGAGAAGTATGATACCTTTCCCTTTACTATGTACTAATAGTTGACAAATGTAAATGAACCAAAGTTCTTGAGTAGGGGGTGAGTTTAAACTTAGTATGAATTCCTCAAATAATTCTCAAATCATGCCACTAGGAAAAGAAATATTTAGCACATTTATAATTTTTTTAAAATCATTTAAATAAGTTTATACAAAAAACCATAAAAAGTTCCACGGAGAATGATACATAAGGTTTTTAAACCATATCAAGTATACTTGGCATACCCATTCTTATGTTTCCATACACACACACCCACACAAACAAGTGTACCAAGTGAAAATATCATACTCATTAAATTTTTCTTATCGATCAACCAATTCGTCACAAGGTGACTAATATCCAGACACCCTAATGGAACAAACCCCTTTCTCATGGTCACATACACAAATGAACTCATTCCAACAATGTATTACAAATTACTTGCCAAATTAAATTTCACATAAAATCCAAGTCTTTCTTTAAAAAATTTCATTAAAATAATTGCATGAATCAAAACAATACCATAATTTTAAAATTATAATTTTAAAAGTATAAACAATTAGGGTTTTCTGAATGTCATCCAATTTACCAAAATTCCAAGGCCATAAACAAAAGGGGTTTCCTTCAAGAATCACACAAGGTTTACACAATAATTTTAAGAAAAAAATTTAATCAAAACTAATCCTTCAAGTTCTATAATGGGGAATATTAGAGAGAAGCCACCTACCTCTCAATAGATGGAAAAATTAAAGAATAGAAATAAGATCTTCTAGATCCATCATTGGATCTTATTTCCTTCAATTAATCAAACAATATCTCATTAAGATCATTAATAAGAAATATATATCTATTTATGAAGGAATAAATTTAGTAACTTGAGTTAGAAAAAATGATAAGATCTGAGGTGAGATAGAGATAGAAAATAATAACTTACTAGTGAATCTGAATCTCCAACACACTTTGATTCAAGAAAATTTGTCTCTGAATTGAAATGAATCACCTTGGGAACCTTGGGAGGAAGAGGAATTCAAGACCTTGAAAGAATAGGGTAAAAAGAGGGTTTTGGGTCCTTAATTTAGATCAAACCACAAATTTTGAGGCATTAACTACACACCACATGGTTAGGTCACACGGTTTGTTGAACCATGTGCCAACAATGCATGTGCTACTGGACAAGACAAGTTTCCACATGGTTTGGGCCACATGGTTTGGAAAACCATGAGCCAACCATGTGGTGCTACTTTCTTAAGCCCACACCCCCACATGGTTGGCTCACATAGTTAGGCAACCCATGAACCAACCTTTATTTTCCCTATATTTTCTTTTGCACAGTTTCCCCCAGGCACTCACATGGATTGTCCAAACCGTACACCAATCATGCACCTTCATAATGAACCCCAAAACATATTATAGGTTTTTCTATAGGTAGTTCATAGTTTCTACTAATCATACACAAACCATGCACCTCTATAAACACCTCCAAAACATTCCAAAACCTCCCTAAAACTTTAGAAACTCAACTTAAGCATTATACGAGATCAAATTACATAAAATAATGATAAATTACCTAAAATTAGGGTTAATACAGTTTGTTTGGATATTTTAAATTGATGGATACCTTTTGAAATATATTTTTTCCCTTTTCCAATTTGAATGTATTTGTTTGATGTGAATGGGTGTGTTTCCTTTTAAAGGTGTTTCAAAATTTCAATTTTATAAGGAAATGTTTTGAGGCCCATTTTTCATTTTCAAAACAATTCTTATTAAATGAAAACCCATCTTGAAATATGTTCCACATATTTTGAAATTTAATTTCTTATTTGTTTTATTTGATGATTCCCAATGAAGGGGTGTATGTATTTATTGAATGATTATAATGGAAATTGGGGCTATTTCATGTGAGGGAGTCAAAGGTGAGGACATGAATTGTTTGTGAAATGTGTTATATATAATGATATGTTATATATTTTTTTTGACTCACCTCCAATTTAGATTCATGGGTAACCATGGGTGCTTATGTGGGAAGTCTAGGTTCACATGCTATACTAGTTATAATCATGCTATATCAAGTGGACTTGAGATATATTTTGTTATTTATATGGGGCATTCCCCTTAATCAGGATTTTGAGGTAAACATCAATTTTTGGGGACAATTATTTTTATCTAGGGGTGGTCTTATTTAGTAGTTTTTATATATTTGTTCTATATTTCATCCATGTAGATCATCGGTTCCCATGATATAATGTTTTCAAATAATTTATGTTTTAAATTTTTAATAGTAAAAATTATAATGGTTTCAAATGTTAACTCCAAGTTATTCCCTTTTTATATTTAAATAAAACCTTTTACTTTGGTTATTCCAATGACACGTCCCATGGATTCCTACTTTGATGTATTTATAGGTACTTGATTATGCATTCATATGCAAGTTCATGAGAACATGAATATGTGTGAATCTATTCATACATTTATTGAAGATTAATAGGATTACCTCTTTTACACCTAGGTTTGGAAAAGTATAGCCTATAATTTATTTATTTTAAGTGAAAACATATTTTTTCTTATACTTATTTTCTAACTGGTATGGAATAGCTTTACTTTTAAAGTGTATTCTTGGACTAGTAGGTGGTGACCTACTGGGTAATTTTACTAATGTCTATTATAATTATGGGATAACTAGTTCTACTTAGACTCATAGGATTGATATCTGTATCATGGCTGGTATTATATTATTAGTTTGTGATGATGGTGGTGGCTGGTGGAGATGCTCTTCTTCCACATGGAGATAGTAAGAAAGTTTTTTTCTAGTTTTATTTATTTATTCATATATCATTGATGTTTTGACCTCTCAGGATTTCCACTAGGCACTATATATATTTTATCTTTTTATTTGTTTTATTGTTATTGTCTTGTATTGTATATTTTCTAGTTTTGATTATGTCTATGTGAGATGTTTATCCTTTTTATGGATTTGTTTGGTTTTATTCTTATATGTAGATATTTATTTGGTGGTGTAACCATCCAACATATGTAGTGTTCATGTTGGGTCTCCAAGTGGAACCCCCTTTATTTTATGTTTAATCCTTGGGAAAAATACTTCCCATTAGTAATATTTGATTCCCTTGGTGCTTTTTTCTAGCTCGGGAGGATTAGGAATGCCTCTTAGGATTAGTCATGAGTAGGCCTAGGTGCTCAGTTCAGGGGTGTTTGGGTCCAGTCTGTGATAGTTAGTACCATTTAGATAGAATAAATGAACTATATAACATTCATACTTAAAGTGGACACTCCATGCGGATTATTATAGCTCTTTAGATAATCTAAAAAATTTCTTCTCTGCTGGCTAGTTTTACTATAATAAAAACATTATCCTATTTCTTATTCTTTATCTTAGTTGATAGTGTAGACTATCCATGACCTCTTTTATTCCCCTTCTAGAAAAAACCTTTAACTTTATGATTTTTTACCAAAAAAATGATACTCAAGCCTAGACCGCCTATGTCCTACCCAATAATCCTCAACATATTGAAGAGATAAAATAAAGGTTTATCAAATTCATTCACATTGTAATTCATAAAAAACTGCTAGAACCTTTCCGATAGTAACTGTAGAATGAAATCTGCATCCAATTCAAGCTTAAAAGGTAAACCTAGCCTTTCTAATTCATTTTCATACCCGATCATATTGATTTCAAGAGTGGATATTGAGGTTCCTTCCATCACATTACTCTGAAAATTCACCTTAGACACTTCATATCATTCATTCCTATCTTACTCCTGATAGATCCTTTTAAGGTTATATATCATTTGATAGGCATCCAAGGTCTTATTTTTTTTCAAATTTGATTCCATGGTAAAAATCATGATCATGGAGACTTTCTGTGTATATTTTAGTTATTTATAGAAGTCATCTAAATCCTTTTATTGAATGGATTCACTAATTGGTTTCTTAGGAAGTAATTGTTCCAACACATAAAACTTTCCTTCTTAATTGATAACTATCCTTAAATTATAGTTGTAGTCAAGGAAGTTTCTGCTATTTAGATTTTCTTTATCAAGTATTGATCTCATCATGAAGTTTTATGATGATCCAACTTATCTACAATAGAATTTTTTATCAAGTGAGTATTAAAATTTATAAAAATTTAATAAGGAATTATATTAAATGGACTCTCACTAAAATTATGACCCCTTTTAAATATTAATCATACCCATTAGTAGGTCAAGATCTATACTTTACTAAAAAATTAGTCCTCTATGGTGTTTCTATCCCCCACTTAATTATTTAGGTAGGGTATAATACCAATCATATCATATATGATTCTTGGATAGCCGAGAAAAAAAATCTTTGACCAATCCATTATATGGATAAACTCAACCAATTCCTCTTGTAACCTAATCCTATTAGGGTCTACCTTCTAGTGTAACCCAAAGAAAAGGAGGGGCACTCAACTATGGTATGACCTACCCAAGGACACTCTAGTGTCACCCATCCCTGATTGTCTTACACAATACAATCCAAGGGAACCCAACTATTTCATGAACTACTTGATTGGATGATTGAGGTATTGAAAATTATTGCTTTGGAAGGAATATAAAACTTATTATTTGAATGGGATTTAATCTTACTATCTTATATCATATAATTCCCTTTTATGTATTCATACTTCTACTATTCTAGTTTGGAATCATAATCCCCCACCAATCAATATGTTCAAACCATATTGATGTGTAACTCTTCACACAACCCACAAATTTGTGTTACTCTCCCAAAAATATAAGGTAGGTATATTTACACGTATCCAAATGCATTATATACATAAGGTATATGAACAATTAATTTAAATAAATAGAGTTATATGAAAATGATAATATCCACATGAGTAAGACTGGAGTGGCAGATATCTAACCCGATTCAACTTTCTAAAAAAGGCATAAGACTTCAGGAAAATAGGTAGTCCAACCCCAAGTCCCTATACCCAGGGAGACTTTACTCAAGAGATAATCCAATCAATCACAACTCAAACACCTAATATGTATAAACTATATTCAACAACTAAATTAATTTTCATAACTTCAATTACGTATTGCGGATAGGGTAGATGAAAATTAAATTCATTATGAAGTCATTCATAGCATGCAATACAAGGTTCTATCTATAAGTAATTTAACTTTTAAACTAAAACATACATTATCCATTATATAAACAATTTTTAATTATGAATAACACATGGAATAACCTTTAAATAAATGAAAAAATGAAAAAATTAAACATGAGATAACCATTTATGAACAATTCATAAATAAAATCAAATTATAAAATTTTATAATTTTATCTTTATATTATTTTCATTCCATAATTTTGAATATAAAATCTTTATATTTACTTTAATATGAACTCTTTCATATTATTCATTTTTTTTGGAATTTTATTATAAATACATGATATTTTATGAATTTTAAACAATTTATAATCCAATTTTTATTATGTAAATATTTTTCATAATATGAATCTCATATGATTAGAATTACTTAAACCATGATTAAATCAATCAATAAAACTCATTTTAATTTGTTTCAAATAATATCTAAAATATGACCCTTTAATGTGAATAATTCAAATTAAGTAATTACGAATAATTCATAAATAAAATATAAATAATTTTATACTTTGTCCTTTTTATATAATTTATAAACATTTTAAAAATTACACTTTTATGATTATAAAATAAAACTTTTTATTTATAATTTATAAAATATTCCATTTAAATTTAAAAGTTATTTTAAATATTACCTTTTAATATTTAAGGAGTATTTAATAATAAACGTTTCAAAGCATTTATTAATTAATTACAAAAACTTTATAACTAATTAATTAATAAACATTTTATTAATTAATAAATCTCATTAAAATAACTTTTATCATAATTTATAAAACATTTATAAATTATCAATTCAATTCAAAAATGAAAAATTTGGAAATTTTTTTCCTCAGCACCACGGCTTGCACTAGGATGTGGTGGTGCTTATGTCCACCTACCTTTATGAAACATAACTTCATATAGGTAAACCATTCCACCATAGTGTACACTAAATCATGGTGTTCTTTCTAAACCCACTTTTAAGAACCATGGAACTTATGAAAAACTGAATCCACTCCATGCCCTGGTGAATATTTTCTAGTCATTTCACATACATTAATGATTAACGCATAGACCAAAATAATTTACTCATCATTCCCTAGTGAAAATAGGTTGGAAATTTTTTATATGTTAATTCTTAAAACATGGTCTAAAATTTCTATCTCTATGGTGTGGTGATGGGATGGACAAGCAATGGTAGTGAATTATGTGATGATATTTTCTCCAACGTTCTTCATTTCTCAAACACGATTTCATAAACTAAGATCATGGATCGCTCTCATAACATTGTTAAGTTTCTTAGGGGTTTATTAAATTTTAATCTTAGTAGAAGATGTAAAAGAAACCACACATCCAATATTTCTATGAAATAAATATAAGACCATGTATATACAGAAAATAAAAAACTCTATAAAACAATATACCTTACACCGTAGATGCCTAAAAATCCTTTGATCTTCATTTAACGTGTTTGATGATAGTCACTATAATGGAAGAAAAAATCCTCTCTATCAATAGTATTATTATATCTATCATTATATGAGAGAGACTCTCCTTCACCCACGGCATGATATCACCTTGAAATGGTAAGGATGAATAATAAGAGAGTGTATGGAATCTGAGAGTTTTAACTAAGAATCTACACCGACTACCACTGCATGAAAATGGTTTTATACAACACCTGAGGATGATCCTTGTGGATATAGAATTTAATCATGAAATATAACACATGAGTAAATTCTATGACTAGTTCATGGATCCATCATATGAATAAAACACCTCCCTCATGTTTCATCTTATGAAATCATTTCTAAAATTATAGCTATGTGGAGGAGTTTAACTGCCCAAGTCATCGATGCCAATAACATGGATATAACATGAACATTATATATCCATGAATAAAATGTAGATTTATACTCATATAACCCACCCAGTTATATCATATACAAAATAGGCTTTAAGTCATATATCTCATTTGGAAAAGTCATATCGTCCATTATAGGAGACTATGTTTCATGATAATCAATCTCAGGTATTTGTGAGAGACCTTGAGAAACTAGTCATGATTTATATATCACAACTTCATTATTTTCATATATCTTTGTCATAAATATCCATTTATAACCAAAAAGTTTAATACCCTATGGAATCTTCACAACCAACCCAAAAACCTCACATTTAGTAAGATAGTTTAATCCAAATTGTATTAAAACTTTTTATTTATCTCAATCTAGTTTATCACACCATTCATCAATATTTTTGGGTTCTTGATCCTCATCAATAATATCAAGTGAAACATTATGTGAAAAGGTGTCATAAATGATGGCATTAAATTGGTTCAAACATCTTCCAATGTTAGTGACTTTTATAAAAAACCCTCTTGATCATTATCATGTACTTCTGGTGTAGTGTTTTCTTAAGGAATGTCATAATCAATCAAATTTTCATTTTCCTTGAGTTTATTTATTTCTTCTAATAAAATGGGTTATTTTTATTTCTTTTGATAAGGTTTTTTATATTTTGAACCAAGTGGTCTTATATACTCCAGACATGGATTGTAAGTATTATTTATTACACTATTATATTTTCCTTTTGGGACATCTATTCTAACCAGTGCATTTGTAGTGGGTTTGTATGATTTTGTAACCCATTTTGAATCATTGAATGCATTATGAAATTAATTTTCTATTTTTTGAAAACTAATTATCCTTTGAACTTATATTTCACTCATAATTATACGAGGACCAAGATGTAACAATGAAGTCATTTTTCATGATATTTATTTTGATATTGATTGATTTCTCCCTTTAATGTTAAAAATAGTTTTTTATCAAAATGAAAATAAAAAAATATTATTTTAAATACACCTACCATCACTATCATAAGATACTTTATGATTGATGGAGATTCAAATTCAATGTAAATCCTCATCCTTATTCAGGGTCCCATTTTTATTTATTGTGAGGGTGTTATTAGAACATATACAACACAACCAAATATTCTTAAATGTTAAATATTTCTTTCCTGACGACAAGTTAATTGAAAAGTGGGATATTCATGATAAAATTATGGTATTATTTGAATCAGTACCACTGCATTCAAAATTTAATGTCCCCATTTAATAATAGGAATTTTTGTTTTTAAAATAAGTGGTATAGTGATAAGTTGTAGTCTCTTTATAAATGATGCTGATGGACCATTTTGAGTGTGGACATGAGCTATAGGATGTTGAAAACTTATTTCAATTGACATGAAATAATTATTAAGAGAATGATATGAATATTTTAACAACCCTACCCACTAGAAACCCCTTCTTGGCCTGAAGTGAAGAATATGGTGACCCCTGAGGCCCACCTATAATAGGTCATAGGCTGGAAACTAGCATTGAGTGTCCTGAACCAACCTAGGTTGACCCTAAAACGATCACCTAAGCTAGTTCGTGACATAGACCGAAGGGAGTTCTCTATCCCCATGGGTTGACAACCAGTGCCAGACATCAAAATTTAACCATTGGGAAGAATTTGTCCCATGAAAAAAAGATAAAAAGATAAACAAAACTAGCGATAAAAAAAATAAATACTAGAAGCAGAAAGAAAATAAAACCGAACACACCTCCTTGTGACCTTCTAGGTCACCACCCAACTCAAACTCAATCCTGCTCTAACACTGAGAAGATGAACTAAGAACATGAACAAGAACTGAACCTGCAACTAAAATAATATGATAGGCATGAGCACCGAGATGCTCAGAAGGGATGCCAAATATAACCACGAAATCCAAGTATTCCCTTTCCCAAAATAGTCCAATGACACAAGTTTGAAATACAAATATAAAAGTAGGGTTTTCACATTTTAAAATAAGAAACATGTTTTTCCCATTTCAAAAACCAACACACACTACATACCATTTACAAAATAATTTTTCATTTTATAAATAAAATCCAAAACAGAATATACCAAAGCTGGGCTAGAGTAAAACAAGTAAAAAGTGAAAACTAAAAATAAACTAGTGTAAAAGAAAGTAAACAAGAAATGTAAATAATATAGTAAAAATGGGTGATCCTAAACATCCCTAGAAGACCCCTGGATATAGTCGGTTTTGGAACCACCTTTCGGCATATGGTGAAGCTCCTAAGTCTATAACCAACTGGCCACCCTAAACTGACTAATCCAGTGGCAAATCCCACCTGGCCTAATAACCAATCCATGGGGGGTACCAAGATGTCTACTCAGGGTTGATCAGCAACCGTCACTCGATCATCTAAAAGACTCCCAAGAACCCATGGTGGTTATAATAATACTGTGTAGGTAGGAGGCCCTCGCACGCGTGACTCATCTCACCACACTTTCCTACCCCAAACATGGACACTCAATACGATAACCCATAAGGGGTATCCCCCCTATAGAGTTGCCCCAAAAATATATATACATCATATCATCAAAGGTTCCAATCAGTCCGTCATTCCATAAAATCATTAAAACCATTTAATACCTTTTTAAAAATATTAAAGTTTTTAAATGGGCATACAATAATCAAAACGTCATCATTTCAAAGAATCAACACAAACATTACACTAAAGATGAAAGTTCCAAATGAGCCTTTGAGTCAACATGTCTAAATTCATTTACCCAAAACATCTTACCAATACTTCTTTTTGAATTTATAAATCCAAATGGGCATGGTTCTTTCCAAACACACACAAAAGGATATTTCGAGGCCAAACAACCAAACCTTAAGGAACACATTGAAAACCATTTTAAGAACCACAAAAAAGACCCAACCTCATCTGGAAGGCATGAACCATTTATAAAACCACACTTAATGTCAATTTAAAACACTAACTTCATTTGATGACACATCCATGTGTGCACCTAGTGCACCCATGGATGTGAAAACATCTAGTGGCACCCCAAACATCTAAAGAGACACTCATATGATATTTCTACAAAACACCAATTGCCTTTAAACCATAACTGACCAAACAATTTGTAAATAATTTCATAAACAAACCAAACAGTATATAAATTATTTTTTAAACAATCCAACTAGTTTATAAAAAATTCTATGAACAATCCAACCAATTTATAATCACTATCATAAACAAACCAAACAATTTTACAAATAGACTAAAAAATTTATAAAAAACTTTATAAATGGACCAAAAAATTTAGTGGAAACCCCAAATCCCACTTTGAAGAACAAAAACATTTAAAATAAACATCCTAGGTATCTTAACTTGGGGAAATTTACACAATCCCATAGAAAACTAATTTTTTGTAAATTATAACAAGACAAAAACATTAATCACATCAAACCATAGATATAATAGAGGTGCAATTAACCTTTAATAAGCAACTGAGAACATGAAAGTGCCAATGAATCATTTTGGAAAGGAAGGATTGGAAACGCCTACCACAAAGTTGAGCACGGATACAATGACGCATCCACGAAAAGACCAAAAACACCCAACAGACCATTTGCACGCCCTAGACAATGAGCAGAATGTGAAAAACAAAAATAGTGGTATTATGATTTAGCCAGAACAAATAAAAACACCACAAATGAAATGAAGAATAAATAAATAAATAAATAAATAAATAAATAAATAAATAAATAAATAAATAATCAAATAAATAAATAAATAAATAGATTTATTGGAGTAGGGGGTTTTGTGCGTACAGGGGGAAGGTGGTCGGAGCAAGGAGGAGCGAGTTCACTGGTGCGAGTTGCGAGAGAGAGAGCAGGGGGGAATCTAGAGAAAAGGGTGGAAAGGGGAGTTCGGATGGGGGTCGGCTGGCTGTGAGTGTAGAGAGCGTTCTAAGGGGTGAGGCTGGAGCGGTCGGTGGCTGGGAAGAAGGAAAACACTAGGGATTCATACTAGAGCGAGGGTGAGGTGAGCGTGAGGGCGAGGGTATCACGGGATGAGGGTGGAGGTGCTGTGCTGTCAGCGTTGAGGGGAGGTTGAGGGCGGTGGGTGCTAGGACTGGGGATGGTCGGTAGGTCGGTGGTACGGATGGTTGGAATGAAGGGGGTCGAGTGCTGGGAGGCTGGGACGAACCATATGAGGCCGGATGCTGGGAGGTCGGGACGACAGAAGCATGGAGGCGGGGTGCAGGAGTGGATGGGAGAGCTTGGGAAGCTAGGGAAAGCATGGAGGGCTGAAGGTGGAGAAGGGAGAGCGGGAAATGAGGTTGGGATCCCACGGGGTGAGCACAAGGCTGGACGGGGGATGAGGGCAAGAGCCAGGGGGTGGCGCTGCTGGTGGGGTCGACGATAGGGGTGGAGAGGGAGCGTGATGTGGGGTCTTGGAGGGGTGAGGTGGCTCGCACAGGTAAGTGGAAATGGGGTGATGTGGGATTAGGCTAGGTGAGGGGGGTGCCTCTAGGTAGCTAGTGTTAGATTTTTTTTTTCATTTTAACAAAATAAAAATAATTATAATAATAAAACTAATAATAATAATATTAATAATAATATAAATAATAATAATAATATAAATAATAACAATAATATAAATAATAATAATATAAAATCAAAAATAATAATAATAAAAAAATAACAACAATAATATAATTGTTATTGTCGAACATTCTTTCTAAATATTATCCCATTTATTTATCTTATTCTAAAAACCGGGTAACCGTGAACTCATCGCACAACTTAATAAACTGCACACAAATTGTGCACCTTAACCCTGATCACTTGGGTAACCACACAACACTTGATGCGATTTCGCAGCTACCGCCAATCGCATGGTGACCGCGCATGGGTCCGAAACCCCGTAAAAATATTAAATGATAAAATTTTAATCCATAACCCAGTCCAAACATTGGCGTGAGAACCGAAGGCCAAGAATTAATAAAATAAAAATAAATTAAATGTTGGGGTGTGACAATTCTCCCCACCATAGAAAATTTTTTCCTCTAGAAAGTCACCCAGTCAAACGATAGAGAAAACCTAAATTCATGGCCGTTTGAAACCGAAAGAAACCACAATATGAGAGAACGGGAGAACACGAGAGGGTTATCCCCACCATAAGAACTCAAATATATTGGAAATTTAACACCCAAACATGCCACCCCAGGAAGGGGGGGGGGGGGACGTGGGAACTCCCAACTGATCCAAACTAACTTCTATAGCACAAGAGAACAACACCTCAACTAAAACTCGAAACTCTTGACCTAGACCAAGAACCCCAAACACTAGAGAAAAAAACTCCAAGAAAAATATAATCCCAGAAGTAAACCCGAGTATAATGACAAGACTTGACTCCTATGCTGGCACTTACATCTCCAAACGAACGTCGCTAAACCAAGATCAAACCATATAAGGGACAAACACGATTTTAAGAAAAACACATGATTCAGAAAACCCTAACCAGAAAAACAAAAATATTTGGATTACAACAGAACATGTCCATTATAACTTCATGATGAAAAAATGGACCTAAAACAACGTCAAAACTTCAAAAACAAAAAAAAAGTAATGAAAATAATTTAAATATTCCACCACCAACATGAAACACAATACCCAAAATGAGGCTTCACACCCCTGAAAACTCTTGACCGCTCGTGAAATTCACCCCAAGACATGTGGCTGGGGATCTGATAGTCGAAGCCTCTCCTGCCTCATAGTCAGACACTAGAATTCCTCTGGTCATAGTGTCTTCTTCAGCTGATGCTTCCTACAAAACTTATCCAAGTGAACCAGAAAATTGCAACAATGACACGTCTTCAGAGGGATGCGACATGACAGCTTCACGTGCCCAAATCAGCCACACTGGTGGCACACCACTAAACGGTCCGAAAAATTGGAACCCAGAACCACTACATAGGACTCTTTAGAAATAGGTCCCTCTGGCACACCCTACTCACCATATAGGGAACCTTCACGAGCAATTGGATACACTGTATTTCCGACCATATATGCTCTGAAGACTAACTCAACTAGGAACACCTCATCCAATAGCTTCTTGAAATGATGGTGCTTAGAAGGGAGGACCTTCTCCTTGATATCTGGATGAAGACCCCTGATGAAGAGATAAGTCTTCATTAAATCATGTGATGCTACCTCTGGAGAAAAGGACACAAGTTCCTTGAAATGGTCAACATATGCTTTCACTGTCTGTTGGCCTTGTTGAATGCGCATTAGATTTCCCTTCTCTTTGTCTTCACCTCTTTAGGTATAAAACATCAAACAAAGATGGAGTTAAAGACATCCCACATCATCCCAACTTTCATTGACAGTGGGGAAACGAACTCCCATTCGTCCAGAGTTGGACCTTCTAACAAACCCAAAACTGAATGCACTCTGACATCATTGGGAGTTCCCAATACCATGAAGATGTGTTCGACCTATTCAAGCCAATCTACTACCTCTATCAGACCTCGATCACTGTGAAGGATAGGTAATGTCTGATAAGGACCAAAAACTAGGCATGAATTATTAAAAACCTTGGGGACCTTTTTGGGCAGTATTTTCTAAACAACATATAAAACACAGATCCAAAACTAATATCAAGTCAAAGCAATATCATTGAAAGTGATTTCATCAAAAATGACCAGTTCAAAAACCAAATAAATACAAAGACAACCCAAAATTCCCTTTTCAAAATCCGATTTTCATTTTAAATTTCAAAACTGCCTTCTCTCAAGGCCACTTTCCAAATACCAAACCCACATTTCAAACCAAATTCAATTTTCAAAAATCATTTATCCTTTTTAAAATAACTTTAGAAACTCAAGGTCATGCCTTTAATTCCAAGTACACACCCCAGTAATCCCATGAACCGTTGCACATGCCTCCATCTACTTTCATCTATACGCACCAACACACACTTCCCATGCATTCCCTCACATGTGAAAAAGTTCATAAAGAGTACCCGAGGTTGCACCCAAACCATATCTCTACCAGTTCCAAGAAAACACTGGATTTTTGTTTGACCAAGATCTTTCAGTTTTAAAAATCCATTCCATGAATTTAAATCCATTTAAAATAAATCATTCCCATTTCAAAAATCCTTATTTCATTTCCAAAAGTTCATTTACACCAACCAGAATCAAAATGATGCTCAACTTGCATCAAACTACTGAAGGGATGGACTAGTAGTCATGCTTAACCTGGTGACATGGTAGTAGGCCATGCCCCAAGTAAGATTGAATGACTAAGATGAACTTAAACCATGTATGTGGAATCCACATGGTTCACTACTCTATGTGAAATCACGATGTAACATCAGCTTTCCTCTGTTGTCAACCCTCAATCTAAAACAAACCAGAATGAAAGATGGACTCAAATCCCAGACTACCCCTGGCGACTCAAGGTTCATAACGAGTAAGGGTTCATGATGTCCTTCCCGTACCTACCTCTCGAGTCCTGACAATCCTAATCTCCATATATCAGAAACCCCAAATAACAAGGGCACCTCTGATACCATTTTGTCATGAACCAACCTGGGTCGACCCTGAACCGGTCACCCGAGTAGGTCCGTGACATGGCCCGAAGGGTGTTCCCGATCCCCACAGGCTGGCAACTAGTGCCAGGCATCAAAATTTAATTGTTGGGAATGATTTTTCCCATGAACAAAAGATAAACAGATAAACAAAACTAACAATAAAAATAAAAACAAAAACTAGCATCAGAAAGAAAATAAAACCGAACATACCTCCTTGTGAACTTCTAGGTCACCATCCAACTCAGAATCAAGCCTGATCCAACATTGAGCAGCTGAACCAGGTACCTGAACAAGAATTGAACCTGCAACTAAAATAATGTGATAGGAATAATCAACAATATGCTTAGTAAGAATGCCAAATATAACCACAAAATCCAAATATTCCCTATCCCAAAATAGTCTAATGACACAAGATTGAAATACAAATATAAAAGCAAAGGTTTCACATTTTAAAATAAGAAACATGATTTTCCCATTTGAAAACCAAACACATGCTACATACCATTTCCAAAATCATTTTTCATTTTCTAAATAGATCCAAAACAGAATATACCAAAGATGGGCTAGAGTAAAACAAGTAAAAAGTGAAAACTGAAAATAAACTAGTGCAATAGAAAGTAAACAAGCAATGTAAATAATCTAGTAACCATGGGTGATCCTAAACATCCCTAGAAGACCCTTGGATGTACTAAGTTTTAGAACCACCTTCCGGCATATGGTGAAGCTCCTAAGTCTATAAACAACTGGCCACCCTAAACTAACCAATCCTTTGGCAAAGCTCGCCTGACCTAACAACCAATCCTGGGGGTACCAACCCGTCTAATCAGGGTTGATCAGAAACCGTTACCCGATCATCTAAAAGATTACCAGGAACCCATAGTGGTTATAATAATACTGTGTAAGTAGGATGTCCTCGCATGTGTGACTCATCTCACCACACTTGCCTATCCCAAACACGAACACTCCATACGATAACCCATAAGGGGTATCCCCTATAGAGGTTCCCCAAAAATATATATACATCATATCATCAAAGGTGCCAACTGGGATGACATTCCATAAAATCATTAAAACCATTTGATACCTTTTTCAAAATATTAAATTTGTTAAATGGGCATATAGTAATCAAAACGGCATCATTTCATAGAATCAACACAAACATTACACTAAAGATGAAAGTGCCAAACAAGCCTTTGAGACGACATGTCTAAATTAATTTACCCAAAACATCTTACTGATACCGCTTTTTAAATTTATAAAGACAAATGGGTATGGTTTTTTCCAAACACACACCAAATCATGTTTCAAGGCCAAGCAACCAAACCTTAAGGAATACATTGAAAACCATTTTAAGAACCAGTCAAAATAACCAACCTCATCTAGAAGGCATGAACCATTTATAAAACCAAACTTTTAAAGAAATTTCAATTTAAAACACTAACTTCATTTGACGACACATCCATGTATGCACCTAGTGCACCCATGGATGTGAAAACATCTAGTGGCACCCCAAACATCTAAAGAGACACTCAGATGCTATTTCCAAAAAACACCAATTGCCTTTAAACCATAACTGACCAAAAAATTTGTAAATAATTTCATAAACAAAACAAACAGTATATAAATGATTTTATAAACAATATAACTAGTTTATAAAAAATACTATGAACAATCCAACCAATTTATAAACACTTTCATAAACAAACCAAACAATTTTATAAATAGACTAAACAATTTATAAAAAACTTTATAAATGGACCAAACAATTTAGTGGAAACCCCCAATCCCACTTTAAAGAACAACAACATTTAAAATAAAAATACTAGGTATATTAACTTGGGAAATTTACATAATACCCTAGAAAACTTTTTTTTTGTAAATTCTAACAAGACAAAAACACTAATTACATCAAACCATAGATATAATAGAGGTGTAATTAACCTTTAAGAAGCAATTGAGAACATGCAAGTGCCATTGAATCATTTCAGAAAGGAAGGATTGGAAAATCCTACCTCAAAGTTGAGCACGGATACAACGACACATTCAAAGAAAGATGAACAACACCCAACATACCATTTTCATGCGCTAGACAATGACCAGAACGTGCAAAACAAAAATCGTGGTATTATGATTCAGCCAGAAAAAATAAAAACATCATGGATAAAATGAATAAATAAATAAATAAATAAATAAATAAATAAATAAATGAATAGATTTACCGGAGTAGGGGGTTTGGCGCGCACAAGGGGAAGGTGGTCGGAGCAGGGCAAAGCGAGTTTGCTAGTGCGAGTCATAAGAGAAAGAGCTGGGGGTCGGCTGGAGAAAAGGGTGGTAAGGGGAGTTCGGATGGGGGTTGGATGGATGGGAGTGTGGAGAGGGTGCTGAGGGGTGAGGCCGGAGCTGTCAGTGGTCAGGAAGAAGTCCAGTGCTGGGGATAAAGGCTAGAGTGAGGGTGAGGGGTGCGTGAGGGAGAGGCTATCAATGGATGAGGGTAGAGGTGCTGGGATGCCGGCATTGGGGGGAGGTTGAGGGAAGTGGTCGCTGGGACTGGGGTTGGTTGGAAGTCCAGTGGTGCAGATGGTTGGAATGAAGGAGTTCGGGTGTTGGGAGGTCGGGACGAACCAGAGGAGGTTAGGTGTTGGGAGGTCGAGACGACTGAAGTGTGGAGGCGGGGTGTAGGAGGAAAACGAGAGATCCTGGGTAGCTAGGGCAAGCGTGGAGGGCCGAAGGGGGTGATGGGTGAGTGGGAGGAGAGGTCGGGATCCCGCGGGGTGGGCGCAAGGCTGGACTGGGGATGAGGGAAGGAACCATGGGGGTGGCGCTGCCGGTGGGTTCGACCACAAGGGTGGAGAGGGAGCACAACGCGAGGTCTTGGAGGGGCGAGGCAGCTCACGCAGGTAAGGGGAAGTGGGGTGATATGGGATTAGGCTAGGTGAGGGGGGTGCCACTAGGTAGCTAGGGTTAGGATTCATTTTTTTCATTTTAATAAAATAACAATAATTATAATAATAAAAATAAAAATAAAAATAAAAATAAAAATAAAAATATAAATAATAATAATAATATAAAACCAATAATAATAATATAAAACCAATAATAATAATAATAATAATAATAAATAACAACAATAATATTATTGTTATTGTCTAACATTCTTTCTAAATCTTATCCCATTTATTTATGTTATTCTGAAAACTGGGTAACCGCATGCTCGTCGCACGACTTAATAAACCAAATTAAAATTGTGAACCTCAACCTTGATCACTTGGTCACCCACACAACACCTGGGGCGACTGCGCGGCTACCGCCAATCGCATAGTGACCTCACATGGGTCCGAAACCCCGTAAAAATATTAAACGACAAAATTTTAATCTGGGACCCAACTCGAACCTTGTAACGAGAATCCGAGACAAAGAATTATTAAAATAAAAATAAATTAAATGTCGGGGTGTGACATTGAGGGTATAAAATATGCATGTGGGATGCATTGTTCTCATAAATATCAAGAATATAACAAGAAGACCAAAAATCAAGACCATAATATAAAATAAAATCAATACCCTAGGATTCATGGTAAATTACATACAAATACAATTATCCCAAAATTAAATATGAAAATGAAAACTCTCATAGTGGAAAAATTAACCACAACTTTCTTACCTCGAGCCAGTAGTGTACAACCCGATCATTGAAAACCATCTGGAAAACTATAAAACATATTTTTATACATATAGGGGTGTGAAAACATGTATACCTAGTAGAATCATCCTAAATACCTCTCATGAAAATATGGAAGAAGAATACTAATGCCTCAGGGAATAAACAATAGAACCAACTTACACCCACAACTGGTCAACTAACCCCAACCTTACCATGTCACACTCATCCAATAATGAATCCAAGTATAATAACATATAAATGAATATATATATATATATATATCATGTGCTTCCAACCCTTCCATATCTCTACAATCACATAATATGTATATATAAAGTCACAATTTATGTGGGTTAGAATGAAACCCTTCCTAATCTAACCCATGAAGGGTCCAACATTATTGTTGGAAACATTCTTAATACTCATCTCACATTTGATGTGGGTCAGACTGAAACCCTACTTACCCCAACCCATGCAGGGTACAACATTCTTATTGACACCAGTTCTCAACCACAATCACATTATCATATCCATCACATTAGGGTTTCATGAACATGAAGTACATCAACCTTATTACGTAATCCTTCCATGCATGACCCCCACCATTTACCATCATCACAACCACATTACCAAGTCAGCTGGTATATCACACACTATAAATTTAATTCATTATATCCCATATGCACATACCTTAATTGACCCATCGTAGACCATAATAAATCTATAAGGGAGAGTGGATAAGAGGGAGTAGTCATCCATCTATTCCCTCACCAACCTGGATGTTTTGGGGAAACACTTTGAACCCAACATATTTGGTCATCAATAATGTTATCTAACTTGGGTGGGGTGCATATAAAATCACAAGAAAATATAATCATATATATCCACACAAAATTTCTACCCTTAAAGGGATAACATCACACCAAACAAAAATATTGAACCCATTAAAAACACCACAATATCATTGCCACATATTACCATAACCTCCAATTAATGTACCATAGACCGGCCCCATTTTACACATAAAAACCATAAAAACCATTCACATTTTCCAATTTGATCCCATTATTTAACAATTACAAATTTACCATTTACCATCTATATTAAATTTATTATACCATTCAGTTCCATGTTTAATGTAAAACCATTCTTTATCCATTAACCACATTTTATTCCAGCCATTACTCATCCATTTCAATTATTAACATTCCATTAACATCCCATAGGTTATTCAGTTCCATCCCATACCCATTACCAATTTATCATTAAAAATTGTATTCTATGTCACTAAGAAACTATATTACTATTCCCACACCACATGACCATCCACTATACAATTCATATCAAAACACATACCAAAACCACCACATCTACCATAAGGACATCCCCTTTTCAACAAAACCAGCCATGAAACCATAACATCCCAACCATTTCACATCAACAACCAATTCTTCCCATGGAAACCATGTAAATTATATGTAACACTATTTACCAATACATCTCATCCTGTAGATCCCAAGTTAATTGGACTACCATTGTGTGTGTGTGGGGGGGGGGGTGAACTAGTGGTAACTATTTTATATATTATTTTAAATTAAACATTTGTGAAAGTTTAAGGTCCAGATCTAACCAGTATAAACACTCACTCACCTAATATGAATCTATAATATAAAAGAATGAACAACACATAAGGTTTTTTATAAGGATCAAACTCAATGCGAGATCCTAATCCTTTCCATGTTCGACTATTGTTGGGTCAAAAATTTTGTTATCACTATTGAATTTTAGTGATTAAAAATGAAGTTCAGTTTATATACAATGGTTTGGGGAAGTATCATCCACTTCTAGGGCAAGTATCATCCATTTAATAAATATGTTGGGTGTTGTTTATATTGGAATCACCTGTCTCCAAGATTCACCCTTTTATCTCAGTGATGAACAAGATAGTCAGTGTTCCACCAGATTTATTTGAACTGAAGATAAAATATTATTTAGAAAGGTTTTTAACTACACAAACTATATCAATTATCAACATTCATGTTGAACCTCCTTCTCAGTTCATTAGAATTATTTCCTTTTACATGAGAAAATTCACGAACAAGAAAATATATTTACTTCTCAATAACAAGATTATATTTTATTAACAATCAAAACTAATTTCCTCAACACACTCAAAAATCACAGATACAACACAGGTCAATTTTTTTCAGATTTTATATCTTTGATATAGTAGGTCTTCAATACAAAAAAGTATCAACATATCTTCACAAATCCTCAATTATTCATTTTTTCATTTTATATTCACAAAAATACGTGAATAATATTTACATATGAAGATATGAAAACTCCCCTTACTTCTTGGTTGCTCAATATTTCTTGGTTAATAGATTTTAGAAAAATAATAGCTTTTATTATGAATAATTTCAAATATTTGAATTTGAAATTCTCATCAAAATCAGCCCATGATCTTATTAATTCAATTATCATTCAATATAAATTCAAAATCCCATGAATATAATCTTGGATTAAAACTTTAACCAACATACCATGATATTTGAATATCAGAAGTCCAGATTAAAATCATCTAATTTGATTCTTTTCAAAATATTAGATTTTGAAAAGTAATTCATCCTTATAGATTCTAACTATTTTTTCCTTTCAGAAAGTGTAAAATTATTCTTACAAAAATCTCATTTACCTTTTGATTTTGTAATTTCTTCAATTTATATAGTACATCATAAGAGTAAAATGAAGTTTTTTATATCACTCTCTTTGGTAGTTTTGATAATCACAGACACACATTTGTGTTTCTAATATTTTATTTTGATGGATTTCAGTGTTTATATTTTAAAATTTTTTCCATTATGGAACTAGAATAGAGGGATAAAAAGGGGAGTGGATGACTTTTTTAGTGTCTTTCACTAATAAGTGCTAATGTATATTGAGTGTTATTTTTTTAGGAACCACTGGCTACCCTATGTCCCTTTTATGGACAAAAAATATAGTCATTGGAGTGGTCCCCACTTATATTAATTATACCCCAATGAATCTCTAATCCCTTTAGAGATTCTAGAATGATTATAAATCTATTATATGCTTTAAATAGACCTCAAGGGTCCTTGGATGGTATATATTACCTTAAAGATTCATTCTAGATCCAAATTGGATCACCTTGCTCCCATTATTGTTATCTCTTATAATTTTATTACCTTATATCATCTCTTTATCATTGCATATTAATGTAGAAGTTTAAGTGTACTTAATTGGTATTGATTATAGAAACTATATTCTTTTTGTTTCTCGAGTTCTCACTACTGTTGACTATGAGGGGGATAGGTTATTATTACCTTTAAAGTGAGGGATTGGGTGCTCACTACTATTAACTATGAGGCAATAGGTGATCACTACCTCAAAAGTGTGATATATTGGGTTTATATACACAACCACTAAAAGGATAGTTAGTTTCTTTCTATAACCACTAAAAATCAAGCGATATTGGGTTTTATTGGTACAACCATTAAAAACCAAGCGTATTACTTCCTGGAAAAAGTTTCATTATACAAATGATAAAAAACAAGGTTTGGGTTTCCTATTAAAACCATTGAAAAAATGGTTTAAACCAAAACCATTCAAGGATAATTTAGGGGAGGATACATAGTAATCCATTTAAGGATAATTTCCAAACTCCTTTATCAAACTATTTTCCCTTGTATTTTACTTTTTATATTTCCACTGTGCTTAACTTTCTCAATTTTCATTTATAGGTTTAAATGTTTTAATCCCATAAACTTTTTGTTTTAATTTCTAATTTTTTTAAAATAAAATTCAACCCCCCATTTAAATATTTAATTTTACCAACATTTGGTATCATAGCTAACCTTGATATCAAAAACTAAGGATTGATCATTTAAGGATGACCTCTACCTCAAATTCCCAAGGTGCTCCAGAAGGACACTATATGGGTAAAGATCCATACTTTGATGGATATGACTATAGTTATTGGAAAATAATAATGTATACTTTTATTATAATCCTAGTATACCTAGTTTAGAGAATAATTATTCATGGCTATACTCTCAATCAAAAAAAAGAAGAAAAATGGACCCCCAATGATGTAGTGACATTTGAGATTGATGGAAAAAACATGAATGATCTATATTTTGGGTTAGATAAAAAGGAATTTAATAAAATTTGTATGTGCAAAAATTCTCATGAAATTTAGAAATTATTAGAAGTTACACATAAAGGTACTAAAAAATTAAAGGATAATAGGTTTGATATGTACCACCAAGATTTTGAAAGATTTAGTATGAATCCTAACGAGTCTATAACTAATATTATTTCTTGTTTCACTGGAATTTTTAATGTAATAACGTATTTAGGTGATATTATTTAAATGGAGACACTTATAAAGATGATACTTTGGGTATTGCCTTATTCTTGGGTACCCAAAGAAATGAAAATAAAAGTACTAAAGGATATAAAAAATATGTTGGTTGAAGAGATCATAGGGCCACTCATAATCTATGAGATTACAATAAAAATTCAAGTTATGAACTAATAAGAGGAGGTTATAGAGAAAATGAAGAATACAACCTTTAAGGAAATTTATGGAGATTTATTTGGAAGTGATTCCAATATTGAACACTTGTAAAAGATTCTTAGAAAGTTCATGAATATAAAGAAATAATTTTATCATTCCAAAAAGGATACTTAAAAAAGTGAACTGAAGGTATGGTACTACAGTTTCAAGAAAATGGTCATATCAATCCAGAGTTCCCCTTATCCAAAAAGAATGTGAATGAGAATAAGAAAAGTAAGAAGGCATTCAAAATTTCAACTTAGAGTGCAATAAAAAAACTCCCTCTCCTCATCCAACTCAAGTGTTGAAAGAACCAAATGCCTTATGGCCCATGATGAGGAAAAATCTCCTACTTACTCTTATTTTTCTTCAAATTATTCTTATTCCTCCGACTATATTGATTATGAAGATCTCAAATATACTATAGAATAATTAATGGAATGATTTTTTGAAATAACCATAAATTCAAATAGCTTATAAATAAATAAAATATTGTTATGAGTGATAAGTATTAACTCTCCAAATAAGAGGAGGATATATCCTTGAAATTAAAAGAGTAATTGGAAGTTCTAAAATTAGAATAAAAAATTGAAGAACTTAAAAAATATATTTCCAAGTTCACCTAAGGTGAGAAAAATTAAAATTTAATTTTGGGCTCACAAAGGAATAAAAATAATAATTATAGCCATGGTTATAATGTGATATCCTCTAAAAATACCATGAATACTATTTTTATAAGAGAAATCTCTCAATTTAAATTTTGTAATTATTATTTTAAAACAGGCACTTGATTTATGAATGAAATTATAAAAATTACCATTATGATAGACAAAAATTGGTCAACCTATCTCCAAATATCATGTCTAGAATATCTCATATCTCTTATGGTAATTCATACCCTAATAAAATGTGGGTTAATAAGTCCTTGTTATCTAAAATTTTTAGACCCAAATTTTGGGTACCAAAATCTATAGTTTCTTAACTATTTTGTAGGAAGCATGTATTAAGAACAATTATTTATGAATTACATTATACATGAATATCAGGTGCTCGCAACACTTGTGTAGTAACATTTCAAATATCTTTTATTATAAAATTTATTTTAAATTTGATAAATTTTTAGAATTCTATTGATACTTAAATTGAATATCTTCATTATTTTTTTTTAAAAGGTTCACTCAAATTTGAAAATTAATATTTTAATATTTAATTAATTTTTTAATTCAAATCTTGTCAAAAATTCATTTTTGATTTATTAAGTTAGTTTTAATTCAACTCTTGTGATATTTTATGACATTTAATTTGATTGTAATTTGAAATAATTTTTTTGAAGTAAATTATTTTGAAAAATGTCTTTTGGATATGTATGCCTGTTATATCTTATGCATTATTAATTGTTCATCTCACATAGTTATAATCTTTGGATTAGTTAAGAAAGGATAAAATGAGAACTAAGGTTTTTACCTCAAAGGTATATTTTTAATTATTCTCATTTTGGGTGAGTTTTTTTTTGCAAAATCTCATCCTTCATATGTTAATTTTTTTTAATTTTATATTGAAATTAATTTCAAATTATTGACATCTTGAAATTAAATCATACATTTCTCTTTGAAATCTTTCAATCAAAATTTATCCCCTGAATTATATTATATCTATTGAATTTTTTGATCAATTTAATTAATTTTTTTTAAAATATTGAATCTAATATTTTATTTTATCAATGAATCCTCTTAAACTTAGGAGATATATCTTTAACCATTTTATTATGGGTTTCAAAGAAACTTTTAAATTATTTTTCTCTATTTTAAATTTTTTTCAACCTTAAGTCATATTGAAGTATGATTTAATTTCAACTTGAGTTTTATTGAATTATATGATTTGTCTTAAATCTTGAGATCATTGATTCATTTATCTATTTTATTTAAATATTGAGTTTATTGATTTATTTCTCTCTATTAGGTGTATTTTTTTGTTTATCTGACTCTTGAATTACATGTTCTTTAGTTTAACCTTATACATTTAAAAAGAATACATCATTTTAGGGGGGGGGAATCCTTTTAAATATGAAATTTTCCAAGTGATTTACTTGTTTTAAAATTATATTTGAGCTTTTATTTAAGTTCAATGATCAATATTTAAGTAAAATCACATATGTTGTACTATTTTTTGTTATTAAAATCCAATTTTTTGGAATCTTGTATTAATTTATTTAAAATAAATTTGTATTTATTGAAATCCATTTAATATAGTTTATTTACTCTTGTAGTTTTAATGCTTTAATTTACATGGATCCAAATATCTTTTTATATTTAAATTGATTTTTAGAGATTCACTTTTGAAAAATTCTTATGCATGTTGAGTTTTCAAAACTATTATTTGTTTATTTGGTCTCAAACATTGAGAAAGGTTTTTGAAAAGTTTGAACAAATAGATTGTGTAGATTTTAGTTTTCTAAATATGTTTTGGAAAGTTGAAGGATTTAAAGACCTCAAATTCATTTTCACTTTTTAACTCTCTTGATGGATCATTATGTGTCATGATATTTTCATTTTCATTTTGTTTCTCCTAATTAGACCTTATCTTATCATGAATTGATTAACCTTATTTATCTAACCCCTATATGTGAGATTTATGACTATTGCAATAGGGATAACATCATGAAATAAAAGTTATGATTTCTCTCAAGTATTTTCATAGTTATATTCTTAAAATGGGGAGATAATTTAGATATCAAATTAATTTTTTGATATTATGGAGTCAAATTTCATTTTTTAAAGGTATATTGAGTTGTTTTAATTATTTTGAAAAATTAGATGGTTTTTAAAATTGTGTTATTCTTGAATTGGGAAAAACTTGTGATTTTAAATGTTTATAATAAAAAATGGGGACAATATCTTGATAATAATGTTAAAAATTACATTTATTTGTTTTGAAATTAAAATAGAGAGAAAATTTTCAATCTGGGAAATCATTTTAATGATTTTTTTAAACTTAAATCATTTTTTTCATAGATGAATTTCATTATGAAATATTGAAATTATTTTTAGTTATATTCATTAAGAATAAATATTGCCTATATTTTTTATTATTAATTGATTAAGTGTTTGTGATCTTAAAAAGGGGGAGAATTTTGTAATTATTACTCTCTTAGGTGGTTTTAATGATCATAAATAGAAATTTACGTTTCTAACATTTTGTTTTGATGGATTTTAGTGTTCATATTTTATAATTTTTTTCATGAAGGCACCAGAAAAAATAGAGGACTTAAAAAGAGATTAGAGAACTTTTTTAGAGTCTTCCACCAGTAGGTTCCAGTGGCTACCTGATGGCCCTTTTCCAGAAAATAAATATAGCCATTAGAGAGGGATCCACATGCCTTAATTTGACCCCCAATAGATCTCTAAGCCCTTAAGAGGTTCTAAAATGACCCTAAAACTATTAGAGGATATAAATAAACCCTAAGGGTCCTTATATGGTACAAGTTACCTTGAATATTAATTATAGAGACAAATTGTGTCACCTTTATCCCATTCTTGTAATATCTTTTAAATTGTCTCACTTCTCTCATCACTTTCTCATTGTATCTTAATGGAGAAGTGTGAGTGTGCTTCATTTGGATTGCGTATAACAAGACACTTATTTTTTCTTTTCTTAGGTGATCACTACCATTAAGTGTGATGGGTTTAGGTTATCACTACCTTTAAAGTGAGGGATTGGGAGCTCACTACCATTGAGTGTGATGGTATTGGTGATCACTACCTTAAAAGTGAGGGAGATTAGGTTTTTATCTATAACCACTAAAAGGATAGCAGGTTTCTTAATAAAATTGGTAAAAATAAAGGGAGATTGGGGTTTCTTAGTATAACCACTAAAAACCAAGTGTATTACTTCTTGTAATGGGTTTCTTACTATAATTGTTAAAAAATAAGGTTTGGGTTTCTTACTAAAACCATTTAAAAGAAAGGTTTAAACCAAAACCTCTCAAATATACTTGAGGGTAGGAGACATAGGTACCCCTTTCAAGATTATTGATGAACTCCTTTATCAAAATATTATCCCTTATATTTTACTTTTTATATTTCTACTGCACTTAACTCTCTCAATTTTCATTTATAGTTTCAATTGTTTTAATTTTATCAAATTTTGTTTTAATTTCTAAAAATTTTTAAAAGGAAATAAACCCCTCTTGAAATATTTACTTGGAATAAAAAATTAATTTTACAATATCCTTAGAATGATCCTTATAGAACTCCAATGGTCCTTATATAATTATAGAATGACTCTTATGAAGCTTGATGATCCTTAAAAAATTTAAACGACCCTTATAAAATGGAAATGAATCTTATAAAATTTTTCTAATTGAGTTTAATGAACCTTAAAAACTTAAAAAATGACTCCTACAGAGTCTGAAATGAATCTTATGGGAATTCCATGACTTTTCTGATTTTCAACTATATAGATGAAAATGAATCATGCAATGTTATAATGACTCTTACAAAAGCGTGTTTAAAAAATTTTCAACTTTTACATAGAAATTCATAATTCCTTCCAATTAACTCAGAGTCACTCAAATCATCTCAGAACCTTATCCAACACTTCAAATCAACTCACAACCATTCTAAATTACATTAAAATTATTTTCACATGCATAGTTGACAAAAAATATAATCTTTATTAATTTCATTAGGCACTTCAATATATCTCTTTGGATTTGTTGTCAACCAAACTCACCTCTTTACAAAAACTCAAACACTCTTGAAAAAAGCATTAAATAATTGATTTTATAAAGTGAGAATAATATTTCACCACACCATAGGATAAAGTAGTGTTTTTTTTGAGAATTCTAACTCCTAATAACAATTTTTTTTAGCCAAGTTGTTTGAATGATCTCTACCTAATTCCAAGAACTCAGTCAGATTTTCTCCCCTTTTTACCATAATCATAGATCTAGATTAATAATAGAAGAGATAAAAAGGCATGCCTATTCCCCCTTTGAAAACACATCCAAATCATAGTAGGGGTAACCTTATAATATCCCTAAAGATAATGGAAATATATAAACATTAATATTCAACCTCAACATCTCAAACCTGTATTTAGGAATTTTCTTGGTGAAAATGTTAGCTAATTGGTCTTGAGTGAGAATAAATTCTATCTTGATATCATCATTGAAAAACCTCTATTTTATGAAGTGAAACATGATATCAATTCGCTTGGATCTTGAGTATTGCACATGTTTTTTTGAAAGATCAATAGTAATTTGATTATCACATGAAATATTGAGAGGTTTTTCAATCATCACACTATTAGAAAATTAGGTATAACCATAATCAAAAACCATGTCTATAACCAAAAAGAATATGGATATAGCTTATAACCATGTTCACTATAGTCTTGGAATGAATTACTATAGATTCAGGTGTTATAAAGTATCCATGGGTACCACCCATGGATATACAGTTATAACCATGACTGTCTTCTAGTTATAGTAACTGTACATCCATGGGAATTTATCATGGAATTAAATGTATTACCATGAGCCTTTGCTATGAATATAGGTGTAATTCCATTTGAGGCTTACCGATACCTATAGCCCTAGGATTTGATTGTGGCTATATCTTACCTAGATTTTCTTATATAGTAGTATTTTTTATACAAAAAATGTAACCAAACATCAACAAAAAGTGATAATGTAAAAAATATCAATAAATATATAACAAAGCACAATTTATTCATGAAAATCTAAAAATAAAATTAACACAAAAATGATTCTTAGAATCAGTATCAATATGGTTATAACCCTCTTTACCACTACTAATGTGTCTGAAGGAAGTCGTTAAATCATCCGAAATAATAAAATTATAAATTTAAATTATTTTCTACCGTACTAACTACAAAGTCATAGAATAGTGGAAGTAAAAGTTCGATCCCATAAATATTGGGGAACATGGTAGTATAATTTTTACTAAATGTTTGGTCACCCTAATTTCAATTTGTTTTTATTAAAATAATTATTAATAGAAAAATAAAATAAAAAAATTTATAGAGAAAAATAAAAAAAGAGGAAAATAATTTTCCATGGGTAGTTTTTCTAAAAAGAACTTCATAATTCACTTGAAAAATAATAATATTCATTAACTGCATAATCAAAAAATTATATTGATATAAGAAATGGTAAATCCATATCAACCTACCCTAGAGGCTTAATTCATAATGTTCTAACAAATAAAAATACTAAAGTGCATTTAGATTAGATTCTAGAAAATATAAACAGAAGAATAATCAAGTTCAATGGTCATGAATCAATTATCTCCATCATGATAGAGACCATTCACTACCAGATACACTTGGTTCATGATCTAATGGAGAATTTAGTAATAAATTAGGTCAAAACACAATACTAAAGAATAAAATCATCACACAAGTGAATAAAGGATTAAAAAAATTTAGTACACACCTACTTCAATCGATTATTATCTCCTCTATAGGTTTAGACAATCATCATCGATTTATCCCCAATGAATAATAAAACAATTCCATAGGTAATATAGTATAATAATGATATTGGAGAAACAATAATTAAATTAAACTATTAATCATCTAGTATTATATAATAATATAAAATAGTAAAGTAGTAAAGAAAAACCTAACTATGAAAAATGGTCCCTGGGTCAGAACCCTATAAGTATCTCAGATTCATTGGCTAAATGAGTTTTCCTCCATGAATATATCCTCTATATAAAGGATTACCAAGCCATGTCATCATTCAATGGTCAAATCGATATTAAAATCCCATGATATTCTAAAAACCAAATCTTTAAGTTTTTTATTGACTTCTAATTTATAACGTGAATGTTTGTTTTACATCATAGATGTTGAGGATCCATATATATCCTTGAATAATTTATGGTGTAACTAGGTTTTATGGAGTAAAAATCATTAGAGTTTTCTTTTGTCTTGAAAATCTTATAACATAAACTATTTCTTTGTGGCTTTGAAACAAGACACAAATATCCTTTTGTGGTATGCTATGACAACATGAAACTTGGTGTAAGTGTTCCCCTCATCCATTGAAATGTAAATATGTATCTTAATATGTGAAAATTCCTTTTTACAGTTTTTTTAACTCTAAGATTCAACCTTTTCTAGCTTCCTGCGTCAATATTCTAGTGTCATAATGTGGCATGAATCATTTGTATCTTTCTAAATTGCCATGTTTTCAACCAAATTCTTCCAAATTACTCAACAATTATGGTTCTTCCAAGTAAAAAATAAATAAATTAATAATTCATGATATTTAAATCATTTAAAACCCAATTAAAACATATATAAAAATAAATGAAGATATAGATGTAATTTAGAGATATAAACCACAAAAACCTTCCTCAACAACATGTTCTATAGAAACACCATCACTATCTATCACATCTTCACCAACATCATCATTATGGAAATCATTATTATCATTCACACTTAAATCAGTAGTAAGAGCAAGTCAACCCCCATAAATAAACCACATTGTCATTAAACATGCACCAATTATCGCAACACTCTCTTGTGGAAGTGAAGAAGAAAGTGTAGAAATGTATTTCATGATATATTCATTGAAAATATTTTAGAGGTCATATTATTTTCATGTTTTTAGTTAAATAAAAAAAATCATCTATTCCCATGTAACTATACCAAGTCTTTTATTCATAAAATTGCTGCCGATAGACCAATATTTAGATGGTATAATATTTTTCCAAAGATGACAACACACTCTTCCTCAATGATCATATCATAATACCTACTGTAAATAATCCTTTGGGATTAAATTGTCAGGTTATTTTTCTACCAATTCCTCCATATAATTATTTTGAGTAATATATTACATTAATTAAAATGATAAAATAATTCAAATAGATAAACTTAATCAAAATAATAAAAATGGAAATATACTTAAAATTGCTTCAAGGGTGTCAGTATTTATCATACTTCCATCTTTCTTTTCACTGTTTATACAAAACAGGGTAGGAAGAGGAACACAAACCTCAATATTCAATGTTTTTATTTTGGAAAAACAAAGAGATAAAGTAAAATCTAATAATTTAACTTGATAAACCAAAACAACTATGAAACATATCTCAATTATTCATGTAATATAAAACATAAATTTCATTTAGTTTAAATAAAAATATTAGAACTAGTTACCAAATAACTAACATAAAAAATATAACTAACATAAACAAATATATATATATATATATATATATCATAAAATGAATCTAATTTATAAACAAATTTAAAACTAATAATAATCATAATATCATTTAACTATAATCCACATTTTAAATTAAATGTCAACTTATAAAAAACTAGATATATTCTTTAATGATGCAACAATAGAGAAGTGTGTACTTTTTTGTGTGTATTGTATTTTTTTAAAGTCATCTCAAGTGATTTTAATTTGGGTATGTTTATTTTAATTCATATTGGTTTGATCTAATTTTATTTGTTTTAGGTGGATGATGTTTTGATTGAGAAAGGATATGTTGGATTATGTCAGTAACGACCCAAAAGTTATATATAGATATTTCCCTTCTAAATTTATATGTTTGTCATATTAGGTAATATAGATAATAAAAACTAACAAAATTTTATCAGTAATTCATGGAAATAATATAACCATTGGAATAGTACCCATATTGTTAGAATAAAAAACCAACTTATGGAATAATAATAATAGTAAATTCATTTCATACTTTAAAATACCTTTTTAAAAAAATATTTCATTTTATGTGCTTATATTTAAAAACTAATTTTTATAAATCATATAAATTGAATATAATAAAATGAAATTAATTTTTTAATTTAACATATCAACATTAGGTTGGGATTACTTTTTAGGATTTTTCTAAAATAGTTGATTTTTAGGTGAATAGTGAAAATACCATTTTTACAAATATTGTAATATTTATAAATTTATCATGAAGCGGGTATTACTTAAAAACTTATAAATTTTTTTATTCGACCAAAAATATATTTAATAAGTAAAAATTATACATTTAAAAATACTATATTGAATTTATAAAGCCTATTTTTAAAATTTTGAAACTTAAATAATCTTTTATTCAGATAAAAATTATTTTACACATTTTTCTTTCAGTTAAATATTAAAAAGGTATAATTTGGTATTATATTTATTTTAAACACATATAACCCTAATTTAGTTAATATTAAACTAATTAATGTCATGAAAATCAATAACATTCATAATTTTATCATAAACTCATTTTTATGCTTAAGAATGTATTTTTCTAAAAACCATGTTTAATGTGTTATACATTTATTATTTTAGAATTGAATTTTATCACTTTTAAAAATTGAATTAATTAAAAAGGATTTAATATTTGGAATCAGTGAGTCCAAATTATAAAATTGGTTCATTTTATTTTTATGAATACATAATAAATTACTTAGGTAAAAATATAGTTACCATGGTAAAACCAAAAACGGAAATGGTGAAAAATATAGGTGTAAAAAGCTTAAAAAAATGTTTAAAACATGAATTTAAATTAATGGTTGAGGGATGATTGAACTCACCTCACCCATAACTCTATTATTCTCTATTTTATATCTATATTCTATGTGAAACATGTGCACTCTTTATATTAAAAATTATATTTACAAAAATGTGTTTCTTTCACTTATAAATGGATCTCACCTCCACCAAATTTATTCACTCATTATAAACCATTAGTTCCAACAAAATTCTTACCTAGTCCCTCCTTACCCCTTTTCCTATGTCTTAGAATCCTTGGTATTTCCAAAATACCAATCTAAGTAACCTCAAGGTTTTCCCCAAGGGAGAACATCCAAAGGGAGAGGTGTTGGAGTTGGTGCCATAGAAATAAATTATATATAATTTATGATTAATTTTATTCATTGTTTTTGAATAATTAATAAAATTTTAACACATAATTATTGTTCTTATTCATGACATAGTATGTGATAATGTCCTAAGTGTATATGTCGCATTGAAAGGTCCTTGTTATTCCCTGTTATGTTGAGAACTTTGAAGTGCCATGAAAATAATCTTAAATATATGTTCTATAGTCAGATGATATTTTTTGATGGAACAAAAATGATATAGGATATCAGGGGGTGAATACTAATAGGCCTTTGAGACATTCTCATTGTGTATTACCTTCGTAATCTTCAATGCAAGATATTATGAGAACATGACCTGCCAGTAGGAATCCACATTTATACACATCATTGGATGTTTCTATTTACAAAAATGTGTAATGATTCTTAGAATTTAATATTAATATTAACACATGTTATGATTCGTGTAATTTTACTAATTGATAAAAATCATGATGAAATATTCTCATAGTGAAGTAGGATATGTTTGGTGCATCAGGACTGAAATTATGTTAATGAATAATGTGAGAAAATATTTATACCTTATTTTTAAAAAGGAATGTTTATATCTTAATCCCTTTTATAGGAATAAAACTATCTGATCAAGTCCATGGCCATTGTGGTATTGTCGGAAAGTTTGTTTCTAGAAAGTCAAAGAAAGATACATAGAGCATATAAGTTAATGAAACTATCATGAAACCTTCTTGATTAGAGATATCAAGAAAAAGAGATTATATTACACATTGTACATTTGTAGGATGTTACATGTCATTGTGACATTAACATCATTCTATATGAGAGCCTTGGAATGTTTCTAGATAATAACCTTGGACTTTAGGTAGTGTAGTCTAATTCTACTGAGAAAGGGGCCTATAGGCCTACACAATAAGTGTATTCATAACCTTAGTTAAATTCCATAAGAATTTAACATGTTGGATAAATATTATTCCCATGAATGGTTTAAAAATTATTAATTTTAGTTTGATCCTAAATATTCAATCACTAGTTTTCAGAGAGAATATATATGTGAGTTTAATATTTAATAAATATGCATTCACCATGTAATTATTTATTTAACTATGTGAATACATAATGTTTATTTAATCTAGTTTTTTTCACAAGGTAACAAAATATTTATTTATTTAGTTATGAAAATATTTAATTTAATATTTATCCACTAATTTTGTGAATATAGTATTTATATTTGTTGGAAAATAATGTAGTGATATTCATTTAATTAAATAAATATCCATTATTCAAGGCATGATAAATATTGAGGAGGATTAATAGACTGAGTTTAACAGTCTTATGAGAAATTTCATATTAAATATTATTTGAATAAATATTAATTTATTTATTCAAGAAAAATAATATTTATTTTATCCATGATTTTAGAGAATTTAAAGTAAATAATAATAATTATATTATTATTTAAACAAGGGGGTTTTCAAGGATTAAGAAAAATAATAAGGACCCTTTCATAATTATTATTTTCTAACCTTATCACCATTTAAACCTGGTTACACTACTACAATATTGGGCTTTGAAGCCCCCTGACACGGGCGACTGCCTTTGGCAGTTGCTGATCTTTGCTAAAAAAAGGGGGCTTCGGCACCCCCCCACCCCTCGCGAGCCCTCCTCCCTCTTCCTCGACCTCACTGTGCACCCTCCTCCATCGCCGCCCTCCGCCATCTGCCCTCCCCCACGTGCCCTCCCCCATCGCCGCGCGCCCTCACCACCCTCCACCACTCATCGCCCTCGCCGCCCTCCACCCTCTGCCCGCCCTCCACCCTCTACCCTCCAGCTCTACCCGCCCTCCACCCTCCGGCCATCCTCTGCCCTGCCCTCCGTCCCCTCCGGCGTCCCTCCGCCTTCCGGCCTCCAGTCTCCTCCCCCTCTGGTCTTCGACCCCTCTGCCCTCCGCCCTTTGGCCTTCGCCCTCTAGTCTATGACCTCTTCCCTCTATCATGTATATAGTTTGACCTATGGAATAGGGATTCCTCGTTCTGTAGTATCTCGCGCTGCGGTTGTCGGTCCTACTGTTGCTCTGATGACACATCAATTGTCAGATTTCGAGGCACGTCTGCGCGCTTCTGAGGAGGTAAATGCGCAATTGATCGCTGAGGTTAGAGCACTGCGATAATATGTGTGTCTAGGTGATGGTGCAGGGGATCATATGATGAAAGTTTATACTATATTTATTTATTTAATTTATATTATTTTTGTTATGAAAATATTCATAATGTTTATTTATTGTAGGCCCCTGGACCACCAGACGGAGGTAGCAATCATGACCATGCATGACGCATCATATTCAAGAGGTGTGTTTTTGTTTTTACTGGCGGGGTTATTATTGATGTTTAGGCTGGGAATCTAGTGATTTTTTTTTGTGATTTGGGGGTATCATGTGTGTTTTGGCCTGATGTAATGTCTGTGTGCACGAATTGAGAAGTAACCATGAAACAGATTAATGATTTGGATATTTTTTGTTCATTTAATTCTTTAATGTTTTAAATTGCATGTTCTGTAATAGTTTTGAAAAAACCATGTGATTCCTAATATAAACCATGAAACTTGTTTTTGATGACTGAGCTCAGGTTCACTATTTGTAGTCCCCGGACAGCCCCCCCACACCCCCGGACAGCCCCCCCACACCCCAGACAGCCCCCCTGCCCCTGAATAGCCCCCACCCCCGGACATCCCCCCCGCCCTGGATAGCCCCCACCTCGGACACCCCACCCCGCACCCCCGGACAGCCCCCCCCCCCCCCCCCCCCCCCCCGCACCCCAGACATCCCGCCCCACCCCCGGACAACCCCCCCACCCCTGGACAACACCACCCACCCCGGACAACCCCCCACCCCAGACAGCCCCCCCACACCCCGGAAAACCCCCTTGCAACCCCGGATAGGCCCCCCTGCCCCCCGGACAACCCCCTGCACCTCGGACGGCCCCGCCCCACCCCCGGACATCCCCACACCCCTAGACAACACCCCCACCCCGGACAAACCCCCACTCCGGACAGCCCCCCCGCACCCCCATACAGCCCCCCCCCCCCCCCGCACCCCGGACAACCCACCCCACCCCCGGACAGCCCCCCACCCTTGGACAACACCCCCACCCCAGACAGCCCCCCGCACCCCCGGACAGCCCCCCACACCCCCGGACAGCCCCCCGTCCCCCGGACAGACTCCCACCCCCGGACAACACCCCCCCAGACAAGCCCCCACCCCAGATAGCCCCCCCACACCGGAAAACCCCCCTGCCCCCCGGACAGCCCGCCCCATCCCCGGAAAGACCCCCCCCCCCCGCACCCCGGACATCCCCCCTCCCCCCAATTGTTCAACTATAAAATAGACCAATTGTCCTTTAGGATGTTAGGTCATTAAGGAAATTGGACAATTGGACAATTTTTCAATTGGATGTTAGAACAAATGGCCATTAGGCCATTATGCCATTATTACAACTGTACAACTATACAATAGGCCAATTGGCCGTTAGGCCAATTAGTCATTATGCCATTAGCCCCTTCAGATAAAACATGCTCCGAATGACCTGAAACCACACTAAAAAAATAGGATTATTATTTGTGACATGTAGGAGGAGACGAAACGTCCATCGGATGTGCGGTGCGCGCGGTACGACTGAATGTGTCATTTTCAGCAGTTCGGCGCGCTCTAAAAGGGCGCGTTGGGTGGTCAAAACCACCCGAACGACCTCATAATTCCATGAAATCATACTAAAACAACTGTGGTGTAAATTGTGAAATGTTTGGGCAGACGACACGTCAATCGGAGGTGTCATTTGACCGCGGTGACCGGAAATGTGTTTCCAGAGTCATAAAAGACCAAAACAGCGTCTCACGGTCGAATTCAGAGAAAACGTGCTCCGAATGACCTGAAACCACACTAAAACAATAGGAATATTATTAATGACATATAGGAGAAGACGACACATCCATCGGACGTGCGATGTATGCGGTACGACCGAATGTGTCGTTTTCAGCAGTTCAACGCGCTCTAAAAGGGCGCGTTGGGTGGTCAAAACCACCCGAATGACCTCGGAATGCCAGAAAATCATACTAAAACAACCATGGTGTGAATTTTGAAATGGTTGGGTATACGACATATCAATCGGAGGAGTGGTTTGACCATGGTGACCGAAAATGCATTTCCAGAGTCATAAAAGACCAAAATGGCGTGTGACGGTCAAATTCAGAGAAAATGTGATCAGAGTGAACTAAAACCACATGAAAATAATAGGAATATTATTCTTTACATGTAGGAGGAGACAACATGTCCATCGAACGTGCGGTGCGTAGGGTACGACCGAAAGTATCGTTTTTAGCATTTCGGCGCGCTCTAAAAGGGAGCCTTGGGTGGTCAAAACCACCCAAACAATATCAGAATTCCATGAAATCATACTACAACAACCGTGATGTGAATTGTGACATGGTCGGGTAGATGGAACAACAATCAGAGGTGTCATTTGACCGTGGTTATTGGAAACACGTTTCTGGAGTCATAAAAGACCAAAACGGCGTGTGACGGTCTAATTTAGAGAAAACGTGCTCCAAATGACCAGAAACCACACAAAAACAATAGGAATATTATTAGTGACATTTAGGAGGGGACAAAACGTCCATCAGACATGCGGTGCGCACGGTACGACCAAATGTGTCATTTTTAGCAGTTCAACGCGCTCTAAAAGGGCGCGTTGGGTGGTCAAAACCACCCGAACGACATCAGAATTCCATGAAATCATACGAAAACAACCATGGTGTGAATTTTGAAATGGTTGGGTAGACGGAATGTCAATCAGAGGTTTCATTTGACCGCGGTGACCGGAAATGCATTTCTGAAGTCATAAAAGATCAAAACGGCGTGTCACGGTCGAATTCAGAGCAAACGTGCTTTTAATGACCTGAAACCACACAAAAAAAATAGGAATATTATTCGTGACATGTAGTAGGAGATGAAATGTCCATCTAACATGCAGTGTGCATGGTACGACTGAATGTGTCATTTCCAGTAGTTCGGCGCGCTCTAAAAGGGCACGTTGGGTGGTCAAAACCACACAAATGACCTCAGAATGCCATGAAATCATACGAAAATAACTATGGTGTGAATTTTGAAATGGTCAGGTAGACAACACGTCAATCAGGGGTGTCGTTTGACCGTGGTGACTAGAAACACATTTTCAGATTCATAAAAGACCAAAATGGCGTGTGACGCTCAAATTCAGAGAAAACCTGCTCCAAATGACATGAAACCACACAAAAACAATAGGAATATTATTCGTGACATGTAGGAGGAGACAAAATGTCCATCAGACATCCGGTACGATCGAATGTGTCATTTTCAGCAGTTCGACACACTCTAAAAGGGCGCGTTGGGTGGTCAAAACCACCCGAACAACCTCGTAATGCCATGAAATCATACGACAATAATCATGGTGTGAATTGTGAAATGTTCGGGCAGATGAAACATCAATCGGAGGTGTCATTTGACCGTGGTGACTGGAAACGTGTTTCCAGAGTCATAAAAGACCAAAACGGCGTGTGAAGGTCGAATTCAGAGAAAACATGCTTCGAATGACCTAAAACCATAAAAAAATAGGAATATTATTTGTGAAATGTCTAAGGAGATGGCACGTCCATAGGATGTGCGATGCGTGTGGTACGACCAAATGTGTCATTTTTCAGCAGTTCGGTGCGCTCTAAAAGGGTGCGTTGGGTGGTCAAAACCACCCGAACAACCTCAGAATGCCATGAAATCTACGACAATAACCTTGGTGTAAATTGTAAAATTTTAGGGTAGATGGCACGTCAATCGGAGGTGTCGTTTGACTGCGGTGACCGGAAACGCGTTTCCGGAGTCACAAAAGACCAAAACGGCGTGTGACTATCGAATTCAGAGAAAACGTGCTCCAAATGACCTGAAACCACATGAAAACAATAGGAATATTATTCGTGACATGTAGGAGGAGACAGAACGTCCATCGGATGTGCAGTGCGTGCGATACAACTGAATGTATCATTTTTAGCAGTTCGACGCGCTCTAAAAGGGAACGTTGGGTGGTCAAAACCCCCCAAAAAACCTCATAATTCCATTAAATCATACGAGAAAAACCGTGGTGTGAATTTTGAAATGTTCGGGTAGACAACATGTTAATCGGAGGTGTCGTTTGACAGCGGTGACCAGAAACGCATTTCTAGAGTCATAAAAGACCAAAACAGCGTGTGACAGTCAAATTTAGAGAAAATGTGCTCTGAATGACCTGAAACCACACGAAAACAATAGGAATATTATTCATGACATGTAGGAGGAGACGGAACATCCATAGGACATGCAAGGCACATGGTACGACCGAATGTGTCATTTTCAGCAGTTCGGCGCGCTCTAAAAGGTCGCGTTGGGTGGTCAAAACCACCCGAACGACCTCAGACTTCCATGAAATAATACGACAACAACCTTGGTGTGAATTTTGAAATGGTTGGGTAGAAGACATGTCAATCGGAGGTGTCTTTTGACCGTGGTGACTGGAAACGCGTTTCCGGAGTCATAAAAGACCAAAACGGCATGTCACGATCGAATTCAGAGCAAATGTGCTCCGAATGACCTGAAACCACACAAAAACAATATGAATATTATTCATGACATGTAGGAGGAGAAGGAACGTCCATCGGATGTGTAGTGAGTGTGGTATGACTGAATGTGTCGTTTTCAGCAGTTCGTCACGCTTTAAAAGGGCGCGTTGGGTGGTCAAAACCACCCAAATGACCTCATAATTCCATGAAATTATACGACATAAACCATGGTGTGAATTGTGAAATTTTCAGGTAGACGCATGTCAATCGGAGGTGTCGTTTGACCGCAGTGATGGGAAACATGTTTCCAGAGTCATAAAAGACCAAAATGGCGTGTGACGGTCAAATTTAGAGAAAATGTGCTCCGAATGACCTAAAAAATATGAAAACAATAGGAATATTATTCATGACACGTAGGGGGAGACAACACATCCATCGGACATGTGGTGCATGTGGAAAACATTCCTTTTTAGAAAATAAAACACTTTCAGAAACTAAAGCAAAGACTCCAAAACAAGAAAAAAACCCCTAAAATGATAAGATTTCTTAAATTGGGGGTTTTAAATTATTATAGCACCCATGAGATGTCAGATTTTATTTTATTATATGTATATAATAACTGAATAAATATGTCAAATTTTCGCTTGTTTTGTTTAGTTGTTTTCTTTGTATATTATTGTAGGTTTTTAAAGCAGATGGTTATGGATCGTTGAAGCACATCTATCATTTATTGTTTATGATGATCTTGAAATTTATAGTGTTTGGATTTGTTTTCCATTTTTTATTATTTATATTCTGTTTTTTTATTCTGTACCATGAAATTTTAAAAAAAAATATTTCCAGTTTAGCGACCGCCGCAGGCGGTCACTATTGGTTGCCTACTAACCTCAACAGCGACCGCCATTGGCGGTCGCTTCAGACAAAAAACGACCGCCAGGGGTGGTCGCTGTAGGCCGACATTTCAGCCAGCTTCAGAGACCGCTAATGGCAGTCACTATAGGCCGGAATTTCGGCTATCTTCAATGACCGCCAATGGCGGTCGCTGTAGGCCTATAGCATCAGCCCTAAAGCGACCGCCATTGGTGGTCACTCTAGGCTAAATTTTTAGTAGTGTTATAACATTATCCAAAATCCCTATCCATATTATATCATTGCACACAAAGAGTTTTAGAGAGGATTCTATCATTCCCTAGAGATATCTCCTCCAAATGCTTTTAAAAAGATAGAGAAATTATCTTCCTCCACTAGAATGTATCTTTCTACCTTAAAGGGTTTTATCGAGATCAACAAATATCACCAAAAGTGTTAGATTCATCTACTCTAGAACTCAGAGAATTATATGGAACTGATAAGAGGTTCATGAAACATATGTGGACCACTACTAGATAGAATATACTATTTATTCTTCTCACACAGTGGTGATATAAAAAGTGGTCATCGACCGATCATCGGCAATGGAGAAGAATACAAAAAAAGACAATTCTTTAATTAGATAAACTAATTAAAAATTATATATGAAATGATCCCCTCTTATTAGTTTTAGGTTATTATTAATTGATATTTATATCTATTCAGTTAGTTATGATGATTCTTCATTACATAAATCATATATTATTCATAGATTATGGAAAAAAGATGGGTAGGCTCTACCCAATCGATGCTTTTGCTGCTCTTAAAACCTTCATGTGGTATTAGAGTGGTCACATAATAATTTATAATAATTTATTATTTTTTGGTCAATTATAGGAAATTATTGTTAGGTTTTCACTTCTAGTTCATTAGTTATTTAATACAAAGTTTAAATAAAATGTTTTAAATATATTAATATTCTTCCTCCAAGTTTCATATTGTCTTAAATAGATTAAGAATAGATGAATAATGATCAGAGATTCCACTGATAGGTGTTAAGGATTCTAGCTGGTAGATATGGATACATGACGTGTGACCGAAAGTATACACCTTGTACCTAAGTTCACCACACCTAGATGTGTAGCGAGAGACATGACACACTAATCAGTAATAATATGTGGTGTATTTAATTCACATCATGTGTTGACTAGGATATCTAGACACATAGTCTGTCAGACCACGTGATGTGTAGTTGGCGTATATGATGTGTCATCTGCATGGGTTATTAGTGAAACTCACATTAACTGTATAGTAAAATACATAGTATACACCATGTGATACTGATAGTTTGGAACATTAATGAGATATATGACATGTAGTTAATGTACACACCACATGACTCATTAATACCCACATCCTAAGAACACATCGAGTCAACCACCAAGTTATGTGGACTCACGACAAGAGAAACACACAACATATAGCTCTTTGGTACATGTTATGTATCCTAGTTGAGATACAAACTGATTCCCTAGGCATATATCCCAAATACATGAAAACAAATAAATATGGCATGTATCTCATTAGTAAATTCTATGTATTCACCCAGTAAAGGAAAAAAATTACATAAACAATAATAAATTACAACATTAAAAACCTAATTACATTATTGATATCTGATGTGTTGAAAATGTAACAAAATTTTCAAAATTAATAAATGATCAATTAATTCCATGTAATTATCTGTAAAATTCTGTTTAATTTGTTTATTTTTCATGTTACAATTAATGATGGTTTTCCCCAAGATATTTTAGATTTTCATTAAGATAAAGGGAATTAATTGAATTAATTTAATCATGTTTATCTTAATAATAAAGAATTAATTGAATTTAATGCTATATAGTGTTTTTTTGTATATTTTTCATGTATGTGGATGACCATGAGCTTAGACCATCCAATGTATGTTATTGGTTAATTTAATTTGTTATTATTGTATGGTTTTGGTAATAATTTATTAAATTAAATAACAGCTTGCAGATTAAGCCTATCCTCTCATTATATATAGTATTGTGGTCTCACTGTTTCTTTTATGTAAACCCCTTTAACTAATCCTTTGGTTCCCCTTAAATACGTGTGATTAAAATTATGTAATGGATGGATCTTCCATGTGATTGGAGGTGGTTCAAGTTCAGAACCAAGGTAAAACCAATTCAAGAGGTACATAGAAACATAAGAGGAATACTACAACTCAAACTAGAACTATTTCCAAGAGTTTATTCCCTTGGGTCAATGGTTGGTTTATCATCCACTAGATAAACCAACCATTAGAAAAGATCATGGTCACACCACTTTATTTATTTTATTTACTTCAGATGTATGGTTAATTATTTATGGATATTTAAATAAATAAATAATTAATTAACAATCATTCATGATGGAATTAAAATAAATATTATAATATGTGTAAACTTTATCTAGTAATGGTTAACCACTTATGTAAAATCCACTTAATATTAACAAGCATGTAACAAGATAAAATGGTTTATTTACATATAAAGATAAAAACACCTCAAATTAAATATTAAGTCGATATAGACTTCTACTAACTGAGTTTAAAAAGAACCATAGTTCAAAGTGCTTGACCACTCCAAGTTGGGGTTCTATTAATTATTGGGTAATTTTAACTTGATTTTCTGGGTTTACTTTACTTTGTTTACATTAAGGGTTGATTTCCCAAGAAGGAATTAGTGTAACTAAGAGGAAAAGAATTGAGAAAATTATTATCCAGGATTTTAGGATTAGGGAGTCTATTCAACAGATCAAAGAGATGTGAGTTAATGCAATTGTGAACTTATTTCCAACTAAAACCATTCAAATAAAATTTTAGGCCCAAGTATGGGTTATGAGAAGGGGGATATGGATCCTTTCCACTAGAATATCCATTTAATGGAATATTTTGAAACTAACGGTGAGGGATATTAGGTTTTGATAAAAATAGTGGTCGATTAATAAATTTAAAAACTTATTATCTAATTTAGTAATCTTGATAAATTAATAAAATTCTACTCTTATTTATTATGGAAATAGAAAACCACACAAAATCAAATTTTTTACTGTGATCCATACTAGATAAGCATAACCTTATAACTAGCTCAAATTTCTATGACTAATATAGACATTTACACATTAAACTATTTCAGGAATGAAAACTATATGTGTTGAAAACCCTATTCCTAAGGCACATGATGAAGTGACCAGTGAGGAAGAACTGTATCTCTATATGAAACATTTGGATAATTCCATATATATACGATGTTTCATATTATCATCCATGTCTGGTGAGATTTTAAACCAACATGAGTATATGGATGAGTATAACATCATGTCTCAACTGCATGATCTTTATTAGGATAAGGCGAGATAAAAGAGATATGAGATCTTCAATGAACTATTCACATGCAAGCTTAGAGATTTGATGCCAGTTGGGACTCATTTAGTCAAGATGACTAGATACATTAAGTGATTAGACATCTTGGGGTTTATAATTCCCAATGATCTGCACACATGTCTCATCTTATCCTTAATACCTAAGTACTTCGATTTTATTTTTTATTATAATATTGTCAATAATGATAAGTCTCTCTCATAACTCCTTACATTGATTTTATAATTTGATAAAGACATGGATCTTGAAAATCCTACAATCCTTATGGTGAATGGAAAAAGGAAGAACAAGACATAGGGTCCTAAGACTCATTCCAAGTCTAAGGCTACCAGGTACTATCCTTCCAAGAAAAGAAATATCTAGAGACAAGTAAAGGAAAATGATGTAGTATGTTTTTCTTTTATAAATATAGATAATTGGAAGAATAACTTTACGAAGTTAAATTAGCAATAGGAAGATTTAGGTGCATTCATTATTGGGTGAAATATCTTTATATCTACACATTTTTAATTTAGATATAACTTGTGGTTCTCACACCTGTATTCAGATGTATAAACCAAGTAGATTTCAAAATATTTCCAAAGGGGAGGTGGATTTACAGGATACCAATGGCATGAGGCTAGCTACTCGAGAAATTGGATACTGACACCTTCTATTTCCCACTAGGATGGTTATGGTTTTAAAATATTATTAATATGCACCAACTATTACCAAGAATATAATTTCCATATCCTACCTAGATATAGATGGTTTTATTTTCACATTCGGAAATAAAATCTATTTATTTTATAAAGACAACATATGTTTTGGTATAAAAAATTTAAATAATATCCTTTATGTATTAAATTATTAAAACCAAGTATTGTAAATTAATAATAAATGAAGTTCACATAGATCATTTCACACCTAGCCATGGTATCATTGTCTTGGTCATGTAAAAAAAAATCATTTGAAAAATCTCTATCTATATGGTTATTTTGACTCTTTAGCGCTAAAACCACTTGATAGATGTTACACTTGTTTACAAGGATAAATGACCAAGCCACTATTTGGGGGATAAGGTGAAAGGGCTACCTATATTTTATAATTGGCACATATTGATGTGTGTGTACCTTTTCAAAAAGAAGCTATATGTGGTTGTTCTTACTTCATTACTTTTACTAATGATTTAAGTAGATATGTATATGTTTACTTTATAAAATATAAGTCCAAATCCTTTAATAAATTCAAAGAGTTCAAGAACAAAGTAGTGAATAAACTTGGTAATAAGATAATGAAGCTTCAATATTATTGATATGGTGAGTATATTAACTAATAATTCATTAAATATATATGGGTGTGTGGGATTCTATCCAAACTCACTCATCCTTATACACCATAGTGGAATGGTGTTAGTGAAAGGAGGAACCATGCCTTTATTAACATGGTAATATTTATGATGATCCATAAAAGTCTTATATTGTCCTTTTTGGAGATATGTATTGCAAATTGCAACATAAACACTAAAATATATACCAACTAAAGTATAAAATGGAATTCCTTTCAATTTATTGAGTGAAAAGAAACTTATTTTGTCACATATATATTCATGGGGTTGTGAGGTTTTTTCTAAGGAAACTTTAGAAACAAACTAGCACCCTGAGTCACAAATTTATCTTTATAGGGCATACTAACTAAATAAGGGGATACCATTTATAAAACCCCTCATATAGGAAGATGATAATCACAAAACAAGCCATTTTTTGATAGGAAGCATATCATCAATAAGGATAGTGGGAGAAAGATTTAATTCTATGAATTTAATGCTCAAGATATACAAGAGTTGGTACAAGAACAGATTATATGGGTCCCCATGGAAGATATTATTTCAAAAACCAAAATACTATCTAGAAGCACCATAGAGGTTAGAGAACCATAAATTTATGGTTTTTAGTCACGAATATGGAAAATCATTATTGGTTGATAATAATGGTCCCTTTTTCTATAAGGAGGAAATATAGAGCTCAAAATCTACAAGATGGAAAGAAGACATGAATTCTGAGATGAATTATATGTATCAAAACCAAGTATGGGTTCTGGTCAATCTACCATTTGATGTAAATCTATTTGGGTGAAAATAGATATTCGAGAGAGAACTATACATGGAAGGTAAAGCAAGTACCTATAAATAATGATTAGTGGCTAAAGGGTTTAAAAAATGTTAAGTAATTGACTATGTAAAAACCTTTTCTCTAGTTTACATGTTTAAATCCATCAAAATTCTACTTTCTATAATAGCTTTTCATGACTATGATATTTGATATATGGATGTTTAAACAAATTTCCTTAACAGAAACCTTTATGAATATGTATATATGACACAACATGAAGGGTTTGTAACACTAGGAAATACCAATAATATATGAAAGTTGAAAAGATCCATTTATGGGTTACAGAAATGATCTAGGTCCTAGAACATTCACTTCAATAAAGGCATAAGAGATTTTGGTTTCATAAAGAACAAATGTGAGCCATGTGTTTACAATAATTTTAGTGAGAGTGTAGTCATATTCTTAGTAGTATATGTTGATGATATATTACTTATTGGAAACAACATACCGGTCTTACAATCTATTAAGGCCTAATTAAAAAAAATTTCCCCATAAAGAACTTAGGTTAATTAGCCTACATTCTCAAGATCATGATCATTCATGATAGATCCAAAAAAATTCTTGGACTAATTCAAGGTATATACATTGACTACACACTAAAAAGATTTAATATAGAACAATATAAAAGGAGATTGGTTTCAGTGAAACATGGTATACATCTCTATAAGAAAATTCATCCATAGAAACAATAGGATAGAGAGATAATGAGTAAGATTTAATACACTTAGGTGATAGTATCAATCATTTATTCCATGTTATATACTAGTATTGATGCGACCTATGCCTTAATATTGGTAGATAAATATCAAGTTGATCTGGGTGAACAATATTGGCCTACTGTTAAAGTTATCTTTAAGTATATGAGGAATATAAAGAATATATTCCTGGTATATGGAGGATATGGGGAACTATTCATCATAGTATATTCTAATAGTCATTTATAAATAGATCAAAATGATCTAAAGTCACAATTATGATATTTATTCAGTATTAATGGAGGATTTGTGACTTGGAAGAATTCAAAGTAGCTAGTTATCACTACTTCTATAGTAGAGTTTGAGTATATAGTGGCTTTTGATACATAAAAATAAGCATTTTATATTCAGAAATTAATATAAGAGCTTTATGTGGTTCCTAACAGTAAAGATACTATCAAATTGTATGGTGATAATACTATAGAGGTGGATCTTGCAAATGATCCAAGGTCACATCAATAGAGAAAACACATACTCCATAAATATCACATATTGATGGATTTTTATTAAAGGGGTGAAGTTTCCATGAGTGGATTTTCCATAAAGGAAAATACAATGGACCCCTTATCTAAGTCTTTATTTTTGTAGAAGCACGAATATCATGTTAGAGCTAGAGGGTTGAAAGTTGTTAGTAGTTCGCTCTAGTGAAAGTGGGAGTCTATTGGAGTTGGTTCCCTATAACTAGCTCATATAAACTTTATGATTACTTTTATTCATGGTTTTTAAATAATTAATGAAGTGTTATTACATCATGATTGTTCTTCCATGTGATATAGTATGTGACAATGTCAAAAGTGTATATGTCACACTGAAAGGTTATAGTGGTTCCCCGTTATAATGAGAATCTAGAAGTGTCATGAAAGTATTCTTAAATATATGTTTTATATTTGTATTATATAATTTTATGAGACAAAAATAATATATGATATCATGGTTGGAAACTCATAGGACTTTGATACAATTTTTCATAGTGTACACCCTTAGTAATATTCAATGCAGGAGATTATAAGAACATGACCTACCAGTGGGAAACCCACATTTATATGTGTCATTGGATGTTACTATCTATGAACATGTGTAATGATCGTTATAATTTAATATTATTATTAACACATGTCATGATTCATTTAATTTTATGTATTGATAAAAACCATGATGACATATTCTCATTGTGAAATAGGATATGTTGGGTGCATCTCAACCAACATTGTGTTAATAAATAATGTGAGAAATGATTTATCCCATATGTTCAAAAATTAAGGTTGATATGTCAGGCCCTTTGATGAGAATAAAACTATTTTATTAAGTCCATGGATATGGTAGTATTGTTATTAAGGTCATTTATGGAAATTCAAAGAAAGATACATCGAGCAAATCAGTTGATGACACCAGCATGCAACATACTTGATTAGAGATATCAAAATAAAGGGATTATATTACATAGTGTATGTTCAAAGGATGTTACATGTAATTGTGACATTAACTACTTTCTCTATGGGATCCTTGGAATTTTTCTAGATACTAACCTTAGACTTTAGGTAGTGTAGCCTAATACCATTAAGAAATGGGACTAAAGGATAAAAAACTAAGTGTATTTAGAAACTTAGTTAAATTCCATATAAATTTAACATGTTGGATAAATTTTATTTTTGTATATTGTTTAATAATTATTTATGTTAGTTTGATTGTAAATATTCAATTACCAATTATTCAAGAGAATATATTTGTGAATTTAATATTTAATAAATATTTATTCACCAGGTAATTATTTATTTAATTATATGAATATATAAAATTAATTTATTCATTTTTATTCATAAGGAAACAAAATATTTATTTATTTTGGTACATGAATATTTAATTAATATTTATTCACTAATTTGATTAATATAATATTTATATCTATAGAAAATAATACAGTGATATTTATTTAATTAAATAAATATTAATTATTCAAGTCTAAATAAATATTGAAGAGGATTGATAGAACAAGTTTAATGGTTCAGTGAGAAATGTCATATTAAATATTATTTGAATTAATATTAATATATTTATTTACATCTATTCTATATGTGAGTTTAGTGCATGTCAAGTAAATAATAATAATTCTATTATTATTTATACACGTGGTTCATTTGGGATTAAGAAAAATAATAAGGTCCCATGAAAAATTGTTTTTTTCTAACCCTAGAACTCTTTAAACTCAATTATGAAATTCTCCAAAATCCCTAAGCATATTCTATCATTGCATACAACAAGTTCTATAAAGAATTCTATCAAGACCTAGAGAGATCTCCTCTAGTATGCTCTGAAGAATGTAGATAAATTATCCTCCTCCACCAGAATGAATCATTCTCCCTTGAATTATTTGATTTTGATTAAAAATGACCACCACAAGTGTTATATTCATTCATGCTAGAACCAAAATGATTCTACGCTGATGATCAGAGGTTTACAAAGTATGCATGGATCATAACTATAGAGAATGTACTCTTAATTATTATCACACAATGAAAATATGAAAAGTGGTAATCAAATAATCATTGGAAACTTAAAAATAATTCAATAATAGGAAATTATTTAATAAAATAAATTAATTATAAATTATATGTGAAAAGATCCCCTTTTTTTGGTTTTGGGTTATTTCCAATTTATCTTCACATATACTTTATTGATCATGATGATTATTAATCATGTAAATAAAAAATTATTCATGGATTTTGAAAAAAATTCAAGTAGGATATTCCCAGAAAATTATTTCACTATACCTTGAACCTTTATGATGAAATGAAAAGCATGCGCAGAGCGAATTAGGACTCGAGGTAACTGAACTATCCTCATTACTTTTATGTTAGATGTTATACTTACTTTTATACCTTTTCCTATATATTATTCTCATGTATTTCATACATATTATGTATATATGTTCCTTATATATATACCCAGTTCACCTTACCTTTCTTTGTTGGGGGATAATACATGTTTTAAGTTCCCTTCATAATTTCATTTTTAAGTAAACCTAATTTAACAGAACTTCCATATTTCTTATTTAATGACAAATAACAACCACATAATTTTTTTTAACCATAAATAGTTTCTAAAAAACCACATTATTTTATGGGAAACCATCCTAATTTAATTTTGTTTTAAAGGAAAATGAGCAGGTATTTCCTTCTTTAGAAGATCCTTTACTCATTTTATAAAGCATCACATAAGTGGTTCATTTTTATTATTAATTCTCCAATAATTCTCATAAATTTTTCTACATTGGAACTTAATGTTCAATACCTATGCTTATTTATTCAAATATAAACATCCAAAATTATTTAATTCTTTCTTCTCTTGGTAATCCTTATGATGCATCCTTCAATTATTCTTTGAGAAAAGATGAGAAACTCACTTCTCTCTCATGGGTTTTAGCATTTTATGATTTATGCATGGTTACTTTTAATCATGTTTCATACATATACATGTATATATTATGATTTTATGGGTGGTATTGAAATTATATATCTCTCAAATGCATTGGGTAATTTTAAAATCTCATGAGATTCTATGTATGGTGCACAAATAGTTATTCTAGCACACTTTTATATTTTCTTGGCAGTGATCCTTGACTTATGCTTATGATGTTATATTTTATGTTATTTCAATATATTTATGACTCCATGATCTTATAATATCACTTCATTATTCCATGATTTTATTCTTATGATCATTTTCTTTATGATATCCTGTTATGCCTCACAACTTAGATGTGTTTTCTCACTATCATTAATTACTCTGATTATTCCATTATTCGGATTTCTAGCTCTCTATTTTCCTTTATGTATTTCCATAGGGTATCCTATGAAGTTTTAGAATACCTATGAGAGTTAGGAGAACCATATGGATTTTTAAATGAGTATAGTTTAATTTATGTATAAGATGTTGTATTTATGTGTCTAATCTCCCAAAGATACTAGACCTATATATCCTTAGATTATATTTGTTGAAAAATGATGTTAAAAATAATGAAATAAAATGTGTTTAAGGCTTGATTTTTTATAGTTTCAATAAAAACAAGGTCTATTTATTATTGAGAATTAATAATAGTTAGAGAAAAACCTAGGGATAATTTTAAAAAAATAATCCTAAAGTTTTGGTAAAGTACAGAGTACATGGGTTCTTAGAACTTATATCAATGTCAAGATACTGAAAAGTGGTTATGTTCATGGAACTGATGAAACTATGAGTAATAAACCTAAAAAGGCCAGTTAAGTGTCAAATATATCTTCACTTGGTGAATTACTAATAAGACTAATACCGAACACTTTTCTAGACACTCCCGATGGACATGATTTGGATAATTCATTTTCTATTTACAAACTATTATGAAGGATTTGGTTATAATGTTAGGTGAGATAACTTAATAAGAAATAGGCCATGTATTAACTATATTGAATCATAGAAATTCATAAGATAGGGTATATATATTTAATTAATGGGTTATTGCTTTTAAGTTCATAGTTTCCCTTTTATATGTTTATTAGTTTGAATACTCTCATACCTAACCTTCCTTTATTTTGGAAAATGGAAAAAATAGAAGAAATTGTGAAAAAATATACCATTGGAAATGTGATGATTTTTCTAATTAAATGATAAAAATTATGGTATTGGGATTTGAGAAATTCATGATAGTACTGGCACAACTAAATCAAGTTATGAATAATAACTTGAATTTTGTATAAATCCATCCTTCTCTTAAGAAATAGAAAGTTATGATTGAGTACTTTATGATACAAAGACCTCCAATTTTTAGTGTATTTTATAATCCCATAACTGAAAAAATAGATTAACTCCATTGATAAGATATTCTATATCCTTCAATGCCATTAGAAAGAGAAGGTTATACTGGTTTTTTATCGACTTAACAGAGAATCCAATCAGTAGTGGAAACTAATAAAAAATATAAAGCCCAAGGAAGACTTAGAAAATATAGTGTTGGACGAATTTAAAAGGATATTTATCAATAAATATTTTCCTTGAACTTTCCATATTAAAATGGAGAGGTATTTTCTTAAACTCAATCAAAAGGAGGATGGATCTATTAGGTTTTATGAGGAAAACTTCACAAGGTTTGTATGGTATGCCTCTGGTTTTATCATTAACACTGGAAGTGAAATCAACCACCTGTTTAGTGTGATAAATATGAGTCTATGAAGAGATTTATCAATTTGGGACTTTGTCAACTGTGAGTAAAATTTCTGATATGCCCTCAAAGTTGTGATAAAGATGGGTTATTCTCAGTAGTCTTGGGAAACTGGAGATAAGAAGTAGAGAATGAAGTTTAGTTTTAGGAGATCACCTGGTAACAATATATAATATATCATATGCCAAAAATATGTTAAGAAGCATCCTAGAAACTATCTCAAGGGGACAATGAAATGTTTCAAGTGTGGAAAGGAGGGATATTAATCTAAAAAATATAAAATCAAGAGAAATAATCCTACCAATAGGATGGAGGAAAGTAATACTGATCAATCCTTAGTATATAGTCAAATATTTCAACTATAAGGAATATAGACACTATACAAACCAATAAAATAAGCCAATGGTTGTCAAATATAACCAACGACAACAACCTCAAAGTCCAATAGAGTAAGATATATATTATGATTTTACTACTACCAAGGTGGATCAATAAAATGATGTGGAGGATAATTATTATAACATCCTATTACCCACTTTATGCTACTTCTTTATCTCTTTTTTTCTCTCTCTTTATTTAGGTGCATTTTGGGACTCTTGAGGATGAAGAGTGTTTTCTAGGGAATATCACCTAAAGTTTGGGGATGCATATTTGTTATAATTATTTTAGTTTAGGTATAAATGTGTTAAAAACTTTTAGGGTTATCCCCGAGTTCAAAGAATGCCAATTTTAGTTTGGTATTTTGAGCAGAATCTGAACAGTTTGTTATCTACTAGGTGATTTCACATCATGGAATGATTAAACATCATGAAATATTTACACACTAAAAAGTGTTCATATTGTGTATTAGTTTTTGGAAAGATGTCATGAGTTTGGTTTAGGGAATAAAAATATTAAACACTATGAAAAGTTTACACATCATAAAATGGTAAAGATATGTGTTTTTAATCTAGGGAAATGTGTTTTTCATTGTGAATTTTTAATTAGTAATTACAAAAAGTGAAAGGGATTCATGCCATGTAATTCTCACAATATGTGATTTTTAGAGTGCTGCATAGGTGTTTGATCATTCATTCGACGGTAGGATCTTCTCTATTGACCTAAGAGCTCTCCCAAGAGATTCTGGGAACTTATTATCCTTATATATCACTTCGTTCGATGATTTATCATCAGGATTGTTGAACTACATCTCTCTGGGTAAGTGATCTGCCTATTTATTCATTTCCCTTGATTGCAGTAGTGTTATTCCACTATGATTTTAGATTCGTTTATCTTGTGGTGTTTTTCATGGTAGATCCACTGGGTGATCTTATTTCTAGGGATGATCCTTTATTGGTTGTGGTACAACGAGTGTGTGTTCTTTGAGGTTTGTCATGATCTACACTTTACAACATATGATTTGTTTGTGGGATGTGATTTTATGACACATGAACCAATCTCAGGAACTTTTTTGTTGAAATTATATTCCTTTCTAGTTGGTGGATCCCATTTTGGGCATGTGAAACCTGAGTTTGAGGTTGGAAATTCCATATATAGAATATGTTGGATAAAATTTATTGATTTGGTTTTATAAGTTATTTTATAAATGAGTTGGAATGATTTATTTGCGTGTGTGGAAATAAGTTTTTGATAAAATATGTTTTCCCCTTATTTTGGTAAAAGAAAAGGTATTTTCAAATCATTTTGAAATGGATTTATAAAATGTCTTTTAAAGAATGGTTTTAATGAAATGGTTTGTAAAATATATCACATTGGAAACCTTGGGTACTTAGGTGGAAGGTTTAGTAATATGACTCATACGTTGATACTATCGGGGGGTTCACTCATGGGGTGTTCCTCTGCTCCTTAGGCTTGTTATTTTAGGGAATTGATAAACCTATTAGGGGTGGGTGGGTGGGTCAAGTTTTAGGGTATTCCTCTAATCTCTATATTTGATGCATATATATAGATACTTGATGCATAGGATTTTCTATGTATTAGGTACCAGTTTCCTAGATAGGATGACCTATAGTGATCCTTAGTGTGATGTTACTTGTACTTTGGCTTGTACTATTTTATCTCATACTTCCATGGTTTTGATATGAGATATTATACATGCTTTACTTTTATTTGATATATGTGATATTTTTTGAAACTATTTTACCTAGATTATTTGGAACTATGAGAAAAAGGGAAATGTTTTACCATGCTTTTGATATAAAAACTATTTAACTATTTATCATGCATTGTTTTATTTAAAGTTGAGAAAGTTTATATTTTTTTACATAATTTTATTATAGAACACCTGGGTGGGATCCTACTGAGCTTGTTTAGCTCACACCCTATGCACCCCTATAGTGGTGTGTAGAAATTTATATGTCTTTAGATACATGGAAATGAAATGTGCTGTAGTGAGACAGTGAGGTTTTTGTTAGCTGATTTAGGGTAGTTGGTGGTGAGATAGTGGGAGTTTCTTATGCTACCACATGGAGTAACTATTTTGGTATTTTCCTTTGATATCAGACCTGTCCCTTAGAGTTTGTTTTTCTACTTTTGAGTTGTATCACTTCCACTGATTCCTTTTTACATGACATATATTTCTTGTTTTACTCTTTCACTATTTATTCTCATCATGAATATATATATGACATACTGTCTACTTTAGTTTGGGTGAAAAATTTCCCTCTGGTTGTTTTTGATGCTCGAGTTCTAGTCTCCAGTCTGTGGGGATCGGGAAATCCCTTTAGGTATGTGTAAATTTAGGCCAGGTACCAGTTTGAAAGGGTATTTGGGTTGGGTTCATCATATTTATGCTAGTTATTCATTCAAGAATAATGAATGTACTATTTGATTATGATTCTATGCATTCTTTTATATCATGCAAGTTTAATAATACTATTTAAACACAACTATAAAACATTGATGTTGAATTATTATGAAAACATAAAATGGTTCAATTGTTACATCTCAAGTATATAAATCCTCCCTAGTTAAACTTTTCATACTTCCATTAGTGGAATTGGATACTATACTGGGAATGGACTGACTATCTCTATATAGATCCCTCATCAACTTTTGGGAGAATGAAATCAATTTCCATACCCTAAATTATCCCCCTATTCTATACAAGTGTAAGGAGGAGGATAAATCCCCTTTGAAATATTCTTCACAATCATGAATATTTTTACCTTATAAAAATGAATATCTGGCTCAAATGATTTAAATAAGGAATATTACCACTCTTGAATAAATGTTAATGATAATGGAATATTTTGACATGTTCCCCGAAGAGTTTCATGGTCTTCCTTTTGATTGAGAGGTTGAGTTATCAATTGAGATTATACTTGGATCCCTAACGATATCCAAAACTCATTATAAAATGGACCTCATTGAACTAGAAGAGATGAATAAGTAACTACAATAGAATCTAGAAAAGAGTTTCATACATCTGATCACTTCACCATGGGGTGCACCAACCCTCTTTCAAAAAGAAGGATAGGTCCATGCATCACCGTGTTAATTATCATGAAATCAAAAAGTGAACAATAAAGAAGAAATATCCGATGCCATATGTTTATGACTTGTTTAATAAATTATACGGGCCTACTACTAATCTAAAGTGGATATTCAGTCATTATATCATTATTTAAAGGTGAAGTAGGAGGATATTCCCAAGACAACATTTCATATAAGTTATGGACACTATGAGTACATAGTGATTCCATTCAGACTCATGAATTATATAGAAATCTTCATGGAACTAATTAATAGGGTATTTAGAGACTAACTTAATACATTTTTGGTAGTATTTATAGATGATATTCTTATATACTCCAAAATCAAGGAGGAACATGAAGATAATTTAAATATTGTGCCGATTACATTGAAAAAGGAGAAGTTATATGTAAAGTATAGTAAATGTGAATTTTAAATGGTGAAATAACATTATTGGAGAATAATATCATGAGTTATGGGATATCAATATGTCCTTCAAATATTAAGGTGATTTAGGAATGGACAAGACCAATATATATTATAGAGATCCATTGTTTCCTTGAATTAGCTGGGTATTATCAGTGATTTGTGAGAAAATTCTCAAGATTATCAAACCCAGTGAACAAGTTGAATCTACAGGGAGTAAATTATATTTGTATAAATGAATTTGAATATAGATTTAAGTAGTTAAACAATAGGATAAACACCATAACTATACTCACACTACCCATAAGTAGGGAAGGATTTATGATTTATAGTGATGATATAAATAAGGGTTTGGGATGTATACTCATGCAAACTAATAATATGATAACATATGCCTAAATATAGTTAAATATACATGAAAAAAATTATCCAACACATGAAATGAAGTTGGATATAATAATATTTACATTTAATATTTTGAGGAATTATCTATATGGAGATAAGTGTGATATATATATAGACCACAGGCGCTAAAAATATATATTCACATAGAAAGAACTCAACATGTTAAAAAAAACATTTGTAGAGCTAATTAAGGATTATGACTACTCAATACACTGTTATCTTAGGAATGTAAATAAAGAGGAAGACTATATAGGTAGAAAAGATCCTAAAACCTTATCTATGTTGATGATTGAGAAGGATCCAATCTTCTTAAAAATTAAAAGGATGGACATGGGAGTCATAAAGGAAGGAATTCCATCCAACATTTCTCAAATGATTACTCAACCATATCTTCTGGAGAAAATTAAGAAATATAAATGGAATTATGTGTGTATATAGAATAAGGTAGATACTATGATAAATTTAAAATAATCAGATTTAAGCATTTATGATGAAGTATTTTTAAGATTTAGAAAACAACTATGCATACCATCAAAGTCGGAGATAAAGAAGAAACTGGTAAATAATGTTAATAGCTCAACATTCTGCATGCACTAGGGAGAATGAATATATATAGATATCTAAAAGAACACTATTGGTGTGAAAATTTGAAGAAAGATATTGTATAATATACATCAATGTGCCTAGTTTTTCAGTAAGTGAAGGCTCAGAGGTAAAATTCCAAAGGGATGATGTAACCATTGCTCATACCTACACGACAATGGCAGAACATCACTGTGGATTTTTTCATGGGTATTAAAAATAAATACAATCCGAATAATTCTATATGGGTTGTGGTGGATCATCTTATAAATACTGATCACTATATTTCTATTTGTGAGGACTTCTCACCCGATCACATTACAAGGATAAACATTAGAGAAGTGGTGAGTATGCATGATACACCACTATCCATTATATCTGATTGAGAATCATGGTTCACCTCAAATTTCTATAAAATTATTCAACATGAATTAAAAATAGAGTTAAAAATTAGTAAGTTCTATCACCCATAGAAAAAATACCAATCTGAATAAACTATCAATAAAGTTGAGGATATGTTGAGATCTTGTTCTATGGACTTCAAGGGAGGTTGAGACCAACATCTTCCTATGGGTGTGTTCTCACACAATAATAATTTTCAATTAATCATTAAAATATCCCCATAGGAATCCCTATATGGGAATAAATTTGTAACTCCCATATGTTGGGATGATATTGGAGAATTTAAGATATTGGGGCATAGGATGGTTGATGAAATAAAAGAGAAAGTAAAGGCTATTCAATAACAAATCAGAATAGAACATAGCCAATATAAAAGTTATAATAATAACCATTGATGATACATAGAGTTTGAGGTTGGTGATAAAGTGTCTCTCTATATATTTTCATGGAAGAGGTTCGTGATTTTTAGGAAGAAGGGGAAGCTAATTTCTAGATACATTTCCCCCTTTGAGATTCTTTATCGCATTAGAGCTCTGGTATATCAATTAACTCCTCCAAAAATCCATCTAAAGTACATGATGTGATCCACATATACATATTAAGGAATAAAATACTAGATCCATAACATTTTTTTAATCCATAGGTAGTACAGTTAGAGAATGATCTCTCTTACAAGGTGTATCTGGTGAAGATCTTGGACTGTATAGACAATGTTTTGTGCAACAAGAAAAATCATTTTGTCAAAGTAATTTAGAAAAACCAAAAGTATGAAGAGGAAAAATGATAAAATTAATTGATAATTAAACATAATTACCCTATTTTTTTCACCTTAGTTTATTAAATTAAATTTTTAGGGACAAATTTCTTTGGGGGGATGTAATGACCCCGAAGTTATATATAGAAATTTATATTCTAAATTTATATGTGTATCATATTAGGTAATATAGATAATAAAAACTAATAAAATATTATCATTAATTAATTTCCATAAAATTATAATTGGAATATTATCCTTACTGTTATAATAATAAATTAACTTATGGTATAAAAATAATAATTAATTAATTTCATGCTTTAAAATACATTTTTCTAAAAATTATTTTTATTACATTTTACGAACTTATATTTAAAAAATAATTTTTATAAATAATATAAATTTAATCTAAAAATATAAATTAATTTTTGAATTCAACATATCAAAATTATGTTAGGATAAATTTTTGGGATTTTTCTAAAATAATTTATTTTTAGGTGAATAGTGAAAAATACCATTTTTATTAATACTGTAAAGTTTATAACTTTATCATGAAGTAATTATTACTTAAGAATTTTTTTTATTATATCAAAAATATATTTAATAATTAAAAATTATACATTTCTAAATACTATGTTTAAGTAAGAAATCTCATGTTTAAGATTTTGAAACTTAAATAATCTTTTACATGGATAAAAATTATTTTTCATCTTTATATTTTAATTAAATTTTCACAAGGAATAATTTGGTATTGGATTGATTTGAAATACACATAACCATAATTTAGTTAATAGTAAACTAATTAATTTCATGAAAATCATAAATATTTATAATTTTATCCCAAATTCATTTTTATTATTAAGATTTTTTTAATATTTCTAATGCATTATGCATTTATTATTTTAAAATTGATTTTTATCACTTAGAAAAATTGAATTAAATAAAATTGATTTTTTATAATCATTGGGTCCATTTTATATAATTATATCTATTTTATTTTTAGTCATAAAAAATAAATTACTTAGGTAAAAATGTAGTTACCGTGGTAAAACCAAAAAAATATAAGAGTGAAAGACTTAAATACATGTTTAAAACATGCGTGAAAATGAATGGTTGAGGTATTATCAACATTAACTCATCCCATACTCTATTATTTTACACTTTGGATATACCTTACAAGTGAAACATGTGATTACTTTATATTAAGAAGTTATATTCACAAAAATTTCATTCATTTAACCTATAAAAGGAGCTCACCTCCACTCCATTTCTCCAATCATTCCAAAGCATTAGTTCAACAAAAAATCTACCAAAAAATCTATTCAAAACTATCCCCATTAAATATAGTCCTTGGTCTTAAAAAAATACAAATATAAGGAGCCTTAAGGTGTTCCCCAAGGGATAATAACCAAAGGGATAGGAAGTTAGGTGCACACACTGAGCAAATATGGACCTAAGGTAAGGGATCTTCCGAACCACCCTCATTACTTTTGTATTACACATTCTATTTATTTATCTCACCTTTATTATATATTATTATCATTAATTACATAAATATTTCTTATATATGTTCCTTATATATAAAACTATTTTAATTTACCTTTCATTGTTGTGGATAATACATGTTTTTATTTCCCTATATAATTTCCTTTTTTAAGTAAACTCTATTTAATGGAACTTACCTACTTATTATTTCATGTTAAATAACACCCCATAAAATGTTTTTATCCATAAATAGTTTATAAAATTAAAAATTATTTTATATAAAACCATCCTAGTTCAATTTTGTTTTAAAGTAAAATAATAAACTCATTATTTATTTAAAAGATCCTTTACTCATTTCATAAAGCATCACATAAGTTTCTCATTTTTATTATCACATATCTAATAATTATAATGAATTTTTATGCATAGGAATTTAATGTTCAATTCCAATGATTCTTTATTCAAATAGGAACATCCAAAATGATTTAATTTCATCTTCTCCTAGGAATCCTTATAATATAGCCTTCAGTTATGGTTTGAGGAAAGATTATGAAACCCACTTATTTCTTATGAGTTTTATCAGGCTTATGCTTTATTTGTGGTTAATTTTACTCATGTGGTATAAATATTCATACACATATTTTTATGTGATGTGTGGAACTATAATTATATATATCTCTAATGTATTAGGAAATCTTTTCATCTCATTATATACCATGTATGGTGCACGGGAAATTACCCTAGCATGCTATGTTTTGTTTTCTAGGTAGTAAGAATTGACTTATGCTTATAATGTTATATTTTATGTTGTTTCCACATATTTATTATTCCGTGATATTATGATATCATTTCTTTATGAATTTTTTCCCTAATTATGATCATTCTCTTTATGATATAATATTATTCTTCCAAAAATATATGCATTTTCTCACCATCATGCTTTACTCTGATTATTCCCTTAATGGGTTTTCTATCCCACTATTTTCCTTTATGTATTTCCCTAGGGTATCCTATATAGTAATAGAGTAACCATAGGATTTATGAAAACTATATTGTTTTTTAAATAAATATGATGTAATTTATGTTTAATATGATGTATTTATGTGTCTAATATCCCAAAGGAATTAGAAATATAGATCCATATATTGTATTTTTTAGAAAAATATATAAAAAATAATGAAATAAAATGAGTTTAAGGCTTTGGTTGAGATAAGGTCAGGTCATACGAGTTTTGATCAATGTTTTTACTTTTCCTTTTTACTTATTACAATTTTGTTTTGTTCTTTTTAATTCAATTTTGTTATGTTTGGTTTAATTAAATTCAATTAGGATTAGTTATATTCAATTTATGTTAGTGATGTACCATTTCATTACATTTGACTTAATTTAGTTTGGTTTATTCTGGATTAGATTTATTTAATTTGATTCAGTTATATTTAGTTAGGACTTTTCATTTCAATTTGATTTAGATTTATATTCCATGATATAAATGAGTTTGGTATATTTTAATTTATTTTCATTTACTTCGATAGGCTTCATTCAATTTATTTCATTTCAATCAAATTCATTTTTTTTGTTTTAGTTTGGTTTTTTTCATTTTTTTCTCTTTCATTTGGATCATATTTAAACAAGTATAGTTAGGTTTATTCTATTATTGTTGGTTCACTTCATGTTGGGTTGGATTAATTTCATTAGATTCCAATTATTTTTATTTTATTTAATTATTTTTTTACTATTGATTCAGTCATGTTTTGGTCAATGTTGATATTCTTTTATATTTAATTAAATTTAGTTATTCATTGATGGATTTAATTTATTTTGATACAATTTGGGCTGGTTTTTAGAATTACTTGGTTTGATTCAATATAGTTCAATTCTATCCCAGTTAATTTTTTTTGAGTTTTGTTTGGTTAAAATTAGTTCAAATTAGTTCATTTTGGTTTGTTTCAATTTGATACACTTTAGATTGGTTATTTTATTTGTTGTTTAGTTTAATTTGGTGCTATTTATTTTAGTTTATTTTGGTATATTTCACTACAATCAGAGTTAGTTACATTCAATTAGGTATGGTTCATGAATGTTTATTTTGATTTTATTTAGTTATAATAGATTCAGTTCAGTTTTATTTGGTTCAATATTTTTCATTTCATTTCTATTGAACTGGTGTTGGTTTGGTTCAATTATGTTTGAGTTGGGACATTTTTTATCTTTTTGGTTTAATTATAATGTAATTAATTCAAACTAGTTTGAATTTTTTTTAATTATGTTTGGGTGGATTCAGATTCATACTCATTAATTTAGAGTAGATAAAGTTCAATTAGTTATATTTAATTTGATTCATGTCTCAATTTTATCCTATTCACTATGCCATTATGTTCACTTCTAGTAAAAAATGTAACATTAGATTTGGATTAAGATTACTTAGAGGCATCTAATAAACTCAATATGGAAGCTAAACTCCAATAATTTATGAACCAGATTAGATGTTACCTTTAAAATCATGTGTGAAGTAAGTTATTTTTAATATGAGTTGTTTTTTAATAGAGAAAGGTGAAATAATTCCATGTTAACTATTATACTAGTAATCTAATTAATGTAGCTCAATTGAACAATGAAAGAATATATTAAGACATGTTAGAGAAATTCTATAAATACATCACAAATTGATTGGTTATACAACCACTCAAAATTGAAATTTTTACTCTCCCCAAAGGAAGCTATGTCAAGGCTTATCAGATAGGTTATTCTTCTATAATAGTTATATATTGAAAATAAAGACAAAATAGGGAGTTTAAAAACATGTGAATGATCATCTTTTAAGATTATAAGACATACAATAGTATATTTATGAACCTATTTAGGGGGGACTCCTTGATGGATAGTTTTTAACAATCAATACTAGATGGGAATAAATACATTCTTATTACAGTTTAACATGTATTAAAATAGTGTGAAACCATATATTTACTTGAAAATATTGTATTTTAAGATAAAAAATTTATAATAAAATACATATTCTATAGGTGTGAATGACCAAAATCTATCACTAGTGAAAATTTAAATCACCACTAGAATAGTTAGTTTGAAACTCTTAAGGATATTTTTGGATTTAAAAAAAAATTGAGAACAATATATCATCCACAAAACATTGTATAGGTAGAAGTATAAAACAATGCATTAAAAGGAATTTTAGAGAAGATAGTTCTTAACTAAAGGAATCATTACACACTAAATCTTGATAATGAATTATATGATTATTATGGGATTATCCAAAAATGATTTGATACATAAAGTTTCTAATGGGAGTGAGATAATTGAAAAGGATACCATTATATTTCATGAATAAATTATTGAACCAAAGAAGTATAAGGAAGGGATGATAGTTTTTCAATTTGATTACATAGTTAATTTGTTTATTAAAAAATTAAAATCTAGGTTTTATGGATGATTTATAGCGATATATATGAATCTTAATGGAGATGTGGGAACTATAATAGAAGTATAGAAACCATATATAGTGAATTTCAATAGACTTAAACTATTTATAGAGAATTTGGGTTTGGGTCAGATGTGATTGTGATCTAATTTTTAGATGTTACTCCTACATTTGGTTATGAATTAACCACATAGGATGGAAACATGGTTTTCTCAAATGAACCTAAGGTTTTTTCAAGTATATTCCCTCTCTCCCATCCTATTCATCTTATAAAAAAATATGTTAAGTTGAAATTTGAGTAATGTTATTCTTACTGGAAGTGTGTAAACTGAGGAAGGTATAGGGATATAAATCTCTTGTTTTTGTGGAAGATGTGTATTATTCTTTAATGGATACAAGAGTTTGGATAAAAAATAAAATAGTTTTCAAATCAACTAAATAAAAAATCTCATAAAATTCATACAAACTAAACAATCCTAATAATAAAATTTTAGTATACATAAAATAATGCCAATAAAAGGAGTTTTAAAAATTTTAAATGTTATTTAAATAGGATTTATCCACATTATTTGATATAGATTTTGAAACAGAACAACAAAATGATCTATACCCTCTCTAACCAACATTAATGTTAAAAATCCTTGAAATTAATATTAAAATTCATTAAATGTAAATAATCACACAACTCAAGTAGGTTATTATAAAATAAACTGATTTTTAGTTTAAAATAAAAGACATAAAAGTCATTAAACATCAAAAATAAATTTTACCCCATTATAAACTAGTTAAACTTTCAATAGCATAGTAATAATAATAATATGTGTCCTTAAAAACATCTTTTTAGAAATATAACTAAACCAAACATAGATAGTGGGGATAGAAGAGTCACAACTAGTGGAGATCGAGGTGGGGTATATAAGTAAGAGGTTATGGAACTATGTGGCTACTTGAGGGGATATTTTTAATTACTTTTTAATATGATTGGTTCAAACAATGAGATTGAATGAAAAAACAAAGAAGAAAAGTATTTGAAAAAACATGTGTTTTTTCAAGAATTATATCAAAATTCAATGTTAAATTACCCATGCTTTCTCATGATGTAACGCCCCGACCCCAGCTACCCAGAGTCGGTGCATTACTTCGTAACATTGGCATGATCACAAGAAAGATCAAATCTCGAAAGACCGATTGGTTTAGTAGCCTTGGAAACACTAGATATATTCATAAGTTTTACATTACATCATAAAATCAAAAACTACTACAACAACATAATGTCTCCATAATCCACACTCATATCCCCACATAATATCCCTGCAGGTCATTCATAACCTACTTCTTCACTTCCTGGGAAAAATAAAACATTGAAAAGGGGTGAGCTCAAATGCCCAGTAAGGATAACAATAAAGTGGAAACATTCATAAATAAGAATAAACATTTAAGGCAATGTATAACTAAAACAAAAGCCTTTTAAATACGAACTTTCAACATGGTATGGCATAAATAAAATGAAATAATGCCATTTACTTATTCACATGGATATTCCACTAATCGAATAATCACATGCAAAAATAAATAACCACTTTCATAATGTTGGAATGCATAATGCCAGACTATCATAACCACATAGCCAAGGCCTCGTGCCAAGACTACAAATAAGATTTTGTCAAGGCCTTGTGCCAAGACACTAGTTTGTCTCATGAGACCTACCGATGCATCGAGGAGCTATAGCGGGCTCCACCCGTCACTTATTAAGTCCAATGCATTCCCATATGAAAAGGTTTAAAGATAACATAAACATTCGTATTAAAACTAGCATACGAAATGTCAATAATTTCACCATAAACTATGAATGGTATAAAAATAGCACATCCATAGTCAAACATATCACAAAACCTTCAATACAATATAGAAGTTTTGTATCATAATAAATCAACTTCAAATAATCTTAAAATCCATCAAAGGATGTTGACATAGATGAAATCAAAATTCTTTTTAAAGAAATATCTCCTTTCATTTTGAAACCATTTAAGATCCATATAAAATAAAACATTTTCTTTGAAAATATTATTATAAGCTTGTAAGGAAATCTTTGAAGATTTTATAACGGCGTAAAATAACCGCACCCGCCGTATAAGTTAAAAAAAACATTCTTACCTCAATTCTATCGAAAAGGTTAAAAAGGACCTTGTTTTGAAAACGACGGAAAGATTCCTTTATAAACCTCTTATAAAAATTAAAACAAGGGTATAAATGACTTTAACCCATAAAAAATGTTTTGAAATACATTTTTAAGAAACATGGATGTGGATGATAAAGATATCCCAGTAGATTATTACGTATAAACAACCTCGGATAATGAAGAGATTGTGAAATAACCCTTACCAATTTGGTAACTTATGAAACATACAACCCATGAAAGAGGTATCATACAATGAATATGTAAATACACATAAATTAGAGTGTATTACACAAAGAATATAATTATGGGCAGTATATACACCACACAAAAGGTGATGGTGGCAATATGGCATGAATCTCACGGGAATAAGGAGTGAGATGAAAACCCCTTACCTTGTACTTTTCCTTTGTTGGGGTAGGTTAACCTCCTGTATAATGGTGAAATAATTGTTATTAAATTATACAAGAATCATATACATTAATATGATATCATATATGATCTTTTAACATTGCTTTATTAATAATATCTTAGTATTATCGTCGTTTCGGGTGATAATCGATCCGTTCTTCTTAAATGTTTGGTTACGTAAGACATGTTTGTAATGGATAGATTATATCTTATTCATAATCAGAATGATATTAACATTATTTTTAACCCTAAAATGAGAATAATACTTGAATGGATATGATGGAGAATGAATCTTATCGCGTTCGTGGAGACGGTAGTCCGTACGTACGCACGAGCGACAATATCATTCTTTTGATATTAAAATAATATATAAATGGATGGTATATCATATATACAGAATCATTAATATGTTATATTTATTATTTACATGAGTTACACATCATTATTATACCCATCCAAATAATAATATATTGAATAACAATTACACCACGACGTGGAGACGGTAAGCCGTACGTACGCACGTATGGTGACATGTTATTCAAAGGGTGGATAGAATACTGAATATGGTTGTACCATATTTATAATAACATCACAGTATATAAATGATACTGGAGTCATTATCTTAGAATGGTAACAACAAAGGAAGAAGAAATGGAAGAAGAAATGAACTTGGAAAAGGGGTGGTGAAAACATTACCTCTTCTTCGGGTTCTTCCTTTTGATTTGATCAAAAGGGCTCCTTAGGTTGGCTTTCTGATCAAACTAAGGCCCCTAGGTTGTAGTGAGGGATGTTGGGAGATTATTTGGGCAGAGTTTGGCCGAACCAAAAGGCTTTGAAGGTGTGAAGAAATGAGAAGGAGGAGTGCCCTTTTATAAGAGGGGTGAGGGGCACATTTGGAAAAGCTAGAAATATTAATTTATAATAAATTCATATTCGGTTTCTAAAGGCTCCAAAGTTGACTATTCAAAGGATGAGGTGGGGATAGGTCGAAAACAACTCATCCAATAGAATTTAGACAGGTTTGGGTACTTGTATTAACCTTATCTTTAAGTATTAACTCTAAGTTAATTAGTTTCACTTTTACAATGTCTCTTTGTATTTTTATATATTATGGTTAATAAACTTACTATATACATCCAAGCGACCCCCAAGTGGTCCATTAATGATTAACCTATCATAATATAAGTCTCTTGGCCGAACCTTAGATTTTTAGGAATTTAATATCAATTAATAATATAATATTTGTTTTAAGAACTCTTTTATGTCAATTTTGACACTATTCAATAGTTGATTTTTGTGAAACTCATAACAGATTGATTACTTCGAACAAAGTCCATTAAAACAATCCTAAGATATCATATTAGCCTAGAAAATTAGTTTAATTCATTAAAAGTTTCATATTATATTTATTTGGGTATTTATAATATCAATTATTTTAATTTTTCACTATTATAGTAATTACTGCATCATCATTGTGTCATAAATAAAATAACTTATTTAATGTCTAAAAATTATAAATAAAATATCATTATGTAGGAAATCTTTTTATCTTTCTAATGAATATTTATAATCGAAATTCCAACATGTATAACCCTATGTAAAAATTGTTCTTCTAAAAGATGTAAGCTTATGCCATTTTTATTTTTATTTTAGCTTTATTAATATAATGTGTCATTATCACTTACAAGTGGATCCATGGGGTCCCAAAATAGACCCAAAGATGCCCATGGTCGACCATGTATCAACCAATAGGGTTAAGACACGTTTTAGGGTAATTTAGTATTATTATAATATTATTTTTTAACCCTTATTTACCGGATTTACCCTTAACCATGGTAAATAAAATATTTACCGCAGTAATTATTCAAAATGTCTAAAAATAAAAGTTACCCATTTACACAATTTGAACATCCTGATTCCAAATATGGAATCCATTTTCCTAAATTCAAAACACAGAAGTGGCAGAAATTAATTTAAAATTAATTCCCGCTGTCAAAACAAAAAGCGTGTTTTTAAGAGATAATAACTATCAAAAGATTGACACTTGTTTATGTTCGGTTTAATTGTAAAATTATGTCCAATGACCAACATTATATTAAATGGTAAAAATATATTCTAAATATACTTTAAAACTACTAAAATTCATAATTTATCACTATTAATTATTTTGATTAAAAAAGTTGTTTTTAATTAAAATTTAGTAATTTTCACTATTCATCAAAATATGAAAGTTATCCGAAAAGTACCAAAATTTCACCTAGGCTAAATTCGATATTCCGAGTCCAAAAATGAAGTCCATTTTCAAATATAAAATATATATAATTTCAAAAATTAGGTATTACTATTCACAACGGCTAGTTTAATTAGTTGTGGTGTGTGTTAGAACTCGAGGTTGCGTACAACACACGCTATCGCATTATTCAAAGGGAAACGTACCATAGAAGCTTGGGGTGTTACATTCTCCCCTCCTTCAAATAATTGCGTCCTCGCAATTTCTAGGGTATTACTGCATAAAAAGACTCGGGTGGTTCTTCATCATAAGTTCCTCGGGTTCCCACGTTGCCTCTTCCATCTTATGATTCCTCCACAAAACTTTTACCAGACGCGTCGTCCGGTTTCTCAGCACTTGTTCTCTCGTATCAAGAATCTTGATGGGCTCTTCGCAATAAGACAGATCAGGTTCCAGTTCTAAATCTTCATAGGTGAGTACATGCGTTGGGTCAGGCATGTATTTCCTCAACAGAGATACGTGGAACACATCGTGAACTTTGGAGAGACTTGGCGGCATTGCCAATCGGTAAGCTACAGCCCCAATTCGTTCTAGAATTTCGAAAGGTCCGATGTACCTGGGACTCAATTTACCTTTCTTACCAAAACGTATGACTCCCTTCCACGGAGATACTTTCAGGAAAACATGATCACCGACTTGAAATTCCAAATCCTTCCTTCGATTATCGGCATAGCTCTTCTGCCTACTTTGAGCTGCTTTAATGTGATTTTGGATTACCTTCACCTTTTCCACCGTTTCCTCCACCAGTTCTGGGCCTACAAGTTTTCTTTCACCAACGTCATCCCAACAGGTTGGTGTACGACATCTCTTTCCATATAACGCTTCATATGGTGCCATCTGAATACTCGAATGGAAGCTATTGTTATAGGAAAATTCTACTAGTGGTAAATATTGATCCCACATACCCTGAAAATCAAGTGAGCAAGATCTCAACATGTCTTCTAAGGTCTGAATAGTCCGTTCTGATTGTCCGTCTGTCTGAGGGTGGTAAGCAGTGCTCAAATGAAGTTCAGTATCCAGGGATTTCTGAAGACTTTTCCAAAATCTTGAAGTAAAACGGGGATCACGATCAGAAACAATCGATAGGGGTACTCCATGAAGTCTCACAACTTCATTAATGTATAGTCTTGCTAGACGTTCCAGGGGTAGATCTTCTCTTATAGCAAGAAAATGTGCTGACTTGGTAAGACGATCAACAATAACCCATATTGCATCGTTCCTTCTAGGAGTCTTTGGTAGCCCCATGACAAAGTCCATCGTAATATTGTCCCATTTCCACTCCGGTATGGGAAGAGGTTGCATGACTCCTCCAGGCTGTTGCCTTCCAGCTTTCACTTGTTGACAAACCATACATCTTGACACAAAATCAGCAATCTCCCTCTTCATGTTGTCCCACCAAAAATGTTCCTTCAAATCTCTATACATTTTGGTGCTCCCAGGGTGTATAGAGAAATTGGAACTATGAGCATCATCCAGCAATTCCCTTTTTAGATCAGGTATATTGGGAACACAAAGTCTCTTCCCGAATTTCAAAATTCCATCTTCATACACAAAGTCTCTCAATCTCCCATCATTCACAGCTTTAATCTTCTTTTGGAATTCGTCATCATCGGTCTGAGAACTCTTAATCCTTTCTAGTAAAGATGGTTTGGCAACCATTTGAAAAAGCATTGATGTTTCACCTTCCCTGGTTATTCCCATGTCCATTTTCACTAGATCCATGAAAATTGGATCCCTTTCAATTCTCATATTGTTCAAAACTCCATGGTCTTTTCTACTCAAAGCATCTGCCACCTTGTTTGCCTTCCCCGGGTGGTAGTGTATCGTACAATCATAATCCTTGAGTAATTCAAGCCATCTCCTTTGCCTCATGTTGAGTTCTTTTTGTGAGAAAATATACTTCAAACTCTTGTGATCAGTATAAATCTCACATTTTTCACCATAGAGGTAGTGCCTCCATATCTTCAAAGCAAAGATCACAGCTGCTAACTCAAGATCATGAGTAGGATAGTTTTGTTCATGAATTTTCAACTGTCGTGATGCATAGGCAATAACTCTATCATTCTGCATAAGGACACAACCAAGTCCTTTCTTCGATGCATCACTATAAATAACGAACCCATCATTCCCCGATGGTAGAGTCAATATAGGAGCATTGACTAATCTTCTCTTCAGTTCTTCGAAACATTCTTCACACTCTTTTGTCCAAACAAATTTAACCCCTTTACGTGTGAGCTTCGTTAATGGGTTAGCCAATCGGGCAAAATTCTGGACGAAACGTCGATAATAACCTGCCAAACCAATAAAACTACGTACCTCAGTTATACTCGTAGGTGCTGGACATTCTTGGATTGCTTTGGTCTTAGAAGGATCAACAGAGATTCCATCTTTAGAGACAATATGGCCAAGAAAAGAAATCTCCTGAAGCCAGAATTCACACTTGCTAAACTTCCCATATAATTCATGCCTCCTCAGAGTCTTCAAGATAATGCGCAAATGATTTTCATGATCTTCGTAGGTTTTGGAGTATACCAAGATATCATCAATAAATACCACCACAAATTCATCGAGATACTCCTTGAAAACTCTATTCATCAGATCCATGAATACAGAGGGTGCATTAGTCAATCCAAACGGCATTACAGTAAACTCGTAATGCCCGTACCTGGTTCGAAATGCTGTCTTCGGAATGTCTTCCTTCTTCACACACAACTGATGGTATCCAGATCGAAGGTCAATCTTTGAAAAGTATTGAGCTCCATGCAGTTGGTCAAATAAATCATCAATACGAGGTAGGGGATACTTGTTCTTTATCGTTATAGCATTGATCTCCCTGTAGTCGATACATAACCTCATAGATCCATCTTTCTTTTTAACAAAAAGAACAGGGGCTCCCCATGGAGAAACACTAGGGCGAATAAATCCCTTATTACTCAATTCCTCTAGTTGTTTCTTTAGTTCGACTAGCTCTACAGTGGCCATTCTATAAGGGGTCTTCGATATAGGCCTTGATCCAGGAATTAAATCAATGGAAAACTCTACTTCTCGTTCTGGAGGATGTCTAGGTAAATCTTCCGGAAATACATCTACAAACTCTTTCACAATAGGTACATCCTCTATTTGAACATTTCTTTCCTCACCGACAGTTATTTCATTCTATTCCTCCCCGATAATTGAATTAAGTTGAGCTACAGGGGGTGGATCTAAATAAGAATTAGGTGGTGACGATTCTGCTCTAAAAATAAGGTGCTCCTTATCATTATCATCAAGAATCGTAACCTCTTTCTTCTTACAATAAATCTTCGCATCATAGTCCGAAAGCCAGTCCATACCGAGGATTATATCAAACTCAATCATAGGTATGACGATGAAATCAGCAGATAAAGAAAATTTATCTGCTCTAATGGGGACTGATTCACAAAACTTTGTTGCAACGATACTTCCCTTAGGAGTTTTAACTGACAACTCCCTTATTAAATCAAATTGGAAATATCTAATTTTCTTAGCAAACTGGGAAGATATGAAACAATGCGATGATCCAGAATCAAATAATGCATTTGCTAAACTTGAGGAAACCATTAAATTACCTGCCACCACGTCTTTCGGAGCTTCTACCTCAGCAGTAGTGATAGCATAAGCCTGGCCTTGATCCCTTGGCCTTTTCTGAGGTAAGTTCTCCTGACGCTTAGGACATGCATTTGCATAATTCCCCATCTCCCTGCAATTGTAGCACTGAACGTTGGTAGCTTCCTTCTTCCCCTTGCAATCATGAGCTTGGTGGCCTTTTTCACCACACTTGTAACAGACTCCCATTCCCTTCAGGCAAGCACCGGGGTGTTTCTTCCCGCACTTACCACAAGATGGATATTCAACCTTTCCCTTCTTCCCTTTATTTCCATTCCCAGATTGATCAGCAGGTCTCTTCTTCTCTTGCTTTGCTTTAAAGTCATAAGACTTAGAGAATTCCTTTTCGGTCTTGATAGCACATGAGACAATGTCTTCGTACGATGAAAAGGATTGTGAGACTAATGCTCGACGGAGAAATGGTTTTAACCCATCAAAGAAACGATCAATCTTACTTCTTGGGTTGCGAATATAATCTCCAGCATACCTCGCTAACCTTGTAAATTTAGCCTCATACTTTGTGACATTCTCATCCTCCTTTTGTCTCAGACTCAGAAATTGCCTTTCCATATCTGCTCGATGGTCGCGAGGAAAGTATTTTTCTAAAAACAGATCTTTGAACTCCCTCCATTCCATGTTTGATACTTCATCATCTTCCTTCATGTTTTGAATCAATGACCACCATTGATCAGCATCTCCAGTGAGGCGGTAAACTGCCATGGTAACTTTTTCCCTTTCACTACTCCCCAAAGCCTGAAATATTTTCTCTAGGGAAAATATCCATTGCTCAGCTACTAAGGGATTTGTACTTCCATTGAATGTTGGTGGTTGTTGTCTCATGAATCGATCTAACATTGATCCTCCACGCTGCGGATCAGGGTGCTCCATACGGGTAAGGTTATTATTCATAACCTGAGTAAGTTGTCCCAGTACGGTGATTAGCTGATCAGCACCAGTTGCATCACCAGCCCCACTATAATTATCTTGAGCAGGAGGGCAATCCCTACATGGAGTGCGTGCATTGATACGGTTTCCATTTCTTCCACTAGGCGCCATTTATAAACAATGGCATAAACTAGATCAGTTTATGAATCAAAATACATAATCCCATACTTATAAAACACTTAACATAAATTGAACTATCTATGGATATAATCCATAATCATAAATATGTTTTCTTTGAGGAAGTATATACTCATAAACCCTTCATAATGATTTGTAAAGAAAGTGAGAGTTATCCTAAGCATATCCCCCGGGAGTGTCGTAACCAAGAGTGCAGCAAGGCCCGTTGTCGTGCACCAGTTCCCGTTCGAGTCTAGCTCAAAGCGGTGTTTTCGGGTTTTACCCCTAGGTACATCTGTGCCAGAGCCACCTCTACCTGCTCGTATCCAGACAGGGATGTATTGCTCGCAAAACTCACAAAGTTTCTACAATACCAAAATTCTAGTAAGTTCTTCTATACTAATCCTCAAAGTTCATCTTAGGTCTACGTGCTCTAATCAGAGTTTATCTAAATCTAGCTTCCAAGGTTTGTACTAAACTTCCTCTGATACCAACTGTAACGCCCCGACCCCAGCTACCCAGAGTCGGTGCATTACTTCGTAACATTGGCATGATCACAAGAAAGATCAAATCTCGAAAGACCGATTGGTTTAGTAGCCTTGGAAACACTAGATATATTCATAAGTTTTACATTACATCATAAAATCAAAAACTACTACAACAACATAATGTCTCCATAATCCACACTCATATCCCCACATAATATCCCTTCAGGTCATTCATAACCTACTTCTTCACTTCCTGGGAAAAATAAAACATTGAAAAGGGGTGAGCTCAAATGCCCAGTAAGGATAACAATAAAGTGGAAACTTTCATAAATAAGAATAAACATTTAAGGCAATGTATAACTAAAACAAAAGCCTTTTAAATACGAACTTTCAACATGGTATGGCATAAATAAAATGAAATAATGCCATTTACTTATTCACATGGATATTCCACTAATCGAATAATCACATGCAAAAATAAATAACCACTTTCATAATGTTGGAATGCATAATGCCAGACTATCATAACCACATAGCCAAGGCCTCGTGCCAAGACTACAAATAAGATTTTGTCAAGGCCTTGTGCCAAGACACTAGTTTGTCTCATGAGACCTACCGATGCATCGAGGAGCTATAGCGGGCTCCACCCGTCACTTATTAAGTCCAATGCATTCCCATATGAAAAGGTTTAAAGATAACATAAACATTCGTATTAAAACTAGCATACGAAATGTCAATAATTTCACCATAAACTATGAATGGTATAAAAATAGCACATCCATAGTCAAACATATCACAAAACCTTCAATACAATATAGAAGTTTTGTATCATAATAAATCAACTTCAAATAATCTTAAAATCCATCAAAGGATGTTGACATAGATGAAATCAAAATTCTTTTTAAAGAAATATCTCCTTTCATTTTGAAACCATTTAAGATCCATATAAAATAAAACATTTTCTTTGAAAATATTATTATAAGCTTGTAAGGAAATCTTTGAAGATTTTATAACGGCGTAAAATAACCGCACCCGCCGTATAAGTTAAAAAAAACATTCTTACCTCAATTCTATCGAAAAGGTTAAAAAGGACCTTGTTTTGAAAACGATGGAAAGATTCCTTTATAAACCTCTTATAAAAATTAAAACAAGGGTATAAATGACTTTAACCCATAAAAAATGTTTTGAAATACATTTTGAAGAAACATGGATGTGGATGATAAAGATATCCCAGTAGATTATTACGTATAAACAACCTCGGATAATGAAGAGATTGTGAAATAACCCTTACCAATTTGGTAACTTATGAAACATACAACCCATGAAAGAGGTATCATACAATGAATATGTAAATACACATAAATTAGAGTGTATTACACAAAGAATATAATTATGGGCAGTATATACACCACACAAAAGGTGATGGTGGCAATATGGCATGAATCTCACGGGAATAAGGAGTGAGATGAAAACCCCTTACCTTGTACTTTTCCTTTGTTGGGGTAGGTTAACCTCCTGTATAATGGTGAAATAATTGTTATTAAATTATACAAGAATCATATACATTAATATGATATCATATATGATCTTTTAACATTGCTTTATTAATAATATCTTAGTATTATCGTCGTTTCGGGTGATAATCGATCCGTTCTTCTTAAATGTTTGGTTACGTAAGACATGTTTGTAATGGATAGATTATATCTTATTCATAATCAGAATGATATTAACATTATTTTTAACCCTAAAATGAGAATAATACTTGAATGGATATGATGGAGAATGAATCTTATCGCGTTCGTGGAGACGGTAGTCCGTACGTACGCACGAGCGACAATATCATTATTTTGATATTAAAATAATATATAAATGGATGGTATATCATATATACAGAATCATTAATATGTTATATTTATTATTTACATGAGTTACACATCATTATTATACCCATCCAAATAATAATATATTGAATAACAATTATACCACGACGTGGAGACGGTAAGCCGTACGTACGCACGTATGGTGACATGTTATTCAAAGGGTGGATAGAATACTGAATATGGTTGTACCATATTTATAATAACATCACAGTATATAAATGATACTGGAGTCATTATCTTAGAATGGTAACAACAAAGGAAGAAGAAATGGAAGAAGAAATGAACTTGGAAAAGGGGTGGTGAAAACATTACCTCTTCTTCGGGTTCTTCCTTTTGATTTGATCAAAAGGGCTCCTTAGGTTGGCTTTCTGATCAAACTAAGGCCCCTAGGTTGTAGTGAGGGATGTTGGGAGATTATTTGGGCAGAGTTTGGCCGAACCAAAAGGCTTTGAAGGTGTGAAGAAATGAGAAGGAGGAGTGCCCTTTTATAAGAGGGGTGAGGGGCACCTTTGGAAAAGCTAGAAATATTAATTTATAATAAATTCATATTCGGTTTCTAAAGGCTACAAAGTTGACTATTCAAAGGATGAGGTGGGGATAGGTCGAAAACAACTCATCCAATAGAATTTAGACAGGTTTGGGTACTTATATTAACCTTATCTTTAAGTATTAACTCTAAGTTAATTAGTTTCACTTTTACAATGTCTCTTTGTATTTTTATATATTATGGTTAATAAACTTACTATATACATCCAAGCGACCCCCAAGTGGTCCATTAATGATTAACCTATCATAATATAAGTCTCTTGGCCGAACCTTAGATTTTTAGGAATTTAATATCAATTAATAATATAATATTTGTTTTAAGAACTCTTTTATGTCAATTTTGACACTATTCAATAGTTGATTTTTGTGAAACTCATAACAGATTGATTACTTCGAACAAAGTCCATTAAAACAATCCTAAGATATCATATTAGCCTAGAAAATTAGTTTAATTCATTAAAAGTTTCATATTATATTTATTTGGGTATTTCTAATATCAATTATTTTAATTTTTCACTATTATAGTAATTACTGCATCATCATTGTGTCATAAATAAAATAACTTATTTAATGTCTAAAAATTATAAATAAAATATCATTATGTAGGAAATCTTTTTATCTTTCTAATGAATATTTATAATCGAAATTCCAACATGTATAACCCTATGTAAAAATTGTTCTTCTAAAAGATGTAAGCTTATGCCATTTTTATTTTTATTTTAGCTTTATTAATATAATGTGTCATTATCACTTACAAGTGGATCCATGGGGTCCCAAAATAGACCCAAAGATGCCCATGGTCGACCATGTATCAACCAATAGGGTTAAGACACGTTTTAGGGTAATTTAGTATTATTATAATATTATTTTTTAACCCTTATTTACCGGATTTACCCTTAACCATGGTAAATAAAATATTTACCGCAGTAATTATTCAAAATGTCTAAAAATAAAAGTTACCCATTTACACAATTTGAACATCCTGATTCCAAATATGGAATCCATTTTCCTAAATTCAAAACACAGAAGTGGCAGAAATTAATTTAAAATTAATTCCCGCTGTCAAAACAAAAAGCGTGTTTTTAAGAGATAATAACTATCAAAAGATTGACACTTGTTTATGTTCGGTTTAATTGTAAAATTATGTCCAATGACCAAAATTATATTAAATGGTAAAAATATATTCTAAATATACTTTAAAACTACTAAAATTCATAATTTATCACTATTAATTATTTTGATTAAAAAAGTTGTTTTTAATTAAAATTTAGTAATTTTCACTATTCATCAAAATATGAAAGTTATCCGAAAAGTACCAAAATTTCACCTTAGGCTAAATTCGATATTCCGAGTCCAAAAATGAAGTCCATTTTCAAATATAAAATATATATAATTTCAAAAATTAGGTATTACTATTCACAACGGCTAGTTTAATTAGTTGTGGTGTGTGTTAGAACTCGAGGTTGCGTACAACACACGCTATCGCATTATTCAAAGGGAAACGTACCGTAGAAGCTTGGGGTGTTACATTCTCCCCTCCTTCAAATAATTGCGTCCTCGCAATTTCTAGGGTATTACTGCATAAAATGACTCGGGTGGTTCTTCATCATAAGTTCCTCGGGTTCCCACGTTGCCTCTTCCATCTTATGATTCCTCCACAAAACTTTTACCAGACGCGTCGTCTGGTTTCTCAGCACTTGTTCTCTCGTATCAAGAATCTTGATGGTCTCTTCGCAATAAGACAGATCAGGTTCCAGTTCTAAATCTTCATAGGTGAGTACATGCGTTGGGTCAGGCATGTATTTCCTCAACAGAGATACGTGGAACACATCGTGAACTTTGGAGAGACTTGGCGGCATTGCCAATCGGTAAGCTACAGCCCCAATTCGTTCTAGAATTTCGAAAGGTCCGATGTACCTGGGACTCAATTTACCTTTCTTACCAAAACGTATGACTCCCTTCCACGGAGATACTTTCAGGAAAACATGATCACCGACTTGAAATTCCAAATCCTTCCTTCGATTATCGGCATAGCTCTTCTGCCTACTTTGAGCTGCTTTAATGTGATTTTGGATTACCTTCACCTTTTCCACCGTTTCCTCCACCAGTTCTGGGCCTACAAGTTTTCTTTCACCAACGTCATCCCAACAGGTTGGTGTACGACATCTCTTTCCATATAACGCTTCATATGGTGCCATCTGAATACTCGAATGGAAGCTATTGTTATAGGAAAATTCTACTAGTGGTAAATATTGATCCCACATACCCTGAAAATCAAGTGAGCAAGATCTCAACATGTCTTCTAAGGTCTGAATAGTCCGTTCTGATTGTCCGTCTGTCTGAGGGTGGTAAGCAGTGCTCAAATGAAGTTCAGTATCCAGGGATTTCTGAAGACTTTTCCAAAATCTTGAAGTAAAACGGGGATCACGATCAGAAACAATCGATAGGGGTACTCCATGAAGTCTCACAACTTCATTAATGTATAGTCTTGCTAGACGTTCCAGGGGTAGATCTTCTCTTATAGCAAGAAAATGTGCTGACTTGGTAAGACGATCAACAATAACCCATATTGCATCGTTCCTTCTAGGAGTCTTTGGTAGCCCCATGACAAAGTCCATCGTAATATTGTCCCATTTCCACTCCGGTATGGGAAGAGGTTGCATGACTCCTCCAGGCTGTTGCCTTCCAGCTTTCACTTGTTGACAAACCATACATCTTGACACAAAAATCAGCAATCTCCCTCTTCATGTTGTCCCACCAAAAATGTTCCTTCAAATCTCTATACATTTTGGTGCTCCCAGGGTGTATAGAGAAATTGGAACTATGAGCATCATCCAGCAATTCCCTTTTTAGATCAGGTATATTGGGAACACAAAGTCTCTTCCTGAATTTCAAAATTCCATCTTCATACACAAAGTCTCTCAATCTCCCATCATTCACAGCTTTAATCTTCTTTTGGAATTCGTCATCATCGGTCTGAGAACTCTTAATCCTTTCTAGTAAAGATGGTTTGGCAACCATTTGAAAAAGCATTGATGTTTCACCTTCCCTGGTTATTCCCATGTCCATTTTCACTAGATCCATGAAAATTGGATCCCTTTCAATTCTCATATTGTTCAAAACTCCATGGTCTTTTCTACTCAAAGCATCTGCCACCTTGTTTGCCTTCCCCGGGTGGTAGTGTATCGTACAATCATAATCCTTGAGTAATTCAAGCCATCTCCTTTGCCTCATGTTGAGTTCTTTTTGTGAGAAAATATACTTCAAACTCTTGTGATCAGTATAAATCTCACATTTTTCACCATAGAGGTAGTGCCTCCATATCTTCAAAGCAAAGATCACAGCTGCTAACTCAAGATCATGAGTAGGATAGTTTTGTTCATGAATTTTCAACTGTCGTGATGCATAGGCAATAACTCTATCATTCTGCATAAGGACACAGCCAAGTCCTTTCTTCGATGCATCACTATAAATAACGAACCCATCATTCCCCGATGGTAGAGTCAATATAGGAGCATTGACTAATCTTCTCTTCAGTTCTTCGAAACATTCTTCACACTCTTTTGTCCAAACAAATTTAACCCCTTTACGTGTGAGCTTCGTTAATGGGTTAGCCAATCGGGCAAAATTCTGGACGAAACGTCGATAATAACCTGCCAAACCAATAAAACTACGTACCTCAGTTATACTCGTAGGTGCTGGCCATTCTTGGATTGCTTTGGTCTTAGAAGGATCAACAGAGATTCCATCTTTAGAGACAATATGGCCAAGAAAAGAAATCTCCTGAAGCCAGAATTCACACTTGCTAAACTTCCCATATAATTCATGCCTCCTCAGAGTCTTCAAGATAATGCGCAAATGATTTTCATGATCTTCGTAGGTTTTGGAGTATACCAAGATATCATCAATAAATACCACCACAAATTCATCGAGATACTCCTTGAAAACTCTATTCATCAGATCCATGAATACAGAGGGTGCATTAGTCAATCCAAACGGCATTACAGTAAACTCGTAATGCCCGTACCTGGTTCGAAATGCTGTCTTCGGAATGTCTTCCTTCTTCACACACAACTGATGGTATCCAGATCGAAGGTCAATCTTTGAAAAGTATTGAGCTCCATGCAGTTGGTCAAATAAATCATCAATACGAGGTAGGGGATACTTGTTCTTTATCGTTATAGCATTGATCTCCCTGTAGTCGATACATAACCTCATAGATCCATCTTTCTTTTTAACAAAAAGAACAGGGGCTCCCCATGGAGAAACACTAGGGCGAATAAATCCCTTATTACTCAATTCCTCTAGTTGTTTCTTTAGTTCGACTAGCTCTACAGTGGCCATTCTATAAGGGGTCTTCGATATAGGCCTTGATCCAGGAATTAAATCAATGGAAAACTCTACTTCTCGTTCTGGAGGATGTCCAGGTAAATCTTCCGGAAATACATCTACAAACTCTTTCACAATAGGTACATCCTCTATTTGAACATTTCTTTCCTCACCGACAATTATTTCATTCTCTTCCTCCCTGATAATTGAATTAAGTTGAGCTACAGGGGGTGGATCTAAATAAGAATTAGGTGGTGACGATTCTGCTCTAAAAATAAGGTGCTCCTTATCATTATCATCAAGAATCGTAACCTCTTTCTTCTTACAATAAATCTTCGCATCATAGTCCGAAAGCCAGTCCATACCGAGGATTATATCAAACTCAATCATAGGTATGACGATGAAATCAGCAGATAAAGAAAATTTATGTGCTCTAATGGGGACTGATTCACAAAACTTTGTTGCAACGATACTTCCCTTAGGAGTTTTAACTGACAACTCCCTTATTAAATCAAATTGGAAATATCTAATTTTCTTAGCAAACTGGGAAGATATGAAACAATGCGATGATCCAGAATCAAATAATGCATTTGCTAAACTTGAGGAAACCATTAAATTACCTGCCACCACGTCTTTCGGAGCTTCTACCTCAGCAGTAGTGATAGCATAAGCCTGGCCTTGATCCCTTGGCCTTTTCTGAGGTAAGTTCTCCTGACGCTTAGGACATGCATTTGCATAATGCCCCATCTCCCTGCAATTGTAGCACTGAACGTTGGTAGCTTCCTTCTTCCCCTTGCAATCATGAGCTTGGTGGCCTTTTTCACCACACTTGTAACAAACTCCCATTCCCTTCAGGCAAGCACCGGGGTGTTTCTTCCCGCACTTACCACAAGATGGATATTCAACCTTTCCCTTCTTCCCTTTATTTCCATTCCCAGATTGATCAGCAGGTCTCTTCTTCTCTTGCTTTGCTTTAAAGTCATAAGACTTAGAGAATTCCTTTTCGGTCTTGATAGCACATGAGACAATGTCTTCGTACGATGAAAAGGATTGTGAGACTAATGCTCGACGGAGAAATGGTTTTAACCCATCAAAGAAACGATCAATATTACTTCTTGGGTTGCGAATATAATCTCCAGCATACCTCGCTAACATTGTAAATTTAGCCTCATACTTTGTGACATTCTCATCCTCCTTTTGTCTCAGACTCAGAAATTGCCTTTCCATATCTGCTCGATGGTCGCGAGGAAAGTATTTTTCTAAAAACAGTTCTTTGAACTCCCTCCATTCCATGTTTGATACTTCATCATCTTCCTTCATGTTTTGAATCAATGACCACCATTGATCAGCATCTCCAGTGAGGCGGTAAACTGCCATGGTAACTTTTTCCCTTTCACTACTCCCCAAAGCCTGAAATATTTTCTCTAGGGAAAATATCCATTGCTCAGCTACTAAGGGATTTGTACTTCCATTGAATGTTGGTGGTTGTTGTCTCATGAATCGATCTAACATTGATCCTCCACGCTGCGGATCAGGGTGCTCCATACGGGTAAGGTTATTATTCATAACCTGAGTAAGTTGTCCCAGTACGGTGATTAGCTGATCAGCACCAGTTGCATCACCAGCCCCACTATAATTATCTTGAGCAGGAGGGCAATCCCTACATGGAGTGCGTGCATTGATACGGTTTCCATTTCTTCCACTAGGCGCCATTTCTAAACAATGGCATAAACTAGATCAGTTTATGAATCAAAATACATAATCCCATACTTATAAAACACTTAACATAAATTGAACTATCTATGGATATAATCCATAATCATAAATATGTTTTCTTTGAGGAAGTATATACTCATAAACCCTTCATAATGATTTGTAAAGAAAGTGAGAGTTATCCTAAGCATATCCCCCGGGAGTGTCGTAACCAAGAGTGCAGCAAGGCCCGTTGTCGTGCACCAGTTCCCGTTCGAGTCTAGCTCAAAGCGGTGTTTTCGGGTTTTACCCCTAGGTACATCTGTGCCAGAGCCACCTCTACCTGCTCGTATCCAGACAGGGATGTATTGCTCGCAAAACTCACAAAGTCTCTACAATACCAAAATTCTAGGAAGTTCTTCTATACTAATCCTCAAAGTTCATCTTAGGTCTACGTGCTCTAATCAGAGTTTATCTAAATCTAGCTTCCAAGGTTTGTACTAAACTTCCTCTGATACCAACTGTAACGCCCCGACCCCAGCTACCCAGAGTCGGTGCATTACTTCGTAACATTGTCATGATCACAAGAGAGATCAAATCTCGAAAGACCGATTGGTTTAGTAGCCTTGGAAACACTAGATATATTCATAAGTTTTACATTACATCATAAAATCAAAAACTACTACAACAACATAATGTCTCCATAATCCACACTCATATCCCCACATAATATCCCTGCAGGTCATTCATAACCTACTTCTTCACTTCCTGGGAAAAATAAAACATTGAAAAGGGGTGAGCTCAAATGCCCAGTAAGGATAACAATAAAGTGGAAACTTTCATAAATAAGAATAAACATTTAAGGCAATGTATAACTAAAACAAAAGCCTTTTAAATACGAACTTTCAACATGGTATGGCATAAATAAAATGAAATAATGCCATTTACTTATTCACATGGATATTCCACTAATCGAATAATCACATGCAAAAATAAATAACCACTTTCATAATGTTGGAATGCATAATGCCAGACTATCATAACCACATAGCCAAGGCCTCGTGCCAAGACTACAAATAAGATTTTGTCAAGGCCTTGTGCCAAGACACTAGTTTGTCTCATGAGACCTACCGATGCATCGAGGAGCTATAGCGGGCTCCACCCGTCACTTATTAAGTCCAATGCATTCCCATATGAAAAGGTTTAAAGATAACATAAACATTCGTATTAAAACTAGCATACGAAATGTCAATAATTTCACCATAAACTATGAATGGTATAAAAATAGCACATCCATAGTCAAACATATCACAAAACCTTCAATACAATATAGAAGTTTTGTATCATAATAAATCAACTTCAAATAATCTTAAAATCCATCAAAGGATGTTGACATAGATGAAATCAAAATTCTTTTTAAAGAAATATCTCCTTTCATTTTGAAACCATTTAAGATCCATATAAAATAAAACATTTTCTTTGAAAATATTATTATAAGCTTGTAAGGAAATCTTTGAAGATTTTATAACGGCGTAAAATAACCGCACCCGCCGTATAAGTTAAAAAAAACATTCTTACCTCAATTCTATCGAAAAGGTTAAAAAGGACCTTGTTTTGAAAACGACGGAAAGATTCCTTTATAAACCTCTTATAAAAATTAAAACAAGGGTATAAATGACTTTAACCCATAAAAAATGTTTTGAAATACATTTTTAAGAAACATGGATGTGGATGATAAAGATATCCCAGTAGATTATTACGTATAAACAACCTCGGATAATGAAGAGATTGTGAAATAACCCTTACCAATTTGGTAACTTATGAAACATACAACCCATGAAAGAGGTATCATACAATGAATATGTAAATACACATAAATTAGAGTGTATTACACAAAGAATATAATTATGGGCAGTATATACACCACACAAAAGGTGATGGTGGCAATATGGCATGAATCTCACGGGAATAAGGAGTGAGATGAAAACCCCTTACCTTGTACTTTTCCTTTGTTGGGGTAGGTTAACCTCCTGTATAATGGTGAAATAATTGTTATTAAATTATACAAGAATCATATACATTAATATGATATCATATATGATCTTTTAACATTGCTTTATTAATAATATCTTAGTATTATCGTCGTTTCGGGTGATAATCGATCCGTTCTTCTTAAATGTTTGGTTACGTAAGACATGTTTGTAATGGATAGATTATATCTTATTCATAATCAGAATGATATTAACATTATTTTTAACCCTAAAATGAGAATAATACTTGAATGGATATGATGGAGAATGAATCTTATCGCGTTCGTGGAGACGGTAGTCCGTACGTACGCACGAGCGACAATATCATTCTTTTGATATTAAAATAATATATAAATGGATGGTATATCATATATACAGAATCATTAATATGTTATATTTATTATTTACATGAGTTACACATCATTATTATACCCATCCAAATAATAATATATTGAATAACAATTACACCACGACGTGGAGACGGTAAGCCGTACGTACGCACGTATGGTGACATGTTATTCAAAGGGTGGATAGAATACTGAATATGGTTGTACCATATTTATAATAACATCACAGTATATAAATGATACTGGAGTCATTATCTTAGAATGGTAACAACAAAGGAAGAAGAAATGGAAGAAGAAATGAACTTGGAAAAGGGGTGGTGAAAACATTACCTCTTCTTCGGGTTCTTCCTTTTGATTTGATCAAAAGGGCTCCTTAGGTTGGCTTTCTGATCAAACTAAGGCCCCTAGGTTGTAGTGAGGGATGTTGGGAGATTATTTGGGCAGAGTTTGGCCGAACCAAAAGGCTTTTAAGGTGTGAAGAAATGAGAAGGAGGAGTGCCCTTTTATAAGAGGGGTGAGGGGCACCTTTGGAAAAGCTAGAAATATTAATTTATAATAAATTCATATTCGGTTTCTAAAGGCTCCAAAGTTGACTATTCAAAGGATGAGGTGGGGATAGGTCGAAAACAACTCATCCAATAGAATTTAGACAGGTTTGGGTACTTATATTAACCTTATATTTAAGTATTAACTCTAAGTTAATTAGTTTCACTTTTACAATGTCTCTTTGTATTTTTATATATTATGGTTAATAAACTTACTATATACATCCACGCGACCCCCAAGTGGTCCATTAATGATTAACCTATCATAATATAAGTCTCTGGGCCGAACCTTAGATTTTTAGGAATTTAATATCAATTAATAATATAATATTTGTTTTAAGAACTCTTTTATGTCAATTTTGACACTATTCAATAGTTGATTTTTGTGAAACTCATAACAGATTGATTACTTCGAACAAAGTCCATTAAAACAATCCTAAGATATCATATTAGCCTAGAAAATTAGTTTAATTCATTAAAAGTTTCATATTATATTTATTTGGGTATTTATAATATCAATTATTTTAATTTTTCACTATTATAGTAATTACTGCATCATCATTGTGTCATAAATAAAATAACTTATTTAATGTCTAAAAATTATAAATAAAATATCATTATTTAGGAAATCTTTTTATCTTTCTAATGAATATTTATAATCGAAATTCCAACATGTATAACCCTATGTAAAAATTGTTCTTCTAAAAGATGTAAGCTTATGCCATTTTTATTTTTATTTTAGCTTTATTAATATAATGTGTCATTATCACTTACAAGTGGATCCATGGGGTCCCAAAATAGACCCAAAGATGCCCATGGTCGACCATGTATCAACCAATAGGGTTAAGACACGTTTTAGGGTAATTTAGTATTATTATAATATTATTTTTTAACCCTTATTTACCGGATTTACCCTTAACCATGGTAAATAAAATATTTACTGCAGTAATTATTCAAAATGTCTAAAAATAAAAGTTACCCATTTACACAATTTGAACATCCTGATTCCAAATATGGAATCCATTTTCCTAAATTCAAAACACATAAGTGGCAGAAATTAATTTAAAATTAATTCCCGCTGTCAAAACAAAAAGCGTGTTTTTAAGAGATAATAACTATCAAAAGATTGACACTTGTTTATGTTCGGTTTAATTGTAAAATTATGTCCAATGACCAACATTATATTAAATGGTAAAAATATATTCTAAATATACTTTAAAACTACTAAAATTCATAATTTATCACTATTAATTATTTTGATTAAAAAAGTTGTTTTTAATTAAAATTTAGTAATTTTCACTATTCATCAAAATATGAAAGTTATCCGAAAAGTACCAAAATTTCACCTTAGGCTAAATTCGATATTCCGAGTCCAAAAATGAAGTCCATTTTCAAATATAAAATATATATAATTTCAAAAATTAGGTATTACTATTCACAACGGCTAGTTTAATTAGTTGTGGTGTGTGTTAGAACTCGAGGTTGCGTACAACACACGCTATCGCATTATTCAAAGGGAAACGTACCGTAGAAGCTTGGGGTGTTACACATGATCCAAGAGAGAAGTGTGTTAGAGAGTATAAATGTATTTAATAGGAATTTTATCTCTTTTATTCCTATTATATTTCTCCTATAAATAAAAATTCATAAAATTGATTTATTTGCAATAAAATTTGTAATTTATACTTTAGAAAATGTTTTCAAATAAATAAATGATTATATATAAATTTAACTTATACCTTAAACCCCAATCTCTTCCAATACCCAATCATATATTTATACTTTAATAATGGGAAATCAAGAATTATTGGTATTTCTTCAATCTCAGTAGAAACTCTATCTTTCTAACCAATATAAAAGTTGTACTTGTATGCTTTCCACATTTCTTACAACTCCATTAAAACAAAATCCCTATAATTTTTTCCATTAGGGAAATTATACCAGAGAAACATTAGAGAAAATAGTTGTTAAAAAATGTTATAAAATAATATATATAAAATTTGATTTATATTACTTACCAAAATATCATCCCACATATTTTTCTTTATTTGGTTCTAAACTTATCTCCAACTTATTTCTTGAATGGAATTTTTTTATATTTAGAAAGTGTACCCATAAATATTTTTCATAACTTACCTTTTTTTACTAACTGTAACATCACCCTCATTATATTGAACCATAATCTGTATGTTCTAATTCCAGACCACTCACATCTTTGTGTACACTCTCCATCTGTTAGAGGATGCCGCTAATCTTGTAAAAAAATTAGTAGAATAAAATAATATATATTAATTTATATTTAATAACTTTAAATAATTTTTAAACACATATCAGTAGAAGGGGGATCTTCTGTCCCCTAGAGTGCTGCATCTGAAGGAGGAGTAGTATCCTGTACTGTGGGTGCTATGATATCTATAGCTGGTGTACTCAATTAATCCAATTAAGGAAAATGTAATAATGTAGGGAAAATATTTGTGGATATACCTCTATATATGATCATAGATATGGATATGGTGGTGGGATATATGAAAGAGCAGTGACCTGAATAGTAGATGGTGTGAATGGGTAATAATGAAGGTTGAGAGTTTGGGAACTACCATCTTGTGTAGATATGGCCAGAAATGGATATGGAAATTCCCCCCTCATTATCAAGTATGGAAAATAAAGATATTTCATCATCATAGTATGACCTCATAGTAATTGAAGTAGTATAGTGGGAGCCTGAACCATAGAATCTATTATACCGGTACCCCTACTAGAGGCTGAAGCATAGAATATGTCATACCTGTGCCCCCTGCCATACTCTCTAGCTCTATAATGTAATCTAGTCACCTCTTTAATAGAGATTACTAACATAACATGGATGATAAAATAAATTGAAATATAAAAATACAAATAATATGAAAGAACATAATATCTAAGAATAAAAAAAAGACTAATTTTTTTTAATAATACAAAAAATTATATAACATGTTGATAATTAATAAAATTTCAAGTTTAATTCACTACCAAATTTTAATGAGATTATTTTCAGAACTAGGATTACATATTAGGATGAATTCTATATAAATTAATATGAATGTAATTATATAAATTAACATGGATGATAAAATAAAGTTTATATATTAGTAACATATTTGAATATATTTGTCAATACTCACACTAGTGAACAAAGGAGGCATCACTAAATCTCAGATCTACTGATTAATTCTCTATATTTTTCTCCTTTTAACTTCTTTATAATAAAAAATAATGAACAAAAAAAATCAAAAATAGCATTCTCAGATAAATAGAAATAATTCAAATGTTAAACAAAGTAATTAGTTTAGTTAAAATACAAATAAAAAGTCACAAAATGATTTTTAATGCAAGGATTTATCCACTTAAAAATATTAATTTCATTAAAATTTTATATTCAGTTACCAATATGGAAACTCATCTTGATAAATAAATTACTTTATTATAGAATAAAACAGAAGGTCAACAGGGATTTCCCATCATAAATCATTTGAGATTGATATTCATTAACATGAAAAATATTGAAAATAATATCAAAATTAAAAAAAATGCATGATTTGATATGTGATGCCTTGATTGATAAAACACAAAAAAATATAAGTTTTTTAAATTTTTTATATTAATATTTCATGTTATATATTATAATTTTCTATTTATATTTATAAATTATTTATACTATAATATTTTATGCTATTTAATCAACAAGTTTTGTGTTGTGTTTCCTCCATTTCCACATATTTAAATATTATGTATTACACATTATAAATTATGAAAATAAATATTACAAAGTTAATAGTATAATTAAAAAACATATTATATAGATTTAATTGTCAATTATACATGTCATTATTGATTAATAAAATTCCAATATTATAAAATACTCTATATTATTTATAAATACAAATATACAATCCACTGTAATATAATACAACATCATTTTTATTTATAACTGAAATTTGAGTAATGTACTTCACAAAATTAATTAGGTACTATGTATAAAGGTTAAAAAAACATGTATAATATCATAATAATATACAATAAAAACTTAAATATGTGTCAATTCTAGTCATGATTTGTTACAATTTATGGTTCACAATCTATTCTAACAATTGAATAATTTATGTCATCAAATGAAAACTTCAAGTGAATACCGACTGGTTCATCCAAAAAATCACTATTATCCTTGCATTAATAAAAAATGTCTTGGAAGGACATAAAAAATAACATCAAATTGTTGTTTTAATGAGCTAGTTACATAAAAAATTTGTCTAGGTTGTGATGTAAGAATATAAGGCTCATCAGTATGAAGTTAACATTTTTTATCTATCACTCTAAATCCAAAATTATCTATATTCTTACTTTTTCATGTCATTGAATCAAACCACTTTAATTTTATCATTTCTCCACATCCATGTGTAAAATAATCTAATAAAATTATTTTTTCTATAACCCCATAATACAATATATTTTCTAATCAAGTTTTTTATATGATGCACTCACATAAAAATCTATTATTGTGCTTATCAGGACATCATTAAGCTTCATTTCCATGTTTTCTAAAAAACTATTTATATTTAATTTTAATCCATTTAAAATAGCTACTTTATAATCATGTTCCACATTTTTTAGACCAAATTAAACTTCCCTTATTTCATCAGATACATCATACATTGGTAAACATTGAATCAGAAAGATACCAACATAAAATATTTCACAAAATACCTATGATTAATTCATGTAAAAATAATCTGTTACCTTTTAATTTAAATAAGTAATAAATTCTTTATTGTGAAATTGTTTATTCTTATTAATAGATAAAAAAAATATTCTCCTTTTATAATTTCTATATATTCTCTTAAAATATGAAAATTTTAATATGGAAGAAGCTATGAAAAAATTGCATAATGAAAAAATATATAAGGACCCAGCCTTAAACATAACATAATCTTGAATTAAATGAATAATTCACATTGAGGATCTTTTCAGGTTTATAGTTTTAGATAATTAGGCATAACAATTACATTACAACTTGAATATTACATGTAGACACTACTACTCAGTATCCATTTTTTTTCATAAAATAAAAACTCTTAAAAAGAAACATGTCTAGTTCCATGTTTTAGATAACATGACGTTTCCTTGATCCCATCCTTGACCCTATTAATCTTTAAGTCCCGTGGAAAACATTTCAAAAACTTGGGATGAGCATAAAAAGCTCAGTAAGGGTTATAAAATAAGGAAGGAAAACATTAGCCCATCAATAAATACAAATCAACGAAACCATACTTTTCAATCATAACATACCTTACGAAATCATAAGATTTATGAATAACACACACAAATCATAAATCATAAAGTTTACTAAAGGAATCCATATCAATATTACATTGTAGCTATCACAGTTATATAGGGAGTTACACTTGGAATACCCATCACAGTATATTCCCTAAATCCCTTAGGAGAAACATCACATTTACCTCCGTCACGTTACCCAATGCATTGGAGAGCTATCTCAGGCTCGCCCACCCTAGGTTTATCATGGAACCACCCGTATATGTAAATAAATCCCAATAACCATAACATAATCACAACACATATCACAAGTATAAAGTAAATATAACATTTCCACATTCCAAAATATCAAATCAAGATATTGAAATAAACAATTCTTTATCAAATCATTTTCAAAACCATTTGAAAAGATATTTTTGAATAAAAGTGTCCCATACCACTTTGAAGATTTTAAATGAATTATCATTTGGAAAAAATTAATTTCTATATAAATAAATCCTAAAACCCCTTTTTAAAACATGGAAATTAATGAGAAATATTTATAAGAATAAATCTTTAAAACATTTAAAACGATATTTTAGTTAAAGAGTTTTTAACAAAAAGAGAGATTATTGAATAAAAATAAATGAAGAATAACATTTAATAAGAACTTTATAATATCATGATAATAAAGGTATTCATGATATAATATGTCAAAGGACAGTATACACACCATATAAGAGTGAATTGGTTTATAAAAACAATGAAGCCTCAATAGAAATGTAAATTGAGATGAAATCCCTTATAAAGATGGTATCCTTAAATTGAGGATAAATCAATCACATAATTATGTGTGAAAAATATAAATAAACTCAATATAAGTGGATATTAAGTATAAAAAAATCAGAGGTCATTCACACATATTCATATGATGACATATTCAAGAAGTACAAGTTGAACACAAATAATTGAAATTGGGTTAAGAAGTTCCCATGTAAAAATTCGACGGCCTAACGACGTCACTTTAAAATTAAGAAAATTAATTTATGAGATAAAAATGGTATCTCATAACTTGGACATAAATTTTACATCAATAAGGATATATAAGAACATATCCCAACATAATAAGATGTAAATTAGAAGACATAACAAAAAGAAGTCTTTTAAAAAGAGGAGGGTGAAAGGTTCCCTTACCGATTTGAAAACTTACAAACACACACCCCATAAAAGAAGGATCATAAAATGAAGATTTAAATAATCATAAATTAAAGTATATTACACAAATAGTACAATCATGGGCAGTACATACACCACACAAAATGAAATAGTGGAAAATATAGCATGAATCTCACAGGAATAAAAAGTGAGATGAAACCCTTTACCATGTTGTAATCAACTGAGTCGTATGACCAAAAGTTAATAACAACCAAATGAATCACATAATACCATGAATATAATGATAATAAGGATAATATATATCAAATGTTAGTACAAAATACACCACATGCAATAGAATAAGTGGCGAACAATGGAAATCTCATGGAATTAAAAGTGAGATAAGAAAATCTCTTACCTCGTGTTCGACTTGACTTGTTTGTTCCTTGTTATTCCTGAATAATAAAATAAAGTTAATTTTTAATTGATTAAGAACATTTTTCAAGTTTATTATTCTTTTTATATCACTTATTACCATGTTATAGATATTATGAAAATCATTTAAGTTAATAATGGTCGTTTTGTCGATATTTGGTACTTGAGTCAAAAATAGACTTCTTATAATTACAAGTTGTTCACATAGTAAAAATTTCATTATATCCAGAATGATATTCATGATTGAGATATCATATATATCATATATATCCAGTATATACATGTATTTATAATAGTACATAACATTTGGAAGTAAGAAATGAAATGAACCGTTCATGGAGATGGTAAGTCGTACGTACGCATCAACACTACTTTCATTTCTATTTATTATTTTAAAGGAATTAAAAAATAATGATACATAGGTATATTATAATTCCAGTATAATATCATAAATAATATCTTTAACTCCATCCTTTATACATCCCACATATGGCATTAACGATTCATATCACTTTGAGGGGGCGGTAGTCCGCACTTCCTCAAATGAAATTATCGCGTTAACCCATAATGGAAACCATAAAGGTAGGATATAAATGTAAAATACAGAAGAATAAAGAAAATATAAACATAATATATATCATATATAAATACAGTTCCATATTAATGTCCACCATGAGAGGTGGTATAAGATAATCGAACAATCATCGTTTTGTGAGGCGTTAGTTTTCAATCCACAGAAACAATATGTTCTTCACCCATTAGATGGAGGTGTGTGTAAGTGTAGTTAAAATAATTCTCATAAAAACATCCTAGTATATTGAGTATACTGGTGTTATTATAAAAGAAAGGAATAAAAAGAGTTTAGGGGTTGGATAAGTAAAATAAAAGAAAATAAGTTAAGAGGAACTGTTACCTTTAATTTGGGTAACTTCCTTTGGTTTGAACCAAAAGGACTTCTTGAAGTGCCTTCTGCCTAAGGTAAGGCTTCTAGGAGGAGGATAGGGATGTAGGGAGATTAATTGGGTAGATTTTGGACGATCCAAAAGGCTTGAAAGGTGTGTGTAATTGGTTAGAAGTGGTGTCCTTTTATAAGGGGGAGGTGGGGCTCTTTAGAAAAGTGTGAAAATATTATTTTATTATATAATGATATTCGGTTTCTAAAGGTACAAAACTAATTAAAGTTTAATATAAGAGGACTCATGGTCTAAATAAAATCATCCAATAATAATTGGATATATTTTTGATGTTATTTTAATATTTATAATCTTATTTATTTAAATCATTTATTAATGAGGTATATACTGCATCATTATTGTGTCATAAATAATTTAATTTATTTGTTGTCTAAAAATTATAAAAAAAATACCATGATGTAGGAAATATTTTTATATTTACAATGAATATTTATATTTGAAAATATAACTTATATAACCTCATGTAAAAATTGATTTACTAAAAGATATTTGTTTATGTCATTTTTGCCTTTACTTTAAGTTAATTAAAATAAAGTGTCATTATCATTTATAAGTGGCTCCATGGGGTCCAAAAATAGATCCAAGGATGATCATGGTCGGCCATTACTCATAAAATAAGGTTAGGAAAAGTGTTAAGGTAATTTGGTATTATCATGATAATGTTTTTATCTTGAATTACCCTATTTACCTTTAACCATGGTAAATAAAAGTCAAAAGTTACTATTCAACAAAAATTATTTTCATCTTATTGAACCATATTTTACTTAATAATAACAACCATGTATGTAGGATTTTAGAAATTCAATTCATAGAATCGGTAAAATTTCATTTAAATGAAAAAATTAGTTTTTTAACTACTACTAAGTGGTTTCACTATTCATCAAAAAATTGAAGTTTTTTAGAAAAATGCCAAAAATTCAGCCTAAGATATATTTGATATTCCGAATTCAAAAATTATTTCTATTTTATAAAATTCAAAACATAGAAGTTTCATTAATTAATTTAAAATTAATTCCCCTTGTCAAAACAAATAGCGTGTTTTTAAGAAATATTAACTATCAAAAGATTGACACTTGTTTATGTCCAATTTCAAAAGGAAATTATTTCCAATGACCAAAATTAGATTAAATGGTAAAAATAAATTCTAATTAAACTTTAAAACCAATTAAAAATATAATATAACCATATAAATAAATTATATTAAAAGGCACTTTTGAATTAAAATATAGTATTTTTCATTATTCATTAAAAAATGAACTTTATCTGAAAAATACCAAAAATTTACCCAAAGTAAATTTTGATGTCCAGAATCTAAAGAATAATTTTATTTTGTAAAAAAAACATATAAAAATGTCCAAAACTATATTTAAAGAGTGTTCTCCATCAAAAGGCTGTAAATCGACCTTTTACTGAATATTAGAGTATTAGTGCTTAAAATTAGATTCATTCATATTTTAAACCCCTAACTTTTATTGGATAATTTTAAAAACATTTAACAAACATATATAATCATATTTTAGTTAGTTCAATTCATTCCCATAAATACAATGACTAGAAATTAACTACCATTTAAAATAATAATATTATATTATTAGTGTGCAACGTAAGATTTCAAAGAAACCCATGGTTACGTATCGGGTACGACAACGAACATAGAGTCCCCTTTTATGTAAAATTAATATTTTATTCACAAATATTAATAAATAAAAAAATTTTCTTATTCCTTATTTATCTAGGATGTTACAAAATATATATTTATTTTTTCACTTGATGTAATCATCAAACACGCCACAAATGAATAATATTTTATGATGATCTATTTCCCACTCTCCTATAATCAAAGTACATAATGAGTATGATCCATATATTACACTTATTTGTGAAAATGAAGTAAATGTAGGCTCAATAGGATCACATTTTTCATATTTAGTCCTCATTGGCTGATTAGACCTCATAGTAAGGTTAGACAAGTATGATGAATATAAATCCATGAAGTCATACACTAAATAAAATTTCACAATATATACTTTAGAATGATACTTTTTTATATCATAAAATTTTGTTATAGACACCATTAAATCCATATCACACATCTAACAACTCAAAATAAGACCACCAAAAATTACTTCTATTGGAATACACATAATCAAATGTTACATACATGTAAAAAATGATATAGAGGAAATTTTCTCCAATAACAAAGAATGGTTGGTGAATGTTTCTTTATTTTCTTATAAAATATTTTTTCATCCTTTTAGAAAAAATATCTCTATAAAAATGACATAACCTAATTAGAAAAAATATTATATTATGTGAAGGTAAATTTCAAATGGAAATGGGAATCAACTCATGTAACAAGACATGGTAGTAATGGGTTTTAAGATATTTTAGTTTCACATATTGTATATTCACCATCTTTTAAATGTTACTTAAATAACCATTAGGAACCTTTAAGATTTCAATGACTTTAATGAATTGTTTTTTCTCTATATTTTTCATCAAAAAATTGGAAAAAGGGACTTTCTATTGATTTTGAATAATTAAATAAGGATAAAGTTTTTTTTATACCCCAATAAATTAAATCATGATGTGATCATAAATCACATCTTGTTTTTCCCTTGTGATTTAAAATATTTTTGAGTGGAATTTCAAACATTTTTTTTTCAATTTTTATTACGTCCAAGAAATAATTTAAGAAATTCAATGACCAATATGAAAATTCAAATAATATACTTTTATTTCTCTAATTTTTATTGGAATTAAAATTGACATTACTTTGATTTCTAGAATTTTATTGACTCTTACTAATAAATAAATTCAAGAAATAAAGTTCTTTTAGGATAAAATTCATTGACATTTTTTGTGGTGTTTCATCTTTCTCTACGGTATTATAAAACTATCTTTGATTTTTTTTAAATAGATAACCCATTTGTAGAAATCATTTATGACCCATGAAGTTTAAAGTTCATCAAAAATTTAATATCCAAAATATTTTATTTTTTATATAAATAAGGCATGACAATTTCCTATTTCTACACTTACTATACATCATTTCATAAGTAGGGAAATAATTTATCATCTATAATAATGCAGCATGGAACATAAATTAATTCTTTTTAAATGAACCATATTCTTACACAATGATGGTTTAAATTTTATTCAATTATTTTATTAACGGCTTAAAGTGTGTGTAAATATAATTTCTAGGATCATTGTGTCTAGATATCAATATAATCATGATAGTAAATGGATTATTCATACACATCCATGATGGGAAGTTATGAATGTTTATGATAATATACCAAGTATTGTGAATAATATGCGTATGAAGAAATAGGTTGAAACCATCACATGATAATCCAAATATAAAATTTCATGGGATAACTATAAAATTAGGATATAACCTCTCAAATTTATTCTATTTTAACCCATATGAAGGATTCATTATTTCATAATTATCCTTATTTATTTCATCTTCATTCCATCTCATATTTCTTATAATTTTTCCTAATATTTTTTTTTTCTGATGTCTAAGAATAAAATGAAACTACCACATTACTTTCTTTGGTATACAAGATTGAGTTCCATTTTTATTATTCTTCCATCATGATATACAAAGATATTTTTCTATGAATCAACTCTTAATTTCCATTCCAAAAAAGAAAATAATATTTATGGAACATATGGATCATAATAGATAATAATCCAAAATTTTCAACCAACTTTTATTCCATAATTTTCTGGAATACATGAATTATTAGGTTTTAATTCCTTAAAAATGTAAGGATATAGTTAAATAAAATATTAATAAATCTATAAATTTATTTCCCTTGATATTTTATCATTAAAAACTCTTGTTTTATTATTTTTCCACATGCATAGTATACTGAGGTATTCTCATATTCCATCAGCTTTTTAACATGCTCAAAATCATCATTATAATAAAAAATGAAAGTAGTTTTCTAATATCCATTTCCTCTTACACAAGTATATATAAAGTATTGAATTCATCAAAAATGGAAATCAATTAAAAATAAAATTTTCCATACTGATCCATTCTGTTGAATCAATTACATTATTTTTTTGAAAATTTTATTCATTATAATGCCACCCATTATATTTTTTTAGAAACTGATTTTATTGATATGGTAACTCAATTACTCATGGGTTAACCATGGTATTCCATCATAATCAAACACAGGAATCAAATCATCCCTCCATGTGAATCAATATTGAATGCAAAGTCTAAAAAATATTCTAACTCATTCCGAAAACCATGAGTGACTTGATCAACATTATACATCCAAATTATATCAATTTTTATACAAATAAACATACTATAAATAAATAATCTAAAAAATTACTCAACAAGATAGGTATTATTTCATGAGATAAGAAATATTTTTTAAGATTAACATAATAAAAGGTATGATCCAAGAGATAACAGAAATTTAGCAGAGGATTTAACAAAATCAAGGAGAAGGCTGCATCAAAAACATGTGAATAAAGTAATAAGACTTAGTTTATGCCATGAAACTTGATATAATAGTAAAAAACACCCTCTAAGACTTGAATTTGGGAAATCCATGACAAACCCCTAGCTCGTACAACTCCTTTTTTCTATTGGATCAGTGATTTTGATTATGGTTATATAATAATAATTTAAATCTTTTTATTAAATATTATTATGCTTCATATCAGTTACTATTAAATTTAAAATTAAATATTGTTATGATTTATATAAAATATTTTTATATCTAATATTAAATATTTTTATGTTTACTAATGTTTAGTTTAAACCTATTATGTTTAATATTGTTATGTTGGGTATGTATAATAGTATTTACCTAGAGTGATTTTAGATAGGAAAAGCTCATTAACCCAATATTTTCTTCTATAATAGATTAATTTATTTATCAAGATATGTTTTCATAGTGATAACCAAATAAAAAATTATAGCGAAATTAACATTTTAAGTTGATAAATCCTAGTATTAAAAATTATTTTGTATTTTTTTATTTTTATTTTAATTAAACTAATTTATTTTTTTAATATTTTCTTTATTTATATTTATATCATAATACTATTTTGATTTTTCTTGTCATTATGTCTAATTTTCAAGAAGTTAGAGGGATAAAAATTCAGATAAATGAGATGTGGATTTGATATTTAAATATTTTTCTATTTGATAATAAATATTATTATATCTAATATTAAATATTATTATATCTAATATTAAATATTATTATATTTAATAATGGTTTGTTTAACACTTATAATTTTAATACATTTTAATTTTATGTCTCTAATAGTAAGAACCTTTTCATATAATTTTTGTTAAATTCCATTTTTTTAAATAATAAATAAGTTATTATCTTTAAAACTATGTATCTATTTTTTTCATATGGTTGAATTAAGTATTTTTATGTTTAATAGGATATCGATAATTTCATTTCTTGGTTTTCTCATATTAGTCCAATTAAATTTTTCTTATGATAATACACTTTCATTTTCTTCCCTTTCTTTAGTGTACATTGTTAAATTTTAATTTATAGTAAATTTTCTATCCATACACTATAGGATTTATTAATTCACTATTTTCAAATATGTTACAATAAATCATCATCAATGTTAATTTTTGAAACAATTCTATAAATACATTTTATCATGTTAATGTATTCACTCAAAACATTCCTTGAAATGTATACACATTTTTTTTATAAATGAACTAGTGGTGTTATCCTTGGATGAATATAACAAAAGATAACCAAATGAAATAAAAACCACCAAACCATTAATATTAATGAATTAACAATATAATAATCAATGAAAAATATATTAATTCCATAAAATATATTAATGTATCCCCAATAACTATGTAGTATATGAGGTTAATTGATCTGTAAGAATATCAAATCTACTAAGAGTTCATCGATGACTATATAAAAACTATCAAATGACCACCCATAAATCAAAGGATTATATTTTGAGTACACAACTCTTCTATAAATGAAATAAACCAATGTAAAAATACCCTAAACACTAGAAAAAAAATAATATTTAATAATTAATAAAATATAAACAAATCATAAGAAATATTACTTAAAATTAATCTAATATAAGGAATGATCTAAGATATTGTAGAAAAATAAAGGAGGCTTCGATAAAATTGAGGAGGATAAAATAATCACACAAAAATGAAGTAAAAATAATGAGTGTGAGGAATATAAGGTGTAGGATTCATAGAGGGACTGGGGTTTATATGTAACACTCACATGAGGTCTTGATTGTGAAAGGAGTAGGGTTCATACAGAACTAAAAGGAGGAGGGATTTCGTGATGAAGGGGATTATGGATGGATCATGTGATGAAGGGGATGAAAGAGATATTGAGCACTAAAAAAAGAAAGAAGAGGAAAAAATGGATGAACAAAAGGGGGAATGTATGAGAAATAGGACATGCTAGTTTTTTTGGACTCCATTGCTATGGGAAATAAAATCCATGTAAATAGAAATAGTATAATCACATGATAAATATTCCCATGTCTATTTGAAAAAATTCTACCACTTATAGCCAACATATATCCATAAATTGTTTTCCTCAGGGCTATAATAAGAAAACCAGAGTAAAATTTCCATAGAATTCACTGCCCATGGATATAAGCCTATATATATCCTTGGTCATTAAATGACCTTGGAGATAAGTCCATATATGTCCATAGACAAGATTGAATGTGGCTATAAGTCTATGGATATATATGTTTTTTCTTATAGTGTCACCCTCAAACCCTTAAGATTCACCTTTATCCAAATCATTTGGGTGAAAGCAATACTAAATAACACATATTTTTCTTATATAGTTCTTAAAGTAATAAGTTTTTTATCTTATAGTTCTTGATAAAACAAATTTATCCCAATAGAAAAATTCCACCTGAATTAAATCTTCTATCATCAGAATCACCGGACCTGTCAAAATCAATATAACTAAATAAATTGATTCAATTTACTATCTTTTACATTCATATATAACCCAAGGTCCCTTTTATATATTTAAAGACCCTATTAGTAGCCATTAAATGAGATTCCTTAATGATCACTTTGATATCTTGCACATAAGTTCACAAAATAGACTATATTAGGTCTAGATGTAGTGAAATAGAGTAGGTTGCTAATCAATAATACAAAACTCCTTATGATTTATACTTTACCCTTTATCATATTTTCGGAGATTTAGACCAACTTTTATAGGTGTATATACTATCTTGTAGTCTTCCATGATGAACTTCTTTAAAAATTAAACTGTATACTTTTATTTGGAAAGAAAAATGAAATATTCCTTTTGTAAAACTTATAATCATAGAAAATATCTATGGTATCTTGGAATAGAAATATCAAAATTTTCATCATTTGACTATTAAACTCATTAATCACACTCTCTTGATCAACTGAAAAAATAATTCCATCAGTATATAAAATTATAATGAGAGTACCAACTTTTATTTCTTATATATATAAATTGTTTCCCACTTTGCATGTTTTTAATTTCATGTCTTTCAAGTAGTTGTAAAATTTTTAATACTAAGCCCTAGGGGAATTTTTTAATCCATATAAATAATTCTTTAGTTTTCATAATACTATCATTATATGGCACAAAAATTTCATGTTGCTTAATATATACTTCCTCTTCTATCTCACCATTCAAAAAAGAATATTTGAAATACATTTAATAAATTTTATATAGCCTATAAATCGTAGATTCTTGAAACATTATTATAGACTTCAATATAAAAACAGGGGAAAATTCCTCTTTAAAATCAACCCCTTCAGTTTGTGAGTAACCTTTGTAAACAAGTGTGACCTTGTTACCTATGACTTGACCATTATCATTCAATTTATTTCTAAACACCCACTTGGTAATAATATTTTTTTTTAATTTTTTTTGGGATAAAATACCAAATGTAGTTATTATCTATTTATTCTAGATCCTTATTAATTATTCTAACCCATTTTTATGCTTGATATATTCAACCACTAAACGTGGATCAATTTGTGAGATGATGGATATTTGATTATCAAGACTCAACCTCCTACAAGTATAGAATGGATCAATTTAATCACCAATTATGTTTTCTGATTCTATATTCTTATTCAAATTATAATACTTCTATTTCTTACTTTTAGTATTTTCCACTTCATTACTAATCTATTTTGAGTTAGTTTTAGTAACTAAAAGTTTAGTTCTAATCTGTTCTCTACTAGGTTAATCAAAATTCTACTCACTATTTTCTGAGTCATAAAAAACTACTTTAATTAGAACAATATTGGGATAATCTAAAATTATCTTCACATAAAAATAATCAAAAAACATATGAATATTATTGTTCTAACATGTGTATCCTTCTCAATTAGATAGGTTTCCATGAAAGATAAACTCCTTGAACTTCTCATATTAATTTTTCCTAGACTTAATCCTTCTATTTTTATGATAAAAGGGTATCCAAAAACTCTAAAATAACTCAAAAATATCTTATTCTTAAATAAAATATCATATGAGGTCAAGTTTGAGTCCAATATTTTTAAACAATGATTCAATATGTGAACAAATTTGCTCACAAATTCTCTCCAGATGTTACAAATCATGAAGGGACCTACATATCATTAAACTATGAAATTGTTCCCCTTTAACTAGTGCATAAAGAAGAAGAAGGGAAATAATCCTTGGGTGATAGTGATTCTACTCAAAAAAATTACAAGGTAGTGAGCCTATTTGTGGAGTGACCACAACCTTTATATCCAAAGAACTATTGTAGTAGTATATTTTGGTGCATTTAAACATTTCCAATGAGTGATTATTATACACTACCCAGTGTGGGTAAACTAAGTAAAATTTTGGTTTCTATTGGATTATTTACTTTACTAATTTTACTTTTGGTATTTTTGGTGAGGTTTTAAGCTAAATCCTTGAGAAATATTTTAAATAGAGTTCTTGAATATGTAGAAAAGATATCCATGAAGAATGATACATGAAAAAGTTTGAAAACAGATGAAACACGATTCACCCCCTCTCAAGGTGACTTAGGAACCTAAAAATTACTATCCAAGACTAGTTTTTAACTGTTTGTTCAACCAAAGGATTAGTTTTTTGGAGTTCTTTAATAAATTAAGGTAATTATGAATATACTATTTTTTAATGGTATAAAATTTCATAGGTTGAAAAAGGATTTCAAGAAATACATGGAAGTAGTTATGGAAGTCCCCTGAGAAGTTGTGCAAAAAAGAATTGTTTTATTAATCCATCATGGGGTTATCTTTGAGAAAAATCAAAGAAATATAGAGGTTAATGCTTCTTTGAAGAGAAGATTAAAATAATCACTTGAAGAGGATATTTACAAGAAGGTTTCTCATGAAAATTTCTCTAAATACATGTGGAAAAAGTTCAAATATTTATATAGAAAACAATCCTTGTTAAAATAAGTAGTTAAAACTATCCATGGAGATTAACTTATGTTTAAATGGAAGAAAAATAATAAAAAATAAAAGGTTATCTCATAATATGAGCTCTCCCACTAAGGTAATAAATTATGATTTTAATATCATATCTAACTATAACTATATTTTAGAGAAGGAATGTGTACTAGAAATTTAATGCTCTCTCATAGAGCTCAAAAGAATATTAAATTTTAGTGATGAAGTGTAAACAGAATCAATTGTCTAATCTATGGGATGTTTATACAACCACCAAGGAGAGATCCAATCCCTATAAGAAGAGGAAGATTAAGGGGGAGTTATGCATGAAGTTTTTCTTTCATATATAGAAGATTTATCCCTAAACAATAAAAGGAAAAAATAAATGATATGGACTTGATGTGTGAAAAGAAGAAAATATAAATTAATATAAAGGAGAAAATTGATATTTTGATGAAATTTCCCAAGAAATGAGGAAGAAAATAAAAATTGAAAAGGGGTTAAAGGAAATCATTATTCCACTAAAAACTTAGTTAGAAGAAAGAAGAAAATATAGAATATAATTTTCCATAGGTTTAAAGTAGATTCTATCCAATTTAAAAAGTAGGAAAAGAAAAATAGGGAACATTAGGAGAGGATGAAAACCTATAATGAAAAAATAATCATCACATGACATCCAAAACAAGTGAGAGGAAAAATAGTTAAAAACAACAACTTGTGAACAAGGGAAATTAATTTTCTAAATCTATAAGTGAGTAGAAATTAATTAAAAAATATGGATATAATCACTTTAAGAAAAAGATAGAAATAAATTGCTACTATTGTGGAATATTTGGGCACATTATGAGTATGCTCTTTAAATCCCAATAGCCAAATAGTGAAATAAAATCTATCATAACAACATCTCAATCGAGTGATGTTCATATGGGTTATAATTTATATGGGATATGTTTTTTATGTGTTATCCTTGGAAATCTAGAAAGACATTTCAAAATGAAGAAATTAAGGAAATTCACAAGGATATCCCCAACTCTCATGACATACAAGGATATGGTTTATCCTAGAAATAAGCATATAGTTCTAGAAAATAGGTTTATGTCTTTTGATGACGATCATGGAATTAAATAAATAGTGCATCAAGCACCAAAATATGAGTACTCACAACAACCCTTTTATAAGGAAGGGAAGAACACATAGAAGATGAAGGATATGTATGAAGTTTCTCTAGCTATGAGAAAGGTGGAAGAACCTAATAAGAAGGATCTACCAAGGAGGGAGAAATTTAAGATGGCTCTTATAACTATAAAGGCAGAGACATGCCTAAGTTGTCTCACTACTAGAAAATGAGGTTATAGCCACAGTTTTAAACAAAACCGTGGCTATAGGGTTTAATTTCAAAGGCTATAGCCACGGTTTAGTGAAACCGTGGCCATATGTTTTTTTCGAAATCTATAGCCACAGTTTCACCCAAACCGTGGCTATAGGGTCTTTTTCAAAGGGTTATAGCCACAGTTTGGCTGAAACCGTGGCTATAGGGTCTTTTTCAATGGGTTATAGCCACAGTTTTGGTAAAACGATGGCTATAGGGTATTGTTTTCATGAACTATAGCCACGATTCATCAAAACCGTGGCTATAGATCTCCCGCAGTTGCGCGGGAACAAAATTAACCCGCGAAAAAATGGCGGGAAGGTTTATAGCCACAGTTTACCTATTATAGCCATGGTTTTTAATAATATATTTAACAATATATATATATATATATATATATATATCTGCAAAGACGTCTGTGGTGTAGTGGAAAGGTGTTTGGTCTACATAGCGGAGGTACCGAGATCGAATCTCGGTGGGCGAAAATTAATTTTGGGCTATAGCCATGGTTTTATTGGGCTTTAGCCACTGTTATAAACCGTGGCTATAACCCTATTGCCACAGGGGACAACCGTGGCTATATCCCAACTGCCACGGTTGACAGATATCGGGGTTATATCCATAGTTTAAAACCGTGGCCATAACCCAATAAAACCGTGGCTATAGCTTTTAGCTATAGCCATGCCAATAGGTGCCACAGCTAGCTGGAACCGTGGCTATAGGTTATAGCCATGGTTTTGACCCCTATAGCCACGGTTTTTGACCGTGGTTATAGCCCAATTTTCCAGTAGTGTCTCCCAAAAACCACTCTAAGGCAAGTGATTAAGACTAGTGGAAGTAACCTCCAATAAAAAAGGAATCCAGAAGAAATATCCATTGAAGTTTCATTAGTAGATGAGGTTGTTTACAAGTGGAATCTATTCCAAATTTATAGAAAAGACCAAGACAAGGAAGAAAAAGAGTTATAGAATACAATAATAAATGTGTGTAAGTGGAATCACATATAAAATATCCATTATTAAGGGGGTGAAGAAGTTGAATATAAAATATGATCAAAATAAGGAGGACAAGGTTGATTAGATATCTACATTTCTTTCCTTAAATCTAAGAAATTGAAAAGTAAAGTTTAAAGATAAATGATGGTTCATCATGAAAAACCACATTCATCAACTTTATGAAATTTGAGGCACCTTTATCCCCTTATTATTAAAATGTTTATAACTATTTGAAGTGTTACAGAATTTTGGTGGAGATGTAATCCATGGGGTAATTTTATAAAATCACATTATATTAACCTAAAAGGAGGATTTTTTAGACATGGAAAATGAATGAAACTATTGGATTCATAGGTTTTTTGAGCCCAAATTAGTATAAATCCTAAAAAAGAGCATCAAGGATGATTTTGACTCTAAACTAAATATGAAAAATGGATGAAAAGAAGTCTGAATTTAATCTAAAAGAGGTGTCAAATCCTAATATAATCCTAAAATGGTATCATTCTAAATCTTGCGTAAATGAATTAGAATTAGGATGAAAAGTGTTATCAAGACACTAAAATAAATAGAATAGAGGGGACATTGCAGTATGTATGTATTTTATATTTTCAATTTATTCTAGCATTTAATATTATTTTTGTATTGTTATAAGATATCAATAGCTAATGAATAGGATAACCTTTTCTCATCAGGTGGTTTCCTCAACTAAGGAAAATCATAGAAGATATGATGTTATCATTAAGGGGGAATTGGAGTAAAAATTTTAAAGGTTTATAAGCCTCATACATGAATAAAGAAACTAGTGAAATATTTAAAGACAAAGAGTGCAAGTGGTATCAAAAGACCAATTTTAACAAGTGGTATCAATTAATTATTCATGTGATATATTTCTCACATATTTTAATTTCATTATTATTTAATAATGGTTTGTGTGAGGATGTGATGAGATCACAGGTTAAGATTTTGGTAGGAAAGAAAAAATATCAAGATGCTATAATTTTATTAGTATCAATGAGTAACATGGATAGCTTTTTGGAGGTTCACTTAGACTTTTGTTTTCTACACTGAATCTAATATCGATAGGATTAGAGGATTTTTTGACAAATAAAATTATAAGTGGTAAGTTCACTAATTATATGTTGTTGAGTTAATGTAGTAATCATAAAGATTAGCTAAAAAGAGTTTTTGGGAATTGGATGGTCCATCCAGAAGTTTCTAACTGTTGGTAAATAGAGAATTTGATTACTCAATAATTGGTTGAATCCAAAAGATAAAGTGTTTTGGAACAGGAATATATTTTAAAAAGAAATCCTTAAAGGGGGAGTGGATATCCATGAGGATACCCTCTTATATTTTTAAAATGGGAGAGAAATATATGGTTCAAGGAAATTATTACCAAAGGAGGAGTCTAAGAAAATATGAATACCTTTTTGTATTATCCTAAAAAAGGGGGAGTGTACACCTTGATAAAGTGGAGATTTCTTCCCATGGAACTCATACATTGAGGGAGAGAAAAATTAATGTTTAATGTAGTGCACCATTTGAATTTCATTGCTAAAGGGGGAGGTTGAAGAGATTATATTGTCAATAAAATCAAAAGGGTGATATTTTTGAACCCCTATGGGGTTGTGTTCGATTTTTTGAAAATAGAAATTGAGATGGTAAAAGTGTTGCTTTGAGGTAGGAAAAATGTGGCGTTTTTAGAAAAACTAGATTAATTTATTTAATTTTTTATTTTTTATTAATAATTATTAAATTTTGTTGTACTCGGTTTGTTTTCCACATAGGGTGGTTTTTGGTGATTGGTGATATTGGCCCCAAAGAGTAGAAATTTGGAAGTATTATATATGTTGGGATTATTTTAGAAGATAAAATAAAAGTATATAAGATATGTGAAGAATAGAATTTTAGTATGGGTAATGGAAAAGTTTTCTAGATTTTCCAAATTTTGGGTGCTAAAGATTTTATGGATTATCTGTAGGTGGTTGGGAGTAATTTGGTGTAGTGAACCTTCACCATGGATGGGACCATACTGTAGTGAATTTAGTAAAGTTATTTTTAATACGGAAAGGGTTTAAATATAGATACAATGGGTGTTTTTAAGTCATTTAAACCTTGATAAATCCTTGCCTATGCCATGGAGTAATCCACAGTGGAATTTATAGGCATTTAAAATATGTGGAAAATCTATAGATTCCAAAAAAGTCACTTATGGATGACCACACCATGGAGTGTCACGACCCGCCCTCGGGGTCCGAGCCGTGACTACCCCAAGCCCGCCTTCCATAGGCCAGGGGCTGGCGACTAGCACCAAGGCGTAAATCCCGGTAAAAAGGGAAGGCATTGCCTTTGAAAATTAAACACACACCACAGAGTAAACAAGCGGAAGTAAACACTAAACAAGCAGAGTACGACTGAAAGTGCGGAAAAGTAAATGGGCCAGAATACAAACCCAAACTGAAAGTAAATTACAACTCAAAAAGGGAAAAACAGCAACTGAAAAGTAAAAGCCGCTACTCCGAGCTGTCCACTGGAAATCCCACCTGAAGGGTGGGTACAGATAGCTCCTCTGCTCCACGGGTCCCGCCGTCCGCTCCGAGCACGTCCCGCCCAGTGGTCCACCTCCGGGTACCGTCCCGCTGTGCAAGCCTCAGCTAAGGTCAACGCTGTCCGTCGTCTGCAACCAACACAACGTAGTGCGGGCAAAACCCGTGCAGGGGTGAGTATAAGCTACTCAGTAGGGACCCCGAGACCCCTGAAGGTCTCTCAAATCCACAAAGGATAAACCACGAAGAAAAGTACAATCACGAAGTAACAACCGACACTGCTTAGGTATATGCCCATACATATACCTAAGTCATCAATTCAAATACGCTCCAACCTCCGAGCCCAAGTACAACTCAGTCCACGCAGGAAAGTATACGTATTCCACAAAGGAAAGCAAAACATAATCCACACAGGATTGCACAACACAATCCACACAGGAAAGCAACAGGATTCAGCTCACACAGGTATACTTCTTCAAGGACGATAAAGATGATCACTGATCCATCTAAGTCGTCGGACCCACGAAGGATCGATAGGTAACTAACCCCCGCAGAAGACCCACACAGGATCGGGCTCACACAGAACCTGTAGGCGCTGGCTCACACAGAACCGCTGAGCGCAAGGACCCACACAGGATCGGGCCCACACAGGACCTGTAGCACTGATCCACGTAGGATCGCTGAGTGCTGTAGTCGTCGTCGTCGAATCCACACAGGATCTCTGTACTGTCATCGTCGAATCCACACAGGATCTCTGTACTGTCGTCATCGCTGTCAGAGTAGCAGTCGCAGCAGTAGTAGCAGTCGCAGCCAGCACTAGGGTTCCCGCACACAGCAAGCTCGTACGGAGGGTCCGCTCCACGAGCCGAGAGGCTGATACATCAACTGTCACGAAGACCGAAGTTGATGTTTCCAAAAGTTCCGTATCGTCAACAGGAACTCAACGCAACAGACGACGCGTCGATCGGACGCCCGGTCTGAGAGTTATTGGCATTTTCGTCTCCGGGGCCCGGTTGGTTTTTAAGGCAAAACCTACCCGACCGTACTCCACCTGCGTCCAAACCTCGGGCGGAGTATTCCAAAAGATCCGTCTCACTAAGAGGAACACAACGCGACTGACGGCGCGTCAATCAGATGTTCGTAGCTCAAGATATGAGCGTTTCCGCTCCGAAGGCCCGGTTGGTTTCGTGAACGAACCAACCCGGCCGAACACAAAGTTTACCGAAACCTTGAGTGCGATATACCGAAACGACCGTCTCGATCCAAGGATCGCGTTGCCGCTGACGGTTAGTCGATCGGAGGTCCGAGGCTCAAGTTATGAGCCAAAAACCAAATCTGGTTCGAAATGGGGGGTCCGGGTCCGGGCCGACCCGGCCCGACCCCCCCCCCCCCCCCCCCCGGGGCGGCGCGGCGGCGGCAGCGGGCGGCGGCGCGGCGGCGTGGCGGCGCGGCGGCGCGACGGCGCGGCGGGCCGCGGCGGCCTGGCGCCGCGAGGTGGCGGCGCACGCGGGGGCTAAGCCCCGCAGTTCTTCAAAGTGGCGCGGCCTATGTGCCGCGCCGGTTCTTTTAAAACCGCCCCCCCCCCCCTCACGTGGGGGGGCCTGCTGGCGCCGAACCAAGGGGGCGGCTGCCCCCTTCCCTCAAGAACCGCCCCCCTCATTAAGAGGGGGGTTTTAATGGGATGGCCGGGGGATTAATTCCCCCGGTTTTTAAGACATCCGGCCGGCCAGCTGGCCGGCCGGTTTTCTCAAACGGGACCGGAATTTCCGGTCCCCTTCTTCGGCTTCCGACTCCGGCGGCCCGGCCGCCGGTCTTCCCTTCCGCCGCGGCCCGGAACCGGCCGCGGTCTCCTCGTCCCGCCGCGGCCCGGAACCGGCCGCGGTCTTCTCGTCCCGCCGCGGCCCGGAACCGGCCGCGGTCTTCTCGTCCCGCCGCGGCCCGGAACCGGCCGCGGCGTTCGTCATCCGGCGCGGTGCGACGGCACCGCGCCCCTTCGCCGTGCTTTGATATTCATTCAATGCGTCGCGACGGCGTCGTGTTCTTGTCGTTTCTTCCAAGGTGCGCGCGACGGCATCGCGTAAGATGTTTGCACGTTCATCCGCGTGGTGCGACGGCACCACGCCACTTGCTTTCCTCCGCAAAAATAATTAAACAAGAACGATGGAGGGGGGGGGGGTTCGGCCGTGTTCGTGCGGTCCGGCCCCCCCTCGCGTTAATTATAACACTTAAATAAAATATTTAAATGCCTCACGTAGACATGCGATCCACGAGCAAGAAAGGAATAAGGAAACCAAAATGAAATCAACAACCCCTACCTCGGGTTTAAGATTCGAAGAATCGTCTACGTCCCGCGGAAGACGGCGTCACGGAGGTCGGGCGTCGCGGTCGTCGTTCGTCAAATCCGTTGACGAAGTGTTATGCCCGAAGAGACACGACGTTGGCGGATCTTCGTTTGCCGACGAAGAAAGTCCGAGGAGGAAGAAGGGGTCCGAAGATACCGGGTCGCCGAGTCGATGATCCTTGACGAAGTGTTGTCGTTCTTCGTTGAGGATGAAGACGTTCTTCGCCGGAGAAGATGAAGTTCTTCAAGAGACTTAGAGCTCTCTCCTCCAAACCTCAACACAACCAAACTAACCGCCAAAAATAAAATAAGCTATTCTTATTTTATTAAGTCATTCCATGAGTTCAAAAATTCAAAAACTTAATTCCATTAATTGGATTAGTGTGTTGGCATGATTAAAGTGAGGAGAGGGAAAGTCACCCAATTAATGGGAAGTTTAAAGGTTAAGATGAGTTACACATCTTAAGTGGGGGGTTTAGAGGAGTTAGGGAAGGTGAGGGGTTGGGCTCGTGTGGGCCCCACCCCACCTTTATTCTATCAAGGGTAGTTAACAACAAGTAGGTCCCACCCAACTTCCACACATAGGTTAACAACTTAGAATATGAAATAAAATTGTAACACAGTTTTATTACTTCACATTTAACTCCCTTTTTTTTAACAACTCCTCCTCAGCAAACGCACCTTCGGGAAAAGTCCTCTTAAGCAAATACCGGTGCTGCGGTTTCATCGGTGCCCTCAGATTTCAAATCCGAGCACCGGATCAAAAGTTAGGAATTCCCGCTCGTTCGTTCACTGAACGTACCCGAGCCAAACTTCGGAAATTAATTCCGGGCACTCCGGGCCTCGGAATCAGGTGCCGTCAGAAACCGCGCTCTTGTAAAATTCTAAAGAAAATTAAGAAAAAATTTTCCCTTGAATTTTACGGGTCTTTACATTACTCCCACCTCAGGGCTTTACGTCCCCGTAAAGATACAACAAAAACTAGGGAAACAAATGAGGGTACTGAGCACGCATCTGAGCCTCCCGCTCCCATGTGCTCTCCTGGAGATTCCCGTGCTTCCATCTGATGCGCACAAGAGGAATCGATCGCCCACGCAGGACCCGCTCCTGTCGATCCTCTATCTCCACCGGAACCTTCGTAAAAGTCGCCCCATCGTCAACGTCAAGCTCCCCATGGTCAATGATGTGCGTCGGGTCGTGCACGTATCTCCTCAGCTGGGATACGTGGAAGACGTCGTGCACCCGGTGCAACTGAGGTGGTAGAGCCAGGCGATAAGCCACCTCGCCAATCCTGCTGAGAATCTGGAAAGGTCCGATGAAGCGCGGAGATAATTTGCCGCCTCGGCCAAATCTCCGAATACCACGTCGAGGTGAGACCCGCAAGAAGACGTGGTCGCCATCCTCGAACTCCAGTGGCCTCCGCCTCCTGTCAGCGTATGACTTCTGCCGGCTCTGAGCTGTCCTCATCCGCTCCTGGATGACCTGGACCTTCTCTGTCGTGGCCTGGACCATCTCTGGTCCCACCAGTGCTGACTCCCCAGGGTCTGTCCAGCACAAAGGAGATCTACAAGGTCGGCCGTACAACGCCTCGTACGGTGCCATCCCGATGGTGGAGTGGTAGATGTTGTTGTACGCGAACTCCACCAAGGGTAGGTGGTCCTCCCAGCTGCGACCAAAGTCGAGGACACATGCGCGGTGCATGTCCTCGAGAGTCTGAATGGTCCTCTCCGTCTGACCATCTGTCTGAGGGTGAAAAGCTGTGCTAAGACGTAGCTGCGTCCCGAACGCCTCCTGTAACCCCTTCCAAAGCCGGGAAGTAAAGCGGGCATCTCGATCGGAAACGATAGATGATGGCACGCCGTGGAGCCGCACAATCTCCTGAACGTAGAGACGTCCCAAGCTCTCCACTGAGCCCTGCTCTCTGATGGGTAAGAAGTGTGCCGACTTGGTGAGTCGGTCAAAAATCACCCAGATGGAGTCGTGACCTCTGGAAGTGCGTGGAAGTCCAGTCACGAAGTCCATCGATATGCCGTCCCACTTCCACTCCGGAACCTCCAAGGGTTGTACCAAGCCTGCTGGTACCTGATGCTCTGCCTTTACCTGCTGACAGGTGAGGCATCGAGAAACGAACTCTGCTACAGCCTTCTTCATGCCCGGCCACCAATGCTGTCGTCTGAGGTCCTGGTACATCTTCGCCACTCCAGGATGTACCGCCAAAGGAGAAGTGTGAAACTCTCTCAGCACTTCCTCTCGCAAAGCTACTGGTACCATGGTACGTCCTCTGGAAAGGATGTCGTGCTCTGCTCCAAGGGAGAAACCATCAGGTGCCTGTCCCGAGGATATCTGTGCACGCCGTGTCTCACAGTCAGCGTCCCCACGCTGTGCCTCCCTAACCCGCTGCAGTAGTGGAGGAGTGACCGTGAGAGACTGAAGAAAGGCTTCTCCATTTCTATCCACGAAGGATATCCGCAAAGAGGCTAGCTGCTCCGTCGCCTCCTCGAGTAGCTGAATGCCCGTCCTCCTACTGAGGGCATCGGCTACTACGTTCCCCTTCCCAGGAGTATAGACTATCTCAAAGTCATAGTCCTGGAGGAACTCGAGCCATCGTCGCTCGGTGGGCTGTCGTCACACTCGACTCTCGGAACCCTAGCTGGCTGCCGTCGTGGGGCCATCCTGAAAAGGAAACAGGTGCGCCACGGTTAGAACAGTATACCTGGTGAGCTGATATAAGTAATCACAAAGAAAACTTTGAAACACACACGCAATCAATGTTTTCGTGCATTAAGTCGGAAATCAGAAGTCAGGGTCCTGGTGTACGGATACGTCGGCCGCCGCACAAACACTGGACTCCCTGGACTGATAACCACACTCAATACGCTAAACATTATTGCTTCACATAGAAAAGATCAGAGTTCACGGTAGAACCGAACTCCTCTGATACCAATTTGTCACGACCCGCCCTCGGGGTCTGAGCCGTGACTACCCCAAGCCCGCCTTCCATAGGCCAGGGGCTGGCGACTAGCACCAAGGTGTAAATCCCGGTAAAAAGGGAAGGCATTTCCTTTGAAAAGTAAACACACACCACAGAGTAAACAAGCGGAAGTAAACACTAAACAAGCAGAGTACGACTGAAAGTGCGGAAAAGTAAATGGGCCAGAATACAAACCCAAACTGAAAGTAAAGTACAACTCAAAAAGGGAAAAACAGCAACTGAAAAGTAAAAGCCGCTACTCCGAGCTGTCCACTGGAAATCCCACCTGAAGGGTGGGTACAGATAGCTCCTCTGCTCCACGGGTCCCGCCGTCCGCTCCGAGCACGTTCCGCCCAGTGGTCCACCTCCGGGTACCGTCCCGCTGTGCAAGCCTCAGCTAAGGTCAACGCTGTCCGTCGTCTGCAACCAACACAACGTAGTGCGGGCAAAGCCCGTGCAGGGGTGAGTATAAGCTACTCAGTAGGGACCCCGAGACCCCTGAAGGTCTCTCAAATCCACAAAGGATAAACCACGAAGAAAAGTACAATCACGAAGTAACAACCGACACTGCTTAGGTATATGCCCATACATATACCTAAGTCATCAATTCAAATACGCTCCAACCTCCGAGCCCAAGTACAACTCAGTCCACGCAGGAAAGTATACGTATTCCACAAAGGAAAGCAAAACATAATCCACACAGGATTGCACAACACAATCCACACAGGAAAGCAACAGGATTCAGCTCACACAGGTATACTTCTTCAAGGACGATAAAGATGATCACTGATCCATCTAAGTCGTCGGACCCACGAAGGATCGATAGGTAACTAACCCCCGCAGAAGACCCACACAGGATCAGGCTCACACAGAACCTGTAGGCGCTGGCTCACACAGAACCGCTGAGCGCAAGGACCCACACAGGATCGGGCCCACACAGGACCTGTAGCACTGATCCACGTAGGATCGCTGAGTGCTGTAGTCGTCGTCGTCGAATCCACACAGGATCTCTGTACTGTCATCGTCGAATCCACACAGGATCTCTGTACTGTCATCGTCGAATCCACACAGGATCTCTGTACTGTCGTCGTCGCTGTCACAGTAGCAGTCGCAGCAGTAGTAGCAGTCGCAGCCAGCACTAGGGTTCCCGCACACAGCAAGCTCGTACGGAGGGTCCGCTCCACGAGCCGAGAGGCTGATACATCAACTGTCACGAAGACTGAAGTTGATGTATCCAAAAGTTCCGTATCGTCAACAGGAACTCAACGCAACAGACGGCGCGTCGATCAGACGCCCGGTCTGAGAGTTATTGGCATTTTCGTCTCCGGGGCCCGGTTGGTTTTTAAGGCAAAACCAACCCGACCGTACTCCACCTGCGTCCAAACCTCGGGCGGAGTATGCCAAAAGATCCGTCTCACTAAGAGGAACACAACGCGACTGACGGCGCGTCAATCGGACGTTCGTAGCTCAAGATATGAGCGTTTCCGCTCCGAAGGCCCGGTTGGTTTCGTGAACGAACCAACCCGGCCGAACTCAAAGTTTACCGAAACCTTGAGTGCGATATACCGAAACGACCGTCTCGATCCAAGGATCGCGTTGCCGCTGACGGTTCGTCGATCGGAGGTCCGAGGCTCATGTTATGAGCCAAAAACCAAATCTGGTTCGAAATGGGGGGTCCGGGTCCGGGCCGACCCGGCCCGACCCCCCCCCGGGGCGGCGCGGCGGCGGCGGCCGGCGGCGGCGGCCAGTGGCGGCGGGCTGCGGCAGCGGGCGGCGGCGCGGCGGCGCGGCGGGCCGCGGCGGCCTGGCGCCGCGAGGTGGCGGCGAACGCGGGGGCTAAGCCCCGCGGTTCTTCAAAGTGGCGCGGCCTATGTGCCGCGCCGGTTCTTTTAAAACCGCCCCCCCCCCCCTCACGTGGGGGGGCCTGCTGGCGCCGAACCAAGGGGGCGGCTGCCCCCTTCCCTCAAGAACCGCCCCCCTCATTAAGAGGGGGGTTTTAATGGGATGGCCGGGGGATTAATTCCCCCGGTTTTTAAGACATCCGGCCGGCCAGCTGGCCGGCCGGTTTTCTCAAACGGGACCGGAATTTCCGGTCCCCTTCTTCGGCTTCCGACTCCGGCGGCCCGGCCGCTGGTCTTCCCTTCCGCCGTGGCCCAGAACCGGCCGCGGTCTCCTCATCCCGCCGCGGCCCGGAACCGGCCGCGGTCTTCTCGTCCCGCCGCGGCCCGGAACCGGCCGCGGTCTTCTCGTCCCGCCGCGGCCCGGAACCGGCCGCGGTCTTCTCGTCCCGCCGCGGCCCGGAACCGGCCGCGGCGTTCGTCATCCGGCGCGGTGTGACGGCACCGCGCCCCTTCGCCGTGCTTTGATATTCATTCAACGCGTCGCGACGGCGTCGTGTTCTTGTTGTTTCTTCCAAGGTGCGCGCGACGGCATCGCGTAAGATGTTTGCACGTTCATCCGCGTGGTGCGACGACACCACGCCACTTGCTTTCCTCCGCAAAAATAATTAAACAAGAACGATGGAGGGGGGGGGGGGGTTCGGCCGTGTTCGTGCGGTCCGGCCCCCCCCTCGCGTTAATTATAACACTTAAATAAAATATTTAAATGCCTCACGTAGACATGCGATCCACGAGCAAGAAAGGAATAAGGAAACCAAAATGAAATCAACAACCCCTACCTCGGGTTTAAGATTCGAAGAATCGTCTACGTCCCGCGGAAGACGGCGTCGCGGAGGTCGGGCGTCGCGGTCGTCGTTCGTCAAATCCGTTGACGAAGTGTTATGCCCGAAGAGACACGACGTTGGCGGATCTTCGTTTGCCGACGAAGAAGGTCTGAGGAGGAAGAAGGGGTCCGAAGATACCGGGTCGCCGAGTCGATGATCCTTGACGAAGTGTTGTCGTTCTTCGTTGAGGATGAAGACGTTCTTCGCCGGAGAAGATGAAGTTCTTCAAGAGACTTAGAGCTCTCTCCTCCAAACCTCAACACAACCAAACTAACCCCCAAAAATAAATAAGCTATTCTTATTTTATTAAGTCATTCCATGAGTTCAAAAATTCAAAAACTTAATTCCATTAATTGGATTAGTGTGTTGGCATGATTAAAGTGAGGAGAGGGAAAGTCACCCAATTAATGGGAAGTTTAAAGGTTAAGATGAGTTACACATCTTAAGTGGGGGGTTTAGAGGAGTTAGGGAAGGTGAGGGGTTGGGCTCGTGTGGGCCCCACCCCACCTTTATTCTCTCAAGGGTAGTTAACAACAAGTAGGTCCAACCCAACTTCCACACATAGGTTAACAACTTAGAATATGAAATAAAATTGTAACACAATTTTATTACTTCACATTTAACTCCCTTTTTTTTAACAACTCCTCCTCAGCAAACGCACCTTCGGGAAAAGTCCTCTTAAGCAAATACCGGTGCTGCGGTTTCATCGGTGCCCTCAGATTTCAAATCCGAGCACCGGATCAAAAGTTAGGAATTCCCGCTCGTTCGTTCACTGAACGTACCCGAGCCAAACTTCGGAAATTAATTCCGGGCACTCCGGGCCTCGGAATCAGGTGCCGTCAGAAACCGCGCTCTTGTAAAATTCTAAAGAAAATTAAGAAAAAATTTTCCCTTGAATTTTACGGGTCTTTACATGGAGATTGATGTTTTATAATTGGGGGTCTACCTATGAGAAATGGGTAATCCCACTATGCATGTAATACTAGATGTGGTGGACCTGTATAAGGAGAATTTAATACAATTACACGAGGATTCCTACACTATAGTTCCCATATCAAGGTAATTTTGTTGAGTATATGGCATATTGAGTTTCTAAATTAAAGTTGTGAAATGGACAACTGTGAATGTTGGAAGGTGTTTTGAAATTCATTTTTATCTAAAAAGATTTTTTATTTCATGGGGATTGAAGTAACATGCCTTAGTGTTTGAAAACTGGTAGTTACAATAAATTTTGTAAGGATTGATGCCCCTACAAGTTCTTATTAGTTATACTTTAAATTTTAATGAACCAAATGAGTTTTAAAGGTTATGATTTACTTGATGATAAATAAATGGTTGAGATTGAATGAGAATAATTTGGAATTTATGATTATATTTCAATTTCAAATTTGAAATTAAAATGGAACTCAGGATATATAGATATTTTTTTATAGAATTAAAAGGAGATATAAAAGATAGAGTATACAAAGATATTGAATTTTTAGAAGAGGAGGAATTATATATGAGGTTATAGAAAGAAAATTTGAATGAATTTTTCACACATTCAATATTTTTCCAAATGAGGTGGAGAGAATCACTTTGAGATAGTAAAGACATTTTAGTCATTTTTCTCGAATGGAGTTCTAAATTTATTCTAGAAGGAAATACATTTTTATTTAAAGTAAGAGTATATAGTGAGCCTATAAAGGAATATCTTGTGGAGTTAAACAAATCACACACACACACACATATATATATGATGAATTAAACCTATATGTTTCTGATCGTAGAGGGATATACATGTCCATAATATATAAAAGTGTTCTTCCTAAAGTAGTGAAAAAAGGATAAGAAGGGAAGTAAGCCTTGGGTGAAAGTAAATTCACCAAAAACATTTGTAAGGAAGTGATCTTAGGTGCATATATACCAAATCCTTTGTATCCACTAAACTAATGAAATATTGGATTTTGTTACATTGAAACATTGTTAATGTGTTCTCCTTAGATGTATCCCATTGTGGGTAAACCATGTAAAATATTAGTGTTCATTACATAATTTATTGATTTTTTATTATGGTATTTTGGTGAGGTTTTGGGATAAATTATTCATAAATAATTTTAACATAGTTCCTTCCTATATGGAAACAAGATCCATTAAGAATAATACATGAAAAAGGTTTTAAATGGATACACCTTGGTTTACCCCCCTCTCAGGGTGCCTTGGGGACCTAACAATATACTTTTGTGACATTACATGCTTGTAGGGATTGGTTTAAATATTTTATTGGTTGTATCTATTTGGTATATTTTTCTTTATCCTAGAACTTATGAGGTAAATTCCTCTCATTTTTGAATTTTTATACACTTAGTTATAGTTTCTAACCCATGGCCTATTGGGGGTGGGATTTACGAATCACTCACATCTTCACTAATGTCCTAGGTGGGGTTTAAATGAGAAATAATAATGAAAAAATATTCACCATAATTATCATGATAAATATTATTGATTGAATAATCTAGGAATTTTTATCTCAAACTTATTATTTTGGAAAACAAATTCACTAGGTTGTAAGTTGGTGATGAGAACACACATGACCATCCAGCTGAGGAATCAATCAAGATTATAAAGTATATTAATGGTCTAGATGGTGGATGAATTAGGCCACATATGTCACTAGGAATTATTTATAAAATCATAATATATTCATACCTAATATTCTATGGTAATGATCCTATAATCAATTTTCCTCGAGATCAAAAAACACATGAGAAATTACATGGTGTATGAACCTTTTTATTAACCCATAGATATATATGTATACATTTAATCATATTACTAATAATTATTTATCCTAGATGAACCAAATGGAAATTACATACAATAAATGTATCATGGTTGGTAAACTTATGGTTGGCCATATTTTATTTGATTGTATATATATAGTTTTTGACCAAGTGTTTTATTTTTTATTTATTCTTTTACCTCAATCAAACCTCTACTAACCATTGTGATATAATAACATCAGTATCTTACATATAATTAAATTTTATTATGTTTATGGTATAAACCTTTATTTATCTCATTATCCATCAAATGGGAAATAAAACCATCATTCATGCGTACATGCTAACTACTGCCTCGCAAACCGATGTAATTCATTTTCCATCATTACCGCTCATGGATGGATATAATGGTTAATATAATGTAAATATATATATATGATATTAATGACATAATTATCATTTTATAAATAAAATATATCATCTATTTTATCATATTTCTATCTATTGAAAAAATGATGACATCGTTCATGCGTACGTGTGGATTACCACCTCCATGAAGTGATATGATTCGTTTTTCATTATCACCTCACATGTATGGAATATATAAATGGTTTTAAAGAAATAATATTATATATATTATATAATAATAATATTTTAAATATTAAATGATACATAACTTATTTCTTTTATGTTCTTTGAAAAATGGAAACGTTATTCATGCGTACGTTTGGACTACTGTCTCCGTGATGTAACGTAATTATTTTTTCATAACCAAATTACATGGTTAGTTATAAAATCATAATTAATGAATTAAAATGATAATTATAAAATTATTAAGATTTTTTAAATTATAAAATAATGATCCTTTTGACCATTTTCAACCTACTGAAGTCATTTTGGACATATAAGCCAAATATCCTCAAAACGCCCGACATGAACTTAATTGATTATGTAATTAGATATGACATGGGTAAAAGTGTAATATAAGGGATTATAAAATTTAAAAAGGTTATTAATGATGTAAATAATTAACATAATTTTATTATTCAGTAAGATAAAGAACATACATAGTGATTCAGAATTGAGGTATGAGAAACTTTACTTTTAAACCTCATTTTACAAGTTTTAAAGATTTATTTTTGAAATATTTTTCCTCCATGACCATATTATTAAAATTATTTTCTGGATGTATTTATTTTTAAACAAATAAATTTTAAATTTCATTTTTTTATATTTCTTTCAAATATTTTCAAAAGGAATATTTTTACAAATTTTATGTGGAATATTTTGTCTTCCTTTATAAATAGAAAAAAATATATTATATTTTAACATATACGGATCAAAAAAATTTCACATCATAATGATTGTTTTTTATTTGTATTAATTAACAAGATTCTATAATTTTTCAAAGAAAACCATTTCCCATTTATTCTGGTATTTGTTTTTCAAAAAAGGGGTTTTAAAAAGAAAGGATATTTTTATGTCCGAAAGTGTTTTGTGTATGGGTTCAAAATAGTTTTTAAGGGATATATGATAAAAAGGTGAATGATTAATTTTTTTTGTTCATGATATAGAAATTGATCATTATAGATAATAACGTGTGAGCCTAATACAACTTATATGATGGGTGATCCAGATACATATTATAAAACGGCTGAGCCTGATATAACACTCTAATACATTGGGTAATGTTTCTTATCTTCAAAGTCAAGAATAATAACAAGAGATTATTCACCCAGTATATACTTCCTTTAAGTTATTGTCATTCTTATTCATATTTATCTTCCTCCTCCTTTTCTTCTTCTTCTTTTTCTTCTTCTTCTTAATCTTTTATAACTCTATGAACTTACACAAAAAATAAGAAATATCTTATAAACTATTAAAAAATATGAATTAAAAACTCACATTCAAGTGAATAAATTCCACTTTAACTATTCTTGTTCTTTTTTAAGCCATAAGATCTATAAAATGATTCTATCCAAGGGGCGCAAAGACTAATCTCACTTGCTGAAACCAATGGAAACCAGGTCTGCCAAGAAATGTGGAAGCAAGGAAAGCAAAGGCCTTCAAGATGGAGAAAGTGGGGATCCAAGTAGAGAACCAAGAGTAATAGAGGAATAGGGTGCAGAGTGTCTAAGGCTCATATGCCACTCTAAGGAAGAGATGCTTAAAAAAGTACTTCAGCCAAACGCCTCAAATGAAGAGATTTTAAGGATTAATGAAAGACACTTGCAGACTGAGGCCACAGGGGAGCAAGAAGTGTAGATAGACGAGCAAGACCGAATCATCGCCTGAGGCTTCAACCAAGGAAGAATCACCTTGGAGGAATTCATCCAGATAATGGAAAGAATGATTTCTCACCTTGAAGAACTTATTAGGGAGGATCCAGACACCCAGGATAAAACTCTACACTGGGAATTATATAGAGCATCTGACTCACATAACCTTAGTCTTGTTTTTAACAATTCTGTGAGCTCTTTTAGTACGTAGTTTTCCTTGTGTGCGAACTTTGGTTTTCCACTTTTCCTTAAAGTGGATTAATAAAAAATTATAGTTGTATGGATTCTATCCACATATGTTGTCACCTGAGGTGGGTTAGAGTGAACCTAACAGATCCTCATCACCATCCCTCTTGATTGGTTGAGCTACTTGAGGGAGGATAGCCCATGGGTCAACTCTTGTCACCCATGGGTAAGTTTGGGTCAGAGAACCCAAACCACCACTGAACTCACTCAGCTCCCAAGGATAGGAATTATTCCTACTATATGGTTGATGCAACTGGATGAACAACATTTCCTGGTTCAGTGATTATACTGTGATACCTAAGCCAATGATCGACCCATGCCACCTAGGTCGACACTTATACCACTAGTTTTATTCCCACTCACACCCACCATATAAAAAGAAAATCTATGTGTTCCCTTGGATGATATAATGACCAAAGAAAATTCCTCCTAACTAACCCCCATTTCCATCCACTAGAAACTCTAGCCATTTAATTTATGGATATGTGAACTAAAAGGATGACCATAGAGTTTTGGTTTAGACTATATCATGGTCCATCATTTTATAAACCACAACCTAGAGTAATTGAAGGATATATATTCCTTAAATCCATGTGCATGAGATATATATTGGTTTTATTATATCATATGATTAAGATATCATAATACATGCATGAAATATGATAGAAGGGATATCATAAGAATAAAATCATGTATTTTATACTACCTTCACTACCACAAAACTGGGCAAGGCCTGCGCCCCCCTTTATCAGCGCTAACGGTTTAGCGCTGATAAAGGGTCGGGCCTTTATCAGCGCTAAAAAAAGCGTTGATAAAGGAGACCTTTATCAGCTCTAAAACTAGTGCTGATAAAGGCCCGCCCCTTTATCAGCACGTTTTTAGCGCTGATAAAGGGATTATTTATCAGCTCTAACAAAGTGCTGATAAAGGTTGTATTTATCAGCGCTTTTCATTTTAGCGCTGATAAATACACCCTTTATCAGCGCTTTTTACTAGCGCTGATAAAGGGTCCCGTGGATTTGTTAAAAACCCGCGGGTCCTCTTCCTCCTCCCCACACACAATCAAGCTCTCGCAGAAGCCCTCGTCTGTGCCGCTGCCGCTGCCTCCTCCTCCTCCACCGGCCTCAGCCTCCTCCTCCTCCGGTGCCTCCGCTGCCTCCGCCCTGCCTCAGCCCTGCCTCCGCGCCATTGCCGCCGGTGCCTCCTCCTCCATCGCGGCCTCCTCCTCCACCGCGACCTCCTCCTCCTCCGCCGGTGCCTCCGCGGCCTCCTCCTCCTCCGCGACCTCCTTCTCCTCCATTGTGCGGTATGCTATGCCCAATAATTGTAATTTGCTTTGTTTTTTGTTTTTGTTCTATATTTCAACTATCATGATTTGTGTGAATCAATTTTATTTGAAGTGGGGGGGTGCAGGTGCTGCGGGGGTGTATTGGGTGGGGGGGTGTGCAGGTGGGGGTGTTTAGGTGGGGGAGATGTGCAGTGGGTGAACATGTGTAGGTGGGGCGTATAATGGGGGGTCTATTGGGTGTGAGGTGGGGGGGTGTACAGGTTGGGGGTGGGGGTGGGGGTGGGCTGTGCAGGTGGGGGTGGGTGGGATATGCAAGTGGGAGGGGGGGGGGGGTTGTTCAAGTGGGTGGTGGAGAAGAGAGTGTTCTAGTTGGGGGGGGGGGTCTAGGTAGGTGGGAGTCTGTTGGTGGGTGAGGTTGGGGGGTGTACAAGTGGGGGGGTGTGAAGGTGGGGGTGGGGGAGGGGGGTTGTGCAAGTGGGGGGGGGGGGTGTAGTGGGTGGATGGGAGGGGGGATGTGCAGGAGTCTGCTGGGGGATATATGGGGAGGGGGGATGTGCATGTGGGAAGTCGACACTTCCATAGTTTTCCAATAAGCACTGGGAAGTCATCACTTCTAGAGATTTGGATAGGCCCGAGGCCTCTTAGGTTTTGGTTCTTGTCTATTTATCTTGAAGAGTAAGGAATCATATGATCTAAAAGTGACATCAACTATATATGATTAATTCTTTCTCCCACAAAACAATTTTCTAGAAACAATATATCTTTGGAAGGTGAGGGAGCCTTTTAGAATTCTTTCATATAGAGACCCGTCAAGGAAAGTATCCATATATATCCACCTAGAGTAGGGACCTCTGCGGCCGCCGCCTCCTCCTCCTCTGCCGCAGTTTCCGCCTCCTCCTCTGCTCCTCCTCCTCCTCCTCCTCCTCCACCGACCTCATCCTCCTCCTCCTCCGCTGCCTCCGCCGATGCCTCCTCCTCCTCCGTCGGTGCCGTCGGTGCCGCCGGTGCCTCCGCGGCCTCCTCCTCCTCCGCTGGTGCCTCCGCGCCTCCTCCTCCTCCGCCGTCACGCCGCGGTCAAGCCGTGGTCACGCCGCGGTCACGCTGCGGTCACGCCGCGGTCACGCCGCGGTCACGCCGCGGTCACGCCACGGTCACGCCATGGTCACGCCGCGGTCACGCCGGTGCCTCCGCGGCCGCCGCCTCCTCCTCCTCCGCCGCGACCGCCTCCTCCTCCTCTGCTCCTGCTCCTCCTCCTCCTCCTCCACCGGCCTCATCCTACTCCTCCTCCGCTGCCTCCTCTACCTCCGTTGCCTCCGCCCTGCCTCCGCCCTGCCTCTGCGCTGCCGCCGGTGCCTCCTCCTCCACCGCGACCTCCTCCTCCTCCACCGCGGCCTCCTCCTCCTCCTCCGCTGCCTCCGATGCCTCCTCCTCCTCCGCCGCGGCCGCCTCCTCCTCCTCTGCTCCTGCTCCTCCTCCCCTCCACCGGCCTCATCCACCTCCTCCTCCGATGCCTTCGCTGCCTCTGCCCTGCCTCCGCCCTGCCTCCGCGCTGCCGCCGGTGCCTCCGGTACCTCCTCCACCGCGGCCTCCTCCTCCTCCGCCGATGCCCCTCCTCCTCCTCTGGTGCCGCCGGTGCCTCCACGTCTGCTCCTCCTCCGCGGTCACACCGCAGTCACGCTGCGGTCACGTCGCGGTCACGCCGTGGTCACGCCGCGGTCACGCCGCGGTCACGCCGCGGTCACGCCGCGGTCACGCCGCAGTCATGCCGGTGCCTCCGCAGCCGCCGCCTCCTCCTCCTCCACCACGGCCACCGCCTACTCCTCTGCTCCTGCTCCTCCTCCTCCTCCTCCACCGGCCTCATCCTCCTCCTCCTCCTCTGCCTCTGCTGCCTCCGCCCTGCCTCCGCCCTGCCTCTGCGCTGCCGCCGGTGCCTCCTCCTCCACCGCGGCCTCCTCCTCCTCCACCGCGGCCACCTCCTCCTCCTCCGATGCCTCCGCTGCCTCCTCCTCCTCCACCGTGGCTGCCGCCTCCTCCTCTTCTCCTGCTCCTCCTCCCCTCCACCAGCCTCATCCTCCTCCTCCTCCGCTGCCTTCGCTGCCTCCGCCCTGCCTCCGCCCTACCTCCGCGCTGCCGCCGGTGCCTCCTGTGCCTCCTCCTCCACCGCGGCCTCCTTCTCCTCCGCCGATGCCTCCTCCTCCTCCGCCGGTGCCGCCGGTGCCTCCACGTCACCTCCTCCTCCACGGTCACGCCGCGGTCACGCTGCGGTCACGTCGCGGTCACGCCGCGGTCACGCCGCGGTCACGCCGCGGTCACGCCGCGGTCACGCCGCGGTCACGCCGGTGCCTCCGCGGCCGCCGCCTCCTCCACCTCCGCCGCGGCCTCCTCCTCCTCCTCTACTCCTGCTCCTCCTCCTCCTCCTCCACCGGCCTCATCCTCCTCCTCCTCCGCTACCTCCGCCCTGCCTCCGCCCTGCCTCTGCGCTGCCGCCGGTGCCTCCTCCTCCACCGCGGCCTCCTCCTCCTCCACCGATGCCTCCTCCTCCTCCGCCGGTGCCGCCGGTGCCTCCGCGACCGCTTCCTCCTCCGCGGTCACGCCACGGTCACGCCACGGTCATTCCGCGGTCACGCCGGTGCCTCTGCGGCCGCCTCCTCCTCCTCCTCCGCCGCGGCCGCCGCCGCCTCCTCTTCTCCTGCTCCTCCTCCTCCTCCTCCACCGGCCTCATCCTCCTCCTCCTCCGCTGCCTCCACCCTGCCTCCTCCCTGCCTCTGCGCTGCCGCCTGTGCCTCCTCCTCCTCCGCTGCCTCCGCTGCCTCCTCCTCCTCCGCCGCGGCCGCCGCCTCCTCCTCTTCTCCTGCTCCTCCTCTCCTCCACCGGCCTCATCCTCCTCCTCCTCCGCTGCCTTCGCTGCCTCCGCCATGCCTCCGCCCTGCCTCTGCGCTGCCTCCGGTGCCTTCTCCTCCACCGTGGCCTCCTCCTCCTCTGCCGATGCCTCCTCCTTCTCCGTCGGTGCTGCCGGTGCCTCCACGTCTCCTCCTCCTCCGCGGTCACGCTATGGTCCCGCCGCGGTCACGCCGCGGTCACGCCGCGGTCACGCCGCGGTCACGCCGCGGTCACGCCGTGGTCACGCCGCGGTCACGCCGGTGCCTCTAGGGCGGCCGCCTCCTCCTCCTCTGCCGCGGCCGCCGCCTCCTCCTCTGCTCCTGCTCCTCCTCCTCCTCCTCCACCGGCCTCATCCTCCTCCTCCTCCGCTGCCTCCGCTGCCTCCGCTGCCTCCGCTGCCTCCGCGCTACCTCCGCCCTGCCTCTGCGCTGCCGCCGGTGCCTCCTCCTCCACCGCGGCCTCCTCCTCCTCCGCCGGTGCCGCTGGTGCCTCCGCGGCCTCCTCCTCCTCTACCGGTGCCTCCGCGGCCTCCTCCTCCTCCTCTGTCATGCCGCAGTCACGCCGCGGTCATGCCGCGATCACGCCGCAGTCACGCCGCGGTCACGCTGCATATTACAATATATAGGAGGAGTACTCTGATAATCTGGAGGTTGTTTTGGGTGTTTTTAGAGAGATTTTTCTTTATTAAAATATTATAAATTCCCCATATTTTGTTTAAGAAGTATTGTTTCATGTTCACATTATTTCCTTGGAAGGAGTTTTAGGTTATCCAGAAAAGGTTCGAGAAGTCATTTCTCCAAATCAGTCAGAGAATGTATTCAAGATCCACAACATTCTAGACTTAGTCATTTCATGGTCACATTATCTTTATATGGTCATTGATATCTCTATTTACACTTATTGAGCATCTATGACGTGTACGAATCGACCGCACCTCAATCCGACGCACGGTGTGACCGGTATGGCTAAAAGTGTCTGTTATCAGTTGGAAAATGATATAAACTTTAGAAAACAACACCAATGACATACGAAATACCGAGCAAACGCGTTCGGATTGTTTTGAAACTTTAGGAAAAAGATCCACGAGTCATTTTTGATGTGTAAGAATCGACCGCACCTCAATCCGACGCACGATGTGACCGGTATGGCTAAAAGTGTCTGATATCAGTTTCAAATTGAGATAAACTTTGGAAAACAACACCAATGACATACAGAATACCAAGAAAACACATTCTTATTGTTTTTATATTTTAGGACAACGATCCATGAGTCATTTTTGAAGTGTACGAATTGACCGTACCTCAATCCAACGCACGGTGTGACCGGTATGGCTAAAAGTGTATGATATCAGTTTCAAATTGAGATAAACTTTGGAAAACAACACCAATGACATACAGAAAACCGAGCAAACACATTTGTATTGTTTTGATAATTTAGGACAATGATCTACCAGTCATTTGTGACATGTATGAATCGACCACACCTCAATCCGATGCACGGTGTGGCCGATATGGCTCAAAGTGTATGATATCAGTTTTAAAATGACATAAACTTTAGAAAACAACACTACTGACACACGGAATACCAAGAAAACACATTCGGATTGTTTTGAAACTTTAGAACAAAAATCCACGAGTCAATTGTGACGTGTATGAATCGACCGCACCTTAATCCGACGCACAGTGTGACCCGTATGGCTCAAAGTGTTTTATATCAGTTTCAAAATGACATAAACTTTGGAAAACAACTCTACTGACATAAGGAATACCAAGCAAACGCGTTTGGATTGTTTTGAAAATTTAGGAAAATGATCCACGAGTCATTTGTGACGTGTACAAATCAACCGCACCTCAATCTGACGCACAGTGTGACCGATATGGCTAAAATTGTCTGTTATCAGTTGGAAAATGACATAAACTTTGGAAAACAACACCAATGACATATGGAATACTGATCAAACACGTTCGGATTGTTTAGAAACTTTAGGAAAATGATCCACGAGTCATTTGTGATGTGTAAGAATCGACCGCACCTCAATCTAACACACGGTGTGACCGGTATGGCTAAAAGTGTCTGTTATCAGTTGGAAAATGACATAAACTTTGGAAAACAACACCAATGACATACAGAAAACTGAGAAAACGCGTTCATATTGTTTTGATGCTTTAGGAAAACGATCCAAGAGTCATTTGTGACGTGTACGAATCGACCACACCTCAATCCGACGCACGGTGTGACCGGTATGGCTAAAAGTGTCTGATATCAGTTTCAAATTGAGATAAACTTTAGAAAACAACACCAATGACATACGGAATACCGAGCAAACGCGTTCGGATTGTTTTTATATTTTATGAAAACGATCCACAAGTCATTTGTGATGTGTACGAATTGACCGCACCTCAATCCGACGTACGGTGTGACCCGTATGGCTAAAAGTGTATGATATTAGTTTCAAATTGAGATAAACTTTGGAAAACAAAACCAATCACATACGGAAAACCGAGTAAAAGCATTTGTATTGTTTTGATACTTTAGGAAAACGATCCACGATTCATTTGTGATGTGTACGAATTGACCGCACCTCAATCTGACGCACGGTGTGACCCGTATGGCTCAAAGTGTTTGATATCAGTTTCAAAATGACATAAACTTTAGAAAACAAAACTACTGACATACGGAATACCAAGAAAACACGTTCGGATTGTTTTGAAACTTTAGGAAAATGATCCATGAGTCAATTGTGACGTGTAAGAATTGACCACACCTCAATCCGACGCACGGTGTGACCCGTATGGCTCAAAGTGTTTGATATCAGTTTCAAAATGACATAAACTTTAGAAAACAACACTAATGACATACAGAATACCGAGAAAACGCGTTCGGATTGTTTTGAAACTTTAGGAAAATGATCCACGAGTCATTTGTGACGTGTAAGAATCAACCGCACCTCAATCCGACCCACAGTGTGACCGGTATGGCTAAAAGTGCCTGATATCAGTTTTAAATTGAGATAAACTTTGGAAAACAACACCAATGACATACGGAAAACCGAGAAAATGCATTCGGATTGTTTTTATACTTTAGGACAACGATCCACGAGTCATTTGTGACGTGTACCAATCGACCTCACCTCAATCCGATGCACGGTGTGACCCGTATGGCTCAAAGTGTTTGATATCAGTTTCAAAATGACATAAACTTTAGAAAACAACACTACTGACATACGGAATACCAAGAAAACGCGTTCAGATTGTTTTGAAACTTTAGGAAAATGATCCACGAGTCATTTGTGACGTGTAAGAATTGAACTCACCTAAATCCGATGCACGGTGTGACCGGTATGGCTAAAAGTGTCTGATATCAGTTTCAAATTGAGATAAACTTTGGAAAACAACACCAATGACATACGGAAAACCGAGCAAACGCGTTCGGATTGTTTTGATACTTTAGTAAAACGATCCACGAGTCATTTGTTATGTGTACGAATCAACCACACCTTAATCCGATGCACGGTGTGACCGGTATGGCTCAAAGTGTTTGATATCAGTTTCAAAATGACATAAACTTTAGAAAACAACACTACTGACATACAGAATACCAAGAAAACACATTCGGATTGTTTTGAAACTTTAGGACAACGATCCACAAGTCAAATGTGATGTGTATGAATTGACCGCACCTCAATCCGATGCACGGTGTGACCCGTATGGCTCAAATTTTTTGATATCAGTTTCAAAATGACATAAACTTTAGAAAACAACACTACTGACATACGGAATACCAAGCAAACGCGTTCGGATTGTTTTGAAACTTTAGGAAAATGATCCACGAGTCATTTTTGACGTGTACGAATCGACCGCAGCTCAATTCGACACACGGTGTGACCGGTATGGCTAAAAGTGTCTGATATTAGTTTCAAATTGAGATAAACTTTGGAAAACAACACCAATGACATACAGAAAACTGATCAAACGCGTTCGGATTGTTTTGATACTTTAGGACAACGATCCACAAGTCATTTGTGATGTGTAAGAATCGACCGCACCTCAATCCGATGCATGGTGTGACCCGTATGGATCAAAGTGTTTGATATCAGTTTCAAAATGACATAAACTTTAGAAAACAACACTACTGACATATGGAATACTGAGCAAACGCATTCGGATTGTTTTGAAACTTTAGGAAAATGATCCACGAGTCATTTGTGACGTGTACGAATTGACCGCATCTCAATCCGACGCACGGTGTGACCGGTATGGCTAAAAGTGTCTGATATCAGTTTCAAATTGAGATAAACTTTGGAAAACAACACCAATGACATACGGAAAACCGAGAAAACGCGTTCGGATTGTTTTGATACTTTAGGAAAACGATCCACGAGTAATTTGTGACGTGTAAGAATCAACTGCACCTCAATCCGATGCACGGTGTGACCCTTATGGCTCAAAGTGTTTTATATCAGTTTAAAAATGGCATAAACTTTAGAAAACAACACTACTGACATACGGAATACTGAGAAAATGCGTTCGTATTGTTTTGAAACTTTAGGAAAATGATCCACGAGTCATTTGTGACATGTACGAATCGACCACACCTCAATCTGACGCACGGTGTGACCGATATGGCTAAAAGTGTCTGTTATCAATTGGAAAATGACATTAACTTTAGAAAACAACACCAATGACATACAGAATACTGAGAAAACGCGTTCGGATTGTTTTAATATTTTAGGAAAATGATCCACGAGTCATTTTTGATATGTACGAATCAACCGCACCTCAATATGATGCACGGTGTGACCGGTATGGCTAAAAGTGTCTGATATTAGTTTCAAATTGAGATAAACTTTGCAAAACAACACCAATGACATACGGGAAACCGAGAAAATGCGTTCGTATTGTTTTGATACTTTAGGAAAATGATCCACGAGTCATTTGTGACGTGTACGAATCGACCACACCTCAATCCGACCGACTCACGGTGTGACCGGTAAGTCTTTTTATTAGATAAAGAATTAGTATATATTAAATGAGATAAATCAATCAAAAACATATTGATTTTACATTATTCCCTTTCATTGTTTTGAAAATGAAAATATTTGAGTTTAAAATTTCATATTTTAGTTTCACATTTCCATATTAATGTATTCTTTCATATTACTGTTTTAATTTCTTTCATTATTGCATTACTAACATAATATTTTTTTTCTTATATAGGTGAATTTTTTTCCTTGAGTTCGGATGCTTTTTTCGGCAACAAATACCATCGAGAGCGGATCATAGATATCAAAGGATGAAACATGAATGTTTATAACTTTTATTGAATAATTGTAATTGTAACCATGTAAAACAATGTTTGAAATGTATATAGCAATGCGTTTTTTTGTATTCATGATGTTAAGTAAATGTATATACCGTTGTCGGTCAAAATATTGTGTGCAGTTGCTAGGGTGTGCAGGTGTGCATGTGCTACTTTGTGCAGGTATTCTGGTGTACAGGTGTGCAGGTCCTGTTTTGTAGGTGCAGGCGATGGGGCCTTTATCAACGCTTTTTTAGCACTGATAAAGGACACCTTTAACAGCGCTAGAGGAGCGCTGATAAAGGACACCATTAACAGCACTAGAGGAGCACTGATAAAGGAAGACTTTATCAGCGCTCCGTTAAGCGCCGATAGAGGAGACCTTTATCAGCGCTAAAAGAAGTGCTGATAAAGTGTTCCTTTATTAGCGCTCTGAGAAGCGCTGATATAGGAGACCTATATCAGCGCTTCTCGGAGCACTCATAAAGGGGACCCCCCTATATCTACGCCGGCATTAACAGTGCTTTTCTAGCGTTGATAAAGGTGCAGTTTGTAGTAGTTCTTCATCTCAATTACAAGGTACGATTGAGAGTGTCACAAGTCATGTAAACTCTAATTACTTCAATGTACTATAAAATCATTATGTGCAATTGGTTACCATCATAAATAATGTTAACCTATATCTACCACTTCAATTCTAGGGTATGATTGGATATGATACATGTAGTACATTTTTTTATTTTTACATGTAGTCATATAGTATGATTTCCATATCTTATGTATTCTTTAGGGTGGTGTTGTCTTCGATGGTAGATGTCATCTTCCATGATGGATATCATTTAAGGAACCATTAAATGATATGTAACATGTATAAGGGAGTCACATTCATGAATATGATGCATTAATGAGATAAGTCATTAACTCATGCATTATAACACATGAATTATTTCATGAATCACTAAGGTGCATCCTTGGGGGATATAGAGAGTCACTTATATATGATGGAAGGTGTGTGGATGTTTTACCTGATGCTCGACTGGATCTCCTTAACCCTAGAGATCTTCTTCACCTTCCTTCCTTATGCCTGAGGTGCTATCACACCATGATATGACCCCTATCATACGATGAGAGATCCATCTCAACCCATGGATATGTCATAAATATGGGTTTTCATTTGGATACTATTGGTGATCTTCTTCAAACCATTTTATTTATGAATATATTGTAGTGGATCTTTGGTGTAAGGTATACTATTTATAGTATTCTTCATTTCTAGTTCATGTAGATTTGTTTATCCTAAGTAAGGTGATCTTGAGATTAAGATTTTGATCACTTACACACATTTTAATAAGTGTTATTAGATTCCTAAAAGTACCAAAATTGACATCAAATCATAGCATGTACATAGATTTGTAAAATCATATGGGAAATTAAGTTTATTCAAATCGAATTACATATTTTATTCCAGTCATTAAATAAAACATGTTGAAATATTATATGGGTTCTATATCATGGCCTATGATATGGGATATCATAATTCATGACACAAGTTGAATTATCATATTTCTTCAATTTTTATTATACAATATCATGATATCATAAGATACGATATCCAAAAAGTATATTAAAAAAAAGCATTGTATCACAAATATGATATTCCTGTTTATCGTTAAATATAATATTTTTTATTGTATACATATATTTGGAAATTCAGTCATAAAGTACAATTGATAAGTACACCTCAATTTATCATATTTATGATTAACATTCATAAAGTATGATTGAGGCCAAATTAAGCCCTAACCTATCAGTCATACTCTATGACTCACCCAGAATCATAGAACATGAAATAGACAGAAAGATTTATTTTTCATAAAATTAAATTATGAATTGATTTTATTATTTATAAACTTTTTATAAATAATAGTTAAAGTAATTTTGGGTATATTTATTAATTTATGAAAAAATTAAAAATTAATTGATTATAATTAGTTTATAACTATTTAATTAAATTTTTGTAAAGCATTCATTAATAAATATTCTTTATTATTAAATGTTAATATTAGAAATATATTCTAAAAAATTATATGTAATTAATTATGGATAATAAATAAAATTTTATTTAGTAATCTGAAAGGGTAATATATAAATTGTTTATAAATTAAAAAATAATTAAAAATATAAAGTTTTTATATTTAAATTATGAAATTGTTCAAAATTAATTAATTTTAATAGTTTAAAATAAATACTTATTTTAGGAACTTATTTAAACCTCATCAAAAGAGTTTTTATGATTGATTTGACTAAAGTTTTAAATATTGTTAAGTATATGATATTTAGATTATGTAAAATGTTTACATAATAGAAATTGGATTATAAAATGTTTATAATTAATAAATATTATATATTTAAAGTGAAATGATATATAATGAATAATATGAAGAGTTCATATTATGAGGTGAATATAAAATGTTTATATTCAAGATTATGGAATATCTATAATAAATAACTAAAATTGTAAAGTGTTTATGATTAAAATTTATTTTATGAATCATTCATAAAATTTTATCTCATTTTTAAATTTATAAAGTGTTTATTTATTTAAATTTTATCCCCTAATTTTTCATATATATAATTTTTTAAATTATGAATATGTGTATGCCTTAGTTTATGAGATAAAATTATCCTTATAAATTATCATAACCTAAAAGTCACGGTAATATAAGAATTAGTTTTCATATACCTTAACCTTAGTTTATAGTTAAATTCATGAGATTGATTTTAGTTATTGAATATTTTTTATACATATTAGGTATTAGAGTTATGATGAAATGGATTCTCACTTTAGTAAAGTATCCCTGGGTAGAGGGAATTTGGGTCAGACTTCCCACTAGTTTAGAGGCTTATTCCATTTTCTAGAAAGGTGGAGGTTGGCTATCTGTGGCTCGAGGATTACTTATATAGATATTTATACTATCATATAATTTTAAACCTTCATATGAAGAGTTCAAGTACATTTTTCATGGGATTAATTTTGATATGTATGGATTTTTTTGGATTCTATTTTTGGGTGAGTAACAAAAAATATGGGTTGTTGAAGAGTTACATATCAATATAGTTTGAACATATTAGTTTGGTGGATGCAATTGGATTCAAAACATAAATCATTAAATACAAACATACATAAATGGAATAACATAAGATAAGATAGTGTGATTAAAACCCCTTTAAAATATTTAGTGTTAGATTCCTTAAAAAGAAACACTAATCAAGACCTCGATCATCCAACCATGTAGTTTTGTGCCACAGTAAGGTGACCATAGATTATCTTATGTAAGGAAATAAAGTAATAGGTGACAATAGATTATACAATTCAGTAGTTTTTTCTGTAGACAAGTTACATTGGATTGTCTCATGTAAATCTATTATTGGTGTTTTATTTTGGTTATACTTATCTTGTAAACCCTAACAGTTACAATACTAGAGGAATGGGGTTGAGGTTTTCCATTTGATGAATTATACAAGGAGTAATTCACTCGTTTATCCAAGAGATATATATGATATGATTGGGATGATACCCAACAAAAATAACTAAATGTAAAGATGAATGATATAGAGGACTCACTACTCATGGAAATATGGATCTTGACCCACTAATGAATATGATAGATTTTAAAATAAGTCATCATTCTATTGGGAGTCTATTTAATAAAATTCCTTATCAATGATAATAAAACATGATACTAATCTGATAAGATCTTTTTTTATAGATAACTAAAATCATCATAATAAAACTTAACTTTTAGATTAATACTATAGTAAGAAGAATCTTAATATAAGCATATCCTATGTCAGGTTACTTAAGAAAATTTATTAATTAAAATAAATTATATGTGTTTGAATAATAAATTCCCGAGTAACTAAGTGTTAGAGTTATTCAATAGCTGAATATAGGTGCTTATGAATAGAATAGAATGATTCACTTAATATTTCAAAGTAATTATATATAAAATGTATTAATAAATTTTAGTCTCATCTATGAAGTATCATTAGGTATGTAAATATTATTCAATAAGATTGAGTATGCTAATGAATTGGTGAGATTGAATATTTCCTTAAGTGTTATTATTGTCAAGGAATTCATTTTGTTTTAATTTATAGAATTTTTTGGTGAAGATGAATATATTCAAGATAATTTTACCCAAAACACTCAAGAGTTGATAATATATGAACTAGGAATGTGATGATTAAGTTATGGTTCCATATAGATAGAAAAATTGGGTAAAAGTTAAAAATGAAAGAATAAAATTTAGTTAGAGTGTCTAATAACGTTTCTTCATATAACCAATCAAGGTTATAGAAACCTAGATGTGTTTTTAGGAAGTATTAATGATTTCATAGGATTTAATTATTTGAGATATCTGAAGGGGTTTAGAAAACTCCATTGAATGTTCATATCCTATATCAATGTTATAGAAATCAGATTCATTGATTTTGAAGGGTATATGATATCAAATGTATTTTTTTTCAATTTTTTTTAAATATATAGGGCTTCAAAATTAAGGTAATAGTCAATAGATTTTATATTTTTCATTAAAATGATCAATCAAAGAGTTAATACATCAAAGATATGGATTTCATGTAAGATTAGATGAATCTTAACAAAGGATGTGCATTTTCATCTCAGTTATCTTATATGATAAGAGAAGTTGTTCATTAACAAAGATATGTTGTAAATAAATTGATATGAATAATTTTATACACCTGTTTTATGATTCATTTTATTTTATAACATGTTTTTAAAAGGATAAAATAATAAAAATGTTTTATCCAGGATAAAGTGTTAATCTGGTTGTTTGGTAAAATACAAGGAAAGATGTTGCCCCCACCTATCAGTGGAATATTTTGATAAATTTATATTACTTTTAGAGTAAAATACCATAAAAATGTAGTATAGAATATAAGATATTATAACAATAATTTATGTGTTAAATATTCCTATGAAAAGTAAATAAGTTTCAATTCCTTACATAAAGAAATTTTTGTATCTTTAATTGATATTATGAGAAGAATATAGTGTCTAAGTGACTAGTGAGAGTATGTATAAACTTAGGTAAGTTAAAATTTAAAAAATAAAAGATTATAATAGTCTAAAATTAAATAAATTTTCACTTATTTTTATAAATAGTTTAAAATATGGTCGTAATAAAAAATATAGAGTTATATTTAGTTACTATGAGAAAGATAATATCACTATTTATTAATGGATTATGCCATCCACTATAAATTTAATGCGACTTTATCCTAAAATAATTTAAAATATAATGATATTTAATAATATAAATAGTTACATTATATTTCAAGGGAATTTTTTGATGCAATTGGTTCCAAGAATGATGATGTTAAACTTAGTAAAGTTATATAAATACAAAAATAGTTGCAATTATAATATAAGATGTTGTGAAGTTAAGAAGTTTGAATATTTTCATGGATTTGAAAATTAGGAATATGATTCCTATATCTCACTATTATTAAAAATTGGTTTCTTCATTGATGTTACTCATTGAAGAGTTTAGTGTGAGAGTTTTATCATATAGTCACATAGAGATATGATGTGAATTATATATAGATGCAATGAGTTAACAAAATCACTAAACATGTATCAAATATAAAGATTATCTAGTATTCTATCATATATGATATAGTATATAGGTTCTTAAGTTGGGTTTTATTTAAATATCCTTAAAAGTTTTTTAAAAATATAAAATATATTATATAAAATGAAATCTTCACTTTATTATTCTTTCATATTGATGGTATATATATATATGTTTTGATATAAATTTCATGAAGTTTAATGAAATTGACCTCTCAAAGTATGAATTTAAGTTATCCCAAACCAATTTTCATCATAGAGTATTATAATTTGTGATGAAATGTTAAGGATAACATAAGTAGGATTATTTTATGAGATGAAAAATATGATCATGAGAAAGAAAAAATGTTTTGATGCATTAGATAACCTACTAAGTATACCAAATGGAGTGTTATACACAATGTATTTCGTATACTAGGGATACACATATCATCTAGGAGTCCCTATAAACTATGATTGATGAGACACATATAATAATAACTTTCATACTTTGATATGTTTCTTACTCAATCCATTGTTCCATAGATAACCAGGGGTGGTTAGGTATGTTGCAAATCATGCCATTGGTTAGATCTCAATCAAGATGATATTTTTCATTTTATACAATGAATACAAAATATGGGACCTCTATTTAGTTAGGATGGGTAGTGTGTAACCACATATTGATAATACCTATGATGTGGTTCTATTCAGATGAAGAGAATGTGATGTGCTCATCCATAAATATGAATGAAATGTGATGTATTTATTGACTTGGTGAGTCTATACTTGGATAATTGAGAATGTATGTATTTTTGATATGGAATTAACATTCTATGTATCCCATTTTCACTCGATATCTTTGAAAAAGGGAGAATATGAGACTTCAATCTAGTCAGATATGCAACTTCTATACATTGGTATAGAGATACATGTGTTTGATAGGCAACACATCAGATCACTTTATAGCTTGAGTGGAATTGATGCTTCTATAAAGGCCAATATTTACTTATATCTTAGGATCCAATGATTTATATATATTTTTTATATACGATAAAATATAGTGTGGTCACACTTTTTGATTAACTAAATGGAGATTGTGTTTGATTCAAAGAGAAACTCTAATTTTTTTTCAAAGATTTTTTTTGATTTTGACTCAAATATTTATATATTTTTAGAGTTAATCCAAAATAGTTTTGGATGGGTGTTCACAAGGTATTACATACTACGTGATAAGAGGTGAAGTTAATGATAAATTTTAAAAAATAGAAGACATCCAAAAGAGTTTTGGATATGATTTCATGAGTTATCATATATGATATTATATAAGGTGGAATGACACAAAGTTTAATAGTCTTTAGTATAAGTGGGATATTGAAGGATATATATACCCTAAATCCATATTCACAAGATACATATGATTGATATATCATAATTAATACATAAAATATGATTCCATGAAAACCTACCTATTCCTATCATATGGTATGATAAATGGAATATCATAAAGCATGATAGTATATATTTTATACTACATCCATCTCAATCATAAGGTACAATTGAGAGAGAGATATGTCATAGAAATACTAAAGCCTTCAACAAATTGTACTATCATAATGTATAATTGGTTATTACCCCAAGGAATAATAAATTTTAGAAACCAATTTAATCATAGGGTATGATTGGATATGCCACATAAAATTTACAGTTTTATTTTTTATATATAGAAATAGAGTAATATTTCCATATCATATGGATTCTATAAAATGGTGATGTATTCAATAGTGGACGTTATCTTCCTTGATAGATATCATTTAAGGAACTGTTACATAAGATGTAACATGATGAAGTGAGTTGAATTCACATATATGGTTCATGGACTGACTAAGGTACTAAATCATGCATTATAATGCATGAGTTAATGTGAGAATCAAAAAGGATAATCCTTGAGGGCTATATAAAGCCACTACCATGTGATAAAATTCATGTGTATGTTTTTTCAGATTCTCAACTAGATCTTCTTAACCCTGGAGATCTTATTCACATTTATTATTTATACCCTAGGTGCTAGAATACCATGAAGGATGGAGGATCCCTATCATACGATGATAGATTAAACGAGACCCATGGATATGTAATGGATAAGGGATTCCATTTGGACACCCTTTGATAAATTTTTCAAACCATTAGATGATATGAAGATAGTGAAACAACACTTTGGTGTAAAGAATATGATTCACAATATTTTTTATTTCTAGGTTACATAGATTTCTTTATCATATTGTATGATAATGCTCGGTTTAACCACCATATTCTATATTAGCTATCATAATGAATTGATCATTATATGATAATAATTTTTTGGAGTTTGAACATATTTCATGATTGTTAAAATGTTAAAAAATAAATGTGGAGATTAAGCTAAGTGTTTTAAGTATTGGATAACATTTGTGAAATGTTTATTCGATATAGGAAAAACATTTGAGGTTATTATATTCCAATATAAACCGGGTTAATATTCTTGTAATTTTTGGCATTCCATTATATCAAAAATATTAATTATAACTCATAAAATCAAGATGATAATTAATGTAACATCCCTCCTATTATCATTATCCTGAGAAGGTGAGAGGATGTTACTTGGCCTTAAGTGACATCCCTAAGATGCCAAAGGCTGAAAATAAATTCCAAGTGCTTTATTTATAATTGGGGGGACGATTTTCCCTTTAAAAATAAAACAAACCACCAAACATGCCATAACTAAATAAACCACTATATAATGCATGATAAAAATTAAAGAAAACCAAAACATTTCATTTATATAAAAACAACTACAAAGAGTTCCACATAAGAAGACTAAAATATCAAAGTACACAGTGGAAGACTATAAAGTCAAAAAAAAAAACTCAAAGACAACCACAACTCCAAAGCCCCAACTTGCTCCATTCTCCACTCCACAAAACATCCCAAGTATCACTAAGCGCCACTAGATAAGTGTGATACTTTACCTTTTCCCATGTATCGATAAAAAACATCTTCAAAAGCACAAAAGTTCCAAAGTGTAGATGAGTAATGAAACTCAGTAGGCTCTCCCCAAATGGCTTCCCTACTCACACCACTAGGATAAAACAAGTTATCACATTCATATAAAATAATTTATATAAAAAATTTAAAACAATTTATCTAAAAACCAAAACTATTTCTAAGAAAAATAGTTTAAAAAAAACTATTTTCTATGAAAAGAAACCAAGCATGTTTTACCAACAAATTCAGAAACCATTTGGCATATACCATTCCAAACCACACATCCACATATCAACACATGCATGCTTCATTATGATAGTTGCATACTCATGAGTGGTTTCTAATCAATCTACTAATTAGTCACAAGGTAATTAAATCCCATGTTCTATTACACATTTGGAATCAAGAACAAGGTCGTATTTCAACCAGTCCTTATAATGAAATATGAACACACACCACCAAGTATTCCCAAAAAACATACCAATACAATCATGCCAAAACCATTTCAATTACTAAACCATTTCAATAAAACAAAATTTTTATTGATTTTTTCCCATAAATTGAACCAAGAAAATATTTTAAAATAAATATTTTAAAATCATTTATCAAATAATTTTGCACAATAATTCCACAATTTCACAAAAATCCAAAAAACAACACTAAAGAAGGTTTCTACCATGATTTTCACACCACTTGCACAATCAATTTCAATAAATTTAATAAATTTAATCAATTTAAAACTAAAAATTCATATTTGAAATAGAGGGGTCGAGAGTAAATCCACCTACCTTAGAAAACTTGACAATAATGGGAAACGACATGAAAACGTCCATGAAATCAGGTTCAATCTTAAAAAACCCACCTTAGATATCTTCCCCTAACATTAAAAAAGAAAAATGTAATCATATTTGGCATTAAATACCTTATATATATATTCACAATGGACATAGATCTAAGAAAATGAGGGGAAGGGGGAAGTAGATCTAAGGAAAACCAAGGAAAACCACAAAGAATGATGACTTACAACAAGAATCTGGCTTCAATGCACCAGGAGAAGCCTTCATATTTACTCCAGATTGATGGGAGAATTCTCTACTACCTTTGGGAGGAGAAAAATTGAGTTAGGGTCAGTTTGGGGAAAAATGAAGTGTTAAAACATAATCCCGAACTAGATCAACTTTTTGTGGATCTAGTTTTTAAACTGTGCACAGTTAGTCACATGGTTAGACAAACCATGTGCTAACCATGCACCAACTATTTCCTTAAGGGGGAGCCTCATACATTTGGATCACACAGTTTCCAAACCGTGTACAAAATGTGCCAAATCCCACAATATAGATTTTCACTATTTTTATTGGGTGGCCGCACAGTTTGGCCAAACTGTGATCCTTAACCGTGCGCCTACCTAGATCCCTCTGTCTCATTATGCATGATTTACTGGGGAAGTTTCATGGTTTCCACTAACCATACACCAACCATGAACCTCTATAAAATCCCAAAAAACATACCAAAAGGTCTATAAACCTTTACAAACTTCACCCAACCACTTTATATACTTAAAATACATAAAATAAGGGCTACTTACTTGAAACTGGGGGTGCTTATTCTCCCCAACATTGTTCTTTCCATCCCTAAAATATATAAAACCATTATTTCCCTGAAAGAGTTCTGGATATTGATATTTCATTTCCTTCTCCCATTCCCAAGATTCTTTCTCAATCTGACTATGTTTCCAAAAAAACCTACATTAGAATTATGATTTTCAACTCAAGACTTTCTATTTCATATCCACAATCCATAATGAAAAGTGCACCAATGAAGCATCTAACTCTAGGTCAACATGATCCCATTGAATCACATGGTTAGGATCAAGTTGATAATTTTTCAACTGAGATACATGAAACACATTATGAACAACACTGAACCATGGTGGCAATGGTAACCGATATCCCAGCTCGCCAACCTATTCAAGTATCTCAAAAGGGCCTATGTATCTAGGAGATAACTTTCCCTGATTCCCAAAACATCGATGTCCAAGCCTTGGAGATATTCTCAAGAACACATAATCACCCACCTCAAATGAAAAAGACAATTTACGATGATCCTCATAAGATTTCTGATGACTCTGAGCCGTCTCCATCCATTTTCTAATCAAATAAATCTTCTCCATTATTTCTTGGACAAGACTCAATCCAACCAGTAAATTCTCACTCATTTCCACCCAAAAAAGTAGATAAAGAAAAGGAAACCCATACAATGATTCAAAATGAGCCATATGTATCGATTCTTGATAGATATTTTTATATGAGAACTACACCAATGACACATGATCTTCCAATGAGCCACCAAAATCCATTACACAAGCCCACAACATGCCTTCCAATGTTTTTATTGTATATTTGGATTACCTATTCATCTAAGGATGATACGCCAAACTCATAGTCAATTGAGTCCCAAGGGATTTCTATAAGGATTTCCAAAAATGATAAGTAAACTTTTGTTCTATGTCTAATATGATTGAAACTGGTATACCATGCCTCTTTACAACTTCTCAGATATAGATTTTTGAAAAGTACTACACCATATGAGATTCATTAATAGGAATGAAATGAGCCATATTTGTGATCCAATCCACTATCACCCATATGAAATCATGTTTCCAAACCATTCCTGGGATACCTGTTACAAAATCCATCACAATATTATACCATTTATAAACTAGAATAGGTAAAGACTACAATATACTTACTGGTCGTTGATGCTCTGCCTTAACTTGTTGAAAAGTTAAGCATCTTGAAACGAACTCATCCACATTACTTTTCAGACCGACCCACTAAAATCGTGTTTTGAACGCATTATACATCTTCTATATTCCAAGATGAACAAACCATCTTGAATGGTGGTAAGAATGAAGAATTTGTTCCTAAAAATCCATAGGTATGGCCATACAATTTTTGAACCACAACACTAAACTCTCATCTAGTTTCCATACCTCAATGGTCTCCCCACCATTGAGTTTTGACCTTAAATCCACACATTTTGCATCAGATTATTATGCCTCTTTAACCATCTTTATCAGATGAGGAATAAATAAATTGGGAAATAAATCCACATATTCACCTCATTCTTCACATTCCAAGTGCATGCCAGCTAGGAATGATATAAACTTCCACTCATATAAAGATTATCTTGAAAAATGAGCATATGAATTTCTATTTGATGCATATGTCACCGAATTTACTTTACCCAGTGTATAAAACAAGTCAAAGAAAAAAATTTGGAGATAATCCATCAATATGTTTTGTCTTATATTCAAATCATAGTGTGAGATAATATGTTTCAAAATCTTATGACCCGTGAAAATAGTAAATTTATCACTAAAGAGATAATGATGCCAAGTATTCAAAGCATAGAATGCATCATCTAACTCTATATAGTGTGTTGGGTAGTTCTTCTCATGAAATCATAACTGTCTTGATCTATAAGAAATAACCTGATCTCCTTGCATAAGAACACAACCCAACCTAGATCCCGAAGCATCACAATACAACATGTACCCTTGTCCTAATTCCAGCAAAATCAATATTGGTGCTAGTGTAAGGAGAAATTTTAGCTCTTGAAAAGACTTAAAGAATTCCTTGTTCCATTATAATTGAAAATTATTATTTTTCAAAGATATCACAAATGAATCTAGTTGTGAGAATTCATGAACATAGCATTAGTAATTACCAGCTAGACCAAGGAAACTTCGTATCTCGAAGACATTCTTTGGAAGTTTTCAAGAAATAACAACCTCTATATTGTTTGGATATATAGAAATACCTACTTCAGAGATTACATGGCTAAATAAATGTACTTCTTATATCTAAAAATCACACTTTGATATTTGGTAATACAAACAATGATCCTGCAATATTCCCAACATTGTCGCTAAGTGTTTCTCATGTTCAGCCTTTTTCATCGAATACACCAATATGTCATCCACAAACACCACCACAAAAGAATCTAGATATCTATGAAATATCTGATTCATTAATTCCATAAATACCTATGGTGAATTCATAATAACAAAAGGCATTAATACATATTCATAATGGCCATATCTACTACTGAAATATATTTTTGGAATATCCTCCTTTCAAACCCACAATTGGTGATATCCTGATCGCAATTCAATTTTGGATAACCATTATGATACTCTAAATTGATCAAAAAAATCATCAATTTATGGAAGTAGATATCAGTTCATTATTGTAACTTGGTTAAGATAACAATAATCCACACACAAACAGAGAGTTCCATCCACCTTTTTGACAAACAAGACTGGTGTTTCCCATAAAGACGTGTTTGGATGAATGCACCCTTTTTTCCAGGTCTTCCAACCACACTTTCAATTCCCTTAATTATATTGGTTACATTCAATAATAAGTAAGGTAAATATGACTAGTTTTTGGAAGGATATCAATCATAAAGTCCACTTTTCTCATAGGTGGAAACTCTGGGAAATTATCAAGAAACACATCTGGAAACTGATCAATCACTACTGGAAAACTTTTAGTCTCAATCCCATCCATTGATTACAAAGACAAGGCCACCAAATAGTATGATATTATTACAATTTATGGTGCCAAAAATCCCATTTCACCTACATTTACAATTCTTTATCATCGAAAGAGATTCTTGACACCATCTTCAGTTGTAAAACTAACCTATCTAGTATAATGATCAGTGTGATATTTGAACATTTTTAACCAATCCATACCCATAATTATATCATAGACATCCATATAAAGTACATATATTTATCATATCATCTTGGATCTATCAAAATTTATAGAACATGATCTACATGTAATGTCTTAGCATTCTCTTTGACCAAGATAATTTTTATGTTTTAACACAGGAGGTGTCATATCAAATTTTAAACACAACCAATCAAAATCATGAGAAGAAATAAAGGAATGGGAATCACCCATATCAAAAAAATATTTCATAAAGATAGAATTCAAAATAATAATACCTCTCACAGTTGATGGTTTAGACTGATCATCCAAAATCACCTACTCAGCTTTATATAATTTCTTACTTGCTGCACTTTTTTCTTTATTGCCCTGTTGAGATTTATCCTGATGAGGAGTCATGGTATTCCTATAATCACCATGGCTAGATATTTTCTTATAATGAGAGGTATTATGATTCCCTCTTCCTATAAAATAATACGATGCATGTGACACATGATAAGTATCCCAAACACCCGACCTTGGAGCCATGTGATAATAGCATTGAAGATGCCCCATTTTGTTGCAATTGTGGCATGGTCTTTATGGTTCCATACACTCTCGCTTAATATGGTTGAAGGAACCACATTGAAAATATACATCTTTAGTAATGTGTCTTAGTGGAAGATTCACCAGTCTATTCATTTGATTTTGATTCATGCCCCCACCTTGAAAATAGGTTTCCCTCTTCCGCTATCTCCAAGAATTAGGGTTCCCACCATTTCCCATCGGTATAAACATACTTCTTCATCCCATAGATCCTAATATGTCTCTTTCATCCATTTTTTCTTTGTTGAACATATTTGTATAATCCCTAATACAGAGTAAAACAATCTACAGGTGAATATCCTACCTCAACCTCGATTCAAAGACACGTGCCTTTATGGAAACACTTAGAACAACTTCAGGAGAAAAGTACACTAAATTCATGAATTTATATGCATACTCCGTGACAAAAATATTTTCTTACTTCATGCTGAAGAAGTATATAATTATTTGAATTATGAACATATAAGGATATAATCACTTGTTTAATAATTATTAAAAATCTTCCCAACCAATGCCTTGATCTACTTTATCCTATATAGATACATCCCACCACTGGCATGAAATATCTTCCAACATATAAGTTTCCATCTTGAATTTCAGCTCTGATGATGTGCTAATGAAGTTGAAGATACAATTTATCATATTTATCCACACCTCTACCTTTTCTGGTTCAGAATCACCCCCAAATATGGGTGGATTCTATTTATAGAATTGGATGGAATGATTCACTTGCCTTGGCTCATCCCTCCTATTCCTACTATCCACAATATGAAATTCTTGTACAATACTCTGAACCAGCTCTTGGTTCACCTATGGCTTAGGTGCAACCACATTCCCAACATTTTCTTCTGGTTAGTTCCTACAATACCAACCATGTTCCATTTTCTATAAAAACAACAACCACCATAAGTCTCACTCTATATTAACTGAAGGCTTATCATTTCAAATTCTACCACATCATACTATCATAATAGTTCTTTACAAAATCAACATTTTCCACATTCAACCATTTTTAAAACAAAAATTCACCATGATTTTGAAAATCAAACCATTTTCAAAATAACACAACCATGACCTTTTCAAAATATCACATTTGAAAACGAATTTAATGTTTAAAAAAAATCAATATCTTTTCACCCAAAAATCATAAATAATTACTCTAAATGGAATATGAACTCCTAATGGGAAGTCATTTTTATAATTCATGTCATGTTTGTCTCATTCACTAAACCCATGATAATGAGATTCCAATTCCTATAAGTGTATCCAAAACACTTATGTACCTAACTCCCTAGTAAATTGAAATTCAACATAAAAAGGTTAGCTACATATTTTTATGCTATAAATTTCAAGTCCCAAAAATCCTACTCCTTTATACCATCCCAACTCAAGGAATAAACTGGAATGAATTTCAACTCCAAGACTGATAGAAATGATGACCACTTATTCTAAAAAGATATTTGGAAGGACCAAGACTAACACCACACGTAACATCCCTCATATTATCATTGGATTGATAAGGTGGGAGGAAATTACTTGGGATTAAGAGACATCTGAAAGATGCCAAAGGCTAATAATAAATGCCAATGGATTCATTTACAATTGGGGGGATGATTTTACCTTTGAAAATAAAACAACCAAATAAACATTCCATAAGCAAATAAACCACTACATGATGCATGATAACAATGAAATACAACTATAACATTTCATTAATATCCAAACCACTACAAATATTTACATAGATGAAGACTATAATATCAAAGTACATAGTAGAAGACTATAAAGTCAAGAAAACTCAAAGACAACCACACCTCCAAATCTCCAACCTGCTCTATGCTCCACTCCACAAAACAACCCAAGTAGCACTAAGAACCAAAAGAGGAGTGTGATACTTTAAATTTTCCCATGTATCGATACAAAATACATATTAAAGCACCAAAGAGAAAAAGCAGGGGTGAGTAATGAAAATTAGTAGGAATTCTTGAAATTAATTCCCTACTCATGCCATTAGGATAGAATAAGTTAAAACATTTATATAAATCAGTTTATATAAAACATTTAAAAAAATTTATCTCAAAACCAAAACTATTTCTAAGAAAAATAGTTTTCCAAAAAAAAACAGTTTTCTATGAAAATAAACCAATAATGACTTCCCAACCACTTCACAAACCATTTGGTATATCCCATTCCAGACCACACATACACACATCAACACATGCATGCTTTGTTATGAAAATTTTATACTCATATGCGGTTTCTAGAAGATCTAAAAAGTCTTCACAAAGAAATTAAATCTCATGTTCCATTACAAATTTGACACTGAGAACAAGGTAATATTTCAATTAGGACTCATAATGTAATATAAAAAGACACCCCAAAGTATTCCCAACAACCATACCAATACAATCATTCCAAAACTATTTCAATTCCAAAAAACATTTCAATTCCAAAACCATTTAAGTAAAACAACAATTTTATTGAAAAAGAATTTCCATAAATCAAACCAAGATACTATTTTATAATCAACATTTTAAAATCATTTATGAAATCATTTTTTCACAAAAATTCTATACACAAATACACAAACTATCACTAAAGAAGGTTTCTACCATGCTTTGCACACAAATTTCATAATAAATTTAAAACAATTTAATAAATTTGAAACTAAGCCCTCATATTATAAATAGAGGAGTTGAGAGTGAAACCACGTACCTTAGAAAACTTGATGATAACAAAAAATGACATGAAAATGTCCACGAAATCGGTTAAATTTCCAAAAAAACCACCTTATATATCTTCACCTAACATCAATAAAGTCAAATCTATTCATATTTGGAATCAACAACCCTAGATATATCCATATCATACATATATCTAAGAAACTAAGAGGGAGGGAGAAGTACATCTAAGGAAAACCAAGGGAAAACACCAAGAACAATGACTTACCATGAGAATCCAGCTTCAACACACAAAGAGAAGCTTTCATATTTCCTTAGGATCTATGGAAAAATCCTTTACTACATTTGGTTGGATTAAAACTCGAGTTAGGTTTGATTTGGGAAAAAATGTGGGTTTAAAACATAATCTTGACCTAGATCCACTTTTTTGGATCCATTTTTTAAACTGTGCAGGGTTAGTCACACGATTAGAAAAATCATGCCCTAACCATGCACCAGTTACTGACTCAAGGGGGATCCTAAAATGGTTGTCTCTAATGGTTACTAAACCATTTTCCAATTATTACAAAGACCAATTTATGTATTTTCATGATTTTTATTGGGTGGCCGCATGGTTTGTCCAAACGGTGCTCTTTAATCGTGTGCCTACCCAAATCCCTATATCTCATTGTGTACAGTTTAATGGGGAAGTTTCATGGTTTCCACTAACCATGCACCAACTATACACCTTTAGAAAATCTACAAAACAAATTAAAATAAAATTGTTTTTTTTAAATTTTTTTCAAAAAACTTCACTAGCATGACATGTTTATAAATTAAATAATCTAATATATAAAAATATTTATATTTATTTATGAATAGTTAATAAATCTAAATATAAAATTTTATATTAATATGTTATTTTAAAATTTTTTAATGCATTCAAAAATAAGTTTTAGATATTAATATTATCAACGGTTTAAATAAAATCCAATGTGTGATATTCAATTTATGTATTTTTTTTACATAAATATGAAATGTTTACTATTCAATAATAAAATTATTCATAAATCATCACATATTTTTAAATATGAAGGAGTTCATATTGAAACCATTTAAATGAAAATATGAAATGTTTATATTGGATAAAATTTAATTGTTTAACTTAATCTACACCTAAATTATAAAGTGTTTATAATTTATTTATTTGTGAATTTTCCAAAAAAAATTTATCTCATACTTAAATATATGAATTATTCACTTATTTATTCCCTTATCTATTCATTGATATAAACTATTTATATTATTAATAGACGTTTTATTTAGTTTAAAGAGTTAAAATGATTCTATAGATTGATATATATGTATCTAAGGAGCTACATACTTGGTATGATGATGGATTCGATTTTTTCCACATTGAATTTAGATTCTATTAGGTTACGAGATTAAATTTAAAATTTAATTATACATTATAAATATTAATTATAAGAGTTATGATGTAATTTATATATCTCTTAAGTAAAGTATTCCTGAGTAAAGTGACTTTAGGTCAGACTGTTCACAGGCCTAGAGGCTTATGCCTTATCAAAAAAAGTAAGAGTTGACTATCTATGGATTTGGGATTAATCTTATGGGAATATTTTATTTTATATAATTCAATTAATTTACATTAAAGTTTTTCATTTAAATTATATATAATATTCTCTCGAATATTTATGAATATAGTTAAATTTTGATTTGGGTTAGTAACACAAGCTATGAGTTATGTAAAAAGTTACACATCAATATGGTTTGAATATATTGATTTAATGGAAGGAATAGGATTAAGAAATAAATAACTAAAATAATAAACACTTAAATGTAAAAAATGAGATAATATAGTGATATTAAATCCCATTTAAAATACTAAGTGTTAGATTCCTTTCAAAGAAAAACTTTTCAAGACCTAGATCATCCAACCAGGTAGGTTATGCCATAGCTGGGTGCCCCAACATTATATTTTATAAGAAAAAAACAAAATTGGTGGACCTAATAGTATTAAGTTCCTATTATTTTTGTTTTCTTTGGGTTAAAATTATCTAGGATACCATAATATGATTAGTTCATAGGAGGAATAAAGTTGAGTTTATCCATATGATGAATAGGGAAAAGAGTTGTCTACTCAACCATCCCAGATCCATATATGATATGATTGGTATAATAACATATATAAATAACTAAGTTGTGAGGGAAATTCCATATATGAATCATTTCTTAGTGAAATATGGATCTTGTCCCACTAATGGATATGATAAGTTTAAAAGGTGTCATCATTCTAGTGGGAGAACATTTAATAAAAGTTTTTATTAAATGAATAAAAAACATGATACTCATATGATATAATCTTCTATTATAGATAAATTTCATCATCATATAACATATAGTTGAGATAAATATTTATAAAGTATAAGCTTAATGTATGAAATTTATTAAAATAGTAACTTAAGAAAATTTCTTAAGTAAGAAGGAAAAATTCCATGTGTTAAAAAAACCCCTACTTGAGTAACCAATAATTGAAGTTGTTCAAAAAATGAATCTAGAAAAAGTTATAGAATTCATTTTGGAATCATAATTAGAAATGTTCTGAAAATGTGAATGAGTTTAACAAAAGTTTACCTGATATCATTAAAGTGTTTAGAATAGATTATCTGAGTATATGATGTCCATATTTTGATGCTGTGTTGATAGTAAAAGTGGGTAAAAGTTAAAAACAGAATACAAAAATTTTAGAAATCCAATAATGTTTCTTCGAGTATTTAGTTGAGGTAATTGAGACCTAAATGTGTTATTATAAAGGAGTATCAATGATTCCATAGAGTGGAATTGTTCATAATACCTTAAAGATTTTTGAAACTCTATGGAATATTCATGTAAGGTATTGATGTTATAGAAATCAATTCATTGATTTTGAAGTGGTATATGATACCAACTATATTTTTTATAAGTGTTTTAAATATACAAAAATTCAAAAAAAGGAATAATTGATAGTTTATAATCAAGTGATGAATAAAAAGTTTAATATATCAAATATTTGATTGTAATGGAATATTTCAAGCTTAGATTGATCTTACTAAAGGATTTTTTATATTAAATGATATAAGAATTTTTTTTAAAAAGTGTTTTTATGAGTAATATGAGACTAATACACAAGTTTTATGATTCATAAGATTATATAACATGTTTTGAGAATAAAAAAGTGATAAAAATTTTCTATATAGGATAATAGATTTTATCAAGAGGTTTGTTAAAATATGAGGGATTTGATCCCACCTCCCATTAGTGGTATATTTTAAAAAATAAATATTTTTTCCAAAATATTTCTCTAAACACATAAAATACCATATATGATATAGGTATAATAATTTTTTGTAAAGTATTCCCACTCTAGAAAATAACGATAATTTTATAAACATAAAAAAGTTTTTGTATCTTAGAATGGTATTATGATAAGAATATAACATTTAAAAGGATAGTGTGAGTATGTTTGGACTTAGAGAAGTTCAAAGTTAAAAAATAAAATATTATTCCATTATTCAAAGTGATTTTCACTTTATACCCTAAAGGAGTTTAGAATATATTGGTAAATGATTAATGTAAATAATTACATTTTTCACCCGAAGATTTCAAGTATTTTTTTTTAATAGAATTGGTTCAAAAGTATGAAGATGATGATAGACTTACACAAGGTTATAATAAAAAAACATAAGTTATTAAAATTTTAAAATTAGATCTTTTGAAGTTAAGGAGTTTAAAAATTTTCAAGAAATTGAACATTATAAATATTATTCCTAAGTATCACTATTATTCAAACTATATTTCTTTATAGATGTTACTTACTAAAGAGTTTAGTGAGAGGGTTTTATAAGGTGGTCACAAAGTGACGTGACAAGAATTATATAGATATGTAATTTGTTTAATAAAACACCAAGGATAATTTTTATTTCTATCATATATGATATGTTATATAGAAAATTATTTATTTATTTTTAAGTATTCTTAAATAAGCTTATGGATATAACATGTATCATGTTATACAAAAAGTAAATCCCATATTTATGATTTTTTCAAATTAGTAGTATATAAATATGATGAAATGAAATGAAAATTGATCTCTTAAAGTGAAACATAGACTCATTATTAACTAATATTCTTTATAGAGTATTATAGGTTTTGATGAAATGTTAAGTTTAGAATGAGTAGGATTCATGTATCAGGATACATAATATACTCACGATACACAAAAAAAGTTTTGTGTACTAGAAAACCCACTAAGTATATACCACATAGAATTTCATAGAATATTTCATTGGTATACTACGATTACATGATTTATATTTAGAGTCCCCACTACCTGAGGTTGTAAATATACCTATCATGAGAACCTTCATACTTTGATACCTTTCTTAGGAAATCCATGAGGCTTAGAAAATAAAGGGGTGATTGGGTATGTTTCTGATCATGAAATTGGTTGAATATTAACCAAGATTATATTTTACCTCTCATATGAATTGTATAACATCTAGGACCTTGATTGAGATAGAATAATAAAGCTTATGGGCATACCTAGGTAAAACATATAACATGCATATTTATTCAGCCGAGGGGCATGTAATGTGCTTATCTATAAAGGTGAATGACATGTGATGTATCCATTGACCTGGTTCATCTATACTTGGGGAATAAAAAACTTATGAGTAGCTATATAAGATTAAAATACTTCATGTCATGTGGTTACTCAATGTCTTGGACAAATAGATCATATAAAAATGCATACTTATATATGATACAACTAGTGGACATAGGTATAAAGATACATGTGTTTGATGGAGATCATGCCTGATCCATTTATAGCTTAAGAAAAATTGATGATTTTCTAGAGACTAATTTAATTATATTTAAAAATTCATGAATTCATAATTATTTTCAATGATAAAATCCTACGTGGTTATAATTTGTGGTCATGAGAATAATAATCAGGTATATAAAACTTTGAGAGCTACCCTAAAAGTATTTTTGGAGGAAATATAGAATATTTTATGGATATATTTTCACAATTTATTTCATACGATGTGGCATGAGGTAGATATTAATGAATTTTTTTCTAAAAGGTGTTTTATAAATATTCAAAAGGAGTTTTAGTTATGGTTTTAATTTTTTTTCATATGATTTAACATAAGGTGGAAGTGTGTAAGTCTATTAGGATTTTAGTTCAACTGGGAGATTGATTGATATGTGTACTGAAAGGTTAACCACTACATGGTGGTTTAGATCGTTCCATGGTTTATCCTTATTTGAACTAGGGAATAGTGTAAGACACTTCCGTGGTGGCTATATATGAGATTATTGTACTATATGATAATGATCAGTTTAACCACTATCACTTATATCTACTATTATACCCAATTATTCATTATAAAATGATAATTTTGATAATCCTTTAATTACTATTTAAATATTAAAAAATCAATGTAGTTATTAAGTCAATCATTTCAAGTATTGAAAAATTGGATAACATTTGATAAACATTCATTTAATCTAATAAAACTTTTTGAGGTTATTAGAGGCCTATATAAATCATTTCAATCCTTTTGCAATGTGTAGATTTCCATTACGTTGAAATACTGGTTAGAAATCCTCAAATCAAGATGACCATCAATCTATCATTCTCCTTATTCTTTATACACAAGGTTCTAGTATACCTTGAATAGTGGGATATCCTACCCGAGCATTGGGTGATTACCATGATCCATGGATACCTTTAGAGGAAGGAATATTTTAACTACTTCTCAGTGATCTCAATCATATGCCTGTTTGAAGTGTGGACAGGCTAAAATAACATGGTCAAAGGTACACCATTCTTATTCTTCATTTTATATTAATTCCAAACATGTAGATATATTATCATATTTATGGTTTTTAGGGATGTTCTTACATTTTGTTTAGAATTTTATACACCCCTTCTAAATCCTCCATGCATCTCCTTGGGCCAATACCGACCACCCCTACAATGCCACATCTTTCTGACACTAATTCCACCTTCACATGATGTTGTTCCACCATTACTTGAGATACCTCCACCAAGAAACACCGTTATGTCCAACCACCATCACCATTATTCCATGCTCTTTATTGTCCATTACAATGGCTAATTATGGTCTCATTCAAATTCAATCCACACCATAAGGGGGTAAAAGGGTTATATAGGAAGATATGGGGGTGAGAGAGAGAGAGAGTGAGATAGAGGGAGAGAGGGAGTGTGTGTGGGAGGGGGGTGAGAGAGAGAGATATATATGTGGTGATGGGTTTTCAAAATTTCCCCTCTATAAACTTTTTACAACCTAAGGGCTAGCACCTTCGTGTGCACAATACCACACGACCAAAGGTCGCGATGAGATGCAATGCCCGATAGTGGTACGACCACAAAAATACCTTTTTGATTTTTTTTCCATTAATAAAAAACACCAAAAACCATAATTTAGTAAAATAAATTAAAAAAAATTTAATCCAAAATTTTCAGATGTAAAAAATAAAAAATATATGGAGATCAGAATGAATATTTTTAAATCAAAGTCCTACATGCAGGGGACCCACCACATCTTTAAGAATCCACTGGGCGGTCTCCTAAAATACATACTAAACCATAATATACTTTGATAGACATGTGAAAAATGGATAATCCCTAGTTAGTGAGATTCAAAAAATATAAACACCATAAAAATAATCCCCATAACAAGGCTTAAAATTTGATATTAAATTATATTTCACCAAGTTAAAATCCCCTTTCTCAACCATAACTATGATGAAATATTTTCTATTTGTGGTTTCTTTTAAGAGATATCAGTGGATTCATATCATTCACACATGTAATATACAATTTAAAATATTAAATCTAAAATTTAATTACTCAAGTACTGATGAACCAAAATTACCTCCTGTTATATAACCACTTTATTAAATATTAATGAAAATATTTGAAAGTTTATATTAACATAAACAAAGTCAGACCCAAGGGGATGAAAAAATATGGGTCACTACAACCTCCCTAGATTTAGGATTTTTTGTCTATAGAAGTTGAAATCAATCAAAGTGGAATGGGTACTGAGCTCACATCAAAGTCTCATGCTCCCATGTGATCTCCCAAAGATTCTTATGCTACCACATGACTCACACCAATGATATCACCCACCCTTGATGTAATACCCAGAGTCTTAGAACACATTTTATTTTCTCAAATTATTTATCTATAATTCTTAAAAAAAATATATTCTTTCTAAATAATTTAGATAAAGTATAAAATAAGACATACAAGATATGAATCAAACTAACAACACTTTATTCATTCATAATGGAACATTATAAAAAAAGTACATGAAAATAAGTATTTTATACCATGGATTATTATATTCTATGTATGATTATATCAATTAAAATAAAATAAAATAAATTGGGGAAATAAATACCAAATAATAATATTTTTACTACTAGGAAATCCCTTAGATCATCTTCACCATTGAGAATTATAGTCAGTAGAATTAAACCTAAAATGAGAAAAATATAATGAATAAATATTTTTTTAAATCCTAAAGTAAAATTAAAGGAATAAAAAGTATTAAATAAGATGTTAGAATGTAATTAATTAGTGTAATAATGGTAATTTATCCATTATATTATCATTATAAAAGTTATATAATCATTGGGTATTATACCGGTAAACACATTACCAATTCAAAATTTACAGTATGTTATTAATACAAATAATTGTTATTTTGATATTAAAAGAATATATTTTAAATGAAAATAATTTATTTAAAATATAATAAATGAGTTTTAAATATAATAACATGAAACCAATTCATTTATGAAAATATATTTTATTCTAAAAAAACAATTTATGTGAATTATGTATTTTTATTAAATTTATTATTTATAATAAATGGTTTAAATAAAATGAATTTATAAAATAAATTTATGATTAATAATTTAAATTAATAACATTAAATAAATAATTAATCAACTATAAGTAATAATAATTTAATTATTCATGGATAAAAAAAAAGTTTTGTTTAAAAACATTGTTTTTATTATATATTAAATGATTTTATTTAAAAGTTAATTTTATCATATTTGGAGTATAAAATTTGAATTAAATTTATTTTTTTATACATAATTAAATTAATAAACAATCTTGAATTTATTATTTATAGTAAGTAATAAATAAAAATAATTTAATGTTAAAAATACCTATTTTTCAAAGAATTTTTTTTTATGTGTAACATTTTTTTCAACTTAATTAAATTAATCACTAATAAATATTTATTTTAATGAAATATAATTATAATATATATAAATAAATAAATTAAAATTAAAAAAATTATTATAACAAGGAAAAAAATAAGAATAAATTTATTCTATGATTAAAAATACTTTTTTCTAAAGATTGTTTTTCTACGTTATGCATTCTTATATAAAATTTAATTTTTATAAATTTTAGAAATTGAATATAATAAAATGGATTTAGTAATTATAATCATCATGTAAAAATTAGGTAATGTGGTCAATTTAATTTTTTTTCAAAAAAATATGTTACCGAGGTAAAAATTTGAGTTACCACATTAAAGGTAAAATGAAGTAAAATAATTAAATTAAAGGGAAAAGACTTAAAAATATATAAAAAACAGTATCTATAAATGAGTTTATAAGTGAATTATTGACCTCTAATAATACTATATCTATTATTAGTCCATATTGGATCAAATTTACATGTGATATTACATTCCTTATTCATCAAGGAATGAGTATTTGAAAAAATGTCATTCAAGATCACCCATAAAAGGACCCCTCCTCTACACACCTCAAAGAAAAAATTACCTTTAGTTTCATACTTAATCCACACCCATATTATCTAATTAACAATACTCTCTCACATTTTTTAACCTCCAATCACAATAAGGAGTCACAAATCCTTCATTTTCATGGGGCTCTCTAAGAGAAGATTCAAGTATTCAATATAAGTATTATCCAGTCCCAAATCATTTCTTCATTATATTTTTCATCAAACTATTCACCAATATGATTTATAAAATTAATAAAATTATTTTTAAACCAATTTTATTTTATAAAGTTGGTATTATAACTATACAATGATATGTTCTTATTCATCAATTCATTATAAAGAGTTCTTATTTGGGTCTATTATACTACCCACATGAATGATGCTATAATTTATATACAACGAATGATAAAGTAAACATAAATAATGATAATATTATGTAATAATGATGAATTTAATATGTTTTTATAATTATTTAATACCAATATATATAATTATATTCATTAATAAAATCATTTTTGTTGAATTGAAATTCATTAAAAAGAATATTTTAACCGCTCTTTACGAACCATCACCATAAATTCCCTAAACTGAACATTGGAATACAAAAAAATTATAAAACAAACCTATTTGACCTTAATTACCATTATATATGTTATTAAAACATAATAAAGGACCAAGTACTATAACCTTCATACCGAAGCTATCATAAAACAAAAAGGACAATTAATAACTAAAATTAATTACAACAAATAATGATTAATAAATGGGTAATAAAAAAATCATGAATTAATGGTATTAAGTAAAATAAAAAATAAATATTTATTTTATATAGATTAATAATAAACCTAAATTTATTATACAAGAGGTTATAGCACGTCCAACCATGTAGGGATCCATGGTAACGGTTTTCGATAACCCAATTTCCATTTCAATGAGTCATAATCATTTTTCCTTTAATATGTTCTTATAAGTATGTTATATTATTTAATTTATCAATAATATATGGTATCATATATTCATATCTATTTAAATTACATTTTCATGTTAAAATCATCATCTTTGAGGGGTTTTATTGTTCATAAAAATATAATATTGTTCAGAATAATTCTCATCCTCTCTATTAGCACTTTATCCTCCATGTCCATATTATTTATTAAGAACAATGTATTATTTTATTATTATAAAATAAAAATATTTTTTATCTTAAATATTCATTATAATTATCTTTTTCTCCTTGAAAAATTTAATTTTATAACTCTTTCATCAATATTGGTTTTTTTTAAAAATCACATAAAAAGAATTAAAAAATATTTCTTTTCATTTTTATATAATTTTTTATCTTATAATCCATAATTATTCTTATTTAAATTTCTTTCAATTCAAGGATCCATTATTTGGGATTCTTTTAATGTTTTAAAATTCTTATTTACACTCTATTTTTTTGGAAATGACTTTGAAATTGACTTAAAATATTTGTTTTTATGAAAACATTACAAAGTACTTAAAAAAAAATTATTTTTATGATTTCACCTTAATTTTAATCTATATAAAAAAATAACTATATCCTATGAAGTTATTTTTAAGGAATCACCCTCTAAATTCTATTATGATATAGTTATTTTGAGTGATTGACTTTTTGGTATCAATCAATCCAATTATTCATTGCATCTTATGCAACACCATTTGAAAATGTTATAGAACCCATATTATTTCCATGAGTATTTCATGGTAATACATAACTTTGATTAATTATGGCACACATATGTATAGTTTATCATTATAGTATTGGTGGGTTTGATATATTCCTCCAGTGCATTGGGTAATGTTCTATATCTCATGAGATAATTATGGGATGCAAGTTGTGAGGCTTGATTTACTATGGGATGTAGAATTTGACACTTGATCAACTCTATTATTATTATCTTTGTAGTTAACCTTGATATATATATATATATATTATTTCTATTCTTATGTTTTTTCCATATTCCTATGTTATTTTTCCATGGTGTATGATTTTTCTCACATGGTTCCATGTTGTGGAATATGTGTTATATTTCAATGATGATCCTTTTATAGTATTATGTTCCCTTTATATGATCTATGTTTTTATATAATGTATTATGTTTAACTATTATGATCTCATGATCTCTTAAATTATACATTTCTCCCATATTCATATTTTATCACATTATTATAAACTAACCCTTTACAACTCATTGATATATTTTTCACTTACTCAGAATTTGATTTCACTCCTCCTTATGTTTCCAATTTCAATAGGGAATTATTGGTAGGAATATGTTTAGAAGGAAGTCATGTGTAGAGAATTTTTTGAGACATGTTTATGAAATAATGTTAAATAATGAATTTAGGTAGTTAATCTACAAATACACTAAACCTTTGAGTTCTGGGATTGTATGTTTTTATGAGATGTAATGTTTAAATTATAGAAATTATGTAATATATAAGAATTTTATGATAGGGATTTATTAGTTGTTTTCAGAGTGGTGTTTGGTTTTTATAGGGATTAGGTTATTGATATTAAGAGGATAAAACATTTGTAAACCTTTGTTAAAATATAAGAGCTATTGGTTGAAATGATGGTTTCATAGGTTGAAATGAATGTGTCATATGATAAGTGTAATATCCCAGAACCGAATTCCACTGAATTGTGCCTCGAGCTTGATTGGCTACAAGGCCTCAAGTGCATCTCCCCAGACACCAGTGGCTGTCGTCTAGTAGCTTGGGCCTAGGGTGTGTATGTGTCAAGACTATTCCCTCTTAACAAAGTTTGACACAACAATAATAATCATAAAAATAAATAGTGGATGTAGTAAATCAATTATACAATAGATAAAAATCCTAAATATAGGTATATACAACAAATTCCAAAATTAAACTCATATACAATGATGATCATGTCAGGTGTCTACAAAGTATCCAAAATAGGTATACATGGTATCAGTACAATACATGTATCAAAATACCAAAAATACCAAAAATCATTATCTCCCGATAGAATCATGAGCCTCAGCTCGGTCCTATGCCCCCCCACTCCTAAGCATGACACAAAGTCAAGCACCAAACTCTGGGTGCTTTCCCTGATCCCTACTTTCATCCGTAAAGTCTGTTTGGGTACCCAACAATGGCTTGAACATGGTGTGGGATACAATCCCAGTAGGTCACCACCCAAAGTGTCTATAATAGATCCTGGATGTGAAATATAAGCTAAAGAAGAGTGAAATGTATATCAAAGTTAAGAAATAAATAAATGTAAAGTTTCCATGGAATATATACTACAAAATAAAGGATACTATATAGCCTAACAAGGATCTATAAAAACATGTGTCAAGATCCCATCACATGGAAAAAGTAAAGTAAAAGGAAGTAACCACTACAACCTATCAATATACACAATATATCGTATCACCCATGACCTTATTGGTAAATCTGTAAATAAAATCAATCATGACCATACCGTATAACTAGAAGTTTTACATATACCAAAACCAAGATTTACAACCAATAATGTTACATTTACCAAGGTGATCCGTATAATCAAAGTAAAAGACCCCAAAAGTTCACATCCAAGGTATAATGGACCAAGTAACCCCCATTAAGTCATATGAGTATCTTGATAGAAACTCATTTAGGCTTGAATTGAGGTCTAAAGAGCATGTCAATAGACCATGTCCCCTATAATCCCCAAAAAAGTAGATCCAAGGGGTAGCAATGCCCAAGATATCCCACAGAATCTAAATCCAAGGAGTATACAGGTCCAAGTCATTATCTATCGCTATCAAGACCCATAGTGTAGCACACCCATGGTGTCCTTTTGAATCAATGATAATTCAAGTAAATTACCATTTCATACCATGAGTTTACCCACTCATATAACAATTCAAAACTATTTACATTCAACGAGTTTACCAACTCATATAACAATTCCAAAAAAATCAATTCAATCAAAGCATCAACATGCAGTGGAGGCAATAAACATCTCCTAATAATCAATTCAATTCCATTATTAATTGGATTCCTCTAACTAGAAAAGAAATAAATCACCCTAGGTATGGTTTAATAATATAATAGGAAAGTTCCATTTACATGGAACACCCCATGGGTGGCCTTGGTTTGGGAAAAAATCTCCAAAACATCTCATAGAAACTAAAGGGAAACCATAATATGTTCCATTATGTTAAATTCAATTATTCAATTAATTTTAGGGGCACCACCAGAAAGTCCAGCAGGTGGCATAATAAAAACTTTCTCTAAAAAGCATAAAACCATTCTGGAAAAGTATAGACCACCTACCATAGGTATATAGTAGATTTTTATTCAGGTATTCATTTATGATTTGTCTTAGATATGAAGAAAACTGACGAATAGACAAAAACCCTAAAAATAAGGAAAATTAGCTTACTCCAAAATGAATCTATAGATCCAAAGTTAAATGAAAAATGAAACAAAAGGAATTAATTACTCACCATTAAAAATCTAATGAGATTTATGATAATAGATTCCAAGATTGAATGGATAAATGGTAGAAAAGGATAGGATTTTTCTTTCAAAGGATCTCCCACATTTGAGCTTCTGTCCATGGGAGGAGAAATGAATTATATTTAGGTTTTAAAAAATTTTTAGGTAAAAATAATTTTTTTACAAAATTTATTAGGCTGTATGGTTTGACCACATGGTTATCCAAACCATGCACCAACCATGAACCTTTCATTGTAAGGAGGGGAACCTCACATGGTTATTGAACACAGTTTTCCAAACCATGCACAAACCGTGTCTCATCCCACTTTCAAAAAATGAAGCAGCTATCACATGAGATTTTGCCTCCATCCACATAGTTTCTTCAAATAATATTGCTCCCAGATCCCTCTTTCTAGCCCTACAAGGTTATTAGTAACTGTGTGGGCTGTCCCAAACAATTTCTACTAACATGAAGCCTGCCTTTTTTCCCCAAAAAGATGGGTTCTGGGCTCCGAATAAGCCCCAGACATCCCCGAAACACCCATGACCTCAAAGTGTATTCTTATTAGGTCATAATTAAGAATTTAAACCAAAAAAGGATCCTTATCTCTTATGAAAACCCAATATCTTACAATCATCCCCCTTAAAGCAATTTTTACTTGAATTTCCCTCTCAAGGGTGATCAAGATTCATATGAGAATAAATCTAGCCACTAAGTATATACATCAGCCTACCACTCCCAAGTCTTATCCTATAAATGGCCATACTTCCATAGCACCCATTCTAGTGGAACTGAATAGCCTCTAAGAACTTCCATGATCATTTCAATGATACAAAATGGATTCTCCTTAAAGGATCCATCAATGTATAACTCCACCTCCTCAGGCTCCAGAACATGAGACAATTCTGAGTGATAACGACACAACTGAGATACAAGGAATACGTCATGCATGGCGTGGTACATCTAAGGTAAGTAAAACCGATAGGCTACAGGTCCATATATCTCTAAAATCTCAAATGGCTCGACATATCATGGTAAAATATTACCCTATCTCCTAATTCATCTGTGAACCCACCTTGTTTAGGTACATAAAAGACCCAATCCTTGAAATCAAACTCTAGAGTTTATCCATGACAATTGGTGAAATATTTATTTCAAGACTGTGTAGTAGTCATCCACTTTCTAATCAACTAGACCTACTCAGAAATATTTTGCATGAGACATGGTCCTAGTAAAGTAGCCTCACCTACCTCTAACCAGCACATGGGTGATTAGCATGGCCTACCATATAAATACTCATAGGGTGAAATATGTATAGTCTCCCTATAGATATTATTGTAGGTGAACTTAACTAGGGATATATGCCTCTCCCAATATCCCCTGAAATCTAGGATATATTCTCACAACATTACCTCAAGAACCTATATCATATGATCTAACTGGTCATCAGTCTGAGGGTGGTATTATTTTCTTAGAAGAACCTATGAACCTAGTTCCCTCTGAATTTTTTTCTAGAAATGTGACATAAATTGGGCATCCCTATCTAAAAAACTAGTGCATAGGACCTTGAAAAGTCATAATATTTAATGGATATACAACCTCCCAAGATCATCCAAAATTAAGGTCTCCTTGATTAGTAGGAAATGAGAAACCTTCCTGAGATTTTCCACAATAATCCAAACAACATCACTACCTTGAGGAAACCTCATAAAACTTGTCACAAAATCCACCATGACATCATCCCATTTTCCCTTGGGAATAGGTAACAATGATAAAATTCTGGATGGCCGTTGATGTTCCACCTTCACCTATTGGTAGGTTGAACATATCGTAAAAGAACCAGCTACCTCACATTTCATACCCAACCACCAGTACTTATGGAATAAGTCACGATATATCTTGCTAATGCTAGGATTCAATACCCAAACTGTGGCATGAAACTCCTGCATCAACTACTCATTTATTTCCACTAGAACCCATAAATGACCATGGATATGTAGGATCTCATCCTCAGCTACCATCCAACCAGGAGGCGGGTCCTCACCTGACACACTCTCCTATAGGACTAGACCCTCTTAATCTCATAGTTGCCTCATCCTCACTATATCCAGTAGGGTAGATTTCATAGATAAGGATGAAATAAAAGTATACCCATTATTATCCTACACCTCCAAGTAAATCTCAAAGAATAAATCCAAAATATGTTACTCACTAATGGTCTAATGAACTTCCTATATATGAGTCCTCCTACTCAATGAATCAGCCACTGCATTTCATTTACCAAGAATATAGGCCAAATCAAAGTCTAAATACTTCAGGTACTCAACCCACCTTCATTTTCTTAGATTCAGATCAACTGTGTAAATATATAATTGAGGATTTTGTGGTCTGTGTACACCAAAAAATGATCTCCCAATAAGTAATGTCTCCAACAGTACAAGGCATGAACAACTGTAGCTAACTCAAGATAATGTATTGGGTAATTATTCTCGTGTGGCCTTAGATATCAAGACCTATACAATATGAATCTATCTCCCTACATCTATAATGATATATTCCCGATACATGATGCATAAAAATTCATAGTGTAGCTTATTCCTTACTCTGGAATAATTATGATTGATGATGAATTCAATCTCCCTTTCAGCTCATGAAAGGTAGTCTCACAGGTATCTATCCATATAAACCTCACACCCTTTTTAGTCAATCCCATAAGTGGCACTGTCTGACATGATAATTCCTTTATTAAATGCCTATAATATCAATCTATCCCCAAGAAAATTTGTATATCAAAGAAATTATTAGTATTATCCTAGGAAACTATTGTTATCACCATCTATGGGTCTACTGATACTCCTATATCTGAGATAATATGACCTAGGAAGTGAATCTTGTCCATCTAGAAGTAGCACTTTGTGAACTTAACATATAACTGATGCTCTCTAAGTGTATCAAAAAATGATCTCAATATGTTTGTAATGGTCTCTTTGAGTGTGAGAATACACCAAGATATCATACATGAATACCATAAAAAATGAGTCCAGATAATGATGGAAAACACAGTTCATCAATTCCATAAAAACTGATGCTGCATTCATGAGACCTAATGAAATAACTTGATACATGTATAAACCATACCTGCTACAAAAATCTATATGAGGTATTTCTATAGTTCTAACAAGAACCTGATGATATATGACTCTCAACTCAATTTTTGAGAACACATGAGCTCATCAAAGCTGGTAAAAAATATCACCTACTCATGGAAAGTGATATCGATTCTTCACTGTCAGCTAGTTCAATTTTCAGTAATCCACACATATCCTAAGGGTACCATCGACCTTTTTTGAAAAAAGTACCAGATAACCCCATAGAGAAGTACTGGGTTGTATAAATCCCTTTAACTCTAAATCCTATAGTTCCCTCTTGATCTCCTGCAACTCTATTGTAGCCATCCTATAAGGAGGAATGGATACCAGTTTAGCTCTTGGCACTAGCTCGATAGAGAACTACACATCTCTCCCTAGAGGTAAAAAAAAATTCATCAGGGAACACATCCAAAAAATGATCAACCATGGGAGGAAAGTTTATATGACACACTCCTTGATCATATATATACAAACTAGCAATTAGAGCTATCATCCCACTCTGGACCTGATGACTTGGTCTATCTCAGCTCTCCTAGACATCCCATTCACCCTTTTGTGTATAAATTTCACCCTCTCATGATTTGAATGTTACCCTCATACAATATCAGTCGATGTAGTCAAGATAATCCACTAGATAGTCCATTTCAAGTATGATATCAAACCCAATCATCTTGAGGAAAAAAAGATTCCTCACAAAGTGACACCCACCAATCTCAAGGGGCACTCCCTGCACCGGCGTACATCGTACGTCCTGATCCCCGATGGAGTTTCAAGTGTCACAACACCCTTATAAAACTGAATCACAAGCCCAAGTCTCTCCAAAACAGGTATATATGTAAAATTATGTGATGAAACTATATCAAAAAGAGAATATAAAATATTTTAGGCTACTAAGATCATACCTCTCACTATAGATGGTTTTATGCCTTACTCCTCAAGGGTATTCTGTAAATAATATATTTGGATTGTACTGTGGCCCTGGGATGAAATATCACTACGCAAAGTAAGCCCGCTCTACTATCTTGGTATAACTAGTGCCTCAATACCTTGTCCATGAACACTACCTCCTCATCCTAATCGATAGGTACTACTCTAGCTCCCTTCATGACACAGAGCTGATAATCCTACTCCTAAACATGGTGTCATAGATAAACCCATACCACTCACTGCTAGAGGGATGGTCATGCAGAAACATTGCACGTGGCCAATCCTGCCACAAGATCGACACTCGACTAGGTCGTGATCATACCAATTCCTCATGAGTCCCCATCTATCACACTGATGATAGAAAACTTCACTACCTATACAAGTGGACTGACTGGTTTCCATCTCATGGGAAGCCTCAAAACATTTCTTCCTACCAATGGAAGTTGAACCACTAGGTCAAGAGACTATAATTATCTACTCTCTACTCCTATCTTCCCTTAGGTTCCACTCTATAATTAGTGCCTAATTTTCTATCTTAGTAATAATCATCAACCTAAACACACTGACCTGAGATCAAATGACATATTGAAGACCTTCCTCAAAGTGTCTCAACCTCGATAACTCATTAGAAAGGTATGTCGATGCAAAACACTAAAGCCTTTTAAATCATGATGAATACTCCATAACCATTATAAAAACCTTCTCCAAATGCATGAACTCACTATCTTTATCTACCCTCAGAGTCTTGGGGTAAAATTAGTTATTGAACCAAGTCTATAAATCAAACCAAACCATATCTTGCAGCCTATCATCCTGGTTCAGAACATCCCACCAGTGATTTGCTGATCCTTAAAGAATATAAGTCAAAAGCTTTACTCTCATCTTAGAAGGTATCTCCATATGCTCGAATATCGATAATATAGTCTCAAACCATAGCTCATTATCCTATGGTGGTATCTATCTATAATGACAAACACTCACCTCAGAAAAGAACAATATCAAATTTCATAGCTAAAAGTGTAGGAAAAGTCAAAAACTTCCTATAAACTCTTTATATAATACAACATGATACTAAATCTAGGATTTTATAAAAATAATGGTCTTCAACATCACTAGAGACACTACCTACTACCCACTCAAAATCTGGGTCTAGGTTAAGTCTCTATTTCAAAATTTTAATTTTCATTCCATTTAATATTTATTTCACATTACATTTTAAATGGTTGAACCAAATATTTCACCACTTACAATCCATAATGTCCCATATGATTCATGAACTGAAATATGTCATCCACCTAATTCATACCATAACACATTATAGTCCATGAAACTCATGGACCATGACTTAATGTGCCATAATTGGATACTTAGGGTATCTATTGTAACCTATTCAGGAAAGAACTACTTATGTTATGCTAGGAAATATAAGTACCAACAATGTTTCTCAATTCATTGTAAAAAATTTCTATAAAAACAACAGAAAAATCTATTATAGTAGCTATCACAACATCATACAAACAATAAATGCATCCTATATGGAATGGAATAATGCATGATATGTGATTCTTGTAAAATGTATAACATGATGCATAAGATGAAATACCCTAATCTCATAGGATTGTAAAAAAATATAACCCACAATCATATCAATTATAACATCACAGTTCAAGTTCATCACCCAATGGTGGAATCAAATCAGCTGTAATAGTAAAAATCTAGAAGACATCAATTTTCATTCGAGGAAATTTGGATTTTTATTGTACGTGGGGTAACTAAGCCCATAAATAGTTCATTACCAAATTCTAATTTCTTTATATCAATTTCTATTTTCTCCAAATAGTAAATCAAAGCATAAAAGAATTTCTATGATACCAATTCGTAACATCCCATAACTGGATACCACTAAACAGTGCCCCGAGTCCAGTTGACCACAAGGCCTCAAGCACATCTCCCCAAATGTTAGAGGCTTACGACTAGCAGTGAGCACCTAAGGTGTGTCTATTGGGAGAATATTCCTTATTACCAGAGTGTAACACATTGGTATAGATCATAAAAATCAATAATAGAAGTAGTAAATCAATCATAAAATATATAAACACCCTGAAGACATATATATATTCAAAAAATGACAAAAGTAATCTCATATAAAATGACGATCCTTTCATATGTCCACAAATTATCCAAAATAGATATACATGACATTAGTATAATACATGTATCAAAATACCAAAAATACCAAAAATCACTATCTCCTGATAGTATCAAGAGCCTCATACTAGTCCTATGATCCCTTACTCTTAAGCGTGGAACAAATTTAAGAATCTAACTATGGGTGCTTTCCTCGGTCCCTACCTGCATCTATAAAAATTTTTTGGGTACAAAAAAATGGTCTGAATAGGGTGTGAGATAAAATCCTAGTAAGGCCCCCAAAAAAATGTCTATAATAGATCCTTGTTATGCCAAATAAGCTAAAGTAGAGTGCAATGTATATCACTATTAAACAGTAAATAAATTTAAGGTTACCATGGACTATATACTAAAAATAAATGGATGATGTATATCCCAACAAGGATCCCTAAAAAACATGTGTCATGTTCCTATCACAAGGAATCAATAATGTAAAAGGGATTAACCACCATAGACTTTTCGTATACACAATATATCATATTACCTATGGACTTGGTATATAATCTATAAATTAACTCAACCATGACCACACTGTATAACTAGAAGTGTCACATATACCACCACCAAGCCGTACAAATAATCATGTCACATTAACAATGGTCGATCCATATAATCAAAGTGTTAGACCCTATAAGGGAGGATTCAAGGTATAATGGACTAAGACATCCTCGTCGATTCCCAAGAGCATCTCGATGGAAACTCATTTAGGATTTAATTGGGGTCCAAGGATCATGTCAACAGACCATGCACACTATGAGCCCAAAAAAACTAGATCCAAGGGGTAGTAAGACCCAAATAATCCCATGAAATTAGAATCCAAGGAGCATATAGGTCCAATGAATTATCTATCACTATAATAACCCATGGTGTATCACACACATGAAATCCTTTGGAATCATTCATCATTCAATTAAATTACCATTTCATACCATTATTTTACCCACTAATATAACAATTCACAAACATTTAAATTCAATGAGTTTAACCACTCATATAATAATTCCACAAAAACAATTTAATCAAGTCATTAATATGAATTAGAGGCAATATACATCTCCTAATAATCAATTCTATTCTATTATTAATAGGCTTAATATAACTAGGAAATCACTAACTCACCTGAGGGTGGTTTAACAATGGAATAGGCAAAGTAAATTTCCATGTAACCCTCCATGGGTGGCCTTGGTTGAGTAAAAAACCTTCAACACATCTAAGAAAAACTAAAGGGAATCCCTAACATGTTACATTACGTTCAATTAAATTATTCAATTAATTTTTGGGGTGCTACCAAAATTTCTAGTGGGAAACACACTAGAAACTGGATCTATAAAGAACCAAACCATTTGGGAAAAGTATAGGCTAGCTACTATAGGTTTGTAGTAGAGTGATCATCCATTATCAACTTATGATTCGACTCATATCAGAAGAAAAGATAAAAAAAGATGAAAAACTAGAAAATAGGGGAAATTAGGTTGATCCTAAATAAATCCATAAATCTAAAGTTCAATGAAGATCAACAAAAAAGGAGTTAAGTACTCACCAGCATGAATTCAATGAGATTAATGATGCTTGATTCTGACATCAGATGGAGAAAGAATAGAAAAGCATTGAATTTGGATTTCGAAGGATCTTCCATGTTTGATATTCCATCCATGAGAAGAGAAATGAATTAGATTTAGGTTTTAAAAATTTTTAAGGGAAAAATAACAATTTTACAAAAATTTCCTAGTCTGCATGGTTTTACAGACCATGTGTTAACCATACACCCTTTACTATAAAGAGGGGGTACCACACATGTTTAATGTGGAAAGTTTTATAAATAGTGTGAAAACTGTGTCTCATCCCATTGTAAAAAATTGTAGAGGCTATCTCAAGGGAGTGCACACCTATCTGCATGGTTTAATAAAACCATACAGTTCTTGGAGCCCTCTGTCCAACCCCTTATAATTAGTATTAACCGTGTGGTCTATCCCATATAGTTTCTACTAGCTGTGTGACCCGCTTGTTTTTCCCAAAAATCTATGTTTCAAGCTCCAAACAAGCCCCAAACACTCCCGAAACACCCATGACCTCAAAGGGTATTCACATATGGCTGTGATTAATAATTTAACCCCCCCAAAAGGATCCATAACTCATATAAAAACCCTGGATCTTACAATAAGACATATTATAAATTTTTTATATTCATATATTTATGTACTCTGATTTTATCATAACCATTTTGGTTTTAGTATTTGGTTGGAAATACAATCATGAAAATAAATTTATGAAAGGTATATATCTAGAATATTCTAAGTCTTATAATGAACTAAAAATAATAATATTTGACACAAATGGTCGTGAAAAATAAAAATGTTAATATATTTCTATTACAAGGTAAAAGATGATTTTCTAGTCATATCCATGATTTTGATGTTGATATCTCATTATAAATTATATCTTGAGTTATGTCTATCTTATGGACACCATAATCTATTTTAATTAGTGATAGACAATGAAAATTTCAAGGGTGAAATTTATTGGGGGGGATGTAACACCCTATATTTTAGGAAAAAATTTATTTCCTTAAAACATATGTCTATAATTATTATTTTTTATTATTTCAAAATAATTTAATTAGAGTAAAAAATAAATAATACAAATACGAATCCAACAAAAAACAATTTGGCGTTTCATATTGAAATAATACAAAAAAATTACATGATAGTAAGTATTACATACCATGAATTATTATATTAAATAGATGATTATATCCTTTAATGATATCAAATTATAATTTAAAAATTAGGTAATATGTTTAGTTTCATTTTTAGGCATCAATATAAGTTACTAAGGTAAGAAATTATATTAACACAATAAAGGTAAAATGGGATAATATTATTAAATTAAGGGGTAAAGTACTAAAAATGTAAAAAAACATTATCTCTAAATGTGTGGATGAGTGAATTATTAATATAACCTTATCCTATCTCCATTATTGGTACACAATAGATCTAATTTACATGATAAATTACATTCCTTATTCATTAAAGAAAGGGTATTTGTGAAAATGCCACTCAAGTTCACTTATAAAAGGACCCTTCCTCTACCCACCTCAAAACAAACATTTTATTTAGTTTAATCTTTAATTAATAACTATATTCTATCCATAACAATACTATCATTTTTGGTAACCTATTATTAAAAAAATAAGTCCCAAATACTTCATTTCTAAGAGGCTCTCTAAGAGAAGATTCATGCCTTCAACGCAAGTATTATCACTCCCTAATAATGTTTTATTTATATTTTTCATCAAAAACTTATGAAATATGAATTATCACTTTAATAAATTTATTTTGGAAACATTATTATTCTATAAAGTTGATATTATAGATATAAAATAACATGTTCTTATTTATTCATTTTTTATGACACATTCTTGTTTGGGTCAGTTCTATTACCTACATGAATGATGTTATAATGTCTATATTATAAATGATCAAGAAAATTTAAATACTTCTAATATGATGTAATAGTGATTAATTTAATAAAATTTTCATAATTATGTAATGGTAATATATATAATTATATTTATTAATAAAATCATTTCATTTTCATTGAATCAAAATTCACAAAAAAGAAGATTTTAACTAATCTTTATAATTTTTCACCACAAATTCAGTAAAATAAAAATTGGAATTTAAAAATATATAAAACAATTTTATGTGACCTTTATTACCATTATGGAGGTGATTAAATCATAATCAAGGATCAAGGACTGAAATCTTCATTCAAAATTAAGCATATAACAAACAGGAAAATTAACACCTGAATATTAATTTTAATAAAAATTGATTAATAAATTGGTAATAATAAATTATAAATGAAATTTTATTAAGTAAAATAAATATAAATATTATTATAATATATATTAATGATATACCAAAATTTTATTTTATAGGAGGTTAGAGTGTGCCCAACCAATAAAAAACCCAAGGTAAGGATTTTTAGCGACTCAATTTCAATTTCATTGTGTCATAATATTTATTAATCAAATATGTTCTTATAAGTTTGATATATTCTAAAATTTATCCATTTAATATGTTATTTTTTTATTTATATCTGGGGAAACTATATTTTAATTTCAAAATCTTCTTCTTTGATGGATTTTTTCTTCATAAAAATATAATGTTGTTAAAAATAAATCTCAACCTCTCTATTAGCTCTTTCTTCTCCATGTTCATATTATTTATTACTATTTATGTTTCATATTATTATTTTGAAATAAAAATATTCATTATCTTCTATAATATTAATATTTATCTTTATATATTTAAAAAATGAAAAGTTATATCACTTTTATCAATGTGGGTTTTCTTTAAAATTACCTAAAAAACATAAAAATTATTTTTTTATCTTTTATACATTTTATATCTTAAAATCTATATTTATTATTATTTACCTTTACTTGAATTCATTTTTTACATTATTTGAAATTATATTTAGGTTTTAGATGTCTTATTGATACCCTTTTTGGGGAAAAAACTTTTAAGGTGACTTAAAATCTTTTTTGTAGGATAACATACAAAAGCCTTAAAAAAAAATTTCATGACTTTGCTTCCATTTTCCCCTTTATCTCCAAAATACATATCTATGATAGAGTTAAATTTCATTAATCAACCTTTATATTATCTTATGATATGCATATATTTTGATATTGACATTTGGTATGAACCAATCTAATTCTTGATTTCATCTTATATGATACCATTTGAAAATATTATGTGACCAATATTCTTTCCATATGTTTTTTCATGGTAAGATGTATAATTGATTTCTTATGGCACATATATGTATGGTTTATCATTATATAACTGGTGGGTCTTATATATCCCTTTAATTCATTGGGTAATATTATATATCTCATGTGATAATTATGGTACATGATTTGTGGTGTTCAATCCACTATGGTACATAGAAAACAATGCCTGATACACTATGTTATGATGGTCTTGGTATTTAACCTTAACATATGTTATGATTTATATACTTATATATATTCTAATTTACTCTGTTATGTTTCTATAGTGTATGATTTTTTTCACATGATTCCATGTTGTGGTATATGTGTTACTCTTCCATAATAATCTTTTTATAGACACATATTCCCATTCCATGATCTATGTTATTTTATCACGTCTTATAGTAAAATATTATTATCCCATGATATTTTAAATCAAATATTTCCCTCATGTTCATGTTTTATCACATGTTTATGAATTAACTCTCTACTTATCATTGATACATTTTCCCTTTATTGTGTGTTTGATATCACCCCTTTTTATGTATCTCATTTCCCCAAGGAATTACATGATGGAATATGTTTAGTAAGAAGTAATGTGTGGAAAATTTTATGGTATATCTTGAAGAAATAATGTGAAATAATCTATTTATGTAGCTAATCTCTAAAGATACTAAACCTTTAGGTACTGGGATTTTGTGTTTATTTGTGAGATATAATGTTTAAATTATGGAAATGATGTAATATATATGAATGTTTTTATTGGGTTGTCTCACATAAAGGGTTTATTCCAATTGACCCTAAATCATTATCAGGTACTCCACAAAGGTGGTATCATCCTCAATGTAACACTTACCCCAAATGATAATTTTCAACATGTCATGAACATACCACCTTAACAATGACACATGAAAGATATTGAACACCCAATCTAACTGTATGGGTAACTCTAGATTATAATAAACCTCACATACCCTTTGAAAGATTTGGAAAGGATATATAAAACTTAGGGAAGCTTAATCACCTCATTGAACCACCTCAAACTATGCCATGGAAATAAATTTAAGAATAAATTTCCTCCCTACACAAACTACAAAGACCTATATCTTCGGTTTGTGTAGAAATTCTAGTGATTCTGAGATATTTTAATTAGTACATGGAATAACTAATCCTTATCTATCATCAACTAAAATACCTCAATCCCCATAATCAATGACATTCTAATCTCTATCTTATAATGGGGAGACCTACAAGGTTTTACTTATAGATCCTTGAATGATGTCATGTAAATGGTGGATTGGTAGTGTTGTTTTATGTAAATTCTACCAATGGTAGGTGATCAAGCCATCCCTTTCCAAAATCAAGCACACAAGACCACAATATATCTTTCATAACATAGATGGTTTTATCATTCTAGATATTTATCTAAGGGTATAAATCTATAATCAACTGCAATTGAGTTCTAAAAACCTCCTTCAAAATCCTTTACAATCAGGACATGAATTGAACATCTTGGTTATAAATGATCATAATAGGTGATTTATGAATCTATATCATCTCATCCATGTTAATACTTCACAAACTCTCTACCAAACTTTTCTCCCATGTCAGAAATAAATGAGTTGACGTTTTCAATTGGCCAATGATCACACAGATAGTATTGTGTCCCTTCATTAAGCATGGAGGTCCCAAAAAAATTCCATTGATATTCCATATCACTTCCCAAGAGGAACCTCAAGGGTTTGTCTCAATCATACTAGAACTTGGTGTTTTTTCCATCACCTATTGGGATGTGGTTCATTAAGATACAAAATCTATAACACTCCTCTTCATACCTAACCACAAAAACTAATTCCTAAGACCCTGATACATATTTATTACACCAGGATATACCACCAAATGGGAAGTATGAAAATCCTTCAATATCTCATCATAAAACCTGATAAGAACCATTTTCCATCCCTAAAATAAGATAATATGATTCCCATATTTATAGAATACCTTAGGAGTATCATTTGAGTATATTTGTTCATGAAAGACCTCATAATCAATGTTTCCATACCAGTATTCCATCACTATGTGAAGAATTTTGGTGTCCACCACCATTTAATAAAGGTTGGTGACATTTTCATCATCCCCTATGATCAACTATATTAAGGATAATTACTCCATAATGTGACACTACTCAAATTCATCCTTTGCTAGATGAGAATGAGAATTCTGATTTAGACTATCGACTATGAATTTCTAGTTATTCTATAATAGACATTTGGGTAATATTTTGGATATACTATGATAATGTAGACCCGACTAAGGTGTTGGGGGTGTTAGTATAGGTCTAGAATTAATTATTAGGAGTTATCCCAAACCCAAGGGTTGAATGGTTGTGAAATCCTACTAAAAGTAGTTTTTGAAAGAATTATGGAAGTTGTAAGTGAATTTTGGAATGTGTTTTTTTAAAATATAAGGATAGAGGTATTTTGGGCATGATTTTTTTGAGACTTATAGGTCTATATAATTTTGGATGAATTTGTGCATATTTTTGAGTTACTTTATAATTCTGAAAAAATGGAAAACTACTCATACACACAGTTTCCACTACGTGTAAGGTTTTATATGGATTGAAAAGATTTCTAAGTAATAAACCTCATTTATTATAATAGAGTTGAAAAAATATAATATATATGGGTAAAAATGTTATGTATGGGTTTTTTCTGGTCAAGGGAAAAACCTTACGTATTGAGTATATAATACATAAAGATTTCCCTTATTTTTTAAAATTGAATAAGTCTGAGGAGTAACCAGTGATATGTAATATTTCATTAAATGAGTTTTTTGGTATGTAAGATATTATTTGGAATCATAAGATTAACTAAGTGTTGGGATGCACTATGATACATAATGTTTTCTATATGTAGTATTTATAAGCAGTTTGGAAATTTATAAAGGCTTGGAGGATAAGGTTTCCATATGTGAGGTTTTAAGATATAATGTTTTTTATCTTTGGGTAGTTTGAAAAATGGAAAAGTGTTTAAAAATAATGTTTTCCCAATATAAGGTTCTTATCTTGGGTGATATGTAAGGTTTTTCCTAGTGTTTTCTACATAATGAGTTTTCTGAGTTTTTTTCTAGATTTTCAAAAATGATAATTAATTTATTTATTAAGAATAAAGGAGGTTTATTAAGGCCATATTGAATAAAATATAGTGGATATAACCTAAATCATTCTCCTATTCCCATATTTATCTTTGATTGAGTCCATAATTGATTATTGTCTGTTCTTTTTTCCATTTATTATAGGGAGTAGAAAAGGTTATAAGGTTAGTAGTCCGTTTGCATCTATTTTCTAGACTTCTCACTATTATCTCAACTCAATCTAGAAATCCATAATATTAGTAATTTTTTTAGTTTTTTATTAATCAACCATTTAGTGTCTAATTAGTCTTTGGTCTTTGATGATTGGATTCCTTTAAGATCTAGGTAGGTGGTTTATAGATTTTTTCTATGTTATTTATGTGACATGAGTTATGTAATCAATGGGTTAAGATAGGTTTATGTATGTGAAAATGGTAAATAAATAACTTTCTATTTAAATTATTCATAATAGATACCTAAGGGTGGTCTCATGTAGAAAATGGAAGGTTTATCCTGATATGGTTTGACATGATTGTGACTTAGTTTGAGGTTTTGATGGGTATGATGTTATATGTTGTAAAGTGGTGATTCTTAAGATGTTCTAATTGATGTGGTTCTATGGGAACATGATGGGTGAAATAAATGTGACTATGAGTGATATTGATAATTAGGATTATGGAAATAAAGGTTAACTAGCATGATATGGATGGTGTTGACTATTTCCATGGGTGGTGATGATGGTTCATCGAGTTATGACCATGGGATATTGGTGATAATGCTCACTGAGGGGTTAAAGACTATTGTGGTTGTGTAAACATAGGTTAGGGAATATGAGGTGTTTTTAACACTAGTTTCTTAGTGTAATCTTACTTAGTTATGTGTATTAGTTTGTATTATGACCAAGTTCATTGATATAGAAGAGGATACACTCTAGCAGGCCATGGTTGGGGATGTGTGAGACCACTCGATGGGAGTGAGATACTCATGGTATATGGGGGATATATTGGAATGATGTGATAGAATTTGACATGGATGGGTGTGGTCATGCCTTGGGGTTTTCCAGGCTATAAATATTGAGATTTTCAAAGGGTTTGGATGCTCATGGGAGTCAAGATGTAAGTTATTGATGTGTTGTTGGGTTGCCATGGTTGATTCAAAATGGTTATAAGTTATGAGATGGAGTGTAATTCCAAGTTAAATGAAATTGTTTGGAAGGATTGGGGAACTTATAATATAATAAACTATGGATGTATAATTCCACTTTAGCATTATTAGAGGCATGTAAAGGATCACTCAGGGCTAGTTGAGCATGAGTGGATTGATTTGGATGGTGTGTGATGGATTTTGTTTATTAGTATTTGTATACACTAGTATACATATCGATACTAGACAGGGAAACCATTGATGGTGTACTATTGTGTTCATACTCACACCCTGCATGGGCCCTCTTGGATGAATACAAAATTTATGTTTTATGGTATATGTAAGTGTAAGGGATATTTATCATGATATTATTAGAGATGAAGGCTCTAATGATGCATGATATGGTTGATAAGGATTTTTCATTTGGTCTTGGTGATTCCCTAGTGTTGGGTTAGTGATTTATTTTGGGTACTTTGTGTATAGAGATATCTGATTATCCTATAGGAGAACCTATTTACTCTTGTATGACAATCATGTAATTTTATATGTTTCTTAAGGATTATCATAGGAATGTTTGGGATTGTGGTTTCCTGTTATTTGGAGTTTCTTCCACTATTTAAATGTTATAATTATATATTATATTCATAGGGTATATTCTCCCCACTATCACCCCATAGAACCTTGATACTATTCAAAAACCTTTAACATATGGGTAGGCACACATAACATCTAGTGGAAATATGATATGGTTACTATAGAGTTAGCCAAGATAGGATGTTACAATGTGGTATCGAAGTAGGGTATTTAAAAAGTAATATTAAAGTGATTCTTATTGTGTTAGATAAGATACTTAATAAAGTGTTATAAATTTCTTTTGGAAATGAGACTTGGGATATAAGTCATGCTATGTGCTTGGACAGTGCAAGCATGGACTAAAGTCCATGTTACGTGGGAAACTGGTTTTTTTGTTTTAATTTTTATATTTGAGTTATTTGATTTTATTGATTTATTTTTCATACTCTTTAACCTAAGAGAAAATTGGTGGTACTCAAGAATATTTGAAGGAACATAGGTCTCACATGATATGTTTGTTCTACTTTTTATTTTCATTTTTGTTTTTGAATAGAAAGGGGTTCATCTGTTTAAGAGTGTCAGCAAAAAACTATACAATGTTTTCTCATATAGCTCCTTAGTGAAATTATACTCAACCAACCTAAGTGTATTATTCATACTATGAATAATTATATTAATCATGAATATATATTATATGTGTTACCTAACCTTGATATGGGTACGTGAAGCCATGATGCCGGATGATGTGTGACATGGGTGCGATAAGGAAATGTAAGTGATAAAAGTTCGTTCTGCCTATTTTTGTTTTCCCTATTTGTGATATATACACTATTATGTTTATATTGAGCATGGTATTTGTTTCTTATAAACATTTCACCTATATAGCCACTGTTGGAGTGTTAGAAGGTTAGAGACATGGTTCCACCGAGGCATGAGCTAGATGAGACCCTTGAGTGTAGTGGTTATCATGAGCTACAAGAATAAGTTGTAAGATATATAGGTCATCCATAAAGGCTTTAAGATTTAGGGTAGTGGCTAGATGAGTAGATAAAATATAGAGTAGTGATAATTATATATAAAATTTAATTTCAGCATAGGGATCTTATCTATCCATTGTATATTTTATATGAGAGTTTTAGTAATAACATCTTCCTTTATTATAGGGAAATAGAAGACCCCAGGTAGTGAAATAATATATTGTGTCAGTATAGATGATCTTGGATATGACTAAATTACCACTAGGGTAGAGGGTAAAGATGGATATGTATATTCTCAGTGGACTAGTGAAACATTATTGGGATGTATAGGTGTAGATAAATAAACATGAAGGATCTATGTGGAAGGAAACTGATATGATGTTCATTATTCACTTATTACATGATACATTGAGGATGGATACAGATGAAGAGTTTATACACTTTATTTATGGGAAAACATTAGTCATTCATTATGCTAGGATGTTTACAAAATATTCATGGTTTGAACTGATGTTGGTGGGAGATGATATTATGAAAGTGTGGTGACTCATGTATGGTTTATGGTATGTTATTAGGGTGTAGGTGGACATATTGAACTTGAAATCCCTTTTAGAGGCTGTGAACTAGGCATTTATAGTGAAGAGAAACCTATGATATGTGAGTGTACTAAGTTGGACAATTATATTGGGTGTGACAAGTAGTAGAGATATAGTTAGTTAGAATCAGCAACATGAGATGAATTTATAGGCTATTTAGAGTATAGGTTTGATTATTCCTCCATAGAGTGGGTAATTGTAAAGGTGTTTCTTATGTGGTAAGATATATAATATTTGATCCCAATGTAATAAACCAAAAAAAGAGTTTTTTTGTAATATCCTGTGTTGGATCAGATTATATAAAATATACATAAGAGGGGGGGGGGTGAATTGTGTCTCTTCAGAAATTCTCACGAGATTGTGTTCTGCCATTTTAATTTAATCAGATGAATTAATGCAGCAGAAATATGAAGTGCAGAGACACACGATGTATAGTGGTTCAGGGAACATAAAGCCCCTAGTCCACTCCACCAACGCTCTACTTCAAGACCTTGGTGATTTTTACTATCTGGTCCTCATTTCAACAGACCTTTCAACAACTGAGTACAGGCAGTTGACACCTTTACAATCTAAGGAAAAACAAAGCCTTCTAGTTCACTCACAGAACCTACACATCTTAGTACGAGAAGCCAGTCACTCAAGAATATAAAATAAAGATTTTTGTATTTTGAAAATACTTTCCAGATGTTCTTCACAATTGAAACAAAATGCAATTGACAGTAGATAGATCGTTACCTTCAGAAATAATTGTCTTCACAAAAGAGTCATTCTGAGTTGATCCCGTTGTAGTAGATATATAAATATAATTCACAACTTCAGAAGTAGCAGATTCAAAAATGATCTTTGATGTAGAAGGAATTAATATTTTATCGTGATTTTTATTCTTCAATAAACAGAGCTTTGTCGTTCTTCTTTAATCAGCATATCTGTATGTTTTGATAGTCTCTGTTTTTCTTCCTCTTTTCTCAGAATGATCGAGAGATCACATATCACTGTTCGAAAAAGATCATATATATATATAATAATGACAAGAACTTCTTCTACAAATTTAGATCCACAAAAGTCACCTTTTGACTCACGATATTAAAATATTTGAATTTATAGAGTAGTCATATCTTCCCTGAAGACTCGGCATAAAAAGCTCATTTTAATTAGATCCTTAAACCATTGATAAAACAACTTTGAATCTATTAAATTCGTGCTTTAAAATTTGCTTTAAATCCGGCTTGAAATCAACCTAATAATCAGCTTACTAATCATTGCATAATAATATCGACTTTAAATTCTCTGATGCCAAATGTAAGGTTGAGTTGTATAGTATGCATCCTCTGAACGCAATGTAGATCATAAAAATAAGGTTGGTGACATAGCCTTCAAACATATTGTTGAAAACGTATGGTTGATTTCAAACGTAGGGTTGGTCATCTATACTTTTCCAAGAACATATGGTTGTTTACAAAAGTAAGGTTGATGAACCATAATTTTGTGAAACAAACGTAACATTTAACACTTACGTACGATTCTCCTTCCATACTTTTATAATATCCCAAACGTAGGGTTCCTTCCTAACATAGGGTTCTTTTTAATACTTTGTCGATAACTTATGGTTGATTAACCATAATTTTCTCTTATCTCATAAAGTATACATTGCTTTTCATCCTTACGCTACGTTTCTCCACATAGGGTATGAACAGTGTTTTCAGAACACGCTAAAGTAGATCCCGAACATGTAGAGCATGAACAGTGCTTCCAAAATGCGATAAATGAGAATACCTTAGAAATTAATTCTCGTTGTTCAAGAATTTAAATATTTCATCCAGAAATAAAATAAAATATAATGAATAATAAATTCCTGCAATATTCTTAAAAAGAAAATCATTATAAAATCATTAAGAGTATTTGTGAGAAAAAAAATTGTCATAAAGAGATAGAGTATTGTTCTCAACAAAACCCCCCCTTTAAATAAAAACATTATGTATTGTTGAAAACGACACTTGTTCAATAATCTCCCCCTTTTTGATGATCACAAAACCCATAAAATAATTAATGAAATTAACTTAAAAAATTAATATAGTTTTGAATTTTTAAAAGATAAATACAATATTAGAGTTAACTTAATCTCCCCCAATAAAATGAAACAAACAAAAATGTTGTGTTTATACAAATTTCTCCCCCTTTTTGTGATTTCAAATAGAATGACAAAATATGGAATATGACACAGATTAATGTAGCACTGAACGTAAGTAAATGCTATAATTAACTGTTTTTCAATAATTAAATCTAGATTACTGGAATATCGAAACAAGGACAGTAAATAAAATAAATATAATGAAACAGATTTTCATAAAATGTACAAATATGATAAATACAGGAATCAAGGTTTGGTCAGGGTTCAGGTAGGGTCTATCTCCTCTAAACTGCAGACTTGATTTCTGTCAACTAATCACTCAGCCTTTTCATCATTCCATCACCAAGCCTAATAATAAGATCCTTGGTCTCTTGAGTCATATGAATGTCTTCGATGAGGTTTAATCTAAAAAAATCATGAAGTATTTCTTCCTTTTCCATAAAAAAAATAGCTTTTTCATGAATTGATTCAGTACTAGTCTTATATATGGTTCACTGGATGTCAAATGATCAACCAAAAATTTCTGATTGTCTAACAAGACTAATAAAGGAGAACTATTTCATTGAAGATCATGCAATCCGTCACTCATATTGCTCATGGAAGCTGTGATAACTTGAAACTTTCTGAGTAAATCAGGTGAAGTACCTGACCCACTAGTAGCACTAGTTCCAACAGATTCAAATTGTGTCTCCATAAATAATTTGAGATCTGATAAATATGAATTCATAACCATTTCAGACTTTAATTTTTCAACAACATTCAGCATATCCTTCTTAAAAATTTTGACTTATTGCCTTGAAACTGTACTCTCCTTAAGTCTCTGAAATTTCAACTTTTCTGATTCTAAGGCTCTTCTCAGAGTAACATTTTCAGATTCCAGTTGAGACAACTTTCTGTACAGCTCTTAAACTTTCTTATTCCCTAAATCAGAGGCACCCTATGCTTGACTTTCATTCTCATTTTCAGTGTGACGCAGCAGTACTAAAGGTAGTGAATCTGCATCATATTTTTCTTTTTTCCTTCTCCTAAGCTGGTTGATCCACATATTTTTCCTCAGAGTCTTTTGGAGACTCTTCCATAGAAAAATCCTCATGAAGTACTTCTGTTTGAGCTTTAGAAACATGCTCATCACAAACATCACCAATTTGTTTTTCCATTGGAGTTTCTAAAAGAATATATTCTGGAGTTTCCTGAGGTATGGACACTTCCTCACCAGGCTCTGCCTCTTGTTCCTCTTGAAGTTTAACTTCAACATGAGATACAACCTATTCTTGAGTCTCTCCTTCATCTTCTTCTTGAATTACATATTGAATCTGAGGTCCTTCCACAAGTTTTGACCTCTCAATAATAGCCTCTAATGGTTTTCAGCAGTACCTTCTCTTACAAAACAGTAAGAGAGTAAATCTCTTGTTGTCAGTACAGAGGAAACAAGTTCCTCATTAAAAATTATTTTTCTCTGAGACTGAATTCCCTCCTGACTTATTTATTCCTGAGTATCTTCCATTTCAAATATGATTCTTCTTGCAGTAGTGCTGACTCTCTATTCATCCTGTCCCTCTTTCGACTTAGCAGATTGAACTTGAGCACTCTCTGTTTCTTCCTCAGCTCCTGCTGGAAAAAGTTTTCCTTTTAAGGTGCTACAGAAATAGCCAATTTTTATTAAATTTACAGCATTGAAAACATTACTGTGATGACATCTTACTCTGGAATCCACCAGTCTCACCATATCCTTTTTGAACAACAGTTTGGAAATGAATCTACCAAAAGAGTAGAAGTTCATTCTAGATTAACTATGACAACAGTAACGTAGGTACCTCACCATGTACCTAGGAAAATTTAATTTTATATCATTGAGAAAAAGATACATTATGTACATGTTAGGATACAATATCTTTTCCATCTATGACATTCTTGGTTCTATCCCTGTTTGTACAAATTTCACAAGGATTTTCTGATTTGGCTCCAGATCCTTTATGAACATCTTCTTTATAGAAGTATAACCAAAAAGAAAAGATATAATTTCCTCAGATTTATGCATAGAATATCCTATATTTTTCAAATCAAAATGAAAGACTCCCTCATGAGGGCAGTTTAAAATCTGACAAATTTCAACTGAAGAGATCAAAAAATCCCTATCCTCTATCTTAGCCATCATAGTATCCTCATTGTCTCCCAGACTAAATTGCATAGACTTAAAGAAATATCTTTGTTCTAATTCATACAAAAACTCCATATTCTCACTATTGGAAGTCTATTTGAGATTCTGAAATGACAGTTCTTGTTTTAACAACAAGTTCGTCTGAAATAGGTAGTCGAGATCAATCACCTTTCCCTGTAATATTTTCCTTCCTTATGAATACTGTTTCTTGGCATTTTTGGTCTTGACCTCATCAGATCTCTTTGTCATTTCCATTTATGTGAGAATATATGAAGGTTTGAAGGTTAGGGTTTCAGAGGTTTGAAGATTAGGGTTTGATGAGCAGTGGTGCGGTTTTGCGGGTTTGAAAGGTTTTGGTAGAAATGAAATGGTTTAGAAGTCAAAAGGTTTCTAACAGCCTTGATTCCCGTGTTTATATTAATCATTAAGTATATTTTAAATATAAATAAAATCTATTACGTGGGGAAAAGAAAAAGAAAAAAGAAACTTATTCTGTTTGAAAAAAAAATAACTAAATTATTTTAAACACTATTAAAATAGAGAAACAACATAGTAAAATAAAACTTTATTTAAAATTAAATAAACCTAGATCCACCTTAATAAAATCAAACCTTGCAGTGGGAAGTTGTTTAGTAAAAATATCAGCTAATTGAATTTCAGTACTTACAAATTCCAAATGTATATCCTTTTTAAGAACATGATCTCTTAGAAAATGATGTCTGATATCAACATGATTAGTTCTAGAATGATTAATAGGATTTTTTGAAATATTTATCACACTAGTATTATCACATAAAATAGGAGTATTATTAAAATTTAGTCCAAATTCCATAAGAGTGTTTTTCATCCACAACACTTGTGCACAACAACTTCCAGCAGAAACATATTCTGCCTCAGCTGTTGACAGGGCAACTGAATGTTGTTTCTTACTTGACCATGACACTAAGGATTTCCCTAAAAAGTGAAAATTTTCTAAAGTTATTTTACTATCTAATATAAAACTCCCAAAGTATGCAACTGAATATGAAATTAAATTAAAATTATAAGTTTTGTGATAAAGAAGTGATTGAAAAACAATTCCTTTTAAGTATCTAAAAATTTGTTTAACATCAGTTAAATGAGATTCTTTAGGATTTGATTGAAATATTGCACAAAGACATAGTGAATACAATATATCTGGCCTGCTAGCAGTAAGATATAATAAACTACAAATCATACCTCTATATAACTTGTATTCAACTGATTTTCCAGTTTCATCCAAATAAAGTTTTATATTAGTACACATAGGAGTTGTATATGTCTTGCTATTTTCAAGTCCAAATTTCTTTAATAAATCAGTAATGTATTTTCTTTGATTCAAAACATTTCCAAAATCTTTTTGATAAATTTGAAGACCTAAAAAGAAATTTAATTCTCCCATCATGCTCATTTCAAATTCTTTTTGCATTAACTTTGAAAACCCATGAAAAAGGGATTTATTAGTTGATCCAAAAATTACATCATCAACATAAATTTGAACCAATAAAATATTAGAATTTACAGTTTTCTTAAAAAGTGTTGGATATAACATTCCAACAGTAAAATAAATTTTCAATAGAAAAGAGGTTATTCTTTCATACCAAGCTCTAGGTGCTTGTTTAAGGTCATAAAGAGCTTTAGTAAGTTTAAAAGAAGAATCTTGTTTTTGAGAATTTTCAAAACCAGGAGGTTTCTCAACATAAACATCCTCCATTAAATAACCATTTAAAAAGGCAGACTTAATATCCATTTGAAATAATTTAAAGTTCATATGAGATGCATAGGTTAAAAAGATTCTAATGGCTTCTAATCTAGCTACAGGTGCAAAGGTCTCATCATAATCTATACCTTCTTCCTGATTATATCCTCTAGCTACAAGTCTATATTTATTTCTAGTCATTATTCACTGATCATCTTACTTATTTCTAAAGACCTATTTGGTTCCTATCACTAGATAATTTTATAGTCTTTCAACTAATTCCCAGACATTATTTCTTTTGAACTAGTTTAATTCTTCTTGCATTGCTATCATCCAACTTTCATAATCAAAAGCTTCTTCTATAGAATTGGGTTCTAATTGGGATAGAAAGGCAGAGAATTCTACAATATTCCCTATATTTCTTCTAGTTTTTATTCTTGTGTCTAAGTCACCTATGATAGTTTCTAAAGGGTGATTATTTAGAGTTCTAGTTTGTCTAAGAACCACACTCATAGGTTCTTCAGTATCATGTTGTTCTGAACTAGACTGAATTTCTTTTATATATTTTTCAAAATCATTTTTCAAGTTCCCAAGTCTCATGTTATCATTAGAGTCAGATTCGTCTATTTGATCTGTCCTTTTCTCAAAGGGATCATATTCATAGAATTTCACATGAACTAATTCTTCAACAATCCATGACTTCTTATTATAGATTCTATAAGCTTTAGAGGTAGCTGAATATCCTAAGAAAATGCTTTCATCAGATTTCGGATCAAACTTACCAAGATTGTCCTTGGTGTTCAAGATGTAAACTTTTCATCCAAAAACTTTAAAGTAATTTACTTTAGGTTTTCTGTTATTCCAAAGTTCATAGGGTGTATTTTTCAAAAGAGGTCTAATTAAAACTCTATTCATTATATAGCAGGCCGTGCTTACAGCTTCTACCCAAAAATAGGTAGGAAGACTATATTCATTTAGCATAGTCCTAGCCATTTTTTGAATAGTCCTATTTCTTCTTTCAACAATTCCATTTTGTTGAGGTGTTCTTGGTGCAGAGAAGGTGTGTTTAATACCCATATTTGAGCAGAAGGAATTGAATTCCTGATTCTCAAATTCTCCACCATGATCACTTCTTAATGAAATTATTTTAAAACCTTTTTCATTTTGAACAGTTTTACAAAAACTTTCAAATAAAATAATAGCTTCATTTTTAAAATTTTAAAAGAAAATCCATGTAAATCTAGAAAATTCATCAAATAAAACATATACATAAAATTTACCATCCAAGATTGCTACTCTTGAAGGTCCAAACAAATCCATATGGATAAGTTCTAGAGGTTTAGATGTAGCAATTCTGTTAACAGATTTGAAGGATGATTTGTGTTGCTTGCCAAGTTGACATGCATCACAGAATCTATCACTTTCAAATCTGAGACTAGGCAGATCAGAAACTAATTTTTTCTTAGATAATTTATGTAAAACATATACATTATAATGTCCACGTCTCCTATGCCAGATCCAAGATTCATTTACTTTAGCAGTTAAGCAGTTTACTTGTTGTTTACACAAGGAATTTAAATCCAAGGTATACACATTGTCAGTTCTAGGTGCTCTAAATTTAAGCAGTTTATTTTTGAAAATAGAGAAAAATCAACATCATAACCATCATCACATAGTTGAGAGATACTTATCAGATTGTGTTTCAACCTTGTACATAAAGTACTTTGTTGATTGAGATAGCTTATGGATCTCCAACTGTTCCAATACCAATGATTTTCCCTTTGGCATTGTCACCAAAACTGACAAGTCCACCATCTTTTTGAGTGAGTTTAGAGAAGTTCGATGATTTTCCACTCATATGCCTTGAGAAGCCACTGTCCATATACCATATGTCCCTTTGTCTTTTGTGACCTGATCCCTATAAAGGCATTTACACAATTTGCTTTGGTACACATATTCTGTTGGGTCCAGGGGTGTTAGCCAATAGAGATCTGGGAATCTAGACTTTATTTGTTTTTCTAATTTCACAAGAGTCAAATAAATCATTTGATACAAAATCTTTCTTAATACCACTTATTTGGGGTTGTCTTAAGAAACAGTTTTTAGAAATATGTCCCCTTATTCCACAGTAATTACAATCTAGTCTTTTTGCACTTGAAATAAAATAATTCTTGTATAGCTTTGGTTTTTCACCTTTACTGCCAATTCCAAATCTTTCCTTTTTAATGACATTTTCCCCAAGAATTTCATTTAAAATATTTTCTCCTTCAGTAAAAACAAGGGCTACATTTTTATAAGTTTCCACTTCAGTTTGTAGTGATTTTATCCTTGATTCATAATCTGTATTGTTAGGGTTAATTGAGTCAAAATTTTCAGTTAACTCCATATATTGTTTCATCATTGTATCTATTTCATCAAAAAAGCCTTATGAATGTTCTTTAAAGACTTATTCTTCTTAAATATAGAATCATATTTTTCTTCACGCATATTTCAGTAGGCTGCAAGTTTTTCATTAGAGTAACTAGATTCAGAACAAGAGTTAGAAGAGTAGTAAGATTATACCTCATCTGTTTCTGCCATAAAACACATGTTGGATTTCATATTTACTTCTTCCTTCTCTGAGTATGATTCAGAAGTGCTACTGGAGTCTTCAGATACACTCCATTTAGCTTTCATGGATTTCTTGTCCTTATGATCATAATCATTTCTTTTGAAGAATTTATTTTTCTTGTCTTGTTTTAGCTGAGGACAGTCAAGTCTGATATGCCCCATTTTCTTGCATTCATAACATCTGACTTCCTTATCATCCTTTCTGAAGGATTTTCTGATGCCCTTTTTCTTTCTATAGAATTTTGTGAATCTACTGGCTAGCTGAGCTAGTTCAACCTCAGAATTTGATAAATCAGAACATTCTAATTTCTCTTTTACACTTTTCTTTATCTTTCTGTTTTTTCTCTGTGATGACACTTTCAAGGAAGTGTCATCTCTTGTGATAAGCACTTTATGTTCATTTGCTTCATCTTCCATCTCATCTTCATACATCATTAGTGTTCTAATCAGTTCTCTCATGGTTAAGTCTTTGACATGTGTCAACTATCTGATTGCAGCAGATATTCCATTCCATTTTGTAGGCAGTACCCTCAGTACTTTTAAAGCTTGATCAGCTTGTTTAATGGGATCTCCCAAAGCGGTTATGTTATTGAAAATCTCTGTCAATATTCCATTCATTTGAGTAATACATTCACCTTCAAACATTTTGAAAGTATCAAATTTAAGCTTAGCATTTGCATATCTCATTTCCCTGATATTGTTAGTTTCTTCATGATCAACAACAATAGTTTACCACATTTCATATGCTGTTGGGAATTGAGATACTCTGTTAAATTCATCAGGTCCTAGAACACATATAATTACATTCATTTCCTTTAAGATCATATCATATTCTTCTTCAATAGATGCACTCCATGTTTTAGGTTTTTCTGGTATTTCATATGGATTCAAAATCATAGAATATACTTTGTATCTAAGGTTTTTCAGATAGATAATCATTCGCGACTTCTAGAATCCATAGTTTTCTCCATTGAAGTACGGTGCTCTGACCATAGACATTCCCTCTCTTGTATCAGTCATCTTGCTTTGTGTATAATCACTTTCATCTTGTTAAGGCTTTATCAGAAAGATCAACCTTTGATACCAATTGTTGGATCAGATTATACCAAATATACACAAGAGGGTGGGGGGGTGAATTGTGTCTTTTTAGAAATTCTCTCAAGATTGTGTTCTGCCCTTTTACTTTAATCAGATGAATTAATGTAGCGGAAATATAAAGTGCAGAGACACATGATGTATAGTGGTTTGGGGAACAGAAATCCCCTAGTCCACTCCACCAATGCTCTACTTCACGAGCTTGGTGATTTTCACTATATGGTCCTCGTTTCAACAGACCTTTCAACAATTGAGTACAGGCAGTTGACACATTTATAATCTAAGGCAAAACAAATCCTTCTAGTTCACTCACAGAACCTACAGATCTTAGTACGAGAAGCCGGTCACTTAAGAATAGAAAATAAAGATTTTTTTATTCTGAAAATACTTTCCAGATGTTCTTCACAACTTCAACAACATGAAATTGACAGTAGATAGATCGTTAACTTCAGAAATAATGGTCTTCGCAAAAGAGTCATTCTAAGTCGATCCCGTTGCAGAAGATATAGAAATATAATTCACAACTTTAGAAGTAGAAGATTCAAAAATGATCTTTGATATAGAACAAATGAATATTCTATCGTGATTTTTTTTCTTCAATAAACAGAGCTTTTCCATTCTTATTTAATCAGCAGATTTATATTTTTTTATAGTCTCTGTTTTTCTTCCTCTTTTCTTAGAATGATCGAGAGATCACATATCGTTGTTTGAAAAATCTCACATATATATATATAATAACAACAAGCACTTCTTCTGCAAATTTAGATCCAAAAAATTCACCTTTTGACTCGCAATATTCAAATATTTGAATTTAAAGATTAGTCGTATCTTCCCTGAAGACTCGGCATAAAAATCTACTTTTAATTCGATCCTTAAACCATTGATAAAATAGCTTTGAATCAGTCAAAGTCGTGCTTTAAAATCGGCTTTAAATCCGGCTTGAAATCAGCCTAATAATCAGCTTGCTGATCGTTGCATAATAATATCGACTTTAAATTCTCCGAAGCCAAACGTAAGGTTGAGTTGTACAGTATGCATCCTCTGAACATAACGTAGATCATAAATGTAAGGTTGGTGATGTATCCTTCAAACGTATGGTTGACAACGTATGGTTGATTTCAAACGTAGGGTTGGTCATCCATACTTTTCCAAGAACGTATGTTTGTTTACAAAAGTAAGGTTGATGAACCATACTTTTGAGAAACAAACGTAACATTTAATACTTACATACAGTTCTCCTTCCATACTTTTCTAATATCCCAAATGTAGGGTTCCTTCCTAACGTAGGGTTCTTTTTCATACTTTGCCGATAACGTGTGGTTGATTAATCATACTTTTCTATTATCTCATAAAGTATACACTGATTTTCATCCTTACTCTACGTTTCTCCATGCAAGGTATAAACAGTGTTTCCAAAACATGCTAAAGCAGATCCCGAACATGTAGAGCATGAACAATGTTTCCAGAATGCGCTAAATGCGAATACCTTATAAATTAATTTTCGTTGTTCAAGAATTTAAATATTTCGTCTAGAAATAAAATAAAATATAATGAATAATAAATTCATGCAATATTCTTAAAAATAAAATCATTAGAAAATAATTAAGGGTATTTTTGAGCATCAAATTATCATAATAAGATAGAGTATTGTTCTAAAAAAACCCCCCTTTAAATAAAAACATTATGTATTGTTGAAAACAACACTTGCTCAACATCCTTCCCCTCCTAATTAGCTTGAGAAGGAGGAAGGATATTACTTAGACTTAAGAGACATCCCCAGGATTCCAAAGTCTTGCAATAAATGAAAATGGATTCAATATAATTAGAGGAAAATTTGACCTTTGAATATAAAAACAACAAAAAACCAAGCATACTATAACCAAAAAAACTATATGATTTATGATAATAATGTAATAAAACTCAAAGTAATACCAAAATCCAACAATAACAAACTACACCATGACCAATATCAGAGTACCAATGTAGAAGACTAAACCAAAGAGATCAAAGACTCTAAAAACATAACTCCACAACTCTCAAAATGCTCCATACTCCAAACCCAAAATCCATCCCAAAGTATCATGATGAACCACTAAAGAAATGAAATACTTTCCCTTTACTCGTGTCCCAATAAATGATATCTGCAAATGCAGTAAAGTGACTAAGCAGGGGGTGAGTAATGAAACTCAGTAGGTTTTGCACAAATAAATTCCCTAGTCATGCCACAAGGACAGAACATTCTAGCACATTTATATAAAACTATTTATATAAAACCCTTTAAAACATTTTGAATAGTTTATATCAAAGACAAAGAAAATCCAAACCAAAATAATTTTCCATATTAAAATAGTTTCTAAGGAAAAAACCAAAAAATTATTTAAAACCATATATCAAATCCCATTTTGGTATAACTCATTCCATTCCACATATCTGCACATCCAACCAAGCATGCAACCATGTACCTCTCTATACTCACGAGTGGTGAGTCATCCTTTCAGAAAGCCGTTGCTTAGTGAACCATTTTGATGGGGGAAAGTTCATACCATTATCTATCCCATTTTTATGGGGGAAACTTCATACCCTTATCTATACCATTTTTATGGGGTAAAGTTCATAACCTTATCCATCCCACTATTTATGGGGGAAACTTCGTAACCTTATCCACCTCGAATGCACATGAGCACACACCAAACCTTATAAAAAAACCAAATCCAAATCAACCGTTTAAAGAAATTTAAATAAAATATTTCTTTTATTGAAAAAATTACCATAAAACCATTTACATGAATAAAAAAATTTCACATTTTAAAACCATAATTTTAAAATCCATAAACAAAGCACTTTTCACAATAACCAACTTTCAAAATTCCATAAACCATCAATAAAGAAGGTTTCTACCTAGATTTTCACAACAATTTCACAATTAAATTACAACAATTTAAAAAAATTGGAACCAATAACTTATGTTATAGAAATTGGAGTTGATATTGAAGCCACCTAACTTGAAAAATATGAAAAAAATGAAGAATGACATAAATTATTCAACAAAACCGGGTTGAATCTCAGAAAACCTACCTTATATCTTGTTATGTAACATCAAAACTACCATAAATATTCATGATTTTCATCAAAAACCATATGTATATTCACAAAGTACTTGATATATGAGTCCAAGAGAGGGAATAATAGGAGATATAAGAAAAAATACCTAGAACAGAGGCTTACCATGAAATCCAGCCTTCAACACACTAAGATTTACCAACATATCATTACTAGATTAAAGGGGAGAGTCTCTACAGCCTTTAGGAGTAGTGAAAACCAAGTTATGGTATAAATAAGTGAAAAAATAGAGTTTTAGTTATAAATTTAAGTGATATAGAACCTTTTAGGATCTAAAAATTAACTATGCATGGTTGGGTCACACAGTTAGGAAATCTGTCCACCAACCGTGTGCCATCCACTGCCTCCTAAAACCCTTCACATAGTTTTATTTCAAAGTTAGACAAATCGTGTGCCATTCATGTTTTCCCTTTGTTCCAAAAAGAACAGTTACTCCTGGGTAGCCGTATAGTTTGGCCAAATCATGAGCCTACTTAGTAGCCTCTATCTCACATTTCATGGTTTCCTATAGGAGTTGCATAGTTTTTACTAACCATGATCAATCCATGCACCTCTAGAAAATTCACAAAACATTTTAAAAGTCATCCAACCCTCTCAAACCTCACCAAAAAACATAACATACTTAAAATACATAAATAAAGGGTTACTTACTTGAAACCAGGGGCACTATATTCTCTCCACCATTATACTTTCTGTCCCCAGAAAGTAGAAAACCTTGATTGCTTGAAAGAGTTTAGGCCACTGCTTGGCCATTTCTTTCTCTTGTTCCCAAGTTTGTTCCTAAATCTGACTATGATTCCACAAATCCTACAATAGATCGATCATTTTTCCATGCAATACTTCCTCTTGCATATCTACAGTCTGAACTGGCATGTGCACTGATGAAGCATCCAGCTCCAGGTCAACATGATCCCATTGAATCACATGGATAGGATCAGATTAATACTTTTTCAACTGAGATACATGAAACATATTGTGCACATAACTAAAATGTGGTAGAAAATCCAACTGATATGCCAACTTAAAAATCCATTCAATTATCTCAGAAGGTACTATGTATCAAGGAGATAACTTTCCTTATTTTTGTAAACGATGATGCCCAAGCTTCAAAGAGATTATCAAAAACACATTATCACTCACCTCGAATAACAATGGCTATTAAAGACGATCCGTATAGAATTTCTAATAACTCTATGCCATATCTACCCTTTTCTTAATCAACTGAATCTTCTCTGTTGTCTCTTAGACAAGGCTCATCACAACTAGTGAAGTCTCACCTATTTACACCCAAAAAAGTGTAGAACATCAAGGATTACAATAAAATGATTCAAAAGGATCCATATGTATCGAGTCCTGATAACTATTGTTATATGAGAACTCCACTAACGATATGTGCTCCTCCCATGAGCCACCAAAATCCATTACACATGTCTGAAACATTTCTTCCAATGTTTGTATCACCCTTTCAAATTGACCATCTGTCTGAGGGTGATATGCCATAATCATGGAAAATGAGTCCCAAGGTATTTCTATAGGGATTTCTAGAAATTTTATATAAACCTTAGATCTCAGTTTGACATTATTGAAATTAGTACACTATGACTCTTTACCACTTCACAAATTTTGATTTAGACAAGTCCTACACCATATGAGATCCAAGAATTATGTTGAAATGAGTCAAATTTGTGAGTCGATCCACTATCACCTATATAAAATATATTTCAAAACTGTTCCAGGGAGATCTATCAAAAAATACATGGCTATATGCTCCCACATCCAAACAAGAATAACTAAAGAATGAAACATACCCACTGGATATTGATGCTCTACCTTAACCTGCTAATAGGTGAGGCATATTAAAAAAACTCATCCACATTTATTTTCATGCCAACCCACCAAAACTATGATTTAAACACATTATACCTATTCTGTATTCCTGTATGAAAACCCACATTGAATGGTGATAAGCATGAAGAAGTTGTTCCTAATAAGACAAAAGTATGCCTATCTGATTTCGAAACAAAAAAACTAATCTCCTATACAGTTTCCATCCCCAATGGTCTCCTCACCATTGAGTTTTGACCTCATTAAAACACATTATGAATCAGATTCATGTTCTCTTTAACTATCTCAACAAAATTAGGAACAAAATAAACCCGAAACAAAACCACAACACTACCTTGGTATTCACAATCCAAGTGTATTCTAGCTATCACCAACATCAACTACCACTAATATGAAACCTCTTTTTCCAACTGAGCATACAAATTTATTCTTACTGCATCTGCCACTGAATTTCATTTACCCAATGTATACATAAATTCAAAGTTGAACATTTAGAGATAATCCATCCACATTCTTTATACCAATTCAAATACTTTTGTTCGAAAAATGTTTTAAGATCTTATGATCCATTATCACTAAAAATTTATCACTAAATAGGTAATGATGCTAAGTATTTAAAGCATGGAATATGAAAGATAACTCCAAATCGTGTGTTGGGAAGTTATTCTCATACAAACATAACTCACATGAGCCATAAGAAACAAAATGATATCCCTACATGAGAACACATCACAACCTAGATCCCAAATAATTATAATAAACCACATACCCTTACCCTGATTCTGGAAAAATCAAGATTGGTGTTGATGTAAGGAAAAATTTAAGTTCTTGAAAAGAATTTTGACATTCATCATTCCAGTGAAATAAAAATTTTTTCCCTATCAAATTTGTCATAGGTAAAGATAGTAATGAAAAATCAAGAACAAATCATCCATAATAACCATCCAATCTAAGGAAACTTTGTATCTTGAATAAATTCTTTGGAGGATTCCATGAGATAACAACCTCTATATTTTATGGATATATAGAAAAAACTTTTTAAGAGATGACATGGATAAGGAAACGTACTTATTATATCCAAAAATAAAACTTAATTTATAATACAAATGATGATTATAAAAGATTCCCAACACTATCTCCAAGTGTTTCTCATTCTTAGCCCTTGTCCTTTAATACACCAATATGTAATCCATAAACACCGCCAAAAAAGAATCTAGATATCTTTGAAATATCTAATCCATCAATCCATAAATATTTATGATGTATTTTTAAGACTGAAAGGAATATCTACATACTCGTAATGTACAAATCTACTCATGAAAGCTATATTTGGAATTTCCTCCTTCCAAACCTATAATTGGTGATATCCTGATCGCAAGTTAATTTTATAAAACCACTGAGATACCCTTAATTTATCAAAAAGATCATCAATGTGTGGAATTTGATATTGATTATTTATTCTAACTTGGTTAACATTACCATAATCCACACACAATTGAAGAGTAACATATGCCTTTTTGACAAACAAGACCATTGCTTCCTAGAGAGATGTTTTAGGTCAAATGAACCCTTTTATTTCTATCTCTTCAAATTACAATTTCAATTACCTTAATTATATTGGTTCTATTCAATAAGACAAAAGTGAAATAGGACTAGTCCTCAGAAGAAGGTCAATAATAAACTAAATTTCCCTTATGGGTGGAAAATATGATAAATTTTCAGTAAAAATATCCTAAAACTAATCAACAACTGTTGAAAAACTGCTATTCTCGACCTCTTACAATGATGCCAAAGTCAATACTACTAATTGGCATGATATCATTCCAACTTTTGGTGCTAACAATCTCATTTCACCGCCTTTACATTTGAATATCATTTAAAGAGACAATCAAAACCATAATGAGTCCTAAAACTAACTAGTTATGTATAACAGTTCATGTGAGATTTAAACATTTTCAACCAATCCATACCCAGGATTATGTTATAGAAATCCATATCAAGCACAGAGAAATCCCATATCAACTCAACTCTATAAATTTTTATAGAAAATTATTTACACATAAATACTTAACATTCTCTTTGACCAAGAGGAATATGAACTTTCAAAACATAATCCATCATCTCAACATGAAAACCCAGCAAATAATAAACATGAGAATAAATAAATGAATGATATGAACTCGTATAAAAAAAATCTTGCATAAGGGATGAATTAAAAATAATTAAACCTCTCACCATTGATGGTCCATATTGATCATCCAAAATAACTTTCTCAGCTCCATATAATTTCTTACTCACTTTAATTTATTCTTTATTTCCTTGTTTAGATTTCAATTCCTGATGAGTCATTCTATTCCTCTAATCACCATGGATAGCTCGGTTGTACTGAAAAAAATTATTCTGCTACCCTTGCCCTGTTGAAGCATACAACATCTGTGAAAAATGAGATGTATCCCTAGAACCCAACCTTGGAGTATTGTGATAATAGTATTAAATATTCCCCATCTATTTGTAATTATGGAATGCTCTAGGTGGTTCCAAAAAATCTCGTTTGATGTGATTAGTGAACCACACTAAAAACATCCCATCTCACTTTTGGGTAGAGGAGGATGATTCACTAATATAAATTTCTGATTTTGAGTCCTTCCACTACCTTTTAAATAGGTTACTCACCTTTTCTTGTTCCCATAATTATATTTCTCACCATTTCCCATAGGTATCAACATGCTTCCTCAAAACAGGCATACCTAGTTAAAAGCATCGAAAAAACTATGAACCTGTTTTTGGTCCACCTATGGCTTAGGTGCAACCACATTCTCAGTAGCCTCTACCTGTTGGATCCTATGATTCCTAACAAGTTCCATTTTCTATAACCAAATAAAAACTCCACATGTATTACTCTCTAGAAACTTAAGGATTAACAATTTCAAATTTACCAGATCACAACTATCACAACATAGATTTCCAAAAATTCCGCACTTTTATTTTTTAAACCATTTTTGAAAAGTCCACCACGATTTTGAAAATTAAACTATTTTCCAAATTCCACTATCATACCATTTTCAAAATCTCACATTGGAAATTTTTTTCAATATTTTTCAAAAAGTTACATTTTTTCACCAAAATCATAAATTTTTACTCAAAATAACATATTCAATCCTAGTGGGAAGTCATTTCTATCAATGCATACAATGCTCTTCTCATTGTCTAAACCCATGACAATGAGATTACAACTCCTATAAGTGTCTCCAAAACACTTATTCACCCCAATCCATGGTAACTTTAAGTTCATCATAAATCAGTTATCAATTCTTTTTTATGCTATAAATTTCAAGTTCTAACAATCCCACTACTTTCTACCATCCCAATTCAAGGACTAATCAAGAATTATTTTCCAAATCCAAGACCAAAAAAAAACAATACAATTTTCACAAAAATGGAATATGGAGTGACTAAGACTGATTCCATTTAAAATTTATGGACTGAAAAAGATGATACCATTTGTAAGATCCTACCCCTCCTTATTGGCTTGAGAATTCAAAAGGATATTACTTGTCCTTAAGTGACACACCCAAGATGCCAAAGTCTGTAAATAAATTCCAAGGGATTCAATATAATTGGGGGACAATTTTCCCTTTGAAAATAAAAACACCACAACCGAGAATAACATAAAAAACAATTATATGATTCCTGATAACAATTTAATACAACTCCAAGTAATACCAAAATCCAACAATACCAAACTACACCATGGCCAATCTTAGAGTATCAAAGTGGAAGGATAAATCATGAATCTCAAAGACTCCAAAGACATAACTCCATATCTCTCAAAATTATCCATGATCTAAATCCACAATCCATCCAGTATCATAATAAACCACTAAATAAATGTGATACTTTCCTTTTACCTATGTTCGGATAAACAATATCTACAAAGACACCAAAGTGCCCATGAAGGGGGTGAGTAATAAAACTCAGTTGGTTTTTCCAAAATTAATTCCCTACCCCTGCCACTAGGATATAATGTGATAGCATATTTATATAATTTTTTTATATAAAACCCTTTATTTTTTTAATAATTTATATCAAACCCAAAGAAAATCCCAACCAAAACAATTTTCCATAATAAATTTTTTTCAAGTAAAAAAACCAAAAATTCTTTTAAACCATATCTCAAATCCCATTTTGGCATAACCCATTCTATTCCACATATCCACACCTCCAACGATGCATGAAACTGTGGACCTCCCTATACTTATGATTTGGGAGTCATCCTTTCACCAAGCAATCACTTGTTAAACCATTTTGAAGGGGGAAAGTTCATACCCTTATACATCCCATTTTGATGGGGGGAAATTCATACCCTTATCCATCCCATTTTTATAGGGTAAATTGCACACCCTTATCTATCCCACTTTTTATGGGGGAAATATCATACCCTTATATACCCTAAATTCACATGAACACACACTAACCCTTATGTAAAAAACCATATCCAAATTAAATATTTCAATCCATTTCAATAAAAAATTTATTTTATTAAAAACATTACCATAAAACCAATTCCATGAATGAAAATATGTTCATATTTTAAAACCATCATTTTAAAATCCATAAACAAATAAATTTTCATAACAACCAACTTTCAAAATTCCAAAAACCATCACTAAATAAGGTTTCTACCAATCTTTTCACAAAAATATCAAAATCAAATTCCTATAATTTAAACAATTTGAAACCAAGCCTTCAAGTTCTAGAAATATTAGTCGAGAGTGAAGCCACCTACCATAGAAATTATGGTGAAAATGAAGAATGACACAAATTCTTCAAAAAGATGGGTTAAATCTCCAAAAAACCACTATAGATCTTGTTACCAAACATCAAAACAACCATAAATAATCATTATTTTCATCAAAAACTATATATCTATCGATAATGGACAAGATTTGTGAATCTAAGATAGGTAAGAATATGATATCTAAGAAAAAACACCAAGAATGAAGACTTACCAAGCAATCTAGCCTTCAACACACTAAGATTTACCAACGGATTACTCCCAAATTGAAGGGTAGAGTCTCCACAACCTTTGGGAGGATAGAAAATTTAGTTCGGGTCAAAATAAGTAAAAATAGGAGGTTTAGTAGTAAATATGAGTGATATCCACTTTTTTAGGATCTAAAAATTAACCGTTCATGGTTGGGTTGCATGATTTGGAAAATCGTGTAGCAAATGTTCACCAACTAGTGCCTCCCAACACCATTCACATGATTGGGTTGCACAATTAGACAAACTGTGCGCCAACCATGTTTTACCCTCTATTCCAAAATGCACGATTACTCCGAGGTGGTCATACGGTTTGGCCAAACTGTGTAGATAATAGCATGCCTACCCAGTTATCTCTATCTCACCTTGCATAGTTTCTTGTAGGAGTTTCATGGTTTCACCTAATCGTGCTCAAACTATGAACCTCCATAAAATCCTCAAAAACACTCAAAAAGTCCTCCAAACCTTTTCAAACTTCAACCAAACACTTTACATTATTAAAATACATAAATAAAGGGTTACTCACTTGAAATAAGGGGAGATATATTTGGGTTTGTGTCTCTATGGTTCATATGGAGTAGTTATATTAGATGGTCTCATATCCTATTATAGGATTTGGATTAGGTTAGACACTTGCATATGAGGTAGGATTAAGAGTGGTATTAGGATCTAGTAATTGGGATTTGTTATCATGTTTAAGATAAGGAAGTGTAAAAGATACCCAATAGTGGTGGTAGTGTCCCATAGCGTGCGTGACTCGGAAAAGAGGATGGGTATCATGTAATTAGGATTTAGGTTAGTTACATACAATTGATACAATATATTCAGAGTCGATAGGAGAAACATCAACTATTAGAGGTATACCGTGATAATGATGTTTTTTGGTTTTTTATAATAGATACTGGTGAATGATATATGTATGTGATAAGTAGAATGACTAGATATTTGTGGATAATAAAATATAATGAATGTTAAATGAGGGATACATTATAATTATGTAAAATGTGTGCATTGGATATGATATGAGATAAAGTGGGAATCATGTATGATTTGGGATGATAGTGGGAATCAGTTATGATGTGGGATGATAGTGGGAATGGGGTATGATGTGGGATGAATGTGATAATTTTTATGATGAGAGATGATGACAATTAATGATTGGTGGCTATGTGTAGATATCTGGTTCATGCATGGTTTAGGATGATGGATGGGTATGAAACCATCATATTATCGAGTAGTCCAGTTAGGATGAGACCAGGTTGGTTATTCATATGATTCCATATAGATGTATCCATCACATAATTTCAGGACTTAATGAAAATATTTTATTATAATACATTCCCACAATTTTTTTAGGTTAAAAGTTTTAGATAATTATGATATAACATTAACTAATAAATCTCATGTGTTTTTCAACTAATGGACATTTTTCCCACACTATGATAAAATTCTTAATCCATAACTAGTCTTCAAAATCCCCCACAAATTCTCCACACAATATACTCTTTTAGAAACATTCTACCTATTAATTTTCTTCAAAACACAAGGAAATGGAAACATAAGAAAATGGGTGAGCTCAAACACTCAGTTAGGGTAAACATAAGTGATAAAAAAAAGATATTAAAATTATCATAAAATGATCATAATATTATAATCAAGGTACATGGAAATAAAATGATAAAATCATACCCAACAAATCATAGATCACAAATCATGATCTATGGAATAAGGCTTGGCATAACATAAGGCATGGATCAAAAGATTTTGGAGACAATAGTCAATAATCATGATCTATGAGAGCGTAACATTATAATACCTTAGAAATATGGCACAAAAATTATTATAGGGAATCAAAACCTTCACGAGTCACATAATTAAACCCACTCTTTAAAGTAACTAAATTGTACCTACATATGCATGTCACAAGATATATAAAATTTCAACCAATGAATTGGAGAGTGATATAGGACCCCATCCATTATTCATTTGTTCTTACACATGCCACTTGAAATCAATCATTCATCATAAAATAAATAACCCATGAAAAGAAAATGAGTTTCGTATCATTTTCAAATTAAATCACAAAAATAAATCATTCATAATTACATTAATATTCATAACTTGATAAACCCATGTAATATAAATGGGTATCCAAAGATAATCAATAAATGTATTGGAAAATAAAATTCAATAAAGAAAATAAAGGATACGATTTTTACTGTATAAATAAATGGTATATGGTTTGGTTAATAATTTCCACAATCAATCAATGTATGGTATTTATGTGAACACCCTTCAATATATGAAAGAAAATGTAAAGACCAAGAATTCCCATGGAATTGTTTTTAAATACATGGGAATTTTACGAGTTCGCGAAAACTAACAGTGCTTGATTCTGAGGCCCAGTGTGCCCAGAATCAATTTCTGAAGTTTTGTTCGGGTAAGTTCAGTAAACATACGAGCGCGATTTTATAACTTTTGAACAAGTGCTCAGAATTGAAATCCAAGGGCACCATTGAACTCGCAGCGCCGATATTTTCTTAAGAAGACTTTCACCTCGACGACAGTTGGTTGAGAATGAAAGTTAGTTTTTGGGTTTTTATGAATAAATTTAATAAAAATAAAGTTGTGGCTTCATTATTGTTCTTTTTGGTTAAAACCTCCAAGAAGAGGTTGGAGGTGGGGGCCACCACACCTTAACCTCCCATGAGAGGTTATGGTGGTGGGGCCCACCCGAACTCAACCTCCCATGGGAGGATAAATGAGTTGGGGACCACCTGACTTTTAAACCCTTGAAACTATCCATTAAGTGGGGAGAATCCTTGAACTCCCCTCTTTATGGTGCCTAACCCACCCAGTTAATTAATTAAACACATTCAATTAATTAATTTAATTTTTTTTGAATTTTATGCAAACAATTTAATAAGATGTCTTAATTTATTATTTTGTTGGAATTTGTCTTTTGGTGGAGCCTCAAAAGAGTAGAGAACTTGGAGAATTTATTTCCCCCAACGAAGAACACTATAACCACCAACGACGAATATCCTCATCTTTTGATCTTCAACCGGAACAAGGGAGGAAGTTACGTCCTTGAAGAACGCCACCGCCGACATCCTCGACTTCTTCATTTCCAATGTCAACAAATCGACATCTACCTTTCCGCGACATCGTCAACGAACAACGAACCTGAGGTAGGGGATTTGAGTTTGAATTTGTTCCCGTTCTACATCATTCAATATTGGGTTATGTTTAGCCAATTGTTATCACCATAATGCGGAGGGTGTGGGTCACAAGAACACAGCCCGCCCCCCTACGTTTTTCCTCGCTTGTTGGCGATGGCGGCGGTGCAATAGCGCCGCCAGAGGAGTGGGTCATGGTGGAGCAAGGACGAACGACATCGGGCCAGCCGTGAAGGAAACCGGTGGTGCATGGACGCTGGGTCGCCAGAAGGGCGCGACGCTTTCACGCAGTGTGGAAGGATAGGCCATGGACCCTGGCCATAATGGTGCACACGGGCGGCCGCCAGGCCGTCGGAGGGGCGCAGTGTCGTCGTTCCGTGTAGAGGGAGAAGCTACAGCTAGGGGTGGGCTGCGATGGTGGAGCAAAGGCGGCCGGCTGGGCCGGCTGCTGACAGAGTGGAAGTGGCTGGCCGCTCGGCCATCCGGGAGGAGCGGGACCCAGCGGGTCCTGTGTGACGTGGACCGGCGCCATCTGGCGCCGGTTTGGCTCCCACCCGAATGACATAGCCATTCGGGAATTCCAGGGGGTGCACATTCTCTCCCCTGGACACAGCTTAGGAGGAACCTCATGGGCCACCAGGCCAGACCCAGCGCGGGCCGCTGGGTCGGACCCAGCATGGGCCGCTGCACTGGACCCATCGTGGGCCGCCTGGCTGGTCCCAGTGCAGGTGGGGCCACCCTCGCGGGCGGTGCTTCCCCCTCGGGCCGAGTCGAACCCACACAACGGGTCTGACCTACAGAATGGGTTGGATCCGCAGAACGGGTCCGACTCGAGGACTGGGTCGAACTCTAGTCCGGACCCGGGTCGGGGCGGGTCGTTCCGACTAGGCCGGATCGGACCCAGACCCGTTTTGGCCTGTTTTCACCTTTTCACCCATAACTTGGGATACAAGTGTCTGATTGATGAACCGTTTATGGAGACAGAAATGTTGGAGTGAGGCGGTTATTTTGGCATAACCCACTTGAGTTTTGGATGCAATTGGGGTATGGTCAGGTTGGATTGAACCTAAATCCAACCAGAACCTCGGAACAAAAATACCAATAACTCTCAGACCGGGCATTCGATTGATGCAACGTCTGTCGAGTTGTGTTCTTATTGATAAGACAGAACTTCATGATACATCAAATTGGGAAGACATGGTAGTTGATGTATCAACTCTTGGATTGAGGAGCAGACCCTCCTGGAATCAAGCATGCTAGTGGAAACCCTGAGGCTGACTGTGCACTGATGACTGTTCTTGTATCATGTGTTGGTCCGACAGTTCTGAGTTCTGTTCCTGGTTCATGTGTTGGTCTAACAGAATAGCTGGTCTTGGATCATGTGTTGGTCCGAAAAAATATCTAGTCCTGGATCATGTGTTGGTCTAACAGCTTAGATGATTCAGTGGCTACATCTAATCATCTCTATCTCTCTACAAAAGTTGTGTACCTATGTGAGTTGAGTCAGCGACTTTTGTGTTTTCCTCATAATTGAGATGGGTTACTTGATAACCTATGTATATGTGTGGGCATATTCCTAGGTATTGGATATCTGTTGATTTCATACTCTATGGTTTATCCTTGTTGGATTTTGAGAGACCCTGAGGGTATCGGGGTCACTACTGAGTATCCTTATACTCACCCCTGCACGGGCTATGCCTGCACCTCATTGTGTTGGATGCAGATGACGAACAACGCTAAATGAGGCTGAGTAATAGGACTTGACGATACCTGGAGGTGGACCTTACAACGAGTCGGTACACGGAGGAGACTGACATATGTGGAGTGTTGAAGAGGCCATCTGTACCTACCCTTCAGGTAGGAACACCAGAGAACAACCCAGTAGCTACTTTTCTTTTTTAGTTGTACTTTTTTTTTCATTTGTACTTGCACTTTTCGGTTGGGATTGTATTTCTGGCCCCTTTACTTTTCAACACTCTTTTGTATACAGATTTACTTAGAATTTAATTTCAACTCGTACTCTTTTGTGTGTGTTTTTTCAGTTTATAAAGGCAATGCATTCCCAGTTTTAGGGATTTACACCTTTGGTGCTAGTCACCGGCCCCTGTCCTATGGAAGGCGGGCTTGGGGTAATCACGACACGGGCCCCGGGGGATGGGTTGTGACAAATTGGTATCAGAGGAGTCAGTTCTACCATAGAACTTAGGACTCTGATATTTTCTATGAAGAAATAGTGTTAAGTATAGTGAGTGTGGATTTTAGTTCAGGGAGTCTATTTTTGGTGCGGCGGCCGACGTATCCATACACCAGGACCCTGACTTCTGATTTCTCATTGTGTGCATGAAAACACTAATTTCGTGTGTGTTTTCAAGAGTTTTCTTTGTAATATCTTGAGTTAGCTCACTAGGTATAACTTATTGACCGTGGCACGCCTGTCTCTTTTCAGGATGCCTCCACGAAGACAACTAGCCAGGGTTCCAAGAGATGTACAAGATGGAAGCCCACCGAGTGATAAGTTCTCATTGTAGGGCCCCGTCACAGTGGAGGCACCAGCGGTACCATTACCCGTTGGGCCACCGATACCACCAGCCCCAGTAGCAGAGAGTGCACACCGCTTGAGCACGTTGCATGAGTTCCAGCACAAGAGGCCGCCTAGGTTTAGGGGTGAGATGGACCTGCAGGTAGCTGAGGATTGGCTGGAGGCTATGGTGAGAGTTTTCAGACTGGTAGGGACACCAGCTGACATTACAATGATCATTTCCAAGAGTCTCATTTAGGTTTCAGCAGGTAGATGGTGGAGCTTGATGCTCCAGGTGCATGATGAGGTGAAACTACTATGGATGGACTTAGAGAGCCTATTTTGGGTAGAGTTTGTCCCAGCCACCCTATGTGTGGTGCGGATACAGGATCTACTGCATCTACATCAGGGTATCATGATCGTGGCACTATACTCAGCGAGGTTCACCAACCTCTCACGCTACTCTACCGATATGGTACAGGACCCATTCTTCAGTGCCCAGACCTTCAAGCAGGGGCTCAAGTGAGATATTAGAGTGTTGATGATCTCACTTAGCATCCTAAAGTAGGTAGCGGTGTTAGAGAGAGCCTTCCTTGTAGAGATCTTCCTTGCTGAGTAGTCACCAGTAGCGAGATCCACCATCGGGCATCACGTAGCGGAGTCTTCTATAGCTGGTAGTAGAAAGATGTCGCAGAGGTCAAAGCGGACCAGACCATCCGGTGGATAGCCTCAGGATACGGGTTCAGTTGTGCGGGGCACATGGGACAGATCCAGTTATTCCAGGAGCGGGCAATGTTACTCTTGCGGTGGGTAGGGTCACATGGCTCATGATTGTTTGACCTGCTGTACTGATGATCAATAGAAAGTTTAGGGACCTCCTAGGAAGAGGCAGAGGTTCGATCGAGGTGGAATTTAGGGAGAAGGCAGACATGGTAGAGGAGATGGCCATGCAGTTGGTGGTGGACAATGATTCAAGGTGTTATCACCACCACCACCAGGAGGTCCACCCCGACCGAAGGGAGCAGGTGGACAGGGGAGAGCTCAGCTCCAGGCAGCTGAGGCATATGACAATGGCACTCCAGAGATGATTTGTGGTATGATCTATGTGTACTCCACCTTAGCTGTAGTTCTTATAGACACAGGTGTCAATCACTCTTTCATTATGACTGCCCTCGTTCGGAGCTTGGAGATTCCGACAGAGCCATTGGATATATCCATACGACTAGAGACTCATACGGGAGAAGAATCGATGATTACACAATAGTTCCGGTAGTGTGAGTTTACTCTTGGAGGTGAGAGCCTCAACTGGGATCTCCTCGTAGCGGTGTTGAGGCATTACAACTTCATCTTAGGTATGGAATGGTTATCTACAGTCCATGCTCAGATCGACTATATTAGGTGCAAAGTGTGGTATGTCTGCACGGATGGGACCAGGTTCACCTTCACCGGCGAGAAGGGAGACTTTCCAGCACATGACAGACTTACTTGGAGAAGGGTGCAGTCAATCACTCATCAGTTGGCCTGCCTTACCTTCAGATTAGTAGATGTGGAGAGTCCGAGCTATCCGGTAGTGGTGGACCAGTACGCAGATGTTTTCCCTAATGATGTCCCAGGTCTACCTCCACATAGAGAGGTGGACTTATATATTTACTTGTACCCCAGGATGAAACCGATATCTACACCAACGTATCGGATGGATCATGTGGAGCTTCGCGAGCTGCGGGTACAACTAGAAGACTTGCAGGGGAAGGGATTCATCTGACCCAGTGTTTCTCCCTAGGCAGCCCCAATTCTGTTCTCCAAGAAGGCAGATGGGATCTTGAGGCTTTGTGTCAACTATCATTTCCTGAACCAGGTGACCATTAAGAACAAGTAACCACTCCCGAGGATTGACGACCTCTTTGACCTGTTGAAGGGAGCACATTGGTTCTCGAAGATAGACCTCAGATCAGGCTATCACCAGCTTAGAGTTACAGACGAGGATGTGAAGAAGACGACCTTAAGATGTTGGTATGGCCACTAAGAGTTCTTGGTTATGCCTTTCGGTGTAACCAATGCTCCAGCAGTGTTCATGGGACTCATGAACATTATCTTCCAGCTAAACCTTGATCACTTTGTCGTAGTCTTCATTGACGACATTCTAATCTACTCGACTATTGAGGAGGTGCATGCCTACCATTTGCGGGTAGTACCAGACACACTCTGAGAGCACCTGCTTTATGGTAACCTCTTTAAGTTCCAATTTTGGATTCATGAGGTTCACTTCTTGGGTCATGTCATCTCGGAGGATGGGGTTACAGTGGATCTAGCAATGATTTAAGCGGTAATTTCTTTGGAGCCACCTAGGAGTGTGACAGAGGTATAGAGATTCCTGGGTTTGGCTGGTTACTACCGAAGGTTCATTCCAAACTTTTCTAGAGTTTCAGCACCACTATCAGCCTTGATGAAGAAGGGGAAAACCTTCGTGTGGTCGGAGAGATGCCAGCAGTGCTTTCATGAGATGAGGCAGAGGCTGACTAGTGCCCCCATCTTAAGGCTTCCAGAGGAAGGCGTAGGGTACGTAGTCTACTACGACACATCAGGGACTAGACTCGGGTGTGTCCTGATGTAGGAGCGAGCAGTGATCGCGTATGTTTCTCAGCAACTGATATAGCACGAGAAGAACTATGCTACCCATGACCTCAAGTTAGCAGCAGTGGTCTTCGCCTTGAAGATGTGGCGACACTATCTGATGGGAGAACATTTTACTGTGTACTCTGATCACAAGGGTCTCAAGTATATCTTCTCTCAGAAATACTTGAACCCGAGACAGTGACGTTGGCTTGAGTTCCTCCAGGACTATGACTTCGAGATAGTCTATATTCCTGGGAAGGGGAATGTTTTTGCAGATGCACTCAGTAGTAGATCTGGTATAAAACTTCTAGGAGAGGCGATAGAGTAGATTGATTCCTTACAGATATCCTTTGTATATAGAGATAGAGAAGCTTTACTACAGTCTCTTATAGTCACTCCCCCACTTCTTCAACGAGTTAGGAAGGTGCAGTGTGGAGACGCTGACTGCGAGACACGATGTGCTCAGATATCCAAAGGGCAGGCACCTGATGGATTTTCTAAAGGTGGGGAGCACGTCATCCTCTTCAGAGGAAGTACCTTGGTACTAGTAGCACTTAAAGAGGAACTGTTGAGGGAGTTCCACACATCCCCTCTATCGGTACATCCTAGAGTGGAAAAGATGTATCAGGACCTCATATGATAGCACTGGTGGCCAGGTATGAAAAAGGCTGTAGCGGAGTTTGTCTCTTGGTGCCTCACTTGCCAGCAAGTGAAGGTGGAGCATCAGGTACCAGCAGGATTGGTTCAGCCTTTAGAGGTCCCAGAGTGGAAGTGGTATGAGATATCCATGGACTTCGTGATGGGTCTTCCATGTAAATCTTGGAGACACGACTTGATTTGGGTGATCATTTACCAACTCATCAAATTGGCCCACTTCCTACCGATCAGAGAGAAGGGCTCAGTAGAGAGCTTGGGACGCCTCTATGTGCAGGAGATTGTGCAGCTACATGGAGTACCTTCTTCTATTGTCTTTGACTGTGACACATGGTTTACTTCCTGGATATGGAAGGGGTTACAAGAGGCTTTTGAGACACAAATATGTCTAAGCACCGCATTCCATCCTCAGACGGATGGCCAGACTGAGAGGACCATTTAGACCATCGAGGACATGCTGAGTGCTTGTGTCCTCGACTTTGGTCATAGTTGGGAGGATCAATTTCCATTAGTGAAGTTTGCGTACAACAATAGCTATCACTCCACCATACGGATGTCACCTTTTGAGGTGTTGTACGGATGACCTTGTAGATCACCCTTGTGCTGGACTGACCCAAGGGAGTCAGCATTAGTGGGACTAGAGATGGTACGAGCTACCACAGAGAAGGTGCAGATCATCCAGGAGTGGATGAAGACTGCACAAAGTAGGCAGAAGTCGTATGCTGACAGGAGATGGAGGCCTCTGGAGTTTGAGGATGGAGACCACATCTTTTTACGGGTCTCACCTCGATGAGGTCTACAGAGATTTGGCTGAGGCGACAAGTTATCTCCGTGATTCATCGGACCTTTCCAGGTCCTCATCAGAGTAGGCGAGGTTGCTTACCGCCTTGCTCTTCCACCTCAGTTGTACTGTGTACACGACGTCTTCCACATATCTCAATTGAGGAAATACATGCACAAACCTTCCCAAATTATCGACCATGGAGAGCTGGACATCGAAGATGGGGTGACTTTTACAGAGGTTCCAGTGGAGATTGAGGATCGACAGGAGTGGGTACTACATGGACGATTGACACCTCTGGTGCACATTCATTGGCAGCACGGGAACCTCCAGGAGAGAACATGAGAACGGGAGGCTTATATGTGTGCTCAGTACCCCTATTTGTTCCCCTAGTTCGAGCTGTAGCTTATGGGGATGTAAAGCCTTGAGGTGAGGAGAATGTAAAGACCCGAAATTCCCATGGATTTTTTTTAAATACATGGGAATTTTATGAGTCCGCAAAAACTGACAGTGCTTGATTCTGAGGCCCAGTGTGCCCTGAATCAATTTTTTATGTTTAGTTCAGGTATATTTAGTAAACGTACAAGAGGGATTTTATAAATTTTGAACCGGTGCTCGGAATTGAAATCCTAGGGCACCGTTGAACTCACAGCGCCAATATTTGCTTAAGAAGACTTTCACCTTCGACGAGATTTGGTCGATAATGAAAGTTAGTTTTGGGGTTTTTATGAATAAATTTAATAAAAATAAAGTTGTGGATTTATTTTTATTCTTGTTGGTTAAAACATCCAAGAGGAGGTTGGAGGTGGGGGCCACCACACCTTAACCTTCCATGAGAGGTTATGGTGGTGGGACCCACCCAAACTCAACCTCCCATGGGAGGATAAATGAGGTGGGGACCACCCGACTTTTAAACCCTTGAAACTCTCCATTAAGTGGGGAGAACCCTTGAACTCCCCTCTTTATGGTGCTTAACCCACTCAGTTAATTAATTAAACACATTCAATTTATTAATTTAAACCTTTTTTAATTTTATGCCAACAATTTAATAAGATGTCTTAATTTATTATTTTGTTGGAATTTTTATTTTGATGGAGCCTAGGAAGATGAGAGAACTTGGAGAAATTATTTCTCCCAATGAAGAACACTACACCTGCCAACGACGAACATCCTCATCTTTTGATCTTGAACCGGAACAAGGGAGGAAGTGATGTCCTTGAAGAACACAGACAACGACGTCCTCAACTTCTTCATTTCCGATGTCAACGAATCAACGTCCACCTTTCCGCGACATCGTCAACAAACAACGAACCCGAGGTAGGGGATTTGAGTTTGAATTTTTTCTCATTCTACATCGTTCAATCTTGGGTTATGTTTAGCTGATTGTTATCACCATAACGTGAAGGGTGCGGGCTGCAAAAACATGGCCCGACCCCCCTCTGTTTTTCCTCACTTGTTGATGACGGCAGCGGCACAACGACGCCGCCAGAGGAGTGGGCCTTGGCTGACGGGCCGCAACAGATCAGCGAAGGCCGATGGGCCGTGGTGGAGCAATGGAGACCGGTGTCGGGCTAGCCGTGAAGGAAACTGGCGGCACAAGGCTGTCGGGTTGCCGGAATGGCGCAATGCCATCGCGCCACACAGAGGGAGAAGTCGCAGTCAGGGGCGGGCTGTGGCGGTGGAGCAAAGGCGGTCGGCTGGACCGGCCGCCAGCAGAGCGAAAGCGGCCGGCCGCTCGGCCAGCCGGGAGGAGCGGGACCTGGCGGGTCCCGCGTGACGTGAACCGGCACCACTTGTCACCGGTTTGTATCCCACCTAAATGACATAGTCGTTCAGGAATTCTTGGGGGCACGCGGCCTCCCCCCTGGACGCAGCTTAGGTGGACCCCCGCGGGCCGCCAGGCCGGACCGAGCATGGGTTGGGCCGCCCCCGCGGGCTGGGCCGCCCCCTCAGGCCAGGTCGGACCCGCGGACCGGTTCAGACCCATGGAAGAGTTCAGACTCCAGTCCGGACTCGGGTCGGGCCGGGTCGGTTTGATTGGGCCGGACCAGACCCAGACCTGTTTTGGCCTGTTTTTACCTTTTCACCCATAACTTGGGCTACGGGTGTCCGATTGAAGAAACGTCTTCCGTTGTAGAAATATTGGAGAGAGATGGTTATTTTGGGATACCCCACTTGAGGTTTGGATATAGATGGGGTACAGTTGGGTTGGATTGATCCTAAATCCAACCAGGCCCTCGGAACAGAAATACCAATAACTCTCAGACCGGGCGTCCGATTGACGCACCGTCTGTCGCGTTGTGTTCCTATTGACGAGATGAAACCTCGAGATACATAAGCTTGGGAAGATGTGGAAGTTGATGTATCAACTATTGGATTGAGGAGCAGACCCTCCCAGAATCAAGCATGCTAGTGGAAACCCTCAGGCTGACTGTGCACTGATGACTGTTCCTGGATCATGTGTTGGTCCAACTGTTCTGACTTCTATTCCTGGATCATGTATTGGTTTGACAGAATAGCTGGTCCTGAATCATGTGTTGGTCCAACAACTCTGACGACTTTTCCGGGATCATGTGTTGGTCTGATAGTTCTGACTTATATTCCTGGATCATATGTTGGTCTGATAGAATAGTTGGTCCTGGATCATGTATTGGTCCGACAACATAGATGATTCAGTGGCTACATCTAATCATCTCTATCTCTCTATCAAAGTTATATACCTGTGTGAGATAAGTCAGTGACTTCTGTGTTTTCCTCAAGATTGAGATGGGTTACTTGATAACTTAGGTATATGTATGGGAATATACCTAGGTATTGGCTATCCATTGATTTCATACTCTGTGGTTTATCCTAGTTGGAAATTGAGAGACCTTGAGGGTCTCGGGGTCCCTACTGAGTATCGTTATACTCACCCCTACACGGGCTACGTCCTCACCTCGTTGTGTTGTGTGCATACGGTGGACAATGCTGAATGAGGCTGAGTAGCAGGACTTGATGGTACCTGGAGGTGGACCTTACGATGAGTCCGTACACAGAGGAGACTGACGAATGTGGAGTGCTGAGGAGGACATCGTACCTACCCTTCAGGTAGGAACCCCGGAGGATGAACCAATAACTTCTTTTCTTTTTCAGTTGTACTTGTTTTTCTAGTTGTACTTGCACTTTCTGGTTGGGCTTGTATTTCCGGCCCCTTTACTTTTCAGCACTCTTTTGTATACAACTTTACTTAGCATTTACTTTCAGCTTGTACTATGTTGTGTGTTTGTTTTCAATTTATAAAGGCAATTCCTTCCCAATTTTATGGATTTACGCCTTTGGTGCTAGTCGTCGGCCCCTGGCCTATGGAAGGTGGGCTTGGGGTAGTCACGGTGTAACAACTCGAGATTTTATGAGAATCATTCTTTTTAATTTCTTTGATGTCTTTTGTTGTATGCTACACCAAGATTATCTTGCGCTATACGCAACACCGTATTAGCTTGCAGTATACGAAACACTATTCTTGGATCGTGTTACACACAATTTCAAGTTTGTTTGATAGTAGTTATTCTACGCAACATTGAAGGTATATATATATATATATATATATATATATATATATATTCAATGTATATATGAAATATGGTTGGATTCTGTTATACGCAACAATAAAGGAGTCTTGCACTACATGAAACCCTGACTTGGCATACATTACACACAATCAAAACCTTCCTCGATAGCATGTGTAGTACGCAATCACGAGTTTCACTAAACGAGATGTTATTATAATATTATTATAAACTAGCCGTCATGAATAGTAATACCCACTTTTTAAAATTTTATAAATTTTATCTTTCAAAATGGACTTCATTTTTGGATTTGTAATATCAAAATTATCCTAGGGTGAATTTTTGGTATTTTTATGAAAACTTTCAATTTTTGATGAATAGTGAAAACACTGGGTTACTATTTAAAAACTGACTTTTTATTTAAATAATTATTTATTTTATTTAAAATTATTTTAGGTCAAAATTGATACATAATACCTATATAAGTACAATGTAATTCATTGGAGTCATTTTATAATAATTTTAGATATATAAAATTTTTATTGAACTTTTCACCATCTTTTACCCACCTCCTAGGAGAATTTGAAAATTCACATAAAACTTAATTTTACCGCTTCTGTGAGTGGAATTTCGAAAATCTGAGAGACACGGTTAATATCAAGGACTAAAATGTGGTTTAATGAGATGAAAATAATTTTTGGTGAAATTTACCACGGTTAAAAGTAAATATTGTAATTAAGGGTAAAAATGATATTATTATTACCCTAACACATGTCCTAATTCTATTGGAGAAGTTTAATTTGACCAAAAACAACCTTAGGAATAAAATATGACCATTTAGGTCCACTTGGATTAGATTAGGAAATTTATTATTAATTTATTTAAAGAAGGGTTAAAATAGTTAAAATCAAAGTTTAATAATTAAATCATTTTTAATATAGAGTTATACATAAGATAAATTAGACTATAAATATTAATTAGAAAGATAAAAATATTTCCAACATAATGGTATTTTATTTATAATTTTTAGAAATTAAATAATTTAATTTATTTATGATACAATGATGATGCAGTAATTATCTTATTAATGAAATATTAACATAAATGATGTTATAAATACCCAAATAAATGTAATTTGAGACTTTTTATGAATTACACTATTTTTATAGGTTAATATGACATGTTATTATTTATTTAATTATATTTTTTCGAACTAATAATGCTGTTATGAGTTTCACAAAAATCAATTACCAAATAGTGTCAAAATTGACATAAAATAGTTTTTAAAACATATATTATATTATTAATTGTTATTATATTCCTAAAAATCTAAGGTTCGACCAAGATACTTATATCATGATAGGTTTATCATTAATGGACTACTTTGGGGTCTCTTGGATATATATGGTAAGTTTATTAACTATATAATATAAAAATACAAAGTGACATGGTAAATGTCAATCTAATTAACTAAGAGTTAAAAATAAAAGATAAGGTTAATATAATGAGCCAAACCTGTCTAAAATATATTGGTTGAGAGGATTTCAACCCATTCCCACCTTATCTTCGAAATAAATCAATTTGGAGATATTAAAAACTGAATATGACTTTATTATAAAATAATATTTTAAGTTTTTCCAAAGGTGCCCCTCTCCTCCCTTATAAAAAGGGCACCCCTTCCCTCTTCTCTTGACACCCTTTTGAGCCTTGAAGCTATGCCAACCCCCGACCATTTATCTTTTAAAATTCCCTATAAAAATTCTGGAGGTTCATATCTTCTCAAAAGACCAACTCTACTACCTTAATAGGAAGCATTAAAGGAGGTGCGTCGAAGAAGAGGTAATCTCTTCTTCCTATTCTCTCAAGTTTCTTTCTTCTTCAACTTCTTCTTCTTTAGTTGTTTCATTATAAAGTAATAAAATAAATATTAATTATATACTGATATGTTATTATAAATATGAAACAACCCCATTTCACCTTCTATCCATCCTACGGAAAATGAAATCACCGCGCGTGCGTACGTACGGAATACCGTCTCCACGCCGTGGTGTAATATGTTTTTCCACCACCACCTTACTTGGATGGGTATAATGGTGTAAAGAATAAATATATATAATTATTATAAAATCAGACTAATTCTAGGATATTATATCATCCACTCCAATTCCATTCAATAAATATGGGAACAATATCATCGCTCGTGCGTACATACGAATTACCGTCTCCACGACGCGATGAGATTCATTTTCCATATTAACAATTCAAGAATGATTATAAAGTATATATAATAAGTAATAATGAAATATATGACATAATAATTCTACTATAATTATGTATATATATATATATATGTATGTCATCTACTTAATTCCATTCAAGTCAATAAGGAAAAGAAAACAGCGTTCATGCGTACGTACGGCCTACCGTCTCCATGAACGATGTATTTCATTTCATTCATCTATCTATTATATATATATATATACTGAATATATATGATATATAAATCATGATTTAAATTATGTAAGTAAGTAAATAATGATATAATTAATAATAATATCAAGAACAACAAATCGAAACATGTACGATAAATGAAACGATTTTACCCAAAACGCTGCTTTAACATAGAATTTATAAAAGAACGAGTATTATAAAGTCAAAATTAAACCATATATGATATCATAACAATGAATATTATTCTATAATAGGTCAATAACATTATTTAAATCATTATATAGGAGGTCTGGATACATACGAAGCATATCAGACATAAGGTAAGGGATAATTATTCCAATCTTGTTCTTATCCGAGATTGTTTATTCGTAAGTATTTACTGGGGTTATTGTTATCATCAATGTCCATGTTTTCTAAAAGTTTATTTATGTATGTTTAAAGTACTTTTTACCCATTTTTAACTTTTACCACATGTTATGAAAGAAATATTTCTTTTGTTTACCATACATGGAACTTTTTTTTACTTTTTTGAAAAAAGTACGAGGAGAATGTTTTTTTAACTTATACGACATGAACACATTTTTACGGTTTTATAACACCTTATTTTTTTTTGAAGATTACTCTACAAGATTTCATGACTATTTTCAACATAATCCTTTTCTTTTAAAATTTCATGATATTTTGTGAAAATAAAATGATTTTTAAGAAGAAGGGATATTTTCCTCAAGAATTCATTTCAAGTGTTTTGTCAAAACCATTTTCCATCTAAGATGACATTATTTAATATGTGTATGTTTCAAGTATAATTTCTCTATGATTTACATGGTTTCACTTTTCTTATGATGAAATAATATCCATTTGTTTTATATGGATTATGTTATGATGGGATGATGATTATGAAACCCATTTTTATTCTTTGGGTTATGATGAATGATTTATGTTTATGTTGTGGAACAAGTAAGAATGATTTCATTATGAGATGGGTGGGACCTATATCCCCCTCCAATGAATTCAGTAAAGATTTATATCTCATGAGATAGAAATAGATGGAATGGTAAGTTAATCCGGTTCAGTGTTACAGGACTGAAACGAGGAGTGAACTCGATTCAGAAAGGGACTTTGTCCACTAAGATGGTCTTAGCAACAATGCCTTGGCTACTATAGAAATCATAACATGTGCTTAATGGTTTCCACAGTTACATGTTTTATTCCCATGAAATTTTATCATGATTGATGTTCCATTATGATATATGCCTTACGTACTTCCAAGATTTAAGTCTTTTCTCTAGATTTGGATGTTTAGATTTTATGTTCAAGTTTTTTGCATTCAAATGTTTATGTATTGTTTTATGTTCTCTATGTTTACCCGTACTGGGAATTTGATCTCAGCCTTTTTTATGATTTCTTTTCCCCAGGATATAAAAAAAGGTTTTAGGTAAGAAAACCGAAGGTGATGATCTTTATGGGAGATGTTGAAGATCTTTCACCATGATTAGAATATTACGTTCCGAGTTTCCAAAGACACTAAACCAATACGGTCTTTGGGCGTTTGTTTTTGTCATGTATTAAGTATTACGGAAAATTAATGTAATATCCATGTATGTAAAGCTTTGGGTCTCTACACACGGAATGGGCCCTGGGGGATGGGTCGTGACAGAAAATATAGACTGTATATAGAGGAAATACATTTGAATAAAAATCATAAAAATTCAATGAATAAGAAATACAAAGGTAGTGATAAATCATTACTCTTATAGATATTTAACATATAATATTTTTTAAAACATATGTAAAGAATAAATGTGTAGATATTGAATATTTTTATAATAATATCAAAATGTTACTTTAAAAAGCATGATTAAAATTTCCACTTTTCCATGAAAAACCTTTTTTTAAAATAAATATCATAGAATAATGGAAAAATAATTTACTTTTAAAACCATGAATCATGGGAAAGAAGTTTCCAAATGATAAGAAATAAATTCTTGTGAATATGTATTAGAAGTATGTTTCTTTTCTTATTTTTATAAAAAATGTCTAAGCAAAAAATTCACCAATTTCTTTTAAATGTCAATTTAAGAAGGTTGGAAATAATATTTTTGAGATATATCAATACATTAAATTTTAAGAAATATCCTATAAAGGATTCTTAGAAAACATAAGGTTTTTATAGATAAAACGTGGATTGAAAGATAAGAAATATATATATGATACATAAAACCTTTAATTATTTTGAATTTTTTTTATTGAAAACCCACATCATAAATAGGGAAATAAAATTTGCAATTTAAAAGTGGTGGTGAGAAGTAATAGGATCACATAAATTAATCCATATTTGAGTTTGTAGAAAATAAGAAAACATTAGAGGGAAGAAAAACATGGACGTGGAGTATAAATATCTATTAAAAATAATTAGAGTTATTCTTACCAAAATCAATCTTTTATTTGAGAAGGTATTTCTTAAAAGAATATAATACTGATGAAATGATGTAAATTCCATGAAAAAAGAGAAATTACCATTGAAAAAAGAAAATTTAAGGATTTAAAAGGGTATTATAAGTTTATAAACAAATAGAGCACTTCTAACTCAAGGAGAAATAATTTGAGTTGGGAAATCTATTACAGCTCGAGTAAAATTTAAATAAAATTCTATTGAATGAAAAATAGCTTGAAATTGAACTTAAAATACCATATACAAAAGATAATACATGATATAATATAGAAAATAGGTATTATATACACCATAAAAAATTAAATTGGTGTATAACAATAAGTATGTCTCAAGAAATAGAAATTGCGACTAAGATCCCTTTTTAGACATCATAATATTTTAGGTAAGAATCATTTGATAATGAGTTTATAAGGAAGAATTGTAAAATCCTATAAAGGAAGGATGAAATATAATACAAATTATTCATTAGGTAGAATAAATTAAACTTGAAATAATATATTTCAATAATAAAATTTATAAATCAATGGAAAAAATTGAATTAACCCAAGCCCTTACCTTAGTCTCGATTAACTATAGCATGAATCTAATTTTCTTAATAATAAATTTAATTTAATTAGATACCTTATTCATATATATTTTAATTAATAAGGACCATTCAGTATCATTTAATATTTATTTATATATATATAAATTTTCTTATGTTGGTTGTTAGCCCAACTAGGTTAAATACCTTGAGAGGTGGGTGAATCAGGGTATGAAAAATTAAAAAAATTTCCCATTCAGATCTTGTTTTATTGTAAAAAAGAGATCTATTATCTCCCTTTATCATAGTAATGTATGAAAAAATTAAATCATACAGGAGACAGAATAATTTTACTTGGTTCACACACCAGGATGCATCCAAAGATCATAATAAGGCAATGTTCTTATGTACTAAATCCACTAAAGTGAACTTCTATTACAATTTTTGGAGTGGCATCACTATCCCTCTTGGTTAACAACAAATCAAAATTTGAAATCTTAATACTCTCCCAACAGAAGTGTGCTCAATGATCCTCCAAAATAATCTTCTTTTGATCACTTTAATCAATATTTTTTACGCCTCATTTGGTGTATCATTAAATTTCAATTTCATCTACTTTATGAATACCAATTTACCATAGATTCACTGGGAAATCCTTTTTGAACATTTTAGTGATGCTCAATAATTTTTCAAATCTCACACAACCTTTGAAAAATTACCCAATTCTTTATAATAATATTATTCTTTCATGAATCCCATAAACATTTTAAAGATCATGACTTTCACAAAGATCAAACAACCTTCCCAAATAACCCTCATTTTTCAAATATCACTTAGCCTTCATGAAGCTTAATACTTTAGAAAATCATAAATTTTTTGATCATATTATATAGCCTTTGAAAAATTCAATAATTTCATGATACTTACAAATTTCAGTTAGCTTACATAGACTTCAAAAAATTCCTTTCTTCATGAAATTTTTCAGAAGAACAACCTTCACGAATTACATACGTGAATTCAAAGCCATAAAATTTTCATTACGGATTTCTTCATTTAAATGAGGGGGTAGAGGCCTATTTACAAGCATTTCCTTCCATTCCACTAGATTATGATCTCACCATAGACTTTTCACAAAGATCTCCAATTTATTTCACAAAGCTCTCTCTTTTTATGAATAATTAGGGAAATTTTCCATTCATACCCTTTTTAGCCACAACTTCTCCCCCCTTTTTAATTAACCATAAGGTTACTCCTTTGTGGTCTACAATAGGCTAAAGAACACATATAAACATATTAGGAAAAAATACACCATACCTCAGAGATAGGGGGTCTTGTATCCACACTTTTTCAAGTGTGGGGAGTCTACTGAACTCCAAGAGCTAGTTGATTCCTCTCAAATGTATCTTTGGGTAAGAACTTCATCATAATTTTGGCAACCAGTAGTTCTATAGGCACATACTCCAACTTCAGAAGAACATAATCCACCTTCTCCTTGGTAAAATGATACTTTATTTCAACATGATTTATCCTTGAGCGATGGACTATATTTTTACTACGATTTATAGAGTGTGAATTGTCATAATGGATTATGATCAAAGACTTCACTTGAAATCCCATATAATCAAGATGTTGATTCATTCATAATAACTGCATGTAATATTGAGTGGATATAATATATTCATCTTCTATGGTTCTCAATGAAATGAAATCTTGTTTATTTATTATCCAAGAAATACACAATATTCCATGATAGAATGCACCGCATGATGTTAATTTTCTATCATCTTTTGAATCAACTAAATCTTTATCTGTATAGCCTAATAACTCTTATTGATATTTTTCATTGAACAAAAAAACAAAATCCACCATCCCCTTGATTTAATGAAGTATTATTTTTAATTTAAGTAAGAATATTTATTTGGGATTACTTTGATACCTTGCATCTTGGTATATGAAAATAAAAATATCTGGTTATGTCACTATTAAGTGAAATAGACTACCAAGGATCTACCTATATTCTGTGACATTAACTACAGTGCCTTCATCATCTCATGATAGTTTCATACAGGTAGCTACCATAGTCATCCTCTATTTGTAATTATCCATTCCAAATATTCTCAAAACCTCCTTTGTATATTTATATTGAGAAATAAATATTCTATTCCTTCATTGTGTCACCTATAAAAAATTGAAAATTCCAGTTCACAAATCATTGATATTTCAAAATCACATTTCATGAATTTTGTAAACTGTTTTCATTGTGATTCATTTGATCCACCAAAGATCATGTCACTGACATACACTAGTACCATCATCTTTTGATTAATATCTTTTTTTGACATATAGATTGTAATTAACTCTACCACAACGAAAACCGATCTTATTCAAAAACTAATCAAGCCTCAAATACCACACTCTTTGTACTTAATTTAACTGATATAGTGCCTTTATTAGATGAAAAATTATATTATCGTCTTCATGAATGATAAATAAATCTAGATACTAGATATACACTTATTATTCTAGAACCACATTCAAAAACTATGACTTGACATCTGTTTAGAAAACTTTTAACTTTCATTTCATTGCTATGATGAAGAATAATATGACTATATCTAGCCTTAAAACTGGTTAATTTTTTTCATCAACATAGATACCCTTTATCTGGGAGTACATTTTTCACACCAATTATTCTTTGTTTCAAATCATGACAATTTCTTCATCCATGTTATTATAAAAGTCCCATTTGGTCCTAATGAAATTATTATCTATTAGTCTCAAAAAAATCTACCATGTTGGATTCATCTAAATATAGTAAATCTCATCATTCATAGCCTAAAACAAGTTTTCATCTCTAACTAATTCGTCAAAACATTTAGAATCTACCTGATATAGAAAAGATGTCTCCTATAATGATTTAATTCTCCATATTTGAACTGGTGCTTCCTAATCACCAATGATATTTTTTCTGTCAATTTCAAATCAACTCTTTGTCTTCTGTGTAGATATATATTTGAATACCTCATGATCATCATCAATATTATATTTTGAATCATCATTTTCTACTTCTTCTCCCCCTGATTTTCTTACCACCTTATCAATTTTATCAGATAACTATTCACTATGTTTTTGAAGATTTTGGTTATTCTCTAATATAGAAACATCTTTTCTTTTAACAAATTTCCTAGCCTCTTATTGAAGAATTTATATTATTTTCTTTTTCTTAAGTATATATAGAATATCCCCTCATCTCTATATAACTCAAATTTACTATGTTTCTCTTTATTGAGAATAGAATACTTGCTTCCAAAAATTTGTAAGTATTTCAATGTTGGATTATTTCCATACCACATATCATATAGAGCCTTTTCTTCCTTTAGACACAACAGAGCCCTGTTATATATATAGACTGATGTCAATTATAATTCCTTAAAGAATTTCTATGGTAGGTTCCTTTAAATAAGTATTATTTTGGACATTTTGTTAATGATCTAATTTCTCCACTAAACCACTCTATTTTGTTGAGGATTTTTAATTGTCGAAACTTGATGCCTTATCCCATTTTTCTTATGATAATATTTCATCTGGATGTTTTGGAAATCTATACTGTTATTAGTATTAAACTTCAAAATATTCTATCCAAGTATCCTTTATAATTCCCTCCAATATTGTTTTGTGAATCATAACATGTTAGACTTGTGGGAAATGAAAAATATCCATGCCATATTGCTAAAATCAGTAATGAAAAGAAAATAATATCTCTTTTTTTTAAATGGATATTGGTGAGATAGGTCCACACACATCTGCATGCACCAATTCAAGCAATCTAGTTGACTTTTTTTATTTTTCCTTGTATGTATTTTTGATAATATTCCCTTATTGAAAAGCATCACACGTCTGAGTACAATCACGTGATAGATTGGGGAGTTATCAAGCTACATCACATATTTTAATAGATCTTAAAGGGATGGTTGAAATAAATGGACAAGTTATTTATACCAAAAACTATTTTCTTACTCTCTGGATAAAAAATAAACATCTTCTTCTCCAATCACAAGGTAGAGACCCTCCTTCATACTTTTTCCCTATAGAAAAACTAAACAATATATTCCCTTGACGATAGAAATATTCTTAGTAAATGTTGTAACATTCCCCAAGTCACATAGTTTACTAAAACTAAGAAAGTTTCGACTGAGACCTTCAACAACCAAGACATCAGCACGTCTTATTTCTTTGCCCACAAATTTGGATTTTCCTAAGCCAATAATCTTATAGCCTTCAACATTTACAAATTTGAAAACACCTTCCTTATCATATTTGATTACTCTAACCAAATCCGTATTTCCCATCATATGGGATGTGAATCCACTATCAAGGATCTATACACTGGAATTATATGATTCTTTGAGAGAAATCTCCAAAACCACTTCCTACTCATCTATTTTATTTTTTATCCATGTAATTGAATTCATAACCATTATGGATTGATAATATTGATCTTCTTTAGAGTATTATGGACCAAATTCATCTTGTATATTTTCAAATAAAATCTACATTTTCATCTCAATTTATGATTCATTTAGATTCTTTATATGACCAATTTTTTTCTTCAGAACATTCCTCTAAATTGTTGATGTGAATATCATTCCATGTATCCAAATCATCCACACCAGAAACATTAACCATTGAATCATTATTTAATGTTTTAAACCCATGTGACCTACTTTGTTGCACTTATTCCCTTCAGTACAATTTGGCTATGAAATTTGTTTTGAGAATGTCTAATATTTCCACAATAGTAACACCAGATACAGGTGTATTTCTATATATTATAGTAGGAATGGTTTTTCATTGGGTTCTATGAGTCTTATGATTTTGATTTATGAAAAAAATCAATTTTCAACCTCAGATTGGGAAATTAATGTCTGACATCAATCACCACAACTTTCTATTTGCAATCAATCCCCATACCAACCTTGTCATTTGGATATGACTATTGGTTCTATTTTTCCAGATCTCTATACTACAATTCCATATTTTCTATAACCTAAATGATCTGCTTTACCGATGTCATACCGGGAGTCAACAATTTTTATAGACCATTAACTTTTTGTCATAGGTCAATGAATTCTTCTTCAAGTTATTCAATACATTTGATTTAATATTTTGATGTGTTATTCAAACCATCGATCACCCTGTTCTATTCTTCAACTTTGAGCTTGTAATCACCAATTGTTTTTGAGTTATATGAAATTTAAGACTTAATATTTTTAATTTCTTGCCCTATAAAAAACTTATCTTCTTCTTTATATTGTATATAAAGTTTGGAATCATGAAATAATAAGTTGTATTCTTTTTTTGCCTCTCTAAAAATCTATCTCTTCAAGAGAGGCTTCTAATTCAGGTTGCATATCAACTCTTCCTTCGACTTATTCTTCATCATTTTCACTTTATTAAATTTTATGGGAGATAATTAAAACTACCACCATAGAATTTTCTCCATGATATCTATATTTATCCATATCTTCAACCTCATATTTTTATTAACTATCATTTTTTTGTGAAATAATATCCTTCTTTTTTTAGAAATTTATTTTTAACTTTTTATTACCTTTCATATTGGATGAATACTTATTCATGGTAATTTCAAATTCATCCTCATTATATTATTTAAACTTATTGGGGCACCATGATGTAAGATGTCCAACCATTCCACATTGAAAACATGTAAGTGGGAGTTTTCTTTTGAACTTCCCTTTTCCTATTTGTGGATTTGAGGAAATGAATGACATCAAATTATCTGTATCTTCTTCTTCCAGTTCATATTCAATGGTGAGCTTATTCATAGACCTTAATTCCACCTCTTTGGACTTATATTTTTTTCCATAGACTCATTATCATCATTTATGATCTCATATGTGACAAGAGTACTATGTAAACTATCCAATGTCCTCTTCTTTGGATATTTATCTTCCAGAATAGAATATTTTGGATTGAACTAAGGTGGAAGTCATCTAAAGAAGCACTTGACAATATTTACATATTCATAAATTTATCTAATACCACTCATGTATTCCACCACAACATTCAACAGGTAAAAGAATGAATTTATAAACCCATTAGGGTGAATTCTCATATCCTCATACTTATTCCATATAACCTACAACTTTTCTTATTAGAATTTTTAGTCACCCTAATAAATATTTAGAAACTTTTCCCACATATCATGTGATGAATTACATGATATAAACTTTTTATATATTTCATTGGATATGGATCCCCCTAAAGCATTGATTACTTTGGTGTCAGCATCCATTACCCTTCGACCAGCTTCAGATAAATCACCACTATCCACACTAGATGAAATACCATGAATCATCACTCTAAAGACATCCATTATAAAATATAAGAAGTAGTGCTACATCTTATTCTTCCATAATTGAAAATTATTTCCATCAAAGATCAGATTCACTTTATTATTGAAAACTTCCATTTAAAATCATTAGGGAGAAACACTAAAATTAACATTTCTATATGATACAAATTGTTAGCCCAACTAGGTTAAAAACCTTGGGGGGGGGGGTGAATTAGGGTATAAAATATTAAAACAAATTCCCATTCGGATCTTTTTTTCCCTATTAAACAAAACACCCTTCTCTCAATTTATTATAACAATGTATGAACACAAATTAAATAATGCATGAGACATATAAATTTTACTTAGTTCACCTACACTGGGCTATGTCCAAGGAGAAAAAAGGAAATATGACTATACACAAAATCAACTATAGTGCACTACTGTTACAATGTTCCTAGAAAACTCATTATAGCTTTTGGTTTACAACCATTCACAATTTGAAATATCACTTCTCTCTCAACTGAAATGTGCTCACTGCTTCTCCGGATGAATCTTATTTTGATCAATTTTATCAATATGTTTTAAAAATCATTTAGTGCATAATTAAGTTTCACTTTAATCCACTTTATGAATACCAATTTACTATAGATTCATTGGGTAATCCTTTCTAAACACTTTTGTGATGATCATTGATTTCTCAAAGATCACACAACCTTCGTGAAACTACCCAATTATTTACAAAAAAATTATTCTTTCATAAAACCCATAACCTTCACAAAGATCACCACTTTCACAAAGCTCAAATAGCCTTCCCGAAGAACACTTTTTTGGGGGCTAACTTAGCCTTCACAAAGCTCACCACTTTCAGTCAGCTTATATAGTCTTCAATAGCTTGAATAATTTCAAGATGCTTAAAAATTTCATTTAGTATATATAACCATTGTGAAATTCCTTTATTCATGATTTTTTTCAAAAGAATAACCTTCATGAATCAACTTCATGAATCTATATCCTTCAGACTTTTGTTAAGGATTTCTCTATTCAAATGTGGGAGGTAGAGGCCTATTTATAGGAATTGCCTCCCATTCCATAAGCTTCCAAGATCACTATGACCTTTTCAATAAGCTATACAATTTAGTTTGAAAAGATCCCTATTTTCTCAAAGCATTAGGTAAATTTTCCCTTTGTGAAGCTTCTAAAAGTCATAGAGATTTATCATATTTACATCCCACATTTATGATGCTCCACACCTTCACTAAAACTAGCCTTCACAACACCAGATACCTTCACAAATCTCCATAAATTCATGAAACTACAATCCTAATAAAATAAATAACTTTTCCATATTTTTATTAAGCATTCATAGAAATCCATATTTCACGATGATTGAGCTATCCACCAAATTTTGGACCACAAAACATTTTCAAAAACTGGGAAATAACGCCACCTTGTATACACATCTTTCTATATAGCCTCTAGAGAATCCATTATTTTTTCTTGGATATTTTTCAACATACCTTGTTAAAAACCATGTTGTAACTCCACAGTGGACCTTGTCCAACTATTTAAAAAAAAATCAACCCAAAACACCTCAATGTTACCTTTAGGGATTTTTTCCGAACATTGGTAATTTGAGGTTGTTCAATCAATTTCTATGTAACTGTTTTGGCATGTTGACCATGGTTAAAGGTGTTGTAGAATAAATTTTTGATACCCATAATAATAGGTGTTTATTTACTTTATTGTTATATTTTTATAAAATTTATAAAATTATATAGGTTTTTTATAATATGAACTTAGATTTGGAAAGGTACTCCAATATGTTCATTTTAGGTGGTTAAGTTTACCAGGATCATTTATTATTAATATCACTTACAAAATGTATAGTATCATATTTATATAATATTAATAGTGTCATAAAAATAATCATTTAATATTAAATAAATTTTTAAAGATATATATGTTAGGTTGTGATGGAAAACAATGCACCCTTATTCGTGGAGGCGGTAGTCTGCACATACACATGATTTGCATTCTTTTGTTTTTATCAGTTGATGGAAAGGAATAAATAAGGTTTGTTACATTAATATAACTATTAAATATAATAATTATACTGAGGTAATTATATTGATATAGTTAGGAGAGGTTTATAAGAGAAAGAGTAAGTAGAAAAGGTAAGTAGTAAGTAATACTTACATCGAGACCTTGGAATTCGTCTTATAAACTTGTTATAATTTAAGGACCATGGAAAACATATAGTGGCCATGGTCTTTAAGAAATGAAAGGGAATTATAGGAGTGAAAAATTGGGTAGGTTTTAAAGAATATTTTTAAGGTAATTTGGATCTTTTGAAGGTTGTAAGTGATCTTCTTTATAAGTAAAGAAAATGGAACTTTTGTGAACACCCATTATTTTTCAATAATGGAATGACACCATTTAAGGGTAAATTATTTTAAAATTGAGAAATATTGATGTTTTAGGTGAGATAAGTTTGATAAATACTCAAACATAAATTTACAAACATTTTTTAAATGTTTTTAATTCATTTACCATTTTTTTATATTTTACCATTTTTATTTCTACCTTTGAAACTTGTTTTTAGTTAAGTAATACATATTTTAATAAAAATATAAAATAACCCCTTTTACCAAATTTTGGTTTTATGAGCCTAGATTTAATATTAATTTAATTTAATTCATTTTCAAAATAATATAAAACTAATTTTTAAATTGAATCATTTTATATAAAGAAAACTATATTTTTTAGAAAAATTCTTTTTTAACCGTTATGTGTTTTTATTTTTATTTAGCATTGATTAAAAATTAAAAGTGCATTAATATAATTATATATGTGTATAAAAATAATATTTTTGCAATTTTTGATAATATATTAATTTAATTGATTTGATAAAAATTACACAATTCTAATAAAAAAATTCTTTAAAAATAACAGTTTTACCATTATCGCAATAATTAACATTAATCCAAATAATCAAAATTTTATTATTAAAAATGATTTTGATATTATTTCATAATATGAAAATTTTTATCTCAAATATTATATTCCTTTTTATATTTAAAACCTAAAATTAATAAAAACTATTTTTTAATTTAAGAGAATAAAAACAGTTTTTAGATAAAATTATTACACAATTTTCTAGAACGTTGAACATGTTTTTTATAAATTCAAAATAGTATTTTTAATAATTTATATTAATTATTAAATAATTATAATTTTTATAATTTTTTCCACAAAATTTTAAGTCATTCTTATGTTATAATAGTGACAGTTTTTAGCAAAACTATTCATTTAAAAATTAATTATTTTAGAAAAAATTAAAAAATTCACCCTGAGTTTATATTGACATGATTAATTTTAAAATGAATTTAATTTTATCAAATTAAAATTATAAAATTTATAAATTTAGCTTTTAAATATGAAATATAAAGAATAACTATTTTTATAGAAAAATAAACTTTCATTTTCTTTAAAATTCAAATAGTGAAATATATAAAATACATGTGATAAATAACTTATTTTATTAATAATAACCTTATTAAATGATCCTAATTAATATTTAAGAATCCCATAAATATATCCATGTAATATCTAATCATAAGGTATGCTATGGTGGCAGTCCAGTGCGCTGATTTCACTAGCAAAGATCTCATGGAAATTTCAATGATTTAAAACTTTTCTCAGGAAAGATTTTTTTTCATACTATAATTACTCAATTTTGGATTAGTCTTGGTATAGATAAAATCCTAGTAATGAAATATCCTTCCAAAGATTATATAAATGATCTTCATAAGCGATAATTCTACTACCCAATGCCATTTCTTTCTTTTTGTTCATAGATTTCGTAATATACTAACTTCCTTTTATACATGCTAATTTAATGGGAATATTATAATGGTAATTTTTTTATATATCATTGTTTTGTTTTAGTTTTGATTTTGATATATAATAATCTATTAACATAATATTTACATAAGGGGTATACATTGTAAAATTTATGGTAGTTACATCCCCACCAAAATAAATTGCATCCTCACTATATTAATTATCCCTAAGTAATAAAATAGTTAATGGTTCCCCTAAGATATGAATGACACCATATTTAATTTATAATGATGTTTCATCCTCACTATTTGTGTTAAATACATCCATATAATGGGAGTAATTTTTTATTTAGTGTTTATAGTCATCCTTGTATTAATAGGTGATCATGGGATAATTTTTAAATGTGATTTCACTATCTAAGTAATTATCATTATCAATAGATACAATATGTTACTAATATCAAATAAACTTTTACTAAAGGTAAGTTGATATGTTTTGTAGGAAGAAAATTCCTATAAAAATCTATTGGATAAGTGTTATATACTTGGGATATAATTATTGTACCACTAGAATTTAATAATTAAACATCTAGTCATGAGATATAATGTTCTAAAACAATTCTTATTACAAAGGAGTTGGTTGAACAAGATATGGATAAAACACTCATAGTTCTTGAGTGGGTTATAAGTGTTCCTTATTTCATATCATTTTTAAAACCCACTTTCCAAGTTTTGGTTACATAGGTTTTCCCTTATCTTAGAAATTTATGGTGGCTATCATCCTTGTTATCCCTTGAATTATGGAATTGAATTGGACAATTTTCAAGTTTACTGAATTTAAGACACTGAACTATTAGTGGTATATCTGAATGAACTTTATTTTTTTCATCATTTCCACTAATATATTCAATTTTCCATAGATATTAGTTGTTTTATTCCCTCATTTCCACATAGAAAACATATACCAGTTCATTTGAGACATTTTCCTTAGTTCTTCTTCCCATATTTTTAACACAAAGGAAATTAGATATTCTTTCATTCATCATCTTCATCACTCAAACTTCCATGAGACTCCACACTTATCTTCTTTTATGAGTTTGGAAACTCAACTAAGTTCACATTATTAATCCTGATTCTTGATAGCTATTTTGGCATAATCACAAGTTTTCTCACTTTAGATCTTATCTTGTTAGGTTTATCATTGGGAAAATATCTATATTGTCCATGGTATCCATTATTAACAAGGTTACTTTAGGCTTTACACACTAATAAAACCAAAAGGATTCAATCATGAGTGTTGAACTCTTAACACTACAAGAGAATTATTATAAGATAATTACATGAAAAATACAACCTCAAAATTCCATAATCATAAAAATTATTACATTATATTTCAGTTAAACTTAAATCAATTTTAGTTCAATAAATATTTATTTAGGTTGGGTTCACTCATATTCTTTAACCTAATCCTTTAAAATAATAAATCCTTCATAATTTCATATAAAGCTAATGTGATTAACCAAAGCATATCCCCTATGAGTGTCTATCTAGATGTACAATCTTATGCCCGCTCATTGTTCACTAGAGTTAATATTGAGTTGATACTCAACAAACCATTTTTAGGGTGATTACCCCTAGGTTAATATATGTTATATCCACACCCACATTCCAATATCTAGACAGTAATGTAATTTATAGGATTACCACATAATCTTTACTTTACCAAAACTTCAATATGTTATCCTTTACATAGTATTTTCCTTTAAAATAATCCCTTAGACTTATATCTAGGGTTATAAAATATCTCTTAATATAATCACTAAATAAAATAAAATATTCAATATTTTCTCAACTAACATAAAGGTTTATATATACCTTTGAAATCATGATCAACCTCAACTTATCAACCCTTAACATATCCTCAACTAACATCCTAGCCTATAAATTTATCTTAACATTGATCTGATACCAACAACGATTCCCTATACATGTAACAGTATCTTAATTACATGAATTAAAGTAAATATTATATTAAAATATATTAACAAAATATTTTAGGTTTAAGGTTTTAGAGAATTAGAAAAAAACATCACCTAAAAAAATATTGTATTTTTTAACTAATGGACATTTTTCTCACTTTATAAGAAACTGCTTAATACATAACAAGACTTCAACATCTCCCAGAAATTCTCCATACAAGATACTCTTCAAGAAACATCCTACATATTACATTTCTTTATAACTTGGTGAAATGGAAACATAGTAAAAGGGGCGAGGTCAAACACTAAAAAATATTAAATATAAAAGATAACATATAAGTATATTAAATGAGAATAATATGAGTATATAGGTATAATCAAGGTATATTTAAATAACATAGGAAAATCATAACCAATAAATCATAGATCAAAAATAATGATTCCATGAAATAAGGCTTGGCATAACTTAATACATGGATCAAAAGAGTTTGGAAACATTAGTCAATAATCATGATCCTTTAGAGCATAACATTAAGATACCTTAGATACGTGGCATAAATATTATTATAGGGAAACATCCCCTTCACGTGTCATAAACTTTCACCCATGGTTGGGAGAAATGAAATTGTTCCCATATATACATGTCTCATGATATATAAATTTCTAACCAACACACTAGAGGAAAATATAATACCCCACTCATCATTTAGCCATATTTCCATGTGCCACTTGAAATCAATCATTCATTATAACATAAAGAACCATTTTAATGAAAATGTTTTTCATATACTTTTAAAAGGTAATCACATAAATAAATCATTCATAATTCCATCAATAATCATACCATGATAAACCCATGGAAAATAAATGGGTATCCAAATATATTCATAAATGTTCTAGGAATATACCACTTAATTAATATAATAAAGTATATAGTATTTACACCATATAGATAAAGTGTATAAAATTTATCTAATAATTTTTTGAATTAATTGATGTATGGTATCTGGGTAAACACCATTCAATCAATGGATGGAAATATAGAGTGTTCACATATGAGATGCATTAGAAGAAAAATCAAAAACATTCAATGAATAGGAATAAAAAAAGAAGTTATGGATTGTTTCTCTTATAGATATTTAACATTTCTCAGTTGTGAAAAAATAGGTAAATAATTAACAAGTAAATGAAAAACACTTTTATTTTACTAGTATAATTTTAATTTGAAAATCATGATGAAAATGACCCTTTTTCCTTGAAAAACTATTTTTAAAGTAAAAATAATAGAATAATGGAAAAATAATTTACCTTTTAAAACCATGAAACATGGGAAATAAGTTTACAAGCAATGGTAAATCGATTCTTTCAAAAAAAATTAGAAATATTTTTCTTTTCTTATTTTTGTAAATAAAGTATTAGTGACAAAGTCACTAGTTTCTTTTAAAAAGTCATTTATAAAAAGGTTAAAACAAAAAGTTCTGGGATATATTTAAACATTAATTTTTTAAATCTCTATTAATGGAGTATTAAAAATGAAATAAAGGTTTTATAGAGAAAAAAAGAGACCAAGATTAGAAATATATCGATGATATGTAAATCCTTTTAATATTTTGAAAATACTTTTATTAGAAACCCATATCATATATAGGGAAATAAAATTTCCATTTGAAAATATATGATTAGAAGTAATAGTATAATAAGAATTAATCTATATCTTAGTTCCCAAAAAGAGAGTAAAACATTGTAAGGAAAAAAATATGGATACAAAGGAAAAATATCCGTTATAAATAATGGGAGTTATTCTTACCAATGTCAAACTTTAATTTGAGAAGTCATTTCATCAAAGAAGATAATACTGATTAAATAAAGAAACATCCAAAAAAAGAAATTAACTTTGGAAAAAGGAAATGGAAGGATAAAAAAGGGATGTTAGAAGATAATAACTAAGAATAGAATTCATGATTCAAAGAGAAATAATTTGAGTTAAGAAATTAGTTACAAATCGAGTAACATTTAAATAGAAACCCCTTGAATAAAAAATATCATGAAATTGAACTTAAAATACTATGAATAAAATATAATTCACTATATAATATAATGAATTGGTTTTATATAAATTATATAAATGTAAATTTGGGTATAACAAGAAGTATATCTCAAGAAATCAGAATTGAGATCATGATCCCCTTTTAAGTAACATAATCGTTGAAGTAATAATCATTTTATAATGCAGTTATAAGGATTAATTTTATATCAAAATAAAATAAAGATAAAATAAAATAAAAATTATTTATTAGGTATAATAAATTCAACTTATAACAATATATTTCAATAATAAAATTTATAACTCCATGGAAGAAAATTTGAGTTAGCACAAACCCTTACCTTGGTAATAATTTTCTCTATTCATGTGCCTAACATCAATAATGGAATGACACTATTCAAGGGTAAATAGTTAAAAAAGTGTTAAATAATGGATTTTCAGGTAAGATAATTTATAAAAATACTAAACCATGAATTTCCATACACACTTTAATCATTTTTATATTCATTTACTATTAGTTTTTTTAGATTTTACCATTTTCGTTTTTTTACCTTAGTAACTAGATTTTAACTAAGTAATATATGTTTTATTAGAAATATAAAATAAACCCTATCAACAAAATTTGGTGTGATAAACCTAGATTTAATATCCATTTAATATAATTCAATTTCTAAATAATATAAAATTAAGTTTTAAATTAAAAAATTATATATATAAAAAAATAGTTTTTTAGAAAAGTGATGTTTTAACCATTATGTGTTATTAATTTTATTTATAAGTTATTAATAGTTAAATTTATATTAATATAATTATAAATTATTTTAAACATAATATTAGAGTAATTATTTAAAATATATTAATTTAATTTATTATTTAAAAATTTCACAATGTTAATAAAATAATTCTTTGAAAACCACAAATTTACCATTATAGTAGTAATTAACATTATTCCTAGTAATAATTATTTAATTTTTAAAAATTAAATTGTTATTATATAATAATATTAGCATGTTTCTTGAAAATATGAAATCCATTTTTTTATATTTAATTTCTTAAAGTGATAAAAACTATTTTTTAATTTAAGTGAATTAAAACAGTTTTTAGAGTAAAATATTACACAAGTTTCCAAAATGTTAAACTTGAATTTTATAAAATAAAAATATAATTTTTAAATTATTTATATTGATTATTAAATATTTAACTTCTATGCAATTTTTTTCAAAATTTTTTAAGTCATTCTTATCTTATAAAAGTGACAGTTTTTAGCTAAATTGGTATTTTAACTATTCACATAAAAATAAATTATTTAATAAAAATATAAAAAATTTACCCTAAGGTTATATTGAAATTATTATTTTTAAAATAATGTCAATTTCATACAAATAAAATTATAAAATTATAAAATTTATCTTTGAAATAAGAAATATAAAGAAAAAATATTTTTTTATAGAAAAATAAAATTTCATTTTCTTTAATAGTAAAAATATAAAATATGTAAAATAATGTGATAAATAAGTTATTAGAATAATTATCATCATAATTTATATTTAAATAGAACCTTAATATCTCTATATAATATCTAAGTATAAGGCATTCTTTGGTGGTAGTCGAGGGTGGTAATTCTGCTAGCATATGTCTCATTAAAATTTTTATAAAATTATACTTATGTTACATATTATTTTGATCATACTATAGTTATTTGATTATGGATTGATATTTTTCTAGAGAAAACCCTAGGAAATATACTTCCTTAATAATATTGGACAAATGAGCTTCATAAGGGATACTTCCACTCCCCGATGCCAATTCTTTTCTATTTGTTCATAGATTTCATAATATGGTTACTTACGTTTATACTCGATAATTTGACATCTATATTATAGTGGTAAAATTTTATTTTAATATATCATGATTTAATTTTAGTTTAATATTTCATGTAGAATAATAGATTAACATAAATTTTCTTAGGAAAAATACATATTGAAATTTCAGGTCATTACAATTCCTATCATGGGGAGTTCCCTCAAAAGGAACTAGTTGGTTTGAATTGGGCAACTTGAGTGACTGATAAAGTGAAGAATTCATTAAACATTATCTTAGTGTTTTAAAAGTGGATTTTTCAGGATGATCAGGTTTTTATATGAATTAGTTAGTATGTAGCCGAGATAGAGCATTAATGAGCTATTGTATGGTAGGGAGGTTGTAAAGTCTTGGGTATTTGGGAACGGTCATTTGAGTATGATCTTGGATTAACAATGAGAATTTAGACTTTATAAAGGTATCTAGGGTGTTATTACAGGTTAAGAATCAAGAATAAAGATTTTTTCTAGGCTTGTCGGATAAATGGTCTTGAAATTCTGCTATAGGTGGTTTTTGGAAAAATTATAGAAGGTAAAAGTGAATTTTTTCAGGAATTTTGTTAAAATGGAAGGCTTGAATAATTTTAGCATTATTTTTTAAAAATGGATGGTTTGGGAAACTTTTGGATGAATTTGGATATATTTTTATATTGTAATAGAATTTTAGAAACATAGAAAACTTCTCTCTCATAAGGTTCTTACCATATATAATGTTTTATATAGACTCAAAAATGGGAAATTCATAAATCATTAATATTATATAAGAGTTGGAAAAATATATTATATATGGGTAAAAATTTTATGTATCGATTTTTCGGGACATGAGAAAAATCTTATGTATTGAGTATATAATATTTGAGGATTTCCCCTTATTTTCAGAAAATTAACAAACTGTTGGGGGTACCCTATGATATATATGGTTTCCTTATATAAGGTTTTTGGTATGTGATATATTATTTAAAATCATAAAATTGGATAAGTATTGGGTTTCACTATGATACATAAGGTCTTCCATACATAATGTTTATAGGTGATCTAGAAATTGGTGAAGTTCTAGAATATAAAGTTACTTACGCGATGTTTTCATGTGTAAGGTTTTTATATATTTTTAGTATAAAAAATGTTAAAGTATCAAAACATATGGTTATATATATAATTTTATTTACTTTGGTGATATGTGAGGTTTTACCTAGTGTTTTCCAAAAAAAAAGTTTGATGAGTTCTTTTCCAAATTTTTCAAAAATAGTAATTAATAAATTTATTAAATATAAATGGGGTTGATTAGGGACATTTCATCCAAAATGTGGTGGATCCATTCTAAATTATGATATAATTAAAATATTTATATTTTAGTAAGTTCTTCATAGATTCTTACATGTTATTTGTACTATATATTATATGGATTATCCAATGTCAAGGCTAGTAGTCCATATGTGTATGTGTTTCAAATTTATTATTATTACCCTGTCTCTTTATATAAATACCTAATACTATGTATTTTGTCATATTTTGATGAATGTACCATATATAGTTGAATCAGACTATGGACTTTGATGAGAAGAATAATACTAACTCCAAGAAGGATGTTCCTAACTTTTTTCCAACGTTACATTTGATATTCGTCATGTAATAAATGGGAAAGGCTAGGGTTGTGTATATGTGACCAATAATGGAACCAAATGTGGTTCATGTTATTCTTATGAGATACCTAGGGGTAATATCATATGTAAAAGGAAGGTTAGAGTTGATATGGCTTGGATTTATCATGGTGTGTTTTGAGGGTTTGATGGAAATGATACTGCATGTTTTAAATTGGTGATTTGTGAGATGTGATGATTAATGTGGTTCTTTGGGAACATGATCATTGCAATCCATGTGAGTATGAGTGATTTTTATCATAATGTTTATGGTGATGAAGTTTCTCTAGTATGATTTTGATGGTATTAACCATCACTGTAGGTGGTGATAGAAGTTCACTAAGGCTTGGTTATAGGGTTTTGGTTATATCACTCACTATTAGTTTCTTATAAACACAATTTAGGGACTATAAGGTGGGTTTTAACACTAGTTTCTTGGCGGTATCCTCCATAGTCAATAAATATTGGCTAGATGATGAGGATGTTCATTGATAAAGAGGAGGATACATAGTAGTGGGCCATGATTGTTGGTGTGTGATACCACCAGATAGGAGTGGGATGATCACCATATACATGGGATATGTTGGGTATGATGAGACATAATTAGATAATGACAGGTTTTTTTGAGCCCTAGATTTTATAAATATGTTAAGTTAAAGGTTGTTAAAGGGTTTTTATTCCCATGGTACTTGAGATATAAGTTGTGGATGTGTCATTGAGGAATTTTGGTTAATTTGGAATGGTTGTAAGTTATGGTCTAGTATGTGATTCCAAGTAAAATTAAATTGGTTGGAAGGCCAAGGGAACTTACCGTATGACCAACTTGGATGTATTATTCCACACTTTCACTATCTGAGGAAGGTAAAGGATTACTCGGGACTGGTTGAGCACAAGTGGAGTAGTTTGGGTGGTGTGAATTGGATACTGTTTATTTCTATTCACACATATTGGTATTTATAAGAATATTATATAGGGACACAACAAAAAAATCAGTTATTAGTGTTGGTTTATGAAACCATTTCTATTTTTTTCAAAATATAGCGGATGTTTTTTAAAAACCACCACTAAATCCTTTTTTTAATACACCGAAACTTATACCCCCTTCCACCCTCCAAGCCCAATGAACCCTCTCTTTCCTGACCCCTTGAAACCCTCACGCTGACTCCCCTTCTCCGCCTCACTGCCATCCCCTCTCTCACCCTCACCTTCGGCCTCCCTTCTCACCCTAACTGCCAGCTCCTCTTCTACCCCTTGCCGCCAGCCCCAATATCACCCTCACCGCTGACTCTCTTTATCCCCATCGTCGCCAGCACCTCTCCCCCCACCATCTTCCCTTCTCCCCCTCAACATCAGCTCCATTCTCCCCTTCGATGCTGGCACCATTCTCCCGCGAGCTCCCTAAGCCCAAGCCCGAGCCTCCAACCCCTCTCTCCCCTGAATGGTTGCTGTCTCTACTCCCTAGGTAAGGTAATTAAAAAAGGATGTGTATTGGGATTTTATTGTACATTGTTTCTTGTTTCTTCAGCACCATTATTCCATCTAGTGATTTATAATTTGATTATTCAATTCTAGGATTTTTAATTTAGGAGTTTAGTTAATTAATTTAAAGGTGTTTATGGTTATTTTATGTGCTTGTAGACCCATTGGAGGTCTTGTTTTCTCTGGAGTATTATGCGAGAAATCGATTGAGGTAGGCAGTTCCATTCATACATTTTAAAATCTTAACACTTGACATGGAATGAATGCAATGAATAATTAGTAATTTTTATGATTGATATAGAAATAATTTATAACTTATAAAAGTAATAAAAGTTTTATTAGTTCCAAATCATTGATATAGGATATAATTATTTAAATGGTGTATAAGTAATGTGTTATTTCATTACATTATTTTATTTAACTTTTTTAAATGTTTTAGTTCAGTTTGATAGACATTGTTTATTACAAGTGAGACCCGATGAAATTGTTTGGTTATGTGAACTTCTTATTTTTTAATACATAAGGTTTATAAGTTAACGTTTAGTTTTTTGGGAATCAATAGCTTTTTTTTAAATTTATCATAATTTCAAGAGAATTTTTTTCATTGATAAGTGGTGTTCTTAAACCTCAAAAAATGATATAATTGGAAGCATCTAATATGTTAGATTCAAGGTAATCAACAAATGAGTTGAGAATTTTTTTCAAAATGTAATGATAATGCAAGGACCTTGTTGTTGATGTACAATTTTTCTTTTTATTTTATGTTGAAGTGTTTAATGGAATGAGAGAAAATGTGATGTTCAATGATAGTAAGAATATAGAATAATTATCTCAATCATTGAGAACTAATAAAATATCAATGATATAAAAAAATAATGATATATAGAGATATATGAAATAAAATATTACCTATAATGAAGTACCTAATTATTCTTTTAAAAGGACACATGATTCTTTATTTCATTAAGGTGAAAGGATATTTGAAATGAGTCTTAATGATGTCAATAAAAGGGAATCATACCAAATCATTTATATCAAAAATAGAAATCCATTCATTGTTTATTTTTAGAATATCTCTATCTATAGCTGTAAAGAAATTTATTATAGAAAAGGAATTATATTATTATTCTATGGGAGACCAAAAAAATAAATCTAAGTAAATTAAATTTAATTCAATTGAGATATTGATTTTACCCATTAGAGGAAAAAGAATATGACATTATTTCATATACTGAATAAACTAGAAATATGCTTACATATCTCTCAAAACATTACATAGATTCATGTGATGATAAGATGAATATGTTAAAATATAATGAAATTATTTTTGAGATAGTATAGAGGAATATAAGTAGTCAATGTATATATTATTGGTAGTGATATTTCATCCCACATGATATGTAAGATGAATATTATAGAAAATGTTATGGGAACCATTGATGGTATAGTTTAGTCTATATATGGTAGACCACTAAATATTAATAGATATTGATAAAAACCATTAGAACAAATATTAATTGAAAAATACAAATTGTATATCTATTTATGGTCTTTGATATAATATATTGGTTTATATTAAGTTATTTTAATTAGGATGGGAAGTTACATTCAATAAAATAGGCTTCCATATCATGCAAAGTAAAAAACTATCTTTTAGAAATGTGGATAATGAATGGGTACATCAAATATGTGTATAATAATGTAAATACTAGTCCTATTTCATTATAAGAATATTGGGAAACACCTTGTTATTTTGTAGGAGGTGGAGGAGGTCGTGGTTTATGTTTTATTATCTACAGTGAGAGGTACCATCCTTATCACATACACTATTAGTTATGCTATGATTTAAATTGAGGCATGAAATTATATTATATATATACATATAGTTAATATTTTGGGTTTTCACATGGACTTTATACCTTTCTTAATGGTTACTAATATTTTTAGTTTTCACATGGAGTTCATTCATAGTAAACTAAGTTTTTTTTCATCTGGTGTCCTTTTTTTCTTTTAATTAAGGACAGAAATGATAAAGAAGAAGTGTTATACTGATGTCATCTGAATCTCAGTCAATGTTCCCTCAACCATAATGATAGATGATGATCCATATGTCTCCCTCCCTATAGAATCTGAGATACCATCTGCTTTCCCCCTACACCATCTCTCACAACCTCCGTCATCATCCCATCAGAAGATCAGCCAATGCCTCCTCATTCAATAGCCTCAACAGTGAGGGGACATTCCACTACTCTTGTTTCTTCATGGGGATATTGGATGGTGACTATTATAGGTATAATTTTTAATATGTTATTAATCTATTACACTTTTTTATACTACTAAATATGTTTTTATAAAATATGGAAACAATGCTAATAAAAAGAAAAATATGAAAAGTTCAGATGTTTGGAATATAAACAGACTAAAGATAGTTTTCCCATTTGACTGTAATGGGTTCCCTATGGATGACACTGTGAGATTATTTTTCTAGATTCTATGACAACTGGTGGTAGATCCAGTTACCATTCTGATTACGTATGATTATTGGAGGAATATGCCTTCATTTTTGAAAAATAATGTTTTTGATTCACAGATAAAGGTAATTTTAATACATTATAATGTAATTAAATGTCATTATATTATTAAATTATATTATTTTTAAAATGAATCTCTTTATATAGATGTTTTTCCACTTTCCCGTTGTTGATGTGCTAGCATGAAATTGGACATTAAAAAATTTGGGCAAGAAATGGAAAGATTTTAAATGGAGATTATGTAAAGAATTCAATGATACTTCGTTGAGCTCCCAACAACTATATGATAAGGTACCCAATGGGGTACCTAGAGAGCAATGTAAAGTTTTTATTGATAGTCACCTTGATTAGAAGCACATTGTATTTAAATATATATTATTATATTAATATCATTTTACATTTATACGAGATGAAATTGCATACATTACTATTAAATTAAATTTTATTTATTTCAGGATGTGTGAAGGAAGAATGCAATGAGTCGGTCTAAGCAAATCATCCCTCACATTGTGAGGTCAATGATTTTTTCTAGAAGACGATCGACTCTGGTAAAATTTTCACTAGTTTAAATATTTATAAGACAATATTATCTATTTAATATATTAAATTGTTGATTCATCTTTGTTTAATGTAGTCATAGAATTTAGGGAAACAATAATCCTAAACAGAAGTCTGGTTGGATGTTCATAAAAGATCTGATGGGATTTTTGTTAGTGATCCTTCCAAGGAAGTAAGGGTATGAATTCATTTTTCATTATAATAACTTATTATAGTTTGTCACTATATTAATATATAAGGAATCTAATATGAATGATATTTTATTTATTGTTAAAAATTAAATAACTATGGGATTCCAATCCTATAGAGTCTTTTTGAGTCTCCCAGGATGACCTAGTTGGTCAAGTCCATGGGAAGGAGCATCCTAGTCAAGTGCATGGGATGGGTTTGGGAACAGTACCATCTAATATCTTTATCAGGACATTAGGTATTATAGATATATATACTCCTATTTTTAGTCACTCCTTAACCTGAGATACTCAGAAAGAGTTTTTTTCTATGAAAATCACAATTCAGGAACAATAGGCTTAGATATTTTCTTTGTAGAAAGCATTGTTTGATTTATATTAAAAGACAACCAGATATGTCCCTGGTGATATTACATCGATGAATGGTGGTGAGTAGGTAAATCAAAAAACTTAAAACTCAATTAATTCACATACTTTTATTGTTTTTAAGTTTAAATATTTTATTTGAGATAAAAGAGATATTATATTACTGATAAAAAAACCAGACCTACAAATCCTATCAGGGAAGAAGTCAACCCAAAAATGATCACCCCAAGATTTCTCAAAACCTGAAAATCTATGAGGCTCTAGATTACCCCCTCGATTTATGAAAGAAAATTTTCATTCAATAAATATTTTAAACAAATACCAACACTTTATTAGGATAAAACCAAATAGTTGCAAGTCATCATCCTTCTTTGATAAGGTGGTAACCACTTCATGGAGATCTGATTACACCCAAATAAATTTTGAATATTTTGAATAAGAAAGAAGAATCCCTTGGAGGATAACATATACCTCCGCCACCATATAAATCCAAAAAACCTTCTAGGGGAGGAGTCCAATATTGAGAATCCTACTGAGTAATACCCAATGAGGTCCTCACATCATTCTCATTCCATCAATTCACCAAATCAATGGTCCTCTCAATCCAAATACAATCTTGGATCACCTTCTTTGGGTGAGAGACTAGAGAATCCTCCAGTAATAAATAGGAAGGGATTAAGCCAAACCATGTTATCACTTTTTGTAGCCTGAGTGAACTGAGTAACTCCTAGTAGATTCCCCCATCCATAAAATCTGATCAATGCCCATCCTTGGTGTAAGAGGAATACTAATAATGAGATGATGATCAACCCAATTAAACCAGATTCAAATATTTCACCGATCCCAATCCTCAAATGAATCTTTGATCAGATCTCTCACCCTTGAATTTTCAAATCCTAGAACAACTATCAAGGAGACCTTAAGGTCTTCACCATTTTCTATCCACAGATCATTCCAAACACTAACGTCATTACCATCCACAATTCTACAAATATATCCATTCTTGAGTATATATTTAGTGCCCCAAATTATTCTACACAGAAAACTTGGCCATGGTCCAAGATGGGCATACAAAAAGTCAGAATGAGGAAAATATTTTGAACACAAAACCTTTGAGAAGAGGGAATTTGAATTGGAGAGAATGTGCCATCCTTGCTTCTCCAGAAGTGCCTCATTAAACCATTTGAGATTCCTAAAGTAAAGAACTCCATAATACTTCTAAAAATACAATTTCTCCCAAGATATCCAATGGGTGTTATGTTTTCTATCATGGGAGCCCCACCAAAAGTCAGCCAATTGAAAATGGATTTGATGAGCAAGAGATTTTGTAAATTTAAAAAATGACATAGCATAATATGGGATTTCTTAGGCCACTAACTTAATGATAACTTCATTTCCTACCTATTTTACGTTTAAATATCAATATAGGACAATGTTTAATTTTAAATATAATTTTATTACAGGTTCTAGTAGTAGGAAGTAGAGACGACGATGGATAGTGTGTTGAGTAGAGATCATCATCTTCTAGTGATTAGTGGAGAGAGTTTGTTCAAGATTCATTTGTGGAATATAGTGGACCATGTAGAGTGATCTGGTTTGTGCATTGTATATGTGTACTATGATTATAAGATGGTGATAATTTTCTTATGTGTATATTTTGTGTACTCAGATTTATGTATACTTATATTATGTTATGTTTCATTTTCTATGTGATTCTGTGTATTTTTCTAGGGTTTTGTTGGGGTATTCGATTTTACTGCACATTTTTTTTGTAATTTATCATATAGCAATGGTTTAAATCACTAGTAAATAAAGGTTCTTTTTTTATGGTGGTTTTAACCACTACTATATTATGGTATATTTTTTTGGGTGATGGTCAAAACCGCCACTAAATATGAAAAACTTTTATTTAGCGGTGGGTTTCTCTATTTTAGCAATGGTTCTTTTGGAAAAAATGGTTCGTATTTTAGCAGATGTTAACACTGCCACTAAAATCAAGGTATTTTTTCCGTACAACATCCAATAAGACACAGAAAACAACCGCTTAATACAATTTCTATAAAGCTTACCAAAAAACACTACTAAATGGAAGGAACTGCCACATGTTGGATGCTGACACCAATTTTAGCAGCGGTTTTAGGAAACCATCATAGAACCATTTGGAGGTGGTTTAAACTGCCTACAAATCCAAAAAAACCACCACTAAGTGTAGATTTGCTTATAGTGGGAGACCATTGGTGGTTACCTACTGAGTTCATAACCACACTCTGCATGAGACCTCCAGGATGCATATAGACTTTATATGTCATGGTATAGGAAAGAGTAAGGAATCTTCATCAAGATTGTAGTAGAGATGGAGGTTTTGATAGTGCCTATGATGGTTTATATTATTTTATACATTTTCCAGGCGGTTATATAAAGCTAATATGATTATTTATTATGGTTAATTCATGCATGTAGATATGTGATTTTCCTAAAAGTTATCCTGTTGACTGTTGTATGGCCAGTATAACATTTTATATTCTTACTTTGGATTATCATATGTATGTTTTGGCTTATAGTTTCATGATATTTAACATCTCTTCCATTTTTATCATGCCATAAATATATATCATCTTCAATGGGTTATAGTATTCTCACTATCACCCCATAGACCCTCACTACAAGTAATTATCCTTTTGTGTACAAAGAGACTAACCTAAGTCCTAGTGGTACTATGGTATAGAGTGATATAGGTTTTTATGTTACATCATCTACCATGCTTCCCTTCCTGGGTTATTGACAATTTCAAGATCATAGGTCTGCAGGAAATATAGACATTGGATCTACCTTAGGTTGATATCTCATTAGAAGAAAATATACCTAAGACTCTTAAGAACTATATAGATTGTAAATAATTTACCAATAAGGTAATTCATCTAGTTATTCAAGGAAAATACCACTATCATGAGATTTGGATCATGGGTTAAATAGTTATACTTATAAGGTCTTAGCTATCTATAATCACAATAAATTACTACCTACCTGTTCATTATCTCACAACCTTTCCCAGTCCTAGTGGAGTCACATAAAACCATTTACTCAACTCCGTTATCTATAAATAAAAAATCTAGAGCACTAGTTAATTTTCACTTCAATCCCTAAAATTCTATTTGTAATTAATTATACCTTAGGAAATGAATACCATTTTTTGTGAGGTAAATAATGAGAGATGTGATCCTAGAGAAATACTCTATGAACATCCATTATAACCTTCTAACCCAAGGAAATCGTGCACCTCAAACAAGTTTTTAGGTGGATTACAAGTGATTATAACCATGATCATTACCTGGTTAACTCTACCCTTCCCTATAATATGATTTTCCTTGTAGACTTACCAAATAAAAAATTTATACTTCAAGAGTTAACTATATAGTTAGTTCTCTTTAATTAAGTCTAGGATGATCCTTAAATTCTCAGAATTCTCATCCTCTATCCCCAAATTGATGAGAATTTCATTGTTATAGACCACCAATATTTAGTCTAAGAATGGATAGAAAAAGTATTTCATGTGTCCCATGAGAATGAATAGGGAATTCATCACCATAAAAGATAAGACTATGAACTCATAATGCCCATACTTGTATCTATATATCAATTATGGGATTTCTTCCTCACAAACCCAATGCTAATGATATCTAGATATAATGTTGATCTTTGAGAGCCACTTAAATCCTTTTAGTTGGTCATAGAGTTAATAAATCCTCAGTAGAGGGAATTTATTCCTAAATATCACCTAATTTAGGCAATGATAATCAATAAAAATCATCAAGATCTTGTCCATATTTCTGAAGAAAAAATATGATCTTCCCAAGAGGACACGCTAGGCTTGATAAAATACTCCAAAATATCCTATAACCATACCTTTAGCTCCAAGAGCTTGGTTGTGACCATTTTATAGGATATAGAATCAATTGGGATGGTATCAAATCAAAACTCAATGAAAAATTCAATCTCACAATGAGGGGGAAACAATAGAACATCCTTTAAAAACCATCCATGTACCTCTCTATAACTATGAGGAATTTATCCTTAATAACATCTAAGGAATACAAAACCAAGTTCACCAACTGGTGGTTGATCAGTTTTAATTTCTTTTAGTTAGGACCTATTCATCCCACTTGATGATCCTACTCACTCGTAATAGAGAACCTAGATCCATAAACTCCAAATAACACTAATCTTAATCTATGATGATAACAATCCACTTAGGATAAAATTAATGATAACCATTCCATACCAAGGATGACTTCATAAGGCTTAAATATAACCATAATATAGTACCATGAAAACCTCCATATGCTATGTGAAATATCTTATAATCAAAAGATGTGGGTGAGCATGTGGTTTCCAATAATAAGAATCTCCAGTCGAATATGTCTAGCTAGGGGCTCCATTAGAATATTAAACTCTCAAACTAGTGATGTAGTGAAAGAAGAGTGGCTAGTAAAAGTGTCCAAAAGTATAGGCGTGCATATAGAGAATACACAAAGTGTAACTTGAACCATATCTAGTGAAACCTGGTGGAAGCCTTCTAACCATGTATCTGTATATATATCATTTTCTGTTAATTACTCAAGACTTGAAAGGACCACCTAGAGGTGGTAGTGGTGAAAGTGGATCAAAGCGTCACCCACCTCTTGCTCCTCCTACTACACAACTAGTTCATCTATCCAATACACCACTAGAGGACCATCCTAACCCCATGGGGATTCCATTTATCTCAACCTTACCTTTGATATAGAGGTCCATCAATTGTGTCACCCTATTTTTCCTTAGATATTCATATGGTTAGATAGTCTCGAGACATGTGGAATCAATCAATGCAAGAGTATAAAATCTTATCCTATATTGGTTTGAACCTATATGATATGCCCCTATTATTGATCCATTACATTGGGATTATAAATGTGTATGCCTCCTCTGATAATATCTCAACACCTATCATAGCCAATAATAGGTGATGAATCTACCCCATGGAAACCAAAACCTAACCTGGCTCTAGGTTGCATCTATATTATAAAACTATCAATCACAAACACTATCTATAAGACCCCTATATAGGAGAATGTGTATAAAGGGACAACCCTAGATAAAATATCTCTCTATATTACCTAATTGAACTTATATTCTTATTGTAACCCATAAAAAACCATGTCAAGGGATAACCTCATTAAGTTTATAAACCACGATGCATACTCATCTATGATCATATTGCCTTAGTGAATTTATAATAACTCATACACTCAAACCATCCTCATAGTTTTTGAATAATAATTCTATTTAAAGAGGTTATCAATATATTACCAAAATTAGGTATCCTCATTATGCACCTTCAAAGAAAAATGTCATCAAAATCTCACCACACCATAAATAAGGATTGAAATAATAATAATTGTATGATCACTGGGCATCCAAAATAAGTGGGACACCTGGTTCACTAATTATAGTCTGTCCTTGGAGACCTATGGATTAGGATTTCATCAAAACATGGGTGGCCTATAACATTGGAATTCATGAGTGTGTTTAACCTATATGGGTTATCTAGTTTTTCTGTACTGGAACCATCCTATAATCGATAGGATGAAAATCTACTATATTCTCAAAAGGTAGAGGATCTTCCCTCTACTGTTTTAGTAGATATACCTATTGATCATTAACTTGAATTGATCCCTTGTTACTAATCTAGTTAGTGATGATAGGATTGAACACTAGCATAAACTATTCACTACCCTACCTCTATGATTGGTTTTAATGATGTTACTGAACCAAAATATGAAGAGAAAGAAGTAACAAAATTAATCTAAGAGCATTAAAGTAAATAAAAAACACAATAATAAAATAATAAAATAAAAATAAATTTTAAAAAGGTCTAGAATATTTAAATCAAATTTAAATTAATGAATTAATGTATCCTTTAGTATCCACCAATAAAACTAATCACTAAATCCATGGTGTAATTCTCTTCATATCCAAGAAATTATAGTCACTCCTCTAAGAAAAAGGATAAGTGAAGGAAATATAAAGATACCAGAGAACCTCTTGGATGAGGAAAACTCGGGAACTATCTTGGATGAGGAACACTAAAAAACAATAAGCACCACGTTTTATTTATCTCAATTTAATGTTGAATACACCCCTCATCCTTACTATTTATAGGAAGAGGGAAATTCAATAGGCTCTAAGGAATATAAATTCATAGTATACTAAATGAGGTTCAATAAATAACTTATAATGTTAATTTTTAGCATTAAATAGCCTCTAAAAGTGTCTTAAGTCCCAAAACGCCATGGTAGGTACATTAATGTGTCTCAGAATTAATTTAATATATCAAAGGGTTTTCTTAAATGGTTTATAAAGGTGGGATTATAAATTTTACACATGTAATGGTCCTTATAAACCCATTATTATAAGACCAATCCCAAATACCATTTGGGAATTTCTACATCCTCATGTTTATGTATTAATAATATATATAACTCGTTATTTATATTATAATTCCACATTAATTATTTAATTAAATATTTTAAATATGAAAAACAAAAATCACATTTTTGATTATAATATATATAAATAGTTTTACCCATGAACCAATTAATTTAGCACAAAAATCCTAATCAGTATTATCTTATGTGTTCCCCAAAGGACCTTTGTAAAAATGATCATTAATCTCATTCATTATTATTGGGACCAATATGTTTGAAGTTGTTTTAATAAGAAGTAGAAGGAAATAGTTACTCAAAGACTTGTTTTTTTGTCTTGTGTAAATCAACTTAATTTGCTGTAATTTCCTTCAAAGGTGATCAAATAAAGTTTAATGATTCAATTGTATCAGAACAAGTATAACGATCAAAGTTTAAAGTATGATTTCATCAAACTGAGTTCTATTACTGAATGTGTATTTGAGTTTTCTCTCAAGTTCTATCAGATGTAATATACAGTAATGTTTTAAATCTTTTAGTGGATTAATTTTCTTATAGTAACAAACTTCATAAGTACTGAAATACCTCCTGATCCATGCTTGAGTTTAAAGGGAGAGAATAATGATTATGTGTAAAAATTTACTGCTATTAAATTCAATAGAGATCACCATTATGAAGATATTTTGTTATTTACATTAAAAAGTGCTTTCAGTCAGAAATTGTTAATGTCTATAGATCAGAGAAATTCTGGAGAAGTGTGGAATAACAGTCCCCATGAAATTTCATTAGATGGAGGGAATCTTATGTACTTTTACATATTCATTCAAATTTTTTCACTACCTTTTCCATGGTTGTAAGTTGTTTTTATAGAAAGTTGTGTGAAGGTTTATCGAATGGGAAAACTCAAATTCATCAAATCGATTGAACTAGATAAACCTTTTACAATATTATCTGATGTAATATTGATTGCTAATTTATAAATATAATCAATAAAAGGATTCCTATAAAAGGATAAAGTTAGAGATTTATGATGCAATTCATCGAAGGGATAAAGGGTCTGGTAGAAGACTTCTGAGATGTTCCTATAAAGTTATAAAGTCATACCAATTAGTAGGTTGTTTTGAAGACATATTAGAAGGATGATTTGAAGGTATTTATGAAATAATCATAAAGAGATTAAATGTGATAATTCTAAGATAATCTTTCATAGTTCCAATAATTAGGGAGGAAGTTTGTGATTCTTGTCAAGTCTTAAGAACGTTTGATGAATAACATTGATGTAGAGTCTTAAGGAAATATCCTACTTTTTTAGAGGTTTGAATGTAGTGAAAGGATAGTTATTTATTAGTGTTACAATTAAATTTCTAAGAAGGAAGTTTGAATTATATTTAGCACATTTCCCTAAAAACTCAGAGGAACTTTTCTTATATGAAGGTGTCTTGATACTCTAAATAATTCAATGAATTTTTGGTAGCTAGGTTAAGTTTTTTTTGAAGTGGAGAGTTGATCAGAAAAATAGATTAGATTAGCATTAGTCTATTTAATATTGAATATATTATTCCCACAAGGTGGTATAAAAAGGATGGGTTATAAAAGAGATTGAATGATCATTTTGAATAGATTGAGGAAGAACATTGAGAAGTAAAAATTAGTCTAATAGGAGAAATCCTAAAAATAGAGTTGATTAGATGAATAGGGAAACTGACTAAGTTTCATCAGATCGTGTATACCAGATAGAGAAAATATCATATGGATAGTTTCTTATAGAATTTTAGGAATAGGTTCTCACTTAATTCTATGTGAAAATATGAAGAATATCTTGAAAAAATATCAAGTGTAGAGAAAGTTCAAGTATCACATTGATAATATAATAAAGCCTATAGGTGAATATTATTACTCTTATTATAAAAAACATTTTCATATCATTTATCTATATGAATTTTCAATTGAATATAGTGATACACAAGATAAAAGATACTATTTAATTCATGTAAACACCAAAGGATTACTTTCTAGTGATTTTTGTGGTCTTGGATTACTTATAAACCAGGATAAGGACTAGCTACTCTTATTAAGTAGTGGACCTTGTAAATATCTATGTTACTATGGTTGTTCTTGTTTTCTTATTTTATAGAAAATTCATTTCTCACTAACAAGAGGTGAATATTTTTTCTTAATAAAGAATATATAAATATTCAAGATCACTAATTCACACTGCCCATCTCTATGATTATATAGATCCTGATTGGTCCTTTCAATAATTTTAAACCAAGAGTGAAATATAGAAACATATCATATCTACCCAAATCATAAAGGTTTTTAGTGTAATCTAATCCACCACATGCACATTAGTAAATTTAAACTGTCCTTGACATCGAGATTAACCATAAAACATGGATAATATACAATCTTGTATAACCTATCTCTTTGTTTTTCAATTACTGAGTAGACTAAATCTTATATAATTACATCATATGTAATTATCTTAGAATGACCATGAACTTACTTAGTCAAATCTCAATTGAGGGCCTTGATGTTATAACCCATCATATGGGCAGGCATATCTCAAATTATTTAATCAAATCCCTACACTTGATTAGAATTATACCCAATTACCTTCTATTACAAAAATTTCTAAAATGACTTTAGATAGTTATCAAAGTATGAAACCTCACAAGTTAGGAAAATATTTGAAAACCTCAATTTAAAGGATTTATAGCCAATGTTAACTTATGTAACACCAATGGAACACATATGAATATCCATGTGGTATACTTTATGCACTTTAATATGAATAAAATTTTACTAAATTATACATTTTGTATGATTAGTTGTAAATATATATAAGTGTTCCTACTCATAATAATATGTCATCAAAACCCAATATTATGATTATAAATGATGAATAAGTTGTTTTTACATATATTTTAGGGGTTGTTATCATATAATCACATATATTATATAAAACACATAAATTAATGATAATTTATTTCTATTAATATAAACTAGATGATACAAAATGTCCCTAAGACAATGAAACTTGACTAAATTCTAAGAAAAAACACTATAAATCTCCCACTTTCACTAAATCCAGTCACCCATGTATCTAATAACAAGTGAACTAGAATGGATTTCATACTTTTCATGTTTAAGGGTCTTTGTTAGGGTATCCATAATATTATCCTTTATAGAAAATTTACAAATATTGATATCACCTTTGTCAATTATATCTTAATTATGATAAAATTGAAAAAGAACATGTTTGGATCTTTAGAGATACCCAAGTTACTTATCTTTTGAAAACAATCCACTATTATCATATAATAGTTTAATTAGATTCATGAATCTTGGGACAACCCCTAGTTAAATAACCAACTTCTTTATCCAAACAACCTTTGTAGCCACATTAGAAGTTTTCATATATTCAGATTCAATTATACAATCAACAAACATAGGTTACTTGGAACTCTTATAGCTTACAACTACAACATTTAAGAAAAATATGAATCTTAATTGAGATATAAATTCATATTTATCAGTAAAAACTGACACCAGTTTAACCCTTTACAAAAAGCTCTTCATTACCACTAAATACTAAGAATACATCCCCAGTTCTTCTAAAGTACTTAAGGATATTATTCATGGATACCTAATAACTTTCATAAGGATTTTATTATTATATATTAACCATACTTAATTCATAATTTGTATAAATATGAGTATATAACATGGAATACATGATTGATTAAACTATTGAATCATATGGAATCTTACTCATGAATCCTTGTTATTCATTGGTTGAAGGAAACTGTGCCTTTTAAATAGTCTTGGTATAAAAAATTTCTAAATAACCCTTTTTATAGTTTTATATATTAAAACTTTTTAATAATTTACCAATGTACATGTTCTAATAGAGGACAAACATTCATTTATATTTGTCTCTATATCAATATACCAAGTATATATGGTACTTCAAAAATATTTTTTTTATTGAGAAGAAATGTACCAACAAATTTTTCCCTAATTATAATACTAGGATATAATTTCAAAAGATTAGTATGGCCTCTATAATTCCTTGAACTGGATCACTAAATTCAAGTTGATGCACTACATGAACTCATGTGCACCTTCCCATATACAAGAGGCTTCTAGCTAATATAAAGTTCATAATCCATATAATAGGGATACTATACCCTCAATATTAGTAACTATAAAAAATATAGATAATGGAAAAAATAATGAATAAAATACAAAGGTAACTTGATGATAAGTTAAAATTTAAATATCATCACATTTTATATCAAAATGAGATACATGAATTTCATACCTCTAGTCAAGTGGATCCACATAGGTAGTGAATTAGTACATGAAATGTACAAATTAAAAAAATAGGAACAATAGATTAAGATCCAATAGTATATCTAATAATTACCAATAATCCTCTACCTACTCAATTGCCTGACATAAATCACTTACCATTGGATGGATCCTTTATAACAATGTCTGTTTGTGCACTAGGGTGCCAAGAATGATGTTAATAATAAACCTAGTAAGACACCACCAATGTTTCCTTAACATAAATTAACTATATATATGAGAGTGAAGGCACTGAAAAAAACAAATAACCAAGCAATCATATATCCTCATCGGGTCATCGTGTGCTGACTAGGCCACAATGAACCATGACTGCTTCAATTCCAAGATAGAAGAAAGACTCATATCATTACATAGGTAAAAATTATAACATTTCTGACACCTTATCACTCAAGGAAATGTGCCACTTAAATCCCTTAATTAAGTCCCAGACCAAAACCTATCACTCTGGGTGGTCACACATTAAGTACCATAACAAGTCCTACACCACACCCTCTCACTCAGGGGAGGTCACCCATCATTTTCCTGGTGCCCAAAACCTACCACTTTGGGTAGCCTCAACCTTATAATCCTATTAAAACACATCACAAAAATCTACCCTCTCACATAGGATATGGTCTCACAATCTTATCATGGTCCACTATCCTCTCACCCAAGTTGTGGTCACAACCTCATCACAAGCTACCATCCGCTCACTCAGGGTGTGTTCAAATCCTCATCAGTCCCAACACCAAATATATTAGGAACTAGAGTCATAAATAAATCATGAAATATAATATGTTTAACTAATATTACCAAGAGGAAAACATATAAAAAAGGAATCCACAAGTTCATTGTAATATCATGAGGTTTTAAAAGTAAATACTATGTTTGATAGTGAACAAGATACACAACACTGAGCTTAAAAAAACTATAAAATATGATTATTTAAATATGAATGTTGTAAACTAAAAATTAAATTGGCGGGTATCAATATGATTAACTTATTTATGAAATAAATATAAAGTTCTAACTCAATATAAATGTATTTAAAAATTCTTAGACAATAATAACATAATTTTTAATAAATCCATTTTATTCTTCAAAAAATAAGTTTTATTCAAAAATGAGTTTTTCCCTTTTGATGAGTGATTATTATAATTAATTTATATAAGTTATATAAAATTAATATGAAAAATTTAATTTGATTTTTGAAATCATTATGTAAAAATTAACTGAAAATTAATTTTTTTATAATTTTATAAAAGGATTGATTTTTCAATGCGGAGTGGAAAATATTGATTTTTATTGAAAAATATATTTTTATTTTAATTTTTTTATAGAGAAAAACTATATTTTTAATTAGTATTAAAATTTAATTAGTTTATTTTTTATTTAAAATAATTTAATTATGGTTTTTAAAAGTATTTTATACTTTAATTTATCATAAAAACATTTTATAATTAAAAAAATTGTTCTGAAATTTTTTTTCATCACCTTTTGGTAGTTTAATTTTAAATTAAATTTTCACACTTATATGTTTTGTATTTTGAAAATTGGATTAAATATTTAGAATCAGAAGGTTAAAATTTTGTAATTAGTCCCCTTTTATTTTTTGTCAATATGAATAGTTTACCATGGTAAAGGGTAAATCGAGTAATTAAAGTTAAAAATATAATGATTCAGATTATAAAATGACCCCAAAACTTGACTTAGTTTTATTGGATGATTCCATTTTGTCCATATTATTATAATATTCTATTATATGAAATGTTTTGTCCATTTTGATAATATTATGATCTTAAAAGTATTTTATTTTACGGAAAGTCTACCATGCCAAACTCTTGTTTTTAATAAATTTAATATTTTTTATATGGGGTTAAATAGATAATATGTTTGACTATAAATATTATTTTAAAATATAAATTTTTTATATTTATCTAGGTAATTTAGTTTTAAATTTTAATGATTAAATAATTACCTTAAATGCTTACACATCACTATTGGAGTAATTATTCAATTAATGGAAAAATCAAATAAAATATATTAAGAATATTAAAATAAATATATTTTTAGATAAATAATGTAATAAAAAAAATTTATTGATGAAAATGACATATAAGGGATGTATTAAAATATATTTTTTGAATTTAAATTATTTTCTTGATGTTATTAAAGTCAATGTAATGAATGGTTTCAAAATTAAAAATTATGATATTCTATGTAAATAATATTTTATTAAATTATTTCAAAATAATAAAAATAAAAAATAAGGAAAAATGGGATAATATATGGTATAAAATTTTATCCAATGTTCATTTATAGGTCATTTTGAAGCATTTATCTCTAAAATAGCCTTATTATATTTTAATCATTTGAGAAATTCCAAAAGTTCCCTCAACTAAATTATAAAAGGGAACCTACTCCCTCACTTATTTATACCACTTTGAGACTTATAGATCAACTAGATTATTAAAATATATATTCTACACTTCCCTAACCACATTATAGAGGTGATGGTATTATTAAAATACCAACCCTAGAGCTCTTTCGAGGAGATCTAAAGGAGTTGTTTTGAAGAAGAGGTAATCACCATAACTGATCAATTTTTTATAATATTATTTACCTCCTATAAATATATGATATTTATCATAAAATAATAACATAATTATACTAAATTTTATGAAATGTCATTATTGTTATTAAATCACCATTATACACCCTCTTTCCCATCAAAAAAGATGTGAAAGTATCACTTATGGATACGTATGACTAATCATTTCTATGTAGAAATACAATTCATTTTTCATCAATATATTTTTTGGATGGGTATTATAATGGGTTTAATGTTTATATATTTTATTTATTAAATAATTATACTTTTTTAATGATAATATCATGTCTACCTTCTTACCATCTAATCTTTTGGGAAACAATAGTGTCACTCATGCGTATGTATAGACTAACATCTCCAAGAAGCTATGTGATTCGTTTTTCTTTTATATTTCACATAGATGATAATAAGGATGAATTTAATTAACACATATGAAATAATAATTATTCCTTAAAGGTGAATTATTCTTTACCTTTCTTTCATTCCATTAGTCGAAAAATGGAAACAATACTCATGGGTACGTACGACCTGCCATTTCCATTAATAGTGTAATTCATTTTTATTGCTCTAGTTTTTATGAATGATTATAAATATGAATATAATGAATATATTTTATTTTTATACCATCATTTAAATTATATAAATTATGGGACTATGATTAAATTAAAATGACCAAAACATTAAAACCAAAACATATGTGAAAAAATGAAGCATATATCACCCACAATAGTGATTTTAATAAATAATTAATAAAAAATAGGTGATTATAGGATATAAGTAAAAAATGTATGGTATCATATAAATGATTATTGTTATTTAATATATTTATAATAAATATATATTTATTATATAGGAGGTTCAAATGTGTATGTAATAATTCATACCTAAGGTAAGGGATTTTCATCTCAATTTTATTTCTATCAGAAATATGTTTTATATACCACTTTTTTCCTTTTTGAGGTGTATATAATTACTATGAATTATTTTTATGATAAATATTATGAATTTTATGGGTATTTATATATCCATATTTTTTATTTTTTTCACGGGGTTACAATTCAAAATTACCAATGTGACAAAGGTTTATTTCACAATCTCATCATTATTTGAGATAGAATATGTCTAAGTCTCCATTGGAGGATATTTATATTCTACTCAAATGTTTTATAAAAAAATAAAAAAATTGTTTTTTTAATATTATAACTTTTTTTAAAATCATTTTTACCCATTTTTAATTTTTACAAAACAATTTGAAAGGAATGTTTTTGTTGTTTTCCAAATGAGGTACTTTGCGACTTTTCTGAAAAAAATATAGAATGAATGTTTTTTAAATTATATATAATGTGATAATTTTCTCTAAATAATTAAAAATAAATTATTTTAATATTATTTTATAATTTTACATGTTTATATTCAAATTAATGTTTTTCCATTATAAGTGTACAAATTTTAAAAAAGTTTATTTCAAAATACAAATGTTATTTTCCTCAAGAATTATTCCAAGTGATCATTCAAAATAATTTTCCATATAAGATAAAATACTTTTATGTTACTTATAATTTAACGAGGATGTGATCCAAGGATACCATTCATGTTCTTTCTCTGGATGGTTTATGTTTATGATGACATTATGTTTATAAATCACATTTCTTTTCCATGAGTTATGTTATGATAAAATATTTATGAAACCCATTTCTTTTCATGGGTTATAATATGATTAATGTTTTATAATACTATGGAACACATATATATAATTTTAATTATGTTATTGATGATACATATATCTCCCTCTTATTCATTGGGTAAATTATTATATCTCATGAGATAGTTATGGGAAACAAGTCGAAGAGATTGATCAGTTATGGGAAATAAGTTGATGTGTTTGATTTGTTATGAGAAAAAATATTATGTTCTTAATATATAATGGGAGTCACATGTTTATTCCCGATCCAATAGTCTTGTAATTTAACCTTGACATATGAAAACTTTTATATACTTATGAAAGTTCCACACACATTTAGGACATGAACTTATGGTTCATGATTGAATTATGATGATTTATAATTCATATGATTAATGTATTTTGAATTGATAATGTTTTATTCCATTAACCAAGTTTATAATATTTTTAAAATTGGGTAATAACTTTATAAGTTATGGTTATTATATTATACACTTATTTTTATCTTATGATTTCATATGATCATCGATTAATATCTCTCATGCTTACCCTTAATGATCATATGAGCTCACCATTTCTTTTGTTTATTTTTATGAGGATATGAATAATAACGATAAATTATTTTTGTTTAGAAACGTTTCATATATAAGGAATTTTATGGGATATGTTTAAGACTTAACATGAAATATAAGAAGATGGGTATAACTGGAGATGATATTGATCTTTATGAACCATTTGTTTATGAACTCAAGTTGTTAAGAGTTTGTCCCAATTCTCTAAAACTATAAACCTATAATATAATTGGGTATGTAAGTGATCCAATATTTAATTTTGATGTTTTAAGTTTTGGATGGGAAGAATTGGGTGAAATTTATAGGTATCATAACTAGAAATTGAAATTTTATGTTTTTATCACTCTATCCAAGAGTGCAGGTCTTAGGCTGTTATAGTTGGTATTAGAGTAGAGTTTATAAACATTTAGAGATGAATATGTTTTCTTGAGAAGTTATTTTTAGATTTATGGATATCGTCAGAGGTATATAAGTTTTAGTTTGACCATAATTTCATATTCTTAGACACCTCTTTTGAGGTTTAAAGTGATGTAAATTTAACGAGTCTAATGATATTTTGGGATAGGTATATATAACAATTTGGTTTAACATGAAGTATTATCTGGGGTAGAATGAATTTAAATTTTTCAGAAATATGTTTTAAAGTAATTTATAAATATTAGTGTTTATATGATCTTTTATTTTTAAGTAAGTATGGGTTATTATATTTTTATGATGCAAAATGAATGGTATAAGATAACCTTTGAGGTTAAAACGTTTCTTTAGTGTTGAATATTTTTAAGATGTTTATCACATTTTTGGGAACATATGTTTTATCATATAGATAACCATGGGATTGGAAATTTATTTTGTGTTAAGTGATTAATTTTATTTCAAAAGACATCCACTATTTTGGGAATCCTATATGATTAAGTTAAATAAAATATTCTAGAATTTTATTTGAGGAATAAATGTTGGATGGTATTTTAGAGACATATATGATTTTATTGTGGATTTATACCAATTCAGGTTATTTATAGAAATGGTTAGCATATTATGGAGATTATATGTTTAGGGAAAGTAAATTTTGGGAGATAAAAACGAAATTTATTTTAGAATATGATGTGATCAAATCCTTCTTATTTTTTGGTATAAATATTATATTTGGAATATTTTTGTGGAATTTTAATGTTAGTTATTTATTGAAGGTTTTAAGTTGAACTTTGGGTATTATTGTTTAATTGTGTATATTAAAGTAGTTTTCCTCATATGAAGATTTATTATTTTTGTGAATCATCTTATCACATACTAATCATTTTGGTTGTGGTTAATTTTTAAAGATAGGATAAATATCTTTTAAATATTTTTGTGGAATTATATGATCCATTATAAGTTTATTCTCCTACTTTAGTATTGAAAAATTCATCTTGAATACTCATCATTTGGAAAAAAATATGAGATTGTGGTGGAAATTTATTAATGAGTGAAATCCTAACTATCAAGTAAGTATATTTCCCTATGTTCTAATTATAGATTTTAAATAAATGCCTCAACTATAGGAAAAGGATCTCATAACCAAAATATTGTCCTATAACCTTCAATTTTGAATAATTGATCGTCTTTTACACATTTACGGTTTACGATTTTGTGATTGTTAACTTTCTGAAGATCATTCACTTTCATGTGATCAATGATCTCTGGAAATTAATTTTCTTCCTTGTCTATATCTTAACTTTCCACTAAAGTTATCATACTTGTAAACTTATTATGTGTTTTGTTAGATGGATTTCATTATTCCATTTCTGTCCTTTTAAGTGGAAGGTTTATTGACCCTTTTTATGATGTGAGATTTCAAAAAAGGTTTTTTGAAAAGTTTAAAAACTTGTTACTAAGCCCAAGTTTAAATTTTGAGGACACAATTTTTTAAATGGATAGGGGGGGGGTGTTAATGTAATATCCTGTGATTTTAAAAGTAAATACTATGTTTGATAGCGTATAAGATATAGAACACAAAACTTAAACGAACAACAAAATATTATTATTTAAATGTGACTATTATAACATAGCCATAAAAGTTTTAGGAATAAATAAGAATAACTGATTTATTAAAGAATATAAAGGTCCAACTCAATATAAATTTATTGAGAAATTCTTAGAAAATAATAACATAATTTTAAGTAAATTCATTTTATTCTTCCAAAAACTTGTTTTCTTCCAAAATGAGTTTTCTTCATTTTTATGAGTGAATATTATAATTAATTTCTAGAATTTATAGAAAATTTATTTTTTAAAAATGAATTTAATTTTTTAATTCATCATTTAAAAATAATATAAAAGTTAATTTTAGGGAATGTTCTGAAAAGATTGTTTTTTCAATGAATAGTAAAAATACCAATTTTTATTGAAAACTGCATTTTTCTTTTAAATTAATAATAAGGTAAAGTTATATTTTGGATTATTATTAAAAATTAATTAATTCATTTTGATTTAAAACAATTCAATTATTATTTTTTAAATGGATTTTACACTTGAATTTAGCATAAATACATTTTATATTTTAAAAGGGGAATTTTTATGCAAAATTATTTTTCATCATGTTTTGCCTATTTAATTTTAAATTAAATTATTATTCTTATAAGTTTTGAATTTTTAATAATTTATTACATATTTATAATTATTTGGTTCAAATTTTTTAGTCATACCCTTTTTATTTTTGGTCAGTATGAAAAGTAACCTTAAACTTTTTTGTTACCGCGATAAAGAGATAATCCTGTAGTTGAAGTTAAAAATAAAATGATAAGGATTATAAATGACCCCAAAACCTAACTAAATTTTATTTTATGATTCCATTTCTTCCATATTAATATAATATTCTATTATATGGAATTTTATATCCATTTTGATAATATTACAAACTTTATAGTATTTTATTTTAAGAAAAGTCAAACATGTCACACTCTTGTTTTTAATGACTATAATATTTTTAATATGGATATAACTAGAGAATATGTTAAAATATAAATATTTTTTTGAAATATAAAATATTTATATAAATAAATTTAATTTATTCTTAATTTTTAGTGATGAAATAATTACCTTACATGCTTATACAACACTGATGCACTAATTATTCAATTAATAGAAAAATCAAATAAATGATATTACAAATATTAAAATAAATATAATTTGAGATAAATAATGTGATACATGAATTTTATAGATGAAAAATACATGTTATATATTTATTAAAATATTTTTTTTCTTAGTTTTATTATTGTCTTGATGTTATTAAAGCCAATGTAATGAATAGTGTCAAAATTAACAATAATGATATTTTATGAAAATAATATTTTATTAAATTGTTTAAAAATCATAAAAATTCTTAAATAAGAACAAATTAGATAATATATGGTCTAAAATTTAATTATATATGCATTTATTGGTCATTTCAAATCATTTATCTCTATAATAGTCTTATTTTATTTTAATCATTTGATAAATTCCAAAAGTTCCCCTCACCTCAATTATAAATTGAACCTCACCCCTCAATTATTTACACCAATTGGAGAATTTTATATCAAGAAAACTCTGTAAATTTCTCTTATCCACTTACCTAAACACATTATAGAGGTTATGGTCTTCTCAAAATACCACCCTAGAGTCTTTTAGAGGAGATCTAAAAGAGTCATTTCAACGAAGAGGTAATCCCCTTAATTGACTAGTTTTTATACTCTTATTTAACTCCTCTAAATATATGATATTTATCAGAAAATAATAAATTTAGTATAATAAAAATTGTTAAATTTTATTATGATTATTAAAAAACCATCATATACCCTCTTTCCCATCAAATAAGAAGTAAAAGTATTGCTTATGCATACATACGACTTACCGTCTCCACATAGTGATACAATTCATTTTTCATCACCATATTTTATAGATGGGTATTATGATGGGTTTAATGTTTAGATAATATATTTATGATATAATTTTAATACTTAAATAATAATATCAGGCCTACCTTCTAACCACCCAATATTTCATGAAATGATAACTCCACTCATGCGTATGTATGAACTACCATCTCCACGATGCGATGTGATTCGTTTTTCATTTATATTTCTCATGGATGGAAATAAGAATGAATTTGATGAATATATATGACATATATGATATAATAATAATTATTTAAATGTTAATTATTATTTAAATTTCTTTAATTCCATCAATTGAAAAATGGAAACAACGTTCACGCGTACGTACGACCTACCGTCTCAATGAATGATGTAATTCATTTTTCTATCTCTAGTTTTTAGGAATGACTATAAATATGTATATAATGAATATATATTATTTTTATACTGTGATTAAAATTATTTAAATTATGGTACCATGATGAAAGTACAAGGAACAGAAGTACTAAACCAAAACAAACATGAAAAACAAAGCATATATCACCAGAACAATGATTTCAATAAATAATTGATAATAAATTAGTGATATAAGAATATTAGTAAATAATACATGGTATGTTATATATAATTATGGTTATATAATATATTTATAATAAATATATATTTATTATATAGTAGTTTTCAACGTGTACATAGGAATTCAGACCTAAGGTAAGATATTTTCATCTCACTTTTATTTCTATGGGACATATGTATTAAATACCACTTGTTTCCTTTGTGTGGTGTATATAATACCATTGAATTATTTTTATGATACATATTCTTAATTTTATGTGTATTTACATATTAATATATGTTTGTTTTCTTCATGGGGCCATGATTCAAAAGTACTAAAGCAGTAAGTGTTTATTTAAAAATCTCATCATTATTCTATAATGCTTATGTTTAAGTCTCCACTGGATAATATTTATCTTTGATTTATATATTTTATAAAAAAAATTTCCAAAAAAGTTTTTGAATATTCTCTTAAAAATTTTTAAAATAATTTTTACCCATTTTTTAATTTTTACAAATTTTTTTGAAAGGAATATTTTTTTTCATTTTCCAAATGAGGTAGTTTGTTTAGGTTCATGATATAATGATGTTTATAAATTCCATTTCATTTTTTGAGTTATGTTATGATTAAATGTTTATGAAACACATTTATTTTCAAGGGTTATAATATGATGAATGTTTTATGATCCTATAGTACACATATGTGTGGTTTTAATTATGTGACTTTTGGGACCTATATCTCCTTCCAATTCATTGGGTATAGTATTATATCTCATGAGATAATTATGGGAAACAAGTCAAAGTGCTATATCCACTATGGGAAACAAGTAAATGTTCTTGATTTGTTATAGGAAACAAGTTGATGTGCTATATATACAATGGGAAATAAGTGTTGATGCCGAATCCAATGTTCTTTATAGTTAACCTTGACATATGAAATTGTTTTTATAGTTATGATAGTGCCACACACATTTATAACATGAAGTTATGGTTTATGATTGAGTTATAATGATTTCTCATTCTTATGATTCATGTATTTTTAAATGATAATGTTTTATGAAATTTCTTATGTTTATGATATTCGATAGAGGTATGTTATTATCATGATCTTACACCCTTATAATTTTCTTATTATTTCATATGATCATTGATTGATATCTTATATGCATACCCTTACTGAGAATATGAGCTCACCCTTATGTTTTTTCCTAGGATATGAATATTGATGATAAATGGTTTTTATTTAGAAAGGTTTCATATGTGAGAAATTTTATGGGAGATTTTTAATACTTAACATAGAATACAAAATATATGGGAATAGTGGGAGATAATGTAGATCATTGTGAACCATTTTTTTATTATCCCAAGTTTTTAATTGTTTTTACTAATTTTATAAAAATATAAAAATATTATTGGGTATGTAAGTGATAAAATATTTCCTTTTGATGTTATAAGTTTTGGATGAGAATAATTGGGTCACATTTATTAGTATCAAATACAAAAATATAAAGTTTATGTTTTTTTAATCAAACTAGGGAGTGGAAGTCTCAAGATTTTATAGGTATCCCATTGGATAATATTAAATTTACCTTTTTATTCCACTCAAAATAAACATTATTACTCACCCAAACATTCGAAATTTAATATATTCCTCACCCATACCAAAATACTAAGACCTAAGGTCATCCAAGCCTCAAACCAAGCCAAAATAGCTCACACCAAGCCTAAAAATTCTAAGAATAAAGACTTACCTCAAGAAATGAAACAAGGTGGGGTTTCATAATACCTAGGATAATTCACCCATATCTACCCCTTAAGGGTTAATTACATCTATTCAGACTCACCAAATTGCTTTAATACCAAAATCAAAACAAATTTGGGTAGATACATGCACCCATATACATGAAAGCCCATGAAATCACATACAAATTTCATAACATGGTATAAAATACCTACCTCAAGATTAATATAGAAAACATATTAAACCATGCCTTTTGATTCAATAATAAACCACAAAATACCTAATTTGAGATAAATCCCCTCTAAATTATGGATTTATCATGGGAAACTAAGAAACATTAGAAAAAATATGCATCTAGGTCTTAAGTAGCATTAGACTTACCAAAAAAGGATGATGGGAACCAATAGGGATTTAATTGTGTAGGAAAGAGAGAAGTAAGAGATGGATGAATCCATAAGGGGTAACAAAAATTAGGCTTGGTCGAATGGGGGTTAAGGGATAAGAGGGGGAAGTCTTAAAGGGTTTTAAGAGGGGAAATTCCAAAAATACCCCTAGAAAACACACCTAGAATCCCCTGAGTACCTAGTTAACCCCTACCAGATGACTGGTGGGACTTTAGGGCCTACATGCCTACTTACTAGGCCACAAGGTACCTAATACCCCTATGCTACAATTTTAGAACGAGTGACCTTGATACCCTTCTCCAATTACCTTCTGAGACCAACTATCCCCCAAAACATCTCAAATCATCCATGAATAGATACTTTAAATCCAAAAATGACCCTCAAATATATAAATGAAATTTGAGGATCATTAAAAACTCCACTTAAAGGGATTCTCATCCATGAGAATCATCTATAGGGATCCCCACTAACCTGATTTGGATACTGAGCTTGTACATCCAACTCCCTTTCCTAGGTCTCTATATAGATAAGCAGGTACAACCACAATACCCAGAAATGAGGCAATGTATTCCCCCCAAACATCTTCTCACTTCGGTCCACGATATGAACCAGGTTCTTCTTGAATGATAGATTTACATCTAACTCAATATAATCACTATTAGTCAAATGTTATTGATCCAACTTATACTTTTGGCTTTGTGACACATGAAATATATTGTGAATACCTTAAAGTTATAGAGGAAAATCCAACTGGTAATGTGACACCTTGGAACTGGATCTATAAACACGTACTCAACATACCTGTTTTGATACCAACTATAAAATTATGGATATAACCATATAAAATTAAAAAGTCAATAATTATTATTAAATATCTTACATCCAAAGGATATTTTATGTTTTAGAGATTTAAAGAATTATAAAAAAATAATAACCATAAAATCCCATGTTCTTTGCATGAAACATGCATTTTTTTCATTATATATGAAACCACTTAATCCATAACGTGTCTTCAAAATCTCCCATAAAATGTTTCACATGCTCTATCCTTATAAACATGTCACATGCATTACTTTTCTTCATAACCTATGAAAATGGAAATATAAGAAGGGGTGAGATCAAATTATCATTAAGAGAAACATATAAATTAATCCATCATAGAACAAACATGGCATAAATATTTTGTTTGGAATTGGTAAACAACATGAATCCATAATAAAAATTATATTAGTATCATTTTATATTGATGAAATTAAATTAAAAAATAGATATAAATAATAATGATCTCATAATAATGGAGTGCATAATGCTCAATATCAAAAACCTAGTGTCTATTAGTTGTAGAAAAACTACACTAAGACTTAAGTGGGGGGGGGTGAAATGAGTTCTTGAAATTGTATTTGAATAGAAAACAAACCTATTTAAGGTATGATAAGTTCTAATTATTTATTAACAAAATAATCCAACCAAAATATAAGAATAAAAAAAATATCAAACATAAGAGATTTATAGTGGTTCGAGGAATAGAAATCCCCTATTCCACTACACCAATGCTCAACTCCCAGAGCTTGGTGATTTTAACTAGAACCATTCCTTTTACAAGGTACTACCATCCATTTTTCTATGGAATTCATGACTGAGTGAAAGAAGAAATCACTTGGTACAATAATAGGAGATTTTACCAGGCTCATATAAGGATTTATAAACACCAACCTTCAAGGTTATTTTTCTAGGAACCTTCACAACTTAGTATAAGAAGATGACTATTTAAGTGATGATATAAATAGAGAGATAGATATAGAGAGTAATAAAAGTTAAAAAATAAATCTCACAGTTGTAATATGAAACTCAAAGAATAGAAAATTTCTACAGGAGATAATATAAGAAAGAAATAGTTGCTTGAGGAGAGTTTTAAAAATATAGAAAGATTGAAATTTAATGAACAACTATATAACTTGGTTCTTCTTCTACATTTTTATGTTGAATAGAGAAACACACATAGCTTAAAAAGAGATAGTTTAGAGTAATTTATTTTGTATCTCTATTATTCTATATTTTCTCTTGATATTAGAATTACACATTCATGAAAAGTGTCTTGACATTGTGCACACTGATATCCCACAAAACTAGTTCATAAATTAAATTCCGAATGTCATTTTTTTAAAATACCTCAACAAAAATAATAAACATTAAATTATTCTTATAATTATTTCTTATCTTGGTATTTGAAGATTTTTATAATTGATTTTACTATAAATAAGTAATATAATATTAAATAAAACTATGAAAACAATAAATTCCACTTAAAGTACTACAATAGTAATAAATATGTAGGTTTAAGAAAAAGGTATCCATCTCTGGATCACCACATAATTAAATTCTAGTGATTTTAATTCATGTATCCAAATTAATCCATGTAGCTATTCTTTATGTAGCTAATTTCACATATAGAAAAATTATATAGTTGATTTACTCATGTAATTTTTTTTATGTAGCCGACTAATTCACATAGCCTTTTGGAACCACATAGCTAAATTTACCACAAATCCAATTCATATAGTGCATTATTCCATGTAGGCGATTTATGAAACCATTTCATTGATGTATTCATTTTCCGATGTAGGTGATTAATCGACAAAAGTGATTTCCATGTAGCCAATTTCACTACGTAGCTAATTCATGTAGGCATTTCATTTATATAGCTGATTGAAATAGAATATTTCTCAACATATCCAAATATACACATAGTTGATTTCCTCACGTAGCTGATTTTATAGACTTTGGAAAATTTTAGAAAAACTACCAAAATTATAGAGCTATAGCAGAGTGGACTTAAATATAGATAAAAACTAATAAAAAAACTTAAAAAAGTCATTAGAAACATATGAATGGTTTTAAGATCATCGAAACATAAATCAGATGATATATTTTGGAACAACATTTGTAGGCCAACAATCCCCCTTTTTGATGATCACAACATCCATTAAACAATAATCATGAAATTTTAAAAGATTTAAGGATTTTTATAGAAAACTATATAATATATATTGATTCATTAATTTTTTATCCGTTATTCTCCCCCTTGATTAAAATTCTTTCAACACGTTTACTTATCCACCCTTTAGTTTCATTAAAAAGTATTGGCAAGGATATGAAAAACACTTTTAATATTACACTCTGAAGGGTGAAATATTTATGTATAGTAATGATTTTGAATTTGAATTATGATACAAATAAATATTTGAAAAATAAATAAGGAATAAATTCACAAAGGAAAAAAAATTAAATGAAAATAATATCTTTGAACAAAACAAAGGTAAAATACATTAAATGAAAACAATCACTTTGAAACAACAAAAAGATAAAATACATTAAATAAAAACAATACAATTAAATAAAAGAGATGAAGAATTATTTCATTAATGTTGAATTTCGGTAAAAAATTACAATGATCCTATAAACAAAGAAATATTAGTTAGATAACATTTATTTTTGGATTGGATTAAACTTATAAGGACGTTTTAGTGTAGGTTTCTTGAAAGCTATAGAGGAGGAATTGGCAGAAGGATGGTCAACCACTAGAGGTAGAACAATTCTACCAATACCCGTAAAATAATTGACCTCTGTCCCAATACCTGTTCTTTCTCAGGGCCTCTATCTATGTGTACTCAGCACCTTGTCGAAATTATTAGAATCTATACTAAAATAATATAAACCAACACTAGAGTAATATAGCTTCCTGAAAGGCTCTGAAGAATTATCTCGTTTCTTAGAAGACTCAACAATAACTGTAACTATATCCTTGGAAGGCTCTTTTTAATAAATTCTAAATGGTTCAAAAATAGTTTATACTATATGCCTACTATCTCTAAAGGTGTATGGTGGTGTTGGGACAAGATATATTCTTTGCCACACCTGGTTTTTTATTTTCATTTTTTTATCCAATTAATTTAGGAATATCGATTTTCCCTTCATATTTAGGTGTGGTAGAGGGTTATATTTTTAAGTGTTTCTTTGTATATTTTTTACCTTGTGGTTATCCTCCATTTGTTTGGGAGTTCTTGGAGAAAATTTGGTATTTTTTCTTGGCAGTAGACTATGAATGATTGTCACGTAGTATGGTAAACAGTGTGGCCGAACCCAGGTAACCTTGTGGTAGATGTGGGTTTTTGGAGAGAACATAACACATAGTTTTCACACGATAGGTGAAACCATGTGTTATGTCTATGAAATCATTCCCATCTTAGACAGTAGCTAACACACGGTTGGTTCATGGTTTGGTAAACTGTGTGGCCAAACCATGTGTGTTTCCCAAATCTAAAAAATTCATGAAACTCCAACTTTTCCCTCTTAGGATTTTAGACCCAAAACGCCCCACTTCTTTTTTCCCTAGTGAGTGTGACCCTTGGGAGGCTCCTCCCTCTTTATCCCAGCTTCCTCCTCCCTCTTATGGTGTAGATCTTAGATTTATTCAAGGTTTTGGGGAAAATATATTAAGGTAACCTCCTCTCCTCTCCCTCTTCCTTCTTCATTCATTTTATCTTGAAGTTTTCTTACCCAATGGTCATATAGAACTAGGTTTTGGTTTCCACTTTATTTATGTTATGGGTTTTGTGTGAATAGGTTTCATCTTCATATATCTTTCCTCTTGTAACCCTTGTGGCATGATTTTAGGTATGCGTTGAGAATGGTCCTTTGATTTGAGGTAGTTTTCCCTTTTCACTTGCCTTTATGATTTAAGATTCATTGGTTTCATGATTTATAACCTTCCCTACATGATAAATAATGATTTCCAATCCCTGTATTGATTTTTTGGTGTTCAAAGTGATGATTTAATTACTATTTTAATGTATATAGCCTCGTTTTGTTAAATATTTCACACCAAGTGTTCGATGAAATGACCGGTTGGATTTTGTGAGTAATTAGTGGTATGAAAAGTATAATTTGGATTTTTTACCAAATATGTGGCATGTAAAATAATGAAATTGGGTTTCTTGAAATATTTTCAAGTGGTTTTAATTTTAAAAGAAATGTGTATTTGGATTTTGAAAGGGTTTTACATGGGATGATGGATTGTGGCCCATTTTGCATTTTAATAAAAATGGTTTTGGTTTGTAAATGTGGTTTGAGTAATTAAATAAATTAATTTATAAATAGTTATGAAACATCAAGTGGTGTGTTTTTAACTTTTGTAATGATGGTCTGTTTCTTCTAAAAGTGAAAATTTTGTGAAAGGAGGTCAAGGCCCATTTGACACTTTTGTGAAAGTGGTGAATGTATTTATTATGGAAACCTCCATTGGATGATTCTATTTCCGTTTTTATGTTTAATGGATGGGGTTTCCTCGATATGGAATCCTTGCAATCCATTATGAGAATAGGAGATCCTCATTATAGACTCCTTAGGGATCTATTTATTTTATGGCATGAGATCGATCCTTGGGGTGACTTGGGTGATACCTATTGTTGAATTATTATTATATGTTTATGTGATTGGTTTCTCAGTTAGAATCAGTTAGATCACCGCTTTATACATGATTCATGGGAACCTGTCATAGTGAGAGAATGTTTTGAGAAAGATTGATGCAATATCTAGATTATACATTGGCTGGTGGCCTATAGTAGGTGGATATGTTGGGTTTATTGATATATGATTTCCCCTATATTTGACCTAAGTTTGGGTGGCCAGGTTTATTTAGGGTGCTTTGATTTCATCATGTGAGGCACGATTCAGGGGATGGGTCTCATGTATTAGTATGTTATGGATTATTCACGATCTCATAGGTTCACCCATGTCTATTGGAACTTTGTTTCTTACAATTAATTATTTTGATACATTGTAGGTTTGTTACTCCTTTATGTTTATTTACATTTCCCTTAGTATGTTATTATTTTAGTCTCTTATGCATGGTGTCTTTATTGGAAAGTGAGAAGTTGGTTTCCAATTTTTTTTAAAAATGTTTTTAAATTAAAAGTGTTTTATAATCTCTATTCCATTTCGAAATGAAATCATCAATTTCCCCTAGAAAATGATACTGTTTATTTAAAGGGAACAAACCATGTTTTTGGAATGGAAAAGGGAAATGAACCATGATTTATTTTAAAAAGGGAAAATACCTGAAAAATAAAACTTTGTATATTGTTTTTCAAACTTGAAGTTGATGTTTCTTTTATTTTAAAGGAATTGAATTGGGAATAGATTATTCGGGCTAGACTACTAAGTTTTAATACTCATGCCTATAATTATTTCTTGTTTTTATCCATTGGTGAAGGTTCGTCATGGTATCAATTTCCATGGGTGAAGGTTGTTCTTGGTATCATAGTGTGATCCTTAGGGTCACATGGATTAGTGTGGTCATCAGGTGTAGTTTGGTTTTGTTGTTCATTTGTTGTATTTTAATATTTGTATAAAATGTGTTTAGTTTGTATATAACATATATATTGGGCTGTTTTGTATCATTTATTTTATTTAGTTGTTTATTTTTTTATTGGGGAAAATCATTCCCTCTGTTTACTCTGTTGATTCCCTTGGTGCTTGTTTCTAGTCTGGGAGGATCGAGAATGCCTCTCAGGCCTTGCTAGAGATCATATCGTGTGACCTGTTCAGGTTTGACCTCGGTTGGTTCATGAAATTATTCCCCTTATATAAAACATGGCATCAAAACACATATATATATATTCTCTTAATGATATATGATTTAAATAAATCAATAATAGTTATAGAGGCTTGTCTATACATCTAGGAACTTATTTATGGACCATTATCCGACATCCTTTTGAAAGATTCAATCTTACCAGTATGGATACTATGATGAGAACTGAATATGGAAGTAGGATGAGAACTAAAATAAGTGTTTATAGGATATTAATATAACTTATTCAAAATTATATCATCCTAAAATTGAAAACCAATCAATATACCATTCTAAATAATTTAGATTGTGATCCAGGTCGAATAACTACTGTTTCAAAATTTAACCAACCTCATTCAAATAACATGAAGGTTCTTAGGAAACTAGAGAAATAAGATTAACAACTAGAACATGAACATTTTTTGTGGCCTACACTATAACAACAAGACTAAAAGGATTATATGTAAGAAATTCTCTTCCTAGAGGAGCATATAGAATAACAATATATTCCTTAGACTTTGAGGAACTAGAATCCTCTTTTGAATAATCTTTAAGTAGGTCTTCTATCCCATCATGAATATTGACAAGCATAGCTATAAACCTTTGATGGTTTATGTTTATTGGAATAATCAATAATGAATCCATATCTCTCAATTTAGTGGATACTCAAAAAGTCTCTTCCGATTGTCCATCAACAGTTTCATAAAGATAGCTAACCATGTCAAAGACACATCTTTCCCAAGGCCAAGTCTTCTAACCAATTTTCTAATATCCTAAAAATATGATAACAAATACCATTTGAAATCTTTTATAACAACACGTGTGAATATCTCACAATATAAATATTGGATCTGAGAGTTTATTGAATTCAGTTTTGAAAAATTTGATAAAACATATCCTTGAGATATAGAACCAAAGATGGTGTAGATGAAAAAGTTCCCATTGGTTGAAACCTCTTTAGGAATTCAAACTAACTGACAACTACACTCTTTAGGATTTTAAATATTTTCTTCATCTCAGTCTTGAAACTTTGGATATCTTCATGATTATTCACTAAAAGATCATATTTAACTACTAGAATATTATAATCCATATCTCTTTGAGATTTTATAAGAACTCTTAGTTCATTGATCTCATATTTGGTAGAATAAACTCCTATAATATCACTCACTTGAGATATCATAGACTCAAAATTATCAAAACCTACTCTATAAGAAATATATTATAGCGAAAGGAGGTTCTGAATGAAGTTTTTATGGGTATCTAAAAAGTAAAATAACTTATCAAAATCAATTTAAAAACTATATTATATATTTTTTTTAATTTTATATTTTGAAGACAATAGATATTCTTTAACTCATCATAATCTATTTTTAGATTATCAAACTATATTATCACGGTATAGAAAATGGTTTTCATATGCTTCTCTACATCTAAACTTTCAAAACTCTTAATTATATATGGAGAATATTATTTCACATGAGGTGGTGATGTAATGAGTAGTGGTTTTTGTGAATGATCTATAGAATCCTATATAGATATATACGTATATTTATTTCTAGAGACAAAAGGTGATCCAAGGGGTGGATCAACCTATATGTGATCAATATTAGGTTCCTCTATAACCTCAGTATTAGTCACACTTGGAATAGTATCAACCAGCCTGGACTCTTTAACTTCAACTTCAGAAGTTATCTCAATAGATTTCACAAATGGATAAATAGATTCCATGGTACTAACCACAAAAACATCCTATATCCGAGCTTATTCTTCCAAAACTGGACTAATTTCTAGAACTATAAGCCCTATTCTCTTAGTGAAAGGCTCTTTAACTTCCCTAATAGGAACTGTCTCAATAGGTGATACATCCCTAGGATGTGAGGTATTGTATGGATCTTGTTGAGTTGATGATAGAGGTGGTATAACCAACTGAGTAGAAGCATCCTATCCAATAGACATTAGAATGTTTTAGGATCCATCAAAGTTGTAATTAAATGTTTTCAAGAGAAATTATGAAAACGTGTTTCTCTTATGACACTTTACAGATTACCCCTCATTAAAGTCCACCTCTTTCTTCTTCAAAACTATAGAGATCAACATTCTATAAGGGCAATAGTTAACTTACCATTTCCTTTTCAACAATAATGAAAAAAACACATTATGTACTAAGAGATATTTATCTTGATATCATTGACCATGACATACATATAGGAGGTAAATGTCCGGAAATAAAAGTTTCTCTATCTCACTATCTCTTTAAGAAAACCCAGCTTGTATAAAATTACAAATAAAATTCCATTCTATTTATAAATCCTTCACGACATTATTTTCAAAATCATAGGAACCAAGAATAAACCTTAAAACTTTAGTAGATCATATAGTGATCATACCCACTAAAGTTTGACAAAAACTATACTTAACCACATGAGTATAGTGAAAAACTTCTCCCATTTCCATCGATGAAATCAACAAGCCCTTCCCATTTACATTAAAAAAAGTATATCCTTTTTTTTTTTCAAAACTGAAACTACACAATTTTTATAAACTCATTAACCTCCTCCTTGAATAGAAAACCCAATTTATTTTCATCGAAGATGAACTCCAGTCCTTGTAACTAAAGAAATTCTTCAAAAATATCTCTGTACTCTTTAGTTAAGACATATCCATTAATTTTCCCATAATAACTCGATGTAGTGCACTACCAGCTTTTGATTTCATAGATGGTACGAAACCACCTCCACCTCTTTACTTCGACCACACCATTGTAGAAAGATCAGTTAAAGGTCAAGATAATTAAAGGGTGATGGTTCAACATTAGGGATAAAAGGTAATAGGTGAATGTTGACTAAGGAGGGGCGTGATTTGGTTTTTAGGTCACATAACAGATTCCCAAAATGGTTACATATCCAATTAGGTTTTGGTGTTCAATCCTACATAAACATAAATAAATAAAATAAGAACAAAATAAATTCAACTAATTTCTAGAATGTAGTAAAATATAATAACATTATCAAAAAATGAAAAAAATTTAAATATAATTTAAATTAAAAGGGATTAAATAAATTAAATTAATTTCAATTCAAATAACCCTAATTATTACTTAATAATATGAAAATATTTCTAAGAAATGTTCTTTCTAAAAATATTAGTTAATTTATTCTCATTGGAGGTTAATTTAAGAGTGATATCACCTTTTTAAGCATGATATCCTAAGAAATTATGCTTTTGATCTATATTATTTATTATTGAATGGTTTTTTGGATTCCTTTAAATGTTTATAGAACTAGTGTTACCACATTTGGTATATAATTGATTAAAAATGAATTCTAAATCCATTAAGTTGGGTTTCATCCACAACACATGTGCATAAAAACTAATAGAAACAATTTATTATGATTTAGTAGTAGATAATGAAAATGAGTGTTTTTTTATTCTAGACTAGGATAACCAAAATTTACATAGAAAATGAAAGGTTCCTGAGGTACTATTTATATATAATCTACAACCATAGAAGTCATCATCAAAAAATGAAGTCAAATTAAAATCACAAGTTTTTGGGAAAAGTAAGGAAAAATAATTTGTTCTATTCAAATACCTTAAAATTATTTTGGTAGATTTTAAATGATATTCCTTTGAATTATATTGAAATATAGAACATTATCATATTGGAAACATAATTTATGGTCTAATAGAAGTTTTATAAAGTAGAATCTCAATTATTCCTCTATATAGATTGTTGTCAACTGATTTAACATCTTCATCAAAATAAATATTTTCATTATAACTCATAGGATTTTCATGTATTTTTCCATTTTGAGTCCAGATATCTTAAGTAATTCAAGTATATATTTACATTGATTCATCACATCCCCAAATTCTTTTTTGTAAATCTAATAACTAAGAAAGGAATTCAAGTCACCCATCATGTTCTTTTAAAATTATTTTTCCATGAGTTTTTAAAAATCATTACAAAAATTTTTATTTGTAGAGACAAAAATCAAATCATCAATATATATCTGAACAAAAAAATATCTAAAGATAATGTTTTATTAAAAATATTAGGATCTAACACTCCTATGGAAAATTCATTTGATAAAATAAAAGAGTTTTAACATTTATACCAAGATATAGGTTCTTGTTTAAGGCCATAAAGAGATTTGATAATTTTGAAAACTAAATTTGGAAAATGAGTATTTTCAAAACTAGGAGGTTGTTCAACATAAACTTCCTATATATGAAAACTTTTTAAAAAGAATATTTCAAATCCATATGATATAATTTGAAATTCATGTGTGACACATAGTCTAGGATAATCCTAATGGCTTCTAATATGGCTATAGGTGAAAAGGTCTCTTCATTATCTATTTATTACAATTTTTTATACCCTTTAGTTACTAATTTAGCCTTATTAATAGTGATCATACCATGAACATACTGTTTATTTCTAAAAACCCATTTTGTTCCTATAACATGATATTCATAGGTTATATTAACTAATTCTCATACATTTTTCCTTTTGAATTAGTTTAACTCTTATTTCATAGAAAAAACCCAACTCTCATTAGCTAAGGCTTTTTCTAGGGTTTTAGGTTCTAGTTTAGATAAAAATAAAAAACTACACAAGAATTTCTATACTTCTTCTAGTCCTAATAAATTTATCTAATATTACTATAATACTTTCTAAGGGCTGGATTTTCAAGGATCTAGGCTATCTAGGTAGCAAACTTTTAGGTTCACTAGTATCCATACTTTCAGGATTTTGTTCACCAAAATGAAGTTTCAAATAATCATTATTTTTATTATCAAATAGTGATTTAGGTATCATGTTTTCAAAATAATTAGTTATCTCATATAATTGAGTCATTTTATGACAAAATAGATCAATTTCATCAAATTTCACATGACATGATTCTTCAAAAATCTTTGACCTTTTTTTGAAAGCTCTATAGGACCTAGAAGTAGTACAATATAAAATAAATACCACTTATCTAGCCTTTAGATCAAATTTACCAAGATTATTTTTGGTGTTCAGAATGTAAACGTTTCATCCAAACACTTTGAAACATCCAAATTTTTTATTTCTATTATTCTATAGATCATAGAGTGTTTTCTTTAAAATAGACCTAATTAGAACTCTATTTATAACTTAACATGATATATTTACAAATTCATCCCAAAAATGAGTAGTAATGTTATATTCATATAACATTGTCCTATAAATTTAATGCAAGGTAATAATCCTCCTATCAATAATAACATTCTTGTCGAGGTGTCAATGGGGTAAAAAATTATGTTTGATTCCATGGTTTAAACAATAAGAATTAGATTCATGGTTTTTAAATTCTCCTCCATGGTCACTTATCAAGGAAATGATTTTAGAATATTTTTCTTTTCAAACCAATTTTAAAAAGATTATAAAAAACTAAAAAAGAATCACCCTTAACACTAAGAAATAAAACCCAAGTAAATATAGAGAAATCATTAACTAACACTTTAAAAAATGATTTTCCTCTTAGGATTTCTTTCCTAGATGGACCAAACAAATCCATGTGAATAAGTTCTAGAGGTATAGATGTAGCCACCTATTTTATTGATTTAAAAGATTAATTTTGTTGATTTACCATTTAGAATGCTTCACAAATGTAATTTTTGTTCAATTTAAGTTTAGGAAAATTTGAAACTAAATTCATTTTAGAATGTTTTATCAAAGAATATACATTAAATTTTTCTGAGCCTTCAATGAAAAATCCAACATTTATTTTTTTCAAAATTTAAATAGTTCATGTTTTGTCTACAAAAATAATTAATATCTAAAGTATATAAATTCTCCATTTTAGTTTACTAAAATTAAAAATTTTATATTTGAATACAGAACAAAAATTATAAAAAAAATAAACAAAATAACCTTCATCACAAAATTGGGAAATACTTATCAGATCATTCTTCAATACTTCTACATAAAGAAATTTATTGATTGGTATTAAGCATAGATTTAAAATGTATTGGACTCCCATAATCTTTCCTTTTTCATTGTCACAAAATGTGAATAGCCTATATCAATTTTAGATAAGGAATGAAAATTTTAAAAATCTCCACTCATATTCCTTTATCATCCACTGTCCAAATACTATTTATGATTGATGATATTGTAAGATTTTACTTACAAAACAAATCAAACATGAAACTGTTTTGGTACCCATATTATCTTAGGAAAAAATGTTATAAACTAAATATTTGGGAACCCAAATTTTCTTATGTTGTCCAAAAATTATTGCGCTAATTCTCTGAAAAATTTATTGAAAAAAATCATGCTTGATTACAAAAAACTAAGGATTTCTAAGACTACATATACTATCATAGTGACTTGATTCAACCTAGTGAAGAAATCTTTAGAGAGGATTTTATTCATGGAACTAGGAAAAAAAATAATTTTTATAAATATTTGGATTTTCACCTGGGATTCTTATTCCAATTTTTTTTACTCGACCTTATTATTTATAAGGACTTGATTTATGTAATTTCCTCCTTCTGTGAAAACCCTTGTAGCATATTTGATGTATTTAAATTAATTTTAAAGGATTTAAATTATGTTATGATGTTAAATATAATATGAAGTAGAATTTTCTAGCCTGGTTTTAAGATATTTTTTTTCAATACCACTTTCTCATTAATAACAATATTGTAAGGATTTATAGGGGTTTTTATTTCCATTTTCAGGATTTAAAATTTGGTTTCTAGTATGGTATACTATTCATTTAGTTCTTCATAAGATAAATTTAATTTTCTATATCAGATTCATGATCTAAATAATAATAATAATGTACCTTATGAGAGTGTTATATAAATAAAATGATAACCTTTTGATTGGATATTTCATATTCTGATTCAGAAGATGTATTATCAATAGAATCTTTATAAGTTCTCCAAGTTGATTTCATTGATTTCTTGGATTTATTATTATATCCAAACTTCTTAAAAAACTTATTATAATATTTTTTATTACCTTTTAGTTGTGGAAAATCTAGTTTGATTTGTCTAGGTTATTTTTTCATTCATGACACCTTACATTTTTATAACTTCCATTATATTTATTATACTTGTTAAATGATTTTTTGAATCACAATATATTATTATAAAAAATATTGAATTTTATTGAAAAATGATCATGATCACTAACTGAAGTAGAACAATTTGAGTTATATTTATCAAATGACTTATCCATGTGTATTCCTTTTCTTTTCTTATTATCTTTTGAATTTGAGACCATTAAGGAAAAAGTTTCCTTTTTATTCAATATATTCATACTAGTTCTAGCTTTCATATCTACCTCATACATTATAAGGGTTCCAATGATATTTTTGATTTTAAAATCTATTAAATTAGTAGATTACCTATTGGCCATATAGATTCCACTCAATTTGGATGGTATAACTCTAAGATATTTTAGATCTTAATCAAATTCAGGAATTATTTCTCCAAGAGAAGAAATATTATTTATAATCTCTATCAACCATCCATTCATTTGTGTTATGGTTTCACCAAAAACCATTCTAAATAGGTCAAATTTTAGTTTGAAAACATTATATCTAAGCTATATTATATTATTAGTACCTTTGTATGCCATTGATATAATAGTCCACATTTCCTGAATTGTTTCACATTGTGAAACTCTGTTGAACTCATCAGAACCTTGTCCACATATTATATCATTAATAGATTTTGTGTTCAGATCATACACTAATTTAGATGTATCATCCCAATTCTCTAGATATCCTTTATAAATAGTATAAGGCTTCATGTATTTTAAACAAAACTTTATCCCAAGGTTCTCCATGTATATTATCATCCATGCCTTCCAAAATCCAAAATTCTCACCAATATAGTAGGGATACCTTACCATAGAAATAAATTATCCATTTTTAGTCACAAAAAACATTGAAAAGTTGATATTAAGACATAAAAATTTTATAGTTAATAACTCACAAGTCACAACCTTTGATACAAATTATTGTTCAGAGAACAATTGATCTAAGACTCAAGTGGGGGGTGAATTGAGTTTTTAAAATTTTATTGTTTTAGAAAACCACCATTTTAAGGTATAATAAGTTTTGATACTTTATTAAAATAATAATAAAATGGAAATATAAACATAAAGAAAAATAACACACACAAGAGATTCATAGTTTTTCAAGGAACATAAATCCCCTAGTCCACTTCACCAATTATAAACTCCTAGAACTTAGTGATTTTTACTAGAACTTATCCCTTAACTAGGTAATTATCGTCCTTTTTAACAAGGACTACATGATTGAGTGTAATAAACCATCACTTGGTACAATAATAAGAGATTTTATCAATATCCTACAAGTATTTAAAAATACAATCCTTCAAGGTTATTTTACCGAGAACCTTCACAGCTTAATATAATAAGCTAACACATACAATAGTGAGAGAGTGAGAGAGTAATGAATGTTTACAAATGAGGATCAAAATTTCAAGATGAAAATGATATAATATAAGAGTTACCAAGGAGAATAGATAATAAATAAATATCATATTAATGAGATTATTCTAAATATAGAAAAATTTAACTTTTAAGTATAGATATAAAACATGAAACTTATTTTTCTATTTCATGTTAAACAGAGTAACACATAGATATTTTAAAGAGAGTGTTGATAGTTCTTCCTTATGTATCTATATTCCTCTATATTTTCTCTTTATATTTGAATTAAACTTTCATGAAAAGTATATTGATATTTCATACACTGATATCCCACAAAATTTAGTTGTTCAATTAAATTCTAGATATTATTTTCTTGAAAATACCTCAACAACCAGAGAAATAATTAGATTATTTCTATACTTATTTCTTCTCTTGATACTGGTAACCTTTTTATAAACAATTTTACTATAAAAATGTAATCCAATTTTTAATGAATCTAAATAATTATTTAATTCCACTAAAATTAATCCAATAGTTATAAATATTTAGGGTTTAGAATGATGTAGAAAACATTGGATCACCATGTATCCAAATTCCACTAATTTAAATTCACATAGTCAAATTGATCCATGTATCTGTTCTTCACGTAGATGATTTCTCATGTAGCCACATTAGTTAGACATTTGCATCACATAACTAAATTTTTATGTACCCAAATAATTCTCATATCCATTTAGAACCATGTATCCAAATTTACCATGTATCAAATTAATATATATTAATACTGCATGTAAGTGATTTACATATCTATTTTATAGAGATATTTTTTTTCACGCATAAGCAATTCATCAATGTAGAAAATTTCCATGTAGTATATTTAGTGATGTTGTATATTCATGAAAGTGTTTCCTTTATGTATCTAATTCATGTAACCAATTTCTTAATGTATCCAAATATTTACATAACTAATTTCTTAACATAGCCAATTTTCTAGACTATGGAAAATTTTAGTAAAACTACCATAATTTCATTGATATAGCAGAATAAACTTAAATAGAGATAAAAAATAATAAAAAAACTTAAAATAAAAGTCATTAGAAACATATGATTGTTTCTTGAGATCATTAAAACACAAATAACATGAGATATTTTGGAATAACAATGGTAGTCCAACATTGTCTAGGCCTTGTTCCAAGACACTTTACTTATCATAGAAACCAAAGTCACCAAGACACTATCTTATTATAGTAAGATGTATACAAAAAAATATAACCAATTTTGTCTCATAAGACCAGTCAATGCATCTATGGGCTATATAATTCTGATCCCAAATTGTTACTTCTTTTATTCTGATGCATTCCTTATAAAAGAAAATTAATAAACAATACATAATAAACCTTGAAAATAATCATCCCATTTGAAATAAAAACATACATAAATCGAATAATTTTCCCATGTCAATAAAATTGATAAACTGATCATAGCCCATCTAATTAAAGAAGGTGGATGGTTAATCAATACATAATCCAATTGACAAAAATCATCAGTATTGGAATAACAACATATGAAATGAAAATAATTTTACCAATGTAAATATAATATCATAATTTCTAGGTAAAAATCATCTAATTTTAGTTATGTAAAATGTGATGTTCACACTATATAGAATAATGAGTATATGACTAAGTCAATATTGAAATAAGATGATCATAATAAATGTGGAGAAATAAAGTAGATGGTTTTAAAAGAACATATCCCAAGAAGAGAGAAATATTTGTCAAGGGGTTTATGTTGTATAAATGTATATCCTTATAAAACAATGAGATAATACCAAATAATAAAATAAAAGTAAATAACTTACTAAACTAATATGAAATAATTTCAAATAATGATCATAACTCCATGAATAAAAATTGAGTTATAAAAAATCCTAACAACTGGGGAAACAATGGAATCAATAGAAAACTGAATAAGGGGACATGTTTTTTATATTAAATCCTATAAAATACAAGGAGTATGATAAAAATAAATCCATGTAAAATAAATACACTATAAAAAATAACCATGGTGCACAAAATGTATTATGTCTCAATGAATGAGAATTTAGACCAAGGAAACCCTTAAAGATTTAGAGAATTTTGATTCAAAACCCCTCGAATGAGTGAGATTTAAATTTGACATAAAATATTATTATTAAATATAATTAATGATATTTTATCTAAAATATGAAATATATACACCACATAAATTAAATTAGGTGCATACGTACAATACCTGTCACAATGAAGGAAAATTAAAATGAAAACTCTTACCTATTATTCTTGAATTGCATGGACATACTTGAAAATACTTTATCAAATACATATCTATCTTAATAAATTATTTCATCACCCTAATAATATCTATTTTCATTCACACATTTCATAAGTAGTCATTCTCTACATTAATTCTTCTGATTTTCCACATTTGGTGTTTGTAGTTTTGACCATTTGCACTAATTTCAGAATATAAAATCCATATTAATTATTATTCAAAATTTCATCATTTATAGGTCATTAAGGTTAATTATAGGGATGTTTTATAATAATTTAATATATTCCAAAATCATTTCATGAGTGTTTTATTCTTTATACTTGAAGATGAAATTGATAATAAGCATGTTTCAATGAATCTTGATGATCGAAGTGTGGTCTCTAAATTAATGAATTAAATATTTATATAAAATCTACAAAACCAAAAAATAATTTTTATTTACTAATTTATATTATAATATAATAGTAATTATGTTCCCATATTCATTCATGATATAAATTTATAGTATTATTCATTTAGGTGGTTAAACTAACCCAAACATAAACATACCCAAATTTAATAAATTATAATGAGGTCATTTTGTTGTAATATAATTATACCAAAATAAAAATTAAATTATTTAGTATTTATTAGTGTGATACATCATAATTATAAGTATTTATAGGAATAATTAATGGATATTAAATTCTTACTTGATTTGAATTAAATATGACCTTCTTAGCATACTCATTCTAAATGATTAAACTAACGATGATTGTTTCTTGATCATATCGACAATAGGTTCTATAATTTTTCATAAAAAAACCTTAATTATATCATTAAAATGATATTTATCCTTTAATACTATCCTTATATCCATCCTTGAAAGGTAGTGAAGTAAAAAAAACGTTACGTCGTGGAAGCGGTAGTGTGCACAACACACAAACAATGATTTTGTTTTCCTTAATGGATGATGTATATGAAAACATAATTATAATTAAATTAATATAGTAACATAAAATATTATAAATTATTAAAATATCATGATATTAGTTTGTCTAGAATAAATTTAAAATAAATAAATTAAGACAAAAACTACATAGTTGATAATACTCACGTCGGGTACTTGAATTATATTTGAAAGTCTCCTTGAATTTGCTGTGCTTAGGATACTTATGAGTGAATAGGGGATTATTTTTATGGGATTTGATTCTAGTTAGAGTAAAATTTTAGAGTTTAAAGGAGTAATTAGAAGGTAAGATATGTATTGAAGGCATGAAGATGTTACCTTTTTATAAGTCAAGGGAAGGGTATTTATGGGAGTAACCCTTACATTTTCAATAATGTCATAAAACTATTCTAGGATAAATGGATTGAAAATGGATAAATATTTAGGGTACACATGTATTGGTAATTCTAAATCTCAAACATTCAATTATAGTAATTCTGTTTAAATGTTGTAGTACTTTTACATAAGGTTAAACTTAATTTATCCTTTTTACATTTACCCATGTAATTAATTTCCAACCTTAGTAATCAGTTTTAATTAAAAATATTAATATTTTATTTTTACTTAATTTTATAGATATAATTTAAAAATTGAAAATAATTTCATCAAATAAAAATTATAAATTCATGTGATGTTATTTTTTATATAAATACACCTAATCACGTCAAAGAAGTTTTCTGAGAAATAATGATTTTAAACTTTAAATTTATATATAAGATAAAATTATCGTAAATAATGATTTTAAGTACAAATATTTATTTATTATTAAAAATAATGGGTATGATACTTTAAATACAATCCACCATCGAATATCCATTGAAAAATAATCAATTAAAAAAGATTAAACATATTTTTTATATTAAAGTAATATTTTAATTAAGACCTTTGGGCCTCCCAGGCCTTCAGGTTAGTATGGCTTTTGAGCCACATCATGGCCTTTGTGTCACCTCAAGGCCTTCAGGGTCACCTGATTTGCAGTTTCACAAATAGATTCTTCAAGGAACCATTCCAAAGGATGAAAGAGCATGGCCTATTCACCAGAGTAGGTCTAAACAAACTTTGGAAGAATGATAGGGTATGACATTCTCCATCAGTACCATGCCAATGCAACTCTACACATGGACATGCTATCTGAACAATCATGCAAAGGTGGAGAGCTGATCACAATGCTGATGCTGGGGAGGAGCAGTTTCAAGTAGTCATAGTCTGTATGATTTCCTTAAGACCTACATGACATGTAATGTCTCCAAGCCTACGGGAAATGTAATTCCTATGACTAAGGTCCTTTTAAGGGTTACCCCTCATCCCTTGAAAGGGGGGTTATCAGAAAATCAATAAAAAAGAAGGCCTTTGGGCCATTCAGTAAAAAAACATTTTAGTTAATTACAAAAAAGTTTTCCATAGGTTTTCAAAGTTAAAATAATATTTTAAGATGAATAATTTCATTCCTAAAACTTATATTTGATTACTTAAAAGGTTTTTAAATATTCTATGTTATGGTTACATAGTGATAAAATGATGTAGATTATAATTTTTATAAATACCACATTTTTTTGAGGAAAATCAACTATTTTAAAAAATGATAAAAATCAATACTAAGTTAAATTTGATATAAAGAATTATAAAATGAAGTCTTTTTTATTAATTTAAAATTAAAAAATTTATAAATTCATTTTTTTAATAAAATAATATAGTATAAGAAAACGTCTTTTTATTGAAAAATGACATTTTAATATATTAACTGATATTATTCTTAATTCATATAAATTAATAACTAAATTTGTGTTAACCACTTATTAATATAAAAAATAATTCTCTATTAATCATATGTTTTTGAAATATAAATTTTTATTTCATACGATAGAATTTTTTAGAAAAATACTCTTCTAAACAACCAGTGATTTTATTATTCATTTTATTTAAACTAATTGATTTTCATTCATATTAAAAGAAGCATATAATTTATAAAGTTGTTACTCCTATTAATTATTTTTAATTAAATGACTAGTCTTAAGAGTCATAATTAAATATTTATATTTAATCTAAATATATCAGACTTTGGTTTATGTTTGATGTTGCGTGTGGAGCAAGATATCAAACAGATTGACTTTTTTTAAAGACAATCATATATTAAAATATTGGGGTGTTACATTCTAACCCCCCTTAAATAAATTTAATCCTCAAAATTTGACTCGTAATATTAGAGTAATTTTTATAGGGAACCCATAATTAACCATACAATACTAGATGACCATTGGTTTATTTAGGATATATAATGAGATTTATCTACATGAAAAATTATTATAAGCGCTTTATAAAGGGATCTTACCCATTACTAATTTCACATAGAATTATACAAAGTGATGTTGATCTAGATCCATAATAAATAACTTTCCAAAAACCCTAAAAATTATTTATATGATAATCATACCATAAGGGATTTTTATTTATAACTCAATATCCAGAAGTTGGTGAAAACTTACAAGACATTGGAATATAGAAAATATAGAGTAAAAAATCACTATCTAATTCTTTATTAGTGGTTGGATATGATTTTCTTATTTATGTGGTTATTGGTGAATATCTCTCTCATAAGCCCTTGTATTGAGAAATTGAGTCACATAATGCCAAAATCTCTTGAAATTGATTCAATGAATTTTTATAGCTTCTCTCTTTGCCTTACACGTAGGAGTTTGATGATCCTCAAATCCGCATTTATAGAATTTACCCATACCTTTAAATAAATTTTCCCCATGTTTCTTCACACATTTTTACATATAGAAAATTGAATATTATTTCCCTTTATCATATTCATAAGTTGATCTTTCACTTGACTTTAAATTTCTCTTACTTGGAATGATTGAGGATTCCTCTATGTTACTATTGTTAATAATATTTCATGATAGCTAGTTTGGTGTAATCAAATGGTTTCTTATTCCATATCCTATTCCATTAGGTTATCATTGAGGTGATCTCTATAATGTATCTCACACCCATGGTTCCTTAATGTTCCATTTATTATTAAAAATAAAAGATTTAACTTGAGTTATGATCATTATTAGTGAGTTATCATAAAAAATCATAGGAAAATTTAACCTCAAGATGTCTCACTTTATAACCCTATCATGTTAACTTATATATATTACAAATCAACTTGTATTAAAATTAATTCAATCTATATCACTCTCAGTTTAACATATATCATACTTGGTTAAACCTAGGTTACTTTGTGTTGGGTTCTCTCATAATTATTAACCTAATCCTTAAAATAGAAATCCCAAAATTCCATGAACTTTATTAAAATATTATAAATAGAATAATCATTGAAATATATGTTATGAAATATAAATTATTGTTCCTTAAAAAAAATAATTATTCCTATAATCATATACCAAAGTATGTATATTCCCTAATCATATACACTCAATAAAATATCTTTCCTAAAGACAATTTGAATCTTTACGGTATTAAACCACAACAAGATTATACATTCCTCCAAAATTAATTCTATACTTAACCCTAAAATCGTATTAAGCACTAGTTTATAAGGTCACACACTATTCACCATATATCATATTCCTAAAAATGAGATGAACTTATCCAAAAATACCATGAATCAATTATCAATTCCAAGGTTACCAATTACTATCTAACTTCTTCAAAATCAAGTCACCCTTTATCATCCCCAGCGTCATGTGTAGATTAAATTTAAGAGTCATTCATACCTATATAATGTGTTCTCCAATATTTATCCCAAAAAATATAACATTTTGATAAAATCAATTTTTATGGTGATTAATACCATTTAATATATGTCACTATAACTTTAAAATAAAACTGATAAAGACCAATCTTTAGATGTTTCACACAATACTCATAAATTTTAGAATATACCAAAATATAATTGATAAATATCACCCAATAATGAAAATAACTAAGATTTTTAATAAAATATCAATCTCACTTCCTTAGGTAATGCTAGAAAACTTAACTTTTCCATCATAATATGCATATTATAAGATTTTAAACCATTTAAGTATACTCCCTTATTAGGTTTTAAGACATAGTGATTTCTATATACATAAATTTATCATATTCATCTCCATTATCCTATTTCTACCAAATACTAAAACAAAATGGTTATGATAATATCTAGAATATATGTGTGGAAAAATCTATATGAATTTTCTATACCTTATGACACCTATTTTTAACAATGATACTTTTAAATCAACTTATAACTATATTTGTTAAATCCTTAGTTATCCATGGTTATTTTCTATTAGGTTCTTTAACCAAATTAGTTAAAATAATTATTAAATCCTTCCAAATGGTTTTTAAAGAAAAAGTGATTAACCAAGGCATATCCCCCATGAGTTTCTCTCTAGGTATGAAGTCTTAGGCCCACTCAATAGGCACTCGAGTGATGAATGATTCAATGATCAAACAACCCTTTTTAGGGTGATTAACACTAGATAAATTTGTGCCACAACCATATCCACTTTCTAGTATCTAAAGAGATATGTATTTCTAGGAAAAAATACATAATATATACTTTAACAAAACATCAGGATGTTATCCAATACATAGACTTATTCCTAGGGTTTTCACCAAAGTTTCCTTATCTTAATCCAAAAATAAAATGTTCATTATTAACATAACATTAAATAATATAATTATACCAAAGAGATATCTATAACTTTGAACTTATGATCAACTCTAACTTATCAGCCATTAAATGATCCTAAAAAACATCCTAATACCCAATGTTACCTAAACCTTTATTTTGATACCAAATGTGACACCCATACCCAAACACCCATATCTGATTCCATAAACACATAATTTACATAATTTATTTAATACCAAATATAAAATCAAGGATATAACCATCCATAATTATAATATCAATAAATATTATCGAATCTCTTATATATAGAGGATCTTTTCTAGTTTAGATCTTTATAAAATTAGAAAGAAAAGTAAATAGAAAATCCCATGTTCTTTTTATCGAATAATGATTTTATTTATTATATATAAAATCACTTAATCTATAGTGTTTCTTCAAAATATCCCATACATTATTTAAAACAAGCTATTATTATAAACCTATGACATGTAATACTTCTCTTCATAACCTAGGAAAATAGAAACATAAGAAGGGGTGAGCTAAAACAGTTATTAATGGGAAAATATAATTTAATAAATCTTGACATAAACGTGAAATGAATATTGTTGAAGGAATAGGTAAACAACATGAAACCATAATCAACTTGAAATTGGGATCATTCTATATAAATGATAATAAATGCAAACATGAATTTCAATAATACTGATATCATACTGATGGAATGAATAATTGATAAAACACAATTTTATTGAATATTTTATTGATAATAAATGATATAATTTCCTCAAATTATGATAAATATGATCAATTATGAAATATTTGGGATTAGATCATTCATTTTCAAATTTGATGAAAATTCTAGTTTTACTCTTTTAAAATTCACTGTAGTATTTCAGGAATAAATCTTGTTATGTAAAATATTTTCAATTAAAATTTTGTAACTATGTTCCTGACCTAATGGGATACAAATTTTATTTAGTACAAGGGAGATGGATCGTGCATTTGAGTGGAGTAAATGGGACATGAATATAAAGTGGGATAGGACCATCCAGATTAGACACCACTTCACTATTTGAGCTGTATCTTCTTCATAAAGACTTGGATTGAGCCCAAATTTGGAGGGAGGCTTGGGGAAATAATTATAAATATATCTTACTTCTAGAATATCATACAATTCACGCGTTTTCGAGGCCAACTATGAGGTGAAACTTGGAATAAAATATTTCACTGATTTTTCATTTCTCACTTTAAAAAGTTATGTAACCCTATCCCTAATTTTTTTATTTAAATGGGGTTTTCACTATTTGGGAGGGATTTTAGAGGCTCTGAGAAGGTTTTTCAAAAAGGGTTTCTCTTAGGAACACCTCACAACCCTTGTAAGAAGTAAGGCCTTGTGCAAAGTTCTCTTCCAAGAAGGCTCTCCTCTCTCACCTCCTCTTTGTTTTTCCTTATTTTTATGCTTGTAAAGTGAATTTTCTTCAATAAATATTTTGTGTTCTTCTATTTTCATCTTATTATTTTTTATTGGGTTAGAATATAAGAGTAGGTATGAGATTGGGTTTTCCCCTTCAATCCATTGCTTATGCAGAACATATCCACGATGACAACTCCTCCCATGGAAGTGTGATTTCTATCATAGTTGATCTAATACCAAATCATTTAATTTATTTAATTTTAATCCATAAACACACTGTAATTCTTAAATTGTGATCAATTAATTGAGTTTTAATTTCTAAGTGACTCAATCGACTTTCACTTGACCGCGTGGTCGGGCTTGTGTAAACCGTTTGAGTGAAACCTTAATCGCACAATCTAATCTCTTTGGGATAGAATTGTAGGGTTTAAGTATCATACCTCAAAAAAATTAATTCTCAAATACAGGGAGGATATTATTCCCTAATTCAACACTGAACACAAGTTGGATTTTGGATCACAATTAAAATAGGGTGCTGCGATTGAAAGTCCTGAAGTTAACCTAGGGCACATTTTCACAAATATTTGTGGTTGTGTTAATTTTTGTAGGGTTTAGAGGTTAACAAGGTTAGGGGATCATAATTGAATGAATAATACTTATATGGGATAATGATAAATGAATGGTGAAGGGGTTTGATTATATCAACTATGTCTTCTCATATAAGTGTATCTAAGAAATTGTCTATTGATTGTTGCTTCTCATTTTCTTGTTTAATTTACTTTTTGAAAAGTCACAAAACAAACCCCCAATATTTATTTTCCTTTGTTTTGAACTATTTAAATACTTACTTAAATCCCATTAATAGTTTTTTAATTCACTTCCTCCTTGAGTGAATGACCTAGGTTATCCACTGTGCTGCACTTAGTAAAATCACAAATAAATATTTTTGAGAACGTGTACGACAACGTCCTTTCAAATTGGCCCCGTTACTGGGGAGGCAAGTAATTATTTTAACCAATTAGAGTTATTTATTTTATTTTACATTTTATTCTGTTCCTCTCTTCTTTCTTCCTTATTTACCCAATCTGATTTTTTTCTTTTCTTCTTCTTTTATTTTCTTTTACTTCGTTTTGGACCATCAACTCAAACTTATCATTTTTATGTTACTATGGTTCACTTTACTTATTTTAATTTTTATTTGATTTATGACATGAACTAATATCTAAGATCTCTTATATCTTGACCCTGAGATTGAACGTAGCCTTAGGAATCAAATCAGACATTCTCAGTCTACGGGAAGTTTTAACATTCAAACAGTTGGATAATTTCTCCACTCTAATAACATTGAAATTGGAAACACTTCTAATTCCAAATTAAAACAAGAACCAATGTCTAAAAATAATGTAAAAAAGCTTAATATAACTATTCAATAATTGGTTACACCTGATATTAACTATCAAAAAAATTGTATTACATACCAGAATCTCAAATCAGACTTTGAACTGAAATCTAGGTTAATTAATCTTCTTCCAAAGTTTTATAGATTATCTGGTGAGGATCCAAAAAAACATTTGGAAGAATTTAATGTGGTTTTCTCAATCCTTAATCCCAATAATGTCTCTGAAGATCAAATCAAACCAAGAGAATTCCCATTCTAACTTGATGGAGCTGCGAAAGATTGGATGTACTATTTACGACTTGAATATATAACTTGTTGGAACAAATTGAAATGTATTTTCTTGTAGTGATTTTTTACAGCTTCAAGGACCACATCCATTGGAAAGAAGATATCGTGGATCAAGAAATCCCAATGGGAGTCAATGTATGAGTACTGGGAGAGATTCAAGAAGTTGGGCGCAAGCTACCCACATCACCAAATTAGTGAGCAACTCCTCATCCAATACTTCTACGAAGGAGTCACACCCATAGAGAGGAGAATGGTGGATGATGCAGCTGGAGGAGCATTGGTGGACAAGACACTAGTATTTGTATGTGCGTTGATCGAAAAAATGGCCCAATACTCCCAATAATTTGGTGATCGATGTATACCACATGTCAGGAGAGTACATCAAGTAAGTCCACCTTCTCTTGAAAGTCATTTGATTTTTTCCAAGATAGAAGAATTGAAAGCTATGGTGAGGAAGATTTCTTTGGCACAAAAGACATCCCAACCCCCTCCTTCAAGGCCTTGTGGAATTTTCACTGAGACAAGCCACCCAACTGACTGTTTCCTATAACTACAAGAGACAGAAGATTGTGCAACAATGTTTCATGGGAGACCATATCAGTAGAAATAAAAACCATATCCCCAAAAGAATCTTTATTCCTTTGAAACAAAATACAACTAAGGGTGGAAAGATCAATCAAACATGAGGTATGGCACTGGACAACAATAAAGGCCCCCTTTTCAACAAAACTTCCAAAAACCTCAACCTTACCAGCAAGGTTTCCAATAACCCTAAAGGAGATTTGAATCTCAAGCATCAACGAGCCAACAACAAGGGAATCCCCCAACCAAGGTAGATTCTAAAAATGATAACCTTTTGAAGTAAATTATTCTTAATCAAAAAAATGAGATGAAGAGTCAAGGTTCGGAGTTGAGGGAGTTGAAGACTCAAATGAGACAGATTGCCACTGGCCTCCATGAATTGGTAAGTAAGAATTATGGAAATATACCTTCCCAATCTACTCCAAATCCCATGGGGAATGTTAGTTCCATCACATTGAGAAGTGGGAAGCAAATGAATTATACATCTATACCCACCATTACACCAGGATTCACCTCAAATCCAGAGAATCCCCATTCAAGACCAGCTAAAGAGAAACCAAAAGAGAAAGATAAATGTAAGAAAAAGATTGATGATGTTCCTCTTAAACCCGTTCCATTTCCAAATACGGTTGTAAAAACAAAGAATATGGATAAGGAGGTGATTCAAAAAGAAGTTTTGGACACATTAAAGTGTGTGGAGATAAACATACCTTTACTTGAAGCTATTAAAAAAATTCCAAGGCATGCCAAATTCTTAAAAGAACTTTATACCAATGGAAGAGGGCTCAAGGGAAATGAGAGGATCAATATTGGAAGGAATGTGTCAGGACTCATTACACCAACTCTAACAATGCCAATAAAGTGTAAGGATCTAGGGACATTAACTATACCATGCACCAGGGGGAGTTTCACTTTTCTGATGCTCTTTGTGATTTGAGAGATTCCATAAATGTGATGCCTCACTATGTATTCTCTTCTTTGAAGGTTGGTGAGCTGAAGACAACAAGAGTATTGGTGCAGTTGGAAAATAGAGCTACAACATATCCAGCAGGAGTCCTTGAGGATGTACTTTTCTGGGTAAGAGACATGATCTTTCCAGCAGATTTCTATGTACTTAACATGGAAGATGATCCTGTAAGTTCTCATGCTACCATTATCTTAGGTAGACCCTTCCTAAAAACTCTAACAACTATCATAAATTTCAATAAGGGTACACTTTCGATGGAGTTCGGAGATGAAGTGGTTATATTTAATGTTATGGACTCCATGAAGTACCCCTCCAAGGACCATTATGATTTTGTTATCTCTAATTTTGAACCACCAAATAAAAACTCCAGGGATTTTGATTGTCCTATGATTAGAGAGATTATGAGTATTGGTTCTAGTTTGATGTCTAAGAGTACTTCCACACCTATTTATAATGCACAAGACTCTCTCATATTTGATTTTGAAATGGAATCATATTCTGATTTTGATCATGTGAACTATGATTATGACATGGCTATTGAGTATGCTGATGAATTTGATGATTTATTCTCTGATTTTTATGATTTTTATTCTGATAATTATGTTCATTGTGAACATATTTTAGTTCCTTCAATTTATCCATCCATACATCACCCCCCCCAATATTGGAACTCAATCCATTTCCACCTAATCTCAAATACTCATACTTGTTAAGTGGTGAAAAATTACCTGCTATCATTGCTAACAATATCGCTTTTGAACATAAAGAATTTTTTTTGAATCTTTTAAGGGAGAACATTAGGGCAATCAGGTGGACCTAGGCTGACATATCAGGTATTAACCCCGCTATTTTCATGCATAGGATTCTCTTGGAGGATGGGGATAAACTAGTTAGGCAGCCACAAAGGAGACTCAATCAAACCCTTCTGGAAGTAGTTAAAAAATAAGTTGAGAAATTACTTGAGGCAGATATAATCTTTCCAATTTCAGATTCTCAGTGGGTAAGTCCTATTCAGGTTGTGCCTAAGAAAAGTGGTGTTACAGTTGTTAAAAATGAGAAAGATGAGTTAATTCCAATGAGGCTGAAAAAATAGTTGGCGTGTGTGTCTTGATTATAGGAAACTAAATCAATCTACTTGTAAAGACCATTTCCCCTACTATTTATTGATCAAATGCTCGAGATACTAGCTGGGAAGACACATTATTGTTTCTTGGATGGATTTTCTAGATATTTTCAGGTTTCTATTGCTCCGAAGGATCAGGAAAAGAAAACATTCACTTGTCCATTCGGTACATTTGCCTACCGGAGGATTCCATTTGGACTTTGCAACACCCCAGGTACCTTCCAAAGATGCATGATGAGTATTTTTTTTGATTTTATTGATACCTTCATGAAGGTATTTATGGATTACTTTATAGTATATGGAACATCATTTGATGAATGTATAAGTAGTTTGGGAAAGGAGTTGAATCATTGTATTGAGAAGAATCTGGTCTGGAACTTTGAAATGTGTCATTTCATGGTAGAGCATGGGATTTTCTTAGGGCATGTACTGTCAAAACATGGGATATAGGTTTATAGATCTAAGGTAGATATTATTTCATCCTTACCATATCCTTCATGTGTGCGTTATGTTTTATCTTTCCTGAGGAATGTTGGATTTTAGTGGTGCTCCATAAAATATTTTAGTAAGATTTTTCTTCATATGTAACGATTACTTCAAAAGGATTCTGATTTTTTGTTTGGTGATTCTTGCTGGACTTCCTTTGATGAGCTAAAGAAGTATCTAACCACTCCACTAATCATACACCCCCCACGGTGGGAGATTCCTTTTGAGCTTATGTGTGACACCTCCAACTTCACAGTTGGAGCTGTCTTATCTCAAACGGTGGAGGGAAGTTCACATGTGATCTCCTATGCTTCAAGGACATTGGATTCATCCCAATAAAACTACACAACCATAGAAAATGAGTTTTTTGTTGTCATATTATCTTTATATAACTTCCATTCATATTTATTGTGCTCTAAAGTAGTTGTCTTTTCTGACCATGTAGCTCTGAGGTACCTCTGAAAGAAACTGGATGAAAATCCCATACTTATCTGATGGATGCTCCTTCTTCAGGAATTTGATATTGAGATAAAGTGAAATAAGGTGTAAGAAAACTTGGTGGTGGACCACATGAGTAGGCTTACTCACACACTAGAGGATAACACCTTGGACCAGTTACCAATTTGAGACACTTTCCCTGATGAGAATCTTTATTCCATCTCAGGTATACATCCTTGGTATGGTGATTTAGTTAACTACCTTATTTCCTATGAAATCTCTAAAAATTTAAAGAAACATCAAGTCCAAAAGTTAAAGAGTGAGTCGAGATTTTATGTTTGGGATCATCCATACCTTTGGAGCATGTGTAGTGACCAAGTTATTAGGAGGTGTATTCCTGATCATGAGTTTGAGTCTGTTCTGTAGTTCTGTCAAACAATTGCTTGAGTTGGACACTTTTGACCCCAACAGATAGCTAGGAAAGTTTTGGACTTTGGATTATATTTTCCTAGATTATTACATGATTCCCATGTGTTTTGTAAGTCATTCTCTCATTGCAAACACACTGGGAATATTTCTAGGAGACATGAGATGCCCCAAAAACCCATACTATTCAGTGAGATTTTTTATGTATGGGGCATCAATTTTATGGGACCTTTTCCTAGTTCTTTTGGTTTTTTGTATATTTTGTTTTTTTTATGATTCTGTGAGTAAATGGGTGGAGGCTAAGGCCACCCAGACTGATGATTCTCATATTGTTGTGGACTTTGTCAAAGCGCAGATTTTTTGAAAGATTGGAGTACCGAATGCCATCATCAGTGACCAAGGGACACACTTTTGGAATCGTAATATTTCTTCCCTTCTTTAGAAGTATGGTTTGACACAAAAAATATCAACACCATACCACCCCCAAACAAATGGTCAGGCTGAGGTTTCAAATCATGAGTTGAAACAAATTTTGGAGAAAACCGTGTAACCAAATTGGAAATATTGGAGAAAGCACTTGGACAATTCATTATGGGCTTATAGGACATCATACAAGTCACCCATTGTTATTTCCACATTTAGGATTGTTTTTGGGAATGCGTGCTATCTCCCCAAGGAAGTTGAACATCGGGATTATTGGGCAATAAAGAAATGCAACATGGATTTGGCCCAAGCTGGAATCCAAAGGAAGATACAAATTCAAGAGCTTGAGGATATTTGATTGTCTTCATATGAGAACTCAAGGCTATATAAGGAAATATTAAAAGCATATCATGAAAAAATGATACAACAAAGGGAGTTTCATGTTAGGTATAAAGTCCTTCTCTATAGTTCACGACTGAAGTTGATGCCTGGTAAGTTGCGTTCCAGATGGTTAGGTCCTTATTTTTTGACTAATTGTTTTCCTTATGGTGAAGTGGAGATCACAAAAGAGGACATATGAAGGAGATTTACAGTCAATAGGAAATGTTTGAAGAAATACATTGTGGGAATTCCTACTGATATAGTAGATTTCATCACACTGCATGACCCCATCATCACTTGAGCATAGTAGGCTATTCCAAACCCTTTCACTTTTATATTATTTTTTCTATTTAAAATTCTTCATTTTATGTGAATATATCATCTCATGGGGTCACATTGAGGATAATGAAATATTTTAAGTGTGGAGGAGGGAACCTTTTAGTTTAGTAATTTCAATTGTTTTCCTGTTTAAAAAAACAAAATAATTTTTTTTTTGTGTTTTTCAAATTTTGTGTGTTTATTTTCCAAATTTTTGTGTGTTTTTGAAAATTTTGAGCTGAAATGTTTTTCATCACCATTATGAAATCCATATCAATAAGTGAAAAAATTTATCCCTTGAAATTGAGCTTAAATGAATGCAGAAAATGAATTTTTTTCAAGTTCAAATATTTAGTAATTTCATTAAAAGTACAATAAATTTTGAATCCCATGACACATCTCATTGTATTTATATTTGAAATCACTTTCCTTTGAGGATTATAAACCATTATTTTTATATTCTTTACATTTAGCTCACTTCTTTAGAGAACCAAAACATGCTTGATTTAACCGGAATTTGATTTATTCCTGTCAAAACTTGAGGGTTTGAGGTACTTATGTTTAAATGATTGATGCATTTGTTTGGTATTAATGCCCATATTTCAAGAACCTTTTTTTATAATGGTATAACTTGAACATTTAATCCCTGTAGCCCTTAAAATCCATGAAAATATTATTAGGTTATCCACATTACAATCCAATTATCTCTAATCAACCAACTCTTGAAGTGAAATTGCATAATCTAGTTGAACTTAAGTGTGGGGGAAGCTGTCTTGTGTTGTGATACCACATTCTATGATAATTTGGGTGGAAAATTAAATTCTGAAGAGATGTGTTTATTGCTGAAGAAAATCATCATATTAAAAGCTGTGACTTTTTTGGAGCTTTCATGATAAATGAAGCTGTGTCTTTCTAGAGCTTCTAATAGAGAGAGAAAGTTCTGCCTATCTGGAGCTTTTAAGAAAATCATGTTTCAGAAGATTGACATTTTTACTGCTGAAATGTTGACCGGTGTGCACATTCCTCTATTTTTCATGATTATGAACATGAATCGATGCTATGGGGGTTGAGGAGGAGACCAAATTAATGTGAAAATTAGATTAATGTAATTTTTCTTCAAAAAGAGTCAAGCCCTCCTCATTCAGCCTCAGATTTTTTCACATCTTAATCCTACCAACTGAAAGTCACAGAACAACCATAAAAATTCCTCATGATAAACATATGTCCTTTACTCACATTTGGTGGTGATGTAGGAATTTATCAAGCTTATGGTGACCCTAGTATGAGTTTGGATGAGAAAGAAATTGCTAAAAATTAACATTTGTGTGATAAAAGAAAATTCAATTGAGGTAAGTGTTTTGTGCATGAGAGGATAAATGAAGTATAAATATATTGAATGATATAATAGAGAACTTTAAATAATGGTTTTTTATGAGGAATGATGTATTTTTTTATTGGTTTGGAATTGTTGGATCTCAAGGATATGTGTTTTAAAATTTGTTTTGATTTGATATTGATGTTTTCTTGATATGAGGTTTTTCCCAGGAGTGAAAAAGGGTAAGTGTGGCAGAGTTGATAAAACAAAATTTTATTGAAAATTTTATTGATAATAAATGATATAATTTCCTCAAATTTTGTTAAATATGATCAATTATGAAATATTTATTATTAGATCATTTATTTGAAAATTTGATGAAAATTAGAGTTTTACCCTTTTATAATTCACTATAGTAGTTCGAGAATAAATATTGTTATGTAAAATATTTTGACATAAATTTTTTAAAATGTTTTCCTGACTTAATGGGATACAAATTCTATTTAGGACATGGAAGCTGGATCGTGCATCTGAGTGGAGTAAATGGGACATGAAAACAAAGTTGCACACAACCATCCAGATTAGACACCACTTCACTATTTGAGACGTATCTTATTCATATGAACTTGGAATGATCCCAAATTTGGAGGGAAGATCAGGGAAATAATTAAGAACAAATAATCCTTCTAGAAGTCCAAACAATTCACTCATTGTGGAGGTAAACTATGCGGTTAAATGTGTAATAAAATATTTGGATGAGTTTTCATTTCACACTTAAAAAAGTTATGTAACCCTATCTTTCAAAAACTCTATTTAAATGGGGGTTTCACTCTTTTAGAGGGATTTTAGAGGATTTGGGAAGGTGTTTACGAAAGGGTGTCTCTTGGGAATACCTCACAACCCTTGGAAGAAGTAAGGCCTTTTGAAACGTTCTCTTCCAAGAGGGTTCTCCTCTCCCACCTCCTATTTGTTTTTCCCTGTCTTTATGCTTGTAACATGAATTTTCTTCAATAAATCTTATATGTTATTCTCTTTTAATCTTTTTATTTTTCTTCTTGGGCCGGAATCTAAGAGTGGAGATGAGATTGGGTATTCCCCTTTCAATCCATTGCTTATGAAAAACATCTCCACGATGATAACTCCACCCACAGAAGTGTGATTTCTTTCATAGTTTATCTAATCCACACTCCATTAATTTATTTTTTTTGAATCCATAAACATACTACAATTCATAAATTGTGATCAATTAATTATGTTTTTTTTCTAAGTGACTCAATCGACTTGCACTTGACCGTGTGGTCGGGTTTGTGTAAACCGTGTGAGTGAAACCTCAATTACAAAATCTAATCACTTTGGGATAGAATTGTAGGGTTTAAGTCTCATACCTAAACATAATTAATTCTCAAATCCAGGGAGGATATTCTTCTATAATTGAACACTGACCACAAGTTGTCTTGTGGATGACAATCAAAGTAGGGTTCTATGATTGTAGGTCCCGAAGTTAACCTATGGCTCATTTTCACAAATATTTGTGGTCGTGTTAATTTCCATAGGGTTAGGAGGTTAACAAGGTTAGGGGATCATGATTAAAAGAATTATAATTATATGGGATAATGATAAATGAATGGTGAAGGGGTTTGATTAGATCAACTATGTCTTCTCATATAAGTGTTTCTATGAAATTGTCTCTTGATTGTTGCTTCTCATTTTCTTGTTTAATTTACTGTTTGAAAAGTCACAAAACAAACCCCCCATATTTATTTTCCTTTTTTTGAGATCTTTAAATACTTACTTAAAGCCCATTAATATTTGTTTAATTCAATGACTCATTTAGAGAACGTCCTTGGTCAGCTACTGTTCTGCACTTAGTAAAATCACAAATAAATATTTTTGAGAGCGTGTTCGACAACATCCTTTCAATAATACCGGACCTCAAAATCCAACTATCAAGGCCTTTTGCAAAGACACATTACCTATCATCGAGACCATAGTCAAGAAATCCTATTGTCAAGGCCTTACACAAAGACAATATCTAGCTATGGGAAGAGTTATACACTAAAACCCAACTTATTTTGTTTCATGTGACATGTCGATGCATCGAGGGGCTATATAATGCTGGTCCCCACTTATCACTTGTTTATATCCAATGAATTTCCCATAAGAGAGAATGAATAAAAATATATAATTAAAATTTATAATAATCATACATATTTAAATAATAAATGATAGAATGCTAATACATTTCCTCATCTTAATAAAAGGGACAACCTAATCAAAACCCATCTGAAGGGAGAATGTGGATGGTTAAACAATACATAGTCAAATAGAAAACAATCATCCATATTAGAATAAAAAAATAAAAAATGATAATATTTTCCCCCATTTTAATAGAATATCATAATTTCTATGTGAACATAATTGAATTCTAGTTATGTAAAATGTGATGTTCACACTATATAGAATAATGAGTACATGTCTAAGGTCATACTAGAATTACATGATCACAATCTGTCTAGAGAAAGAAAGAAGATAGTTTCAAAATAACATATCCCAAGAAGTAAGAAATATTTATAAAAGGGTTTATATAGTATGAATTTATATACTTTGAATGAGATAATACCACATAGTATAATAATTGGGAATAATATACTCAACTAATAAGAAATAAGTTCAAAGAATGATCATTACTCAATAATTGGAAATTGAGTTACCAAGAATCCTTAATACTAGGAAAATAACTAAATCAATATAAAATTGAATAAGTGGACATAATTTGGATAGTAAATAACACTAAATAAAAATATTATGACAAAAATATTTCCATGGGTAGTAAATAAACCTTATAAAGGAATTATGGTGCAAAAAATGTGATATGTCTTAAAGAATGAGAATGGAGACCAAGGGAATCCTTAAAAAATTAGAGAATTTTAAATCATAACCCCTTGAAGGATAGTGTTTGAAATTGAAATTCCAATAATATTATTAAATATAATTTAGAATATGATATCACAAATAGGAAATATATAAACCATATAAATGAAATTAGGTGCATAAGTACAATAACTGTCTCAATGAAGGGAAATTGAGATGAAAACCCTTACATCTTATTCACAACTTCCACATTTATAAATGAGCCTCATGTATCAAAAAATACCTATCCTAATAACTTAATTTAAAGCCTTAATTATATCTATTTTCATTCAAATTTTTTATAATAAGTCATTCTCTATATGAATTCTTTTGATTTTCCACATCAGGTGTTTGTAGTTTATATTGTTTTACTAATTTAATAATAGATGCATCCATATTCATTCTTGTTAAAAATTTAATCATTAATAGGCCATTAAGGTTACTATTATGGATTTTTTCAATCATTTATAATGTCTCAAAAATTTTTCATCAGTGTTTTAGTCTTTATCCTTAAAGATAAAATCAATAACATGTCTCTTTTGATGATTCTTGATGATCAAAGTGTGTTTTCTTAATTAATGAACTAAATATTGATATAAAATCTATATAAAAAATAACTATTTACACATTTATATCATATTATAATATTAATTATTTTCTCATACTCAATAATGATATAAATTCATAGTATTGTTCAATTAGGTGGTTAAACTGAACCAAACTTGAATATACCCTGATTAAATTAATAATTATGAGGTAGTTTTTTTGTAATACCTATATAAGAATATCTTAATGATATTATTTAGGGTTTATTAGTGTTTAAAATAAAAATTTTAAGGGTTTAAAATAATAATTAATGGATATTATTTTCATACATGATTTGAATAAAATATTACCTTCTTAGCAAGTTTATTTATCAAGATTAAACTATTAATGGTCATTTGTTGATCATATTATTAATATGTTATCTAATTTTTCATACCAAAACCTTAATGATATCATTAAAATAATATTTATCCTTTAATATCATCATCACATCCATCCTTGTACAGTGGTGAAGGAAAATGAAACATGTTACATTGTGGAGGTGGTAGTATGCACAAACACAAACAATAATTTTTTTCTTAATGGATGGGGTATATGAACTAATAATTATAATAAAATAAATATAAAAACATTAAAATATATAAATGATATTAATATATTTATATTAGTGTTCCTATAAAAAATTTCAAATAAGATAATTAAGAAAAAAAGTAACAGATGATAAAACTGATGTTGATGACTTTAATTTTCCTTAAAAGTCTCCGTGAATTTGAAGGGATTAGGATAACTATAAGTAACCAAGAGATTATGTTAATGAGATAAGGTTCTATGGAGAGTAATTTTTTAGAGTTTCAAGTAGTAATATATAAGTAAGGTGTGTATTGAAGGGGTGTAGATGTTAAATTTTTATAAGTGAAGGGAAGGGTATTTTTGAGATTAACCCTTACATTTTCAATAACCCCACGACACTATTATAGGGTAAATGGATAAAAATGGAAAAAATTTTATGGGGAACAAGTTTTTATTAATAATAATATAAACTATTAATTTTTATTCATGTTTTTAAAATGATTTAGGTCTTTTACACTAGGTTATACTCAATTTACCCCTTTTACTTTTACCTTGGTAATTAATTTCTAACCCGAGTAATTAATTTTAATGACAAGTATTAATATCAATATTTTTAAGTAATTTAATAATTATATTTTAAAATTATAAAATAATTTTCTAAAATAAAAATTCTAAAGGTTTTAAATTTTTTTTTAAAATAAATACACATAATCAGGTAAAAGAAATTTTCTAAGAAATACCATTTTTATAATTTAGAATTATATATAAGATAAATTTATAGTGGATACAGATTTAAATGACATATATTGATTTATTATAAAAAATAAAGGTTATTAGGATCTAAATTCAATCCAAAATCAAATCATCCTTGAAAAATATTTTATTCAAAGAAAAGACCAAAAATAATTTTTTATATTAAAGTAGCATTTTAGTTAGTTATAAAAATGTTTTCCATAGGTTTTCTAAGTTCAAATAATATTTTAAAATGAATAATTTTACTCAAAAAATTTATATTTGATTACTTTAAATGTTTTAAAATCATCTAGGTTATTCTTATATAGTTATAAAAACATGGAAATCATAAGTTTTTGTTAATCTTGCATTTTATAACAACAATCAACCTTTTTAGAAAATGATCAAGAATTCATACTATGTCAATTTTGACACAAGGAATTAAAAAATAAATTTCATTTTATTAATTTCAAATTCAAAAAGTTATAAATTCATTTTTTGAATAAAAGAATAAAATACAATGAAAATTAATTTTTATTAGAGAGTGAAATTTTTAAATATTAATCGATATTATTATTAATTCATATCATGTACCCACTAAATTTGTGTTAAACAATTATTAATACCAAAAATAATTTATCATTAATAACACGTTTCTTGAAATAGAAATTTATATCATATAAAAGGAAATTTTATAGTAAAATAGTTTTCTAAATAATAAATGATATTATTAGTCATTTTAGGTAAAACAATTTATTTTAATTCATATTAAATGTAGAATATAATTCATAAATAATTTAATCTAATTAATTCTTGATAATTCAAGGTTGTTAATTAAACATTTACACTTTATCTAAATATATCACAGTTATATTTATGTTCAACATTGTGTCTGAAGCATACTATCAAACACATTGACTTATTTAAATGTAATCGTATATTTAAATCTTAGGGGTGTTACCTTATCACCCCAGAAATAAATTACATTCTCTTAATTTGAGTCATAGGAACAGAGTAATTTCTATAGGGCTATCAAAATTTACCATACATCACTAGATAATCATGGGTTTATTTAGGATGTGGAATGATATTTATCTATATAAAAAATTATTATGAGAACATTAAAAAGGGAGCTAACCAATTCATAATTTCAATTAGAATTATACCAAGGTATGTTGATCTCAATATTTAAGTAATAATTTCCCATAAAACCTAAAATTTGTTTATATGATGATCATACCAAAAGGGGTTTTTATTTATAACTCAATATCCAGTAGTTGGTGAAACTTTACATGACACCAGAATCTAGAAAATCTAGAGTAATAACTCACTATCTAACTCATTAGTAGTGGTTTCATAGGCTATTTCTTATTTGTATGGTTTTTGGTGACTATCTCCCTCTTTATCCTTTTCATTAGGAAATTGAGTTGCATAATGTCCAACTCTCTTGAAATTGAAGAAATTAATTTTTTCAGATTATCTCTTTTCCTTATAATTCTGGGTTTTATGACCTTTAACTCTATATTTATAGAATTTATTGTAACTTTAAGGAAACATTCCCCATGTTTCTTCACAAAATTTTAATATACAAGAAAATGAATATTTTTTCCTTTATTATCTTTATTAGTTGATATTTCACTAGACTATATCTTTCTCTTCATTGGTGTGTTTTGGAATTTGAATATGTTCACATTTCCAATCATATTTCATGATAGCTGGATTAACATAATCACATGGTTTCTTATTACAACTCCTATTCTATTGGATTTTTCATTGAGGTGATCTCACAATATTCCTCACAACAACAATTACTTCTTGTTCCATCCATTACTAAAACCAAAATATTTAATAAGAGTGATGATCATTAAAAGTAAGTTATCATAAATAACTGTAGGAAAATTTAACTTTAAGATATCTCACCATATAAAAATAACATTTTATCCTATAGATCTTAGAACCCAACTTTTATTAGACTTGCTTCAAACTATATCACTATCAATTTAACATATATCATACTTGGTTTAACCTAGGTTACTTTGAGTTGGGTTCTATCAGACTTATTAACCTAATACTTAAAATAGATATCCCAAAACACTATGAAATTTCTTAAAATATTCTAAACTGAATAATCATTTAAATATATTCTCTCATATCTTACTTATCCTTCATAAAAAATATTAATCATTTATAAAATCATATACCCATGTATGTATATAAAACAATTATATGCTCTCGATAACATATGTTTCCCTAAACCAATTTGAATCTCCATGATATTAAACCATAATGAGATTATCTATTCCTCTAAAATTCACTATGTATTTAACTATCAATTAGTATTAATCACTAGTTCATAAGGTTACACACCATTCACTATATATCATAATCCCATAAATGAGATGAACTTCTCTAAAAATATCTTGAATCAATTATCAATCCAAAGGTTACTATTTACTATTTAACTCACTTTTTCAAAATAAAGTCACCCTTTATTATCCCAAGGTCATGTGTATATTAAATTTCAAAGTTATCCAAAACTCAATAATTTCTTCTCCAAAAATTATCCCCAAAAATATAACCATATCATAAAACCACTTTTAAATATTATTAATACAATTTAATATATATCACTATACTTTTAAATTAAAACTACTTAATAATATTCCTTATATGTTTCACATAATCCTCAAGACTTTTAGAATATTTTGGAATATCACTGATAAATATCACTCAATAATGAAAATATCTAAGATTTTCAAGAAAATATCAATCTCAATACCTTTGGTAAGACTATGAAACTCACATTTCCATAATAATAAGAATATAATAAGATTTTAAACCATTTAAGTAGGGTCCCTTATTTTTTTATAAGACATAGTGATTTATAGATACATACCATTCTAAAATTCATCTCTGTGATCCCATTTCAACCAAATACTAAAAATAAAGTTGTTATGATAATATCGAAAATATATATATGAAAAAATATAAATACCTTTTTCCTAATGGTAACTTTTTAACATATGATACTTTGAGATCAACCTATGAATGTCTTTGTTTAATACTTGGTTATCTATAATCTTTTTTATTAGGTTCTCTAACTAAATTAGTTAACATAATTATTAAATCTTTCATAATGGTTCGTAAATAAAATGTGATTAACTATATAATATACATTGGGAGTGTCTCTTTGGGTGTGTAATCTTAATCCCACTCTATGTGCTTCAGAGTGATGATTTAGTGAATACTCAACAGACCCTTTTTAGGGTGATTACCCATATGTGCATCTGTGCCATAATCAAATCTATTTTCTAGTATCCAGAAATATATGTATTTATAGGGAAACCCCCATAACATCTACTTTACTAAAACATCAATATGTGATCCAATACTTAGACTTATTACCAGGGAATTCACAGAAGTTTCCTTATCCTAATACCCAAATAAAATGTGCATTATTAACATAACATTAAATCATATAATTATCCCATAGTGTTATCTATATCTTTTAAATTATGATCAAACCTAATTTATTAACCCTTAAATAACCCTCAACAAATAAACTAATCCCTATAGTTATCTAAATCTTTCCTCTAATATCAACCATGATACCCTAGACCCACACTCCCAGATCCGGTTCCATAAAGACATAATTTCATACTTGATTTGATAACAGCTATAAAATCCTAGATATAACCATAAATAATTAAAAAATACATAAATATTATTAAACATATTACAGAAAAATGATATTTTCGGGTTTAAATCTTCAGAGAATTATGACAAAACAATTACTAGAAAAATATATAATCTTTAGTTCAAATATGATTTTTTTCAATATATATTTAACCACTTAATTCATAATTTTAATTCAACATCTACTAAAAATTATTTCACACAATACATATAAAAATGTCACATGTAACACTTTTCTTTATAACCAGGGGAAATGGAAACATAATAAGGGGTGATCCAAACACATAGTAATGGAAATATATAACTAAATAAATCATTGCATAAAAATGACAGGAATATTATTGTAGGAATGAGTAAAGAACATAAATCCATAATCAAATTGAAATAGCGAGTATTACATTTACATGAAAATAAAAGAAAACATGGATATAAATAATATCAATCTCATACACATGGAATACATAATATTAGACACCAAAAACATACTATCAAGGCCTTATTTCGGGACACTTACTTATCATTGATACCGCAGTTAAGACATCCTACTATCAAGGCCTTACGTCAAGACAATATACTATTATGGGAATAAACATACACCAAAACCCAACCTGTTTTGTCTCATGAGACCCACCGATGCATCAATTGGCTATATAATGTCCCCACTCATCACTTTTTTATGTCTAATGTATTCACCATAAGATGAAATGAATAAAAAAATACATAATCAACCTTTCCGATAATCAAGTGTATTGAAATATAAACATAAGGAATGCCAGTAATTTTCTCTATGTTCATAAAAGGGTTAACCTGATCATAACCCATCTAGAGGAAGAATGTGGATCGTCAAACAATATATAGTAAACTTAATAATAATCATTCATATTAGAATAAAAACATATTGAATATCAATACTTTAACCATGTTAAAAGAATATCATATTTTGAGGTGAACATAATAAGATATAAGTTATGTAAAATGTGATTTTAACACCATATATAATAATGAGTATATGGATAACTCAATACTTGAATAACATGACCACAATCTATCTGAAGAAATAATGTTGATGATATAAAAAGAGAATATGCATTTAAGTGAGAAATATTTTTCAAAGGTTTTATATGGTCGGAATTTATTTCCGGATAAAAAAAGATAAAATACCATGTAATAAAATAAAAGGGAATAATATAATCAAATAATATTAAATAAGATCAAAGAATTATCACAACTCAATGAATGAAAAATGAGTTACAAAAATCCTCACTATCAGGGAAGCAAATAAATCAATAGAAAATTGAATAAGGGGACATTATTTAGATATAAAATACCATTAAATATAATTATTATGATAAAAATACATCCATGGGTAGTAAATACACATTAAAATTTAATCATAGTGCACAAATTTTATTTTGTCTCAGAGAATGAGAATTGAGACCAAGGGAACCCTTACGACTTTAAAGACTTTAGAATGAAAACCCCTTGATTGGGTTGTTATTAAATTGAAATTAAAATACCATGATTAAATATAATTCATTATATAATATCTAAAACATGCAATATATACACCCCATAAATTAAATTAGGTGCATAAGTACAATACTTGTCTCAATGAAGGGAAATTGAGACGAAAATCCTAACCTATTTTTCCTGACTTCTATAAAAATCTTTAAAATATCATATAAAAAAATATCTATCTTAATAACTTAATTAATAACCTTAATAATATCCATTTTCATTTATACTTTTTTTAATTATCTATTATCTATATAAATTCTTATGATTTTCTACATCAAGTGTTTACAGTTTTGATTGTTTGTACTAGAGTCATAATAATACTGTACTTATTCAATATTCTCCTAAATTTAATCATTAATAGGTCAATATGGTTACTTATATGGATTTTTATAACCGTTTAATATGTTATAATATCCTTTCATGAGTGTTTTAGTATTTATCCATGAAGGTGAAATCGATAACAAGCATGTTTCAGTGATTTTTGAAAATCAAAATGTGTTTTCTTAATTAATGAATTAAATATTGATATAAAATATCTAGAACAAAATTATATTAATTATTTATAAATTTATATCATTTTTCGAGAGTAATTATAGTCCCATATTTATTCATGATATAAATTTATAGTATTATTCAATTAGCTGGTTAAACCAGCCCAAACATGAATATACTCTGATGTAATGAATGATTATGAGGTGGTTTTGTTATAATATCATTATACCCGGAGAATAATGATCTTATTTAGTTTTTAATAGTTTGAAAATTAATAATTATAAGTATTTATAATAATAATTAATGATTATTAAATTTTTACATGATTTGAAGAAAACATTTTCTTTTTACCACATTTATTTTAAATGATTAAACTGACGATGATTGTTTATTGATCATATCATTAAAAATATCTACAATTTTTAATATGAAATACTTAATGATATCATAAATATAATATTTATAATTTAATACCATCCTTATATCCATCCCTATAAGGAGGATAAATGAAATGAAACACATTATGTCGTGGAGGCGGTAGTTCGCACAACACATGAACAACAATTATATTTTTCTTAATGGATGGGTTATAAGGATAAATAATGATAATAAAATTTATATAAAAAAATTAATTTATATAAATTATAATAATATCTAAAAATTATTTTATTAATAATAAATTTGAAAGAATATAATTAAGAATAAAAATATGTAGCTGATAATACTCACGTCAGGGACTTGATTTTTCATTGAAATCTCCTTGAATTTGAAGGGATTAGGCTAACTATGAGTGACCAAGGTATTTTTTTCATGGGATAAGGTCATATTTATAACAAAATTACAATTTTTCAAGGATAAATTATAAGTTAAGGCGTTCCTTGAATTTTTGAATATGGTACCTTTTTATAAGTGAAGGCAAGGGTATTTTTGGAAGAAACCCTTACATTTTCATTATTGCCATGACATTATTCTTGGTTAAATGGATGAAAATTGAAAAGGTGCATGGGAAACATGTATTGGTTAATAAAAAGATAAAAAATTCAATTATAGGAACTTTTTTAATTGTTTTAGGATTTTTACACCTGGTTAAACTCAATTATCCCCTTTTACTTTTACCTTGGCAATTAATTTCCTACTATAGTAATTAATTTTATTGGAAAAGATTAATATTTTAATTTTCACCTAATTTTATACTTATAATTTAAACTTTAAAAATAAATTTATCAAATAAAAATTATAAATTTTTGAAAATTTAATTTTAAAATAAATACACTTAATTTTGTAAATGTACTTTTCTAAGAAACAATGTTTTTGAGATTTAAATTTAAAAATAAGATAAAATTATATTGGATAAAAATTTCAATGGAATATATTTATTTATTATTATAAAATGAATAGTATGAGGATTCAAATAAAACCCAAAATTTAATCTCCCTTTAAAAATAATTTATTTAACGAAAATACAAAAAATTGTTTTTATAATAAAGTAATATTTTAATTAGTTATAAAAATATTTTCCAGAGGTTTTATAAGTTCAAAGAATATTTTAAAAATTATTTATTTATAAATTCTGTATTTGATTACAGAAAACGTTTAAAAATATTATAGGTTTTGACTACATAGTGATAGAATCATGGAAATTATAATTTTTATACACCCTGTATTTTTCGATGAAAATCAACCTTTTTAGAAAATGATAAAAAATTTATACTAAGTAAATTTTTATACGAGGTATTATAAAATAATGTTCATTTTATTAATTTTAAATTCCAAAATGTAAAAATTCAGTTTTTTATAAAATCAAAAAATATAATAAAAAACCATTTTTATTGGAAAATGATATTTTAAAATATTTACCCATATTATTCTTATTTTACATTATTTACCAACTAAATTGGTGTTAGTAAATTATTAATATAAAAAATAATACTTATTAATCATAAGATTCTTGAAATAGAAATGTGTATCACATAAAATGATTTTTTTAGAAAAATTATTTTCTAAACTATAAATGATCTTTTTAGTCATTTTAGGTATACAAATTGATTTTCCTTAATATTAAAAGTAGTATATAATTATTAAATTAGTTACTCCTATTCATTCCTAATAAATCAATGATTAGGTTTTAATGATCCTGATTGAATAGTTATACTTAATCTAAATATATCACGCTTCCTTTTATGTTTGGGTTTTCATGTGGATAAAGCTATCACACACATTGAATTACTTAAAGGTAATCATATATTAAAATATTTGAGTTTTATAGGTAATCCAAATACTCAATCTATTCCATGATATAAAAAAAATCAATTAAACATAACACAAGATTTCCCTAGTTCCTCAAACACCGATACCCTAAGCAATGTAATACCTATTGAAACAACTAATCAACCATGATTAATTATAAGGGTAATCACCTCTGGTAATCATATGAGAACTTCCAACTATAGGAGGTAACCAAATAATTCCCAATAAACTTCACCCACTTGATATTCTCCTACACCAAGCTCGAATTTATCACCTCTCAATCGCCTATCTCTAACCAATACAAGGGTTAAATTAATGGACTACCATACAAAACTTATGAGGAGGCCATTTAAATCAAATTAAAAAAATCTATTATTATATGAAAAATTTAACAAGGATAAATTTTCATTACACAATCCCCTAAAATTGAGATCTCACATCCCTTACATATCCTTTAGAATCCAGATCACCCTATTAGACTGACCATTTTTCTTCTAGTGGTACACTTTACCTAGATTTAGTTGAGATCCCATGTCCTTCTGTAGTCCCTACACAAATATCTATGTAAAATACACATAAAAATACAATACTATGCTTATGGGTACCCTATGTAGTTTCACTAACTCTTACACATACACCATACCTATGTCATCTATCAAATATGACTCTATGATAGGTAATAAGTTTTCAACTTTCATTAACCAATAAACTACTAACTACACTACACCATGAACCTTTGAGTTCCTAGTTTTTCCCATGATAAAGTATGTTATAACCTCATCCCACTTACATATTGGAATTGGAAGGGTTTGAAGTGGCCCACATGGTCACTGGTGCTTATCCCTTATCCTTTGACATGTAATTCAATGGGGAATAACCCTCAACATATCATTACACATATTAAACCATTATAAATAACATATTTTATCATGTTATATCATAGTTAGCCTTAGGTACACTGCCCAATGTGATTTATGGAAGTCCTTATCAAATCCTCTATCATGGTAGTATGGAATACCCCCTATTGTGGACATAGATCACTCTTTCCTTATCCCAAGACTATCCTAGGACTGAGTTATCACCCATGAGTCATTCACACATCAAAAGAAAATCTAAATTATGCTCCTAACCAATATTTACCAATTACACTAATAAAGAGACAATAAAAAAATGGGAAACATTCGCAATCACTCGTCCCTCTATCAAATCAATCAGATAGCTAGTGAACATTATCAAAAACTTCCCCTTATAACTAGATACCAAACCTATTGATCTTATTTATTCCTTGTAATATCATCAAATACAACATTACACATTCTATGGTAATATTTCATCTTGAAGTTGAACATATATATATACTCAAACCAATACCTATACTTTAGGTTTAGGTAATACTAGGAGAATATGTATCACAAGATATTGTGGTCTATAAAGTCAAAAAATATATCAATAAATAGATGATGAAACCAATACATTAAGGAATGAATCAAAATATCTAGATCAAAATCATTTTTGGTGTATTTCTTCTCATTGGGTCACAGCTGAAGAGACCCATAAGTGATTACCCAATCATCCTATATTAATACATATTATATACCATCCCTAGAGGCATTACAGTACATACTATATCCTTATCACAGGTCTAGTAAAACCATTATTATACTAGATGATAAAATCAATTTCAAATCCCAGAAATCCACTTCACACTGACTGGTCCACTAAAATTTTACCCCCTTTTTAGTTATCCTTATCATTGAAACTTCCAAATGAGAAAAATCCAGACTGAAATTCTTATAATATAAATCTAGGCCAAGAAAACCCCTAATATGAAACACATTATTGGGTTACACACAATACATCACTATCCTCACTTTCCCTAGATAAATTGAGATACCTTCTTATGATACCACAAGCCTAAGAAATTATTTCTTCTAAATCCAAAAATGACACTTTGAGTACTTGGTATAAAGCCAATGTGCTTGAATCATGCTCTATAAAATCTCCAGGTGCTAGACATGTAACTATTAGGTTTGTGAGTATATCATAATATAATTAAAAAACACTATAGTGAAGGAGTCTAAATAGATAAGAAATATTCAGTTCATGAGAGTTATGAACTCCACTGACACATTAATCAATGAGAATGTAATAAAATCACAAGGTACATATATAACCCATACCTTCTCGTAAATATTGTATTTGTTATATTCACTACCCTAACTCATAAACATTAATTTCCTAATCATATGTCAATCTTAGAGAACCATAAAGCTCTCATCAAATGGTCAAAATTATCATCTATTCTTGGAAATATATATATTATTTAATATCAAAAGATTCATAATTTGTTAATCCACATAGAATCCCTAGCTACCATAATACTTATTGATGAACAAAATAGAAGCACCCTGAGGAGTGTTACTCGGTCAAATAAAACCCTTCACCTCTAGTTCCTTATCCTACAACTTCAACTCTCTCAACTCAATCATCTCTCTATAATTTGAAGGTATCAATATAGGATCCTAACATGGTACTAATTTGATCATGAACTCGATCTCTATATTAGGTTGTAATTCCATGAAATAATCTAAAAAAAATACTAAAAATATTTCACTACTAAAGGAAAAGTAGTTGGAACCATCACCTCATTTACTATATAAACCATACTCCCTACCTATGCTATAATAACTCCCATTTGACTAAGGATGTGTACCAATCTAAATACCTATATATCCTATTCACCCCTAATAACATACTCCTCTCCCATAAAGGAAGTACATGAAACCTACATTAGTTATCTATCAATTAAATCATGATTGCACATAAGTTAGTCCATCCCAAAGAAAACGCTAAATCTCTCTATATATAGAATGAGAAAATCCTATAAGTGTCTGTAGCCCTAAAAAATTATGGCATATATTGGGAATATTTTGAAATGGTATAACCCCTTCCTAATAGGTGTATCAAGGGTCAACATCCTAGGAGAAAAATCTATAGAAAAACCCAAGATAAACACCACATGATATGATATAAAATAATGAGATTCTTTTGTATTGAAAAAGAATAATAAATTGTTGAAGAAGCCAAAACAAAAACATTCATTATATAAGTAAAATATGATATATCAGCTTGAACCTAATCTATAGCCTACACCCTACATATCTTGGATCCATGATCCAGACCTTTTTATCCCTAACTCACCTTTGGAACTGAACCTTGAGGTTTCTAAAACTATTGTTTTCCCTAAGAACCTCAACTAGATTCACAATCTAACATCCCATATGAATTCCTAATATCTTTTGAGGTACTCATAGACAATATATTTAAGACTTACAATACCTTGAACCTATAAAAAAACCCAATTAAGTTATCCCTGAACAAAAACATTTTTGGTGACCAATCTGACCACATGCATGATACTCCTTTAGTGGACTAGTAAACATGCTATGAAAATTTATTATTTTCCTGCATTGATAACACATAAGGTAACTCCTCATTTATAAGGAAGTGATGATCCTATATCCTATCCTAACCATATCTCTACTACCCAACACATCTCATAATATTTCCTCTTCCCACCACTAGAAGAACCACCACCAACTCCACTAAAAAGTCCACCACATGGGATACTAAAGATAGAAAGATATCCTTTTAAATTATCCTTCCCTAGGACCTATTTAATAGTAATATCATAGATGTATACATAAAAATAGGATTCTAGGTTGAAAATAATAATCTAAATACTCACATTCAGTCTAAATATGATAATAAACCTATGGACCTTTTGATCCTCATTTGCTGGAAACAAGGGAGAAAAACAAAGAAACTCAAAAAAAAAACATGTAGAAAAGTCCGTCATGGACATCATCCCCTACTAAAGATATATAAAATCCTATTCTTGGTTTAACTTCTGCTAATTGAGAAAAAAAATCCTTGGAAAATAGGTACTTAATGGTCTCCCATGTCAGCCCCTCATGCCTCTTGTCCTGAACCATAACCCTCCACAATCTTCTAATGGGCCCCTAAAGCATATAGGCTACCAAAATTACCTTTCAGTAATTGGTTGTCTCTAATATATTAAAGAAACCCTTTAGTACTTATATCTTATCCTCAATATCTTAAGGACCCCTCGATACCATGTAATGTTGTAGGGTGATATATCTATAAGTCCTATGAAAAATAAATCATATTAGATCTACCTAAATATACACTTTTACCCCCCAAATGGTATGATTCAAAACACCCCATGCTTAAGTAGATTTGTTGCATAAACCATAGATGTCGCCTCAAGATCATGCATATTTCCACTTTTAGAATATTTGTATGTATAGTGAGGCAATTTTCAACCATGGGAACATCCTTGACCAGATCCCTGTGTGACACTATGGGTTATCATTGAGGTAAAAATTTCCCTTAAATTCCAAGATAAAGACTTAAATATTATCTTTAATAGATTAAATTTTAATACAATTTAATCATTCATTAGTCATTAACACACACAAAAACCCTAGGATATACACCCTATTTGTTAACCTTGACCACTAGGCATAACCACCCACTACTCATCGAAGGCCCAAGATTGTACCACTTGTACCTGCATGTTAGGCACAATCATATATAAAACATTTATCAACATAATTATGTTAAATTAATTAGATATAATCCATATTGTATTTTGAAAAATAGAAAATATATTCTTTTTTGAATTTAATTAATTTATCCTATATTAATAACTTGAAAATAGAAACATCATTTATGAATCTACAAACAAAATCATGTTTAATGAATCCATACGCTCTCACCACCTTGGGAAAGAGGAATACCCATAAACCATAAATTCATAACAAAACTTATTGAAGAACATGAATAAATAATTTCACAACCAATAAAACAATCCCACTTCCTTGATAAATTGATTGTATACTATACAAGTATTGGCTACGTACAAGCATGGATTCTTTCATAATTCCCAACCGTACTATTTCAAATCTACCAAGACCCAATAATAAATAAAATGAAAAAATAATTTTGGTACCATTTTTTAAATATTTAAATTGAATAATCTTGTCTAATATTGTGCTTTACATGACTTCATGCATTCCTCTAAATACAAGAAAGGATTCTTACCAGTAGTGAGGGCTTGAGCCAAATAGTGGAGAGACTATGTCATCGATATTAGTAACCATAAAAATAGAAATAGTTGAAGTAAAAATTATAAATAAAATATAATGGGAACACAATAGTAATTTAACCTATAAGTACCATATTATGTTATAAAAATGAGGTAATTGACTTTCATACATCCATTCAAAAGGATACCCAAGGTAGTGGATCACTATATGTGATATATAAAATAAAAAAATAATATTAGATAAATAGTAGAAAAATATCCTAGAGTATGTTATAACATCACTTATAATCTTATCCATCACTACCTACTCGGTAGCCTCACATAAGGCCCTTTTTCTTGGATGGATCCATAACAACTAAGCCAACACATGAATTCGGGTTCCTATGTAGGATGTGAGTAATAAACCTAGTTTTAAAACACTAATAAATCCTTATAAAAAGTGAAATTGATATATGAAAGTGTATTCAATAATTAAAAATAAATAAAAAAGAAGGTATAAATCCAGGTTAGGACATCATTCACTAAACGATCACCATGAACCCTGACCATACCTTCTTCGACTCCATACTAAACGAAAGAGCCATATCATGCCATAAGTACAACAAAAAACATATTTGAAACTTTATCAATCAAGGAATAGTATCACATTAAGTCCCATAACACACCCTATAACTTAGGGGAGGTCACACATTAGGATCTATGTTGAGTTTTAGACCAAAACCTCTAACTTAGGGGAGGTCACCCATCATTATCCCACTTCCCAAACCATCTCACTAAAGGTGTATTCAAACACATAATACCATTTCAAAACATCATAAATGACCATCCTATCACTCCCTATATGGACAAAATATATCATAATGGGAGACCATCCTCTCTCCTGGGATGCATTCAGAACCTCATCAGTCCCAAAACCAAATATAAAAGGAAACATAATCAATAATTAGTCATGTAATATCCTACCATTAACCATTAGTCCTAACAAGACATCCAAAAAACAAGAAATATATAAGGTTATCTCATTTTATACTCTTAACCTGACCCCTATAGGTCACACAAATATCTGTTAATACTCATTAATTACCTTTAAAATTGAATGGATTCAACACCCACACCCAAATACCAAGCCACACAATCACCCAATCCTCATCAGAGAAAAAATAGTTTCCACTAGGCCCAACTAACATAAATAGATAACCTTATCTTAATCCAAGGAATATGGCTAGGTTCCTTCATACCTAAGACAATTCGCCCATATCTACCCCCTAAAGGGACAATTACATCCATTTGGATTCACTCAAAAACTTTGATACTAATGGAATTATAGTTGGGAAAACACATGCACCCATATGCATGATAACCCATGTAATCACATAAAAATGATATAACATGGTAAGAACTTCCTATCTAAATGCTATGGGAGATCACTCATCAATCCATGCCTTCCTATTAAGGCCTTAACCACCAAATACCTAATTTTAAACAAAAACCACTAAATTATGGAATTACTACAGAAAATAGAGAAAAAAACGGAGAAAGGGATGTCTAGGGCTGGGATATTGTTAAAATTACCAAATGAGGATCATATGAACTAAAGAGGCAACAATTTGATAATAAAAGAAGAAGGAAGAGTTTTAGGAAGCCATAAGGGGGGACCCAAAATCATACCTAGTTGAAGAGGGGTTAAGGGAGAAAAGGGTGACTACTTAAAGGGGGTTTAGGGTAGAAATTATAGAAAAAACACTAAAAACACACCCAGAACACACCGGGTACATAATTAGCCTATACCAAGTACCCAATACTATACCAACTAGCTAGTGGGGGATCCAGACCCTATAGGCCTACTGGCTAGTCCATTGGGTAACCAATGGACTTCAACTAGGAACATAGTACCCCTATGCTACAATGTTAGTAGGGTTGACCTTAGAACCCTTCTTTAATTACCTCTAGAGCCCTACTACCCCTAGAAAAATCTCAAATATACCAATAATGGGTATTTTAAAGCAAAAAAGAAGCCTCGAATTCATATATGAAATTTAAGGTTCATTATATCATCCACATACAACACCAAAAATAAATAAAATCTCTCACCAACCTATTTATACACACAAGGTTCATAATATTTTTGATAAAGGCAATAATTTTGATAGATTTATTAAAATAAACATTATAACACCGATAAGATTATTTCCACCCATAAATGGATCATTGTAGCATATAAATCCTATAATTTTTTTTTTCTATATTTAAAACCTTCAATTTGTATCATAAAAACATCTTTGAAAAAATTCCCTTAAAGGAATGTGGTTTTTTATCTATTTTATATATCTCTTAATCATAATATGATACTATCTCTAAATTAATCCAAATGTATTTGATCATAGACACTGGAGAAAGTATTTCTTTATAGTCAATAATATGTATTTTTTTAAACCCTTTATATACCAAGTGATATTTATAGATAAACACTCACCCACCCATGCTAGTCTTCTTATTAAAGACCCACTCATACCTAATGGGTTTCACCCCTCCAAATGAATCTACCAGGTTTCAAACTTGATTAGTGTATATAGATTCAATTTTAGATTCCATTACTTTTAACAATTTTTCAGATTCAAAACTCACAATGAACTTATAGTAAGATGTTGGATTATCTTCTATAAAAATTAAATAACCCTAATTAGAAATGATAAGGCCATATCTCTTGAGTTCCTGATGATATATTCCAGAACTTATTCATTTTTATGTATACTGAGTTAGCTAATTTCCACAATCATTTATATTTATAACTCATCCATCTTATGATTAATGTAATTTTATTGATCTTAAATTTCATAAATTTCAAATTTACTCTGACTAATTTTTCTAGAAATAAATTCCATTTCTATAAATATGGATTCTCACACAACACACTTTGTGATCCTATGGATTGTAGAAATAATAACCCACCATCTCTTTCGGATAACCAATAAATAGAAATTTATCTTATTTTGGTTCTATTTTATATGAGTAATACATGTTACATATTCGATACAACCCCAAATCTTAATTAACAAAAAAATATGATGATTCCTAATCTATATCTCATGGGTTGTCTTTTGAATATCAATTGATGGATCATGTTTTAGTGTAAATAAAAAAATTTCAGGATCATAACCGCAAAATAAAATAGTAAAGTATATAGGAATAATCATTTAACAAACCATGTATAATAGTGTTTGATTCCTCTTTTCAGACACACAATTTAATTTTGCTGTACTAGGTGGAGTGATTTATGATATTATACCATAATCTCATAGATAATCATGAAATTTATGACTCAAATATTCTTCAATTCAATTAGATCAAACTATTTTAGCACTTTTTACAATTTTATTTAATACATAATTTTCAAACACTTTTAATATTTCTAAAGAATTATACATATGTTTTATAAGACACACATACCCATACCTATTTAAGTCATTAGTAAAGTTAGTAATGTACTGAAATCCACCTTGAGCTACTTCACTTATAGGACCACATGAATCACATTGTATAAGTTATAATAAACCATTATATTGTTTTCATATACCCTTAAAATTGTTTTTCATTATTTTTCCGATTAAACCTAATTCACATACCTTGAATGACTTATAATCATTTTAATTAAGTAATTCATCATTATTGATTCATTATATGTGATTCTTATTTATATATCCTAGGATAAAATGCCAATGATAAGTGTAATTAAAATCATTTACTTTATCCTTATTAATATTTAAATTATATATAGGATTTTAAAGATTAAATATATATAGGAAATTAATCAAGTTAATATAACCATAAAAAATTTCATTCCTATAAATAGAACAATAATTGTTCATTGATATAAATGAAAATACCTCCCTATACATGAAAAATACAAAAATCAAATTTTTATTTATTGATGGTACTGGATAATAATATTCTAGAAATAATTAAAATATAATAGAAATAATAAAATTCATTGTCCTTATGGAGAATTAAACAACTCTTGGTCCATTCCCAATTCTAAGGTCCACTTATCCCTTAATCAATTTCCTACATTCTTTGAGAAGTTTTTCATAACCATTTTTTTAATTCACATTCAATTTCTAATACACATGATAAAAATATAGATAAATTGATTTCTATTACAAATGGTTCTTTACAAATATATATATTTTATTTCTTATTAAGAAATTAAATCACATTAAATGATTCTATATCTTAAAATTGATTTTGAATCTTGGAAACAATGGAAGATCAAATAGTACATCATATGTCACATGTGTATTTATAACACTTTTCATATGTATATTTTTCCTCTTTTTATGTAGAAGAAAATAACTCATACGATTTGGGATACACAAGAATATATAATTTATCCCCTTATTTGATAAAATTTCTCAAATTAAGATACCAATCGATGAAGTTGTTACCACAAAAAGTTTCCTTATAAGGAACAATATCAAGGATAAATTTGAGTTTCTGTTTGATGTCATGATTATCTATAATAAAACATGTGTCTTTATGAGTACCATGTATGTTATTATTGAAAATAGTATTCTATTAAGTACAAAACACTAGAATAATAACCTTCACTATTATTAATTTTTTGGTTCAAGATCCATATTTATACATGTCTTAACTCAAATAACATGTTCTCTTAATACATGAAAATTTTGGTAAATGAATCTTATTAATTGTATAAAAAAAACAATTTAATTATTTAGGGAAAAAGATCTTCCCATATTCATCTCATGAATATTCTCAATCCTATTATTCTAAGAATAATTTAGTTAGATTCATCTCATTAATTGTAAGTGCGCAGTCAGGATAATTGTATCACTGAGAGGGGGAGGGGTTGAATCAGTGATATATTTTCTTTTATGTTTCCTCCGAAAATTAAACAACATTCACCTCCTGTTAATAATTACTTTCCCTATTGAAAATAATTTAAACACACATCTATAAGAACACAAGAATTTATAAAGTTCACAATTTAATAGGATAAGATACGTCTTTGGTATAGTTTGTAAATGATCCAAAACCACAAAATCCACTAAAAAAAATCCTTTTTATGGAATACAATAAGTAGGATATGCCCCTTCACCCATTTAGCACTATGTAAAAAATCCAATAGTCTGTGTTCTCCTTTTATAAAAAATGATGCAATAATTTTTTTTAACAAAACATGTTACAATGATTCCTTATCAATTTTCAAAAATATAAACTTTCCAAAAAAATCATCATTTTCTTACCCAAAAGGTGGTAAGAACTTATTAGAATTCATAGTAATACTCAGTCCTATTTCCCAATCTGATTTTCCTAGTCTGATTACTCAGTGAGAAAAATATACCTATATTAGAATAGGTTGAGACAATTATGAGCCCTTTTTTCATCAATTTGAAAATCCCAATATGATAATCTTGACTAATATGATAACTGGTTGAATATAATAATTAGATGAATATGATGATCAGTTGGATACATTGTAATATTTTTTATTCTCCTTTAACTTTAGTCGATATGATTTCTTCAAGAAAACCCCAATATGGAACCTCTTCTTCTCTCAAGATCTCCACCTTCTCTCTACTTATCATGAATAGAACTTCAGTCATAAAAGTACAATATACTTTTATCCTCTTATACTATCACCAAATATGGTTTGGGTGGGATTCATAAAAACTTTTTTTCTCAACCAAATTACTTGAATTTTCATATTTCCTTGAATTTTGGGTGCATATTGACTTCATCAACATTTCTGAACTCTTATCATTTATTCTCAAATCTTTTAAAAACTTTATATCTATTCTGAATTTTTTCATAAACCTTAGTCTAATTCCACTTTCCCATTACAATTCACTCAGTATTATTTATTCATTAAAATACATTGTAATAGTTTCTTATATGAGGAAATAGACACTATTCTGATTGATTGGTACATTTTCTTCATTTCAATGCTCTGTATCAACTACATGTAAACAAAAAATCTTCTTCAAAATTCAGGATTCCCATTTCCAGCACTTTTGTATCTCCTTCAAGTTCTATGATGTCCAATTTAAATTCTGATTATGATTTGTATCATTATGAGGAAGAAAAATGTAAATCAATATATACTTCTTCATATCTTCTGTTGACCCATAGGAATGATAAAAAAAGTAATTCAACCTATTGAAAATGGTTGACTACATTATGGATTAAGTTTTGAAATTTTTATTTTTATTGGTCACCACATAATTTTCTTTTCTTTTTCATTTATCATTCCTACACAATTCTTCCTTAAATGATTACGATGGCATACTGATTCTTATGGACTAATATCAACAACTTTAAATCCATCAGCTTATTTCTCTCCTAAATATGATACCCATAGCTTTTCTTGCACAAACAATTATACCTTTGATGAATACAATGAAATACTGAATATGATGGACTATTTTCAGCTGCCTTAACTTTAGTAACTTTCCTCTTTCACAAACTTCAGCTTGTATCATGACTTACTTCATGAATTTGATTACGTTTAAGACCAGCTTCAACATCTTGTGAATTATAATGGAAAGTATTGTAACTTCCCATTCCTCTAGTAATATATTTCTTTCCTACTCATCCTAAATATGATTAATATGATTATGATCAGACTGAATATGATTTCCAAAACCTTTTTTCCACTGTTCTTTTATCAAGATCGAATCAAAGGTATTACATAATAATTATGATTTATGAGAACTCCAAGATCATCAAAGAATCATCACATTTTTAAATAGTCACGAAGACTCTTATTCTCCCCCATTACAATATCTTCTTCCAGTAAAGACCTGAGATGAGTCTGATGATCCTTTTAATTCAGAAAAAAACTTCCCAATATGATTGAATTTTTCAACCATTGTGATTATGATTTTATTGAATACGATTTCTAGTATGATTTTCACCAGAAACAAAGTGAGGTGATTTATTTTCTTCTTAAGTTTCATTTTCTTCTTAAACTTCATTAAAAAAATACAACACCTTAGTATGATCATCCTTATCATCCTGGTCCTAAAAACCCCCCTTTAGATTTTTCTATCCACCAAGATTAATAAATCATTGAAATTTGTATCCTCAAGTAATGGATTACTTATCAACAATTCTAAGCCTATATGAGGTACCTAATTGTAGGAAACAAGAATCATTAGAATAAAAAACTTGCTTTCCAAAAGTAATGATCATGAAAATTCTTTAAATTTTATTCATAAATTTCTTCCTCAACTTTCTACAGTTCTCAAATTTCACTAGAATACAAAAAACAATTGTTTCCTACAACCACTATACAAAAAATTTAGAATATTTCACACATATAAAATACTGAATTCATATCTTACCCACAAATACTCCTATATACATGCTTCCATAAGGATAGATTTTTGAAAAAATTATACTCCTTTACAACACTATCCAAAGGTAATATGAGAGTGGGAAAAAATACATATACCTTAAACATGATGAGAAAGAGGTTGGATTCCCATGTTAAACCAAAATTTAGAAAAATATTCTTCTGGTAAAGGTTTTGTGAAAATGTTAACAAATTTTTCTGATGTAGGAACATAATCTAGATTCAATTCATTCTTTTATACATTCTCTTTGATAAAGTCATATTTGATATCAATATGTTTTGAATGGGAATGTTGTACCAAATTCCTAGTGAGAATTATTTAACATTGATTATCAAACCCCAAGAGTAAGGTTAACTTTAATTTAACAAGTAAATCATCTAATTGAGCCTTCATCCACATAAGTTGGGTAACAGATTGAGTAGGAACAACATACTTAGATTCATTCATACATAGAGTTATTGAATTATATTTTTTGCATTCCAACTATAAAAGTTTTCCCCAGAAAGAAAACTCTACCTGATGTGGATCTTATATCATCAATATTCCTTTCCCAATATACATTAGAATACCCAAAATCTATACTTTCTGAGTTATCATACTTGATTCCACATTTTTGTGCCTTTGATGTATATGAGAATTCTTTTTCCAATAAGTAAATGTGATTATTTTGGAGAACTATAAAATCTTTCACATAATGTTTCATCCTAAAAAATGTTGAGTCTTGAGGTAGTAAAATATAACTAACTTCCAATTATCATCCAAAAATATTCCTAATCAACTTCCTTGCCTTATCTATCATTAGACAACTTTGTTCCCACAGATATTGGTGTAGAAACAAGTTTTTAGTTTTCCATTCCAAACTCCTTAAGAAGTTCCTTAGCATACTTTTATTGAGAAAGAAAGAAGTGTTTCTTATTTTTTAAAATTTTTAAAATAATAAATTATTTCATTTATCCTTATATGTAAATATCAAACAAAATTTTCATTTCATTAGAAAATATTTCACAAGATCCTACATCATCCCCAGTAAAGATAATATCATCAACAAAAACAATTATAATGAGTGAATAGTTCTGACTTTCTTTGATATAAATATTTCTATAAACTCTTCCTTTATAAAAACTCATCTTCTTTAAGCATGTATCTGATTTGGAATACCATTATTTTGGAGATTGTTTTAGCCTATACAAGGATTTCTTTGATCTACATACATAACTTTCATCTTTACAAATAAAAAATCTACATGGTTGTTCAATATAAGCTTCCTCATCAAGATCCCCATTTATAAATTTGAACTTTACATCCATTTGAAAGTTCTTGTAACTTCATTGTTCAGTAATAACAAGATTATTTTTATTGTTTCCAACCATGCCACGAGACAAAATTTTTCATCAAAATAAACACCTTCAATTTGTGAGTAACCTTTGCATAAAAATATTTCCTTGTTTCTTATCAATTCACTTTCTTTATTCAGTTTGTTCTGTAAAACCCACTTTGTACCAATAATATTTTTATTATCTAGTTTTGGTACAAGTTCCCATGTATCATTATTTTCTATCTGATCCAGCTCATTATTTGTGGCACAAACCCATTTTGGATACTCAAAATCTTCATTAACATCATTCATATTGACTTTTGAATACAAGGAAGTATGGGTAATATTATTTTTTGATCTTATAGTTTTATCATTTTGATGTGGATCACCAATAATATTCTGAGCTTCCACTTGATTCCTCATCCTGAGATGATATTTTCGATATTATTCCTCATCACTTGAAATATATAAGACCGATTCTTCTTCTTTTTGAGTAGGATTAAAATTGTCTTTATCATTATCAAAATTGTTAACAAAACTTTCCTTACCCTATTCAACTTCTTATTAGTCTAAGTATGTTTATCCTCCTTAGGTTTTTCAATAACATTAACATCAACAGAATAAAAAATTATTCCAGTTTCTTTTTTGAAAAATTTTTATCCTCTTCCTCATAGAGTGTAGCTAGAAAATATTTATTCTTCACCTTTATACTCAAACTTTACAAGGTTTCCACCTTCATGGAATCCTGAAAACTCTTTGGTGATTCAAACATGGTGTTTTTTCATAAAAAAGTTCATATAGATTCATATATGATTTTTCCTATAGAAACATTAGTTTTGAATATATACAATAGTACTCATGGATTTTCTCCAACAGTAATGAGAAAGGCCATGTTCAGGTAACATTGATCTCCCCATTTCCCCAATACTTTTTTTCTTCTATTCAGAAAAGACAATTTGTTGAGGAGTGTATAAGGAACTATACTCATTCTGAATTCCATGATTCACAAGCTAATTTTAAAATTATTCATTATTATACTCACCACCATTATTAGTTCTCAAATTCTTCACTAAATAATCACATTCCTTATTATATTTCCTCCTGAAACTTTTAAACAATTTTAAAGAATATGGATTATATTTCATAAACATAACACAAATAATATGAGTAAATCTATCAATTAAAGTGATTAATTACTTATCTCTATTTGTTAATTGTTTTCTAATTGGACCAAAAATATCGGTATGAATAATTTAAAAGGGATATTTTGAAAAAATCTTAACTTTATTATGCATGAAATTTGTAATAATTCCTTTCTAATAAATAGTGAGACACCAATCTCTTCTTCTTGGAAAATTTGAAATATCTTAGACCTTATCTATCTTTCATAACTTGATAATTTTTATCTAACACATATGTCTCACCCTTTTATTCCACAATTGGTACTCTTTTACCATACTCAAGTAACACAATTTTTTTATTTCACCAACTTTAAATAAGTTTCCTTTTGTACATTGGCCTCTGGTAACAGTCATTCCATATTCCTCACTTTTCAAAAAAAAAACCAATCCTTTCTAAAGGTAACTTTGTTAAACTCATCAAATATCTGTGAAACACATATCATGTTGTGTTTCAACCCATGAAAATATAAATCTTTATTGGATTTCATCTTTTCTTTCCCAATAACAGCTAAACCAACACCTTTGATTCTCAACGATTCACCATTTCAAAATTTCACTATTACGTCTTTGAATTCATTCACATTCTTCAATGACATTATGTATCATGTCATATAAAAATAACACCCACTATCAAGAATCTAATTTTGTTCTCCTTTTATATATTTCATACTAGTTTCAAAAACAAGATCATTTTGTTCTTTCTTTTCTTTCATCACTTCTAGTTTCTGAGAATTTTCAAGAAACTTTTATAGTGAAGGAAACAAAACAAGATATTCTTTTAAAAGGTTTATAGGTTGTTCACATATTCCACAAATGGTTTATAATGGTTGAAACCTATTTTCAACTTTCTTAGAAACATTTTCAGGTTTCTTTAAAACATTCTTCTCAAAATTGTTCTTTTGAGAGGAATGACTCCCCCTAAAAAATTTCCTTCCCTAAACCATGGAATAATAGTAATTTTGTTGGTTAAACCAATATATATTTTCTATATGTCTGAATCTACCACAACAACAACAGTGTCTATAGAAAGAGTCTTTTCCTCTAAAGCTTTCATACTGATTGGAGTTGTGAAAACGTTTCTCAGAAACCTTCTTATCTTTCTTATCAAAACCACAAACCTTTCTGTTATCAATAAGAACCTTCATTTTCTTTTTATCCCTTTTGGAATTAGAAGTAACAAAAAATTTTCCATATTTATAATGTTTAGAATCATTTTTGGACTTAGGATTTTTAGAAATTTCTGAATTCCCAAATTTATTGATCTTGGAAAAATACATAACCTTTCTATATTTATTCTTTTTTATAATAAATTAAAGCTCTCTTCTTAACCTTTGAAGGTATTTTTTTTGATACTTATCAAATTTCTCCTTATGAGAAATTTCACCAACTTAAGATATAATGTTTTTAAAACTTATATTTCTATCTTTAGCTTTATAATGTTTTTTGAAAAGTTCCAAATCTTATTGTTTTGCCTTGAATTTCACTTCTAGATGTTCATTATAATTCTTTTATTCCACAAGATATTTCTTTAAATCATTAATCTCTTTCACCAGCATTAATTTATCATCAGGAAAACATTATAGATTTTTTTGAGGAAATTTAATTTTTTACATTCTTGATTTCTTTATCTTTCCGTTAATAAATGTTAGGTATTATTTAAATTATTCTTTTAGATGACATTCTAATAAATTTTATTCTTCTTCAGAACTATTAATTCCAAATTATTCATCATACATTGTCGCAATAAAAGTATTATCAATAATATACTCAGTAGAATTTTTGGATTTATCAGCACTACCTTCTTCTTCTTCTTTATCTTTAGATAATAAACTTATTCTCTTGGATTTGAGGAATTTTTTATCTTTCCCTCTTGAAAACATTGTATCCTTATCACCTTGTTTATTCCTCAATCTTCTTGGTTTTCTTTCTTATTCACCACTATCCTATTGTTTCTATATTTGAGTAAAAATGGTGGAAAAGTGCCTGATGAATCCATATTAAAAGAATTTCTAGTGAAGTTTCACTTTATATTTACCTACACCTCATCGCAAACTTTTAGAAAACAGGGATAAAATATCATCAGGATTTTTACATAACTCATTTTTGGAATCAGAATCACCAACTTCCTATTCAATAAGACTCTTAATTGAATTATTTTTCTTAGAAGACTTAAAAGATATTTATCTATCAATTTTTTTTATTTTCATTGCTTTCTACCTTCTCATTTCATAAGTGATGAGAGTGCTATGAAAATCATCTAGAGATAATGTTTCATGATCTATATCTTCTAATGAAGATACTTTTTCATCAAAATTATTGGTAAGGAGTATTAAAAACTATTCAATAATTGTAGAATTCTTAAACATCTCACCAAGACATCTGATAATGCTGAAAATGTTATTTATCTTGGTAAAGAAGTCCCCAATGGATTCAAACTCACCCAATATCAAAACTTCATACTTCAAACTCAATATTTGTAATTTTTCCTTCTTCACTTTTTTATTTCCTTTTTATATATTTTTGAACTTGTCCCATATACCTTTGGCTTTGGAAACACCCTTCACCCATAAGAATTCAATTTCAGAAAGTGATGAAAGTAAAGCATTCATGACCCTTCCATAATTCTCAAGGTTCTTCTTCTAAATAGATTTAAGAGGAAATTTATCATCAATAGGAGTAAATCCATCTATTTTATCTTTAAGAACATCATAACCATTAGAAATAAGATAAGGCAACATTATATCTTTCCAGATATGACAATTTTTTCCCTAAAAAACTAGGATACCTTTACTATTCATACAATTTAGATTCGCCATCAAATTCTTTTCCAAACTTCAACAATGAAAAATAAAGGGAACCTCCACCTCTGATACCAATTGTAAGTTTCTAGTTTGGAAATTTGTATCAATGAGAAGGGGAAGGTTGAATTACTGATATCTTTTCTCTATTGTTTCCTTATAAAGTGAAACTACCTTCTCCTACTATTAAATATTACTTTCACTATAAAAAATAAATTAAAACACACATCCACATGAACACAAAGATTTATATGGTTTAATATTCAATAAGAATAGTTTCATCCTTGGTATGGTTTGGAAATGATCCAATACCACACAATACACTAGAAAAAAATCCTATTGTGTGGAATATGAAAAGTAGGATATTCCATTTCACTCATGTAGAAAAATATAAAAAACCATTAGTGTGAGTTCTTCTTCTAGAAAAATGATGTAATACAATTTATTGGTAAAAAAACTTATTACGATGATTATTTATCAACATTTACAAATATGAAGGTTCAAATAAATTTTTAATTTTCTTACCAAGAAGATGGTAATAACTTCGTAGACTTTTTAATAATACTCAATCCATTTTCCTAGTTTGTTTTTCCCAGTCTGATTTCCCAATACGAAAAACATACCTCTATCAGAATACGATTAAGATAATTATGAACCCTTTCTTCTTTAATTCGGAAATCCCAATATGAAAATCCTACCCAATATGATAACCATATGAATATGATAATCAATTTAATACGATGATCATCTGAAAACATTTTAATCTTTTATCTTCTATTTTCTCTTATATCCGATGTGATTTCTTCAAGAAAAACCCAATCTAGAACCTTATATTATCTATAGAGCTCCACCTTCTCTCTACTTCTCATGAAAAGTAATTCAGTCAAAAAAGTATAATGTACACTTCTCCTTTTATACTCACCCTAAATATGGTTTGGTCAGGATCCCTAAAAACATTCCCGTGGAACTAATTTACTTAAATTTTTATGTTTCCTTGAATTTCAGGTGCATATTGAGTTTTTCAATGTTTCTCAAATCTTCTCAATTATCCATGATCCTTCTTGAATATTCTAAAAAATTAATCTCTATTATGTATTTCTTTGAAAACACTTGTCTGATTCCTCTTTCCTATTCTAATTCACTCAGTATTATTTCTTTATTATAATGCTATGTACCAGTTTCATATATGAAGAAATAGACACTATTTTTATTAGATGGAATGTTTTCTTCATTACGATGCTCTGTATCCATTACATGTAAACAAAACAACTTCTATAAAATTCTACATTCCCCTTTCCAACAAATTTTTATCTCATTCAATCTCTCTAAATTCAAATTCCAATTCTGATTACAATTTGTCTCATTATAATGAAGACAAATATAAATCAATAAATTCTTATTCACCTCTCCTCTTGAACCATTAGAACAATAAGAAATTAATTCAACCTATTGTAAATAGTTGAATACATTGTTAATTAAGCTATAAAATTATTCTTCATATTGTTCACCATATAATTTTCCTTTTATTTTCAATCATCAGTCCCAAATAATTATTTCTCCAATGATTACGATGGCATACCAAGCCCGATGGATTGATATCATTAGCTTCAACTTCACTAGCTTCTTTATCTTCCGAATAAGATACCAATGACTTTTCCTACACAAAAAATTCTGAATATGACAAATATGATGACATAATGAATATAATGGACCGTTGTTAAAAGATTCAACTTCATCAACTTTTTTCTTTCACAAACTTCATCTAGTATTATGACTTCCTTCATGACTTTGATTACATTTAAGATAAACATCAACATCATATGAATTATAATGGAATGTATTTTAACTTTACATTCCTACAATAACATATTTCTTTCCAAATGATCCTAAATATGTTTGAAATGTTTATGATTAGAATGAAAATGATTTCTAGATCCTTTTATCCACCTTTATTTTATCAATCTTCCATCACAAGTTTTTTAGAATACTTATGATTTATGAGAACTCCAAGATCAGCAAAGAATCATCACATTTATATCATAGTCATGTAGATTCTGATTCTAACACAATATGATATCTTCTTTAAGTCTAGACATGAGATGAGTATGATGATCCTTTTTATCCAAAAAAAACTTATCAATATGATGGACTTTCTAAACCATTATGAGTTCGATTTTCATGATTATGATGGTCAGTTTAATTTTCACCAAAAATAAAGTGATATGATTTATTTTCTTCTTAAATTTCATTTTTTTCTTAAACATCATTTAAAATAAAAGACAACACCTGAATATGATCATCCTTATTAGCATGGTCCTAACAATATTGTCTCTGAATACATGTAAAATTATGTAAATGAATCTTGTTAACTATATCAAATACTACTCTTGTATTGTTGAGGGAACATGATCTTACTCAATTTATCTCATGAATATTATCAACACCATGACTCTAAGAACCAATTTATTTATTTACTTAGTCTTGTACAACCCAACATTCAAATTACAATGAGCAATACTCTTTACACCTAATAAAAGATAGATTATTAATTCTCAAATAAGAATGACCAATATATTTGTTTAATCAAGGTCTTGATGAATGTTATTCTTATTGGTCGGAATCTAAAAATTTTAAATTTAATGAATAATTTTATATTTAATCATATCATTAACATTTAATGTATCACATACATACCATTTTTTATTATATTCATAATAACTAAATAGTATGTATCAAATACATAATTAATTCATCGCATTCATACTAATTAAATAATTCATTTATATTTTTATCATATATAATTATTCAAGAATTTAATCACATTTCATAGACCAATTCTATGTCTCCACATCAATTTTAGTAAGATATAAGATCCATTATTTAGAGGGGGTCTCATGTATTAGATTATAGGGCATGTGATATTTTGCATAGGGGCCAAGTGAAAACCCAATAACTGGAATTACCCTTAAGTGGATTAATGAAATTATCAAGATTTACGTTATTGTTTTATGTGAGATTTAAATTAATTTTACATAATGATAATATATAATATTGAAATATATAGTTTATATATTTTTCAGTTATCTAGTTTGGATCTATTATCACAACTAGGTTTAGAAGACCATATCCCATAGATGGAAAAGCTTATTGTGATATCTATATAAACCTATCTGAGCACTCCATTTCACCAACACCTTATTCTATCAAACTCTTTACATTAATAATAGAGCTCCTGGGTGGAGAACCATAGTTCAAAAAAAATTCATGCATGATAGTTACCATGAATTGATTAACCTTTAACCTTTTCTTTGATGCCAATTATAGGTTTAAATTGAATTACTGACCATTGATCTATAGAAAAAGTACAAATAGAAGCTAACCAAGAACATTAAAAGTAACTTAATAATTTAACAATAAAAAAATAATATTAAAAAACCTTTCAAAATGGTTAAAAATATTTATATCAAAATTTAATTGATGAATTCAAGTCTCCTTTAGTATCCATAAATAACACTAATAACCAAAAACATGGTGGGATTTTCTTTATACTCAATTTATTCTAGTCACTACTATAAGGAAAAAAGATAGAATAATGAAATAGAAATAAGATAGGAAGATCTTTGATGAGGAAAACTGTGGAATTATCTTGGGCGGGGAATACTATATGCAATTCCCTAGACCATATTTCCTAAAAGACATCTAAGTAGGGCCCATCACTTAATCTCAGGTGCGTAACCCCATATTCTAGAGGCTAATGACTAGCAGAGAGGGATTAAAAAAAATTCATGGGGAGACTATTCCCTAAAAAATAAGGCTTGATGGTCATATTAAAATCTACCAAAATTTCATCATGACCAGTCCATATAAAGGACATCCCAAAAACCTATATACATTAATCTAAGAGACCCATGGGCCTTCATAGTATAGAGTAGAAAGAAGTAAAATAGACTATAAGATATGTCAACTATAAATAAGTATCAAAGAATTCATGGAATAATATAAATAAAATAATGATACACTAGCCAATACATGATGAATAATAATTAGAAGTAAAATATGCCAGCCTTTGTCCCGACACACATAAACCAATATACAAAATCCTTAGCATTTTTAATTTTATAACTGAACCAAATATCTCATTCTAAGAGGTTCTGGTTTCCTAAGAGAAAACAATAAGGTCTATGCATATAAATTGAAACCCATGTGGTGTACACATGTATGGGGTGAGTTCAACAACCCATTTTAAATCCCTATTGTGTTAACAAAACTGAGTGCAATTGTGGTCAAGTGGATGCACATGAAATAAAAATATAATAAGTGTAGTCATGTCTGTGAAACACAACTACCTCAAAACATAACACCCAATACATATATAAGTACACAAGCCAGGTCATCATGTGATAAACATACCACTATAACCCCTGTCCCTTCCTACTTTGACTCTATACTCGATGTATGGGTCACCTCATACCATAACCTGACCAATACTTGAATATGTAGGGTAGGGTTTCATGCAATACCTCAACCAACTACCTAAAGGGAAAGGGTAATGTATCAGGTCTAAATCTTAACCCACTCCCTTATTAATCAAGGTTTGGTCCATCATCCTTCCTTTGAATCATAACATGACATAACCTTGACACCTAGTGTGGTTTACTATCATGATCAAAACCTACTCAAGCTAAGGTATATTATCTCAATACTGGTATACTAAAGTAAAGGTACCACTTCATGCATATGAGGAATCCATGTCACCCAAAACAGTCCATCCAATGCTATCTCACTCATAGAAGGGAAAGGCCTTAGGATCCTCTCCCCACCGGGTCTATCTCCCATCAAAAGCACACAATCAGGAGAAATAGGAAACAAAAAGAGGGTAATAAAACCCATCTCACAACTCACCAACTTTTAATAGAGCGCTAATCACTTGGGACCCAACCCGACTTCTCAAACATGTAGTAATACCCATGTTAACCCTATAAGGGTCCTATTATGCCGATTCATACCAACCCACATCTTTTATATCAAAAGAAATCACCACCAACCATCTCACACAACATGCACCATAATGGATAAAAACCATATTCATCACAAATGAGTGGCATAACACGAATACAATATTTTAAAAAACAAAGTATCGCCCTCGTGAGGTCAAATAGAACAAAAAAACTCAATCAAGACTTTGATTCTTTCCTTTGGAAACCAAGTAAAATCCTCTTTAAAAATATTTCAAAAGTCATCACATGCCATTTTACTCATGCTAGGATACATGAGTCATATTTTTTATGAATATTTTATGATAAAAAACCTTGTTTATTCACTTTAATTGATTATTTATATTGATATTTCATTTTATATTTTTTGTAGGATATAGAAAATGATTGGAAAGATGATAAATAAAATAGAATTAACTACGAAAATTATGGATTGTGATAAAGAGAATTTGAAGGACCATATTCAAGGCTTGAAAATGAAGAACCATGTTGAAATTGGAGAAAAATTACAGGAAAAAAACAAATTAAAATTATAAATTCTATTCACAATATGAACCTTAAAGGATTTCCGGATATGAAGGAAATATGTGATGAAAAAACTGAATATGGGGCATGGTATCATAAGTCAATACATGAAAATTATAGTCACACCGTGACACATGTGGGCCACACCCATAAAATCCTCAAAATGTGTATAAAGTTGTGAAATTTTTACCCTAAACATTTCACATCATGAAATCACTATTCATAATGTGAAACCCTCGATGGGACCCAGAGATGATGTTCTTTAGGAAAATAATGACCAATGATTCCTTTTACCACCCATTATGACTTGGGGCCATTATGAACCATTTATGATGTGAGTAATGATGCTAAATGGGTTGTTTTATCTTATAAATAGATATCCAGGGGTGTATTGAAGAATCATCGGTAAAGAAAAGGAATTAGAAATTTTTATGAGGAAGTGTGGTGCTGTCATTTAGGTTCTCAATTTCTATTTTTTATTTTGTTTTTATTTTCTTTTCTTTCCCATTTAACTCATAATCATAATTTAATTAAAGTTTTTCTCATTTCTATTGTCATTCTTCTTCCATCTCTCTCTCTCTCACTTCTCTATTTCCATCATGATCTCTTACACTTTATGAAGACAAGTGACTAACCCCAGTATTGTCCTTGGGGGATGATTCATGACATTCCAAAATTAGTGTGATTTAATTCATTAAATGTTTAATTTAATTTGTAGTGAATTATAGGGAAGTTAATGAGTGTGATGATCATCCACCATAGTATAAATATCAAATTCATTCATATTATCTACTAAGAAGAGGTGAAATTTGGTGTGGAAAATTAGTTTCCTAGATATGATAAAAATACTACTCATGTTAGGGAATAAGAGTACATATATGGAATGATGGATTATCAAATTGAATTTAATAATAAATGATCCCACATAACAAAACCCTAGTACCAATATTGTTCTAACTTGCATTCAATTTTTTTTAATCTAAATTTATGTTTTAGTATTTAATTGCATTATTTTTCCAAAAAAAAAACAAAAAATTTCATTGTTTTAATAAATTAATAAAAAAACAAAAAATAATTAGTTTAGGTGAAATAGGAATTAGTTACTGAATCGAATAAAAATATCCTCAAGTGATATGACACAAATCAGCCTCTATGCTGCATTAGGAAAATAAATTAGTTTTTTATACCTCCCTATGATTGGTGTATTAAAAATGGCACTGTTTTTGGTGAAATGATTAGTCTTTTAATCATTATTTATTTTTTACAATTATTTTAAATTTTTATTTAATGATTTTATAAAAGAAATTCTTGACGGAACTTTTTCTAAATAAAATGGTATTACTCTCTTTTCTAGATAGATCAACAATCACAAAGTAGAATCATTATAGAGGAGGAATTCAAGGAAATCATTTAAGATCTTAAATAGAACTATGACCACCCAATCATTAAAGGATTGCATAGAGAGTTAACTAAACAGTAAGAGTACTTCCTAGATTTTTTTTCAAGAAATGGTCAAGGTACAAATAGAGGTTTCCTTGTTTCCCCCTATTTTTTTGATAAAATTATATTGGTGCAATATCATGTAGTTGAAAACATTATCAAATAACTCTTGAAAAGGATTAAATAGAAGATACAAAAGATGAAGAGCCAAATGGAATAAATAGAGAAACAATTAGACCATGAACCAAAGACAGTGGTGGAAGAGATTTACCAACTCATATTTTATATTGAGGAACCCAATGGGGTAAAAGTAGAGAAACCTAAAAATCCATTACACTTCACTCAACCATTTTTGGAGGAGAGTGATGATGAAGACATACATGATAATATTTTCATGGGAGATAAATAAGACTTGGATAAATTCTGGAATGAATATGTGGTGAAATCTGATCTCCCCATCCCTTATGAAGAAATATAATTAGCACAAATTCACCTTATCCTAGCTATGGAATAATAAGAATAAACCACCCAAGTGGTGGAATTCAAATAAATGCTAGATGAACTTGACAACCTCCCTCCATCCAATGAAAATAAACTCCAATGGTTTAACTTTCACAAAAGAAGAAATTAATGCCAAACTAAGTCTAGGAGTTGATCATTTATTAAACTGAATATCAAATATTTATTTCGAACTTGAATTTCTTTTTAATCAACACTATTTAAAATTTTCAGATTCAGATAGTTCTTTTTTTTCTTAGATAAAGAATATGAAAAACAAAATGAACCTATAGAGGAATGTTTTGAGATTCCCAAACACACTTAACATTTATTAGAGGAATTCCATGAAACGAGTCAAGTGAATCTATGAGAAGAACTAGAGATACAATATTCTTACACAAAAGGGGGATATTTTGATATTTATTACATTTATTTTGTTAGATAACATTATAGTATAACTCCACCTTCTATTATTATTTTGATGTAGAATATCTAGATCAGATAATGAAAATTAAAGAAGATGCTGCACAACAAGAAATGAAAAAGAAAGAGGATCCATACTTTATCCTAACCCCACCATGCAAGCTATAACCTTTTGATAAAGGGATATATCTAGTGTAAATTTTCCATAGATTCCTCCATGATAAGAAGAAATAAATATATGATGGAAAAAATAACCTGTGGTGGTTCAAGTCTAAGAAAATCCACCCACTAATAGTATATGAATAACTACTTGTACTTCCCTTCTAAGGGTTCTCAAAACCCAAGGCTCACTTGGGGGATCAAACCAGGAATTACCCTTTTATTTTTTAATTTTTTTAGGAATTTAAATTTCAATTCTTAGTTTAGGAATAAATTAGTATGAAACTATATTCCTTATTTATTTGAAACTTAATTGACATGATCCTAGTACTTATACTTTAATGATTTATTTTTCTAGGTCTTTCATGATAATAAAAAAAGGTGGAAATAAGAAATTTAATAGGATTTCCATTGTTTATTCATGATGTGAAAAGTGAATCTACATTGTGAAAATTATTCACACTTTAAAAGTGAAATTCACAATGTAAAATGATTTAGAATAAGAGATGTGAAAATTGAATTCATACCATTTAAAGGATTAATGTCATGAAATACTATAGAACATAACATAGGAAATAAAAACTACACAACCTAAACTAAAGAATTATTAAAGGGTGAGTATGAGTTTTAATTTTTTTATTTTACCCCCTCTATTTTAAATATGATAATGGAATTTAAAATAGATTTCATAACCCAATATTAACTCTTGAGCTCTAGCATTGATCTAAGTGACATATAACTTTCCCAGGATAATCAATATTCCCTGTTTTAAATTTCATTATTCACATTATTAGATATTTAAAATGGGAATTGAATGATTAGAGTTAAGAATGATCAGAAAAATTTGATAAATTATGATTTTTGTAAATAAGTCGACAATTGTAGACGAATGTTTTATTATATTTTCCATATTTTGAGTTTATGAAATTAATATGGATTGGTTTATTATTTTTATTCATTACCATGAGTTATTTTCCCAAACTATATATTCTCATTACTAATAAAATTTATAAACCAAATATTTCCCATTACTTTCTATAGTATATTTCTTGACCGACTCATGCATGTTCTATTCTAGAATATTATTAGAATATTATTGGGACTATGACTGTAAATAGTAAATTTTAACATGATTGAGTCATTTTTACTATTGAACCCTTTATCCTTAGAACCAACTTTATATTTAAACCTATTGTTTCCCATTGAATCCATGAATAAACTTGTTATAAATTAAGCCTCGTTATAAGCATACTACATGAATTCCCACCCTACTCATAATATGTTGCATGACAATAAAAACACTATGTGTGGGGTAGAGGTTTTCTATGGTGGATGGGGATGCAATTTATTTTTTTGGGGGGTTCTCATGAGATTTTGGGAGAGGCCATGTTTTCACTGAACTTTATTATTTACCTTGATTTTATAAAAATGATAAAAATACTTGGTTGTGTCTTGGGAGGATAAATAATCTGTATTTATAGACCGATTATTTTTATCATATGGGATTAGATGGTGGATGTGATATTTATCCTAAGAATAAATTTTGAAAAGAAAAAAATAAAAAAAAAATAAAAAATCAAGAGGGGGAAATTTATTCATTATGATTACTTGTATCATGTGTCCAATTTGAGATTTGGGGAATGGGGAGATAAAATTTTGAGGAGTATTTTATTATGATTATCTTTTTATATCATGAAATATGTTAAAGGTTCAAACCTCCTTCTTTTAGATTTATTTTTACTCATCACCTACCTACCGTAAGCCTCAGAGACATTTGAACCTTAATGGAAGGCCATCATGATTAAATTTTCTCTTTGTCTTTATGCAATGGAGATTTTAGATTCCATGTAAGCCTATGGTAAGTGACATGTACTTGATGAATGAAAACAATTCTAGTCACACTTTTTACCTTGATATATGAGTAAAAATAATTCAATGTGAGGTAAATTGAAAGTGGAGTGCATATTAATGATTAATTTACTAGTAAAAGTGGAAGGAAGGAGAAAATTTTTTATTTAAAAAATGGAAAAGTTAAATGAATGATTTGATTTATTTATTTAAATAATGAGTAGTTTAATGAATTCCTCTGTATGAAATTTATATGTTCATTTTATATTGAAAAATATTTGGTTTTTCTATTGTTAAATTTAAATGTTGGTAGAGTGATGTTCATCTGTGAGGTTGTTAATATTTCTTTCCAGATAACAAGAATGTTCTAAGTGTTTTCGAATTTATTGAGTCATATTTTTCGTGAATATTTTTAGATAAAGAACCTTTTTATAAAATTAATTTTATTATTAATGTTTTTATTTAATTATTTTTTTACTTTATTTCTAGCTATAAGAAATGATTGGAAATGGGCTAAATGATATTGAATTGATGATGAAAATGATGTATAGTGATGAAGGACATGTAAATGACCAATTAAAAGGCCTAAAAATTAAGAATCGAGATGAAACATGGTATAAAATATTGTAAAATACTAATTCATGTCATGAATTCTATCCACAATGTGGACGTTGAAGGATTTCTAGACATGAATTCAAGACCTGAATAAAAAAATTAGGATATGATGCATGATGTCATAAGTCATGGTGTGATACTTATAGTCATGACGTGACCCATGTGATCCACACCCAAAAAATCCTAAAAACATGTACAAATCTATGAAAGTGTTATCTCTTCACATTTCATGTCATGAAATCACTATTCATGATGTGAAACCCTATAATGGGACCCATAAACGACGCTTTTGACAAAATTATTTCCCAATGATGCCTTTTACTAAACCATTTTGAATTTGGTTCATATGAACCATTTAAAATTTAATTAATGATGATTTAGCATTTATTTGAGCCTACAAATAGATGTCCAAGGGTGGACTGAGGAATCATTGATGAAGCTGAAGCATTGGCCATTATACTGAGGTAGTGGGGTGCTATCGTTTAAGTTTTCAATCCCTATTTTTTATGTTGTTATTAATTAATTTCATTCCCATGTAATCTATAATAATATTTTAATTCAAGTATTTCCCCTATATCCTTTCATTCTTCTTCATATCTCTCTCTTCTCTCTTTCCACTGTTATCTCTTACACTTTGTGATAACAAGTCACTAACCCAAGACTTAGCCACAGGGTATGATTCACAACACTCTAAAATTATTTCACTATATATCATGAAATGTTTTAATTTAATTTGTGGTCAATGAGGGGGAGTTCATGGGTGTGGTAACCTTACACCATGAAATTAATCTTGAATTAATTCCTATTTTATACCAAGATGAGGTGAAATTTGATGCGACAAAGTGGTTTTCTAGGCATGCTAAAAATCCTACTCAAGGTAGGGAATAACAATCCATGTACGGAGGGATGGATTTTAAAATTTAATTTAATAATAAAGGAACCTGTGTAACCAAAACCTAGTATGAATATCATTTTACCCTACATTCATTCTATTTTTCATCAAAATTTAGGTTTTAGTTTTTCATTGCATTATTTTTCCAAAACCTTAAACACAAAAGTTTGTTATTTTAATAAATTAAAAAAACACCAAAATAAGTAGTTTGAGTGAATTAGGAATCAGTGATTAAACTAGATGCAAAGATCCTCAAGTGAGATGACCAAATTTAGACTCTGTACTGTATTAGGAAAATAAATTAGCTTTTGTACCTCCCTACGAAAAGTACGTCATAGGAACCAAGCCAAATTATTTTCAAAACATCCACTAGAAAACACATTTATTGATTATAATACTATTTCAAAACCCATTTATTGAATAACCCATTTTCTATGAAATCCCATTTTAAATAACTCAATTTTTAAAATCACATTTTTAAAAAGAGTTCTCTTCTCTCTTTGAAATCCAATGTACACTAGTAAGAAAATTATAAAGAGAGACACCATTACTCATTTGACCAAAGGACCACAAGAAAACTATTTAGTAAGTTCTGTGGTCTATGTTGACTATTAGGATGAAGATATTTTGTCCAAATCTATGAAGGAATCACAAAAGTCATGAATCATTCAAACATATATAATAATGATGGCACATGAACATGAAATACCAATCTAAAAAGAGACTTATTAAATTCAATTCCTCCTACTACAACTGATTATCATAAATATATATAAATCTTGTAGTAACCTCATTATAGGCCATGAAAACCTAAATCATCAACCAACATCTTCAAATTAACAAATTAAACATTTTAAACCAAAAACCCAAATTGGAATAATCAATTGAAACTCATGGAGTGACCTTAAGATATCAAAACCATAGACAATGAGGTATGCACCACTCCCGACATATACCCAAACATAAGCCACAAAAATACATAAATATAATACCTAAATTAGTGACCAATTTAAGCTAAAAATCACTAAAAAATCTAAATAAAGTAACCATGAAACATACCATGAGGTAAATGGGGAATGATGTCCTAATTTAATCCTCTCGAGATACCCTCTACTAGTTTTATAAAAAAATTCCATCAAGAGGGATGATTTCACCATTCTATGGTGGAATCATCTCCCAAAATCCATAAACATGCAAACCAAAAATTATAGGAGAAAATGGTGAAATAAAAAAGGAATAAGAGGAGGGACTTGACCTTGAATAGGAATGATAAATCCATCCCAAATCACCTGGATCGAAGGTAACCAAAGGAGAGAAAAGGAGGATTCAAGATAGGTTCTACCATCTTTATCATATAATTAGAGAATGATGAATTATAGGGGGGGTTCAAAATAGGAATAACTAAGAAATTATGGGATGTAATACAAAAAACTTGAGCGGGGAGACCATTGTGGCATTGAAATTGGGGACACAACATAAAGTCCCCTCGCCCAAGTTGTTGTGCGGTGGACCCCCCTAAGTTACAACATAGGGGTAATCCCCTGACTTCTTACTATGGAATGGACCATCCCCCATAGCCAGATCCTTGACACATCCCTTTCAAGCTATTCCATTTCCCTTCCTTCCCATGGGGCACTATGTCGTAGTACCTAGTGTTATGCCCTAATGACGTAGCTTTAGCTGCAGATCTATAGAAGGGTCACCCTGAACCCTCTTTGATGACTATCTGAGCAGCCAAACCATAAACCAATCTCTATTACATATCCAAAAACATCTCATAGAGATTTCTAAATTCCTATATTATTATTCCAAAACAAATTCTGAAAATAATACCTATTAAAGATCAAAATTTTCAACTTATTCTAAATTTCAAAACCCATAACGACATAAGTCAGTAAAAACTCCATATAATAATACTTCTCATCCTCAATAGCTATATTAGTCCCCAAACCATGAACCCTGACCTATATCAGTCCTTAATTCAACATGAATTCACTACATTATATATTTTAATGATTGACACACTTCAATTAAGAAACTCTAAACCCTATGCTGAGATAAATTGACTTTTAGGTAGAAATCAAAATCTAATCCGTGAAACACCACAATTATGTCCAAAATAGTTCCCCAAATATAGATTTCACATCACTACATGCGATTATATTTAGAACCACCATTCATTACTTTCTTGGATGACTTCTTTTGAAAATGCTCAACATCAGCCACCAATGACTCTCCACCTCAACCCACCAACAACCACAATGTTTTAACACCCGAAGGAATCATCAAACCATCAAAAAACCCAAAACAAATTATGAACCTAACATTCAATGTAATACAATTGTTATAAACTTAATCAAACCATCCATTTTCCACACTCTCTCTACGATCAATCTAACTCATTCTGAGACCACACCAATACCATCCAGCGCCCATAACTAATGCACAAAATCTATCCAAAACTACTTGTAACTTTAAAAATCATGTCTAATCACTTAGTAGTGTCCCACAACCATTTCAAAATTATACTCTCTAGTTTTATTGTACTCGTGACCCTTTTTACCTGAGCGTGATACACTTATGACTGATTTGATGCTCCCCACCATATGATTATCCTTGTCATTTCCTAGATGAATGAAATATACAATCTCCACCGCTAACATATCATATGTTACCGTGCATAATTACTAAAAATAAACAATCCCCTTACACATGATAAATAACACAAAATATCAATTATTAAATAATAAGATGGTTTTCAACTTCCCCCATCAATTCCAAACATCAAAGTCGCAACAACTGATTCATCCTGAGGCTTATGGTGCTCCCCAACATAAGAATCCACTCAAAAAAGGGTTGACTCCACCTAATAGTGCTCCCCACCATTATAATTTCCTAAAGAAGACACAACTCAACCGATCACAATCGTAAACCTATAAAAACTCACATCTTATGAATCTCCAAAAAATAACACAAAATAAATTCTTAATACATAATAAAAACACTTAGGCATGTCCAAGTCAAAAACCGAAAACCAAGAAAACTAATCTACACCAGCACTGATTACTTTTTCCCACCACCCAACTAAATCAATTCCACACCCACCAACCAAAATTCACAGTTCTAAACAAGTATGACATACAATAAGAGTACATAATTCAAACATAAGGGTTATTCAAATCTAAAACACTAAGATATAAGTAGAAATGGTCTCCATAGGTATTGGTAACTTATTTACAAAAAATAATTCAAATAATTTTACACATAATAAAACTCACTAAAGTTTTCAAAACACCCCTTCTCATCCAAGGGTTTTCACAAAAAACTATAAATAAAAAACACCTTATCCTAGAAGGTATCTTTCCCAAAAGCAAACCCCATTTAAAAAACCATTTTGAAATCCAATTTAAAATATATTTTCCTACTCTTTTCTCAAAACCCTAAAATATTTATAACTTCTAAATCATCATCCTAATGATGCATTTTGAGTAAAAAAAATTAGAAAATAATTTATGAACACCCCATGAAACCAAACATGTTTTCCTTTATTAACCAAGTTTGTTTCTTAAAATGGAGTTTTTCTTGAAAACCAACCACCTCAAAGACTATTTCCATAAGGCAGCCATACAATCACAATCACAATCAATCAAAAAGTCCCCTTGAATCCATATTAATCTAATTACAACTTATAATATATTAAAAAAACATTGAAAATATCCTATATTTATTTAATTAATAATGTATTTTGAAAATAAAAACATGTCAAACAATACTGCCCATATACACATGTATCATACCCTAAACATACCACTATCATGATGAATGAAAAAATCATCGGATCGTAGATGATCTCTAGGAATCATTAGGATTATCATCCATTATACGTTGTTATTCTTGGTAAAATCAAACACATCACTCATCCTAGAAAACCTAGTTATAAAATTGGATGTTCCCTAGAGACTTGGGTTTTAATTGATGTCACATTTCCCAGGCATGCACTTAGTCTACCTATTGTGTTCTAACAACCTAAGTCCACCTATAAATATAATATTGTGTCCCAAAAAACATTTTGATACCATTTTTAATTCTATAGTTCAGATATCCTAAACAGAGTTTGAGTAGGGTTCATCACTTGACCTCAGACATTCCCCCATATGTTAGAGGCTTCCAACTGATGTTGAGGGCCAAAAATAGTCATGGGGAGACTATTCCAAAGAAATTAAGGCTTGTGGGTAATTATGAAATATATTAAAAATTTTACATGACTAATATGTATAAAAAAATAATAAAAACCTATATAAATAAAATAAGGAGACCCACAGTCCTCCACAGTCCAAAATATAAAGTGGTAAAATAGTTTATAAAATATATAAAACATAATAGAGAATTAGTAGATAACATGACATAATTTAAATAAAAAATAGAACACTGAATAATAAATGATGAAAAATAACAATAAATAAAATAAAATAGACTTTGGAACAAATTGTATAACACAAAAAGTTGAATCCTTGGCCTTACCAACCTTCTAACTAAACCATGTGTCCAGCTCTAAGAGGCACCAATATCTTGAGAGAAAATATGAAGGTCTACCCATGTACAAAGAAAACCATGTCATGTACACCAGTAAAAACATAGGTATAGTCAAGATAAATAATTTTCATGACTTATAAATATCTATTAATTATATGTTATGGATTTATAATTATTATAAGAATATTAAGTAACTTTTCAGTTTAAAATGAAAAACCATTATTTCTAACCAAATTGGGTTTTCATGTATTATATTGATTTTTGTAAAATATTTATTAATAAATTATGGAATTTTAATTTGACTAAATTAATTTCATTTTTGAAATCAGTATATACACATTATATTAGTGTGAAGTTTGGGTATTTTTTTGAAAAGATTGTTTTTCTCAATGAATAGTGAAAATACTGATTTTTATTGAAAAATGTATTTTATTTTCAAATAATTAAAAAGTAACATTATTTTTTGAATTTGTTTTTAAAATTAATTAATATTTTTTTATTAAACATAATACAATTATATCCTTTTTAAATAAATTCTATATTTTAATATATTGTAAAAATATTTCTATACATAAAATAGAAATTTCTAAAAAAATCGTTTTCATCACCTTTTTCAGTTTAATTTTAAAGTAAATTATAAAATTTATGTTAATTGAATCTAAGAAAATGGATTCAATATTTTTAAATGTGACATAAAAATTTATTAAATAAGTCCGTCTTATTTTTGGCCACTATGAATAGTAACCACAGTAAATAATTATCACCACGGTAAGGGGGAACCGGGTAATTGAGATTAAAAATATTATTATAAGAACTAAAAAATGACCATAACACTTTACTTTATCCAATTTTATGATTTTAGTTTTTCCTTTTCCATCCATGTTTTGAAAATATGGCAACTTTGTGTAATATTTTTTTGATTTTTACCTTTATAATAATTAAGTAAAAGATAATGCAAAAAATACCACTTTATTTATTTAAATATCCATAATATTCTATAAATGGGATTAAAAACATTATTTTTAGTTATAAATATTAATTTCAAATATAAATTGTTTATTTTTATCATGTTAATTTATTTCTAATTTTTAGTGATGAAAAAATTATGCTAAATTCTCATGCAATGTTGACACAGTGCTTGTGCAAGCAATAGAAAAAATCAAGTAAATGATTTAAAAAAATATAAAAGTAATATTTTTTTGGTAAGTTGATATTAAAAATTAATTTTATATTTAAATATAAAATATTATGGATTTTTATTCTATTATATTCAAATTAAATTATTTTCATGTATTTTTCATAGTAAAATTAAATTAATAGTTCAAAAAATGACATTAATGATATTTTATAATAACTAATATTTTATTAAATGATTTAAAATTAGTAAAATACTATATTAATCCTATTTATAAGTATATAGTTTAAATATCAACCATATTCTCTATTTATGGTCCAATTATACTTTTATAGTAACTATATTGACCCCTAAAGCATAAAACAAATTGTTATCATGGTAATCGTCAAAAAAATTAATTGAAGGTTAAAACAAAAGGGTTGAAAACATCACCTAAACATGACCATTATTTATTAAATGAGATAAATTTTAATAATATTCATATTATATTTGAATAATATAAATTCGGATCCTTTTTAACATGAGAATTAATTTATATTAATTTAGTTCTTTAAGAATTTCTAAGAATGCCCCTCCCCTATCATATAAAAGGGTACCTCTTATTCACTTTTATTAAAACTTAAAATTCATTTTTATTAATAAAATACCTACCCAAATACCTACCTTAGATACTTCCCCACATTATATGTGAATTTTTATGATCATAAAACCAATATAGGAATGATTTTTGTGTAAACCTTAAGAGGTTGTCAAAAGAGGAGGCATAGTTTTTAACCAAGCTTTTTATTTTATTTATTTATATAAATCCTTAAAATATTATATAATGATGATGATATAATAAAATAAGTATATTATATATACTAATATATTATTATTTTAATTGAATAATCTATATCCATATCATCTTCCATCAAATTTGAAGAAAAACCATCTTTCGTGTGTACGATAGACTACCATCTCACGAATCGATGTAATTAATTTTCTGTATCCATCTCTCATGGTTATTTATAGTGATGTATTTAATATATATATTTATATATATTATATTCATGAAATATTAATAATTATGTTAAATTAATATGTCATATATTTTCGTACCTTTCCATTCATTGAAAAATGATAACATCGTTTATGCGTGTGTATGAATTACCACCTCCACAAAGCGATGTGATTCATTTTTCATTACCACATCATGTGGTTAGTATATATAAGTGTATTTGAAGAAATAATATTTTATTTATTATATAATGATAATTCTAAAATTTAAAAATAATACTTACCTTCTTTCTATAATGATCATTAGAAAATGAAAACTTTACAGATGCATACGTAAGGCCTACGGTCTCCATGATTGTAACTTAGTTAATTTTTCATAACCATATTTAATGGTTGGTTTTAAAAATTATAATTAGTGAATAAAAAATATAATTAATTAATCATTACTATTCTATATAATATGTATTAATGATCCCATTGACGATAGTCATCCTTCCAAAGTCATTTTGGACAAATGAGCCGAATATCGTCAAAATGCCCCACGTGAAGTTAATTGATTAAGTAGTTGGATATAAAATGATACAAAAAAAAGAAATGATAAACATAAAAAATGTTATTAATAAATTAAATAATTAATTTTTTATTATTTAGGAAGATAAAGAAAATACATGATAAGTCAGACTCGAGGTAATGTACACTTTACTTTAAAAACCTCATTTTAAATGTTATAAAGATTTATTTTCCAAATATTTTTTTCCATTTCCATATTTTTAAAAATACCATTTATATGGATTTATATGGATATAAATGAATTATAAAGGAAATTGTATTTCACTTTTTACCTTCTTTCAAAGGTTTTCAAAATGAATCTTGTTGTGTATTTTACATAGAATATTTTGACTTTCTTTAAAAAAAGGAAAAAATGAATTTTTTATTTTATTATATATTGTGAAAATGAATTTTTCCACCACACTAACCATTATTTTATGTTTTTATTCATTCAAAATATTCCATGGTTTAATCAAGTAAAAACCTCTTTCCTTGTGTTCGATGTATTTTATTTTTGAAAATAGATTTTTTAAAGAAAAAGGATATATCCATATCCAAAAATGTTTTACTTATGGGTTAAAATGAATATTTTTAAGATTTTTGATGATGAAAATGAAATATTTCATATTTGTATTTCATTTTATGTCCCTTAATCATTTTTATGATCTGGTGATTCTAGAATAACTCTTCAATTCATTGGGTAATCATTACGTTTTCTAGAAAATTTTGTTGGAAGTCAACCGTATGGTTATTCCAATTGTATGGGTTATTGTAAGGGTTATATAAATATTATGTTCCAATTCACCTATATGAATTTTCTATACTTGATAAATATTTTTCACGGAAATAATATTATTTAAAAATGTAAGATAATTATCCTTTTTAAGGAAGGATTATGCCTCTTTTGGGTAAGAAGGTATGTTTTTAATAATTTGTTTTCATGGGTTCACATGTTTTTTATGAAACCCTCAGGATTCATATAATGTGTTTTATGAAAATATTTTTCCAGTAAATCTTATTTCTTGTATTAGTCAATTATTTTTTTTGAGATCAAAGATTATTAAGGTAAATGAAAAATTCTTTTAAGATCACATGGTTTTAAAATAGACTAATGGGATTATTTATTTTTGTTTTGTCCCTTATTGATATTATTATACTCATATGATGTTTTAAAAAAAATTCATAGGATTTAAGGATGTGTATGAATAAATAAGAAGTCAAGTTAAAAATCATAATGAAATTACATGAAAATAAAACATGTTTTTTTTAAAAGTTTTCTTTTGTGAGAAAAATAGATACTACAAAGTAGTGTATAGATGTATTATTGGGGTTTGTTATCTAATAGTTATGTCCTAATTATATAAATCTCTAAACCTAAAAAGATCCTAAGAATATAAGAAAGTGAATTATTTTCTAAAAATTACTTTATGGGTTGAATAAATATTGGGTACTTATAATTGTTATCCGAGTGTCAGTTTAGATAATTTTAGAGTTTAGGATAATGAAAGTAAATACTGTTAAGATATTATAATTTATTATTATCATATTATATAATTTTAATATTATAATATCGGTTTATCTAATCTATGTCTATTTAGAATGGTTTTCGATATAGTGAGTAGAGAAACTAAAGTAGGAAGGCACTAAGAGGATGATATACTTTCAAACCAGCAACCTAGAATGATTGGAATTGGAATATAATAGCTTGTCACTATGATGGATTATTTAAAACATGATATAAATGGTGGTGGAATCCATTAGAGAGAGAGAGACCTCCTTCCCTAAAAGGAACATGTCTATAGTAGAGAATTTTATGAAATGACACCCACCCAAATTCAGTAGATCATATGACCCTATGGTTGCTAAGGGATGGATTAAACTCTTGGAGAAAATATTTAAAGTCATGGTTTATTCAGAGAAGCAAAATTTTATTCTTCCTATTTATTATTTTGAGGGTGAATCTGATTAGTGGTGGTAAGTAGTTAAGAATATCAGAGAATAATATGATATTGATAACTTAGAATGGGCTAAATTTAAGCATATTTTCCTCAAGAAGTATTGTACAAAGTCTATTCAAATTAAGATGGAAAAAATTCTTGGAATTAAGAGGTGGAAGACTCAGTGGCCACGTATAAATCAAATTCACTAGATTGGAAAGGTACAACCCAAATTTTATCTGGGATTTTGAGAGTAAAATTAATCAGTTTCACTCAGTATTAAAACCAATATATTGATGATATTTGGATTCTTGTGAATTCAAAAGCTATGAGAAACATGATCGATTTTCTAAGAAGGAAGAAATAGAGTTTAATTAAGATCTTATATCCCATGGAAGTAAGAAAAAAAGGTCTAGATTGAAGGAAATGGGGAAGTATCCATAAAATAAATATAGAGGTAAGAAAATAATGTTCCCATATTATGATAACTATGTAAATAAGTATATTGGAGAATTTATTATAAAATTTATGAAGTTCTTCTAATGTAAAAAGTTTAGACATGTGGCTCATGGATATAAGGAAATTTATCAGACAAATAATGAAAGGTTGACATTAAAATGATTTAATTGAAATGATTTATGGAATTATGATAATATTTATATGATGTTAGTCACTATTGGGAATGTTTTTTCTCAACAATACTCTATAATTCATAATTGATTTTGATGTTAAAAAAATACCCTTTTTTATTTTACTAATCATATTATTTTAAGTGTATTTTAGGAAATTATTATTAATTTCCATATTTATTATAGAATAATATTCAATCATTTAATTCACTCAAAATATTTTTTAAAGTATTCAGAACAATCTTAAGTGTGTTCTAGAAACACTATTCATACCCTATATTCAGAATGTAACAAAAGGAATAAACCCTACACTTGGGACATCACATATTGATCATGAACCTTACATTTTTATTCAAACTTACAATAGAAGAAGGTGTGTAAGAATCATCAAATCTATGCTTGAAGGAACATATAGATAAATAACATTACATTTGGATAGAACCTTACATTTATAAAGAGAAGTGAGTATGGTTAAAGAACCCAATATAAGTAAGGAACCCAACATTTGAAGAAAACAATGTATGGTTCATCAAAATTACTTTTCTGATCAACCATACATTGTCAAAATTATGTTTTTAGAATGAATTATGAACAGTTTAATCCTACATTTGGTATTTTTTTCATTTTTTAAGGAACCCTATGTTTGAATTTTCAATGTTGGAGATTTAAATTTGTGATTTTATCTGAAATGTATACAACACTCTTTAGAGAATTATAGGCTATTTTAAAGCTCATTTTTGACTGATTAAAATCTTGTTACAATTGTTTCAAATAACCATATTCAACAGAGATATTCAATCTTATTTTTAAGGAAAGTTATCAATCCTCAAGAAGTTTTTAAATTTAAATATTCACAATCTTTCAGGTGACTTTTATGGATATGAAATTCTGAAACATGATTTCTGCTTTATATATTCTACTAGTGTATCGTTTTAAAAAATGAGAGATACAAGTAACATTTTATTTTATATGATTTCATTATTGTAATAATATTTTAAAATGTTTCTACAATGAATAATTGATTTTGAAAGTGGCTACAGTTTCGAGACATACATGTTTAATCTTTTACTACTGTAACATTATTGTTATTATATGTTTCTACTTTTATAGAAGATTATTTGCAACTAGAATCACTTTTTAACTACCCTCTCTTGAAGACTTTATTTTCTGAGGAATAAGATTCATCTACTATTATTTGTTGTTTCTACAACTATAAAGATCAACCCATACATTGAAATAAAACACTTTTGATTTGTTAGAGCATAAAATCCTCGTACTCAGTTGTGGTGGAGTATCAGCTTCTCGATCCATACTATAGATAACCTATTCCTTATAAAAGAACCATAGGGTAATGTGTTTAGCCTTATTTTTAAAGGTTTCAACTACCTACACTCATTTGTGGATTTATGGTCTTATGATAAGAGGACATTGCTAGTCAAATTCACCTAGCTCGTAGAGAGATTGATTGGTGGAGTGGACTATGGGATCTTTGTTCCCCAAACGAGTATAAAAAGTCATGTTCTTTCTTACTATTTATCCATTATTTATATTTCATATAGAAGAAAACACTACATATCTGTATAAATAACATAGGGTGTCAAAATCCATAATTTCGAAAGTTTCTTAAAAAACACAATTCTCCCCCTCTTATGCCACTTTGTATTATTATGACCTAACAATTGGTATTAAAGGTTATATTTTGGATAAAGATATATTAAGATAAAATTATAAGTTATATATTAATATGGTAATGGATGATCCTAGAGAAGTAATTACTATAATAAATTCCCCATACTTTAATGGTGAAAATTATGGGTGCTGGAAATCAAAAATGGTTATATATATGAAAAATCTTGGATTCAAATTTTACTCAAAAGTCATTACTCCTTATAATACTCTTGAAAAACTGGTGAATTGGGATGCAAAAATAGAATCCGTGTATGATATTAATTCAAAAGAGACGTATTCATTTATTTTTGGTCTTAGGCTAGATGATTTTAATTATGTATCACAATGCCATATTTCTTATAAAATTTGGAAAACCATTTTAGTTGCTTATGAAGGAACAAAAAATGCTATACATATGAGGTATGTGATAAAAAAGATAAATTTTGATACATTTAGAATTCTAGATGGTGAAATAATCACACAGATGAATGGAAGTCTTATAGATATTGTTGGTAATATTACATCCTTGGGAGAAACAATCTAATAATATGATTAGTATTTTAAAGTATTCAGATTACTAATTTTGAAATAGAATGACATATCTCTTGATATTCACCAATCATCACTTGTCAAGGATCTGACAATAAAATAACTAATTGGGACACTGATGATATATGAAGATGAGGTTCAAGCTAAAGATGAAGATTATGAAATAGTAGTGGAAATAGAAAATACTATTATGAAAGTAAAATCCCAGAAGCATAGTAGAAAAACAAAACAAGAAGAAAAAACATAGAATAATTCAGATTCCTAGGATTCTAAAATTGAATTAGATTAGCTAACCAGAAAGTTATAAAAAATTACAATAAGAATATAGGCTTCATAAAGTACTTTAAGAAAGATTGAAAAGAACCTAGAGAAGTTTGATGTTATGAATACAAGAAATTGAAACTTATCAGACTTGATTTCCCACAACTAAAAGATAAAAGAAAAAGAATAGATAGAAAGTATCAAAAGAATTATAACTATGAGTTTTAATGAAAATGATCTATCAAGGCTACGTGGAGTGTTTCAGAAGAATCCATTAACACATCATAATCTGATTAAATAAATATCTACAAAAATTGGATGCCAATATGTGCTTTATGGTTGAGGAGGAAAAGGTACAAACTTATTATTCTTTTGATTCTAATATAGGTAGTTTCTTGAATGATATATTAGCTACCTACTATTCTATGTTAGAAAAAAAATATGATTATCTAATAAATAATCACAAGTCATTAAAAAATATTCATAATACTATTTTAAGTAAAAGATAAACTCTAGTAAAACAACATAAGGAACTAGTTGATAAATTCAACTCATATGCAACAAACTGCATTGATCATGAGAAAATGATTAAAGAATTGCTAGATGAAGTATAATTCTATAAGAGTACCACAATTTATTTTACCAAAGGATAAAAAGTTTTGAATGAAATTTTTAGAAATAATTTCATTAAAAAAGAAACATTTAGAATATGAAGCAAGGGTGAGAAATCAAAATTTTATAAAAATTATTTTGGGCCCAATTTCATAAATGCTACCTGTTATCATTGTGGAACATAAAGTAATTCCACTAATAATTGTTATTTAAAAAATCCTCAAATTAGTGGTATTAAAATAGACTTTATTTATAATAGATTTACAAAGAAATTAATATAAATTATAGATAAATAAAACAGATCTGGATTCCCAGATCATTATTAGCTAACACTGCCAGACCCAAGAAGATATGGGTACCAAAACAAAAATTTGTTTAATTTCTTTTATAGGAAAAATTACACATGAATTTAAAATAAGTATTGTATATGGACAGTGGCTGTTCCAGGAACATGGGTGGAGACTCATCAAAATTTCATACATTAACTCAAATAAATGAAGGTTCAATCACTTTTGGTGATAATGCAATAGGAAAGATCATTGGAGTTGGAACTGTTGGAGATCAAAATACAATATCAATCAAAAAAGTACTATATGTTAAAGGGATAAAGAAAAATATGATAAGTGTTTCTCAACTTTGTGATGATGGTTTTTATGTTGTTTTTTCTAACAATTCATTTTTAGTTTTTAAGTATAAACTTCTTTTGTTTAGATCAACTATAATTGATAATGTTTATACCTTGGATTTAAATTCCTTGTGTAAGAAGAAAGTGAAGTTTTTAACTACTAAAAAAATGAGTAACGAATCTGGCATAGCAGACATGGTCACTGCAATATTTTTTCTTAACATAAATTATCTAAGAAGTAGTTAGTTTTTAATTTAAATTATCTTAAATTTGATAATAACAAATTCTATAATGCATGCCAAATTAGCAAAAAACAAAAATCTTATTTAAAATATATTAACAAAATTAATACATATAAACCATTAGAACTTCTCCATATGGATTTTTTGGACTATCAAGAGTAGAAAGTTTGGTTGTTAAATTATATAATTATGTTTTAGTTGATGATTATTCCCAATTTACTTGGGTATATTTTCTAAAACTCAAAAGGGATTTTTTCACCGTTTTTAAAAGTTTTTGTAAAATTATTCAAAATGGAAAAGGTTTTAAAATAATTTAATTAAGAAGTGATGATGGTAGATATTTTGGGAATAAAAAATTTAATTCTTTTTTCTTAAATCTAGGTATTAAAAACAACTTTTTTTCACCAAGAACACATCAACAAAATGGAATTATAGAAATAATAAAAAGTTCTATTCAAGAATTGGTAAGTACTATGCTAAATGAACATAGTCTTCCTACCTATTTTTTTTGGAAGAAGTTTTAATCAAAACCAGCAATATCATGAAAAGAGTTTTAATAAGGAATATTTTCAAAAGGAAACCCTTTGAACTTTGGAATAATAGAAAATCTAAAGTAAAGTACTTTAATGTTTTTGGATTTAAGGATTATATCTTAAATATTTAGGACAATCTTGGTAAATTCGATCCAAAAGATGATATAGGAATGTTTTTAGGATATTCTGTAACTTCTAATTCCTATATAGTGTTTAAAAAAAATTCAATGATTATTGAATAATTAGTTCATGTGAATTTTGTTGAAACAAACCCTTTCATTAAAGAGAAAGATCAAACAGATGAAGTTATTGATTCTTTTTATGGAACAAGACTTGAAAACCCTAAAGCAAGTTTTGAAAATAATATTAATAAAATTCATTCTAGTTGAGAGGAACATGATACTAAAATACCTGAAAGTGTATTGCCTAGAAAATCTAGAATCGTGAAGAACCATCCTATAGAAACTATTATTGGAGACCTAGTTACAAGAATTTGAACTATAAGAAATGTAGGAAACCCATATGAATTATCTACCTTTCTGTCACAATTAGAACCTATGTCTATTAAAGAATCCTTAAAAGATGAGGGTTGGATTCTACCAATGTAAGAAGAGATAAACTAGTTCAAAAGGAATAAAGTTTGGGAACTAGTAGAGAGATCAACCATTAATATAGTCATAAAAATTATGTGGATCTTAAAAAAACATGATAATAAAGGGATCATAACCAAAAATAAAGCTAGATTAGAAGCTAAAGGATATAATCAGGATGAAGTTATAGATTATGATGAAATTTTTTCCTTATAACTAGATAAGAAGCTATTATAATCCACTTAGGTTATGCATCTCATATGAATTTTAAAATTTATCAAATGGATGTTAAATATTACTTTTTTAAATATTTATTTAATGGAGGAAGTTTTTCTTGAACAACATCACAATTTTAAAAATCCTCCAAATCCAAATTCAGTTTTTAAACTTACTAAAGCTATATATGGCCTTTAAAAATCCCCTAGAGCTTGGTATGAAAGATTAAGTTCTTTTCTTTAAAAAAATGGATTTATTTTTTTATTGGAAGATCAATTTTTTTTAAGAAACCTATTTATTCTAATATTTTATTAGTTGAAATTTACGTTGAGTATGTCATTTTTGGTTTAACTAATAAAAAGATTTTTCAGGATTTTTCAAAACAAATGAAAAAATAATTTTAAATGAGTATGATGATAGAATTTTTTTTTGGGACTTGAGATTTATAAAAAAGATTATTTTTTTAAAATAAAAGTAATATTTTATTGATTTACTGAAATTTTTTGGACATGAGAACCGAAATAAATATATAACTTATATGTGTACCAATATAAAACTTGATTTGGATGAAGATGTAAAACTAGTAGACAATAAGTTATATAATATTATGATTAATAGTTTTTTATATCTTAAAACTAGTAGAGAAGAAATTGTGTTTTTTGTATGTTTATGTGCTAGATTTCACTCAAGTTCAAAAGAATCCCATCTTACTGATGTTAAAATAATTTTTAGATATTTAAAAGAAATAGTTTTCAATTTATTATTTACCCCAAAACTTATGATTTTATTTTAATTTCATACTCTGATGCTGATTTTGGAGGCTATATATTAGATAAAAAATCACCTCAAGAACCTATCACTTTTTAGGAAAATATTTTGTATCATGGTCAAGTAAGAGACAACACTCAGTCTTTATTTCAAAAGATGAAGTAGAATATGTTTCCACTAGCAGTTGTTGTGGACAAGTTTTGTGGATGAAAAATAGACTTACCACAACCCTTCCCTGAGGGCCTATGCTGTAACTACCCCAAGCCTGCCTTCCATAGGCCTAGGGCTGGAGACTAAACCTGAAAAAGAATATCATAAAAAGGGAACACATTTTCCTTTAAACCTATACACATGCAAAAAGCTCAAACTACGGAATGTAAACACAAGTAAACAACAACTGTCACTGAGACAACTACAGAGAGTACAATAAAACTGAAAAGACAAAGGTTCTAGAATACAAGAACTAAACCACAAAAGAAATTACAACTACCACGGTTCGTCTGCTTGAGACCTTAACTGAAGGGTAGGTGAAGGTAGCTGCTAGTAGCTATAGAAGTACGCCCATTTTTCCCATCTCACTGAGCCCCACTTAGTTCTGAACCACCAAGGTCTATGTCGAAGATTCAATCACCTACACGAGACACGACATGTGCAGGTGAATCCCATGAATGGGTGAGTAACACAATACTTAGTAGGGACCCCAAAACACAAAGGAAAGACCACAATGTAGGACCACATAGTAAGATCACATAGTAAAATCACACAACAAAGACAAGTCACACAAGGTATAACTTAAAGTATAAAAAGTAAGATTATCAATCATAAAGATGATTCATCTTGTATTGCTGATGGGATCATCCCTCATGTGCCACTGAGGTTTGCTCGACTACTGGACCACAGAGGTCTGCTCATCTGTTGAACAACTGAGGTACGCCATTTTTTCTAGACCACTAATGTCCACTCGTCCACTACACCACTAAGGTATGTGAGTCTGTTAAACCATTGAGGTATGCCCAACTACCGAATCGATGAGGTATTCTCATCAGGTGAACCACACATGTATTCTTGTCTTCTGAACAAATGAGGTACGATCATTGGCTGAACCACTAAGGTATGCATGTCTACTGAACCACTAAGGTACGTTCATCGGCTGAACCACTCAGGTATGCTCCTCTGTTGAACCACTGAGGTACGCTGGTCTGCTAGACCACTAAGGTTCGCTCATTTGCTGCACCACTGAGGTATGCACATTTTCTGAACCAATATGGTACGCTCATCTGCTGGACTGCTGACTTCCTTTAATCTTATAAACCACTAAGGTCCTCTCATCATATCCTTTGTGTCACAGCCAACCGTACAATTCGATTTGTCTAGTGCACTTGATTTTGGGATAATCTACTCCTCAAGCCATAGATCATATCTCTACTGTCTTGGAATCGCCCATAGAGTACTCCCAAAGGGACGTATTTTCGCCAGTGTCCCAAAGCCATATACGACGTGTCAATTAGATGCCTGATCTGAAAGATATTTTCATTTTAGTAAACAACGGCTGGTTGTATCCAAGCCCGGTTTGACTTGGTCGGACCGACCCGACCAACCTATCTCGAGGGTCCCAAATGACTTGACCTGGTTCTACCGACCTGAACTAAACCTTTTGGTTCTAGGCTGACCTGATCCGGCATGACCAATGGTCCAGACCCATTGGGCATTGCTGGACCCTGCCTGGTTTGGCCTTTGGTCCAGCCTGCCAGGTCGCCCAACGTCCCAGTTTCATTCGGCCTCACCGACGATTTAGTGGGCCAGTTATTCCCCAACACAGGCTGCGCAATGACCCAATTTTGTTCCAATGGCCTAACCCGCATTGGTAGGCCGACACTCCTCCAACCCAGCCTGCCTAACGGTCCAATTCATGCCGCTTTGCGGTCGTCCGCCTCCTACCCACACGCGGTACCTAGTGGACCGCGTGCCACCTGCATGCCGTGGACCACGTGCCACCTGGCTAACGTGGACCACATACCACCCACATGCCACGGACCGCTCCTCTAACATGGTGCCTAAGTAGCACCATCATGCGCCGGTAAAATCCATCCACCTCCTACCACAAGATGTCCTGTACGGACCGCGTGCCACACATGATGTGGCCCGCATCCACGAGCCTCTCCTTTGACATGTCCCCACAATTCCACACTACCGTGGTGCTAACACACCATACCACCGAAGCTAGGGGACACAATATCTGCAGCCTTAGGGCACTGTTGAGGCAAACCACCTCCTACTTATGGAAACCATCGTTGGCACTGTCGTGCCTGTGATGTCTTCCACAGGCCACCAGGTCTACTATGGTGGTCCTATTCTTGAACCGTCTACACCCTCAGTCTTCTTGGGTCTCTGCCATTCTTATTATGACCTCAAGGTCACTGTGCTTTCTATTCAAGGGTTTCGTCACAAAGAACACACGAATGCCTAGAGATGGGGAAATTGAGGCCTTGTTCATGTCGACCCAATTTCTACACGTTAGAGTTTTGATACAAGTGTGGGGAGATTAAGTTTTTAATGTGGATTATCTAGATCCAAAACCCCAAGATCAAACCCTACCGCATAGGCAATCAATCTATGGGTCAACTATTCATGGGTTGACCCATGTTCGTTTCTAAAAACTAATAAATAAGAACAAAACAATTCACTTAGAATCAAACCCCTACATGGGATAGGATTATTAGTGATGGAAGAAAGGGATTGCATGCCTTTGTTCTTATTTCTTTATCTAATGCCCACCATTGCTAGTGATCCTTAAAAGGGTGTAATAAAGTGCATTTTTCATCCGTCATTTGTCATTTCCACCCACTAAAGCCTTAGAGCAATTCCAGGATTGTGCCAACAATTCTTTATTACTTATTAGGCTATTAATTGATGAAACACAAATATGAATTTTTATTACGCTGCGTTGTAGTGTTGTTACCTGGACTAATTAATAAGGTTTATTAATGAGATTCAACATCATCTCATCGCTGCACGACAATGTTGAGGTGCTGTTGCTTAATGATGTAGAAAACAATAAAATAACTTTTTCAGTTATTTTATTTTTCCTATGAAAAGTCCAAAAACTAACTTTCACCCTCAACCCACACCTGTCAAGGTTAGGATCTTCCTAAGGGAAGAAAACCCTCACAAGATCAACGATAGTCTCAGATTTCCAATCCGTATTACTGTTTAGACATTAGAATGATTTTAAAATAAAATAATCATTACTCAATTATTTTATTTATGGCCAAAAACTACTTTATAATATTGGCCCATGCTGGCCAATGTTAGGCCCTTTCTTGGTGAATCTCGATTCTCTAAGTTCAATGGTGCCCTCTGATATTTGATTCGGGCACTAGTTTAAAAGTTATAAAAACCTGCTCTCACGTTTATTTAATGAACCTTAAATATAGTTCAAAAAAAAAAAATTCTGGCCACTCCAGGCCTTAGAATTACATGCCGTCTGATATCCCGATCTCAAAATTATTCCATTTAATTTTCAAAAAAAATTCATGGAATTTTGAGGTATTACCACACTAATGGAATTTGGACTAAATTTTAATAGCATCCCTATATTATGTGACAATAAAATTGTGATAAATATTTCAAAAAATCCTATAATTTATTAATGGACTAAGTACATTGAAATAAGAAATCTCTTTCTAAGAGATCATGTTCTTAAAAAGGATATATATATAGATTTTGTTAATACTGAATATCAATTTGCTTATATTTTCCCTAAAACACTTCCTATTGTATGTTCTGATTTTATTAAGGGGAAGTTGGGTTTATTTAATTTTAAATAAATGTTTATTAGTTTATTTTAATTATTATATATTTATTTTTTATTTATTTTAATTTATTTATACTATAATGGTTTACTTTTTTTATTTATTTATTTTATTTTCGCTGTCGAATTTAGTATTTCATTTATTTACTTAAATAAATTTTTTCTCATTTTAATTTCAAGATATGTATTTTCAAACACTAAAAACTAATGATTACCATACACTATTAACATGAGAAACAAGATTGAGTCATCATATATTATAAAAACCTTTGAATTATCTTACTTGTTCATTTTCGAACCATTTTCCTTCTAAAATCCTTATCTTTATCCTAAACCCTAGAATTTGAAAACCTTCAATCTTTAGATTATCAAAAATGGTGAATACCAAGAGAACCAATGAAGGTGAACCCATTGATCTGAAGGGTCAATGTGTTTCCTCGAGAAATATTCTTTAAGGAAAGGTTGTAAAATTCAAATGGATGTACAAAAAAAATCTTCTACGCAAGAAAGTGATAGAATTTCATGGTTTGTAATTTCTATTCAATGAAGAGATTATAGATTTTGTTTATGAGGTAGAACTAAAACTCTTATATAATAGAGTATAGTTTAGTTTTGGTGAAACAGAAGATACAATATCCTCTTAGATAAAATATAATGAATTTTTAATTTCTTTAGTAGAAATAACTCAAATTCTGAAAATCCCTCATAAAGGAGTATTCCACTTTGATCTCAGATCAATTGGAAATATGGATCATAATTATAAAGATATTATTTTATTTCTATTTGGATAAAAAATATAAGTAAAATGTTTGTTAAGGTCTTTAAGGCATATCATAGAGTTTTAGTCAATTTTATTCAAACTGTAATTGCTTTAAGAGTAGTTAAGATGGAGAAAATCTTGTACCTAGATATGTACATTATGATTTTATTCATTAGTGTCATTAAACTAAATTTTCCTAAATACATGCTATGGTATATAAATTATTTTTTCATTCTGAGGCTAGGATTTCATTTTATCCTTATGAAAGGATCCTTTCACTCATATTATTCAGAAGGAACATGGTTCATCTTATTGATACTCGAGTTAAATATCATCACAACAATGTGTTGGGTTCTAGGATAATAAGAAATTTTAGTTTTTGTTGGAGTACCTTGAAGGGAAAGCTTATTCCAGTTGATGGAGATGACCAATAGATTTTTGGATCTTTTTCTATGGGTGAGAAAAGTGATTTATGAAATGAAGGAATTGGAGAATCTAGAATTGAAGGTGTTGCAAAATTTACCATGAGAAAGATAAGATATGATACTATAGATGATGCTAAAGAATATGGAGAAGAAGAAGTTCAAGAGGAACTTGTTTTGAAACCAAGGAATAGAGAAGAACAACAGATTGAAAACCCAGTGTTAGGATTTGGAGAAGCAATTTGATCAGTTCATTTAGAAGAAACAAATCATGTTGATGATCAATATGTAGAGAGAAAACCCTAAGATTAGGTTTTTGTTCAACCAAATATACAGAAAGAATCGATTCAATAAGTTCTTCAAGTTTAGCATTCAGTCTATGTGACTACCATGTTACAAGATATCTCTATAATGGACCACTCACTAGAGAGACCTGCATCTATCTTAGGAGAAAGGATAAAGGACCTTGAAGGTTTCTCTGAGTCTAGTGAGAAGTCAGTTGAGAAATATCCTACTAATCAATTGGAAATTGTGGAAGCTGTTTTTCATACAAATAATTCATATGAATGGACATTTGATTTAATAAAAAATCAGATTGAAGATCTTGTGATTAAGTTTAACAAGGTTCAAGAGTAAAATTTGAATCTTATACATGATGTACAAGCTTCAAGAAAATATTTTTATGATTTGAGAAATTCATCATCCCCAAAGATATATTTAGATTCTATTTAGACTTATCCTTAGGAATTCAAAGAAAATTCTTTGTTAAAAAGAGATTTTTATGCATTTAAAAGTGAAATTTTGGATCATATTAGGAAGATAAAATCTAATTCTATTTCCAAAATAGATTTTGTTGATCCGAATTGGTATTTGGAGATCCAATTTGAATATATAAATGGATTTCCTAGTTAAATAGTACTTATACATCTGCACCTCCAACCTCTCCATATCTGACCAGAATATTTCAGGCTATCACATATGTCATGGAATATATGAATGACCATCTTCAAAATCTTTAGTGAAATAGTCCACCTTTTTTAGTACTGTTATACAATCCGCATGTTTCTTTGAGAAACTAACATCAAGTGAACCAGGTATCATGATACTACTTAATAAGTTTTGTAACAAGTTACTTCGATTTTTGAAAAAAGAGGAGAATTTTCATAAAATTTTGAAAGTAAAATTTATTGAGAATATGAAAGTAAGTCAATATTAAACAATATTGATAATGAAGTTATGAGAAAATCTTTCAGACAAGATACAAGTTCAGATGGATGAATTGAAAAAATATTTTTAGGTGAATCAGGCTAAACCAGAACATACTCTTGACTAAACTCTTTCTTCTTACACCATACATTATATCTAATCCTTTATCCTCAATCCAAAACTGTCTTAATGTATTTGTACAGTTTTTCTTAATAAAATTGTTTTGTTCTTCTTAATTTCTGCTCTTTATTTTTAGTATTTTAGATTTCTTTATAATTTATTATTAGCTTGTCTCTACTATTAGAATCAATACCTTATTTGTCCACACATCACATTATATAAAAATTCATTTACTATTCTTTTCAAAATTAAAAGTGTTTTAACCTTTTTTTAATTTATTTGTGATATCACAAAAGGGGGAGAAATTTGGGCAAACACAACATTTTATTTTAATTATATTTTTATATTTTTATCCAAATATCACTGTGAAATCAAAATAATAATTTCTATTTGAAGTATTTAAAAAATTCTATATTTTATGTTAGATATTTTATAGGTTTTGTGTTAATAAAAAAGAGGGATATTTCTGGGCATGTATTTTCTCAACAATAATCTATAAATCTTAATTGATTTTGATGCCCACAAATACCCTTGTTTTTTTATTAATTATATTACTTTAAGTGTATTTTAAGAAATTATTATTAACTGCCTTAATTATTTTGGAATTATATTCAAGCTTTTAATTCACTCAAAATATTTGTTAAAATGTTCAGAACAATCTTAATTGTACTTTGGAAACACTATTCATACCCTACGTTCAAAATGTAATGAAAGGAATAAACCCTATTCTTGGGATAGAACATATGGATCATAAAACTTACATCTATATTCAACCATACATTATAAGAAGGTGTATATGGATCATCAAATCTACCATTGAAGGAACTTATAGATAAGGAACCTTATATTTGGATGAAACCTAATGTTTTTAATGAGAAGAAAGTATGGTTAAAGAACCCTACATAAGTAAGGAACCCTATGTTTTAAAACACAAATTTATGGTTCATCAACCTTAATTTTATGATCAACCTTATGTTGTAAACCATAATTCTAGAGAATTAATGTTATGTAGTTTAAACCTATGTTTGGTATTTTTTTTCAATTTTTGAAGGAACCCTACATTTGTCTTTACAATGTTGGAGATTTAAATTTGCGATTTTATCCATGACTTCTTCAATGGTCTTTACAGAATTATAGGATATTTTAAAACTTGTTTTGGACTGATTCAATGCTCATTATGATTGTTTCAAAGAACCATATTTAATGAAGATATTCTCTCTTATTTTTAAGAGAAGTTACCACTCCTATGGACATTTTTGAATTTAAATATTCTCAATCATTCAGAAGACTTTTGTGGATATGAAATTACAAAACATGATTTCTTCTTTATATATTATACTATTATATAGTTTCAACATATGGGAGATATAAGTAACATTTTATTTTATAATATTTCATTCTCGTAAAAATATTTTATAGTGCTTCAGTAATGGATGATTGATTTTGAAAGAGGATACACTTTTGAGACATACACACTCAATATTTTATTGTTGTAACATTACTACTGTAATCTGTTGCTACTTTTGTTGACGATTATTTGGAACTAGAATCACTTCAGAACTACCCTCTCTTGAAGGATTTCTTTTATGAAGAAGAAGATTCATATACTATCATTTACTGCTATGGAAACTTTGAAGATCAAACCATACCTTTAAATCAAACTCTTTTGATTTGTTAGAGTATCAACTGCTCCTAATTAGTTATGATGGAGTATTAGCTCCTTGATATAAGATATGGATAACCAGTTACTTATAAAATAACTATATTTATCTGTGTTTATCCTTATTTGTAAAGGTTTCAACTAACTGCACTCAGTTGTGGATTTATTATCTTATGATAAGAGAAACTTTCTAGTGAAATTCACCAAGCTCTTAGAGAGAGTGATTGGTGGAGTAGACATGGGGATCTTTATACCTCAAACCCCTATAATAAGTTATGTTCTTTCTTTATGTTTATCGAATATTTATATTTCATACAAAATAAGACACTTTATTTCTGTATAATTCATAGAGGGTTTTAAAATCCATAATTGTGAAAGTTTCTTAAAAAAACAATTCACCCCCTCTTGTGTTACTTTGTATTATTCTAACCTAACAGTCACCCATGGTGGAAATCATCAATATTGAAAGAAAGAAGTTGTGGAAAAATAATTTACTTCTACTGTGGTTAATTTGGGTCCATCTAATAAATTAGTGACATGTATGTTACTTATTTATTCAAACCATTCCCATACCATATTTGACCATGTATCTTCACATTCCTTTATTTCAGAGAAATTATCAAGTAAAATGGGAATATTTCCACATAAAAAGAAGATAATTTTTTTGAATGTTCCATGAGTAAATATTAAATAAACTAAGATTTATAATATTATTCCTATTTTTTTTATGGGGAAGGTCTTCCCTACCAATATTATTAAGCTATCCATAATAAAGTTAGATTTTATTCTTTGTATGTATTGGATTTTATTTTATTATGTTCAGATATATTTTAAAGATAGGAAAGATTTATCTATGATTTCATACCATTGATAACCAACCATGAATATGAGAAATTGGTTGGATATGGCTATGGAAGTTACCTAGATCATGTTGTTGAAAAGAAAAAAATTGTTCAGATTCATGTTTTCCTAGTAGAAAATGAATATGTGGATGTATTTCATAATAATTTTCCAAGTTTTATACTTGATTGAGAAGTTGAGTTTACTACTGAATTAGTGACCAATTCTTACTAAATATTAGACTCCCTTATCAAATTTCTCACGTAGAAATTTTGGAATTGAAAAATTAGTAAGATGAGTTACTAGATAAAGGTTCAATTCAATCGATCACTTCAAAATGGGGTTATCCTATTTTATTTATTAAAAAGATGTATGTTTCAATGAAAATTTTCATTGATTATAGATCCTTGAATAACATAACTATTAATAAAAAGTATTACTTACCTCATATCAATGATTGTTTGATCATCTCCATAGAGTGTATTATTTTTCAAATATTGATATCAGGTCAAGGTATCATTAGTTAAAGCTGATGAAATAAGATATTACAAAGATGTCATTTTAGACCAGATACATACATTATGAGTTTATAGTTATTTCATTTGGGGTGTCTAATTAACCAATTATATTTATAGATCTTATAAATAGAGTTTTCCATGAGTTCTTGGATATGTTTTTAGTTGTTTTTATCAATGATATATTGGTATATTCTAAAAGTCACAAGGACATGAAAGAAACCTAAGGATTTTTTTGTAAACCTTAAAATAAAATAAACTATATGGAACATTTAGTTATGGGTGAATTTTTGTTGAAATTAATTTCTTTCCTCATAAACATTATTTATAAATATGGAATAACTATTAACCCTACTAAAAATAATGTTTTTTAGGAATGGAAAAGACTTATAAATGTTACATAGATTCATAATTTTCATAGATTAGTGGGTTACTACAGGTGATTTGTTGGAAACATTTCTCAACTATCTAGCCCACTAATTATGTTAACTCAAAAATATTTTAAATACATCTGGACAAATGAGTATGGTGATTATTTACAAGAACTAAAAATAATATTTTTGAATACTCCAGCTTTTTCCATACCCTTTAGAAATTTTGAATTTTCCATCTACAATGATTATTAAATAAAGGGAGTTGGTTGTGTTATGATATAGAATGATCATGTAATTTCTTATGATTCACATAAACTAAAAAATCATGAGTTAAATTATCTTACACATGATATGGAATTAACTATTATGGATTTTTATTTAAAAATTTGGAGAAATCATTTATATGTATCAAAGTGTGAAATATATAATTATCACAAAAGTTTGAAGTATATATTCTCTCAAAAAGAGTTGAACAAGAGGTAAAGAGAATAGATGGAATTGATAAAGGATTATAAATCCATGATTCATTATAATTATAGAAAATTAAACAATTTATTCAATTCCTTATGTTGGAAGAATAATGATACATTAACAAGATATGTTTGGAACATAACTCTTTAGTTAATGATTTTATGAATTTGGGCTTAGAAATTATGCATTAATGAACCTAATATAAATGTTTTATAGTGTATATACAATCATCTATGTTAGAAATAATTAATCATGATCAAAAAGAGGACACTGTTTTACAGGACAAGACTGGATCTATTAATAAGGGTAAATTTCCAGAGTTTAATGTTGATGAAAAAATTGTTATCAAATTTTGAAAAATATTATGTGTGCTTTGTGATTCCCAATTGAATAAGTAACTATTGAGTAAAGATCATACTTACCCATTTTCTATTCATCCTGGAAGCACTAAGATGTATGGATATGTTCATGAGGATTTCTACTAGGATGGGATGAAAATAGATATTGCTGACTTTACCATGAAATTTTTAACTTGTGAGCAGGTTAAAGTAGAAAAACAATTACCAAAGGGGTTGATTTAGCCTTTACCAATGTTAGTGTAGAAATGGGAAAATATATCCATGGATTTCATGGTGGTTTACTAAATACATATTGAGGTAATAATGCGATTTGAGTTATTATTTATCAATTAACTAAATCAGTTCAATCCCTTCCCATTCATAATACAAGGAATTTTGATCATCATTATCAAGTGTATATCAATGAGATAGCTAGGTTACATTAATTTCCTTCTGTATTGTATCTTATCATGATCCTAGGTTCACTTACAATTTTTGCGAAAGAATTCAAAATTCATCGGGTACTGAATTAAATTTAATACATCTTTTCACCCCAAATATAATGGATAGTCTAAACAAATGATTTAGACCTAGGAGGGAATGATTCATGATTATTCAATGTATTACCAGGGTATTTGGGATAAATATATTCCCATTTTTTAATTTTCTTATAATTTCTATTTTAATTCCACAATACAGATGGTAACTTTTGAGGAATTATATGTGATTTTATGTTGGATTGTAAAAATTTGGTATAAATTAGGAGAAAGGAAGTTGTTGGGAGAAAAATTGGTAGAATAAATGGTTGATAAGGTGAATATGATTCAACAATATTTGAGGATGGATTAGAGTAGGAAAAAAAGTTATGCAGATAACTAAAGGAAAGATCTGTCTTCTGAGACAGGTGATCATGTTTTTCTTAAAGTGTCTCCATGGAAAAGTGTTATGAATTTTAGATTAAAGGGGAATATAAGTCTCTGTTTCATTAGAATGTATGAAATACTAGAGAATTTTGGATCAATTTACTAACAAGTGGCCTTTCCTATGAGTGTATTCTAGGTACATAATGTATTTCATGTTTCGATGTTAATAAAATATATACTGGATTCACCTCATGTTTTGAGTCATAAAGTAGTTCAGTTGGAAGATAAAATTTCTTATGAGGAACACCCAATATAGATTATTATCTATAGAGAGAAAGTGTTACGAAATAAGTTAATCCATCAAGTTATGTTTTTTTGGAAAATCCAGCTAGTTGAAGAAGGAACATGAGAATCTAAAAATGCTTTGAGGGATGGATATCCCCACTTGTTTAATAAGTGAATAAAATTGTGAGGAAACAATTTATATAAGGGGGGAAGAATGTAACAAACCATGTATGGTAAAAATAAATAATTTTCATGTATTATTAATATTTGTTAATTTTATTTTATGTATTTATAGTTATTCTAATAATATTAGGTAATTTTTCAGTCAAAAAATGAAAAAGCATTATTTATAACCAAATTGAGTTTTCATGTATTACATGGTTTTATTTAAAATATTTATTTATAAATTATATAATATTAATTTTTAAAAAATAACTTAATTTTTGAAATCATCATATGAAATTTATCATAGGGTGAAATTTTGGAATTTTTCTGAAAAGATTAATTTTTCGATGAATAGTGAAAATACTAATTTTTATTGAAAATAATATTTTCATTACAAATATTTACAACGTAAAATTATATTTTGGATTGTTTTTGAATATTAATAAATCCATTTTGATTAAAAATAATCCAATCAGGGTCTCTGGAATGAATTTTAAAATTGAATTTCGTATAATTGTTTTTATACATAAAAGGTATTTTTTTGAAAAAACATCTTTCATCTCATTTTGTTAGTTTAATTTTAAATTAAATTATTATATTTATTATAATTTAATCTTATAAAATGTATTCCATATTTGGAACCATGATTTAAAAGTTTATTACATAATTCCATCTTATTTTTGGTCATTATGAATAGTATCCATAAAAAATAAATGTCACCACGGTATGGGTATACTGTGTAATTAAGGTTAAAAATATTATGATAATGACTAAAAATTGACCATAACACTTGAATTAATCCCATTGGATGAATTTATTTTGTCCATTTCCATCAAAGTTTCTAAAATATGGTAACTTGGTTCCATATTTCTTTTATTTTGACCTTTATAATATTTATGTAAAAGATAAAGAAAAAATGACACTTTCTTTCTTTTAATATCTATTATATTTTGTGATAGGGATTAAAAAAATTATTCTTAGTTAGAATTAGTTATTTTAAATAGAATTTTTTTTTATCATTTTAATTTATTTCTAATTTTTAATGATGAAATAATTTCCCTAAATGTTATACAATGCCGAGATAGTGATTGTGCAAGGAGTAGAAAAATATAGTAAATTATTTTTAAAGACTATAAAACAAATATTTTGGGGTAAGTTAATATTTAAAATGAATTATATTGGTAAATATAACAAATTTGGTATGTTTTAATGAATTATATTTTAATTCTATTTTTTTCATGTAGTTTCCGAAGTCAAATTAATTGAATAGTTTCAAAAATGACATTAATGTTGTTTTATAATATATAATATTGTATTAAATGGTTTGAAATTCATAAAAATCCTATATTAATCCAAGGGATTTGAATATGGTTTAAAATATCATCCATGGTACATTTATGGTCCAATTTATCATATATATTAATTATCTTGACCCATAATTATTAAAAAACCTTGTTATCGCGATAATCATCAAAAGGGTTTACAAAGGGTTAAAAATTAAATGGGTAGAAAAAACACCTAAAATTATCCAATTTTTATTGTATAATAGGTTTTTTAATCATCCTCATTTTATATTAAAATATTATCAGTTAGGATCCATTTTAACATGATAATTGATTAAATTAATTTAAAACTTTAATAATCTCTAAGAATTTCCCTCTGGTCTCTTATAAAAGGAAACCCCATCTATACTTTTATTCACAATTAAAAAACCTTTTATTTCAGAAAATCCCTATAAACATAACTTTCTTACATACCTACACACATACTTGAGTCTTTTTTTATCATAAAGAAAACCTAGGAAATCTTTTGTTGTAAAAAATTAGAGGTTGTCCGAAGAAGAGGTACAATTTTTAACCAACAATTCGTTTTATTTATTCTTACACCTCCAAATAATATTCTCCAAACATGAGGAGATAATAAAATAATTACATTAAATATACAGGTATTTTATTATGTTAATAGAATAGCCTATATCCATCTCTAATTCCATAAAATGGGAAGAAAAACCTTCATTCATGTGTACGGTAGACTGCCGCCATGCAAACCGATATAATTCATTTTCCATCACTATATATGACAACTAATTATGATTATGTATTTAATATATATATATATATATATTATATTCATGAATTATTTATCATTATGAATAATTAATATATCATATATTTTCTTACCTTTCAATTCATTGAATAATGATAACATTATTCATGCGTATGTGTGGATTACCACCTCCACGAAGCAATGAAATTCATTTTTCATTATTGAATCACATGGATGGTATATATAATTGTATGTAAAGAAATAAAATTTTATTTATGAGATAATTATCATTCAATAAATATAAAATAATACTTACCTTCTATCCATAAGGATTTTTGGAAAATGGAAACGTTACTCATGCGTACGTACGACCTACTATCTCAGTAATTATAAAATAGTTCATTTTTCATAAAAAATATTAATTTTTGGTTTTAAAAAGTTTAAATGATGTATAAAAATGACAATTATTTAATTATTATTATTCTTGATATGATTTATTAATTAAACCCTTGATAATAGTCATCCTAATGAAGTCATTTTTGACATATGACTTGAATATCATCAAAATGTTGGAGTGAAGTCAATTGATTAGGTAATTAAATATAGAAATTTATTAAACAAAATAAAAGCAATAATGAACTTAAAAATTTATTTTAAGCAAGTATATAATTAACACAAGTTTTGTAATCAGGAATATAAATAACGTACGTGACGAGTCATACTTGAGTTAAGGGACACTTTACTCTAAAAGCCTCATTTTAAATGTTTTAAAGATTTAATTTCTGAATATTTTTATTCCATGTACATATTCTTAAAAATAACTTTTATACGTATTTATATATACATAAATGAATTAAAATTAAAATTTTAAATCCCTTTTTACTTTCTTTCAAAGGTTTTAAAAGGAATATTTTTACATATTTTATATGGAATATTTTGACATTCTATACAAATGATAAAATGAAATGATTAATTTTAACATATACCATTATGATGAATTTTCCCACTTCAAAAAATATTATTTTATGTTTTGATTCTTTTAATATCATCCATATTTTCTTCTAATAAAAACCCTTTCACCTTTTTTATCATTTTTTTTGTTTTTAAAATGGGTTTTAATGAAAATGGATATATCAATATCCGAAAATGTTTTACTTATGAGATAAAAAGGATATTTTTATATGTTTGATGATGAAAAAGATATATTTAATTTGTCTTATTCATGTTATTATCATTGATTTTTTTATGATTGTGTGATCCTGGTATAACTCTCTAATTCATTGGGTAATGATTATTTTCTCTAGAAACTTATATTGGAAGTAGACTATATTGTTACTCAAATTATAAGGGTTCTTATAATGGTTCTTGTAAGGTATATTTAAAATCAATGTCCCAAAGAACCTAAATTATTTTTATATTATTTCTAATGAGTTTTCATGGTATTCTTTGATTTCAATAGATAATCTAATGATCTTTTTAAAAGAAGTGTTATTCCATTTTTGTTAAAAAGTTATGTTTTTATGATTTTTTTATGGGTGATCATGTTTTCAAAGAGACCCTCATGATTATTATTCAACCTTTATATTTTATTATAAGGATATTTTTGAAACACTTGGGGTATTAAATATGATTTCATGTGTTGGCAAATTATTATTTTGATATCAATGTTTATTATGTTAATGTTAATATTCTTTTAAGATCTCATGGTTTTAAAATGGACTAAACATTTATTTTTTCTATCCCAAAATTAGATTTCTGTGTTCATCCCAAATTTTTAAATGTTTTTAATAGGTTTTAGGGATGATTAGGAACAAATAATAAGTCAATTTAAAAATTTTAAATATTTTCCATGAAAATAAAACATGTTTCTTTTTAGAAGTTTAGTATTGTTGAAGAAAGGGATACTAAGAGTAAGTTTACAATATGTATTTTATGGGTTTGTTATATATGGGCTATAAAAAAATTATATAAAAATCTAAACCTAAAAATATCCTCTAAATTAAATAAAGTGAATTATTTACTTAAAATTAAATTATAGGTTGAATAAGGATCATGTCTTTTTAATGAAGGTATTTTGTGAGTCTAATAATCCAATATAAATCCCTAATGACTTGAAAATACAAATTATTGTTGTGATATATTGGATTTTCAAGAAATAAAAATATATGGAGTTCATACATACCTGTGCAAAAAACCACCTGAAAATATAACAAATAATTCATCTAGCATCCTCGATTTCTGATAAGTAACCCTTATTTTTTTTATTTCTAAGTATATAAAGTGTTTGGGTGAAGTTTGGGAGGGTTTGGAAACCATTTGGAATGATTTTCGGGCTTTTATAAAGGTGAAAAGTTGGTGCATTGTTAGTAGAAACCATGAAACTTCCCCAGGAAACCTTGCACAATGAGACAATGGGATCTGGGTAGGTTCACAGTTATGGAGCACGATTTGGAAAAATCGTGTGGCCACCCAGTAGAAACATTTCAAGTTGTATAGTGGGATTTGGAAGGGTTGGAACATGGTTCGGAAATAGTGCAATGGAACCATGAAAGGATCCCCCTTGAGGTAGTAGTTGGTTCACAGTTAGCACACGGTTTGTCTAACCGTGTGACTAATTGTGCACGGTTTAAAAACCAGATCTAAAAAAGTGGATATCGGTCAGGAATGTGGTTTAAAACTTGATTTCCCCCCAAAATGACCCAAAATATATAATTTTTCCTCCCAAAGGATTTATAACCTCTTCCTATTTATTTTGAAGTGATTCAGAGGCGTTTCTTGGTGCGTTGAATCCCAAATATCATGGTAAGTCATCTTTCTTGGGGGGTTTCCTTTGTTCTATTTAGATCTACTTCTCCCTCTATCTCAGTTTCTTAGTTCTACTTCCATTGTGGATAAATCTAAGGCAGTTGATGCCAAAAATGATTATATTTTTATTTTTTTTTTCTAAGGAAAGATATGCAAGGTGAGTTTTTTGGAGTTTTAACCTTTTTTCAATTATGTTTCACACCATTTTTCATTTTATCCACAAAACCTACTGTAGCTGGCTTCACTCTCGACTCATCTATTTAGAATATGAAGTCTTAGTTTCAAATTGATTAATTTTATTGAAATTAATTATGAAATTGGTGTGTAAGGAACGGTAGAAAACCTCTTTAGTGATGGTTTTTGGATTTCTGTAAAATTGTGAAATTTTTGGGCAAAATGATTTGAAAAATGATTTTAAAATAATTACTTGGTTTGATTTATGAAAAAATTCTTTTAATAAAAATGTTGTTTTATTGAAATGGTTTCAGCATTGAAATTGTTTTGAAATTGAAATGGTTTTTTCATGATTTGATTGGTATGGTTGTTGGGCATTCTTGGTGGTGTGTGTTCACATATCATTACGAGGACTAATTAAAATATGAACAAGTTCCCGATGCCAAAGGTTTAATGGAACATGGTATTTAATTACTATATTAAGACTTTGTATATTGACAAGAAACCACCCATGTGTATGGATATTTAATAATAAAGCATGCATGTGTGGATGTGAGGTTTGGAATGGGATATGTCAAATGGTTTATGATGTGGTTGGGAAAACATGCTTAGTTTCTTTTCATGGAAAACTATTTTGGTTTGGAAAACTATTTTTCTTATAAATAGTTTCTTTTTCTAATATATATAGTTTTAAACGTTTTATATAAATTTAATAACGTGTTCTATCCTTGTGGCTTGAGTAGGGAATTCATTTGGGGGAAGCATACCGAGTTTCATTACTCACCTCTAGTTTGGCACATTGGTTCTTTTACAGATGTTGTTTATTGGGACATGGGAAAATTTAAAGTATCACAATTATCTAGTGGTTCTTAGTGATACTTGGGATACTTGTGGGCTTATAACATGGATCTTGTTGGAGCATTGGAGTTATGGTTGTCTTTGATTTTTTTTGTTTTGTAATCTTCCACTGTGAATTTGGTTGTTTTTAGGCTTCCATTGTAGTACTATTTGGATTATATTTGGATATAAATGGTACACTTGAGTTGTATTTTTTTGATATCATGCATCATGTAGTGGTTTATTTGGTTATGGGATGTAGGTTAGTTTTTTTATTTTCAAATGGAAAATCATCCCCCAATTATAGATGAATCTCCTGACATTTATTACGAGGATTCAGAATCTTAGGGATGTTGCTTAAGTCCATGTAATGTACTATCTCATTTTCAAGATAATGAGAAGAATATGGATGCTACAAGTGGTATCTATCTTGGTCCTTCCAAAAATCATATGGAATAAGTGGTCTTCAGTTCTCTCAGCCTTGGAGTTGAAACTAATTCTGGTATTTTCCTTGTGTTGGGTTGGTAGAAAGGAGTAGGATTGTTGAGAATTGAAATGTAGATAATAAAAAGACACAACTAACCTTTTTATTTTGAACATCAAGTTACCATAGAGTTAGGTACATAAGTGTTTTGAATAAAATTATATAAATTTTAATCTCATTGTCATGGGTTTAACCAATTAGATGATTATAACATGAATTATTGAAATGAAATTCCACTAGGAGTTCTTATCAGATTTTGAGTAATTCTTTAATGAAATTTTTTGTTTTTTGAAAAATTTAGATTTTTTAATTGAAATATTTTGAAAAGATCAGGGTTTTGGTATTTTGAAAATGGATATATTTTCAAAAGAAAGTTTATTTTTTATGAAATGGTTGAACATAGTAAAGGTTAATTTTGGAGAGCATTGTTTTGATAATATGATGTGATAAAATTTGAAATTATAAGACTTCATTTGATAGAGAGTGAGAATTATGGTGTTTTTTTTGTATAGAAAATGGAACCCGATAGGCATCGTAGGAACCCACTAGAAGAAGCTACTGAGACTGTGGTTGCACCAATAGAACATGTGAACCAACAATTTGTTTAGAGTATTTTCCATGAATTTCAAGCTGTGGACATTTGGACAGGGGGGATGATCTAAGGTAAGTGGATCATTCTTTCCAATTCTAAAAATAGAATCCACCCATCATTCAGGGTGATTCTAAACCAGAAAATGTAGAGGTGTTGCTGAATAATATGAATCATATCTTTTATTTCATCAACACACTAACAGAGTTGAAATTCAAGCTAGAAACGTATATGCTAGAAGATCTTGCACGTTAGTAGTGTGATCTAAAAATGTAAGATAATGTTGATCAAGTCATTGGTTGGGAGGATTTTGAATATTTTTTTAACAAAAATTTTTATCCGCATATGTTCAGAATTCAAAGAATGATATACTTTTTTAGTTTGAAGAGGGAACATATTTTTTTCATAGTGTATGAGGTAAATTCATGAAATTTGAGTGATTTTCACCAAAATTTCTGCGCGTGTTTCCTTAATGGAACATTTCATTGAATCAAGGTTGATTCATGAGATTCACTAGAATATTGTTGTACTATATATTATGGATTATACAGAGATGGTCAATAGAGAAATGGTGGTTGAACAAGACATATTAGGATATAAGAGAGGAGAACATATCTTGACACCAATGGGAAATAGTGGGGAATCTAATGATGGGAGAAATATAAAGAGAGACACCTATTTTAAAGGAAGGATTATAACAAAAGATAAAATAGCGGGATTAGTGACTCTTCCTATGTGACCCCCGACCAAATATGGATGTTTTCAATGTGGTTCCTTTGACCACAGGAAGCTAGAGTGTATAAAACCACCAAGAGCATGCCCAAATTTCTACAAAATGTTGCATCTTCCGTGCTATTGTCACATTGTTCAAAGGACATGTGTTTGGGATACTTCTTAGGTGTCACAAGATTCGTATTCTTTGAGAGGATAAGGGTAGTAGAATACCTATCTTCAGAAGAATAGATATATCCATGGTGATCCTAGGAATACCATGACTCCTCAATTGGGGAAATTTCAATATGTAAATAAATAAAAAATTATAGAGAGAAAGAAATTATATGAAGTTGAGTAGGTGATTGTGGATGATCATTATAGACCATCACTTGTGATAGACATGATTATTTTTAATTCTACTCTCACATAATATTTTTTTTGATACATATGATTCCCATTCCTTTATTTCTTATCGTGTTGTTGATTGGATGTGTTTAAAAGTCGATATGATTCCCTATGTGCTAAAACTTCAAACTCCTCTTGGTTAATGAGAATGTTGAGACTTTATGTGTAGTGAATGTTATATAACTATTGATGGATCCTAGATGATATCATAATTTTCTAAGCTTGATATGGATGTCTATGATATAATCCTAGGTATGGATTGATTGATGACTTTTAAATATTACATCAACTGTTATACCATAATGGTCAGTTTTACGACTAATGATGGAATCAAACATCTCTTTTGAGGAGACCAGAATGTAAAGGCATGTGAAATGGGTTTGTTGGAACTAGTAGTTGGAACAGTCTCATACTAGTTAGTGGAATTTTCTTTGAAATCAGTAAACCATATTGAGAGTAACCATTTTTTAGAAATTGTTGATTAGTTTCCCGATGTGTTTCCCAAAAATTTCTACATATTTCCAGCTATGAGAGTAGTGGAGTTCACAATTTATCTCCTTTTAGGGACCATTCCTATTTCCCTTACATCTTATTGGATGGAAATAACATAATTAATGGAATTTAAAGTCAAGTTTGAAGACCTCGAAAGAAAAGGTTTCATTTGGCCTAACACATCTTCCTGGGTAGCATCAACCTTGTTTGTGAAAAAGGAGGATAAAACTCTAAGGATATTTGTGGATTATCGTAAGATTAACCAAGTTAAGATAAATAAAATTTATCCACTCCCACATATTTATGATATTTTTAATCAATTTAGGGTAGCTCAATGATTCTCCAAGATTGAATTGCAATCAGGATATCACCAATTGTGGGTTAAGAAGGATTATATTCCAATGAAATATTTCAGAAGAAGATATAACCATTATTTTTTTTATAATTCATTTTAGTCTCACAAATTACACGTTGGTCTTTAAGGAATTGGTGAATTAGATATTTCAATGATATCTGGATTCTTTTTTATTGGTGTTTGTGGATGACATATTGGTGTATTCAAGGACAAGGGATGAGCAGTGGAAACACTAGGATATTGTGTTGTGGATCTTGAGAGATCATCGTTTATAAGACAAATTATCAAAGTTTGATTTTTGGATACAAGAGTTATGCTTTCTTTTCCATGTAATCGCTAAACAAGGTTTTTTGTGGATCTAAAAAATATAAAGGATGCAATCTCTTGGAAACTATCAAATAATTTATTCGAGATACAAATATTATTTGGTCTAGCTGGTTATTATCGATGATTTTTTCATGACTTATCATGCCTATATTTTCCTATTATGTCTTTGAAAAATAATAATATTCCATTCCAATGGGATGTTGAATTACAAAAGTTTTTTCAAGAACTAAATTTTTCCCATAAATCAACACCAATATTGATTTTTCTAGCATTTGGAAAAGGGTATGTGTTGTATAGTAATGCTTTAGAATCTGGGTTAGGATGTGTTCTGATGTAGGAAGATCATGTTTTCGTAAATGGATCAAGGTAATTATGGGTTCATGGTATAAACTAGCCAATACATGATTTGGAGCTAGCTTTCATAGTCCAATATTTGAAGACATAACATCACTAACTCTTTGGTGAGAAATTTAATGTGTTTATGGATCATAAGATCTTGAAACATATTTTTTTAGAATGAGATTTAAACATGAAACAAAAAATATGGAGTACCTCAAAATGTTTGACTTTGACTTGATGTATACACTGGGTAATGAAATTCGGTGGCTAATAAATTAAGAAAAAATTCATATGATCAATTGGAAAAAGAAGAATTAGATGAGTGGCAGTTGATGTTGGTCCTAGTCGATATGCACTTAGAATATGAATACCGAGGATAATTTACAGAATTATTTCCTATTTAGTTTTTTCTTGATTTGGTTAAGATGGTTAAATAGGTACATACATCAGATGCAGAATGAATTTATATGAGGTCAAAACTCTATGGTGGGGAGACCATTGAGCGATGTAGGATAGATGAGAGTGTAGATTTATGGTTCAGAAATTGGATGATCATACCTATTTATTTTTAGGAAAAACTTATTCATGCTTACCACCAATTAAGATTGGATATTCATCTTGGAATACAGAGGATTTATAAGGCCTTGAAAACATAGTTTTGGCGGATCAGTTTAAAAAAAGGTGGCTGAGTTTGTTTCGAGATACTTAACATGTCAGTTTGTTTAGGCCGAGCATCAATGAAAAACATTTATTTTGTAGACATTACCTATTATAGTTTTTAAATGGGAGAAAACAACTATGGATTTTGTAATAGGTCTCCAAAGAATGGTTCGAAAACACAATGCCGTATGGGTGATAGTGAATAAGCTCAAAACGTTAGCAAATTTCTTCACTATTAGTGAATCTCATATAGTGGAGGACATGAAAAAATATATATATGAGAAGCGATAAAGAGGAATCTATTACTAGTTTCAATAGTGTTATATTGAGATCTGATGATTACATATCATTTTTTGGAATCCTTAAAAAAATCCCTTGGGACTCTGTTGACAATTATTACGACTTATCATAGTCAGATGGATGGGCAATCTGAAAGGATGATACAAGAATTGGAAGAAATGTTGTGGTCTTGTGTAATGGAATTTAGTGGCTCATGGAAATATAATGTGTCGTTAGTAGAGTTCTCTTATAACAAAAGTTATCAGGACTCGATACAAATGGATCCTTTTGAAGCAATGTATGGACATCCTTTTCAATATCTACTTTTTTTGGGTTGAAATAGATGAGACTTTATTTTTTTGGATGACCCTTTTCCATGAGACAGTGAAGAAGATTTAGTTGATTATAAAACAGATAGAGATGTCTCAATGTAATCAAAAATCATATGCAGATCATCATAGATGACCGTTTTCGTTCGAGGTGAGTGATCATGTGTTCAAGAGGATCTATCTAAGGCTTGAAAATCAACTTTTTGGGATGGAGGGAAAGTTTATCCTTGATACATAGGCCCTTTTGAGATACTAGATTGTATTAGTGAGGTGGAATATCAATTGTTATTACCACCATAGTTCAATGTGGTGCTTAATTTGTTTTTTGTATTTTAGTTAAAGAAGTATTAGTCTGATCCCAACCATGTGATTAAATGGGATCACGTTGGCCAAGACCTGGATACTTTATTGGTGAACATGCTTGTGTGGATTATGGATATGCAAGATAAAGTCTTGGGTAGGAAAATTATCTATCTAGTGTGAGTTTTGTGGAATCATGGTTAGATTGAGGAAGAGACTTGGGAACCAAAGAAGGAAATGAAGGAGCAATGGCTGAAACTCTTTTCGAGAAGTGTTGATTTTCTAATTTCCAAGGATATAAAGGACAATAGTGGGAGGTGGGGGATGTAGAACCCCCTTTTTCAATTAATTAACCCTTATTTTATGATTTTTAAGTATATAAATTATTTGGGTGATGTTTTGGAGGGTTTAGAGAATTTTAGAATGTTTTTGAGGCTTATTATAAAGGTGCACGATTGGTTCATGGTTATTAGAAACCATTCAACTTACTCAGGAAAACATGCATAATGAGACATATGGCTCTAGGAAGGCACACCGTTAAGGAGAATGGTTTGGCCAAACCTTGAGACCACCTAGTAGAAACCATAAAAAGATGGAAAATGAGATTTGGTATGATTAGTTCATGCTTTGGAAACCGTGAGAGATGACCATGTGAGGCTCCCCCTTGAGGGAGTAGCTGGCGCATGGTTTGTCTAACCATGTGACTAACCATTCATGATGAAAAAACTAGATCCCCAAAAAGTGGATCTAGGTCAGGAATGTGTTTTAAAACCTCATTTTTCCCCAAACCAACCCTAAATCAGGATTTATACCTCTAAAAGGATAGATAACCTCTCAGCATCAACTTGGAAGCGATATAGAGGCGTTTCTTGGTTTTTTGAAGCTTGACTATCATTGTAAGCCATCATTCTTGGTGGTTTTCCTTGGTTCTACTTATACCTACTTCTCCCTCTCTCACAATTTCTTAAAAATCTTCCACTATGGATATATCTAAGTTAGATTATTCCAAATATGATTATATTTGGATTTTTTTGCAAGGGGAACATATCAAATGTGGGTTTTTGGAGTTTTAACCCATTTTGGTTGACTTTTTCATGTTGTTCTTAATTTTCTCAATAAAACCCAAGGTAGGTGGATTCAATCTTCAATCCTTTATTTAGAATATAAAGGATTAGTTTCAAATTTACAAAAATTGATTGAAATGTATTTTGAAAGTGGTGTCTAGATCATGGTATAAACCATTTTTAGTGATAGTTAGAGAATTTGTGTGAAATTGGGGAATTATTGTGAAAAATTCATTGATAAATGATTTTAAATTTTTTATTTTAAAATACTTTCTTATTTTGATTTATGGGAAAAAAATAAATATTTTTTTATTAAAATGGTTTTGGAATAGAATTGGTTTTGGATTGATTCTGTTGGTATGGTTGTTGGGCATACTTGGTGGTGTGTGTTCATATTGCATTATGAGGCTTGGTTGAAATATGACCTTGCGCTCGATGCCAAAGGTGTAATGAAATATAGTATTTAATTACTTTGTGAATACTTGGTAGATCAATGAGAAACTTCTCATGGGTATGAAATTTTCATAACAAATCATGCATGTGTGGATGTGTGGTTTGGAATGGGATATGCCAAATACTTTTTGTAGTAGTTGGGATACATGCTTGGATTATTTGAATGGAAAATAGTTTTGGTTTGGAAAACAATTCCTCTTAGAAATAGTTTTGGTTTTAATATAAATTGTTTTAAATGTTTTATAATAATTAGTTTATATAAATGTTATAACTTTTACTATGCTTGCTGTGTGAGTGGGGATGTCATTTGGGGAAAGCCAACCGAGTTTTATTACTCACCCCTACTTTGGAACTTTGGTGATTTTGCAGATGTCATTTATTAGGACATGAGAAATGGAAAAGTATCACATTATCTATTGGTTCTTAGTGATAATTGGGATACTTGTGGAGTTATAGAATGGTCTTGTTAGAGCCCTAGAGTTATGGTTGTCTTTGAGTTTTTTTGGCTTTGTAGTAATATGGTGTGAACTTGGTAGTTTTATAGTCTTCCACTATAGTACTCTTTAGAGTTTTTTTTATATAAATGGTATACTTGAGTTGAATTTCATTGATATCATGCATCCTGTAGTTGTTTATTTGGTTATTGAATGTTGGTTGGTTGTTTTATTATCAAAGGGAAAATCATCCCCCAATTTTAAATGAAACCTTCTACATTTATTTCTAGTCTATGGAATCATGGGGATGTCACTTAAGTCCAAGTAAAATCCTGCTACCTTTTCACTACAATGAGAAAAATAGGTATGTTATATTCACATATAATAATATAATTCATATAATTATGTGATAAACTTGACAACATGACACCTAACCCTACCCAATTTCACTCTATACTAGAAGAAATATTCACCTCATACCACAACCTAACCCATATACAAAAAACTATGTCGGGTGTCACCCAAGAATCGACCCACTAAATAAAGGGTTATGGTAAGATAACATATTTGAATATTGACCCACTACCTCATCACTCAAGGAAGGGTCCATCGTCCATGTCTCATAACATACAATGGACTATCCCTCAAACCTTGAGTAGTCCACTTTTACAACCCAATCATAATGAATGCAAAGTCCCTTATCCTAACTCAATGATACTCTATGAAAAATCTTACTTCATGAAAATTATAATTAAATATCACCCAAGACAGTCTAGTCAGTGTTGTCGCACTCATGGTAGGTCTAGGCCTCAAGATCCTCTCCCCTATTGGGGCTGTCACCCATTACAAAAAACACAATCAAGTATAAATAAGAATCAATAAATATAGAACATAGTATGTCTCACAAATCAGTAACTCTTGATAGGGTGATAGTTACTTGGGACCTATACCCATGTCTCAAACACATCCCAATACCCATATTAAACATCATAAGGTCTTTTTATACCCATTCATATTAACATACCTCTTTGATAATGAAAGAAAACATCACCATCCAATACACACAACATGCATAATCATGCATTAATACAGACCACATGCAATCAAAAATGGTAGGTACACCAATCACACAAGCATTAAAAATATAGGGCATCACACTCATGAGGTCAAACAAACCAAAAACACAAAACTAAACCCTTCAATATTTCCTTTGGAAACTCATTCAAAATCCGATTTAAAATAACCTTAAAAGGTTTCACATACCATTTTACTCACACTTTTCCCCTAGAAAAACTCCCATGAAAATGTTCCATAAAAAACCCCTTTCCCATTTGAAAGACCATTTCAAAACCCTTTTATCAAGTAACCTATTTTATTTTAAATACCATTTGAATCAACCCTATTTTTAAAATCACATTTTAAAAAATAAGATATATTTTTTCTTCAAAACCCAACACACACCACCATGAAAACCATAAAGAGGGCCACAAAAACTCATTTGACCAAGGCACCACTATCAAACCATTCAGCAAGATATGTGGTCTATGTTGATTATTAGGTCGAAGTGAATCCATTCCAATCTATGGGGGAACCGATAAAGTCATGAAACATGCAGTTAGATATAATAATAATTACATAAGAAAATAAAATACCAATTAAACAAGAGGATTTGTAAAGTCAAGGCCACCTACCTCAACCAGAAGTCATAAATCCATCTAAATCTCATACCAAACTCCTCTGAGTCCATGCCAACCTATCTCAACAACATAAATTATCAAATTAAGAAGTTAAACACTGAAAAAATAAAAATAAAAATTGGAACAATCAACTTCAAACTCACTAGAAGATTTCAAAACACCGAAAAAGAAAAAAAAGGTACAGTATAATATTGACATGAACCTAGAACTATGCTGAAAAAATCCCAAAATTTAATACATTAATTAACATCCAATTTAACCTAAAATCTCCAAAACCTAGAATAAAACCACTGGGAAACATACCTTTAGGTAAATAGTGAATAAAGACTTGATTTTATCCTCTAAGGACACCCTATATGAGATGAATACAAATTCCCCCTCAAGTGGTTTAATTTTTTTATGTCCAAGTATATGGAAATATTGACTAGAAGGGGGGGGGGGTGAATAGTCATTTTAAATTTAATTAATAAAATATTACTATAATATTGTTAAATGGAGTTAAATGTGAAGTAGAAGATAAAAATAATAATATAAGATGTTTTATATAGTATTTCAGATCACTAAGATCCTATTCTAGTCTTTAATATTCTCTATCTGGTGACGAGAAAAGAATTTACTAGTTCCTCACTCTTGAAAGGGAGTGATAAAACAATTAAATATAGACTTATCATTTTCTCACCAGGTAGTAAAACCCCTTACTTTTGAAGGTGTTAGAACCTATATAAAATTTATCAAGGATTCATAACCCGTACTTCCTTTTAGAGAGGAGGAAACATCCATTTGATAGCTTCTGGATGGGAAACACTTAAATCAAATCTAGAGAAAAAAAACAAAAAGAAGATATAAAAAAATGAAAATATATAAATAACTCAAGAAAAACTAAAGGAAAGATGATTTTAAAATTTAATGAAGCTCAATATCTTTGATAACTTCAGTATAGGATGATCAAAATTATGAATTCCATCATGATCAAAACAATGGAACAGTAGTAGTGGTCGATAAGCCATACTTCACAAAGATTGTTTGAAATTTGTTTATTTCTATTTCTATGATTTTATCAATCATAGTTTTCAATATAGTTGAATAAAATTTTATCACGTTCCTTTATTCAAATAATAATGTATAAGTGCATTTCATTAACTCCCAAAATCCAATAGTTTCTTATTGGATAATCACACAATGACAAATTAGAAAAATAATTAACATCTAAAATATTTCAATTATCTATATTCTAGATTTCCACACTTAATATAAGAAAGTTAGTACTCTTTTATTTATATATGAAATAATATCATAAAACATACATAATGAAAGTTATAAAAACATATATGATACAGATTTTTAAAGTAGTTAAAAATCCATGAATAAACTTGTATTTTATTAGAAAAACAAAAAATAATAAAAACAAAGTATCATAAATAGACATCATCTTTTTTATTTGTGAATATAATTTTTTATTATATAATTTAAATAAAAAATAGTTATATTTTATCAAAATAGAATCAATAAAATAGAAATTAATATATTTTATTTTCAATAAAAGTAATTAAAATAATATATATTATAATTTTTAAAAATATATTTTTAACTGACATTAGATGAAAAATACACTTGGATGTAGCAAAAGGTTGCTACCGTTGATAAGTTACCATCTTATGAGATATAATCACTAATGAAATATAGTTAGTGGTAGGGGAAAATACTTCAATTTTAGGTGATCTACTGTTGTGGATTATTGATGGGATGTGCTACTACCACTATGGTCAGTAAATGATATACCATTAAAGGATATATAATATTATAGTATGTATTATAGTTCTTAGATGTATAGTAGAAACTAGGAGACGATATACTACTAATGAAGCACAACGCGTTGATGGAGAGTGGGCATCCTATCTCCACTATTGAAGCTTGGATTTGGTTATACTATAATGAGGAGTGTGCATGCTATTGTCACTAGAGGATGTTCGTGCAGTTGTATAAAGTAGGAATAATAGATTATTTGTGATGAGATACCATTGATGGAATGTTCAACTGTTGACGAACAGAGCCTAGTGGTACTTATGTTATATTGTTCTACCATTGATGAATAGTACATGAAAATACTTTCATTTCATAGGAAGAGATACCATAGTTGAAGATGATCTACCATTCATATTATATAGAAACTGTAGAATTTCTATAAGTGATATGAATCACGTGCACCTCCCATTTCAAACTCAAACAAAATTCAGTGGAAATTATTATTTGGTAGTGGCTTCTACTTTCCACTGTATCCCCTCATATTGAACTTAATTTATTTAGGTAAATAAAGTTCCATTATGAATCAATCATATTAAAATATCTAGGATAATCAAAAACCACTTGAATTAATGGATAGATAATATAGATGCCATTTCATGAAGAACCCTGGTGTATAAGAATATAATTTAGGGTCTAGAGGAAGAATATGATATCATGTTTGATCAGACAGATGTGGTGGATTTGAATGGACGACTAGTGGAATTTCCTATCATTAAAAGTAGGACGAATAATGAACACAATAATCAAGTCCCACATTGATTATTCAGTAATTATGGACACATATATCATTAAACTCATCCCTTTACCAATTTGAGATGGATGTGGGGGGTCAAAACACATTACACATACACTACATGCCACACGAGATGCACGTCACCTATGCCAGTCTACCGACACTCCTGCAGGTGAGCTATGCACCTACTCTTCATGGGCCTATATACAACCCGTAATCTCATTCCACTGTGTTGTTCCCACATGTTGGCTCTCCCATGGGGTTGACCCTCAGGTACCCCAATGTAGTTGATGGGATAGTTTTTTTGATTTTCTACGATTAGCCTAAAGTTTTTTTTACTAAAGGACACTTTGAAAAAAGTTAAAAAACTATCACAATTAATTTTATACATGTAAAAAATAAAAAATAAAAATTATTTTATATAATTAATAAAATATTAAAATAATGATTTTAAAATTAACAAAACTACTAAACATAAATAATAAGAAAATAAAAAAATAAATAAATGATTAAAATTTATCAAAAAAAGAACAGGAACTCTCATAGAAAACCAATTTCACCATGCTATAGTGAAATAATCTCCCTAAATATGTAGATATCTAAAAAAATCATAGGAGACATGGGAGAAATAATAGGTGTAGAATATGAGGGTCCTTACCTTGAATCTATGTCAAGAAACCATCCCAAACCACCCAGATCAAAGGGAACCACAAGATAATAATGGGGAGATAAGAGTGACTCTTCCCACTTTCACATGATTTGAGTTCGATAAACATGAGGGGGTTCCAAATACAAACCCCTATAAATTAATATAAATGCCCTAAAAAACTGGGTTTGTGTGTGTGTGGGGGGGGGGGGGGGGCTTTATATCATGGCCATAGGGGCCACGACACAAAGCCCCCTCACTAGTGGTGTCATGTGGCACAACCCCATGGTTTTCAGTGAAGGGGAACTCACCCATCCTCTTACTGTAGTGTGGAAAAAGATTACATGCTACATCCCACCTCGAGCGGGTATCTTGGTGGTTGTGAATCCCAGGGGAACTCTAAGGAACAACCCTCTAGGTTATGGTGTGGGGTTACTTTCCAATACATATTGTGGTGTGGCCCTTCAAGTTGTGGCATAATTGACCTCGAGGATGACCTGCCTCTTGGAGGCCATCCATAATATATCCCTTGGGATGCAACATAGACCTTAATATATAGTAACTTCCATGGAACACCCCTTTTGGGTTATCCTATAGCCCTTCTTGGAAATGGGGAAGTGCATTGCTACACCAATAATTGTGATTTGGTTCCCTAGTTACAATTATAGTTCTACAATCGGATCACCTGGACCCCTCTCTAACAACCATCCAATAACCTAGACCATGAACCATGCCCCATTACCGGTATCAAAAAATCTAATAGATATGTCTAAATACCCAAATTCTAGATCCAAAACTCAATTAAAAGAACAACTCCTTCTCGACCTCAAAATTTCAAACTTACTATGAATTTCAAAACCTATAAAAATGTGGGTTGTTATACTATATTACACCAAGAAACACATTTTCATTCTCAAAATGGAATGAATACTGCACCCCTCCTCTATTATATGTATAAATAAGAAGTTAATAGACTCTAGAGAATCTAGATTTATATAAAACCAATGAAGGTGTTATAAATACCCTCCAATGGTCATTTGATGCTTTTAATAGAATCCAAATGTGGTTGAAGTCTCAAAACACTTTGGAAGGTGAATCAATGAGCATCTAAATTGGTTAAGGATAGAAAAGATAGAACTTAAATGGTCTCTTAGTATGGGATTATAAATTTTTCACATGTAATGGGCATTATAAAACCCTTATTTTAATTTCAAACCCAAATCCAATTTGTGTTTTTTTATTACCTCATGTTTATGTATTAATAATATAAATGACTATTTATATTATAATTTTATATTATGTATTTAATTAAATAACAATTATTTAATTTAACATTTCAAATATAGAAAACAAAAATACTATTTTTATTAATAACAAATATAATTTTTTTACACATGAACTAATCACATTAATAAACATATTCCAGTTATCATTATCTTATAAGTGGCTCGAAGTCCCTTTTTAAAGTAGGAAATGATCATGAATCTCATTCATAATCATAAATTGAGTGTGGTATATTTCTGTACATCATAGCCGCCAAAACTATAAAGGGGTTTGGTGTGATGTAATCCACCACATGTTAATTAGAAAAGTTTCTTTTTTCCTTGGAATTGAGATTTAGAATGATAACTATATAAAGTAAATACCATATAAATAATATATTTTTTCTTAATTTCTTTGAAAAACAATCTTATATAATAAAAAATATGTAATTATCTTATCATAACTATACACCCAGTTAAAATTCAATTAAGGGAATTGATTTCATGACCCATCATATGGGCAGATAAATTATATCTTGGTTCATAAAATACCCCACTTGAATAATATCACACCCAAATACCTTCTATTAAGAAAAATATCAAATGAATTTAGATAGGTTTTAAAGTATGAAAAATCATAAGTAGAGAAAAGCTTTGATAAACTCAAGTCAAAGGACCCATAAAAAATATTTACATAAGTAACACCACTAATATAATTATTACTATCCATTTGGTATACTTTATTTAGATTAATTAAAATAAAAATTCATAGACTTTTATATATGAGTGATCAATTGTACTCTATACAATTTAAATTAATCTTAATTACCTTAGAATATCATTAAAAACTAATAAAATGGTAATTAATCTAGAATAATTTGGTAATATATATTCCAGGGGTTGTTATCATATCATCTCTAATGTTCTAATCAATAATCACAAATGAATGATAATGTATTTACCTTAATATACTTTATATAAAATAGAATTTCCCTAATACAACAATACTTAACTAAATTTAAGGCATAAAAACTAACCATATGAACCTCGAATCGCTTCATGTGGGGTGGAATACAATGGAAACAAGATTCACCATCAGTTATTTAACATATGAGGGTGAGATGGCCAAAATAATTTGTGTAAACATATGAAATTTCCATAATGTAATGCATATACCATGCTAATATTACCCTATAATAAATTATTTAGGGAATCAATTTTGTTAAAAAATTAACAAATTAATAGAAAAAGGATGTGTTAACCACTAACTCCAACTGATGGATTCTTTAATCTAATAATTAGACTAAAAACCCCTGAAACTATTTCCCTATATTTTTAAATCAACATTAATCTGAGCCATGAACTCCATGAATAGGACTAAAAACTATAATATTTTTCCAATTTAACATGAATTGACCCACAAATACCCACTCAGGCCAACACTTAGGTCTAGTATTCCACCACAAGATCACCTCCAATAAGACATGGGATGGTGACCAACACCAAGAATACATAGAATAAATAAAATTTATTAGAAAAAAACATGTAACAAAATCATGAATCCCCATATAATAAAAAAATACATAATCATTTAGATAAAGCACTAGATGAAACATAAAAATCGTATTATAATATACATACAATATACACCAATAACCCAAAACTATGTGATAAGGAAAAACCATATAAGAAAAAAAAATACAATAGAAAAAAATTCTAAAAAAGAAAAAAATATAGCAAGTGTGAATTATACTGCCTCATTGAAAAAATCCTAACATGAACTACAAAATTAGTCATCACCTTCTAGTACTACTAAGAACTAGCTCCACCAACTCCACATTCTCCAAGATCACTTTTAAACTATATTTTATCTTCTTAGACACAACACATGTGGGTAGGTGAGAATTTGTAGGAGTGAGTATATAAATACCTTATAGGATGCTCCAAAAACAAATAAAAGGATAAATGATAAACCATATTATAATAATAAGATAGAATATATTATTTAAGGACTTAGATATCCAAAGCTATGAAAAGGTCCAAACATCACATATAAACTCCATTAAGATTATACCTTTTAGGTAAACAGAGATGCCTAGTGAGTTACAAGTCTTATAATACCTCAATAATCCTACTTATCAAATTAGATATCACAACAGTGAATTCATAGTGGGGTACCCACACATTACTGTCTTAAGAATATCGATTAAGGGATTTTTTACCCCATAAAGGGAAAAAATGTACCTCATTGAGGGTGAACCAACTCGATGGTTAGATAACATATGACCCATCTAGTCAGAGAGTGCTTAAACCATCAGTTTTGTGGGGGAAACATGTATTATCATGAGATAAATGATCAAGGAAGTACCCAACATCATTCCCAAACTGATAGACCCATGATCGATAATTAGGGGAGTTTTAAATTTCATAATTTTAATAAGGGTTCTGTTCCCTATCATCAGTATATTGATAGAAGAGTACTTAATGCTGTCTCTACTCTAAAATTTTTCTCAATCCTAGTCACCATCAATTACACTAATAAAGTAAACAAAATACCTAAAAAACATTGAAAGAGGTCTCTGATGGTGAATATGACTATACTATTGTGATCCTCAGGAAAACATGTTTGAAATAGAGTATTTTTTTTTCTTATTCAAACATTTGGGTAAAAATATGTGAAAAAACAGAGGAGGGGGGGGGGGGGGTACTAGGCCATATGGAGGCCCTTGGACAATACATGTGGCACAGAGTGGGGTGAGGGAGGCCCCTATGTTGAAATTTGGGCCTTAAGACTGTGACATGGTTGAATGAACTCTCAACAAATCAATTTTATTTCCTCAACCATCACCACATGGTGGGAAGATCAACATCCACTCCTAGATGATCTAACAACAAGAGAACATTCCTCCTAACTAGCCCCTATCTCTTACTTTTGAAATCTAAATCTGTCGTGTCCCCATAGGCTGTTGTTTTCCCCTTGTTATTCCACCTCTATCCAATGCTAACAATGACTCTACCCAATTTCATTCCACCATTTTTTGAGCCACAATCCATCAACTATGTTGTATTAATTTGGCCACACTTCTATTTCCAACTTCCCTCACAATCATTCCACACTCACGGTCGACCATTGTGAAGGATGGATGTGGTCTCATTCAGTCTTGAACTGCACTGCAGGGGGTGTAAATGAGGGTGTGATAGAGGGAGATACTGGGGGGATACATGTGTAGGCCAGGGTGGCCTGATCACCTCTCTGTAAACCACACTAGCATAAGGGACAATACCTCTTTGTGCACACCACCACATGGTATGAGGTTGAGAAGGATTGTAGGGCATGGTGATGGTCCATCCACCCAAACCAATTCTTTATTTTGCCTCATCTGATGGACAATTAATCAAAAATTATATTTTAATAAAATAAAAAGTGAATAATTTAATAAAAATGTTTCCTAGACCAAAAAGGTGATTAAAAATTAAAATTTACATAGAGAGTAGAGATTAGAAAAATATTTAAAGTCCAATTTTATTCCAAGACTAAGTCCCAAAACCTAGTGTTAAATTATTTCATGCCTACCAAAAACCCCTTATCCCTAGGAAATATACATTGATGGTTTTTCAAATTAGGATATTATTTAATATAAATTAATGGAATCATATAATTCACATGCATCAGATATAATTTTAAATTTGAATACTTATGTAACAATTAACCAAAATAAATTCTCTCCATGAAACCACCTTATTAAGTATTAATAAAAATATTAAGAGGCCAAAATTAACATAAAAAAACTCAAATCCATGGGGAGGGTAAAATATGGGTTACTTACCTAACACTGTTTAAAAAAAGTAACATAATAAAATTATTTAAGATAAAAAATAACCATTTAAAAAATTTATAATAAACATAATTATTACCATGTTTATAGTTTTATAATAAATATATAACAAAAATATAGAAAAAAATATTTTTTCTTCAAGAAAATATAAATAATTACCATAAAAATATATATTTTATCAGTTTTTAAGAAACAACACATTATAGATTTAAAATTTAACAAAAATAATTAAAAAATTGTTTTATTATTCATTTTATATAATTTTTTTAAAAAAATATAGAAAAAATATAATATATATATAATTATTAAATAATATAGAAAAATTACCTTCTGATTTATTTTTATGACATAATACATATTAAATTTTAAAATAAAATAAATTAGAAAAAATTTCTATCCTTTATTTTATATGAAATTTATAATAAATGATATTTAATATATAATATTTTGTATTTAAAATACTGAATTAATAATAAGAAACATATAATGTGACATTTTTTACTGGAATGTAACATCAAAGATAAATAAGGAATAAGAAACATTTCATATTTATTAATATTTGTGAATTGAATATTAATTTTACATTAAAGGGTATTCTATGTTTGATAGCATACCCGATACACAACAACATGTTTCTTTGAAATCATACGTTGCACACTAATAATATAATATTATTAATTTTAATGGTCGTTAACTCCTAGCCGTTGTATCGGAGGGAATGAACAAAAATAACTACAATATGATTATACATGTTTGTTAAATGTATTTACATTTATCCCATAAATTTTAGAGGCTTAAAATGTGAATGAATCTAATTTTAAGCATAATTTATATTAAAAGGTCAATTTACCACCTTTTAATGGAGAACCCTATTTAAATATAGTTTTAGTAACTTTTATACATTCTATTTGACAAAATAAAATCCTTCTTTAGAATGGGGACATCAAAATTTACTTTGTGTAAATTTTTGGAATTTTTCCGACAAAGTTCATTTTTTAATGGATAGTGTAAATATTATATTTTAATTCAAACCTATGTTTTAATATAATTTATTTATATGGTTAGATTATCATTTTAATTGGTTTTAAAGTGTAATTAGAATATATTTTTACCATTTAATCCAATTTTGGTCATTGTAATTAATTTCACTTTGAAATTGGACATAAACAAGTGTCAATCTTTTGATAGTTATTGTTTCTTAAAAACACGCTATTTGTTTTACCAATGGGAATTAATTTTAAAATTAATTAATGAAAATTTTATGTTTTTAAATTGGTAAAACAGACATCATTTTTGAATTTGTATTATCAAATATATCTTAGGCTGAATTTTTAGTATTTTTCTGAAAAACTTAAATTTTTGATGAATTGTGAAACCACTTAGTAGTAGTTACAAAACTGAATTTTTCATTTAAATGAAATTTTACCACTTCTGTGAATTGAATTTAAAAAATCTGACATACATGGTTGTTATTATTTAGTAAAATGTGGTTCAATAAGATGAAGATAGTTTTTGGTGAATAGTAACTTTTGACCTTTTTTTACCGCAGTTAAAGGTAAATAGGGTAATTCAAGGTAAAAAGAATATTATAATAATTCAAAATTACCTTAACACTTGTCATAAACTTATTGTATAAGTAATGTCCGACCATGGGCATCCTTGGGTCGATTTTGGTACCCCATGGATCCACTTATAAATGATAATGACACTTTAGATTAATTAATTTAATGTTAAGGCAAAAATGACATAAACAGAAATCTTTTAGTAAATTAATTTTTATATGGTGTTATAAAAGGAATATTTTTGTCTATAAACATTCATTGGAAATATAAATATATTTCATACATTATAGTATTTTTTTTAATTTTTAGACATCGAATAAATTAAATTATTCATGACACAGTAATGATGTTGTATTTACCTCAATAATAAATGATTTAAATAAATAAGATTATAATGATTAAAATATTATCCAAAACCTATTCAATTCTTATTGGATGATTATATTTCGACCATGAGTCATCTTATCTTATACTATAATGATTTTTGGACCTTTAGAAACCGAATATCGTTATATTTTAAAATAATATTTTCACAATTTCCTAAAGAGCCCCTCCTCTCCCTTATAAAAAGAGACCACTTATAACCAATTCCTACACCTATCAAGCCATTTGGATCATATAAAATCTGACCAATTAAGCTCCTTACATCCCTCTACTCCACCTATAAGCCTTACCTTATGCATAATTCACTTCAAAGAGTCCTTTGGTTCTAACCAAAGGGAGTTACCCAAATTAAAGGTAACAGTTTCTCTTAATTTGTTTTCTTTTATTTTACTTCTCCAACCCCTAAAATCATTTTATTATTTTATTTTGTAAAAACAACAGTATCATAAATATACTAGTATGTTTTTATTATAAGTATTCAAATTACACTTACAAACACCTCCATCTAATGGGTGAAGAACATAATGTTTCTGTGGATGGAAAACTAACGCCTCAAGAGATGATGATTGTTCAATTACCTCTTACTACCTCTCATGGTGGCCATTATGATGGATATATATTTATATATGATATATATTATGTTTATTATTTCCTTAATCTTCTGTACTTACAATTTATAACACACCTTTATGGTTTCTATAGTGGGTAAATACGATAATCTCATTTGAGGAAGTGTGGACTAATACCCCCTCAAAGTGATGTGACTCATTAATGCCTTATGTGGGATGTATAAAGGATGGAGATAATGATATTATATATGAAATTATACTATAATTATTATATAACTATGTATCATTATTTTTTAATTCCATTAAAATAAGAAATAGAAATGAAAGTTGCTTTCATGTGTACGTACGACGTACCGTCTCCATGAACAGTGCATTTCATTTCTTACCTCCAAATGTTATGTACTATTATAAATACATGTACATACAGGATATATATGATATATATGATATATAAATAATTAATATAGTTCTGGATATAATGTACTATTGACCACATGGACAACTTGTAAATATAAGGTGTCTATTTTTGACTCAAGTACCAAATATTGACAAAATGGACGTTATTAACTTAAATGATTACCTAATATTTATAACATGGTAATAAGTGATATAAAAGTAATAATAAACTTGAAAAGGGTTATTAAGAAAGTATAAATTAACTTTATTATATTATTTATGATATTAAATAACGATCAATTCAAGTCGGACACGAGGTAAGGGATTTTCTTATCTCACTTTTAATTCCGTGAGATTTCCATTGTTCTCTACTTATTAATTGCATGTGGTGTATTGTGTACGGGAATTTGATATATATATTATCATTATTCTAATTATATTCATTGTATTATGTGATTAATTTTTTGTTTATTAACTTTTGGTCATACGACTCAGTTGATTACAATGTGGTAAAGGGTTTCATCTCACTTTTTATTCTCATGGGGTTCATGCTATATTTGTCACTATTTCCTTTTGTGTGGTGTATGTACTGCCCATGATTGTACGCTTTGTGTAATATAATTTCATTTAGGAGTATTTAAATATTCATTTTATGATACTTCTTTCAAGTGGCATATGTTTTTTAAGTTACCAAATAAGTAAGGGAACCTTTCACCCTCCTATAATTAAAAGACTTATTTTTTTATGTCTTTTAATTTACATATTATTATGTTGGGATATGTTATTATATATCCTAATTGGTGTAAACTTTATGTAAAAGTGATGAGATACCATTTTTATCTCATCAAATCATTTTATGAATTTTAAAGTGAATCCATTAGGCTATTGAATTTTTACAAGGGAACTTCTTAACCCAATTTCAATTCTTTGGGTTAAATTTGTACTTATTGAATATGTCGTCCTATGAATATGTGTGAATGACCTATGATTTTATTACACTTAATATCCACTTATATTGTGTGTATTTTTATTTTTCACACAAAATTATGTGATTGATTTATCCTTAATTTAAGGATACCATCTTTATAAGGGATTTCATTTTAATTTACATCTCCATTGAGACTTCATTGTTGTTATGCACCAATTCACTCTTATATGGTGTATATACTGTTCTTTGACATATTATATAATGAATCCCATTATTCGCATGATATTATAAAGTTCTGATTAAATGTTATTCCTCAATTATTTGTATTCAAGCGGCTCTCTTTTTGTTAAAAAAACTCTTTAACTAAAATATCATTTTAAATGTTTTAAAGATTTATTCTTATAAATATTTCTCCTTAATATCAATGTTTTCAAAATGGGTTTTAGGATTTATTTATATGGAAAATAATTTTTCTGAATGATAATTCATTTAAAAGCTTCAAAGTGGTATGGGACACTTTGATTCAAAAATCTATTTTAAATGGTTTTGGAAATGATTTGATAAGGCATTGTTTATTTCAATATCTTGATTGGATATATTGGAATATGGAAATGTTATATTTCCTTTATAATTGTGTTATGTGTTATGATTATGTTTTGGTTATTGGGAATTGTTTACGTATACGGGTGGTTTCGTGATAAACCTAGGGTGGGTGAGCCCGAGATAGCTCTCCAATCCATTGGGTAACGTGATGGAGGTAAACGTGATGTTTCTCCTAAGAGATTTAGGGAATATACTGTGATGGGTATTCCAAGTGTAACTCCCAACATAATTGTGATAGCTACAATGTATGTTTGATATGGATGCCATAAGTAACCTTTGTGATTTATGATTTGTGTGTGTTATTCATAAATCTTATGATTTCATAAGGTATGTTATGATTAATAAGTATGGTTTCATGGATTTGTATTTATTGATGGGATAATATTTTCCTTCCTTATTTTATAACCCTTACTGAGCTCTTTTTGCTCATCCCAAGTTTTTGAAATGTTTTCCACATGACTTAAAGATGAACAGGGTCAAGGATAGGATCAAGGAAAAGTCATGTTTTCTAAAACATGGAACTAGAAATGTTTCTTTTTAAGAGTTTTTATTTTATGAAAAAATTGATACTGAGTTGTAGTGTCTACTTGTAATATTCAAGATGTTATATAATAGTTATGGCCTAATTCTCTAAAACTCTAAACCTGAAAATATCCTTAATGTGAATTATTCATTTAATTCAATATTATGTAATGTCCTAAGGTCGGGTCCTTATAGTTGGTATCAGAGGTCGGTTTAGACAACTTTAGGGAATAAGAATTTTCGTTTGATATATGGTTAGTCCCAATATATTATTTCAGTTAAATCCTTGTTTTATAACATTTTCAGATCAAGGAAAGTCAGTTGTAAATGGAAGGAGGAGGATCTCAAAACGACATTCCTATCTCTTCCTGAGTACATGCTTGCAATAATTACTGAAAAGTCATGTTCGGATGATTGTGAAACTTTTTATAGTATACAAATCACTTGAAAGCAGCTTTTTGAGATATCAAACACCTCCAATATACCTCGTTATCCTCGTGGATCATGTGTTGTATTTAGAAAAATCCTATTTTTACAATATTCTCATATTTTCAATAGAGGTATATATTATGAAGTCATTTTCAAATATTTTACCTTATCACAAGATTTTGAAGCATATTATGATTTTAAAAAAAATTCTGAAGAATGAGACCCTTGTGAAACCTATTTATATTTGATTTTAAAATATAATCTCCCTGCACATACATATGGTATTTTAAAAGGACCGTTAATTGAAAGTTTCAAATCAAATTTGGTTCTACTGTTTTATAGAAATCATTTTTTATCAGATGTTTTGAAATTATATGTCAAACATGATTATTTTACAAAAAAAATTTCTGTGAACACCCATATGACCCATGTTGTACAAGGTGTATTTGGATGGAGTAAGAAAATGATTTTTAAGGATATATAAATCATTTTTGAAATGCATGGACCTTCTACCTATGTGAACAAGATGACGATGAAACCAAATGGACACCATGATCAAGGTATGATGTTCTTCATTTTGGGGATTGTTTTATTTTATCATATGGTGGTGAAATAAGACTTCAGGAATTAATATTTTGATATCATAATGAATTTTGATGAAAATGATAGGTATAAGGAAACCATTGAGGTTAAACCATGTTAGGGTTATTTTTTAGTTTTATAAAAAGGACAACCCGTAGGATGGGTGACAACCCGTCACATTCGGCAAGGCTGTAGGAATCGAACCCACAACCAAAGGGCGACAAGGGCGCATTTCCTACCACTAGTCTACTTGAAGTCCCTGGTTAGTATGACTTATTATTTTAATAAAATGTTTTTATGGAACAAGAATAAGTTGATTTTTGGAACTTATGTGTTATCAAATGGATATACTTAGTATTGAAAAATGATTTAGTGATTATGTGATAAAAGGTTGTTATAAAAGATGTTCTATCTTTTGAGGAAACACTATATGCCTAAGGAAGATAGAATACTATGGGATTTCAATTTTTGAATAATGGTTGAAATTTTAGTTTGGAAGAATCTATGTTTTTATTATAGGCACATGGTGATATGATTTATTTATGAAAATTATTAACCTATCATAGAGAATATGTGATTAGGTTAATTACTTTTCAATATGAGACTTTATGAGTAACTGGTGTTACTTGGAGATAAATGTAAAGATGTATCTTTGAAGTCGAGGTAATTAAATCCTTATGATATTTGGGTTACAATCAAAGTTTGGATTACTTTTGAAGAATTTTAGGGACAGTTGTTTATTGAATGGTCTTTGTTAAACTTTGGGTTTTGTTAGACAAATGTTAGAGATTAAGAGTAGTTTCTCTTTATGTAAAAGTTTATCCTTTTTAGGGATTATCTGATCTTGTACTAAACATTTTGGTTTCAGTTAATATATAAAGACAAGAGAAATATATAGTTCATCTTTTTTGGATTATTTGACTCTCTCGAAGTTGATTATAACACTTTTAATGTAAAAAAGTCATCCTGAATACTCATCATATGGAGGAAATATGAGTTTGTGTTAGAAATCTAGTGAATGATAAAAGTCTACATGAAATGTAATTGTGTTTCCTTAGGTTTTTAGTTAAGATCATAAATAGATTCCTCAATTAAAAGTAACTTAAAACAAAAAATTTGTCTGTTAAATTTTCCTCCCGGGGAATCAAGAACTATTGAACCCACCAGATGTTTGTGATTTTTTGGTGGTTAACTTTCTCCTAATCATGTTTTCTATTACTCTCCATCAGAACTTGATTGTTTTTTCTCGCTTTTATATCCATGTTTTCCTACATGGAATCCGAGTTTGGGTTATCTTTGGTGACCTTTTTACTTCTCTTCTATTATTTTAAAGTGATAGTTTTATTGACTCTTTTCCGATGTGGGACTTTTAATGAAGATTACAAGACCAGTTTTAAAATTGCAAGGACACAATTCCCAAAAGGGGGAAGGATGTAACATCCCAGAAAAATAAGGAATAAGACACTTTTAATATTTATTAATATTTGTGAATTAATTATTAATTTTACATTAAAGGGGATTCTATGTTTGATAGAGTACCCGATACACAACAACATATTTCTTTGAAATCTTACGTTATACACTAATAATATAACATTATTATTTTAAATGGTCATTAACTCATAGCCATTTTATTGGAGGGAATGAACAAAACTAACTACAATATGATTATACATGTTTGTTAAATGTATTTACATTTATTCAATAATTGTTAGAGGCTTAAAATGTGAATGAATATAATTTTAAGCATAATTTACATTAAAAGGTCAATTTACCGCCTTTTAATGGAAAATACTCTTTAAATATAGTTTTAGTCACTTTAATGCATTATATTTTACAAAATAAAATCCTTCTTTAGAATGGGTACATAAAAATTTACTTTGTGTAAATTTTTTGAATTTTTCCGATAAAGTTCATTTTTTAATTGATAGTGTAAATATTATATTTTAATTAGAAACTATGTTTTAATCTAATTTATTTATATGGTTAGATTATCATTTTAATATTTTTTAAAGTGTAATTAGAATATATTTTTACCATTTAATCCAATTTTATTCATTGTAATTAATTTCACTTTGAAATTGGACATAAACAAGTGTCAATCTTTTGATAGTTATTATTCCTTAAAAACACGCTATTTGTTTTAACAACGGGAATTAATTTTAAAATTAATTAATGAACCTTTTATGTTTTTAATTTTTTAAAATAAAAATCATTTTTGAATTTTTAATATCAAATATATCTTAGAATGAATTTTTGGTATTTTTCTGAAAAACTTCAATTTTTGATGAATAGTGAAACCACTTAGTAGTAGTTAAAAAACTGAATTTTTCATTTAAATGAAATTTTACCACTTATTTGAATTGAATTTCAAAAATCCGACATACATGGTTTTTATTAGTTAGTAAAATTTGGTTTAATAAGATGATAATATTTTTTGGTGAATAGCATCTTTTGACCTTTTTTTACCGCGGTTAAAGGTAAATAGGGCAATTCAAGGTAAAAAAAATATTATAATAATTCAAAATTACCTTAAAACTTGTCCTAACCTTATTTTATGAGTAATGGACGACCATGTTCATCCTTGGGTCTATTTTGGGACCCCATGGAGCCACTTATAAATGATAATGACACTTTAGATTTATTAATTTAATGTAAAGGCAAAAATGACATAAACAAAAATATTTTAGTAAATTCATTTTTATATAGTGATATATAAGGAATATTTTTGTCTATAAATATTTATTGGAAAGATAAAAAGATTTCCTAAATGATAGTATTTTTTTAATAATTTTTAGACATCGAATAAATTAAATTATTCATGACACAATAATGATGCAGTATTTACCTCATTAATAAATGATTTAAATAATTAAGATTATAATGATTAAAATATTATCCAAAACCTGTCCAATTATTATTTTATGATTATATTTCTACCGTTAGTCATCTCATATTCGACTATTATTATTTTTGGACCTTTAGAAACTGAATATAATTATATTACAAAATAATATTATCACAATTTTCTAAAGAGCCTCTCCTCTCCCTTATAAAATGATACCACTTCTAACCAATTACTCACACCTCTAAAGCCATTTTTATCATCTAAAATCTTCCCAATTAAGCTCCCTATATACCTCTCCACCACATATAAGCCTTACCTCTGGCAGAAGGATCTTCAAGAAGTCCTTTGGTTCAAACCAAAGGGAGTTAGCCAAATTAAAGGTAACCGTTTCTTTTAACTTGTTTTCTTTTATTTTACTTCTCCAACCCATAAAATATTTTTATTCATTTATTTTTTAACAAAAACAGTATCATAAATGTACTATTATGTTTTTATGAGAATTATTCGAACTAAACTTACAGACACCTCTATCTAATGGGTGAATAACATAATGTTTCTGTGGATGGAAAACTAACGCCTCACGAGACAATGATTGTTCAATTACCTCTTACTGCCTCTCATGGTGGCCATTATGATGGAACTATATTTATATATGATATATATTATTTTTATTATTTATTTATTCTCCTATAATTCTCATTTATATAACACCTTTATGGTTTCCATAGTGGGTAAATACGATAATCTCATTTGAGGAAGTGCGGACTACCACCTCCTCAAAGTGATGTGACTCATTAATGCCTTATGTGGGATGTATAAAGGATGGAGTTAATGATATTATATATGATATTATACAATAATTATAATATAAATATGTATAATTATGTTTTAATTCCATTAAAATAATAAATATAAATGAAAGTAGCATTCATGCGTACGTATGGCTTACCGTCTCTATGAACGGTGCATTTCATTTCTTACCTCCAAATGTTATGTACTATTATAAATACATGTATATAATGGATATATATGATATATATGATATATAAATAATTAATATAATTCTTTATATAATGGACTATTGTCCACATGGACAACTTGTAAATATAAGGTGTCCATTTTTGACTCAAGTACCAAATATTGACAAAATGGATGTTATTAACTTAAATGATTACATAATATTTATAACTTGGTAATAAGTGATATAAAAGTAATAATAAACTTGAAAAATGTTCTTAATAAAGTATAAATTATCTTTAGTTTATTATTCAGGATATTAAAGAACGATCGTGTCAAGTCGGACATGAGGTAAGGGTTTTTATTATCTCACTTTTAATTCTGTGGGATTTCCATTGTTCACCACATATTAATTGCATGTGGTGTATTGTGTACTGGATTTTGATATATATATTATCATGATTCTCATTATATTCATGGTATTCTTTGATTAATTTTGTGGTTATTAACTTTGGGTCATACGACTCAGTTGATTACAATGTGGTAAAGGGTTTTATCTCACTTTTTATTCCCGTGGGATTCATGATATATTTTCCACAATTTCCTTTTGTGTGGTGTATGCACTGCCCTTTATTGTAATCTTTTTGTAATATAATTTCATTTATTAGTATTTAAATCTTCATTGCATGATCCTTTTTTCATGTGGCGTATGTTTTGTAAGTTACCAAATCTGTAAGGGAACCTTTCACCCTCCTCTAATTAAAAGACTTATTTTTTTTATATATTTTAATTTAAATCTTATTATATTGGGATATGTTCTTTTATATACTCATTGATGTAAACTTTATGTCCAAGTGATTATATACCCTTTTTATCTCATCAACCCATTTTCTTAATTTTAAATTGACACCGTTAGGTTTTCGAAATTTTACAAGGGAACTTCTTAACCCAATTTCAATTTTTTGGGATCAAATTTTACTTCTTGAATATGTCATCCTATGAATATGTGTGAATGACCTCTGATTGTTTTACAGTTAATATCCACTTATATTTGGTGTAATTATATTTTTCACACATAATTATGTGATTGATTTATCCTTAATTTAAGAATACCATATTTATAAGGGATTTCATCTCAATTTACATTTCCATTGAGACTTCATTGTTGTTATGCATCAATTCACTCTTATATGGTGTATATAATGTTCTTTGACATATTATATAATTAATCCCATTATTATCATGATATTATAAAGTTCTGATTAAATTTTATTCCTCAATTATTTGTATTCAAGCGTCTCTCTTTTTGTTAAAAAAACACTTTAACTAAAATATCATTTTAAATGTTTTAAAGATTTATTCTTCTTAATATTCCACATTAATTTCAATGTTTTCAAAATGGGTTTTCGGATTTATTTATATGGACATTAATGTTTTTGAATGATAATTCATTTAAATTCTTCAAAGTGGTATGGGACACTTTGATTCAAAAATCTATTTTTAAATGATTTTGAAAATGATTTGATAAAGCATTGTTTATTTCAATATCTTGATTGGATATATTGGAATGTGGAAATTTTATCTTTCCTTTATACTTGTGTTATGTGTTATGATTATGTTATGGTTATTGGGCATTTTTTACGTATACGGGTGGTTTCATGATAAACCTAGGGCAGGTGAGACTGAGATAGCTCTCCAATGCATTAGGTAACATGAAGGAGGTAAACGTGATGTTTCTCCTAAGAGATTTAGGGAATATACTATGAAGGGTATTCCAAGTGAAACTCCCTGCGTAGCTGTGATAGCTACAATATATGTTTGATATGAATTCCATAAGTAACCTTTATGATTTATGATTTGTGTGTGTTATTCATAAATCTTATGATTTCATAAGGTATGTTATGATTGAAAATTACGGTTTCATAGATTTTTATTTATTGATGGGCTAATGTTTTCCTTCCTTATTTTATAACCCTTACTAATCTTTTTATTCTCATCCTAAGTTTTTGAAATGTTTTCCACATGACTTAAAGATGAATAGGGTCAAGGATGGGATCAAGGAAAAGTCATGCTGTCTAAAACATCGAACTAGACATGTTTATTTTTAAAAGTTTTTATTTTATGAAAATAATGGATACTGAGTAGTAGTGTCTACTTGTAATATTCAAGTTGTTATGTAATATTTATGGCCTAATTCTCTAAAAATCTAAACCAAAAAATATCTTCAATGTGGATTATTCATTTAATTCAATATTATGTAATGTCCTAAGGTCGGTCCTTATATGAAAGGACACACTATATTTTTTAAAAATCCAATAAAATATTACAAAATAATTACATATTCCTTAATTTTATTTGAATATTTTCATAAAAATATAAAAATTATAATATTTTTATTCAAATTAGCTAATAAATAGCACAACACATATGTTTTGTACTTATTTTTTTGAAATAAATAATTTTTAAAAAAAATAAAAAAAGAGAAATAAATAAATAAAAAAATTAATTATTTTGTATTTTTTATAAAAAAACACATGTTTTAGTTTTAAAAAACTAGTAAAATATAAAAATTATATTATAAACTTAATAGTATATTAAAATTATAAAACAATATAAAATCATATCTTATTAAAAAAATAAAATATTAGTAATTAACACATGTTGTATGTTATTTATTTGAAAGATATATCATGAACTAATTACCAAAAAAATGCAATCAAATATATTTTTTAGAATAGGTCATGAATACCCAACTATAGTGTGCAAATAAGTTAACCAAATCCTAACAAAAACATAAACCACTAAAGGATCCAACATGGCTTGGGAAGGGAGAGAGAAATATCTAATTGACCTTACTTCCAACACATAATGGAACTTTAAAAATATAAGGTATAATAGAACTAAGAAAATGATCTATCCAAAAAATAAACAGTACCTCAAAGTAAATAAAATACCAGGACACAAGAAAAACAATATAGAGCATCAATAGAAAAATTGAAAAATAATTACAATCAACTACGTAGTTAATAAATCACACCACAAAAAGAATCAACTTCAAAGAAGTTAAACTAAGATAAAAAATATTAATCAAACCATTAGTATCTGAGAAATCATCACTTTGGGTGGCCCAAACATCTAATACTTAACACCATTACATAGACAAAAACCAAAATGGAAATAATTTAGAGAATGAATTGTATTGTAATTCAAGGTATCCTATGAGAATCCAAAAATAAATCCTAATAATATCATTAAAATCAACCTTCAGACTGGTCCATCACTCTTTAAAGTCATCAAATAAATCAAACTCTCTTGTATCGAGACAAGCAAGATATTATGAATTATCTTATATTGATAAGAATATGGACGCATTTTGACGATAAATCATACGTACGATTTAAGTTGGTTATTTTATGTTTAGAAACATCACTGATATCAATGTTTAGTGAGAATCACAAATTATATCAAATAATATCAATATTATAATTATAATTTCTAAAAGAAATACTAATCCATTGTTTTTAAAATAATAAGAAAAATATTACACAACACAGCTCTAAAAATCTAATATAAACTGGACTAGTTGTGATAATTCTATAAAAAAAAATTCAAAAATATACTATCAAGTTCAATAAGAATATGTTTAATAATGCTCAAGTGAATTCAAATATATAAACATAAAAATGAAATTATATAAAGATATGATACCATTATTCTAGAACCATCCTATATAATGGGTAAAAAATATTATCAATGTTGGTAAATTTGGAACATATAGTCTAGGAGAGATATATATTTTTTAAGAAATATACATAAACATAAAAATACCATGTTTAAGAGTCGTAAATAGACCCCAATATATAATAGTATAATTTAAATCAGTAAAATTATTTGGAGAAATGATAAGATTAAAATTATAATTGGTAGTAAAAATTATTTTAATCGCATTTCAAAAAAAATAAAATATTATTTTAAGTATCCTAAGATTCTAGAAATAATGACCATATTCCATAGTGTACAAAATACACAACAACGAACTTTAATCAAACTACGAAATATTATTATATGAACGTTATAACCTAGTCATTAAATTGGAAGTTTTGAATTGGATTAATTAATTTTTTAAATATATATATATAAATGTTCTAATCAATAAAACTATATTTATTATTTCTTAGGAAATAAGCACACTTTTTTTTTGTAAATTCATTTTATTTTGTAAAAATATGTTTTCTTGAAAAATCCTTATCATCACATTTTATGACTGAATATTATAATAAATTTTTGGAACTATTATAAATCTTACTTAATGAAATAATCATAATTTTTTAAATCATCATATCAAAATTTTCTTTGCAAGAAATTTTGGTATTTTTCTAAAAAGATAGATTTTTCATTGAATAGGGAAAAATACTAATTTTTATTGAATGATGTATTTTATTTTTAAGTATTTAAAAATTAAAATTCTATTATGGATTAATTATAAAATTTAGTTAGTTCAATTTTATTTAAAATAATCCAATTATCTTTTTTAAAATGAATTTATACTTGAATTTAGTATATAAACATTTTATATTTGAAAAGGACATTTTTCTAAAAAAAACTATTTTTAGAACATCTTCCAGTTTGATTTTATATTAAATTTTGAAATTTTTTTATTTTGAATTTTTAAAAATTTATTCCATATTTATAATAATTGGGTCCAAATTTGGTAAAAAGGTTCATTTATTTTTCATTGATATGAATAGAAACCTTAGTAATTTTTGTTACCACAATAAAGGGTAAATATGTTAATTAAAGTTAAAAATAAAATGATAAGGATTATAAAATTACCTTAAAGCGTTAATTTATTTTATTTTATGAGTATATTTGATCTATAATAATCCAATATTAAATTTTATGGCCTTTTCTAATTGGATTTTACTATAATGTTTATAATATTTTATTTATTGAAAAGTGAAAAATGTCACACTCTTATTTTTAATAACTATAATATTTTTTACATGGGAATAATAAATGGATATGTAAGAACCCTATTTTTTCTATAAAATACTTTGGAATATTCTTGATGTTATTCCAGAGCAGCGCCTTCAGACGACGTGCGATTCCGAGCCCCAGTGTGGCTGGAATTAAATTTTCAGTGTGTTCACACTGAGAACGCCAAATAAAAGTGATAAATCCTAAACAATGCTTCAGATCAGAAATCTGGGTGTCAGTATGGGTCTGAAATGGTTTTTTACCCTAGGAACGACATAAAGAATGTCGGCGCGGGACGTTGGGACCCCTCGCCTGTTAATGAAATATTAAACAGATAAATAATTAATTAATTTATTCGTTTAATGGTGAACCGCAAGTATTTCTTAAACGGTAGCTCTAATTAGAAAACTGAAGGCACTGTTGAGTCCGGAGTGTGCCTTTTACCCTAAGAGGGGTGTAACTTTCATGGGCGCGGGTCTTCTGTGAAAAATGGCCCCAGGGGCGTTTTCGTAATTTGGCGGCCTCGGGCATTCAGTTTTATAACTTTTGAACGGGGCCTCAGATTAAAATTCTGAGACCGCTGTTGTGCTCGAGATGTGGTGTTTACCCTAGGGGTGGTTTAAACTTGACCCCTCAAAGAGTTTCAGATGCGGGTTAAATTGGGGGATTAATTAATTAATTTTTTTTAATTAAATTTTTTTATTTAAACCTTAACCTCTCCCCTCTCCTCACTTTGCACCTCCTGGTGGAAGGAGCTCCCAACCAAGGAGGTCTCAACCTCAAGCCCAAGATCCCCTCTATTCCTCCAAGGTGATTGCGGATCCGGCGAAGGCGGAACCCTCACGAAGCTCCGGGCTACCCCCAAAGAGGTAGGAATTCTTCTTTTCCATTTTTATTTCTCGTACCTACTTTGAACTCAATTTATCACATCGAATTTTTGTCGAATCGTTGAACGAAGCCCCTAACTGTGTAGTATATTTTCTGAGCTCCCCGACACACTTCTTGGAATTGGAATTCGAGTTCGGAGGTGATCGCCATCGTTTGTCGAAGATCGCGGGTTTTTGGTGTTTTTCTGGCATTTTGGGTTCTCCGGCAGGCTGGGACGGTGGTCCGGCGTATTCCGACATGGCGGCAGTGACTTGGCCTCAGGCAGGCGGTGGCTGAGCGGGTTCGATGGGGCTTCTCGGCAGCGGGTGTCAGCCGGGCGAGACGAGGGTTCTGGCGAAGGCGCGGGTGAGGTCGAGCGGGGAGCGGCAGGGGCCACGACACCGGTCGCGGCGGTCATCGGAAGTAGGTGCCAACAGGTGTGACGCGAGGGGGGGGGGGAGAGGATCGGCCATTGGCCAGTCGTTGTGGGAGAAGACTGGGGTCTTTGGACCTCGGTTGGTAGACAAAGGACTCGTAGATGGGGGTCCTGCGGGCGGTGTGCGGAAGAAGACCGGCCGGGATGGGTAGTCTAGGTTTTAAAAAAGAAAAAAAATAATATATATATAAAAAGGGTTTATAATAATAATAATAATAATAATATTATTATTATTATTATTTTGAAAATGATTTATATGTCATAAATCATTCGCAGGGCGTCCTATTTGGGCACCGTCTGCGGTGACTCATCCCTTAAATCAAGGTGAATATTTTGAGATGGTTTTTGGGGATTTTAACTCCCAAAACAGAGGCATCGGTGGCACGACACGACGTTAAGTGAATGGGCATTTTTCTCGCGGGTTCTTGTTTTAGACAGTGCAGACACATCCGATGTCCGAATTGAGCGCCATCAGCGGCGTTGTGACCATAGCGTCAAGACAATGTTTTCCAAGGGGTTTCCGGGCGGTGAAGTTGGAGTTGAGGCATGGGCCCCATGGTCTGTCTTTTAAGTTGCAAGCAGCGTTTAACAACTTTTTCATTGGCCGTCCATTCGGGGCATGCAAGCAGTCATTTCTGGGTGTTTTTCTGAGGGAATTGCATTGACGCAATCTGCCCACTTTAATTCAGCACACTGGTGTGGGCCCCGCGAGGGCCGTTTTGGGAGTTGTCCGTGATTTCCAACTTTATCACCATGTGTCCATTTTGGACAAGTGAATAGTCCATCTTGTGCAATTTTTTGAGAGGATCGCAATAGTGTGATCTTTTCGTTGTTCTTCGGGACCGGGGTTCAGGTCCCATGTAGAACCGCTCGTGTGCGGTTTGACGAAATGCATCTTTTTCTCCGGATATCCGTTCCACTCAAGTGAGCAGTCCTTTTGATGTGATTTTCTGAGGCGATCAAAATGGTGCAATGCGTCCGACTGTTTTCATGGCTGAGGCTCGGAACCACGGGATGTTGTTCGAGTGTAAAGAGGTGTCAAACGAATTTTACATAGAATATCCATTAGTGGAAAGTAAGTTGTCAATCTCGTATGTTTTTCCATGATGATTATAACAATATGAACCGTTTGGATGTGAGGATCCCCATTCGAGAACTCATTTAAATGTGGAAACCTGAAAGGTGTACTGGTGGAGGTTCTTCTTGCGGTGTTTGTAGGGAACCCTTGGCGGGTGATCACATGCACTCCTGTATGAGTGAAGTAAATTCTTGAAGAGATGTAGTTGGCCGTTCCTGGGCCGATGAGGTGGATAGTTGGAGTTGTTAAATTTACACCCTTTGCGGTGATGTTGGGTGTCGTGTGCTTGATATCCTTTGGGCTGGAAACGTGGTATACTCTGGGAGTATACGGGAACTCTTGGAGGTACATGTGGTTTTTTGTACCTGAGAACGTTTGTGCGCTTGGTTGGAGTTGACTTTGGGCCACACGTCGTGTGGCCCCCATGTGTGTGTTGTGTTCGATTTGCATACCCTTGACCTCTCACGATGTAGAGGGTCCCTCTGTTCTCATTTTTTGACCAGAAAGGTTGAGATTTCCCCCTGTTTCTGTTCTCGTTTGTTTGACCATCACGGTTGAGAGGGTTTTCCCCCGGGTCCTATTCACGTTGGTTTCGACCAGCAGGGTTGAGTAGTTTTCCCCTAGTTCTGTTCTTGATGGTTTGGCCGACAGAGTTGTTTCGTGTTCCCTTGTAGAGTTCTTGTGGATTCAGTTTGAACAACACATTACATGGGCACCGATCCTCTACCCAGAATGTTGTTTGCAACAGGGCTAGCCAGGAGGTTGTTTCCAGCAGGGCTGGCCAGGAGGTTTTTTCTAGCAGGGCTGGCCAGGAGGTTGTTTCCAGCAGGGCTGGCCGGTGACCTACCATCCAGCAGGGATGGCCAGCAGGTTACCATCAAGCACGGATGGCCAGTACAATGCTGTTCACCGAGCAGTACCATCTAGCAGGGATGACCAGAGTGGTTCTGGGTTTACCTCTAGCGGGGCTGGGAAGTGGTCCCCGAGGCCGGGTTTACCTCCAGATGGGCTGGGAAGTGGTCCTCGATGACGGTTCTGAGCCTCCCTCCAGTGGATTACCCTTTTACGGGACTGGGTATTGGGACTCAGCGATGACTTTATCCAGGTCTCCCTCTATTGGATTACCCTTTTACGGGACTGGGCAGTGTGGCACCCGTCGACTCTTGCTGGGTCTCCCTTCAGTGGGAACCCGTCAACTTCCAGGGATTACCTTCTAGCGGGGCTGGGCAGGGGGTCTCTTGTTGACTTTGAGGAGACCTCTCGACTGTAGGGCAGTGATGAGGTGTGGCTTTACGTTCCCCCAGAACTCTCAAGTATGAGGGACACTTTCCCCACTGAGAGATGTCCTTGTAACGTGACCTAAAACCGTGCGGGAGAGTTAGTTCCACCCAAAGAGGATAGTGTCAAGGTGCGGTGATTTGATCCCCTTGACTTTTAGTTCGGGGCAGACGTGCGGGATGCTGGGTATCGATGGTGTTTACTTCTGGGACTGTTGGATACTCACTTTCTTGGGCTGAGCTACAGGATTAAGATCCCTTTATGATCTTGTTCAGGCATCTTGAATGAGCATATGGATATGTATATACCTTGTTCCAGTACCCACTCCTTTGGTTTTGGCTACTCTCCTTCCAAGAGAGGTGAAGATGTGCGGGGTATGCCACGTTCTTTCTGTGTCTAGCTTATCGTGGTTGGAAAAGTCTACTCTCCTGCTATAGTTAGTGAAGAATCAATGAGAAGTTCATCTTCTCACCATTTCCATCTCCTTGTGTATGGACAAGCCTATCTCCTTTCTCTTGTTGGGTTGAGATGGACTCTCTACTGTTACTCTTTACTACACTCTCGGTTGTACTCCTTTACCTTTCCCTATTCGATCTACTTCTCACCCTTCAGTACCTCCTTTATTGCTCCCTTGAGCCTTCATGGTATCCTACTGAGTATTTTTATAAACACCCCTACTTGGGATTTGCCCGCACTTGGTGTGCCCTGGAAGACGATAGACAGGTTGTTCATGACTTCAGCAGAGCTTAGGAGTTTGAGAGCTTGGACCACATGTGGTGGTCGTAGTCGGGTTTCAGGTGTGGAACTCTCCTAGCTGTTTACTTTTGTTCACCTGTTATCGGGTTGTGGAACTTTTCTGGTTGGGCGCGTGTTTTCCCCCTTTTCTTTTCAGTTTAACTTCAACACTTTCTTTGTACTGTTATAGGTTGATGCACGTTGTGGTTTATTTATAGCTTTTGGTACTTTACCTTTTTCTTTTACTCTGCACTTTTGCATTGAGTGTGCTGCGAGTGTGTGTACAGGTACTTAGGCAAAGGCCTCCCTGAGTTGTTTAGCCTTAGGCACTGGTCGCCAGCTCCTGGCCTATGGAGGCGGCCTTGGGGTAGTTGCGGCTCGAGCCCTGGTAGGGTCGGGTCGTGAAAAAGTGGTATCAGAGGTGGTTCGTTTCTTGGGATGTTGTTCGTACGTCCCTAAAAAAATTGGATGGATTTAGGGAAAAATGTTAACGTGTCTCGAGAGCGGCTCTCAGGCCAGGGAGTCCAGTGACGGTGCGGCGGCCGACGTATCCATTCACTGGGACCCTGATAACCCGATTGTCAACTCGGAATGCTGAGACACCTGTTGCAGGGAAAATTGGTTGTGTATCAAATAGGTTTGAGTCTTTGACTGCCCTTCTTGAGTCAGCTCCCCATTGTTTATACTATTATATACATATATGATCCTCTGATCACAACACTTTGGTTCGTGAAGAATACCCTGTGAGCTACGAGGCCTCAGTCCTGGACCCATCACGCGAACCCCTTCCTCTGGGTGGGACGGTAGCAGCACCCCGACCTGGTGAGCAGTAGAAAGCTTCAGCAGAGCAGGCTGAACTTGAGTGCAGGTTGACCGCGCTCCGTGAGTTCTAGTGACAGAGACCGTTGAGGTTCAGTGGTGAGCCAGACCCTCAGGTAGCATAGGATTGTCTTGGTATGGTGGTTCAACTTTTCTGGATTATTCAAACGCCGGAAGATCTTATGGTGTTTCTGGCCACCAACCTTTTCCACGGAACAGTTTGGCGTTGGTGGAGTCTGGTGACTCAATTTCTCGACGAGTCATCGCTTTTGTGGGGAGACTTTGAGTTGTTGTTTCATGAGCATTTTTTCCCCTCCTTCTTACTCTATGTTTGGATTCAGGGGCTCCTGTATTTTCAGCAGGGAGGGATGACGGTGGCCGAGTACGCGGCTAGATTCACAGACCGTGCACGCTTTTACCCGGACTTGGTCCACGACGACAACTTCCAAGCGCGGAAGTTCGAGCAGGGTCTCCACAGAGAGACCCGTGTTGTCATAATACCCTTGTGCATTTACACTTATGTTGGGGTGCTAGAGGAGGCACTGGTGATAGAAAGCTTCCTATCGCGTTCTACAGTTGGTGGTGGAAGCAGGCACGATGGATCTGTGACGTCTGCCGCAACTAGCGGGCGTCGACAGGAAGAACCTCAACACATGTGTCTTTCCAATAACTGGACTCAGGTGCATGTTCGTACACCACAGTGGCACCATAGGGAACTAGAGCAGCCTGGAGAGCGCTGGTGCTATGCTTGCGTTGGGTGAGGTCACCTGGAACGAGACTGCTTGACCCGACACGCTGAGATCATCGGGCAGGCAACAGGTTCACCACCGCTGCAGAGGCAGCACCGTGATCGAAGTAGCACCTAGAGAGGTGGTGCTAGTAGAGGAGTGGGAGGAGTTGGAAGTGAAGGATGACCTTACGAGGTATTCCCATCACCACTAGGTGGTCCACATTAGGCTCCGGGAGCTGACAGTTGGGACTACAGACAACCACGAGCTTTGGATGTCTACGATCCTGTAGATCCTGAGGTGATAAGAGGTACTCTCTACAACTCTTCTACATTTTCAGTCGAATTTTTAGACTCTTTGTGTGAAATTATTTTCTCCCTGCTCCTTATCTGAGTTGTTACCAGGGTGGTGCGAGGCATCAGTGTAACCCTGTGTTGGTAAGGTAAAAGGCATGAGACCTTTTTCTTTAGTCGATGGTGTTGACTTCTTCGCTCTCTGAACGTGAAAGAGAGTCTTGGTTGCGAGACATCGACTATGAAACCTTGTGTGACAAGATATCCTTGGGTGTTTCACCATATGGATATTCTGAAGGAGGGAATCACCAGGATTTATCCCAGGTCCAAACAGTGATTCCATTCGCAGCGTGCGATGTAAGGGTTTGGTCGGGGAGGTGAGCTACCCCAGAGAGCCTTCGGGCCATTCGAGACTGTAGAAGGGATGGAGAGGTTCCCTACCACCTTTCCCTAACACCAACGTTTGGAGTGGGTGCACGACGTCTCCCACGTGGATCAGCCGAGAAGAAGTGTGCATGCTCCTATGCACTTCATTGGCAAGGACAGAGCTCGCGCGAACGAATCAAACCCTTTGGTATGTGTGCGGTGACGTGGGACTCTACAAGAGTTCTTCTGGGTATGGGAGAGCCAGGTGTGGGCTTAGTACCCTGAGTTGTTCCCTGTTTTTTCTTTTTGGGGATGAAAATCTTGAAGGAAGGAATGATGTAAGAACCTAGTTTTTTCTATAAAAGACTTTAAAATATTCTCGATGTAATTCTAGAGAAGCGCCTTCAGACAGCGTGCGATTCTGAGCCCTGGTGTGGCCAAAATTAAATTTTCAGTGTGTTCACACAAAGAACACCAAATAAATTGAATAACTCCTAAAAAATGCTTCAGATCAGAAATCTGAGTGTACTTATGGGTCCAAAATGGGGTGTTTACCCTAGGAACAACATAAATCATGTCGGCACGGGATGTTGGGACCCCTCACCCGTTAACGGAACATTAAACAGATAAATAAATAAATAATTTATTCATTTAATTTTGAAGCTCAAGTATCTCTTAAACGGTAGCTTGTATTGGAAAAACAAGGGCACCATTGAGTCCGGAGCTTGCTGTTTACCCTAGGAGGGGTGTAACTTTCACGGGCGCGGGTCTTCTGTGAAAAATGGCCCCAGGGGCGTTTTCATAATTTGGCGGCCTCGGGCATTCGGTTTTATAACATTTGAATGGGGCCTCAGATTAAAATTATGAGACCTCCGTTGTGCTCGGGAGGTAGTGTTTACCCTAGGGAGGTTTAATCTTGACCCCTCCAAGAGTTTCAGATGCGGGTTAAATTGGGGGTTTAATTAATTAAACTTTTTTAATTAAATTTTCTTTATTTAAACCTTATCCTCTCCCCTCTCCTCACTTTGCACCTCCTGGCGGAAGGATCTCCCAACCAAGGAGCTCTCAACCTCAAGACAAGATCCCCTCTCTTCCTCCATGGTGATTGTGGATCCGGTGAAGGCGGAATGCTCACGAAGCTCCGGGCTACGCCCAAAGAGGTAGGAATTATTCGTTTCCATTTTTATTTCCCCAACCTACTTTGAACTCAATTTATCACATAGAATTGCCATCGAATCATCGAATGAATCCCATAACCGCGTATTATATTTTCTGAGCTCTCCGACGCACTTCTCGGAATTGAAATCCATGTTCGGAGGCGATCGCTGTCTTCCGTCAAAGGTCGCGGGTTTTTGGTGTTTTTCCAGCGTTTTGGGTTCTCCGGAATATTGGGATGGAGGTCCGGTGTATTCCCATGCAGCGGTGGTGGCTCGGCCTTAGGCAGGCAGTGACTCAGTTGGTTCGGCAGGGCTTCTCGGCAGCGGGTGTCGGCCAGGAGAGGCGGGGTTTCCAGCGGAGGCACGGGTGAGGTCGAGCGGGGAGCGGCAGGGGCCGCGGCGCCAGTCGTGGCGGTCGTCTGCAGTAGGTGCCAACAGGCATGACGCAGGGGGTGGGAGGGAGGACCGGCCTTTGGCCGGTCGTTGAGGGAGAAGACCGGGGTCTTTGGACCCCAACTGGTAGACAAAGGACCCCCTGATGCGGGTCCTGCTGGCGGCGTGCGGAAGAATAACGACCAGGATCACCGGTCTAGGTTAAAAAAAAAGAAAATAATATATATATATATAAAGTGTTTGTAATAATAATAATAATAATATTATTATTATTATGAAAATGAGTTATATATCATAAATCATTCGCAGGGAGTCTGATTTGGGCACCGTCTACGGCGACGCGTCCCTTAAATAGAGGTGAATATTTTGAGATGGTTTCGGGGGATTTTAACTCCCAAAACGGGGGCCTCGGTGGCGTGAAATGATATTAAGTGAACAGGCATTTTTCTTGGGGGTTCTTGTTTTGGATGGCGTGGACACATCAGATGTCTGAATTGAGCGCTGTCAGTGGCGTTGTGACCCTGGCGTTAAGATGAAGTTTTCCAAGGGGTTTCTGGGCGGTGAAGTTGGAGTTAAGGCGTGGTCCCCACAACCCGTCTTTTATGCTGCAAGCAGCGTTTAACAAATTTTTCATCGGCCATCCGTTTGGGGTGGGCGAGTAGTCGTTTCTGGGTGGTTTTCCAAGGGAATTACATTGGAGCAATCTGCCCGCTTTAATTCAGCACACTAGTGCGGGCCCTGTGAGAGCCGTTTTGGGAGTTGGCCGTGATTTCCAGGATTATCACCGTGTGTCCGTTTTGGACAAGTGAATAGTCTATCTTTTGTACTTTTTTGAGAGGATCACAACGATGTGATCCGTTCATTATGCTTCAGGACTGGGGTGTGGGTCCCACGTAGAACCGCTCGTGCGCGGTTTGACGAAATGATACTTTTTCTCTAGATATACATTCCACTCAAGTGAGAAGTCCTTTTAACGTGATTTTCGGAGGGGATCACAATGGTGAGATGCGCACGACTGTTTTTTGGGCTGAGGCTCGGGACCACGGGACGCCGTTCAGGCGTAAAGAGGTGTCAGACGACTTTTACGTCGGATATCTATTGGAGGCGAGTAAGTAGTCAATCTCACATGTTTTTCTATGAGGAATACCACGGTATGAACCGTTTGGATGTGAGGAGCCTCATTCGTGACCTCATTTAAATGTGGAAACATGAAAGGTGTACCGGTGGAGGTTCTTCCTATGGTGTTTTCAGGGAACCCTTGGCGTGTGATCGCGTGCACTCCTGTGTGAGTGAAGTAAATTCTTGAAGAGATGTAGTTGTTCGTGCATGGGCCGATGAGGTGGAAAGTTGTAGTGGTTAAGTTTACTCCCTTCACAGTGATGTTGGGTGTTGTGTGCACGATAGCCTTTGGGCTGGAAAAGTGGTATACTCTGGGAGTATATGGGAATGCTTGGAGGTACATGCGGTTGTTTGTACCTGAGAACATTTGTGCGCTTGGTTGGAGTTGACTTGGGGCCACACGTCGTGTGGACCCCATGTGCGTGCCATGTTCTGATTTTCATGCCCTTGACCTCTCATGACATAGAGGGTCCCTCTGTTCTCGTTTGTTGACTAGAAGGGTTGAGTTTTCCCCCTATTTCTGTTCTTGTTTGTTTGACCAATAGGGTTGAGTGGGTTTTCCCCCTGGTCCTATTCATGTTGGTTTCGACCAGAAGGGTTGAGTGGTTTTCCCCTAGTTCTGTTCTTGATGGTTTGGATGGTAGAGTTGTTTTGTGTTCCCTGGTAGAGTTCTTGTGGATTCGGTGTGACCAACACATTACATGGGCACCGATCCTCTACCCAGGAGGTTGTTTCCAGCAGGGCTGGCCAGGAGGTTGTTTCCAACAGGGCTGGCCAGGAGGTTGTTTCCAGCAGGGCTAGCCAGTGAGCTTCCAGCAATGATTGCTAGTGGGTTACCATCCAGCACGGATGGCTAGTACAGTAGTGTTCACCGAGCAGTACCATCCAGCAGGGATGGCCAGAGAGGTTCCGGGTTTACCTCCAACAGGGCTGGGAAGTGGTCCCTGATGCCGGGTTTACCTCCAGTTGGGCTGGGAAGTGGTCCCCGATGACGGTTCCAAGCCTCCCTCTAGTGGAGTACCCTTTTACGGGACTGGGAATTGGGACTCGTCGATGACTTTAGTCGGGTCTCCCTCCAGTGGATTACCCTTTTACGAGACTGGGTAGTGTGGAACCCATTGACTCTTGTCGGGTCTACCTCCAGTGGGAACCCGTTGACTTCTTGGGATTACCCTCCAGTGGGGATATGTAGGGGGTCGCCTATCGACTTTGAGGAGACCACTTGACTGTGGGGCAGTGATGAGGTGTTTCTTGACGTTCCCCCAGAAATCTCAAGTAAAAGGGGTGCTTTCCCCACCAAGACAGTTCCTTGCGACGCGACCTAAAACTATGCAGGTGAGTTAGTGCCTCCCAAAGAGGATAGTGTCCAGGCGCGGTGATTTGAGCCCCTTGACTTGCAGTTCGGGGCAGACGTGCGGGATGCTGGGCATCGATGGTGTTTACTTTTATGACTATTGGCTACTCACTTTCTTGGGCTGAGCTACGGGATGGAGATCCCCTTATGATCTTGTTCAGGATTCTTGATTGAGCATATGGATATGTATATACCTTTTTCCAGTACCCACTCCTTGGGTTTTGGCTACTCTCCTTCCAGGAGAGGTGAAGATGCACGGGGTATGCCATGTGCTTTCCGTGTCTAGCTTCTCGTGGTTGGACAAGTCTAATATCCTGCTATAGGTAGCGAAGACTCGATGAGAATTTCATCTTCTCACCGTTTCCAGCTCCTTGTGTCTGGACAAGTCTATCTCCTTTCTCTTGTTGGGTTGAGCTGGACTCTCCATTGTTACTCTTTACTGCAATCTTGGTTTTACGCCTTTACTTTTCCCTGTTCGATCTACTACTCACCCTTCGGTACCTCCTTTGTTGCTCCCTTGAGACTTCAGGGTATCCTATTGAGTATTTTTATACTCACCCCTGATTGGGCTTTTCCCGCACTTGGTGTGCCCTTGAAGACGACATACAGGTTGGTCGTGACTTCAGCGGAGCTTAGGAGTTCGGGAGCTTGGACATCGTGCGGTGGTCGTAGTCGGGTTCCAGGTGTGGAACTCTCCCATCTGTTTACTTTTGTTCTCCTGTTTCTGGGTTGTGGCACTTTTCTAGTTGGGCGCATGTTTTTCCCCTTTTCTTTTCAGTTTACCTTCAACACTTTCTTTGTATTGTTAGAGGTCGATACACTGTGGTTTATTTATAGAAGTTGGTACTTTACCTTTTTCTTATACTCTACACTTTTTCATTGAGTGTGCTGCGTGTGTGTGTGTACAGGTACTTAGGAAAAGGCCTCCGCGAGTTGTTTAGCCTTCGGCGCTGGTATCCAGCCCCTGGCCTATGGAGGCAGGCTTGGGGTAGTTGCAGCTTGGGCCCGGGTAGGGTCGGGTCGTGACAAGATATATTTAGTTATAAATAATATTTTTATAGGTAATAGTTTTAAATTCATCAACATAATTTATTTTTAATTTTTAGTGAATGAATAATAACATTAATTTTTTACACAACGCTATTGCAGTAATTATTCGATTAATAGAAAAATAAAATAAATGATATTGAAAAAATTAAAAAAAATACAATTTGAGAGAATTAATGTGATAAATTAATTTCAAATAAATATTAAATTTTAAGGATGTGTTAAAATATTTTTTTTCAAATTTTTATTTTTATCTTGATGTTATTAACTTCAAAGTAATGAATAGTTCTAAAAATTGACCCTAATGATATTTTTTAAAAAATAATAATTTTCAAATGATATAAAATTTCAAAAACCTTATAATTGAAATAATAACAAGTATATAGTGATAATATTATAAATGGTATATTTATGTTTTATTTTTTCCATTTATAGTAACTATATTGACCTGTAATGTGTAAAAACATTGTTGTTAGAGTAATTTGAAAAGTGTTAATGAAGGGTTAAAACCAAAATATATGGGTAAAAACATAGTAAAATATTGTCTAATTTTTATTGGATCAATGGAATTATAAATTCAACAGCTTAGTCTCATAAAATGTTGTTTAATCGAAATTTTTTTCATGAAAAATGGTTTATAAATTATTTAATTCGAAAAAAGTTACAAAATGTCACTCTCTTTGTTTTTAATATATCTTATGTGTCCAAATAGGGATAAAATATAGTTATTAATGAATATAAGTGTCTATTTTAAGATTAATGAAATTATTTTAGTGATATAAATTTATTTATAATATTTATTAATTATATAATTACCTTAATTGATTATGCAACGATGATGTAATATTTATTCAACTAAAATACAAATATAATAAAAGATTTTAAAAATATTAAAAGAAATAAATTTTCATTTATTAAATGAGTGAAATTAATTTTATAAGTTAATATTACATATTATTTTACTTTTAAATTATTATATTCAAATTTAAACGTTTTATTTATTTCTTTTAATTCAAATTAAATGAATTGTGTCTAAATTTATAATAATGAAATTTTATGATAACAATGTTTACTAAATTATAAAAAATCCTAAAATTATTAAAAAATGAAAATTAGGATAATATATGGTCTAAAATGGAATAAAGTTTCCATTTTTAAGCTATTTGGAACCATTTCTATTGATAATAATTTTTTTATAATTTAATCTTCTACGAAATTTCAAAAGTTCTCCTCACCTCAATTATAAAAGAGAACCTCCTATATCACATCTTTACACCACAATGAGACTTCCGTATCAACCAAACTATTCTAGTTTCCATTATAAAATTCCCTATACATGTCATAGAATTTTCTGTATTACCAAAAGACCATTTCTAGGGCCCTTTAGCGGAGATATAAAGGAGTCATTTTGGAGAAGAGGTAATCACCCTAACTGTTCACTTTATTTTTATACTCTTATTTAACTAATATAAATATAATGTATTTATCATAAAATATTTATTTTATCATATTTAATATTATTAAATTTTATTAAAATTATAAAGACACCATTATAATTCCCATTTATCGTTAAATGAGTAGTGAAAGTGTCGTTTGTGTGAACGCATGACTTACCATATCCACATAATGATACAATTCATTTTTCATATAAATATTTTATGGATGAGTGTATTTATGGGATTAATGATTATATATGATATTTATTACACAATTTAACTTTTTTAATGATACTATCATGTCTAACTTCTTTCCTTCCAAACCATTGCAAAACGACAAAGTCGTTAGTGCGTATGTGTGGACTACCACCTCCACGAAGTGGTGCGATTCCTTTTTCATTAACATTTTTATTATATGGTAATGAGAAAGGATTTGATTAATATATATTATATATATGAATATAATAATGAAACTATAATTTTGAATTAATTTTTACCTTTCTTTCATTTCATCCATTGAAAAATGAAAACAACATTCATGTGTATGTATGGACAACTATCTCCATGAATGGTGTAATTCATTTTTTATATCTATAACTTTTAATGGTGACTCTAAATATATTCATAATAAATATATATTATATTTATATCATTATTAATATTATTGAGGTGATGTAACCAAGATAGATGTACAAGTACTAAACGAACTGAAATTAAATACTTACGATAAAATAAAGAGTTAACACTTATAAATTACTATTTTAATAATGAATTGTTGATAAAATGGGGTCTTGTAATGTTATAAAGGGATCATATATGATATTATAATTTGTAAAATAAATATTTTATATAATTATTTAAAATTTAAATTTATTATACATGTGGTCAGAGTACATTCAACGCAAAAAAAACTTGAGGTAAGAGAATTCCATCTAACTTTTATTTCTATGAGACACATGCCATATTCACCACATGATTATTTTTTGTGGTGTATATACTTTCCAAAAATGTATTTTATGATTAATATTATGAATTATAGGGGTATTTAAATACATAATTTTATTTCATTTAGGATACTTATTATTAAAATGTTACTAAAGTTATAAGGGTCTTGTTTCACAATCTCATCAGTATTTGGGATTTCTTACGTTTAAGTCTCTATTGGGATAATTATTTGATCTTTAAATTATATATCCATGTTTTTAAAAATGATTTAAATAATTCTATTAATATTATAATATTATTTTTTAAATTAATTTTACCCATCTTTTACTTTTTTTTAAAAAATGTTTGAAATGAATATTTTTGTTTTTTTCCAAATGAGGTACTTTGTAACGTTTATAAAATCATTATGAAAGGATTGTGTTTTTTAAATTAAAAGACCTGAAAAAATTTCACACTATAATTATGCCTAAATTATTTGAGTATTCCTTTAAAATTTTATAATTTTATTTTAAAAGAAAATGGTTTCTTTATTTGCTGTGCAGTTTTAGATTTTAAAAACTGTTTTCTAAATTTTAAAGGGTATTTTCCTCAAGAATATTTTAAGGACATTTTAATGTAATATCTATTTTTCAATAATAATATACCTTTATTCTAATTATTCTTTTCTAGGGTTATGATTTAATAATCCATCATTATTCGTTCTCTGGATAAATTATGATTATGGTAAAAAATGTTTATAAAACCTATTTCAATGAGAGATATTATAAAAAACTGTATATGAAGCAAATTCCTTTTCATGGGTTCTGATATGATGATTTTTTTTATGATCTTGTGGCACAAATATGTATATTTTTCATTATTTGATGGGTGGGACCTATATCTACATCAAATTCATTGGGTAAATTATTATATCTCATCATAAAATTATGGGAAACAATATGATGTTCTTGATCTATTATGTGAAACAAGTAAAAGTGATTGATTAATTATGGGGAACAATTTAATTTTCTTGATATATTATGGGAGATAATTATTTATTTCTGGCTTGATGGTCTTAGTAGTAATCCTTGACATATGAGGTGGATTCTATACTTATAATGGTTCTAAAAACACATATTTTTGACAAAAACTTATGGTTTATGACTCAACTATGTTGATTTCACATTATTATAATTCATGCATTTTGAAATTCAAATTATTTATGTTATAAATCATATTTAGAATCATTGTCAGATTGGGTATGGAATTTTCAATTTATTGTCATGATCTTTGTAAGGATCTGACTTTAAACATATCACATTATAGTGAATTTAAACCAGAATTAACATCTTTTTTCCCTAATATATTTTAGGTTTATAGTTTTATAGAATAAAAAAAGTATTACATGGAAAACAGATACATTAAAAGTGAAAAATTCTATACAGTGTCCATTTTCATCAAAAAAATAAAAGTATTTAAAGTAAAACGTGATTTTATTACATAAAATATCTTCACAACCACCAACTTGAATTATAAGTTAATCTTACCAATCAATAAACCCTACGAAAAACATTAATAAACTTGAGATGATCACAAAAAGACTAGTATGGGATATAAGAACAAAAACTATTAGTTTAGTGAAAAACATTAAAACTCTTTAAAACCTTTTCCTAAAAACATAAATTTTCATCAGAAAAGAGAATAATTTTTTACTTTAAATAAATCATTATCTTACCTCAATATATTTCCACGAAAACTTACTATCACACATTGAAAATTAATTTAGGTTCCTTAGGACATCATCATTATATAAAAATTATATAACCCTTAAAAAAACCCTGAGAAATTGGAATTATCATATGGTTGACTTCTAATATAATTCTCTAGAGAACAAATTCATTACCCAATGAATTGGAGCACAATTTGAGTTCACCCATTGTATAAGATTTAATAATATCACCCCAAACTATCTAGGAAAATGCATAATTAATTATTTCCAAGGACTATATCATGAATAAAAACATTGAAAACTATTTTAAACTTATGTTAAAAACAATTTTGGATATTAGTAAACATTTTTTTTAAAAATCACTTTTTTAATTTAAAAGATATGCACATCATAAATAAACCGTTTTCTTTAAAAATAACTAGAAAAACATATAAAAGAATCATCAAATAATTAAAGAATTATAAAATTAGGAAAATCTTCTTATTACATAAAAGTAAAAAAACATTCCTTTTAACTTTTGTGAAAAGAAACATTAAATGAAGTTTTTGAAAAATAATATCCCTTACATAAAACAAAAAAAGGTCAATTTTTGAAAACATTTTATAAAAAATTGAAAATTTAATTTTAAGAAAATTAATTTCCATATAAATGGATTCATAAAAAATAAGTTTAAAAACACGCACATGAATGATAAATTTTAAGAAAATAAATATTTAAAATATTTAAAATGAGTTTTTGTAGTTAAAGAGCCCATTACATTAAGTACAACTTGTGACATAAAATATTTATTTTCAGGAATAATAATATTAGGTCAATTTATACTTTCATAAATTTTTAATGTTTATTATTCAGTTTATATAACTTATTAATATGTTATATACAATTACTTAATAATTTAAGTTCACGTCGGGCATTTTGGTGATATCTTGTTCGTATGTCCAAAATGAATCCAGTATGTTGAATATAGTCAAATTGATCATTACTCCACCATATATAATATTATATTAATGAAATAATTATAAATTTTATATATTAATTACACTTTTAAATATAACAATGAAATATATTTATGAAAAATGAGTTACATTACAATCTCAGGGACTGTAGGCCGTATGTACGCATGAGTAATGTTTCCATTTTTCAATGATTATTATGAAAAGATAGTACGTATCATTTGGTATTTACAAAATGATCATAATATGTTAAATATCATATTAAATCTTTAGATACATTTATATATATCATTCATTTGATGTGGTTATGAAAAACAGATCACATCGCTTTGTGGAGGTGGTAATCCACACGTACGCTCAAACGACGTTATCCTTTTTATGTCCATGGAAATGTAAGAAATTAAATGATATAATATATTTTAATAGTGATAAATATGTACTTAATATCATGTATAAAGATAATTCAATAATTATAACCAATTGTGAGATAAAATTATGGAAAATGGATCACATCAGTTTACAAGGTGGTAGTCCATCGTACATACAAATGGCGACTTTATTTCACATTTGATGGAAGTGACGATGGATAAAGGTTATTAAAATTACATAATAACATCTCAGTATATGTATTATATAATATTTATTATTTTATCTTGATTAAATAATATTTTTAGGAGGTGGAAGAAGAAATAAAAATAAAAAAACCTGATTAAAAATGATAACTCTTCTTCAGACAATATCCTGTGATTTACATTTTAAGACTTATATGGTAGGTGTTATGAAAAATATAATGAATATATAATGAATTTAGGGGTTCAATTAATGGATTTGGGTAGGGATTTACCTAACTAAAATGGTTTTGAAGTTTGAATAAATTGGAATAATAGGTTTCCTTTTATAGGAGATTGATGTGACACTCTTGGAATTTCTCAAAATATTAAATTAATATAAATTAATTTTAAATTAAAAATGTCACAAAACTAATTAATTTATAATATAGGATGAATATTTGTTGAAATACCATAATAAAATTAAAATTAGATAAGTTTTTACTATATATCTACCCTTATATTTTGTTTTTAACCCTCATTTAACCCCTTTAACTCTTACCGTGACAACATAGTTTTTACTAATTAAGGAATAATATAGTTACTATAAAAAGTAAAAAGACCAATAAATGGATTGTGGATGAAATTTTAAACCTTATACCAATAATTTTAATGAATTTATGTTTTTATAAATTTTATATCATTTAATAGAATATTATTTACTATAAAATATTCATAATATCAATTTTAAGTATTATTCATTTAATTGGCTTTAATAAAATCGAGATAAAACTTATAATTCAAAAAAATATTTTATTTCATCCCTAAAATGTCAAGGTAATATATAAAATTCTTTCAATACATTAATAATATCAAATTATATTTATTTTCATATTTTTAATAACATTTATTTGATATTTTCATTAATAAAATAATCACTACATCAGTGTTGTGTAAAAATTTAGGGTAATTATTTCTCTAATAAAAAATAAAAATATATTATCATGTTGAAGATAAATCTTTTAGATTTAAAAATAATTTTTATTTTCAAATATATCCTCTAGATATCCCTATGCTAAAAATGATATAGTTTTTAAAAATATGAGTGTGACATCTTTGACTTTTCTTTAAATAAATATTATAAATGTCATAATATTAAAGTTATTAAAAATATGAGTGTGAATCCTACTATTCACTGGACTATATATGACCCACACTCTCCTTCCACCTTGTAGTTCATGCAGGTTGTCTCTTCCATGGGTTTGACACTGAACCCCCCCCCCCCCCCAATTTGATTGATGGTATGGATGTTGGGATTGTCAATAGCTGGCCCAATTTTTTACTAAAGTCCACTTATAAAAAAGTTAAACAATTATGATAATTAATTTATTACATGTAAAAAAATAAAATAAAAAGGAAAAACAATTTCTATAATTAATAAAATATTAAAAATATGATATTGAAATCAATAAACAACTAATCATAAATAAAAATAAAATAATAAAATGAATAAAAGATTACAATTCATAAAACAATAAGAACAAGAAATCTCATAACAAATCAACTTTACCATGATCTAATGGAATCATCTCCCTAAATCCTTATATAGCTAAACCAAAAATCACAATAGAGCAGGAAAAAATAATAAGTAAAGAATATTAGGGACCTTACCTTGAATCAAAGGGAAGAAACCATCCCAAACCACACATATCAAAGGGAACCAAGGGATAATAAATGGTATATAAGAGAGGCTCTCCCAACTTTCATGTTATTCTAGTTAAAAAAACATGAGGATTTTCTAAATAAAAATCTCTTTAAATCACTAATAATCACATAAAAATAAGGTTGTTGTGGGGGGGGGGGGTTACCTTTACAGCATGGCCATAGGGGCCATGACATAAATCTCCCTCACTAGTGGTCTCATGTGGAACAACCACATGGATTGCAGTGTATGGGAACTTCCTTGTCCTCTTAATATAGTATGAATAAATACTACATAATGCATACCACTTTGAGCGGGTATCCTAAGGGTAATGAATCCTTAGTGAACTCTAAGGAACAACCCTCTAGGATATGGTTTGGGGATTTTTTGCCAATCAATGTTGTGGTGTGGCCCTTCAAGTTATGGTGCAATCAACCATGGGGATGCCCTACCTCTTGGGGGACCTCCACAGTATAGACCCGAAGTTGAAACATAGACCTTAATCCATGGAAACCTATATAGTGAATCCCTTTTCAGTTATTCCAATGACCTTCTTGGAAAGGGGGAAGTACATCGCTACACTAATCATTGTGTCCTGGTGCCTTGGTTATAACTACTATTCTCAAATAGAATCACAACGACCCCTCTCTAATAAACATCCAAGAACATGGACCACTAACTAAGCCCCATTATAGGTTCAAAAAACATCTAATATAGTTTTCTAAATACCTATATTCAAAATCCAAAACTCAATTATAAAAAAATCCCCTATTCCAGACCAAAATTTCAAAATATCTATGAATTTCAAAACCTATAAAAAATATGGGTTGTTATAATATAGAGCACCAAAGCTTATTTTTCTAAATGAAATAAATAATAAAAACCTACTCTATTATATTTCTAGAGTACAATTTAATTACCAATTAAGAAGCTATATTTTTATAGAACCAATGAAGGTGTAATAAATAGCCTCTAATGGTCATTTGAAGCTTTAAATAGCCTCTAAATGTGGTTCAAGTCTCAAAACACCATGGAATGTGCATCAATGTGCCTCTAAATTGGTTAAGGATAAAAAATAAGGTTCTTAAATGGTTTCTCAAGATGGGATTATGAATTTTACACATGTAATAGACCTTGGAAACACATTATTCTAATCTTAAACCCAAATCCCATATGGGGGTTTCCACTTCCCCATGTTTATGTATTAATAATATAAATTAATTTTTATCTTATAATGTCACATTAATTATTTAATTAAATAAAAATAATTTAATTTAATATTTCAAATATAAAAAATACTATTTTATTAATTATAAACACAATTTTTTTATACATGAACTAATAACATTAATCTAAAAATACCAATTTGAATTATCCTATATGTGGCCCTAAGGGCACTCTCTAAAGTTGAAAATGATCAGGAATACCATTCTTAATAACAAAATAAGGGTGATATCTTGAAAAAAAAATATTCACCCAAATTATAAAGGGGTTTGGAGGTTATTGGGGTTTGGCTTAGTGGTAAGAACCCCGTAATCCTACATGAAAAACGGGAGTTCAAAACCCATTGGGTGTAGGTACTATAGCAGTGCTGTAGTGTACTGTAGTAGTGGAAGAACTGTAGAAACAACGAGCACTGTAGCAGCGGCTGGTCACTATAGTGGAGACAGGGCACTATAGCAGCGGCGGGTACTGTGCAGCACTGTAGCAGCGCGAGTACTATTGCAGTACTATTCACAGAATGGGCCTTTGGCCAAAAAATTGGGCCTATGTGCCATGTAATGGGATAAATGCCTGTTGGGCCTTCAATCGATGTAATGGGTCTCCCTCATCCCAGTTTAAAGAGGTTTTTGATTTTATTTAATAATAAATGAGGCTTCGGCCCCAACAATTATAAAAAATAAAGGGGTTTGGTGTGATCTAGTTCACCACATGTCTATTAGAAAAGTTCCCTTGTCTATGAAATTGAGATTAATCTTGAGACTTTTATAATGTCAATCCCATATAGAAAATCTATTTTTCTCAATTTCCAATATAACTAAATATTGTTTAATTAAATCATATGTAATTATATTATCATAACCATGCACTTAGTTAAATGTAAATTGTGGGACTTGATTTTGTGGCCCATAATATGGGCAGACACATCCTATCATAGTTCATTAAATACCTCACTATACTATTATCACACCCAAATACATTTTATTAAGAAAAAATATCAAATTAATTTAGATAGGTTTTTATTTATGAAACCTCAAAAATAGGGAACCTATTTGATAACCTAAATTCAATGAATCCATAGAAAATTTTCACAAAAATAACCCACAAACACAATTATTACCATCTATTTGGTATATTTTAAGCATATTAATTAAAATACAAGTTCACAGACCTTATATATAAGGGATAAATTGTGTCTCTATACAATTGACCCTAATCAAACTAATCTTAGCATATCAATACAAACTAATTCAATGATCATCAATCTTGAATAATTTGGGAATATATATTTTCCAGGGTTTGTTATCATATCATCTCCCATGTTTTAAACAACGATCATAAATGAATGATAAAGTATTTACCTTAGTATACAATATATAACACATCATTTCCCTAAAAAAACAATTCAATAACATTAAGGGAAAAACACTAGCACTTTGAACCCCAATAGCTTTATATGGGGTGGAATCCTATGAAAAGAAGATTCACCCTCAGTTATTTGACATACGAGGGTGAGATGGAATAAAGAATTTTTGGAAACATATGAACTGAACATAATGTAATGCACATACTATGATAATATTACCCTATAATAAATTACTTAGATAATAGAGTTGGTCAATATATTATCAAATTCTTGTAAAAATGTTGTGTTAACCACCAACATCAATTGATGGGTCCCTTAATCTAAAAATTAAACTCAAACCCCCTTAAAACTATTTCCATATACTTTTTAAATCAATATAAATCCTCACCCTAAACTCTAATATTAGGATTCAAAACCATACACTTTTTCCAATTTAACATGAATTGGCCCACAAATCCCCACTTGGGCCAACACTTAGGGTATGGTGTTCCATCTTAGGTTGACCTCCAATAGGCCAAGGGATGGTGACCAAGACCAATAAGACATATAAAAATTGAGATTTATTTGTATAAAAAACCTGTAACAAAATCATGAATCCCCATATCCCAAAAAAATAAAACTATAATTAAAATCCTAGATGAAAAATATAAACTGATGTATAATATATATGCAAGAGACACAAATAACCCTTAACTATGTGATAGGGAAAAACCATAGAAGAAAAAAATACAATAGAAAAGTATTCCAAAGAAAGTAAAAAAATATTGAAAGTTAGAAATATACCTCCTCATCGCAAAAACTACGGACATAAACTTTAGAATTAGGAATCACATTCTAATACTACTAAAAATAAAATCCACCAAATCCACATCCTCCATGATTACCTTAATGATATATTTCATCTTCTTATACACAATACATGTGGGAAGGTGGGAACATGCATGGGTGAGTATACTAATACCTAGTAGCTCACCCTAAAAATAATGAAATAGATAAACGATAAACCATATTATAATAATAAGATACCATATACTATTTAAGGATTGAGATAACCGATTCCATGATAAAGTACAAATATCACATCATAATACACTATAATTTTATCTTATAGGTAAACGTGGATACCTTGTGAATTAGAAGTCTCATAATAAACTGACTATCTTACTTTTCAAATTAGATATCACCACTACGAAGTCATAATGGGGGACCCACACATTAAAATATTAAGAATATCAATTGAGGGATTACCAACCACATAAATGGAGAAATTGTTTCTCATTAAGGTAGAACCAACTCCATGGATGAAGAACTTGTTCCTTGTCTAGTGGGGGAGTTCATTAAACCATCATTTGTGTAAGGGAATCAAACCTTCTCATGTGATAAATGATAAAGTAAGTACCCAACCTCATTCCCCAAATGATAGACCCATTATCAGTAATTTGGGGAGTTCTAAACTCCATAATTTGTATAAGGGTTTATTGACCAATCATCAGTATGCTGGTTGGAGAGTACCCAACCATATCTCTACTCCAAAAAATTTCTCCAGAAATGTCAATATAAGTTACATTAAAAAAATAATCAAACTACCTAAAAAACTATGAAAAGGGTCTCTGATTATGAATAGAACTACAATTTTATGATCCACATCAAACAATTGATCAAAATATAGTATGTGTTTTTCTGATTCTGTCATTTGGGTGAAAATATGTGAGAAAACATGACAGGGGGTACTAGGCCACATTGGGGCCCTTGGCCATGCCATGTGGCACTGAAATTGGCGGAGGGAGGCTCCTGAGTTGAAAGTTGGTCCTTAAGACCATGACATGGTTGACCTGACTATCGGCCCTTCAGTTTTATTCCCTCACCCACCACCATACATGGTATGATTAATGTCCCCTCTAAGATTATCCAACAACAAAGGCATATTCCTTTTAAATATCCCCTTTCTCATACCCCTAAAATCCCAAGCTAACATGTCCCCTTGGGAAACTGTTGGCCCCCTTATTATGAAACCTATATCTAATGAAAATAATGCCTTTACCCAATTCCATTCCACCATTTCTTGAGACTCCATCCATTTCCAATGTTTTATTCATTTGGCCGCACTTCCATTTCCTACTTCCCTCACCATCACTACATACTCAATTATAACCATTGTGAAGGTCAGATGTGTTCTTGTTCAAGCTCAGTTTGTACTGATAGGGATGGGAATGAGGTGGTGATAGAGGGAGATACAAGGGGGATATATGTGGCGGCCATGATGGCATGAACACACCTCTATGAACCACACACGTTCAAGGGATAGTGCCTATATATACACACAACAACATTCCATGAGTCCGGGAAGTTTTAGTTTCCTTGTGGTGGTCTAGCCATCAAAACCCATTCTTCATTTTGTCACCTTTGATGAAAAATGCATTAAAAATTATATTTCAAGAAAATAAACTATAAATAATTAATCAAAAAGTTTTATACACCCAAAATGTGATAAAAAATAAAATATCCATTGAGAGTGGAGATTATATAAATATTTAAAGACCAAAAAATGGTCTTTGAACGAGTCGTGAAAACCTGTCTTAATTTATTTCATGCCTACCAAAAATCACCCATCCCAAGTAAAACTACATTGATGGATTACCAACCGGGGCCTCATTTAATAGATATTAATGGAATCACATAATTCACATGCATAGGATATAATTTCAAATTTAAATACTCATGTATCAATGACCCAAAAGAACTTCTCTCAATGATACCACATTATTAAGTATTAATAAAAATATCTAATGGTCAAAATTAACATCGACCAAGCCAAATCCATGGGGAGAGTAAAATCTAGGTCGCTTCCCAAACATTGTTTTAAAAATATAACGTAAAAAAATAATTTAATATAAAAAATAACTATTTAAAAAATATAATAAACATAATTATTACCATGTTTGTATTTTTATAAGAAAGGTATAAAAAAATATAGAAAACATAATATTTTTATTAAAAAAAGTAAATAAATATCCTAAAAATATATAATTTCCCAGTTTTTATGATATAAAACATTATAAATTTAAAATGTAAAAAAAATAGTAGAAAAATTGTTCTATTATTAATTTTATATAAAATTTGTAATAAAAAAGGAGAAAGTATAATATTATATATATAAAAAATTATTAAATAATATAGAAAAATTATATTATGCTTTATTTTTATTACGTAATACATATTAAATGATAAAATAAAACAAATAAAAAACAAATTTTTTTCATTTATTTTATATAAAATTTATAATAAAAGATATTTAAAATATAATATATTGTATTAAAAATACTCAAGTATTAATAAGAAACATATAATGTGACCTATGTTGTCGTGGCGGGACACACTATATTTTTTTAAAAATACAATAAAAATTACATAATAATTATTTCCTAAATTTTATTTGAAACTTTTAATGAAAATGTAAAAAGTATAATATTTTTTATTCAAAGTAGTTAATAAATACCACAATAAATATGTTTTATAATAATTTTTTTAAAATAAATATTTTTTTAAAAAAATCAACAAAAAATAAATAAAGAAATAAATAAGATTAATTATTATGTGTCTTTTGTAAAATAACACATATTTTAGTTTTAAAAAAATAATAAAATATAAAAAATATAGGATATATTTAATTTTATTTTAAAATTTAAAAAAATACAAAAACATATATTATTAAAAAACATAAAAAATATGTGAATAAAAAATGTTTTATGTTAGTTATTTAAAAGATAAATCATTAACTAATTAACAAAAAATTATAATCAAATATGTTTTGTGGAATATGTCAAGAATACTCTATTATAGTGTGAAAATAATGTACTTGAATCCAAATAAAGACATAAACAACTAAAACACCAATCATGGTTATTAAAGGGAGATGAAACTCTATAATTGAACTCAATACCCACCTAGAAAGGAAATTTAACATTTTAAGTGTATAATATAACTACAAAAAAGATCTATCAAAAAGAATAAACAATATCTCAAAGTAATAAAAAAGACCAAGTGATAACAAAAAAACATCAAAAAAATTGAAAAAATTATTACTATCAATTATTTAGTAAATAAATCACAAAAAACTAAGATTAAACATCAAAGAGGTTAAAACAAGATGAAAAATTGTAAAAACACCTTTAGTGTCCATGAAATCATCACTTCCGGGGGCCCATACATCAAATACTTAAAACCATTACATAAAAAAACCAAACAAGAAAAAATTTAGAGCATTCATTGTATTGTAATTCAAGGAAGCCTATAGGAATAAAATCAATATCATAAATAGAATTAAAATCATTATTTAGACTAGACCATCACTCTTAAAAGTCATCAAAAAATCAAACTTACTTCTATCCAAACAATAAAGATATTAAACCTTATCTAGGATTGATAATAATAGGGAAGAATTCTAAGGATAAATCATACTTATGATTGAATTTGGTGATTTTAAGTTTAGAAACATCATTAATATCTATATTTAATGAAAATCACAAATTATATCAAATCATATCAATATTATAAATATAATTTTTAAAATAATACTATATCATATATTTTTCCAATAATATAAATTATATTACACAACGCACATCTAAAAATCCAATAGAAAGTGGAATAATAGGGATAATTCTATAAAAAATTCTAAAAAATACACTTTAAAGTTCATTAAATAAATTAATATTTTATGTAAATCTCATGTGATTTAAAATATATAAATAAAAAAGGAATTCCATAAAGATATGATACCTTGTTTTTGGATTCGTACTATATAATGGGTAAAAACTATTATCAATGTTGGTAAATTTAGATCATTTAGTCTAGGTGGGAAATATATTTCTTAAATAAATCTACATAAGCATAAAAATAGCATGTTTAGGAGTAGTAAATAGACCCCAATATATAATAGTATAATTTGGATTAGTAAAATTAATTAGGGAAATGATAAGATCAAATGTCTCGTTGATAGTAATTTTTTTATCACATTTCAAAAGAAATACATTATTATTTTTAATATCCCAAAATTTTAAAAATAATTACTACATTCTATAACATTCAAAATACAAAATAGTGAGTATAATCGATCAAAGAAATATTATTATATGACCGTTATAACAAAGTCATTAAATTAGAGGTTTTAAATTGGATTATTATTTTTAAATATATATGTAATGGTCCTAATAAATACAAATATATTAACTAATTAATATTAAATAAGAAATCATTTTTTGATAAAGTCATTTTATTCTGCATAAATATGTTTTCTTCATAAATGTTTATTATCACTTTTTATATGTGAATATTATAATTATTTTTTGAAATTTTGGAAATTTTATTTAATGAAATAAATATAAGTTTTGAAATAAACATATCAAAATTATATTTGGGTGAAATTATGGTATTTTGTTTTTAAAAGATTTATTTTTTATTAAATTGCGAAAAATATCGATTTTTATTAAAAATGTGTTTTCTTTTAAAGTATTTACAAATAAAAAAAATCTATTTTTGGTTAATTATAAAATTTAATTATTTATTTTTTAATTTAAAAAGTCCAATTATGTTTTTTTGAAATGAATTTAAACTTTAATTTAGTATACAGACATTTTATATTTAAAAAAGACATTTATATAAAAAAAATTTCATCGCATTTTTCTGGGTTGATTTTAAATTAAAATGTGAAATTTATCTATTTTGAATTTTGAAAAATAAATTCCGTGTCTATAATGAAAGGTTCCATATTTGGTAAATATGACTCTTTATTTTTCATCAATATTAACAGTAACCATATTAATTTTTGTTATCACAATAAAGGGAAAATTTTGTAAATAATGTTAAAAATAAAATGACAAGGATGATTAAATGACCATAACAATTTCTTTAATTTAATATTATGATAAATTTAATACATAATCATCCAAATTTTAGTTATATTCTCTTTTTACATTAATATTTGACTATAACCTTTATAATATTCTATTTAAAGAAAAGTGAAATATGTCACACACTTATTTTTAATAAATATAATATTTTTAACATGGGGAAAACTGGATGATATTTTTTATTATAAATAGTTTTTTATATTTAATAGGTTTATATGTATTAGGGTAATTTAGTTTCAGTTTTTATTAAATAAATAATTACCTTAAATTCTTATACAATGCTAACATAATAACTATTTAATTAATGGAAAAATAAAATAAATGATATTAACAATATTAAAATATATAAAATTTGAGATAATTAATGTGATCCATGAATTTTAAATAAATATGATATTTTAGTAATGTGTTAAATTATTTTTTTTTCAAATTTTCATTGTTTTCTTTATGTTATAAAAGTCAAATTAATGAATAGTTCTAAAAATTGAAATTAATGATATATTTTAAAAAATAAAATTTCATTAAATGATATAAAATTTCAAAAAATTGTGGAACTCGAATAATTTCTATTATATAATTATAATATCATAAATTTTATATTTATGTGACATTTTTCTATTTATAGTAACTATATCGACCCATAATGAGTAAAATCCTTGTTTTCATAGTAAGTTTGAAACGAGTTAATGAATGGTTAAAACGAAAATATAAGGGTAAAAAAATAGTCAAAACTTGTATATTTTTTATTAGATAAATGTAATTATAACCTTATCATATTATTATCAAAATTAAGTTTCTTAATGGACACATTTCCATCAAAATTGTTAATATATTATTTAATTCAAAGAAAGTTACAAAATGTCACTCTCTTTGTTTTTAATATATCTTATATTTCGAAATTCTGGAAAAGATTATTATAAATGAATATAATTTTCCATTGTTATATTAATGAAATTATTTTAGGGATAAAAATTTATTTATAATTTTTAGTAATTATATAATCACTATAATTTCTTATGCAACAACGATACAATATTTATTCAACTAATAAAAAATATAATAAAAGATTTTGAAAAATATTAAAAGAAATATAATTTTAGTGATTTAATGTGTGAAATTAATTTTAGTGGATAATATAACATATTAGTGTCGTGTTAAATTATTATATTAAAACTTAAATTTTATTTATTTATTTTAAGTCAAATTAAATGAACAATATCTAAATTAATAATAATAAAATTTTATAGGGGAAATATTTTATTAAATTACATAAAAATAATTGAAATATTCAAAAAAGAAAATATATGATAAGATATGGTCTAAAATTTAATACCTTTTCCATTTTAGGCTGTTTGGAACCATTTCTATTGAGGATAAATTTATTATAATTTAATCCTTTGAGAAATTCCAAAAGTGCCCCTCACCTCAATTATAAAAGGAAACCTCCTCTGTCACTTATTTACACAACATTGAGACTAGTATATCAACCAAAATATTCCAATTTACATTCTAAAATTACCTATACACATCATAGTGGATTTGGTATTTCCAAAAGACCAACCCTAGGCTCCTTTAAAGGTGATCTGAAGGAGTTGTTTCAATGAAGAGGTAATCAACCTAACCAATCACTTTCTTTTTCTACTATTATTTAACACATATAAATATATGGTATTTATCATATAATAATAAATTAAAAATATTAAATATTATTAAATGTTATTAAAATTATGAAAAACCATTATACACTCTCTTTCGCATCAAATACGTAGTAAATGTATCCTTTGTGCGTACATATGGAGTACCATCTCCATATAGTGATACAATTAATAATACATATAAATATTATATGGGTGAGTATAATTATGTGTTTAGTGTTCATATATAATTTTTAGGAAACAATTATGCTTTTAAAATGATAATACCATGTCTTCCTTCTTTCCTTCCAAACCATTGGAAAACTATAACGTTATTCATGCATATGTGTGGACTACCACCTCCAAAAAGTGGTGTGATTTGTCTTTCATTTATATTTTAATTGGATGGTAATGAGGAATAATTTGATGATTATATATGAAATAATAATGATACTAAAAATGTGAATTATTATTTACCTTTCTTCCATTCCACTCATTGAAAAATGAAAACAACATTCATGTGTACATATGACGTACCCTCCCCATGAATACTGTAATTAATTTATATATATATATAACTTCTATTGATGACTCTAAATTTGTACATAATTAATATATATTATATTTATATAATTATTAATATTATAGAGGTTATATAAGAAAGATAAATGTACAAGGACAAGAACAAATGAACTTAAATACTCATGATAAACTAAACAATCAACACTCAAAAATAAGAATCTTAATATAGAATTATTGATAACAGGGGTGTTGTAATATTATAAAGTGATAATATATTATATTTTAAGTATGAAGATGAATGTTTTATATAATTATAATAAATTCAAATTTATTTTACATGAGGTCAGAGTACTTTCGAAGAAAGGAAAATTTGAGGTAAGAGATTTCCATCTAACTTTTATGTTTGTGGGACACATGACATATTCACCAATTGATTATTTTTTTGGTGTATATAATTTCCATAAATGCATTTTATGATAAATATTATAAATTATGTGGATATTTATATATACACATAAGTTTATTTTATTTTTGGGACTTATTATTAAAAATTTACTAGAGTTATATGGGTTTCATTTCCCAATCTCATCAATAGTTAGGATTATTTATGTTCAAGTATCTACTGGGAGAATTAGTTTATATTTATATCCTATATAAAAGTTTTATAAAAAAAATTTAATTAATTTTATTCATATTATAATATGATTTGTTAAATTCAATTTAACCCATGTTTCAGTTTTTTCAATTTTCGTTGAATGAAATCTTTTTGTTGTTTTCTAAATGAGGTACATTGTGAAGTTTCTAAAAACATTAGGTAAGGACTATGTTTTTTAACTTATAAAACAAGAAAAAAATTTATTTTTTCATTATGTAAAATTTTTTTAGGATTACTTTATAGGTTTACAGGGTTATTTTTAAAGAAAATGGTTTCTTTGTTTTGTGTGCAGTTTTGGATTTTAAAAACTATTTTATAAATTTTAAAGGGTATTTTAATCAATAAGGGAATAAAGATATTTTATTGGAATATATATTTATAAATAATAATATAAAATTATTATAATTATTTTTTAGTGTTTTTATGATCCAAGGATACCATCCTTATTCTTTCTCTTGGTGGATTATGATTAAGATGAAAAATGTTTATGAAACCCGTTTCCATGGGAGGTGTTATGATAAAATGTATATGAAAACAATTTATTTTCATGGGATATGATATGATGAATGTTTTAGGATCTTTTTTCACACACATATATATGGTTTTAATTATTTTATTTTTGGGACCTATATCTACCTCTAATGCATTGGTTAAAGTATTATATATCATCAATAAATTATGGGAAACAATTCGTATACTTGATACAATTTGGGGAAAAAGTTGAAGTGCTTGATTCATTACAGGAAACATGTCAATGAGATTGATCCATTATGGGAAATAGGTGTTGATTCATAATATTATGGTATTATTAGTTAACCTTGACAAATGAAGCGGTTTTTATACTTATCATGGTAACAGACACAGAAACACATTTATGACATGAAATTATGGTTCATCACTGAGTTATGATGATTTCTAATTATTAAAATTCATGTATCTTGAAATGATAATTTTTTATACTATAAATAATGTGTATGATATTTTTCAGATTGGGAATGGAATTTGTATTTTATGGTCAGGATCTTCATAATGAACCAAACTTAAACATATCATATTCTAGTGAATTTAGTCTACAATTAAATTAATTCTTTCCCAAGGATATTTTAGGTTTAGAGTATAATATAATTAGGAAATATTATTACAAAGTAAAACCAAAAATTAAAAGTGGAAACTTAGATACAATATCCATTTTTCCAAAAAAATAAAATTATTTAAAATAAGATGTGCTTTATTTTCGTAAACAAATCTTCATAACTTCCAATATGAATTATTATTTTATTGTACCCATAAATAAACCTTGTAAAAAAATTTAAAAACATGGTATGAGAACAGAAATATTAGTACGTGATTAAAGAAAGAAAACTGTTAGTTTAGTGAAAAACATGAAAACTCATTAAAACCTTTTGGTAAAAATATAAATTTTCATCCAAAAAGAGAATATTTTTTGCTTTACAAATATAATTATCTTTCCTCAATAGATTTACATGAATATTTTTTATCAAGAATATAAAATTCATGTAAGTTACTTGGGACAATAATATTATATAATCCTTATATAACCCTTACAAAACCCCATACAAATTGGAATAACAATATGTCTGACTTCCAATATCATTCTTGAGAGAAAAAATTCATTACCTAATGAATTGGAGAACTATCTTGGGAAACCATCGTATAAGCTATAATGGAATCACTTGACACTATCTAGGAACACTAATCATGAATAATTTAAAAGGACCATATCATGAATAAAAACATATAAAACTATTTTAAACCCCTGTACAAAACACTTTTAGATATCAGTATACTTTTTTTTAAATTCACTTTTAAAATATAAAAGACATGAAAATTATAAAGAAACCATTTTATTTAAAAATAACTATTAAAAGGTATAAAATAATTATCATATAATTAATTTGGTATAAAATTAGGAAAATCCTCTCATGAAATATAGAAAAAAAAATTCTTATCGACTTTTTCAAAAAGGAACATTCAAAGAAGATTTATTAAAAGAAAGAACCCTACATAAATCCATAAAAAGATTCATTTTTGAAAAATTTTGAGAGAAATTTGAATATTTACTTTTAAAAAAATTAACTTCCATATAAATAAATTCATAAAAAATCATTTTATAAATATGGATAGGAAATAGAAATATTTATAAAATAAATCTTTAAAACATTTAAAATGAGGTTTTTTAGTTAATGAGTCCCTTATATTGAGTCTCACTCATCACATAAAATATTTATCTTCTTAAATAATAATATTAGGTCAATTTATAATTTCATAATTTTTTTTAAATTTTACTATTCCTTTTATATCACTTATTACTATTTTATATAAAATTATTTATTTATTTATTTTCATGTTGGACTTTTCGATGATATTCAGTTCATAAGTCCGAAATGTCTACAATTTTTTTTCTGATGCTCTCGCTGGGGATGCGCGCATCCGTCACGCAGAGGACGTACTACTGTCACCCCACATTCCCGCTTTCCAAAGGCGGGCGGCATCCGCTCTTTATTCAGGGATGTCTACTCCTTGATCAAAACAGGATGATGGGATGCCGGTTCATCCTTCCATGGATTCCTCCTCGGAGCTCGTCACCTAGTTCGGGTCTCCCTCATAGATTTAAAATGTAGTTTATGAAGCTCTTCCCAGTGCCATATCTTCATGGACACCAGTTAATTACGCTGCTTCGGTCAGGACCTTCCAAGGGGTCTGGTCAGGGCAGCAACCTTCGGTTAAGAGAGCAGTCGCGTTGGGGCATCACTAGCATGTCTTGACGCTGAGGATTGACATGTGGGTCTTCTGTCCCTTATCATAGGGATTCTCAAGGGAGCGAAAGACCAAGGAATCGCACATAGAACGTGGAGAATGTTATGCTATAGTCATGTAACTGAGGTTTTCCTCAGCTTCCCATGTTTAACACAGGGTATGCCGCAAGTTTAACGTCTAGCGGAGATGGATCAGACTGATCGGATCACTGATAAGAGTGGATCTGATTGAAGAACCCCCTAGAGGGAACACTGATATTGGGGTAGTACGTGGGCGGCTTCCCGAATGCTATGAAGGGGAATGAGAAGTGGCATGATCTCACCGGGATGTGACGGCCGGGGTATGAATTAGGATGGATGATGTATTTGGGCTTGAGACTCGAAGAGACTTCCTACGTATCCCCGTGATAGGGAATCAAAGTTCGCGTAGTTCGATGGATCGATGGGACACCTGAAGAGGCGACCCATGTGGATGGACGCATGGATAAGACCCAGAGGAAGTGGAACCTACGGGTTAGGGCATGAGCCTCCCGAGACGTGTGGGATCGAGGGAAAGGTCAGGATGAGTCACAGGTGATGGGATTGAACCTCATTGATTCTTCATACATATCCCCGTGTTAGGGAATCAAAGACCATGTAGTTTAGGTGGCAGATACAGTTTAACATCATGCGGGATGGGTATGGGGCTTACACTCTGAGGCGGCCCATGGTGCTGGAAAACCAACGTGAATGGGGTCAAAATGACCGGGTGGTGGGGCTTGAACCTCGTGGAGGCTTCCTACGTACCATGCCTTAGCACATATCAAATTCCTTGTAGTTCGGGATGGAATGTAGTTTAACATCATGAGGGATGAGGGTGCTTGGCAGTTTCACATCCTCCAGCTCGGACGAGGGCATTTGGGGCTTACGCTCTGAGGAGGCCCATGTTGGTGGGGTCGGAGAACCGACATGAAGCGACCGAGGGTCCAAATGGATTGGGGCTTACGCTCTGAGATGATCCAACAAGGAAATGGGGGCTTGGAACACCGACACAGAGACGGTCGGGGCCAATGTTTTGGCAGGCTTGAACCTCGTGGAGGCTTCCTATGTACCATGCCTTAGCACGGATCAAAGTCCCTGTAGTTCGGGATGGATGGGGCTTACGCTTTGAGATGGCCCATGGTGGTGGGGATTGAACCTCTTGGAGGCTTCCTATGTACCATGCCTGAGCACAGATCAAAGTACCTATAGTTCGGGATGGATGGGGCTTACGCTCTGAGATGACCCATGGAGGTGGGGCTTGAACCTCGTGTAGGCTTCCTACGTATGATGCTTTCACACGGATCAAAGTCCTCGTAGTTCTGGATGGATGGGGCTTACGCTCTCAGAAGACCCATGGTGGTGGGGCTTGAACCTCATGGAGGCTTCCTACGTACCATGACGTAGCACGGATCAAAGTCCCCGTAGTTCGGGTGTTCAGTTTAACGTCATGCGGGACAAGGGTTCTTTCCAGTTTAACGACTTGCAGCTCGGATGAGGGAATTTGGGGCTTATGCACTGAGGCTTCCCATGGTGGTGGGGCTTGAACCCCATGGAGGCTTCCTACACACCATTCCTTATCACAAATAAAGACACCGTAGTTCGATATGGATGGGGATTACGCTCTGAGATGGCCCCTGGTGGTGGGGCTTGAACCTCGTGGAGGCTTCCTACGTACCATGACTTAGTATGGATCAAAGTCCCCATAGTTCTGGTGTACAGTTTTAAGTCATGCGGGACGATGGTGCTTGGAAGTTTAACATCCTGCATCTCAGACGAATGCATTTGGGGCTTACGTTCTGAGGCGGCCCATGGTGTTTCATGGTCGGTGCCCACTCTAAGCGCACAAGAGTCATGCTCAGTGTGAGAAACAAGAGCTAGCCGGGACCTGATGATCACATCGAGAAGGGTGAGTCTGTGGGAAGTGAGAAGGGGATTATGCATTGAACAACCGATGGGGTCAGGGCTTACTCCAGGATGGAGGCCCGAGGGGCGAAAAAACACAGCAGGAGAGGGATTTGGCACCCAGGAAGAGAGGAGGGGCCTAATTCCTTATCACGTCCTCCGCTGGCCTTAGCGACTGAAGATGAAAGGATGGAGAACCATTCCCCACCACACCCTTGGCTGGCCTTGGCGCCGAGGGAGTGGGGAGGAACAGGGGCGCTGCCTCCTACAAGAATGGCTAGGGGCTTACACCAATGTGGCTTCCCTTCCCCGCATACAAACGCCAATCCAATAAATCACCCCCTGTGAGGGATGATCCCATCTCCGTGGAGACGAGTGGGCGTGGAGAATATCCAAGGTGGGGGGACCCTGTGTGCGAGGCACGGGGCCAGGTCGCAGATTAACGTCATGTGTTGAGGACTAGGTGCTTGATAGTTTAACGTCCTGCAGCTCGGACGAGGTGGGTTAGCTCCACACCCCTAGGACTTACATAACCGGTCCCCCTAACCCCTTGTGGAAGTAAAGTCATCGGCAAGATCGTACTGAGGGGGTGTCGCAGAGTGAACCATTGAGGGGTCCATGTTAGCATGGATAGACGAAAAATCAATAGTTGTTAGTGTGCCTATGTGAAGAAGAAAAAGGAAAAGCAACGCAATGGGAAGGATTGTCCAAGGGACTTTGAAGTTACTTCATACAAGCCTAGAGGGTCGTACGGGAAAACCATGTATGATGCAGATTACTGGGGTGCACAAGACACCTACGAATGGAACCCGGAAGAAGGGAATTGGGAACTCGCACGAGGGGTCTCCTGGGGAGCACAGAGGTGAAGGGCCCCAGGGAATTGCGCACAGCTCTTGGGGCCTACGAGAAATAAAGGGCCGGCATGAAAAGCCCTGGGTTTGGCATGAAATCAGAGTAGCTGGCATGAAATAGGGGGGCTGAAGTATTGCATGCGGCTAGGAGGAATTGCATGCCAGAGAAAGGATTGCGCGTAAAGGAAGGGGTGCACATGAAAAGGATGGATTGTGCACATCTTACCCAGCTTGTGCGCCCCAGAAGGGATTGCGCACAAGGGGCAGGCCCTGGAGGGTTTGGAGTTTAGTCTAATCCATGGGGATCTCGCACGAAGGTGGATCCTAGGGCGACATGGCGTGAAAATGAACCATATCTGAAGGTCATATTTCACGTGCATGGAATGCCGATAACTCCCACGAGAGGCGGTTAAAAATTTTCAGCCCCGAATAAGAAGGGGTTCGCCTTCTATTTATAGGCATCCAGCGGCGCGGAATTTAGGGCTACGCGAAATATTTGCACGATGGAGGCGGTGGCACGAAAGGCCAACCTTACGGGGTGTGGGCACGAAATTATTTCACACCGGCTCTGGGAACCTTCGTGAATCCCGATGGTTTCCGCACAAGAGAATTTTTTTTGCGCGCTTCACCCTTTTTTCTGTGCAACACCTCTGGGCCGTCCGAACCAAGCCTCCGGGTCTGAATATGACTTCGCTTTTTCGTTGCAGAACATTCTCTGAAACTTAATAACTTTTCAGAGTATATAAATGCCCCCCCTCAGAATTTGATTGGAGAGGGATCAGAAAGATCAAATTCTGAGGGAAACGCCGAAATGCAGGGCTTTATGGGCACCGTGTACACAAAATTTTCAAGCGGCGCGCAAAACCCGGCCACGCGCAAAAGATTCTTTTTGCCTAACGCAGAACCCTGGCTTTGCCTATAAAAGCCGCCACGGGTCACAGGATTTGGAAATAATTTCTCGTGCGACAAGCCTTGAGATCTCGTGCGCACAATTGCTTCTGCTCCGGCGTAAAAAACCGCCTCTTCCATGCGTAATTCCACTGATATTTAACGGCCTTTTACGTGAAAACCCGGGTTTTTTTGCGCAACGGCCTGAAATTTCATGCATGCTGCTGATTTTATGCAGCAAACTTATCGATTTTGTACCGGCCTTCTAGTTTTCACACCAAATCCTAAAATACCTAGAAGAAGATGGCTTCAAATCAGGTTGATGAGGGGGAAGCTGCCGCTCATAGGGCCGAAATGGCCACAAGCCCGGAAGTTTATGGAACTAAGAGGGTTGTCTCCAATAACCACACCCTCTTCAACATGCTAACTCCTGCCCAGAAACAGTACACCCTATTTGAAAATCTACCGCTGTGGGACTTTAGAATTCTGGAGGAGGTCCCTCTGCTGGGTTTTGAGGTGGATACCCCACGGTCATGGGTGACCCGCGAAGATGACCTTCCTTAATACAACATCACCAACAATAGTCACCCTACCAGAGAAACCAGACACATGGATGGCTATGTTCTCAACCCTAGGACCAGGACCATGGAAGGGGTGATCTTATTGCAGAGAGCTCACCAACCCTCTACGCGAGCACTTTCTGTCAGAGCATCACTGATGAGACCAAGGTTTGGCTGCATGACTAAGATCTGCGGTCTGTAGACAACTTCACCAGCGAGTGGGCCTGGGCGTTCTAGGTTCACCACACATGAAACCAATTTGGTGCCGAGCTGCGGCACATTGGTCTATTCGAGGCAGTGTGTACAACGTAGTTCCACTTCTATCGGCATCCTGAGCTTGGGCCGAAGCTGTTCACTCGGTGGTCCCCTAACACAAACAAATTCCATCTTCACCACAGGGAAGTCGGCATCAGTCTCTGGGATATCCACTGCATCAGAGGCATCCCTTTGGAGGCCCATCAATACGATGAGTTCCTCCCGCTAATGAATATATGGGGTGACAGGTCTAGAACCCCCATACTGACATGGCAGCTGCTATAGTTATCCAAGGAGAAGCTGAAGGTCAAGGAATTCCTAAAGGAAATCTCCTACAAGGACTGGTTCATCCTGTTCCTGGAGAAGGATCCGGAGGTCAAGATGTCAGGGAGGGGAAAATGCTGTCCAACCGTGGTTCAGAGGGGTATGAGCAGATCCTACTGGAAGATTTTGGAGGTGGTGAAATACCAATCATGGGGACAAAACATCAATGAGCCCCGAGACCCTAATGTCTGGTACACCGGATTCCTCTCCAAATTCTTGAGCTGGTGGCTCTTACCGGTATGGGATGCAAGGATGGGCGTCCGTCCAACGACTCTGGTGATGGAGGGCATCATGGCTGCCAACAAGAGGTTCAAACTAGGGTTCCCCATGCTGGCTCGGCTATACACCATCTTGGGACACATCTTGAGAGGGGGATCACCTAGGAGAGTATGTGGCCCCTTCCAGATCTCTCATGGCTGGGTTGTAGCTCACTATGGCGGCTACACCTTCCCAAATTCTATCTGTCCCCTGGGTAATGGCCTGCGACCCTCTCTACTGAATATTTCTGGGTTCATGCCAATGACGCTCAATGAGGAGGGGGCACAGATCAGGATTGAAAACCATGACAACTTCACCTTCATCCCATTCCCCGCCCCAACTGGTCAGCTGATAGATGATGGGAAAGGCTCACTGGGAAAGAAGGAGTACTTCCAGAGCATTAGAGGCGGGGTGCTCATGGCCCGAATTGATGGGAATATTTTCTGCAAGCCTTATATGCAGACCAGGTTTTCTAGGAAGTTCGGATGCCTTTAGTGAATGCCGAAGAGAGTATACATAGATGTCCGGGAGGAGAGGCATCCATGTGTTCTTCATAGTTGTGGCTGGTGTTCACAACCTACGGCTCTGGTGACATCATCACTTTTCCTTATACCAGAGTCAACGCCTGCCTCTCAACTGGGTATGATGAAAATTGGACCATAGAATACCCTGAGGGGCTTCTGCGAAAGCGAGTCCGGTAGCTCAAGTTTCCCAGTGCGAAACCTCGGCGACGAGAGAGTAGGCATGGTGCCACTAGAGGAGGAGGACTAGCAGCGCCTTAGGAAATGGGGCCTGCATAGGCCAGGACCTCAGCAGTGGGGGTGTCGAATGGCGTGGCCATGCCCTTGTTGCCTAGAGGAGGGAACCATGTGGAATCCATAGACTTTCTGTGAAGAAAATACAAAACCTGCTTCAACCTTCCCAGGATGCCGTCTTCCCTGCTCTATGGTCAGCTTGGATAACCCTGCGGTAATCAATGAGTACTGAATACCTCTGGTAGAAGATAGTGCGAGACGGGATCCAGCTGCCAGAAGTCGGGCTTGTCAGGGTTGCTGACAATGTGAGATTCCATCAACGACATGCATACTTGATGACCATGGACACATACGCACACCAACAGGGTCGGCGTGCATATCCACCACTCTTGGTGAAGGTGCTGCTCTGCCATGAGCATGATCTGGAAAGGATGTCACCGGGGGAAGATGACAACGATGAATCAGAAGGCGACAAAATAGGACAGTGGGAAGAAGGAGAAGGGGAAGTTGAAGGACAAGGAGAAGGGGATCCCTAAGGTGAAGGGTCGTAAGGGGCATCCCACTAAGGGAGTCTCCGGGAGAGCGGTGAGATCGTCGGCTCTGATATGGATGTGAATGAACTGCTTGAGGTGTGATTCAACCCTTATATTCTCCTGTGTTCTCTTTCCTTTGAAATCCCTTAATCTTGTTACTATCTCTTGAAAAGGAGAATACCAGCGCTGATCAAGCCTCTCCGACTAAAATAAGGGAGGAAGCGTCAATAGGGAAAGGCGGGGCACCGCCACCCGTTATCGATCTGACAAGTGATGAGGGATCCCCCACCATGACAGCTCCTGTAGCGGCCAGAGAACTAGAGGATAATTCCTTGGGTTCCTGTAAGTTCCTTGCTTCGATACCGGTACTCACTATTGGAGAAATCAACTGATCAGGGTGATCCTTGTCTGTACAATGATCACAGCGCTGGATGCTCGTCGGGCCGCTGAGCCCGGACCATCCGTTAGCGCGCCGATGGAAAACATGCGGCCCCATCCAGAACATGCCTCCCAAACTGAGTCGTCTCCGGAAATTGGTGAGCAGGTAGCGGCAGACATTGGTGGTGCTGCCATCGGGGAAGGGCCGGAAATCGACGTGGGCACCACCAAGACCGAGGGTAGGGAGGAAGGTCACCCAGATGCTGAGGAGCCAATTCCACTTGTAGGAATCTCTGAGGAAGACCCTGCTGCTGCCCTGTTGGCTGTCTTCCCTATCTAGCAGCCCGCTGATCCCGAAGAAATTGATGATTCAGATTCGGAAGTGTCCAAGGAGAGTCGGATGACACAACACATGGTATGGAAGAGCATCTGGAGTTTTCTTAATCATCCCTAGGGGGAATGGCTGAAGCAGATGGGGTCTCTCCACACCTGGCTGTGCTTTCGGTGTTCTGGAGGGGCAGAACGACTGCCCGGAACTTGGTTCCGTTATTGGTGAGGATAGCATGAGGTACCCCAAATCAATGGACGATGTTGGAACTCACGAAGTCGGTGATAGAACGGGCCTTGAATTCCTTGATCAGAATTTCCTCTTCCCACTTGGAAAATAAATCCGTAGCGGTCAGAATGAACAGGCATTAGCGAGCCTTTGCCGGTGGGTATGGTCCCACGATGTCTAACCCCCATACTGCAAAGGGACAAGAGTACTTGGTAATTTTGAGAGGCTCTGGTGGCCGATGCAAAAAGTTAGCATGAAATTGGAACAAATGGAACCTCTTGGAGAACTCGATATAGTTATGGATCATGGAGGGCCAAAAATACCCTAACCTCCGAATTTGGTGAGATAGTTTCAGCCCGAACTGGTGGGCACCACAGGAACTGACATAAATCTCTTGCATGACCTGTGGAATCTCAACTCATAGAAGGAAAAAGAGGAGAACACCATCAATCCCATGATTATAGAGGATATTATCAAGGCTGGGACCACTCTGGAGAGTAAACTGTAGCGCGCAGCGTCAGATTCACTCACGCTCAGCTCGATCTAACAAAAGATTACCGTATTGGAGGTATTCAACCAATGGTGTCCTCCAATCAGCAACTACTTCGATCACCACATCTGGATAGCCTGGGGTTCCGGACGTAGAGGCACCAGCGGCAAGATGGTTCACCCGCGGGCTGTCATCATCCTCTGGGGTGACAGGATCAATGACTCTCTGGTGTGCCATGTGAATGATCAGATCATCCGACTCGGGTTCGGAAAGCGACGCGGCTAGGCTGGCCAAAGAATCTGCTCGACCGTTTTGTGACCAAGGGACATGAATATCCTCTGGTTGAGAAGGGAACTGGGCCATTAGTTAGAGAGTGCATTCTAACAACAGTAAAAGCTCTGGATTCCTGACAACATAGTCTCCATTGACCTTCTTGATGACCAGCTCAGAATCCCCTTTCACATGAAAATGAGGCACGTCAATCTCAAGGTCCAGCTGGAGACTAGTAATGAGGGCCTGATACTCTTCCTCGTTGTTAGTGCAACCTTCCGATAACAGAAAAAATTAAGGCAGAACAGCTTGCGCCAGGGTGATAAAGACGATACCCATGCCTACCCTGTTGAGCCTGGGATCATTGATCCTTTTACCAGTGGGGATTTGGGAGGCACCGTCAAAGTGAATTTCCCAACATGGGATGACATGGTCTACTGAGAGGATTACCTCATCAGGAAAATCTAGGTCAAGGGGCTGGTTCGCAGAGGTTGGATGGGCAGCTAGAAAGTCTGCCAATGCCTGCCCCTTGATTGCCTTCTAGGGCATGAACCTGATGTCGAAATACTGGAGAATCCCTTCCCACTGCACTAAATGGACGGTCAACATAGGGAGATTCAGAATGTACTTTAGCAGGTCTACTCGAGAGACCAACTGTACCTCATGGTGCTGCATGTAATACCGCAATTTCTACAGAGCGAATACAAGTGCACAGAAGATTTTCTTGATGGAGGAGTACCTGGTTTCCGTATTTAGGAGCATGAGGCTGAGGTAGTAGAGGCTGTTCTACATCCACTCATTGTTTTTCTGGGTGAGAAGGGTGCCAAGGGATCATTCCAGGGTGGTGACATAGGGAATCAACGGCTTTCCGGAGATGGTTGACATCAATACCGGAGGCTGGAGAAAATATTGCTTTATTTCCTCAAAGGAGGTATGACAATCCTCATCTGACTCATAAGCGGTGCCCTTCTTCATGAGCCGAGAAAAGGTCTTACACTTTCCAGCCAGATTCCTAATGAATCGGCGTATGTAGGATAAGTGGCCTTGAAGACCTCGAAGCCCCCGAATATTACTCGGGGGAGGCATCTGGATGATTTCCTTGATCTTATCTGGGTTGATCTCGATGCCTCAATACCAGACAAAAAAGCCAAGTAACATACCGAAAGTGGCCCCGAAGGAACACTTCAACAGGTTCATCTTCAGATGGAGGGAATGGAGGAAACCAAACACTTTCTTAATATCCTTGAGATGGTCCTAGCACTAGTGAGAATTTACCACCATATCATCCACATAGCATTCCACCAATGTTCCTAGGATTGTCTTGAATATGCAATGCAGGGCCCGCTGATAGGTGGCACCTGCATTCTTCAGGCCAAAGGGAATAACCTGGTAACAGAAAGTACCTTGGGGTTCCTGTAAAGTGGTAGATTACTCATCCTCGGGGTCCATCCGGGTTTGGTTATATCCAGAGTAACCATACATGAAAGAGAGGGCTTCGTACCCTGCCGTAGCATCGATCAAAATTCTGTCAGTGGAAGGGGAAAATCATCCTTCAGACAGTGACAGTTGGGATCGCGGAAGTCAATGCAGACTCTGATCTGTCCATTCTTCTTTCTGAGTGGCACAATGTTTGTTAACCACTTGGGGGGTACTAGACCTCTTTGAAGAAGTTGGCTCTTATGATCTTGTCAACTTCAGCCGCAACCATGGCATAGTGAGATGGATGCATCTTTCTAGGAGGCTGCTTGAACCCGCGATGGTTTGCCAGGAGACCGAGGTGGTGGAAGGCTACCTGAGGATCCAGTCCCGACATCTCGTCGTATCTCCAGGAAAATACATCACGATGCTTCTTAAGGAATTCCACATATTGCTGCTTCTCCTCAGGGGACATAGCGGAACTAATCAATATGGGTCTCGGAGCGGCCTTTCTCCTGAGGTTCACCTATACCAGTCCATCGATCGTGGTAGAGACGTCTTCTTCAAAGGATAGGGGACCGCCCTCCATATCTTCTTCTCCACTTATGGAGGGATCTTCCACACTGGAAGATGCTTCTGAGCTACCAATCCCTGATGGAAGGCTGCTACCAGCTTGTGTGGCCACAATCAATGCATTGGGGTACTCTGGTGCCGCTGAGACCACTACTATGAAGGCTGTCGACCCGATTCCATATGGTCTTTGGCCCAAGGGGCCACACTTGATAATATCAAAGCAGTAGTGGTGCGTCGGCCAGAGTCGACTTATTCCAGCTCGGAGAAATAGACAAGTATGACATACTACCATTGCCATGAGCCAGATGCCCCAATACCAGATGGGAGTGGGAGGCTCCATGATCACTGGAGCCAGGTTTGTATAATAATATCGGGTGATCTTCCAATGCTTCTTGGATTTGGGAGTATGGTCCCCTCTTGTCCTGAAAATGATGAAACACTGCCCCATATCGGGGGTTGTGGCCTCCAACCAGTGGATCGAGAAGAAGTAGGCATCATTTATAACTGTCCAAGGGTCGGTCGTAGCGGCAACGAGCTTGAATTCGCTTGAATGGGCTTGCTTATCCTTGATATTTTAATAATAAGCATCCATGTAATGGGATTCTCAAGAGGAAAAAGGAGATGAATCACCTTTCAATACGCCTACTCGACCATTAATGGAGTACTTGAGGCATTGGTGATATGAAGAGGGGACGACCGCATGTAGGTGGAGCCATGGACTACCCATCAATGCATTGTACGCAGTGTCCTGAGAGACAACAATGAACGCGGTGATGGAAATCAGGCCACGGAACTGGGTCTTCAAATGAATCTTCCCGACCGGTTTCTACTCTATCCTATCATATCCTTGGATCCCTAAATTGGAGGGAGTTAGGTCATCTTCAGATATCCCTTTCTTTTATAGTGTCCGTGTCGGGATAAGGTTGATCCCATAGCCGATGTCAATGTGATAGCGGCGAACTTCCACACTGTTGAATTGGTTGGTGATGTATAGTGGGCGGATGTAACATTGTATGGGAGTGCCTTCATTCTCTCCTGAGAATGAGATGATGGCCTGGTATTCAGCATTCCCAACTGCTTCAGCATGGAAGGCTTCTGCAGCTGCAATCTCTGTCTCAAACTGGAGGGGGCTTCTTAAAGCCTCGACAAGTGATTTGCGCATATCTGGTGATAGAATAAGGGCATCAAGGATGAAGATCCTTGCTGGGATACCTTCGAGATGCTTCAGAACATCATACATCCGCACCAGGTGTGAACTTCTGCTTATAGGAGGCCGCTCTACGATGGGAGGAATGGCGGACCCTGCCGGCTGGACCGGCGACTAACTAGTACTGGGAACATCCCACTTCTCCCTAGTCGAATCTCATAGGGTAGTTTATAGATGAGGACCAAGTGATTGAGATCGGCCTGTAGCGGGGAAAATCTGGTCACGATACGGCCGAAGTGGCTCTGTCTGATCCATTAGCACAAATGGTGGAGGAGGCGGGCCTGTCGACACCGAATGAAGAGGCTGCGCGTGCTGAGTTCTGCGTTGGGCCTGCTATCTGGTCTCAGCGGCATGCATGGCCTAGCTGGAAGTACCAGCTGACGTGCCCCGGAGACCCATATGGCCATGGTTTCGCTGACGTTGACATCGGCTTGGGACATTGGGGAGGTTCGTCTGGCGCTCCCCCTCGTCGGGAGTCGTATAGGGATTTACCAACTCGAGGTTGTTAACTGATGTGTACCCTAGACTATCACTTGATGATTCATCCACCACTGGGTGTATTCTGGGAGGGATGTCCATATCTGGGGGCATGAAGTTGCCGAGAGTGCAGGACGATGATGACATTGGTGGGGCGTGTTGCTTCCTCTTGCGCCGCCGATGCTTGCTCTTCTGGGAAAAGGCCGACTGAGATGATGATGCAGAAGTGGTGGCCGCAGCTTCGGAAGGATCCGGACAATTCAATAATTCATAGATAATTCCATGAGAATAGGCAATCATCTTGTGAGCCATCCAATCGTTATACTTCTGGGACCCGCAGTCAGGAACCTGCTGCCACTCGCCTCAGTCGTCGCTACCACTATCTGGTCCCACAAAGACACCTTCCACTTGTGTCGGGGCTGGGCCCAACCTGACTATGTTTTTGTTAATCTGGCCTTGGAGCCAGTCCTTAAACACATAACATTGCTTTATGATGTGCCCCAGGATCCGATAATAGGGGCAGTAGTTGCGGTGATCAGTGAGATGCACCTCTTCCGGCTTCCGGCACTCTGGCAGTCGTATGATTCTCTACTCTAAGGTGCTTCGGAAGTAGCCGGGGACCTGAGCCTTGTCGAATGAGTAGTTCTAATTCCTTTTGTCTGGAAAAGGGGATCTAAGAGCCTGACCCAGAAGGGGGGACATAGGAGCCTGATGAGGGGGCAAATCATGATTATCTCTCCTAGGACGTGGCAGCGCGTTACGTGGAGGCGCCTGCAGATTCTGGGGCGGGCGCTGCTGGGCTAGAAATTGTGCCCGTGGTGGGGGGCCTCTACGAGGCTGAAGAGATGGCTCCAATGGATGTAATTCTAGCTACTTGGGAGCCTCTATCTAGGCCATGATGGTGAGCTCGGCTCTGGAAGCTCTCCTTGCTGGATTTGCAGGGGCAGCAGGCGTGCTGGGATAGTCTTTTGCAGGAATTTTTCAATGCAATGGGCCTTATCCGAGAAGTCTCGGAAACCTCCAAGATAATTCTGAGTGTTCAGGGAGGGAACCAGTTCCGTCTTGACATTCCCAAGGCACATCGTCAGTAATTGATCCAGATTCAGTGGCATGTCAAGGGAGTATGTGAGCCCTTTCCACCGGGTGATGAAATCTGCAACTCGATCATTGGGATTTTGTTTTCACCTAAATAGGTCTGCGATATTCATCTTATGGGTGGTAGAGCTAAACTGATAAAGGAACTACCTACGAAGGTCCTCCCAGCTTGTCATGGATCCAACGAGGAGCTGGCTGTACCAAACGAATACCGGCCCCTCCAGCGTCTGAACAAAGTAACAGATCTTGGAGTCCTCCTCCTATGCTAGGGTCCCTAGCATAGGCCCACACCTCGTGTTGAAGTGGGACAGGTGTTGCGGTAGGTCTCCCATCCCATTAAAGGGGGATAAAGTGGGATTCCTGAATCCCGGGGGTGCCGACATGTAATCTACCCATTCCGGGTATGGTTTTCCATCAGGTGAGATATCCAATTATCGCATTTCCAAATCCTTGAGGTAGGCGATGAGCACCTCCATCAGATCGTCTAGATGTGGGTCCCTGTCCTGGTGAGGATCCCTAACCACGAGTGCATTTCCAGACTCTTCAATGCGGTATCCCAGCTCGGCGGCTCATGGGGTGACTGGTGGGGAGGCCCTTAGAGGAATGTGCGCTGGATCCCTTAGTTTGTCACGCCGCTCAGGAGGGTTCGGCAAGACATACCATTCCCTCTTTCCATGGGCTTCATCTTCTGCCCTGTTAGTGAATACGGCATGATCAGGGTTGCCAGGGAGAATCTCACCGAGGGGTAGTTGTTCCTTCCCCTGCTGCCCTAGCCTAGGATCACCGTAGTTGGGTCGCCGCTCTGCAATGTGTTCAACCAGTAGTTCATCGACCAAATTCTTCTGCTCGGCAAGCTACTGGCGCAGCGCAACCTTCTCGGGGTCCTCTTCCGTCTTCCGCACTTAGGCCAATGGGTCAGAGTGCTTGAAATCTCCAACATGATCTTTGATTTTACTGACATTTCATCTCACTACCAACGCCTCGGTGGGTGGAGGGAGACCTATGAGGTTTCTTTGTTGGCGAGTAATCCTTCTTGATGGGTCCACTTGTAGCATAACCTCTGGGGGGATGCCCCCATCGAGAATTCCCAGCTCATTCAGCTCTCCTGTCAGACCGGTCATGTTTACAGCCTCTATTCCTAGGGGCATGTCCTCGCTACCGCTAGGTGAGTTAGGCTGTCAGTGAATTTCACTGAAGAGGAGGGAAACATACTTCCCCCAGGCACAAACTTTCACGTAGGGGGTAGCCTCCTCAATAAATTTTCGGAGTACTTAGAAACTCTGAACACATTGTTATTGGAGGGCACTGTGGTGGCTAGGTGACTTAGGGTGCCAAACCGCAGGGAGTGTGGCCAGGTAAACTAGGCGGCATTGTTCGCTGATGTCTTCGAGGTGATCTTGGCTCCCAGTATAAGTCACCCACCAATGGATAATATAGAGGTGAGTCACCCATATGGACTGACAAAAACATTCAAACTCCTCTAGGGTGAATGATTTTGGCATACCAAAATTCGATCCTGCGACCGGCCAAAACTTCTCAGGGTAGTGGCCCACTACGAGGATGATCCAGAAGTTCGCTGGCTCAGATCAAGGGTCTGGCCTTTGATTTCCCAACTCGTCAACTGAGGGGGGCTGAAGAACTGGTAGCGGCGCTGAGGTGCGCCTCTGGGATGGCAGGCTGGCCGGTGGAGAATACTACGAGCGGGCTGATTGGCTGTCGAATCTTGTGATGTCCTCCGAGGATTGTAGAGACCTGGCCACCATGTCATGAATGGATGGACCATCAACCAAAACTCCTGACACATCAGTAGTGTCTTCTGGGGGTGGGTTATGCCCCAGCTTTTCCATAATTGATCCCCAAAATAGCTCTGAGGTAGAGGGTGCTTCTGGAGATGATGGCGGGGACTGTGTGGTCAGCCCCTTGAGACATCCCAAGGTCTCGTCCTCCTAGATATACATTCAAAGTGAAATAGGGATCCTGTGTATCTCACATTCCGGGAGCACAAGGATGATGCGCCTCATTCCTGCCCCAACCCTTGACTCGGAGGGTTGGGGGGAGGGCTCCTGCGCTTAATCGTACTCTGCCTCAGAGTCTGAGAAGCAGACCAGCCTGATTCCCATCTGGCCTTTCCCAGAATACCTCTTGAGGTGGCGGTGACCTCCTCTCCTTCCCCTAGGTGTTTCTTCAGGGCAGGGCTAATTTCCAAAATGGGGTCCTCCACCTGCAATAGTGCTAGGGCGGAGAGGGTTTCCACCCAAGGAATTCGGGGTGTGAGGATCACCGAGACAAATGTCAAAAGCGACATGGAGAGGACCTCCGTGCTGGGCCTTGGTGGAGCGGGGTTGGATTCTTCCTCTACGATTGATGGGGAAAGGAGGAACTTTGCTGATTGACACATGGACTTGGGGAGGACCTTTGTGTCAGCGAGTGACTAGACATGCGATGTCTCCATGATCATGATCCATGGCAGGGGGAGTGACCCCATACCCGGTGTAGTGAGTGTGGGAGAGACCCCCATATGAAGTGTTGCTGTCACGGGGAAGACCCTCGCCTGGGTTGCAGGTGGCATGGGGCAGACCTCCAAGCCAAGGTTGGAAGTAGGGAGGGCCCACACCTTCCATAGTGGTGGTGCAGAGTCAGCCTCCGTGCTGGGTGACACTACTATGGATTTGTCTGCAAGGGCCATCACCTATGCCGGCGGCCGGGAGAGTCGACGAAACCTGCCCGTGGGGTGGGCGGGGACTCGATCCGGGTCGAGCGTATAACGGCCCCTTCTCAACATATGCAGGGATCTGGGGATATGAATCAGCGATGGCTCGGGCCCCATTAGTCACTGACATTGATTCCACACAGCGAGGGTGTTCTTCTGCTCATGCCTGATTCTGGCACCAGGTCAGATGGACTGGATCCCGTGGGGCAGGCACGTGGCTTACCTTCTCTTCACTTGGGGAACTGGGCGGCAGCGCTGATGTGGCCTGGTGGGGGCCCTCACCGGGATCCCTGGAAGCATGACTCTGATTAGGCCAGCCTAGATATCCCCTACTTCGTCGGCGTAGGAGAGGGAGCTGTCGAGGCACTCCAGGGACAAGATACCAAAGCGATTAAATGTTGGGATGGGGAGCAATGTCTCCCTGCGCGGCCCTCAGGGGTGGCATGGATGATGATGAGCGGTAGTCTCGATGTCTATACAAGTTATATCCCTGGAAGGGATGAACCCATTTTACTCGTACCTACATACAAGGTCATTGATTACCTTTCATTGGATGATCTCTGATGGGGAGAGGAGGCGTGGTCGCCCAGCAGTCGTGGCAGTCGAAGCCATTGTGGAAGATGTAGAACCACTCGGGGTATCTACGTCGGTATTTACCCTGCGCCTGTGATGGTGGATAGGTGAACGAGCTCCAGATGTAGCAACGTGGGGTAGCTGCATCGGTATTGCCCCTACCCCTACACCCGTGGACAGGTGAACCAGCTCCAGATGCAGCAACCTAATTATGGAAGCAGCGAGATGAACTCATTAATACTACTTGGAAAAGGAATCAACACACTATGCCCTAGCATCGTCCCGTCTTCTATGGTCGGCAAGAGGGATCCACGCTGACAACGTCGCAGAACGGAATGGTCAACATCCTGAATGTAACAACATTTGGAAAGTTTCACATCAAGCCTGCTTGGCGAGACCTGGTACCAGATAACGGGATTAGATGAAATGCTTATCCACTTATGTCCCAATCACCACCATCCTCCATGATTAAGAGAGGAGATTCACATCGGGTTCACCATTTTCTATTTATGATGCTTTCGCTAGGTATGAGCACATCCATCACACAAAGGAAACGCTTCTTTTACCCTGAATTCCCACTTTCCAAAGGCGGGCGGCATCCGCTCCTTATTCAGGGACGTCTTCTCCTTGATCAAAATGGGATGATGGGATGTCGGTTCTTCCTTCCATGGATTCCTCTTTGAAGCTAGTCACCTAGTTTGGGTCTCCCTCATAGATTTAAAACATAGTTCGTGAAGCTCTTCCCAGCACCATATCTTCATGGACACCTGTTAATTACGCTGCTTCTGGCAGGACCTTCCAAGGGGTATGGTTAGGGTAGCAACCTTCAGTTAGGAGATAAGTCATGTTGGGGCATCACTAGCATGTCTTGATGCTTGGGATTGTCATGTATGTCTTCTTCCCCTTATCATAGGGCTTCTTGAGGGCACAGAAGCCCAAGGCATACCACATCGAACACGGGGAATTGAATGCCATAAGCATGTATCTGAGGTTTTCCTCAGCTTCCCATGTTTAACATAGGGTATGCCTCAAGTTTAATATCCAGTGGAGACGAATCAGACTAATCGGAACACTGATAAGAGTGGATCAGATTGAACAACCCCTAGAGGGAACACCGATATTGGGGCTAGCACGTGGGTGGATTCCCGAATGCTGTGAAGGGGAATGAGAAGTGGCCTGATCTGGCCAGGATGTGGCGGCCTGAGTAAGAATCAGGATGCACGATGTCTTTGGGCTTGATCTTTGAAGAGACTTCCTACGTATCCCCATGATAGGGAATCAATGTCTGCGTCATTTGATGGATCTTTGGGACACCTGAAGAGGCGACCCATGAGGATGGACGCATGGATAGGACCAGGAGGAAGTGGAACCTTCGGGTTAGGGCATGAGCCTCCCAAGACACGTGGGCTCGAGGGAAAGTTCAGGATGAGTCACGGGTGATGGGATTGAACCTCATTGAGGCTTCCTACATATCCCCACGGTAGGGAATCAAAGACAACATAGTTCAGGTGCTGGATACAGTTTAAAATCATGCAGGACGGGTATGGGGCTTACACTATGAGGCGACCCATGGTGTTGGAAAACCAACGTGAATGGGGTCAGAACGACTGGGTGGTGGGGATTGAAACTTGTGGAGGCTTCCTATGTACCATGCCTTAGCATAGATAAAAGTCCCCGTAGTTCGGGATGGAATGCAGATTAATGTTGTGTTTGAAAATGGTGCTTGTAATTTTAACATCCTACAGCTCAGACAAGGGCATTTGGGGCTTACGCTCTGAGGTGGCCCATGGTGGTGGGGTCGGTGAACCGACATGAAGTGACCTGGTGTCCAGATGGATTGGGGCTTATGCTCTGAGATGGCCCAATGTGGAAATGGGGGCTTGGAACACCGACACGGAGACGGTCGGGGCCAATGGTTTGGCGGGCTTGAACCTCGTAGATACTTCCTATGTACTATGCCATAGCACAGATCAAAGTCCCCATAGTTCGGGATGGATGGGGCTTATGCTCTGAGATGGCCCATGGTGGTGGGGCTTGAACCTCATGGAGGATTCCTATGTACAATGCCTTAGCACAGATCAAAGTCCCCATAGTTTGGTATGGATGGGGCTTACAATCTGAGACAACCCATGGTGGTGTGGATTGAACCTCATGGAGGCTTCCTATGTACCATGCCTTAGCATGGATCAAAGTCCCTGTAGTTCAGGATGGATGGGGCTTACGCTCTGAGACAACCCATGGCGGTGGGGATTTAACCTCGTGGAGGCTTCCAATGTACCATGCCTTATCACGGATCAAGGTCCCCATAGTTCAGGTGTACAATTTAACGTCATACGGGATAAGGGTTCTTGGCAGTTTAACATCCTGTAGCTCGGACGAGGGAATTCGGGGGTTACGCTCTGAGGCAGCCTATGGTTGTGGGGCTTGAAACTCGTGGAGGCTTCCTACATACCATGCCTTAGCACGTATCAAAGTCCCCGTAGTTTGGGATGGATGGGGCTTACTCTCTGAGACGGCCCATGGTGGTGGGGCTTGAACCTCATGGAGGATTCCTACGTACCATTTCTTAGCACAGATCAAAGTTCATGTAGTTCGGGTGTACAGTTTAACGTCATGCTGGATGATGGTGCTTGACAATTTAACGTCCTACAGCTCGGATGAATGAATTTGGGGCTTATGCTCTGAGGCAGCCCAGGGTGTGTCATGGTCGGTCCCCACTCTAAGCTCACGAGAGTTGTGCTCAGTGTGAGAAACAAGAGCTAGCAGGGACCTGATGATCACGTCGCGAAGGGTGTATCCGTGGGAAGCGAGAAGGGGCTTACGCATTGAGCGACCATGGTGTCGGGGCTTACTCCAGGATGGAGGCCCGGGGGGGGGGGGGGGGCGACAAAGTGCAACAGGAGAGGGATTTGGCACCCAAGAAGAGAGGATGGGCCTCGCTCCCTATCACATCATCCATTGGCCTTGGGAACAGAAGATGAAAGGAGGGAGCACCGTTCCCCACCATGCCCTTGGATGGACTTGGTGCCGAGGGAGTGGGGAGGAACAGGGGCACTGCCTCCTACAAGAATGGATAAGGGCTTACACCAAGGTGGATTCCCTTCCCCATGGACAAACACTACTCCAATAAGTCACCCCCTATGAGGGATGATCCCATCCCCGTGGAGACGAGTGGGAAAGGAGAATATCTGAGGCGGGGGGACCCTGCGTGCGAGGCACAGGGCCCGGTCACAGTTGAACGTCATGTGTGGAGGATGAGGTGCTTGGTAGTTTAACATCCTGCAGCCCGGATGAGGTGGGTTAGCTCCGCACCCTAGGACTTATATAACTGGTTCCCCTACCCCTTGTGGAAGGGAAGGCATCGGCTTGGACGTACTAAGGGGGTGTTGTGGAGCGAACCATCGAGGGGTCCACGTTAGCGTGGCTCTGCGAAGAAGTAATAGCTGTTAGCGTGCTTATGCGAAGAAGAAAAAGGAAACACAATGCAACGGGAATGATTATCCAAGGGACTTTGAAGTTACTTCGTACAAGCCTAGAGGGTCGTACGGGAAAACCATGTATGACGCGGATTCTCGGGGTGCGCAAGACACCTGCGAATGGCACCTGGAAGAAGGGCATCGGGCACTAGCGTGACGGGGCACTCGGGGATCACGGAGGTGAAGGGCCCCTGTGAATTGCGTGTATCTCTTGGGACCTGCGCGAAATAAAGGGGCCTAATGAAAAAAGCCCAAGGTTTGGTGTGAAATCAGTGTTTCTTGTGCGAAATAGGGGGGCTGAAGTATTGTGCACGGTTGGGAGGAATTGCGTGCTAGAGAAAGGATTGCACGTAAAGGAAGGGGTGCGCGCGCAAAGGATGGATTGCGTGCGGCTTACCCAGCTTGCGCGCCCTGTAAGGGATTGCGCACAAGGGGAATACCCTAGAGGGTTTGGAGTTTAGTCTAAGCCAGGGGGATCTCGCACGAAGGTGGATCCCTGGGTAACTTGGCGTGAAAAAGAACCATACCTGAAGGCTATATTGCACGCGCGCAGAATGCCGATTACACGCTTGAGAGGTGGTTCAAATTTTTCATCCCTGAATAATAAGGGGGTCACCATATATTTATAGGCATTCGGTAGCGCGGAATTCAGGGCTGCACGAAATATTTGCACGACCGAGGCGGCGGCGCGAAATGCCAACTGCGCAGGGCGTGGGTCCGAAATTATTTCGTGCCGGCATGGGGACCCTTCATGAATTCCGATGCTTCCACGCGAGAGAACCTTTTTCATGCGCTTCACCATTTTTTCCACATAACACCTTCGGGCCCTCCGGACCGATCCTCTAGGTCCGAATATGACTTCACGTTTTCGTTGCGGAACTTTCACCGACACTTAAGCACATTTCAGCGTCTATAAATATGTTGACTATGGTCAATGTGATAATTAATAAAAAATATATATAATAATATTAATGGAATAATTATCACTTTTATATTTCAATTATACTTTTAAATCCCTCCATTAAATATGGTTACAAAAAATGGATTACATTACAATCATAGTAATGGTATGCCGTATGTATGCAAGAGTAACATTTCCATTTTCAACAATCATTAGGGAAAGAAGATTAGTATCATTTTGTTTTTATAGAATTTTTATAATATCTTAAATATCACATTACATATTTATATGTTCTTATATATATTATTCATGTGATGCAGTTATAAAAAAAATGAATCACACCGCTTCGTGGGGGAGATACTGCACATGTACGCATGAACGACATCATCATTTTTATGTACATGGAAAGGTAATAACCTAAATTATATAATATCTTTTAATAATTATAAATATGTCAATAATATAGTTTATAAACATTAAATCCATCATTATAATCAATCATGAGAGGAAGTTAAGGAAAATCGATCACATCAGTTCGTGAGGCGGTAATCCGCCACACACATGAATGACAACTTCATTTACCATTTGATGGAAGTGTAGATGGATATAGGTCATTAAAATAACATAATAACATATAATTATATTTATTATACTTTATTTATTATTTTATCATTACTAAATAATATTTGAAGGAGGTGGAAGAAGAAATAAAACAAAAACACCTGATTAAAAATGATACATCTTTTTTGGAAAATATCCTTTGATTTACACATTAAGACTTATGAGGTGGGTTTTATGCGTAAAATAATGAATCTATAATGATTTTATGTGTTATAATAATTCATTTTTTTATGTATTATTTTATCCAAAATGGGTTTGAAGTGTTAAGAAATGGGAATAATATGTTCCCTTTTATTAGAGAGGGGTGGGACACTCTTGGAACTGCTCAAAATATTAAATTAATATATATTTTTTAAATTTATGATTTCTATTAACTTGTTAATTTGTACTATAAGATTATTATGGGTTTAAATACCATCATAAAATATAACTTATATAATATGTTGTTATATTTCTACCCTTATCTTTTGGTTTTAACCCTTATTTATCTCCTTTAACTCTTACTGTGAAAACTTGAGCTTTTACTATTTGAGAACTAATATAGTTACTATAAAATGAAAAAATTCCAATAAATAGATCATGGATGGGTTTTTTAACCTTATAAAAATATTCGGGCAGAATTTATATTTTTTATAAATTTTATATCATTTAATAAAATATTATTTACTATAAATTATTCATAATTTCATTTTTAAGGACTATTCCATTCATTGTATTTAATAATATCTAGATAACACTTATAATTAAAAAAAATATTTTATTACATCCCTAAAATGTCAAGGTAATATATAAAATTGTTTTATTCCATCAATTATCACAATTTATAATTATTTTTTTAATAACATTTATTTCATATTTCTATTAATAAAATAATTACTACATCAGCATTTTGTAAGCATTTAGGGTAATTTTTTATTCACTAAATATTAAAAATAAATTATCATGATGAAGATAAATCTTATGGATTTAAAATTACAATTTATATTCTAATATAACCAGTAACATCTCAAGTAATTAAAGAATAAGAAATTTTTATATCTATTAATATTTATGATTATGATATAAATTTTACGTTAATGGGGATGATTTTTTCGATAGCATAGCTGAAAAGCAACAACTGGTTTCTCCAAAAACTTATGTTGCATGAAAAACTGAGTTATACTGAAAAACAATACATTATTAATATTGTTATTTTAAATGGTCATCAACGCCTAGACGTTGTATTGGTAGAAATGAACAGAACTTAATAAAATATTATTACACATGTTCGTTAAATGTTTTTACATTTATCCAATAAATTTTAGAGGATTAAAATGAGAATGAACCCAATTTTAAGAATAAAATACTCTAATATTTTTAAAAGATCATTTTACAACCTTTTGATGAAGATCCCTTCTTAAATAGAGTTTTTATCACATTTATATGTTCTATTTGAAAAAATAAACTTCTTTTTTGGAATTAGGACATGGAAATTTACCTTGGATGAAATTTTCCTATTTTTCTGATGAAATGCATATTTTAATGAATAGTGAAAATAATGTATTTTAATTCAAAACTTATTTTTTTGTCTGATTTATTAATATAGATAGGTTATCATTTTAATTAGTTTTAAATTATAATTAGGTTATGTATTTATCATTTAATCCAATTTTTCTCATTGGAAGTAATTTAACAATTAAATTGGACATAAACACTTGTCAATCTTTTGATAGTTTTTACTTCTTAAAAACCCGTTTTCTAGTTTTGACAAGAAGAATTAATTTTAAATTAATTAATGAAACTTCTATGTTTTTAATTTAGAAAAATTTATTACATATTTTTAATTTTAAGGTCAAATTATGTAAATAGGTACTTGTTAATTTTGGACATTTTGAATAGTAATATTAGTAATTATTTTTATTTACCATGGTTACCGAGTAAATTAGGTAAATAAGGATAAAAATAATATTCTAATAATATAAACCTACCCTAACAAGTTTCGAAATATTATTGGATGATTAAATCTTTAGGCCAATATTTTTTCATTTTGGAGCCACTAAGGTGTGATAATGACATGTTATAATAATTAATTTATAGTAAAGAGAAATATAACATAAACATTTATATTTTTATTAAAACAATTTTAAAATAGGGTTATATAACTGATAATTTTGACTATAAATTTTCATTATAAAGATAAAAATATTTCCTACATCATGGTATTTTATATATAATTTTTAGATATTAAATAAATAATTTATTTATGACACAATGATGATGCAATGATTACCTTATTAATGAAAGATTCAAATAAATGATATTATAAAAACTAAAATAAACGTAATTTGAAAATTTTTATGCCATCAAAAAATATTATAGACAATTATGAAATATTATATTTGATTTAATGTAGTTTTTTAGAGGTGGAATCTTCTCTCAAGCTCCTTTCTTTTATTTTTCCCTTCTCCAAACCCTAACCATTTTTTATTACATTATTTTATAAAAATACCACTATAATCAATATAATAGGATGTTTTTATGATAAGGGTTCTTACTAAACTTAAATACACCTCCATCTAATGGATATAGATCATACTGTTTCTATGTATGAATAACTACTACCTCACGAAATGATGATTGTTCAATTTTCTTCTACCACCTCTCATGGTGACCATTATGATGGAAATATATTTATATATGATATATATTATATTTATATTGTCTCTATTATTCAATAATTTTTATTATGAAATAACTTTATTCTTTACATAATGTGTAAATATGATAATTTCATTTGAGGAAGTGTGGACTACCGCCCCATGAAAGTGATATGACTCATTCATTCCATAAATAGAATATATAAAGGATAGAGTTAATGAAATTATGTAACATATATAAAATAGATATTATAATTTAATTTTAATATACCTATGTATCATTTGGTTTTATTTCCTTCAATATGACAAATGAATAAAAGTAGCGTTCATGCGTACGTACGACCTACCATCTTCATGAATGATGCATTTCATTTCTTATCTCCAAATATTATGGATCATTATAAATACATATATACTAGATATATATGATATTTCAATCACTAATACTATTCTAGAGATAATTTAATTTTTACCGTATGGAAATTTTTAATCATAATAAGGTTATTTTTGAATCACATACTAAACATCGATAAAACATCAGATATGAACTCAAATAATTAAATAATTGCTATAACATGGTAATAAGTAATATAAAATGAATAATAAACTTGAAAAAGGTCTAAATCAAGTATAAATTAACCAATGTTTATTATTTTGGAATATAAATAACGAACGTGACAAGTCAGACTCGAGGTAAGAGAATTCTTCTCAATCTTCTTTTATTGAGGAATATTTTGATGTTATAAAAAACTGTCTTTTATATGGTGTATAATCAAGACCTTTTGAATTTTAATTTCCTAAAATAATTTATAAAAGGAATTATTTTCTATGAATCATTTTACTAAATTAAAAAATTAATTTTTTTAACCTATGCGGTGACAACGACCTTTCCACCGTTGTGACCATTATTTAGCATTTGGATTCCTCTACAAGCTGTAATGTTTTTTTAAAAAAAAGTAAATACTAGATTCATTTTTTTGGTATTTTGGTATTGAAAATGGTTTTGATAATGGATTAATTTTATAAATATCTTTAAATGATATCTTGTGATTGTAATGTGTAGATTTTATTTTTCCTTTATGCCTGGTTTATGTGTTATGCGTCTTGGGAATTGCCTATGTATATGAGTGGTTCCATGATAAACCGAGGGTGGGTGAGACTATGATAGCTATCCAATGCATTACGTAATGTGATATAGTTAAACAATGAGGTTTCTTTTAAGATATTTAGGTAATATACTGTGATGGGAATTCCAAACGTAACCATGAAGGTTACTACATATGTAGCTGTGAATTCTACAATGTAAGTATGGTATGGATGCCACATGTTACCTTTTTGATTTGTGATTGCTATGATGTTTTACGAGTCACATGAATTCATGGGTTTATTAATATTCATGGATTAACGTTTTCTTTTCTTATTTTATCCCTTACCAGGTTTTTATGCTCTTCCCATGTTTTTAAAATATTTTCACAGGGTATACATATGAGTAAGAGAAATGAAGAAGTTTAAAATATTTTTATCAAGAAAAGAAATCATGTTTTATTTTTAATAGGGTTTCCTTTGGTGGAAAAATGGATACGATTTTTATAGTATCCTCTTGTATGATTATGGGATGATATGTATCAATACTGGAATAATTATCTAAAAATATAAACCTGAAAAGATTATTGATGTGAATTAAAGTTATATTATTGAATTATCTTAAGATTATGTAATGTTTTAAGGCTGTGTATTATAGTTGGTATCAGAGGTTGGTATAGATAATTTTAAGGTTTAGTAATTTTTTAATAGAATATCCATACTTTATTTTTGTGATGTAAAAATTGAATCAAGCTAAAAATAAAGGTGGTGTCCATGAATGAGATCATCCAGATCAATCACATAGGAACATGTCAGTAGTGGATCATTTCTTGAGGAAACTTCCTTTATCATTTATGGGATAATATGAACTTGTGCTAGTTTACAAGTAGGTTGAAGCCTCAGAAAATATTATCGATGTCATGGGGAATTCAAAAAATAAAAAGGTATGTATTGTTGTCTACCATTTTAAAGCTGAAGACGATCGATGGTGGTCGATGATTAAGAATATCAGGGATAGTTATGAGATTTATTCTCTTGATTGGGATGAATTCAAAGGTATGTTTATTGAAAAATATTTTCCTAAGGTGGTTTGACTTAGGATCAAAGAACAATTATTATAATTGATGTATAAGGATGACTCAGTGGCTGCTGATGATGAAAAATTCACTCGATTGGAAAGGTATGCTTCAAATTTCATATGGGATCTTGATATTAAAATCAATCTTTTTTTACATAGGATTAAATCCAAAGTATTGAGGGGAATTGGTTTCTCATGAGTTCAAAAGTTATGGGAAACTTTTTTGATGTGTGTAAAAGGTGGAAATAGAGTTTTCCGATGATCATATTATCTTTGGCGACAAGAAGAATAAGAGGCCGAGATGGCAGACCAAAGGAAAAAATTCTTCAAAGAAGTATGATGGTAAGAAAATTACATTTAAAATTTGTAAAAATTGTAGTATAAATCACACTGGGGAATGACTTTTGAATTCTAGAATGTTCTTTTAATGTGGTAAAATAGGGCATAAGTATCGCAACTTCACTGAAAAAGATATTGGAAAGACAAAATTAGATATACAATCAGTGAAATGTTTTAAATATAATGATATGGGTCATTATGCGAATGACTGTATGATGAAGAGTTTAAATGATGGGAATCATCCATACTATATTTAGAAAGCTGTGGTGAAATCCTTTTCAACCACTTCTGTAGATTTTGGGACATCAATTTAAGTGGTATCAGGTACGTTTTTTGTTTATTCAGATTATGCCAACATGTTTTTTGATTCTGGGTCTACACATTCTTTCATTTGTGTGAAATTATATGGTAAATTGGAAATTCCACCTCAAGAAATGAATCCATAAATTATGGTAAAAACACATGGGGGGGAAAGTTTGTGAAAATTTTGTTTAAGAATCTTCCTATCATTGTCTGTGGAAAGAATCTACCTGAAAAAGTTATTATTTTTCCTCTAGTAGAGTTTGATGTTATTCTAGGTATGGATATTCTTTTTGTTTACAATAATAAGATTGAATATAGAGATAAAGAAGTTTCTTTTTAGAAATAATTTTATTTTGTGTACAAGAATGAACCCTTATCAGTGATAACATATGAGGAAACTAAGAAATTTGTAAATGATGGAAATGAATGTTACCTTGCACATATTTTTGAAAAAAAGGAACTGTTCATATTAATGATGTGTTCGTGGTAAATGAGTATATTGATTTTTTTCCTGATGATTTTCTTGGTACTATACATGATATAGAATTTTAATTTAATGTTGACTTGGTTCCTGATGCTAAGACAATTTCAAAACCCCCTAATCAAATGGTTGAAATTGAAATTTTAGAGTTAAAAAAGCAATTTCAAGAGTTATTAGATAAATGTTTAATTCGACCAAGCACATCACCATGGGGTTCTCCTGTCTTGTTTTTTTAAAATACATATGGTTCAATGAAACTTTGCATTGATTATTGAGACTTGAATAACATCACTATTAAGAACAAGTATCCATTTCCTCATATCGTTGATTTGTTTGATCAGTTTCAAGGAGCTTAGTGTTTTTTGAAGTTTGACATGAGGACGGGGTACCATTAGTTGAAAGTTAAGGAAGTAGACATTTCAAATATAGTGTTTCATACTAGATATAGATATTAATAATTTCTTGTTATGGCATTTTGTTAACTAATGCACCTGCTGTATTCATGAATCTTATGAATAAAATATTCCATGAGTTCTTAGATAAGTTTTTGGTTGTTTTTATTAATGATATTTTGGTATATTCTAAAAGTATATAGAATCATGTAAGTTATTTAAGGATTGTATTGAAAAACTTAAAATAAATGTAATTGTATGGGAAATTCAGAATGTGTGAGTTTTGGTTACAAAAAATTTCATTCCATGGTTACATTGTTTCTAAAGTTGGAATAACTATTGATCCTGCTAAAATAAAAGTTGTTGAAGAATAGACAAGAACAAAAAATATAACCTAGATTCATATTTTTCTTGGTTTAGTAGGTTATTATCAGATTTTGTTTGAAAGTTTTCACATTTATCTAGCAAACTGACTTATTTAACTTAAAAAGGTGTTAAGTTTAGCTGTTCAAAAGAATGTGATGAATGTTTTTAGGAATTTAAAAGAATATTGGTGAATGATTTAGTTTTAGAACTACCTTCCATAAATGGTGAATTTGTTATCTACAGTGATGATTTGTTGAAAGGAATTATTTGTATCTTAATATAGAATGACCAGGTAATTTTTTATTCTTCGTGTTAGTTGAAAACTCATGAGTTAAATTACCCTACATATGGTTTAGAATTAGCTGCTATTGTTTTTTTCTTTAAAATTTTTGAGGGATCATTTTTATGGAGTAAAATGCTAAATATATACTGACCATAAAATATTAAATTATATATTTACTCAGACATAATAGAACATGAGACATAGAAGATAGTTAAAATTTATCAAGGATTATGATTATACACTTCATTACCATCCTAGAAAAGCATACAAAGTTGCAGTTGTTTTGAGTCAGAAAAGTAATTCTACATTAACCATGTTATGTTTTGAACATGACCCTTTGATTAATGATTTGATGAACTTTGTTATGGAAGTTGTTGGTGATGGAAATTCCTCTATTTTGTTTCAAGTTTTAGTGTAATCGCCTCTGTTAAAAAACATTAATCAACCATAGAAGGAAGATAATGAGTTATAGAAAAATGTATATTTGGTTCATAAGGGTAATTTACTTGAATTTAAAATTGATAAAGATTGTGTTTTGAGGTTCAAAAAGAGATTAAGTGTGCCTTATGGTTCACAGTTGAAGAAATATTTGTTATATGAAACTCATAGTTCTCCATTTTTAGTACGTCCTAGTAGTACTAAGATGCACAATGTTCTTTTGGAGTATTACTGGTGGGATTGAATGAAAAGAGATATTACTAACTTTACTGTGAAGTGTTTGAATTGTCAATATGTTAAAGAAGAGATCCAGTTATAGAAAGGGATACTCTAACATTTTATAGTACTAGAGTGGAAATAAGAAAATATATCTATGGAATTCTTAGTAGGATTACCAAATACTTCTTGAGGACATAATTCCAGTTGAGTTATTGTTGATTAATTGACTAAATTTGGTTATTTTCTTCTTATTATAGATACATTATCTTTTGATCAACTTTCTCAGTTTTATATTAAAGAGATATTCAGGTTAGATGGATTTCCCCTATCCATTGTATCTGACATTGATCCGAGGTTCACTTATAACTTTTGGAATGACCTTTAAAATTCATTGAGTATTGAATTAAATTTCAGTATATCTTTTCATCCTTAATTAGATGGGCAATCAGAATGAATAATTTAAACCTTGTAGGATATGGTAAATGCTTGTTCAATGGATTACCTAGGAATTTGGGATCAAAATATTTCTTTGGTTGTGTTTTATTATAATAAAAATTTTCATTCTAGTATACAGATGAAAACATTTGAGGCATTATGTTGAAAGCGATGCTAAACTTCAGATTTTTGGGATGAAGTAGGTTAAAGGAAGTTGATGAGACCAGAATTGGTAGAAGATATGGGGGAAAAGTTTAGTTCATATAGAATCACATGAAGACAACTCAGAGTTGGAATAAAATTTATGTTGATAATCATAGGAAGGATATTTCTTTCAAGGTAGGTGATCATGTATTTCTTAATGTTTATCTATGTAAAAGTGTCATGCATTTTGGTTAAAAGGGACATCTGAGTCTGCTGTTCATTGGACCCTATGAAATCCTAGAGAAAGTTTGATCAGTTGCCTACAAAGTGGATTTACCTCCAATTCTATCCTAGGTACACAATTTTTTTCATATTTCAATGTTGAGAAAGTATTTTTTTGGATCCATCTAAAGTTTTGAGTCCAGAATTAGTTCAGTTGGAAGAGAATATTTCATATAGGGAACAACCAATATAGATTCTTTACTATAAAGAGTAGGGGTTTCAGAATAAGGTGATTAATCTAGTAATGGTTTTGAGAAAAAAACCATATGGTTGAAGATGAAACGTGGGAATATGAAAAATATATGTGGGATAAATACCGCTACTTATTTTATAAGTGAATAAAATTACAAGGATGCAATTTACAAATGGGGGATGGATGTAACATCCCAGATAATTAAATAATAAGAAACTTTCATATATATTAATATTTATGAATAATATATTAATTTTATGTTAAATTGGATGGTTTTTTTGAATGATTACTCGATAAGAAACAATTGGTTTCTCCGAAATCATACGTTGCACACAAAATTGAGTTATACTAATAAATAATACATTATTAATATTATTATTTAAAATGGTGTTCAACACCTAGCCATTGTAATGGAGGGAATGAATATAAATAACTATAATATGATTACATATTTTTGTTAAATATTTTTACATTTATCCAATAAATTTTAGAGGATTAAAATGAGAATGAATCCAATTTTAAGAATAAAATACTCTAATATTATTAAAAGGTCGTTTTATCACATTTTGGTGGAGAACCATTTTTAAATATAGTTTTTGTCACTTTTTTATGTTATATTTGGAAAAATAAAATTATTATTTGAATTCATGGTATCAAAATTTACCTTGGTTTATATTTTGGTATTTTTCTGATGAAATTTATATTTTAATGAATAGTGAAAAAATACAACATTTTAATTCAAAATTTCTGTTTTTTTATGATTTATTGATATAGCTAGGTTATAATTCAAATTGGTTTAAAAGTGTAATTGGGTTATTTTTTTATCATTTGACACATTTTTTTTCATTGGATGTATTTTCACAACTAAATTGGAGATAAACACAAGACAATCTTTTGATAGTTTTTACTTCTTAAAAACCTGCTTTCTAGTTTTGACAATGAGAATTAATTTTTAATTAATTAATGCAACTAATATGTCTTGAATTTGGAAAAATATATTCCATATTTGGAATCAGAAGGTCCAAATTATGTAAATAGGTACCTTTTATTTTTAGACATTATAAATATTAACTTCCATAATTATTTTTACGTACCACGATTAATTGGTAAATTGGGTAAATAAGGATAAATATATTATTATAATAATATAAAACTACCATAACACATGTAATAATTTTATTAGATGCATCATGGGAAACCGAAAAATTCCTTAGGCTGAACTTTTGGCATTTGGGATCCACTTGGGTGTGATAATGACATACTATAATAATTAATTTAAAATAAAGAGAAATATAACATAAATATGTATATATTTACTAAAAAAATTTAATAAAGTTTTATATAACTGATATTTTTTTACTATAAATATTCATTATAAAGATAATAATATTTCCAACATCATGGTATTTTATATATAGATTTTAGATATTAAATAAATAAATTTATTTATGACACAATGATGATGTAGTGATTACCTTATTAATGAAAGATTCAAATAAATGATATTATAAATATTAAAATAACCGTAATTTCAAATTTTTATGTCATACATGAATTATATGGATTATTATGACATTTAATATCTCAGTTAATGTAGTTTTTTTAATTAATCAAATTTTGACAACTTTAACAAAAATCAATTACTAAATAGTGGCAAAATTGACATAAATGAGTTTAAAAAAAATACTATTTTATTAAATGATATAATATTAATAAAAATATAATATTTGGTCAAATGATTTAGATAATTTTAAAAATATCATTAATGATCTACTTTAATTTATCTAGTCATTTTATATTAACTATATTAACCACATAGTGTGAATATACACGAAGATATAGTAAGAGTTAATTTATTTAACTAATGGTTAAACCCAAAAGATAAGGTTAAATTTGTTACCTAAACTTGTATAAAACCTATTGGTTGAGATAAAACACATCCTAATAGTATACATGAAATATATCACATTTTATCTATTAGAAATAGAAATTAATTTACAATAAAATAATAATTCAGGACTTTCCTGAAGTGTCCCTCCCCCCTCTTATAAAAGGCCACCACGTCTACCCACTTACTCACACCTCTTAAAACCCTTGGATCATCCAAATTATGATAAAATAAGCCTCCAAAATCCCTAATTTTCTCCAATAATCCTTACCTTAGGCATAATTCAATTAACGAAAGCCTTTTGGCTCAAATAAAAAGGAGTTACCCGATTTAGAGGTAACGTCTTCTCTAAAGCTCCTTTCATTAATTTTTTCCTTCTCCAACCCCATAACATATTTTTATTCCATTATTTTATAACAAAACCATTTTATACAATATACTAGGATGTTGTTATGATAAAGTTTATACCTTCACTTATAAACACCTACATCTAATATATATAGAACATATTATTTCTGTGTACGATGATCTACTGCCTCACGAAATGATGAATGTTCAATTTTATCCTACCACCTGTAATAGTGGACATTATGATGGAAATGTATTTATATATGATATATATTATATTTATTTTGTCTATATTCTTCATTTATTGTTTTTATAACATTCCTTTATGCTTTCCATAATGTGTAAATACGATAATTTCATTTCAGAGAAGTGTGGAGGACCGCCCCCTCAATGTGATATGACTGGTTCGTTCCATACATGGAATGTATAAAGGATGGATTTAATGAACTTATGTAACATATATAACATATATATGATACTTGAATAATAATATACATATGTATCATTTATTATTATTTCCTTTAATATAGGAAATAAATAAAATTAGCGTTCAAGCGTACGTACGACCTATCGTCTCCAGGAATGGTGCATTTCATTATTTATCTCCAAATATTATAGATTATTATAAATACATATATACTGGATATATATGATATTTAAATAATGAATACTATTATGGAGATAATGGAATTTTTACCCCATGGATAATTTGTAATCATAAAAAGTTCATTTTTAACTCATGTACCAAATATCAAAAAAACATACGATATGATCTAAAATAATTAACTAATTGCTATAAAATGGTAATATGTAATATAAAATGAATAATAAACTTGGAAAATGTTTTAAAGAAAGTTTAAATTTTTTCTAATATTTTTATTCAGGAATATAAAGAACGAATGATACAAGTCGGACTCGAGATAAGGGACTTCGCCTTAGTCTACTTTAATTGAGGAATTTTTTGATGTTATACACAACCTTATTTTATACTATGTATAATCAACCCATTTTGACTTTTTAATTTCCTTAAATGGTTTACAAAAGGAATATTTTTTCTATGAATCGTTTTCCTAAATGACAAAAGGAATGTTTTTTAATGTACGTGGTGACAATGATCTTTCCATCGCCGTGACCATTATTTGGTATTTGGATTCATCAAAAGGTTGTAATATTTTTAAAAAGAAAAGTAAATACCATATTCCTTTTTTTGGAATTTTGGTATTGAAAATGGTTTTGATAATGGATTGATTATATCAATATCATGAAATTATATCTTATAATTTCAATGTGGAAAATCTATTTTTCATTTACGTAGGGTTTTATGTGTAATGGTTAATGGGCATTGCTTATGTATATGGGTGGTTATGTGATAAATCTAGGGTGGGTGAGCCCATGATAGGTCTCCAATTCATTGGTTAATGAGACAGAGTCAAATAATTAGGTTTCTCATAAGATATTTAGGGAATATACTATGATGGGTATTCTAAATGTTACCATGAATGTTACTCCATATTTATTTGTAAAAGATACAATGAAAGTATGATATAGATGCCATAAGTTACCTTCATGATTTGTGATTGCTATGATGTTTTCATGATTCTTATAAATTCACAGGTTTATAAATATTCATGGACTAGTTTTTTCTTTCCTTATTTTATCCATTACTGAGTGTTTTTTCTAATCACATGTTTTGAAAATGTTTTCACATGGTATAAGTATGTGTAAGAGAAATGAATAATTAAAGAATAATTTTACCAAGAAAATAAATCATGTTTTATTTTTAAAAGGGTTTCCATTAGTGGAAAAAGTGGATACTATTTTGATAGTATCCTCTTGTATGATTATGGATGATATGTATTAATAATGGACTAATTCTCTAAAACTCTAAGCCTAAAAAGATTTTAGATGTCAATTAAATTCTTATTATAAACTTATATCAAGATTATGTAATGTTTTAAGGCTAGGGAATTATATAACCTCTGGATAAACTGATGTTAAAAAAGTTATAGTTACGAAAAATATGAGTGTGAAATCTTTGACTTTTCTTTAAATAAATAGTATAAATGTCATAATCACTTAAAAATGGGATCTAATGGCCATATATTTGAACCTGTAATATTTATTAAAAAATATTACTAATCCAATAATGTTGGGTCAAGTTTTAAGGTCATTGTATAGTCTTTAAGATTTTATTTTTACCCTTCATTACCGATTTTCCATTTACCATGGTAACAAAAATTATTAAGGGTACTATTCATATTATCAAAAAATATAAGTAAACTATTTACTAAACTAGTACCCCACCTATGCATACATACGATGCTATAATTCAAATGTAATTTTCAAAAGTGTATTAATAGTTTGAGTAGTTAATAATGAAAATTAGAAAAAATATGTTAACATTACAGCATTAATTGTATATAATAATTAAAATAAATGAAAAATAAGAACATATATGATAAATTTTATATGAAAAGGAATGAAAAGGAAAAGAAATATTGTAAAATGATATAGAAAAATATGATGGATCATGAATTATATATAAAAAATAATGAAACTTTATTTTCACCCTGAAGAAATAAGAAATCTTGATGTTTCATACCTTTTTAACAAGAAATAATAAAAATTAACATTGATTCATGAAAATTGAAATTTTGATAGTAACATATTATCGTTTTTTTTGAAATTGAGGACACATAAGAACATTTATATAGAGAATGATTTCTTTGAAAAAACATGGATGAAAAGAGTATCAATGGGTACTATTTTTAGAGTATTTATGATGCAATTCATAGTTACACAGTGTGAGAGACATCCCTATTATCAATATAATAACCTGACAAAAGTTCTCATGTGTCATTGGTACAATTCTCACATCCCCTTTTATCAGTAGAAAGGATAAAATTCTTCTCACATACTAATTACTTCAATTTGTAAAAGACAAGGACTACAAAGTGTTTTCCTGCAATACTGACATCATTGCTGCATTGCTCACATCGTTGTTGCAATGCTCACATCCTAATGCTTACGTGTTTGCATGATGATATTTTAAATGATTATTTTTAAGAAGACAATATTATATTTCAACGTTAATAATGAGCATGAGTATTCAATATATTAAAATTAAAAAATAGTGATACTTATTATTAGAATAAAATTGGGAAAAATTTAGTCAACTTTATCATAGTAGATAACATTTTGGAAGAATACATTTGAAAAGATGTAGGAGAATATATAAGACATAAAATTTATTTAAAATAAAAAACACAATTGAACCTATATATCGAGTAACATTGACAAAAACATGGTTTTTAATAGTGAAATATTGAACATGATAATAATATGTGATGAAAATGATTTTAACAATCATTACGATAATATATAAAATGCATGAGATTTATCATTATTATGACTATTACTATCATTAAATAATATAATTATATTGAATAGAGTGGAGTGACTAAATTATTGTTGTAATTATTATTATTAGGTTACTAAAATATAGAAGCATCATCGACCTCTAATTTTGGGAGTAGATGAGGTTTCAGTACACTTCCATACTACATAATAGTGGCCACTGATTACGACCACCCACTCCTGACCCTCTAGAAACCCCGACCTATCTTCCATCTCTATGAGAACCATATCCAGAAGAAAACTATTTAAATAAATGGTAAAAACACACATCATCAATTAGAAATTTAGAAAAAAATTGGATGGAAGCACTTATTATAAATTTCAATTTCAATAAGAGTTTTTTGATTAGTTTTCTAAAATGGAATAACAAGAAGTAGTGGAGTTCACCAACCAATGAGATATTTACCTAAATAGTCTCACAAATGTCCATTATAGAGAGCACTAAATCACATATTGGATAACAAGAAACTGAAGCCTATACATTAATTTTCTTTTAGAGAAACCTGCATATTAAATGATCAATGTATCACATAAACTATAAAGAGGAAGGTGGAAAAAAATAAAAAACATTAAAAACAAAGTAGAAACCTGAACCTTGATTTTTGTTTATGATTCTAAAAATAGTATGATTTGATCTTCAATAGGTGAGTGAGGTGCTATCCATCTTTTTTCCTGCCCAGAAAACACAAAAAATGTTATTAAATAGTAAAATAACTAAAGGGAATAAAATAAAAGAAAAGGGAAAAGATTTTTTTTGGGTTTAAAACACCGAACAGGTGCTGTAGTTAACCAATCCATAACTTGATAGTTCTAGCAGGTCAACCCCAGTCCATTAGTGGGTGTGTTCTTCAGAGTAGGAACCACCACATCATGCTTCTATTGTGTATTGGTTGTAGTTCCTCTTGAACTTCAACTTGAGTGAAGTCAATATGATTTCCATTAAGACCTCTCACTATATCTTCTTATAATGCACCCACATAGCATCAACATGAATACTAAAGTGATAGTTCTAATACAATAAACAATTGGAACCCAAATTTTTAATAAGATAAAACACAGAAGCATAGACATGTATATAAGAGTTAATATAGAAAAAATGTTAAAGCCAAGGATTATTGCTCTACTACCATCCAAATAAGCATAATGAATGAACTGCTTAAATGTGAACTACAAAAAAAAAGTAAAAATGAAATATGGTATATCAATGTTTTTAATCTAGATAAATGTATGAACATATTTATCAAGAATTTAAATATAGAAAACCATTATAATGAATAAGTGTTCCTTACCTAGAACATATTTTATGTGGATCAAAATCAAAAATAATATATCAGTCATCTCAGTGAACCAACAAATTCATGTTCCATGTTACAGACTAATAAATTTGTAACACATGAAATAGATAAATCAAGAATTGAACAACCCATCATAGAGGAGCCTAGTAAACATAAAAAAGTGAAAACCAAGCACTAATCCATCAAGAAAACACAACTATTTATCTCATTTGTATTTTCCCTAAAAAATTAAACTAATACAAATACATTGAAAATATTGTTTTCATAGATTATTATTTTTAAAGAGTAAAATATATAGTTATCAATGCAGTTGTGTAGAAAATGAAAATCATGGAATTATAGTTAGATCTAGAATCTTATCTTGATCACATTGAGGGGTGAAGTTATAGTCTGAGAAGAACCATCGGAAAAGGCCCCTGATGGCGCAACAATAAATGCATATTTAAGCTAGTTGGTATTCTCCATATAATCCAAAGATGCCAAAACCTACGAATTAACATTCACCATTTCAAAATTTAATGTTAACGTCATACGAAATAATTGAAAAATACCAAGAAAGAGAAAGGAAAACCTTGAAGTAGATATGAACAACTAGGAATGTCAAGGTTTCACAAGTTGGAGGATCCTGTGGTGGAGGTTCCCAAGGAGGAGGTGTAGGATGAAGAAGATTTAGATGCGGATGATCTGAACGAGTATCAACAGCACGAAGAGTGGTTAGTAGGGGAGGGATCCGAAGTGAGAACCATAGATAAGAGAAAAATCATGAGCCGTAGTTGCTATGATGAGAGATATTTGAGGAAGAACATTTTTGAGGATGTAAAAATGGAATGGGAATGGTATTTTAAGGAGGTGTCGAGGATGTTGCTAATATGTGGGTGGAAGGAGATGTCAGGGATGATTTCAAAGGTGGAAGCAGAGGTGATGGTGGAGGCGTGGCTGGAGAGGCCTGTCAGGGGGGGGGGGTTGTGAGGACTTGGAACCCTAATATTAGTCAAGGGAAATCCCGATTGGGGTAGGGTATGGAGGTAGGGAATGAAAAAATGGATCTGGAGGGGCGATGTGGATTATGTGCACTGATAACCGTAGTTGGGTAGTGTGAGCAGGAGAGGAATCGTAGGGTATCATCACATTGAAGAGAGATGGAGCACATGGAGATTCATGGGTGGAAAACACGAGTAGTAGAGGTAAGATATGGTTTTTTTCACTATATATGGATGGAGTGGGGGGAGTTGCTGAATGAAGAGGGATTCAATAAAGGCATAGGGAGGACGTGGAAGGTAGGCCACAATGAAGCGTGGTGCACGGAGGGAAGGACACATGGAAAGTAGGGAAACCTAAGATTAGTATATTTAGTATATTTATACCTAATTTTTAAAAATATATAATCCATTTCTTAAAATTCAAAATAAAGAATTTTGAACATTTAATTTAAAATTAAACTAATAAAACTCAACATAAATGTATTTTTTGAAAAAAAATAATTTTATAAACATAAAATGATTTTATACTAAATTCAAGTATAAAATCTATTTAAAAATTATTTATTTTATTATTTTAAATAGAAAGAAAAAAATTAAATTTTAAAAGTAACATGTAATATAATTTTAATTTGTAAATAATTTAAAATAAAATAAAATTTTCAATAAAAATTAGTATTTTTTATTATTCATTAAATAAAAAAACATTTCAATAATTCTCAAAATTATACTAGAGTCTAATGTTAATATTTTTAATTCAAAAATGATATTTATTTCATTAAAATAAATTTCTAAAATTATCAAAAATTAATTATATTATTCACTCACAAAATCAATAAAAAAAATCATTCTTGAAGAAAGTGTATTTGAAGAATAAAACGACTTTACTAAAATTAAGTGCTTATTTTTATAAGCATTAATTAATAAATTTTTAATGATAATGACCATTTTTATTTTATAATTCATTTAATACTATTCATTCCATATAATTTAATATCTAAGTTATAATGGTCACATAAAAACAATATTTAGTTGTTCATTTTAGCTCGGTGTTGCGTATAGTTTAAGCTCTCAAACATAGTGTTTCATTAAAAAAATAGGATGTTACATTCAACCCATTTTGGATATTTCATCTTTACAATTTTGAATTTAGTCTTGGTTACTAAGGTTTGTCTCTTCAAAATACCTTTATTGAAATTCCACATCAGAAAAAAGGAATAATAAACCTTCTACTTTAAAAGAAATAATGGGAAGCACAAAGGTCATCTGGAAGAAAACATAACTTGGTTTCCATGTAGGAAAACATGGATATGGAAGAGAAAATATAACACCCATATACTTATAGAGAGTTATGGAGAACACGTTCATGAGTTTTTGATCCATAAAAAAACCACAAATATATGATGGGTTAAAAGGTCATTGATTTATTAATGTGAAAAGTAAAAAAATAATGTTTTTATTTCAAGATCCTTTTCACAGATTTGAGGAATTATTTTACTCCCTATAATAAAAAAAATGAAATATAATTACTTGAAAAGTATAATTTCATCCTTTAATATATTTCCACCACAGTATTATCTTTTTTCTCCAAACAATGAGTATTCAAGATGAATTTTTTATTCCTAAAGAATTAGAATCAATTTCTATAGATCATTAAATCCACAAAAGACTATAATATATTCCAACTATATTTAGACATTAACAAAAATGGTAATGATAAAATAAGATAATTACCCAAAAAGAATAAATTTTTAAATAAAGGGAAACTACATTTATCTCCAAAATTCAATAGTAATATCCAAAGTTCAACTTAGATCATTCAATAAATAATTTCCTTTAAAATTACTCAAAAATATTCAAAGATAATATTGAAACCCAAACATTATAAGGATTTAACTAAAAAATATTCCAAGATAAAATTTAGCATTTATATCTTAATAACATCAATGACTCTTAAACTCTCACACCATAATGTATATTCCCAAATCATATAATCTCCAAGATATGCTATTTATGTCTATAAATAACCTGAATTACCATAAAGCCACAATAAAATAATATTTTCCTATAAAATACAATTAAAACTTTATTCCTAAAAAATCCCATCATATTATATTTACCTTAATCTTATAGGATTCCCAGAAGAGTGAAAACCTTCTAAAATAACATTAATAATTTAATCACCGAATCGTTTTCCTATCCCATGGAAATATTTTCGACAAAACACATGTTACCAAAATTAACTTATTATTCATCCATAAAATATTTTATCTAAAAATAAAAACTTATACTAACAAAGAATTCACATAGTATAATAGTACATGATTCAAATTTAGCCCCCTTCGGTTGTGGGTTTAAACCTCACGACCTTACCGGATGAGACGAGTTATCACACAGTCTATGGGATGTCCTTTTCTAAAAATATATAATTATTATAACATTACCATAAATATGAAAAAATATGAAAAATAACCTTAATATCTTCAAAATTAAAGAAATTGTGTATCCTCAAGGGTTATGTCATACTTTTCATTTTGAATCCCAAAAATTAAAATCACATAATTACTTTACAAAAATAAATATCTCCAAATATATTAGTAGTCACATTAAAATATCACAACTTAACAAAAAAAAGTGGTTCCTAATAAATTTAACTTATGGTAAACCATAAAATTATAAACCCATGATAATATATATAACTATTATAAATATTTCACATGAAAACATCTGCCTCTCAAAAATTATATAAACCCTACTATGATACCAACTGTATGGACCTGACCTTAAGCCTCTCATATTCTAATGTCTTTATACTAGAATTAAATTATTTATTTCATATATATATATTATGTTTGGAGTTTTAGAGAATTAGGAAAAAATATTACATATTAAACCCATATAATACAAGTGGACACCTATACATAATATCCAATTTTTCTATAGAAATTAAAGACTTTAAAATAAACATTATTTCCTGTCATAAAAAATCTCCACAACTTTAAACTCGAATTTTTCTTTTATCTTACTCGTCAATAAAAATTGAGAAAAACATTTTAAAAATTGGGATGGGAACAAAAATATTAGTAAGGGATAAAATGAATAAAGCCATTAGTTTAATGAAAAACATGAATACCCATTAAAAACATTTCTTAAAAACAATTATTTTATTTTGAAAATATAATCACTTTTTCCTTTAAAAATATCACTATATTACCTCAAGATATTTCCATGAAAACTAATTATTAATCCTAAAAAATTAATGTAGGTTATTTGGTAACTCAGGATGCTAGAAACTAACTTAAAAAGAATTAATATCCATATAAATACATTCAATTATTTTTTAAAAACATAGACATGAAAGAGAAATATTTAGAAAATAAATCTTTAAAACATTTAAAATGTGGTTTTTATGTTAGAGTCCTTTACCTTGATTCTGAATCATCACGTACAATATTGAACTTACTGAATAATAATCTTAAGTCAGTTTATTCTTTACATGGAATCTTTTAATTTTTATTATTCCTTTTATATCACATGTTATCTTGTTATATACAATTACTTAATTTTTAAATTTTTTGTCGGATGTTTTGACAATATTCAGTTCATTAGTCGAAAATTACTTCAGTATGATGAATATGTTCAAAGTTATAATTAATCCACCATCTAAAAAAATATCAATGGAATATCTAAAAATTTTTTATATCAATTATACTTTTAAATATAACCATTAAATATTATTATGATGAATGAATTATGTCACAATCATGGAGATGGTAGGCCATAAGCACACATGAGTAACATTTGAATTTTTCAATTATCATTATAGAAAGAAGGTAAGTATAATTTGTTAACTAAATAATGATAATAATATAAAAAATACCATATCAATTATTTAAATATACTTATATATATATATAATTCATGTGACGAGGTTATGAAAAACAAATCACATCTCTTCATAGAGGTGATAGTCCTCACACACACAAGAACAAAGTTATCATTTTTTTGTGCACAGAAATGTATGAAAGTAAATGATATATTATCTTTTCCTAGTGATAAATATTTCATTAATATCATTTATAAATTTTAATTCCATCAATATAATGAATTTTGAGAGGTGGTTATGGAAAATGAATCACATAAGTTCATGAGGAGTAGTCCGATGTACACACGAACAGAAACTTCATTTCCCATTTGACGAAGGTGGAGACTGATATAGGTAATTATATGAAAATAATAACATCTCAGTATATTTTTTATACTGGATTTATTATTTTACCATTATTAAATAATATTTCAAGTAGGTGTATTAATAAATAAAATAGAAACACTTCATAAAAATGATAGATTTTCTTCAGAACATCTCATTTGATTTACACCTTAAGATTTTTACGGTGGGTGTTATTCCAAATATAAGGGATATATAATGAATTTAGGGGTTATATAAATGTATTTTTATAGGTATTTTCTAAAAAAATTTGTTTTTAAGAGTTAATAACTGAGAAAAGGTGCTCTATTATATGAGAGGGGAGTGACAGTCTTCGAATTTATCAAAATATTATATTAATATAAATTCATTTTCAATTCCAAGTGACTTAAAAATATTTATTTCTAATATACGATTCTTATGGGTATAAATAATATGATCTAATAACACTTATATAAGTTTTTATTATATTTATTCCCTTATCTTTTTGTTTTACCCCTTATTTATCCCCTTTAACTATTATTGTAACAACGTGGTTTTTTATTCTTTGAGGGTTAATATAGATACTATAAAATTACAAAAGACACATAAATGGATCTAGGATGAAATTTTAAACCTCATAAAGATCATTTTTCTAAATTTAGGAATTTTTTGAATTTTATATAATCTAATAAAATATTATTTACTATAAAATATTCATAATGTTAATTTTAAGGACTATTCATTACTTTGACTTTAATAATATCAACATAACAGTTATAATTAGAAAAATAAGAATTATATTACATCCCTAAAATTTATAGTTCATCTATAAAATTATTTTTTTACATTAAATATCTCAAATTATATTTATTTTAATATTTTTAATAACATTTATTTAATATTTCCATTAATAAAATAATTCCCGCTTCAGCATTGTGTAAGAATTTAAGGTATTTATTTAGTTACTAAAAATTAAAAATAAATTAAACTGATGAAGATGAATATTTTATATTTCAAATTACTATTAATAGTTTAATATATCCTCTAGAAAAATATATATTTAAAATTATATAGTTATTTAATATTTGAGTGTGACATTATTGACTTTTCTTTAAATAAATATTATAAATGTTATAATCACATAAAAATGGAAACCAAAGGACATATATTTGAAACTATAATGATTATTATTTTATATTAATCATAAAATAAAATTTTAGAAAGTGTTATGATCAATTTAGAATCCTTAACATTTTATTTTTACCATTAATTACCTGATTTAACCTTTATCATGGTAATGAAAATTAATGAGGTTATAATTCATATTGTCCAAAAATAAAAGTGAAACATTTAAGAAGTTTGGAACTTATGATTAAAAATATGGAATCCAAATTTCTAAATTCAAAACATATAATTTTCATCATTTAATTTAACATTAAACTGATAAAACATAACATAAATAGTTTTTTTAGAAAAACCTATTCTTTAAAAATAAAATGTTTTTATACTAAATTTAAGTATAAAATAAATTTGAAAAACCATAATTTTATTTTTTTAAATAAAAAGGATGAAAATTAAATTTTAAAACTAATTTAAAATAAAATTTTCATTGTCAAATACTTGATAGAAAAATGCAATTTTCAATAAATATATATATTTTTAGTAATCATTGATAAATCAAGATATTCAAGAAATTATCAAAATTTTAACATAGGATAATTTTGATATTCTCATTAAAAAATATTAATTTTATTAAAAAAATTTATAAAATATCTAGAAATTAATTATATTGTTCTCTCATAAAAGTAATAAAAAATAATTCTTAAAAAAGTGTATTTAAAGAAAAAAATAGTTGTTCTAAAATTAAGAATTTAATTTTATAAGAATTAATCATTGCAATATTACTGAGTATGACCATTTTATATTTCATAATTTGTTGAATATTATTCATACCCTCTAATTTAATGGATAGGTTATAACAGTCACATAATAACAATATTTAGATGTTCATTTAAGATCAGTGTTGTGTATCTTGTACGTTATCTAGAAAAATGTTTCCTTAAAATAATCAGGATGTAATAATATTATACCCTTATAATTATATTATGATTTCATTTTATCATTGATTGAAAATCTCCCATACTTATCCTTACTGAGAATCTTATCTCACCCTTTATTTTGTTTTTTTTTCATGGGATATAAAGAATGATTCTAAATGATATGTATTTAGAAATGTTTATTATGTGAGGAATTACATTAGAGATGTTTAAGACTTAACATAGAATTTGAAAATATGGGTAATATGGGAGATGTTGTTGATCTTTATGAAATAATTGTTTATAAATCCAAGTTGTTATGAGTTTTTCCTAATTATTTAAAACTCTAAACATAAAAGGTCCTTAGGTATGTAAGTGATCCAAAATTTCATTTTGATCTTGTAATTTTTAGAAGGAAAAATAATTGTGTTACAATTATTAGTATAAAATCCCAAAATTTAATGCTTATTTTTTTAGCACAAAATAAAGGAGTGCGGGTAATGAGATTTTAGAGCTAGTATCAGAGATGAGTTTAGATAAATTTGGAGATTATGAAATTTTCATGTGAGGTTATCTTAAGAGTTATGAATACAATCAAGGGTCTATAATTTTAAGGTTGATTATAATTTCAAAGTCTTTGACACCACATTTGTGGTTTTAAGTGATGAAATTTGAAGTTGAGTATTGATATTTTTGGAGACATTTATTTTTAAGGTATATGTAACCTTGAAACTTATATGTGGATTAGTTATTTGAGTAATAAATTTCATTTAATTTTATGGACATAAGTTTAAATATATGGATAACCTTTAGGGTTTATATGAACTTTAATTTTTGAGGTAATTATAGGTTATTACATTTTTGGGGATACAAAATGAAAGGTATGAGATAACCTTTTATCTTAAAATATTTATTCAAGGTTGAATATTTTATGATTTTTTTGAATATATTTATCACATTTATTGTACTTTTATAATAATTATATTAATACAGTCTCATTACAATGATAAACTATAGGACATGTGATACTCGTCACATCTGACAAGGCCACTGGGCTTGAACCCACAACTAAAGGGAGACTAGGGTTCATCGCCTAGCACTAGACTATATGATGTCCTGGTTAGTATGAAATTGTTTTTCATTATTTAAAATATCTAATAGATAAAAGTTAAGTTGATTTTTTGAATAAATTGTTTATTGTATAGATAACTATGAGATTGAATGTGATTTGGTGATTATGTGAGTACTATTATTTTGGGATCATTATATTATTAACATAAACTAAATATTTTATGATTTTATTTTACTAATAATGGTGGAAATATATTTTAAAATCATAAATTATTTTATTGTGGATTTAAGGTGATTCATTTCATTTATTTAAATGATTATCATATCATAAATATAATGTTTTTAGGGTAATTAATTTTTTTTTGGAATGATACATTAAAATTGATTGATATTATTTGAAGATAAATGTTAAATAAATATTGAAGGACTATGTGATCAAATCATTTTGATTTTTAGGTTTCAATATTAGTCTATAAAATTTTATGGAATTTTAGGATAGTTATTTATTGAATGATCTATTTTAAAATTTTGGTATTACTCTTGAATTTTGGAAATTAAAGTAGTTTTTCTTCATATGAAGTTTTATTCATTTTGAGAATTATCTTATATTGTACTAAAATTTTTGGTTTTGGTAAATGTATAATGATAGGGGGAATATATTATTTACTTTTCATGGATTTAGTGACCCCTTATAATTTTATTCAAGTTCTTCAGGCACAAAACAATTCATTTTGAATACTCGTCATTTAAAGTAAAAAATGAGTTTGTGGTGGAAATTTATTTAAAGATAAAATCCTATTTGATAAGTAATTATATTACATTATTATTTTAGTACATATGATATGGGAATTACTAAACTCTAGAAAAATTATCTTGAAATAAAAATATCATCCATTTTAATTTTCTAACCGAGAAATCAATGACCATTTAACCAATCACATATTTATGGTTTGGTAATGTTTAAATTTCTCTTGACCATGTTCTATATAACTCTATATGAGTTATTTTAAGTTAATATTTTATTCCATATCTATGTTTTCAATTCCCAGAAATGTTTTCAAAAATGTAATCCTAGTAATGTGTTATTTTATATGACGTCTATACGTCCATTTCTCTCTTTTAAGTGGATGTTTAAATGATGCTTTTTACGATGTTAGATTTCAACAAAAGAATTTTTTAAATTCAAACAGATGGTGACCAATAAAAAGATAAATTTTTTTGGTCATAATTTAATAAATGGGAGAGAATTTAATTTTCCAAATTTTAAAAAAATAAGGAATATGTTGATGGTGTAAAAAATACACAACAATGAGCGTAATTAAACTGAAAAATATTATTATATAACCATTATAACCTAGCTATTAAATTAGTAGCAATAAAAAAGATTATTTTATTTTGAAATATATATTTAAATGTTCTAATAAATACAATTTTATTTATTAATTCTTAAGAAATAAGAACTCAATTTTAGTAAATCCATTTTATTCTTTCAAAATATATTTTATTCAAAAACAATTTTTATTTATTTTTTGAGTGAATAATATAATTATTTTTGTTATATTTTTGAAATTTTATCTGAATAAATAATTATCATTTTTGAAATCATTATATCAATATTATATTTTTCTGAAATTTGGTATTTTTTAGAAAAGATTTATTTTTTATTGAATAATGAAAAATACTGGTTTTTATTAAATAGTATATTTACATTTTATGAATTTAAAAATTAAAATTAAAATTCGGATTATTTAAAAAATTTATTTAGGTTACATTTATTTTTTAAAAAAAATATAATTATTGGTTTTTAAATGAATTTTATATGTCAATGTAGTATAGAAACATTTTATATTTACAAAGGACATTTTTTTGAGAAGAACTACTTTTCATCATGTTTTTAGATTTATTTTAAACTAAATTATTAAATTTATATGTTTTTAATTTATAAAAATGGATTTCATATTTTTAATAAATTTTCAACGAAATTTATGAATATTTCCCTTTTATTTTTGGTCTATATGAAAATTAATCTTAGTAATTTTTGTTAACATGATAAATGGTAAATCTGGTAATCAAAGACAAAAGTAAATTGATGAGGACTATAAAACGACCCTAATACATTCCATGATTTTATTTTATGATCCCATTTCATTAATAATAATATAATAATATTTTATATGTCATTTTTTTGATTTAGATGTGATTATAACCTTCATAATATTTTATTTAATGAAAAGTAAACAAATTCAAAGTCTAATTTTAATAAATATAATATTTTTAACATGGGAATAAACTAAGAATATGTTTAGGTATAAATATTATTTTTAAATTTAAAAGGTTTATATTCATCATGATAATTTATTTTTAATTTTTAGTGAATAAATAATTACCTTAAATTCTTACACAATGTGGAGACAATAATTATTTAATTAATGAAAACATCATACAAATGATATTAGAAATATTAAAAGAAATAATTGTTTTGATAATTAATATGATTGAGGAATCAAATATATTAACATTACATGATTGAGATGTTTTAATTTTTTTTTTAATTTTACATGTTTTATTTTAGTTATTAAGGTCAAAGTAATGTATAGTTATAAAAATTGACATTAATAGTATTTTAAAATAAATAATTTTTTATTAAATGATATATAATTTATACAAATATTATTTTTCTCCAATTGTGTATTATAAATTTTAAAATATCATAAATGATCCATTCATGTTCCATTTTTCCATTTATAGTGACTATATTTACCCTCAATGATTAAAAACCTTGTTGTCATGGTAAGTTGAAAAAAGAGTTAACGAAGGGTTAAAACAAAAGGATAACGGTAAACATATAGTAAAACCAAGTATAATTGTAATTTTATAAAGATAATTAGACCCTTAATCAACGTATTATTTAAATTGAGTTGTTTGATGTACACTTTTCTCATGGAAGTTACTTATATATTATTTAATTCAAAGATAGTTAAAAAATGTCACTCTTTTTTTAATATATCTTATGTTTACACATGGGAAAAAATAATGTTTTCAGTAAATATAAGTGTATATTTTAATATTAATGAAATTATTTTTATCATATAAATTTAATTATATTTTTTATTAGTTATATAATGACCTTAATTAATTATTCAATGCCAATGCTATATTTCTTCAATTTATAAGAAAATAAAATTAATGATATTAAAAATATTAAAATAAATATAATTTGAGTGAGTTAATGTGTTTCATGAATTTTATAGGTTAATATAACCAATTAATTTTGTGTGAAATGATTATATTATAATTTAAACTTTGTGGTTATGTCTTTTAAGTCATGTTAATTGAATATTGTCTAAATTGATAATAATGATGTTTTATTAGAAAAATATTTTATAAAATTACATAAAAATCCTAAAATTCATATAAAATGACAATTGGGATAATATATGGTATATAATTTTATCAATGTTCCATTTTTAGGCCTTTTGGAACCATTTTTATTTAGAATATGTTAATTATAATTTAATCTTTTGGGAAATTTCAAAAGTCTCCCTCAACTCAATTATAAAAGGGCTCCTACTCCCTTTCTTATTTACGTCACATTGAGACTTATATCTAGACCAAACTCTAACAATTTATATTATAAAAATCCACATAAATATCCTATAGGTTTTTTGTTTCTAAAATACCAACCATAGAGCCCTTTAGAGTATATCTAAAGGAGTCGTTTCGAAGAAGAGTTAATCTCCTTATCCAATCACTTTATTTTTATAATATTATTTAAGTCCTAAAAATATGTTTTATTTTCCATAAAATAATATCCCAAACATAATAAATATTCATAAATGTTATTATAATTATTAAAAACTCATTATATACCCTATTTACCATCAAATGAGAAGTGAAACTATCACTCATACATACGTACGGATTATCATCTCCATATAGAGACACAATTTAGTTTTCACCACCATATTCTATAAATGGGTCTTATAATGGGTTTAATTTTTATATATTATAATTATTACACAATTATACTTAATTTTTAATAATATAATATCTATATTCTTACCTTCCAATCAGTTGGAAAATGATAACATCGTTCGTGTGTACATGTGGACAACCATCTCTACGAAGCGATGCAATTCATTTTTAATTTTTTTAGTTGGATTGTAACGAGGAAGAATTTAATGAATATATATGATATATATGATATAATAATTATCCTATAAATATTAATTAATATTTACTTTCTTTTTTTCCATCCATTGAAAAATGAAAACCCCATTCATGCATACGTACGACTTATCGTCCCCATAAACAGTGTAATTCATTTTTATATTTATAAATTTTTTTGGTGACTATAAATATGTGTATAATGAATATATATATAATTTATATCATGATTAATATTATGGAGGTTATTTAAACAAGATTAATGTATGAGGACTAGAACAAATGAACTTAAATACTCATGATAAATGAAATAGTTTACACCCGAAAATAATAATTTTAATAAGGGGTTATTTATAAAAGGGAGTGTTTAAATTTTATAAAGAGATCATATATGATATTATAAATATGAAAATGTATATTTTATTTAATTATAATAAATTTAATATTATTATACCAGAGGTTAGAGTACTTTTTAAGCAAGTAAAACTCAAGGTAAAGGATTTTCAACTGGCTTTTATTTCTATGGGACACATTATTACCCACTTTATTATTATTTTTGTGAAGTAAATAAAAATAATTAATATAATTAATTTTATGTGTATTTAAATATCCATATATGATTATTACATTTATTAGACTTATGATTGAAAATTTACCAAAGTTGTAATGGTTTTATTTCACAATCTCATCAATATTCATGATTGTTTAAGTTTAAGTCACCATTAGGAGAATTATTTGATCTTTCTCCTCCATAACCATGTTTGATGAATATGATTAAAAAAGTTTTTCAAATTCTCTTATTATTTTATAAAGTCATTTTTCCCATGTTTTACTTTTTAAAAAAGGTTTGAAAGAAATCTTTTTATCATTTTCCAAATTATGTACTTTGTGACTTTTCTGAAAAAATAATGAAAGTAATTTTTTTTCAAATTTAAAGTCATAAAAAAATTATCCCACCATCATTATGTCTCAATGAATTTAATATTTATTTATAAGTTTTAAGGTTATTTTAAAAAAAACGGTTTATTTATTTAGTTCACATTTATTTATTTTAAAAAGATATTTTTAAAATTTAAAGTGTATTTTCCTCAAGATGGTTTTAACTATATTTTAATGGTATCTCCATTAATCAATGAAAAATTAACTTGATTATACTTATGATTTAATAGGTCTTTTAACTAATTATACCATTCTCATCTTTTCTCTGTAGGTGTTATGATTATGAAGAAAAATGATCATGAAACCCATTTCATTGGGGTATGTTATGATGAAATGTTTATGAAAACTATTTATTTTCATGGGTTCTAATAAAATGAATTTTTTAGGATAATATTAAAAAATATGTATGTTTTTCATAATATGATGGGTGAGACCTATAATTACATCCAAAGCATTAGGTAAATTATTACATCTTGTGATATTGGTATTGGAAAAAAGTATATGTGTTTGATCTGTTAAGGGGAATAACTTGATGTGATTTATCCATTATGGTAAAAAAGTCAATATAGTGGAACATTCTATGAGAATTAATTTGGAGATGGTTGATTTGATAACGGTATTATTCTTTAGGGAGGAATTGGGTTTATGGAATTTTGTTTTCTGGTTTGTAGGTAGCAGTGGTATCCATAGGAAGGGATGAAGTTCTAGTGAAGGCGTGGACCTCTAATGAGGCCTTTATCTACCAAATCTAATATAACATCATGGTCCAACTATCACTTCCCAGTTAGTATGTTATGGTGGACTCCAATGATTTTCCAGGATGTGTTGTTCAAGTATAAATTGATTTTCAATAGGTGCATATGACATAGGCTTCTCCCTCTTTAGTTCTTGGTGGCATTTACTCTTTTAGATTTTTGGATGATGATGGGTTTTTTGAGTGATTTTAGTGGGTTTTGTTACTCTTTTGGCTTAATTATTTTACCGAAGATGAGTGTTTGTTTGTGAAAGGGATTGGTGTTCGGTGACATTCAGCTTGATGACATGTGATAGTGATGAAGATGATGTTTGGAGTTAACAAAGATGACATGTTGGCAATTAAGGTGATGCAATGATGAAAGCGACATATTTGGAGGACAGAGTGGTCTCGTCATGGAGACTATCGATGCAGGCTTTCTCAGGTGGATTACGTGATTTTCATGGATTTCCATTGAGATGACGTTCTGGTGAAAATCTTTCAATTTCTTTTCATTTTTATTTTATTAATTTTGAATCTATGACCATGTGCCAGCTGGAATGTGTGATTTGGAAATTATGAGTCTTCCCAATATACACCTAAAAGTGGTATTATGAAAATAAAAAAATTATTCGGAGGTAAAAAAGTTGATATAATTGATCCACAATATGAAACGAGTGTTGATACATGATTCAATGTTCTTGGTAGATAAATTTGACATATTAAGTGGTTTATATACTTACAATGGTGCTAAACACAAACATTTATGGAATGATATTATGGTTCACGATTGAGTTATGAAAATTTCTCATTCTTATGATCCATGTATTTGAAAATGATAAAGATTTATTCCATAACTCATCTTTATGATATTTTTTAAATTGGGTATGAAAATTTGATGTTATTTTCATGATCTAATACCTATGGTTGTCTTATCATTTATTCTGATCATCAATTCATATCTCCCATTCTTACCATTACTGAGTATCTGAGATCACCCTTTCTTATATTTCATTTTCTCGAGGCCCTGAAGAATGATGATAAATTATTTTTTTATAAGGGTTTAATATGTGAGGAATTTTATGGGATATGTTAAAGACATAACACATAATATGAAAGGTTGGGTATAGTAGGAGATGATATTTATATTAATGAACTAGTTTCTTATGAACCCATGATATTAAGATTTTTTTCCTAATTTTCTAAAACTATAAATATAAAAGGTCCTTGGGTATATAAGTGATCCAATATATCATTTTTATTTTCTATGTATTGGATGAAAAAATTGGGTCATTTTTTCTAGAATAAAATCCAAAAATGTAAAGTTAATCTTTTTAGCACCAAATCCAGGAGTGTAAGTCATGGGCTGTTACATTATAACAAGTAAAATATTTAAGCACTTTGGTATGAAATCTTATTTTTTTTATAAAAGACACAAAAAAGGGAGAAAATTTACTAAAACTTAAACAAACTTACCCTTAAGATAAAAATTATGAATAAATTTCACTAAAATAGATTCCATCATCTGGTAAATACTCCTCAAGTGTTGAATAATTAATGTAACCTTGACTCTAAAAACACATCTCATACTAAGCCCCAAAACATAATAGGAAGGATTATCCTATTCTAAAACATTTTATTATATTTTGTCTTCTATTTACCCAACCATAAAATCTTATATAAATAGAAATAATCAGTTTGAGATTAGTTCTCATGATGATAAGAATACGATGATAATAAGTATATAAAGAAGATAAAATAAATTTATCAAGAGTAAAAAAAAATTCTTAACTAGTAAATATAAAAATATATTCTTGGATGTAGTATTTAAAATTATTTATAAGGGATATAATATAAAAATAGAAAATTACTTTAAAGTGTAATGAATTCACATATCCTTCATTTGACTTCAAACATTTTGAGATAATTTTATTATTCTTGCAATTGAAACCCCAAAGAATTTATGACTAAAATTATCATTTATAGAAATACAATATTATCTATTAAAATCCCTTAAATAACAATACAAAATCATATAAATTTTAGTATCCCACATGATAAAAAGAAACAAATAATCTACCAACATAATATAAGAGATATATAGTCTATGAGATTTATGATATAATTTAAAACCATTATGATTGGATTTTTTATAAAACATTTATAAGTATTCCAGATATATTATAAATAAGAAGTGAGATAACAAATATACTTGATAGAAACCCTTATTTACCTAGAATAATCCATAAACCTCACCATTAATCAAATAATGTTATAATAAAATAAATAATCCTATATAATATATATACAAAAAGTTAATATTTAAAAAAAATATATAAAACAAAATTTACATTTTATATCCTAAATTTTATATGAAATTTGAAATAAAAATATAAAAAAATTATTAGTTATATAAATTTAAATAAAATTAATCATAAAACAAAAATTACATTTCCTAAATATTTATATGGGTTAAATGTTTAAAGGGTAAAATAGTCAAATTATAATTTATGAAATAAGAAAAATCATTTTTTGAATTTGAAATAATAAAATAATAATAAAATAAAGAGTATAAAAAGATAAATTATTATATTATTTTCCTTTTTTATTACTTAACAAAATTGAATTATGTTTTCATATAAAGTAACTATTATCACAATTTGATATGTTGTAATATTATGAAAATAATCATTATGGATTGAATATAAATTAAAAATATATTAATTTTTTGTATCATATAAATGTTTTCCTTAACACGAGTTTAAACTAATCCCACCAAGCTGGGTTTCCCCATCAAGGGGAAAGTGTAACGACTCATCTCGTATACCCTATTTGGTGATGATTTAGACTGACACATGATTCTAAGTATGCCTTATCATATGATAGAGACAAATAAGCACTGGTGACGGACTAAACCAACCATTGGGGAGAATTTTCCATCTAATAATAAATTATAAAAATAAATTATAATGAAAAATAAATAAAATAAAAAATTCCAATATGGAATCCCCTTGATATCTCTATCATATAGAATCAAACCAAAATGAATTAATAATAAAACTCAATAAATAAATAATAATTCCATGTGTATATAAAATATAACAGTGAACATCATCTAGTTGATGATAATTCAATAAATTAATAAATAAATAAAATAAAATTGGTCATCGATAACCCACTTGACATCCCCTATAATAATATTTTCCAAAAAGTACTCTTGTCCTATAGAACTTCCATAACTCCAAGCTCCTATATCATAACACCTACCTAACACCTTCAATAAAATCATAAAAACTATATGCATAACAAGGTTTTTATGTAAGGTGTGTATAATATGTTCTAAAAGGAACCACCAAAAACCCTAAATATATATTATTATTTTTACATGTATGCATGTTCTTATGCCTCAAAACCTCATTTAGTAATAAACCCAATTCAACTACATATAGCATAATATCCAAAAAAAATTAATACAATAATATAATTAGATTATCAAAGGTTTATCAAAATAATATGGTTCTGAACTATTACATCTTTTAACTATTCCATATTAAACAATATTCTACTACTAGAAAATTATGATATAGAAGTAGACCTATAGCCATAGACTTATCACCACAGTCTAGGTTGATCATGAACACTGATTAAACGTCAATGATAAAATAATTTTTTAGGTTTAATAAGATGATATATAGTATAAGTAATACCCTAATTCCTCTCACAATGAGCTCTGAAGGTTTGAGAGTTCATATTTTAAATAAGGATTATTAAAAAGAAAAATGGAGGGGGTAATTTAAATGATGTTTTAAAATAAAAAAAGAAACAAAAAAATTGAATTAATTTTATTAAAATTGATGTGTTTTTAAGATAAGTTTATTGATGAGATCATTTAAAGTTTAATATATAACATTTCAAGTTCATTATTCATAAATATTAATGAGGTTTTATAAAATAATTTGATTGATTATTAACCAATATCATTATTTTCCTCTAAAACATTGAAGTGGTCCACATTGAATGAAACCTTGTTGTATTAATCACATAGTATTGTTAGTTAATATAAAACCTATAGGAATTTTTTATGTACTTACAAATTAAATTTAAATCTCAAATATTTTTGGGATGGAAACTATTCCTATTTTTTAATTAGTACAGCAGAAGTCACACACATGAAATTTCAAGTGAATCGATAATAAGATAACAAATTTTTTCCTTCAAAATACATCACAAAATTATTTTAAAATAAAAAAATTCATTATACATCTTAAATAAAAATTCAAAACCACAATATAAACTAAAAAAATAAAAGTATGTTCTTGAACTCCCTCTATAAGTGTTTTTCTCCAACACAATGATCGCCCTTAGCCTAGCTTTCCATCGAAAGAAGGTAGAGTCTCATATGGATCTCCAAATTCATCCTTTATCTCAGTATAAGGATGGAAAGATCCAGAAGTTATATTATCATGAGAGGAATTATATAACTCTTTAAAATTTCATAACTTTACCCCTTTGGTATAACTTACAAATTTGGTACCCAAGGCACCAATTTATTGGAAAAGTGGAAGGTGGTTTTTGGCATCCTATTTTTTAAAACCACTTAGAACCAAGATATTGGTTAGGATATAGTTTGATATCTATATTTAAAAAATAAAAAAGTTTATTTTACATGTTTTTACTATCTAACAATAAATGTTTGTTGAAATTGTAGTTTTATAATGATAGATATTGCCTAAATACAAAATCTCTTTCTTGATTGTGAACAGTGTTTTATTTTTTCAATAATTACAACTTTTGGGAATTAAAATATATGAAATTATATTAATTATATTTATAATAATTATATAAAGAAAATTTAATGATATATATATCAAATTTTTTCCCAATTGGATGGAAATATATATAGATATATGAGTTTTAACCCATTAGATTATCGATACAAGTGTACAATTTTTCCAATTTTCCTCTATTTTAATTATGGTCTCACCAAATCAATAAAAAAACATAAAAAAGTCATACATATATTTTTAATATTATTTAAAATTAATAAAATTAAATAATGATAAGTATTATTGATTCTTTTATCGGGTAATTAGACCCCAAAAATTGTAAAAACATTGGTATTAGGGTGGGGGAAAACTACAAATTGTAATGTGATCAGTCATTGAGTGGATAAAATCCACAGATACGAGTAGAACATAGATATATTACATTATCTGATATAAAATTTCCATGTTTTTATTTTTCCATGAAAATATTTTATCCAAAAATATCTGGTTGTCTCCCCTTTCTCCTTCCCCATCATTTTCATGTAACCTTAATTTTTCTTAATCTTTCCTTGATTTTACCACTCTGGTCATTGATCTTCTTGATTTTTAAATGGTTTTCCCCACATGTTTATTATAAAATCCATTTCCAATATTATAACGGTCCTCCCTAAACTCATATCCAATAGTCAAACACCTTTCCATGACACAGAACAACGATAACCCCTTTCACTAGTATCTAAACATTTTCTATTTGTGTTTCTTATTATATCAAGGGTAAAAAAAATTAATAGGTATACTTACTCAAATACCTATTGATTTGAATGATTATAGATAATGAGTTATTTTTTTGATACATATGTATCTACTTTAGGGGTATTCAAGTGTTAAATGTAAATGAATTTTGATTTTTTTGTTATCATGTAAGCTATTTTTTAATCATAGATAAACTATTCATATTTTAGACAATATGAATTACATTATGTTTAATGTGACTTATTTATATTTTTTTGATATTAATTTGGGAATATTGAAACACTTGAACGTTTTTTATATTTAATTTTCATGTTATGATGTACTTGATTACCAATACAAGTATTTGAAAGTTGGTGAAAGTAAATTATAACCCACATTAGATTTAAGTGTTTTATATTTTAATATATAAACTAATACTAAAAAAATATTTATAAGGAACAAATTACAGTAACATTATATAATTGTTAAGGAAATTCATTATAATTTTTTAAGTATTAGAAACATATTTAATAAGTATTTTAATATAATTTTTTTTTGATATAGTCATATTAGTTTTTAATATATTTATTTATTTAATATTCCTATTAATAAAAAAATAATGTTTATTTTTTATTTTTTGATATATATATTAGATACCCAAGTGTCAGACACAATGATATAATATTTTATATTTGAATTTATATTTAATAAATCATATAAAAATACAAAGAAAATGTTTCATTACACATAAATTATAGACCGTAATATATGTTATGATTTTAATTATATAAAATTTACAAGATAATTTTTAACAAGTGTTTTATTTTTTTTAAAAGTAAACGAGATGAATCATATTATCTCTAATTGTTTTTAATAAAAACCAAATGTAAACCTAAAATAAATATTTTATTATATAAAATTTACTAAAAAATCCATTGGTTAGTAATGACTAGTGTTCATTAATAACAATTGTAATAATTTTTTTGAACATTATATCATTTTATTATGTTGAAATATTTCATTTTTAATAACAATCTATTTTTTATATATTAGTTTTGATATACTTTTTATAAGAAATTCTTATTAGATTAAAAAAAATTAGAGTGAGATGATTTTTTTTTTTAAATTTTTTCTTTTGAAAATGATTCATATTATGGATTATTTCAATACTCTAACCATGACTGTATTTAAAAACATGGTTATATCACAAATAAGTGAGTTAAAATATCATCAAAAATGGTTTACAAACTAAATATTAAATATTATATCATAATAAGGAAAAAAGTCGAGTGAATAATGATATATATTTTTGAATAGTTTGTTTCTCAAGTCAAAACATTGTATAGACTAGTGTAAGATGAAATGAATATGGGTACATATTTTACATCTATTGATCTAAATGAAAATGTTATCAAGTTATAAAGATGATACGATATACACCCCATTATACCAAACATGTGTCAAAACGATAATACAAGGGTTGTTAATGTGATTATATCATGGGAAAATTTAGAATGAGTTTAGTAATATTGATATTGATTATATCCTTAATTTTTTAAAGGACTTAATAATCTAGGGTGAAACTATCAAATAAAATTATTTCATTCACAAAAATTTTAATTGATAAATTAATATTTTTAGCTACTAAGATCTATGCATGACTTGGAGAATGTTGTTTTCTTGGGAAGTAAAATATAGAGTTGAATGATTGTAAATAGTGTTGTATATCAAGATATAAGTATAAAAATGATGGAACCCAATCCCATGTATCAGAAAAATTAACATGTCCTTCCTTTTATTTTGATACTTTAAAAACTTTTCATGTTAAAATAAATTAGAAAAAACCTAAGATAACTTGAAGATGAGAGAAATAAGGCGAACTTAAAATTGGTGCAACTTGCAGATGGATTTACATGGTTTAAATTTAATATGAAACATCTTAATTTTACAACTAAACCATGAATTATTAGATTTTAATTTTCATTGATAGATTCCACTTTTTTTAGATGAATACTTCACACAATTTATGGCCACTTTTCATTCACATTTAAAACTTTCTAGTATATATTTGGGTGGAAAACCCATTTACTATCATTAGATTATTATATATGGACCTCTTTATCCTATAAATTATGTTGGGATATGATTTCAAACAATAATAAATGTGTTTAAGGATCTATGGAATGTTTTTTTGAAAGCATAAAATGCATCTTGATAAAAATTATTTTATGACGTGTGTTATACTTTCATGGATGATAAATAATTTTTCCTCCTATGAAATGATTTTGGTTAGAGTTCAAAAGAGAAATTATCTTTCCTTATTCTTATGAAGAATACATTTTTAGGATATAGTTTTTTTTGAACTTTTATCGTTACATGAAATCGTTTATTTTTTCCAATGGATAATCGACACAAAAAAACAAGGTAAAAAATATGATAATGTTGTAGAGAAGTAAGATAAAACTCAATGTATTTTAAGGGATGCCATAATTAAAGAACTTGATGGTTTAAAATTTATTCTCAAAACGGGTCAAATAAGTTCTAGAATGAGAAGAAATGATCCTTTGAATTTCAATATTAATTATAGGAAAAACATTATTTGATTTACCATATTGGTCATATAATTTATTAAATAACTATTTAGATATAATAAATATTAAGAAGAACATGTGTGAAATGTTACTTGATAATAATTAAAATATTAATGGTAAAATAGAAGATGATTTAAAATCATTTCATTACATAATGAATTGGGGTATACAACCTAGAATTTATCCATAGATAATTGTTTAAAATTAGTAGAAAGATCCTTTTTTTCAATGAAATTTCTAGAGAAAAAATAATTATTTTATGTATTTAAAAGTTTGAACGTATAGGATAATTATTTATGTAATAAATCAAAATGAGTGAATACATTATATGTCAAATAGATGAATATCATATCTTTTTTCATGAGTTGATTTCAATATACATCTGATACTTAATGTCAAATAATGTGAGGGTCACTATGACTTACTCATATCACTTTTATTAACGTATTTATGTTAAAATATTATCATGATTGTTGGTTAGAAATTTTAAAAAATATGAAATGGTCATTCTTTATGACTCATAATTTTTTCACTCCCTTATTTTTAACATTTATGCCACATCTAATAGTTTATCATTGTACTAATGTTTTTTTGGTTTTACCTTTTCATGTCCATAGATATATCCTACTAAAAGAATTGTGTCAAAAATTAAATATTATATGAATAATAAGAATCATCTTGAAAGGACTATTTTGAATGTTTATTTGGAATAATAATGCATTTTTTTAAATTCAATATATCAAGGTAATGTAAATATGAGTTCTAATCACCCAATGAAATGAGAAGATGAGAAATATGATCCCATTGAACCTATATTTCCATCACTACCCCAATTAGGGAGTACTTTTGATGAGTTTTCCATTTTTTTTAAAATGGGTAGGTCATTTTTTAAATATGTGTATGAAAGGCGGTATGCCCTCTACCATCTTTAAGTAAAACAATTTATACATGTTTTTATATTTAAAAACATCTTGGTTTGTATATTATGATTTATATGTATATTTTTATAAATCACATATACAAGGTCTTATTCATCATTTCATTTAGTTAAATACTACTCTTTTGGTAATTATTAGATAACTTTAATATTATTAATCTTTATATATATATGCACATTATGATGGAATGTATTATGTTTGTGCCACAAATTATTCCCCATTATGTTTACCATGATCTTATAATATTTTACTCTTATTCCATGTTTTTAAGTGATGATTTGTAATCATTTCCTTTTTGTTTTCATTTTGTGATTATTTAATCTCATGATATATTATTCAATTTTATCCTATGAAATCCTTAATGACAATTTTGGCTCACCATTTATTTTGTGTATCTTTATATGATATTCCATATAGTAAGAGTAAGGTGAGGTCTTGGAGAAATTATCGAGATGGGAATAAAAGACTATTTTATTGTTTTTATCATGTACCCAATTCCCAAAGATGTTGGACATCTAGATTTTTTAGGAGTATAATATACATTTTTATGAAAAAGATGATGTAATAATATGTATATGAGATCTATGTCATTATAGGAAATATTTAGATAGACTTTATCATCGCAAAAGATGAATTTTGTTCTTTATAAACAAAACCATTAATTGTTTGTAAAATTTTCCACCATGTGTTATTTATAGATAGACACCCTATTATCTAGATTATTTTTCTTATGAACCCCACAATTAAACCCTATGGTTATTAACCCTTTATGTATGTCTACCATGTTCCAAACATGATTTATGTACATGGAATCCATTTTAGATTTTATGTCTTTTAACCATTTCTTAGAATTATAACTCTCAATGTACTCTCTCTAGGTTGTAGGTTTATCATCTATGAACACTAATTAATCATCATTTTCTATAATAAATTCATATATCTCAGGATTCTAATGAATCATACTAGATAATTGAGGTTATTGTGTAACTTGAATTAATTCTTCTTCTATAACTCTTTATGGAACTGACTCCATTTTCATATTAGGAGAAAAAAATTTTGTTGGTCCTTAACTTCTCCAAGATCAACTCTCATCCCACTGGCTCATCAATTAATATATTCCTTCTCAAGGAATATACTAGTTTCATCATCAAACACTTTTTTTATAATATATTTTTGAAATAATATCATATAGTTTCCTTGAGATAGATAATAAATAATCATTTTACTAATTTAGGGTTATGTTTATTTGAATTTTTTTTCATCAGAGTGATTAAAATCCCAAAATATTAATAAAATATATTTTGGGACATTTACCCATGAATATATCATATAGGGTCTTTATGACCACATTATATAGAAAATATTTAAGTATAAATGGAACTATTTTCAATGTATACCCAAATAATGAAATAATAAGATAACGCTAACTCATCATTGATTGAACCATGTCTAATCAGGAACGATTCATTATCTTAGAAACATTATTCAACTATGGTTTTCCCTCAGGAGTTAGTTGTGAAATAATTCCACAATCTCTCATATTATTATTGAATTCCTAGATCATTCATTCAACACCTCAATTTGAATAGATAATCTTAATATATTTTCAAAATTGATTATGTAATTCATTCCAAAACTCTTTGATCTTTTAATAAGTTTCATACTTGTGCCTCATCATAAAAACTTAAACATTAAAACTAAATTAATTAATAAATTTGATGATGTATGTAAAATAACACTTAAAAAATCATGAATGAGTAAAATAAATGTCTATGGGGAGATTCTGTCCCATATGGTGGTCTAAAAATCTAATGCCCATATCGAGATCACCAATCTCCGTGCTCGGGTAGAGTCTGATTACCTAGAGAGGGGTGATCCTTAGACACTAAAACATCGATTGTCGCATGATACACCTATGTTTTAGTGGTAGGAGGTGTCAACTGGATATCGTATTACACACCACATCTTTCTCCCACTAGTGTCGTAGAAGGACTTTCCATCATCACAAGGGGGGGGGCATATAGGCTTCAAAGGATCATGACCCTAAGTTGGAGAAAATTGTGGACATCCTATCAAGAAATATAGAACCCATGCTGCTTGATGCACATCCAAAATTGGTTAAGATTGTGATGATAAATATCTGACCTATGCCTATGGAACAGGTGAGAGATCACATGTAGGATGATGAGGTATACGTCATCAACATCATGGCTCCTAAGCCTCAACATCAATAATAGGAGGTTACTAAGTAGGAACCTCCACTCCCTAGGTAGGAACCTTCACTCTTCGGGGTGGACTATCAAAGATGCTCTCATAAATCACATGATAATCTAGCCTCAGCACCAGTGCTGAAGCATGGATCTATTCCAAGCTAGTGATCCCCTCCTCTTCTAGATCACTCATATGATTAAGATGATCTAAATGAGTACATTATAAATATATTCGAAAAAAAATTAGAAAATAGTTTAATAAAAAAACTAATAGAAATTTATTGACTTACCATATCATAAAGAGTTGTGTTGGGTATGGTGAGATACAATATAGACTTCATTGTATACCATGGATCAAACTTGAAAAGATCTAAAATATTGAATCACATCATTGGTACACCTTGGATACGATTCTCTACTCGTCTACCCTAGAGGTCTAGAAAGTCAGTATGTCATTGGTGCCAGTCCTCATCCTACCTCCCTTTCATCTTTATTTCATAAAGCTTCTATGTCTTTAGTGATAGAAATGGAATGATCTAAACATGGCTAAAATTTCACATGACTCTATCAGGATGGTTCCACTCAATAATATGGTAGTGAATGATTGGAACTAAAACCATAGCATCATGAAGTATAGCGGTGTAGTATGCTATAAATTTATCTAATAAAACCCAAAATGGAATCCATGAAATCTAAAATGACATGTGAGATTTTTCAAAAAATTTCCTTACTAAAAAAAAATTGATGATATTATTAAATTTCTTAAACAATGACAGATTGTATATACATACCTCATCAAGTAGGAGACTTTACATCTTGATATGATATACAGACAAGTGGTGGGTCATAATGCTGAGGAATTTGCGTTTCTAATTCCACCATTAAAATAAAACATCGAAAGTGACAAATAAAAAGAAATTAAATTCATTAATTCATAATAGAATCAAATGAAAATAGAGATTAGTGATCATACCGTCATCCATGTAGAGCATAATTCATCACCTCTATATCAAGTGGCTCAATGGTAAGATTAGGGAATAGTTTGGGGGTACGGTCCCATGACCACATCTGAATAAGAATGATACATCCCCAGAGATATGTGTCATCTCTAAGGCATGCCATGTATAATGATCTATAAGTGTAATCCAAGAACATAAATCCATAGTTGTATGTCCCGAACTGATCAAAGTCCTCTAGCAGTGATAGATACATCACGTTCACATGCATACCTAAGTGATCAGTGATTAGGGTCCCTCTAATGATATATAATACATATACATGAAGATGTTTCATAATAGTATGATTTTCAGCATCATTGGGTAAATGTCGAATGTTCCTCTCCAGCCAGGTCATAGATATCGACATGCCATTTATAGCCCTAGGGTCAGCCAAAATGTTGACGCCTAGCAATCTATGAACACATTTATGCCAATATGCAAGGGTGGGTCAAATAACAGATTACCATGGATAGAAACACTAAGAAGGATTACCACATCCTTGAGGGTGATGGTCATCTATCCCTCAAGAAGGTGGAATGTGTGTGTCTCCAATATCCACCTCTCCAGGAGGATAACAAACAGGTGATCGTCAAAAAATGTGAAATAAGTGACTAGAACACCATAGAAGCCAGAACAGTGTAGGTATGATATAATGGAAGTTAGAGGTAGTGTGTGAGGAAAATAGTGTGCTCGACACACCCTGTTTTTTTGAAACTCACAACCACGACCTGGGAAACATGCCTATCCTGCTCAGTGAGTATTATTGTATCCTCCATCTATATGTAAAAAAATGAAATGGGTCATAAGTTTGAAATTTAAATATAATATTATGGTTAGTAGAATGTTATGACATGAGGAATGTAAGATATTATAGGTTTATTCACATTGTTTTATGAAGTTATTTTTTACCAAAAGAAAAGGGAATGTCTTCATGTTTCTTAAATCATAATTGTAAAGTGGTTTTGAGATATTTTTTTACCTAACAAATGGTTTTTTGTGAGAAATGGTTATATATACATATATACATTTTTTCTTTTTTATCTAAAATTTTATGAGGAAATTTTATAATTTGTAATTTATGGATCATTTCCTACATGATGGTAAGTTTCATGATTATTTTCTAACATGCTTGATTTATGGTTTATCTATGGATATATTGATTATGTGTTAATATATCATCCTCTTTTCTTTATTCACTTTCTTTATCTTATTTAATTTCTTTACCATATTCTCTTTCTTCTCTTTCTTCTCTTTCTTTGTTATATTCACTTTCATCATTTTCATAAATTTATTCACTTTATTCACTTTATTTTCTTTCTTTTCTTTCTTTAGATTCATCGTTTTCATCACTTCTTTACTTTCTTCAAAAAAAAATTCTATCATTTATTTATTCATCTTATCTGTTATGGTTTGGGTTTACGTCACCACCATTGTCGTTGTCCCAATTCCCCTGACATTGTGTTTAATTTACCACGAATGACTTACATCATACAATAAATACCTTGAAATTTTTAAATAGAACATGGTTGGATGAGATGAGGCTGACATTGAAAGTGAGTTAAAATCCATCTTATTTTCAAGTGGTATCTTAATGACATCTTCCAAAAGGATATAATTAACTTTTTTATTTTGAAAATCTTCTAGAAATTTCAGAAAATTATAAAAATGAAGGATATTATATTCACAACATATAATTTACAATATGAGAATATCATAATGTAGACAATACATCATTACGGATGAGAGTGAGAAATCTTTCCAACAATGTTACGGTGTAATTTTTGGTTATGAACTTCTTGATGAAATATTGTGCATCTTTAGATTTACACTTGTTCTTGATGCTAGTCCATCTTATTATGAATCCTTATGGACTTCAGTATCCCTTGTTTAAGCAACCAGTTGATGTAAGGTAACACTATCAGCTGTCCTTAGATCAATGGTAAAAATAAAAACTCCCCATTAGGAATCCATAGTGAAACATAAAAGATAGAAATGGTGTCCATTCGTCACACTAGATAAACATATGCTTCCCATGATTTCTTCACAGATACACATACTATAATGGATTGTGTACATAGAAACCATAAGTCCTGGAAGCTTCCACATTCATATTACCTCACTTCCAGTAATACCACTATTTTTTCACCAATTATATTTGTGATGGGGTATGAATACTCTTGAAATTAAAATCGAGAGTCTTCTCAATAGAAAAGGAATACATGATAACTAGAAGCTTCTTCAATGTTATTTTAAACATCTCATTGAAAGTTTCTTTTGTACCTTAACCCCTACAGAATCACATCCAAGTCTAGTTTGGTTAAAATCAATGAAGTAATTCATAGAATGATATATTTTCTCTTGAAGTAGGGAAGTTATAAGAAACTTGTGAATCCCCTTGAGGACGCCATCAATGCACTCCACAACATTTGTGGTCATGTGTCCATACCTCTTCACTCATCATATGCCAATGTCCATTTTTGTTTTTTAATCAGAATCATATACTCATACACTTCTTGATTATCCTTGATGATTTGTTTGAAACATTCTTCAATCCTTCATTGATCAGTCTCATATGTTACACAGAAGTGATTATATTTCACATAAATTGATTTTATATTTACATTGAAAATGTAAAAAATAACAAAGACAATGCTTACCAGGACACTTTATTGCCTTCATCATAGGTTCATTATGGAATGTTTTCCACATGTTTCTAGAAATGTGTATGATGCAGTATCGATGATGTGAATTTGGGGGTATCCATGTATTAGGGTCCACATTTATTACCTCATTGATTTCTCATTACTGATTAACTATCAAACAGACACCCAAAATGTGGGTGAAATAGTTGCTGATACATTCCAAAAACCAACTCCATGATTCATAGTTTTCCTTCTCTACATTGGAAAAGGAAAGTAGAATAAGTGGTCTCTTTCCATCTTGGATTTCTACAATCAACAATACAACCATGTATTTCCCGTTTAGAAATGTTCCATCAATCCTTATGAATGGTTTGTTGAAATGAAATGCAGAGATGTAGGGGAGGAATACCTAGAACAACCGATGAAATTGAACATGAGATAGATCAAGTCAGTTATCTTCAGACACATGTTGGTTCATATGAATATGGAATACAACATAGTTGTTGTGTCTTATTATGTCTAGAAAAAGTAGCAACACCAGATATGAGTCATCCAAATAACCATAGACATTCACAATTTCCTTTTTTTTTCCAATAATACTTTATTATTAGATATATTATAAATGAATGTTTTTTGTATCCTCTCTTGAATGAGGGATATATGAACATCTTATAATGTAATAATCATCTCGATGACTATGTATAACACAAGTTCAACATCCAATGAGGTATGATCTTGTATCACATTTGGATGAACGCAAGTATGAGATGCCTCAATCTTTGAGATTATCTAACCTCCAAAAGCAATGTATGAAATCTCACTCAAGATGAATGTACAATCATCCTTATACTTGTCACAATGTATGAGTTATTTTTTACATCATGATTTTTGATCTATATATCTACATTTCCTTTCAATGTGAAATCCATTTACTATTTTTTTAATGAATATTTACTTGTAACATCCCTTAAAATATATATGGTTTTTTCTATGTCACTAAACCTATCTGGTTAAACTTTATGAAACTCAGTTGCAGGTGATAGAATATTGTAGTAGAATTTAGGAACACATTTCACTGCTTCCAACCATGATGTGAAGAGTAGTGGGTGATTTATTTTGTGTCGAGTCAACTAATGAATTTCTAGAAAAATCCTCCCAAACATCCATTACTCCCTTCTCATTAGCACTATTTTCACCATATATTACATCATTACAAAAATTCTAATAAGACTTCATATTTACATGTATATCCCATAGATCATCCAGTTTTTTCTCTTCTCTATCATTTGGAATAGGATCAATTTCTTGGGGTGGACCTTATTCAACCAATCATTTAATTCTATGTCTTTATACAACTGGACATTGTTGTGGTAAATTAGAAACATCAACCTATAAATCTATTATTGTACCATCTAAAAATTAGTAAAATAAATTTATTTCCTAGAACCATAGTGCATCATCAACCAATGGACAATCTAGATGCCACAATATAGTAGGGAATTGAAAATGTCTATAGATCAAACACTTGATCTCTTGATCAGGTCCCAGATTTAAGAAACGATGAATTTTGTCTTGAAGTTCACATAGGGTTCCAAAATCAACTCTACTAACCACTATTGTTGGTTGTGTACTATAAGAAGTTCCTTTCTCAGTTTGAATAATGTCCCCGTAGCAGTACACACAGGAAAACATGACTCTCTACATAAAATTTTTTTTTGATCAAGATTCTGACAGTGTAAAAAATATTGATAATGATGGTTAACCATATAATATTAATTATACTAAAATTTTAGAATATATTTTTTATACGCAAAAATATGATACTAAGGTTTTATTATGTAAATGTTTATTTGAATATAAGTCACAAAATATTTTCAAAACAGAGGTAAAAATAAAAGAAAACATAAAATCAGTATTTTTAGAATTAGTAAAATGAAAATTATGATCATATAAAGTGAAATGGAGAAGAAAAAACACATTTAATAATAGATGAATTCTTTAAAAAATAAAAGAAATACCTTTAAAATTTTCAATAGAACATGGTTTAGATGAGATGAGCGTCACTTCAGACTAGAGGTAAAATCCATATTATTTTCAATTGATAGATTAATAACATCCTCCAAAGGTGTGTACTTAACTTTGTAATTTCTAAAATATTTCATCCCTCTAATAAAATATATTATATGTTATCTTATATTTCATTAGAAGGGTGAAATAGTTTTATAATTCCAACGTTATGTACATACCTTTCGAATATTTTATTAAGATACCAATTGAAAATAAGCTAGATTTTACCTCATATCTGATGTGAGGCTCATATCATCCAAACCATGTTCTATTGAAAAAGTTCAAGGAATTTATTATTTATTGTTAAAAATTCATGTGTCATTCAATGTGTTTGTTCTTCTTCATTTCGCTTTATATGATCCTAATTGTCATTTTATCAATGATAATTATTATTAGATAATCATTATATGTATTGATTTTTGAATACCGATTTACTCATTAATTAATCTATAATTAATCATTAATAATAAAAAATATTATTTCTAAACTATATATAACTAATGAAACTCTTTAATAAATATCATATTTATAACTATGTAAAAATAATTCAATTACAAATAATAACTTTCATTATTTAATGTTTCTGTCCTTGTCCATTTCATTTTATATGATCATAATTATTATTTTATCATTGACAAATATACTGATTTTATGTTTTCTTTAATTAGGTATCTCATTAGTTTATAAAGAAAATATGAATCATATAAATCATATCCTCAAAGAGTGTCAAATTTGAAGTGCAGTAAGGCCCATTTTTGTATACCAGGTTACCATGAGTTAGGCCTGAACACCTTATCATAGTTGTTACTCTTAGGTACATCTGTTCTAGAGCCACATCCACTGGTTTTAATATAGATAGGGATTTTATTTCTTAGATAACTAAAAATTCTTTATACTCCCAAAATTTTAGAACATTTAATCATGTGGTATTCATTAGTTAATATATACTAAATCATTACTAATAATAACTGTTATTTCAAACTATATATAACTAAATAAACTACTTAATATATAAAATATTTTTAACTAACTAAACTAATTAATAAATTACATATTTATAACTAAATAAAAATAATTCTATTAAATAAATATATAAATTTAAAATAAAAAAGAAATACCTCCAAATGATGCTGCAAAAAAACCGGGACTTCTTTTAGACTACCAGATCCACCATACAAGAAAATGATTTTTTAGAGAGAGAATCTATGGAATGCAGTGAGATGAGTGAAATTGGAAGTGAGGAGGGGGTGGTGGGTGGGTGGGTTCCATTTTATAGGGAGTTAAGGAAAGGGCGGTCGGGGGGGGGGGGGGTGCAGACTTTCTCTTAACATAAAGGCCAAAGGTGGAACCCCCTTGCCTCGTTTATCTTTGTATTTAGGTGAAAGGCAGACCCCCACTAACTTTTCCATGTCATAGATACTTGTAAAAGGTGGTGGGAGGTAGGGGAAGGTCCCAGGACCCCTACCACCTTTCGGAAGAACTGAAAGATAGTAGGGTGATTGCTGCCTTTCATAAAAATATTAATTTTTTTGACATACACTTTTTAATTTTATTCTAGAAAACATATAAAAAACTATCAATTAGGTATATATTGGGATCATATTCATTGTATACATTGAGTATAAAAGAGTGGGGAATGGATCGTCTGAAATTATTATTCAACTATGGTGTAGTTAATAAATACATTCGATAGGTAAATTAATTTTTTTATATTTATTTATTATATAATATTTTTATAACTTATTTCATATTAGTGTTTAAGAATTTTTATAGAACATATAAAAAATATAAAATAACTCAACATTAATTTTCAATTAATGATAGGATCACTTTGTATGTCGCCCACACTGGGTGTGGGGGGTGGGATGAATTGGTGTTACATGACTTATTACCAATAAATTTCTTTTCACTTATTTACCTCCACACTTCTTTTTTGAATGTATCTCTCTTTATTTCTATCCTTTTGTTTTGTATTCACAAACTAGAAATAATATTATAAAAAAAGAAGGATGTCAATATTTTATTAAGAGGTTAACATCATTTATAAATGACTATGTACTCAATATATGATGGTTGTTATCCCTCTCACACAAAAATATTATTTATATCCTTGGACCCATAATATTAGCACTAAAAAAGAAAATAAATAAATAATTAACTTGATTTTATTTGCATATAAGACTTTAATATCATGTTACTGCAGTAAGATTAACAAAAAAAGCTCAATACACACTTGAAAATTATGGATCCGTCATATTTCCTAAATATACAACAATATTTAAGGTTGACTTGAACGTCTTTGTAGCATATTATGCGTTGGGTCCCTAACACTTCTTATATGATGCTTGGGTTGACCTGTAAAAATGGAATTGTATTCTTATTATTTTTCTATTATTCGAGTTCAATGCATAAGGATAACCATTTATATATAGAATTGGATGTGAAAAACTTTGACACATTGATTACTTATATAATAACAATGTCAAAACTCCCAATCTTTTTGATATACCATATCAGAAATAGAATTGTTATCAATTCCTTTTAACCATTTCTTATCTGACATAAGTGTTTCAACTAATGATAGTTGTATCAAACCATTCCTCACTTCTTCTTATTCTATTTTATATCAAGAGTCATGTAAGAATATTTCAATATATAGAAATGGAAATATTCCTTGATTTACAATCACATATCACCTTCATAATTACCATATATATCCAAATCAAATATTTCTTTTAAATCTTTATGATAATTGGGGTTTAAACTCCCCACATGATATTATATTTATCAAACTCTTTTATTATCTCCAAAAAATCCACATATATTTAAAGCATTGTAACTGCATAAATATATGTCGTGATTTCACCATGGTTAGGGATATAACTATTGTGGTGAAAATATTTTTGAAATTTCTTCCCTATCATGCAATGTAATGTGAAAATCTATATATGGTGAAACATTCTTTCAAATATTAATACTATATTTTTCTTGTGATACTCTTCAACTAAATTTGTGGCGACAAGTTCTTATCTACAGCTTATGAAAAGTTCATATTTGTTAAATTCCCATGAAAGTTATCTTTAATTATGGATTTATCACAAGATATGGATATTTCAATGTGGAAGAATAACACAAAAACATACCATTTTATCTTCTCAAATCCAAACTCTTCAAGTTTTTGATAACTTCTAACATGAAATGAAGTCTTAAGAATTGTAAAAATATATTACATAGTGTGCCTTTCCAAAATTTCACTAATTAAAGATTTTTTCATGAGTTTGAAGAATTATTAAGGTTTAATGAATAAGTATTATAAAATATAATATTCCTACAGAGTCATGAAATATGTCTTATGAAGTCTGTTATATATTCTTACACATATCTTCCATTTCCAAATTCCACCTAATTGTAAAGTCTTATGCATAGAAAGACTAAGTCGTAATTGATCACACCTTTGTCAAATTTTACTAATAAGATAATTCATATGATTAGATAATAGTCTTAAAAAAGTTTATTTGTCAAATTTTAATCCAATTTTATAGTCTTATGTGATCTAGAAAATGTTTTATGCAATATTAAAAGTATTAAAAAATGTTTCTCAGATTCCTATGAAATCAAAAGGATGTATTACAAAATCACAGTGGGTACATGCCTTTATCAAATCATCCACTCTAAAATTTAGAAATATTATAAAATAGAAAAATCTTACAAATCACAAAAAAAATTAATATAGAATAGTAGGTCTTTCAAACTCTGAATAGTCTTATAAAGTTTCAAAGGTCATATAAAAAACATCAAGACTTATCTATTTTTCAAACATCAATGCTTAATTATTCAAATTAGTTCATAGATTATTTAATCCATTCCAGGGACTTCTCAAATATCACAAATAAAATCAAATAACAATGCAACATAATAATATTCCATATGTTAAATCAACTTTTCCAGATTAATCTAAGATAATATTCCTGAAAATAATTTTACTCATTTATACTAATCATATGGAAGGATATTGTTTGAAACATTTCTCAACTTTTTCATAGAGATAATATATTTATGATGCTTTATACTCCGTTGAACATATATTTAGATTACTTTTATTCAAATATGGTTGAAAAAAATCTATTTATGAAATAAAAATCATCTTTATTATTCCTTTCCATGTAAATTGATCTATTTTTATCCAATAGAAACAACTAAATCTCTTTTTCATATAGATGATGTAATAAACTCACTTCACATTCAAGATTCAAGGAATTTCATTAATCATCATGTAGTATTCATAATTAATTATATATAATAAAAATTATCCTGGGAAATATATCCTTAATCTCATCAATAATATTGGTCACTATAATAATATTCCAGTAAGTTCTTATTATTGACATCTTTACATCAAATATAACAGATCCCTACTCATCGATAAAAAATAAAACACAACACAAAGAGGATTCAATAATCCCATCTTTATATTTTTTTGTCAATAATAATGCTTGAAAATGTATGTCAGTAAATGCTTTCATTCATCTCTCCCCCTCACTTACTTTTCATTTTATTCTATATCCCACTTATTGGGAATAAATACAAAGAAATTGAGGGAGGATTTTTCAATTAAAAAAATGAGATTAGTAATCAATTATTCCACTCTATGTCCATGCGATCTATTCTCTATAAATAAAACAAGAGGGTTTAATATATATAAAAAGGTAACTATTATAAATTTGAATATGGTACCAATTGAAATAACAATTCATAGAGGTTGTTCACATGTTTTAGGATAATACCAATCGATACCAATTGATAAATATGTCTATTTGAGAGTTAAATCAAAAAATCCCACACTCTTCATAACAAAATGGTTATAAACATTCAAATTAACCAATATATTTTTCATTAAAAATAATACCTACAACCTCTTATCATTCTTATTTCATTGTTTAAATAATTTTATCCCCTTAATAAAAGATTTTCATCGTTTAACACATGGATAAGATAATATAAAAACATATATTTTTAGTTAATGTTTTCAATAAATTTATAGAAATGTAGATTTTCACGAATTATATGAAATTATGATATTGGAAGATACTCAAGTTTCTATATTTATCTCATTTTTAAGGAAACAGTCCCGATTATATTTATCATGGGGGAAATTTTTATCAAATTTAATTCTGAATACCACTTATTATGATAAAATCCAACACGATTATTTTCTTATCTAATGTCTAGTTTTAAAAATAATCATATCTTCCTCAGTTATATCCTCATGAAATTGAATCAAATTTAATTCCCTATATATAAATCATAAAAATACAATAAAATAGATAAAAGAATAAGTTGGAACTATTTTTCACATTATTAAGAGAACTAAGGATGATGTTTTCTTCTTAACCAGAATACTTTTTTCCTTTATTCTTTACATTTTAGTGTTTTCTTCATGATTTCTCTATTTTTTTTAAAATACATTTTCTCTTTGATAAACATAGTCACTTCACATCTATTAATAATATCATTTCATGGAATATTATTTTTTTGACATTAATCAAAAATTAATAAGAGTATTTTGATGCATTTTTATATGATTAATAATTTCATCTTGATGTAGAAATATAAACAAGAAATTTTTAGAGTTATTTCTGTACTTATTAAACCTTAGACTAAGTACTCAGAAAGTTAGTTGGTCATCATTTTTTTAAGATCTATAATAAAATTTGTTTTTTCCATGTTGAATCACTTCATTCCCTTTAAAACATTTTTACATGTAGTTTATTAAATTTTATCCTCTTTCTAATTAAGTTTTACACATAGTCATAAAATATTTAAGTGTGTTTTAAACTTGTTTGGATCTTCCAAATTATCTCCCAAGAATTCTCTTCACCAAACCAGACCCCTTTTTCTTACCTTGGACCATTCTTTAATTATGCTCTTACTTTCTTCCAATAATAATGAAACACATGGATTTTTTTTTCAAAAGTACATGGTGTATCCAATTCTAACACTATGGAAGTTTATTAGTCTAATTGATAAAGAGTTATTCTTAGTGTTGATGAACTACTACAAAATTGGGTTTATCTAATGCTTGCTAAAAGAATTTTTAAAACTACCCTCTCTCAGGGCTAGGAAAAGTACTATTAAAGGGGGTCTTTAACAATGCATTTTTAGAGCTGTTAAAGGGATCCTTTAACAGCTCTAAAAAATCACTATTAAAGGGGTCTATTTATTAGTGATTGTAAAAAATCATTGATAAATGCCCCACATTTATCAATGATAGTAAAAAAGAATTGATAAAATGAGTATTTTTTAGCACTTATAAAAAATAACTGATAGGGGGTCTTTATTAGTATTTTTCTCCAGCACTGATAAAGGGTATATTTAAAAAAAATATATATTTCATTAACAGACACCCGTATTAGATGTTATGGAAATTTGGAGATCTTTTGGGCCCATTTTGTCCTCAATAGAGGTGATTAAGAGTTACCATGGGTCACCTCAGCATAAAACTCAGAGAAAGATTCGATTAAATATGTGTAACAGGAAAAACAAACTAATTCAGAACTTATTTTGGTTTGAAAGGCCGTTGAATATTAAAACCCCTTAAAAACCCTAAAAACCTAAAACCCTAAAAAGGTCACCATTGTTGATCTGAGAGTCCATTTTAGATAAACAACTAATCAAATCAAATCTTATTAAATGAGCTAAAACTACATGAGATTTAATTCAAGTTATAATCAAAGGAATAAAATATATTATAATTTCAAAAAAGTTAAAAAAAAATCAAAAGTGAACTTCAAACTTCCGTAAATTTTGATCCAGGTGTCTGTTTGGTCTCTACCACATATAAAATCGAATATTTCAATTAGATATAGGCCCAAGATGTTATGAGACTATGTTTAAAGAGATCTATCTTGTTTTTCAATACCATAAAGTCCTATAAGGGCTCTAAAATTGTGTTTTTTGTCGCTGACCCTGACTTCTTAAAAATCGAATGCCTATAAATTTTGTTTCGGGTGTCTGTTCATCCTGTACCACATATCATATCTAAGATAATTTCATGATATTCTATTTCACTAGTTTGGGAGTTGAAACAGACTCTTGGATAATAAGTTATAGTCATTTCATGGTTTTTAAGGGTTTATGGTTTTCAGATTTTCTTAACGTTTTTATGTGTTTTAAGGGGTTTTAGAGTTAATATCCATTTTAATTTTTTTTAAATAAATCTTTAATTTTAAAAAAATATAACTATATATATAAAAATACATAAATATATGGATAAAAAATATATAAAAAAATAAAAAATATATATTAATATATAGATATATCATCAAATGTATAACAAAATAGTATAGTGGAGTCGAAAATGCACTGGTGTATAAGTTAGAAGTATCAGGTTCGAAACTCGCTGGAGGTAGTGGCGTGTGTTGGGTTCGACATTATCTAAAGCATTGATAAATGTTTGGGAGAAGCACTAATAGGGGGGTCATTAAAAAAATTATACCCTGTATCAGTGGGGCCTTTATTAATGATTTTGTTAAGCACGGTTAAAGGCGTCCTTTAATACTGCTAAAAAGTATTGAAAATGGAACCTTTTATTATCACTAAAAAAGAACTAATAATGACCCCCCTTTATCAACTCCTTTTGAAGCAATGTTAAAGGGGGTCTTTATTAGGGATTTTTACGAACACTATTAATGTTAGCTGTTTAACATTGCTTACATTACCAAAAATTCTATAACACAGATAAAACCCTTTTACTAGCACTGTTAAAGGGCCAACTTGAAGTAGTGTTGGGGTTTTTATGAGCATATTTATTATTTTTTATTATATACCAATAATAACAACCAAGATTCTTCCCTGACTTCTTGGGAATATTATCTTTAAAATTTTTCTTATGAATACTTCCCAAAGAAGATTCAAAATTATCATAATTATATTCTTTTAAAACTTTAGTTAATTTGTAACATATATGGTGTACTTTTTTTAGAATTATATATCATTGTGACCACTATTATTATAGATACCACAATGATTTTAATGGAATTCATATTTTATATAGATGAACACATTTTTACTTTTATTATAGACTTTTCATCAACTAAACCTTTCTCATACCTGATGTAGGATTTATTGAAACTCTATAGGTTGACATATTATTCAAAAGATCAATATAATTGTTCCCAAACCATTCATAACACCACCAATATCCAATAAATGTTCATATCTGTTCTTGAGTTATAATTCAATCGGATTTGATTTGATTTTATTTTTTTCTAGAGACAACATCATTTTCAGAAGAATTTAAAGAAAATTTATTATAAATATAATCACATCTACCATATATATAATGTTAAATTACTTAATATTTTTATTCATCAATTTTTGTATGGGTTTTTTGGTACCTTCACTCTATATAAGTTCAGAATTAGGATAAATATAACTTTCTAGGGTGGATGGTTCATTTTGTTTAGAGCATCCTACGGATTGATCATTATATGATCTCAGTGTATTATTTATATAATATAGATATATTTTCCCAAAAAATATCATCCTTAAATTTTTTTATGGTATCATCTTTTATCTTAGTTTATTTTAAAGACACAACTTGAACAATTTCCATATTTTATAATTTGACTTTAAGCATAATAAATTCTATATTTGGGCCATTTTTTTCATTCTTCATTGATTTAATTCTATATCTAAATTACTTATTTATATTCTCATCATCATCCCCATTAATTCCAATCTTCTATTGTATCAAATTGTAAAATTCTTTTACTTTTTAATTAATCTCTAGTCAGTCACTCTTGGAATCAATGATTGATCTTTTTTTTATTATAACACTTGGGACATTTTTGAAGCCTTTATATGGATTAATAATGATTAAAGTTTTTATTAAACAAATACTTTATGAATTTGGATCATCTTTATTTAAGATCTATAATTTTTTCTCACTTTTAATTATATTCTGTGGGGAGATTTACACTTATCATCACCTTTTGTTCCAGTATATTCTATATTTTCATAGACTATTATTTTAATCAGGTTTTCTCTTTAATGAACACCTAGTGATTATCGAACCCCATGGGACCCACTAGTTAGAAGATAACCCACTCCCACCCAAGAGTTGAAAGATAATAGGTACCTCACCGAGCATTCACCTAAGACTCAACAGATAACACATGGAATGAACTATGCACTCTTATTTTAGGATTCGATACACCTCCCCCATAACTCAAATTTGGGATCTCATGGATAAAATTGAACAAGGGGGTACTACTATTATAATTGATCCATATAATCCTCTAGTGTTCATTCATTGTGCGGTGTAACACCAAAATATTTTGTTATAAATTTATCCTTAAATTGATTTATTTTCTTTGATAGCTTTCTTTATACACAACCTTGAGTCTAAATGACTATGATATTGTATAAATTAATAACATAAACATTTTTATGGAGGCTATGAATATGATTTCAAAAAGTATTAAAAATATTTATAAAGGTTTTATTTTATGAAAATCTATTGACCAGTTCACAATAAATAATACTCAACCCTCAATAAAGTCATTTTATGCTTTAAAATATGATTTCTTTAAAAATAGTTTTTTTTTGAATTTTATGCACATAAATTATAAATAATTTCTTAAAATTTTAGAAATTAAATCTTATTATAAGGATATAATTTTTTTAAACAATCACATAAAAATTATCTTATGGTAAATTTTTGGGAATTTTCTGAAAAAGTTGATTTTTGGGTGAATAGTGAAAACATCGATTTTTGAAGAAGACTATCTTTTATTTTCTAGTATTTTCAAATAACCATTTAGATTTGAATTGGTTTTAAAATTTTATTATTTTATTCTTTTAAAAAAAATCAATTTATACCTTTTGGATGAATATTTTACTTGATCTTAGTATAAATATATTTTTAGACTTAAAAATGAATTTTTTATAAACCCATTTTTATCTTATTTTGTAGGTAAATTCTAAAATTAATTTTTAACACTTATAGAAACTGGAATTTCGTAAAATAAATTCCATATTTTTAATCATATTAATTAATATTATTTAATAAGGTCAACATAATTTTTTGCCAAAATGAATAATTAAAACATGAAAACTTGTTACCATAGTTAATGTCAAAACATGTTTAATTGAGGGGTGTTAAATTAAAGTGATAAGGGAAAAAATGACCTAAAAACATATATTAATCCTACTATATGATCCTATTTCAACCCTATATCATATAATATTTATAAATGGCCCATTTTTGAGCCATATTACTTGATTAAGACATTAATATATTCTAATATTTTGAAAAATTCCTAGTGTGTCCCTAACCCCCCTTATAAAATAACACCCCACCTCTCTCATATTTAAACCACATTGAGAAATATAGATCCAAAAAACTTACCCAATTATCTTAATAACTTAATTATACAATAATTAATGGTTTTTTATTCTTATAAGATCATTTCAAAGGTCCTCAAGAAGGGATCTAAATGACGTATACCGGAGAAGAGGTAATTTTTTTTACTGACTCTTTCTAAATTTTATCTTATTATAATTTAAAAAGTACTATTATAACCATCCTAAAAAAATAAATCAAGTATCATAAATATAATTAAAATTATTATAATAATGTGAAAACCATTTTCAATCTCTTTTTTATCCTATAGAAAGTATAAAACATTACTCATGCACACGTACAACTTGCTGTCTCCATGTAGTGGTGTAATTCATTTTTTCATCTCCATTTTACTTGGATGGTTATAGATTTGAAACTAATTAGTATATATGGTATTTATGAAATAATTATTATTCTATTAATATAATATATCATTTACCTTCTTACCCTTCCACCCATTAAAAATGATAATTTTTCTTGTGCGTACGTATAGATTATCACCTCCACCAAGCGATGTGATTCATTCTTCATGTCCAAATTTCATGAATTATTATAAATATGTATATAATGAAATATATTATATTTATATAATTATTAAAATTCTATATATTATTTAACTATGATCATGATTCAAGAACCGAAGCTACCTAACAGAAAAATACATGAAAAATAAGACAATTAACACTCAGAAACGATAATATTAATAAAGAATTATTAATAAACAAGTATTGAAATGATATAATTTGATCTAATATAATATTATAATTTGTATTTGGTAATGGCAGATAATTATAACTAATTTAAAATTACTATATTTTATGTTAAAATCACTTATGAATTATGTTGGATGTGAGGTAAAGGATTATTCCACAATATCGTCGTTATCCACGATTGCTTATTTTATATTATCTGTGTGAATAATTATATGATATTTCTATATAAAATAAAATATATATTATTTTCTTATGGTTAATTCTAGAAATTATATTTTTTACTTTCTTTTTTCTCTCTTTAATTACTCAATATACTGAAAGAATATTTTTAAGGAAAACCAACTTTATTTTTTATTCAGTTGAAATTATTTTACTTCCATGTACATATTATATATAAAATGGTTTAAATAATATTTTTAATATTTTACATTGATTTATTAAATTATTTTTAACCATTTTTTTAATATCTATAAAAAGTTTTAAATGGAATTTTGTTGTAATTTTTTGAATAAGGTACTTTTTGTATTTTTACTGAAAATGTAAAAGGAATCTATATTTTAACATACAAGGCATGATTATAATTTTTCACAAACATGAATAATTAATGATTTTATAGTTAATTTATTAGTTTCAATGGTTCTTTACAAATAAAATTTTTCCATATATTTTGTAAATTTTTAGATGTGAATAAGTGATTTTAAAATGAAAATGGAATTTTTCCCAAGAAATTTTACAGAGTTGTTTTTAAATTATTTTTATCTATGTCAACATCCTTTAAAAAATATTATAATTTATTGAAAATATAATATAAAGATATCATCCAAAACATTTATTTGGATGGTTTATGATCAGTTTTACCGAGGAAAGTATTGAAATTATTAATGCTAGTTATTCCAATTTAGTCATTTATTGGTTAGTATGGCTTAATGGTTAAGATTTATAGTTTATTTATTTGATGAATACATTGGACTTATTAAGTGATAGTTGGGTCCTATAATTACATATCCCCTTGATGCATCTATATGTATTATAAGAAAAAAATGGTTGTGTATCTTACTAAGGCCTTACCCATTTATGTAATATGTCTTGGCACAAGGTTTTTATAGTATGTTTAAGATGTTTGAAATTATGAATTCAATAATTATGAAATTAGTTATTTATTTCCATGTGATTAATCAGATAGTTAGGATTAATTAGATTGTACAATAAAATCAGAAATAACTAAAAATAATCCATAACAATACTTCAAATTACACTTAAGTAATGAATAAATAATAACCATTATATGATAAATGTCATGAAAAAACACATAGTCATATAGAATCATGGTCATTACATCATATAATTACTGACCATAAACCAATTTGATCAAATGTAAAAATAATAAAAAAGAATAAAATTTATGAGCTTGAACTACATTCCTGAGTCACACCTCATCCTAATATATGATCCCACTCAGTCCATCCTAAAAAATAATTATACATAGGGCAACTACCCAACCTGAACCTATGATCAGTGAAGTATTCTAAAGTACCCATGTTCCATGGCCGCTTAAGAATGGCGTAGGTAAAACTCAGTTGGGAACCCCCATTATAGTACCATACATAAAAATAAAATGAAGTGTAAAAATCTGATATGATAAACTTAATAAATATATGAAACCTTATAATAATGAGTAAATAAATAACCTCAATCATTGGGTTTTGACATTGTACCCAGTTTCAAATATACCTACCTTGAATAGTGTTGGAGTTTCTTTGAGAACATCCCATATATAATGGCCCAAACCTCTCTGGTCCATTCCTTTACTCAAATATTGTGTTTGAGATAATATGGGAGGTCAAGGTGACTTATCCCCAACAATTTTTCAAATTTCAAAACTATTTCATGAAACAATTTCATGAATCGGTGTCACTTCTTTTATTAAATTTCAAAACTATTTCATGAAACTATTTCAAAAAATGGTGCCACTTACTTTTAAAAATTTCCAAATATTTTCATGAGAAAGATTCAAAAAACGATTTCACTTAATTTTCCAAATATCTAAATTATTTTATGAAACAGTTTTACAAAATGGCATCACTTCCTCTTCTAAATTTCCAAATTTCTTCATTAAACGATGTCACAAAACGATGTCACATACTTTTCCAAATTTCCAAACTATTTCATGAAACTGGGTCACAAAATGGTGCCACTTTCTTTTCAAAATTTCAAAACTATTTCATGAAATGGTTTCACAGAAATGGTGGCACAAAAATGGTGGCATATAAATGGTGGCATTGAAACGGTGGCACTAACATAGTTTCATGAATAGTGTTTATAGAACTTGGTCATTTCCTTTGTCAAATTTTCATATTTTTCTAGATTTCATATAGTTTTTCCCATTTGACATTACGTTTGATGTAAAATGCATTAAGAGCCTAATTTTAAGGTATTTAAGGATGATTAAAAGCCCATAACTCCTATCTTAGTTTTTCCTAATAGTCGGGAAGCCTGTACTCGTTTAAAAAACGTGATCATTGAAAGATCCGATCTTAATAGAAAATCCATCATATCTTAAACCGCTACTCTATTAAATCTTCTAAAGGGATGAGATATCTTCCTCACACTTCTTCCTTACTATACCATGGTGAAAGACTCTTGAAACTTTACATACTTTACATAGGAGTCATGTGTAGTTCCGAATCCTTGGATCGTGTCTTCCCTGGAGTTTCTTCATACTACACGCGCACCCCCTGTTTTGGTAAAATCAGGAAGTGTCGATCCATCTTCAATATATGGTATGTTCTATCTCCATTATTTTGGGATACTCTAATTCCATTCCTCCTTTACATGTTATGACATGATATCAACATGTTTTTAATAGAAGTTTCTTGGGTGTTGGTTGGTGTGGTGGTATCTCGGCATCCTCGGGTGGTTGTAGGCTTCTAGGAGAGGTGATCATGATCTATTGTGTTGGTCGTTCTCCTGAAAAGAATGTTTGAATCCTTTTGAGGCAGGGGATTCATGGATTCTCATTTATTTTGTGTGAAACAATATAGTTATAATGTTTTAGACCACTGGATCATAATGGAATTGACATAATAAAAATTTGAATCGGATAAATAAATTGTTATCGATCATATATTGTTATGTATTGTTTTAATAGATAGTTTGATATCTATAATTACTTGTTTTTTAGATTATCGTTCTTGATGGTAATTGGTAAAGAAAATAAAGGTGGGAATAATTTTAAATTAATTGGATAAAGATAAAGAGGAATGTCTTTGAATCCAGTTGTTGCTGTGGTAAACTGGAGATAATCAAATGGATGTAGTTATGAATGTTTAAATGAACCAGAAAATCCAAGATGGATAAAATAATTGGTATTTTGATAAATGATAATTCCTGGAAGGTTCCTGAGTTACCATCTTTCTTGTAAATTCCAAGATCCTTATGCTTGGAGCTGAGATTTCTCATTGTGTGTGAAGGATAGATGCCTTCCTTGGGGCCAATAGCCAAGTTGCTTGTTGATTATTTTCCTACTTCCTATGTTGTGGTGTGATCTTGGGATGGTTGAGCCTGGGAGGCTGTTTTAGTATGTGGGGCGTGGAGGCCCAAGGTTTTTGGCAGTAGTTGAGTCCTAGAATGGAGAGATGAATTGCTTTATGCATGTGGGTGTCAGGGATGACACCAAAGATGATGAAGCATGTCAGTTATGAATAATGTATGGTTATTTAATCTTGTTAGTTGTTTATCTTCTTTACTTTCCCCAATTCTTATGGTAGGTGGTATTGCTCACCCTCCTTCAAAAAGAGGAGAAGAAACATAGGGTATTCCACTTTCTTTCTGTGTTTAGCTTCCTGATAATGGATGGGTCTGTGCTCCTGTTATAGATGGAAAAGGCTCTATGGGTAGTCCATCTACTCACCTTGTTGAGCCCCTTGTGTTTGGTAGATTCATTTTGATTTTCTATAATTCTTGGAATTATGGGAAAGTAATAATTATTTTAATAAATAATTAAATAAATGATGTTAATTTGCGGGGTTGGAGCTTTCTGGGATGCAATGCTGAGGTAATATTTCGGTAAAGCTATGGACTTGGTTTAGTTATTCTTTGATGTCATATAACTTGGTGTGATGCCAATGAAACGCAATGAAGAATTAACAATGGTTAATTCATGGTTAAATAATCAATCACATAATGTTGAATTAATAAAAAGGGATAAGTAACTTATTATCACCCTTTAAATGTTTATATGCTTATATGATATCTAGTTTTAGCAGTAGTAGCGGGGAGTCTAAGAAGAAATAGATATAGTTGAGTCTAAGACATGGTTTTTCCCATAGTGTGGGTGTGAGATATAATATATCATGTGATTTTTTGTGTTTCTATATACTACTAAACCCTATTGGTTAGGTAAATTGACACCTCGGGGATTCTGAGCCCTGGGAGAGCAGTGTTTTTCCACAACATCTCGATAAGAGGATGGATGTTTGACTACCGCCTTTGGCCCCACTCTCTTCTCTTGGTAATTACTTGTGCTGGTAGGCACAACGATTAGCTTTCCCCATATATGTGTGTATAGATGTAATGTATTGTGGTTATTCACACATATATATTATGGATATAGTTTCCAATTAACTACTATAGGTGTAACGTGTATAGGCTATGATGGATTGAGGATCCTTACTCAGTGTATGGGATGTAATGGTTTGAGGTGTAATACCTAATGTATGATACATGTTATGAGTGCTGTGGTGGATCCAAAAAATGACCTGGTTATCTTAGTTATGTGGACATGGTGGTTGTGTTTCATGAGGTGCTTATTGTGGTGCTTCTCCCAGGTGTCTTCAGCAAGCCTTTTTGGAGAGAGATGCTTAGGACATATGATGTTGGGGAAAAGTGAAAAACCAGTGGGGAAGTTATAGTGGGTTACCCTTGATATTCTTTATTATATTATATACTCTTATAAGAAATACTTGGTGAGAGTATCCATGGTGGGGTTGGGAACATAGTATACATATTTAGGTGGTGAGATAGTTTCACTTTTTGTTCACTATGATTTAGCATGCTTTCATTACTTTTGCATGAGAGGCTATGGGGAGGATCCCACCGAGTGAACTATTATACTCACCCTACAAATATACAACCGTTGTTTTCATATCACCCATAGTAGGTTGGAGATAAAGCTATTTCCTGCTAGCTTGGGGTTGCAGGAGTTGTTCAGGCTTTACGGTTACTGTCATATTAGTTTTGATGGTACATGCAGTTTTTCCTTTCAGTTGTATTAGTTCTTGAAGGAAATTACATATATGTACTTGGATTTATTTTATAATACAATCTGAGTTGGTGTTTATCGTTTTCTGTCTTATCTCTCTCTTTCATATTGGTTCTCTTAGTGGGTAATGCCTTCTATTTGTGTGTCTACTATACCCTCAGTGCTAGTCGCCAACCCGGGGCCTACTGGAGGTGGGACACGGGTGTCACTATCTCCCTTCTAATATTTCCGGGCCAGGAGGGGTACACATTGTGGGGAGGGGTTCAGGAAAGAGTGGTATCAGAGGTTTGGTTAAGGGATAGGGTTAAGTTTGGAGTTAGCCACAAGTGAGATTGCATGGGTTGGTAGGGAAATAGTGTTAGTTAAGCTTAACAAGTACTATAAACACTGGAGTCCAGCTGAGAAACATATATTTAGGGACCCTTGTGATCTAATGCATGAACCATTAATATTATAGTGGATACTAAACAAGCTGATACTAGTTGCAGGGTAGAGTCTTAGGAATGGATTATGCATCATTCTTCTTTGTTCCTACATTTGAATGGGTATACCATGGGATAGGTTAACCTAAGTGAATAAAACAAAACAATTAATTAATGTTCAGTCTTCAATATTCTAGCTTTAGGAGCACTATCTTTTTTTATTTTGTAGGTATGGCTCCATGCCGATGTCCTCATCAGGTTTGCGCAGAAGATGTTCAGCAGGCTACGCTAGTAGATCACAGCAAAGTGCTAGTCGAAGATGATGACACATGTAGGAGGACACTATGAGAGTTTCAGCACCAGATACTATAGAAGTATGAGGGATTCATTTCAGATGTTGTCAGGAAAGATTGGTTAGAGGAGGTTGGGATAGATTTCATCTCAATCCATGATTAGAAGGAGCATTGGGTATCATTGGTTGTGAAGATGCTATGTGGGGCAGTGAGGCATTGGTGGGTCTGGTTCCTTAGATATTGTAAGGAGTCAGTGACCTCATGGGAGGAGTTCTAAGAATAGTTCAGAGTCAAGTTTATTTCTTTGACTACAAAGGGGCCCAATCTCTAGGAGATAATTACCCTTTGATAGGGGAGCTATAGTGTGCAAGAGTTTGGAATCCATTTCAATAACCTTTTACGATATTCTTTAGTCCTATTTCTAGATGAGGAGGCTAGGTCACGACATTTTAAGGAGACTATGAATCTAGAGATCCATGAGCAAGTCACCCCATTTATGCTGAAGAAATATATTGAGGTGCTGATGAGGGAAAAGTATATCAAGAGAATGTTACCCAGAATAGGATCTTCATGAGAGAGGAGTCTTCATGATCCTCATAAAGCAGAGCTGTGCTCCGAGGTTCTTGGTTTTTAGGGAAGAAGAGTTTCGGTTTGGTCAGGGTTAGGTCCCAGCCCTCAGTATCTCATTTATCTAGGGGTGGAGGCTCTCAAAACTAAAACAAGGGATTATTTGCTTACTTTTATTATGTAGGATGAGGTCATTAGTAGAGGGAGTGACTAAACTTTTAGATTGGTCAGTGTGCACTAGGTGTTCCACTCTAGGTTCCTCCATTGAGGCAGTTCCAGCCAAGGCAGCAGCAGCTGGTTGCAGCAGCATTGGATCAACAGAGAGTAGATGGGGTAGGTAAAGTAAATACCCGTAACACTCTCTATCCTCTGAGGGAAGAGAAATTCTATGGAAGTGGTCATCATCTGGGTCAGAGAGATCATGTAGCAGGTCGTGGTAAGCTTTATGCTTTAGCATTTCCAGCACTAGGTGAGCCAGACATCGTTCTAGGTACACTTTTCTTGTTTTTTACTCAGGTGTATGACTTATTTGACATAGGATGCATGCACTACTTCATATCACTTACCATTTTCCATGTTTTGGGACATGAGGTAGAGAGGCATGCAATGCCCTTGGAATTTATTATGCTAGTTGGAGGTCAAGCTAACTTTTTTGAAGTATGTAGAAACTACGAGCTAGTTATAGGCAACGCCACTCTTGGGGAGATTTCCTATATTTTCAGAAATAGACATATGATATTATAATTTTCATTGATTGGTTTTATTTGGTGTAGGATATTGTAGATTTCTTTCAGGGGTAGGTGGTGTTCTTCGATGCTGATGGAGATCTAGTAATGTTTTTTGGTGAGAAAGACCCTCAGATAGGTTGGAGGCGTGTTCCTTCTTTTTCATACATGATTGATGTGATTATTTTGAGTTATTTGGAGGTTAGTTAGTTTTTGTTTCCAAGTTGTTTTGAAGAATACCATTATGTCCTTCCAGAATAGGTTTTAGCATTACCCCTTGATGGTAGATCGAGTTCAGGATCGAGATGCATCCATGCGTTTCTCTTATCTCCATGAATTTGTATAGGATTCCACCTTCCAATTTTCATGATCTACATATATAGATCATTGTTTTTTTAGTGTGGTTTTTTTCATCTGAGTGTGTCACCATAGGGTGCACAATATTTGTTCATAAAGAAGGTCAATGGCAGTTTTTAGTTGTGTGTCGATTATCATTGCTTAAACAAAGTGACAATGAAGAACCACTATCTACTTCTATGGATTGATGAATTTTTTTGACCAGATTAAGGGTGAATTTTGGTTCTTGAATATCGACTAATGGTTAGGGTATCATTAGATGTGAGTGAAGGATGAGGATATCTTGAATACTTCTTTCCATTCTCTTCATGGTAATTATGAGTTCTTGATGATGCCTTTTGGTGTGACGAATGATACATCTTGGTTCATGGGGTTGATGAAAATTGTGTTCCATGAGTTCCTAGATATGTTTTTAGTGGTTTTATTTGATGAAATCCTTGTGTAAACTGTGTTTAAGCAGGAAAATGAAGAGCATCTGGATTCCATTTTGGGAGTTCCTCATCGAAAATAGCTATTTTGGAAGTTGTTGAAGTTTGATTTTTGGGCTCAAGAAGTCCATTTCTTAGGACATATTGTATCCCAGCATGGAGTAGCTATGGATCCATAAAATATAGAACCAATTGTGTCTAGGGAATCCCCCAATATAGTGACATAGGTGAGAAGTTTCCTTGATCTTTTAGGATATTACAGGAGGTTCTTGGCCTATTTATCTCGAGTTGATACTCCATTGATATTGTTGAATAAGAAGGATAAGGAGTTATTGTAGACTAATTAGTGTTAGGATTCTTTTGAGTATCTGAAGGAGAAGTTGGTAAGTTCTTCGGTTCTTTGTATTCTAGTAGAGGGAGTTAATTTTTACGTTTTCTGCGATTCTTGGTGTCTTAGGTTAGGTTGTGTTCTGATTCAGTAGAGATCGGTCATTTCTTATGGGTCTCAGACGTTTCATCTTGATAAATGAAAATATTCCACCCACAATCTTGAGATGGTGTTAGTGGTGTTCACTCTGAAGTTGGGGAGACATTACCTCATTAGTTAGTGCTTTATGGTTTTCATCGATCATAAGAGCTTGAGGTATGATATCTCCTAGAATGACTTGAACTTTCTGCAACGTCAGTGGATGTAGTTCTTACAGGATTATGACTTCGAAATTTCATATACACCTGGTAAAGGGAATGTTGTAGCCGATGTTTTGATAAGTAAGTCATGTAATGATGTAGTGCGTGAATCTGGTGATTCATGGATAGTGATGGAAGAGCTTTCAATATTTCATTTAAATATGGGAGAAGTCATGGGTAGAGGTTGTCTTTTCGAGATTATGGTGCGGTCATCTTTAGTGCAGTAGATAGATGAGACCTAGTTGGGGGATCTTGAGGTAGAGGATTGGAGAGACCGTGTTGTTCATTGTGAAGCCCATGATGGTTGGTATGAGGATGAACAACACAAAGTGTTGTTTCAAGGAAGGATTTTCTTTCCTTTGGAAATGCGTGAGATAGTTCTCAGTGCTAGTCACCATCCCCGGGCCTACTGGAGGGGGGACTTAGGTGTTACTATCTCACTTATCACATTCTCATCCTAGTAGGTGTACACTTTTTGGGGGAGTGGGTCGTGACAACTTAACTACTATAACCAGTATCAGGCTTAAAGTGTATATAATATGAGGCTGAAATACCGAATCCTATGACGTGTCCTAGTAATCCACAAAAGTATCAAGAACGACCAATGAATCCAAGGATAATATCTTTTCAATTCAATGATGCTAGGATCAACAAATAATCCCCAAGAGGTGATATTAGGTGATAAATAGTAATCAAGATCCAAGAAAATCTCAAGGAGGTAATCCTTGGTGAGGAATAGTCATTAGGTGACATCAGCAATCCATAAGAGCTAATCTTAGGTGATCCCATAATTATTGGGCTCCACAACCAATTCTAAGGGGGATAATCCTAGAAAATCATGTAATATTCGGATTGAAGCTGATTCTAAGGGTGATGGACCTACAAAATCTACAATAATCATGTGTCATAACTGATTCCTAGGGGGATAAACCCAGGAAATCCAATAGCATCAGGCTCCATAGCTGATTTCTAGGGGGTGATACCATGAAATCAAGTAATATTAGGTTCAATGGAAACCTTTAGGTAATAAATTAGTCATTCCATATAGTAGCCTCAATGTAGAACCCTTGGTGATATCGTAGTAATTCTATAATCATTAGGAACAAAGGACGAATCTATGGAGAATGTTCACGGTATCCCATGTATCTTAATCGATCTTTGTGGGAACTAAATCCCACCCAAACCACCTCATGTCACAATCCCAAAAAACTACACGGGCACACATCACTGATTAAAGTTATAATGTGACACCCATGATCATCTCTACCCATTTTTCACATAGCCTCATTAGGGTCTAAATATCACCTAGGCACCCAATGGGGTCCACTAGGCCTCCTTAAACATAGACACCCTTCTGGATTCCTTTATCTCAAACACATATCTTGGGTTGAAACCCATTACTCAAAGGGTATAACTTCCCTTGGAATCATGAAAATAGTATTAATGCCTCACTACCATCCTAGGAATGTCTTATAAGGGAGATGACCTCAAGCATTCCCTTCCCAAGTACCCTAGGTCAGTCCACACACCCAACATATCCATCAGTCTCCTGAGGATCTACCTTCCTAGGTAATCACATCTCATTTTTGGAAGAACAGTCACCACATCATCATCTCGTTAGCCTAAATGATTTAAAGAATCTCAAGGTCTTTACTTGGGTAATCCATAATCCATTCATCTCAAATCATTTCTTACCTATACCAATAAGTCACAAAGGAATGTTTCAATAGGTCCACTATATCTTTATCATTCTATTTCATTTATATTATACCCATCATATTAAAAGTGTGTAAAAATATACATTTATTATCATGCCCTCAACCATCAGTGTCTGAAGCAATAAAGAGAGTGTAAAAGGGTCTTTCATGGACCTTCCCACATAGTTCTATCCATAGGAATTTCATTTTAAATTAAATAATTCATTTTAAGAAAAAGTGTCAATCATCTTTAGTGGAGAGACTACATATCACATTCCATAAAAATAAATCGCAAAACCATATGGAAGGAATGAGGGTACACCTACCTCAATTAAATGTTATTCCCTTTTTATCATAGAGTATCAACTCTTTCCTGAGCTCATCAATTCCCACATCAATATCTTGAGATCCTACCTTAAGGAACAACATCGAATAATTAATTATAAATAATTTATAATTAATTATTAAATTCACTATATTAAAATTTAAATTTAAATTCAATTTAACTCAATTGTTTATAATCACCTAAAACTCATTATTTGACCTCAAAAAATGAAAATCACAATGAAAAATATACCAATATATCATTGCATTTTAAAAAAAAATCAATTCTCAAAATCCCTAAAACCTGACACCTATTTAATATTAAATATCACTTAATTTTTTAAAAAAATTAAAAAAAATAACACAGCAACATACCTCTATCAAAATGACATATGAAGTCATGTAGATATCATCTTGAGATGTACTATAGCTACACCGAGAAAAATCCCCATCATGATCTCCCAATTTCACCTTGGTTTAGTGGAATTGGAACAAAAAAACCAGACTAAAATCATCTAAAATTAGAGGATATGGAGAGGAACAAATAGAAGGAAGTGCAATTGAATAACATACCTAAAATATCCTAGAAATGTACCAAAAATGTCTCTAAATAAAAGAGAACCTAGATAGGGAATGGGGATAGGAGGAATGAATGAATTGGCCTCCTCTCATCACTCTAATCTCCCTAAATCCCACAAAACCAAGATCAAAATTCAGTTCCCCCTTCCGAAAACACACCCAACACTATTCAAAGTTTGAAAGATAATTTTACAGCAAAAAATACCAAGGTATTAGGGGTATCTCCCTCAAAAAAACCACATTTATGGAACAAATCACACTTCAGGATATGAATTTACAACCTAACGGTCCCCAAAACCTCAAATAAGGGTCACCATCATGCCATAAATGACCCTTTAATGAAATGAGTTCCCCCTTTTAGGGGTTTTTTCCATATGTAAACATCATTTGTGGCATGAATGACTCATTAAAACCCCAAATGACTTGCTGATGAAAACGTTCAGCAGCCTAACCGCCCAAACCTTCTCCAATTCTCACACGAGAATCCATACCACCAACTTGGTCTAAATCCTCATTAAAAACATCTATTTAAGATATTACAATAACCTAAACTACAATCTAAATAATAGTTCTCAAAATTAACCTCTAAAAAAAATTGTAAAACCTTTTGAAGTTCATAACTCATCAATGAGAGGGGTTTTACAACTTTCCCACTATTAAAATTCTCATACCCAAGAAGCCTAAAAAATCATTCAATCAATGGTATTGACCAATCCTAGTCACCAATTAAAAATAAATTCATCAAGTTACATCTCTAACCACCGATTGATCTCCTACTACATCACTCTTAATACGAGGTTCACTATTCATCAATAACTGAGCTACCACTTGTCACCCATCATCAAATCAATAAAATGGTAATTACCCATGCCTATATAACTTGAGATACTATGGTGTAACTAATAAATTCATCCAAGATATAATTTTGATTCCCACCATAAGACTTATCTCGCAAGGGTTAATTCCTATCTATAGTTCCCCACCATATAAATTTCTTATAGAAACACATTTCCAATGATCTAAAAAAAATTTTGGTATAGTTCTCAACTCTTCACACCCAGTTACTCATGAAAAGAATAGTTGAAACACCTTTGACCAACTATTCCCAAAACTTTCCATCCATTCCAACCAACATGCTACCCTTATCACCCAATCATGATGTATTATCTTTTAAAGGAATTATGAGACTATAAAGCACCTACACCAAAGTCCAAAACTGAATATCAGTGTTATTAAATGTTTGGATCTTTGACCAACCAACACCATCAACTTGATCTCACATGGGAACTAGTGAAACTATGATTTTACTAATTCTACGATCGTTTTAAATCCATCCCGAGCCTTATGCTGATACATGCGCTCCATCCAATGATACATACAAATCCAAAATATGGTATTTAACATAGGACTTGATAAATGTGATTCACTATCTCACCAACTTTCCAATATCATTTCAACCAACCAAGGACTGGTCCCATATCACCAGTAACCTTACCCGTACGAGGGTCATAACTCCAAAATCCATGCTCTATCCATTACCACATGTAATGTCTGGACAAGTCTATCCTACTCACATACAAAATATAACATGAAATATTAACCACTTACTATTTTTAGCTTAAGAAAATGTCACCCTCATAAACCAACTGAAATTTCATTTATAACAATGGTAATACCATCTAATAGCCTATTCTATACTCACCACCATATTAATTCCCATATATCACTCCTCAAGCATAACCTTAATAGGTTCTAGAATCACAGAAGTTTCACTCCACCTGAGCCACGCATATCCAAAATGTTTTCACATAACAATCCATCATCCATGGTTACATTTCAATCATAATGTAAAAATCTATCATTTATGTCCAAACCCATGAAAACTTACCCCATAATTGATCCATAAAATCCACTGGTCCTAGGCCCCAACCCAATGACTCATCTAAACCATACATCAAATGGAATCACATGTAATAAGTGCACACTATATCAGTCTCATCTAAAAATAAAACACATACGCTCTAGTACAACACAATCAATTAACTTGACTCACAATCCCATGAATCACATGTCATGGTACCTAATTTTACATTCCTGAAAACTTACCATTAACACTAAAAATAAATCTCATCAGTTAAAGAGCACCCTTGATGCTCCTCTTCGAAATCATTAATTTACCCATGACATGGTCTACTATAAAAAACTCCCACCAACTGGCATCATTAACCCAAAATAAAAATCACCTATACACATTATAACCATATTAGATCTACCCATCTAGGATCATGATCATTTATCCCATTGGGGACCATGCCTAAAAATACTAGGGTCAGGTATCCAATTGATCCTTCACTCAAATATAAACCTTGATTCCAAATAATTAGCACTGAAGGTGATTTCCCAATGAATGTCCATGGTATAATCATAACTATACTTATACAACAACACCTATCGTGCACTGATTTCTAGGAAGGAAATCTACCGATTCCTTTTATATCCACTATATATAAGGAATCATCATGCCTACATCCCATATTCAATAGTACATCCCTTGTATCAATATCAAACTTGAAGAATCCGTCCCTGATTCCCATATCCAATGTATTCACAAACTTAAGCTAATACCACTATTGGATTAACCATTTACAACAAAAATAATGTCATCCATAATACCCAACTTAGTTATATCCCAATATGCATCTCATTTCACTAGGATCTTATGCTTAACCCATAATCGTATGTCACATAGGTCATAACTGAAGGGACAACTCTCTTCTACCATATCAAAATCATGAGGCAAATCACATGCCAACACCCATACTAGGGTTTCAGACAAATATCAAGAATCACATGCCAAGTCATTAGACTACTAAATCATTGATTCTCACTAAGAATCTATATATGAAACAACCCCTAAATAATTTTAGATCTCACGCTTATACTCATAGGGACTCTACATATGTAAGCCTCCCCCATAAGGATCACATTCATATTCAGGTACCCATATATATATATATAATGAAATCCTCATAACATAATCCATATTAATTATATTGTATTAAAATGGTTTATTTAAATAAAATTCAACTAAGAATCTATATGGGAAAACAATATATTTGTAGTTCTTGACACTTTAAAATAATGAAACCAATATTATATAGGAAATGATATCATAATCACACACTAGGGGTTCATCACTATGTCATTATATGCTTATGCACAACTAATAGGGTCAGAATACATCCCTCTCATTGAGGGACTATTTATTTATCATCTACAAGCATCTTCCCATAGATCTACATAACCTTTCATCTGAATTAAATATAAAATGGTTCAACAGATTAGAATTTCACTACTTTGTTGTATAAAATAATTACATATAAGTTGTTACTAAAACATTGAAAAACAGATCCCTCTATCATTGGGGGTATCATTCAGACACAATCAGAATTTTTTGATGTGAATCATATGTGTTAAAAATGATACAAGAACTCCTACATCTTTCCAATGGACCAAGATAAAAAAAATTTGTAAATCATAAATATAAAAAATCCAAGTGCATCATGCCACATGAAGTCATTTAATAGTCACATAAAAAGCCAATAAAAATAATCCCATTCCACTGGTAACATGGAATTCCCATAAAAAAGGTATTCACAACCAACAATTTTGAGGTATACCACTAGCCCTGACAGTTTTTCATTCCACCTATCTACCATCATGCAAATAGAAAGAAAAAAATTCTAATACATTCAGTGATATGAGATACATAAATTCACTTATATCACTTTGTGAAATGTTCCATAGGATAAAACTGTTAGATAGTTCTCATACTAGAGGCGTAGTCACAAGGACCTCATGTATGCCTCCCCATATGCCAAAGGTTTCTGACTAACAGCATGGGTCTAGGGTGTTACCACAGGAGAATGTACAACCATATCAAAGTGTGAAATAAGAACACGAATGAATAAAATAATCTATAAGAATACATTTTAATACTTATAATAAATAATTAAATTATATCCATTCAATAATAAATGTCATGAGGAGGCATAAAATCATATATACTTGTGGTCATGCCAATATAAAGTGAATTATATCTCACTAGGATGATCAAATACACAAATAAATAAAATAATAAAACGTATGAGGCTCCACTACATCCATAGGACATACCTAATCCTAATATGTGATCTCATTTAAGCTATCCCACTTGATCATGCTTCATCGGGCCTTTTCCCAACCTGAACCTATGATTAGTGAAGTATTCTTGGGTACCCAATTTCCATGGCCACACAAGTAGGGTGTGAGTAAAACCCAAAAGAGAAGCACCAATTCAATATCATATATATCCAATAAATAAAATGTATAAATTTTATATGACCTGATGAATAAATAAATAAATCTTATAAAGAGTAAATAAATAACCACCATCAATCATAGGGTTCTGACATAACACCCATGATCTACTAGATGTAATCCTACCAAAACAAAAGTGTCTTTAAGCATGTCATATAACTATGAAAAATAGTACCAAGACCAAAGGAAATATAATATTTCACATAAGCATTGGATCTCGGGAATCCAAATTTTATTGTGAAAACTACTAAATCTAAGGAGTAAATCCTAGGAATCCAATAGTGCTAGGTTCAACAATTGATCCCTATGAGGTGATCCAAGGAAATTGATAGTAATCATGACCTAAGTGGTTCCCTTGGAGTTAATCCTAGGAGATCTGTAATCATCAGGAGAGATCATTGAACTATAGAAGGTAAGCTTAGGTGATCCCATAATCATTAGTATCCAAAGCTATATACTTGGGGGATGAACCAAGGTATTTATGTAATATTCATATCCAATAAAATTCACTATAAGAAAATTGCCTTCTTGTGGTTGTTTAAACACCCACCAAATGTTTTATGAAGGTTTCAAAAATCTATCACTAAATTTTTTGTTGGCATCTAACCCATGATAGTTCCTTCAATTTATAAGTGATTTATAGTAAGAATTACATAATGATTATATAGGGGAATTTTTCTTCATTTTAGTAGTAATTTTAGGGAAACAAAAACGTTGAGGATTTAACATCCATTTAAACCACCACTAAATCCTTAATATTTTATGTTTTTAAAATCATAGTAATGTGACAAAAACCATTGAAAAATAATATTATATAATATTTATAGGTAGTTTTAACCACCATTAATGAAATCATAATTATATACTAGAAATTTAATCCATTGCTAAAAAATAATATGGTATATTTAACAGCAGTTGAAACCACCGCTAAATGCCAATTATCAAAAAAAAAGAATATACAGAATAAAAAACCCAAGAAAAACCCTAGAAAAAACAAACAATTCACATAACTTTCCATAAAAAGGAATAGATAATATTAACACCTTCCCATTTTACACAAGCCATGACACTCCTTACAAAGGAATAGATAAAATAAATTAAAATAAAAATCTATTGTATATGTCTTACATATAATCTTAGTTTGATGAAACCATATAAAAATAAAAAATCTATCTTGTAATTCATTTTTTAATATTAACATTAACCAAATGTTTTTTACAACTGAGACTCAGTTAAATAATATTTAAATTACTTCTCATAGGGGAAAACAATTTTTAAATTTTAATTAGAAATTTCCATAGTGGAAACCTTATTATAATAAAACCAATTAGTCATATAAGTTGTATTTTATTCATCCTATGGATTAGTTAAATAATATTCAACCATAAAATTATAAAAAAGAATGATAAAAATGGTTCCAGCCTCTTTAAATAACAAATCATGATCATAGTTTGGGTAATCTAATAATAAAACATAGGAAATCATGAAAATGATATGTCAATACTCTGTTTAGAAAATGATACATGAACAAGACCTCCCTTTCCATATTGGTCCATGAGATCAAAGAGACCACTAAGGACTACTCGATGATGAACACTCCTTGACACCCTCTCAATCTTTGTCTCTACTTCCTACTACCTGTACCTGAAAGACAATTATATTGAAAATTAAACAGTGTTGTTTGTTTATATTTATAATTAAAACCAATAAAATTTTTTGAACTAAATTATTTTGAAGTTGTGTAATTTACCTTATCACCACCAATCACCAATTCAATATCACTAGGGATAGATTCGATTGTCTTATGATATAAATCAACCATTTCTTTTTGCAAAGTGGAAATCTGAGCTCCCATTTCCTAAATTGTTCTTTTCTTAGAAACAAACTCTCTAAGAATCTCAGGGTAGGGAGTGAATACAACCAGGATTAGATGCATCTGAAATCCACGATGTCCTACCAAATACCTCAAATTGTAATGGCCCAATACCTATCATGCACACTCGACCATCATGCTCCTTCCCAAGGAATTTTCCAACTGGGCCATCCAAAGAGACTGAGAAGGACTGATCAGAATTGGAAACCCATAGTTCTTTAATTTTTACATACAAATAAAATATCATCCATATTTTAAGAAATAAATATTACCATAGTATAAACTAGAAATAATTTATTAAAAGGAAAAAAACAATTCATGCCCTAACCTCTTTGGTATACTCATTTACAAAACTCCCATCATATTTTTTATGAACATCCAACCAAAATTTTGTCCAGGAAACATGGTACCCTAAATTCTATAACTGCATTAAAAAAGATTAATCAATTTACTACTATATTAAAGAGATAATATTGTCTTATAAATATATAAATTAATAAAAATATTTCCAAATTCAATCGGTTTCCGAAAAAACTATTTGACCCAGAAGTGCATGGGATGATTTTTTTAGCATGACTTGATGAATTCATTATTGAAACAACCTGAAATAAATAAAATGTAATTTAATAGTAATGTATGAAATGTAATCTCCTTATCATATTCATGTATAAATTTAAAATGGGATTAATATAATAATATATATTTAAATTAAAAAGTTCTTCTCATGATGATGTTTATCAAAAAAAACCTCCCTTTTTTCTCTAGTAACCCCATTTGGTACCTTATCATATAGTTGCTACTTTCTTGATGAAGTTTTGTTGAATTCATTCCATTATATACGTTTAAAATCCTTCCATTTATTACACAAAATATTCAATGTCCACTTTCGTACTATAAGACCAGTAACAGTAAAGTGGAAAAACATATGTACAAAGAGATTTATTTTTAAAATATAAGAATTTAATAACATAATGAAATTAAATTACATCATAATGTACTAAAATTACCTTTATATGTGAATAAAAAGCAATATGTTACCAATATTTAGGTATATGCCTCCAATCAACATACATGGTCAGAAGGGTAACCATATCCGCCTCCAGCTAGCCTAGAATCTAGAAAAATGATCTAACAACATCATCCATAGGGACCCAATAGCAGTCAACTGGAAAACCTATAATTCATCTATTCAGATTCCAAACATCTAGACTTTTCATATTTATCTTTTTAGTAGAACTATTTCCATATTTTATGAAAAAATAGTTAATAGTATAAAAATGTACAAAAACTATATTCATATTAAAATTCGTACCTATAACAATCACCCTCCAATATCCCTATGAAAAAAAATGAGTGACTAACTTCTGCATCACTACTAAGATTGTTGAATGTGAAGGCGTTGGTTGAGATGCTAATAGGATACCAATAGAGGGTGTTCTAGAATATGAAATAAAGGTGGGTGTGAGAGGTGATGTCAGGGGAAAGCGTAGGGTATCTCAGATATTCTATGGAGGGAGACTAATGGATCTTCATCTGTCGGTATGGTTAAGGGAATGTCGACTGAGAGTCAACTAGGATCAGTAAAATGATTCCTCATTGAAAATATAGTCATTTAATCAAATAAAATTAAATTAAAAACTTATATTTCAAAAAATTAAGGTATACATAAAATGGAAATGATAATAGATGCATTGTACTGACAAAAAAATATACATAGATATAATAATGAATGTCTTCACAAATAAAATAAGTGGATGATAAATGAATAGATGACTGGACATACAATCATTTTATCCATAAGTAATGTTATTTTTTTACTCCATCATTACTTCATCCACCTCATCCACCCTTGAAGGACTAATATTTTCAATATCACAACAGTAAAAAAAATTTACTTGTTATTTTTGATGGGATTTAATGTCTGAGGTCAAATCATCCACTTCATCATCCATATCACACAAGGTTATTTTTCTAAATGCGAAACTACACCATACCCACCATCCATGACATATTTCACATAATATACCATTTTCTCTTATGATGATAAGATATACGTATCATTTAATTCATAGTCATACACTTCCATAAAGTAATAGAAGTTCACATAAGTAAATTGCAAAGAATATATTTTAAAACCCCTGATAATATTGACCCAATTGAATTTGAATAAAAACTAATAAATTCCCATGGTAGTTTAATTAGATAATAGTCGTCAACTTTCCATAGTATTTGACATTGGAAAACATAAATATACCACAATTATGTGTATTCAAACCCTCTTCTTGATCGACTGTATAAAATTTAAATCCATTCACATTATAAGTGTCAAACGGTATGGATTGTTTTATAGGACCATGAGTAATAAACTGGAAATATTTTAAAAAATAAGCTTGATAATCAATATTCACGATCTACAAAAAGTAATATAAATTATTATATTTAAAAAATAAATGTGGAAACCTAATATCCACATTTATTGCAATATTTATGGACTTACACGTCTTGTAAACCATTCTACAATATCCTTATTAACAACTTTTTTATATCTTTCTCATTAGGTTTTTGGACTCTTATTTGTCTCTTTGATTGTATCTTGAACTCATTAATACATGGATCTTCAATTTCACTATTTAATATCACATATCTATGTGCCTATAATAATTTCATTCCTCTTAGTGTAACATTGAAGCTCCTCCCAACAGATCGGTTAATAGCTGGAAGGTTTTTTGATTTACCATGTAGTTGATAATTAGTTGATGTATCATCAAAACATCCAACTATATTGAATCTTATCTCAATATCATCCATTTATCTATAAAAAAGGGTAATACATTCCACTTACAAATAGACTTTTGAAATTGGGCCTTCAAGTTGAGTTTTATTTTTTCACATATGATTTAAAATGCCCAATATATCTATGAAATAAAATAAAATAAACATAATTTTGTATTAAATTATGTTATAAGAAATGTTTAATTAATTTAAAATCATAAAAATTAATTACATCTTAATTGGATACATCTATTGATAATGTACAAATCCTTCTAATTTAGCTTCCTCAACCAAATTCATAGTTAAATGCATCATGAAAGTAAAAAATGATGGAGGAAAGATCATCTATATTGCATGAAGCGCCAATAAAAATATTTCCAAATGGTTTTCAAGATCAAATTGTCATAGAGTTTTATCACATATTTTTATGAAGAATGTTCAAATTGGAGTACAACATTGGTAAAATTTTCATGTAATAATGTACGCAATTCCAATGGTATTAACTGCTATAAAAAAATATGTGAATCATGACTTTTTAATACATGTAACTTATGATGATTTAAGTCAAAAATCCTTGAGATGTTACTTGAATTCCCATAAATACCTTCACATGATTTAAAATTTTAACGAATGTATCTTTAACCCTATTTTTCATTATAAAACTTTCCAGACCATACTTCCCATTCTCATTTAGGCAAAGATCACACATTATGTTCATTGTTGGTACATCTTTCAAAGAATTGAGACAGTCCTTTAATTTTCCATGATAATTAAGAAATCTGAAGATCAAATTTTCACATTATTCTTAATATGCATAACATCAATATTATGCCACAAAAAATAAAATTCACAATACATAAGTATGAAGAATATACTTTTTTTCATCCATTGTGGTGTTCTAATCTCACTTGATGATTCACTTCGAACTTGTTTCCCAATATCATTCAAATAATTCACCTTCCCAAATTTTGTTTCAAAATTTCTAAGTTGTGCCAATATTTCAGAACCTATCAACAAATTTGGAGGTTTTCTATAATCAATAGAACAATTGAATTTTGATTTGTTCAACCAAAATATATGATATACATTGAGAAATCTTCGATGACATAAGAAGCACAATTTTTTACTATGAGGTAGTTATGCTGGCTCAAAAGCAATGTTACAAATAGGAAACTCCAAACCCATGTAAGTGTTCTAACTATATAAATTCCCACTTCCATGGATTTCACTAATGTTATACATTAGAGAAACTTTAATTTTTAACATTTTTCAAGATGTTTCATCATATATCTCAACATCATTTCTCTATAACTCCTGTAATTCTTCAATTAGAGGCTAAAATTATATATCAGTATCAATTACATGCATTTATTTCTTAGAATAATAATTGAAATTATAAAATATGTTTGTTTCATACAGAACCACAAAGGAAGATTTTAAGGGATCAAAACAACATGATAAATTCTATAACTAGTGCTCAAATTACAAAATGGGTTGAATCTATCAACAACTAATACCAATTGAACATTATTAGAATCAGATGAGAAATATAGATATAATGAAAAAAACTTATTCCATGATTATGGATCTATTTGATGTTTCATTAACCCATTATTGTTATTATCTATATAATGCTACTTCATGTGCTCATTATCGATGACATGAATAATCTTTTCAATCAAGGGTTTAATGGAATGTTATGAAAAACCTTTTTAAGTTTGTTCCTCTTCTTATTATAAATAGTAGAATGTTGATTCAGACTTCCAACATCACTCATTTACTTCCATCTAGAAGAAGAACATTTTTTTTCAATCCTCTATCTCTGAATACTCTCCCCAATAAAGCATACAATCATTAGGACACACATTTTTTTATAAATCAGACCAAGATTGTTAATTTTTTTACATCATAAAAAGAATCTGGGATATTTTCATCAAGAAAAGAATCACACAAAATTTCTAAATTCATGGACATCACCTTATTTGTAATTCCACATAAGAAATTGATAAGGTAAAACTTCAGCAGAAAAGAAAGTTTTTATTATTTAAAATATCCACCATAGAACTCTTGATTTCCACCATCAAATAAGCTATAAAACCCATTTTTCTATTTAGTGAAGTTTTCTCTTACATTAGTCTCCATAGAATCAATAGGAGGATCCAATGATATGATTCAATCTTCATCTGGATTTTCTATAGTCTCAAAAACATCACTTTTCATGTTTCTATTGATAACACCCTCAAATAGTTGTTCTAATATGTTTTTATGTTTATGTTCGTGTCTTTCAATACCAATGAATTGTTTATAAGGTTGTTCATGTTAGTTTCCATTTTTAAAAATGTTTGGAACTCATTCTATCAATTAAGATCAGTTCTCAAACTTTATGTAATGTTTGATTCTCTTTGCCAAATACAACACAAATATTGAGATGGAAATTTATTCAATATCAAGTGTTCATAAACTTTATATCTCTTCAACCATTTTATAAATTTAAATTTAGGACAGGTATATATTATTCTACAATTAATAGATCAATTGGAAATTAAAAAATCTAAAAATTCTTCCAAACCCTTAGCATACTGAGGTGTGTTCCTCAGTAATGTGATCCAACATTTATATATATATATATATCACAATGTGCCTACATTTTATTAAAAATATTAAAACACATAAGTATTACTATATAGGAAAAGAGATAATGGTAAAATCTTGTAATGTTGGATTAGTTTGGATTAAATAGATTCACGATTTAATTAAAATGTAGTTTTTTTTGAATGAATAGATAATTGATGGTAATATAAAGAGGCGATAGCTTGTGAGTAGTTTCCCAGAATTGAGAAATATGGTAATAGGTGCTTAGAAAATAGTAATAATCAATTTTTAATATTTATATTGGGTTTGGTTTTTGGTAAAACCTACCATAGAAATAGAATTTATGGATCAAATATCACCTTGATAAAAATATTCCTAACCAAAACCTCATAATGTCTTGGAAATATTCATTAAAAAAAGGTACCCTCAAGGAGTGAAATCTTTTTGAAAACCTTTAAAAAGGAAATATATATAAATTATATTTAAATTAAAATATGTTTCAAACCATTTATGAAACAAATACATCCTTAATGATTTTGTAAATATTTTTATGATTGATAGTGAATTAGGATTAAATAAGGGGTTAAAAAATAAGCCATTTAATTTTTTTACATTTAAAAAATTATACCCATGTTATATAGTGACTATGTGTTACCAAATTTTTCATATTTCACAAAAAATTAATGAATTGGTCTTGTTTAGAACATATAATGAATATGTATCCCATACAACCCCATTTATGGAATCTATAATTAAAATAGAACAATTTAAACAAATAATGTAAAAACCGCATCCCTTTTCATTATAATTTTTTTCACCTTATAAATCCCTCACACCCTTTACATACCCTACCAACAATCATTTTCACTCGATATTCATAGGGATTAAAGATATTTCATCAAGGGTAAGGACCATAACACCATCAATACCAATTCCTATGAAGAATCATAGTCACCATTAAAGGTCAATTAAAATGGAATGGAAACTTCCACAAGTGATTCTTAAAAAAATTAATACATAAAATATTACTTGAACTATATCTACCATAATATAATTTTCCAAAAAAAATCATTCAAAACCTAAAAAATATTTCATAAAAATTATTTTGGGTATATAACACTATGATATAAACTGACACCTTAGTATGTGGTATTTCAACTTTTGATTTTTGAAATGGGGATTTGAGAGAATAGTTTTAAAGGAAATGAATAGATATTTTATTATCATAATAAGTTAAAAATAAATATTTTCAATGATAAAAGTGTTAATTTTATTTTTTTCAAAAATGTTTTTACCTCATTGGTATGTAAAGGGGTGATTAATGTTTCAATGGGGAAAGTATGATTTTTTCCTTACACTTGATCATATAAAAATTTATTTTTAAATTGGTATAAAACCAATAGTTTTTAAAAGTTATTATCAAAAATAAATTCCAAAAAATATATATTGAAATCCTGTTGGGTATACTTAGTTCACACCATACATACACACCATTTTATGTATGTAGCTATAGAATTTTTTATACATGTGCTTGGGTAACATTTTCATAGTTAGTGTGTTCTCATTATTACACCAATGGATGTTTCTATGTGAACATGGCCTCATGTTTTACAATTTTGTTCTTATGTTGTCTTAGATTTATGGTTTATATCAGGATGTTTATACCATCCAACTCAACCATGCTCTTGTATTTTACGGTTATTTTTCATTTTGTTCTTTTTTATATTCTTTATAATTGTTTATATTTTTATATTTATTTTGGTTATATATATTAATTATGGAATGTTTTATTGATTATATTATTTATAATAATTTATTTTATATACATGGAAATCTAATGTATGGATGGAATGTGTATGATTATTGATAAAGATCTAATTAAAATATATTATTACATGTTAGTGAAACCATACCCACTGAATTTTATTTGATATTCCATTTTTTCACCAACCCATGATGATCAAGAACATGATTCCATCCATGTGACAGATCTGTTTTGATGATGTGGTAGGTCAAACCAAGTTGGTTTGTTACATTTCATGACCAACCTACCAAGATTAATGAAATCAAGCCCATATCCTCCTAATTTTCAAATAGAGAACATTTTTCCATCAATTACATCCACCACTATCTATATCCCATTATTTCAAACTCATCATAACATCTTTTATATACCCCAGGGTTTTTGGGACTTAAAAAATGCACCCTATAACTAATGTTTTCTCTTCTTTCGATCACTACTAAGGGTATTAATGGTCCCCTTCCATAGAGTATGTTAGGGATAATGATAATCCAATAGATATTGAGCTATTTCATTTTCAGCATCAAGTAAATGGTATTTCATTCCATAATATTATTTATTATTATTCATTTACATTTTTAATAATATTTTCCTATTTTTATGTTGTTCTAATTATTCTTATCATACCAAAAACCATGATCATATATGGATGGGTTATATCTTTAATAAATATACATAGGTTATGGTGGACTATAATGTACATCCTAATTTGAATGGTAAAAATTGGAACATATTCAAAAATATCATGGAAACAAAAAATATATATATATAAATTATGATCTCATTCCCATAAAGCTAGTCTCAGAGGGTAATGTCAAGTATATAATCAAGGATAAGGCATGAGAATAGATTTGGGTATCAAAATTTATTTATTTTTTATTTGGAATTATTATATGTGTTATTATATAATCAATTATTTAATTTATAAGATGCCATTAAAATTTTCTTGGTGTAGGAAATACCTGCGTATCATGCTTTATGAGGCAGGTTAAATTTATAGGTTGTATAAATATGATTTATATCATGGATTTTAATTTCCTTGGACTTTAAAATATTTTATGAAAAAAATATGTTGATATATGACCCCAGTCAAGCGAACTCATATGTGCATGGTCTAGAAGTAGCCGTGGTGGACTAATGATATCATGTAAAGATATTGGTCCAATTGTATCATGGAATTAAATAAAAAAATAACAACCAATCACTAAATTGAAAATATATCAAAATTTCAGTAATATTTATATTGTAATTCAAACCATCATACATAAATAAACAAAATATGACAACACATTTACCCAATATTTAAAACCATGATACCTATGTAATTTTTTTTAATTCGATGTTCCCTATGATGAAAATGAATTTTTTAACACAATTTACTAAGGCCAATTGTGAAAACATAGAGTAAAAAAAATGAGAGAAAAAATTGAAGACCAAAACTCTAAATGAAAAGGAATATAGAAATGAAAACTATATGACCTCACCTACAGTGTGGGCTTGAGTGAAGAAAATAATAGGGATAGGGATCAGGTGAGGATGACGACTTGGGTGATTAGAGGGGGGGAGACATGTTGGGGGGCTATGACCTCATCACCGGTAAGGGCTCAGGGGGAATGAGATTAGAGGGCTTAAGAGATTTTTGTGCACCAGTTAGGGGGGGAAACACAATGGTTCTAGGGTTAATGTTTTGTGGGAAGGGGAGCTAAATGGAGAAGGGTTGGGAGAGAATGTTGGGGTGCAATGGAGGGTTTGGGAGATACCTAAGCACCGGTTTGTGGGTGGGTGGGGGGGGGGTTCTAGGGTTTGCCGTTGGTGGGAGAGGGATCTTGGTGGATAAGGGTTGGGGGAGAATGGAGGGGAATAGGGGAAAAGTGTTTTTTTTGATAAAAACATAATATTTATCATAGGTTTATAATAAACCACTGTGAAATTAGTTAAATTTTTTTAGTGGTGATTTAGTAAACCATCACTAAAAAACCGCTGCTAAACAATGAATATTTTTTAGTAATTCATAGAGATAAAACCCTAAAAAATATATAATCATCAGGTATCATCATTTATTCATCGGGTATAACCCTGGTAAAATTTATTACATTAGGATCCTCAACCATTTCCAATGGGGATGACCCTAGTTAATCAAGTAAAATAAGGATTCATGGTCAATCCCTAAGTGTTAACCTAGGAATTACATAGTAACATGATCAAATCTAGACCAAATATGATATTCTAGTAATTATACAGTCATGAAATAAATTCTAAATCTAAGGATAATATCCAAGTAATAACATGTATCTCAATACATATCAATTGGAAGTGAAAACCACCCAAACCATCTCATGTTAAAGTAACCACAATCTCTATGGGATCAAATCATTGTTCCAAGTTCTAAGGTTACATGAACAATCATATCTAACCATTTACCACACACCCTCTCAAAGGTAAACATATCACTGGGAAAACCACCAAGTTCCCCTAAGTCAAATTTATCATGAATACAATTCATGGGATACCTTATCGCAAACACATAACTTAGGTCAACACTCATCACTCAAAGAAAATAACGTCCCTCAACATTGTTAAAATCTCATCATGGACACATTGGTCTCCTAAGAAAGTCTCAAACATGATATAGCCTCACGCCCATTCCCTTCCAAAGTCACCCTAGGTTAGTCCTCACACCTAAATATCCATCATTATCCTCAGGATCTACCCTCTCGGGTTATCATATATTGGGGGGGGGGACCCTCACCCCATGACCATCTCACTAGCCCGATGGTTTAAAGGAATCTCATGACCCTCACTTTTTTGATCCATATGATATTAATCTCAAATAATCTTTCACCTCTACCTAAGGTCACTAAGGCACCTATAACTAGGGATAATAAATATCACTCACTCTATTTTATTTAGTTTATAACCATTACAGTCTAGGTGTGTCAAGGGATACATTTATAATCAAGACCTCAACCATCAGTTTCTATGGAAATGAAGCTGGTACACAATGTTATGTTTCAAAACTTGGTATTTACTAAATACATAAGAATTTATTTTTAAATTAAAAAAAATTCAACTCTATAAAAATATTTAATCACCTTCAGTAGTGATACCAAATATTATATGCAAAAAAATTATATCATAGTACCATAGAGACTGTTTGAGGGTAAACTTACCATAATTTATAGTTATTATTTTTTAATCACAACCTGTAAACTATTGCTCGAGATCATCAAAGCCATCATCAACATCTGAGGAACCCAACTTATGGAAAAATATCCAATAACTAATTATAAAAAATTTATAACTAATCATTTAACTCATTTTATAGAAATTTATAATTTAATTAAATTTAACTCAATTATGAATAATTTCCTACAACTCACCATCTGAACCCATTACATTGAAACACCAACCAATAAAATTGAAATGGCCCATGACATGCTCCTCACAAATATATGATCATAGTCCCTATTAGTATTAATTGATTTAAAAGGAAAATTCACTTAATTTAGGGGAAATCCCTGGATAAAATCATATGGTGACATAACTCCCTAAAAATGATGTGTGATAATGTGAAGATATTATCTTGGGAAATTATCTAGGTAAATAGAGAAAAATCACCATAATCCTCACCCTATTGCACTATGATTTGGTAGAATCAGCACGAAACCCATACTAAAATAGTCTAAAATTAGAGTATATGAAGAGGAACAAAATGGTAGGAAGATGAAAGGAAAAACATACCTCAAATTAACTCCTAAATTAACCCAAAATCACTCTAAATTATGTGTATTAAAGAGAGGGATGCTGGATAAGAGGGATAACTAAAATGGACTATTCCCAACTTTTGAAACCCCCAAAACACCCCCATGATCTCAAAAAAAAGCATAGATTTACCTCATCAAAAAACACACCCAGGACCATTCATGGAGTGGACCGGTTGTTCTTTCCAATAAATACTCAGAGCAGAGGGGTATCCACCTCAGTAAAACCACTTTCATGGCATGGAAAAAAAATCATGACTTGAATATCCCATGTAAGGGTCCCAAAACCATCATGTAAGGGTCACTATTATGACATGAATTCCCTATTCATGGCATGGGTGCCTTGTGTAAGGTTCCTGAACATATGTATACAACACTTGGGGTGTTAATGACTCCTTTACACTATGGATGGATTATAACTAAAAACATTCTAGGGAGTGACCACCCAACCCTTCACCAATGCTCACTTGAGAACCCATACCACCAACAAGGTCTTGTTCTAGATCCAAAAACATTTATTTGAGATATTCTAACAACCAAAATTTCAATATGAATCTCAATTATAAAAAAATAATAAAACAAACTAAAAATTCAAATTCTTAACGAATTTCATAACTCATCAAGGAGAGGGGTTCTACAACCTATTAATAAAATCATCTAAAAAAGTGAAAAAATATAAGTTATTATATCTTTTATAAAATAATTTTTGATATATTTCAAATTAAAGAGTAATTTATCTATTGAATTAGTAAAAATATGTTATTTCCCACTCATTCTGGTCTTTTTTGTTGATCATTTTTGGAATGAAATATGCATAACCATTTTTTCATTTGAAAAATTATGTTAACCATATGGGTAGAAATATTTTCTATCTTCTTGGTAGTTAATGTAACATTAAAATATTATTCCTCCATGTTGGATTTATATTCATTATAACTACAACTTCTTAAGAATATTTCAAATTTTTCTTTTCATAAGAGGGATTTATTTATTATAATATTTTTCATCACTTTATTATTCCCTTTCCTCTGAGTCCTGGATACGATTGATTCCAAATTTTTAATTGATACTTATTATTTAAATAGTTATATCTTTATAAATTGAAAAGGATAAATTCATGAACTCAAAAATTCTATAAATCCTGAGACTTTTCAGAATCTAATAAAACGTCAAACCTATTCTCTGATATAACTTGTTAGGAACACTTGGGATATGGTCAAAAATAAGAGGTGGGGTGTTTGAACTAGTGTTGTATAGATTATTAAAAATCAAAACATTACCCCTTATTAACTCTATAATTATTCAACAAATGGTATTATCATTTTTTCTTTTCTTTTGGTTTGAACGCATATAATGGGAGAAATAAAGTAATATAATAAGGACACCTGAATTTTCTAACATGTTTTTTTCTAATATGGATAACTATGATCCCAATCTATGGTAGTTTTAATTATATTACCCTAAAAATAATCTTTTTTTATCATGAAAATAACAAAAAAGTGAATATCCTTAGACCCATAATCCTAACACCAACTAGTTACAATGTATTAAATAACATTAATTTATTTACTTAAAAGAAATCACTTGAAACTCATTGAAGTAAGATCAACTAAACAAGATGAAGTCCTTAAAAAATATGAAGTTTTACCTTATTCTACCAAATATAATAATATTAAATGATACCTTGAACTACTGCATATATTATGATATAATATATCATAGGATTTATATCTCACACTTTTTCATCAATGCTCAGATTGATCAATATGAATCAAATCGACTTCATATCATTCTTCTGTTCTTTTTCTACTTTAATGAACATATATGATATTTTACATACAATATTTGATATGAAGAGCTTTGAAAAACATAATATTCATATAATAGGATCTCCAAAACTATTTCCCTCTATGAGACATTGGATTTAAATTCTAAATGAGATATTATAATTATTTTGGACTTTTATCATCTCTACAAAATCCACATACATTTAAAGAATTATAACTAGATAAAGACATGGAGTATTTCTCTCTTGGTTTTGGATATATATATTTCTTCCTATATATTTTTTAAGTTTATTTCTCATCCCACATTGTAGTGTAGAAATCTCTTCCCAATATGTCTTTCTTTCAAATAGTAGTACAAGCTTCATATGGTGATACTCTTCAAATAGATTCATGAAGTGATTTTTTTCCAAACAAATATTGAAAAATTCAAGTCAAATAAACACAACATGAATTTTGGATTAATAATAAGGCACATGATATTTAATCACTAAGGAATAACATAACATCATCCCATTTTATCATTTGAAAACCAAAATACTCAGATTTTGGCTAACTATTAACCTTTAAAAAAGTATTATGATATTGACACAAAGTTTTATATTGAGTGAAACAAATTATTTCATAGAGTTTCTTTTCAAAATTTCAATAACTAAATGATCTTATTCGAGTTTGAAGAGTTATTATGGTTTTCAGTATATGTCTTCAAAAAGATGTTCTTAAGAAATATTCAATAAAGTCTTAAGATGTTTTTGGTAAATTATTACACGCTACCCCTTTTACCAATTTTATCTAACTAGAAAGTATAACTTGATAAAATATAAATTCTTACATGATCTTAAATTTGTTTAATTTATCTAATCAAATAAATATTATTCATAGATAGAAGTCATATGAAAGTTTCCATTTCAAATTTTATGCCAATTGTGATGTCTTATTCAATCCATAAAATTTCATACAAGGTATCAAAAGTCCCATAAAAATACTCTAGGAGTATTGAATAATATTAAATAATTATTGCATTATTGTAGTTGTCATATGACTTTTTCAAATTATCTAATCTAAAATTCTGAAGTCTTGAAAAATAAATAGAAGTCTAATGAAATCCTCACAATAACTTATATATAATGAATTATTATAAAATATCTCCAATGTCTTATGATGTTTCATGAATATTTTGAAATAATTCATTATTTATCCATTTTCCCATCTTAGGAAGATAATTATTTAAATCAGCTCAATGATTCTTTTATCTATCCCATAAACATATCAAATATTTCAGATCAACTCCAAGCATAACATATCATGAAAATATTCTTTAGAATATTTCCATGAACTTTCACTACATTATAACAATTTCTACACCTACATCTAAGGGAACATTCATCCAAGTAATTATTTTTTATTTAAAAAAAATCAAAATAATGGATCTTCTTAGCATAATTTCATAACTTATTCACTGAGATAAAATGTTCAACATCCTTTATGTCACACCCCAACCTAAATGTTCCTTTATGTTATTATTTTATTATAATTGGATCATTTTGGTTGAGTTTGAGTTTGAGTTTTGGTTTAAATATTGGATTTTTTTTGAAAAATGTAGTTATAGGGATTGATAGTAAGGGGTGCATTGGAAAAACAAAGTTAAGGTAAACTGTGAATCATATACCAAGTAAAAATTTAGCTTATTTTAGAGTCCATAGGTAAGGTGAACTAGTTTCACATGGTTTGGGAAACCATTCTCCAACCATGTGTGACGTTCAGTACATATGGATATTAGTTTCCACATGGTTTGCACATGGTTTGTTAAACCCTTTTTATTTACTGTGTGATCTTTCCATTTTCTTAAAATTTCAAATTTCTACGTTTTCCACTCAATTTTTAATACAAAATCTATTTTATCCCACCTAACACATACTAGTCACACTATGGGTCATCCACACTTCCTCTCATTTTCCACCCATTTTTGAATCCCTTAGAAGGTTCCATAGTAAGATTCAATAAGTTTTTGGATGATTTATATTTATCTTCTCCATTATCTCTTGAGATCATAGTCTATGTTGGTTCAGTTTCTCTATTTTCTAAACCCTATATGTTAGGGTTGATGTGGGGTTCAATTTTCTTGATGTTTATAGTGTGTGGATTGTTCTTTAGGGAGTTTTATTCCTTCTCCGAGAGTTTCATCATATCTGTACTACATTGAGGTGGATGATTCCATTAATTTACTTCTGGATCCGTTATATTGATGCTCAAGTGATTTTAATTAATTTATAATTATGTTTTGCATGTGTGTGATATACTTGGTTATATTATTGTAGTGATTTCATGTTGGTAAAATTTGGTAAAAATGGGTTTCAAAGTGATTCTTTAGATATGATTATATAGAAATGCAATTAACTTGTTTGATGAAGTGTCAAGTAGTATTTTTAGAGTAAATTCAGGATTTTCAGATTTTTTTTGTCTTGGTTAGGATTTGAGGGAGTCGGTTGATTTTGATATGAGACCTATGTGTGTATTTCAATGATTTTTTTATTTAGAGCTTGTGTATGGATTGTGTGTTGATGGTATAGAATGTATGGATTCCTTAAAAATGGGTTTGGGTAACTTCATTATTATTTTTGGTGTACCATTAGATGTGGGCACATACATGTGTTAACTAGATGCATACATGGATGGGATCAAAAATAAAAATGGTTGGGGGTGGAATTTCTCAACATAAAACCTAGATTTCAAAACACTTATCCCCCCTTATTCTTCCCGACTTCAAACTATTAATTATTTACTAATTTTTCCATGATTTATAATTGAAAAAAGAGGTTATAAAATGTATTTTATGTTATATCACCTATGGAAGCTTTAGAAATTGTTGTCACCTTTAGTTATTTCATATACTTTCAACTTAGCTTTAATGTGGTCAGGGAAGTGGAATTCCATTTTGAAAGTAAGGCTGGTTTGGCATTGTAAATATGAATGTGCTATTTAATGCTATTTTTGAATAGTTTTTAACATTTTTGTGATGTATTGGGATGGATTATGTTGAAGTAAAAGTTTTCACCTAATATTTATTTTTTGAAAATGAATTATTGTTTTTGAAGTATAAATGCCCAGTTGGTACCATTTATGTTTTCAAAAAATAGTATAAAAGATCATATGATATGATGGGCCAGTTGGCACATGTGAATTGTTTGATATATAAATGAAAACCCTATAGAGGAATTTATTTATATGGTTTATTGTATAGGTGGTGTTATTTTTTTTGGGTAAGCAAGTGCAGGGATGGAAGGTAAGATGAGTCACTCATGCGAGGGCATCTTACTCACAAAGTGTACTTTTTCCATGGGTTTCCTAGAAATATTTTAGAGGTTTAAGTGATGATTTATTATAGACCCTAATTAGATGTTTTGTTACCCATTTGATGTATTAGAGTATAGGTGGGTATATCTATTGGTGTGGATAGTTAATATCAGCTAGTTGGTTGTTGACTATGGAGTTGCACCATACACTGACGGGTGAGTCCAAACTGAGTATGTCCAGGGATATCTCTAGATATGTTGAGGAAATTCCAATGGTTTTTATATTTATTTACATGTTTATTTTCTACTACACTTTGGTTCCTATTATCACTTCTTATTTATTTTCATCATGACTTGGTATTGTTTTCCTCGACTTAGGTTTGGAGTTTTTGGATGTAATGGTAATCTGTTTTGAAAATTGAAAGTGGCGTGTGTTGGATTTTTAAAAGGGAAAGTATGTATTGTTTAATCATATAGGGGAATACCTATTTTTATAAATTTATTTGAAACGCGTGTTAGTGGACTATTTTTGGGAAAGAAACTTTATGGACTCTTTGGTGGTTTCCTACTAAGCTAACGAGCTCAAACCTTACTTGTACCATTTGGTGTCAGTAGACCAGAGCAATTTTTCAAGTTTAGGATTCTGGTTCAGTTTCTATTATTGAAGACTGGTCTTTTGGATGGTTTTGACCAATAGGTGACATAGAGATTAAGTTGTTTTTTGTTTGGTTTTAATTTTTGTTTTGTAGACACTAGTTGTTTAGATTCGGCTTTCTTTAGTTGTATTTGTAACAAGTTCAGTAATAAATGTTTTATTGAGATTCAATTATTGTTGGTTATTATATTTGTTCTATATATTTATTTTTAAATTGGGTTTTTGGATAAATCATTCCCACTCTCATTATCTTGATTCCCGTCAATTATTTATATCCCACAGAAATCGGGAACCCCCTTCAGGCCATGCGGATGACCGGGTTGGGTGTCGGGTTTGATGACATCCCATCCTGGTTCATGAAAAAATGGTATCATAGGAGGTTATTATTTATTTTGGGTGATAGGTAGATTAGACAATAGGATTTTCAGGGCTTGGGAAGAAGTTTATGGTTTGGTTCCTAATCACCACCACTCATGATGAGACATGAGTTTCCAGGGGTATTAGGAGATTTGAGTCTATTATATTTGTTTTGGATTGATGAATGACAATTGAAGAGATCTTGTGTCATGTTACAATCTCATATGGAGTAGTGACACATGTGGAGTCTTATTAAATAGTTCAAGGTCCTCTTAATGTTGGTTCTTAGATGGGAAATGACCCACTACCAAGTTACTAGGTTATGCATGTACACTAGTTCCTCAAACCGGTAGTTTGACACGAGTTTTATTTGGTTGGTGCAAGTGATATTTTAAAATAAAAATTCTTTTTGAAATAGAAATTATTTCCTTAAAGTGGTTTCTAAATCATAAACATTAGTTTTGAAGGAAAGTGTTTTGAATTGGGAAATTGGTAATTGCTTTAATTTGATGATGAGATGGTATGTGTGACCCTTGGTATTCCTTATGAACATTCTCATATTTGTGGGTATGTATGGGAAGTGCATATTGGCACATGTGAATGAATGATACATGTAGAGATGGGATGGACACATATGTGATGGTTTATAGGATCCCGTGAGTGATTATTTGAAATTAAAGGCTTGGCATTGTTTTTTCAAAGTAATTTCTAAAGATGAAGATGACTTCAAAAAATGTTTTTTGTTTTAGAATGTGGATTTTTTTTGTGAAATGTCGCCTTGGAAGAAGGTTCTTTTGAAATTTAAATAAAGATAGTTATTTTTGAAAAGGTGATTTTTTGTTGTGCTTATATATGTTTGACTTATGTGTCCATTTTTTTGGTTCGAGATGTTCTTTTTGATTATGTCTCATGGTGATTTTGATTTTGTTTTTTTCTCTTGTTGATCAGAATATGCCACTTATAAATGACCCCAATGTTTGTAGTGAGAAATTCCTAGTTTTTGTTTCTTCATGATTTATTCCTATCTTTCATAGTGATCGTGGTTCATCGGAGGAAGTGAATTGGATTGGGGATGTTGAGTGTATTTTCAGATCGTTGGGAACTCTTAAAGATATTATAGTTTATACAATCCTGGGTTTATTTGAGGGTCCAGTTTTAGACCAGTGGAAGTTGATTTTCCCAAAATCATTTCATGTCTGTATGAAATTGGAAGTGTTTAAGACCACTTTCATTCAAAGGTTCATACCTTAGGAGGTGAAGTCGAGGAAGGTGACAGAGTTTCGAGATGTTCGGTAGGTCCGATGATCAGTGAGAGCTCATGTAAACCACTTCAAATATTTGGTTTCTTTCTCTCTAGAGGCATCATCTTAAGATCTATTGAAAGATCCTATTTTTTAGGGGTCTCCTTCCAAAAATTTTCAAAAAATTCATCTCATATAGAGAAGTCTATTTTGAGAAGTTCTTGGTGGAAGTATTTTTGGATGAGTTATCTTATGGAGTGTAGGTAGTTAGAAATCTAGTGTTTCCTATTGGTTGTGAAGGATCCCCATCTAGTGAGAGGTCTGTGCAAGGGGAACCTATTTCTAAAAATCCCCCTTCGTTGATTTCGCCTCCTAGTTCATCGAATCATTCGCTTGTGTGTAAGTAGTGTGGCCTGTTTGGGTATTCAAATCCATCTTGTTGACATCCTACAAATTCCTATCATTTTTGGGGCCATCTAGGTCATCTAGAGATGTTTTTTATGAAGAATTTCGCAAAGAATAAGAATCTTTGATGGAAATGTGTCAGTGCCTAACAATGATTCCGGAGATGCTTAAGTTATTATGGCTCCAACCATAGGCCTCAGAGTGAAGCTTATGCATAGTTAGAAGATCACTGAGGGTATGAGAAACCTTTCCCAAGTTTTTGTATTAAATTTTGGATTCGAAATAGTTGAAGTTTTTATCATATATTATCTTGTTGTTGTATTTTCTTCATTATTTCAATATGTTTTATAGTTTTTTTGTCTTGTAATTTTAATAGTTGTGTTCTTGATGCAAGTCTTAGATCAATGCCCAAATTTTCACTTTGTTTGTGGGAATCCTCCTCCAATGGCCCGAATTCCTTTATTTTATATTGATTTTGATAATCCACCTTTCAAGGGGTGAGGTGGAACCCTTACAAAGTCCATAGGCGTAAGTACTACATGGCCCATAGGCCTTAGAGGAATTCATTTCCCATAGGCTTCGAACATTACAAAAATCAAGACTAACTACTTGGAACTACTCCTACCCAACATCTTCATAATGACATCAGCTCTCAAAATTCACATGGAAATTCAGATTAGATTTTTCGTGCATGCACATGCTTGTCTCAATGGCAGGTTCCATGCCCTCTCATTCTTGCAATCCATTTAGCTTATGCTATGGTGAAAGCTCCTTACTCATCCTCCTTCTGGAGCGCGTTCCTTATAGGTTGTCTAGTTTTAATCTGCACTTATGGTGGCCTGAAGGCCTTGAGGTGGCTTGAAGGCGTTACTGACCTAACGGCCTGGGTGGCCCGAAGGCCTTAAAGGACTCAGGGGCCAAATCGGTGACCTGAAGACCCAAACAGGGGAATAGTCATGGCTTCTATAGTTCCAAACAGTACCTGCTACAATTCCTACCATAGTCCTGCTTTAGTCCCTACTATAGTACTTCTACAGTACTACTACAGTACTGCTACAATACCCTAGAAATATTTCTCCGCATGGATTTGATCCCGGGGCACCTAGATGCCCTTAATGAGTCCTCACCAACTGAGCTAAGGCTCATGTGCCTTTGTTTGTGTTCCTTTAAATGGATTTCTCCCCTTTGATGTGTGATTATCCCTTGGGTGGGTTAGTTCCAGTTTTGTTTTCTTCTCATTTGGAAATTTTGAGCCCTGAATAGTGTTGAATTGTAGCTTATGTTCGGGTTTCATGGGAAATTTCTAGTTCTGGTGGTGGTGGTGTTTCACTCATGATAAGTAGTTTAGGTTAGTTGTGTTGGGATTTTCTAGTCATGATGGGTGTATTTCTTAGTTAATATGAAATGGATTGTGTTAGTTCTAGTTTTTCATGATGTTGTTAGTTGAGTTCTTATGGTGGAAAGAACCCTCTCACGCTATCCCCTCATTCTTGTGCTAGTTTTTCTTCTTTATCAGTTGGGTCTGACTTTTGGAGTGAAAGGTCACCCTGATATTTTTGGTTTCTTTCAATTTTGATCATGGACAAAATCATGTTTTGTTATCTTTTGATCAGGGGAATTTCAAGGAGAAGAAGTGCTTGTGGTTTGGAGAATTATGACACCCAAAACTCAGATTAACATTATTTTATTATTTTCTTGGAATTGGATCTTTTTTTTGTTGAGTATAAGTTTGAACATTTATATAAATTTTTTATTTTTTGGTTGAAAATTATTGTTTTAGGGTTGGAAGAAAGGGGAGCATGGGCAGTGCATGGTAAAGGTAAACTATATAGCTTCAACTAGTTAATTGTGTAGCTCATTTAGAGTCCAAAGGTAAGGTGCACATATTATTCTTGGTTTGGAAAATCATGTGGCAACCATTCATGTGGTTCTATCCATTTGTACAGTGGAGGCTACACGGTTTATGCATGATTTGTCAAACCATGTATATTTACCATATGAGCTGCCCAATTTCTTAAAATTTTAATATTTCATGTTTTCCTATCTTTAATTTTAACTCTAAATCTAGTTTCTCCTCCCTTACTCATCCTATGCACACTTGCGGGTCATCCAAGATCCCTCTCATTTTCCTCCATTCGATTTTTGAATCCCCTTGAAGGTTTGAAGGTAATATTCCTTCGTTTTTGGGTAATTTCTCCTTCTCTTCTCCCTTATCTCTTGAGAACATGGTCTCTCTTGGTGGGTTTTATCTATTAGATGAAACCTAGAAGTTAGGGTTGATGTGTGGTTCAATTTATTGATGTTTGGGGAGTGAAAATTGTTCGTCTGGGTGTTTTCTTTCTTATCTAAGAGTTTCATTGTATCTGTACTCTATTGAGGTAGTTGTTTCCATTATTTCCATTTCTGATCTATTATATTGATGCTTTGGTGCTTCCAATTAATTTATAAATATGTTTCCCATGCATGTGATACACTTGGTTAGTTTCTTTTTATGCTTTCATGTGGGTAAAATTTGGTAAAAATGATTTTCAATGTGATTATTTTAATATGATTATATAGATATGAACTCAACATGTTTAATGAAATGTAATGTTTCTTTTAAGAGGAAATTATGTATTTTCAACTTTTGTTTTGAATGGTTATGCTTTGAGTGAGTGGGTTGACTATGATATGAGACCTATGTGTGGATTTCTGTGATTTTTACGATTTTGAGCTTGTGTATGGATTGTGTGTTGATGGTAGAGCATGTGTGGATTTATTAAAAATGGTTTTCGGTGACATCATTGATATTTTTTGCGTACCATTAGATGAAGGAACATACATATGTGTAATAGATGAATACATGGATGGGAAAAAAATAAAAACTTTATTGGTAATACTTGATCAATATAAAACCCATATTTGAAAACACTTATCACTCCTCCTTATTCCTGACATAAAAACATTAATGTTTTACTAATTATTCCTTGATTTCTAAATAAACCGAAAGAGGTTAAAAAATGTATTAGATGGTATGGCCCATATGGGACCTTTATAAATTGTTTCCACCTTTGGTTATTTTTTATAATTTGAACCTTGTTTTAAAGTGGACTCGGATGTGGAATTGGATTTGGAAAGTAAGGTCTGTTTGGCATTGTAAATGTGAAAGTGGTGTTTAATTCTATTTTGTAAATAGTTTGGAAAAACATTGTAATTTATAGGTATTGATGAAATTGAAGGCCTGTTTGGAACCTTATACTATTATGGAGATGAATAATGGTTTTGGAAGTATAAATTTTTGGTTGTCACCTTGTTATGTTTTGATGAAATGGTTTGAAAGATCATGTGATGTGATGGCCCAATTGGCACTTGTTAATGGTTTGATATACGAAGGGGACCCCTATAGAGGGGTTTCATTATATGGGTTATCACATAGGTGGTGTCAGTTTTTTTGGTAGGCATGTGCAGTGACGCTAGGTAAGGTGATCCATGCGTGTGTGGGCCTCCAACTTACATAGTGCACTTTAACCATGGGTTTTCTAGGTGTATTTTAGAGGTTTGATTGACAATTTCTTATTGACCCTAATTAAATGGGTTGGTACCACTTGGATGTATTAGAGGCCATGTGGGTTGTACCACTAGTGAGGCTAGTATAGAGTTTCCAGTTGGTTATTGACTATTGAGCCACACCATATTCCATTAGGTGAGTCCAAACCAACTATATCTAGGGATCACTCTAGGGGTTTTTAGGAGATAAAAATGGTTTTCTATCTATATTTACTTGTTTATTTCCTACTACACACTATTTTATATTTATAGTTCTTATTTATTTTCATTTATGACTTGATAATGTTTTATTGGACTTGGGTTTGGGGTTTTGGGTTTAATGGTAATCTTTTTTGAAAATGGTAAGTGCCATGTTTTGGATTTTACAAAGGGAAAGTTGTGTTTTTTAATAAAATGATAAAAACATATTTTTATAATTGTATTTAAAACTTGTGTTAATGGACTATTTTTGTGGAGGTAACTTTATAGAGTCTTTGGTGGTCACCTACCAAGCTATTGTACTCACACCCTACTTGTACCATTTGGGGTTGGTAGACCCAAACTATTTTTGAGGTTCAGGATTCTGTCTTAATTCCTCTTTCAGCAGACTGGTCTTGTGGATGTAGGTTACCAATAGAGAATATGGAGATAATGTTTTTTTGGTTTGGTTTGAGATTATGTTATGTAACATCAATTTATTTAGTTTTGACTTTGTTCAGTTTTATTTGTAAATGGATTAGTTATATATGTTTTATTGAGATTCATTTATTGTTAGTTATTCTTTTTGTTCTGTCTATTTGTTTTGATCCTGGTTTTTTTGGACTAAATCATACCCACTATTTTTATCTTGATGCTCAACACAAGTTTCTAGCCCATGGGGATTGGGAATTCCATTTAGGCCATTCTGCGGACTGGGTTGGGTATAAGGTTAGATGCAGTTCCGGTCTGGTTCATGACACTTTATACTCCATAGAAATTATCTTAAGATTCCATTTAATAAAATTGGCTTGAACCAAATTTTTATATGAAATACCAAAAATATATCTTATTCTTTTACATGTGGATGGAAATCTAGTTATCTAATGGTATAATCTCAATATCATTTCCATATAAATGATGGATAAAACTAACTTCACTTCCAAGATCCACAGAAATTTATTAATCCTCTTGTAGTATGACCAATTCAACAAATTTAAAACTAAAATTCTTAATAAATCCATCCTTATTCTCATCAATATTATTGGGAACTCTAATGAATTTACTAGATATTCTTCTTCTTATTATTCACATATTGAAATCAAACATTATTTCTTCTTACTCATTGAACCCCACTGACAAGAATAATACACAACCTAAATTGGGTTTAACAATTAATAAATGAGAGAAATTACATAGTAAATGGTTTTCTATATAGTTAAAATACATGTTAATATATTTAATTTTGTACAAAAATTAATCTTGATTAATTATTTATTATAATATTTTGATATATTTTAGGTTCAATGTTTTGCAATGGGTGATATACCACTTAGGACCAGGGTAATGTCATTTGTCAGAAACAATGTGTCACATTAGTGTAAAGTAATTGTGCTAAATGAATTTAAATCCATTTCAAATAATTGTGAAACTAATATGGAAACACAACATGATACAGTAATGTTAAGTGCAATAATATTTTTTATGCTAGTGCATAAGATATGAAACATCAATTTGGAAATATATCATATTTAATGGCAGTTGAGTAAATATTCATATTATATTACTTATAAAATGATCATTTTATTATGATGAAATAAAAATAGTATTATTTAATTAAATTATTATGATTTTATATTGATAATTATGGTTTTAGGGTGATTGAAATAAAGTGGAAAATTTTTATTGATGGATCATACATTTTAGTATGATAAGAAAACAATACTTCTATGTAACCTATCTTTTCAAATCACAATTTAGTGATATTACTGATGTTATTACTAGAGACAATTTTAATAGAGTAATTAATGACTATTTTGTTTTGGATAAATCTATTGGTAATCAATAAAAAATTAAATATGATGAAATTTATGCTTCAATTGTTAGCACTTTTTGTGAATTAAAAAAATCAAAATTGAGAATTTATAGTATAAAATTAGAGTATTTATTTATTTTTATTATCAATTTCTTTATTAAATGAGATAATCCACCATAAATGAAAAATTTTATGGGATCGTTTAGTATATCACAATTTTTTAATAAAGAAATACTAAGAATTTCATATGATGGCAATGAAGTTAGAAAAATCACTTAAAAATCATTATACTATTTTTTAATCTTGTCATATATATTATTTTTATGTAAAGAAGTGATATATTTTATTATTTATTACATATAATTCGTTCATATTATTATTTTTAATACTTAAGTCATTTTGTTTTTTTATGAAGATTTTAAAATAAACTAAATGATAAAAAATGATGAATGCTTTTGAGAGTTAGGGGTGCCTCCTTTTATAACTTTTGTGTGTATTGAATTTCATTTTTTTAAAAAAAAATTTGTTAAAAAATGTCATATTTTTTATTTTCCTTTCATAATATTAGGTATATTCTTCTAAGAGGAAACTCAATTTTATGAAGAATGAGGAGTATAAAAAGTAAGTAGAAGGTACTCTTGAGTATATGACTACATAATAAAATCATTCTTATCCTATTAATAACCTTGAATATATAACTCATCCTCATTATATACCAATCAGACCACTAGAAAATCATTTTCTATTGATACCACCACTCTATTTTCAAAACAAGATGAGGTACAATCCATTTTTATTTTCCTTTTCCCCCATGATCATTAAAGATAATAATCACCCATATCTTATACCTCCCTATTATTTATATCCACCAAATGTTTTATAGGGTACTATACTTCCTTCCATACTTCAAGCATATCAGTATCCACTTTCTTCTATACAAGTTGTTCTACTAGGATTTCCAGTACTTCATTATCCACCATCGAGGGTATAGACTAGTCTGCATACTACTATCCTACCCCATAATGTATATGTATCTTACTATACATAGTGTTGAGATTTCTTATCAGGTAAAATTATGTATTCCCACTTCTGGTATGAGTTTTTACTTTAATAAATTAAATGGAGGTAAATTTACACAATTTTATCATGTTTATTAGTTAATATTTTTCCATGAGTAGCTAGTTATACTTACAAACATAGAAGTCACCCTAAGATGGATGATTTTTGGAATAGGAACAAAAAAATAATGGTTTATTATAATAAGTATATGATAATTATTATATATAATTTCAAAAAAATTAATGATGGGTTATACTATCATTATTTATATTTAAGGAATTCCATATAGAATGGAGAGAGAGAAAATAAACGAAAATTCATAGGCTAAGATATGGGTAAATCTAATTTTTATAATTTAAATATATTGATTTATAAAATAATTTAAATAAATATGTTTGTAAATCAAACTTTGAAATAACAACCCCGATGGCCATAATGAAAAGTTATTAAGATTAATGTAATTTGAAAAAGTTTGGTGAGCATAAAATATAACTTTAATGCAGTACAAAAATAATAATTTCCCATATTGAGGGAATACTAGTCCTTGATAAATATATATTTTCTCTAATTATAAAGATAAATGTATACAGAAATAAGTACACTTTTAAGGTAATTGTTATTTTTAATAATTTTTAATGTTTTTATTTGAACATGTTTTTTAAATATGGAATAAAATTACTATTGTTAAAATAAATAAATAATTATTAAATTAATACTTTTTGTAGGATAAATTTAAAAGATACAAAAATAATAAACGTACGATGAAAACTATTTACACTCATGAATGAATATTTATTCCTGATCTAGAAAAGACACAGGTAAACCAGAATAATTGTTTTTAATTTCATTCCCTTCAATTTCGATCGATGTTCCACTTGAACCTCAAATAAGAAACTAGCCTTTAAGTGTCATGCATAATTTAATATTTAGTATGAATTACAGGGAATTAAAACTAATGTTTATGAATTATTGTAATATTATGATATAATTAAATACTTGAATTATTATAATATAATTTAAAACAAGAGTAATAAGGAAATTATTAAACAAAGGAGTTTTCAATAAAATGATATGATTTTTTTATGTTTTTTCATATATAGTTTGATGCGAGGTATCATATTATTGATATTTTAATTTATTTATTGATACAGTTGACTATATATAATCATATGATGAATGTTTAATTAAGAGATCAAGAAAAGTTTCTATAAATTATTTATGTGCTATCAAGATTTAATTTTTATGAGAACTAATCTTGCTCTAAACAAGGATAATTTTCACTATTTTAATTTGATTTTACTTATTTATATTAACTAAGAAATATTTTTAGCACTACGGTGGTACATATATCTTCTAGATCAATATGTTTTGTGTGTTTAGGATGATATCGTATTTTTAAATAACATTTTATTTCAATTTATATTTTTGTTTTGGATTAATCTGGGAACTATATATATAAATTAAAATTTATTATTTTATTTTGATTTTATAAAATGTAAAAATACATTATGTATTTTCCAAATATGTTCTTTTCATAAAATTATATGATTTTCTATGTTTTTTATATTTACAATTGTTGTACCAAAGTGTTTTTGGTTAACTTTTTTTCAATATGTCAATATGTGTTTCTAGAGAAAGTTGAGAGAATATGTTGTTGAAGTAGTTTAGGAAAAATTAATTATGTATATTAAAGAATTTTCATTATGATGAAAATGAAATTTTCCTTATAGAGTGTAAGATTGTTTCCTACAATGTTAGATGATTCTTTGCTGATTTCAATGTTCTCAACATCATGAAGAATGTTGTGATCCAAGATTAAGTTTGTACAGGTTAGTACAATTAGAGAGAAGTATAACTGTCTACCAAAGGAACTAGAGTTTATGTTTTTAGATGAAGATGTTCCAGAAGAAGAACCCTGAAAATAGATCACTAGAAATATGTTTTGGATGAAGATGTTCTAAAAAATATGTTCCATAAAAAGTTCACTAGATGCAATTTTATGGATAGAAAGTGTGTAAACAATTTGAGAGGAAGTCTAAAGGCTGCATAAAGGTCACCACGAATTTCTAAAACATACATATGGGTTATCTTGAGTTTATAAATGTTACATAAATTTAAAAGAAGTATTAAATAAGTGTAGTATTCCTAATTTGTAAATGTAAATAATGTCCAACATATGAAGAAAACATACATAGATATCTGATGGAAGATAAAAAATTTTAGAACACAAATATTTTTTATGTACTAGTGTGATAGAGTGGAGAGTTTTTTAAATTAATTACAAAGGGTAGAATTTATTATCAAATGGATGTTCAAGATACAAAGGATGAGTTTTGGTTGTGTGGAGAGAATTGTAAAATCTATGTAAAGTTAACTCTTTCTTTATATTACCTATATGAAGTTATTACATGAAAAACATAAAGGTCATTTTTTCTTTAAAAAACATATGTAAAGGTAAAAAGGATAAATTTTCAATGATATTTGAAAGCGGAAATTTGTATAGAGAACTAGATTTAGATATCTATGATATTGAAATATATGAGGACCACCATATAGAAACTCTAAAGATTAAATGAATTGATATTTATCATTTTCCTCAGATCAGGTGAATTAGATGAAGATCCATTTGAAAAACATCCATCAGATGGATGAACATCAGACAAACATTCATGATTTCATCAGAAATATGATTGTGAGAAGTATGTTTTGTGTAATGTTTTAGTGGATTTAGAATGATCAGATAAGGGATTTCCAAGTCATCATCTTGAAGATTCATATGAAGAGAACCTATTAGAGAGAAGGATAATGATCCATTGTAATGATATATAGTATTTCACTAGAAGAACATATTCTGAGCTAAATAGAAGGAGGTTTCCTAAAAATGGGAAACTGAATAGAGGTCCATCAGAAAAAGAATATCAATGAAGTACAACTGGATATAGATGTCCAATTGAAGAAAACAAATAGACCTATATAAAATAGTTTACTTATAATGATCTTTAAATAAACTTTGTAAAGTCTTTAATAATGATGATATGATGTTTATCAGTCAATGTTTTTTCTATATTGAATGGCTATGGAAGTTTGAAGTACTTACTTAACACTGATTTTAGGGAAGTTCGAAGAAAGGAGGATCTTTCAAGAAACATAAGTTTATCTTGAGATTGTTTTAGATGAATTGAGAATCATTTTAGTAAAATTTAAATGAGCATGAAGCTTCCAAATTTTGATTTTAATTGAGTGGGAAAATACATTTAAGTTACTACCAAATTTTTTGGATGTTCACCTATATAAAGGGTTACAAAATTATGGGAAAATAGTTAGAAAAATATTCAGATATGAAGGAGGTGAAGTGGTGAAGGTTTTTTAATAGGTGAAGTTGATCATGTTTCTACTTGATTGATGAAGGTTCGTTGGAACGGGTTATGTCAAATAAATAAGAAGAATAGTGTGAGTAGATGTCTGATTTCCTACTCATTTGAGAAAGAGTGCATCGGATCAAGGTGTTTTGATCAATGATCCGATAGATAAAGAACCAGTTGAAGTAGTTGATGTATCAATCCAAACTTGATTTATTAGATAGAGAAGCATCATACCGATAACAATGAATAGAGGTGCATCACCCATAACCCATCGAACTGAAATGCAGTGTAGAGCATCAAATAGAGGGAAACAAGATGAATTCATCAGACATAGAGATACTGGATGAAGTCAATATGAGGAGAATTTTCTAAGGATTATTTTTGGATTTTTTTCTATAAAAATTCAAATTGATAAATCCCAGTATTCCTAAGATCTAAAGTATGTATCAATGACAATAGACTCACAACAGAGTTTTTTAAGATATTAATGATTGTAAATAGGTGAGTAATATCTAACTAGATTTTTGCGAAAGAGTATAACTTTCTATATAAGATCAAAAAATAATAAGGAAAGAGATTATATTTGAAGGTATAACCAGTTTTTGACAAGTCTTATTGGATGAGGGTTGAAATTGCTATGAAGAAATATGATATTGTTAGGTTAGTCGGGGGGTATAACCAATTATTGAAGAAGAGAGGATTTCTGGGGTATAGAGTTAGGGTTAGCTAGATGAATGATTAATAGTGTGTAGAACTATTTGATACCTATTCATTTGTAATCCAATGAAGACAATAAAAGAATCCATAATAGGGGAATAACCAATGTGGTAAAGACCATGCCTTTTTAGTGAACCATGTAAATATCATGTGTTGGTCACTCTTTATAATTATTTTATAAAAAAAGTGAGGTAAAGATTTATATTTTGGTGATTCAAAGATTTTAAAATTTTTTGTAGATTAGGAACAGTTTCCATATGAAGCTGAGAATCATTTCTATAAATTAAAAAGAAAAATTGAGCATTGATTCACCCCTCCTTGTCCCAGTGATCCTACATTGATATAAGGAAACCTCAACTGGAATAAAAGTTGGTTACCTATAAAATATCTAACAATGAGAATGGATAATTTTAATCCAATGAAAAATGGTTTTCTTATATTGTATAACATAAATTGTCATATTTAGAAGAATTTTATGTTGATCTATCTTCTTTATCTTATCCTTGAAGATATAGATTCTATAACTATGGGATTTAGTACCTTTGATGAATTTTCTATAATAGCTAATGATAATAGAAATTTGGAATTTCATGGAAGAGATTATAATTACAGGTTTATTTCACTCATAGAGAATTTCTATAAAAATATTATGGGGTAGAAAATGACTAAAGAAATGTGGGATAAGTTGAAAAAAATTATGAAGGGAATGAGAAAGTTAAAGAATCTAAGAAAAAATATGGAGAAGTAGGTTTGAAGATATTATTATAGGTTATGAAAAAATTATTGATGGATACTTTATAAAAGTTAATAAGACTATCATTAATATTATAGGTTTAGGTGAGAAGATTAATATTTTACTACAATCACGAAATTGATGAGAAACATTCCAGATAGATTTGATGCCAAAGTATAAACATTAGATGTCAAGAAGATTTATCTCTGGGTGAACATCATAACATTATTGTGGTATATGATATAAGAAATGAAATAGTCTTTGAGAATAAATATATTGAATAATTATATTTTAATTTTTTTGTAAAAACAATATTAGATTTAAAGAAATTATTGAAGAATAAAATGATTCTTAGATAGAGGAAATAAAATTGGACTTCAACACAATCATCACTCTTCTTTATTAGAGATAAAATAATAGTGAGTGGAAAGGAAAACCTTCTCTTAAATATTATAATTATAATGATAAAATAAATTTAGTAAAAAATATTCCTATGAATAAGTTTAAATATTTTTATTTATAAGAAAATTATTTGAAGTCTCAGAAATAGAAGTGGAACAAACATAATAAAATATTTCCATACAACAACAAGAAAGGTTTTTTGACTAGAAGAGAGGAGAAAGATTCTTCATCTATAAATGAATCTAATTTTCATGTAAAATTATTATATCATATAAGAAAAGGGAGGGATTCATTATGCAGTGAAAATGATGGTTAAGAGAGAAAAAACTAGAGTGTATTCTAAAATAAAATCTAGAATCATCACATGAGAAAAATATACAAGTAAATAATAAAAGGAATAAGTTTTAGAAATAAGTTAATAAAATAAATTTTTTAATGCTTAGTGAATCAAAAAGGAGGTGATAAACCTCAATATCATTAGATCTTAAGAAATTAAATTTTTTTACCTTGAGATAAAATTGAAAAATTATAAATAAAGATCCGTTGGGAAGTAGAATATTAACTAGGTAGAAACAACACTCATTAACAGAGGTAAGAAGAATAAGTTAATGTTGGATGAATTTTATAAGATGATAAATATTCTGAAATAATTTTTTCATGAGAAATAAATATATTTTTTAGAAACACAATCAATGATTCCTATAACACAAATTGATTCAAGTAATATGAGACAGGAGTAAACCAAATCAATTGTGGTTAAGGGTGATAAGATATTGAAAATAATATCCCACAAAAGGAGGTTGTTTCTATTATAAAATAATCTCCATCTCAATGTTCATTTACTAACAGAACAAGTTGAAAATTTAAGATTTTGAATAATAATATTCCATTAATAAAGAGTGTAATTCATCAAGTAAGTATGTTCATGAAAAAAGCCTTCAATTTTTTTTAAAAAGAAAACAATAACAAACTTTAGAGAAGTAATATTATCAGTATGAAAGATCATGATCAGGATTTCTCTACTTGTGTTATGGAGTTTTTAGGCTTAGATCATACTAATGTTGGAACAAAATTTATTTACCAATAAATAGTTTTGATTCAATGGGGAGCAATAGTGAAAAATAAAAACAAAATTTCTAAAAAAGTATAATGAGGTGAAAAAAAGTCTAGGAGGTGAAGAGGGTTAATGCCTCAAGAAATTCATGTTAAATATTTTTGAATTTTTCGAAGATTAAGAAGGTTGAGTAAGGGAAGGAGCTGATAAATGTCAAGAATGGTAACAAATAGTGATTAATTATTTTTCTAGATCCAATGGACATTTGTAGAATTAATTTGGAAGCTAAAAAGTCTTTTATAGAAAACTGGAAGAGATTCACTTTAGAAGATGGGAAAAATATTAATAAGAATTTATTTATAGTTAGTGGTTTGAAAATTTCGAGAATGTATATGAGGTTTGATAAATATGGGAATTTTTCAAAAAGTTTTATTACAATATCACTATACTTTGTGGAGAACAAGAAAAATATTTCACTAAATCTTAATAACAAATATGTTATGAAATATGAATAGAATACTATAGCTTTATATAATGATTCTATAGACGAGAAGAAATATATTATAAAACTTTAGTTGGATAATTATAAGGAATAAATTACATCCAATTCAAAACCTAAGAATAAGAAGAAGAAGAAGTATAATCTAAGAGAAGGCTCTCAGAAAAAATGTAACTTATAAAGAACAAAGAGGTTTCTTACTATTCACAAACATGTTTATTTATACAAACTTCTAGGAAATTATAGAAGAATAAGTAAGGAATGTGGTTGAATGCTATAGATTTTTTAAATATTTTTTTATAAATACATCATGGGATATTTTTAACACCATGACTAAAAAAGTTATGCCACCCATGAGGGGGAGAAAAGTTCAAGCTATTGTATGGGCATTCCTTTTTAAACAATAAGTAATGATGGTATGAAAGTTGAGATGTTGGGGGATTTATGTTTTTACACATGAACTATTATGATATGTTTGTTAATATAGAAATAGGTTTTTCCTTAGTGAACATTTTATGATTACCATAATATTAATATGTTGGAATAAGCATGAGGAATGTATTACATGAATGTTGTGTTATAGAAAACATTGATCACCTTGATTATACACTCCTTACTTATGAACATGGTTATACCATATAGATTTAGAGTTGTTTAGTTAAAGGATATTTATTAAGAAAACCATGTGTTACTAATTTTATGTTTGTAGATGTCGAAATGTGCTTAAATCCTAAGGAGAGCATTTGTGGATAAAATAAGGACATATTTCGACTTAGTGATTAATTATGGGAGGAACGGAAGGGTCGCATGAAAAATCCAAAGGGTGTGCGAAAAACAGGTTTCTCGCGCTAAAAACCACTTGATCTAAAGGAGTTTTTCCCATGGCATGGAAACTTACATGCAGTCGTCACCCAGTGTGGAAACATGCACACAGCCAACACTAGGTGTAGAATCTTTCACGCAGATGACAACAAGACTGGATTATTTCTGCACCAATCAACTTCCGCGTGGACCCAGTGACCCCGAGCACCTATAAATAGAAATGTGCCCCTTCAACTTCTGACGACTGAAGAATCTGAACCGTATCCTCTACGTGAAAACACCTATCTCGCATGTAAAAATGGATTTTAGGTATGCAATTTCTGCGATAGGTCTCCCAAGAGTCTGCCTTCATGCGAGGCCACTTTGGCTTGACCCTCTCCCAAGTCCGTAAACATTGGGTCCCTTGAACAAAATCCCTTTTCCTTGCACTCAATCCCTTTCCCTTGCACACCAAACCTCGACCACCGCTTGCACGCAAACATTCTCAATTGCATACACACCAGGCCTTTTCTGCGTAGCTTTTCTGATTTCATGCTAATTGCGCACAAACCTCTCTTATTGAGCAGGAACCTCTGGGTCCAGTCACCCCAAAATTTTCCGCGCAACTGTTCCATTTGCGCGCAAGACACCCAAATTGTGTGTACCCTTTCACTTCGATGTCCCCCTTATGGACATCATCTTTGGGCACTTCTTATTCCCAAAACATCTACATTACACACCATTTTATCGTACGACCCTCTAGGCTCGTACGAAGTAACTTCAAAGTTCCTTGGGCGGTGCTTCCCGTTGTGTTGCCTCGCCTCATGATTCTTCACATAGGAATGCTAACCTCTATTTCTTCTTTGCATAGGCATGCTAACGTGGACCCCTCAATGGATTTCCCAACAACACCCCATAGACATGGCATTGCTAATGACTTACCTTCCCCAAGGGCGGGTGGGTATCAGTTATGTAAGTCCTAGGGGTGCGGAGAGAACCTGCATCGTCCAAGCAGCGGGATGTTAAACATCCAAGTTCCATAGTCCTCATCACATGACATTAAACTTTGACCTCTACTCATGCGTCATACGTGGGGTTTTCCACCTTGGACATTTTGCACGCCCACTGGTCTCCATAGGAGTGAAATAATTCTTCATATAGAATGATATCCTCTTTATTGGAGTGGTGTTTGTACGTGGGGAAAGGGTAACCATATTGGTGTAATCCCCTAGCATTTCTTGTAGGAGGTAGCATTCCTACTCCTCCTATCTTATTCCCTACTAAATACTAAGACGTTAGAGGGGAACAGGGGACTACGATACCCCGTCCCTCTCCCACTGGGATTTGTCACCACCGGGCCTCAATCCTGGGGTAAGTCCCAATCTCCATATCCTTGGGGTGTGGAAAAAACATAAGCCCTTGTTTCAATTTTGGGCCGATCACTACTTGTCATCACCACTCCACTTCCCATAGATGCACCTTTCACGACATGATCATCAGGTCTTTGTTGCCTCTTTTTTCTCACACTGAGCATGACTCACATGGGCTTGGAGTAAGTGTCGACCACAACACTATCCCTGGGCATCCTAGAGTGTAAGCCCCACACCCATCCCAAACAATGTGAACTTTGATCCTTTCCAAGGTAGGGTATGTAGGAAGCCTCCCTGATGTTCAAGCCCAACACCCATCCCAAACTATGTGGACTTTGATCCTTGCCAAGGCAGGGTATGTAGAAATCCCCCCCTGTGGTTCCAGCCCAACACCCATTGGTCCCGACCACTTCACAACGTTTCACCAACACCTCTCTTGAACTACAAGGACTTTTATCCTTGCTAAGGAATGGTACGTAGGAAGCCTCCTTGAGGTTCAAGCCCACCAACCATTAGTTTCGACCCTCTTCACATCGGTTAGCTAACCCTTCCCGATCTTCAGGGGCTTTGATCATTACCAAGGCATGGTACGTAGGAATCCTACTTAAGGTTCAGTCCCTCCAATAATTGGTTCTAACCCTCTTCATGTCCATTCTACTACCCATACCGAACTACCTGCACTTTTATCCTTACCAAGGTAGGTTACGTAGGAAGACTCCATGAGTACCAAGCTCAACACCCATCCCAAACTACGTGGACTTTGATCCTTACAAATCTAGGGTACGTAGGAAGCCTCCCTATGGTTCAAGCCCAACAACCATTGGTCCTGACAACTCCACATCGGTCCACCCCTATACCGTGTGACGTTAAACTATATGCCCCATTCATTGGTAAGCCATTGCCAACCCCATGTGGCGGTAAGCGGTTGTGATCCCCATCAAGCGGTAAGCCGTTGTAATCCCCATGAAGTGGTAAGCCATTGTCAACCCCAACCCAATGGAAATTCATTGTCATCCCCTCCATTAAGACCCATATTTCTGTTCTGCCCCTCTGGTGTCTGACCAACTCTTGGGCCGCAAACCACATGTAAGCCCCCAATATATCATTGGGTCACTGTCCTCTATGCACAACCCAATTCTATACCCCCATATTGAACTACATGGACTTTTATTCCCTTCCATGAGGATATATAGTAAGCCTCTTGGAGGTTCAAACCCATTGCCAATGCCCCATCCTAGTCTTTCCCTCGAGGATATGTGTTTCAGGAAGGTCTGATCGTACCATGATTCACTGTTTTATTTCACCCTTATACCAATGTATTAAACTGATATTTTATTGAAAATTAAAAGTATAATAACAAATTTGACTCTATGTTTTCTTCAATTATTTTGTGTTTAACACTGTAAAAAAAGGGAAATGTTACATTTATTGATAATTATATTGAAGGAGGAGGTGATTTGGAGAACCCATGATGAAGTCCAAGAAAGATGGTCCAATCTGCACATGATAGAAGAACACCAGTGGACTCAACCACATATTTCTACTAAACCGTGCATTCAAATAGGCTTAAATTTTGTGGTCTGATCCAAAATTGGATGGGATACATTTCATATGAAGGAACTGAAGCCCCATTCGTCCTCTACGATTCCCATACTAGCTGATCTGTACAAGGAATAAAAGCTGGACCAAGTCAAATGTGATGTTCTGTATTTTATCAATATCTAGAACTGTAGTTTTCCAAATGGTGCCAAAAATTCGGTGGAGACATCCAAGAGGTGTGGATACAACTTTTATAATTTCTCCAAAGCGAGATAATACTTTCGGAAGGCTGAAACGCATGGTACAAGTGGATTGAAGAAATCCGCGTGCCTAAAACCACCTTCCAATTTTCCTATAAAATGGCACCTTGGGCTCCCCAATTGCAAGTTCGGCCTGGAGGCAAGGTTCTTCCATTTTTAAGTCTCCAAGGAGTCTTCTAAACATCTATATAAGTTCTAGAGGCTATGGTAAGTTCTACTTAAACATCTTCTTCTTCTTCCTCTCCCATGGGTTTCTAAACCCCATGTGATCACCTGGGGAAGAACATGATGTAAATCTCAAGCTTCATGTTTGTAATATTTGAATGATCTTTCGAATTCCAAGTTGTTGTGTTGTTTTTCATCATCCCCTATTATTATTTTATTGAGTTATGTACTGTTATGTCATTCTCAACTCATATGATCATGTTTGGGGGTACCCATTCATGTGGTGTTTCACACACTATTCACCACTTTCTTTTCCCCCTTTCAATTACGTTGTTTGTGTGGTTCATATTGGCCAATTGAACTCACATAAACACTATCAAGTCCAAGAACATTTATGTCATGGTATCACAAAGAAATAACATACAAACCTTGACATCGCATCGAGTTCTTCGTTTTTTTCCTTGGTGAGTTTTGGTAATGAAGTCAAACATAATTCACCCAATCATCGGCGGTGTCCGGTGAATCATTGTGTGTTTTCGACTGAACCCTAGGAGATATACTAGTATAAAATCAGTAACATTATGGTTCTAGGTGTTACAAACTAGGGATTAAAATATCATAACACTATATCATGAAGAGATGAAGGATAAACATCATGAGAGTACCCCTGGTTGATCACCCTTAATTAATTCTGTTAATCTGTACATTGTTTTATCGCTTTCATTTTTCTATTTTCATATTTAATAATAAAACCCCCCAAGTTTTACAAAACCTTATTAAACTTCTAGTTTCATAATCGAAGCCCTCTTTTTAAATTAATGATCTAAGGCTCCGTCGAGAGATGACCTAGGGTTGCTTCTATACTGCAGAAATTCTAGTCAAAATTAAAAAAACTAATTTGACGCACTCGACAACGCGGTCAAATTTTGGCACTGTTGCTGGGGAGACAAGATCATTTTTTTCTCTATTTTATTTTATTTATTTATTTTACTTCTTAATTATTACTCCTTTAAATACCCCACCCCCATTTCATTGTTTTTGTTTTGGGTTTTGTCTTTATTTTTGGTTGTTTTTTGTGTGTCCTTTATCTCTCTCTCTCACTCTTATTCTCCATATCCCTATCTAATTTTATAGTATAACATTATATTCTTCTTCCACCCTTCTTAAGTTTTTTTTATCCATCTCAAATAAAAAACACAACAAACAATAAATCAATCAAACTGGACATCATTGTTGCATGACAAGATATGGTAAAGAAACACTACTTGAATTTGATCTTGAAATTGAAAAGTCACTTCACACACAAATCATGGCATCTAGAGAAGGTAAATAAAGTAACATTTAGGAACCCCTTGTGGAGCCTCAAGTGGTTCTAAACCAATCCAAAATTTAACCCAAGCAAACCCAAGAATACATGGCTGCAAATAATCAAACTTTAAAAGAATTGACCACCCCTGATGTGGAGTACCAACCCGCATAAATCCAATATCCCGAGGAAATAGCCAACTTTGAGCTGAGATCAGGTATCATCCACCTTCTTCCTAAATTCCATGGTCTTCCCGGTGAGGACCCTCATAAACACCATAAGAAGTTTTACATAGTTTGCTCCACCATGAAAATCGAAAATGTATCTGAGGACTTAATAAAGTTTAGGGGATTCCCTTTCTCCCTTGACGGTGTAACCAAAGATTGGATATACTATTTGCCTACCACGATTGGGGGATGGAATGACCATAAAAGACTCTTTTTAGATAAGTTCTTCCCTGCCTCTCAAACTGCATCAATTATGAAAGAAATATGAGGAATTAGGAAATCACAAGGAGAGACCCTTCGTGAATACTGGGAGAGATTCAAGAGACTTTGCTCAAACTGCCCCCACCACCAGATTAGTGAACAACTATTTATCCAATAATTCTATGAGGAAATGATTCCCATGGATCGTGGAATGATTTATGATGCGGCTGGTGGTGCCCTAGTTGATAAAAATCCTTCCGCCGCTCGTGACTTAATAGCTAACATGGATCAAAATGCACAACAATTTAGAACATGAGCAATTGCACCAACCCGAGGAGTTCATGAGGTAAGTCATTCAGCCCTAGAACAAAAGGTAGATACTAAACTTGATGAGATGCATACCCTTATAAGGAAATTAGCTCAAGCACAAGGTAACTCACACTCTATCTCTATTCCATTACATTGTTGTATTTGTTCTAATAACACTCATTTTTCTAACCAGTGCCCACAACTTCAAGATTCATCTGAGTCTTGTGCAACAGTGTTCCAATGGCGTCCATTCCAATAAGCACCTCCTTTCAAGAAAGAACAATTCAGGCCAAATCCAAATACAGGGTGGCAAGTACAACCCCAATACCGACAAGGAGGAAACTTAAGCTACCCCAAGAAGAATTGGTATCAACAAGGATAAGGTATGAAACCTTCTTATCCATAATCATCTCAAAAAAATCCTCCTCCTACCAAATATGAACCAAGCCTCGAGGATATGGTGAAGCAAATGGAAACCCAGAACCTCCAGTTCCAACAGAACACACAATCAGTAATTGAATATTTGCGAACTCAAGTGGGACAATTGTCAAACACCATCGGTGAGATTAAGATGAAAGGGTCTGGAAAACTGCCATCCCATACCATTTCCAATATGAAGGACAAAGGTAATTTATGTGAAATTACACTTCGAAGTGGTAAATTAGCTTCTCCTTCTACTAATTTGATGAAACAGGTATGTCCCGCTCTTGAAAACACTCCTTCCCAACCCTAAAAAATTCCATGTAATGAAAAACAAAATAAAATGGGAAATGAATTTATCATTGATGATTAAAATGAACAATCAATTCCTCTTTCTTTCCCACAGACTCTCTAAATCTAAGAAAAATTCTTATAATGATATTGATAATGAGACAATGGATACATTTAACAATTTTCAAGTTAATATTTCTTTATTGGATGCTGTCAAGAAAATTACCCGTTATGCCCAATTTCATAAAGAACTTTGCACCCATAGACGAAGGGTGAAGGGGAATGAGAGATTCAACTTGTGTAGGAATGTCTCGGCCTTGATTCAGCCATCAATTCCAACCAAATGCAAGGATCCAGGCGCATTCATGATACCGTGTACCATAGGGGAGACTTTCTTTTCTGATGCTATGCTAGATTTAGGTGCTTCCATTAATGCAATGCCTCAATCTGTGTTTACTTCCCTATAGGTTAGAGAGATTCAACCAACCAGAATTGTCGTGAAAATTTCCAACTGGAGTACAACACATCCAATAGGAGTGATTGAGGATGTCCTTGTTTGAGTGAAGAATCTCATATTCCCTGCTGATTTCTACATTCTTGAGATGGAAGATACTTGATCCCAAGGACATGCTACTCTCATACATGGGAGGCCATTCCGAAAAATAGCAAAGATGATCATCAACTTTCACAATGGTACGCTATCCATGGAATTCGGAGGAGAAAAGGTATCTTTTAACATCCTTGAGGCTATGAAACACCCCTTTAAAGAGCACTCCACTCTTCCTATCTATTCTATGGAAGTTCTCTCTAATGAAAAACACACAAAAAATTCAATCCTCGACCCATCCTATGATTTATTTTCCTATTGTTCACACATGGATGATTTGAGTTTTGGTTCTTCTTTTGAATGTTGTGTGGGTTCAGAAAAATGTAAATTTTTTGCTTTAATTGATGATTTTGTTTTTGAGGTACCCATGACTATCGATGATTCTGAAAATCTCATTTCAATAGATTCTCTTTCCTTTGAGAATAAACATGAGCAGATAGATAGTTTCATGGACCTCACTTCCCCTAAATCCACTCCCTCAATCCAAAAACCCCCGGTGTTGGAATTAAAACCACTTCCATCAAATTTAAAATATGCATATCTTGAGGGTATTGACCAATTTCCCGTCATTATTTCCAATAACCACTCTCCACAACAAAAATAAAAACTGCTCAAACTTTTGAGAGAGTGTAAAAAGGAAATAGGATGGACATTGGCTGACACTCCCGGGATTAGCCCATCTATTTGTATGCACCATATAATTTTGGATGATGAGGATAAACCTATAAGACAATATCAATTCCGGTTGAATCCCACTCTCCTTGAAGTGGTAAAATTGAAAGTCAGTAAATTACTTACTGCTGGGATCATTTATCATATATCTGATAGTAAATGGGTTAGCCCAGTGCAAATTGTGCCAAAAAAACAGGAATAACAGTTGTGTCAAATGAATGGAATGAATTGGTTCCAACACGTGTGCAAAATAGTTGGTGAGTCTGTATTGACTACCATCGATTGAATGAAGCCACACGGAAGGACCACTTTCCATTACCTTTCATTGACCAAATGTTAGAACGATTGGCTGGTAAGTCCCATTATTGTTTCCTTGATGGATATTCGGGTTATTTCCAAATCCATATAACCCCTGAGGATCACGAAAAGACAACATTTACTTGTCCATTTGGCACATTTGCATACAGAAGGATGCCATTTGGTCTATGTAATGCTCCTGGTACTTTTCAGAGATGTATGTTGAGTATTTTTTCTGAGTACCTTGAGAGTTTTATGGAAGTATTTATGGATTACTTCATAGTATATGAATCTTCTTTTGATGATTGTTTAGAACACCTAGGTTCTGTCCTCTGTCGCTGCATTGAAAAATATCTTGTTTTAAATTATGAGAAATGCCATTTTATGGTTGAGCGAGGGATAGTTCTTGGGCATGTCATTTCAAATAAGGGAATTCAAGTTGATAAATCTAAAATTGAATTAATTTCAACCCTTCCATATCCAAAATGTGTTCGTGAGGTGCGATATTTCTTGGGTCATGCTGGTTTTTACCACTGATTCATCAATGACTTTAGTAAGATTGCACTGCCATTATCCTGGTTATTGCAAAAAGATTTTTAGTTTGTGTTTGATAAAAATTGTAAGGATGCATTCAATGCACTAAAAATGAGTCTCACATAACCTCCCATCATCCAACCACCAAGGTGGGACCTACCCTTCAAACTTATATGTGATGCCTCTAACTTTGTAGTTGGAGAAGTTTTATCATAAAGGGTTGAGAAGTCCCCTCATGTCATTGTGTATGCCTCACGTACCCTTGACCCTGCCCAGGTAAACTACACAACCACTGAAAAATAACTTCTTTCTATTGTGTTTTCCTTGGAAAAATTCCGTTCATATCTTCTCGGGTCAAAAATCATCGTCTTCTCTGATCATGTTGCCTGTAACGTCCCGGTTCTGGGTGCCACTCAACGGGTGCCCCGAACCCGGTTTGCCATGTGACCTCAAGCGCATTTCCCCAAATGCAAGAGGCTGCTGACTAGAAGTGAGGGCCCAGGTCTAACAGTGGGGAAACTATGCCCTCATTTGTTAAATTGTAGCGCAGCAGAATAAAATAAAAAGCATACAACAATAGCGGAAGCAATAAACCATACACATTTAATATAAAAACTATAGTAAAAGATAATCGATTAGTTATATAGGTATGATGAAACATGTCTCATGTTCTAAGAAAACAGCCAGATCATGTTACATAGAAGTACAACAATACAGAGTACAACAAAGAAAAACAAACAAAACATCTGGTAGCATCGCGAGCATAAGCCCGATCCCATGCTCCCCTAATCCTCAGCAGTAATAAAGTACCTATATAGGGACCCTTTCCCTTATCCACACCTGCAAAAACGTAATTTGTCTGGGCCGAAAAGCATGACCCAAACAGGGTGTGAGAAATAATCTTAGTAGGCACCCACCAAAGACCCTTGCTCAACTGTGTGTAAACATGAAACAACAGTGTGCAAAAGTAAAGGCAATAAACTAGGAAGTACTCAAAAGTAACTAAATTACCAATTATATTGCATTTTAATATTCAATTTATCTATTTAGTTTAAGAAAACACCACTGTGAATTTATAATTTAGTAGTGAGCGTCCTCAGATAAGCAAAACCTCACCCTCAGCTAATTAGAATCTGACCCGCAGGTATTGCCATCATGCATAACAGAAATTTCCCTCAGGCATATGAAGTGTCGCCCTCAGGCATAGAAGTCACAGCCCTCAGGCACGAAAGGTTTCCCTCAAGCGAAATAGAAAGTTTCCATCAGGCTAATACAGTCACGCCCCAGGCTATAATAAAACACCGCCCTCAGGAATAAGTAAAACACTACCCTCAGGCATAAGTAACCAGGCCATGACCAATATATAAACATGAAATTTAAATACAATTCCTCTAAAGGAAAATGTAATGCATAATTAAACATGGAATACCCTCGGGTATCCTGGCCAGACGGCTAAATAGAGGAACGCACCCCTCAGGATGGTCCTGGATCCAAGCAGTGATCGCAAACATCATTTTAATATCACATTTAATTACCTATATGATTCTAGGTATTCAAACAGATACGACCTCAGCCACACGACACCCCAACATGGGTTCATAGCACAACAAAAACACAAAACGCACAATTGTTGGAAAATAAACACCAAGCCACCTACCTTAAACACCCTTGATCAGTATACTCGAATGACGTTCCATGAATCGTCCTAGAACGAGGTAGATCTGAGGTGAAAGAGAACTCGCTTAAATGTAAAAGGATTCCATTAGAGTAAGAATTGGCAAGAACTACGTAAGGAGAGTGGAGGGCATACCCATGTGGTTCCAATGAGATCGTCCGAGGAGGAAATGGATTCCTGATGTACACTTGGTGGTTCTCCAAAGCTCCGGCCTCCCTCTTCTGCTCTTTCTTCCCGTTCTAAGCCTTCCCTGTGAACAGGGGAGGCTAATGCCCATTTTGAACAATAGAACAAAGTACAAGGCATGTTCTTCTGAGTTCACGACATGTACTTCCTTCATTTAACTGTTTATCTGGTGGTTTCCCGCCAGCGTGGCACTGTTCATCTGCCGACATGACTACACAGTGTGTCTTCTTGAGTACACGGAGTGTTCTGTCACATAGCTGGCCACCTCCATACTATTTTCCTACCGACTAACTACACGACGTGTAAAGGAACACTATATGGCATGTACTCAGTTTCTACACCCTTCGTCGCCGACATGGCCACATGCCTTGTGTACTTATCCCACACAGCCAAAAGTACATGGCCTGTGGAAAAGTACACAGCGTGTACTTCCAAAATTTGGGATTTTCCCCCCATTTTCTCAAAAACACTTAAGGAAAAGAGAAAATAAGAAACCCATACCTCAAAACTAAGAACCATGTTCTTACAAACTTCCCCCCATAAAGCAATTCATCCCCAAATTTCCCTTCCAAAGGTGGCGAAGATAAATCCATGAACAACTCTGGCCACTGAGCACGTACATCGGTCTCCCGCTCCCAGATTTCATTCTGTACTCAACCATGCTACCATAACACCCGTATGAGAGGAACTGAATAGCCTCAGAGAACCTTTGTGCTCCTATCAACAATATGAATTAGATGATCCTCAAAGGACGCATCAAACTAAAGCTCAACCTCCTCGGGCATAAAGACATGAGATGAGTCTGAATGATAGTGGCGCAACTGAGATACATGGAAGACGTCATGCATGGCTCGATACCTCTGTGGTAACTACAACCGATAGGGAACCGACCCTACTCTCTCCATAATCTCAAATGGCCCCACATAACTCGGTGAAAGTTTACTCTATCTCCTAATCCGTCTCTATCCCAACCTCGACGAAACACGTAAGAAAACCTGATCCACGGCCACAATCTTGAAAGATCATCTGTGGCGATCAACATAAGACTTCTGAAGAGACTACACGGTATCCATCTGCTTCTGAATCAACTGGACCTGCTCAGAAGTCTCTTGCAAGAGATGTGGTCCCAGTAAAGCTACCTCACCTGCCTCTAACTAGCACAAGGGTGATCAGCATGGCCTACCATATAAATCCTTGTATGGTTCCATCTCAATAGTTTCATTAAAACTATTGTTATAGGAAAACTCGACTAGGGTTATATGCTTCTCCCAAGATCCCCCAAAGTCTAGGACGCATGCACACATCATGGCCTCAAGCACCTGTATCATATGCTTTGACATGCCATCTGTCTGAGGGTAGTATGTTGTGCTCAGAAGAACGTGTGTACCCAGTGCCCTTTGAAAACTCTGCTAGAAACGTGACGTAAATTGAGCATCCCTTTCAGAAATGATAGAATGAGGGACCCCATGAAGATGTATGATCTCTCGAATATATAAATTTCTGAGCACGTCAACATCGAAGGTCTCCTTGATTGGAAAAAAGTGAGCTACCATAGTGAGTCTGTCCACAAAAACCCACACGACATCATTACCTCGAGGTGACCTCGACAACCCAGTCACAAAATCAATCATGAAATCATTCCATTTACACTCTAGGATAGGTAAATGCTATAACAGTCTGACTGGCCTCTGATGCTCCACCTTCACCTGCTGACAGGTGGAACACTTCGTAACAAAACCAGCTACATCTCTCTCCATACCCGGCCACTAGTACTGACATCTCAAGTCACGGTACATCTTGGTAACCCCGGGATGAACTTCCCATGCTGAAGAATGAAACTCCCGCATCATCTCCTCGCTTATATCCCTTGGAACCCATACTTGTCCATGGAAACATAGAACCTCATCGTCGCCTATCGTCCAACCGGGAGGAGGGTCCTCACTTTCCACCAACTTCCATAGAACTAGGCCTTCTGAATCTGATAGATGGCTCATCCTCACTCTATCCAGAGGGTAGAAGTCACAGCTAAATATGAAAGATAAGTTTTCCCCTAACTATCATACACCTCCAAATGCATCTCAGAGAATAAATCCATAAGCTTCCACTCACCACTTGCTTCTTTCACTTCCTATATCTGAGTCCTCCTGGTCAGTGCATTAGCTACTGAATTACCTTTACTAGGTGTATAGACATGCTCAAAATAGAAGGAATGAAGGTATTAGACCCACCTTCGCTGACTCAGATGCAAGTCACGATGAGTAAAGATATGCTTGAGACTTTTGTGGTTAGTGAAAACCACAAAATGTTTTCCCAATAGATAATGTCTCCAACATCGCAACACATGCACAAATGCAGCCAACTCGAGATCATGCGTTGGGTAATTCCTCTCATGTGGCCTCAACTGTCGAGACACATACACAACTACTCAATCTACTTTCATCAACACTTCTCCCGGCCCAATACATGATGCATCATAGTAAACTGTATAGCTCTTCCCCTACTCTGGGAGTATCAGGATCGCTGTAGTTGTCAACTTTCCCTTCAGCTCCTGGAAGGCTGTCTCGTAAGCTTCTGACCAAAAAAACATCACACCCTTCTTAGTCAAACCCTTCAACAGTGCTGCTAAAAGGGAGAAGTCCTGTATAAAGTGTCTTTAGTAACCAACCATCCCCATGAAACCCTGTATTTCAAACATGTTCTTGGGATGCTCCCAAGAAACTACTGCTCTCACCTTCTCTGGGTCTACTGAAACTCCTGCCTTTGAGATGATATGACCCAGAAAGTGAATCTGGTCCATCAAAAAGTGTCACTTTGAGATCTTATCATATAGCTGATTCTCTATCAGTGTACTCAATACGATCTCAAGATGGGTGTCATGGTTGTGTCGAGTGTGAGAGTACACCAAGATGTCATCCATGAATACTACCACAAAATAATCCAGATAAGGACGGAACACATGATTCATCAGAGCCATGAAAACTGCTTGCGCGTTCATGAGTCCAAACGGCATAAACAAGTTCTCGTACAAACCATATCTGCTCCGAAAAGCCATAAGCAGTATATCTGATGGTCTCAGACGTAGCTGATGATATCCTGATCTAAAGGAAATATTCGAAAACACTCGTTCCCCACGAATTTGATCAAAAATATCATCAATACTTGGAAAGGGATATCGGTTCTTAACCATCAACTGGTTCAGCTTCCGATAATCCACACAGATTATGAGGGTACAATCCAACTTCTTCACAAAAAGGACCGGAGAAACCCACAGAGAAGTACTGGGTCAGATAAAACCCTTTGCCTATAACTCCTCTAACTGCCTCTTGAGCTACCTCAACTCAGGTGTGGCCATCCTATAATGAGGAATGGACACCGGTGCTGCCCCTCGCACAAGATCAATAGAGAAATACACCTCTCTCTCTGGAGGTAGACCCAAAAAGTCATTTGGGAAGACATCCTTGAAATGATCAACCAATGGAGAGAAATCTGTCTGAGCCATCCCCTGATCATCCATATATAAACTCACAATTGGGGCTATGACTCCACCTCACACACGATGCTCTGGTCCAGCTCGACTTGACTGAACATCCCATTCACCCTTGTATAGAAACTCTCCGCCCTTTGGTGACGTGAAAATCACCCTGTAATGATAGCAGTCTACCAAGGCTCAAAAGGGAACCAACCAGTCCATCCTAAGAATTATGTCATAAGCTGTCATCTCTAAGACATAGAGGTCCCAAAGAAAGTGACACCCACCAACCTCAAGGGGTCACTCCATGCACTGAAGCACACCAACCATTCTAGTCCCCATCGAAGTGTCTAGCGTCATGATATCAGAAAAAGTAGAAACACAGATCCCAAGGATCTCCACAACGGGTAAAGATATGAAACTATGTGTAACACCCGTATCGAAAAGTATTGAAGATAAAACAGAAGCTACTAGAATAATACCTCTGGCTGTAGAAGGTCCGGGGTCCTGCTCCTGCTGGGTCTATTGCACTGCATATTCCTACCTAGTGTCGCGGCCCTGCAACACAGCCTGGCTACCCTGAGCTGTCCCGCCCTACTGCTTCTGAGATCCCGGTGTCTGGATACCACGGCCACGACCACCATCTCTGCCTGCACGCCCTGATGTATTCCTGTTCCCTGACTGGTAAGAAGCTGATGGTCATGCTCCCACACACGGAGTCTACACAGAACCCCTCTCACTAGCCATTGGTGGAAACACCCTACAATAGCGCTACCGATGACCCATCTTGCCGCAAGCTCGGCACTCCGCTGGGTCACGTGGACACTACGGTCTCTTGTGCCCCTCTTTACCACACTAGTAGCACCTGATCGGTCCACCTGAAGAAACTGCTTGGCTGGTACTGCCTCCCTGAGAGAAATCCATCTGTCTCTTCCTATTTCCAGTAGAAATAGTACTAGTAACTAGTGTTGAGCCGCCCTGGCCCACACCACTAGATTCTCGCAGATTCCTCTCTGAAATCAGCGCCCGGTTCACAATAGAATGTACTGAAGGAATCCTGAAAACATTTACCAGTGCTCGGATGTCATAAAGAAGAACATCCTCAAAGCGCCTGGCCCTCAACGTCTCATCACCCACCAGAATGCGTGCAAACCGCTGAAGATCGGTGAAATGAGTAGAATAATCCATCACCGACATAGCGCCCTGCTGCAGATCCATGAACTCTCAAGATTAATCTTCCCTCAGCGTCTTTGGAAATAAGAATTCATAGAAGGCTTCCTGAAAATCTTCCCATGCCATGTCTTTGTGATGCTCTATCTGGGTGGTAACATCCCACCATCTCTTGGTGGAATCACGCAGTATATAAGTTGCAAGTTTGACCCTCTGCCCTGGAGGCATCTCAAGATGCTCGAAAATAGTCTACATCGACCCCAGCCAAGACTCTGTAGCCTGTGGTCCGACATCCCCTGAAAACATAGGTGGATTCTGCTACTGGAATATACGTGTTATCTCATCCATAGATGTGGAAGCCTGCGGTGCTCCCTGAAAGGTCTGCATGAACCGCATAAAGCCTTCACGGAACTGCGCCTCCGTGCCTGTGTCTGGTATAACAGCTGGCACCACATCTGGCTCTGCTGGAGGATCCACTGGTAGCCCATGGCCCACCATCTCTAGAGTATACTTGTTACCGATCTCGTGGCAAACAACGTGTGGTCGTCTTAGAGGCATGATACTACAAGGTCAAACGCACACCTTAGAAAAAGATTAAAAATGACCGGAAATGAAGAAACCCAAAAGGGAACAGGAGGAAGAAGGCATTCAAAATTTTCAAAACAAGACTACACGACATGTATATCGACTACACGGCATGTACTTGACTCCTCTTACCCTTCCCGAGTCCTTCTACACGGCTAAGCCACACGACTCCCATTGAACCTAAACTACACGGCATGTATAACATCTACACGACGTGTATGGTGAAATTTACAAGTGCCCGTGTTGTTTGTGACATGGATGACTATTCGGCATGACACTACATGGCATGTGACACCCGAACACAGCGTGTACACCACCCCGTTTTCCAGCCACACAGCTAATACACACGGTCTGTCCTCGGACAAGACTACACGGCGTGTCCCACAGTTACAAGGAGTGTACTAGACAAGCTTCGCCGACCCGTATTGTTCGTTACATGGCTAGACACACAGATCACACTACATGGAGTGTTCTATACACATACTCCATGTACACGAAGGATTACCCCGACCCGTGTTGTTAGTTACACAGCCGGGTCCCCAGGTCCCACTACACGTCGTGTTCTTCATTGACACGACATGTCTGTCTTAAGGTTTCTTCCGCCCGTGTTGTTAGTTACATAGCGGACACCAGGTCAACACTACACGGCATATTCTCCCCTAGAATTTCCCTTCCCCATGTCCTCGCCCACACGGTCTATGACACGGGAAGAGACTACATGATGTGTACTTAGGGTACACGGCTTATACTCAAAAAGTTTATTTTTCTTCCCAAACAGAGGACCATTCACGACATGTTGATGGTACTACATGGTGTGTATACTGGGTTTCCAGATAGTATGCCTCAGAAACTTCCTTGGAACCCAAAAAATACCAATAATCAACACCTAAGTGTCAAATTCCGATCCGTGAGGGCCCATACTCCCCACGAATCAAAGTTTGACATATTATCTATGTTATAACAAACTAAACAGTCAATGATCCACCAAATTCCGGTCAATGGGGGCCCATACTCCCCAAAAACCAAATTTTGGAGTTCATTCTCAAAACCATCTCATACAAAATACCCTATCACATAGCAGGTATTTATCAAGCAGCTATCACAACAGCTTGATTTTCTAGCACAACAACTATCACAACAACATGCACTTTCTAATGCATCTACATGGCATGGAAAATATGCATGGAATGTGATTTCTAGTATGTTCCTAAATGATGCATGATATGGAATACCCTTATCTCATCGGGTTGCAACTAAATTGAACCCAAGGATAATATATAAATAGCACAATCACAAGTGCATCACCCAACGGTGAAATCATATCAACTGTAAATTTCAAAATCAGTAAAATTGCAATACGAGGTAAATTGGATTTTCCCTATACACAGGTTAGCTACGCCCAGACACATCATATTACCAATTACCATTCTCGTCCTATCCCTGACAAAGGCTCCAAATAGTAAGTCAAAGAAAATAACCCCTCTGATACCACTTTGTAACGTCCCGGTTCCGGGTGCCACTCAATGGGTGCCTCGAACCCAGTTCTCCATGTGACCTCAACCGCATTTCCCCAAACACCAGAGGCTGCTGACTAGCAGTGAGGGCCCAAGTGTGATAATGGGGAAACTATTCCCTCATTTTTCAAAGTGTAGCGCATCAGAATAAAATAAAAAACATATAACAATAGCAGAAGCAATAAACCCTACAAATTTAATATAACAACTGCAGTAAAATATAACCGATTAGTCATATAGATATGATGAAACATGTCTCAAGTTCTAATAAAATATCCAGATCATGTTACATAGCAGTACAACAATACAGAGTACAACAATGAAAAACAAAAAAAACAGCCGGTAGCATCGCGAGCCTAAGCCTGGTCCTATGCTCCCCTACTCCTCAGCAGCAATCATGTACCTGTATAGGGACCCTTTCCCTTATCCACACCATCAGAAACATAATCTGTTTGAGCCAAAAAGCAGGACCCAAACAGGGTGTGAGAAATAATCTCAGCAGGCACCCACCAAAGGCCCGTTCTTAACTGTGTGTAAACATGCAACAACAGTGTGAAAATGTAAATACAATAAACTAAGCCGTTCTCAAAAGTAACTAACTTACCAATTATATTGCATTTTAATATTTAATTAATCCATTTAGTATAGGAAAACACCACAGTGAATTTCTAATTAACCAGTCAGCGTCCTCAGACAAGGGAAACCTCACCCTCAGGTAATCAGAATCCAACCCGTAGGTATTTCCCTCAGGAGTAACAGAAATTTCCCTCAGGCATACGAAGTGTCTCCCTCAGGCATTGACGTCACAACCCTCAGGCACAAAAGGTTGTCCTTAGGTGAAATAGAACGTTTCCCTCAGGCTAATACAATCACGCCCTCAGGCTATAGTAAAACACTGCCCTCAAGTATAATTAAAACCCTGCCCTTAGGCATAATTAACTAGGCCATGCCCAACATATAAACATGCAATTTAAATATAATTCGTCTCAAGGAAAATGTAATGTATAATTTATCATGGCATACCCTCGGGTATCCTGGCTAAACGGAAAAACAGAGGAACGCACCCCTCGGGATGGTCCTGGATCCAAGCAGCGATCCCAAACAACATTTTAATATCACATTTAATTACCTATATGATTCTAGGTATTCAAACTGCTATGGACTTAGCCACATGACACCCCAACATGGGTTCATAGCACAACAAAAACAGAAAATGCACAGCAGTTGGAAAATAAACACCAAGCCACCTACCTTAAATGCCCCTGATCAGTATACTCGAACAACGTTCCACGAATTGTCCCAGAACGAGGTAGATCTGAGGTGAAAGAAAACTCACTTAAAAGAAAATAACATTCATTAGAGGAAGAATTGGAAATAAATACGCAAAGAGAGTGGAGGGCTTACCCGTGCGATTCCAACGAGATCATCCGAGGTTGAAACGGATTCCCGAAGTGCGCTCGACAGATCTCCAAAGCTCTGGCCTCCCTCTTCCACTCCTTATTGTCGTTATAAGACTTCCCTATGAACATGGGAGGCTACTTCCCATTTTAAGTGAAAAAAACAAAGTAAACGTCATGTACTTCCATCATTTAACTGTTTATCTGGAGGTTTCCCACCAGCGTGGCACTGTTCATCTACTGACATGAGTACACGACGTGTCTTCTTGAGTACACGGTGTGTTCTGTCGTACAGCTATCCACCGCCTTACTATTTGCCTACCGACTGACTACACAGCGTGTAAAGGAACACTACATGGCGTGTAGTCGGTTTCTACACCCTTCATCACCGACAAGGCCACATTCCCTGTGTACTTATCCCACACAGCCAAAAGTACATGGCGTGTGGAAAAGTACATGGCGTGTACTTCCAAAATTTGGTATTTTTCCCCATTTTCCATATTTTCTCAAAAACACTTAAGGAAAAGAGAATATAAGAATCTCGTACCTCAAAACTAAGAACCGAGTTTTTACATTGCCCATCGTTTCCTCCTAAAGAAACCTGAAGCCAAGCCCCGCCTCATTCGGTGGATGCTCCTCCTCAAAGAGTTTGACCTTGAGATTAGAGATAAGAGAGGAGTGGAGAATGTGGTAGCTGACCACATTAGTAGGATTTACTGACCATTGGAACATCATGATGAATCACCCCTACCCATTGGATAATTCTTCCCTCATGAGAACCTTTGTGATGTTGTGGACCTTGCCCTCTGGTATGCAGACATTGTGAATTTTCTAGCAACATCTACGGTCCCCACTGATTTTAGCATTGCACAATCCTAGATACATAAGCATGAGTCTCGTTGGTACATTTGGGATGACCCATACTTGTGGAGAATTTGTAGTGACCAAGTAGTTCATCGGTGTTTCCCTAACCATGTGTTCACCTCTGTTTTGACTTTCTGCCACACTTTGGCCTGTGGGGGCCACTTTGGCTCTCAACGTACAGCTCTAAAGGTCCCTGACTCAGGACATTATTGGCCAATATTATATAGGGATTCCCATAGATTTTCCAAGGCATGTAGTCGTTGTCAATTCATAGGGAATATCTCCAAGAGGAATGAAATTCCTTAACAACCCATGTAATTTTGTGACATCTTCGATGCATGGAGCATTGACTTCATGGGTCCTTCTCCAAATTAATTTGGCTATGTGTACATATTATTGGATATTGACTATGTGTCTAAATGGGTGGAATCAAAGGCCACCAGGAGCGACGACTCTCGAGTGGTTGTTGATTTTGTGAGGTCGCAAATTTTCAGTAGGTTTGGTTTACCAAGATTCATCATTAGTGTTCTGGGTTCGCATTTTTTCAATCGTAACTTGAAAAACTTGCTTCGTAAGTATGGGGTTGATCATAAAGTCTCCACTGCATATCACCCCCAAACTAATGGACAAGCAGAAATATCAAATCGGGAAGTTAAAGGAATCTTGGAAAAAATGGTATAACCCAATAGGAAAGATTGGAGTTTGCGCTTGGATGATGCACATTGGGCATACCTTATAGCTTTTAAACCCCAATCGGAATGTCACCATATAGAATTGTGTTTGGAAAGTCTTATCACCTCCCAATAGAGGTTGAACACCATGCATATTGGGCTATTAGAAAATGTAATATGAACCTTTCAGATGCAAGTGAGCAAAGAAAGCTGCAGATTCAAGAGTTGGTAGAAATTAGACGTGATGCAAATGAAAACTCCCATATCTATAAAGAGAATAAAAAGTCTATTCATGATATCATGATTCACCAGTGAAAGTTCCATATTGGTGAGAAGGTCCTCATGTACAATTCCAGGCTTAAGCTCCACCCAGGTAAGATTCATTCCCGATGGCTCGGTCCTTATACTATTACTAATGTTTACCTTTTTGGTGCAATATAGGTTTTGCATGATCAGAGTGAACGAAGTATTAACGTCAATGGGTAGCGACTTAAACACTTCTATGAGGATTTTCCGAAGAATTTGGTGAAGGAAATCCACCTTCTCGACACATCATACCAATAAAACACACCGGGTTTTATCCTTCCTTCTCACATTTTCAATTATTTCTGTGTGGAAATTGCACATTCTAGGTGTGTGGGGGGGGGGTGGATACATTCCTAGGATAGTTAGTAATTTTCATCGTTTTCTCTTTTCTTCTCTTTTTAGCCTTTTTTATGGTATTTTCATTTTTCCCCATCAACAATTTCGAAGTTCGATGATTTGGTGACCACAAAGGGAGAAAGTAAAAATACCATAACGAAGGCCAAAAATAATATTTCTATGAATTTAACATCAACGGGTGATTTTGTTTTCTTTTTTTAGTGATTTTTTTTTCAATGATATAAATGGTCGTATCATTGTGAAACCTTTGAGATGATTGATGCCCCTTGTGTGAGTAGTTTTTGGGAAAACTGTGTCACTAATATCTCCAAAAATGTTTGCACCAAACCATCAAGTGTGATTATTTATTACTTAATATAAGGTAAATATATGTTGGGTTAATATTTTTCAGCTTTAAATGATATTTCCATACCTTCATTCCTTATCCGATCTGTTTCATTACTGTACCAGATTTACCTATGCGTGTGTACCAAATGTCTGACTGTTGTAAGACCTCAAAAAAAAATTGTGTCTTGGGCAGGTAAAAAACCACCCCTCCTCAACCTTTTATCTTGTTATAACTATTGCAATTAGTATCATGACGATATCAAACAAGGGTTGAGATATGAGTGTGAGATTTTTTCCAAATGCAACTTCAAAAAAAATATAATAAATGAGGGGAGTGATGAAATGTGAAACATATGGGAATATCTAGGTCATGAGCTTATGGTTTTACTTCTATTAATGCTTATGTGAGTGGGTCTTGAAATATGATTTCAAATGATATAGGGTAGGTTCGGTGTAAAAAATCATTTAAGATGAAAAATGTTAAAATAACTTATATTTATTGGACAACAAGTGGAGAGAATAGCATGGAATGGTTTTCACACACACACATGGAGAGTTAGTTTCATGGTTTACTTTTGAATTCCTTGCTCAAATTGGTATCATGAATCTTTTTTAATTTCACTATGGTAAGATTTATGCGACATCTTTTTCTATTTTCACTAGGAAGAACTCCTTGGTGTGGTTTGTGCATTGGTCATATTACATTAATTAAAATTTCCTCAAATGTTAAATATTCATGATTTTGGGAATATATGTATGCATCATCTGATTAGGATATTATACATTTCCTAGGAGTGCAAATGTTTAGGTGTGGGGGTGTTATCGTACCACGATTCACTGTTTTATTTCACCCTTATACCAATGTATTAAACTGGTATTGTATTGAAAATTACAAGAATAATTAAAAAATTTGACTCCATGTTTGATTCAATTATTTTGTGTTTAAAATTGTTAAAAAGATAAATGTTACATGTTTTGATAATTATATTGAAGGAGGAGGTGATTTGGAGAACCCATGATGAAGTCCAAGAAAGATGGGCCAATCTGCATATGATCCAAGAACAACAGTGGACTCAACCACATATTTCTATAGTACCGTGCGTCCAAATGGGCTGAAATTTTGTGGTCCGGTCCAAAATTGGATGGGAAACATTTAATATGAAGGAACAGAAGTGCCATTAGGCATCTACAATGCCCATACTAGCTGATCTGTCCAAGGAATCAAAGCTGGACCAAGTCAAATGCGGTGTTCTGTATTTTATCAAAATATAGAGCTTTAGTTGTTCATATGGTGACAAACATTCGGTGGAGACAGCCAAGAGGTGGGGATACAAATTTTCTATTTTCTCCAAATCGAGATAAGACTTTCTGAAGGCCTAAACGCGTGGTATAAGTGGATTGAAGAAATCTGTGTGCCTAAAACCATCTTCCAATTTTCCTATAAAATGGAACCTTGGGCTCCACATTTTCATGTTTGACTAGGAGGAAGGGTTATTCCATTTTTAACTCCCCAAGGAGTCTTCTAAACATCTCTATAAGTTTTGGAGGCTATGGAAAGTTCTACTTCAACATCTTCTTCTTCTTCTTCCTCTCCCATGGGTTTCTAAACCCCTTGTGATCACCCGGGGAGGAACGTGATATAAATCCTCAGCTTCATGTTTGTAATATTTGAATGATCTTTTGAATTCCAGGTTTTTGTGTTGTTTTTAATCATCCCCTATTCTTATTTAATTGATTTATGTACTAGTATGTCATGCTCAACTCATATGATCATGTTTGGGGGTACCCATTCATGTGATGTTTCACACAACATTCACCACTTTTTCCCCGTTTCAATTGCGGTTTTTGTGTGGTTCATATTGGTCAATTGAACTCACATAAGCACTATCAAGGCCAATTACCTTTATTTCATGGTATCACAAAGAAATTACATACAAAAATGGAAATCTCATCATGTTCTTCGTGTGTTTCCTTGATGAGTTTCAGTAATGAAGTCAAACACAATTCAATAAATCATCGGCGGTGTCCGATGAATCATTGTGTGTTTTCGACTGAACCCTAGGAGATATCCTAGTATAAACTCAGTAACATTATGGTTATAGGTGTTAAAAAATAGGGATTAAAAGATCATAACCCTATATCATGAAGTGATGAAGGATAAACATCTTGAGAGTACCTCGAGTTGATCATGCTTAATTAATTTTGTTAATCTCTATATTTGATTTATCGCTTTCATTTTTCTATTTTAATCTTTAATCATAAAACCCCCATGTTTTGAAAAACCACATTCACCTTCTAATTTCAAAATAAAAACCCGCTTTTAAAATTAATGAACCAAGGATCCGTCTAGAGATGGCCTAGGTTTGCTGCTATACTACAGAAATTCTAGTCAAAATTAAAAAACTAATTTGACGCGCTCGAAAACACGATCAAAGTCATGCCCCCAACTCAGAGGTTCCACTTCCTCCGAGTCCCCCTCATATGAGTTACCTCTTTAGGTGTCCTATAGCCTCACAAAACTACATGGACTTTGATTCCCTACCACCTAGATATGTAGGATGTCTCTATGAGGATCAATCCCTACATCACCACCGCCCTCGCATCAGTTCTGTCTCATATCACCACCACTTAATTCATCTCTCTATCATCGAACCTAATTCTTACCCAGGACGCCACATCCCAGTGGGATCATGTCATCAATTTTCCTCTTAACTGCTCCTAGTATTAACCGGGTAACTAACCACGCATTTGTCCCAGCATCATTGTTCCCTCCAGGGGTTGCAGCCATCCGATCCACTCTCATCAGTGTTCTAAAAAGATTGATCTGTCTCTGCTAGATGTTAAAATCGCAGCATAACCTATGTTAAACATGATAAGTAGAGGAAAACCTTAGATACATGCATACTAAATATAATTCCCTGAATTCGACGTGGGATTCCTCAGGATTTCTCACCATGGAGAAGCCCTATAATAAGGGGAACAAACCCAGATGAGCTTGTGTTCCAACCTCCCGAGATGCCAGTGATGTCCAGCATGACTAATCCTCCGACTGAAGGTTGCTGCCCAGACCAGAACCATTGGAATGTCCTGATAGAAGAAGTGTACTTAACAGGTGTCCATGAAGATATGACATTGTTAAGAGTTTCACAAACAATGTATTAATCTATAATGGAGAACCAGACTAGGTGACGAGTTTTGAGGAGGAATCCATGGAAGGAGGAACTTATATCCCATCATCCTGTTTCAATCAAGGAGAAAATGTCTCTGAATAAGGGATGGATTCTTCCCAACTTTGGAATGAAGGAATGTGGGGAAATAGTCAGCGCATCTTCATCATCCTCCAATAGACGAATGATCGTGCCCCAAAAAAAGCATCATAAATACAAATGGTGAACCTGACGCAAAGTTTTTCTCATAAATGTGAAGATTAGTAGCATTCGAGACATCATTGGACTAACATGGCATAGAATCTAGTTATCAGATGCCAGGTCTCGCCATGAAAATAGTGTACCTCGCGTGAAACTCACCAGAAGTTGGGGAAGTTGAACGCTGGACATCTTGGTCTGCGACCTTGTCAGCATGGATCTTTATTACCAGCCATGGAAGATGGAATGGAATTGGGGCACTGGAAGTCAATTTCTTTGATTCAGAACTAATTGGTCAATCTCTCTGCTTTTCAGGAACAAAGCTCCTACATCAGGAATCCAATTTCCACCCACCCACCGATTCAGGGGTCGGGGTAGCACCAACATAGCAATCCTGCATGGCTCCACTGCTTCTGTGACAGCTTCCACACCCGCAGTTATTGGTCCCCAACGCCCCATCTCCCCTTCTAAAATCATTAATCAAAGAGTAATAAACGACCTCATACGCCGATACAAGGTGGAGGAGATTATCCTGAATCAGGATATGGCCCACCATGATTTATAGGCATCTGCGCCTCATCGCCACTACCACCCCCAAGGACCATGCAGGGAGCCATTTCTCCCCACCCAAATGTACAATCATTTCGGGAGCCTCTCCCCGAAATGTCTCAATGACTCCCTCCCCTACGCTGACGAGGTAGGGGATGTATGGGACCTCCCGGCTGGGATCCCAATCAAGGGGCCCCCAAGGAGGGCCCCCACTAGGCCGCGATAGTTCCACCACCCGGTCCCACAGGTTGAAGATAAGGTAATATATGTACCTACACCACTGGCCCTAGTCTGGTTGACCCGACTCTAGTGTCGGGCGCAGACTGAGGAGGATACCCGGAAAGGGGCGTCAGCGTCAGCAACTACTGCGGCCTGGGCCACCGCCAACGTGTATCATCAGCCCCATGTGTACACTGAGTAGGGGAACTTATATACCTGGCCCAGATCAAGGCCCCAACTAACCCATGGGTAGGCTGAGTCGACTCTCTCAGCTGTCGACATAGGGAGCAGCTGCCGTGGACCGACTCACGACAGCGACACCCAGTACAAAGGTCCTCCTCATACAGCCACCATGGAGAATACGAGTCTTCCCTGCTTCCAAGATTAGCATGTAGGTCCGCCTCGTGATACCTTCAATCCGAATGGGGGTCCTCCCCATGATAGTGAAACTTAGTACAGAAGCCTATCATGTGCTCATTATGTCGGGTATGGGGTCATTCTTCCTACCATGGACCACTTATATGAAGATGTTACGCATCAGGTCAATCTCCAGAATAGGTTCTTTCCTCATGTTCTTAGAGAAGTCAGCAACGGTCCTCCTTGCCTCAACAATCAGAGGGGCACAGAGGTCCTACCCATGTTCGGGATGACCAGTACGAGGACCCTCCTCGCGCTGACTCTGCCAGGGGAAGCAAGCGTGGGGGTCCCACCCATGCTCTTATTAGCTCTGGTGGAGGACCTACCCACTCCGACATTTCTGGAGGAGATCCCCTTTACACATTATTTGGTGGACACAGAGGTCCTCCCAGTGTTCCCTTTGATGTCTATCCAAGTGCTTCTCACACCCCAGCTCACATAAGAGGAAGTCCTCCCATGTTCCTGTTGATATCTATTTAGGTGTTTCTTGCACCCTAGCTCACTTAGGAAGAAGTTCTCCCCAGCCCAACACTAGTATAGCCGAAGGACCTCCCCATGCCAAAAATCTACCCTATCCCAAAAAACCATCCCGAGGTAGGAGGGAAGGTCATCACCACCATAAAAAGAACACCAAGAAGATTTATACTGAGTTCAAAATAGTTTGCTTCTCAGATTCTGAGGAGGAATACAACTCAACAATAGAACCCTTGCATCGATCCTCCATGTCAAGGGCTAGGGTAGGAACAAGGTGCATCAACCTCATACTTTTAGAATGTGAGGTCCATCAGATTCTCACCACCCTCCGCAGGTGCATCTAGGAGGACGAACATTTGAAAACCCCACAGGTTCCGGCAGTGCAATCACCGCCATCATTACCAGAAGTACTCTCAACCTCAATTAGAGATCACAGAGAGTTATTCTGGGGACCAATGGAAGAAAAACATTAGCATGTTCCATCACCAGTATCAGTAGTCCCTACACCAGAAACTGAAATCGCCAACCCATCTTACTGCGATGTGGTGGATATGTCACTACACTCTTCGGAGGATAGCCCAAGATGTGGTGGGTTATCATCTCGCTTGCCATATTCTCTCCCAGCTAGCCTGCCATCTCAGCAGTCTGCATCAGTACCACTACCAGTTCCCCAGCCACCTCTAGTAGGTGAGTGGGGAAATGAAGGGTCAGATCCTGAATCTAGACCAGGGAGCTTGTGAGAAATTCTCACAGTGGACCATTTCCCAGAGATGTTCTGTCCAGTTGCATCACCAAATTTTAGGGCACCAGAAGCACTCACCTAGGAGGAGGTTGGATTCTTTCTCCAGAACCTCTGGGTGACCCATTTCTATCATCAACATTGACGAGTGGACTACCCTAAGAGTCAGGTGCATTTTAAAGATATCATCCAGCAATTTCGTTTGGTCGATTTGGCCACACTCCCCGTGGCCCAATACCCTGAGTCACTAGGCCGCCATAAGATTATCCAACAACAATGCATCCATAACTCTAAAGTTTTCTGTAGTATAATCAAGGAGGCTTCTCCCCATGTGAAAATTTATCACTGGGGGCAGTAAGCGGCCCTCCATTTCAGTTTCATCTGGCGCCAGCCCGATTTTCCAGGTGACATAGAAAATATACCTCCAGAAAGGGTGAAGGTTAACATGGATGACCTATCAGAGGGAGAGATTGAGTTGGTACTCCTTGATGGGGAGTTACCCCCTAATGGAGTTCCACAACTATTGAATCTATTGGGAAGGGTCACTCTCCAACAGAGAAATGTACCAGGTCTTCCCGTGCTCACCAAGGAACTAGTCCTCAGCCGAAATCCCAACAAGGGCAAGGAACAACTTGGAGCCGTTAAACCCTCTTACTCATCTAGGACAGTGAAAAGGCAGAAGATGATCTTGAAAAAGCCTTGCTACATCAGAAAGTGTCCAAACAAAAGAATATGGTCGACGACCACCTTGTTTAATGCATTGCGGAGTGACGATCAGACTACGGTGATACTTGGAAAGGCCAGTAGGGGAAGGCACAACTCCCCCTTAGAAAACTACCCCCAGGGGACCCTGACTAGCCTACCCATGTAGACAGGGTTGAGGCTGTAACATATGGAAAGAGGGCATGGTATGTGTCGCCAAATCCTCTCGAACAGCTTGACAATTCTCAGGACCCAGCTCAGGATGCGCCAGTTGCTCCCCAGGTCATTCCACCAGCCACTCCATGAGATGTTGGGCATGTTTATCATGTTGAAGAACCCGCCAATGAACTGGTGGTAAGGGATCCCCATCAAGATAGGAATCCCCACCTAGGTGATCCAATGGCGCACTCATCACCCGCCTCGATGCTTTAGAGGCTTGACAGGTGGAAATTACACCTTATGGAAAGCCATACCAAGCAAGGGTGGATGATATGTTAGCACCCCAGGGTTTCAGAAATCCTCCTTTTCTCCCTTCAATGGGATAGGGGAACCTCCGCAGCACCTGTCCCACTTTATCTCATGGTGTGGGCCTATTTTGGGGACTCCAGCATAACATGAATCTTCCAAACTCCGGTGTTTCATACAGACATTGGAGGGGCAGATGTTCATCTGGTACAACCATCTCCCCATCAGATTGGTAGCCGACTGCGAAGATCTTTGTAGTCAATTTCTCTACCAGTTCAGTTATACAACTCAGAAGACGAGTATCACCAACCTCTTCATGTGAAAGCAGAGGCCTAATGAGAATGTTGCAGACTTTTTCACCAGGTGGAAAGGGCTCACATACTCCCTTGACATTCAACTAACTCTGGATCAACTACTAATGATGTGCATATGGAATGTCCAGATAGAATGATTCCCCTCTCTGATAACCCAGAACTACCCTGGGGGATTCCAATACTTCTATGATAAGGCCCAATACCTAGAGGTAGCCTTATATTAGAATAAGAAGGCATGTCTGTTGCCTCCTGCAATCCTCACGAGAAGGGCCTCCTGGGACAAGCCCACCAAAGTGGCTCAAATAGAGGCCCCCATGCAACTATAGATGTTACCTCTGGATTTGCCTCCACAACCTCACAGAGGCCCTCCACATCAGGCGTAGCCTCCGACCCAGCCGTTCCCACCTCCGAATTGGAAGGTTCCCATGCACAATGCACCACCACCACCTGGGCTAGATAACCAGGCTCCACTTCCTCAGTTGGCCCCTCCAGCCCCGCGTCAGGGTCAACCTCCAAGGCCCCCCTTCCCGGACAGGAGGAACTAGACCTACTAGTTCAATAAGGCACAAGTCCCTGGTTATTTATGAAGTTCCCTGGAGTAGGGGATTGTACATTTTCCTGAATGCAGGTGTCCATAAGAGGCGAACCTCACTGATCACCCTAATTAATGCCCTTATCACCGGATCCTAGGGAACAATCTCAAACAGTGCTATGTGTTTAAATATTTTCTTCAAGACCTGGTGGATAAAAACATAGTCCAGTAGGCCCATCTCCAGCATAGGTGGAATTTGACTTCGTGAGGCCAGATAATAGATGTGACAGTGAAGGCTAGTGGAATCAGGTTTCTAACCGCGGGTCCCAGAAGTAGGACTATTGGATGGCTTGTAGAGTAGTCACCTGTGCCCATGGTGTTATCCATGCATACGTGAATTAGCCAGAGCCTTAAGAAGCTGCATCTACAACCTCTACATACTCATCTCAGCAGTCCCCTTATCATAATAGCATGCACCGGTGGAGAAAGGGAAAACAAATTCCCCCACCAATGTCATCGTCATCTCATACTCTCAGAGACTTCATTCCTCTAGAGATGAAAATTCCACCTAGAATCCATTCAGTAGTGGATGACTCTTCAAGTGAAAGTCAAGGTTATTCCTTGGTTAATACTGTAGAGCTATTAAATCTTTACATGATTCCTGACGATGAGGAGCACTAGGCAGGTCCTACCAATATCCCCAGCCATTTCCAGCATCGACGAAGTCGTGACTATGTGGGCCATCAGAGTGCCTCGGTCAGTACATATAGAGAAGAGGTACACGTGACTGAAACCAGGCAGCAGACCCAACGTAGAGCTCAGCATACACAACCTTCTCATCTGGTGACATCAGGTCCGCCTTCACCACCGTTCTTGTTGTTGGATTAGGCCGAGCCACCTCGACCACGCTGTGACCATCCACACTTTTCTATAGGATGTTCTCAGTCATCTGGACTTCATCTGGTAGTCACTCTTATTGCTTCGAATAGTGAGAAGTGGGTTATTCCAAGCACTAATCAGCCATCGGCCCAGCCGACCGGGCCCTCCATACTTCCGGTCATTGAGCGACCTACTATAAGCATAAGTTCACGCCTGGAATGGGAGTATGATTTTCTCAATAATCTTGCTAACATTCCAGCAAATACCTCTATCCTTGATGTCCTTCCCCTATCATCGGATATGCGTGAGGCCCACACTGAGGCTTTACAATCCCCCTCTAATTTGAGATGCAGGTAGCATCTGCAGAAGCCTTCCACACTGAGGTAGTTGAGAATACTGAATTCCAAGACATAATCTCATTCTCTAGAGAAGATGAAGGTTGTCCCATATAGGGGCACATTCTCCCACTGTACATCACCATCCAGTTCAATGGCATTGAGGTTCGTCACTGTTTAGTCGACATAGGCTCTAAAATCAACCTAATACCGACTCGGACACTGCGAAAACTGGGATTGTTCGAGGATGATCTGAGTACCTCTGAACTAAGAATACTTGTTTATGACCGTAGGGAGCAGACACTGGTCAAAAATATCCTTTTGAAGACCCAGTTCAGTGGTCTAATTTCCAGTATCGAGTTTATGGTTGTCTCCCAGGACACTGCCTACAATGTGTTGATGGGTAGGTTGTGGATCCAGCGGTATTCAGTGGTTCCTTCATCATATCACCAGTGCCTTATATACCCCCTTAATAGTCGAGTGGGTGTGCTTCAAGGTGACCCATCCCCCTTTGCCTCTTATGAAGCCTTCTATCTTGATGCTGACGATTACAACAGTAAGAAAAAGCAGATTCGGGCTAACAAGGTCGAGCATGCTTAGGCTGCGACCGACCCATGGGCAGATCTAGAAGATTCATGCGTCTTTCCAATCCATCGATTTTAGGCTACAACTCTGGACAAAATACGATGCTTCATTGTTTCTTGAATGAGGGGGAAACACATTCATAAGTATAAGCAATGTCGGAAGATGACCTCATACTCCTACACAAACCAGGCTCAGGTGATCCTAGAGCCTCTTATTCCCATAAGGTATCGGGATGTCTGCCCCATGGAAATGAAAATATGTCATACTTTCTTGTTTCGCAAAGCTGGAATTAACCAGATCATGTCTACATAACACTATTTCTTCGATAAAATCAAGCGTGTCCCCTTGGGCCGAAGACCATATGGGATCGGATGAACAACCTTCATCACTATGGTTGTGGCAGTATAGGATTTCCCCGATGTAGTGTCCACTACCGCCCAGGCTAGTACCAGCCTCCCATTGGGAGATTCCAAATCAGAGTAAAATCCTCCTATCGAAGATCCCCCCTCAATATGTGAATAATAGGATTTAGAGGATACTCCCACCACCTATGAAGAGGGCGTCTCTACAATAGTTGATGAATTGGTACAAGTGAACCTCAGTAGCAAGGCAGACCCGAAACCCACATTGATTAGTGCCGCCATGCACCTCAAGGAGCAACAGAAGTACATAGACTTACTTAAACAACAATGTGATGTATTCTCTGGGAGTTATGATGAGTTTCCTAGACTAGATCCTCAGGTAGCAGTCCACCGCCTCGGTCTCCCAAAAAATTATCGTGGTTACAAGAAGCCTCCCAGAAAGATGTACCATTATCACAGTGCCATGTTTGAGGCAGAAGTTGATAAGCCCATCAGAGCCAATTTCATTTTGGAGGTCCAGTACCCCAAATGGATAGATAATAATGTACCAGTCAGGAAGAATAATGGACAGATCTAAATCTGCATAAACTTCCTGGATCTCATCTGTCACTGTCCGAAGGATGAATTTCCCATTCCTGTGACAGAATTGTTGATCGATACTACAACTAGGTTCCAATCCATCTCCTTCATGGATGGGTACTCTGGGTATAACTAGATATAAATGTCCCCTGAGGAGGAGGAGTATACAGCCTTCAAGGAACCTTATGTTAATTTCTGTTACCAAGTCATGCCCTTTAGTTTAAAGAATACAGGTGCCACCTATCAGCGGGCTATGCATCGCATATTTAAGATGATCCTCGAAAAGTTGGTGGAATGTTGCATGGATGATCTGGTGGTCAAATCACGCCAGTTTTAGGACTATCTTGAAGACCTAGATAAAATGTTCGGATTCCCCTGTTCTCGTCACCTAAAGATGAACCCATTGAAGTGTTCCTTCGGGGTTACCTCTGGAAAGTTTATCATATTCGTTGTCCGATATAGGGGCATTGAGATTCACGTAGAAAAGATTAAGTCCATTATCTAGATGTCTAATATGAGAAACATTCGGGAGCTTCGGGGATTCAAAGGCCACATAGCCAACATAAGAAAATTCATCATGAATTTCGATGGAAAGTGTAAGACCTTTTCTCGACTCATGAAGAAAGACACCATCTATGAGTTGAACGAAGAGTGTCAGACCGATTTCATAGAAATCTAGCAGTATCTGCTCCAACATATAGTCTTAATTACACCCATATCTGGAAATCCATAGGTCTTTTATGTGACCGCCCTGGAGCGATCTCTTGGTGCCCTTCTCTCCTAGAAGAACAATGAGGTAACATAGAATAGCCTCTACTACCTCAGCTTCATGCTCGTCGATAAAGAGACCAGATACTCCCATATCAAGAAAAGATTCCTTGCACTGGTATTCACAGAACAAAAATTGAATCATTACATGCAGCACCACGAGGTAAAACTGGTGTCCCAAGTAGATCTGCTGAAGTATATCCCAAACTGCCTTATGTTGACAGGCCGTCTAGCTTGGTGGAAAGTGATTCTCCAGTAGTTTGACATCAGGTTTTTCCCCCAGAAGTCTATTAAAGGGAAAGAATTGGAATACTTAATTGTTGCTCATCCATCCCTCATGGACCAATCTATGGACATTGATTTTCTTGATGAGGGAATCCTCTCAGTAGACCAAGCCATCCTATGTTGGAAAATACGCTTAGATGGGGCTTCTCGGAGCCTCACCGGGAGAAGGCTCAATGACCCCAGAATCAACAAAGAAGGTCTGGTTATCATATTCATTTCCCTAGAACAAGTTCTTCTGCCATATTAATTCCTATTTTTAGAAGGTTGCACCAACAATGAGGCATAGTATCATGCTCTCATTATTGGCCTTGAGCTGGCCCTCGAGATAGACATTCCCCATTTGGCTGCAAAAGGGGACTCCAAACTAGTCATTAAGCGGATCAAAAGTGATTATGTAATTAGAAGGCCAAAGCTCATACCATTGTTAGAATGCACTCTACAGCTAATGGCCCTGTTCGCATCTCATCCAAATTTTACTCAGGTCCCTCGATATTAGAACGGTTGAGATGACACCCTTAACGGCCTAGCTGCATCACATGCAGATCCCAAACAGGATGATCTGATTATCCATATGGCACACTGAAGAGTCATTGTTGTTGTCACTTCAGATGATGATGATATCCTACAGGAAAGCCACCGTACTGCTAATTCCTCCACGTCAGGACCCCCATGTCCCCAAGATGTAGTGATTGATGTGACTCCTGACTAGTGAACTTCATTTGTTGAGTATCTCCAGAATGGTAATCTCCCAGCAGATCGGGCAGAGCGGGAGTTAATCTAATGTCGTGCATTATAGTTCTCCCTCAAAGATAACCCTAGTCGTGAGAAGATCCTCTAAAAGCATGGGTTTGATGGGGTCCCCCTCCGTTACATTCATTGAGCTGAGATTTCCCATGTCCTGCAGGAGGTTCATGCCGATTCCTACATGGCTCATTATACTGGGCCGAAGCTATTTCACTAGAACCAGAGAATGGGGTACTTTTGGTCCTCCATGATCCATGACTACATCAAGTTCTCCAAAGGGTTCCATGCATGCCAAATTCATGATAACGTCATGCATCGGCCACCAGAGCCTCTCCACTCCACCAAGTATTCTTGGCCATTTGCAATATGGGGACTCGATGTCGTGGGACCATATCCACAGGTGATAGCTCGCCAGTGCAGATCCATCCTGACTGATACTTATTTCTTCTCCAAGTTTCTAGAGGTATTTCAACACAAGTAGGTAAAGGCCCATTACATTGTTGACTTTCTAAGCTCCAACACCATCTACCAATTTGGAGTCCCTCACGCCATCCTCACCGGTAACGACACGAAATTCTGAGTAGCTAAGATAATGAAATTTTATGCTAAGTACAACATCCATTATAACAATACCTCCCTCTATCATGCTCAAGAAAATGGACATATCTAGGATTTCAATAAAACCCTCTCTAACATTCTACAGAAAATAGTTGGTCAGGATAAGAAGAGTTGGCTGGACAATCTCCCCAACGCCCTCTGGGATTATCGGATGACGACTTGTAATTCCACCCAGGTGACCCCATATTACCTGGTGTATGGGATGGAGGCCTTATGGCCCATTGAGATTCAATTTCAATTATTTCACACAAAATTATATGATCAGAAAGTTCCAAGTAAAGTATCTTAAATCCATATGGTTGAGTTGGAAGCGCTCGACGAGAATAGGCTTTGTGCCCTGCACAATCTGGAAAGGCATCAAAACAAGATAGCTAGAACTTTCAACAAGAAATTTCACCTCCTCTCCTTCTTGCTAGGAAAATTGGTGCTGGCCTTGAGAAAAACAATGATACTTGGTAGGAAACCACCCATGTTGGAGCCCAAATGGGAAGGACCATACATTGTTAATAAGGTTTAGTCCAATGGTGCATAATCACTGGTTACCATGGATGGTGAGCACATAATTCCTCACACCGATGCCATGTTCCTCATGAAATACTTTTCATGAGTCCCTATGGTCCCTCATGACCCTAAAATACATTAGGGTCCTACATGACCTTAAACTGTCCCATCCTACATGACCTTAAACTGTGAAATGTCTTGCATGATATTAAACTGTGTGTCATCCTACAAGACATTAAACTACATCTCAATAACTACGTATGGATTGATTCCCATCCTCATGGGACACATAGGAATATTGGGATGCCCCTTCCTGAGTCCATCTCCACAAACTTTTCATTTAGATACCCTCTTGGGTGTAGTTCCCTTGGTGGATCTCATTTGACGAAGCCTAAGCTTCTTTGGCCCCACTCGTGGAAAGATTACGAAGGTCGCACCATGTGCCCCTCCTCATTCTTCTAATCCAACCACGTCCTTACCAAATGATGTTAAAATGCATGACCCTTTAAGAAAAACATATGTCTTGATTCCCATCCTCATAGGATACATAGGATTTCCCGGACATTTCGTCCGTAGGCCCAGCCCCAAACTTTAGGACCTCCCACTGGGTTAAAGAACATGCTGTGGTGCAGTCTTTTTACCTCATTCACATTGTGTTCATTATGACTGTACCAAGTGTCCATCTCCCCTGAATATCTCTACCTCTTCTGCTGTTTATCTTGACTTGAAATTTCACACACACATTTATGCTCCACATACTCCCTGTACTTGGGACTCCATTATCTTTCCCATCTGAAGGGACCTCCAAATGGCATGGATGCTCGACCCAAGGGCTCTCCAATCATGATGGGACAACGTCCTCGGAGATTTAGAGAAACAAATTGATACAAGTACCCTATTGTGAATGCTGTCAATAGTTGATGCTCAATTACTTGCCCCCAAACTCCAGTCACACAAGGGTGGATACTGTGTTGCGAACCTAGTCAACAGTTGTCCTCTATCATCATTTCTACTTTTTGGTCTTCCATAGTAATGATTATTCACCCTATCCACTCATCTATCCCATGAATATGACATTAAACAAGGTATCTACGGTCTGAGCTCTATGACCTTAAACTAAAATCACCATCATCCTCACAGCAAGAAGTTAAACTGCAAGCTGGCTATGACATTTTGTCTGTGGCCCATCCCCATGTCCCTCGGCCTTCTTGGCCCCCTGGACCATGTTCTTAATTAGGATTGTATGGTGTGGTTTTGAATTATGTCCTCATTCACATTGGGTTACTCCCTATTCCGTACGCGTCCCTCATTGGGGTATCTTTCCCTTATTTGCGTCCTTGCTGCATGACGATAAGCTACACATCATCCTTCTCTTGAACTACATGTGGCTGGATTCCCATCCTTATGGGATACATAGGACTGCCCAAAACTCTTGTCTTTGGGTCCATCCCTATCTCTTAGTGACCTCCCAATCATCATGGCCCCTTCGCTTGATTTCTTCCAAGAGAGGGGTATATGGTGTTGTATGAACTTATGTCCCCATTCATGTTGCGTTTATTACAACCACACTACATACCTCTCTCTCATGAGTTCCCTTCGCTCCCTTCCCCTACACACATCTCTTCGAGTCGTCTTCCCTTAAGTTGAGTCCCTCGACCCACTTCGGTGATTCGACAATGTTCCCAGTAGTACTCTAGTTCAGAAACTGGAGTGTCGGATTCTACCTAGACATGATTTCAACCATTTTTTAGGCATCGTGTTCCCATTTATTTGGGATTCCATTATCTTTCACATTCTAAGGGACCCCCAAATGGCATGGATGCTCGGTCAAAGGGCTCTCCTACCATTACCAGCCAACATCCTCGAGGACCTCGAATGACAGGTTGATATACGTCCTGCATTGCGAATACGGTAAGCTGTGGATGCTCATTTGTAGTTCCCATTTTAGGTCACACGATATGGATGGTGCATTTTGAACATGATCAATAGCTATCTCCATCGTCACTCCGACCCCATCAAGCCTTAAATGTTGGTTACATGATTCGAATCGTTTTCCACTCCATCATGTCCAAGTGTAATTTCAACACTCTCGGTACTATCCCTCAGTGCGCATTTGCACATTAGGAGGAAAAAACCGTGGTAAGGTGTCATTCGGGGATCTGCAAAAAATTTACCTTTTTTGTGTATCCCATGTGTTTCAAGGACCTCTTCTTCCCGTGTTTCCAACACCGGGTTTGAATCACGTGGGCTTATGGACTAGATCGAGGTCTTTGCTCGCTTGGAAGAGTTCCGCTTCTTCATTGGTCTGATCTCTGTGACCATAAAATAATACCACTCCGTGTCTTTTCTACAAGATGTCAAAACTGCATGACATCTTCAAGAACTACGTCTAGATTGATTCCCATGATTATGGGATATGTAGGAATTACCAGGCATCTCGTCTATGGGTACATCTCAACTGAGATCTAGTACCTACTGCCCCACATTCTCCAACCATTTCTGGCCCCTCAGCCCAAAGTTTTCTTTTTCAGAGTCACGCGCGGTGTGATGTGGACCTCATCCTCATTTATGTCGGGTATGCTTTATGACACCATGAACCTCCCCTATTCAACCTCTTTTCTCTTGTATATGTCTGAGCCATATGACTTTAAACTATGCCGCCTAGTCCTACATGACTTGAAACTATCACTTCTTTACTACATGACATTAAATTGAATGGTTGGTCCTATCACATGACCATAAAGTGTGACATTATCTTCCTAGCCGCACGATGAGAAACGACACTTCATCATGGTGTCCTTAATCGAGGGAACATCATATTTGGTATCAGCCACATACCATACCATTTTTCAATGCCTGCATATGGTTTTATTATTGTAGAGATGCCGAGATTTTCCATTCTAGTTCCATCAATTCACAAAAAAATACACCCATTCATCCTAAAGGACAAACAAGACCTATCAAATGCCACTTCTTTTGGTGAGAGGGCCAGACCCACAGGACCATATTATCCATGGTACCGATATCTTACCATGAAACTTTCATACTTACGTATGGATTGATTCCTATTCTCATGGGGTATATAGAAATGCCCATGCACATTGCATTGTGCCTAGAGTAACTTTCACTTTTGGTCCCCCAACCTAGAAGTTTCGTGGGGAACACATTGTGGTGATACAAACTCCCACTATCCTCATTTATGTCATGTTTAGGAATTACTTCACAAAATGTATCCCTTCTTAAATTCCATCTATGGTCCGAGATCTATGACCATAAACTAAGACCACTCACCGTCCTTACTGCATGATGGTAAACTGCATAACGTCCTTCCAGAATTACGTATGGCTTGATTACCATCCTCATGGGATACGTAGAAACACCCAAGAATCGTGTCTTCCACTCTAGCCCCATGAATCTAAAATCCTACCCCCTCTTTTTAGCTCCGTAGGCCGAACGCTTTTGAGAGCATGTGGTGTGGCGAGTACCTCTTGGGTCCTCGTTCACTTTGGGTATTGTAACAGCTGCACCAAGTGCCTCCCTTTTCATTTCCACATATAGTCTGAGTTCTATGAACCTAAATTAAGATCTCCCATTAAGGGCCCATTAAATGTCCATTAAGTTGGAATCACGCAATCCCATGACCCTTGTCCTTAGAAATGGACTCAACTACCTCTATACAATAAGTCTTATTGTCGTACTCAGATGCGTTGTGACAAAAATCCTGAAGTGTGGAATTTTCATGGGGACATTCCCTCGTTCTATGTTCAAGCTTCATGAGCCCATTATTTGGATCCTCATCCACTTTCATGTCTGAAGGGACCCTCTTTACGTACTAGTACCATTACCTTACCTACCATCTTGGGCCAATATCCCTGAGGACCCTAGATGATATTTGTGACAAGTCCTGTGTTTCGAACATTGTCAGCAGTTGACCATCATTTGTCTGTCCACATTCCAAGCTAACATGAAATGGATAATGTGTTTTGAACATGGTAAAAAATCATCCCCTATCGTCACACCACCATAATTTTAGTCCATATCCCGAGCATCATGATTCACATATTTCCACTTCACTATGTTTAAGTGGAATTCCAACATACTCGGCTTTACCCCTTTGTGCATCTAGGTACATCTAGTAGGCGTGTTAGCATTATTGGGAAGCCGTTCACCTAGTGTCCCATCGTTCGTAACATGTACCTTCCAACTCTAGGAAAGTCCCATCACTACTCCTTGTTTCCCACAACGAGCATTACTCATTTGGGCTTAGCAGTTCTGGTAGGATGTGTACTGGCATAGCTATGCCAAACATGCCTTTCATTGTCCAACATGACATTAAAATGCACTCTTAGAAATATGTTTGGCATGATTATCATTCTTATGGGATACATAGTGACACCCAGGAATTTCTCCTTGGGCCTAGCCTCAAGGTCATTGACCCTTCTAGCCCTTCGGGCTCGATCCTGGTCCAAGCAGTATGACCTTTAAACTATGTGCATCGTCCTCACTTTACGATGTTTAAACCACATGTCCATCATCATTATTGGTATGAATTAAAACTACAGAGCATTCTAGGTCCTAACCAAAGAGGTCCTGTACGGAAGTAGGTATGATCCCTGATCAAACCGATGCACCCACCTAACATGTTTTCATCACGGTGGCATAATTTCAAGAGTGTTGGACTCCCTTCGAAAAACCCATCACTCCATAGTGCACAATTTTCATGCATGTTATTCGGAACCTCATCCTATTTTCACGTCGAAAGGAAACCCCTAACAGTATGGATTTTGGGCCTATGGCTCGCCTACTATCCTAGGCTAACATTCTGGAAGACTAATGGATGAAATTTCAAGTCAGGACTCATGTTTCGAACATGGTTAGAGGTCAGCCCTCATTTGTTATTCCCATTTTAGGCTAACGTAATAAGGATACGGTGTTTCAAACATGATCAATTATTATCCTTCTTTTTCATGCCATCCCTACAATTTTCTGAATCTTGATTATTGTGATTCACATTTTACACTCCCCTATATTCGGATTAATTCCAACGCCCCTAGAGTTACCCCGCTCGTGCACTAGAGAATATTAGGGAAGTGATAGTTTGACTTTCCTGAGGACTTCATTCTCCAGTCAGGTCTTCCCCTCTCTCTTCAGAATCCATGATGTGTTGTTTCTACTATAACGCCCTGACCCTAGTTACCTAGAGTCGGTGTATTATTACATAACATTGGCATGATCACAAGAAAGATCAAATCTCGAAAGACCGATTGGTTTAGTAGCCTTGGAAACACTAGATATATTCATAAGTCTTACATTACATCATAAAATGGAAAACTACTACAACAACATATTGTCTCCATAATCCACACTCATATCCCCACATAATATCCTTGCAGGTCATTAATAATTTACTTCTTCACTTCCTGGGAAAAAAATAAAACATAGAAAAGGGGTGATCTCAAATGCCCAGTAAGGATAACAATATAGAGGAACATTCAAAATAAGAATAAACATTTAAGGCAATGCATTACTAAAACAAAAGCCTTTTAAAATTGAACTTCAACATAGTATGGAAAAAGTAAAATGAAATAATTCCATTTACTTGTTCACATGGATATTCTACTAATCGAATAATCACATGCAATATCAATAACCACTTTCATAATTTTGGAATGCATAATTCCAGACTATCATAACCACATAGCCAAGGCCTCGTGCCAAGACTACAAATAAGATTTTGTCAAGGACTTGTGCCAAGACACTAGTTTGTCTCATGAGACCTACCGATGCATCGAGGAGCTATAGCGGGCTCCACCCGTCACATATTAAGTCCAATGCATTCCCATATGAAAAGGTTTAAACATAACATAAACATTCGTATTAAAACTAGCATACGAAATGTCAATAATTTCACCGTAAACTATGAATGGTATAAAAATAGCACATCCACAGTCAAACATATCACAAAACCTTCAATACAATATAGAAGTTTTGTATCATAATAAATCAATTTCAAATAAGCGTAAAATCCATCAAAGGATGTTGACATAGATGAAATCAAAATTCTTTTTAGAGAAATATCTCTTTCTATTTTTGAAATCATTTACGAGCCATATAAAATAAAAAATTTTCTTTGAAAATATTCTTAGAAGCTTGTATGGAAAGCTTTGAAGATTTTATAATGGCGGAAAATAACCGCACCCTCCGTATAAGTTAAAAAAAACATTCTTACCTTAATTCTGTCGAAAAGGTTAAAAAGGACCTTGTTTTGAAAACGACGGAAAGATTCCTCTTATAAAAAGTCAAACAAGGGTATAAATGACTTTAACCCATATTCTTGTAAATAATAAATTTTTTTTGAAATACATTTTTAAGAAAACATGGATGTGGATGATAAAGAGATCCCAGTAGATTATTACATATAAACAACCTCGGATAATGAAGAGATTGTGAAATAACCCTTACCTTGTACTTTTCCTTGGTTGGGGTAGGTTAACCTCCTGTATAATGGTGAAATAATTGTTATTAAATTATACTAGAATCGTATACATTAATATGATATCATATATGATCTTTTAATATTGATTTGATAATAATATCTTAGTATTATCGTTGTTTCGGGTGTTAACTTACTTGTTTTATTTTATATGTTTTGTTACGTAAGACATGTTTTTAATGGATAGGTTGTATATTATTCATATCTAGAATGATATCAAGTCCTTAAACATAATTTTTAAATCATCAAATGATAATTATACTTGAATGGATACGATGGAGAATGAATCTTATCGCGTTCGTGGAGACGGTAGTCCGTACGTACGCACGAGCGAAAATATCATTCTTTTAAAATAATATATAAATGGATGGTATATCATATATACAGAATCATTAACATGTTATATTTATTATTTACATGAGTTAAATATCATTATTATACCCATCCAAATAATAATATATTGAATAACAATTACACCACGACGTGGAGACGGTAAACCGTACGTACGCATGTATGGTGACATGTTATTCAAAGAGTGGATAGAATACTGAATATGGTTGTACCATATTTATAATAACATCACAGTATATATAAGATACTGGAGTTATTATTTTAGAATGGTAGCAACAATGGAAGAAGAAGTGGAAGAAGAAAGGAACTTGGAAAAGGGTGGTGAAATCATTACCTCTTCTTCAGATTCTTCCTTTTGATTTGATCAAAAGGGCTCCTTAGGTAGGCTTTCGGATCAAACTAAGTCCTATAGGTTGTAGTGAGGGAAGTTGGGAGAGTATTTGGGCAGATTTTGGCCGAACCAAAAGGCTTTGAAGATTTGAAGAAATGAGAAGGAGGAGTGCCCTTTTATAAGAGGGGTGAGGGGCACCTTTGGAAAAGCTAGAAATATTAATTTATAATAAATTCATATTCGGTTTATAATGGCTTCAAAGTTGATTATTTAAATGTTAAGGTAGTGATAGGTCGAAAAAAACTCAACCAATATAATTTAGACAGGTTTGGGTACTTATATTAACCTTATCATTAAGTATTAACTCTAAATTAATTAGTTTCACTTTTACAATGTCTCTTTGTATTTTTATATAATATGGTTAATAAACGTACTATATACATCCAATAGACCCCCAAGTGGTCCATTAATGATGAACCTATCATTATATAAGTCTCTTGGCTGAACCTTAGATTTTTAGAAATTTAATATCAATTAATAATATAATATTTGTTTTAAGAACTCTTTTATGTCAATTTTGACACTATTCAATAGTTGCTTTTTTTGGAAACTCGTAACAGATTGATTACTTCTAAAAAAGTCAATTAAATCAATACTAATATATCATATTATCCTATAAAATTAGTTTAATTCATTAAAAGTTTCATATTATATTTATTTGGGTATTTATAATATCAATTATTTTAATTTTGCACTATTATAGTAATTACTACATCATCATTGTGTCATAAATAAGTTAAATTATTTAATTTATAAAAAATATAAATAAAATATCATTATGTTGGAAATATTTTTATATTTCTAATGAATATTTATAATCTAAAATTCAACATATATAACCCTATGTAATAATTGTTTTTCTAAAAGATATATGTTTGTGTCATTTTTGTATTCATTTTAACATAATTAAAAAAAAGTGTCCCTATCACCTACAAGTGGAACCATGGGGTCCCAAAATCGACCCAAAGATGCCTATGGTCGAACATGTATCAACCAATAAGGCTAGGACACGTTTTAGGGTAATTTAGTATTATTATAATATTATTTTGTAACCCTTATTTACCAGATTTACCCTTAACCATGGTAAATAAAATATTTACCACAGTAATTTTTCAAAATGTCTAAAAATAAAAGTTACCTATTTACACAATTTGGAAATCCTGATTCCAAATATGGAATCCATTTTTCTAAATTCAAAACACAGAAGTGGCAGAAATTAATTTAAAATTAATTCCCGCTGTCAAAACAAAAAGCGTGTTTTTAAGAGATAATAACTATCAAAAGATTGACACTTGTTTATGTTCGGTTTAATTGTGAAATTATGTCCAATGACCAAAATTATATTAAATTGTAAAAATATATTCTAAATATACTTTAAAACCACTCAAATTCATAATTTATCACTATTAATTATTTTGTTTAAAAAAGTTGTTTTTAATTTAAATTTAGTAATTTTCACTATTCATCAAAATATTAAAGTTATCCGAAAAGTACCAAAATTTCATCTTAGGCTAAATTAGATATTCCGAATCCAAAAATGAAGTCCATTTTAAAATATAAAATATATATAATTTCAAAAAGTAGGTATTACTATTCATAACGGCTAGTTTGATTGGTTATAGTGTGTTAGAACTCGGTGTTGCGTACAACACACGCTATCACATTATTCAAAGAGAAGCGTACCGTAGAAGATTGGGGTGTTACATTCTCCCCTCCTTCAAATAATTTCGTCCTCGAAATTTCTAGAATACTACCGTATGAAAAATACTCGGGTGGTTCTTCATCATAAGTTCCTCGGGTTCCCACGTTGCCTCTTCCATCTTATGGTTTCTCCACAAAACATTTACCAGACGCGTGGTCCGGTTTCTCAGTACTTGTTCTCTCGTATCAAGAATCCCGACGGGCACTTCACAATAGGAAAGATCGGGTTCCAGTTCTAATTCCTCATAGGTGAGTACATGCGTTGGGTCAGGCATGTATTTCCTCAATAGAGATACGTGGAACACATCGTGAACTTTGGAGAGACTTGGCGGCATTGCCAATCTGTAAGCCACAGCCCCAATTCGTTCTAGAATTTCGAAAGGTCTGATGTACCTGGGACTCAATTTACCGTTCTTACCAAAACGTATGACTCCCTTCCATGGTGATACCTTCAGGAAAACATGATCACCGACTTGAAATTCCAAATCCTTCCTTCGATTATCGGCATAGCTCTTCTGCCTACTTTGAGCTGCTTTGATGTGATTTTGGATTACCTTCACCTTTTCCATCGTTTCCTCCACCAGTTCTGGGCCTACAAGTTTTCTTTCACCAACGTCATCCCAACAGGTTGGTATACGACATCTCTTTCCGTATAACGCTTCATATGGTGCCATCTGAATAATCGAATGGAAGCTATTGTTATAGGAAAATTCTACCAGTGGTAAATATTGATCCCACATACCCTGAAAGTCAAGTGAGCAAGATCTCAACATGTCTTCTAAGGTCTGAATAGTCCGTTCTGATTGTCCATCTATCTAAGGGTGGTAAGCAGTGCTCAAATGAAGTTCAGTATCCAGGGATTTCTGAATAATTTTCCAAAATCTTGAAGTAAAACGGGGATCACGATCAGAAACAATCGATAGGGGTACTCTATAAAGTCTCACAACTTCATTATTATATAGTCTTGCTAGACGTTCCAGGGGTAGATCTTCTCTTATAGTAAGAAAATGTGCTGACTTGGTAAGAAGATCAACAATAACCCATATTGAATCGTTCTTTCTAGGAGTCTTTGTTAGCCCCATGACAAAGTCCATTGTAATATTGTCCCATTTCCACTTCGGTATGGGAAGAGGTTGTATAAATCCTCCAGGCTGTTTCCTTCCAGCTTTCACTTGTTGACAAACCATACATCTTGACACAAAATCGGCAATCTCCCTCTTCATGTTGTCCCACCAAAAATGTTCCTTCAAATCTCTATACATTTTGGTGATCCCAGGGTGTATAGAGAAATTGGAACTATGAGCATCATCCAGCAATTCCCTTTTTAGATCAGGTATATCAGGAACACAAAGTCTCTTCCCGAATTTCAAAATTCCATCTTCATACACAAAGACTCTCAATCTCCCATCATTCACAGCTTTAATCTTCTTTTGAAATTCTTCATCATCGGTTTGAGAACTCTTAATCCTTTCTAGTAAAGATGGTTTGGCAAACATTTGAAAAAGAAATGATGTTTCACCTTCCTTGGTTATTCCCATGTCCATATTCACTAGATCCATGAAAATTGGATCCCTTTCAATTCTCATATTGTTCAAAACTCCATGGTCTTTTCTACTCAAAGAATCTTCCACCTTGTTTGCTTTCCCCGGGTGGTAGTGTATCGTGCAATCATAATCCTTGAGTAATTCAAGCCATCTCCTTTGCCTCATGTTGAGTTCTTTTTGTGAGAAAATATACTTCAAACTCTTGTGATCAGTATAAATCTCACATTTTTCACCATAGAGGCAGTGCCTTCATATCTTCAAAACAAAGATCACATCTGCTAACTCGAGATCATGAGTAGGATAGTTTTGTTTATGAATTTTCAACTGTCGTGATACATATGCAATAACTCTATCATTCTGCATAAGGACACAACCAAGTCCTTTCTTTGATGCATCACTATAAATAACGAACCCATCATTCCCCGATGGTAGAGTCAATATAGGATCATTGACTAATCTTCTCTTCAGTTCTTCGAAACATTCTTCACAATCTTTTGTCCAAACAAATTTAACCCCTTTACGTGTGAGCTTCGTTAATGGGTTAGCCAATCGGGCAAAATTCTAGACAAAACGTCGATAATAACCTGCCAAACCAATAAAACTACGTACCTCAGTTATACTCGTAGGTGCTGGCCATTCTTGGATTGCCTTGGTCTTAGAAGGATCAACAGAGATTCCATCTTTAGAGACAATATGGAAAAGAAAAGAGATCTCCTGAAGCCAGAATTCACACTTGCTAAACTTCCCATATAATTCATGCCTCCTCAGAGTCTTCAAGATAATGCGCAAGTGATTTCCATGATCTTTGTAGGTTTTGGAGTATACAAAGATATCATCAATAAATACCACCACAAATTCATCGAGATACTCCTTGAAAACTCTATTCATCAGATCCATGAATACAGAGGGTGCATTAGTCAATCGAAACGGCATTACAGTAAAATCGTAATGCCCGTACCTGGTTCGAAATGTTGTTTTCAGAATGTCTTCCTTCTTCACACACAACTGATGGTATCCAGATCGAAGGTCAATCTTTGAAAAGTATTGAGCTCCATGTAGTTGGTCAAATAAATCATCAATACGAGGTAGGGGATACTTGTTCTTTATCGTTATAGGATTGATCTCCCTGTAGTTGATACATAACCTCATAGATCCATCATTCTTTTTAACAAAAAGAACAGGGGCTCCCCATGGAGAAACACTAGGGAGAATAAATCCCTTATTACTCAATTCCTCTAGTTGTTTCTTTAGTTCAACTAATTCTACAGTGGCCATTCTATAAGGGGTCTTCGATATAGGCCTTGATCCAGGAATCAAATCAATGCCAAACTCAACTTCTCGTTCTGGAGGATGTCCAGGTAAATCTTCCAAAAATAAATCTACAAATTCCTTCACAATAGGTACATCCTCTATTTGAAAATTCCTTTCCTCACCCACAGTTATTTCATTCTCTTCCTCCCCAATAATTGAATTTAGTTGAGCTATTGAGGGTGGATCTAAATAAGAATTAGGTGGTGATGATTCTGCTCTAAAGATAAGGTGTTCCTTATCATTATCATCAAGAATTGTAACCTCTTTCTTCTTACAATAAATCTTCGCATCATAGTCTGAAAGACAGTCCATAAAGAGGATTATGTCAAACTCAATCATAGGTATGACGATGAGATCAGCAGATAACAAACATTTATGTGCTCTAATGGGGACTGATTCACAAAACTTTGTTGCAATGATACTTCCCTTATGAGTTTTAACTGACAACTCCCTTGTTAAATCAAATTGGAAATATCTAATTTTCTTAGAAAACTGGGAAGATATGAAGCAATGCGATGATCCAGAATTAAATAATGCATTTTCTAAACTTGAGGAAACCATTAAATTACCCGCCACCACGTCTTTCGGAGCTTCTACCTCAGCAGTAGTGATAGCATAAGCTTGGCCTTGATCCCTTGGCCTTTTTTGAGGTAAGTTCTCCTGACGCTTAGCACATTCATTTGCATAATTCCCCATCTCCCTGCAATTGTAGCAATGAATGCAGGTAGCTTCCTTCTTCCCCTTGCATTCACGAGCTTGGTGGCCTTTTTCACCACACTTATAATAGACTCCCATTCCCTTCAAGAAAGTACCAGGATGTTTCTTCCAGCATTTACCACAAGATGGATATTCAACCTTTCCCTTCTTCCCCTTATTTCCATTCCCAGATTTATTAGCACATCTCTTCTTCTCTTGCTTTTCTTTAAAGTTATAAGACTTAGAGAATTCCTTTTCGGTCTTGATAGCACATGAGACAATGTCCTCGTATGATGAAAAGGATTGTGAGACTAATGCTCGATGAAGAAATTGTTTTAACCCTTCAAAGAAACGATCAATAAAACTTCTTGGGTTACGTATATAATCTCCAGCATACCTTGCTAACCTTGTAAAGTTAGCCTCATACTTTGTGACATTCTCATCCTCCTTCTATCTCAAACTCAGAAATTGCCTTTGCATATCTTCTCGATGGTCGCAAGGAAAGTATTTTTCTAAAAATAGATCTTTGAACTCCCTCCATTCCATATTTGATACTTCATCATATTCCTTCATGTTTTGAATAAATGACCACCATTGATCAGCATCTCCAGTGAGGCAGTAAACTGCCATGATAACTTTTTCCCTTTCACTGCTCCCCAAAGCCTGAAATATTTTCTCTAGGGAATTTATCCATTGCTCAGCTACTAAGGGATTTGTACTCCCATTGAACATTGGTGGTTGTTGCCTCATGAATCGATCTAACATTGATCCTCCACGCTGTGGATCAGGGTGCTCCATACGGGTAAGGTTGTTATTCATAACCTGAGCAAGTTGTCCCAGTATGGTGATTAGTTGATCGGAACCAGTTGCATCACCAGCCCCACTATAATTATCTTGAGCAGGAGGGAAATCCCTACATAGAGTGCGTGCATTGATACAGTTTCCATTTCTTCTACTTGGCGCCATTTCTAAACAATGGCATAAACTAGATCAGTTTATGAATCAAAATACATAATCCCATACTTATAAAACACTTAACATAAATTGAACTATTTATGGATATAATCCATAATCATAAAAAAAATTCTTTGAGGAAGTATATACTCATAAAACCTTCATAATGATTTGTAAAGAAAATGAGAGTTATCCTAAGCATATCCCCCGGGAGTGTCGTAACCAAGAGTGCAGCAAGGCCCGTTGTCGTGCACCAGTTCCCGTTCGAGTCTAGCTCAAAGTGGTGTTTTCGGGTTTTACCCCTAGGTACATCTGTGCCAGAGCCGCCTCTACCTGCTCGTATCCAGACATGGATGTATTTCTCGGAAAACTCACAAAATATCTACAATACCAAAATTCTAGGAAGTTCTTCTATACTAATCCGCAATGTTCATCTTAGGTCTACGTGCTCTAATCAGAGTTTATCTAAATCTAGCTTCCAAGGTTTTTACTAAACTTCCTCTGATACCAACTGTAACACCCCAACCCTAGTTACCCAGAGTCGGTGCATTATTACATAACATTGGCATGATCACAAGAAAGATCAAATCTCGAAATACCGATTGGTTTAGTAGCCTTAGAAACACTAGATATATTCATAAGTCTTACATTACATCATAAAATGAAAAACTACTATAAAAACATATTGTCTCCATAATCCACACTCATATCCCCACATAATATCCCTACAGGTCATTCATAATTTACTTCTTCACTTCCTGGGAAAAAAATAAAACATAGAAAACGGGTGAGCTCAAATGCCCAGTAAGGATAACAATATAGCGGAACATTCAAAATAAGCATAAACATTTAAATCAATGCATTACTAAAACAAAAGCCTTTTAAACTTGAACTTCAACATAGTATGGCAAAAGTAAAATGAAATAATGCCAGTTACTTGTTCACATGGATATTCTACTAATCGAATAATCACATGCAATATCAATAACCACTTTCATAATGTTGGAATGCATAATGCCAAACTATCATAACCACATAGCCAAGGCCTCGTGCCAAGACTACAAATAAAATTTTATCAAGGCCTTGTCCCAAGACACTAGTTTGTCTCATGAGACCTACCGATGCATCGAGGAGCTATAGCGGGCTCCACCCGTCACATATTAAGTCCAATGCATTCCCATATGAAAAGGTTTAAACATAACATAAACATTCGTATTAAAACTAGCATACGAAATGTCAATAATTTCACCATAAACTATGAATGGTATAAAAATAGCACATCCACAGTCAAACATATCACAAAACCTTCAATACAATATAGAAGTTTTGTATCATAATAAATCAATTTCAAATAAGCGTAAAATCCATAAAAGGATGTTGACATAGATGAAATCAAAATTCTTTTTAGAGAAATATCTCTTTCTATTTTTGAAATAATTTAAGATCCATATAAAATAAAACATTTTCTTTGAAAATATTCTTATAAGCTTGTAAGGAAAGATTTGAAGATTTTATAACGGTGGAAAATAACCGCACCCGCAGTATAAGTTAAAAAAACATTCTTACCTTAATTCTGTCGAAAAGGTTAAAAAGGACCTTGTTTTGAAAACGACGGAAAGATCACTCTTATAAAAAGTCAAATAAGGGTATAAATGACTTTAACCCATATTCTTTTAAATAATAAATTTTTTTTTGAAATACATTTTTAAGAAAACACGGATGTGGATGATAAAGAGATCCCAGTAGATTATTATATATAAACAACCTCGGATAATGAAGAGATTGTGAAATAACCCTTACCTTGTACTTTTCCTTGGTTGGGGTAGGTTAACCTCCTGTATAATGGTGAAATAATTGTCATTAAATTATACAAGAATCATATACATTAATATGATATCATATATGATCTTTTAATATTGAATTGATAATAATATCTTAGTATTATTGTTGTTTCGGTTATTAACTTGTTTTCTTTTATATGTTTTGTTATGTAAGACATGTTTATAATGGATAGGTTGTATATTATTCATATCCAGAATGATATCAAGTCCTTAAACATCATTTTTAAATCATCAAATTATAATTATACTTGAATCTTATCGCGTTCGTGGAGACGGTAGTCCGTACGTACGCACGAGCGACAATATCATTCTTTTAAAATAATATATAAATGGATGGTATATCAAATATACAGAATAATTAACATTTTATATTTATTATTTACATGATTTACATATCATTATTATACCAATCCAAATAATAATATATTGAATAACAATTACACCACGACGTGGAGACGGTAAGCCGTACGTACGCACGTATGGTGACATGTTATTCAAAGGGTAGATAGAATACTGAATATGGTTGTACCATATTTATAATAACATCACAGTATATATAATATACTGGAGTTATTATTTTAGAATGGTAACAACAAAGGAAGAAGAAGTGGAAGAAGAAAGAAACTTGGAAAAGGGTGGTGAAATCATTACCTCTTCTTCGGGTTCTTCCTTTTTATTTGATCAAAAGGGATCCTTAGGTAGGATTTATGATCAAACTAAGGCCTCTAGGTTGTAGTGAGGGAAGTTGGGAGAGTATTTGGGCAGATTTTGGCCGAATCAAAAGGCTTTGAATGTGTGAAGAAATGATAAGGAGGAGTGCCCTTTTATAAGAGGGGTGAAGGGCACCTTTGGAAAAGCTAGAAATATTAATTTATAATAAATTCATATTCGGTTTATAATGGCTTAGAAGTTGATTATTTAAATGTTAAGGTAGGTATAGGTCGAAAAAAACTCAAAAAATAGAATTTAGATAGGTTTGGGTACTTATATTAACCATATCTTTAAGTATTAACTCTAAATTAATTAGTTTCACTTTTACAATGTCTCTTTGTATTTTTATATAATATGGTTAATAAACTTACTATATAAATCCAAGAGACCCCCAAGTGGTCCATTAATGATGAACCTATCATGATATAAGTCTCTTTTCCGAACCTTATATTTTTAGGAATTTAATATCAATTAATAATAAAATATTTGTTTTAAGAACTCTTTTATGTCAATTTTGACACTATTCAATAGTTGCTTTTTTTTGAAACTCATAACAGATTGATTACTTCGAAAAAAGTCAATTAAATCAATCCTAATATATCATATTATCCAAGAAAATTATTTTAATTCATTAAAAGATTCATATTATATTTATTTGGGTATTTATAATATCAATTATTTTAATTTTTCACTATTATAGTAATTACTACATCATCATTGTGTAAAAAATAAATTAAATTATTTAATGCCTAAAAAATATAAATAAACTATCATTATGTAGGAAATCTTTTTATCTTTCTAATGAATATTTATAATCTAAAATCCAACATATATAACCCTATGTAATAATTGTTTTTCTAAAAGATATATGCTTGTGTCATTTTTGTATTCATTTTAACTTAATTTAAAAAAAAGTGTCCCTATCACCTACAAGTGGCACCATGGGGTCCCAAAATCGACCCAAAGATTGATATGGTCGAAAATGTATCAACCAATAAGGCTAGGACACGTTTTAGGGTAATTTAGTATTATTATAATATTATTTTTTAACCCTTATTTACCGGATTTACCCTTAACCATGGTAAATAAAATATTTACCACACTAATTATTCAAAATGTCTAAAAATAAAAGTTACCTATTTACACAATTTGGACATCCTGATTCCAAATATTGAATCCATTTTCTAAATTCAAAACACAGAAGAGGCAGAAATTAATTTAAAATTAATTCCCGCTGTCAAAACAAAAAGCGTGTTTTTAAGAGATAATCACTATCAAAAGATTGACACTTGTTTATGTTCGGTTTAATTGTCAAATTATGTCCAATGACCAACATTATATTAAATGGTAAAAATATATTATAAATATACTTTAAAACCACTCAAATTCATAATTTATCACTATTTATTATTTTGTTTAAAAAAGTTGTTTTTAATTAAAATTTAGTAATTTTCACTATTCATCAAAATATTAAAGTTATCCGAAAAGTACCAAAATTTCATCTTAGGCTAAATTCGATATTCTGAATCCAAAAATGAAGTCCATTTTGAAATATAAAATATATATAATTTCAAAAAGTAGGTATTACTGTTCATAACAGCTAGTTTGATTGGTTATAGTGTGTTAGAACTCGGTGTTGCGTACAACACACGCTATCACATTATTCAAAGAGAAGCGTACCGTAGAAGCTTGGGGTGTTACATCTACCCAAGATGTCCAAAGTATGGTTGGCACTCCGACATTCAAATGAGGTAATAGTGCGAGAATCCTTTGTTTCTCAAATTAGGCATGACCCACAAGATCTTAAGAATGGATTTCTATTTATTTCAGGATTTCGGTCAGAGTGCATTAAAATAAAAAAGAAAATAGTCCGACGATGCATACAATTCAGAATTGAAAGTATTAAAGAAAGATAAGTTTATGGGTTCAACCAAAACAGGGTCCTTATGAATAAGCGTTTTGGATAGATCGCTCCAACGCTTCTACCTTCTGTCTTGTGTCCTCCAGGATTGCTTCCCGACCCTTGAGAACCCTCTCTTAATCAGCGAATATAGAGAATAGTTCACTGACCATAGCCTGTACTTTCACCTATTCAGTGTGATGTTTAGTCATTTGGTGACCTACTTCCACTATCTTCTCTTGGGAATCCTCCAGCTGGGCCCTCAATTGCTCAATGAGCTCGAAATAGTTTTCTATGAATGGCTCCATTTCTTTGTCATGCTCTTCAAGGCATCAGACCTCCTACTCTAACTTTAGATGTTCCTAGGAGTTCCCTGAATCCTTCTAGAACCGGGTGATGTTGGAGCGTTTTCTACTCTCACGTAGCTTCTCAACCATGTTGTCACGAATTTTTAGATGAAGACGGTAAGCATCAACCCCTCCAGCACAGAGAAAGTGCAGCTAGTTGTAGAGTGATCCCATCAATTTAATCAATTATACATATGGTAGAATGAGGAAATGTTTGATAGACTTCCACCATTTTCACCGCATCATCCATCTCTCATCACCTGCTTCCGAATTAGAGTCATCCATCTCCTCGGGGTTTGCATGTCGATAGTCGGGGAAAACAACCAAGAGATCAATTACAATATCTTCTTCTGGTACTCATACCAAGGGATTAGGCCCCTCAAGAAGTGTGAGGTCTTCCACTCTTACCTCAGCCCCATAAAATTATCCCCCACCAACTTTAGACCCTGCTCTGGCATTGATATCGTCAGTATCCATAGCTCTTTTCACACCAAGTGTCAGAGCTGGCCCAGTTTGAGAAGTGGGTCCCTAGTGGGTCAGTGCGTTTGTCATCGAGGCATCTTCGGATGGCCTGAATTCGATGGCCAATCGATCCTCCAATGTAGTGATTTCTGAATAAAAAATGAACACCCTAATCAGCTGGGCTCTCTAATTAAAATTATAGGATTCTAAGTGATAAATATTACAAGAACTCAGTGCATCGGCCTCCAACATTTCTGTCGCCGCAGGAGCTATCACTGTGGGAGATCTTTTAGTGCTTGTCAGCTCAATAATGGGTGTCAACTCCCCACATTATTCCATCGGTGCATCCTCCCCCCCCTTTGGATGGAGCTTATTTGATGAATCCAATATGCGCCTGAGTAGGATAAAAAATATGATTGAAGATTAAGAGTGATGGAAAAAGGAAAAGGATGGATAATGATTGAGGCATACCTCGATTAGCACAATTTTGTCTATATCAGAGCCAATAATCTTGCCACTCTCCAAAAGACTCCCTTGGTAGGTTGTCCCTTGAGACCCTCTACCTCCAAGATCCTCTTTATCTTCCTCTACTTCTTCCCCTTCTCCTTCACACTCTCCTTCCCCCTCCTCCTCCTCTCACTCACTTCCCTCTGGCTTATCGTCACTGCCATCATCCTCAGATGGCATTTTTTCTGGATCATGCTCCTAGCTGAGAATTACCTTCACCTGGAGAGGTGGTTCCTCACATCAACCTCGCTGGCATGTATACACATCCATGGCAGTCAAATACGCATGACGATGATAGAGGTTCACCTTGTCATCAATCCTAATATGTCCAACCTCTAGCAGCTAGATTCTCTCTCGCACTATCTTTTGCCAAAGGGCATCGGTGCTCATCGACTGCCGCAAGGTCAACCAGGCAGAACACAGTTCAAGGAAGATTTCATCGTCGGAAGTTTGAAGTAAGTTCCTTATCTGCTTCCTGGGAAGCTCCCTGACTACTCCATGAGGTTGTTCGCGAGCCCCTCTTCCCCTGGATGATGAAGGCACAACAACACCATGTGATGTTCCTGCTTCTATAGTCTCAGTGTGCCCTAGAACAGTTTCCCAACCTCCTACTATAATTTCCTCCCCAATGGATTCTTGTCTGTCCTCTCACTGCCCAGGTTCTACACTGGCCACCTTGAGCTGTCAGACTCACTTCCACAGAATCCCTTTAGGGTATTCCACAGCCCAATGTTCAGCGTTTTTAATCGAATGTCTAGCATCAATTCTGATGGGGGGGGGAGGGGGATGTAATGACTTCTCTATAGCCATAAGTTGTAAATTTCAACCACATTTGGTGAAGAACACATGGATTCCTCTCCTCCCGTACATCTGTGTACACTTTCTTTGGAATCTTCAGAAGGCATCCAAAACTTCCAGGAAAATCTTGATGGCATGTAAGGCTCACAATGAATCCTTCCATCAACCTATGCCACAAGAACCCCACCTCTGATTCTCTAGAAGTATTCCCTTTTCTTTATTAATCCTTCTCTATTCTCTATCATCTATCCAGTTGGGGTAGGGAACATACTAAAGGTAAAATTTGCGTGATTTCCGATCCTTATCCTTACCCCCTCATTGTTGAGTGTCAATTGAATGACCCCAACAATGTTCAACAAGGAAGGCCACAGACCATTACCTGGGAGAAGAATGGAATTTGGAAAGGTGTATCTGCCATAGTGAGCCGCTATCCACCCATGAGGGATTTGTAAAGGGCCAGAGATCCCCTTAGTGAACCCATCTTGAAATACACCCAAGGATGGCATACAAACATGCCAAAATAAGGACCCCAAGTAAAACCACTAATTAGCGGCCATAATAACAACCATCAACAATTTTTCTGGATGAACTCCTATCCTCATGTACCTCACTAGTAGGGGCCACCCGCTCAGGAACGTTGCAAGAAATATGTCATACCAGATGTTTGGGTTTTGACTTTCATTCACACTAAAACCCCAGGATTGATATTCTCCTGCCTCCATGATCCTCATGTATGATCTGCTCTTTCTTCTCTGTGCCACATTCGGAAATAGTCTTCCTCACCATGGAATCTTGAAATTCAAGTCTTTTTATAGAAACAGGCTGAACCAATTTGAGTAGTCAATGTCCTTCATAAAGTCCTTGACAGCCAGCCTCTCCTTGTCCAGCTCTAATAGATGCCATGTCAGGACAGGAGTCCATGATCTATCTCCCCAGATGTTTCTTGTCGGAAGGAATTCATCATACTGGTGCCCATCCAAAGGAATTCCTTTGATGCAATGAACGTATTAAAGGAAAAACCTCCCCATGGTGTAGATGGAAGGTGTTGGAATCAGGGGACCAACGGGTAATGATATATGGCCCAAGTTCATTCTAGAGGTAGAAATCGAACTGTGACGTCCACACCGCCTTGAACAACCCAATGTACCATAGTTCGGCCCCAAACTGATCACACGTTTGGCGTACCCAATATACCTAGGCCCGCTCACTTATGAAGTTGCCTCCATACCGCAAGTCCCAATCCTGAAGCTAGCCTTTAATCTCATCGGTGATGCTCTATCGGAAAGTACTTGCGTAATGATCTAGAGAACCCTTGGTGACTAACTCATTTCCCTAGATGGTCCTTGTCTTGGGGTTTAGGATGTAAACTTCCATGTGCCTAGTTTCTCTACCAGGATGGCCATTATTAGTAATGTTGTATCGGGGGAGATCATCCTTGTGGGTCACCCATGACCACGGTGTGTTGACTTCGAATCCTGGCATGGGTACCTCCTCCAAAATACTGAAGTCCCATATTGGTAGGTTTTTAGACAACACATACTTCTTTTGGGCTGGGTTCAACATGTTGAAGAGAGTTTGATTATTTGATACAATCATTTGGAAGCCATAAACCCCAGGGTTCACATCCATCTCAGACATTCGAGTGGCATAATCAGCTTCTCTCTTAGAATCATCCTGATTAAGAACCATATTTTTTGGTAAGGTTCGAAGGAGCTCAAGAGAAAATACTAGTACGGTGCGTGAAAAATTAGAAATCAACATGAGAAACTAAGGCAGTTGTGTGAAGAAATCTGATTCTGTGCGAAAAACCATGACCAAACTCAGGGAATTATATAAAAAGAAATCCAGATTACACTCAAAGAAAGGGAGATTTTTCACACATGAGACCTCAAAACATAAAACGTGTGAAAATCTGTACAGTCTATGGGACTTGAGAGGGTTTTTATAGGCATGGAGGAAGGTTTCTGTGCATGTGAAAATATTTTTATGTACAACTTCACAGTTTTTCATACAATTGAAGTGTTTTATGTAAACAGACCTTAGGAAATTTGACGTCTCTACGTTTCCCTCAGAATACAATCTTTGTGTGCCCTCACAGATCTGATTCTGTGGGGGGGAATTTGTAGATGCAGAAATGTGTTTAAATCCTAAAGATGGAATTTGTGGATAAAACAAGGACATATATTGACTCAGCAATTAATTCTAGGAGGAATGAAAGGGTCACGTGAGAAATCCAATGGGTGTGTGAAAAATATCTCTCCCACATGAAAAGCCACGGGATCTGAATGAGGTTTTCACGCGGTGCAGAAAACATATGTGCAACCGCCACCCGGCGCGGAAACGTTCATTCCACTGACCCTGGGCATGAAATCTTTCATGCAGCCAACACCTAGGATGGTTTTTTTCCATGCCGATAAATATCCATGTGAACCCAGTGAATCCGATAACTTATAAATAGAAAGGCACCCCTTCGACTTCCGAAAACTGAAGAATCCAAACTATCTCATCAAGGAAGAAACACCTATCCTGCACATAAATGATGGCTTTCAGGTATGGGATTTTCTACGACATGTCTCCCAAGGGTCTGCCTTGGCATGAGACCACTTTGGATTGACCCTCTCCCAAGAATGTAATTTTTTTCCCTTGCGTGCAATCCCTTTCCCTTTAATGAAAAACCTTGGCCACCACTTTCATGAAAAAATCCTCAATTGTGTGCACACCTGGCCTTTTCCATGAAAATTTTTTGATTGCGTTCCAATTGCACAGAAACCTATCCTATTGCACGCAAACCTCTGGGTCCGCTCACCATGACCTCTTCTGTGAAGCTGTTCCATTTGCGGCTAAGCTGAACTCCTTGTGTGCACCCCTTCGATTCGATTTCCCCCTTCTGGAAATCATCTTTGGGTGCTTCTTACGCCCAAAACATCTACATTACACACCATTTTCTCGTATGACCCCCTAGGCTCATACAAAGTAACTTCAAAGTTCCTTGGTCGGTGCTTCCCATTGCGTTTCCTCACCTCATGCTTCTTTACATAGGCACATTACTGACTATTGCTTCTTCACATAGCCATGCTAACATGGATCCCTCAATGGATCACTCCACAACACCCCCAGACAAGGCATTGATAATTCCTTCTTTTCCACAAGGGTGGGTGGGTATCACTTAGGCAAGTCCTAGGAGTGTGGAGAGAACTCGTATTGTCTGAGATTCAAGATGATAAACTACCAAGTGCCATCGTCCTCAGCACATGACATTAAACTGTGACCTCGCACCGTGTGTCATATGTGGGGTTCCCAACCTTGGACATTCTGCACACCCACTAGTCTCCATGGGAGTGAAATCATTCCTCACATGGAAGGAGATCCTCTTTATTGGAGCGGCATTTGTCCATGGGGAAAGGGAAACCATCTTAGTGTAAGCCCCCATCCTTTCATGTGGGAGGTAGCATCCCTGATCCTCCAATATTCTTCCTTTACATAGACTAAAAGGTGAGTGGGGCATAGGGGACTACGTTACCCCATCCCTATCCTGTTGGGATTTTTCACCACCGGGTTTCCATCATGGAGTAAGTCCCAATCTCCATCTCCTTGGGCTACAGAACACACGAAAGCCCCTGTTTCCATTTTGGTCCGATCACTATGTGTCAGCCCCACTCCACTTCCCACAGACACACCTTTCACGACGTGATCATCAAGTCTTTTCTACCTCATGCTTCTCACACCAAGCATGGCTCACGTGGGGTTAGAGTATGTATCGACCATAAAACTCTCCCTGGGAAACCTAGATTGTAAGCCCAACACCCATCACGAACTACGTGGGCTTTTATCCTTGCCAAGGAAGGGTATGTAGGAATCCTCTCTAAGGTTTGGGCCCAACACCCATCCAGAACTATGTGGACTTTGATCCTTTCCAAGGAAGGGTACGTAGGAAGCCTCCCTAAGGTTCTAGGCCAACAACCATTGGTCCCGACCACTTCATGGCGGTTCAACAACATCTATCCTGAACTATATGGACTTTGATCATTTCTAAGTAAAGGTACGTAGAAAACCTCTCTATGGTTCAATCCCACCAACCATTGGTTCCGACCCTCTTCACGTCGGTTCGCCAACCCATCCTGAACTACGGGGACTTAGATCCTTACCAAGGCAAGGTACATAGGAAGCCTCCCTAAGGATCAAGCCCACCAACCATTGGTTCTGACCCTCTTCACGCCGGTTCTCCAACCCATCCCAAACTATGTGGAATTTGATCCTTTCCAAGGCAGGGTACGTAAGAAGCCTCCCTGAGATTCAATCCCAACACCCATCCCGAACTATGTGGATTTTGATCCTTTCCAAGGCATGCTACACAGGAAGCATCCTCGAGGTTCAAGACCAAAAACCATTGGTCCCGACCACTCCATGTCAGTCCACCCCTATCCTACATGACGCTAAACTATATGCCCCATTCTGTAGTAAGCCGTTTTCAACCCCATTAAGCGGTTAGCAGTTTTGATCTCCATCCAACGGTAAGTCGTTTTGATCCCCATGTAGTGGTAAGCCGTTGTCAACCCCAACCCATGGATAATTCCTTTTCATTCGCTCCATTGGGAACCATATTTCTAGTTTTTCCCTTTGTTGTTAGACCAAATCTTAGGCTGCTAACCATGCATAATCCCCCAGTATATCATTGGGTCGCTGTCCTCTATGTACACCCCTATTCTATACCCCCATCTTGAACTACATTGAATTTGATTCCCTTCCAGGAGAATACGTAAGAAGCCTCCATGAGGTTCAAACCAATCACCCATGTCCCATCCTGTTCATTCCCTCGATACTATGTGTTTCAGGAAGGTCATTACCCCAACTCGGAGGTTCCAATTCCTCTAGGTCCCCCTCATACGAGTCGCCTCCTTAGGTGTCCCATCACCTCACCAAAATATGCAGACTTTGATTCCATGCCATAAGGATATGTAGGAAGTCTCTTCGACAATCATGTCCAACATCACCATCTCCCTCACATCAGTTCCATCTCATACACCCACCACTTAATTCATCTATCCATCATCCATCCTAATTTTTACCAGGCTACCACATCTCTGTGGAATCATGCCATCTCTTTTTCTCTTAACTGCTCCTAGTAGTAACTGGGTTACTAAACACGTATTAGTCCCAACATCAGTGTTCCCTCCAGGGGTTTCACCCATATAATCCACTCCTGTTAGTGTTTTGAGCAGTCGAATACATCTCCACTAGATGTTAAACTCGTGGAATACCCTATGTCAAACAAGGGATGCGGAGGAAAAACTCAAATACATGCCTATGGCATATAATTCCCCACATTCGACATGGGATTACTCAGGATTCCATGCCCTCAAGAAGCCCTATAATAAGGGGAAGACACCAAGACATGCTAGTGTTCCAGCGTCCAGACATGCCAGTGATGTCCAAAATAACTAGTCCCCTGACCGAAGGTTGTTGCCCTGACTGTACCCCTTGGAATGTCCCGACAGAAGAAATTTAATTAACCGGCGTCCATGAGAATATGGCGTTGGGAAGAGTTTCAAGAATGACGTCTTAATCTATAAGGGAGACCCGGACAAGGAGACAGGTTCTGAGGAGGAATCCACAGAGGGAGAAACCAAATTCCCATCACCCCATTTCGATCAAGGAGCAAACATCCCTGAATAAGCGATGGATGCCGCCCTCCTTTGGAATACAAGAATGCATGTCAACAGTCAGCACACCTTCTTCATCCACCAACAGATGGATGCACATTCCCCAACGAATGCATCAGAAACAATCTTGAAGAAAATTATCAAGATCATGAGTTGAAGAATGATGAGATGAGATGATCTTTATGTTACATTTTGTATATGATTATCAAATAGGTTGGGAAATAACATAGGATAGGAAAATTAAAACACAATATTAAATTTTATTTGGAGCACACCTATTGAATTTGAAGATGTTTGAAGTTCTATATTGATTTTGACAACAAACAAATAGGGGAGATTGTTGTACCAATTTTTTGTAGCATTTTTTTAATCTATCAATATGTGTCTATAGAGAAATTTGAGAGAAGTTGTTGTTGATGTAGTGTAGGAAACATTCCTTATATATGTTAACTAATTTTATTTATGAGGTGTATCAAACATTTCTTATATAATGTAATAAATTTTCCATAATAGTCAGATGATTCTTTGATATCATCCAAGTCCATAATGTTATTAATAAAATTATGATCAAAGTTGAAGTTTATACACGTTAGTATAAGAGGAGGGATATAAAACCATACACTAGAAGGAATATGGATAAAGTTTATAGATAATGATGTTTCTGTAAGAGATCATGAGATATAGACCACTGGAAATATATTCCAAATGAATTTGTTTCTGATGATGTTCACTAGATATGTTTTTCTAGATAAAAGTTAGTATAAAATATGAGCTAAAGTTCAAAGGCTATGTAAATGTCACCTTGAATTCCTGAATATTATATAAGGGCCACCCTTTGTTTTTGAAGGTTATATAAATGTAACATAATTTATCTATAAGAGTAGTATTCTCAATGAAAAAAGGAAACTGAAGTGCATCGACTAAAGAAACTAGATGTAAATACTAGATGGAACAGGTATACTGTTACCACATGATGATTTGTTATATACACTTGTGATTGAGCGAATAGGTTTTTAAATAAGTTAAAATGGAGAGAATTTATTGTCAAACATAGTTTCGAGTTACAAAGGATGAGTTGCGGATGTGTGGAGAGAATAGTGAAGGCCACATAAAGGTATCTTTTTCTATTCATTACCCACATAAAGGTATTACATGCGATATATAATGGCCTTCTTTGATTTAAACAAACTATTTAAATGTACATATGATAGTTTTTTGAAGATATCTTATTGATTAATTCCATATGTAAAACTACATAGTGATTTATATGATGTTGTAATGGATGGATTCCACTAGACATACACTCGAATGATCCAATAAAATGAGATTTCCTAGTTTCATCAGATTGAGTCCATCAAAAAAGATCCATTGGATGGACAAACATCAAATAAAAAATAATTATTTCATTGGATGGACAATTATAATATTTTTTTGAGAAAAGTTTAAGTTAAGGTATAATTATTAGATAGATGTTGACCGAGTCAAGAGACATAGGTTGAATATGAAGAGCACCGATCAGCGATAAATATGAAGATACATCAGATTGATATATGAGATTCCCTTGAAAAAAACATATGCTGAGATTAATGGATAGAGGCTTCTTAAAAAAGGGATATAAAATGGAGGGCCATAAAAAATACTATGGAAGGTGTACAATTGGAAAGATAAGTTCTATTGAAGAAAACAAACATGAATACAAAGGACATGGGAGTTCTAAGGAGCTTTATATAAAAAATATAAAATAATTAAAAATAACAATTAAATGTTTGGTGTTCAATTTCTATTACATTGAAAGTTTAAAGAAGTTCATAGAACTTCCTTAACACTATGTATATAGAAGTTCAAATAAAGGGGGAGATTTCAAGAAAAATCAAGCGAGTTCAAGAATGTTCTAGAAGAATTGATAAGCATTCTAGTGAAATATAAATGAGTGTGAAGCTTAAAAATTCATAGTATAATTTAATGGAATAATTGAATATGAGTTCCTTCCCAAGATTATGGAAATGAACTATATAAATTTTTTAAAAAGTATGAAATAATAGTAAAAAATCTATTAATGAGCACATGATATGAAGTTATAATGGTTCTTTTATAGGTGCAACCAATCGGGTTTCCACTTAATTAAAGAAGTTTCATCAGACTAAGTTCCATCAGATGAAGAAAAATAATACTATGATTATCCAAATGAGTTGTTAATCAATTGAAGAATATAGAATCAGATAAATGAGTTTAGATCAATGATCCAATGGGATAAGAACCAATCAATGAAGGATACACCTAATAACAAACTTTTTTCATCGAAAAGAGATGCATTAAACTAATAATATCAGAGGAAGGTGTATCACAAAAAACACACCATATTGAAAATTAGTGAATAGAATTGTAAAGATACAAGTTGGAATGATTAATCAAAAATATAGATACCATATAGATTCAATTAGGAAAACATTTATTAATGATTTTTTTCCAAATGATGTTATGTAAACATTCAAATTGAGAATATCTATATCTTCCTAAGATCTGGAGGATGTTTTGAGTCCAAAAAACTCCTAAGAGATTTATCAAATATATTAATGACTATAAATAGGTAAAGGTGATCTAAATTTATTATGGTGAAAGATAATATATTTCTATAGAGGATAAGAAGAGAAAATAGAAAGATCTTATAGTTGTGGGGTATAACCAATTACTAAACAGTCTTGTTACTGGGGGTATAACCAGCTATAAATAAAGATTGTATAGTTAGGATAGTTGGAAGGTATAACTAACTTTTGAAGAAGTGCTGATTAATATGGGGTAGAACTAGGGCTGGCTGGAGGAATGAATACATGGGTGTAGAAATTGTTTCTAGTTGTGAATTTGTCATCAAATGAGGATTGTAAAAGAATCTATGTTGGGGGGAATAGTGAACATAGTAAAGAGTGGGTCTTTGTAGAGAACTATGTAAATATTTTATTCTTATCTCTATTTTTATTTGTTTCATACAATAGGCGAGATTAAGATTTATTTTTTTGTGGATTGTAACTCTAACATGATTTCTTAGGTTTAGAAAATTCTCCTTATGGAGTTAAGAAACATTCCTATAAAAGAAAAATAAAAAATGATTACTAATTCACCCCTCCCCTTCATAGTGATCCTGTAATGATCTATGGGAACATAAATAATGATCTAAAACTACATAGTCCCATGATATATTTTCAAAATAGAAACTCACAAATTTATCTAGGTTAGCATGCATGCTTTTCTGATTTTATTATAATGTTTTATAAAAACAGGTACTATATATTTAATCCCTATGTTCCTTGTTCTATATTTTTTTTCATGTAGGGGAAAAGGAAGTAAGCATAGTGAATAGTGAAATGTTGGAAAATATCACAATTTTATTTTTTATAACTATTTTATAAAAAATTTTTCAATATTTTTATCAATTTATTCAATGAAATATTTTTTTCAATAGAATAGTCATAAATCTTTTTATGAAAAGTAATGTATTATTTTTAGTCTAAATGATCATTTTTATGAGGTGTTAAGTGATTAGAACTATGGGAAATTTCATTATTAGATAGGAAAGAAGATTTTTGCTTCTATATATTAGTCTTATAGTAGTGTTTCTTCAAGCACTCTACTATTACAATTACAAAGATCAGTTACATGCCACTATAAAAAAAGAAATAAAAATAGTTGAACAATAACCTTAACTATTTATAACAAATATGAATAAAAAATTCATCCAATAATTATGAGATATATATTTTTCACTTCCATATAAGAGAGTTTTAGTGTTTTATGCTTGTTTAATGATCATGAAGTTACTTTCTGAAAATTCTACTTTACCCACTAAAAATGTTCATTTAGATACTAATGATGATGGTGATGACTATGTTGTTGACATTTTAGGTGGAGGAAAAGGTGGTGGTATCATCAATAATGGTGATAAGGATTTTTATGGAGAATCCTATGGTGATCTTGAAATGGGATGGGATCATTGTGGTTCTTGAGGGGTATTAATGGTGATGAGACTCACTATGAGCATTATTTTTTATGAAGAACAAATATGTGATTACCATTCATGTGTGATGATAAAAATAACAAAAATAATATTTTCATTATTGATCAATTTTTATATGTTTTTTAAATAAAAATGGAGACATGAATTTGTCACCCAATTCATGCCCTAAAGAAATTTATTAAATTAAAATTTATATGATACAATCTTGAGGTGTAATGGTTTTACACCAAAAAAAAGTGAGATAGATATATGATAATATATCAAAGAAGATCATACAAAATCTCACTCAAAATGTGTGAGACATAATTCCTTCAAGTAATCAATCACATCAAGCCAAAAGTGCAGAAACTTTGATCAAGATTCAGGGCCTCAAGATCTGCAGTCTTTAGGAGGCATAAAAAAAGAATATCCCACAAAACGAAGGTCCAAATCATCTGGATAGGCTGTAATAACAAGCTCTGATGCAACCAAAAGAAGAGAATAAACCAAGTTGGTTCAACACAGCTCCAAAGAAAAAACCATTGTGTGTAGCCCTTGAAAAATATACCTCGATGTAGGCTAAATCATCTACTCTTTGAAATAAAATGGTAGTGTGAATGAAGCAACAACATTCATGAAAGGAGACACGAAGGAATGTATATGACATAAGATCATAAGGCAATATAAAAAATTGAGCCACACTAGTAATTGGTCAATGTTCATCTTAGTGCCATTTGGATCACTGCAAGCATCATCTGATAACATCATAAAAAAAATTATGAATTTAGACTAGAAAAACAAATCATCACTAGTCATATAAAATCAAGGAGTTTTTTTAGACTCCTACAACACCCTCTTATTAAACATTCCATGTTTGATGTCAAGATAATTGTCCATATAAATTTCACCACTTATAATACTTTGATAAGACATTTCATCTCATTGTTCCATTCAAGATTCCAAATCTTCACTCACCTCCCCAGTATACTTGTATGTATACTTCACAATCGGGTCAGAGTCGTCATTTGTGTTTTTATCAAGAGGTGCAATAGAAGAATCAACCTAAATATTTGGAGGAATATATGTACCCATCTTTCTAGGGAATACAAAATGGTTATAGTTGGATCAACCAAACTTATTGATGTTTTAATTTTAGTTTAGTCTTTTTTAGAAGCATCAAGTGATCTCATAACAATTGTTTGTTTAAGGTGAAAATAGTCCATACATTTCCTTCTTTTTAGGATCTCTTTATATTTTTGAATATTACTTTTAATGTGTAAATTGTTGATTTGGATACATTGATTTAGCTATATGTGAAAGGTTTTTCATGAGTCAACAATGCTACTAGTCTTGATATATATAAGTATCCAAGGTCAATGACTATGTTATTAAACCCTAAATCCATCGTCATTCATCATGGATAAATCATATTTTTCATGGAATTGAATATGAATAAATAGTTATAGCCATGGTGAATACGGAACCCTAACTATCCTCTATTGATAAATTAATAGGTTTCATATTTGGATTAACTATGGATAAAACATATATACATAATCATTTAGGCTATAACCATGATTTTTGTCCATGGCTACATTTCCCTTTTCTACCAAGGTTTAACCAATGTCCACTAGTTTGATGAAATATAAGAATAATTTTTATATTTTGATGACCGGTATATCCTTGAAAAAGTCATATTATTATGCTCAAATAAGGGTCTCACATCCATAGTTCTATCTCAGAACTATTGTATAATTACATAAAATTGGGGTTTGTTGAGTTCTTTAATTTCAAACCAAATTAAAAACTAATATCTTCTTAAGAAATTTTAATTACCCTTTTCTTAATTAAATATGTATTAGAAACAAATTAAAATAATGAGAAGGACCCAAGGTATTTTTATAGTTGATCAAGGATACAAATAAATTCAATTAATCCATTTCATAAACACCCAACATAGTTTTGGTGATTTTCATTCAAATCTATTTCCAGGGGATCTCATAATTGAGTGAAAGTAGCTAACTCCCGATGTACATGATACAATATATTTTATCGAGCTTTGATTTACAATAAATACCCTTATTATGACTCCTACACTTACTATAAGAATTGTGTACTTATAATAGAAATTTAAATATAAAAAAATTGAATATAATTGTTAGACAATATTTGTGAACTTTAGTAACTGATAGAAGATTGAACTTATCAAACAAATATGTATGTCTCCAAATTGTAGCTCTGTATATAACTGTTTCACTTTAATATATTTATTAACAAATAAAAAAAATATCAATCATTTTTTATTATTCATTTTTAATTACAGTGTACAGTAAAAATAATATAAAAAAATAAAAGAATTCAAAATACATAATTTTTATAAAATCTCAACCATTTCTATACTATCATTACCTTGATATAGAATAAATATAATTTCTTGAAATTAATTTAGTCAAAAAAATCCATGATGTTCTCCTTTAGAATAATTATTTTTATAACTATTGAGAGTTTTTAAATCTTCCTTAACATCAGTAACTAAATTATCTTAGTCATACCTTCTCAAAATATATTGAACTATGATAATATTAAAGGGAAATTGATCATCTCCTATAAATATACAATGAATAATAATCTTCAAAAAAAAGTTCAAGTTCAAATTATTAATTGAAATCCACAATTAATACTTAAAGGTAACACTTTGTAACATCAAGTATATATAGAAGTAACTTCTCTAAATATATAAAGGTAAATTATGACTTCAGTATAATATATAAGATTCAATATATAAGATTTATTTATTAATATTTAAAAACACATAAGATTCAATAATTATGATTTAATATCAAATATTCATCAACATGTAAGACTAAAAAACATACAAGAGTCAGTACATATGGGGTAATATAAAAGATCCAATAATACATAAGAGTCCTTTGCCAGATTTTCAATATGTAAAGGTACATATAAATAACATGTAATATGTAAAACTTTTTACAGAGGAAATTTATCAATTTAAAGTAGAATAATATTTAAATATAAAAGAAATATTAAGAAACTTATATAAACCTATTTAACATACTAAAAATATCTAATAAAAAACAAACAAGAAATTTTGTGAGCATTAAAACATAGAGGGTATGTGAGTATGTTTGTATATTACAAAAATCCAATAATATACCATTTTTTATGATCCCAAAACCCATAAAATAAAAAACATAAAATATTATAGTTTAATAAACTATGAATAAGAATACAACTATTAGAACGTAGGAATCAATATAATAAAATTTTGTGTTCCCAATATTCTCCCCTTTTTATGAAATTAAAACAATATTTTTATAAGTGGTTATAACAAATATATATTACAAAATGAAATGGATAAACTATTAGAATATAAAAATGAATAAAATATCAATTTTTTTAGTGACATATATTTATCAAGAAAAACCAAAATTCATAAAGAATGAAATTGATAAATAAATAAATAAAAAACTAGAAATTACAAAACCATTGTTCTTTTTGAATTATGTTCTAGTTTGTATAAATATTTAGAGGATTTGATAAAGGATATAGGAATATAGAAGGATAAACCAGTTATAATGATGTGAAATCATAGTCCCTATGTCGATCAAGTATTCTCCTAGTAAATATACAAGATTTCCTCATGTAATTTTAAATAATATGACATACCATAATATTCTATAGTAAACGAATTTACTATATAGATAGTGGGGGGGGGGGTGGATCTAGATATAAATATTTATTTTTTCTAAGGAAATGAAATGTACTCCAAAAGTTGTTAATGATATGATTTTGGTGGTTAAAAATATTTCTTAATCACTCCCTTGAAACAAGGTTATATGTTTGGATGAATAATTTATAGCCCATCCTTCCTGATTCTAGAAAGGGATTTTCCACACACTTTTAACTTTGATAAAATATAATTCTTGTAATAACACAGAACACTGAATATCCTTATCCCAATAAATATCCCTACACTTTTTGAATCTCAGTCATGTCATCTTTATTTGAATTGTTAGCATAGAATGTATAAATATTATACTATAAATAATTTCAAAAATGTTTTACTATTTCATCAAATTTGGTTTGAACAATATTCAAAATTTTATAAAAATCTACCATAACACTATTAGTCTTTTTAGGCTATTTATTAATATATCCACTTTCTTGTATGACCCTTCAAAACTAAAAATATACTTCCTGGATATATACATATGTGTTTCAAAGATAACGACTGTAGAAGTGACATATGGCTTTGTCTCTTTACCTTTGTATAGTAATATATATATTCCTTTTGTAGGGTATTTTTGAATTTCAATTTTAGTATGTGAAGATTCCTTATAATATGATTCACAGTCTTAGGTGTTATGCCTATTGGATTGTTTCCAATATGGAATCTTAGTGTTAAAGAAGAATTCAATACATGTTTAATGCCTTTTGGAGAATCCATTAAGGTTATACCATATTATTTAGAGAATTCATGAAGGTGATACCATATTATATTGAAAAGGATGTTAAGGTTCTGTAATGATAACATTCCTTGGAAATATTTAAGAAAAACTATTATTTAATTATGATGATTTCATTGTCATATTCACATAAATAATGTACATGTGTTGATGAATATAGAAACACTATATACTAAAATTTGGAAGTGAGTTTTGAGTATTTTATAAGCCCTCAGTTTGTGGAGAATAAGTTACGAAATTATTAGAGTGTTATTAGGAATTTTAGTATTGAGATATCTGGAAAATGGTTAAATGTTCTAATCTGTGTAATCATCATTCACATATTGAGAAATGTGTTTTTGGAAAAGGAATAAGGGAATCTATATATATGAAAACCTTTTTTTTTATTTTTGTAAACATCATTTCATGGGATACAAAAGATTTATAAGGTTGACCTGAAGGTTCAAAAACATCATCTAATGTTTAATATACCTCATTGACTTGGCCTAAACATCATCCAAGGTGCTGTGTAAATGTGAAATGCCACTATATATGTATGAATTGGATATAAATAAGGAAGAATTGGATTCTTATAAACTTAAAATGAGTATTTTAAAAAAATTATTTTCCATTATTTATTTATTATTTACTGAGATTATTTTTTAGAAAACTATATATTGAATGAAACATCATAATGATGAATTTCAGTGAAAATGTGAGATATTTTAAATTAATATTAATAAAAGAAGGATTAATACTGATAATAAATTTTTTACTATAGTTATTGAATAATGGTATGGGTAATCTATGATGATAGAAATGTTATTTAAAATTTTTAGTTACTTAGAGTCATTGTTTTTAATGCAGTTACACTATCAAGAGTCATTTTTGTGAAGAAAATAGTTTGAAGAAGATTTGAGTAAAGGATGATATTTTTAAGACAAAAATATAACTATAATGGATATTTTTAGTATACAAAAATACACTTATTTTTGAAATATTTAATTGTATTTACTTAAATGTTGTTTCCATAGTTCTTTTTTTCTACATAATGGAAAAATGGTTTTTTGGAATTCTAGATGTGAAGACAAGGGAGACTGTCCCATGTTCTAAAGTAATTGAGCTGTGAAAAAAAAATTCATGAATGATAAAATGGGAACATGATTATTATTTTTTTATGAGAGGCTTGATATGCAATTCAACTTATACATTTTTGGTCTATTTATATATACATAAAAATTAGGAAATGATTCATATATTGAAAAAATAGGTCAAGAAAAGAGGGAGAGATTATTGAGAGTACAAAAAGAGATGAATGGTGAAAATAGAAGAGTAAAAAAGTTTTTGAGCTGATTAAGTTGAATATATAGGGTGTTTAATTTGTGTATTTTCAGGATATTGAGAGACTAATACTTTAATCTATCTTATAGAAAGAAGGAGTTTGATTTTATAGTGGGACCTTGTAAATTCATGTGTTCTTTTCTTCTTTTATTAATATTGAATATGAGGAAAGGGAGTGTTATTAAATATTGATTGGATTGAGTTACTAAAAAACCAAATATTTTGAGTATAAGAGGAGAACTCAAAAAAGGAAAACGTGCTCACTGATTCAACCCATACACCTCTCAATGATATAATTTGTCCAGGGGAAATTCAAGTGGTATTAGAGAAAATACACCCTATAAAATATTTGAGAAGTGGCTAAGTATATATAACCTAAAATAGATAAAAATTAATGATACTAAAAACTTTGATGGTATGAACTATCATAGCTCGACTAGTAGGATGATTCCCCACCTTATTTCTCCTTTCATTTATGTGGGAGATATAGAAACTATGATATTTACTTCTATAAATGAAAAACATATGATGAACCTCAATAATAATAGATATTTGTTTGAAGTTGGAAAATCAAAAAATTCAATATTGATATCTCTATAAAAAAGGTATAAAAAAATTCATTAGGATTCAAATTGTATAGAAAATTTGTGACATGTTAATAATTAGTTATTAAGTAAATATTATTTTAATGAAATCCAATCTTATGTTTTGGAGAAACAGATTTGAGGATATAATAATAGATAACGTGGAGAGTATTGATTATTATTTCAGAAGAGTTAATGTGTTTTTTAGAAACATCCATGGTTTTTTAGAAACTGAATGATTCTATCATTGAAAATACATTGATGGGAAACTTTCAAAATATATTTTATCCCATATTTTTAAATATGAATGAAATGAAAGATCCATATTTGGATGAACATGAAAATATTATCATAGAATATGGGATAATATAATCTCTAACTTTTGAAAATAGTAAAATAAAGACATGTATTTTTAATTATAAAACTCAAAATCTATGATAAAGAAGTATTATAATAAAGTGATTATAATGATGAGGAAGATGCCAAATATTTAAAAAAGATAATGTCTCTTATGTAAATAATGTTCATGTAAGTTATAATGAATGAAAAGGGAAATCAGAAACCTAGATTCTACAACTACAATGATTTTAGTTATTTTTCAATAGATTTCCATAAGAATAAATTTGATGAATCTATAATTTTAATTAAGAAGGTGAGAAATCCAAAAAATGGAAACGGGGTAAAAGAAAAAGAAATATTCAAGAAAGAAGAGGTATTCCATTGAACAAAAGAAAATTAATGGGAACTAAAAAAATAATAACTCATAAACAAGAATAAAATCAGATGATGATGTTAATTTTTAGGATCATGTTGATAAAGTAATTAAATCATAAATTATTTATGATCATGGAGATATAAGAAAATATATAGAATTTATTCTCATGGGTGAGTTGGATTACTATATTAAGATGTCTAAAAAACATAATAATGAGAAAAGGAAACTAGTTAAATAAAATAATAACTTGTTTTTTGAGAAATTAGGGCATTAAAAGAATGGAATATTTTTTTATTAAGATCTAGAAGCATAGACTAAAAGTGGTAGAGAAAGAAAATATATTCAATTATTTATTAGAAATATTGAATTAGAATTAATAAGAGTTATTTAATACATAAATAATTTACCATGGAGAAAAAAATGATTTAATGAAATCTAGAGAAGAATTTAGTAAGATAGTGGTTAAAGTTGATTATTCTCAAGATAGTGAGACGAAGAATGAAAACTAACAAAAGAAAACAAAGAATGATTATTTTGAAGGTGAATATATTTTACCAAATAATAAGGGATCTAAAAATAAATATGAGGAGTTTTTAATGAAGAAGACATGTTGGTGAAACTCTTATACTCAATGAAAGATATTAAAATGTGAACAATAATAGAACTGCGTAGGAAGAAGAAGAAAAAAATTGAGTAAGGTAAATAATATGTAAAATCTATATGGATTCATTAACAAAATTAATTATTCAAATTCAGGTAATTTTACTAGTTCTATGGAAGGTCTGGACATAGTGCTTATTTATATTGGTGAAATATGTATTTACAAGGAAGGAGACAAGAAACCAGGGGGAAAATTGAACAAGAAATAACATATTTTTAAATAAAACAATACCTAATTAAAAATTTAACAATTATATCATTGAATGATATATTTGAGTTCTTGAATGAAATATATATTAGGTGTGAGAAGTATATCCATGAATTTTATGAGTGAAATACTATCTTACTAGGATATATTCATTCTGGTGTAAAAGGGGAATGAAATGAAAAAGATAAGAAAATAAGTAAGAATAATCTATAAGTATGAGCATACAAATAAATAATTCTTAACAATTTGGTCATAACAACTAAATATGGATAAATAAATGGATGAAGCTTAAATATACACTTCAGTTAAAGTAAATAATGTTTATTTAGAAGATAAGAATGAAGTTACTATGAGGTAATATTCAATTTATTACCTAAAAATACATGTAAATTTATGTTGTATATGTGGGTAGAATAGACAAGGAACAAAATATTGCAGGATAATTCAACCATACCAAGAATAATATTTGAGGAGTAATATAAAAGAATCAAACAATGAGTTTTACTTAGTAACATAGATGAAGAAAACAACACCACATGAGGAAAAAAATCATGGGAAGAATTAAAAAATGAATCCTATTAATACCCGTGATAGGAAAATGATCTTGAAGTGTTTTTCCCATACTAATTTTGGATGTAAAGAAAATACTTGGTTGAGATGAAACTCTTATCCTTACATCTAATTATGAGGAATTACATTGGCCCCTTATTATTCCATATTATTCTTGTTTATTTGTGTTAACATTCATGTAATCAAAGAACTAGAGTGAAATGGTCAATGTTGGAAAATAAATAAGGTGTCCTTTATACAGTATCCCAAAAACCCTGATATGCAGAGTTGATTTCATCCCATATAATGGAGAAAAAGTGAAACATATCTATCATATCACTATATAAAGTGAACTATTAATTTATAAACAACCTTGAAAAATTGTATAATGTGTTATTTAAATAAATATTATTGGTTTTTAACATATTATGAAGTATAATCTCTAGTTAATGATCTTTTGAGACAAGGGGTGGGTTTTACACTTTTCACTGTAATTTTTTTGATATTTTTATTGAAGTGTGTGAAAGATACAAGTATTTCTTATTAAATAAATTTTAAAACAACCATAATTTGAGAAATTATTTTAGTATCACATATATGCGAGTTTATAGATAACATAGAATACCATTGTAAAATACCTAATTTTTCTACACTGAGTTAGCCCACAAATACATAAAGTTTATTGTCTAAAGGATCCTTTATAAGAAAACCATGTGGTGTTATCCTTCACTCAAAAGTGGGTCAAAGTGTGAATATACATGAAAGTGAGTGCATATAAAGTAATTATGAGAAGCAATATGAGAATAGAATTTCCATATATTCCCTTTTTACATATTTTCAATATGAGTGAGATTAATATGTTCTCACATATTGACATGAGAAGTGCTTGAAGTTATTTCCAACAAATCCAAAGTGGTAGATTGTTGTGACCATTGGATTGAATTGTATCTATTTTTAATAATGAACATTGGTATTGAATAATATTTCAATATATGTTGAATGATTTTTGGATAATTCATCAAGGTTTTTGTATCATATTTAAAAATTATAGAAGGTTATTTATTAATATTAAAAAAAGGTTATTGATGAAATTTCATAAATACATTCCTTGAAAAAATTAAAGACAATGAAGTATTTAATAATGATTTTTATTGTGATAATATTAAATGTTATTAAATATATGTATTGATGAATATAGAAACACAAAATTTGGAAGTATGTTTTGAGTTTTTGATAAGTCCTTGGTTTGAAGAGATGAGGTTATGAGATTTTTAGAGTGAGGGTTTGAATTTATGTATTTAGATCTTGAAAAATTGTAAAAGTGTTGTTATTTATATAAACATCATTCCTTGACCAAGTCTTGATTTTTTGGAATATTTAAGGAGTACCTGTATGCATAATTTTTTTTTGATTCTGTAAACATATATTTTATGGATTTTGAGACTTTCTAATGTTGATCTGAGGATTTTGAAAATATCATCAAATGTTTTATATTGATCGTTGAGGTTTTATAAACATCATCTAAATTTCTATATAAAAATTAAATTCATCTGACTAAGAATGAATTGGATTTTCATAAGAATGAAATTTATTTTAATAAAAATATAATTAGGCATCATAAATATGATCTTCCACTTTGTATGCATGATGTACAATGAAATTTTTCATGAAAAAACATTTTGAAAGAAACTTTGTAAATATGAATTTTAGTGAAAATGTGTGATATTCAGAATTAAAATTAAGAAAAAAATAGAAATTAAACTGGATAATTCTTTATTTTCCTCATGCTTCTAAATCATAGGATGGGTAAGAAGTGATTCAAGTAGAGTTGTTTAAAAGTTTGAGTTATTAATTGGTTGAGTTTTCAATGTTTTTGCACCATGAGGAGTAGTTTTATGTTGCAAGAAGTATGGATTATATTATATTAAATTATGATATTTTCATGATAAGTATTTAACTATGATGGGATATATAGTTAATAGTTGTATTTTGATATTTTCCAAATATGTTTTATTTTTTTTATGAATAGTAAAAAATAATGAATTTTAATTGAAAATTTCATTTTCATTTAAATAATTTATAATGCTAAATTATAGTTTGAGTTGGTTTAAATGTAACAATAGTAATATTTTATATCAATTAATAAAATTAATGTTATTAGAAACATTTTTAATATTCAATTTACATATAAACTACTTTTTAAACTTTTGATCGTTTTCAATTTAAAAACACTCTTTCTCATCATGTGTGCAAGATTAATATTAAATTAACATCTCTTAATTATATAAATTGACTTTTGAAAAATTGAATGAAGATTTAGAATCAGAATAATTTATAATATATAACAAGTGAAACTTAATTTTTTACCATAATGATTTGTGAAAATAGTGAAAACTAATTATATAGATTTCGGTAAAATTAGTTTACTTAGTGGTTAAACTTAGAATATAAGGTGTAAAATGACTTAAAAATTTATCCAAAACTAGTTTTCTATCCATATTTTGGGCCCTATGAATTTTGGATAAATTTATATGAGTTTTATGGTCAATTTTCTTAAGAAAGTGACATATATAATATATTAAGTAAAGAAAAATAAAAAAAGGAACTTTCCTTGATTTTAATAACTATAAAACATTCGGATTTGGAAAAAAATTGTTTGGTGACACATATTATTTTGAAATAAAAATATCTTTTTATTATAATAATCTATATTTAATTTATGGAGATGAATTAGAAATTTAAAATGATTATGAAACCCAAACATAGTAATTATATAGTTAATAATTAACAAAAAACATGATATTAAAAATATTAAATGCAAAGTATATTGAAAGAATTATTATCTCCCATCAATTTTAGTGATTAATATATCATTTTACATAGGTTTTTACGTAATATATTAAATTTCCATAATTTCAATGGAAATTCTAAATTTCAATTAAATAAAAAATGTCAAAATTGACATTAATGTTATTTTATAGTAAATGATATTTTATTATAAGTACTAAAATTATTCAAAATATTATATACTTAAAATTAATTTTTATATGTTAATAAATATTAAATATGTCCCATTAGTGTACCAATTTTTCTTGTATAATGAATATATTTACCCTTACATAGAAAAAACATTGTTTTCTTGGTTTGGTTTAAAGTAGCGTTTTTGTGTGTTATATACGCTTATGTTAAAATTTATATCCAACACACGTGGGTTTTTTATTTTATAAATTAGATATAATATTTATAATAATTGGTTCTAAAGATTCTAAAAATTCTAACTTAAATGTAGTCTTAATAGATAAATTACATTGGTTATAAAATTAGTTATTATATTGAAAACCCAAAATGCAAAAAATTGGAAAACTTATAATATAAGGAAAAAAATATTTAAAAAACATGTATCGTTATGTTTTTTAGGTGTGTATCTACTATATAATCCCACCTCACCTATAATTATAAATTTTGGACCAACATTAGGTAATATTGAGCTTTTAATAGTGAATACTTTTGAGTATTTACAAGAATGGTGATCAATCTCAACTATAAAAGGCACCCACTCCCCCCTACTTCATCACACCTTTAAATCCATTTTATTCTTATAAAACAAACCAAAATCATGCCCAAACTCCCATTAAATAATAATATAAGCCTTATATAGGGAGTAAATCCATATTTGGAAGGTTTTAGTGCAAACCAAAGGGAGATACCTGAAGAATAGGTAATGTTCTTCATCATGTATCTTTATTTTACATTATTATCCACATCAATAAATTTTATTTAAACATTTATGATATAATAAAATCATTATATTCCATGTAATGGGATGTTTTATAATAATTTAATGACTTGAAACCATCCCCACTTCCATCAAATGGGTTACAAAATCACCGTTCATGTGTACAAAGGACTGCCAATTCACGAACCAATATCATTTGTTTTTTAATTACCAACACTGAAGGATGGGTATTAGGATGGATAAAAAGTATATATATAATATATATAATTATTATTGTTATCTTGAAATTTTATAATATATAACTTGTTAATTTTCATTCTATAATAGACACAACAATGTTACTTGGGTGTATGACAGACTACCGCCTCGTGAAGTGACGAGATTCATCTTAAAAAAAATTAAATGGAAGGGGATTATGAATAATGTTAATGATTATGTATGAAATACATGAAAGAATTATTATATTCATGACATATTTTTCATTATTTAACGATCATATATTTTATTTTATTTCTTTCCCTTTCACTCATGTAATGATGATAACATCGTTTGTGTACATGTGGATTACCGCCTTCACAAAGAGATGTGACTCAATTTTCATCACTAAAAAAATGGATGGAAAATATAAGTATATAATCTTTTATTTATGATATTATTATCATTATAACTCATTAATATAATTATAAATGAAAAAAATGGAAATATTAATCATGTGTACATACGACCTATGATATCCATGATCGTAGCATACTTCATTTTGCATAGCCATAATTCATGATTGGTTTCAAAAGTATACAAGATATATAAATATGATAATTATTCCATAAATTTTTGAGGAGGATGAAAATCTATAATATTTTAAATAAAAAGAACTTTAATGAAAAAACATGCATCAGAAAATAAGGCAATTAACACATGAAACAATGAAAATAAAAAATGATTATTAAAAAAAAGGTGATAAGATGTTATAAAAGGATCATATATGATATCATAAATATTAATTTGGTTCTATATTAAGATAAAAAAATTATTAAAATTATTATATAGGATTCCAAATCACGTTCAACTAAAGGAATGTGTAAGGTATGGTATTTTATCTCAATTTACAATCCATTGAGACTTATTTCTTATTACAAACCAATTCACTTTTAAGTAGTATATATTATAAAATTTTGTCAATTAATATCATGACTAATTAATTATTATGGTATATTATGTTTCAATTTAAATTATTAGAACAAAGGGTATTTTACATGAAAATCAGTAAGAGGTAAAAGTTATGGTGTAATCTAACTTTCATTTGTGATTCTTACCATCCTCTTACAATAATGACTTTATTTTAATTTTTTCCTTGAAAATTAAAGTTTTATCAAATATATATATTATTGTATGTTTTATATGATTATTTCCTATACCATATTCCATTTTCTCATATGGTGTTTAATTTGAATGTTATTTGATTAACTAAGGAAATATTGATAAATCTATATCCTTTACTAAATACAAATATTTGATGATAATTCACATTGTTTATGAATTAAATCTTATATTAAATATATGAGTAATGATTTGGAAATTGAATACATGGTTTGGGTACCCGTTAATGTAATCCCCTCGATGCATTGGTATACTCATGAGACAAAATTTGTGGGCCACAAACCATTAACATTTATAAAAAAGTAGTTTTAAACTATCTGGAGGATAGATATTGATAGTATGTTTCATGTTAAAGGTACGGAAACAAATAAGATAGGTTTTACCTAGAAATTTTTAATCATATTGAGGATATTTATTGAAAGTTAAGGTATCAGGTGCCAGAGTAAAATAAAATCTAATAATTATGCATTTTATTCTTTCAAATTTTGTTTACTATTACCCACAAGATTATTTGTATGTTATACTATATAGATACATTTAATTGTCATATTATTGATTAAGTTTAATGTTTTCTACATAACGTATCTTTAGATAATGATTGTTTCTTATCCTTCCATGATTGTCATTTTATTTAAATGGAATGCGTGTTAGGTTTTTTAGCTTACTATATTGATTCTTATTTATCTTACCATGACAGTTAAGTTATTTTAATGGAATGTGTGTTCAATTATTTACCTTACCAAATTGATTATGATTATTTATTCATGATATAATTTTCTATATTTAACCCATACTGAGCATTTGATCCCACCTTTATTTTTTCCATTATCAAGAATATATTATGAGTAATGTGTTTAATATGAAATTATATGCTAGAGGGAATAATGTAATTCAAAAAAAAATTATGTTTTAATTTGATATTTTAAATGTAATTTATGAATAATGAATTTATCTATTCTATGAATACTATTAGAATAATTGTCCCATTAAGATCTGATTCCTTATATCTTTTTCCAATGTAAATGTAGTGAGGTACAGACTCTAGGTTGTTAGGGTCGGGTTCGCTATAATTGGTATTAGAAGAAGTTTAGTAGAAACATGGGGAATTTGATTTAGGAAAACATGGATTTGGGATCATAAACTTATGATACCCTTTGAGTTTATGTATAAAATAAAATCAAAAGATTTTATAATGTAGAGATTTTGTTGTTTTCCTAGAAATACATCCCTTTATAGATACTATAAGTGAATTTGGGTCTTTTAAAAAGTCACCTTGGGGTAATAACTTCAAAAAAGGAACATCTATCATGACTCAAGAAATACATGGTACCCAATGATGGACCTTACTGTGCACATGGTTTGAAACTCCTGGGGGGGATATTCTTAGGTCAATTCAATTTTTCCACAAAAACCATTATGAAGGATTTGAAGATAATGAAATCTCCAAAGAAACTATGTTTATGATTATGATAATAGATATTCATAAATGTTTCACTATTTATTTTGTATTTCACTAGTTTTGAGATTATGAATTTTTTTTCATAATGATATGATATAATCTAGTGTGTGACATCATTTAGAAATGGTGCATAGAATAAGGAATGTGAACATCACCAATGCATGTGATCCATAGAGTAAGAATTATCATATCTTTTATGATGTTATGACTATATTTTGAAGGCAACTAGTCTCCCAAACACTCTCATAATATGAGGAAATAGTTTTATATGATAAAAATAAATATAAATAATTCCCTAAATATTATAGTTTTTAATGAAAGAAAGATAATAAGAGAAAGGTAGATAAAAATAAAGATAAAGTGAAGAAGAGAATGAATGTTTTTCCAACATGTGATACATGTGGGTGGAAACACCTTAGAACATTCTGAAAAGGGAAAGGAGATTGCTTCAACTGTGGAGAAAAAGTCCACCAAGATCCGGATTGAAAGTTGAAGAAAAAGAATTTCCAATTTTAAATTCTTCAATTATAAGGAAATGGGACACTACGCAAAAAAATTCCCCAAGTTTGAAAGGAATATACATCAAAATTATAGAATGGATCATGTTCAAGATTATGAGATTACCAAAAATTAAGAGGAATGACTAATGTAACTGTGTTTGGTTCCAATGACTATGTCATTTGAGTATTTTATCAATAATTTTCTGTGTAACACCCCAACCCTCTAGGATGGAGCCAGTGCAATACTTGTGATATTGGCATGGTTAGAAGGAATGAAAATCCCGAAGGAATGATCATTTTAGTAGTCTTGAAGAAACTAGATACATAAATTTAACTCAAATTACATTAGAAAAGGTTACAAGATAAAATACATAACAAAAACTCAAAACTGCATCCACAGGAACTCAAAAAAAGGACATTCTTTTCATCACCTGTCGAAGGTAGACAATGAAAGGAGTGAGCTCAAATGATCAGTAAGGGTTAAAAATAATGGAAGCATGAGTACATTAATAAGTGAATCATAATCAATCTGACAAAATCAATACGGCATAGTGAGTAAATGAAAAAATAATTCCCTTAATAAACTGAAAATGAAACAACATCCATAGATTTTGTCACAGTGAAAACCTCATGGATAATAATAATAACAGATAATGAATAAAGAGAATGATTATTCATTGGACATCATGTATCTAGAACATGAAACCATAATACCGTAAAAACGGTTTAGTTCTGTGGGTAGAAACCCGTTTGATTTTTGGAAACAAACTCGAAGGGTTTGTCGCCAAACTGTTTTGTCTCATGAGACCTACCGATGCATAGAGGGACTATAGTGGGCCCCCCATACCACTGCATGTCCAAATAATTATTTATACATTGATTAAATACAAGAGAAATATTCCCTTTCAATATCCGTATAGAGTATAGTATACAGATTTATCAATATTTCCATAATTAAAATAACTTCCAAATAAACATCGTATGTAAATAGTGTACGATTTAGACAACAAACATATCAATGAAATGATATTATGGATATTTAATATAAATATAATTTAAAATGAAATTTTTTCTCAAATGGATAGTAGGGACACCACATAAGGATTATTAGGTGCATAATAAAAAGATAGCCACAATGAAAACGACAGCTGAGACAAAGTCCCTTACCACAATGTAATCGGTCGAACCGTATGACCATAACATAATAACCATCAAGTGAATCATTGAATAACATGAATATAAATAGAATAAGGTTATTATATATCAAATGTAAGTAAAAATATACCAAATATAATTAATAATTGGTGAACAATGGAAATTTCACATAAATGAAATTGAGATGAGAAACCCCTTACCTTATTCTATAGTGTGTTCTTCGTTTGTTTTAATGACCTGAATAATAAAATTTAGCTTCATTAATTAATATTTCTAGAACCTCATATACATTTAATTTATTTATTATAACCTTATTAGGTTCATTCATGGCCCTTTTTATGGGTTTAATTGGTTCAATTTTCATGTTTTGGAAGCATTTTCTCCCTTGATTTTCGTGGTTCGTTACTTGTTTCCATGAATGGAAGTTCATTTGAAACATGGTTAAACATCCAGAATTTTTAATACATATTATTAACTAAATTAAAGATATATAAATGATCTTTTAATGATTTTGGGATATATACCATGATGATGATTCATTAGTTAAAAAATTAATGATGTTCGTTTAGATCGTTTTAGTGGTTATTTGATAATAACAACCTCATTTTGTTTTATAAATTAGAACCATGAGTACCAAATAATTACAGAACCATGGGTGAGTCCTAAAACATATATTATAAACTGTTTAGACCATATAAATGGTTTCATGACCAGACATGAAAGAATTATTTCAAATTGAAATCACATCGTCCACGATGTCGGTAATTTGACACATCCTCGATAATGTTTTTAATTCCGTGAACAAGTGGGGAAAAAAGAATATTGATGATGAATTTATCATGAACATGATAAAATCCAGAATATACAAGATTCTGTAGATTTCATTCCTCTTGGGTAAGACGAGATGAAGAAATAATAAATAAAGAACTCAAAATAAAAGAATAATTTTGAAATCACTTACAAAAATTCGGCAGCCTAACGGCTACACAACATGGTTTTAGAAAGTTTTAAAAAGAGTGGGGACAAGGGTCACCTATCTAGAAATGAATTATAATATAGATTATATCAATAATAAGAAGAAAAATAAGAACATGGTAGGGAAATTTGAAAGATATACCACATAAAAGAGAATTTGAATGAAAAAAGAAAGAAATTGAGAATTCTCTTACCTTATAGAATAACCCTTAGAACTTGAAGGTTGGGACCTTGGGGGATTGAGGAAAACATGGGAGGACTAATATGGTGTTAAGGAGGTCAGAACGTCGTTTATGGATAATTGGGAATGAATTCAATTAAGGGAAGAGTTGGCATTTATAGGAAAAGTGAGGGATTATTTTAATAATTTCTATGGGACGCCTTATGGGTGGTATTTACAAAACCATGGGATTTCCCATCTTATTTTCCCATGGTTAAAGACACTTGGGACACCTTACATCTTATTTAACTATACACAAGTATACCAGATTTATGACATCATTATTACATCATTAATGATGTCATTAACACACCGAAACTAAAAACTGTATTTTTTACTATTCACTGAAAAATCAACTGTTTTAGAAAAATTCCCAAAATTCACCCTAACCATTTATCTACCTATACATTTCAAAAGTGAAATACATTTTTCAAAAATAATTTTATAAATATTATTAATTCAATTTTTAAATAAGGTTATAGTTAATTCAAAAAATAACAATCTTAAAGTAAAATTAGTTTTATTTCTCATTGAAAAAATAATTAAGATCTCATTATCTTATTGCCTTAAGAAAATAAAATAATATTATTATTTACTATTCATAAGGGTATGTTACTATTCATATTACTATTCATATGGGTATGTTACTATTCACCAAAAATTAAGTTTGTTCTATCAGACTCCAAATGACTTAGTGATCACAACTCTAGATGACCATTTTTCAAAATTCAAAACATAGAAGTGGAAAATTTATATTTAATGTCTAGGTTTTGACTATATCGTAAATAACCTAGTGTTGTTTTGAAGGAACACAGTGATGAATAGAATTTATTTAACATAAACATACCATAAAATGTTTGGGGTGCTACATTATTCCCTCCTTCGGAAATTTCGTCCTCAAAATTTTATGTACATAGCCCACCAAAAAGATATGTGTGGTTCTTCTTCATGAAATCATCTAGTTCCCATGTTGCTTCCTCCATATTCTGGTTTCTCCAAAGAACCTTTACTGGACGAGTTGTTCGATTTATCAATACCTACTCAATTGTATTAATAATCCTGATGGGCTTTTCACAGTATGACAAATCTGATTCCTATTCTATTCCATCAGATGTGAGTACATGCGTTGGGTCTGGCATGTATTTATTTAACAATGATATGTGGGACACATCATGAACTCTGGAGTGATTTGGCAGCATCACTAAACGGTAAGCTACAACTCTGATTCATCCCAATATTTCAAATGGTCCGATGTACCTAGGGCTCAGTTTCCCTTTCTTACCGAACCTTAAGACGTCATTCCATGGATATACTTTCAGAAATACATGATCTCCCACTTAAAATTCCAAGTCCTTTCTCCGGTTGTCAGCATAACTCTTCTGCCTACTTCGGACTGCTTTAATATGGTCTTGTATTTTCTTCACCTTTTCCATGGTCTCTTAAATATGTTCTGGGCCTATAAGTTTACTTTCACAAACTTCGTCCCAACAAGTTGGAGTTCGACATCTCTTTCCATATAATGCTTCATATGGAGCCATTTGAATACTGGAATGGAAACTATTGTTGTAGGAAAATTCCACCAAAGGGAAGTATTGATCACACATACCTTGTAAGTCAAGAGAGCAGCATGTCTTCCAGAGATTGAATAGTCCTTTCAGACTGTCCGTCAGTTTTAGGGTGATATGCAGTACTCATATGAAGCTTAGTATACAAAGCCTTATGGAGACTTTTCCAGAACCTTGATGTGAAACGTGGATCACGATCAGAAACAATTGTTAGGGTAACTCCATGATGTCTCAAAACATCATTAATATATAGTCTTTCTAGATGTTCAAGTGGTGTATCTTCTCTTATAGAAAGAAAATGTGCTGAATTGGTAAGACGATCAACAATGACCCATATTGCATCGTTCCTTCTAGGAGTCTTTGGTAGTCCCATGACAAAGTCCATCTTGATATTATCTCATTTCTACTCAGGTATAGAAAGAGGTTGCAATACTCTTCCAGGTTGTTTCCTTGCATCTTTCACTTGTTGACAAATCATACATCTTAACACAAAATCAGAAATCTCCCTCTTCATGTTGTCCCGCCAAAAATATTCCTTCAAATCTATATGCATCTTAGTGCTACCACGTTTTATAGGGAAATTGGAACTATGAGCATCATCCAACAATTCCATTTTTAGATCAGTTATATTGGGAACACAAAGTCTCTTTCCAAATTTCAAAATTCCATCTTCATATACGAAGTCACTCAATCTCCCATCATTCACAGCTTTAATCTTCATTTGAAACTCCTCATCATCAGCTTGAGAACTTTTTATCCATTCTAGTAAAGATTATTTGGAAACCATTTGAAAAATCATTGATGTTTCACATTCTATGGTTATTACCATATCCATCTTTACCAGTTCTATGAAAATAGGATCCCTTTCAAATCTAATCTTGTTCAAAACTCCATGATCCTTTCTGCTCAAATCATCTGTCAACTTATTTTCCTTCCCTGGGTGGTAGTGTATCGTGAAATCACAATCCTTGAGTAGTTCAATCCATCTCCTTTTCCTCGTGTTGAGTTATTTTTGTGAGAAAATATAATTCAAACTCTTGTGATCAGTATAAATCTCACATTTTTCACCATAGAGATAATGTCTCCATATCTTAAAAGAATAGATTACAACATCTAACTCAAGATCATGAGTAGGATATTTTTTCTCATGAATTTTTAGCTATCGTGATGCATAATCAATAACCCTATCATTTTGCATAAGGACACAACCAAGTCCTTTCTTTGAAGCATCACTATAAATAACAAACCCGTCATTCGTCGATGGTAGAGTCAATATAGGATCATTGGATAATCTTTTATTCAGTTCTTCGAAACATTCTCCACAATCTTTGGTCCAAAAAAAATTAACCCCTTTTCATGTGATCTTTGTTAGCGGGTTAGCCAGTCGGACAAAATTCTACAGGAAACGCCGATAATAACCTGCTAAGCCAAAAAAACTACATACCTCATTTATGTTTGTTGGTGTGAAACAATCTTAGATTTCCTTTGTCTTCATAGGATCAACTCAGATTCCATCCTTCGAGACAATATGGACAAGAAAAGTAACTGACTGAATCCAGAATTCGCACTTGCTAAATTTCCCATATAATTGATTTCTTCTAAGAGTTCCCAGAATAACTCGCAATTAACTCTCATGATCTTCATATATTTTTGAGTATATGAGGATATCATCGATGAATATCACAACAATTTTATCATGATATTCCTTGAAAAATATATTCATTAAATCCATGAAAACAGATGGTGCATTCGTGAGTCCAAAAGGCATCACTGTAAACTCGTAATGCCCAAACCTAGTTTGAAATGCTGTCTTCAGAATATATTCCTTCCTCACACTCAGTTTATGATGTCTGGATCGAAGGTCGATCTTTGAAAAGTACTGAGCTCCATTAATTTGGTCAAATAAATCATAAATCATGGGTAAAGTATACTTTTTCTTTATTATAATAGCATTGATTTCTCTGTAATCAATGCATAGCCTCATGGATCCGTCTTTCTTCTTTACAAACAAGACCGGGGATCCCCATGGAGAAACACTAGGTCGAATAAATACTTTGTCAATAAACTATTCTAGTTGTTTCTTTATCCCCACTATCTCCACATTGGCCATTCTATATGGGGTCTTTGATATAGGTCTTGCACCAGGAATTAAGTCAATGGAAAACTCAATTTCCCGCAATGGTGGATTTACAAGTAAATCCTCTGTAAATACATCATTATACTCTTCCACTATGTGCACATCTTTTATTTTATGATTTATTTCCTCTCCCATAGATATTGGCTTATCTTCCTCTCCATGTATTCCATTTAATAGGGCTACTGGGGGTGGTTCTAGAAAAGAATCTGGTGGCAAAGTTTCTACCCTAAAGACAAGAGATTCTACACCATTTCTAAAAATTGTATCTTCCTTTTTCTTACAATAAATTATCACATCATAATTTGATAGCCAATCCATACTGAGGATTATATCAAATTCATTCATGGGTATGATGATAAGGCTAGAAACTAAAGAACGTTTTGTTGTTTAGAGGGGGACTAGTTGACATGCCTTTGTTGCAATGATACATCCCATATGAGTTCTGACTGACAAATCCTTTCTTAAATCAAATTGGACCGATATAATTTTCATGGAAAACTGAGAGGATATAAATGAATGTGATGATCTAGTGTAGAGAACCGAATCTTTACGTACATACATATTACATTAATTTTGTGGAATACATAATACATAACAAAAATAGACAAACAAGGTCTGTAATAGTTTAGTGTCTTTGGAAACATGGAACGTAATATTCTAATCGTAGTAAAAGATCTTCAAAATCTCCCATAAAGATCTTCCACTTTTTGTTTCCTTACCTAATACCTTTCTTTTAATCCTGGGGGAAAATAAAATAAAAAAATGGTGAGCTCAAATTCTCAGTAAGGGTATGCATGGATAAAATAAAACATACCATATACATTTGAACTTAAAAACATGAACATAATGTTTAAACATCAAAATCTTGAGCAACGACTTAAAACATGGAAGTACATAAGGCATAGATCATAATGGAACATAAATCATGATAACAAAGAATGGGAATAAAACATGTAATTGTGGCATCTATTATGCACATGTAATGATTTCCATAGTAGCCAAGGCATTGCTCCCAAGTCCATCTTAGTGGAAAAATTCCTTTTCTGAACCGAGTTCACTCCTCGTTTCAGTCCTGTAACACTGAACTGGATTAACATACCATTCTATCCATGTCTATCTCATGAGATATAAATCTTTACCCAATGCATTGGAGGGAGAAATAGGTCCCACCCATCTCATAATTAAATCATTCTTACTTGTGCCACAAAATAAACATACATCATTCATAAAAAACCAATAAATAAAATGGGTTTCATAAACATCATCCCATCATCACATAATCCATATAAAATGAATGGATATAATTTCATAATAAGAAATGTGAAACCATGTAAATCATAGAGACATGATACTTAAAACATACACATATGAAATAATGTCATCTTAGATGAAAAATGGTTTTGATAAAACACTTGAAATGAATTCTTGAGGAAAATATCCTTTCTTCTTCAAAATCAATTTCTTTTCACAAAACGTCATGCAATTTTAAAAGAAAAGGATTTTGTTTAAAATATTCATGAAATATTTTGGAGGAAGCTTCATGAAAATATGGCTTTATAAAACTGTAAAAATCTGTTCATGCCATATAAGTTAAAAAAATCATTCTTCTCGTACTTTTGTTGGAAAAGTCAAAAAGTATCTTGTAGGGTAAATAAAAGAAAGATTCCTTCCATACCATGGGGTTAAATTAAAAATCGGTAAAAAGGTCTTTAAACATACAAGAATACACTTTTATAAAACATGGACATGGATGATAGAAATAACCCCAGTAAATACTTATGAATAACAATCTCGAATAAGAATGAGATTGGAATAATTATCCCTTACCTTAGGTCCGATATGCTTTGTACGTATCCAAACCTCCTATATAATGATTTAAATAATGTAATTGACTTATTAAATAATCATATTCATTGTTATGATATCATATATTGTTCAGTTATGACTTTATATTACCCATTCTTTTGTAAATTCATGTTAAAGTAGCGTTTTGGGTAAAATCTTTTCATTTGTCATTCATGTTTTAACTTGTAATTATTCATATGATTACTTAGATCATGATTACTTACATCCAGCATGTAAAACATGATTTATATATAATATATATTAATAATATACATATATATAATAGATCAATAAATGGAAATAAATACATCGTTCATGGGGACGGTAGTCTGTACGTACGCATGAACGTTGTTTTCGTTTCCTTATTGTATTGAATGGAATTAAGTATATGAAATATATATATATGTATAAATAAATCCAGTAGCTTCATTATGTCATATATTTTATTATTATTCACTATATATACTTTATAATCATTCTTGAATGGTTAATCATGGAAAATGAATCTCATCGCATTCGTAGAGACGGTAGTCCGTACGTACGCACGAGCGATGATATCATTCCATGATCGTGGAATTTTATTGAATTGTATGTATAATTTTACAGAATCAATATACCTTTACAATAAACATATATAGTTATTTATTTACACCATTATACCCATCCATGTAAGGTGGTGGCGGAAAATAGATTACACCACGGAGTGGAGACAGTATTCCGTACGTACGCACGGGCGGTGATTTCGTTTTCCGTAGGATGGATAGATGGTGAAATAGGGTTGTTTCATAATTATAATAACATATCAGTATTTGAGTTATACTGATGTTATTACTTCATAATGAAACAACTAAATAAGAGGAAGTGGAAGAAGAAATAAAGTTGAAAGAATCGGTAAGGGACATTACCTCTTCTTTGAAGCGCCTCTTTGAGACCTCCTCTTAGGGTACTAAAATTGGTCTTTGAAGAATACCAGAACCTCTAGAATGTTATAGTGAAGTGGAGAAGAGAATTTGGATGGGTTTGGTCGAGCTTGAAGGCTCAAAGTGGTGTGAGGAAGAGTGGGAGGAGGTTCTCTTTTATAAGGGAGGAGAGGGGCACCTTTGGAAAACTAAAAATATTATTTTATTATAAAGTCATATTTGGTTTTTAATAGCTCAAAATTGAGTTATTTAGAAGATAATGTGGGTATGGGTAGAAATCCTCTCATCCAATAGAATTTATACAAGTTTAGGTTTCTATTTTAACCTTATCATTTAGATTTAACTTTAAGTTAAATAATTTTTCTTTTACCGTGTCTTTTTGTTTTCTTACACTATAAGGTTAATAAACTTACTATAACAAGCCAAAAGAACCCCAAGTAGTTTATTATTAATATATATAACCTTATCTAAGTCATTTGGCCGAACCTTAGATTTTTATGAATAAAATAAAAATTAATAATATAATATTTGTTTTAAAAACTATTTGATTTCAATTTAGACACTATTTAGTAATTGCTTTTTGTGAAAATCATAACAGAATGATTTGTTTGAAAAATGTTAACTAAATAAATACTAACATGTCATATTAACCTATAAAATTAGTTTAATTCATAAAAAGTCTGAAATTAAATTTATTTGTGTATTTATAACATCAATTATGTCAATATTTCATTAATAAGATAATTACTGCATCATCTTTGTGTCATAAATAAATTAAATTATTTAATGTCTAAAAATTATAAATAAAATACCAATATGTAGAAAATCCTTTTATCTTTCTAATGAATATTTATAGTCGAATTTATCTTATGTATACCCCTATATTAAAAATGATTTACTTATTAAACTTTGATTTTAAATATTTTAACCCTTCTTTAAATAAATTAATATTAAATGTCCTAATCTAACCCAAGTGGGCCTAAATGGTCATATTTTATTCCTAAGGCTGTTTTTGGTCGAATTACACTTATCCAATAGAATTAGTACATGTGTTAGGGTAATAATAATATCATTTTTAACCTTAATTACCCTATTTACTTTTAACTGTGGTAAATAAAACTAAAAAGTTACTATTCACAAAAAATTATTTTCATCTCATTGAACCACATTTTACTTACTGACATCAACCGTGGTTCTTGGATTTTTGAAATTCCACTCACAGAAGCGGTAAAATTATGTTTTATGTAAACTTTCAAATTCTCCTAGGAGGTGGGTAAAAAACGGTGAAAAGTTCAATAAATTTTTTATAAATCTAAAATTATTATAAAATTACTCAAATGAATTACATTGAACTTATATAGGTATTATTTATCAATTTTTACCTAAAATAAATTTAAATAAAATAAATAATTATTTAAATAAAAAGTCAGTTTTTAAATAGTAACCCAGTGTTTTCACTATTCATCAAAATTTGAAGGTTTTCAGAAAAATACCAAAATTTCACCCAAGGCTAATTTCGATATTCCAAATCCAAAAATGAAGTCCATTTTGAAATATCAAATTTACAAAATTTCAAAAAGTGGTTGTTACTATTCATAACGGCTAGTTTTAATAATATTTTAATAGCATATCGTTGTTTAGTGAAACTCAGTATTGCGTAAAACACACGCTATCAAGGAAGGTCGCAATTGCATGTAATGCAGCCAAGTTAGGGTTGCGTGCTGTGCAAGACTCCTTTGTCGTAACATACAACACAATATATCAATAAAATTAAAAAGAATATTTTTCATAAAATCTTGAGGTGTTACATTCTACCCCCCTTAAAATGAATTTTTCCCTCGAAATTCGTCGGGGTTATAAATGGTTTACTACTCGAAAGTTCCTTAATAGAAACCCACATCGTAAAAAGGAATACCAAAACCAATCTTTAAAAACTAATGATTGAAACATAATGGTTACCCAAATTAACTAATCACTGGGTTTCCACATAGGAGAACATAGGTGAAAATATGGATATGGAAGAGAAATATAACCGTCATGTTCTGATGGAGAGTGGTAGAGAACATGGCTATGAAAAATCCAACAATCACAAAGCCATAAATTTGTGATGATCTAGGGTACCATCTGATTTATCAGATATAAGTGCACTAGGACAACATTTTTGGTTTTCAAGATCATTTCCCTAAAGTTGATGAATTAAAAGAAATACTTACATGATTTCAGTACAATCTCACTGTTGTTCATGAATTTAACAATTTCCACTTCATCCCTTAAATAAATGAAGTTGAATTTGTTATTCGTGAAGTGTTAGAAGATCATGTGATAGAATGATGGGTCATTCCATCTGTCTCAAACAAAAGGTTAGCAAAAGTTATTAAATATACATAAGTCGATCTATAGTGAGATTAATCATATATGGTTCCTAAAATGGACTTATACTTCATATATAATACTACTTAATATAATAAAACTAGTTTCTACTAAACAGGGACTTCCTGTAGGCTAGTGGTAGGCGATAAAGGCCAGTCGCACTTCGGTTGTGGGATCTATTCCCACAGCCTTGTTCGACGCGATGGGCTGTCGCCCGTCCTGTAGGTTGTCCTTTTTCTAAAACTGCATTACTATAACATCCCATCAATAATATTGAAAAAAAACTTCTATCCTTAAATAATATAACTTATTTCCAACATAATCCATTCCAATATTTAGGCTTATCCGTAATACAGCAGTCCACTCTCATAATATAGTGAAAACGATTACCAGAGATCTCATATAACAAGCATGTTAATACCATCGTTGATCCCCATATATCATATGATATGTCATGTTGGTCACATTTTAAACATTCTAAGGCCTTAATCATGTATTATCCTGAAAAATTAATACCCATTGAATCTTAGTGAAAACATGAGTGCTATCAAAAGTTAACTCTTTTCACATACCAAAACCTCAAACCATGATATAACTATTTCCTTATATCAGTAATGGGCTCATGAATAATTTCAAAAATTTCATTTTCTCCTTATCCCTTCATTATGCACATATCATCTTTTTTCCAAAAATATCTCAATCACTTTCCATGGTTACCGGTACCATAAAATTATTGAAAACCACAATAGACCAATACATAAATATTCCAATATTCCACGACACTATATACAACATTATTTTGGAATTCCATTACATAAACACTTAATCATTCCACCACATCATTGTCATATTCAACATCGCCAATAGTGATCGCATGTGAATTCACTTTGTCCTTTTCCTTAAGTGGTTTCTCATGTCAATCATCGCTAACCCTTGGATTAGGGCATTTATTAGCATAATTCCCCATTTCCTTACACTTGAAGCATTGAAGTGTTGGTGGTGCGTTCTCTGCAGTATTTTCTTTATTCACATCATTAGAAACCCTTTTTCCATTACTTCAACACTCAGATGCTCTATGAACTTCTTTTCCAAACATAAAACATTTTCTAGTCCCTTTAAGACAATCTCCACCATGCTTCTTTCCACACTTTGAGCATAAGGAAACATTCATCTTCTTTTCACCATTATTATGAGATTTCTCCTTGAACTACATCTTTCATTTCTTGTCAAAACTATGAGATGGATAAGTGACACCAACTTCCATTTCTACCTTGATATCACAATGCACAATTTCTTCATAGCTACTGAAGTCTCTTATAGCTAATGCCCTTCGAATATTTGGTTTTAAGCCACTGAAGAATCGATAAACTTTACTTTCATGTTGGATGATAATGCCAGATGCATACCTTGAAAGACTTGTAAAATTCGTTTCGTATACACCAACAGATTCATCATCCTTTTGCTTTAGTTCAAGAAACTCCTTCTCCATCTTTGTTCGAAGAATACGAGGGAAGTACTTATTGAAAAATAAGTTCTTGAACTCGTCCCATTCCATGAACTCAATTTCATCTCTTGGCCTCGTATTCTGGATAAGATTCCACCATTGATCAGCTTCACCTTCCAAACGATATACTACTAAGATGACTTTATCATGTCAGAACATTGAAGAACTGAAAATATCTTTTCAGTGGTACTGATCCATTGTTCAGAAATAAGTGGATCAGAAGACCCACTGAAAGAAGGTGGATGTTGCCTCATGAAGGACTCAATAGAATATTGTTCCCTTCTCTGCTCAATTGGAAGTCCAGAATGATTCATATCTTGTGTAAGTATAGAAATAATATTTTTCACTCCATCTCCCATAACATTTGTTTGTTTAGGGGGACAATCCCTGCATTGTCCATTGTATTGATCAAAACAGTTCCTTCGGGTTCCAGCCATCGTCTAAACCCCAAAAAGAATAGTGTGAGAGGCAAAAATCATGCTAGGGAAAACAACATAATAAAGGGGGATTACCCTCAATATATAACATCTTAGGTTTAATTCTAATATCGTTACCATAGTTCTAGGACTATATCCTCTACGTATACTTATCCATAGGGACATCCCTAGACATACCTTATAAATATCTCTAGGGATCTCACTAACGTTTTCGCATCCTAGTTTCCAAAGGTTGACTAAACCTTTCCTCTAATACCAACTGTAGAGACCCAAATCTTGACATACATAGATATTACATTACTTTTGTGGAATACATAATACATAACAAAAATAGACACACAAGGACTGTAATAGTTTAGTGTCTTTGGAAACGTGGAACGTAATCTTCTAATAGTGGTGAAAGATCTTCAACATCTCCCATAAAGATCTTCCACTTTTTGTTTCCTTACCTAATACCTTTATTTTAATCCTGGGGGAAAATAAAACAAAAAAAGGGTGATCTCAAATTCTTAGTAAGGGTAAGCATGGATAAAATAAAACATACCATATACATTTGAACTCAAAAACATGAACATAATGTTTAAACATCAAAATCTTGAGCAATGACTTAAAACATGGAAGTAAATAAGGCATTGATCATAATGGAACATAAATCATGATAACATAGCATGGGAATAAAACATGTAATTATGGAATCCATTAAGCACATGTAATGATTTCCATAGTAGCCAAGGCATTGCTACCAAGACCATCTTAGTGGACAATGTCCCTTTCTGAATCGAGTTCACTCCTCGTTTCAGTCCTGTAACACTAAACTGGATTAACATACCATTCCATCCATGTCTATATCATGAGATATAAATCTTTACCCAATTCATTGGAGGGAGATATAGGTCCCAACCATCTCATAATTAAATCATTCTTACTTGTGCCACAAAATAAACATACATCATTCATAAAAACATAATAAATAAAATGGGTTTCATAAACATCATCCCATCATCACATAATCAATATAAAAGGAATGGATATCATTTCCTAATAAGAAAAGTGAAACCATATAAATCATAGAGACATGATACTTGAAACATACACATATGAAATAATGTCATCTTAGATGAAAAATGGTTTTGATAAGAGACTTGAAATGAATTCTTGAGGAAAATATCCTTTCTTCTTAAAAATAAATTTCTTTTCACAAAACGTCATGAAATTTTAAAATAAAAGGATTTTTTTTAAAATATTCATGAAATATTTTAGAGGAAGCTTCATGAAAATATGGCTTTATAAAACTATAAAAATCTGTTCGTTCCATATAAGTTAAAAAAACATTCTTCTCGTACTTTTGTTAGAAAAGTCAAAAAGTATCTTGTAGGTTAAATAAAAGAAATATTCCTTCCATACCATGGGGTAAAAGTAAAAATGGGTAAAAAGGACTTTAAACATACATGAATACACTTTTATAAAACATGGGCATGGATGATAGAAATAACCCTAGTAAATACTTATGAATAATGATCTCGGATAAGAATGAGATTGGAATAGTTATCCCTTACCTTAGGTCCGATATGCTTTGTACATATACAAACCTCCTGTATAATGATTTAAATAATGTCATTGACTTATTACATAATCATATTCATTGTTATGATATCATATATGGTTCACTTATGACTTTATATTACCCATTCTTTTGTAAATTTATGTTAAAGTAGCATTTTGGGTAAAATCGTTTCATTTTTCGTTCGTGTTTTAACTTGTAATTATTCATATGATTACTTAGATCATGATTACTTAAATCCAGAATGTAAAAAATGATTTATATATAATATATATTCATAATATACATATATATATAATAGATCTATAAATGGAAAGAAATACACCGTTCATGGAGACGGTAGTCCGTACGTACGCATGAACGTTTTTTTGTTTCCTTATTGAATTGAATAGAATTAAGTATATGAAATATATATATATATATATATATATGTATAAATAAATCCATTAGCTTCATTATGTCATATATTTCATTATTATTCACTATATATACTTTATAATCATTCTTGAATGGTTAATCATGGAAAATGAATCTCATCGCATTCATGGAGACGGTTGTCCGTACGTACGCACGAGGGATGATTTCATTCCATGATCGTGGAATTTTACTGAAGTGTATGTATAATATTACAGAATCGATAACACTTTACAATAACCATATATAATTATTTATTTAAACCATTATACCCATCCATGTAAGGTGGTGGCGGAAAATAGATTACACCACGGCGTGGAGACGGTATTCCGTACGTACGCACGCGCGGTGATTTCTTTTTCTGTAGGATGGATAGATGGTGAAATAGGGTTGTTTCATACTTATAATAACATATCATTATATTAGTTATACTGATGTTATTACTTCATAATGAAACAACTAAAGAAGAGGAAGTGGAAGAAGAAATAAAGTTGAAAGAATCGGTAACGGACATTACCTCTTCTTTGAAGCGCCTCTTTGAGACCTCCTCTTAGGGCACTAAAATTGGTCTTTGAAGAAGACCAGAACCTCTAGGATGTTTCTAGGGAAGTTCAGAAGATAACTTTTCAGGGTTTGGCTGAGCTTGAAGGCTCAAAGTGGTGTGAGGAAGAGAGGGAGGAGGTGCTCTTTTATAAGGGAGGAGAGGGGCACCTTTAGAATAACTAAAAATATTATTTTATTATAAAGTCATATTTGGTTTCTAATAGCTCCGAATTGAGTTATTTCGAAGATAAGGTGGGTATGGGTAGAACTATTCTCATCCAATATAATTTAGACAAGTTTAGGTTTCTATTTTAACCTTATCATTTAGATTTAACTTTAAGTTAAATAATTTTTCTTTTACCGTGTCTTCCTGTTTTCTTACACTAAAAGGTTAATAAACTTACTATAAAAAGCCAAAAAAACCCCTAGTTGTTTATTATTAATATATATAACCTTATCTAAGTCATTTGGCCAAACCTTATATTTTTATGAATAAAATAATAATTAATAATATAATATTTTTTTTAAAAACTATTTGATGTCAATGTTGACACCATTTAGTAATTGAATTTTGTGAAAATCATAACAGAATTATTAGTTCGAACAAAGTTAACTAAATCAATAATAACATGTCATATTAACCTATAAAATTATTGTAATTCATAAAAAGTCTCAAATTACATTTATTTGGGTATTTATAACATCAATTATGTCAATATTTCATTAATATGATATTTACTGCATCATCTTTGTGTCATAAATAAATTAAATTATTTAACGTCTAAAAATTATAAATAAAATACCATTATGTATGAAATATTTGTAGATTTTAATGAATATTTATAGTCTAATTTATCTTATGTATAACCCTATATTAAAAATGATTTACTTATTAAACTTTGATTTTAACTATTTTAACACTTCTTTAAATAAATTAATATTAAATGTCCTAATCTAACCCAAGTGGGCCTAAATGGTCATATTTTATTCCTATGTTTGTTTTTTGTCGAATTAAACTTATCCAATAGAATTATGACATGTGTTAGGGTAATAATAATATCATTTTTACCCTTAATTACCCTATTTACTTTTAACCGTGGTAAATAAAAGTAAAAAGTTACTATTCACCAAAAATTATTTTCATCTCATTGAACCTCATTTTACTTACTGACATCAACAGTGTCTCTCAGATTTTTGAAATTCCACTCACAGAAGCGATAAAATTATATTTTATGTAAATTTGCAAATTCTCCTTGGAGGTGGGTAAAAGACAGTGAAAAGTTCAATAAAATTTTTATATATCTAAAATTATTATAAAATTACTCCAATGAATTACATTGAACATATATAGGTATTATGTATCAATTTTGACCAAAAATAAATTTAAATAAAATAAATAATTATTTAAATAAAAAGTCGGTTTTTAAATAGTAACCTAGTGTTTTCACTATTCATCAAAATTTGAAAGTTTTCAGAAAAATACCAAAATTTCACCCTAGGCTAATTTCGATATTCCGATTCCAAAAAATGAAGTCCATTTTGAAAGATGAAATTTAAAAAAATTTAAAAAGTGGTTATTACTATTCATAACAGCTAGTTTTAATAATATTTTAATAGCATATCGTTGTTTAGTGAAACTCCGTATTGCGTACAACACACGCTATCAAGGAAGGTTGTAATTGCGTGTCATGCATCCAAGTTAGGGTTGCGTGTTGTGCAAGACTCATTTGTTGTAACGTACAACACAAGACATCAATAAAATTAAAAATAATATTTTTCATAAAATCTCGGGGTGTTACATCCAGAATCAAATAATGTGTTGGCTAAGTTTAAGGAAACAATTAATGTACCTGCCACTACGTCACTAGGAACATCAACCTATGCGGTTGTAATCGCATAGGCTCTCCCTTGCTCTCTTGTATTTTTCCGAGGCATGTTTCCTTGGTGCTTAAGACACTCATTTTTATAGTGTCCCATCTCTCTGTAGTTGTAGCATTGAACATCATTGAATTTTTTATTCCCCTTGCATTCATCAGATCGATGACCCTTTCTCCACAGTTATGCAGGCTCCCATGCCTTTAAAGCATTTCCAGGGATGATTCTTTCCACAGTTCTCACATAATGGGAAACTATTCATTCCCTTACTCTTCTTTGGTGATTCTCCTTTTCCTTTTTTATCAGAATGTTGTTTCTTATCTTGGTTTCATTTGAAAAAATTTGATCTAGAAAATTACTTATCTGTTTTTATGGCACTTGATACAATTTCATTATATGATGAAAATGATTGAGAATCCAGTGCCCTTCGAAGACTTGGCTTAAGACCTTGAAAGAAATGATCAATCTTGTCCGTTGAGTCACGAACGTAATCCACAACATACCAGGCTAGCCTTGTGAAGGTAGCCTCATACTCTGCAACACTGTCTTCTTCCCTTTGTTTCAAGACAAGGAATTTACTCTTCATTTCAGTTCATTGCTCACGAGGAAAATATTTCTCGTAGAATATTTCCTTAAAACTCCTCCATTCCATATCCTCTATCTCTTCTTCCTCCGCGGTATTTTGAATCAGAGACCACCATTGATCAGCGTCGTCCTTGAGACAATATACTTCCAGTACTACCTTTTCATTTTCATTGCATCTTAACTCTATGAATATCTTTTCAAGGGACTTGATCCATTTCTCAACAACCATTGTATTAGTAGTCCCACTGAAATATGGGGGCTTCTGCCGCATGAAACGATCCAACATAGGTGTTGAATGGTTATTCGTTACAACTTGAATAAGTTTTCCAAATATGGTCATTATTTGATCTGCTCCAACGTTGACTGTGTTGACTTGCTCAGTAGGGAGATCCCTACCTTGCCCACGAGTATTGATTCCCCTTATTCCATTTCTAAATAAAGGGATATACTAGATTAGTTTATAAATCTCAAAGAGAAAATAACTCAACATAGATTGAAATTCTATGCATAGTTTATCTTATAATCATGGTTCCTCTAAGGAAAAATTTACATTAACTCCTTCATAATGGATTGTAAATCAAACATGAAATATCCTAAGAATATCCCCCTGGGAGTGTCGTAACAAAGAGTTCAGCAAGGCCCATTGCCGTGCACCAATTCCCATTCAAGTCTAGCTCAAAGTTGTGTTTTTGGGTTTTACCCCTAGATACATCTGTGCCAGAGCTGCCTCTACCGGTTCATATCCAGACAGGGACGTATTTCTTAAAATATACACATAATATATTCCTTACCAAAATACCAAGACATTATTGTTTGTTAATACTCAGATACAACCACAAGGCTTTGTTCCCTACTATACATTTCCTACTATAGTTTCCAAGTTTTCTACTAAACTTCCTCTGATACCAACTGTAACACCCCGACCCCTCTAGGTTGGAGCTGGTGCATTACTTGTGATATTGACATGGTTAGAAGGAATTCAAATCCTGAAGGAATGATCAGTTTAGTAGTATTGAAGAATCTAGATACATAAATGTAACTCAAATTACATTGGAAAAGGTTACAAGATACAATACATAACAAAAACTAAAAACTTCATCCAGAGGATCTCAAAAAAAGACCTTCTCTTCATCACCTATCGAAGGTAGACTATAAGGACCCAGCCTTATTACATACATAATACTGAATTTAATTAAGAAAAAACTTCATTTTACATTGAGTATATTTTCATGTTTAGAGCATTATAGAATTAGGTCAATAAAATCATGACATTACACATTATTACAGAGTGGATACCATAAAAAACAGTTTCAATTTCGTTCAAAATATAAAACATTAAAACTTAAAACAAGATTCCTTGACAATTATTCAACATTTAACATGTCTTCCTTCATTGTATTACACATACAATAACCTGTGAAAAATCATTTAAAAACGTGGGATGAGCACAAAAGCACAGTAAGGGATGGAAAAGAAAGAAAAATAACATTAGTCCATGAATACTCCTAACACATGAAATCATGTTCAAAAGACATTCTTGTCATAGATATATACTTACATTGTGTAACATGAGATTTGAACAGGATCCACACAAAACATGAGAACATAAATATAATAATAATGGTATCTTGGGGAATTATTTATATAATCTTGTAACCTTATTGGGTACCTTATAATTTGTAACCCTCACGACTACCTTACTTTGTGTAACCATCACAGTCACACTTGGAGTACGCATACGACCGACCTCCAACTTACTCATACCCAATGCATTGGAGGGAAATATAGGTCCGACCCATCATCATAAATAATTCCCAAGAACCAAAACATAATCAAAAAATATGAATGATTCCATAAAAACATTTCTTCTGAATTTTGTAAAACCGAATTTTAAAAGATGATTTTTAAAGAATGGCCTCTTATAAATATCATAAAATTGAAGAGAGACTTAATAGAGTGGATAGAGTATGTATATATACTGTTAATACACAGAATAAAACATAATATAAACATAACCCATCACACAAACAATTTAAATAGCACATAAATAATGAAGTAGAAGGTTAACCTAAAGAAAGGAAACTGGGTTAAGAATTCCCTTACCTCGGGTTTGTCTTACATAAATATTGTTTAAACTTCCTGTATAATGGGTAAAAAAGTGTTATTAGTATTTCAAAGAAACATTTTCATGTTTATAACATCTTATATTATCATTTCTTACCATAATTTAAACCTTTAATTGTTAGTATTTTGCTCCTTGCACTGTTTTTGGGTGAGTTCTTAACATGATTTCCATGATTGGTTCATGGTGGATGTTTCTGTCGATTGGAAGTGAAAATATAGAATTGGGATGGAGTAGTATTTACATATATACAGTAATATAAATTATTCCATTTATAATTTTTAATTCTTACATGAAGATGATTCATAAGTCATAACATTAATGATGTTCGTTTAGATCATTTTAGTGGTTCTTTGATAATAACAACCTCATTTTGTCTTATAAATTAGAACCATGAGTATAAAAGAATTCAAGAACCAAGGGTTATTCATAAAAAATTAATTATAACCTGGTTCAACCATATAAATTTTCTCATTACCAGACTTGGAAGAATTAATGGAAATTGAAATCACATCTTCCACGATGTGGGTAATTCGACACAAACAGACAATGTTTTTATTCTTTAAATAAGTGGGAGAGGAGAAGAAAAATGATGTGTACTTTTCCATGAACATGAGATCATATATAATATACATGATTTTGGATATTTCATGTCACTTGGGTCAGAATAGATGAAGAAATAATTATAAATGAACTCAAAATAAAAGAATAAGTGAGAAATCTCTTACAAAAATTCGGCAGCACAACGGATATGCGACATGGTTTTAGAAAACATTAAGAAGAGATTTGACAAGGGTAACCCATATAGAAATGATTAATAATACATAATAGATCATGAATAATAAGGAAATAAGAACATGGTATGGAAACTTGAAAATTATACCACATAAAAGAGAACTTGAAAGGAAAAAGAAAGAAATTAAGAATTTTCTTACCTTGTAGAGTAACCCTTAGAACATGAATGTTGAGACCTTGGGGGCTTAAGGGAACCTTGGGAGGACTAATATTAAGGTAAGGAGGCTATATATTCGTTGAGGGAGAATTGGGAATTAATGCAATGAAGGGAAGAGTTGGTATTTATAGGAAAAGTGAGGGATTATTTTAATAATTTCCAAGGGACACCTCATGAGTGGTATTTGAAAAACAATGGGCTTTCCCACGGTATTTGCCCATGGTATATGACACATGGGACACCTCATATATTATTTAACTATAAAAAGTATACCAGATTTATGACATCATTATTATATCATTAATGATGTCATTAACACACCGAAACTAAAAATTATATTTTTTTTACTATTCACAGAAAAATAAATTGTTTCAGAAAAATTCCCAAAATTCACCCCAATAATTTATCGATGTGTAGATTTCAAAAATGAAGCCCATTTTTTGAAAATAATTTTCCAAACATTATTAATTTAATTTATAAATAAAATCATACTTAATTCAAAAATTAACAATTCTAATTCTGTAACTACTTCTATATCACAATTAAATATTAACCTAGATGCTATTATCTTAAAGCCTTAATAAAATAAAATAAAAATAAATTTTACTATTCAATAGGGTCATATCACTATTCATAAGGGTATGTTACTATTCACCAAAAATATAAGTTGGTTATAATAGACTCTAAATAACACATTGAACACAATTGTAGATGATAGTTTCTTGAAATTCAGAACGTAGACGTAGAAAAGTTATGTTTTAAAGGATAATTAAAAATATTTACATAAAACAAAGTTTCATGCATTTCTATTTATTTGTATAAAAAATTGGGGTGTTACATTATCCCCACATTCTTGAAATTGCATCCTGGTAATTTTATTTACTTATTAAACAACTGAGGGTATTTTTCTCCCATAGCATTTTCAGACTCCCATGTTGCTTCTTCAACCATGGGGTTTCTCCATAAAACCATTACCTGGAGGATTAACTTATTCCGCAATACCTGTTCTCATTGATCAAGAATCTGAACCAGTTTCTCTTTATAAGGAAGGTTCTCTTCCAGTTGAACTGCTTCTAGGCTCAAGACATGTGATGAATCTGGAACATACTTTCTCAACATCGAAACATGAAAAACATTATGTACCTGAAACAAACTCGGAGGCAAAGCTACGCGGTATGAAAATGTTCCAACTTTCTCCAAGATTTCAAAAGGACCAATGAACCATGGACTTAGCTTTCCTTTCTTACCGAAATTCATCACACTTTTCCAAGGAGAGACTTTAAGGAAAACATGGTCACCTACCTCGAAAGAGAAGTCTTTACTTCAGTTATCAATATAACTTTTCTGCCAACTCTGAGTTGTCCTCATGTGCTGCTGGATCATCCTCACTTTCTGTGACACTTCTTCTACTAATTCTGGCCCCATCAACTTTCTTTCACCAACTTCATCTCTAAATGCTAGAGTCCGACACCGCTTCCCATACAAGGCCTCCAAAGGTGCCATCTGAATACTGGAATGAAAACTATTATTATAAGAAAACTCAACTAAAGAAAGATCCTGATCCCAACTTCCCCGATAATCCATTGAATAGGCTCGAATAATATCCTCCAAAGATTGAATCATTCGTTCAGACTGCCCATCAGATTAAGGATGAATAGCTGTATAGAAATTTAACTATATGCCCAACGACTTCTGAAGTCCCTTCCAAAAGTTATAAGTGAACTTGGGATCACAGTTAGACAAAATAGAAAGAGGAACTCCATTTATATTGACAATCAATTTTAGGTACAATCGAGAAAGCTGATCCAAATTCATATTATCTCGAATATAAAGAAAATGTTCATATTTTGTCAGCCGTTCAACAATAACCCAAATTGCATTGTTACCTCGAGAAGTATTTGGTAGTCCCACCACGAAGTCCATGGATACATTCTCCCTTTTCCACCCTGGCACTGGCAAAGGCTGAAGCATCCCCTTCAGTAATTATCACTCTGCTTTAACCTGTTGACATGTCAAACATCTCATGGTAAAATCAATAATATCTCTTTTCATTCCATCCCACCAATAATACCCCCGAAGGACTCTGTACATCTTAGTACTGCCAGGATGAATAGAAAACAGAGAAATATGAGATTCACACAACAATTCATTCTTCAACTAGGAATCACAAGGCACACACAACCTTCTTCCAAATCTTAAAACATAATCTTTATCATGATTTAATTCTGGAAACTTACCCATTTTAACCAATTCTACATTTTTCTGTAGCTCACAGTCTTCCTTCTGCGCTTGCTTTCTATCTCACAACAAAGACTACACTGAAACCTGAAACAAAACAGATGTATTCCCAACACCAACCACTTATAATCCAAAATTCATGAAATCATTAATCAAGGGATCAAGTTCTAAATGTAGCATGGTTAATGATGCATGATGTTTCCGAGTTAAGGCATCTGATACTTTTTTTCCTTTCCCACGATGGTAATTGATCATGAAATAATAAACCTTTATCATTTCTTTCCATCTTCTCTTCCTCATGTTTAATTCCTTCTGAGTGAATATATACTTTAGACTTTTATGGTCAGTATATATTTGGCATTTGGTTTCGTATAGATGATGCCTCCAAATATTCAAAGCAAAAACCACAACTGCCAATTCCAAATCATGTGTGGGATAATTTAGCTCATGTGGTTTAAGTTGTCTCGAAGCATAGGAAATTACCTGATCATTCTACATAAAAAAACCATGTCCCTTCAAAGAAGCATCACTGTAGATGACAAAATCACCATTTCGGGAAGGTAATGCCAAAACTGGAGAATTCACCAATCTCTTCTTCAGTTCTTGAAAAAAAACATCACATTTCTCTGTCCAAACAAATTTAACTCCTTTCAATGTTAAATTAGTTATCGTTCTAGGTAATCGTGCAAAGTTCTTAACATACCGTCGATAATAACTTGCTAGTCCTAGAAAACTACAAATCTATGTAACATTTATGGGTCTTGGCCATTCATCAACTACTTTTGTTTTGGCAGGATCAACTATTATTCCATCCTTATTTACAATTTCCCCATGAAAAGAAATCTGTTGCAACCAAAAATCACATTTTCTGAATTTTCCATACAGTTTCTTTTCTTTTAAAGTTTACAAAACAACCCTTAGATGTTTTTCATGCTCCTCCTTATTTTTAGAAAATACCATAATTTCATCAACAAATACAACCAAACACTTATCCAAGAACTCGTGAAATACTCTATTCATAAGATTCATGAATATAGCAGGTTCATTAGTTAATCCAAATTGCATAACAACAAATTCAAAATGCCCATATCTAATACGAAAGGCTGTTTTTGGGATTTCATCTTGCTTCACCTTCAACTGATGGTATCCGGATCTCAAGTCAATCTTGGAAAAGTACTGATCTCCCTGGAGCTGATCAAACAATTCATCAATATGAGGCCAATGATATTTGTTTTTAACAGTGATTTTATTCAAAGATCTATAATCAATGCAAAGTCTCATGGAACCATCTTTCTTTTTAACTAACAAAACTAGCGCTCCCCATGGTGAAGTGCTAGGATGACTGAAGCCTTTTTCATGAAAATCCTGTAACTAATTTTTCAATTCAAGAAGTTCTATTGGAGCCATACGATATGAGTGTTTTGAAATTGGCTTAGAATTAGGAACTAAGTCAATTGTGAATTCGACTTCTCGATCAGGTATGACACCAGGTAACTCATCAGGAAAAACATCAAGGTATTCATTTACCACTGGCACATCATTAATTTGAATAGTTCCATTGTTTTCAACAATATGAGCAAGATAACTTTCATTTCCATCTTTCAATAGTTTCTCATCTTCCTGATATGTTATCAGTTTTATGGGTTCATTATTTTATACAAAATGAAACTCTTTCTGAAAAAAAACATCTTTAGCTCTACAGTCAATCTTAGCATGATAATCAGAAAGCCAGTCCATCCCCATAATAACATCAAAGTCGAATAAGGGTGAAACAATGAGGTTTGTAGGTAAAGTATTTCCCTAGAAAACAATAGAAAGATTCTTATAATTCCTCCTTTCTATAAAATTTCCCCCTAGTGTTTTAACAACATGTTCAGGTCTCATTTGTTGAGGTGATATTTCCAATTTACCAGAAAATTTCTCAGAGATGAAGGAATGTGTAGACCCCGTATCAAACAAAATATTAGAAAAATATGAGTAAAAAAAGTACATGATACAACTTCATTGGATGACGCAACATCTGCTGACGTAGTCACAAAGGATCTCCCTACACCTTTTTTCTTGTAGTCTGGCTTCTTTGCATCATTCAGATCTCTCTTTGGGCAGACGTTTGCATAGTGACCCATCTCACCACATTTAAAAAACTTTACAATTTTCTTATCAGGATTATTCTTAGGATCATTTTCATTGCAATCTCGGGCCATATGTCCATTCTTACAACATTTAAAACACTTCCCAGATTTTCTAAGACATTCCGCAGGGTGTTTCTTGCCACGCTTTTCACAAACTAGAAATTGGATTTTCTTACAATCAGATTTCTTTGGTTGATTCTTACCCATTTCTTGACAACTAAACACAATTTTTTCTTTGTTTCCAAAATTCATGTGATCATCATCAAACTCCATCTCTACCCTCTCAGCACATCTGACAAGTTTCTCATAACATCTGAATTCACGGGAGGCCAATGCCCTTCGATACCTTGGCTTCAACCCTGAGTAAAATCGGTTGATTTTGCTATCAAGATCCAGAATAATATTTCATACATACCTCAATGGTCAGTTGAAGTTCTCTTCATAAACAGCCACTGAATCATCCTCCTTCTGTTTCAATTCAAGTAATTTCTTTCCATTCTATGTCACACCACCTTAGGAAAATATTTTTCAAGGAAAAGACTTTTAAATTCATCTCACTCTAAGGCATCAAAATCCGCTCTATAATAGATATTCCTTACCATTGACCACCACTAATCAGTTTACCCTTCAAAACGATAAATGGAAAGACTTAACTTTTGATTTTCTGAACATCCCATAACATCGAATATCTTTTCAAGGGCTTTGATCCATCCTTCAGCTGCTACTGGGTCAGAAGATCCATTGAGTGCAGGAGGATGTTGTCTCATAAAATGTTCCACTACTTTCATGTTCCTTTGTGTACCTCTATTGGTCCTATTGCATGGATTCCACCACCATTTATTTACTGCTTTAGCTAAGCCATTACTGTCACAAACTGCTCGGTTCCAATCCCTACCATTCCGGGTTGTAGTTCCGGAAGGATGTCATTCTATTAGTGGCTCTCCTCTTCAGCATCCTTGTTCCTTCTGTGAAAAAACATTCTGAACAAACATGTCTTAGATAAGGAAACATTTTAATCTTTAAAATCTATATCATTTCAAATAAAACAATGAGTGAAAATCATTTATGGAATGTAATTAATATCACCCTATCCCCTAAAGTTATCTAAACCATCCTCTGATACCAACTATAAGGACCCGACCATATTAAATACATAATACTGAATTTAGTCAAGAAAACAATTCCTTTGACATTTAAGATATTTTCATGTCTATAGCTTTAGATAATTAGGTCAACAGATTCATGACATTACACATTATTACAGAGTGGGTACCATAAAAAAACAGTTTCCATTTCTTTGGAAATATAAAACATTATAACTTAAAACAAGACTCCTTGAAAATTATTCAATATTTAACGTGTCTTCCTTCCTTGTATTACACATCCATTAACCTGTGAAAAATCATTTAAAAACTTGGGATGAGAACAAAAGCTTAGTAAGGGATGGAAAAGAGGAAAAAATCACATTAGTCCATGAATGCTCATAACGTATGAAAGAATTTTCAAAAGACATTCTTGTCACCCATATATACTTACTTTGTATAACATGATATTTACATAGGATCCACACAAAACATGAGAACATAAATATAATCATAAAGGTATCTTGGTGAATTACTTACATAATATTGTAACCATTCTTGGCTACCTTATAATTTGTAACCCTCACGGCTACCTTACATTGTGTAACCATTGCAGTCACACTTGGAGTAACCATAAGTCCAACCTCCAACATAATCATAACCAATGCATTGGAGGGAAATATTGGTCCCACCCTCCATCATAAATAATTCCCAAGAACCAAAACATAATCTAAAAATAAGAATTATTCCATAAAAACATTGCTTTGGAATTTCATAAAACCGAATTTTAAAAGAGTATTTTTTTAGAAAAGCCTCTTATAAATATAATACAATTGAATAGAGGATTAATAGAGTGGATAGAGTATATATATATACAGTAAATACACATAATAAAACATAATATAAACATAACCCATCACACAAAAAATTTAAATAGCACATAAATAATGAAGTAGAAAGTGAACCCAAAGAATGGAAATCGGGTTAAGAATTCCCTTACCTCAGGGTTGTCTCACTTCAATATTGTTTAAAAATCCTCTATATTGGTTAAAAGTGTGTTATTATTATTTTAAAAAAACATTTTCATGTTTATAACATATCATATTAACAATCATTTTAGTGGTTCTTTGATAATAACAACCTCATTTTGTCTTATAAATTAGAACCATGAGTATAAAATAATTCCATAACCAAGGCTGAGTCATAACACATGATTTATAACATGTTCAACCATATAAATGGTTTCATTACCAGACTAGGAAGAATTAATGGAAATTGAAATCACATCGTCCACGATGTCGTTAATTCGACATAAACGGGCAATGTTTTTATTTTTTAAATAAGTGGAAGAGGGGAAGAAAAATGATGAGTAATTTTCCATGAACATGAGATCATAAATAATATACATGATTATGGATATTTCACGACACTTGGGTAAGAATATATGAATAAATAATTATAAAGGAACTCAAAATAAAAGAATAAGTGATAAATCTCTTACAAATATTCGGCAGCCCAACGACTATGCGACAGGGTTTTAGAAAACATTAAAAAGAGAGGGGACAAGGGTCACCCATCCAGAAATGATTCATAATACATAATAGATCATTAATAAGAATGAAATAAGAAAATGGTATGGAAACTTGAAAATTATACCACATAAAAGAGAACATGAAAAGAAAAAGAAAGAAATTGAGAATTTTCATACCTTGTAGAGTAACCCTTAGAACATGAAGGTTGGGACCTTGGGGGCTTAAGTGAACCTTGGGAGGACTACTATGAAGGTAAGGTGGCCAGAGATTCGTTGAGGGAGAATTGGGAATGAATTCAATTAAGGTAATAGTTGGTATTTATAGGAAAAGTGAGGGATTATTTTAATAATTTCCAAGGGACACCTCATTGGTGGTATTTGCAAAACCATGGGCTTGCCCATGGTATTTGCCCATGTTATAAGCCACTTGGGATACCTCACATATTATCTAACTATAAAAAAGTCAACCAGATTTATTAAATCATTATTATATCATTAATTATGTCATTAACACACCGAAACTAAAAACTATATTTTTTACTATTCACCGAAAAATCAACTGTTTCAGAAGAATTCCCAAAATTCACCCAAACTATTTATCGATGTTTAGATTTCAAAAATGAAGTCCATTTTTTGAAAATAATTTTCAAAAAATTATTAATTTAATTTTTAAATAAAATCATACTTTATTAAAAAATTAACACTTCTAATTCTGTAACTACTTCTATATCACAATGAAAAATTAACCTAAATGCTATTATCTTAAAGCCATAATAAAATAAAATAAAAATAAATTTTTCTTTTCATTACGGTTATATCACTATTCATATTACTATTCATAAGAGTATGTTACTATTCACCAAAAAACAAGTTGTTTCCAATAGACTCCAAATAACATTTTGAACACAGTTGTAGATGACCGTTTCCTGAAATTCAGAACATAGAAGTAGAGAAGTTATGTTTTAAAGGATAATTAAAAATATCTACTTAAAAAAAAGTTCCATGAATTTCTATTTATTTTTAGAAAAACACGGGGTGTTACATATAAAATGAAAGTGGTGATGTAACACCTCAAGCTTCTACGCTACGCTTCTCTTTGAATAATGTGATAGCGTGTGTTGTACGCAACACCGAGTTCTAACACACCATAACCAATCAAACTAGCCGTTATGAATAGTAATACCTACCTTTTAAAATTTTAGAAATTTTATCTCTCAAAATGGACTTCATTTTTGGATTTGGAGTATCGAGTTTATCCTAAGGTGAAATTTTGGTACTTTTCGGATAACTTTAATATTTTGATGAATAGTGAAAATTACTAAATTTTAATTAAAAACAACTTTTTTAATCAAAATAATTAATAGTGATAAATTATGAATTTTAGTGGTTTTAAAGTATATTTAGAATATATTTTTACCATTTAATATAATGTTGGTCATTGGACATAATTTTACAATTAAACCGAACAGAAACAAGTGTCAATCTTTTGATAGTTATTATCTCTTAAAAACACGCTTTTTGTTTTGACAGAGGGAATTAATTTTAAATTAATTTCTGCCACTTATATGTTTTGAATTTAGAAAAATGGATTCCATATTTGGAATCAGGATGTCCAAATTGTGTAAATAGGTAACTTTTATTTTTAGACATTTTGAATAATTACTGCGGTAAATATTTTATTTACCATGGTTAAGGGTAAATCCTGTAAATAAGGGTTAAAAAATAATAATTTAATAATACTAAATTACCCTAAAACGTGTCCTAGACTTATTGGTTGATACATGTTCGACCATAGACATCTTTGGGTCGATTTTGGGACCCCATGGTGCCACTTGTAGGTGATAGGGACACTTTTTTTAAATAAGTTAAAATGAATACAAAAATGACACAAGCATATATCTTTTAGAAAAATAATTTTTACATAGGGTTATATATGTTGGATTTTAGATTATAAATATTCATTAGAAATATAAAAAGATTTACCACATAATGATATTTTATTTATAATTTTTAGACATTAAATAATTTAATTTATTTATGACACAATGATGATGAATTAATTACTTTAATAGTGAAAAATTAAAATAATTGATATTATAAATACCCAAATAAATATAATATGAAACTTTTAATGAATTAAACTAATTTTATAGGATAATATGATATATTAGGATTTATTTAATTGACTTTTTTCAAGTAACAAATCTGTTATGAGTTTCAAAAAAATCAACTATTGAATAGTGTCAAAATTGACTTAAAAGAGTTCTTAAAACAAATATTATATTATTAATTGATATTAAATTCCTAAAAATCTAAGGTTCGGCAAAGAGACTTATATCATGATAGGTTAATAATTAATGGACCACTTGGAAGTCTCTTGGATGTATATAGTAAGTTTATTAACCATATTATATAAAAATACAAAGAGACATTGTAAAGGTGAAACTAATTAACTTAGAGTTAATACTTAAAGATAAGGTTAATATAAGTACCCAAAACTGTCTAAATTCTATTGGTTGAGTTGTTTTCGACCTATACCCACCTTAAAATTTAAATAATCAACTTTGGATCCATTAGAAACCGAATATTAATTTATTATAAATTAATATTTCTAGCTTTTCCAAAGGTGCCCCTCACCCCCCTTATAAAAGAGAACTCCTCCTTCTCATTTCTTCACACCTTCAAAGCATTTTGGTTCGGCCAAACTCTGCCCAAATACTCTCCCAACTTCCCTCACTACAACCTAGAGGCCTTAGTTTGATAATAAATCCAACCTAAGGAGCCCTTTTTTATCAAATCAAAATGAAGAACCCGAAGAAGAGGTAATGATTTCACCACCCTTTTCCAAGTTCATTTCTTCTTCCACTTCTTCTTCCTTTGTTGTTACCATTCTAAAATAATAACTACAGTATAATATATATACTGTGATGTTATTATAAATATGGTACAACCATATTCAGTATTCTATCCACCCTTTGAATAACATGCCACCATACGTGCGTACGTACGGCTTACCGTCTCCACGTCGTGGTGTAATTGTTATTCAATATATTATTATTTGGATGAGTATAATAATGATATGTAACTCATGTAAATAATAAATATAACATGTTAATGATTCTGTATATATGATATATCATCCATTTATATATTATTTTAATATCAAAAGAATGATATTGTCACTCGTGCGTACGTACCGACTACCGTCTCCACGAACGCGATAAGATTCATTCTCCATCGTATCCATTCAAGTATAATTATCATTTGATGATTTAAAAAATGATTTTTAAGGACTTGATATCATTATGGATATGAATAATATACAACCTATCCTTTACAAACATGTCTTACGTAACAAAACATATAAAATAAAACAAGTAAGTTACACCCGAAACAACGATAATACTAGGATATTATTATCAAATCAATATTAAAAGATCATATATGATATCATATTAATGTATATGATTCTTGTATAATTTAATAACAATTATTTCACCATTATACAGGAGGTTAACCTACCCCAACCAAGGAAAAGTACAAGGTAAGGGTTATTTCACAATCTCTTCATTATCCGAGGTTGTTTATACGTAATAATCTACTGGGATCTCTTTATCATACACATCCATGTTTTCTTAAAAATGTATTTCAAAACATTTTTATTATTTACAAGAATATGGGTTAAAGTCATTTATACCCTTGTTTGACTTTTTATAAGAGTAATCTTTCCGTCATTTTCAAAACAAGGTCCTTTTTAACCTTTTCGACAGAATTAAGGTAAGAATGTTTTTTTAACTTATACGGTGGGTGCGGTTATTTTCCGCCGTTATAAAATCTTCAAAGCTTTCCTTACAAGCTTATAAGAATATTTTCTAAGAAAATGTTTTATTTTATATGGATCTTAAATGATTTCAAAAATATAAAGAGATATTTCTCTAAAAACAGTTTTGATTTCATCTATGTCAATATCCTTTGATGGATTTTACGCTTATTTGAAGTTGATTTATTATGATACAAAACTTCTATATTGTATTGAAGGTTTTGTGATATGTTTGACTGTGGATGCGCTATTTTTATACCATTCATAGTTTATGGTGAAATTATTGACATTTATTATGCTAGTTTTAATACGAATGTTTATGTTATGTTTAAACCTTTTCATATGGGAATGCATTGGACTTAATATGTGACGGGTGGAGCCCGCTATAGCTCCTCGATGCATCGGTAGGTCTCATGAGACAAACTAGTGTCTTGGCACAAGGCCTTGAAAAAATCTTATTTGTAGTCTTGGCACGAGGCCTTGGCTATGTGGTTATGATAGTCTGGCATTATGCATTCGAGCATTATGAAAGTGGTTATTGATATTGCATGTGATTATTTGATTAGTAGAATATCCATGTGAACAAGTAAATGGCATTATTTCATTTTACTTTTGCTATACTAAGTTGAATTTAAAGTTTAAAAGGCTTTTTTTTAGTAATGCATTGCCTTAAATGTTTATGCTTATTTTGAATGTTCCGCTATATTTTTATCCTTACTGGGTATTTGAGCTCACCCCTTTTCTATGTTTTATTTTTCCCAGGATGTGAAGAAGTAAGTTATGAATGACCTAAAGGGATATTATGAGGGGATAATAGTGTGGACTGTGGAGACATTATGTTGTTGTAGTAGTTTTTCATTTTATGATGTAATGTAAAACTTATGAATATATCTAGTGTTTCCAAGGCTACTAAACCAATCGGTCTTTCGAGATTTGATCTTTCTTGTGATCATGCCAATGTTATGTAATAATGCACCGACTCTGGGTAACTAGGGTCGGGGCGTTACAGGTGATCCCAAATGCTCAGTAAGGGTTACAAATAGTGGAAGCATGAGTACTATAATAAGTGAATCATAATCAATATGACATAATCAACACGACATAGTGAGTAAATGAAAAATTAACTCCATTAATAAACTGAAAATGAAACTGCATCCATAGATTTTTTCATAGTGAAAACCTCATGGATAATATTAATAACTGATAATGAATAAAGAGAATGCTTATTAATTAGAGGTCATGTATCTGGCACATGAAACCATAATACCATAAAAATGTTTTAGTTCTATTGCTAGAGACCCATCTGATTTTTGGAAACAAACTCAAAGGGTTTGTCGCCAAACTATTTTGTCTCATGAGACATACCGACGCATCGAGGGGCTATAGTGGGACCCACCCCCACTGCATGTCCAAATCATTATTTATACATTTATTCAATACAAGATCAATATTACCTTCCAATATACGTATAGATTAGAGTATACGGATTTATCAATATTTCCATAATTAAAATAACTTTCCAAATAAACACCGTATGTAAATGGTATACGGTTTAGACACCAAACATATCCATGACATGAGATTATGGATATTTAATATAAATATAATTTCAAATGAAAATTTATCTCAAATGGACATTAGGTACAACACATAAGGATTATTATGTGTATAATACAAAGATAACCACAACAAAAACGACAGCTGAGACAAAGTCCCTTACCACAATGTAATCGGTTGAACCGTATGACCAGAACATAATAACCATAAAGTGAATAATTGAATAAAATGAATATAAATAGAATCATGTTATAATATATCAACTGTAATTACAAATATACCAAATATAATGAATAATTGGTGAACAATGGAAATCTCACAGAAATGAAAGTGAGATGAGAAACCCCTTACCTTATGCTCCAGTGTGTTCTTCGTTTGTTTTAATGGCCTGAATAATCAAATTTAGCTTCATTAATTAATATTTAAAGAACCTATTATACATGTAATTGAATTATTATAACCTTATTAGGTTCATTCATGGCCCTTTCTATGGGTTTAATTTGTTCAATTTTCATGTTTTGGAAGCATTTTCTCCCTTGATTTTCATGGTTCGTTACTTGTTTCCCTGAATGGATGTTCATTTGAAACCTGGTTAAACATCCAGAATTTTTAATACATATTATTAAAGAAATTATAGAGATAAAAATGAACTTATAATTATTTTGGGTTATATACCATGATGATGATTCATTAGTTAAAACATTAATGATGTTCGTTCAGATCGTTTTAGTGGTTCTTTGATAATAACAACCTCAATTTTTTTTATAAATTAGAACCATGAGTACCAAAGAATTACCGAACCATGGGTTAGTCATAAAACATATATTATAACATGGTTCAACCATATAAATGTTTTCATGACCATAATTGAAAGAATTATTGAAAATTGAAATCACATCTTCCACTATATCGGTAATTCGACACATCACAGATAATGTTTTTAATTCCATGAACAAGTGGGGAAAAGAAGAAGATTGATGATGAATTTCTAATTAACATGATTAAATACAGAATTTAAAAGATTCTAGAGATTTCATTCCTCTTGTGTAAGAATATATTAAGAAAGAATAAATAAAGAACTCAAAATAAAAGAATAATATTGAAATCGGTTACAAAAATTCGGCAGCCTAACGGCTACACAACATGGTTTTAGAAAATATTAAAAAGAGAGGGGACAAGGGAAAAATATCCATAAATGAATCATAATATATATTAGATCACGAATAAGAAGCAAAATTGGAACATGGTGTGGAAACACGAAAGATATACCACATAAAAGAGAACTTGAAAGGAAAAAGAAAGAAATTGAGAATTTTCTTACCTTGTAGAATAACCCTTAGAACATGAAGGTTGAGACCTTGGGGGCTTGAAGAAACCTTTTTAAGACTAATATGGAGGTAAAGAAGGCCATAAATTCGTTTAGGGATAATTGGGAATGAATTCAATGAATGGAAGAGTTGGTATTTATAGGAAAAGTGAGGGATTATTTTAATAATTTCTAAGGGACACCTCATGGGTGGTATTTGCAAAACCATGGGCTTTCCAACGGTATTTTACCATATTTAATTCCACATGGGACACCTCAAATCATATTTAACTATACAAAAGTCTAACCGATTTATGAAATCATTATTACATCATTAATGATGTCATTAACACACTGAAACTAAAAACTGTATTTTTTACTATTCACTGAAAAATCAACTCTTTCAGAAAAATTCCCAAAATTCACACTAACCATTTATCGACGTGTAGATTTCAAAATTGAAATCCATTTTTCAAAAATAAGTTTCTTCATATTATTAATTCAATTTTTAAATAATGTCATAGTTAATTCAAAAAATAACAATCTTAAAGTGCAATTAGTTTTATTTCTCATTGAAAAACTAATTAAGATCTCATTATCTTATTTCTTTATGAAAATAAAATAATATTATTATTTACTATTCATAAGGGTATGATACTATTAATATTACTTTTCATATGGGTATGTTATTATTCACCAATAATTATGTTTGTTCTATTAGACTCCAAATGACTTGCTGATCACAACTCTAGATGCCAATTTTTCGAAATTAAAAACAAAGAAGTGGAAAATTTATATTTAATTTCTAGGTTTGACTATATCATAAATAACATAGTGTTGTTTAGAAGGAACACAACAATGAATAGGATGTATTTAATAGAAACATACCATAAAATGTTTAGGGTGATACATTCTGGTTATTATATTTTTGAAATTTATAAGGATTGTACTTTAGTACCTATTCATTAATGATTTTAAAGCATATGTTAAATGGTACCGATGAAAAAGAAAAATGATTCAGTGGCATGTTGATCTTCTTAGAAAACACATAATTGATAGAAATTTAACCATTAATATGTTGTAGATGTTGAGATAATAATTATGGGATAAATAAATAATTGATATAGATATATTTAATTGGATAGTACTAAATACATTAGAACAGATTAGTGATTTATTGAAAATGTGGTTTATGTTTTATGGAGTTACAACAATTTTGGATTTAATGATTATATCTAATATCATTTTTTTATCTTATTATATAAAGAAGCATTCATGTTTTCAATAATGTTTTATGGTAATTAATGTTATTACCATGTTTCAAAAGAATAAATGATGAAGTTATTCACATTTTTGTTATGAGATGATTAATATCCATGTAATTTTATTTGAGACATTAATTCTAAGTTTATTTTTGAAATTCAGTGACCTTTCTTCTAATGTTTTGGATCTTTATCTTTTGGAAGGTCTATAAGGTTAAACATTTTTAAAATTTTTTATATTGAAATTTGTATGAGGTTTTTGAGATTAATGTATTAAATCACTATATGAAGATTTATTAATATTGGATAAATTCTTACAATTATGTTGATTTTGGTAAATAGTTTGTGACAGGTGGGAAGACCTTTCACTCTTTTATGGGTTTTAGGATACATTAAAAGAAAATTTTTAGGATTCAACAAAATAAATACCAATTTTTAGATATTCATTTTTTGGATTAAGGGGTGAATTAAAAAATATTCAAGGCATAACTAAAAGATGAGATTGTATTTTTGAGATGGAGTAAAATCAAGTATAATTTCTCATGAAATTTTGTCAACACTAAGAAAAGGATCCTGAAAGAAAATATTATCGTATTAATATAATTTCTAATTATATTAATGAACCTTTTCACAGCTATTTTTATATGGTATTATGGCCACTAACCTTATCTGGATCACCCACTTTCTTATGATCAGTGTTCTAGATCACTCTCCTTTAGTATTTTAGTGTTAGTTATCTCTTCAACATCTATGTTTTCATTTCCCACCTATGTTCTCCTTCTTTGAATCCTTATTATGTGATTATTCTAGATAACTTTATACTTTCATTTCACTCTTAATAAGTTGATATTTTATAAAATATTTTACGATGTGATTTAAAAAAAATGAAATTTCCAAATTTCAAACCCTTGATTAACAATAAAATGTTTAAATAGAAAGGAAACAATTTATTTAAGTTGGGAAGAATGTAACACACTAAAATTTTAAAATTTGAACATCATATTAGATTGAATGTACGGAACACATCACATATCATAGAAAGTAATATAAAATCATGATAATTTACTTTGTATTTATTATTTTAAAATAAATTCTATAAATTCTATTGTTTACAATCTATGAAAATACAATTTTTTTTGATATCATGAATTACACGTAAGACCATGTTTTACTAAAACACAATATATTATTAATGTTATTATTTAATATGATAATTATAAACTAAAAATTAGAATGGAAGGTATTAATAGGATTAATTAATTTATGAAAATATATTTTTTACAAACATTTAGTGATTATAAATAATAATTTTTTTAAATAAAAACAACTGGTTTTGGGGAAATTATATTTTTTTAAAATATGGTTTAATCACGCTTGGCACACATAATTTAAAATTAAATTCTATCACTTCAATAAAATTTATTTGGAAAAATAAATTTCATTTTTGAAATATTAATATAAAAATTATCTTAGGGAAATTTTTCTTGTATTTTTCTAAGAAGTTTCATTTTTGAGGAATTGTGAAAATATTGAATTTTATTTGAAAACAACCTTTTCATTCAAAAAATTTATAATGTTAAATCAATTTTTTATTTTTTTAAAGAAAAATTAGTAAATTTTTATATCAATTAAACCAATTTATTCCATTATAAAGATTTCAATATTCAGTTCAGATATCAAAACATTGTTATGTTTTAGACATTTTCACATTTAAAACCCTCATTCTCATCATATATTCATGATTAATTTTAAATTAACTTCGAACACTTATGTGAGTTGAACTTGTGAAAATGGATTCCATATTTGGAAAAAATAATATATATTATCTAATAAGGTAAAATTAATTTTTACCATATTGATTAGTGAAAACTATTAAAATTATTTATAGAGATTTAGGTAAAAAGTAGTTTATTTATTGGTTAAAGTTAGAATATAAGATGTAAAATGAACTATGAAATTTTACAACAACCATTTTATAGCCCTATTTAGAAACTTATGAATTATGGATCTATTAATATGAGTTCTAGGGACAATTTTCAAGAAATTTAACAATATAATAAGTTATCTAAAAAAAGACAAAAAAGCTACTTTCCTTGATTTTAATATCTATAAAGAATTGGAAGAGGTAAAAAATATTAGTTTGATTGTAAATATTATTTTTGAAATATAAATGTGTTTTTATCATAATAATTTATCTTTAATTTTTAGATATGTATTTTTTACTTAAAATTATTATGAAACACCAACATAGTAATTATTTAGTTAATAATTAAATAAAATAAATGATACAGAAAATATTAAAAGTGAGATAAATTTAATTAATTATTATCTATGATCAATTTTTATTTGACTATTTCATGTTATATAGATTTTAACTTAACATATTCAAATTTCATAATTGTATTGAAAATTTTAAATTCAAATTAAATAAATAAAATCAAAATTGAGATTAACGTTATTTTAAAATTATTGATATTTTTTAAATGATTTAAAATTAATCAAAATCATATATTTTAAAAATTTATTGTATATGTTAATAAATATATTATAAAGTCCAATAATGTACCAATTTTGTAATTATAATGAACATATTGACCCCTAAATAGTTAAAACTTTTTCAACACAATTTGGGTTGAAGTAATGGTTTTGCGCGTTACAGGATCTTATGTTAAAATTAATTACCAAAAAACATTGTATTATTATTTTAAAAATTATATATCATATTTATAATTAGTTGGACAATTTTTTTAATTCTCAGTTTAATATATTCTTAATGAATAAATTAACTAAGTTAAAAAATAGTTACCCTTGTGAAACCCCAAAATGGTAAAAATAGGGAAAATTAGAAGGTGAGGAAACTTTTTTAAAATAGAAATTTAATTGTGTGTTGGATGTGTGTGTTGACTATATAATCCCTTAAAACTTTTAGTTATAAATTTTATACAATTTAGTTATTATTTACCTCCCAATAGTTAATAATTTTGAGTATTTACAAGAATCCCCCTCCACCTCCACTATAAATGGGAACTGACTTCCGCAATTATTCATACCTCTAAAGAAATTAGGCTCATCTTAACATTGAAACAATAACTCCCCAAATTCACTCCCCTCATCATAGAAGAATTATTTTGGGCTAAAATCCATCCTAGGAAGGGTTTAGTGAAAACCAAAGGAAGCTACCCGATGAAGATGCAATGTTCTTCAACGAGCATATTTATTTTACTTCTTTATCCACCACATTAATTTTTCATTAAACCAATAAGATATTAAAATATTGATACATTTCATATAATTTTATTTTTTTATAAAATTTTTATGACTTAAAATAGTCTCCTCTTCCATAAAAAGGCTTACTAAATCACCGTTCGTGTGCACAATGGACTACCGCCTCGCAAACCAATGTCATTTGTTTTTGCATTACCACCTCTCATGGTTGGGTATTATGATGTATATAAAGTATTTATATAATATATATATAATTATTATACCTATGTAGTAATTTTATCATATATATATTTTTATGTTCCATTCTATAGGAGACATGATTACACTGGTCGTATATATGACTGGCTACAACCTCGTGAAATGATGTGATTCAACTTTCACTAACACTTAATATGGAAGGTGATAAGGAATGATGTTAGGGATTATATTATATGTAAATGAAATAACTATTATATTCATGCCATATTAATTATTATGTAAATATAATATATTTTATATTATTTCTTTCCTTTTTACTCATGTAAAAATGATAACAACGTTCGTGTACGTGTGGACTACCACCTTCACGATGTGATGGAAATATATTATAATTACTACACCACATGTATGAAATATTTAACTATAAAATATGATATTAATGATATTATGATAAATCTGTAAAAGTTGAATTCAACTTACATTGTTTCTATAATGTTCATTGAAAAATGGACATGTTACACATGCGTACATGCGGCCTACCATCATTAAGATCATAACGTATTTTTTTCATAACTGATATTCATGATTGGTTTTAAAAGTATAATTTATATATAAATATAATAATTATTTTATGATTATTATTATTTATATGATGAAACTCTATCATATGTTCAATAACTAGATCTTTAATGACAAAACACACATTAGAAAACAAGGTAATTAACACCCAAAACAATGAAAATAAAGAATGATTATTAACAAACTAGGGATAAGATGTTATAAAAGGATCATATATGGTATCATAAATAATAATATGTTTCTATATAAAGTTATTTATATGATTAAAACATTATATAGGAGGCTAAATCATGTTCAACCGAAGTAAAGCATGAGGGAAAGGATATCCTCCAATTTACATTCCATTAAGACTTATTTTTTTACTGTGCTCTAATTCACTTTTATATGGTGTATATACTTCCATTTTGACTTGTAATATCATAATTGATTATTTATTAATGTAATTTAAGTTTTAATTTGAATTATATCATCCAATTATATTTGACATGAAAATTACTAAGTGCTAAAAATTATTGTGTAATCTGACTTTCGTTTGGGGTTATTAACTTTATCTTGAAACAATAACTTTAATGTAAAAATATTCATTATAATTACATATCTATAAAATATACATATTTTTATATGATGTATATTATTATATACTATACCATTTATGTTTTTTACATACAGTGTTTAATTTGAAATTAATTTTATTAAATGGGGAAATATTGATAAATCAATATCCTTTACACAATATGAATATTTGATGATAATTTAAGATTTTTTTGAATTAAATTGATTATTAAATATGTGAGGAATGATTTGGACATGTAATATATGGGTTGGGGACTTTTTAATGTAGTCCCCTGGATGCATCGATATTTTCATAAGAAAAAATAATTTGGCCACGAACCCTTTAGACTTGTAATCAAGTATTTTTAAACTATCTAGAGGATAGATCTGGACAATATGTATCACGTGAAAGGTCTTGAAACAATGTAGATTCATTTTTAATTATAATTTTTTAATCCATATTGAGGATAGATCATGATAGTGAATGTATCATGTGCATAGGTAACATGACATCCATTAATTAATATTTCCTTCCTTCAAAATTCAGTTATTATTATCCATAATTTTTTTTCAATGTTATAATCTATGGTTGGGGTTCAATCTCATATTACTGATTAAATATATTGTGTTCTCTGTTATTTACCTTAACATATTTATTATTACTTATCTTTGTTTTAATGAAATGTGTGTTCAATTATTTACCAAGTCATATCGATTCTAACTTATCTTACCACATGATTCAAGTTATTTAAATGGAATGTGTGTTCAGATATTTACCTTGACACGTTGAATATGATAATTGATTCACAATATCTTAAATTATAATTAACCTCTAATGATTATTTGAGATCCCCCTTTAATATAAATCTATGAAGTTTACTATGTTTCATGTGCAATGATATACTAGAAGAAAAAATGGTATTCTATAAAATTTTTTGTTTCAATTTGTGCCTTAAAATTTAATTTAAGACTCATGTACGAATCTATTTTACCAATATTTCTAAACTAACTAGTCTATAAGCATGTTATTCCTTATATCTTATGTTAATGTAAATGTAATAAGGCATTGAATCTAGGTTTCAAGGGTCAGGGTCTCTAGAGCTTAGGAGGTCCAACACAACGAAGTTAGAAGGTCTAATTTGTGGAGGAATCTACCGAGTTATTAAATTTTTCGTCCCCCTTTCTCTTTGACCTCTGTTTTAATTTAAGGATTGTAAGAGTTATTTTCTCCCATCATTCATATTTTTTGGTCCACAATCATGTTTCCTCCCACATTTATCATTATTATTAGAGATTTCATTGGTTAATCAAGCTTTGAGTGTAAATTTTAAATGAAATATCACTCAAGATACTTATTCCACATATGTTCTTCCCATTCCCTTATTTTCTTAAACTAATAGTGTCATGGTGACCTTGGGTTATTTTATACTCAAATTTTATTGGGAGTTTTATTTGTTTCAGGTATTATAATGTACATTTATGGGATCTCATGAACTATAAAGGTGGATTGAAACTATTTTTTATGAAAAAAGAGGCTAAGGTAGGTTTCCCCTTGTAATATGTCACGTCCCGCCTTCACCAAGATGAGAGAAGGGGAAGAAAACTACTAGATGATTCCTTCTTCATGTTGAAGGAGAGAAAATGACCCTGAGTCCCACCTTGGATAGGCCCCAGAGTGGAAACTAGAACAAAGGGTATATAATCTTACGTAATATTGAAGGAATTACCCTTTTTATTTAGTAAGATCAGGAGATAAGATACTAAATCCCAAAAAACTCCAAAGACTAAAATAAAAAGTAAATACAAACCTCCTTTTTGCTCATGCATGTTCTAACCAAAGTGTTACAAGTACAAGAAAAATCCAATGGAAATTACCAAAAGAAAGGGAAGAAGCAACAATGAATGTCCCGAAACCCAAGCTAGCAAGGTTTGGCATTGTTCTCAATGTCCTCCTAGAAACCCAAAAGAAGTTTTATATATGTATGGTGACTATACTGGTATACTCAGTAGGGAAAACCAAAAGCTATCATGCACAAGTGAGTATACACTGTAATGCCCCATGAGAAAAGAGGTAACCAAAAAACCTAGCAAGAAAACTATCCACACAACCTCACCAAGGAATACTCCCCAAATGATGAAACTAAAATAATGTAATTGTAATGACACATCAATATTTTGGGTACCCTTCAACGCTTTCCCACTGGGTGTTTAGGACATCCTTTGCATAAGACCTACCTCACAGATCCCATTGCAGTCCCATTATCACCCCAACAACAACCTTATGGGCCATCAAAACCACGAATCCCACACGTAGACTCTTGTGCCACCATAACCACACATAACTATTCCTGAAAACACATAGGCCACAATAACCACTACCACACCTGAATACAATTGGGCCTCATCCTGAAGACACTTGGGAAAAAACCTGCCCGCACACACCTGTTTTATCCACCAGAACATTCCCCGCACAATGAGTATTGGGCCATAGTGAAACATAGGCCATTATAGCCTACCCGAAGAGTCTTGGGATACCTAGGAGAGGGACCAAAAATGATATAATAATCAGCCACTATTTGGAATATTGGAAAAATATCCTCCCCCATGAAATAGGTGTGTTTGGAATGAATTTCTCAACATGGGTGCAGTGCGTATAAGAAACAAAAAAACTAAATATTATCCATATTGGTAATCAATAACTCATCCCAACCTAAGGGTTTTTAAATAGACAACCATCCCATACACAACCACTCTTTCTGCTATCCCTACATGCATAAATACATGACAACCACAACCAGAACACAACCCATTCCGGGAAAACAATACCACATTTTACTCATTCTCATTATCATGTTCAAGTGATTCCATTTAAAACATTCATCCACTAATAGGAAACTAAGAGTCATAACCACAAGAAAAATTAACAACTAAATTAAAATGGACAAGTAATATTTTAAGCATTCCCAACCAATTTTCTTGTAAAGTAACAACATCAAAAGGGATCCAAGAGATCCCTCGAAGTATTAGAATGAAAACAATCCCCAACAAGCTGGCCCGACATGGCCTTTAATTCATAGGCCAACAACTTCCCAACTAGAATATTACATTCGCCTCTACATCACCTCATAAAGCATCAACCAGAGCAACCATACATGTCACCAAAATGGAGAAAAGACCTTTTTAGATTTAGTCCACAGCATTCACTGGGTTCCTTATTTCTGTTGGGTTAACCGGGGTGATCACACAGGGGTTCTTATTCACCAAGAATCTATTTAATAAACCATTTTTACATGATTAACTAGTTTCATGTTACAACCATATAATTTCTATATTATCTAGAAAAATTGAGCTTAATCAGTGTATAATAAATGACCACAAATGACCATGATTTTCAATTGAAATAAGCCAATACTATTCACAACATAAAACAAAGGTATAACACATTAACATCATCAAAATTACCACTCCTTCCTTATTTAACAGTCTATTTTTTATCTTCTTTAATGTTTGTTTTTTCTACATCCCAAAGGAACATCATCTTACCTACCCCTCATGATGAACAAAAATTAGAGATAAAGGGAAAAAACCCTACTTGGATGATCAAGGATCAAAGTTCTCTCTTTGTGAAAAGAACTGGGGATGGTGTAACTTGTAGGAAAAGAAGAATCCAAGGTTTAGTGGGAAGGGATCCATCACAGGCGCATGATTGGTCTCTGGAGGAAGTCTTGAGGCATACTAATAGAATTCAAAAGCATGAAGGGAGAGAGGATATCGACTTAAGAAGATGACAAATCCTAAAATCAAGGATATGATTACAAATTACTTAAAAGTATGATCCTGGTTTGACCACACGGCTCGGTGGTTTCACACATTGGGATTAATTGAGATTTAATAATTCTCATAAAAGATGGTGGAGATAACAGCTATGAGTTAATATATTTTCTTTAAACCGGGGAAAACAAACAACAAGGTAGAAACCGAAAAACACATGAAGCTAGAAAATGCAGAATAGGGTGTGACAACTCACATGTTTTGGGAACTAAATGGTCACCCAACTCTTGGGGGTTTAAAAAATATTTTACCATTCTTAAATAGATTTGAAAGGGGTATCAAAACAATTTTACATCAAAATATACATTACTAGAGAGAAATTGGAAAGTTCTAGGGAAACTGGAAATCACTCATCGATGGGTGAGTCACCGTCCCCATGGCAGCGCTGCCCTCACACCACCTCCCTGTCACCATTATCTTGGCATCGCCGCCCTATAACGTGTCATCCTAGAAGAATCGCCCTGAAACAATCGGTCAGGAACTGATGCTGATCGGTGCCACTGCTAACCCATCTGGGCCACCGATGCCGATTGGTGCCACCATTTGTTCAACTTGAAATTTGTAAAACACTATAATGACTCACCGATGGTTCCCATGATTCCCCAAACACAAGAACTTGACAAAGTAATGAACCAAGAAGGTTAGATCCATTACATCAGATTCCTCTCAAACTATTCTCATCCCCTAGAATAAATATTAAACCTGAAGAAAGGAGAGGGGTCCAAACAACCACCTTGTAATATACCTCTCAGGGAAAAACCACCTTAGAGTTGTTCAAATGTCGGAACAATCCTCAACATCCATGATCATCTCTCTCACATCTCTCTCCTAAAAAACTACAGAAACACTACCACCCTTCTCCCCCAAGTAACCACACAAACCTATAAAGGTCACACCATCCAAACTTATGGATTAAGGAGTCCATTTTACCTCGTCAAGAAACTATCCAATTTGGGTGGAACTGCCTCACCAACATGGGTTTAATCACATCCACCTTAATATATCTTGATTAGGTATCTTTTCCACCACACCCAAAAGTCCAAAATTTTTACACACATTTAGAGAAAAAGGGAAACATCCTATCTTATAGAAAATAAGGCTAAGAATTACATCACAACAAATCACAAAGAAAACACAAGATCAAAACTCAAAATAGCTCAGGGTACAAGGTGTATATCTTTTCCTCCCGTTCTTAGGTACTCTCATCGAGTCCACCATGTCTCCATAACACACAAACTAAGGGAATGGTCCACCCAAAAAGAATCTTATCTTTATGATCCTCAATTTTCACCGTCTCTCCCCAAATGTCGCATCGTGATCGATATCCAATTCTCCCCTATCCAAGATGTGGGATTCATTATATAGATACTGACAGATCTGAGATATATTGATGAAATTATGGATCTTATCTTGCGGCGGTGGTAATACCAGTTGATATGCCACCTCATTGACTAATCCCAACACTTAGATGGGTCTAATGAACCTGGGAGAAAGCTTAATCCCCCTACCAAAACTCTTCTGTCCATGCAGAGGGGAGAACTTCAAGAACACGTGGTACCCAACCTCGAACTCCAAGGGTCTCCTACTATGATCATCATACAACTTCTTCTAGTACTAAGCCACCTTCATCCTCTCACGCACATGCTAAACCTTCTCCTTCATGCCCTACACTACCTATTGGCCCAGAACACCTACCTCACCAAACTCTATCCATAACACGGGTGAACAATATGGTGTTCCATACAAGGCTTTGAAAGGAACCATGAAAATGGGCAAGTGGTACATATTATTGTTGGAAATATATACCAGAGAGAAGTGTTGTTCCCAAAAACCTATGAAGTCCAGAACATATTCTCACAGCAAATCCTCCAACATCTGGATTGTCCTCTCTATCTGCCCATCCGTTTGAGGGTGGAAAGTAGTGCTGATCCAAATTTGGGTTCCAAAGTCATTATGCAATACATTAAAAACTATTTAAGTAAAGAATATATCATGATTTGAGATAACGGTTCTGGGAACTCCGTTTATGCTCACAACTTCACCCACGTACTACTATACTAAGTCATCCAAAACGATCAACTACTTAATTGCTAAGAAGTGAATGGATTTCTTCAAATAGTCCACCAATACCTAGATGGAATCGCATCATCCCTCATTCCTAGGTAGTCTAGTGATGAAATCCATCAATAATTCATCCCACTTCCTCTCAGTAATGTCTAAGAGCCAAAAGAGGCTATTAGAAACATGGTATTCAACCTTCACCTGACAACACATGAGGCACTTTTCCACAAAGTCTACCACTTACTGCTTCATTATAGTCCAAAAAAACAAACCTCTCATGTCCCTGTACATCCTGGAAACTCTTGGGTGTACCACCAGGGTTGAGTTATGGAACTCACAGAGAACTCCCTCCCACATCATCCCTGGGAAAAAAAATTCCTGTAGAAAAATATCCAATTCTGGCCATCCTCTGACCATCCTTCCAGAGTATCAACCTAGATAACACGATCACACATCACTTCAGCCTCTAAGTCTCCCCACTGATACTCATCCACCTACTGTACCAAAGAAGACTACACTATCATCTAAAATAGACACCCTCTACTATCCCCCCCTCTCATGCTTAGATGTAAAGTAACCAACTCATTTATTAATTTCCAAGATTTTTCTGACTCTTAAACTACATCCTTCTATTAATTCCTACTCAAGGTGTCAGCCTCCATATTCCCCATTGTTTATGTGTAGGAGATCTCAAAGTTATAGTCTTGAAGAATCTTCATCCACCACTTCTTCTGCAAATTTAGGTTTTGCTGAGAGAAGACATACCTCAAGATCTTGTGATATGTGAAGAACACAAAGTGTTCCCTGATAGGGTAATTCTGTGAGAACTTCTACATGAACACAACTACTGAATATTCCAAGTTGTGGGTGTAATAGTTATGTTCGTGAGGATGCAACTTCCTAGACCCAAAAGAGATCACTCCCCACTGCTGCATCAGCACACATCCCAATCCTAGACTGAAAGAATCACAAAACATGTCAAACATTACCCCTTACTATGGAAAACTCAGTACTGGGACACTGTCCAGATTCCCATTTAGATAACTGAAATCTTCTTGGCACTTCTCACTCAATAAGAAATTTTGGTCTTTTCTATTCAAGACTGTTAATGATGTTGTAACTCGAGAGAAGTTGGTTATAAAAGTTCAGTAGTAACCTTCCATTCCCTGGAAGTTATGAACCTCTACTGAATTCTTGGGTGATTCCTAAGAAACAACTAATTTGAAATTTGACAAGTCTATTGCTATTCCCTACTGGGAAAACATGTGTCCAAGGATGTGCTCCTATCGTGTCTAGAACATTCACTTGGACAACATCCCATAGAGATGGTGGTGTTAGAGGACCTCAAAAACTATTCTCATAAGATTGGTGTGATCCTCCTATGACCTTGAGTAGATCAGGATGTCTTCAATGAACACAACTATGAACCAGTCTAGATATTTGCGAAAAACGAAGTTCATGGGCCCCATGAACACATCTCGTGATTTTGTAACACCGAATGACATGACCGCAAACTCAAAGTTCCCACACATGAACCTGAAAGAAGTCTTTGAGATATCACCCTCTTTCATCCACAACTAGTGATATCCTAACCACATGTTTATCTTAGAGAACCAAAATTCTCCCTAAAACTGGTCAAAGAGGTTGTCAATCCTTGGGAGGGGGTAATGGTTCTTGACCGTCACCTGATTCAGTCTTCGGTAGTATATACACCGCTGGAGACCACTGTCTTCCTTCTTTGTTATCATGACTAGAGCACCCCATGGGGACACTCTAGACAAAACCCTTCTTCATTAGATCATCAACCTGAAACTGCAACTCTAGTAATTCAGAAGGTGCCATCCGGTAGGGAGACATTGAAATCAGACGAGCACTGGGTTGTACGTCTATCAGGAACTCAACATCATGTTGAGGGGGTAGAGTCACAACCTAATCGGGGAGACATCCAGAAACTCATTGAAAATCACTAGAACTTCCACCATCTCTAAGTCTACTGACTCCAATGATAGTTCAGCTAATAGGGAATGAAGGGGATCAACTCACCGTCTTTACTCTTGGAAACCCCGCTCACTGATGGAAGCTGTATTCTAGCCACCTGTATCTAAGAACATGACCATTATCTAGAAGTATTAGATTACAGAATGGACAGAAAACAGCCATTCGATGCCTAGAATGATATTGTGTGGCTGCATTTGCAGAAAACAAAGATCTTCACTAGACTGATGTGGCCCCAACATCAGTCTGCATCATCGAAAAACATCAAATAAGAAGGTCTTACCACCAACTAGAATACTCAACAACAAGGTAATGGATATTCTCTTTACATCTAGACCTAAGGGATGGTCTAGATCAGGTTCAACAATGGAGTGTTAAGCTTCTAAATAAAACAAGGCACATGAAATAGTGATAAAAAAATAATCGTACCTCGAACGACCTTCACTCCTACTGGAACTGCTATCTCGGCAGCATGCAAATACCCATGCCCAAATCCTCTACCCCTCGACTATTGGCCGCCTCCCCAACCATGCCCTGGTCAAGGTCCCTAAAGAGTGCCCTGAGGTCGGCTGCCCCCAGCACTGTCCGCCCTGAATAGAGCGGGAGATCGCTGTCCCTACTGCTGCTGTTGAAAAGGTCTGGTTGGCAACTTCTACTATTGAGGTGGGAAATGAACCTACCCATACCCATTGTATTGAACTCAGTCCGGGCACTGATTCCAAAGGTTCCCAAGATATCCATTGATTATGAATCTCAGTCCTAGGATTGTGGATAAAGGGAGAGGACTGGGAGATTGGAACTGGATCTGATGAGGCATATTCCCCACCAACGGAAACCTAGAAGGCCCCGATACTGGAGGCTTGTTGGTGAAGGCCTTCCCTTTCGATAAGATCAACTTTTTCACCTCTCATGGGACACCTACCAACATGTGCATCCTATCTAATTACTCAACCTTCTTCTGAACCTCCATTTAAATTGGTAGAGTGATGAGAGTAACAACATACTGGAGAGGTGGTTGGAGTTCCTACTCCAAGCGTCTTGCACTTGACCCCTCATATGGGAAGAGGTCCGGGGAAAAAATATCCTTAAGCTTGATCCCCAACTCCCTTACTGACATACTCCATTGTTTTTGGGAGAGAAACTATTTCCTCTTTTCAACCGTCATCGTAGAATAATGGAATTATGCCTAGAACTCACTCTCAAAGTCAGTCTACAAAACGTCAGTCTCCATCCTCTCTCAGAGGTAGAGCATCCACCCCTAACATGATTCTACCCTCATCTGACTAACTTCCAATTGTAAAACGAACTCCCTTAGAGCACAGATCAAGGAAAAGGTGATCGTCAGCTCCTCAAGACAACCCTCTATCTATATGTCAGAAACAGTACCCTTGTACTTCTCAAGGGTCTGCTGTTGAAAGAACGTAGATTCTTCTACCACTTATCTTCCTCCTCCTCTCGATTAACCCTTCACTAATCAGAAAGATTAGGCTGTTGGGCCTCTATTACCCACACTATTCATGGTATTCATTTGGGTGTTATAGTTGCAGGGTAAAGAAGGAATTCCAAAGACTGAGTAGTGTAGAAAATTCCTTTTAAATTCTGTTTAAACTTTTTATCTATTTTGAATTCAAAAAACACCCAAGACACACAAGAACACAAGTCATTATGATGAATTTACCTTTCCAAGGGTGTCTACCCTATAATCAGTGTAGCCTCACCAGGTCATTCGGTAGGTCTAGAGTCCATGCATCAGATCACGAGGGCCCTAAAATCCTATGTCCTAACCGGTATTCCCTAGCCAACTTCACACACCATGATTTAATAACACTGTTTCCCTACTATCCCATGAAATACACACTGTTCCAAACCCTAAACTCCATCCTATCTCTGAACCTGCCTCTCATACTATTCTTTCATGACCAACCTTCACCAAGATGAGGGAAGGGGAAACAAACTGCTAGACTCTTCCTTCTTCATGTTGAAGTAGAGATAATGACCCCCCGAGTCCCGCCTTTGATAGGTCCTCGAGTGTCAACTAGAACTAGGGGTATAGAATATAATTTAATATAGAAGTAATTAACATTTTTCTTGAATAAGATCATGAAATAAGATGGTAAATCCCAAAAACCTTAAAGGTTGAAATAAATGTAAATCCAAATAACCTTTTTCCACATGCATGTTCAAAAAAAAGTGTCACAAGTACAAGAAAAATACAAAGGATAGTTCCAAAATAAAGGGAAGTAGTAATGATGATTATCCCAAAACCCAAGCTAGTAAGATCTGGCACAGTTTTCAATGTCCTCCTAGAAACCTGGATGTAGTTTTATATATTTAGGGTGAGTTTACATGTATACTTAGTATGGGAATCCAAAAGCTCTCGTGCATAAGTGGGGAGACATTCTAATTCCCTATGAGAAAAGTGGTAACCAAAACACCAAGAAAAGAAACTATCTACCTAGCCTCACCAAGGAACACTCCCCAAATAACACATGTTAGATAAAGTAATAGTAATAACACATAGATATTTGGATACCCCGCACCACTTTCCCACTGGTTATTTAGGACATCCTATGTGTCAGACCTCCCAAAAAGATCCCACTACAGTCCCACTACTTCCCCAACAACATCCTTACGGGCCATAACACCCACTCATACTGCCCGAAAAAACCTAGGACACCACAAACACACATAACCACACCCAAAGACACCTGGTCCAAAACAACCACTGCCATGGCAGAAGACACCTCAACCTCTTCCCGAAGGCACTTCGGAAACAAACCTACCCACACACACCTGGTCCAACCACCACAACACACCTTTCCCAAAGAGTCTTGGGCCATATTGAACCTCAGACCATCATAGCCTGCCCAAAGAGTCTTAGGCTACCTAGGAGAGGGAGATGAAAAGAGCTAATAACCATCCACTCTTAGGAATGTTGGAAAAAATACCCTCCAGAAATGGGGGTGTTTGGTAGGAAGTGCTCAACATGGATGGGATGCGTATGAGAAACATAAAAACTAAATACTATAAATATAGGAAATCAAGAAATCATTCCAACCTAAGGCTTCCAAAATAGACAACCAACCCATACAAAAGCACTGTTTCTCCTATCCATACATGAACAAACACACAATAAACACAACTAGAGGACAACCCATTCCTGGAAATCAATTCCCCATCATACTCAATATTGTTATCATGCTCAAGTGATTCCATTTAAAACATTCCTCCACTAATGGGAAACTAACAGGCATAACCCCAACCCAAAACAACAAATGAAAGAAAATGGACTAGCATGGTTTTAAGCATTCAAACCCAGTTATCTTGTAAAGTAACACCATCAAAATGGATCTGTGAGATATCTCAATGTACTGGAACCAAACCAAGCCCAAACACACCAGCCCCACATGGCCTCTGATTCATAGTCCAACAACTTCTCAACCAGGACATTCCATTCCCCTCCAAGTCACCCCACAAGGAATCAAACAATGCAACCATACATATAACCAGAACAGAGCAAAGAAGTTTTCAGATTTTGTCAAACCATTTATTGGGTTCCTTATTTCCATTGGGTTAACAAGGGTGATCACACATGGGTTCTTATTCAATGGTAATCCATTTAATCAACCACATTTACATGATTAACTAGTTTCAGGATACATCCATTCAATCACCAGATTATCCAGAAAAACAGATCTTCATTAATGCACATGAAAGGAACACCAATGACCATGATTTTCAGTGGACATAAGCCCATAAAATTCACAACATAAAAAAGGTATAACACATCAACATCATCAACTTTACCACACATTCATTATTTAATAGTTTGTTTATTATATTTATTAACATTGGTTTCATCTACACCATGAGGGAATATCATTATACCCACCATGTATGATTCAAAAAAAAGGAGAGATGAAGGAAAAAAACTTACTTGGATGATCAAGGATCAAAGTTCTCTCATAGAACCAAGAAATAGGGATGAAAAGAATTGCATGGAAAGTAGACTTCATGGTTGAGGGGGAATGGCTTCATCACGGGTGCACGATTGATCTCTAGAGGAAGTCTCAAAGAATACTAATAGAATTCAAATGTAAGAAGGGAGAGAGGATCTTGACATAAGAAGAGGACATATCCTAAAATTAGGGAGACAATTTTGATGTACTTTGAAGTCAGATCGTGGTTCGACCACATGGCATAGTGGTTTCACATGTTGAGATTAATTGAGATATAATAATTCTCCACATAGATGGTGGAGATAATGGCCGTGAGTTAATAGATTTCCTTTAAATGGGAAAAAACAAGTAACAAGAGTGAAACCAAAAAATACAATAAGCTGGAAAATGCGGAAAAGGGTGTGACAACCCACATGTTTTGGAAACTAAAGGATATACCAACTCTAGGGGGTTTAAAACATCTTTTTAAAACCTTAAATTGATTTTATAGGTGTATTAAAACAGTTTTACATTGAATGAAATATTACTGGAGTGAAAATAGAACATTTCAGAGAAATTGTAAATGAGTCACCAATGGGTGAGTCACTGTCACCCTAGAACCATCACCCTAGAAATGCTGCCCTATCAATTCCACCCTGGAACAACTGCCCTAGCACCGTCACCCAGGTACCAATGCCGATCGGTGCCACTGATGACCCATCCATGAAAATGACGCCCATCGGTTCCACCAATGCCCATCGGGGCCACTAATGCCCATCAGTGCCACCGACGCCCATTAGTTCCACCAACCCCCATCTGTGCCACTTAAACCCATCAATGCCACTGATACCCATCCGTTCCACCAATGCCTATCAATGCCACTGACTCCGATCAGTGCCACTATTTGTTCAAACTGAAATTTGGAAAACTCCTCAATAAGTCACGATGGTTCTCAGGCTGCCCCAACCACCAAAATTTAACAAAGTAATGGACCTAGAATGTATGGGCCATTACATAATGGCCTTTAAATTATAAAACCATTAAATTATTATTATTTAAATCTATGATTTAGTTTTATATTGTTAGTATTATATATTTTGATGGATCTTTAATGAAAAAATAAGTTTTCACTTGGTTTTTGTTTAATGAAAACAGATTTCTTATCAAAATTAATAGTTTTAATTTGATTTTCAATTTTCATGTGAACTTATTGTTTGATAATTTTCCCAAATATATTTTGATTGGATTATGAAACCCTAAAATGGGTTTTTTTCTTTAAATTTATATTTCTCAAGAAGAATTATTTTAATTTAAAAGGTGTGATATTTTTTTAAAAGGGATATTCCAAGATATTGAATTTTTTTATTTAATTGTAATGTTAAATGACTAGTATAGAAGATAGCTTTCCACCTTAGAATTTTAAAATTTTATCTAAGTATATTTATTGGAACTTTGAAATCGATTTAAAATTGTCATCATTTTAGGAATGGTTCTTTAAATACATTCATAAATGGATTACCTGTTTTTAAACCTTGAGGCTTGATTGTAACATTATATAGATGATTTTATTAATGGAAACTCACCATTAAAACTTGATAATTACCTTTTTTGAATTAATTAGGATGGAATTTTCCCTGTTGTAGGACATATTTGATGTATTGAAGTCCTTAAAAAATAAGAAGCTATTTCCAGGAAGGGTTCTTAGTGGTGAAGATTTGTTTTTGACTATAACTTCATAGAATTAGAGATATATATATGTATGTATTTAAATTTCTACCATTATTTATTACTATTTATTTGGATCACATGGATTATATATATATATATATATATTATTTAAAACAGAGATTTTACATGAGTTTTTAGAGAAAACGCTATAATAGTTTAGTATTATGCTCTAGCAAGTGGCCATTAATATAGTTTTTACCCTGCTTTAGGATTTTCCCCTCGGTTTGTAAAGGCACTAAAGACTGAGCATTAGGGAAGTTGGTGTGCATCTGGAAGACCAATTTTGGTGAATCATGTTATAGTATTATATGAAATTTCCCCATATGCTTCTAGCTTCCCATGGTCAGTGTTATTTGAATAATTTATATGGGTTATGTTTCCAATACTTCTATGATAGTTGACTTATTACTATTTATGTTTTCTTTGTCTTGCTATTTTTTTTGTTTTTATTATTAATATTTTTTGGTTTTTTTATTTAAAGAACCAATGTATCCCTTTTAAAATGGACCATTAATGGATTTTGAAAGGTTTTGGAACTCTTTTAACCAATTCTTGATCATGGGTATTTTAAGGGATAGTTTTCTAAAAATGCTTAAGATATAGATTAAAAAACAACTATTTTTAATAAAAAATAGAAAAAAATATTATTAGATTTTATTTAAAAATTTTAAATGAGAAAACCTATATTTGTAATCAATATTTCAAACTACCCTTAATTGGATATTTTATTTAAATTTTATGCACGACACATGATTTTTTTCCTAACTTCTAGGATTCATGCTCATGCCTATTAAAAATTTAGTCTCCAGATCAACATCTAGTAACTTATAGAGTAATTGTATTTTTATCATTGGGTAGTATCACTTGGAGTCATGTGGAGATTAGTTTTGGTTGTTTTTTTTATTATTGTAGTTTTTCTATTTCATAAGTCTGACACTCTTGTATTAGATTCTTTTTTTAGTTATATATATTACTTTGAATTGGATTTTTATTTACATTTTATTCATCATTTGGATTAGATTTTATATGAAATTGTTTATTAATATTATATATTAGTTCATCTAATGGATTAATCATGCCATAATTTCATTAAAATTACACTATGTTATTATTATTAACTATTGGGAATTTTTTCCATTTATTTTATTACGATGAATTTTGTGATTATAACCATACCATTGGAATTGATAACACACTTCAAATATGTCACATGCTAGCATGGGTGCCTGTTTTAGTGGTGGAATAAACTAGTTCATGAAAAAAATTTATTAGAGTAACCTTGGTTTTTTAGTAAGGGGAGATTGGATATAAGATATCTGAACATAGTGTGTTGGAAAAAAGTAGATTTCTCCAAAATTTTCATTAAAGAACCTAAATTTTCCTTAGAAACTCATGTTTTGAGTCTTCTAGTTTGGTTTGTTTTTATTTATTTATGATTTCGTCTAAATTGGGTTAAATATTTTAGTTTCCTTAAATTTGTGTGAGTTTCATGAATCTTATGTATTTCAATCAATGAAAATAGAAGTTTAACATATGGTTTATTGGGATCTCATATGGTTTGAAAAAACATAAGGATCCTGAGTACTTGGTTTGGTATAAATTGCTATAAAAATTATAATATTAACACACGGTATTCCAAAACATGCATCCATATCATTTATTATCACTAATCTCCCTTTAATTTTGAGTTGAAATTACTTTGTTTACAATCCTTTCTTGATTAGGGAACATTCATATTTCTTATGAAAAAATTGGTTTATTTCAAATATCTTAATGATTTTTCCAAAATTATTTTTAGGAAGAATATAGTGTCTGGGTTTCTAATTAAATACATTTAATAAAATATTTTTAAATAACTTTTTTTTAATATAATTTCAATTAAAAAGATGATGTTTATGTTTTTAATTATTAATTTAAAGATAGTTTTAATTTTGAAAGTGGTTTTAATGATGAAAATAATCTTTTGGAATGAAAAATCATGGTTAATTTGAAATAAAGTGAAATGATTTCCAAAGTGAATAATAGCCTGGGTGAGTTTTCCGAGTTTTGTGTTAGTCCCAATTTTTCATATATTGTCAACGAGGTGTCAATATATGATTGGAACTATAAATATTAATTGTGATGATCTTAAATTTCTAAGACATGGGTTATTAAGGACATATTTTTTACAACAATTTTTGGATGATTAAATAAGTCCATAAAATGTGAATTTCATATTGCATGAATTAGTGAAGAAAGTAAAAGTTTCCATGAAAAAAGAAAGTGTAAATGCACGAAGAGTATATGTTTGAGGAGGTTTGAATTTTGAGATTGTGTATTGTACAATCAGAATATATTTTTAATGTGCCCTTAACAAATAATTATGGGTCAACCACACAAGAGCCAATGGTCTAGCCCTCAACCAATCATAGGGGGGCCCAAGGTGTCATCCCCATAAGAGAGACCACAAACGGAGATAGAATGGTGACCATGTATGTGTATAATCCTTTCGTGGACCCATGTATCAGAAATACATAGCGAACACCCAAAGACAAACATGGATTGTGATAGTAACCTATTGGAGGTTCTATGGAACATGTTGTGTGGAACGACCCGTGTGGGGAGGAGTTGAAGTGTATCCATGTGCAACCCTAGTGCCAACATGAAGGTGAAATGGTCACTAATTTATTGGTAAACCACATCAGAGGTGCATCAGAGAGTTGATGTAGGAAATGGGATGTGGGGAACTATTCTTCTATTATTTAAGTTACACATATAACATGCCCCCCACAATTGAGTGAATTTTAGCTATCCGATCGAAAATAGTAATCATCTTCAAACTCCTACCTTTTATGAGAACTTGACTATGTTAGAGCACAAGATGAGCCAGTAATTGATTCCAACCATCTTCTATAATGATGAACATGGTTTGATCTATTCATATTTAACTGAATTCATGCATGCAATAAAACATATTTCATGAATTTAAATAATTTGAAGAATATGTCTTGGACTAATGAAAAAAAAAGTTGTAGATGAAATTCAATAAGTGGATGAACATTGAGCTTACAAAAAACGTTATGTAAATGTGATAATGGAATTAATGTGAGGATATCACCATAAGGGACATCATGAACTCATGAAGAGAGTACACCCTGAAATTAAACGTAACCCAAATGATTCATGTTTTTGAAGTAAATACAAGGCACAAAATTATTCTTGGGGTATTGATGGAGTTTTCAACAGGGCATAAAAACTAGATCTAAGGTGGATCTCCTTATCTATAAAAGATATCTCCCAATGTTGAGAAGTGTTGATACATATTTTGAGAAGATCTAATTTTCTCTACAGAAACAGAGTACTCATAAACCCCTCTACTTTATGAAAGGAAAAGGATATCCAATAGGCATTAAGATTGAAAGAAGGAATAATACCATGGGACATCAATAAGTTTTTCACACTCTTGAAGGATCTTCGCGAAGAATAGAGATCCATTAATCCATTTGAGGACACATGATATCCCTCAAGCATATTCTTCCTATTTTGTGTGAATTCCCAAGAACCAATGGGGAAGTCAACAAGATAATTTGACATTCATTCTATTTTGTGAATATTTTAGATTTGAAAAGTCTTTGAAATTCTAATGATTTTTTGGGAATTGCATGATAGTGTACATTACTACACTATATTCAAAAAGTTGTAGCTCCGCTTTCATGCTAGGTTTACATAGAGATTGTGCATAATTTTTTTAACGTAGTACATGAACTTTTTTTGTAAAAATAAGAGTATTTAATGTTTTCATGAAGTGTTTGAGAAGTCCAAATATACTATATTAAAAAGGAGGAAAGTTTATGAAACAGACACATCAGTCATAAATCCCATAACCATTCAGGTTCAAACAATGCACATACCTGAAATACAACCATAAAATCTATATTAAAGAATACATGAATTGTGTGTGTACTGTGTGTACACAAAGGAATCTTGAGAAGGAGTTCCTACCCATTCATGTTTGTACATAATGAAGTGGAAGGGGTAGTGCATTCATGATTACATGCACACGTAAATATTTAATTCAGATACCAAATACAAGACTTTTAGATGCCATGAAGTTCGTGCATAAAGTGTACTAGAATTTCAAATTGAAGAAAACGTTATTTGAGGTTTTTCATTTTTTGTCATTCATAAAATGATAAATAATTTTTTGTGTGCACAACATGAACAAATATAAGTGAGCCCGTGACTTTTGATAGAAGGAATATTTTCCCCAGCATAGTTTCACTGAGGCAACTGATCAGACACATCTAATTTGAGATATTTATGATAGAAAACATGCTTTGAAGAGGTACATGAATTGGTACATGAGTATGTTAGATTCATCAAGCTCATGGAGAAAGATCATAATATCATCTTGTAGTGGATCAATCCTTAAATAAAGGTGAAGTATTCAGTTGGATCTAGAGTAGAAGAATCCTCTCTGTTGGAAATGGGAGAAGGAGTCAGTTGTAGGGTATAACTAACTATACAAGAAGAGTTGGATTGAAAGGGGTATAACCAAAATCAACTGGAGTATCAATTAAAAGGGAACATAACTAGTTTCTTTCTGGACAAATATAATTGAAGATAAATATTATTGTGCATAATCCATGTTGTGGGGTATAAAAACAAATAAATTAGTAGGTCATTCAACAAAGCCTTGTAAATAATTTTTCATTTTATATTTGTTTTTATAACTACATAAAAACTGTGTTTGAGATAATATATTTACAGGACTAATAAACATAACATGTTCAAGAATATTAATTGGAAAGAAAAGGGATTCGTAAAAAGAAGCCACTGATTCAACCCTCCCCTCTCAGTGGCCAATCCTTCTTGGGGCACTTAAAGTGGTATCAGAGGGTAGGTCATGTCTAAATATCCAACCTAGTATCTATGAAGTTAATTTTTTTTTGAAATGAGTGAGATAACTCATATGAATATTCCTTTCAATACTCATATGAATTTAATGAAAAAATAGTCAATGAAGTTGATGAATAATCTTATTGTAAATGGAGAGACACCTTCAAGTGAAGGTAATATGAAAGGTACAATACAAAAAAATCACTCAATTATGATTATTCTGATGAATCCTATTCCTGATGTGAAAAAAATGTATCACTTGGTGATGTATATTTTTTTTAAATGACATATTAATAATGTTCTGAAATAAGTGGTAAAATGTATTGTGACAGGCATTAAAAGAATTATTTTCGATAAATCACAGATGGAAGAACTATAATAAATAGAAGATTCCCTAGGTCATATGTTTAGAGATGAAACACTCCCACAAATTAATTAAACGAACTGGTGAAATCTGTTCTTTATATTGAATATGAACTACCAAGCTATGCCTGTGAGAAAGTTGTTTTTGAAATTGTTATTGAAGAATATTTTCATGAACATAAAATATTGTAGAATGTATCCATGAACTTCTAATCTAATAATTTTTAGGATCTTGAAAATTCATTTTGAGAATAAAGAAGATTGGATGAAGAAAAAATTAAGAAATTGTAGGAGTATTGGGAAGTCAAGATGTTATCAGTTGAGGATGAGAAAAATTATCTCAACATGAAGTTCTTAGAGCTGGAGGTGAAATTGAAGAATCAATAATCACTCCAAGTTGTTATATTCCAAATAAATGGAAGAAAATATTCTTCCTCTCAATGTTTCATTGAGTATAAATACTGAAAAAGGATTATAAGATCATCCCCTAATAAAATTAAAACAACCTCCAAGAAAAACATATCCCAAAACTCAAACAATATCTTTGTATTAATACTATTCCAAGAGCTGGTAAAAGATTTAAAACCAATTCTATGAATGAATGGATGGTAACAAATGTTTTATGATCCTAACACATTAATCATGGATTATAAGAGACTTTTGAGGAAATATTCCCAAAGAGGGGTCCAAATGAGTCATGATTCCACTAAAAAGAATAATTCCTCACAATCTATGAAATCTTAACAAACTACACCTGAAAATAAATGAAGAAGGATAATAGGATATTTTTGATGATGTAGTAAGTTTAGGAAAAGGGAATTGGAATGTTGTAATAACATGTTAATTAATGAAAATAAGATAATTCCTTCATTTAGTGGGTGTAAATATGAAATAAGGAAAAAATTTACTACACATAATAAAAAATCACAGAGAATGAATCTATGTACAATTAATAGATTTGAATGATTTCAAGATTTTTTTAGTACTATAATAGAAGTGGTCACTATTAGGATGAATGTTTGTATGTACCTATCATGCACAAGTAACATGATGATGTGAATATTGGGCCACAACAAAAGGAAAGAAAGGTAATTAAATAAGGTAAAAAATCAGTCTTGAGATATAAAAAAATAAGAAACCTATAAAACCAACTGTCACCAAGAAGAACAATGGGTGATACTACCCATATAGAAGGGAGAAATAAATGTGAATCAATGTGTAAAATCCCATCAAGTTTTCAATATTCACAAATACATTCTTTTTACTTTTCCATCTAATTTGGATAAATTCAGAATGTTATAATAAGCATAAAAAAACATGTGCTAAAGGGAAAATGATGATTGCACATGAAGAAGAATAATTTCATGAGATGTTTTCAATAAATTAAAATTCATGTATTGAAGAAGTTTTGTGTGAGAGATGAAAAATGCTGGAAACAGTGCAAGATGTTGTTTAACCACATTTCCATCATATGAAGAATCCTTGAAGAGAATGATGCTCGCATCATTATATCACTACTAAAAAATAAATCTATAGCCATGGTTTGGAACTGTGGTTATAGGTCCAAAAACCGTTGCTATAGTTATAGCCATGGTTTCATAAACCGTGGCTGGTATTGGCGTGGCTATAGGGTAAAACCTCTAGCCACGGTTTAAAACCGTGGCTTTATCCCTATATCCAGGGTTTGAACCATGGATATATCCCTATATCCACGGTTTGAACCGTGGCAACAGCCTGTAGCCACGATTTTCAAATCATGGAAGAATCCTAAGTCTGGAAATACATATATCCATGGTTTCAAACTATGGCTATAGGCCTTTTTCCACGGTTTTAAACTGTGTCTATATGTCCCCCCATTCCATAAAAAAACAGCCCCCACCTGCCCCCTTCCCCAGTACTGACCCCTGCACTCCCCATAGCCCACTACACACACCCCTGCCCCCTGCCCACTGCACCTCCCCCCCAGCCCACTACATCCCCCCCTACACACACACCCTTCCCCCAGCACACCCCCTGCCCCCTGCACTTCCCCCTGCCCACTGCACTTCCCCCCCATCCCACTGCAAACCCCCCTGCCCCCAGCAAACCACCCCTACCCCCTCACCCTGTCCTCTGCACACAATCCACGAGTTGTTATGTCTGAAAGGAAAAGGAGAAGACCTCACATTTCTATCACATACATAAATTAGGATGGGATTAGGTTTAGAGTGACGCTTTGGTAAGATGAGTCCAGAAATAATCAAGGGCTCATTCTCTTCATCGATGCAGGCCAAGCATCTAACAATACTGCTAGCTTGCCTCCCATTAATGGTGTACCTGATCCAGGTGTAATCACCCCTATAGTGGTCACTTCAACTAGCCTACAATTGTCAGTGCCTGAAAGGAAGTCAGAAGCAACCATCCTGTTGAAGTTATCACCAGTTTTATCATCTAGTCGGAGCACAGTGGTCAGCATTTCTATAGTGGAATGTTGGTGTCGGTCGGTCAGCATTGCTACAGTGGTCAACACCAATCCAACAAAATCCTCATCTGCAACAGTTGCAGGCCACAAGAATTCAGCAGGGATTAATGGAAGAAATAAACATGAATACAATGACAAATATGTTCCTTTGAAGAGCATATTTCAGGGGCTACATGTAGAAAACTCTTACGTTGAGAGTAATGTGAAGAGAAACTCCAAGACCAGTTCTAAAGCACAAACCTCATGGAAATACAAAAAAAGGGCTTGGAAGAATTAGAAGAACTCACATGATCCAAAAACTAGAAGGATTCATGTGAAAGGGGTTCCCCAAGGCAAGGTATGTACTAAAAATGCTTGCAGGGACTGTCCAAGAAGCAAGGTGATTTGGAGAAAGAAAAATCAACCTATTATAAAAACAAAAATCCTTGGTGGTAAAGCTATCTAAGGAAAAAAAGGTTGTGTTTTGGGTTTTTAAGAAGAGAAAAAACCTAAAGAATTGGAGACACAATCCATGGGGTAAGTGTGCTCACAAAGAATATATTTTAGAGCTGGAAACAGATCTAGTTTAAAGCTGGAAGTTGCATGCAGCAAGTGGTGTTTGAGTTATTTAAGGTCTATTGTTGAATCAGGCCTGAAGCTACTTGCAAGGCTTTGTGTTTAGTAAAACCAGTCCACTAAAAGGACAGATTGAGAAAAGATTAATATGTCCTTGTATGCTACAATGGAAAAAATAGTGGTAACCTAGCCTTGATGTGTGTTGTAATAGACCCTGAAGTGGAAGTAAAATTATAAATCTCATGCATATCTGATTTTATTCTAAACTATTAGTATCAGCTGTATTTTCTAGGAAACTCTATGATGTAACTCAGAGGGAGCTGTTTCTCAAAAATTGATGTCCCCAAAACTGAACAATGCTTCAATGAATGTTGATATTAAGGAGTAATTGGAGATGAAGTTCTAAAAGCTATTCAGCTTCGTTCTTGGTTTAAGGAACATGTGAGAATATGGATAACATGGGAGTCAAGTGGAATTGCCAATTTGGTGTTTACAAATGGTATCAATTCATGATAAAAGTGGTATTTCACACACCCTTTGTGCTTTATAGTTTATATACTAACAATTTGGTGTGAGTTTGGTTTAGATCACATGATTGTTGAGAAAAAGGAAAGGTGAAGTGGCCTTGGACTTAATGAATCAATTGGGTGAGATAAATAGTATTGCGGGTGTTAAACACTTGTTTCCTACACCGAGTTGGCTCAGTAGTTCTGAAGTTCTCCTGATTTCCATCAAGAGCCTGGTCTTAGTTTTGTATTTCCTGGACTGAGTTGTGGGTCTACTCATTCTATTCCAAAACAATAATTATATGGGGCCTTATAAGCCTGTTTAGAGACCACAATCTAGTTGATGCGGCTGGGAAGTCACATAGGACACTGGGATATCTTCAGGCACACTCTCCGGATTGAAATCATCATGATACTGCATTTGATTTATTGAGTCCTCATGTTGTAAGCCAATGCAGATATCATGCATGTCAACAACCATAAATGGATTAACTGCATGCTGGAGGAGAACCACTTTGTTATCCCCCTCTAACTCAACAATGTCAATAAGTGAAACCAAATCAGGATCTAGTCCATCCGTATGCTGTGAGTCCAGATTATGTTCCTCACCATGAAAGTTGGATCCTGCACTAGAGTTTGCAAAAGCAGTATCATGAGCCATCCCCTTGACATTTCCAGGCCTCTTTTGCATGGTGCCTCAACACGACCCTTCAAATCGCATTTTTCATAGACAATTGAGCGATTGCACTCAGATAAGAGAAGTCTAAATAGACTAAAACCATAAAAAAACATAGGCTTCCATTCATAAAAAATGTCTTAGTTAAATCAATCATCTCTTATGTTAATAACAACTTCCTCTACCAATGTACCTTCCATATCAACTTCAACAAGACTTGGGTAAAGTGACCATACCTTGGATTTTTGGTTTGGCTATCAATTCTGATGGGATTTTCAACTGAGGATGCAATACCCATAGAATTCTAGGATTCCAATATAGCCAATTGAGTTTAAAGATGCGGATCCATAAACAAGTATGTTTGTTTTGGATAGTAAATGGATCAAAGTTCTGCCCCCCAGCTAGCACCAGTCCCCCTGCACCCCCATGGATGGATTCTCATTATTTAATCACACCCATATTTGTATAGAATTTATTTTTAAACCATTGGTAATAGATAAATATGCATGATTAAAAACAGATTTATCTGGATATTCTTTCACATTCATCCATGAGCTTACAATGAAAAAAATAGTGGATCATTTAAAGTTATTTTGACACAATTATGAGTCTTTTTGTTAGTAATATTATCATCATTAGTTTGTGTGGTAGCTACTCTTATTTTCCAAAAAACATGTACTGATTCAACTTGGGTGAATTCTTGATTTAAGATCACTATTTTATTTTAATTAAGTGTGGTCACTAGAATAGAGCATGCTCATCTAAGAATGTGTTAAAAACAAATGGATAATGAAGACCACCGATGATGAAAAATGGAATAAAACTTCCTTTGGAAATTTTTTAAAAAATGAAGTTGGAAACACTATTCCCAAGAAGTTTTGAAAGAAGGAAGATCATACATCCTTGGGTAATAAACCTAATAAGTCTAATACAAGTGCTAAATATAAAAGGATCATCTCTTCTATCATGGAAGAAGGAGAAAAACTTAGATTTATGCCAACAAGCCTTGCTTGTATGTGAAAATAGTGGAAAGAAATAGCATAATGGATGATTTTTCCAAGGAGAAAACAAATGTATGTGGAAGCGGGCTGGTGTGGGCTGGATGTGGCTGGAGCCAGGCCAAATCATGGCATTACTGCGGTGTGACCGTAGCGTGACCGCGGCGTGACCGCGGCGTGTTAGACCAGTCCAGCGACATCCGTTGGGTAGCATCTTCTAGCCAGGAGCGAAGGGAGTGGGAGGAGGCAAGAATGCTGGTGGAAGGGGGCTGGTTTCAGGTGCTGGGGCGATGGTGCGGGCTGATTAGAAGGTGGTAGGGGGGCTGTTGCGGGCTAGAATGTTGGTGGCAGCGGACTGAAATGAAGGTGGAAGGGGGGTGGTGTGGGCTGGATGTGACTGGAGCAGGGCCAAATCATGGCATTACCACGGCGTGACCACGGCGTGACTGTGGTGTGACTGCGGTGTGACCACGGCGTGACCGCGGTGTGACGGCGGCGTGACCGCGGCGTGACCGTGGCCTGACCGCGGTGTGACTGCGGCATGACTGTGACGTTACTGCTGCGTGACCGCGGCATGACTGCGGTGTGTTGGCCTGGTCCAAAGATATCCACGGGGCATCATCTTCCGACCAAGAGCGAGGGGAGTGGGAGGAGGCTGGAATGCTGGTGGAAGGGGGCTAGTTATAGGTGCTGGGGTGATGGTGCAGGCTTATTCAAAGGTGGAGGGGGGGGGGGGGGCTGTTGCGGGGTGGAATATTGGTGGAAACGGGCTGAAATGAAGGTGGAAGGGGGGTGGTTTGGGATGGATGTGGCTGGATCAGGGCCAAATCATGGCATTACCATGGCGTGACCGTGGCGTGACCGTGGCGAGGAGGAGAACCATTAGGAATGGAGGAGGAGGGGAGACAGCTCGGATCATCTTTGTTAGAGGAGTGTTGGGGTGAGGAAGGTCATGAAGAGGAGGGGTCGAGGGTTTTCAGGCTTGCTAGGGGTGTCTACCTCAGCGTCATAAGAGAGGCGTCGGGGTGGAGGCATCAGGGAGGAGGGTCGCGACGTAGAGGAGGGTCATGGCTAGGAGGCTTTGGGGAGGAGGGTCGTGGCGAGGAGGCTTCGGAAGAGTGGTGTCGACGAGGAGACGTCGGGGAGGAGGGTCACGAAGATGAGGAGGGCGCGATGAGGAGGTGTCGGGGAGGAGGGTTGCGGCGATGAGGAGGGCACAACAAGGAGGCGTCAGGGAGGAGGGTCGCGGCGAGGAGGAGGTCGCGGTGAGGAGGAGATCGCGGGGAGGATGAATCACGAGGAGGAGGAATCACGAGGTAGGAGGGGGCCGTGGGATAAGAGGTTTTGAGAAGGAAACCTATAGCCACAACCATCCCATTAAATTGTGGCTATAAAAAAGCTATAACTACGGATCGATAAATCCATGGCTATAGATCCGTGGCTATAGCCTAAATTTCTAGTAGTGTATGCATATGATTTTATGGATAAAGAAAGAAGAACTATCTCACATGATGAAGTCTTATGAGTTATAAGATCAATGTTTTGAGAGGATAAATCATATTTTAAAATCATATGTGGAAGAATTAAGACTAGATGAAGCAGATCATCTTAGTTGAGAAAAATATCTCAACCTAACTGTTCACATTGAGGAACAAGTAAGGTCAATCCTTATTCACTTATATATGAATTATTTTGTACTAATATGTAGAGAATTGAAAGATATAGTTGAATTCCTTGAGGGGGATAATCCTTTTGATAAAGTTATTAAATCTTTACTAAATAGTGAATGTAGAATTTCCAAATTTATTTATAAAATTATTAGATGAGGTATTTGAATCATAAATTTATCCATAATAATTAATTGTATTAAAAATTTCAATTAAGGGAGAGTTCTTGGTTGACAGAAAAATGAGATAAAGGAAGATCTATATTTTTTTACCTTGAACATCTTGAAGCGTTTACTGAAATAAGTGCACAATTTATACATTTCATTGATAAATATGATTATTTACAACTCCTTGGATGAGAATTGAAACATTATGAGCATGATGTCACTTTATTGACTGTTTATGTATAACATTGAAAAACATGGTCATAATTTTCTTGTTTTTTTACACAAAGTTAGCCTAAGAAGACATATATTTGATTCAAGAAAGCCTATGTTCTAAGAAGAACCATTTGATATCATCCCTCTCTCAGAAATAACAAAAACAAATCTTTAAAGGGAAGAGAAAAGGTTTTTTTGAAGTCCCCACTTAATGTTTTCTTTGGATTTCCAATATGGGGGATAAAGGAGTTTAGAACTCATATTTAATCATAAAATGTGTGCTAAGGAGGTATATCCAAAAAAATAAAGGGGGGATTGTTGGGTCCAATGTTACATTTGATTTCAATGATGTGACAATATGTGTATGGAACTATAACATAGATTGTGCTGATATTAAATGTATAATACATGTGTTAAAAAGGGTACATTTTTTGTAAAAATGTTTGGAAGATTAAATAAGTCCATGAAATATGAATTTCATATTGCATAATTTAAAGAAAAGTGTAAAAGTTTCCATTCCAAAAAAGTATTAATGCAGGTGGATGAGATGATTGAGGTTGTTGGAATTTTGGGACTGAGTATTCTACAATTTGAAAATAGTTTTAATGTTCCCTTAATAAATATTTTTGGGCTAAGCACACAATCCCCATTGTGTTATCCCTCAACCACTCATAGTGGGACCTAAGAGGTAAATCCTCATGGGAGAGCCTACCTGTAACAACTGGAACTGTTATAAAAAAAATCCCCATTTCGATTTAATTAAATGTATTGTGATATAATATGGTTATGGAAAACACATTCACTTCTTTTTTGTTACTATGAAAAAGGGATTTAATTGATCATTAACTATCGTTACAGTTGATAACATACACATTTAATTCTGATAACATGAATAGTATAAATATAGGGTTTTAACAAATCCAATTGACATTAACAAAGGATGTGACAACCTCAACTAGTAAGATCATACCCAATAAAAACCATTTATTAGATATTCTAAGGGAGATATATTTTTTCCCTTTCCCTTTACCAAGACGTAGCTTAGATCCAATAACTTGAGCACAAGAGAAACCATTTATGAGAGAAGTTCAAGCTCGTTGAGATCATGACAAAAACCATGTTCATTGAACTACCCCATGAAAGTCCCACCATTTCACACCTTACTCTTAGGGATTATACTAGTGTATTTATGGGGAATGTATCAAGAACCAATAAATAGGAATATGTAATTTATTTTGTATAGAATAATGAATATATTTTTACCCTATTATATTTAATTTGTAAATATTTTTTTATTTTGATAAAGTAAATATCAAAATGTATTTTTTGTTAATATTAAAATACAATTAATGAATTTATAAAATTAATGGATTTTTGAAATAAATATATTTTTGTAAAATATTATTATTAAATAATTTTTTCAAAATATAAATGATCATATAATAAAATTTAATTTTTATAATTGTTGGAAAACTAATATTGTCAAAATAAACACATTTTATTAATAAATGTTAATTTTATTTTAAAAGTGTAAATTCACATATTTAGAAAATTATTTATGTAAAATGAATATTATTTTTTTAATAACTACTTTGAAATTATCCAATAGTGAATATTTCATAATTTTCTGACATTATAATTTTCGGGTAAAAATAAAATACCTTATAAATATACTTTGTTCATTATGACATCATAATGACCCATAAGTGATGTAGTAACTACATTAAATTGGATCCATAAACAAATAATTGTTTTCCCCTTAACATAATTTGATTTTAAGTTTATTTTATTTTTTTTATAAAGCCATTATAAATCTTTCAAAACATATATTATATTTTATAGTTTTAAAATTAGTTCATTAAGAGTATGAATCACCTCTAAATAAGAAAGATAACTATTTCAGTATATTAGGAACAATGACTTGTAAAATAATAAAAATACACTCCCATTTGGTAGAAAACATGGGTAAAACCCATAGGATGGTTTATGGTTTTGTAAATCCCCCTCTTTTCCAATATAAATCCCCCAAATCTCCGAGTTTTCTTCACTAAAACTCATTATAGCATGACCAAAATCAACCATACACTTCCTAGAGTCCTCATAAAGTTCTTAAAAGCTCTCAAGAATCCCCTAATAATGGTTTTGAGTAACAAATTCAAGTAAGGTATCCTCCACTACGCTTTAATCAAGAATCTCTTTTATTTTTTATATTTTAATTTAACTTTTCATATGATTGGATATGTTCATCCATATTCCAATTATTTCTCATTATAAATATAAATGATTAGAGCCCCTTTAACTTTCATTTCTCCCCCCTATGAACCCCTATTTACACCCATTACCCTTTCAAAAATTTTAAGGTTTCTTTCATTTCTCTTCTTTATTAATTTTTCATCAATATCGTATGCCTTATATTTCCAATTCCTTATGTTGGGACATGTATTTCCATGTCCATATTACTTTAAATTAAATGTATAAATGATGATAGAAACCTTTATCTCACATAAAGGGATTATATGAATATTTATGGGACGATGTTATGATTCTGAAATGTCACCACAATTTTACATGCTAAAATAATTGTGAATAGAATACAATACCCATTTCCTATCAAGGGTATACAAATTTTTAAAAAAATACTTTTTTATTGTGGACATACATGTGTTTATTCAAAACACCTTTGTCATGGAATAAATTATGATGACTAATGAATCTGTGTTGTATGATCTATGTGGCACACTTAAGCTTGAGTATGAAATGAATATGATGGGTGTGCCCAGATAGCGCTCCAATGCATTAGCTAATATTTAATATCATTACACGCCATGATGGGATATGGAATAAACCTAATTCCTTTTATGTGAATTTGTACACTAGGATGTATTGGTGGTTTTATCGTTGGAATATGTTTATGATGCTGTGTTTTAAGTTGTTTCCACATTTACCATGTTATGATTACAATGTTATATCATGTCTCCTTGGTCATGTTTATGATTCCTACTATTTTTATGTCTCATTGATATAACTATTGTTTAACATGTATTATAATCTCTATGTTATTCTAGTTTTATTCTCTTAATTGCCTTTATATCTCACCCATTTCTTATTTTTTCCCCACAATACTATAAAAATGGGTTTATCTAATGCTAGGGCTTTAATAGCACTATTTAAAAGCACTGTTAAGGACCCCATTTTTCAGTGCTAAATAAAGCATTGTTAAAGGGGCTCTTTAACAACACTTTTTTAGAGCTATTAAAGGGGGGCCTTTATTAGAACTTTTTTACAATAAGTAATAAATTCTCACCCTTTATTAGAGTTTTTAAAAAAGTGATGATAAATTGTGTCTTTTATTAGTGCTTGGAAAAAGTGTTGACAAAGGGGGGAGGTATTAGTGATTTTTTAGAAGTGATGATACATACCCCCTTTATGAGAACTTTTTAGTAGCAATATTAAAGATATAATTCAAACAAAACTTATATTTTATTAAAAATAATATATAAATATATAAATTTATATTTATATTAATAAGATATATATTTTTTGAAAATATATTTTAGACAAGGTAAATGTTAGTTTACATTTAATATATAATATATTTAGTGAAAATGGCATAAAAAATAATTCAAAAATATTTTTACTTAATATTTTTCTAATTATTATAGAGTAATACTCATGTAATATCAATTTTAATGTAAAAAAAATAAAAAAAAACAATAAAAAATTTAAATACATTTAAAACGTAACCTGAATATCAAACAACCATAACTTTTTTTGGGTGTCTTTTTGGGATCTACCACATATCAAATTGAAGAATGCAGTGATATATATTCCCTCTGTGAAACAAGTAAACATATATCACAAATTTCAATTCCAAAGGGCCCAAAATGCCTCCAAAACCGAGTTTTAATTAATGTACACCAGTTTTTTAACATTCAATGGACTTTCAGCCTTATTTAAGGTGGTCTTATTTCTTTTTTGGGTTGATACTGAATTTATCCCCAAAGATTAAATTCATATTGATATTATGGTTTTGAAATTTTATTGTTTTTTATAATGTAATTTTATTTATAATTAAATATATTCAAATTTTATTATATTTACATATAAAAAATCACTAATATAAATACATATTGCAACATATATACAAAAAATGTATATTCAAATATATGTAAATAAATAAATATTCTAAAAATGTATTTTAAATAATATCTAACCATGTTTTACAGTATACAATTATATTTTTAACGTTTATATATACATATATGTGAGTATCAATAAACATATGTATATATATATATATATATATTATGTTCTAGTATAAGTAAATGAATGAAATATATAATATATTTAAATAAATATTAGTATATATATGACACACACATATATTGTATAAATGTATTTAGAAAAATTAAATAAATATATGAATAAAAAATATATATGTATATATATATAAATAAATAGAAACATCATTAAATAAATAATAAAACAATATGGTGTAGTGGTAAAGGGATTCCATCTTCGATGGAGAGGTGTTGGGTTTTAATATAGGATAGTATGAATGTGGCATAAAATTAAAAAATTGCTGATAAAAGGTGTGGTGGGGGGTGAAAAATAATAATAATGGTGGGTGGGGGGATCATAGTTAAATGTGTCATGGATGCATGAATAAAAGGTCCAGGAACATGGATGTCAAAATATATATATAATTTTACCCCCTTTAATAGTGACTCTTTTACTATTTCTAAAAATTGTTTCTCAAGGACCCCTTTAACCACTCTTTTTTAGTATTGATAAAAGCTTTGGGATTTTAACCAAACTCCAGTTTTCGGTGATTTTTAGCCCTAAAAGAGAAATATTCTATCACTATTAAAGGCCTCTTTTGTTTTTCTGCAAGGTTTTCCCATGTAGTTTTAAGTACGAAGGAATATTATGAACATGTTAAGGAGGTTTTAAATAAAGATGATATATTTTCATGTTTTAAGTTGTTATGTAATGAACCTAATTCCCAAATACATGATAATTATTGATCTTTTGGGCTTTAATAAGTGTAGTATTATGAAATAAATCATGTATTAATGAGAAATAATGATCAGGGTTGTTATAGTTGGTATTAGAGAAAACATTTAGTTATTTCTGGGATTAAGGTTAGAGAAATATAGAGAAATTCTTATGGATAAGAATAAGTATAAGAAAATAATCACTAAATTTTAACAAGTATAGAGTATGTGGTCTATCAAGAAAATACATCCATATCTCGATACTAAAAGTGGTTGTGGTTTTTTAATAGATGCACCTAAGGGTAAAAACTCCAACAAAGGTGTTCCTAGCATGACTCATGGTAACTTTTTATATAAAAATGGGTTATAATATGCACCTGGTTTGACACTCTTGGGGGATATGATTTGTTAAATTCATAATCTCATTTTGAACAATTATTAACGGAAAATAATTTCATAATAATACATGTTAGGAAATATATCATGGATAACATAGAATGTATCCTTGAAATTCATAAGTTAATAAAATAAATGTAATTTATAAGTTATCCCTTTAATGTCATTGGATTTTCTTTTATGAGTTTAATAGTTTAAAAATACTCACCACTAGTTTTACATTTATTCTATCCAACGGCCAGAAATTGGATGAATTAGGTAAACAATCAATGTGATGGGAAATTTGATGACTAACCCAATGAGATGAAAAATCCAATGGGAGAAGGAATCACAATCTTCAAGAATTTACTCTATGAACTGACTCAGGTTCTAAATAAAAACCTAGAAGTGGAGGATCATCCAAACCCCTATAAGATAGAACAAGTCATAATAATGATATTTATTCGATAAAGACCTCATAGTTTAAATGGATCATTTGATACCATAATTACAGAATAATGGAAAAAATCCATTGGGAAGATCATATTCACCCTTCAATGTTTAAAACAAGATAATGTTCTTATAGATTTTTATTATATGGATAAACAAGCTAGTTATTAGAGGAAATTGATCAAGAATACAAATCCTGAGGAAGAGATAAATGAAATAGATTGGAAGGAAATCCAGAAAATATTTTTTGATAAATAATTTCCCCACACTCTCTATATTGAAATGGGAAGTGATTTACTTCTCTCAATAAAAAGGGAACGTATCTATTGGATCATATAAGAGAAACATACAAATACATTAATGATACACCTTTGGTATTTTTTCCCCTGAATAAAAGGTTGACCACTTCTTTGGTGGGCTAAAACCTAGTCTACAAAATTCCTTTGTGATCCATGACTTTGATAGCTGTGAAGAAATTTTATGATGTTACCTCAAGGATGATATTGAGATAATAAAATCTCAAGGGTATCATGGGGATAATAAGTGTAAAGTAGAGTTTAATTATAGCTATTAGATGGAGAAATATAATTGTTCCTAGAAATTACAACATCCCACTTTTGAACAGCATGGAAAGAATCACTGCATAAATTTAATAAAGGGAATGAAGGAATGATTTAGGTGTGGGATAGAAGGACACCTAGATAACGTTTGCTGACAGAAAAAACCCACTATTGCGGTGGAGAAAAGGAATTATCTTGTAAACCATCAGTGAATTGTTCATTGCTTCAACATCAAATAACCATGGAGCTTTTTAAATCAATTCCCTAAGATAAGGGTTTTCAGAGACAACCATCAACCTCCAAATAAGAAAGGGAATGCTTTAAATATCACAACCGCTATGGTGGATCCCTATAATGAAGAAGTTACAATTATTCAAGTTATTCATTCATGCATAAAAAATGCTTCTTTATTTTAGTTCTATGAATTCATTCATATCACAAATATTTAGTATAACTATTCAAACACAATAACAAATCATCAATACAGGCCTATCAATGAAAATAGAAAATGAGGTAATTATTTCATCCCATGTATATAACTCCTCCCCTATCACAATTTTGGGGATGAACATCCCAGTGAGCCTTGTCATACTACCTTTGGTGGAATTTTTTGTAATTATGGGAATGGATTGTATTTCCCTATGTAGAGCCAAGATAAATTGTCTTGAGAAGGAAATCACCCTATATATAGAAAATTGACACCTAATTTTGTACACGTACAAGGAAAAGGGTGAAGATTATTTAGCACCATCATATCAAGAATGGATATTATTTCCCTATGAGAAAGAATATCTAGGTATGATAATTGAGTCTAAGGAAAGGATCATCCACAAAGACATGCCTATTGTGAAGAATATTGTTGATGTGTTTCCTAAGGAATTTTATGGTCTTCCTCCTTATTGAGAGGTTCAATTTTTGAATAAATATTACACTTGTGGAACTTCCAATATACAAGAATCCATATAATATAGCTATTGTGGAACCTGAGGAGCTAAATAAAAAACTAAAATATATTCTAGATAAAGGGTTTATATGCCCAAGGGCTTCACCATGGGGTGCAACAATCATCTCCATCAATAAAAAGGATTGGACAATGTGCCTTTTCATTGATTTTCATGATCTTAACAAGATAATGATAAATAAAAAGTGTCTTTTTCCATAGATTGATGACTGGTTCAATCAGCTATGTGGAGAAAAATAATTCTACATGGTGGATTTTTTTTGGATATTTCCAAATTAGGGTGCAGAATGAGGATACCCCAGGACTACTTTTCACACAAGATGCTTCCACTATGACATCATAGTAATTACATTTTGACTCAGTAATAAACCATAAATATATATGGACTTTATGAATAGTGTCTTTAGAGATTATCCCAACTAATTTTTAGTAGTCTTTATAGAGGATATTTTCATATACTCCAAAACCATGGAGGACTATGAGGAGCATCTGAGCACTATTCTAAGAACTTGAGAAAGGATAATCATTATGAATAGAACAAAATGTGTGATTTATTATGGAAGTATGAATCATTATTGGGGAATATCATTATAAGAAATGGTAATTTTTATATCCTTTGAAGAAAAAAGAAACATTAGGATGGAAGATGCCAAACTCTATGAAAAATAATCTAGACATTCCTTTGGTTCTCTGAATATTATCACCTATTTTTGAGAAATTTCATATGATTGTCAACCCCTCTTACCAAGATAATTCATAAGGGAGTCATGTTTTCTTAGAATTATGAATGTGAAGAAAGATTCAATGATTTTAAAAGGAGGCTTATAACTTCCCTTGTTATCACACTACCCACAAGTGGATAACATTTCATAATATTTAGCGATTCTTCGAAGAAGGGATTGGGCTGTGCATTGATGAAAAATGATAGTCATGGCCTATACTTCAAGGCAGTTGAATGTTTACAAACTAAACTATCAAACACATTATCTAATGTTAGATGTAGTGATCTTGTATTTGAAAATACGAAGGAATTATCTATTTGGGGAGAAGTGTGAAATATAAACAGATCACAAAAAGTCTCAAATATTTATTCACATAGAAAGAGATGAATATTCAGCAATGAAGATGCTACAATCTGATCAAGGACTATGAATTCTCAATTCACTACCATCCTAGTAAAGAAAATATTGTGGTGCATTCTATATGTATAAAGTATCCTATAGTATTGTCATTGATGGGAATTGACAAGGATCCAATCTTCTTATAATTGAAGAGGATGGACATAGGAATCATGATGGAAGGAACATAATTAGTACATTCACAAATTATTTATCAACCGTCTCTTTATGAAAGCATAACAAATTCCAAAAAAACTATGTGGGAATTAAAATTAAATTAAAAATAATAAGAAAATGAAAAACCTTGGATTTCAGTGTTAATGAAGAAGGAATTGTGAGATTTGGGTCAAGACTATGTGTTCCATCAAATCCTTAGTTAAAGAAAGATCCATTGGATGATTCACAATGTTTGAATTTCTCTATTCAGCCACTAAACAAAAAGACATATTGAGATCTTTAAGAGAAATATTGTTGGGAAAAAATAATGAAGGATATTTCTAAATATACATCAAATTTGATCATATATAATAAAGTAAAGGCTAAAAAGCATAATTATAAAAGGATGATGCAACCATTACCCATACCAATATGGAAATGGGAAACCATCACCAGGGACTTTGTCAAAAGAATTTTGAAGACATCCAAATGGAATAATGTTATCTAGGTTTTTGTGGATCATCTTAAAATTATTTCACACTTAATTATAATTTGAGATGGTTTATCATTTGATAAACTTTCAAAAATATACATCAGAGAAATGGTGAGGCTAAATGGTGTACCACTATAGATTGTTTTTTATAGAATTTGGTGTTTGAAGGATGCCGTGACATGATATTATTCTCAGTACTTTGGAGGAGTCCTCGATGAAACATAAAATATAGATCTAAGGTGGTGATAATTTTTATAGTAGTAGTTCTCATGATGTTAAGAGGTGTTTATGTATATTTTTAGAAGACCTAATTGGATATATGAAATGAGAGTATCCATGAATCCCTCTAGTTTCTAAAAGGAAGAAAAGACTTTCCAATCACTAAACATACATGAAGGGAGAATCCTGTAAGACTTAGACAATTGTTTAAAACTCTCTAATGAGTATCATGAATATTAGAGTTCCAAAAATACAGTTGAGGAAGTGTGATAACCTTCACGCATATTACTTCTTAATTTTGAGATGGACCAAAAAGCAATAGGGTAGTCGGCATGTGAATTTCACACTCATTATTTTTTTGAGAAGAACTGATATTTACAAATCCTTCATGGTTCACAAAATTTATTTGATAATAATATGAAATTTTATACTTTTACAATTTATTTTTGATGGATTATTTCCTCTTGTGCACAAGGTTTACACAGAGACAACATAATTTATTTTTCATGAAGTTCATGCCATTTTGTGTACAAATAAGAGTTATTTTTTAAAGGGTTTGAGAAGTCCTAACGTACTATATATTGAATGAGGTCAGTGCATGAAACTCATGAATGAGGCAGAACTTCTACAACCATTTGGGTTATGAAAAATCACATGAGTTACAAACATGCATTAAATTTCAATTAAATAACATAGGCAATGTGTTTGGAAAGTGTGTGCATGAAGGAATATTGATAAGGAGTGAACACCAATTTATGTTTGTTTATAGGTTAGTGGAAGTTATGGTGAATTCATGATTAAATGTACACATAAAGAAGTACTTATGATACCTGAAACAAAACTTTTAGATTCCATGAAATTGATACTTTAATTGTGATTGAATTTAGAATTCAAGAAGAAGTGATTTGAGGTTGTGAATGTCATATATTTTATAAAATGTAAAAAAAGAATTTGTGTGTACCAACTTCATACATCTATGTTAGTCTATGAAATTATACAGAAGGAATAATTTCTCAAGAATAGTTTCACTAAGGTGACTGATGAGACATAGGTGATCATATATAGTAGAGCAAGACCAACTAGATTTGAAAAGGTACTTGAAATTGTACATGAGAATGTCATATTTTGGGAGCTCATGGAAGAAGATAAGAAGACAAACCTATAGTGGATCAAGCCTTAAATAAAGTTTAATTCTTATGCTGGAGTTAAAGTAGAAGAAACCTCTAAATTAGAGCTTGGAGAAGGAGTTGATTGGGGGAAAACTGATGTAGAAGAGTTGGATTTCTAGGTGGTATAACAAGAATCAACTAGAGTATAAATTACTACAGGGTATAATCAGTTTCTTCTTAAAATTCTATAATTTTTGATAAATATTATATTATAGATTCCATGTTGAGTGGTATAACCAACCTATAAATGAGTATTCCTTTTTGGAAAACATTTTAAATATTTTGTAATGATCACTCTATTATTATAACTACATAGGAGGTGAGTTTGAGAGGTTATATTGAGTTGATCAAGAACATTTAACAAGTTTAAGAGGATGAATTTAATGTAAAATGGTTTTCTAAATAGAAACCCGTGATTCAACCCTCCCTTCTCGTGGGTTAATACAACCTAGGGAACTTCATAGTGTGGGTAGGTTATCTTTGATGTTTTATGTATTAGTATATTGAAGTTATTTGATATCATTGAATTTATCTTAATGATATTTTGATACTAAGGTTTGTTTTAATTGTGTTTTGTATTTTATTCTTTTATAATATCATCCCACTATTTTTTTAAAGTTTCACAAGGGGAATAGATGGGTGGTTACCCAAAAGTGAACCATATAGTTGATAAACCTAGAGATTTCCTTCTAGAGTTTTGGAAGATGTGCCCTTATATTTTATGGTCCATCAAAACCTTGAGAAACAAAAGAATGGTTGTATAAAATTGAGGTTATATTTAAAATTCTATAAATTAGTGAGTCTTTAAAGCTCAAGTTAGACAATTTTATGCTTGAAGGTCTGATTTGGATGTTTTATAAGTCTATTATTTAGAATAATCCATGAGATTACCTTTCAAATGAGAATTATAAGGTTTCATAAATCCAATAGTATTTAGTTGTGGTTTTAAAAATAGACAAGGTGATATAGTCATGTTATCTTCAATGGGGTGATCGATCGATGTTAGAGTATGTTTGCTGATTCATTGATCTATTTTCTTATCTTCGGAATTTTTCCATATAAGATTATTGTAATGATCAATATTTTGAATGGGGACTTTATTTATATTTTTAATCAATGGTTTTAGAGTTTCCGTGATGTCATATATAGAAGTGGTAAGGCATGTGGTTGAAGTTGAGGTAGCCTTATCATGAGTGCCCAAGGTGGATTATACCTTCACTATTTTATAGATCGGTGAAAGGAGATCTAATAATCAAAAGGGGAAGCGTTCAGATTCTAGGAAAGAAAGTGGTTGTATCAATAGTAATTTTTGTATCTCTTCATTACGGTTTTCTAGGGTAGTAAACTAGTATTCCATCTATGAAATAGGATGAGTCATTAGAAACACTCAGACCATAAATATCCAAATAAATACCATGATTGTGGCTATTTGAGTTATACCAAAAGGGTTTTAAGATAGTTTTTTAGAAAAGGATTGGAGATATATCCACCCCTTTGAAGTATTTCCTAATTAAATTTTCATAATGAATTTATGATGTAGTTCTTGTCTAGGGTATTCTTAATTATTTCTTATGGTTTTCCAATCCATGTGTTTTTTAGATTATATTTATGAAAATTTAAAATTGTTCATGGTTGTTATTAGAAGATAAATCATTCCATTAGTGGTATATTTTAGTTTGTATGGTTGTTCATGAATCCCCTATTTTTATTTTTCCCTAGATTCTGTTTGGTTCATAGAGTAATTAGTACCTTTTTAGAGTTCTAGTATTTTGGGGAGTCCACAATAATTGATATTCTTTGTTGAGTGTTTATCATTTCAATATACTGTTTGTTCAATTGATCATTCATAGAGGTGAATCTTCAACTTATAAACTCTTTTATTTTCTTGGTTATTTGGTTTAGTGTATTCTATAGTTTTCTTTATGCAATGTTGTTTTGGATTTAATGCTACCAAAATGACTATTTTGGGGATACTTGGGGTCTATTAAATGATAAATGTGATTTATTTTGTTAATAATATTAGTTTTTTCTTCAATGGTGGTTCTAGAATTCCTTGGTTTTGAGGATTGGTTGATGATTGATAAAGTTGAGGCTTATCTTTTTTTATTTAGCAACTGAATCAACCGAGGATTTTTGTGGGAAAAAATTTCATAGTAAGAAGAATTATCACACAAATGTGTCAATTTAATGTATTTATTAATTTTTTTTTGGTTATTTTAAGTTTTACAGTGTTTTCAATTATTTTAAGGTGTTTCCTAGCGTTTTAGGAGCTTCGAGGAAATTAAAATCTAAGACTTATGTAGGACAGACTACTACTTAGGGAGGATATTTCATAGAATATAGTCATCAAGACCCTGTATTTCTTCGATCTGGGTGATCCATGATTTAAAATTAGGGCAATACTATGTAGGATTTTTTATTAGGGACTCCACACCATACTATGTTGGCCTACTCCATAGATAAGGGGATGCAATTTAGCAGGTTCTATATAGGTGGTATTGCGTAAGGGTTAGATAAGAAGGATACACTATAGGAAAGAATAAACATCATGGAGGAATTTGAGAAATGGAAGATTTGTAGTTGTGTGAGGGTGGTGTGTAAAGGTTGAAGGTTACTACATGATGGCCTCAGTAGTATAGCATAAGATACTATTCCATAGTGGGTTGGGTGATCGGAGTCCTTGGATATTCCTTCTCAAGGTGCAATACATTGTAAGATGGAGGATACACCCTGGAATGTGTTGGGAAGAGGAAACTATTCCAAAACATGGACTCAATTATGGCCAAGAGATCAAATCCCCAAACCTAAAAAAATCGGGGACCTCTATTCTATTTCATTAGGGGATTCACCAAAATGGGTTACCATATAGTATCTAGAAGGGTTACGTCATGATTAATTTTTCTTTTTTTAAAAAATTTTTATTTTCCCATTTTTATCCCTATTTGAATTTATTGATTTAAGGGGTTATCTTCTCCCTTAATTTGTCTGCTCTGACCCCCCAAATGCATAACCTCCCACCCCTCTCCTTCTCTATGTAAATTCTATGGATTTCTTAGACATTGAGTATATTTTTTCAAGGTTATATCACTACAGTCTCTTCTTCTCCCACACTTTACCACTTTTCCTTATTTTATTTTCCTAATATGGTCTTAGAAACATAGGTTTCTTATGTTCTAGAATTTTCAAGGATATTTTTTCTTATTCAAGGATTTCTCTTGGATATATATGGGTTTTATTTATTGGATCTTTATTGATAGAAAATGTGTCTAAGTGTGAATAGTTTCTTTAAAAATTTAAAACAAATCAATAATATTTTATAAAATATTAAATACTAGTGGGTGAAGTTTTATTTAATTGAGATGCATAGGAAATAAAAATGAAAGTGCATAGGATTTATAGTGGTTCGGTTCAAAAAGTTCTTAGTACACTCCACAACATCCTCTACTCCTCTAGGATATAGTTACCCACTAAAAAACGTACTTTTAAATGTGTGAGAACCTTGTGACAGACCATGCCTTTTGAAAAACATGGCGACTCAACCTAGTTTTGATACATGAGTCAAACCTATAATACTTACCTAAATTTTAATCAGGAGTCATAACCCAAACATCATTTTTTTGGTATAATAACAATTGATATGTAAATTCATTTTTGATTGGAAAATCATAAATAAGGCACATGAAATCACCAGCAGAAAGAAATAATACTACACAAATAAAAAAATACCTGAAAGGGAATGGATGATCAGAATTTCAATGAGGATAAATTTTGATAATCATTGATCACTTGAGGGAACAAATATTGAGTTTTTAATCCTTCAGTGATCACAAAATGAGTGAAAAAGTCACAAAAGATCATGAATTTGTTTCAGTCCAACAGAATGTCGAAGGTGTATCATAAGTAATCTAAATTAATGATCCATATAGTTATGTGTTTTTTAATTGAGTGGATCTCTTGGATTATTTAAAAAAGATTTATGAGGATCATGAAAATGTCCTATATCTGCATGAAACATGTTAATGCAAAGTAATTTTATAATATGACTATTACAGGCAGTTTGTTAAAGTACCACTGGATTATTATAAAAATATAATTGGGATTTATATTTCTACAAGAAATATTTTTACAAAACTATAAATATATTAATTAAAAAAATTAATCAATTTTTAATTATAAAACAATTAAAATAATAATTTAATAATTTATATTATACATATAACAAAAGATGTGGTAAAACAAATCATCAAATGAAATTTAATCTACATGTATAAAAGATCATCAAATAATGTTTCAATTATTTTTTAACACTATACAAATTTATTTTAACAAAAAATAAATTCTTATTAAGAATATAATTAATATACAAACAATAATTGAAAATAAGAATTAATATTTTTGAAAAATTATGTTTTAACTAACCGTGACTCATGACCCACTTTTGGGTTCCAATAGTGGATAAACAGAGCATGAAATACTATTTCCTTTTTAATAAAAAATTAAATGAGTTATCCAACACTATTCAATATTCCATCCATGTTTGAAATAAAGATATTTATGAGAAGAATAGAAATATACCCACCATTAAGTTTCAAAAAACGACTCATCATTAGAAATGTCCAATGGTGACTCATGACAAACCATCGGGTTCCAATGGGAACTCATTGAAAGTAAAATTTAGGAATTAGAAATATAATCTGATGAATAATTAATCTAATAAAGTTTATAAACTCTTCAAATAGAAATAATAATTATACCTCAAGTGAAATAAAAAATAAATTAAAATAGATAAATAAACACAATTGCCGCTGTTATAAAGTGAACGAAGAGCTCCATTTGAAGCTTTAAGATCCTATAAAATATATTTTTATAGTAAATATGAATAACAAATATTGATAAAAATTAACATAACAAACAAATGGAACTATTCCTAATATATTAAAATAAAAAAAGATATGTTACAATCATTAAGGATCAAATAGAAAACTATAGGGGGAAACAGATGATTATGGAAGGAAAAATATTGTTGAAGAGATGAAAAAGATCCATTCCAAGGGATGTAATGAAAAATACCAGTGGAAAATAATTTAACCCACCCTTAATTTTCAACAGTGGGTAAAATCACCCATCGTTATAATCTAGTGGTGGGTCACTAACCCACCATTGGGTTGCAATGGTGGGTAAAATTACATATCTTTAGTAATTTTCCAAAGGTGAGTCAACTTAACCAACATTTTTATTTTAAAATGGTTATTTGACACCCACAAATGGTGTCTAATAGTAGAATATCAAGAAACCTACAAGGGATGGATGAACCATAGTAGCATAAAAAAATGAGTTGATTTGAGAACTAAAAAACCCAAGATACCGATGGATAAAATGATGTAGAAGAATATGAAATGATTGTAGTTAAAAATTGAAACATTAAAAATAGAGTAAACATGATACATATGGATAGTCTGAAACCTAAAGACATAAAAACAAAAGGCTTGGAGAAACACATAAGGATTAATTGATGAAACATTGAAGATCACTGGTGTACTAGTTTGTGGAGAATATGACAACTGAGGAAGAAGACTAATGAAATAAAGGGGATAAACATGTCGTAGTTCATAAAAAGAAAAAAATACAAGAGATTAATAATAATAATATGGATGATATTTATATAAAAGATTTCTGATGAACAATATTTGAACTGATTTTTAAGTGATTAATAATAATGCTCAAAATAGAATCCCATATCAGAACTGAGAAATGTAGGATGAGTGGTATACCATCTAATGTGTTCTTTTCCTTGGTTCATATTATAACACAAAACTCACACATAAGAGGTCTGTATCTCATTCAAGCATCCTATCCAGTTCCTTGTGCTTTGCAGGTGAGCACTTTGGGGCCCCATATATGGGCCCCATATCCATAAGGCATGAACTTTGAACACATAAAAACAAATCCCCCTTGTGGGTCTACATTTAGAAATACTTCACATGGGGTTGACCCAGAAGGGAACCCAATGTGGTTCAGGGAAAGCTAGGTCATCATAAGGATGGAATGTTTTTACTTAATCAAAATAAAACATTGAATTAAATAATATAAAATGATTCTCAAAAAAATATAACAAGTAGTATCATTTAAAACATTTTTACAAAATATTTTTTTAAAAAAATTTAAAAAAATTTATTATTAATTTGTAAGTAAAAATTATTAATTAATTAAAACACTTGAAAAATAAAAGACATTAGAATTTAATAAAATTATAATAAAGAGTATTTTATCAAAACAATTAAAAGTGACAAAATATTTAAACCACTTTCAAAAAATAAAAAAACACCCAATATATCAAATTATAAAACAAAATTTTTTATAATGTTTTAAGATAAAATCTTTCCTGTTTTGAAATTTACAAAAAATTATCTTAATATTTTTTTATATTATAGACTCAGATTTTTAAAAAATATCAAAAATAGATTTTTTTCAAAATTATTTGGTAATAAAAATTGTGTAAATATTTCATACTAAGATATTGGAGCTTATTTAAGACCATATAAGGACCCATTATGTTTTAAAACATGACCATGGAAAATATCATTTTCAAATATAGGGGGTTGTCCATCCTAGAATTCCTCTCAAATAATTCCATTTAAAAGGATCTTTTTACACCTTTTGAAATAATTTGAAAATTTTAAAACTAGAAAAGGGTAATAGAATTATAATGGATTCCATCATATCAACAGGAGAAAAATAATATTCTATGTCAATTACCAATTCTTATAAATAACCGTTATTACTAGTTTTCTTTATTTTTATTTATGTTTCCTGCTTCATCAAGTTTATTTCAAAAAAATTATTTAGTACCTATAACAGGTTTACTTTTTAGAAAAGAAACTAAATTCTACAATTTATTTCACTAAAATTTATTTAATTCATCATGCATAACATTAATCCAATTTGAATAAATTAAATCATTTTAAAGATTTATAGTAAAAAATCAACAGGAAAAGAAGAATTAGAATAGTAAAGCAAAAATCCTTTTATAATTTAAAATTCCAGATTCTAAATTACCATTTAATCCTTAAATTTTTCTATATTTAAGAATTTTTTGTTTGATTGGTTCAATTTGAGAAGAGGAATTTCCCCCCCAATTGATGCATTATCATTACCCTAGTCATTATCTTCATCAAAGGTAAATTTTATAAACTCATTATTTTCTTTGAAAGAATCATAATTCATCTTATTAGAATTGTTTTGATTAAAAATAATTTGTATAGATTTTCAAAAAACTAATTTTTCTTATTGAAAAAAACATAAGATTTAATATCATTGGAATATCCTAAAAATATCATTTTATCTGATTTATAGTCAAATTTTTATAAATTATCTTTAGTATTTAAGATGAACACTTTACATCCAAAGGCCCTGAAATGAACAACATTAGGTTTATATCCTTTTAAATTTCATATGGGGTCTTATTTGGGGAACTTCAAATTTAAAATATATTTAAAACATGGAAATATGTATTTACATATTATACCCATAAATATTTAGGTACAATATATTCCATTAACATATAACTATCCATTTCTTGGATAGTCCTGTTATTTCATTATACCACACCATTTTTTGTGGTGTCCTAGGGGATGAGAAAAAATGTATATATTAATTTTATTCAAAAAATTTATAAAATTATAAGTCCAAAAATTTAACTCCTCTGTTAATTTTGATAGAGACGATTGAATCATCATTGAAATTTTGAATAATTGTATACAAATAAAAAAATTTGGGAGAAGTTTCATTTTTATAGGATAAGATATAAATCTATAAGAATAAACTATAATAATCCACAATTAAAAAACATATATTTTACCATAAAAAATAATCAGATTCATTATTCCAAACAATTCAAGATTTATTAATTATAAACATATAGCAGTACTAACATAATTTATATATTTAAATATTTCTTTTTGTTGTTTACCTTTTAAAAAAGAGTCACATATTAAGTACTTAATTGTATGCAATTTGGGAAGTTGCAGAACCTGTTCATGTTTTGACAGTTTTTGAAATAATATTAAATTTACATGCCTTACCCTCTTATTTCATAGTATATTATCTTCCTCTACATAATTCAGACATGTAACTACATATTTTGTTAGATCATAAAAATCAATAGTATATTCATTTTCATTTTTATTTATAGAAATCAAAACTAATTTATTTTTCAGAATTAAAAAATGTCATTTTGAAATGAAGAATTTAATCTATCATAACATAAACATGGTATAATGTTTAGATTATGTTTTAAACTAGGAAAATATTATACTTTTCAAATAACAATGATGTTAGAAAAACAAACATCACCAATACCTTTAATATAACCTTTATAGTTGTATCTAGATGTGACAAGGAAATTATAACATTAATTCAATGATAGAAACATTGAAATTTACCCTTTTATTTTACTGTAGTTTCTATAGTCTTAGTGAAGTGATTCATTGATACTTTTATGGATGATTTCATAAAATTAAGAAATCAAGCATTTTTTTTTGATACCCATTCCATATAGGGTCCAACTAGATTAGTAACCGAAAACTTTGGCACCCAAATAGATTTGAAGCATTTAGTTGTAGGATATTTTGAAATTGAATCATTAATGATGAATTTTCTAGTATTCCCAAAAGATTTTGCAAATCTTAGTGAACACTCATTGGTATAATTCCATTTCATTCGTTATTTAAAATTGGTAACACTTCAAATGATTTCTTTTAAATTTTTTAAAAAAGATAGCTTTATTTAAACTCCGAGTAGTGCTTCCATATCCAAAACCCTTATTATTGGTGTTTAATATAATTAGAGATGTCATTTTACAATAATTTTGATATCATTTTAGAAAAATAGAAAATTTATATTTAAGACTGGAAGCTTCATTTTCCAAAACAACATTCTCGTTTTGAATAGTTTCCAAATCTGTAAATATATACTCATTGGATCCAGTTTGTTTGATTCTTATTTTTTTTCTTGCATTAATTTATTCAATTTATTTTATAATTTAGTTATATCTTAATAAGTGAAATTAAATTTAATATATTTATCTATATCATTTACTTATAGTATTTTTTCAATCCTTTCATTTACATCCGTTAGTTTTAACAGTTCAGAAATATAATACACTTTTTTTTAAATAATTATGGGAAATAAATATTTTATGATTATTAAATTACCTTTTAAATTTATCTTTTTATTTAATAAAATTATTATTATAATTTTCTAAAATCAGTATACTTTTTAATAATTTTTGTTCCACCATTCTTTAATTGTTTTTTTCTTTAAACAATTGCATAATTTTGTAATTTTCAGAATCGGAGTCAGAACATGAATCAGAAATAAATTTCGTTTCATGTTTAGATAAAGAATTATGATCAAAATTTCCATGATTTATTTATTGAGTAAAGAGTGTTTCATTTACCTAACTCCTAATACCCATCAAGGATGATTCCCCGTCTCCTATTCACTTTCAACATCAAAACCTATGTCAGAACTATCCGAAAAGTACTAATCTCTAAAAAATATTAGGTTTTCCATTATTATTTTCTATTTTTATTGTATATTTATTTTTAGGGTAGTCATTACTTATTTGAAAATTATTCCTACACTCATAATAGGTTAATTCTGAAAAGAATTATTGTTAGTATCATAACCTTTCTTATAGTTCTTTATGGACTTTTTCTTGAACTACCTTTTGCCGTGTTTTTTTCATGACTTTGAATAATGAATTACTGAATTGGGACATCTCCTTATCACTTTCATGAAACTCATATTCAGAGTAATTAGTGGTATCACTAAAATTTTATTAAAATAGATTACCTTTTATTTTAGTAGATACCTCATCAACAATATTCTTCAACTCCAATTCGTAATACAACATATAGACCATGAGTTCATAAAAATTGTAGTACATGGAATTCATTCTCTCATTTATGGCCAACTATTTTTTATTCTTTATCTTTGAAAGAGATATTTGTTATTTTCCACATGATCATTGTTGCCCAAAACATCTCCAAGATCACTCATACCATTGGAAATACTTATAAACCAATTGAAAATCTAAATTAAAGATTCTTCGTCTCCCATCATGATGTCAAGGTATTCATCTCGTAATATACCTAACTTGGTTCTATTTACCTCTTTAGTTACATAATGAGTAACTTGAAGTACCCTCTATAGTTCATGCACTACTTTAAAATTTGAAACATAACTATATTCACTTCTACTTATAGATCAATAAAAAATATTTTTAACATCATAATTCAGAAGATATTTTAAAATGTTATTACCTACCAGTGTCTCATGATCCACTTTGGGTAGATCATATGGATTTTCCATTATATTCTAGTGGTCTACACTCAATTGTTTTTAATAGGATTCCATTCTATCATTCATGTACCCATAGTCACTCTCATCAAAGAATGTAGGTTTTTCTTGTATCCAAACATCATAGGCATTGACACTTCACATCATAAAAGAATTTTTTATTATTATTTATACTATTAGGTCTAAGATACAAGTTGTAATAGAGTTACAAATGAGTATAAAAAATATTATCCTATATGAAAACTACCTCAGATTCCAAGTGTTGGATCATTATTGATGGAAATTTTGACTAGGGGGTGAATAGTATCTTTAAAAAATTTGAATAAAATATCAATTAGAGTTTATAAAATATTTAAAATTAATGGGTGATGTTTTCTTTAGTTTATATGTGGAAGAAGAAAAAATTAAAATTACACAATATTTATAGTGGTTTAGACAAAATATATCCTAGTCCACTCTCAATCTCTTATACTCCTCGAAGAGAATGGTACCCACAAATATAGTCATTTTTGAAGGTGTGAGAACCTTTTTACAGACCCTTCCTTTTAAAAAACCTGGAGGCACATTATAATCCTGATATAGGAGACCAACCTAGTCTACTTACCTGAATTTTCATTGGGAGTCACAACCCAAACATCCTTTTAGGTTGTATAATAACTAGGGATGTGGAAATATTTTCTTTGGATGATAAAATATTAAGATATAAAAAATAAATTACATATATAATGAAACAAGATTACATGAATAAAAAATACAATAAATAAAATAAATACAGAAAATGATCAGAATGTTTTTGAATTAAAATATTAGTGATCATTGATCTCTTGAGGGATAAAATGTTGAATATGGAGCCCTTTGGTGATAAAAAAAGAGTGTAAAAGTAAATAAAGACTACGAAAAAATATGAGAGTAGTAGAATGTCGAAGGTGTATCACAAGTAATATCAATGAATGTTATGCATAAGAATATGTTGTATTCCTTGAGTGAATATCTCAGATAATTAAAACAACATCTACGAGGAGTATGAACATATTCAATATCTGTATGAAACATGGTAATTCAAAACAATATAATAACATTTCCTTTACATGTACTTTGTTAATGTCCAACCGGATGACTATACAAATATGATTGGGCTTCACATTTCTTCATGAAATATTAATATAAAACAATCAATATATTATGTAAAACAATTTCAATCAATCTATAATTATAAAACAATAGAAATTACAATATAATCATTTAAATTATACATACAGAACAAGATGTAGTAAAAGTGATCATCATATAAAATTTAATCTACATGTATAAAAAATAATAAAATAATGTTACAATTACTTTTTTATAGTCTATACATTTATTTAAAAAGAAAAAATAAAATTTTTAACAGAATAATTATTTTTAAAACAATAAATTAAATTATGAATTTTTTTTAAAATATATATTTTTAACTAATGGTGACTCATGACCCACCATTGGGTTGCAACATTGGATAAACGGAGCATGGCCTACCTTTTAATTTTAATAAGAAATAAAATGAGTAAATCAAAACTAATAATTATTCCATGAATCTTAAAAATAAAGGGATATATTAAAAAATAAAAAATTACCTATCATTGGGTGTCTAAAGGTGACCCATGACTCACCATTGGAAATTTATAGTGGTGAATCATGACATACCTCTAGGTTGAAATAGTGGCTCATTGAAAATCAACGTCATGAAATCGAAATATAATCAGATGAATAATTCAAAAAAAGGACTCTTTAAATAGAAATAATAATTTTATTGAATCTTATATAAAAAAAATTAAAAAGGAATAATAAACATGACTGAAACTGATATGAGGTGCGAGAGGATCTCCATTGAAGCATTAAGAGGTTCTATAATCTGTCTTAAAAACAAATAAAGGGAACACACATTTATTAAAAATAAGAGAAAAAAACAAATGGAAATATTTATAATAGATCGAAATAAAAAAGAGATTCCACAATTAGAAAATATCAAATGAAAAAACTATAAAATCAAAAAAATGATTAAGGGAGAACAAATATTTTTAAAGAAATGAAGAAGATCCATTTGAAGGGATGTAAAAAAATGGTGGGAAATAAATTATCCCATAGTTGATGTCCAACGATGGGTAATATCACCCAAAATTGATGTTTGGCAGTGGTTCATTGACCCACTGTTGGGGTCCAACGGCTGGTAAAATTACATACCATTGGTAATTTTCCAATGGTGAGTTGACTTACCCATCACTGGTATTTCCAATCGTGAGTCAACATCCACTGTCGGTTTCCAATGGTGACATGTCAAGCAACCATTAAGGGAGGGACAAACTAGAGTTGCAGTCCAAAATAAGGTGATTTTAGAATTGAAATACACAAGAGACAACAAGATAAGAAGAATTAAAAATAGAAGAAATGATTATATTTGAACATCAAACCATGAAAACCAAAGTAAACATAATAAATAAATAGTGTCTGAAACTGATAGAGATAAAAACAAAAGGCATAAAGAAACACAATGGATTTATCAGTGGAACATTGAAGATCATATGTGCACTTTTTTTCAACGGTAGGATATTTGAGGTAGAATACTAATGAAATTAAGGGTAAAAACACATTGGAGTTCAATAAAAAAACACACATAATATTAAAAACAATCAAGTGGATGAGATTAAAAAAAAAAGAGAATCGACAAATGAGATTTAGATCGAGTTTTAAATGATGAACAATAACACTCAAAAGAGTGCCCCACTTTAAAACTGAGAATGGGAGAACAATCAATATAAAATACATGGTTTTCTTAGTCATAGTTCAAATTAAAACCAACACTCACAAAAATGGGGGTTGCGATCCATGACATCATCCTAACCCATTCCACTCACTCTGGGGGTGCACTACATGGGCTTATAAATGGTCCCTTCACATATAAGGAATTCACTATGCACACATGAGAACAAATCATCCTTGGGGGCTACCTTCAGCTAGACTTCATATAGAGTTGACTCGAAAGGGTCCCCTATGATGTTATTCCTAGAAAAGTACTCATAAGGATGGAATAATATTTATATATAAACAAAATAAATCATAGACTCAAAATAAATAATATGATTACTAAAAAATATACCAGGAAGTATCATTTAAAACATTTTAACAAAAAATATTACTAAAATAATTACACAACATTTATTATAATTTTATAATTGATAATTATTAAATAATTAAAATATTTTAATATTAAATTATTTGCGAATTTAATAAAATGTTAATATAAAGATATTTATTAAAACAATTAAAATTGATAAAATATTTAAACCAATTTCAAATACTAACATTATTGACTTCCTAAGGATTATAAATAGTGTGTTTTGGGAATGAAATGAGATTAAGTTAGGTCACCCCTTATAATAGCCTTTAAATTCTAAAATCAATGATTGGTTTTATTCAAATCCATGATTTAAATATCTAATTATAGTATTATATGTGTTGATGAAACTATTAAAAATAATAATAGATTTTCACATTGATTCATTCAAATGTGAAAGGGTTTCCTATCAAAATAAATAGTTTTAATTTTTTTTTAAATTTAAATGAAAACCTAATGTTTGATAATTATCATGATCGGATTTTTAAAGGGATTATGAAACCTTAAGTAGTTTTCTAGTTTACAAACTAATTTTTTCTGAAAATTATATTCCTTAATTTTAAGGCAAACTAGATTTTTTTTAAAAAGATGTTACAAACTAAAAATATGTTTTAAATGATATATAATGATAAATGATTAGTTTAGAATCTAGGTTTACACATTATAATTTTAAAGTTTTATCCAAATAGACCAATTAGCACATTAAAATGTATTTTAATGCATTATAATTAAAGTAATGGTTCTACAAATAAATTTAGGAAAGTATTTCCTATTTTAAATCCTTCAGACCAACTTGTTACTTTATAAATAATTTATTAATGGAAACACACCATGAAAAAAATTCCCTAACCATATTTTCATTATATTGGACGAATTACTCCATATTATAGAATATATTTTCTGTATTTCGATGCCTGATAAATAAGATATCATTTCCATGAATGACGATCAGGGTGAGGCTTTTTTTATGATTATGGTTTCTTGTGATTAGATATATAAATATGTATATGAATATGTAAATGTAAATGTAAATGTATTTAAATTTATAACTAATGTTTGTTACTATTTATTTGGATTACATTCATTATATATTTTTATAATGGGAAACCGATAGTAGCTAGAGGAATTTTTGAGAGCCCATACTACACTAGTTTTGTATTAAACTCTGGATAGTAGCCCCTAGTATTGTGCTCACCCTAATTATGGAGTTACCCCTTTGTTAGGATAGGTTGGTAAATAATGATCATTATGAAGGTTGGGATATATCCAGTGCATTAGTTTTGATGGATCTTATTATAGTATTGTTCTATGTTGTCCCCAAAGATCCTAGGTTCCCATGATTATTGATATTTGAATTATTTATAGGGGTTATCTTACATTTTTCTATGATAGGTGACTGATTACTATTTACAATTTTATTATCTTACTATTTTTATTTTTTTATAACTAACATTTCTATAGGTTATTTTTATTTAATGAACCAATTTTACCCTTTTTAAAATGATAATTAAATGTTTTTAAAATGTTTTTGAACTATTTTCACTAATAATTATACACATATAATTTAAGGGAATGTTTTTTTGTTAATTCATAATCTCCCTATTTTTAAAATGTATTTTTTAAAGGGAAATGGGAAATGGTTGTTTATGGGATTTTCTAGAAAAATTTAAAAGATAAAATAGATGTCTTAAAATATATTTTCAATCTAACATAAATTATATATTTCATTTTAAGGTAAGTCATTGGGAATATTTTTCTTTTCAAAAACCTACTGAGATTCATGATTTTACCTATTTACATTTCAATATTAGGATTAAAAACTGATTACTTATAGAGAAATAGTGGTTTTGAGTTTGGGTGGTGGAACATGGAGTCAACATAGTGATCAAGTTTGGTATTTATTTTATTTTAGTATCTTTTTTTTATTATACATGTAGGACACTCTGATATTAGATCATATTTTGAGAATTTTATATTACCTTGAATTGGATGTTAATTTTTTCCATCATTTTATTTGTATTATTTTTATAATTATTTATTCATCTATTATGGTATTCTAAATTAAGGATGATTCATACTATAATTTTAGAAAAATTATATGGTATAATAATTATTTTTATTGGGTGAAATCATTCCCATTGAGCTTATTATGATTCCCTTGGTGCTTTTTGCCATCTCATGGGGATTGGGAACACCCTTTTGTTATGTCAAGGGCCAAATCAGATACCCAGTTTAGGGGTGGATGAATTGGTTTGTGAAATAACTAGTATTGGTATATCCTCATTCAATATCCTCATGATATATCTATAAAAAAACTATATATATAATAATTATCAGGTTTATACATTGTATCTCTATTGGTCTCCCCAATAATTACATCTTCATTCACTGATCCCTATACATTATAATCTCTAATATCTAGAAATAAAATCTCAAAATAAGTTAATTAATAACATACATTAACTTTTACATCATTAGGGTCAATAAAATTACAAAAATGCTATCAAGATTAGTTTTAGGTAAGTCTACTATTAATCCCATTACTTCCAATGTATTCTCCCCCTTAATAGGAGAATAAATTTCGTCTTTAACATTATATTTAATTTATTCTAACCCTTTATTTTTAAAGGAAACAAGGTTATTTAAAGAAATATTCCATGAATAGAAAAATTTCCTTACTAATATAGTATAAATTTTTTAATGTGGTCACACAAATTAGTTTATAGTTTTTTGAGCTCTACCTTCTTCTTCCCAAAAAAGGATTCAACAACATGCATATGGATAATAATTAAGGTTCACTATCCCTTGAAATAAATTATATATATATGATAGAAGATATCATGATAAACTAATCCTCTTCTTAATTAGAAATACGTATAACAATTAAAAATCCTGAAATATTGTTTTCTCAAACTCACCAATTCTTTGAGAAATACCAATTTGAATAAACATTAAAAGAATCTTATGATAATTCTCAAAATAATTTAGAATAATTTTCAATGAAATATGATTTACAAATATATAAAATATGATAAATATATTTTTTACCTCACTATCATCTATCTAGGATTGACTGAATTAGAAATTACCTTCATGGGGGAATTGAAAAATCAAAATTATATCCTTATATACAAAATATAAAACTTTACCATTTAACATTGACAAAACTAAATCTAAAGTGTTCTATAAGGTAAAATGTTAATGAACATATAACTCTCATATTTATATTTTATAAACACCCTCAATTTTCCATTCAATAAAATTTAATCATAACCTTGATATCTCAAAAAAATTTAGCAGGACTATACTAATTCGATTTAACCATATGATATCAATGTCTTTGCTAGATAATATTCTTTTTTTAAAACAATCTAGGCTTTATTTATTTAAAACACTAGATGATTCATATTAACACTTCATTTTCCCCATGATTTTTACAGGGTGTAAGGTTTTAAGGATTAGAGCTTGGAATGGATAGAGAAATTTTTTGAAGGCTTTAATCAATTTACTATTTGGAGAAACAAATTGATTGATTGAATCAATGTAAAATTTAAAATAAATAAAAATTTAATTGATTTAATATTGATAATTAAAATTTTAATATTAATAATTTCAAAATATTAAAGATAAAAATATAATATTTCATATAAAAAGATTAATTATATATATAAGGGTAAAAATATAAGACTAAATAATAAATGAAGGTTAAAAATTAATAAAAAATACAAAAAAAAGAAATGTCATAAAAATCAGTAATTAAATTCACTCATTGAAACTCAAAAAAACCCAAATTTATTTTAATAAAAAAATTATCAACAACAAACTGCTTAGTGAATAAATAAGCTAAATGGTGTTCAATATCAATTAACTCAAGAGAAATATCCAATTTTTGAGTCTGATCCCATACAAAATGATTAATAATATAAATATGTTTGTTCCTCAAATGGATTATCCAATTTTTTGAAATTTTGATATAACAATTTATCAAATTTCATAGAAACATTCTCAAAATTTAAACCAATATAATTTAAGGTTTATTTCGTTCACATATATTTTTCACAATAACTAACAACTACAAAATATTCAACATTAGTAGTAGATTATGTAAAAATGTGTTGTTTCATACTAGATAAGGAAACTAAGGATCTTCCCATAAAGTAAAATGTTATTTATTTTCTCTCCCTATCCAATTTACAATAACCAGTTTACTGTCCATCTGTTTTTAAATAGAAATTAAATTGAAAAAAAACAGTTTAAATACCTTAAAATCATTTGAGAAACTTTTATATTATATTACATTTCATATCCATGACTTCTTTTAAATGTATTTTTCATTTAATTTCCATTATTTCTTTGTTTTGGGGGTTTTACATTCATTTTGGTGGAAATGGAGGGTTTTCCAAATTTGGGCCAAACCGTGAGCCCGATTCCAGATTCAAAAATAAATTTTATTTCTTTTATAACTCCTAAATTTGTTAATATTTTTGATCCATTCCACTTCCCACTATTTCTACTATGACCTATCGGAATCACCATGTCCATTTTGACACTTTAGGAATCCATAACAATGGGGTATTTGTGTTTTTATTTAAGAATTTGGCCAACCCAAAATCCCATTTTCCAGTTTTAAATTGTTTCTTTAATTTTTTAATATAATATTCATTATAATGAATTTTTCGGTGATTTAAACTCACTTTCGACCCTAAGAAGCCCAGGCGCGCTCCCATTGCCTTCTCCCCTCCTTGGAGATCCTTAAAATCTCGAAATAGGGCAGAACTTCATACGGTGTCTCAAATCGGCCAAAATTGAAGAGGTAACTTCATCCCTTCTTAACTCTCTCAATTCTTACTCTTTTCCCTCCATTATTGTCCCTAAATGACCTCCAAAATCTTTTTTGAACAAAACCTGAATTTTGGATGATTTAAATTTTAGCTACCATTGTTTTGGAGTGATTACTTCATGATACTTAAAGTAGGTGAGTCCATTTCTTTCCTCTTTCAAATTGCTAAGGGTTTAATTTGTTTTTATTAGGGTTTATTCCCTCTTCCTTGAAGTCCCAAATGACCTAGGGGTAGGTTTTAGAACCTAAGAATTAACCTTGGGTTTTCTTTTCCAATTCCTGTGGTCTAGGGCCGGATTTGTCGTCCTTGAGGTGCGACAGATTGATGTTTCACATCATGTTTTGAGGGTTTTGACATAAAAGGTAGGTGATTCCATGTGTAATCATTTCTATATGAGTTATTTTTCTTGAATTAATTATTATGCATGTTCCTAATATGTTGTGTGTGGTGCGAAAAATGTTTATGTTGGATTTGGTTAAGAAATTATTTTTATAATTTCAATTTAGCTTAAAATTGGTTGTTTTTCATGTGAAACCCTTTGGGTATTGTTTGGGTGTGTTTTATAACATATGAAATTGGTTTAATAAATCTTTTTATGGGATTAAAATTATGATATGGTAGGGTATTGGTGTTCCATTTGGTTTTAATGTGGTTTTTATTGGTTTAAGGGGTAAAACCTTATTGTACTTCTTGAATGTGATTTTGAAAATGTGTGCTTTTCATGTGGATATTTTATGGTATTGTTTGAGGTGTTTGTATAACACTTGAGATTAGTTTAATAAATGTTTTTGGGGATGAAAATTATGTTTTGAATTTTTATTGGTGTGATTTTGTCCTTGAAATACAGTTTTGAAATGGGTTTTATGTAAATAGCTTTGGTACACTCTTTAGAATTGTTTTATGAAAGTTTTGAATGGTCTAATTATTTATGTAAGAGGTGAAACCATATTGGAAAACAATTTTGGATTATTTATAAATTCAAATGTACCTTTTTAAATGTGAATAGGTCTATTATGTGATGTGTATCCTCTTGGAAATGTTTTATAAAAATGATTAATGGATTTACTGAAATGTGAAAGAGGTGTGAACATGATGTAGGCTGTTTGTGTTAGTGCATTGTGAAAAATGGATTTTGATTATAAAAAGGGTTTTATGAAACATATTATTGGGATTTTATGTGATGTTTACCATATTTGGAGGGGCTTTATAAAAATTGTTAAAGGATGTGTTGGATTGTGAAAGTTATGCAAAAAATGTTGTGGGCTATTTTGGTGTGAGTTTGATTTCAAAATGCATTTGAATGAAAAGTGTAATTTCTGACTTGTGTGATGTACATGGGGCTGTTTGGTTAATGTGTGATGTGGAAGTGATATTTTCATGTGAAAATATATTTCATGGCTTGTTGAACTTGTTTGAGAACAAAGGGAAACCCCAGGTATCTAGGTGGGTGGACGTGTACTAGTATGCTAGTATATTTGTGGGGTTAGGCCTTAGTTTCACTTATCAAGATTTCCACTTTGAACTCTAACTAAACTATGATGATGATGATTGGGGACCACTAGGTTATGGGTATGTTCCCTACTAGTTCCTTGTGCACAAGAACCGATATTTGTTTGTGGTTACTTTCACCGAGATATGAGGTACCTGGGACCCATAACTAGCTAGTGCCTAGGGGTTATTTACTATTTCTTGTGCTCATTAGATGCTTTATACTTACCATAATCATATGGTATATTTGGCAGGAAAAATTCCATATCTTTTGAATTTATTTTAAAATTGTTGATTCATTAAATTAGCCCACTTGAAAACTGATTTTTTAGTTTCATCTTTTAGATATTGTAACTAGAAATTACATGTTTTTGAAAACATGCATGCTTTTTGTCTTTGAATGTTTATCACATAGAATATATTAGTGGTTATATCCCACTGGGCTTTGGGTCACACCCTACTTACTCTCTTGAGTGTAATTAGACTTGGTTATTTTCATTGTCGCATGTTTGGGTACAACTTTTGTGCCAACAGTTCAGGTTTTCACCGGTCATTCACGATCTGGTGTTGTGGAGATGGATTGAGGGTGATGCCTCTTGCCATGTTGAGGATCTTGGGCTGTACATATTTGGTTTTGTAAATTATTTATAGTATTGGTGAGTTGTTTTAGACTATGTAATTAAGTTATGAATTTTTGTAAAACATCGTTTGGTTTGAAAAATCCAGATTCATTTTATTGGATTCATTTGTTGTTTTATGTTTATAAACTTAGGTAAATCATTCCCAATTCTCATTTTATGTTACCCGAACACTTGTTCCAAGCCATGAGGATTGGGAATGCATTTCGGGCCTTGTCACAGGCCGGGTTTGGAGCCGGTTTCAGTGGCGATCAGATTCGGTTCGTGACAAAATGGTATCAGAGGAGGTTCACTCTCTTTGGGTAATGTTATTTGAGGAATAGTAGGGATAGTATGGATTTAGGATTTTTAGGACTTAGAATTTTGTTTATAAGTAGTGTGGATGATCAACACAACTCATGAAGGGATTCAAGTCTCCAGGGGAAGTCGGGACCTTTCAGAGTCCTTTGGTTTTCATGGTTTAGTGATAATTACGGGAAATGAAAAGAGAGTTGGGTTAATGGTCTCAGTGAACTCACAGGGCCTGGAAAGCCATGTGGAGACGGGGATATTCCCTAGAACACTCTTTGTGATAGTTAATTGATTGTAATATGGCTACCAACCATATGTCCAAGTCACCCACTGAAACTAGTTTCCTCTCGCATTGTCTTGTGTTCTTTAGTTTTGAAATCTTGGAACATTGGTACTAATGTGATTTGGTTTTATGAAGTGTAATGTTTTTGTGAAATGATTTTCAAACAAATATGGAATGGTTTGATTTATGAAATGTAGGAACGGAATATTAAGAATTATTTTTAAATGGAAAATGGTGTGCTTACACCTCTTTTGAAAGTAGAAACTATAATAAAGTTGGTTTTGAAAAAGGTATTCCAATAGAGTTTTATAAACTATCATAGGGTGTTTTAATGGGTTGAGATATTATGAAATTTATGTGAATAACATGAAAGTGAGTTCTTGTATAAATTTTTGTGTCTTTCTAAATACTTTAGTGATATTTGAATTGGGATTTGGATCTCCTGGTTAGCGGTTTTGAGAAAAAGGATGTGTTGGTTGACCGTTTTGGTTTTGAAAAGTGGAAAGAATCCTTGTTTTAACCTTTGGTATTTCCATGAGTGACCACATGCATGGGGTTTTATGGGATGATGGATGGTTTATGGAACAAATGGATGAGTGCTGGGATAGATATGAGGAGGGTGCCTGGTGTGGCATAAAAGCATGCATGTGTGAGGCCCATGGGGTACCATTGGTGGATGTGCTTACCGCTGAACCGTTTGTTTTCAAAGAAATGGTTTTAAAGAAAAACATGATGTCTTGATGAATAGTTTGGGATGGTTTTTATAATCGGTTTTTGAAAATTTTAATTTTTTGGGAGGTTTTGAGTCCAAGAACCGCTCCTTTTTGAACCGTGTTTTGGGATTGTGTTTGTTCGGTAAGCTGTGTTGTAGGGACAAATAGTGGTCTCTTCTGAAAAATGTTTTGGGATGACTTTACCGTAGTTCCCTTCATGTTTTTGTATTTGTTTTGTGGTATATATTGACCAATGGACCATCTTGTTTGGGTCCTTGGGTTCAATCCTTGGATATGGTATGCCCCATTAAGGGTTATTGCACAACTGAAGTGCAACCCAGATTGTTTCGCCATTTGAAGACCTTCCAGTTGATCAATATAAGGAATTTTTTTCTTGAGATTTTTAGATTGAGTTTACACCCTTTCCTTCATTGATTTTTTGTATCCTTTTGTAGTGGGAGAGTGATCATGGAAGGTTTAAAGAGACCTTAGATTCTTAAGTTTCTTGACTTTCTGAAGGTGGAAGTGGTCTTGGGTTATTAGCCTAGATGAGTATCTGGATGGTGTCTAAGTGGTACTCTCGGTCCTTCGTAGTCTCTTCGAAGAAGGAGTTCACGTTAAACTACCAGTGTGAGAAATTTGGTCATAATAGGATATTGTGGCCACTTTCTAGAATTGTGTGTAGTTTCGGGATGTTGTATATGGTCCCCCTCCATGCATTGTTTATATTAGTCACAATGGTCATGTTCAGTGATTTCTTGTGATGTTATGTGCTCGATTGAACATAAAGGTGAGATTCATGAAATCCTATGAGAGTCTCTGTTATGTTGGTAGAATGTATCCCTTGTAAAAACATCAAAATATCCCATTTTGGAGGATGATGAGAATAATTTTTCTTTACTTCTATTGTTTCTCACCTGAATAAACAAGGTGTGATGTCTGTGCATCTTCTATGCCCTTGTTTCAGGGAAATATCGAGTTAGGGTAAAGTGAGTCTGGAATGTGTTATGTCATGGAAAGATTATTTGGGATTGTGGTGTAATTTTTGGTGACACTGAAAGAAGAATTATCATTCAAGGTGTTTCCAAAGCCTAACTGTGAAGCTGAAGATGCTTCAATCACTTGAGCTCCAACCATAGGTCTCAGAGAGAAGCTAGCTCCTAGTAAGGGGAAATACCAATTTTGTTTAAACCCTTTTACAAAGTCCTATCCTCAGTATGAAATATAGGAAGAGTTCAATCCTCTGGTTTCATCATATTTCTTTTATTGTTCCCATTCACTGGAAATAGGTTGGGGGTTTTGTACCCATGTCATCACACAATGTTATTCCCTCCCCCTTTGGTTTCCATTGAGTCTTTAGAGAATGGTTGGAAGTTTGGATAGATAGGTTGAGCACACAGTTTTCACATGGTTAGTTGTAACCATGCCCAAAAAAATAACCATGTATATATAAGGATCCACATAGTTATCGCACATTTTCCCAAACTGTGAAAACTAATCGTGCGGTCGTCCCAACTTCTTAATTTTGGGGTATTTTCGTGTCGGCCCACGCTGGTCGGTTAAGATGGTTAGTTATTGTGGTGGGGAGACCTCCAATGGGTATAATGCATATTATTTTGGATATTTCTAATGGATATATACCCCTTATACTAGGGAGTCTGTTCGGGCCTCCCCCTGTTAGTGTCCTGATTCCGTCTCAGGAAAAATTTAAGTTGTATCTTATGGTGGGGAGCCCATTTGTGTCTCTTCAAATGAGTAAATCAGATTTTTCCTTGGTCTTGTATTGGAAGTAGGTATTATCATTCTGATATATCTAACTACCTACATCTTCCTTGGGAAATAATTGAGATTGGAGAGTTCCCAATGGTTTAGTTATAGTAGGGTAAGTGTAACCTTGTTCGATGTTATTGTTTGTTTAGGTAAATTGATTGAGTATTGTTCAGATTGTGTTTGAGGAGTTTTCATTTGGGATAAAGTCTGAATGTGCTTGATTGTTTTAGGAAAGTGGTGTAAATTTTTTTCGTGAGATTAATCCTTCCAGAAATGATCATTGGAGGTGTTTTGGCCTTTAGGGGCGAATCTTGGCAAAGAATTACTTCTTGGATTATCAGTTCGGTTTGGTTTTTGTATTTGGCCATGCTGTGGATTTCCAGGGATGGAAAATTTTATGGTGAGAAGAATTGCCACATCCATGACTTCTTTTAAATTCATTTTTCATTTAATTTCCATTCTTTCTTTGTTTTGTGGGTTTTCCATTCATTATGGTGCAAATGGAGGGTTTTCAAAATTGGGGCCAAACCGTGAGCCCAATTCCAGATTTAAAAATAAATTTTATTTCTTTTATAACTCCTTAATTTGTTTATATTTTTCATCCATTACACTTCCCACTTTTCCTCCTATGAACTATCCAAGTCACCATGTCCATTTGGACCCCTTATGAATCCATAACAATGGGGTATTTGGGTTTTTATTTAAGAATTTGGCCAACCCGAAAGACCATTTTCCAGTTTTAAATTGTTTTTTAATTATTTAATATAATATTCATTATAATGAATTTTTTGGTGATTCCACCTCCCTTCAGACCCTAATAAGCCCAGGCGCGCTCCCAGTTCCTTTCCCCCCTCCTTGGATCTCTTTGATATTGCGAATTAGGGAAGAACTTCATAGGGTGTCTCAAATCAGCCAGAATTGAAGAGGTAATTTCATTGCTTCTTAACTCTCCAATTATTACTCTTTTCCCTCAATTATAGTTCCTAAATGACCTCCTAAATCTGGTCTAACAACCCCTAAATTTTGGATGTTTTTAATTTCATCTATTACTATTTTGGAGTGATTACTTCAGGATACATCAATTAAGTGAGTCTATTTCTTTCATTTTTCAAATTGCTAAGGGTTTTATTTGTTTTTATTAGGGATTATTCCATATTCCATGAAGTCCCAAATGACCAGGGGGTAGAGTTTCTATCCTAAGGTTTAACCTTGGGTGTTCGTTTCCAATTATTGTGGTCTAGGGCTGGATTTGTCTTCCTTGAGGTGCAGCAGTGTTGCGGTCGATGTTGCCCACCATGTTTTGAGAGTTTCGATATAAAAGGTTGGTGATTACATGTATAATCATTTCAAGATGAGTTAGTTTGCTTGAATTACTTATTATTCATGTTCCTAATATGCTGTGTGTGGTGCAAAAATTGTATATGTTTGATTTGGTTAAGGATTTATTTTTATAGTTTCATTTTAGCTTAAAATTGGGTGTTTTTCATGTGTAACCCTTTGGGTATTGTATGGGTGTGTTTTATGACATATTAAATTGTTTTAATAAATCTTTTTTGGGATTAAAAGTATGATTTGGTAGGGTATTGGTGTCCCATTAGGTTTTAAATTTTATTGTGGGTTTACGGTGTAAAACCTTATTGTACTTATTGAATGTGATTTTGAAAACGTGTTATTTTCAAGTGGATCTTTTGTGGTATTATTTGAGGTTCTTGTATAACAGTTGGGGGTAGTTTAATAAATGTTTTTGGGACTGAAAATTCTGTTTTGAATTTTTATTGGTGTGATTTTGTCCTTCAAATATGGGTTTGAAATGGGTTTTATGTGAACAGCTTTGGTACACTCTTTAGAATTATTTTATGAATGTTTTGAATGGTTTAATGATTTATATAAGTGGTGAAACCAAATTGGAAAACTATTTTGGATTGTTTATACTTTAAAAAGGACCATTTTAAATGTTAATAGTTCTGTTATGTGATTTTTATCCTCTTGGAAATGTTTTATAAAAATGTTTAATTGATTTACTGAAATGTGAAAGAGGTGTGAACATGATGTGGGCTGTTTGTGTGAGTGCGATGTGAAAATGGATTTTGTTTATAAAAATGGTTTTATGAAACATGTTATTTGGCTATTATGTTTTGTTTATAATATTTTGAGGGACTTTATAAAAATTGTTAAAGGATGTGTTGGATTGTGAAAGTTATGAAAAAAGTGTTGTGGGCTATTTTGGTGTGAGTTTGATTTCAAAATGCATTTGAATGAAAAGTGGAATTTGTAACTTGTGTGATGTACATGAGGCTGTTCGGTTAATGTGTTATGTGGAAGTGATATTTTCATGTGAAAACTATATTTCTTTTATTTTTGAACTTTTTTGATCACAAAGGGGAACCCCAGGTATCTAGGTGGGTGGACGTGTACTAGTATGCTAGTGAATCTGTGGGGTTTGGCCTCAGTTTCACTTAGAAAGATTGACACATGAAACTCTAACTAAAATATGATAATGATGATTGGAGACCACTAAGTTATGGGTATGTTCCCTACTAGTGGCTCGTGCATGAGAACATATATTTTTTTGTGGTTACTTTCACCGAGATATGAGGTACCTAAGACCCAGAGCAAGCTAGTGCCTAGGGGATATTTCTTATTTCTTGTGCTCATTAGATCCTTTATACTTACCATCATAATATGGTATATTTGGCTGAAAAAATTCAATAGATTTTGAATTTATTTTAAAAATTTTGATTCTTTAAATTAGCCCACTTGAAAACTGATTTTTTTAGTTGCATCTTTTAGAAATTGTAACTAGAAATTACATGTTTTTGAAAAATTGCATGTTTTTTGTCTTTTAATGTTTATCACATGGAATCTATTAGTGATGGTATCCTACTGGGCTTTGGATCACACTCTACTTAAACCCTTGGGTGTAAGTATACTTGGTTATTTTTGTTGTCACAGGTTTGGGTACAACTTTTGTGCCAACAGTTCGGGTTTTCACCGGTCATTCATGATGTGGTGTGGTGGAGATGGCTTGAGGGCGATGCCTCTTGACATGTTGAGGTTCTTGGGCTATAAATTTTTGGTTTTTTACCTTTTTTATAGTCTTGGTGAGTTGTTTTAGACTATGTAATTCAGTTTTGAATTTTTTTAAAACACTGTTTGGTTTGAAAAATCTAGATTCATTTTTTTGGATTCATTTATTGTTTTTTGTTTATAAACTTGGGTAAATCATTCCCATTTCTCATTTTATGATACCCGGGAACTTGTTCCAACCCATGGGGATTGGGAATTCCCTTCGGGCCTTGTCACGGGCTGGGTTTGGTGCCAGTTTTAGTTGTAATCAGATTCGGTTCATGACATTACTTATGATTTTCTTGAAATAATGAACAATGAAATAAATAAACATGAGTCCAAGTCTACTAGAAGTTATATATAACAATCTCTGAATAATTGCATTATATAATTCACTATCCATTAATTTACCATCTTCATCCATATCATTTTTGATTTTAGAACTCATAATAGTTTCATATTAATTTTCATTTTCAAGTACAAACCTTCCTTGTAAGTCGTATATATAATTTGATTGATTTACCACATTCAAAAATCTGTTATTAAACATTTGAAAAGAAACAAATAAATTCATCTCACATATCATTATCATTTAGAAACTGTATTGCAAGAGTTTTGAGAATTAATTTCATAATTTCTATTTATTTGAATCAAATATAACATTATCATCATAATTTAAATAATAAAAATAACTTTTCATAATGTTTTCATAAATAATATAGGATATTACGTACTCATATAAATAAAATTTGATAATACAATATAACTAGGCCTCCCGTTGAATGCTCTATGTGATTCTTTAAGACTATATAAATCTTTCGTATGTTTGAATATAGAATTTATAAAAAGTGAATTTTCAAAACCCATAGGATACAGAACCTAGAAATCCCTTAAAATAAGACCATTTAGAAAAGTTTATTTAACATGCACCTAGAAAAGCGTAATGTTCATATGATATTAATAAGCTAATATATTTTTAAGTAATTCTAATCCAGGTACATGTGTAAACGTTTCTCATAATCTACACCTTCCTATTGATTATAATCCTTAGCTACTAATATATCCTTATTTATAGTGATCAGTCCTTGACCAAATTTCTTATTTCTATAAAACCAATTAGTACCTATAATAGGAAAATTAGAGGGTTTATTAACTAATTACCAAATCTTTTTCTTCATATATTGGTTTAAATTTTATTTAAGGGATGAAACTCAAATTTCATCATTTAATGATCGAAATATGGTTTTAGATTAATAAATTTATAGAAAAGTTGAGACATCAGTAGTATTTCATCATGTTCTACTTGTTATAACACCTTTATCTAAATATATAATAATAGTTTCTGAGGGATTTCCTTTTAAGGTTCTCAGTTTTCTGGGAAACACACTCTTAGTTTAATATCTTAATAATCTTTTAAGATTGGACAATACAGGAAAATTTTCCCCATCATCATGATTTTTAGTTTTAATAGGATTATCTAGTATAATGTAATTTATACAATAATAAAGGTCCTAAAAGTGAGTTTTCTTATGATAAAAGGGTAAAATTTTACCAAATTTCACAAGAATTTATTCTTCAAACACCCTCTACATTTTATTTTTAAATTCTATAAGATTTAGAAGTAGTAAAAAAACCAAGAAAAATTCCATCATTATATTTTAGAGTAAATTAATGATGGTAATATTTTGTGTTCAAGATATAATCCTTGCATAAAAAACATTAACGTATAAAACATTTGGTTTTATGTTATTCCATAACTCATAGGAATTCTTTATTTAAAATAGTTCTTATTAAAACCCTTTTTATTAAATAATAGTGTTTGTCAACTACTATATTTTAAAAATCAGTAGATATAGTATATTTACGAAACATTGTTTTACAATGTTTATTATAAATTCATATTTCTCCATTTAACATAGCTATTTTTTTGAGGTGATATAGGTGCATAGAATTTATTTTTAATTCCATGAGTTTCAACAAAATCAATTAAATCCATTACATTCAAATTCTCCCCCAAGGTCACATCTAAAAGAAATAAGTTTGGAAAGTTTTTCATTATGAACTAGTAATTATAATTTCATAAACATAACATAATATTAACCTTAAATCCTCTAACCGTAAACCCAAGTAAGTATAAAAAATTCATGAACAAAAATAATAATAAAATATTTACCACTAAGTCTTGCTGTCAAGAAATTCCATAAAATATATGTTGATAAGTTTAAAAGGTTTATAAGTAGCATCCTCAATGATTGATTTATAAGAATATATAATTTTCATTTCCATTTAACATGAATTGAATAACTTATTTTCATCAACATTTAGGTAAGATAAATAATAAATCAAATTTTCCTTTAACAACTCAATAATATAATAAAAATTATAATGTTAGAGTCATCTATTGAAAATCCAAGATTCATTAATTTCACAACACAAATAGTTCATACATTTTCTATATAAATATTCAAGATCGAGAGTATAAACATTTTTAGTTCTAGGTGATTCAAACTTAATAAATATTTCTGTAACAATATAAAATGCATTATTAAATTATTAAATTGAATAATCTTCATCAAAAAGTTGATAGATACTTTTAAGTTCAGTTTTAACACTTTAACATAAATTATATTATTAATTAGTATTGATTAAAGGATTCTAATAGTTCCAAGTATAATAATATTTCCCCTAGAATTATCTTTGAATATGAAATGACCTTCATTAATATTTGATAAGGAATATAAATTTGAGAAGTCTCTACTTATATTTTTTGAGCATCATATATCCATAAACCATTTATACTTTTTTTATACATTATACAACAAAAAATATCAATCCAATAGATTTTATTTTACCCATACACTCCGGAGTACAAAATGTTTAGAAACTAAAGAAATAGGTAATTGAATCTCTTAACCATGAGTTGAAATACCATCCATAAATTTAGAACAACTTTAAAAAATATAAGCATGATTAATATTATGGATTTTTGGATCTTTAAAGAAACAATCATCATAATAATATCCTCTAATACCATAGTGAAAACATATAAGAGTAAACATACTCTTGATATTTGAAATGAACATAAAATAATTCCTATAAATATTTAGCTTTTCAAAATTACATCTATTTCCACATTTACCATTATTTCATTGGGTGTTATTAAGAGTTTCTTAATATATCCCCCCTAATGTAATATACTATAAAAAAATTTAAATAATTAATATTTGTTAATATATCATTAATTCTATTATCATGCATGAAATAATAAGACAAAAATTTATCAGTTTTATAATTTAATATTAAAAGTTGATTAGATAAATTATATTTTTCAAAATAATGGAATTATAATACTTATTTAGATACTTATGATTTTTATATAAATTATTATATTTTTGATCAAGAATATAAAAATACTCATTGATTTCATCAGATGAATATTTTTTTATTCAGAATTTAGAGTGTAGTAGGATTTTACCTATTTAGTATAATCTATAAAACACACATTAGATTTTTGGTTTGATTGATCAAATTTAGTGTTAGAATTAGAAATATTACTATAATAATAGAATAATTCCAATTTTCATTCATAGAAATTTTTTATTTTCTTCTTATGGTATGATTTTCTTTGAAAACTATTTTTATATTTTTTTCTTTTATTGGAGTTAATGGAAGTCCGAGATGATAAAGAAAAGTATATATCATTCATAACATATCACTTAATTTGAATTTCAATCAATATTACTATATTTATTAAAGTATTTTATGATATATTTTACGCTCTTATAATTTTTTTGAATATTTAGTTTTGAAAGTTCATCTCCTAAATTATACCAACTTGGTCCTCCTTTATCAGGTGAGTCGGAAAATGTTTTTCAATATTTCTCTCATCCTTCGATGTAGATAATTATAAAATAGCATTATACTTATGGATTAACTTGTGATCACCAGCTTCAAGTTTCATTTTTATTCATACATTATGAGTGTTCCAGTAATATTTTAAATTATTAAATCATTAATAGGTGTGACATGAAAGATTACATCAGATCTTATAATCCATTTTGTATATATAAATGTATGAAATTTTAAATTATTATCCTAAATTAGTATTTTAGATACCAAAGAAACAATATTTTTCACTGAATCAAAAACTATTCCATTTATTTTCATAATAATTTCTATATTAAACACCATGAATGTATCAAAAATTATGGTTGTAGTATTACACCATAATTGTTTTATATTATATATTCCTTAAAAAGAAATAATTATTGTTTCCATATATCATGAGTAATATCACATTGATAAACATTATTGAACTCATATGGTCCTAATAAAATAATAATATAATTCATATCCATTGATTATAGATCAGAATATACCTCTAATTTATCAATTATAATTTCACAAATTAGAAATTGAAAAGGGTTTCCCACCATCATGTAAAATTTCATACCAATATTTTTCAAAAAACTATTCATTATAGATTTTCAAAAATAATAATTCCCACCATTGAAATATGGTCTTATAACCACTGACATTCCTTCTATTGGATCTTCCATTATTTAAACATTATACATATATTTGAGCTTCAATTAGAATGTATAGGGAAATAAAAAACCTTTCTTTGATAAAAATTATAATCCTAGACCCTTTGTACAATGATGCAAGAGTGGGTGTGAACTGAATTCTTTAAGTTCACATTACATTTAAAACTTCTCTATTCTTAAATAATTGAAACCAAAATTTTATTAATTAGATATGTGGTGAAAATTAAATAAACTAAAGAGATATAAAAGGTAGATTTTATAGTGGTTGGAGGCTATAAATAACTTCCCCTAGTCCACTCTCCTAACACACAATATAGGTTGAATGATTTGTATTCAGATCCTTTTCCATGGGATCACATACGTCTGTGAAAGTAGACGTCACATGATGTATATGTCAAAATAACGTTTTCTAGGTTATCGCTTTCTTAATATCACTCCCACACTTAGTGGAAATGTGTGTATTAATAGTAGAAATAAAATATGTAAAAATTAAATATAGTTAATCACACAAAGTTGTAAACTTCAGAAACTAAAGGATGATTTATCTTATCCAAATAACACATATGTATACATTGTTTTTTATAAATACAATTATTTAAATATAATATATTTCATCAAAAATTAACAACAGTTTTTTTCATCATTCTTTTTTATCTAAACATATAGTAATGATTTTATATAGGAATAAAATAAAACATGATATATAATATTTCATATAATCAATCAGTTGTCTATGTCGGCATTCTATTTAGAGGAAATATATTTAATATCTAGAAATTAATTTTGTCAAAATAATCCATAATCAAATCTATGAAAATATGTATCCTTATAACTTTTGAGAGTGGATTTTTTCTTCCTTAAAATAAAAAACTAAAATATATCATTCATACATTCTCAAAAAATATTTATTTTTGATACTATTTATGGACAACAAATATTATCCTGTAAATTAGGAATTATAAAAACACTTTTAAAACAATTCTACTTTAATTACATAAAGTAAATACATAATTAATAAAATGAAGTAAAAAATTTTCAACCTGAAGAATTTGTATATGTAACTTATTTGAAGATGCAATGGTAAATTCTAAATTCACTATAATACATAAGAATAAATAAAGAAGATTAAATATGTTAGAGTAAAATACATAAGTGTCATTATTTATGTGTCAATATATATGATTTAATAATAAATATAATTAAATACAAAAAATAAATTAATATAGAATAGAAAAATAACATGTTAGAGTAAATACATAACATTGAATTCATAAGATTCATCCATATGTATGATTCTTCATGAATTTTCAATATATAATGGTTCTTAAAAATTCCATTGAATACTTAAAAGTCAATACTTAAGAAAATTTATCCAATCAGAATATAATAATCTTGCAACATATAATAAATATTGAGAAACATAAATAATCATGTTTAGAACACATAAAATAAACCATCAGTTAAAAAATTAAGGATTTTTGTGTGAATGAAAGCCTAGAGTGTATGAAAATATGTTGATGAAACACATTTGTCTAACACATAGGAAACCAATATCATGTGTCTGAAGTCTAGACCATATGTATCTATTTACCACTAGAAAACCAATGCATAGATCATGATTTAGGTCAATTTACCCCAATTACATTCCAATAACCCCATATATAGAGACAAATGAAATAACAAAGGATCTTATTCATCAATGAATATTTGAATGATATGTACATATATCAGCTAAACACACGTAGGTTATATAACTCAATGTTTATATGAAAAAACCATGCATACATTATTAATGAATGTTATTCTTGGTGATTTTGTAATAGATAACTAATATAACAAATATATTCATTACAATTCGAACATTTCATATCTATGTTAACTTAAAAGTGAGTACAAATCAAGAATATTACATTAATCATTAGATTTATGAGAACAACCTAAATGAAATACTAGCACATGGACTTTGAAAAAATAAATAATTTCTCAAAAAATCACCACCATAATGAATAAAAATGCCTTCACACTAGCTCACAACCCTAGTGAAATCTGAACCTATCACAATGGATCACCTCTTCAGATACTAGACATGTCACATTAATAATACATCCCTCATTTATCTCAAATGCATAAATGAACCACAATCATATTTTTAAGACATCCACCATCTATCTAAATAGATAGAATCATTCCTAGACCATCAAGAAGATATTATCAATCTAGCAATGTAATTCACCTCTCTGGATTGGGAATAAATCTCTTGGAGTTAACCCACAACTGGTGATGTACTCAATTACATCTCCATATCATGAAATTCATAAAATAATTATAGAATCCTATTACATTAATATTATAGAATTAAATAGTAATAAAAAAATATAGACAAATAAATAATTTTGATAATGAGAAATCAAATGGGAAATCAAATAGTGGTCAACTAAATAAATAACATATTCAATATCACATCATGACATAAATCACTTGCACCCAATAATTTGTTCCGTCTCTCATATTTTTTAGGCGCTTTATACACATTCATTGATGTTTACCAAAACAAGAACATATAACATTATTATCATTATGTTTATAATCAATACATCATATTCATATAAATATATCAATCAATATATATAACATATAATATTAAATAACATGGCCATAATTTAAATCAATAATATGAAGTATCAAAAAACATGTCACATAATTTTAATAAATAATTACCCTTGAATCCATTTTGTAGAGCTATATCTGTTCCACCAAAATATAATTACACTATGGAAGAATGAATAATTATATTATCTTAATATTGATGATTTATTTTAGGATTATCCAAGTACCCAAGATACTCATACAAAAATATTTTAGAAAATTTCAATAATAATTTTTCCTAATAGTCTATAATCTAATTGGCAATGAAAATGAAACCATGCTGGTCCTATTATTCTATATAATTAAATTAAACATTTTGGACACCCATGAAACCCTTTTTGGTCGCCTATATCTATTTTAATACCCTCCTAATACAAAAACATACAAAAAAATGAATAAACTATATAAAATGATTTGGGATACCTACATATACATTATTAATAACTGACATATTAAGATTCATAAGTTAAATCCACTATGTTGATCCAAATAAGATGGTCCAGGACCAAAACACTCAAAACACTTTGTTAAACATCTGAATTGAAAAGTATAAGAAACCCCCAACTAAACCATGTGGATTAAATTTGTGTCAATGATAGGGGCCTTCTATTGTAGATGGATCACTACGATGTTACATGATGGAGTATTAAAATAAAAGGTCTTAATAGGACATACCAAGCTAAACTAGTCTAAATCCTATATAGTCAAGACCTAAAAAATGTTAAGTTGTTTAGGGCTATATTATATGTTTACTCATAAACATAGATTTGGTCTAGTCGACATAGAATTGGATAAACTCATACTCTATCCCATTAGTAAAAAATATGGATGGATGAGATCATTTCTACAAAATGTTTTCATACATGTGTGGTATGAAAATTATAATACTTCAAATATAATTGGTATATATACAATAAAACGGAAAACAATCATGCAATTTTTAAATAGAAAATGATTTTTAAATTAATCAAGTAGTGAAAATTGTAAATGAAAATGTTTATAATAAATAATTTTATTAATAAGGAAATAACATAGAATTAGTACTTATATCATTTCTACTTACCATCATCTTAATTATTTCCTTCATCATCCACATTTTCACCCCTATCTTTATATTCCATATGCTACTCGTCATTTCTAGAACACCATTATACATGGAAAAATAATCTTTAATAAACTATCACCATTTTCAGGAAATTATCATATGTCCCCCATTATAATCGATAAATTATTTTATTTAGATAAATTTTGTAAAAGGTTAGTTAGGGGAGGTGAGGGGGTCAGTCGATCTATATTAGGGAACATGGGAGAAAGTGTCATGTAAAATTGTAAAATCTATCTTAGGATAGTGGGCTAAGATTGTTGAAAAAATAAAAAAGTATAAAATGAAAAAATAACTCTAGTTTCATATCCTATCCTAGATAGAGAGAAAATCCATAACTTTTTATTTAAAAATTTAGCATGAAGTCTAACCCAAATTTTATACTTATGTCCCACCAAGACCATGTGACTTTGGATTGAAATATGTTTAATCAAATTTAGAAGGAAGAATAATTTTTTAAATTATAGTGCACCCTAATAATGATGGTGAATTTATGTAGGCCATTAATTTAAATTTCATTAAACAACCATATTTTAGGTACAAAGATAAATTATTGAGGGTGATGATGAAACCCCCTACCATATGAACTATTAGAAAACACCCCCTTTAGGTGTGTCTTAAAAAAATAATCTAAGAATTAAAATTATCTAACCACTCTTTTTTAAAATTTTTTGTTGAATTTATTAAAATTTTTGTAGTTTTCACTATATTTTTATTGTTATATAGTTTCTCCAGTAACAATTATTTTGAACTCAAGTGGTGAAATAAAAACTTCTAAATTTTGTATTCTATGATCAACAAATTTATTTTCCCCACCATATTTCTAATGGGTAACCATAATAAAACATTAAAAGGTATGTAAATAATAAACCCTCTTTGAATTCGGATAATGGTATTCTATATAACTACTTTTTATTTTAAAAAAAATATTTTCCATGAATTCATTCTGAAAAATATATTCTAAAATTTTATAAGGAGAAATAACTTATGAGATACCTACCACTAGCTATCTAATCTTAATGAATTGTCTCCATGAATTTATAGTGACAAAACGATCACTAAAACCTCTTTCTTGATTATTGTACCCAAAACTATATACAACACTACCAATAACTAATTATGTTTTTGAGTTATCTTATGATCACATATTAAAAGAGTGTATGTATTTCACTATTTTACTAATGAAACATATCAAATTAAATTTAGAAATCTCAATATATAATTGAAATACATTATATACCCATACATGACTCATCTAAACACAACATCTATTTATATTTTGAGTTATCCATTTAATGTAGATTTGAATACTCTAACGGAGCATTACACATTAATCCCATATCTATTCCATTGGTATTGTTCAATACTATACAAGATTTTGGTACCTATATTATGAAACAATCACTTATTTATACTCATATTACAATCCCTAAACACCCCTCAGATGATAAATGTATATATTTTAATTACTCAAATGATGTTGATGGTGCTTCCCACATCTAAAATCTACTTCTCTATATAACATCATAAATAACACTTATAAGCTAAAAAAATTTCCCACCCATATGACCATCACATAAGTATTATTCTTAACCAAATATGACATGCTTTTGTAAATAACATTCAATAAATAACCTACCCACATTTATTGCACTGGAGGAAAACATATACACATTTTTATTTAATTATATTTATATCCTATAAACATCCAATAGGTCCTATATAAGGGTTTTATAGGACATAACTAAACCTATATGTAGTGGAATGAAATACAAAACCATGAAAAGATCGATCTGAAGTGGAATAAAAAACTATGATATAATAAAACCAAAAAATAAGCCTACATTAATATCCATGCTCTCAATCATTACATGCAGTAATGTTTTTATGTTACCTTAACAAAAAAATGTTTTATCCTTCATTAATCTCATATATTTTATTTTTTTTGTTTTCCCCATTGTTTTTGGCTTTTTCAGGTATATTTTTTATTTGTAGTAGTGTATATCAGTTACATACACCTCTTCTCATATTTATTGGACCATCAGGCTAAAACCAAGCTGGTCCAATTCAATGTGGTTTGTTTTTAATTTTTATAACCCATGGAATTGTTTATGACATTGTATTTGTTTTCAACTTTTGGTGTGAGTATGTTTTTGAGAAATTGTTTATGGTAAAGTTCTTTATTCTATATTTTTAATATGCATTAAATACTTTATAGTGGAAGAAGTGTCTTTATCCTGAATACATACTTATTTGTTGAATAACAGGATTAAATATGTATCCATAATTTTTCCATGATTTGAAACCAAAATCTAATTCTATGGAGTTTGATACACCTTTGGTTGATTAGTTTCCAATGAAAGAGGTTGCATGTATATATGTTTCCTGAATTTGAAATTCATTGAGAAACCTCAAGAGGTTACATAAATAAGTATTAGAATCTACAGAAATGTTGGCCTATGAAAATGGAATATACAAATGTTCAAGTTATTACATCTTATTGAAAATTTGGTTGGATCTATAAAAGAATATGTAAAGTAAATCCAAGGGTTTGAATAAAAGAGATTCATAGCTATATTAGAGTTATTATAGAATATCCAATTTATGAAATATTAATTTCAATATTTCAAATTCAATGTATGTGTGTTCCAAAAATTATGTAAGATGTTTTTTCTTGATATGTTAAATATATTCTAGAAGGTGGATCCAAAAAACAAAATCAGTTGATACTTGACTAATCTTCAATTTAAAAATATCACAGTTACTCAAACAAAATCATTACTCATTTTGATGATAGGATATAAATTTTTTTGATGAAATAATGAGATTTATTTTACTAGTAAATGAACGGTATGAATCCAATTAAAGGGAAGAAAACATTTATGTAGTCCATAGAAGGAAAAATAATTCATAGACATGTGTTTAGAAGTAGATATGATCTTAGAAGAGTCAACATTTACTAGAAGAATATTTTTAAAGAGAAATATGATTATAGAAGAAGATTAAATGTTAGATCAATGAATAAAAAAAGTTGGATCTGATTAAATAGGAGAAGAACAATGAAATGTGAAGAATGATTAAGAGGATGAGTCTAAAAGATTTAGTACTTGAGTAAGGATGATGTCTGGATAGACCATCTAAAAACTAAATGAATAATGGTTGATGGATGATTCGAAGAGTGACCAGGAAGACGATGTAGAACATGGAGTTCCATTATTATGATGACTAGATTATGTGAATATAGGTGTAGAGTTAAATGTAGAAAAAATATGTGTCCTATATCTGTTCAAAAAAAATTTATGTGAAGGTAAATTTAGTGTGAAGATGCTGCACTAGTCCTCATAAAGAAAATATCAAGATTAATAAGTTGTGATTATAGACTAAATTTTAGGTAGAGATAACAAAATTTAAATGGGAGGTTAATAAGTTGTTCTTTTAGTGAAACCAAAAATTTCAGAAGAACTAATTATGTTTGATAAGACACTCTTTATGTTGGAATTTTAAATATTGAATTATATATTTTCAGTGATTTTTAGAGTAAGGATATATATATATATATATATATATAATGTGTTATCATTTATAGATCAATACTCAAAATTTGAGAGCATATCTTCATATAATTTAACCCGCATGTTCTAGAAAATATTTTAGTCAAAGAAGAAGGGTTCTAATTCTAGAAAATATCAATTTTAAGAAGAAAAATCAAAAATTACACATGTATATAGGTGAGGTTATGTATGTTGGAGTTCTATACATTGATCTTCTGGATAGTAATGTTTCAAAATATGGTTTTGTGAGAAAATATTGATTTTGATTATTCTAATGACATACAGGAAGATATATAAAATTTACTTTGTGTTTTTGTTGTATTTGTTTTATCAATGAGGGATATAATTTGAGTTTATATGAATGTGATAACTATATAAGGATAAAAAACCACGAATTAATGAATTTCATATGTGAGATTAATTCAATTTTATATAAGGACTATAAATAAAGATTCGTGTATAATATAACATATGTATGAATGGTTTCTCATATGATATGAGAGAGTCCATTACACATAACATATGAGAAATGTGAATAATGTGAAATTTCTCATAAGCCCACTTTTTATTATATGAAAATTTTTAAAATGAGTTATATGAATGATATATGATTCAGGAAGAAAATATTTCAATGAAAGTGTTGTGGTTTCATGGATTTAATATCATGATTCTATTACTCATGATTCAAGGAGAAATATAGAATATGCTAGTTAATAGGATGAATCGTAAATGTTAAGATATAAGAGTTACAGTGGTGAATATGATAAGGTACACGTGAGATCTTCCTAAGGTAAATATGACCTTGTAAAAAGTCATGGTATGTCACTTTGTGATATTTATGTATACTGAGATAATGGATCTGTTTTTTAAGACATGATAAAAAAAGGAAAACTATAAGGCATGAAATCTCATGAAACTATGGAATAAAATTTTGATTTCTGGGATAATTTAAAATGAGAATCATACCATGATAATTCTAAAGCTATGAGGAATATGAGTCATTATAAAGACTCTATAAGGATGATATTTAATGAGAAAAAATTTATAAACATGAATACTAAAGATTTTTCAAATTCAAATTGTATGAAAATTATTCACATAGTGCATTGAATATAATTGAGAAGAAAAATAAAGAATAATGAGTGAGACTCAATGCTACATTCAACATGCATATTCTCAATTAGTTAAAGAAAATAGAAAGAACAGATAGTGTGTTCCTATTATATGTTTTATGTATTGAAGTAGGAAGAGAGAACTAGTTCTGATTGATGTAAAAATATTTAATGTATTACAAGAGATGAAGATGAAAATTATGGGAAAAAATATAATATTTCAAAGATTTTATAACAAATAATCATACCAATGATGAAGATTTTTTAACGATCCAACCTATAACCTGTATATACTGTAGAAGTATAAAAAAGATGGAAAAAATAGGCTGGTTATTATAATTTGTGGAAACATTGTACTGAGGAAAGATATATGATCATTAGGTCAAGATAAGGCTATAATTGATTTTCTAATAATACATTATAAGGATCTGGATGAATCATTCATTCTATTAAGATTATAAAATAGAAATTCATCTCTTACTTTGTAGCTCACTGGTGCCCATATAGTAGTTTCATGGTCATTCTCTTATCTGTGGATACTTATTAATAATAAAATAATATTTATGTTTATTTGGGATAATAACCATCATGTACTAGGGAAGTAGTCATCCTCATTAAGGATAAAATCATCAAAAAAAACATTCTACTCTTATTACGTTGACTTCCTATTTATATCTGCATGCATATTGATGAATGATGATATTGAGAAATAAATAAATCCATTCACTAAAAATGTGAGAAGGTGAAAATGGTTAAAAGTATATATAAGATTAAAAATTATACCAACATTGATTCAATCCCCTCTCAGTGTTCCTCATACCCCAATATGATCCTTTCAATTGGTATCAAATCAGGACACACCTCTATTAGATTTTCATTTTTCAAAATTTCTTTATGAACTAAGTTTTAGTTTTCATATGCCTTATAATGTATATATTTGAATCAAACTATTAATTTTTTACTAATTATATCATGTAATACAAATACACTAATACAATGTTAAATTTAAGATTCGAGATAATTTTTTTTGAGAAAGGCATCATAAATGAAATAGTGAACTCTATTATTTGGTGTTATCAAAAGTTGATGTATTTTAATTATATTTGTTAATAAAACTACTCTAGAATATTTTAGTAAAGATAAATTGATCGTCTTAATAAAATAATATGAAAATAGACTTCTCATGATTCAATTTTGATAAATAAAAATGAAGAACAAAGGAAGATGACTTGGTGGTTGAGTCCCCCAGCAAGGAATTGTAAATTAGTTTTAACTCATATAATCCATTATCTCTATATAAAGATGAATTACAAGAAATTTAATGTTAAAAATTTCTTATAGAAGATAAGAATACATGTGGGAATTATCACTATATCAAGAACTCAAAATATGAATCAATAGTTTTAATAAGGGATATTTTTATAACCATCCCAATGAAATGATGATTATATTTGTGTCTTTTTTATAATCATGCATGATAAGATCAATGATTTTGAATATGAAATAGAAAATCTAGAGAAATATTTGGGAGAAAGAGTATATACCTATGAAAATATGTTGTATTAAAATAAGTAGTTAATGTTAAACTTGGAGAAGGTATCTAATGTATTGAGAATTAATTGATTATTAAAATTCATGAGAAATAAAAATACACAAATTTAATTGCAAGAAAACATATTTGAATTAAAAAAAATAAAAAGTATTAAACTAATATTAAAAAACCACAATTGGAATAAATATAACCTGATTAAATAACACGAAATTTTTATTCAATAAAAGAATAAAATGTATGATGAAAAAATCAAAGAGATGTGAGAGAATAAAGAAGAAAACTGAGGGTATTGGAGGATGAGAAATATATCCTTAATATGAAATTCCATGATCTTGATATCAAGCTTACAAATATGGAAAATGTTCAGGTAAATCCTTATAATAGTATGAGAAAAATTATACTACCACATATAATTCCATGGATGTCTCTAATTATAAAAATACCTCAATCAAATTGTAGGAATATCTTGAGATCATTTAATGATGATTCTCAATAACTGTTAAAGGAATAGGTTCCATCCATATCAAAATAAAATGTTTTTAATAAATCTATTTATATGAATAATATATGTTTATTTAAGAAATCTATACAAACTAGGATATGTAGAGATGATTAGAATTAAAACACTCTATACAAGGTGGTTAGAAGCAGGATTAGAAGTGAAAGTCCCCCAAAATAATACCAAACCATTGATATAAATTTAAATAAAGTAATTCTATTTATTTGGTAAATTATGGATAGTATTAAATACACAGAATAAAATCACAGATATTGGGAATGACTGGTTATCTAACATATTAAGGAATATATCATATGTTTTTTTTGGAATAATCCATAAATTTATGATGTCCAAAGAGATTCTAAATTGGGGGTGGAGATAACTACTAAAATGATGCAACATTCAAAGAATAAAGATAAAAATATTCTTGTCTCAAAATGTTTTAAAGGATTGGATAAGTTCTATAGAAATTGAAATAAAACTGGTCATAGAGAGTAACCATTATTTTATAATCAAACAAAATATGTTTTAAATGTTATGAAGAGAGAGGACCAAAAATTGTAAAGAAAGGGAATGTTAATAACAAAGGTAATCTAATCTTGTAAAATAACCAAGATAAAGTTTCTATAGAGGGTACTGGAATGAGGTTTATAAATAATATTGGTGAGTTATCTTTGGACTATAAGAAAGAGAAAAGGATTACTCAAAACAATTTTATGAATCCAAAGAAGGTCAATACACCAAGGAGATTTAGCTATTTCTATTATGAACAAATAGGATATAACATGGACACATTAAAAAAATATAGGGATGTATGTATTAGAGGAAATAATCTTGAGAAGAATGGAAATTTGTTCCAACCTACAAATAATAATTTTATATTTTGAATAAATCTCCTAAGAAGTTATGTGGAAGAACCTAGAAAACTAAGAACTCTCTCAAATAATATTTAATCATCTTTCCATCCCATCTAGAAGAAAAAAGATGATCAAAATAAGTGAAATCATGTAATAGTGTAAAATGGAAGGAAATAATTCCACATCAAGAATATGAATTTATTGAGAGGTTATTAATAAATGATATCCAAAGGAATTTAAAAGTTCTATTTGGGTGGTGAAATTAGGATATAAAAATAAAATGATTGTCGAACAATCACACAATACCAAGAATAAATCCTTATGAATATGAATTTTCCACTAAGTTATGCATGTGACTTGATGGATTATAAAAAGAATAAATTCCCATATAATTAAATGATAATAAATAAAAAGTATCCACAATGTCAAAGAAAAAATTCTTTAAAAAATTGGAGACCCAACTTGGAGAGTTCATCCAAATTTAAAGATAAATTAGAAAGGGAATACATGTTGAGAATAAATTAGAAAATTAACACCACACATTGATGATTAAGAAGATCCCATTTATTCCCAATTTAATTTTTAATTATATTTTTATGATTTAATTATAGGGAATTTAATGTTATTTTTTTCTCAAGAAGAGAATTACTAAGGGGAAGTTATCTAGAATAACTATTCCAAAAATAAATATTCCACTATATTGGTGTAATATATCAATTTGAATATTAATGAGAATCTTGGTAGAAGTTAAACATTTATTATGAAACTGATAGACTGTCTCATTGAGGAGACTACAAGTGGGTAAATTCTTGGGGAGCTTCTATAGGTTTATATTTTAGGTAAATCTGAATTCTAGTATGTTCATAAAGAATCTTAATTGAATAGGTAAATATATTTATTCTATTATCCTTTGTTTCTCAAGAATAAATTTTAAAATAAAGGGGGTTAAATTTATTTAATCAGTGACCAAAATTTATAAAATTTAAAGAGAACTCATGGATTATTTTTAAAACCAACTACATATGATTTCATGTTTCTAATATAATTATTGAGATGAGTTAGTGAAATTATGTTGTTATTCCAAAGATAAATAATTTTATCAATTGATGTACAATGTTTTTAGGATAAGAACATTTGAGTTACCTCTAAATGAGTTGTGGTCATTTTTTGGAGTTGGTGTCATTTTTTCTTAATGAATAGAGAACTTTTTGTCTAAATATAATCCTTATGTTTTCTACACTGAGCATGAATCACTTAGACGTTGAGTGGAATGAATGATGGAACATTTATTATATGTGAAGTGATATATCTTTTATCGTACACATTGAATTTATTGTCAATAAGGCATATAGAGATGAAAATAGTAGAAGATAATGAAAAAGGGGGATTGAATAATGAATAATTTGAAGAACATATTGGGATTTCATTTTTTAGGAAGAATTGAAAACAATTATAAAGGGGGATATTATTCTACCAAAATTGTGTTTGTTATTCATTTTGTATCAATAAAGAGTAAAAAAATTGTTTCATTTTAATATATTAATGAAGTGGTTTGGAATTCCACAAGAAAATTTAAGACAATTAGAAATTCTAGGGAGTAACATGGAGTTCCCAGATCCATTATCTCTTGAACATATTTATTAAAGTAAATAGAGTTAGGTATAAAAGTATAAAATAATTAGATGGATGAAGATGGGGTAAAATAAAATTATGATGTTTAAAGAAATGGAATACTAATGTTTCTATGTTTTATCTCCAGAAGAATAGATGAATTGGAAAAAAATGTGACCAAATATAAGGTATCTCAACCACTTGAACAAATAATATAAATTAAAGACACCTGACTAAGCCCAAATATGGGATACAAATTTAAATATCATTGTGATGGTGGTCAGATATGGGGTGGGTTGGAATTGGCCCAAGGAAAGTAAACACCATCTAGGTTGACATGATTATCGACTAGGTGGGTTGACAAAAATAGATTTTAAGAGCCTATTGTGTAGAAATATTTTTATATGGTAGTGGTATCATAATAAAATTTCAATATAGGATATTATAAATTCATGAACTATTCATCATTTTTCATTCCTCATTATTAGACGAATATGTCGCCATTAAGAATCTACTTCTACCTCAAGCCACCATATTATTCATATTGAAAAATAAAATGTCACTTATAGTGGTCAAATAAATTGAGAATAATCTTAATAATCTCATTCATTCATGTTTCTGAAGTAGAATATTGACAATATATTAAAACATAGAATTGGAAATATACTATCTTGATAAAATCCATTGGTAGAAGAAGAAGTGGGTACTATATGTATATCAAAATAATGTTGTGTTGAGAATTGTATGATATGAGGATGATTATAAGAAGTGGATATTGTATATTTCAAGATGTTCATATAGAATATGATCATCTTTTTAAAGGTTAAATTCTTTATGTTCATCCAAAAAAGATAGATAAGGTTCATGCAACTTGAGTACATATGAAAGGAAGAGCTATGTATAAAATAAATTCATCATGTGGAAGAGTTTTATTTGAGAGATTTATTTTAATGATGATAGGATATTGAAGAAATTTATTGATAGGATACAACATGAATATAATGGTTTTATCATGTTATTTGATAATATTTTCAGTGGGTGGAAACTAGGGTAATATATGAGAAACTTTTATATGATAAAAACATAATAATACCCCATTATTTGATATGAAAATAGTGAAAATGAGTTCCTCAAAAGATACATGATTCTAAATAATAATATAAAGATGAAGATGATGTTCATTCAAGGATGAAATATGAAACATTGTTATTCATGATTCTTGTAGAAATAAAGAATATTATAGTAAACATGAATAATGATAAAGCCTCAGTTCAAAGGGTTAAGTAAGTAAAAATCATAAGGTACTCATGAGATAGTTAGAAGGTACAACCAACCTTACTAAAAATTAAAGGAAAAACACTTTGGGATATTTTTATAAACCGAGAGGAAGGATCCACATTGTAATCATGTGATAACAAAATAGAAAATATGTTATCATAGAATATCATGAAAATATGAAAAGGGATGTATTTTTTAAAAAATTTACTCAATAATAATTACATGATACTTCCATAAATCATAAGTAACATGAGTCTTCATGAAGACCAGGGAAGAAGAATCCTTAATGAGCATGATTTCAAGAACATGAAAACCAAATTATTTTTCAATTTAAAATTATGATAAATATTATTCATGTGGTAGAGTGAATATAACCGAGAATAAAGTGAAGGAATAATGGTTCGATACTCGATAATGAAATAAAAATACCAATTTTTTGTAAGTGAAAGAAAAGTGAAAGAATCGATACCATGTTTATGTTGAGACTTGAATTATCAATATGGAATGGGATAATGAGTGTTTCTTGTAGAAGAAACATTGTATTATAGGAATAATAAGAAGGAAATTAAAATTATTAAGAAAAGAGTTATCATATCTTCCTAGTACTAGTCATACTCATACTAAAGATTCATTAGAGAGATAATGTACAACCTTCATATTCTATATAAGTCTAAATAATTTTCATAAAACACATTGGTTTCTATAATTTCAGGGAACAATGAAGATAAATAGACATTAAGGAAAAATATTAGATCATTTTGTCAAAAGAATACCACATTTGAGTTGTTGATCAAAAAATAAAAGGAGTAATCCAAATTCTTAATTGATTTTAGATTATAGAAAAACAAGAAAATTATTTCTTTGTATCTATTCATGTCCTAATAGGATGTTAAGGTTATACCATTGACTGTGGTTATTTATTGATAATAAACTAATGACTATGTTCATGAGTGTTAATAACCATCATAAATCAAGGAAATTGTCATATTTAGGGTGGTAAAATTTTCCAGCAATCCCGATGTTCATATAATAATTATTTCTAATTTATCTCATCATGCATTCTGACCATGTTTAAGATAAAGACAAATAGAAACCAATTCATTGAATAACTAAATAAGAAATAATGGAAATAATTATAAATTATATTATAAATCATACTAATAAGGATTCACCCCAAATCATAGTGTTGGTAACATCCCATTATTATCCATAAAATATCATAATTTATTATAGAATTAAACCAAATAAAAGGTTGATTTTTAATACTCCATTTGGTTTACATTTTGTAAAATAGTGGGTACCAAAATAATGAATTTTTAAGAGACATTATTTTTTGGGAAACTCTGTTGGGTAAATGATGACACCTTCCCATAACACAAGTAATATTTTTTTATGTTAATTGAAAATTTATATATTAGAATCCTACAGAAAAACAAGTATATAGTCACCCATATTGAGGTCAAACCTTATAAAACACTTATGGTCCCTATATGAATTTAATATTTTATTGCATATGGGTAAGGATGAAATATAAGTTTAGATAAGATCGAGACTCTAATAAGTCATAGAGGATAATTTTAGAAAACAATTATAAAAGTGAACAGTTGATTTGAGCCCCTTCTCAGTGGTACATCAAATTCTCGATAACATCATGTGGTATCTAATAAACCCATATCTCCAATAAAAGATAGATTTTTTAAGATGGAGAATCTAAATTCTATTAAAAGTTAAGTTATTCTTACATTTTTTGAAAAAAATATCATTAATAAAAGAATATACTAATTCCTTATATTCTTTCACTTGTTATATATGTTTATTATATAGGTAGAATGAGATATCCACCAATGGAGAAAGATAATCCCATGAATTTATTTATTGGAGAAACATATTGGTAAATTATATATCAAGGAATTAAGTTATTATATCTTTAAAAATCTATGTTTATAAAAGATAATGATACTATAAAAAACTAATGAGATTTGGGGAAAACATGAATAATATTTTTAAGGAAATGTGATGGTTATGGATGAGAAGCTGGAGATATAGAGAGTAAATTCAGAAGATGTGATAATTAATGATGAATAAAATATTGAAAAATTATTTACAAGTGTAAATTCTCATGATGTGATAATGAATGATGAATAAACTTTTGATTTATTCTTTAAAAGATTAAATTAGATTATTAGAAATATCTGTTGTTTCAGTGTTATTTCAGAAAATTATATCACTGTAAAGAAACTATTTAGAAACTTCCTTGAAAATATTTATCCTAAAATGCATTATTTGGAATAAAGGGATGATTTATATCATTATAAGTTACATAATAATATTATTAATTATTAGATGAAATAACCATTGTTATTTATGGAAAAGATCTAGGAGGAGTTTTAATTTGAATCCATGATAAATAAAAAAACAAAGAAGGGGAATTTAATTACTCTATTAAATCTAATGGTGAAGAATAAAAAGATAAATAGTATAATATAATTATATATATTTTCTTGAATAACTTAATAAAATAAAAAGGTAAGTATAAAAATTTAATCTCTCATTAAAATGTTTTAATTTTTTTGCAATTGGAACCTTTTCTATTGACTTTCCAAAGATGCAAAGTGCTGAGTATGATGAAGTTGAAAAGGTTGAAATATTTTGGATTAATAAATGGATTAAAAAATTCAATAAAAGATAAAGAACCTATTAATTGAAAGATAAGGATAGTTACAAAAAAAAGAGAATGATTTTGAGAAAATAAGGGTGAGAATATTTTAATTCATGTAGTAATTTAGAATAAGTGGCCCCTAAAATAATGTATGAACCTTATAGATCAGATTAAAAAAATAAACCTCAAATGTTCATGAATATGGTGAAGAAGTTAAAGAAACATGCACTCACCACATGCTAAAAGTGGATATTTATAAAGGTATTGATTGAAACAACTAATATAATAAAGAAATTAGATTACTAAAAAAGGAGTTTGGGAATAAAAAAGAAGGGTAAGGTTTTAATAATATGTTATTTAATTACAGAGAAGACGTTAAAAGTCTATAGTTGAAAATTGAAAAAATAGAAAAAATGGTAAATGATCGTGATGAAAAAGTGTTTTAAAAACTTATGAGTAATTAAAATTCAATCAAGGAGTCATGAAGATGAAAATAATATGAAAAATATGAGTAAATATTTTAAAAATATATATGTAAGTTAAAGTCAAAACATCTCAAGTAATTGAAAATGTAATCCCAAAAAGTGAGTTAAAATTCACCGTTTCAGAAAATGAAATTAAATCAATTTTTTGTAATTGTGAATGTTATAAAACTAAAGGCATGTGAGTTTGGAATGAGAAAAATCATGAGAAACTACATCTACATAAAAAGATGAAATAAATAAATAGTAAATAAAAACATCCCCAAGATAGTGGTAAAATGAAGTAGAAAATATGTTTTTATATCAATAACATTTTTTAAAAATCATATCAATATGGGAGATCAATATTTATAAGATATTTTTGGTGTTGTGGGTTATTTAAGGACAATTCCTAAACATTATAGTATAACATTTCCATTACATGGAGTCAGATATTTCATCAATTGAGGTGGGATATGAGAATACGAGGTCAAATTCTTAGAAGAATAAATCAACGACTAAATCATCATGTTTTACCACTCAAAATAGATTTAGTTTCCTTGGAAAGGTAAGTGTAATATTTTAAAATTAAGGTAATTATGATGAAAATATTGCACTATTATTCTAGTAATGTTTTTTCATTATGAATGAATTAATAAATTTTATATTAAAGGGAATTAATATAAAAATCAAATTATTCGAGCGAGTCTAAAATAAAATAGGAAAAATCCATGGATAGTTGATAGTTTTAGATCTTATCATATGGTAGGTGATAAAAAATCTTAAAGAACAATAATGAGACTGATGGATTTAGAGTAACATTTTGTAATTATATCTATTTAAAAATAAATTCATTTGGTATTACTTATTTTCAATATCATAAACTAAAATCAAAATATGTTTTAATTGTTAATGGGAATAAAAATAACTCTATGAGTTCAATTTTTTTTTCAATGATAATGAAATTTTATTAATAAAAAACACTTATGTTATGAAATTATCATGAGGAAGAATAATTATAAAAAAGGGAGAAATATCAAGTGGAAACATATTCCAAATTAGTGATATAAGTAAATATTGATATATATTTCTAAAGATGAAAATTATCTTTGGAATATAATAATTATCTATTTTTCTCAAATAATTTTAATTAAAATATCAAATGAATATATTTTTAGAAACCCACACCAACTAAATAGAGAAAGAGATGTTATTTTTGAAACATATAAAAAGGGGAAGATAGTACAAGTAATTCACCAAAGGAGTGTAAATTTATTCTACTAGGCCACTAGAATTAATTCATACTAATTTATGTATTCTTATGAGTCATCTATCTACTAGAGGTGGTCATTACATTATCACAATAATTAATGATTTAAAATACATGACTAATGTGATGTTAATTAAATAAACGTATTAAATAAAAAAATCTATTGAATATTTAATTTATAATAAATGATATTTTAACCCACATTATTCTAAATTCTTTTACTAAAGGAAAACATGGGAGTAGATCAGGCATATGAAAATTTGTTGAAAATTCCAGTTTTAAACCTTTAAATAAATATATAGTTTTTGGGAAATAAGTATTTATCTATAACTTATTTAGACATAAAACATTGTGAAAGTATTATAAACTCAATGGGATTCCATTTCCATTGGGTCCTATCTAGTTGGATGACAAATTTTATGAGAGAAAATGGTCCATAAAGTTAAAGGCATACATGACTCATCAACATGGAACCCAGTTTACCATTTGGGACATATATTCTTAATTATGGATTGAATTTAGATCAATTATTTTTGATATATATAGGATATAATTAAAAAAACTTTTTGGAAGGATATAGAGTATTTTTTTGGAGGTCAATAATTTAGTGCATGTTAGAGTAAAATATTTGCTAAAATTTATTTTCACACTTGAAAACTATTGTGACCCTGGACTCCGATACACTATATAAATGTGTTTTTTTGACAATTTTATGGGGGTATACATGAAATAGAATATTTATGGAATAAGATAATATTTTAAATCTATTTATATAATTAATTAAATTGGGATATCTCTTGAATGAAGGATCCCTTCCACGATGCCTTCTTCACATCATAGATTTCATTCATTTCATTATAATTATCCATTTATCTTATATTATTCTTTTATTTAGAAATTTTATTATCCTCTTTAATTCATTTTTTTCTTGAAATCAATTGTAGAAAAATTATTTGCTCATACCCCTTCTAGAACTTTTCACAAGCATTTCATTTCTATAATGGCCACTCCACCAATGGGAGAGTCGTAAATTAGTAGATGATCTAATTATCACCTATTAAAATGGTTATTTAATCAACATAGTCATTTTAATTCATATAATTATTATATATGTATTAATTTTTAATAAAAATAATCATTCAAATGATAAAAACATTACAATTGAGACAGAGTAATTTGTAAATTTTGAGAGAAAAAACATAATTAATTATACTAAATAAATAATAATTTTTATGGTTTATTTATAATATTTATACTCTATTAATGCTCTTTTTTAGTTTGTATTTGTACAAAATTATCAACTTATCACATGTTATCCTAGGAACAGAAATCGAAGGAATGTTCTAATATGATATATTTCAAATTAATCTTACAGTTTAATTCATTTCTTCAAAGTGATTATGTCAATTTACGTAGGTTTTAGATGATTAAGAATTTAGGGATTAAAAGTTAAATAATATTAATTCAAAGGGTATGTATTAAAAGATCAATGAAGTTGTAGGGTTATATTGATTATTCCTTTGCAAAAATATTTCTACAAACATGTTCTCATCTACATTTTAATTACATTTTTTAAAAAAAAATTCTTTAAACATATTTATTCTTATGAAATAAACAACATGTAATCCCCTATAATTTTTAGTATGTTATTTTATTTATTTTGTTTTCATAATAACTCTAATATGTTTCTTTAAGTATGTTAACATTATTAGAACAACCTTTATAAAACACTATACATCATCTAAATACTAATAAATAAACATCATTTGATAGTCCCCACAAAATCTCTATCAAAATTATAATCATTACTAAGGAGAAAATTATTTCATTCAAATAATTATAGTTAATTGTTTTTTGTTTCATTATATTATCCAATTTTGATCTTCCTTCATTCCCCTTTATCACCTTTTTCAGGATCAGTAATGGAAAACTCCTTTGATGATTTTTTGGTCCATCGATTTTATTTTATTTTCCTTATCCAATTGATGAAATGATCCAACCTTTATGTTCATTTTAAAATTTACCTTGTGGTGGAGTTATGCTATTGGGATTAAATTATAAAATAATTAAATTTATGGAGTTAAAAAATTCAAACGTTTCATTCTTTCCATAAATCAGATAGTAGTAATCATAGTAGTTTATCTGAAATAAAATATAAATCGTAAAAAATTGATGCAGACAAAAATGAACTAATTAGAACCATTTGAGAATTGGATTGAACTATTGATATTTATCCACCAAGATGGATTTCATATAAAACTTGTGAATAAAACTTAGATATAAAATCTAAGTTAGTCCACCATCATCTCAATTTTCATGGCCTCTCTAGAAACGGCCAAAAATAATAATAATTTAATATGGTTTTCTAAAAACAAATCCAATAAATTTCTATGAACACCAAATAAAACTATTATAATTATCATTATCACTAGATAGAACATGATAATACATGAATAATTATTTACAAAATCAATATGTAACCTGTTGGAATGATATAAAGCATCGTTTCTTGTAGATATTCTTTGTGACACTGAGAACCACTTCCATTCGAAAGGATATTTCAGGGATCAAAAAACCAAAATGATAGTCAATGTTTGAGTGATTGGATAAATTAATAAGTTGAGTGAGTGTTTAACACGTCACCAAATATGTAGGTAAATCCTCATATGTTTCTTCTATGAATTCATTACACCTATAGATAGGATCAAAATCAATGTCATGGTAGAAGGAACATTAGTTGAAAAAAAAAAGAAATAACTACACAAGAATTCATTTACAATATAGAATATAAATTTAAAAAATTAGCTGACTGAGTTAAACCATATATAGTGGAAGCTCACTAGGAAATCCCTTAAACTATTAAAAATAATTTAATTGATAATATGTTAGATGAGTTGAATACTATAGTGGGATAGATTTATTGTCTCATAAGAAATAACAACCCAATCCTATGAGTCATTGTGTCATTTTCTCCAAACCAAACCATACAACTAACCATTACTCTAAATTAAACCAGATAAAGGATTATGCAGTCGTATTCCCATGGAGTCCATAGAATTATCAAAAACCACCAACATCAGAGATAAAGCACAACCACTTCTCATCAACATACTTAAAAAAATGGATAGATTGACTGCATTTTAGGTATGGCTCTAGAAAATAACAAAGGTAACATTTTCAAAAGAAATCCATTAGAAACCTTCAACTCACAAATAAGGACTTCAATAACTTTAGGGGATATTCCAAGTCCAAGAATTAACAAGTTAATAAGAATAATGATCATCCTAACACAATATATATTTTAATGTCGATTATCTTCTACATTACATTTTTCATAGTCAATATAATGAGATGAAGAGTAAGGGTTTAAAGTTGATGGAGTATAAGATAAAAATGATCCAAATTATGAATTACCTATATGAACTGGTAAGAATTAAATCAGTAAATATTCCTTCCCATTCTATTCCAAATTCCATGTTTAATGTTATTTCAATCACACTGAAAAAGTGGAATCATAAAATTGGGAAATATGATCCAATATATCCACAAAGATTTACCTCATCTATGGAGAGACCCCATTAAATATCAATCAATGAGAAAATAAATGATTAAGATAAAGGAACTTAGAATATTGATGATATTTCTACTAAAATTATTCTATTTTCAAGATAGATTTTTATAAAATAATAAAATAACTGAATTGGTGATATAAAAGAATGTTTTGGATATATTCAATCATGTAAATATCAACACATATCTACTTGAAGCATCCATGAAAATTCTAAGGTATTAAAAGTTATTGGAATAATTTTGTATTAGTAGATGAGGGATAAAGGGAAATGAGTAGATAAATCTTGGGATAAATTTCTCTATAGTCATCACACCGACCATGGTGGGGGTATAATTTGTATGGATATTATCATTTCACTTATTATTTATATGATTTGGGTGCCTCCAATAATTTCATGCCTCACTATGTTTTCAGTTTATTGTAGGTTGGAGAGATTAGGATATTGAGGGTGGTAGAGTAATTGGAATATAGGGGCCCAAAATACATAGCAGGAGTCCTTGAGGATGTAGTAGTTTGGGTGATAGATATGATACTTCTTTCTAATTTTTACATGTGAAATATAGAAGGCGATATGGTAAGTTCACACTTTCCAATCACTCTTTGTTAACCATTACTCAAAACTACTACGATAATCATAAAGTTCTAAAAGAGTATAATTTATGTGTATTTCATGGATAAGATAATAATATTTAATATTTTGGAATTCATGAAGTACCTCTCATAAGACTATTAGGCCCCATTTATATCCCAATCGATCTCATTTTGTAATGATCCTATAAATAAAGAGTTTTAATGCTTTTCAAAGGGGTATCATTCAATGCTTTATAGAGATTTTTTGTATTGAGTATATCATGAGGTCATAGAATATTACCATACCTATTTATCATGATCAAGTCATTATTGGTTCTCATTATCTTATGTATTATTACTCTAATTAGGGTCATGTACATTCTAATAATGAAAAGGTTTTTATTTTGAATATATATTTGATGCATTATTTTATAATTTTGATTGTATACATTCATTTCCCAACATAAATTATGCATATATTAGTTCCCATGAAATTTAAATCAATAATTAAACTACCTAAAATGGAACCCAAACCATCATCCCAAAATTTAAAATATTCATGCCTATTGAATGCTGATTTATTTGTAATTAATGATAATAATGATTCTGTTCCCATGTGAGTGAGAATGAATTGGAGAGTGTGAATGGATTATAGGAAACCAGATAAACTCCATAGTAAGGTACATTTTCCATCATATTTATTAAATTGATTCTAGAGATACTTATGGTTAAGATAAACTATTGTTTATTGGATTGGTTTTTTAGATATTTTTTGGTTCTTATTACAGTATATGACCATTATAAGATGAAATCCACTTTCCCGTTAGGTACATTTTCTTATCGAAGGATGAAATATTGACATTGTAACTCCCTAGGTGCATTGTAGATATATATGGTGAGTATATAACTTAAATTAATTAAAATTTTTCTAGAGTTATTTATGGAATACTTTATTATATATGGATATTTATTTGATCAATGTATCTCTTTCACGGTAAAGGTTTTTGTGTCGTTTCATTGAAAAAAATATAGTTTTGAACATTGAGAAAATTTATTTCATAGAAAAGAATGGAATTTAATTATGGAATGTAAGATAAAAACATTCAATAGAAATTGGTAGATCTAAAGTATGAAATATTTCGTCTATTCCATATCCTATATATGTGCATGATGTTAGATCATTCATAGTATATACAGGTTTTTATTGACACTTCATTAGATTTCCTAGAAAGATAGATCTACCATTATTTATAGTACTTCAAAAGGATTAATATTTTTTTATGATTCTTATAGTGTTTCCTCTAATGAGATAAACAAGTACCTCACTGCTCTAGTTATCATATAACCCCCATTATGGGATCTTACATTGAATCTTTTCTGTGACGCTTAAATCTTTTTAGTTGGAGAATTCATATCACAGAGGGTTGAGGGATATCTGTTAGTGATATCATATGATTCATGGAAATTGGATTGATCCCATGAAAATAAACAATAATGTAAAATGAACTTATTTATAAAATATTTTCATTATATAAATTATGTTATAATTTACTAGTCTATAAAATTGTTTTTTTGATCATGTAACTTTGAGGTAGCTTTTGAAAAATCTAGATGCAAAGACTGAAATTATCCATTGGATTATCCTTCATTAATATTGAAACATTGAGATAAATGCATATAAGTGTCTTTAGAACATGTGGGAAGACCTAATGAGTAGGATCACTGACACATCATTCAAAGATAGCTTTGACCGGGTACCACTTCGAGACACATTTATCACTAAACATCTTTATACAATCTTAAGTACACATCCTTGTTGTGTTGATTTAAATTAACTATTTGGAATCCTATGAAATATATATGAATATATAAAAAACCATGTTCAAAATATTAAGTCCGGATTAATTAGTTTTGCATTGGATGATCCCTACCTTTAGTGCATATGTAGTGACCAAGTTAATAGGAGGCGTGTTCCTAATCACGAGTTTGAGTATATTCTACATTTAAATAATAAAATTTATTTTGAATAAAACTTTGGAACACAATGAATATATTATAAATTCTTATAATTTAGATTATATATTTTTTATATTGTTATATTTTTCCCATATTTTCTGTAAGTCATGCTATGTTTTTCAACAAATTAGAAAAATATCTAGGAGAACTAATATTTTTTAATTACCTATTTTATTCCTTAAGATTTTTTATGTATGGGTAATTGATTTTATGGGTTAATTACCTATATCATTTCATTATGAATTCTATTTTATAGTGATTATGGTAGAATATGGGTGGAGTTCATGGACACCAAGGCTGACAATTCTCATGTTGTAGTGGATTTTCAGGGCTTAGTAATCTTGCCAGTTTAAAATACTAAAGGTGGTCATTAGTGATCAAGGATTAAAATTTTGAAGGTAAAATTTATATTCCATTATTTTGAAAGTTTGGTTTGACATGAAAAAATATAATATACACTATACCCAAAGAAATAGGCAGGGTGAAGTCTCAAATAAGGAGTTGGAGCAGATATTGGAGAAAACTATGGATCGAAATATAAAATTTAGAGAAAGAAATTGGAGGACGGATTTTGGGAATATATGATAATTTATAATACTCAAACAAGAATGTAAAAATATAACATTTATAATTAATGAAGCTTTATGTACATGGAAGTTACATAACTTTTGAAAAATATATAACACAAAACACATCACAAAAATACATGCCTAACGACCATATTAGTTTAGTGCATTCAGAAACATGGAACATAAATGTCTTGTCTCGGGGAAGATCATCAATGTTTCACTCTAATATCATTCCCTTTAGTAATAGTTCCTAATAAATTTTCTTATAACCTAAGGAAGGGGAAGATATGAAAGGGGTGAGCTCAAATGATCCGAAATGGTAAATAAAGAGAACATGTGAGCATATCGTGAACAAAAGGGTATGTGAATGTGATCATAAAAATAAAAGATCATACCCTATATATCAATGATCATACACATGAGTCATGGAAGAAATAATAATAGTTCATAAGAAAATAATAATGAAATAAATAACATAATCCATGAAAGCATGAAATATGAATAAAACATGGAACTATGGCCGAAACATAATCATATAATATGATTTCCATAGTAGTAAAGGAATTACTAGAAATACCATCTTATTAGCATGATTTCACTCCCTATAGCATCTTGGTAGTCATTTTTTACTTCCATAACCATCTTTGTAGTCATGTTTCACTTACATAACGATCTTGGTAGTCAAGGATCACTTCCATAACCATCTTGGTAGTCCATGAGAACTCCCAAGACAAGATTAGTTAATCCCATGTGATATAAATCTTTACCCAATTCATTGGAGAGAGATATAAGTCCCAACAATCTCATAATAAAATCATACATACATATTCCACAGGATCATAAACAATCATATCAAACCCATGAATTGAAATGGGTATCGTAAACATGTAAATAATCTATAAAAAGAAGTGGGTTTCTTAAACACCATGCCAACCAAACATAAACTATTTGGAGAAATAATATGAATATAATTCTTGAACTTTACCAAATAATATCCTCTTTTATGGGGAAGGATTTTGAAATATCACCAGGAATATAAATTTTCCCCAAAAATCACTTCTTAAAACATAAAACATTTCGAAAATCATTTTCTTTGGACACACTTTTAAAATATTTTAATGAATCATGAATAATAATTTAAAAGTTTTTTTTGAAGAAAATATGTTTTCTTCTTTGAAAAATTCAATTTGATGCATAAAAACTTTTAAAACCATTTAATTTGAAAATAAACATGAATAATTATACATAAATATTGAATAAATTTTGAAAACCTTATTATTTTTAAAAATATTATGGATGATTTAAATATTTTATTTAGTTAATATGAGATTAATAGATCTTTTAAAAACATTTCTTGGCAAAATTAATATTTAATCATTTAAAACACTCTTATACCACTTTGAAACATTTCAATCATAATCCCCATGAAATTATAACATTAAAAAAATCATAAAATGTAATGAAAAAAATTATATTACTGATATAACATACAAAATAATAGTATATTCACATCATAAATGAATATAGGTGCATAAAAACACATGTGTCTCAAAGAAGGAAAATTGAAGCCAAACTACCTTACACATTTGATAACTTTTGAACCGTAAAACGCTATGAAATAGAGATCAAATAATGTAAATATAAATTCCCCTAAATTAATGTATAAAAATTATAGAATAAATTAATGTTGATTATGTACACCACACAAAAGAAATTAGCGGTGAATATGGCATGTACCACACAGAAATAACAAGTGTGATGAAATTCCCTTAAAACATTATAATTAGAAGAATCGTATGACCCATGAATGAAATAAAATAATATCTATATTATAATAACATAATATTATTATTATGAATCATAAAATACATTCATTTCCAACATATAAACTACGTAAAAGAAACAAGTATAGTTCAAGGCATGTGTCTTGCAGAATTAAATGTGTGACAAAAATCCCTTACCTTAGGTCTGATTTCCTCTTTACATGTCCAAAAATCTGGTATATTAGTTTTAAAAATATCATTCACTAATACTAGAATCATAATAATATTCATTATATCATATGTTATTCATTTATGAATTTATATTAACAGTTTATTAATAATTCCTAGTTAAAGCAACGTTCCAGGTAGTAACAGCTTTGTTTATCATATGAGTATTGAATTTTTATTCCTAATATTATTAATTAGATCACAATTTAATTACTTAAAAAAATATAAAATATTATTTATTTTTCTTATATATTTATTATATATATATATATATATATATATGAAATGGAAAACACCGTTCATGGAGATGGTAAGCCATACATATGCAAGAACGTTGTTTTCATTTTCATATCATATTTAACGGGAGAAGGTAAATGATATATATATATATATATTATTGAATTATCATTATTATTTCATAATATAATTTTTTTATTATCATTATTTATACGGTTAACATGGAAGAAAAATCTCATCACATCATGAAGATAGTAGGCCATACGTATGCACAATCGATGATATCATTATACTAATGGTAATAGGGTGAAGATTTAGATGGTATATGAATGATAAAGAATCAATATAATTTCATATTTATTATTTATATTTATTATATCCATCATTATACCCATACAAATAAAGTATTGATGAAAAACCGATTACACCACGGTGTGGAGATGGTTAGCTTTATGTACCCACGTGTGGTACTTTAATTTTTCATATGATGAATAAAAGTTGGAATATAGTTGTTACATAATCATAATTAAATGTAATAATATAGGTGATATTTATTTTATTACTTTATGATGAAATTAATACATGAATTGGAAGTAGAAAAAGAAATAATTTTTAAAGAGTCGTTAAGGAGATTACCGCTTCTTCGATGATATCTCTCTTGATCCCCACTTTAGGATACTAGAGTTTGTATTTTGATAAGACCAGGAACTATATAATGTTACTAGGAAATTTTATAAGAAAAAATGTAGGGTTTTTTGATATACAAGGCGCAAAGTGGTGTGAATAAGTGAGGGATGATGTTCCCTTTTATAATGGATGTGAGATGCACATTAGGAAACTATTAAAATAAAAAAGTAATATAAATTTATTTTCAATTAAAAATTTCTCCAAAGATAGTTATGTATAATATAATATGATTATGGGTTGAAATAATCTAAACCAATTATTTTTAGATATTTTTAAGTCATAATATTATGCTTATCGTTTGGCTTTAACCCTTAGTTTAACCCTTTAACTTTTACCCTGACAACATGGTGTTTTATTTATTCAAGTAAATATAATGAAAATAAAAGGAAAAAGAAATAAAAATGGATAATTGATGAAATTTTAACCTTATTCTTTTTATTTGGACAAAAATCATATTTTTATGAATTTTATATCATTTGATGACATATTATTTATTTTAAAGTATCATTTCTATGAAATTTGATACTATTAGTTTTAGTATTTTTAAAAATATCCGAACAACATGATAAACATTAAACAATAATTATAATATATCAATAAGGTATCTCTTTTGGTTATAAAATTTATGTATGTCATTAATTATGTTAAATTATATTTATTTTAAAATTGTTAATATCATTTATTTGATATTTACTTTAATTATAAAATTATTGCATCATCATTATGTAATCCTTTAACTAAATTATTTCTTATATATTTTTTTTTTGAAATTATAATTATTAATATAAATTTATTTTCTTTAAAATGAGTTTATATAGTCTAATTTTTCTTTTGTAAAACCCAATATTAAAGATAATTTACTTATTAAAAATATGAGTATGACATTTTTAAATTTTCTTTAGAAAATATAATAAATTTCCTATTCATACACAAGTGTCTTATTATGATTAGAATTTAGGAATAATGGTGATTTTATTCAAAACAAACTAGTCCAATGAAATTAGAACTAGTTTTAAGGAAATTTTATAATTTTATAATTTTATTTTTACCATTAATTACCTGATTTACCCTTAACCATGGTAAAAAATACAATGATACCATTCAACCCAAATTATGTTTATCCTATTAGATTATAAATATAATAATTATTGTAACCATTTATTCCAAGTTATTGAAATTCAATTCATAGAAATGGAAAAATTAATTTTAACACTAATCCTGCAGACATAGTGAGAATGTGGTAAAAAGAATGTCCAAAAGTCCAATATGTATTTATATCTAATTTAGAAAAATGATTACAATGAACTAAATTAAAATAATATTTATTTAATTTATATTTTATTTAAATTAAAACCAATTTAAAATTTAGTAATTATTTAAACGAAAAATGTAATTTTTAACTACAATGCTGTATTTTTCCCTATTCATCGAAAAATGAATCTTTTAGAATAATATTAAGACATCACACTATGTTAAAATTGTCATTTATTATTAAAAAATAATTTTTATTTTACCAAATTCAATTTCCAAAATTAATTTTATAATTTTTCACAAAATGAAATAAAAAGATGTTCCTTTAAGAAAATAGTATTTTTAAACTTATAAATATTTGAACAAAAATTATTAATTTTATTATAGATATGTTTCATGAATGTGTAAAAATTACTAATATTAATATAAATATGTTTAACAGATAGGTCATAATCATCTTATAATTGTAATAATAAAATGATCTCTCATGGAAACTTTATGATGTGTGTAACACAATCCAAGTTGATTTTGAGTGTAGCTCAAGCATAACTTGGTGTTTTGTATAACATAATATAGACTTAGTTCTTTTATATAATAACCAAAATCTATATTCAGTGTTGTGTGATGTGAAATTATAAAACATATTAATTTAATTTATAAAATTAATAATTCACAAAATATCAAGGTGTTACAATCTACCCCCTTAAAATAATTTTCTCCCTTGAAATTCATCGGGTCATCAATGGTATAATTCCTAAAAGTTGCTTTCATAGAAACACACATAGTATAAAAGAATACGTTGAACTAATTTTAAGAATGAAATTTATAAACATAAAGATTAACCAATGTAACTTATAACTAGGTTCCCACATTGGATAACATAGGTGTCAAGTTAAAAAATTGACATGGAATATAAATCTAATAATCAAGTTCTGATAAAGTGTGATAGAGAACATAATCAAGATAAAGATAAAAATCTGAAATTTATAATCCATGATGATATATAGGAGAAATTGATTCATCAAAAATGAATGTACTAGGATAACATCATTCGTTTCAAGATCCTTTCCCATAAAGTTAAAAAATTCTCTTGGGAAGATATACTTACTTGACTTAGTACAATATTATCCTTTATTGTGCCTTGATCAAATTCAACCTCACCTCTTTCTAAAAAAGGAAGGTGAATTTTTCAATCCCGAATAACTAACAGATCATGAGATCCCTGATAATACATCCCATCGGTCATCAGTTACCATCAACATAATGTTTTTAGAATAGGCTATCTAGATAATACTCTAATATCACAAACATTAACATAAAAATTCCATCAATGGTTAACATTAGAAACCTTCTGATAGATGAAAATATAAATCTTTAGAAAGAAAATAACTAAATCAGAAAAACATTTATCTCTCCTAAATCACAAGGATTTTCTTGGTTGTCACCTTGAAAACAAGTGAATACCTTAATAATTTATTCTCCTGAAACATTGTTAAAACCAAAATGGCCTTAAAACCCTTGTGAAACAATGAATGGTTTAAAAAATTTACTATTACCTCATTACGTAAATACAATTATTATATAAACTCTATCCATGATATCATAAACCATATTTTCATTATATAATTCCCAGGGTCATCAATATTATTCCATTTATAATCAAACATCTCTTTTCCTAATTATAATAACATCATGTGCATATTAAGTATTATACTTCCCTTAATCATGTGTTTTTTTGAAAATATCACCTTACCACCTCAATCACTTTTATTGATCTTTATAACAATTCAACATATCCATAACATTCCTTAATTATGAAATTATAATGAAAATACATATATATTTCATGATTCGTATTACATAAAATTCGAATTTAAAATCATATAAACCTTAGTCATACAACATTATTCTTAAACCATTACTTAAGATTCTTGATCTTGTTAATTAATAACTTTTTTTACAAAAAGAAATATGAATCATTTCTTAATGTTCATCAACATTAATATAATAATGAATTTTATGTTTATTGTAAACCACACTGTTTGAACATCCCATACTTTTCACATGTAATTTATGATCTCTTTATCCTCAGTCATATGACCAATACCCGTAAAACCTTCAGGACTCTAATCATGAGATTTAATCTCAGGAAATCAATTTTCACAATTCCCATACTTTATAAATATAAAACATTCAATGTTAACCTTGTTCCATCAATATACCACTATTAACTAAGATTACACAAAATAGTTTGAGAAACACTTATCATGGTATAAAAACATATCATCATGAAAATTTTCTTATTTTATACAAAAATAATGACACCTACTTCTTTAATATATGAAAACTTAAGTTTATCCCAGGTAATTAACAATGATATTCTATTTAATTTCATACTGATGGTTTATAAGAGTTTGGGAATTTCCAAATCATATACCCTGAGAGTGTCAATACAGCTGTGAAACAAGGACTATTTTTGCATACCAGGTTATGTTGAGTTAGGCCTGATGAACCATCTTGGATTTGTTACTACTAGGTACACATGTGCTATAGAAACAACCACTTGTAGTTATTAGATAATAATGTAATATTTGTAAAGCACTTACTCCATCCTTTACCAAGATTCTAGGATATTTTATGATACTTTTCCTTACCCTTAGACTTATCCATAGACATGTCCCTAGGGTTCTCACTAACGTTTTCTCATCCAACATTCTAATGGTTAACTGAACATTTTCTCTGATCCTACATAACCGATCGATATTGACGTACATGGACATTACATCACTTTTTCAGAATACATAAAACATCACAAAAATACAATCCTAAAGACCGTATTATTTTAGTTCCTTTGGAAACATGGAACACAAATTTATAGTATGGTGGAAGATATTCAATTTTTACACAAATAAAATTTCCTTTAGTACTCCTACTTTAAACCATTATTTATAGCCTAGGGAAGATAAACATAAGAAAGGGGTGAGTTAAAATGCTCTGTAAGGGTAGATAATGGAAATCTGTAAGCATATCATAATCATTAGGGTATGAGAATGCGATCCTAATAATAATATATCATACCCTACATATCAAAGATCATATACATTAGTGATGTCATAAATATTGGTAGTTCATAAGACCTGGATCATAAGGAAATAATGAAAATATTCCATGAAATCATAACATATGAATACAACATAGAATAGAAGAATACATATAAGAATATAATAAGATTTTTATTTTTTTTAATGAATCTCTTATAAGCCCATCTTTGTAGCATGGGTTCACTCCCTATAACATCCCGGTAGTCATAGTTTTTTTCCCATAAAAATCATGCTAGTTATCCTTCACTTGCATAATCATTTTGGTAGCCGTGGTTTACTTCTATAACCATCTTGGGTGTCATGGTTCAATTCCATAACCATATTGGTGGTCAATGATCACTTAGATAGCCATATTGGTAATCAAGGATCACTCCCAAGACCATCTTAGTCTATCTCATGAGATATAAATATTTACCCAATTTATTTGAGGGAGATATATGTCCCACCCATTCCATAATGAAATCATACATAAATGTGCCAGAAAATCAGAAATAATTATAACATAACCCCTGAAATAAAATGGGTATCATAAAAAAGTAATCAAATAATAGCGTATGAAAAAATATATAGGTTTCATAATCATTTCATAAAATGAATAACATTTGAAAAGAAGATGGGTTTTTAAACATCATTCCATACAAACATACACCATTTGGGGAAATAATAGGAATGGTATTCTTGAAATATAACAAAGTATGTCATATTATATGTGGAAGGACTATGAAAAATAACTTAGAATATAAACTTTGATTTAAAATAACTAATTAAATAATAAAAAAATTTAAAAAAACATTTCTATGAAACCACTTTGAAAAAATATAAATGAATCACAATAAATCATTTAAAACATTTTTTGGAGGAAAATATCCCTTCTTATTTGATTTTTTTTTAAAACATAAAATCTTCAGAAAAACACTTTTTTGAAAATAAACATAAAAACATGTAAATAAATCTTTATTTTTTAGAACCATTTTATTTTAAAACAAATTATGGAATCTTAAAATCATTTTTAAATCCTTATTATTTTAAAATAAGTTTATGATACAGTTTAAAAAACATTTATTGGGGAAACTAGTTTTTAAACATTACAAAGAGTCCCATACCACATTGAAACATTTGAATTATAATAACCATAAAATAATAACATTAAAATATGTATAAAATATCATGAAAATTACTATATTCTAGATGTATCTTGGAAAATTGTAGTATATACACATCGTAAAAGAACATTGGTGTATAACAAAACATGTGTCTCAAAGAATAAAAGTTGAAACAAAACTACCTTACTCATTTGGCAACTTTTTATCCATAAAACCCCATGAAATATAGATCATAAAATGGATATTTAAAAACCCATAAATTAATGTATAAAAATTATAGAATACATTCATGTGTATTATGTACACCACACAAAAGAAATGAGTGGTGAATATGACATCTCTCACACTAAAATAAAAAGTGAGAAGAAATTCACTAAAAAAATTATAATAAGTAGAATCATAAACCCCTTGAATGAATTAAAATTATATGGATGTGAAAATACCATAATATTATGTTTATGTCTCATAAAAGTCATTCTTGGGTAGCATATAACTGTTTAGAAGAAACACAAAGTGTTTGAAGCATGAGTCTCAAAGAATTAATGGTGAGAAAAAAAATACATTACCTTGGGTCAAATTCATATAATAGAATTATAATAATATTTATGATATCATAAGTTATTCATTTATGACTATATATTACCCATTTATGAACAATTAAATGTTAAAGAAACAATTATGTCAATATTTGATTTATTTATCAAAAACAATTTGACTGGTTATTCTTGGTCCTATTACATACATCATGATTTAATTACATCAAAAATTTAAAACATGAATTATTTGTCATATATATTTAATATATAAATATATATAAAAGACATATATTTGAAATTAAATACACCATTCATGGATATGGTAAGCTATACGTATGTAAGAACACTATTTCTATTTTCTTATCATAATGCATAGAAGCAGGTAAATGACATATATGTATATATATTACTATTTTATAATTATTATATAATATATATCATATTTAATCATTAATTTTTTTAGAATCATTCTTGTAATGGTTGACTTGGAAGATGAGTCTCGTCACATTGTGGAGACAGTAGGCTGTTTGTACGCATGAGCGACAATATCTTTCTCATAATGGTAAAAGGGTGAGAAATTAGATGGAATATTATTAATAATAATAAATATAATGTAATATTTATTATTATTTATATCCTTATATCCATAATTATACCCATCCAAATAATGTTTTGATGAAAAATAGATTACACCACAACATGAAGATGGTAATTCGTACGTATGCACATGTGGTACTTTAATTTTTCACAGGATGAATAAAAGATGGAATATGGTTGTTCAATAATCATAATAAAATCCCATAATTTATGTGATAATATATTTTTACTATAGATTTGAATCAAAACATGGAGACAAATTAAAATAAGAATCAATTTTGAAATAGTCATTAAGGAAATTACCTCTTATTTGACAATCTCATACAAGATACCCTCTTATGGACACTAGAGTTTGTCTTTTGGGAATACCAAAACCTCTATAATATTACTAGGGAATCTTATAAGGTAAAATTATTATTTTTTGATGAAATATAAGGCATAATGTTGTGTGAGAAATTTAGGTAGGAGGTTTCCTTTTATAATTTAGGTGAGGGGAACTTTTGGAAACTCTTAGATATGAAATTGATATAAATTAATTTTCAATTAAAAATACCACCAAAGTCATTTATTCAGAATATATAATTATTATGGGTCTAAATCCTCAAAAAAATTATTTTTAGACATGTTTAGGTCAAAAAAGTAACCTTATATGTTGGGTTTAAATATTAGCTAAACCCATCAACTTTTACCATGACAACATGGATTTTTACACTTTACGGTCAATATAATTACTATAAATCCAAAAAGATCTACTAATGGATCATTGATGATATGTTTAAAATTATTATAGTTATTTTTTAAAAATTTAGTTTTTAATTAATTTTATATCATTTAATAATATATTTTTTATTTTAAAGTATCTTTTTTTTCAATTTTGATAATGTTCATTTCCATGTTTTTAAAAATATCCAAAAAAACAAGATTACCTTTTACCAAAACTACTAATATATCACTAAATAATAAAATTTACCAATAATTTTTTTGAAGCTGTTAATTAAGTTATATTATATTTTCTTTAACATTTTTAATATAATTTATTTAATATTTATTTTAATAAAATAATTCAGGCATCATCATTATGGAAGTATGTAATTAAATTATTTCTTCCCTAAAAATTAAAAATAAGTTATACTGATAAAGATAAATTTATTACTTTTAAAATTATTATTTATAGAAAATTTATCCCTTATATAAACCTATTTTAAAAATGATTTACTTATTATAAATATGTGTTTGACATTTTTAACTTATCTATAAATAAAATATAATAAATGTCATATTCTTACCCAAGGGTGTTAAAAGGTTATAATTTTTTCCTAAAAATTATTTTATTCTAAACCCACTCATCTAGTGAAATTAGGATAAGATTTTGAGTAATTATATTATATAATATAATATTATTATTTTTACCTTTAATTACCCAATTTACAAATAAACATTGTAAAAAATAATAAAGTTTCCATTTAATAAAAAATAAATATATATTATTAGAATATAAATATCATAATTATTACAACCATGTATGGCTGTTTTTAGAAATTTAACTCAAATAAGTGACAAAATTATGTTTAAAGCTAACACCACTAACATAGTGAGAAAATGGTAAAAAGAACGTTCAAAAGTTCAATAATTTTTTTATATCTACTATTAATATAAAAATTATTGCAGTGAAATAAATTTGATTAATATATGAATAATTTATTTATTGTGACTTTAAATCCAATTTAAAATATAATAACCATTTAAACAGAAAATGCAAATTTAACTATAATGCATTATTTTTCACTATTTATCAAAACATAAACCTTTTTAAAAAAATACAAAAAATTCACCATAAGTTAATTTTTACAATCTAAATTAAAAAATTATTTTTATTTGAACATATTAAATTTCTAAAATATATTTTATTATGTTTTACAAAAGGTCATAAAAATCAGTTCCTTTACGAAAATAGTTTTTCAAAAATATATAACGATTTGACCGAAAACTTTACATTTACTTATAAATATGTTTATTTATTTGAAAACATTTAAAAATTAGTTATTACAATTCATATTACTATGTTTAATGGAGAGGTCCTAAAATTTATATAATTATAATAAAAAATATGATTTTTCAGGGAAACTCGATGTTGTGTGTAACGCAAGAAAAGTCGGTGTTGCATATAGGGAAAACATAACTTGGTGTTGTGTATAACATATTGTAAAATTAGTGATTTTATAAAATCGAAAAATTATATATTTAGTTATTTTTGTGATGTGAAAATATAAAAAATATTAAATTAATTCTGAATAATAATAATTCCAAAAATATCATTGTGTTACAATGTTTTCTTTTTGAAAGCATTCCATTTCACTATAGAGGATGAGTGTCAATCATTTTAGGTGACAATAAATTACAACATGAATTTATTCCAATTGAGAGATCAAAATTAGATGTAAATTAAAGAGTTTGAGGAGATAAAATTATCATTATATGAGAACACATGACTCTAAAAAGAGTGAAAAAATGAATCCCATGATAGGATAATCTAGAAAAGGGTGTTTAATAAGGTTGATAAATTCCTTCTCTATATATCTTGAGTAATATTAATGCCCAATAAATTTAGTTCTAAATAGATATTCCTTAATGTTGTATTTCATTTTTTTACTTATGGTGTTGTGGAGATCAGATAATTGTAAAGACCCATAAATTTTAAGGAAATTTTTTTTTCTTAACTTTCCTTGGAATTTTACAAGAACGCAGTTTCTGACGGCACCTGATTCCGCGGCCCGGTGTGCCCAGAATCATTTTCCGAAGTTTGGCTCGGGTACGTTCAGTGAACGGACGAGCGGGTTTTTCTAACTTTTAAACCGGTGCCCGAAATCGAATTCTGAGGGCACCGATGAAATCGCAGCGCCGGTATTCGCTTAGAAATGACTCTTCCGGAGTTGCGTTTGCTCGGGTGTGGTTTTTAATTTTCAGGCTTAAAGTTAAGAAATAAAATAATTTTGCGACAACTTTATTTTATTTCACTTAAGCCGCTTGGAAGCCACTTAAAGGCGGCTTGAACTGAGTTGAATCGGATAGGATGCTATCCAGAAATATCCTACCCCCTTGGTAGGATATTTGTGAGGTGGGGCCCGCACGAGCCCCGCTGTTTCTTTCCGCTAAGAAACGCACCCGCGAAAACCCGTCTTAATGAAAGTCAACTAACGCGTTTCTTAAAATCTTAACAAACCATTTAAATGGGTTGTTTCTTTCGTAAATTAAATGAGATGTTTCTTTCGTTGAATTAATTCAACGAATTGATAGGTCGTTTCTTACCCATTTTCGTGTGTTGGCATAATAATAAAATAAGACCAACCAAAATCTTTGTAGGGATTTTATATTTTGGAAATACCCCTCCTTATATTCCCGTGATCATTCTTTAAAAATTAAAGAGCCGGTTTCAAATGAACAATTTTATTTTATTAAAATTGTCGGTTCATGTGTTGAACAATTTCTCCCGTTGTTTTTATCTAACGCGGAGGGTGCAGGTCAAACGAATAGGGCCCGACAACCCTCCGCTGTTCTTCGTGTTTTGCGGATTTGGTAGGCGACGATGGAACGTGCCGGAACGAATGTTTGATGATTCCGCAGTAAAGAACGGAACCCGGGAGGAACAACGGCGCAGACGAGAGGGAAAACGGGCCACCGGAGCGACTCCAGCGGCCCGCGGAAGCCGGCGGCGGCACGGGGCGCCGGCGCGCCGGCGCCGGCGGCCGGAGGCGGCGGCACCCCGGGGGTGTCCAGGGCGACACCCCGCGGGTGCCGCGGGGTTGTCACGCGGCACCCCGCGGGTGTCCAGGGCGACACCCCGCGGGTGCCGCGGGGTTGTCACGCGGCACCCCGCGGGTGTCCAGGGAGACACCCCGCGGGTGCCGCGGGGTTGTCACGCGGCACCCCGTGGGTGTCCAGGGCGACACCCCGCGGGTGCCGCGGGGTTGTCACGTGGCGCGTCCGGCTGTCTGGCCGACACCCCGCGTGTGCCACGGGGGCGTCACGCGGGGCAGCGGCTTTCCCTCGCATCGGTCGCTCGGCCGCTCGGCCGAGCCGAGCCGGACCGGCCCTGGCCGGGCCGGGCCGGGCCAACCGGGTCGGACCCGACCCGGTTCGGGCCAACCAGGGGGGTCGGGCCGGGTCGGCCTGGACCCGGACCCCCCGTCTTCGGACGACTTTCGTTCAAACACCCGTAACTTGAGCTACGGGCCTCCAAACGACTCGCCGTCAGCGGCAACGCAATCCTTGGAGTGAGAAGGTCGTTTCGGTTTGTCTCACTCAAGGTTTGGGGATACTTTGGGTTCGTCCGGGTTGGTTCTTACAAGAAACCAACCGGGCCCTCGGAGCAGAAACGCTCATATATTGAGCTACGGACGTCTGATTGACGTACCGTCAGCTTTGTTAGTTTCCCCTTAGTGAGACGGATCTTTTGGCTCACTCCGCCCGGGGTTTGGGCGCAGGTGGAGTATGGTCGGGTTGGTTTTGCCTTAAAAACCAACCGGGCCCCTGGGACGAAAAAGCCAATAACTCTCAGAGCGGGCGTCCGATTGACGCGCCGTCTGTTGCGTCGAGTTCCTGTTGACGATACGGAACTTTTGGCATCCTTCGCCTGAGTTTTGGATACAGTTGGTAGTGGCCGGGTTGGATCGCACCTGAAATCCAACCGGGCCCCCGGAACGGAAAAGCTGATATCTTTCATACCAGACGTCCGTTTGACGAACCGTCAGCGGCGTTGGTGATCACGTTGAAAAACGGTTCCTATGAGTATACCCTATGAGTGTTCGGGGTATAGTTGAGTTACGGCCGGATTGGTTCGCACACGAAACCAACCGGGCCCCTGGAACGAAAAGGCTAATAACTCACAGACCGGGCATCCGATTGACGCGCCGTCGGTTGCGTTGAGACCCCTATGATGAGGTGGTCCTTTGAGATAATTCCTGGCGAGACTTTGTGATACTTGGAGTATCGACCAGTAGCTCGTGGAGTGGACCCTCCCGGAGACGAGCGGGCGGAGCACAGAGACCGTGTAGCTGGCTGAGACCCGACGACTGCTGATTGAACAACTCGGTGTGCGACAGAGGTGCGCTTGGTTGTAGCGGCACATGAGAGCGCTTGGTTGTAGTGGCAGACCCATGACAGAGGTGCGCTTGGTTGTAGTGGCACATGGGAGCGCTTGGTTGTAGCGGAAGACCCACGAGAGAGGTGCGCTTGGTTGTATCGGCACATGGGAGCGCTTGATTGTAGCGGCAGACCCAGGACAGAGGTGCGCTTGGTTGTAGCGGCACATGGGAGCGCTTGGTTTTAGCGGCAGACCCACGACAGAGGTGCGCTTGGTTGTAGCGGCACATGGGAGCGCTTGGTTGTAGCGGCAGACCCATGATAGAGGTGCGCTTGGTTGTAGCGGCACATGGGAGCGCTTGGTTGTAGCGGCAGACCCACGACAGTGGTGCGCTTGGTTGTAGCAGCACATTGGAGCGCTTGGTGGTAGGGGCTGGCCCATTTACTTTTCCGCACATCATTTGTACTCTGTTTTTACTTAGTGTTTACTTTTCCTCTTGCTTACTCTGTGGTGCTTGTTTACTTTACAAAGGCAATGCCTTCCCTTTTTACCGGGATGTACGCCTTGGTGCTAGTCGCCAGCCCCTGGACTATGGAAGGTGGGCTTGGGGTAGTCACGGCATGGGCCCCGAGGACGGGTCGTGAAAAATTGGTATCAGAGGAGGTCGGTTCTACCGGGGACTCTGATCTTTCTTCTATGTGAAGCAATAGTGTTTAGCATATTGGGTGTGGTTATCAGTACAGGGAGTCCAGTTTTAGTGCGACGGCCGACGTATCCGTGCACCAGGACCCTGACTTCTGATTTCCGACTTAATGCACGAAAACATTGATTTCATGTGTGTTTCAAGTTTTCTTTGTGATTACTTGTGTCAGCTCACCAGGTATACTATTCTAACCGTGGCGCACCTGTTTCTTTCAGGATGGCCCCACGACGGTAGCCAGCTAGGGTTCCGAGAGTAGAGCGTGATGACAGCCCACCGAGCGACGAGGCCTCGGTGCAGGGCTCCTTGTCAGCAGAGGCACCGACGATACCTTTACCCGCCGAGCCCCCGATGCTTCCAGCGCTGACCGCTGACGATGCCCGACGCCTCGGAGCTCTGCACGAGTTCCAGCGCCAACGACCACCCAGGTTCTGTGGGGAGACGGACCCCCAGGCAGCCGAGGACTGGCTGGAGGCGATCGTCCGAGTTTTCAGGTTAGTGAGGACACCAGTAGACCTCACGGTGATCCTCGCAGCGAGTCTCCTGCACAAGGCAGCAGGCAGATGGTGGAGCTTGATGCTCCAGGTGCACGATGAGGCCTCCCTCATCTGGACGGACTTCGAGAGCCTCTTCCGCTCAGAGTTCGTCCCGGTCACCCTCCGTGTGGTGCGCATTCAGGAGCTTCTTCAGCTGCGGCAGAGCAGCTTGACGGTAGCCCAGTACGCGGCGAGGTTCACCGACCTTTCTCGCTACTCGACAGACATGGTACGAGACCCCTTCTTCTGGGCCCGGACCTTCGAGCAGGGATTGAGACACGAGATCAGGGCATCGCTGATCTCCCTCAGCATCCCGACCCAGGCAGGAGTGCTGGAGCGAGCCCTTCTGATCGAGAGCTTTCTGGCTGAGTCTACAGCGAGACCTACCGTAGGGCGGTAGGTGGCGGAGTCTTCGGCAGCAGGTAGCCGACGGATGACTCAGGGTTCCGGCAGACGACCTCGGGACACTGGCTCAGCAGTGCGGGGCACACAGCGCGAAGCCAGCCTTCCAAGAGGCAGGCAGTGCTACTCGTGCGGCGGGCAGGGCCACATGGCTCGTGACTGCCCGACCCGCCGTACCGAGGAGTAGCAGACGGTGGAGGGGCCACCCAGGCAGAGGCAGAGGGTCGACCGTGGCGGTCCGCAGGGAGGAGGCGGACGAGGCAGAGGAGTTGGCCGTGCAGCTGGAGGTGGACGTCGCTTCGGGGTGTTGCCACCACCACCACCATGCGGTCCACCCCGACCACAGGGAGTTGGTGGACATGGGAGAGCTCAGCTTCAGGCAGTTGAGGCCTTCGATCATGTAGCTCTGGGAGCAAATGGACAGGAGCGGAACTAGTGGATACGTCCTTTGTACATCTAGTTCCTTGTTGCTATTGTGTAGCGTCTTTGTATTATGAGCTGCAATAATAAAAGACGCATACCTTTGTGATGTTTTCATTCCTGTCCTCTTTTGTGTTGTTACTAAGAGGTTCCAGTTTTGACTGTTGACTTGACCCTCACTTGTGAGACATCTACTGGAGGAGACCCAGTTACCACACACTGATGCCGACAGTGTGACTCAACACTTAGAGGCAAGAGTAACGGTTGGATCTCTTGGTAGTAGCGTCGAGGCCTTACGACGTCATCCTTGGTATGGATTAGTATCATCCATGTCGGGTTTGACAGTATTTGGCAAAGAGTGTGGTTCATCCAGGGGATGAGACCAGATTTCTCTTATCGGCAAGGAAGAAATCAAAGCAGCTCTAGTGGGACCAGAGATGGTCCAGGCCACGATAGAGAATGTCCAGGTGAGCACATGGGAGCGGAAGGCTCAGATGCGTGCTCAGTACCGCCTTTGTATCCCTAGTTTTTGTTGAAGCTTTACGGGGACGTAAGGCCCTGTGGTGGGAGTAATGTAAAGACCCGTAAATTTCAAGGAAATTTTTTTTCTTAACTTTCCTTGGAATTTTACAAGAACGCAGTTTCTGACGGCACCTGATTCCAAGGCCCGGTGTGCCCGGAATCATTTTCCAAAGTTTGGCTCGGGTACGTTCAGTGAACGGATGAGCGGGTTTTTCTAACTTTTAAACCGGTGCCCATAATCGAATTCTGAGGGCACCGATGAAATCGCAGCGCCGGTATTCGCTTAGAAACGCCTCTTCCGGAGTTGCGTTTGCTCGGGTGTGGTTTTTAATTTTCGGGCTTAAAGTTAAGAAATAAAATAATTTTGTGACAACTTTATTTTATTTCACTTAAGCCACTTGGAAGCCACTTGAAGCCACTTAAAGGCGGCTTGAACTGAGTTGAACCGGATAGGATGCTATCCAGAAATATCCTACACCCTTGGTAGGATATTTATGAGGTGGGGCCCGCACGAGCCCCGCCATTTCTTTCCGCTAAGAAACGCACCCACGAAAACCCATACGTCTTAATGAAAGTCAACTGACGCGTTTCTTAAAATCTTAACAGATCATTTAAATGGGCTGTTTCTTTTGTAAATTAAATGAGCTGTTTCTTTCGTTGAATTAATTCAACGAATTGATGGGTCGTTTCTTACCCGTTTTCGTGTGTTGACATAATAATAAAATAAGACCAACCAAAATCTTTGTAGGGATTTTATATTTTGGAAATACCCCTCCTTATATTCCCGTGAACATTCTTTAAAAATTAAAGAGCCGGTTTCAAATGAACAATTTTATTTTATTAAAATTTTCGGTTCATGTGTTGAACAATTTCTCCCGTTGTTTTTATCTAACGCGGAGGGTGCGGGTCAAATGAACACGGCCCGATAACCCTCCGCCGTTCTTCGTGTTTTGCGGATTTGGCGGGCAATGACGGAACGTGCCGCAACGGATGTTTGATGATCCCGCAGTAAATAACGGAACCCGGGAGGAACAACGGCCCAGACGGGAGGGAAAACGGGCCACCGGAGCGACTCCGGCGGCTGGTGGCGGCGCGGGTCGCCGGCGCGGCGGCGCCGGCGGCCGGAGGCGGCGGCACCCCGCGGGTGTCCAGGGCGACACCCCGCGGGTGTCCAGGGAGACACCCCGCGGGTGCCGCGGGGTTGTCACGCGGCACCCCGCGGGTGTCCAGGGCGACACCCGGCGGGTGCCGCGGGGTTGTCACGCGGCACCCCGCGGGTGTCCAGGGCGACACCCCGCGGGTGCCGCGGGGTTGTCACGCGGCACCCCGCGGGTGTCCAGGGAGACACCCCGCGGGTGCCGCGGGGTTGTCACGCGGCACCCCGCGGGTGTCCAGGGCGACACCGCGCGGGTGCCGCGGGGTTGTCACGCGGCACCCCGCGGGTGTCCAGGGCGACACCCCGCGGGTGCCGCGGGGTTGTCACGCGGCGCGTCCGGCTGTCTGACCGACACCCCGCGGGTGCCACGGGGGTGTCACGCGGGGCGGCGGCTTTCCCCCGCGTCGGCCGCTTGGCCGCTCGGCCGAGCCGAGCCGGACCGGGCCAACCGGGTCGGACCCGACCCGGTTCGGGCCAACCAGGGGGGGTCGGGCCCGGTCGGCCCGGGCCCTGACCCCCCGTCTTCGGACGACTTTCGTTCAAACGCCCGTAACTTGAGCTACGGGCCTCCAAACGACTCGCCGTCAGCGGCAACACAATCCATGGAGACAGTCGTTTCGGTTTGTCTCACTCAAGGTTTTAGAATACTTTGGGTTCGGCCGGGTTGGTTCGTACACGAAACCAACCGGGCCCTCGGAGCGGAAACGCTCATATCTTGAGCTACGGACGTCTGATTGACGTACCGTCAGCTTTGTTAGTTTCCCCTTAGTGAGACGGATCTTTTGGCTCACTCCGCCCGGGGTTTGGGCGCAGGTGGAGTACGGTCGGGTTGGTTTTGCCTTAAAAACCAACCGGGCCCCTGGGACGAAAAAGCCAATAACTCTCAGAGCGGGCGTCCGATTGACGCGCCGTCTGTTGCGTTGAGTTCCTGTTGACGATACAGAACTTTTGGCATCCTTCGCCCGAGTTTTGGATACAGTTGGTAGTGGCCGGGTTGGATCGCACCTGAAATCCAACCGGGCCCCTGGAACGGAAAAGCTGATATCTTTCAGACCAGACGTCCGTTTGACGAACTGTCAGCGGCGTTGGTGATCACGTTGAAAAACGGTTCCTATGAGTATACCCTATGAGTGTTCGGGGTATAGTTGAGTTACGGCCGGATTGGTTTACACACGAAACCAGCCGGGCCCCTGGAACGAAAAGGCTAATAACTCACAGACCGAGCGTCCGATTGACGCGCCGTCGGTTGCGTTGAGACCCCTATGACGAGGTGGTCCTTTGAGATACTTCTTGGCGGGACTTTGTGATACTTGGAGTATCGACCAGTAGCTCGTGGAGCGGACCCTCCCGGAGACGAGCGGGCGGAGCACGGAGACCGTGTAGCTGACTGAGACCCGACGACTGCTGATCGAACGACTCGGTGTGTGACAGAGGTGCGCTTGGTTGTAGCGGCACATGGGAGCGCTTGGTTGTAGCGGCAGACCCACGATAGAGGTGCGCTTGGTTGTAACGGCACATGGGAGCGCTTGGTTGTAGCGACAGACCCACGAGAGAGGTGCGCTTGTTTGTAGCAGCACATGAGAGCGTTTGGTTGTAGCGGCAGACCCATGACAGAGGTGCGCTTGGTTGTAGCGGCACATGGGAGCACTTGGTTGTAGCGGCAGACCCACGACAGAGGTGCGCTTGGTTGTAGCGGCACATGGGAGCGCTTGGTTGTAGCGGCAGACCCACGACAGAGGTGCGCTTGGTTGTAGCGGCACATGGGAGCGCTTGGTTGTAGCGGCAGACCCACGACAGAGGTGCGCTTGGTTGTAGCGGCACATGGGAGCGCTTGGTTGTAGCGGCAGACCCACGATAGTGGTGCGCTTGGTTGTAGCGGCACATGGGAGCGCTTGGTGGTAGCGGCTGGCCCATTTACTTTTCCGCACTTCATTTGTACTCTGTTTTTACATAGTGTTTACTTTTCCGTTTGCTTACTCTGTGGTGCTTGTTTACTTTATAAAGGCAATGCCTTCCCTTTTTACCGAGATTTACGCCTTGGTGCTAGTCGCCAGCCCCTGGCCTATGGAAGGCGGGCTTGGGGTAGTCACGGCACGGGCCCCGAGGACGGGTCGTGACAATAATAGCCCACATGTTGGATGTTTATAATAAACGGTAATTGGTTGATGTAATAATACGAGGGACTTTCCATACATACACTCTATGGAATAACACTACATAACCCAATAATAAAATAAAAATATGTGTCCATCCCTAACCATCTCACTTTTATGATATTTTTCCTATTTAAAAATATTCATTTTATGAGCCTTTATTATTTCATAGGGATACATTAAGGAAAAGATAACATTTTAGGTGTGGGGTGGGGATAACATTTTTAGTATATTATAAAGGATTTTTATTTGTGAATTTTGTGTTATATTAAAAAAATAATCATGTCACATGATCATTTCAATGTGGAAAATATAGAAAATAATTGTTTTATTTTCATAATAACATTTTTATACTGTTATCAATGAGAAGTTTTTCTTTATTAAGGGTCATTTTTTTTGTAAATAATAGATGTTATAAATTCTATGAAAATTTGTATCATTATAAAACCATTTATATTTTAACACCATTATTCATAATATTGGTTTATAAAAAAAATTTCCATTTTATTTCTCTATAAAAAATCACATATGACTTGTGATTTTTTTCCTTTTAAATTTATGGTATAATAAAGTGAAGTATTTTTTTAAAGCTCAAAAAAGTATCCATTGTATATGTTCATTCCTCTTATAATCGATTTCATTAATATACCAAACTGACCTATACATTTATACATAAAATAGACATGTTTTTCACACTAAAAAAATCTAATGAAAAAATAAAAATAATATAACAATAAATAGTATTGTGATGAAATGTACAATATATTGGGATTTCTAGGTATGGTGTTTATAGTTTTTATTTCAGGAATTCTTAAATGAGTGCGTCTTGAAATTTGACTATAATAGGTCTAAAAAAAGGTTGATGGAAAATAAATGAGTAAGAATAAAATATTTACTTAACCTGAATATACTATATAATATATAGAAATAAAATTTTGAAATGGTTTGCACAAACAAGCACATAGAGAATTAGTGGCATAATGGATCTGTAACCTATTAGGAAATGATTAGTGCCATTAACCACATTGGGATTTATTCTGATACAATTTAATATTCAATTATTTTAAAATTTATTAATTTTTACCTCTTTATGTGATTCTTTATTTGGAAGTATTTTTATCATTGATTTAGACAGTCAATATGCCTATCTTATCATAATTATTTGGGATACATGACATGCAAATTTTCCTAGTAGTGAAAAGAATGTATGTGTGGATGAGTTAATAAAACCAATTTTTATTAAACATTTTATTAATAATAAATGAAATATTTTCTCCAAATTGTGATAGATTTTATTATTTATAAAATATATGGGATTAAATCAAGAATTTGAAAATTTGATAAAAATTCTATTATTGAACATATAAAATAAACTATAGTATTTTGGGAATAATATTTTTTCTAGAAAAAATATAAAAATAAAATTCCATAAAACTTTTTTAAACAAAATGATATAATTTTTATTTTCAATTATCCTTTAGGATCATAAATTTAATGGAGAAAATGGGGAAGGAAATCAAAATTGTATAGGACTCATCCACATGGAAAATAATTTTTCATTTGGACATGTATTCTTCATTAGCTATTTCATTTGATTTAAATTTGGATAATATATAGAGTATCAAAATATGAAGAAAAACCATCCTTTTTAAGGAATAATGGTTTATGTATTTTGGAGGTCAAAAATTATATGAAATTTGGATTTAAATATTATTCCAAATTTTCTTTTCACACTTGTAAAATAGTGTAACCCTATCCCCCCAATACAATATAAATGCGTGATTCTCTCATTTTGAGGGATTTTTTCATGAATTGGTACGTTTTTTGTAGAGGATAAGTGGTTTCACTCTATTTATCCAAGAATTGTGTTGTCTTGGTGCATGCACAACCTGATCATTGAGACAAGCATATGACTAGTGGAAGGATCAGCCAGGTAGCATCACCAACCACATCTGCATTGTTTGAGCTATGACTGAGCTGACCAATCAGACCCCAACACAAGTTGAAACTGTCTTCCCAAACCATCAATTCCTTTCTATTATTTGGTCCTTGTACATGCACAACCTCAATAAAGGATCCATTCTATGATTCCTTATCACTGTTCTTCTTCATATTTTTGTGCTATCTTTTATTCATTGCAATAAAACTCTCTATTTGTATTCCAATTATTTTTTTCTTTTAATTTTTCCCTATATCAGGAACAAATTTTTGAATGAAATCAAAATTATATATTCAATTAGGTTATACCCTTTCTATACCATTTTAAAAAATGATTTTTAATGATGTTTTCAATAAACTAGAAAGAGTAGTACAATAGTTGTTGATTTAATTATCACGACTTTACATTATTTGTTTGAAGTCACAAATTCAATGTTTTTCATATAATTATAATATATGAATTCGGTTTTAAAAAATAAAACCATTCAAATGATACACATTAAATGCGAGGTTTAGTAATTCATGAATTTTGACAGCATAATCTTAATCGATAAAATAAAATCAATGGTGATTCATTTTTAAGGCTTCAAGTATAATCCCTAAACCGAACTCCTACTAATTTCCAGTGTGAAATTGTTTACTAATTTAATAATGACCATTATTAAACTATGTAATGACTATTGATGTAGGATGATAAGGATTCATGTTTCAAAGTTGTAAAAAAATTTAATTAATTTCATTTTAGTTGTTTTGTAAATTCCATTATGGTTTTGAAGTTGATGAATAAGAGGATTATAATTTAAATTATTTTATTTAAAAGGATAATTATAAATATATCATTGAAGTGGTAGGGTATTATAGAATGTATTTTCTAAAATTATTTCTAAAAAACATATTCTTGTTACATTTTATCAATTATATTTTGAAAAAAGTATTCTTCCAATATACTTCTTATGGTTCTATAATCATCAAACAAAATACCAACATTTTTAGTAGTTTATTTCATTCATTTTTTCATAATGCCTTTAATAATATTTTTTATGAATTCCTCCATTTACAAATGACCTTGTCCAGCTACTTTGATTCACCTAAATACTAAAATTCCCAATTCACTTGAGAGAACCCATGAAAACACTCTTCATTTTGATGCAATAGTGATGTTCAAAACATTCAGAATACAAGTTGATAAATAATTGGGAATTTATATCAATAATTTGTGAACCGATGATGTAATTGAGTTCCCTAGTAATTAATTTGAATATTATATTTCAATTATTTGTATTAAACATTAATATATTTCTTCTTATAAACCCTGGATTAATAGAGTTATAGAAAGGAGAATATAATCGTGGATGAAATGGGATGTACCTTGCTGGTTGAATAGAAACTCTCAAAATTAATTTAGAGGGATGAAATTTAAACAAATATTCATATTATAAATATATTATTGTTTAGATATAAATATAACATGACTTTTTTATTAAATGTGGTAAAAAAAGTAAACCTGTTGAAAATTAGTTTAGCATTTTTGGAAGAACATGTTTAATGAGGATAAATAATTTATGTTTTGAAAATTTTGATGAAAATTAAAATGAATGTATGTTCCTTGGATAATTATCTAATATAAGAGGTTACAAGTGTTGGAATAAAATTATATACAATCAATTTGTTATTTATAATGTGAAAATCAATTAAAATAAGATCATCCTAAAAGATAAAGGATGCTGATTTTTTGAATAAGTAATGGATGATATTCCATATTGTTTTGAAAGAGCTAGTGAAATGGAATATATTCCTAAACTAAACCAAGATAATACATATTTTTATAATTCCATTGATGATAAGAATATTTTTAAAATAATAATATTAAATTTATATAAGCTATATAAGCATGTATAACAAAAGAACATCATCAGAAATAAGGAATCACCAATATATACTAGAGGGAAATTTTATCATGAAAACTGAAAATCGATTATTTAAAAAGATAAACAACAATCAGTTGCTGAGTTGATTAGAAAAAATAGTGTATACATGATATGAACGAATATATATATATATATATATATATATATATAACAAATTGATAAGGATTTTACATAGAACATTGTTATTAGAAAAATTGGTAAGAATTTTGTTGGAACCAAGTGTGTGTTCAAAAATATACTTTGTGAAAATATTGAAGTTTCTATAAAAAAGGATACAATATATTTTTGAGGTTTTTCTCAGGTGTAAGGTAATTAATTTTATGAAATTTTTTTAACTATTAAAATACATAAAATGTTTCTGTATGTTAAATCCCACAAAAACTATAATGTTTATCAAATGGATCTAATTTTTTATTTCAAAAATGTTAAAATCAAAGGAGAATTTTTTATATAGATACCTGAAGGATTTATACTTGATAGTGATAGAACCACAATTTATAGACTATTTAAATTTTTTTATGGGTTAAGACTAACCCCTTGATCCTGGTACTTCAAATATAAAAGTTTCATAAACTAATTGAACTTTTATGAAGTAAAACATGAAAAAACTTACAGGTAAAGGAGATGATAAAACACAATACAATTTTCATTGGTTAGGTTGATAAAATAATTTTTATAGGTTATGGGGAGTATTATTATATGAAATTTTTAAAAAAATGATAATACATTTTGAGATTTAAATTCTAAGATATATTAGATTATTTCTAAGAATACAAGCTATTCCAAAAGAAAAATAAATCACCATGTCCCATGATAAATATTTCAAGGTATTTCAAAACAAGTTTGGCATGAGATATTCCAAGTAATTATCAACACCCATGGTAGTTATTATAAAGATGAGAAATGATGAAGAAACAAAATTTATGAATTATAAGTACTTCATAATGAAAATTGAAAGTTTTCATTATCTTACAATATGAAGAACATATATTTACATACTTGAAAATTTTTATGCTAGATATGAATTTGATCAAAAGTAATGAATAATTTTTAATTTAATATGAATTATTAGATATATCAAATGAACATTGAGTTAAAATATGATGTATACAAGATGTATAGAATTGATCCTTCTTGGATTCACTAATTCTGATTTGGCTGGATATTTTAATTTTAGAAAATCAATAGTAAGAGGAATATTATTTTTATGAGAAGTTTTTATAATCTATTGTAGTAAGAAATAATGCTCTGAAACATTTAATTTAACCAAATACAAGTATGTGACTACTATAGATGAATGTATATATATTATATGGATGAATGTATTTCTGTAATAAGTGAGGTGTAAAGTTGAATAACCATTATGAATTGTTTATGGTAATCTTATAAAAGCTAATATTTTCAATAATCTAGTGAAAAACTCAATACACAAACAAATTGATATCAAATAAAATTTTATCAAGGAGAATGTTTCTAATGGATATGTGAGGTTAGAGAGTAGTTTCATAAAGGATCCAATTGTTGATATTTTCATTAATTAAATTCCATATGAAATATTTGAAGAGTTAAAAATGAATGTTCATTGCTAATATTTCCCTCTTACATAAAAAAGATGTGGAATAACACTCTATTTTATTATTATGTTATTATATGGGGAGAGAAGTTGTCATACCTTTTAGGATAATTGTAATTTATATTTTCAGAAAATGAAGCTATTATTACTATAAAATGTCATAGAAAATATATGTGATCTGATTAAAGGGGATAAAATAAAAATAACTAACCAAAAATTTCTTATCATAATGGGATGAAATTTTCTCAAATATATTACTTTATCTAGAAGTGTGGTCCCATAAAACTTCTATTTAATAAGGTATATGAATTGTCAAAAAGTTGAGAGTGATTAGATCTAAAAACAAATAAAAAGTAGAGATTGAATAACCCAAGTAATTATTATAGGTGTTATAATTTTTTAAATTTGGTGTGTGATAATGTTTTTGATAAATAATTAATTGTAATATTTTTTATCTTAGAATCATGAATCTATACGATATTTTTTAAGGAGAAAGAAGTGGATGGATTTGGAAGGAATACTTTCATATTTACCATGAGTCTTGATTCCACATTCAAAATTTTTACATGTTACAAAACTAGAATATCTATTTATAGAGCATTGTGCTTATTTGGATGATGGGTTGTTTATGAAGGTGGATGTGTGTTTGAATGTTTAATGAATCTATAATTCCTTAATAATAATTAGGAGGATATAAAATAAAGTATTTAAAATCTAAAAATAATTTGATATATGAAGTATTAATATATTTATGTTAAATATATTTAAAATTTTGTAAAATTAGATTCAACATATAGAAAAGGATGTAAATTTATGAGATGATTTTGAACCTAGATGTTTCAAATCTATAAAAGTGTTAATTTGGATGTTCCATGCCATGTAATAAAAACTCAGAGATTTAAATGTCCATGTAAGTGTGAACCCTGATTTTTGTAAAGTGTATCTTATTTGGAGGATGAAGATATTATTAAATGTGAATTTATAAGATCAAATCTAATTCATCTTTATTGATCTTGAATTCATAAAAATCAGGGTTACATGAAGTAAATCACGATACATACTATGTCTAAAAAATGAAACTTTGTGAGGAAACACTAATATTAAGTTACATGATTAAGGAATAATATGGAACTAATTAAAGGGAAACAATGTAAAAATTAGTAAAAATTCCAAATAAGGAATTAGAAGTTTTAGATATGTGTCTAGAAGTAGAGATGCGATTAGATGAATCAACAAGCACCAAAATTCTTGTTTGAAAGTAGCATATGATCAGAGAAAAATGATTCATTTTCTCAATAGCTGTAAAGATAGATTAGGTTATAAAAAGAAACTAGATAAGAGATGATAGAGTAATATAAAATAATATGGAGGATTTATCCAGGGGATTATTCTTAAAGATAAAGTACATGACTTCGGAATAATTTTAGATGAAGAATCCAGAAAAAAAACAAGGGAAGAAAATTTATTTAATAGTAATGAAATGAATTATAGAGAAATATGGATTTATAGAAGTAGAAGTAGAAGAGGGTGATAAATTATATTTATTATTGAGTTATATAGAGGATTTTTAACACCACAAACTTCAACAATACACTTTTTTTGAATAATACAATAGCTTTCCTTGTACGCAGCATCGTGTTTTAGCACAGAACGACCAATCAAACTAGCCATTTAAAAAGAAGTTATGAATAATAATACCCAATTTTCAAAATATTATAATTTTTTTTTCAACATGGACTTCATTTTTGGGTTCATACTATAAAAATTATATTAGGGTGAATTTTTGGTATTTTTATGAAAACATTCAATTTTTGATGAATAGTGAAAACACTGCGTTATTGTTTAAACCCGAATATTTAAATATTTATTTTTAATTTAAATTTATTTTAAAGTAAAAAAAGATACATAATAAATATATTAGTCAAATTTAATTCATTAGAGTCATTTTATGATAATTTTAGATATATAATATTTTATTGAACTATTTAACGTCTTTTACCCACCTTCTAGACAGATTCGTAAATTTGAAAAAAATGTAATTTTACCACTTCTGTGAATTGAATTTCAAAAATACAACATACATGGTTGTAATCAATAAGTAAATTTTTTTTCAATATGATGAAACTAATTTTTGGTGAATAATAACTTTTGAATTATATTTACCAAGGTTAAAAGTAAATAGGGTAATTAAACAAAAAAATAATATTATAATAATATAAAATTACACCAACACATGTCATAATTTTAGTGGATATGTTTATTTCAACCAAAATCCCCCTTATTACCGAAATATTAATCTTTGTGATCTACATGGATTAGATTAGGACATTTATTATATTTTATTTAGAGAAGAGTTAATAGTGTTACATTCAAATTTTAATAACAAAAAAATTTATTATAGGGTTTTACATAAGATAAATTCAACCATAAATATTAATTAAAAATATCAAAATATTTCATAAATCATAGTATTTTATTTATAATTTTTATACATTAAATAATTAAATTTATTTATGACACAATGATGATGTAGTAGTTACATTATTAATGAAGATTAAAATAATTGATATTATAAATGTCAAAATAAATATAAATTGAACCTTTTGATTCCATAAAAGAATTTAATTGGTTAATATGCCATGTTATGATTGATTAAATTTATTTCATTATAAGTAATCATGTTTTTATTACTTTTAAAAAAAACCAAATACTAAATATTGTCAAAATTGACATAAATGATGTTTCAAAAAAATACTATTTTGTTAAATTATATAATAGTCCTAAAAATAAATGATTCAACCAAATGACTTATATAATTTTAAATATGTCTTTAATGAACCACTTTACATTATATTTTCATTTTATAGTAACTATATTAACCATTTAGTATAAAAATACAATAAGACATGGTAGAAGTTAAACTATTTAACTCAGGGTTAAATAAAAATATATGTTTAAAATGTTGACATAAACATGTATAAAACCTATTGGATAAAATTATTTAGACCCATACCCACCTTACCTATGAAATTAATCCATTTTTATCCATTATAAAATTAAAATACATTTATAATAAAATAATCTTTCAAGATTTCCTTAAAGTGCCCCTCATTTCTCTTATAGAAGGGAACTTCCGCTTCTCTTAAAATCACACTTACAAAACCCATTTGGGTCAGGCAAACCCTACCCAAATCTCCTCTTGACTACCCTAAATTCAACTTATAGTCCTTAATTTGATCATAAATCCAATCTACATATCCCTTTTTTTCAAATCAAAATGATTCACCCGAACAAAAGGTAATTAACCCATCCCCTCTTTCGAAGTTATTTTCTTTTTCTACTTCCTCTTTAATTGTTTTTTCCATACTAAAATAATAAATTTAGTACCTTATAAATAATGATATGTTATTAAAAATATGGTACAACCATATTCATTATTCTAACCATCTTATCAATGAAAAAGTCACCATACATGCATATGTACGGCTTACCGTCTCAACGTTGTGGTGTTATTTTTTATTTAACTCATCATTGTTTGGATGGGTATAATAATGAGTATAATTGATTTAAATAATAAATATAACTTGTTATTGATTATTTATATATAATATACCATCCAATTACATATGATTTCATCATCAATAAATTGATATTGTCACTCATGTGTACGTACGGATTATCGTATCCACAACACGATGAGATTTCATTCCCCATCGTAACTGTTCAAGAATATTTTTTATTTGATGATTAAAAAAATAATGTTTATGAACATAATATCATTATTGATATGAATCAAATAAATCCTATCCATAACAAATATGACTTATGTAACTAAACATATAAAAGAAAATGAATTAGTTAACCATCGAAATAATGATACGACTAAAATATTATTAACAAATCAATTTTAAAGGACTATATATGATATCATATTTATGTATGTGGTTATCCTATAATTTAATAACAATGATTTAACCATTATACATTTGGTTAATGTACCCTCTACTAAGGAAAAGTACAAGTAAATGCTAAATTTTACAATCTCTTTATTATTCGAGGTTGTCTCTATGCAATTATCTATTGGGACTTCTCTATCATTCACATCCATGTTTATTAAAAATTTATTTCAATACATTTTTACTATTTCTTAGAATATGGTTTAAAGTCATTTATACCCTTGTTTTACTATTTATAAAATATTTTGAAAGGAATATTATCATCATTTTCCAAACAAGGTACTTTATGACCTTATCAAAAAATTAAGGAAAGAATGTTTTTTTAACTTATATAGTGGGTGAAGATATTTTTTCCATTAAAATGTCCTCAAAGATTCCCTTACAATCTTATAAAAATATTTTCAATGTTTTATTTTATAATTATGTGTCTTTTAAATGATTTCAAATTAGAAAGATATATTTCTCTAAAATAGTTTTTGGATTGATTTCATATGTGTCAACATTGATTGTTAGATTTTATTTTTAATTTAAGTAGATTTATTATGATACAATATTCCATATTGTGTTGAAAGTTTTATGATATGTTTAAATTTGGATGTTCTCTTTTTATGTCATTCGTGTTTTATGGTTAAATTATTAACATTTTTTATTCTAGTTTAATATGAATTATTATGTTATGTTTCACCCTTTTCATATGACGAATGCATTGGATGTATTAAGTGACGAGAAGGAACTGCTATAGCCCCTCGATGCATCAGTTGATATCATGAGACAAACTTGTGTCTTGGACCAAATCCATGATAATATATTTTACTTGTATTCTTAGCATGAGGCCTTGAATATGTGGTTATGATGTCCAGCATTACACAATACATCATTATGAGATTAGATATTGATATTTCATGTGATTATTCAACTAGTTGAATATCTATGTGAATAAGAAAATGGAATCATTTTATTTATCATTTCAATATTATGCTGAAGATTATGTTTAAAAGGCTTCTGTTTTAGTTTTATATATTCCCATAAATTTTTATACTTATTTATGATAGTTTCCACTATATTATTATCCTTTCTCAGCATCTAAACTCACCCCCTTTCTTATGATTTATTTTTCCCAAGATGCGAATATGTATATTATGAATGAACTACATGGATAAGTTAAGGGATATGAGTGTGTTCAAACGAGAAACAATGTTACATTTTCATTTCATAATGTAATGTAAAACTTATGTATGGTTTTAGTACTTTAAATGCTACTGAACTGATATATCATTCAGGAATTGATCTCCTTTGATCATGAAAATTTTATGTAATAATGAATTAACTCTAGGTAATTGGGTCCGTGGTGTTACATTTGGTATTAGAGAAAGTTTAGTACAAAACATGGAAACTGGATTTAAAAAAAACTCTGATTAGAGAATGTTACCCCAAGATAGACTTTGAGGATTAGTATATAAGAACATCCAATTTTTTTTGTAATATAGATATTATGTGGGGTTTCCTAGTAATAAATTTCTCTTTGGATACTACAATAGGATTTTGTTCTGGAACATATGTACCTAGGAGTGAACACTCCAACAAGGAGTTTCAGGCTTGACCTGGGGTATCCTGGAAGATGACAACGGGCCTTACTGCACACCTAGTTTGACACTCCTAGGGATATGATTAAGGTAATTAACATTTTCTATATAAACCATTATGAAGGGTTTATAAGTAAATACTTCCCCAAATAAAACTTTTTTTTATTATGGATTATATGCATAAACTATTCAATTTATGTAAAGTATTTCACTAGTTTAGAATTATGCATTGTGATTCATGAACTAATCTAGTGTATGCCACTATTTAGAAATGGAGCCTAGTGTAAGGAATGGAAACCGTGTAAATGCACCTAATCCATATAAGGATTTTCCTCCTATTCAAGATTATTATAGTGGAGCTGGTGATGCTACTGGTTCTGAACAACTAATAACCATACTGGGACCACCCACTCAGGTTATAAATAATAACCCTACCCCTATGGAGTACCCTGATCCACAATGTATAAGATCAATGTTAGAACACTTCATGAGGCATCAACCACCAACATTCAATGGGACTAAAAATATATTTGTAGCTGAGCAATGGATAAGTTCCTTAGAGAAAATATTTCATGTTTTGAGAGTAGCAAAAGGGAAAAGGTTGTCATGGGAGTTTATCACTTCTCAAGAGATGTAGATCAATAATGGTAATTAATTAAAAATAAAAAATAGGATGAAGAAGTATCAAATATGGAATGGAGGGAGTTTAAAGATATTTTCATAGAAAAATAATTTCTTCATAAACATCGAGAGGATACAGAAAGGTAATTTATGAGTCTGAGGAAAATGGAGGATGAGAATATCAAAAAGTATGAGTCAAACATTAAATGGTTTTGAAAGGCATGCTGAAGATTACATATGTAACCCAAGAAGTAAGATAGATCGATTATTTGATGGGTTAAAACCATTTATCTATTGAGCATTAGTCTCATAATCTTTCTCATCATACGAAGATATAGTCTCATGGGATATCATGACTAAAAGTGAATTCTATAAGTCTTTTTAATTTAATGTGAATAAATAGAAGAAGAGATCTTCTGAACACTATGGTAAAGGAAATTAGGGGAAGAAGGAAAATGTTGAATTTCCATCCTATAGTAATTTTTGGATGGAACACCCTAGTACATTCCTAAAGGGGATGTGAGTTTGTTACACGTGTAGAGGAAAAATCCACAAAACTTGTGATTGCATAGGGAATAAATAGGTTGCTTATGTTCAATGCTAAAATTGAAAAGAAATGGGGAATTATGAAAATGAATATCCTAAGCGTCAAGGAAACTTACCTAATAAAAGGACAATGGAGAAAGGCCAACCAAATGCGATCATAACTGACGAGGTTGACGTTATTAATGACATGGTGACATGAACTTTAATAATTTCTTTAAAATTAGCCAATGATTTATTTGATTTTGGATCACTGAATACTTTTATATCTCCCAGTTTCCAAAAAAATTATATTTTTCCAATTTTATTTAATAAGGGAGTTGTTAGTAAAAACTCTTAAGGGAAGTATCATTTCAACAATGTTTTGGTAATCAGTTACCATTATGGCATATAAACATGCTTTATCTGCAGATATTATTGTCAGAACCATCATTGAATTTGATATATTCCTCGGTATGGATTTTCTTTTAGACCACGATGTGAAAATTTATTGTAAGAAGAAAGAGGTTACCATTTTTTGTGATAATAAAGAATCCCTTATCTTTAGAGCAGAAGCATCACCCTATAATTCTCATCTAGATCCACCCCCAGTAACTATAATAAATTCTATTTTTGAGGAGGAAGGTAGTGAAATAACTGTTTCTGAGGAAAAAAATGTTCAAATACAGGATGTACATATTGCGTAAGAATATGTTGATGAATTTATAGAGGATTAACATGGACATCCTCTATAATGGTAAATTTAGTTTTCCATTTACTAAATTCCTATTTCAAGGCCCATATCGAAGACACCTTATAGGATGGCCACTATGGAATGAGTGGAACTAAAGAAACCTTGAGAGTAATTGAGTAATAAATATTTATTCTCCATAGTGTTTCTCTATGGGGATCCCCTATTCATTTTGTTAAGAAAAAAGATGGATCTATGAGGTTGTGCATTGACTACACGAAGATCAATGCTATAATAAAAAAGAACAAGTATCCCCAACCTCGCATTGATAATTTATTTGATTAACTTCATGGAGCTCAATATTTTTTCAAAAACTGATCTTTGATCTAGATATTGTTAGTAGTGCATGAAGAAGGAAGAAATTACAAATACATCATTTCAAACCAGGTGTGGGCATTATGAGTTTACAGTAGTGCGTTTTGGACAGACTAATGCACCCTCTATTTTCATGGATTTAATGAATAGAGTTTTCAAGGAATATCTTTATAAATTTTTAGTGGTATTTATTGATTATATCTTGGTATACTCTAAAATATATTAAGATCATGAAAATCACTTGTGCACTATTCAGAAAACTCTTAGATGAAATAAATTATATGGGATGTTTAGAATGTTTGAATTATGGAATCAGGATATTTCTTTTCATGGACATGTTATATCTAAGGAAGGAATCTCTGTTGATCCTTAAAAGATAAGGGAAATCAATGAATGGCCATCACCGAAGAGTATAACTGAGGTACACTGTTTTATTGGTTTAACAGGTCACTATCGGTGTTTCATTCCAAATTTCTCCAGATTGGCTGACCCATTAAACAAGGTCACATTAAAAAGGGTTAGATTTGATTGGAATCAAGAGTGTGAATATTTTTTTGAAGAATTAAAGAGAAGAGTTATCAATGATACTATCTTGACTCTACCATCAGGGAATGATGGTTTTATTATTTATAGTGATGCATCAAAGAAAGGACTTGGTTGTGTCCTTATACAGAATGATATAGTTATTTCCTATACATCAAGAAAACTAAAAATTAATGAAGAAAAATATCCCACACATGATCCTGAGTCATAAATTGTAATATTTGGTCTAAATATATAGAGAAACAAACTCTATGGTGAAAAATGTGAGATATATACTGATCACAAGAGTTTGAAGTATATTTTCTCACTGAAAGAACACAGCATGAGACAAAGGCGATGGCTCGAACTACCCATATAATATGATTTCACTATACAATACTACCCAAGAAGGTATATAAGGTGAAAGATTCTTTGAGCAGAAAGGTTCAGGGAGTTCTTAACAAATGAGTGTGGAAAGGGATCCTATGTTCATGGATCTAGTAAATATAGATATGGAAACATTCATGGAGGGTGAAACATCAATACTTTTTCAAATAGTTTCCAAACCATATTTACTAGAAAAGATAAAAAGATCTCAGACTAGTGATGAAGTGTTTCAAAAGAAAATTAAAGAAGTGAAAGATTGGAGATTAATTGAATTTTTATGTGAAGATAGAATTTTGTAATTTGGGAAGAGGCATTGTGTTCCTAATATGCTTGATCTAAAAAGGGAATTTTTGGATGATGCTCATAGCTCCAATTTCTCTATAAATGCTGATAACACTAAGATGTATAGTGATTTGAAGGAACATTTTTGGTGGGACATCATGAAGAGGGATATTGCTGATTATGTATCAAGATGTCTAGTTTGTCAACAGGTGAAGGCTATAAGACAACATCCTAGAGGAGTCAAAAAACCTCTTCCCATAACTAAGTGGAAATAGTATGATATTACAATGGACTTTGTTATGGGGCTACAAAAGACTCTAAGAAGGAATGATGAAATACCGGCATTATCGATCGTTTTTCCAGGTAAGCACATTTTCTTGCTATAAGAGAAGATTTATAACTTGATTTTTTAAAAAGACTATATATTAATGAAGTTGTAAGACTTTATGGTGTACCCCTATCGATTGTTTCTAATTGTGATCCTAGTTTTACATCAAGATTATGGAAAAGTCTTCAGAATGCCCTAGATACTGAACTTCATTTGAGCACAACCAACCACCCTAAAAAAACAATGGACAATTAATATAAAATATTTAAACCATAAAAGACATGTTCAGATATTTTTAACTTGAATTTCAAGATATGTGGGATTAGTATTTACCTCTGGTAGAATTTTATTATAACAATATCTTCCATTGAAGTATTTAGATGGCACCATATGAAGCATTATATGTAAAGAGATGTTGTACACCAACTTGTTGGGATGATGTTGGTGAAAGAAAACTCGTAGGCCTAGAACATGTTGAGGTAATAATGGAAATGGTTATGATTATACAAAACTACATCAAAGCAGCTCAATGTTGGCAAAAGAGTTATACCGAAAACTGAAGGAAGGATTTGGAATTTCAAGTAGGTGATAATGTTTTCCTGAAGGTATCTCCATGGAAGGGTGTTATACGATTTGTTAAGAAGGGTAAATTAAGTCCCAAGGATATCAGATTATTTGAAATTCTACAATGAATTGGTGTCGTAGCTTATCATTTGGAAATTCCTCCAAGTCTCTCCAAACTTCTTGATGTGTTTCACGTATCACCACTAAGAAAATACTTGTCAGACCCATTGTATTGACTAACCTATGAAGAAATAGAAATGAAACCTAATTTTTCTTATTGTGAATATACTTTCACGATTCTTGGTAATAATGAAATAGTGTTGAGAAACCGGATGACTCATGTGGTAAAAGTTCTTTGAAGAAACCATAAATTTGAAGAGGCAACGTGGGAACCTGAAGAACTTATGATGAACCACCCGAATCTTTTTATGCAATAATATTATAAAAACTTTTATGATGAACATATTTGAAGGAGGGAAGAATGTAATGCCATAATAAACCATGGTAAACTTATCTTTGAAAAAATACAATAAGTTACACTATATGCCGCTTCGAGTTCTATCACACCACGACCAATAAAACTACCCGTTTAAAAAAAATTGAACAGTAATACCCAGTTTTTTAAATTTAATAAATTTTATTTATAAAAATGGACTTCATTTTTTATTTTGTAAAATAAATATTATATTATGGTTAATTTTGGGTATTTTTTTTTGAAAACATTCAATTTTTGATGATTGGGGAAAAACACTTCGTAATTGTTTTAAACAAAATTTTTATTTAAATAGTTATTTTTAATATAAATGTATTTTAGAGTAAAAATAGATAAATAATACCTATATTAGTCAAATTTAATTCATTGGATCCATTTTATTATAATAATAGATATATACAATTTTATTGAACTATTAAACGTCTTTTACGCACCTTCAAGGCCCATTTTCAAATTTGTATAAAACGTAACTTTACCGCCTCTGTAAATTGAATATAAAAAATATGATACAGATGGTGGTCATAATTAAGTAAAATGTGGTTCCAAATGATGAAAATAATTTTTTCTAAATAGTATCTTTTGAATTTTATTTACCGTGATTAAAAGTAAATAGGGTAATTAAATGTAAAAATAATATTATAATAATATAAAATTATTACAAAAATGAGGTAATTCAATTGGATAAGTGTATTTTGAAAAAAAATAAATGTTAAGACAAAAATATGATTCTTTTTTATCCACATGGATTAGATTAAGGAATTTATAATATTTTATTTAAAGAAGAGTTAAATGTGTTAAATTCAAATTTTAATAACTAATTTTTTTAATATATGGTTTTACATAAGATAAATTTGACTATAAATATTTCATAGAAATATAAAAATATTTCCTTACTCATAATATTTTATTTATATTTTTTAAACATTAAATAATTAAATTTATTTATAACACAATGATTATGAAGTCATTACCATACTAATGAAAGATTAAAATAATTGATATTATTAATATTAAAATAAATGTAAATTTACACTTTTGATACCATACAAGAATTTACTAGGTTTATAGGACATGTTATGTTTGATTCAATATATTTTTTCTATGTAATCATGTTGTGATGACTATAACAAAAAACCAAATACTAAATAGTTTCAAAATTGACATAAATGAGTTTTTAAAACAAATAAAATTTTATTAAATTATATAATAGTATTAAAAATAAAAGATTTTTAAAAATAAATTATATAATGTTAAATATGTAATTAATGAAAAAATTGAGGTCCTCTTGTCATTTTATAGTAAATATATTAACCATGTAGTATAAAAATACAAGAAGACATGGTAGAAGTTAATCTATTTAACTAAGGGTTACATCTAAAAGGTAAGGTTAAAATGGTGACCTAAACATGTCTAAAAACTATTGGTTAAGGTAATATTTACCCATAAACACCTTATAATCCAAATTAATCAATTTGTTTATATCTGAACTGAAAAATAGTTTTATAATAAATTAATATTTCAATATTTTCCTAAAGTTCCCCTCACTTCTCTTATAAAAGGGTACATCTCCTTCTCTTAAAATCACACCTCCAAATCCATTTGGCTCGGCCATAACATACTCCAATATCATCCCAAATACACTAAATTAATCCTAGATTCCTTAATTTGATCAGAAATCTAGCTTAAAGAGCAATTTTTTTCAAATCAAAAAGAAACACCTCAAGAAGAGGTAATTACTTCATCACCTATTTCAATGTTCTTTTCTTGTTATACATCCTCTTTCATTGTTGTTTACTTAAAAAAATAACAAATCTAGTAAATTAAAAATAATTATATGTAATTATAAATATGGTAAAACCATATTTAATAATCTATCCATCCTATGAATGACAAAGCCACCATACGTGTGTACGTACGGCTTACTGTCTCCACATCGTGGGGTAGTTTTTTATTCAACACTTCATTATTTGGATGGGTATAATAATTATAATAATTTATGTAAATAATAAATATAACATGTTAATTATTTTATATATATAATAAACATTACCATTACAAACAATTTTTCCACCAATAGAATGATATTGTCTTTTGTGTGTACGTACGGATTATAGTCTCCACGACGCGATGAGATTTCTTTCCCCAACGTAACCATTCAAGAATAATTTTCATTTTATGATTAAAAAAATAATTTTTATTAACATAATATCATTATGGATATGAATCAAATACATCCTATCCATAAAAAACAAGACTTACACAACAAAACATATAAAAAAAACAAATCATTTAATACATGAAACAATGATACTACTGAAATATTATAAACAAAGCAATACTAGTGGATCTTATATGATATAATATTTATGTATGTGGTTCATTAATATTTTAATAAAAATTATTTAACCATTATATAGGATGTTAACGTACCCTTTACTAAGGAAAAGTACAAGGTAAGAGGTTAATTTTAAAATCTATTAATTATCCTAGGTTGTTTATACGTATTTATCTACTGTGACTTCTTTATAATTCACATACATTTCCTAAAAAATGTATTTAAAAGCATTATTACTATTTCATAGACTATGGGTTAGAGTCATTTATACCTTTTTTACTATTTATAAAATGTTTTGGAAGGAATCTTTCTTTCTTTTTCCAAAGAAGATACTTTTTGACCTTTTCGACAAATTAAGGAAAGAATGTTTTTAACTTATATAGTCTGTGTGGATATTTTATACTATTAAAACACTTTTGAATAATTCCTTACAAACTTATAAGAATATTTTCAAATTAAATTATTTATTTTATAATTATTCAGATTTTATCTGATTTCAATGTTGATAGAAATATTTCTCTCAAATAGTTTTTTGATTGATTTCATCTATGTCAACATCTATTGTTGGACTTTATGTTTAATTTAAGTTGATTTATTATGATAGAATATTCAATATTTTATTGACAGTTTTATGATATGATTGAATGTGGATGTGCTATTTTTATGTCGTTCACGATTTATGGTTAAAGTATTAACATCTTGTATTCTATTTCAATAAGAAGGATTATGTTATGTTTCACAATTTTCATATGAGGAATGCATTGTATGTAGTAAGTGACATGTGTGGCCCACTATAGACCCCCGATGCATCAGTAGGTCTCATGAGAAAAACTAGTGTCCTGGAATAAGGCTTTGACAATACTTTTTTTATTCTTGGTACAAGGCCTTAACTATGTGGTTATAATGTACGAGATTATGCATTCCATCATTATGAGATTAGCTATTGATATTACATTTGATTATTCAACTAGTAAAATATCCATGTGAATAAGTAAATGTAATTATTTTATTTATCATTTACATATTATTCTTATGATTATGTTTAAAAGGATTCTATTTTAGTCTTATACATTTCCTTAAATGTTCATTCTTATTTATGATAGTTTCTGAATTATTATTATCTTTAATAAGCATAAGAGTTCAGAACCTTTCTTATGTTTTATTTTTCCTAGGATGCAAATAATTATATCATTACTAACTTGTGGGGATAGGCTAAGGGATATGAGTGTTTTCAAAGGATAAAAAATGATAGTTTTTCATTTCATAATGTAATGTAAAACATATGAATGTATCTAGTAATTCCAAGCATAATAAAATAATTGGTCTTTTAGGAAATGATCTCTTTTGATCATTCCAATGTTATGTAATAATGCACTGAATCTGGGTATTTGGGGTTGAGGAATTACAAGAAGAGGGTGAACTGGATGTTGAATTCTTATTCAGACTACATCAAAACAATTTAAAAGATTTAAATTATATGAATTAAAAAGATGATAATCCTTCAAGAGATTTTACATAAAATTTATCTAAATTTAACGTTTCACTGATGATGTTGAGCTAGTACTTATGAATAAAATATTATGAGCTTTAATGCATGACTCTAACTTAAATTTAAACAAGAGATAAAGAATATTTGAAGAGAGTTTAATGAGTAGTTTTCCTTATCAATATAAACATTTTTGGTAATAAATAATGTTGGTTGGTTGAGCTATGAGAAAGTAAGAATTTAAAATTTCTTATCCCACATTCTATTTATTTTACAATATAATCTTGGCCATATAAAGTGGGACCTCATTTAGATCTTGGTGATGATAATTTTATACTACTGTTTTAGAGAAGCTAGCCATCACATTTTATAAAATCCATTTTGTTGAAGAATACGGTTTTTGATTTAACAGAACATCAGAGTCAAGATATAAGTGCCAAAATTCTAGAGGATCACATTAGTGAGGTTCCAGATACTGCAGATTCAGATATTGTTTTGGATAATTATGTTATTAAAGTTGAGTTTTTGAGAATGTGTTGATTCTAATTATTTTAAATCTTATGGGAATATCATTGCTTGTTTCTGAAGTATCTTAAAAAAAGGAAAATATTTGTCATTATATTTTATATTAAATTTATAAACTAATGGGAAATTGTATAAATAATTTTTGGAAGATATTATTATTGTGATACATCATTGGGTAAAAGATAAAACCATCCAAATTTTTTTAATATTTTTTGGTATTAGTGAAAAATATTTTTCCTAGAATTGACATAAACACCGCAAGGGATTAGTCCCCCACATCGAGGATGATCCTTGTAAAAATCATATATTCCCTATGTGAATTTATATTTATGTTGCATATGGGTAAGAGTGTTATATAATTTTTTTGATGATAGAGACATGAAAAAGATAAAAAGGTTAATTTTATCGAAATAAATAGTAAATTATTACCACTAATTGACCCCCCTTTCTCAGTGGTACATCATATTCCTAAGCAATTCAGTGGTTTGGGATTATATAAGTGGATGTGATTTTTGGTTGGTTGATGGATTTTAGTTCCCATGAATTTTATTTCCACATTTTATGGAAGGTTTATTATATTACCATTTGTAGATAACTATAAATTAAATTATTTTATTTACTTTTATTCTTTCTTGTAACCTCACTATGTTAGAACCCATCCTTGTTTAGTACTATAGTTCTCATGGTGGTTTGTAATTTTATTTTTGGATTACTTTACTACCCCTATAGTCTCTTTAGAGATGTATTGTTCCTTGTGGTTCATTAATAAATGATCAACATTTAGTCTTTACCTTTTTCTACCCTCTTACTATCCTCTACTTTCTGCCTCTCGGATCTACCTCCATTGTAGAATCTTGGAAAATGGTATTTGGGGATATTTTCTTTGGGGATGTAGAATGTATATGAAAAGGTGAGGATTACTGAGTAAATTCTATGTGGAGGGTGTTTTGGATTTGGTGTATGTATCTATTTATTTTTCAGTTAGAGTCATTAATATGAGTTTTCAATTAGATTAGGTGGCGATTAAGAGGTTCCTAGTGATGGGGTATCCTCTTGTTGTTGTGAAATGATGATTTGGTTTCAATGGGTAGTGGTTACTACAGGTGAAAGTAGTCATTTTTATTCTATATGTGAATATGTTAGAGTTGAGCCATGAATATATATTTCTTAAGAAATATGTTTATATTTATATGGTTGTTTTTTCTGTTGGTGATTGAATCTCTTTTTTTTGATGTAGATTCCCAATGTTGGTCCAATAATTTGTCTAATCTGGTGGACTAGTGTGGCGAACCAAACCATGTTGAACAAACCCATCACCTGATCTAGCACAGAACAAGACCTCAAGTGTTCCTCCCCATATGCGAGAGGATTTCAACTAGCGGAAATTCCTAAAAGGACAATGTGAGGAGACTATTCCATAAAATCAGTTTACAATAATAGAGGATGTAAACTAAACATATAAATATAAATGAGCATCAGAGTGAACATAAATAAATAAATAACCAAAATAATTGTAATAATTGGAATGTTTCATATAGACTCAAGGACAATCATACAGACCCTATCCACACACCAAGGCTGGCCACATATAGAATAAAACAAATTATACTAAATACAATGTTCTTTACTACTACTCTGAGCTGACCCATATACATGATATCCAAGATATATGAATAACCCTTGCAAGAACTTCAAACTCCACATGAGAGACTCTGATCGAAAATGAAACAACATGCCTCTACTCGATCCACAACACCATGCTCTACCTGAAAGCATACATAATGTCTAAACGTACCCTATGGTTCACATACAGGGTGTGAGAAAAAATCTCACTAGACCTCCCCAAATAGTGGGCCTAATATATTCTGTTATAACATGTGCACGCAACACACATCATGTATAACCTAGCCGAACATGTCTACTGGAATAAAAGATATATAATAAAAATATAAGGATAAAAAATAGAAAACCTCATGTTTTATTATAATAAATGTAGGTAATAATAACCTCACTCTAGCCCCGACTAGTTGAATTATAAAGCACGTCACATGCAGCCACAACATCTAGTTCATCTGCATGATCAAAAAGTAACTCCAAACTACAACACAAGGACTGGAACACATACAAGACCCTAGGATCTCATCCCAAGAATGAAAATAGCTAATTAAAATACTAGGATATTGGAATCCAATTTAATGATCTAAACTGGTGGTAGGAACTCCTTGTTGACCTCAGGGTACACTACCATGCCCAATAGTCTTGTAGAACATAATGGGTGAATGAAACTATCACTGCATCATCGAGATACATAAAGAATCCCCAAACCTATAATCTTTTCATGGGGAGTGTAATAGCATCCACAATCTACTAACACTATCCATAGTAGAAAAACCAATCTAATTTGGTTTCACTCATATAGATCATCCATTAGCTCCCTAGCCCCACCTCCCAACAAACAAATAACACATGGAATAGAGAAACAAAATAAAATTCCGGGAAAATGATTAGTCAAATTTTATCCAATAGGTCTCCTCTCTCACATTCTATCCTGAATAAGAATATCCTCAAAACTCCTATACACATCTCAAACACTAGGTTTGGATAACACCTGTACCCTCCAAGAAAAACCACAAATCCATCACTAGCTACTCACAGTACAACCATCATAGGGTATCCATTAGGGTTCCTATAACCTCAACACAATAGGAAAACCCTACAAAGGGATCCCACCACAAAACATAGCTCATGTAGGACTCCCTAAAAGGGTTTCCTCTGGTAAAACCAAACCTCGGTTGATGCCATCTCAAAGTAAACATCGATGGACTCCAAACTCAAACCCACCAAACACCTTCTCATAAAGGAGACCTCAAAAAACACCTCACCTTGAAGGGAATTTCCCTATAACAAGTCCCTCAGAACTATCTAAAACATCACTCAATGGATCCTACTTGTACTTGATATCCAATGTTGTCGAACCCCCCACGAGGATCCTACTGATCTCAACATCAAGATACTGGACCTAAACCTCAAGAAACAAAACTAACTATCCCAATAAGGAATAAACATGAATATACCCCTTGGAATATATCCAAATAACCTCAAGAAAATTCACCTATCATCCTCAAACCAAGGTTATAAATAATATCACACCCTCGCATGATCATCACAACCCACAATCCAACCCTTGAAATGATTATAGAAATACAACCTCAAAGGAATCCTCCCATAATAATAAAATAGTCCAAAAAAACATCCAAATGGTCTATAAGTTCCAAAAGGATTCCACTACATTGATCTGTATAGAAAATCACATAGAATACAATATTCAAAAGTCTAGTTAGGACTCTGGGGAAAAATGGCACCCAAAAACCCTTCGCTGGAAAAGTACACATTGTGTACTCATAATGGTGTGCATGGCCATGTACTTCAACATGGCCATGTTGCACCTGAGGTCTGCCTTTGTACCGGTACATGGGAATGACATCTTCCATTTTACTTTTGGCATGAACATGCCCTTCCATAAAAGGTGTCTGTCCATGTTCATGTTCACATGGCAATGTACTACTACATGGATTTTACTCCTAAGTACATAGTGTGTTTTATCCACGCACCCATATACCCATGTATATAGATACATGGCAAAGTAACAATGCATGGGGTGTACCCTAGGTATACAATGTGTACTCCCCTAACTCTACCTTCCCATGTACAGGACCACTTGGCTAGGTACATGGCCATGAACTACTATAGGTGTGTAAAAAAACTACAGTTTTTTAGTTTAAGAAATTGTATCTTTCCAAAAAAGGAATATGAAATGGTTTGTTTTTATCAAACGAAACTATCGGTGATTGGGATTTCCCAAATAGAAATCTCCCTAAATTCCACAAAACACCCTGATTCACATGGAATTCAATAGATCAACCCTCTAGGTGTCCCAAAAAAATAAAAAAACCTTAAAACTTTTAAAAAACTAATATATGAGTATATATAATAGAAACATCGAAATGGACTTTCTTCAAGGGGGAAATACTGAAGCTTCGATCTAATTTGAATTTTGATGCACCCGCATCTGGTGTGACTCAATCACTACAGAGGAACCTTCTTCTCTATATCTCCCTTGTATCTCCCTCTCATCTCCCCCTTATTTCTCTCAAATAAATGATTCTCTAGGGGGAATTATGTGAAAAATATGTGGAGGAAAAGACATAAAATAATAAAATGAAATAATAATGAAAAAATAAAGGAAAAAATAAAAAGAATAGAAAGACAAGAAAATGGGGCCCAACCCAGACCCGACACCCAACCAGTGGTCACACCCTTTCTAGAAAAAACCTCTATTTTGAGAAGAACTAAATTGTTATAATTTATATTTGACACTTAGAACAAATGATATCACTAAATGACCATGTAAGAATAAATAATATTTTAATAATTAAAATTTAAAAATTAATCCAAAATTTGAATAGATAAGAATTCCACCAAACTCCCATCATAGGGTAAAAACACTACACTAGGACCAACATAGTGGTAAAAAAATCCGAGACCTTATAATAGAATAAAGTAACAATTTTCACAGAAAAATCCACCTATGGACAAAAAAATAAAATTTCCCCTATTTTTATTAAATCATTACGACATGGTTCATGAAAATATCCCCACTATATATGCTTCTCACCCCTGATAAATCTCAGTGGTTAAATAGCTTCAAATATTCACCCCAAACACTGGTTGTTCCAACACTACCATGGGCAACCATCGATAGGTCACACAACACTGAAGACACCAACTACATGAAGGACATTCATCCCTAAATGATACGATGCTCCCCACCATAGGAATATCCTTATCATATCCCCTCAACCATGAACTGAACTCTACTACTCATGATCCTTCCAATACCAAATTCATTGGAATGACATGGCCCGAACTTCCCACACCAAATTTATAACATGGAAAACCAACAACCTCCCATTCTAGAAATAACAGGAATGAAAACTCCACACTCAATATACACTTTAAAACGAGAACCACAAGCCATGAAATCCAATAGTTCACTCCCCTCCATATAGATTTCCCAAGACTAAAACAATTCTCAGAAAACTCACATGGACTAACTGGAAGTGCACCTAATAAGAAAACACATTCCTTATAAAAAATGATTCCTCTCAAAAAGCCACAGCAACACCACTCCCCTCCCCCGAGAAGAGTGATCCTCAAAAAACCTCTCACAAAATCTCATGCTCAAACGACCATTGACATAACAAACATATTAAACATGCCTAAACCCACTTACTGTGATCCTCACATAGGCCATTTCCATCCAACCAAAGCACCCTTCACACTCCACTTATGAAACAAGGCATCTACCTCCTACCAAGATCAACCAAAAAGACCACCCTCCACATGGGATTTGATCCAAAACCACAGGCTTCGCACCAAAATCACACTGCACTACCCAAAGAAAAACCAAAACCAACAGGGCTAATAATCCAACCAAACCTTCCCTCTTAACCAGCCACAATAACATGAATCTTACTCGAAATCCAATAGAACTCCTACTGCTCCACCACATAAGCCCAAGGAAACCTCATCCACACTACAAAACTTCTCAGGGATACCACAACCTCAGGGTTACTCAATTATTAACAAAACATCTCTCAGACATCCTTTCCTTTATTGAACCAACAACAACTAAAATCATCAGGGAATGCTAAATCCCACACTAAACCACAAGGATTTCCATGTATCCCTTGTTGAAGGGAATGTATCTACACTATCAAAGAATACCACACAAAAGGACCCACAAGACCAATCATCATAATAAAGGTAAACATTTCTCATTTGAGTATAATTTCTAAAAGTAACTATTAGATAGCACACCGTATAAGAAATTTATAAAACTATAAACAATCAGACCTCCGTCATTAGTAAAAACACAGAAAAAGATGAATATGAATCCTATATGATAAAAATTATCTATAAACACAAGAACTATTCCATTAGGACAAGAGATAAAAACATAGAATTCATAAATCATGCAAGAAAATGTTCATCACTTGAGGGAAAAATCATAGAATAGTAATAGCGCAAACCAAGAACATCAATCCCAAAACCCTGGTAGCCTTGACATACTACTAGAATAGGTGTTAATTATGAACTATTATAGTATCCATAAAAATATATGAAACATTCCTTGATATCTTATATAATAAATCCCTAAATAGTAATAAAAATAAAAATAAACCTATGATACCATTTTGTCATGAATCGGCCCAGGTTGACCCAAAAAGTCACCCGATCAATCTCGCAACAAGGCTTCAAGTATGCCTACCAGTATTCTAAAGGCTTCCACATAACGGAGAGTGTCTAAAAGGATACAGTAGGGAGACTATTCCCTTATAATATAGTATAGTAATATAAGATGTAGTCCAAACATATAATTATCGATGAACATCAGAGAGAACATAAATAATTAAACAAATAAAGTAACTGTAATAAATGGAATGATGTATAAATAATCAAGGATAAGAATATAGAAAATTTTCTCCCACTGGGCCAACCATATACAAGATAAAAAAAATTAAAATAAATACACCAGGCTCTACTAATTCTCTGAGATGATCCACACACCTGGTATCCATGATGGATGAACAACTCCTAATAGAAACTCAAACTCCAAAAGAGTATCTTTTAATGGAAAAGAAACTCTAGGACTCTACTCGATCCAATGCACCAAGATCAGCATAAAAGAAGACATATGTTATATACAAACATTGAGGTGTAAGTGTAAGAGGTGATAAAAAAATCTTAGAATTCCACCACTAAATGCGATCTAAATATCTTATTTTCCAACATGTTCTTGCAACATGCATCATGTGCAGCCTAGCTATACATGAATACCCGATTAAAATATAGAAAATAAGTAGAAATTTAATAACAAAAAGAAAAAAGAAAACAAAAAACCTAGGGTTCAATTCTCACACCCATCGGTTAAACCGCCCATACTCTAGACTCAGCTAGTGGAATTGTGATGGATGACCCATGAAACCAAAACCTCAACCACATTATCCTAATAAAAACAGAGCTCCAAATTCTTATGCAAGGATGAGAACACATTCCAGGACATAGGATCAAAACCTAGTCATCAAAACACTAAATTCATATACAAGGAACATAGAATCAAATTGAATGATCTGAACTGGCACTATGGACACCCTATCAACCCTAGGGTACACTACAATGCCCGAAAGTCAAGCATAACATAGTGGCTGAATGAACATGTTAGTGCATAGTTAGATTACCAGAGAATGCCCAAAATCTAAAAAACAGTCCCTGAGAGAGAAATATACTATTTGGTACACTAACCATAGCCATGGGAGGGTATTAAATCTATGGCTATTGCACTCATCTATATCATCCATTAGCTCTCGTACTCCACTAAACAACAACCAACCAACCCACAGAGGAGACCAATAGAATCAATCATAGGGAAAAGAACTGGTATAATAATATCCAAATGGAATCCTCTCTCACATCTAGTCTTGAACAAGAAAAACCTCAAACCTCCAATCGACATCTGAAACACTATAGTTAGCTAAAACCTGCACCTTCCAACCAAGACGACAAAGCCAACAATGGAAAATCAAAAGGAAACCAAAATAGTGAAGCCACCACTGTTCCATGAACCATAGAATAATAGGAGAACCCTATAAGGGGATCCTACAAAAAGCATCATGTATGTAATGACATCCTAGAAGGGGCACCTCTAGAAAAATCGAACCATGGGCAATGCCTACTAAAATAAATCATGGTTGGACTCCCAACTCAAACACAAAAAACACCCACCTAGAAGAGAAAACTTAAGAAACAAATTTCCTATAAGTGAATATACCAAGAACACCACCCTCAGATCCAGCTCAAACGTCGATCAATGTATCACATCTAAACATGATATTCCATGATGTTGAACCCCCACAGGCCTCCTATTATTCCCAATATTAAGCGGCCAAACCTATTTCTCAAGAAACAAAAATAACGATCCAAACTAGGAAGACACTTGATTATTCATCCTAGAATTTATCCAAAGAACCTCAAGAAGAACCACCTTCCATATTAAAATAAAGAAGATCAACAATAACACACCCTCACATGAGCCCCAAAACTCACAGCGCAACCACCAGAATGATTCAAGAACCAAAACCTCATATGAATCCTCCCAAAAAAGTAAAATAATTAAAAACACAATCTATATAACCTATAAAGACTAAAAGGATTCCAAAACTATTCTATACATGGAAAACCACTCAGAATGCACTATTCACAAATTCCGATTCTGAATATAAAGCACAAAGACATCCCAAAACCCTTTGATGAGAAAGTATATGACATATAATACTGAGTATATAACTTTTAATCTCAAATGTGAGACTGGTAACACACTTACACATATCTAGGGAACACCCGAGGACTACCCTTGTAATGGAACATGAGAAAATCTTCTACCCTTGAACTTTTACAAGGCAATGACCCTCCACACAAAGTGTTTGCCCAAGTACATGGCCACATGGACAAGTAATGCTACAGGACAAGTACTACCGTATACAAAATGTGTATTTTACACACACCCATATACCCATGTACTTTGAAACATGTAAAAGTAAAACTACATGGGGTGTACCCTACGTACAAGGAGAGTACTTCCCCAACTCTGCCTACCCATGAACATGACCACATAGCCATGAACATGGAAAAGTAATACTACTCAGTGTGTACTTAAAGTACCCAAAATGGACTTATAAAAACTTTACCTTAACCAAAAAAGAAGAAAAATAATATTTTTTCCATCAAACCACATGCTGTGTGATCACGAATTCCTAATAAAAAATCCCTCCAAACACCATGAAATCCCCCAATTCACATGGAATCCACAAGATAGAGCATCTATGAGTCCCCAACAACCCAAAAATATTTTTAAATCTTAAAAAAATACTATATGATGATACATGGTGGAAACAAAAAATATTCAAACATTTTTTTCAGAAACCACCAATTCTTCGATTCGAGTTGTGTTCTGTAGCACCTGAATGATGATCTTTCATGACCCGTGCTCTATAGTGATGTATTTATCTCCCTCTCTCCCTCTTATCTCCCTTTAATATCCATATTATATCTCCCAGGAGAAGGAATACCCAAGGGGGGGTATACATGTCACACTATGGGTGGAAAATAAGAAAAAAAATAAAAAATGGATTAATGTAAGAGAAAATAAAAGAAAAAGAAAAAGAAGATAGATAGAAAATGGGGGCCAGACCTAGACTCGACACCCAATATGAGGTAATTCCATACATAAGAATACCCCCAAATTTTGGACTCAAAAAACACAGTAAAATTTTAGATATGATCCTATGAACAGTAGATATCACTGAATTAAAATGCATAGATAAATAATATTTATTAAATTATAATACAAAATATTCATACAGAATTATAATGGTTTGAGATTTCACCAAAGCCATATCTTATGGTAAACACTCTATTTTGGGACCAATGGAGTGGCCAAAAAAATTACTTGAGGTCTATTTGTTGGAAAATTTATCATTTTACTATTTTAATGCCACCCAAGAGAAACAAATACACATTTCTCATATTTTCCATAACCCTCTAGGAGGTGGTTCATGATAGCTAGTGCTTACGATGATAGGGGTGTGTAAAGTGATAATATATAGATGAGTGGTGTTGTATTATAGGGGTGTAGGGAATGATATTCCTAGTATTTAGCTCAATATATTTACTCTAAAACAAGGCTTCACACCCTAAGATTCATTAATTCTGTCTGTGTTGGCATGGGGTTCATATTGGTAAGACTATCCCATTTTATCATTACTTTTTTCACATCATGTCGATATATAGGTGACGGTTTGTCTTGAATGATATCTATTTTATAGTTATTAGATATAATGTTTACCACTTAATCATAAAGTGGTTATTCAAAAAACATAAAAAATTAATAGATATAAAACAATAGTTTTGATGTATAATTTACAATTCATGAGGTCTCCTGAACTATATCTAAGGTTCTACTATTTAGTACCAATTTAATTTACTAGAAAATCATCATCACAACCTTCTATGAAAAATTAACTATTAATTCCCAATATTTATTGTAATATATAATTATAAATCACTTTTAAAGGGGAAAAATTTATAGTCCTATACTTTGTGAGTTTTGGGGTCTTATAGTAAAGAATGTTGCTTTCAGAAAATAATTATAAAAGGAGAGATTAAAATTTTATTTTAAAGGATCCCACATTGTTGATCCTAGTAAACTATGTCATGTATTTTTACCTTAATTATAGTTGACAATCTCATCCTAGTGGAATAGTCATGGTTATGGTAAGAATATTTAAGGGTTTATTAGACACAATACAGAAGATAACTATGTCATGGTTTAAACTATTATGGAACAAGGTTATAATTTTTTTCGTTTGTGGATTAAATATATATTGTTAGAGCTATTATTTGAAATATGTAGAGCGTCATTTCATCAATTTATATCATGGTTTTAGAATGTTGACATGGATATAAAGAACATTCAAGGTTTTTTTCCAATGATTTCTTAATGGATTGAGGAAAATATGCCCTAGTTTTTAAACCAACTCATGATTATAGATAAAATTTTATTTTGGTATGAAAATGATCAATAATATTTGAGGTGTTTTATTTTTTATAAAATTATATATTTTTATTAGCTTAAGAATACCCCAAACCATGAATTGGTATGGTGAAGCATTGATGTATGGTTGGTATTTTATAGGTATATTAGTAAATCCTTATGTAAATAAGAGTTAAACCTTGTCTTTAGTGACAAAATGATTAAAACATCCATTAAGGTAAGGAATTCTACCTAATTGTTTTTATGGGTTATGTGAAATTTAATATTTTGATTGATGTTGTGGTACAAAAATTTATTCACATAAAATTATTTGATAGATAAACTTGACCAATGAATTATGTGTATGAGAGTGAGAATTAAATTGATATGAAATAATGAATCTATGTAGGGACATTAATTATGGTAATTAGAGTGATGAATTATCTTAAAGTGATGTTATAAATGTATAAATTAAAATAGGATGATAAGAATAAGGACTAATGAAATTGATTCTTGATGTAGTAACCTTATGAAATATAATTTTAATTTATTTTATTTTTGGATTATTGATATATAACCTATGGATTGTCGGTAACATGTTGGAAATTAGAATAATTATGAGGATATTATAGTTATATATCAATAGTATAATATTTTTCTTATGTGGTTTGAATGATTTAATTTGAGTTGACTAGGTCATTGACATTTATATATTATTATAGAGGTTGGATTATGAAAGTATAGGCTAAAATAGGTCATTATTTTTACATATTTATGATTATAGTTGCTCAACATTGTGAATATGTATAGTTTTATTAGGGTGATTTAACATATTTACTAGATTATATGTTATTGATATTGTGTTATGGAATTATGATAATATTTGTTTGGATGGTCTGTGATGTGGTAATGGAAGGTATATTATAACACCTAAGGCAATGGTGTTATGAAGGTTATGGTATTCCCACCATAGATGCAATTGTTTTTATAAATGTATCACTGAATATTTTATTCTTTCAACTATATGATCATTATTATGGTAGTGGATAGTTTTTACAGTCATATTTATAACCACTATAGAGGTAGATAACAAGTGGTAGTGATTATTTCATTTTTTGATTATGGTGGTTCTTTTGAGGTGGTAGATGATAGGAATTGGAAGTTACTTTTGATGATATTTTCTTTTATTTCATGGATTAGATAATTTATTTATTTTATATATCTTGCACTAATGATTTATTATACATTTTCATTTAACATAGGTGATGTTAGAGAAAAAATTTATTCAGTATACTTGTATAATCATCCTATTATTATTGTTTTCTTAGATTTAAAGGATCATGTTGAGGGAGGTGCTAAGAAAGATTAGTTCAGGTGTGTTTTGATCATGTTGAGTGTAGGTGGGGTCATATATTATTCAATTTTGTTATATTTAATATAAAATGATTCAGTTTATCTTTATTGTTGGCATAATTATACATTAATCTATGTATTTATTTGGGTAATTTATTGTATTACTCATGGATATGGTTATCATTTAGGTTATTGGTTGGTTTTAAAAAATATATCAATGCCTCCAATAGTTTTTTTACACCCTTGGTACAAGTTTCCTCATATTTTTCTATTAAAGGATATCGTTATGGGATATTACCTTTCTCATTTACAACTCAAAAAGATTCTTAGCAAGGCCAGGATGTGGAAGAATGGTAATAGAGTGAGTGTTTTAGGAAGTAGTTTAGAGTAGGAACTAATGAATATTTCATAGGTTTATAAGGATATCATATTCCAAAAGATTAGTTTTTTAAATAGACTTTGAAAATCGATTTGGGATGTAATGTGTAACTCTCCATGTCCCTTTATTTGGGTTTTTATAAATTAATCTCATTTTTTTAATTTTTAACATTTTTTATATTTATATTTTAATTTTTGATACAATTTATTTTGATTCTTGGTTTTCACATGGCCTGCATGCTGTTAGAGTAAGCTCTATAGATGACATTTACACATGTCTTCTATCGTGCATGGTTCAATGCACATGATTTATTTCAAACAGTGTTGGAACCCTTACACAGGGGTTCCTCAGTTTATTTTTATATATATGCATGGTTAGTATTCATGGATTGTGCATGGATTTTGGCTAACAAGGAATGTCTATGTAGAGAATATATTAGATACCCTTACATATAGGTTTTGGGGAGCACTGGTTATGCACAGTTAGGGAGAACTATTTGGAAATGATGTGAATTGTTTTATATCTATATATTTCTATTTTCAACAGTTAGCACATGATTTTTCAAACCATTTGGCCCAACTATGTGAACACTAAATTTTATTAAAATATTTTTTCTTGTTCCCCATAGAATTAATAGTGGTTTCCCATCCTATTTTCTCCCATTTGGGTTGACTAAGCGTAAGAGCATGAATAAGGAGATCTACCTCACTAATCATTGTTTTCCAAGTATCTCTCTCATCCTTTCAAGTATATTTCTCTTGGTAGGACTATAACTTTCCTTCTTCATCTCTTTCCCATTTTTGTCTATTTTCATATCCACCCACAAAACCTAGATGATTAAATTGTTTGATTAGGGTTTTGGTGAGAAATGTTATAGGTGTTTTGGGTTTTTAGGGATTGAATATGGCATTTGATTGATTTTTGGAGAGTTCTATATTGATGGAGATGACATCTTTATTGATTATCATTGAGTAAAGGTAGGTGTTTTTGTGAATTTTATTCATTTGGAATGTAATTTGGTGGTCTATGATTTAAAATGATTTCATTAATAAATTATAATATTATTCATTTTGAAAACAAGTTTTACAAACATTTTAAATTGATTCCTCACTTGGTATAAAGTGTATTTAATGGGGATTCTATATTTTTTAGGAATTTTTTGATTTCAAAGTGTCTTGGAAATGTTTACATTGTTCTAAATAACTATAATTTTTTTATTAAGGAGATTTGATACAATTTAGGTCATGAAATAAATTAAAAAGTGATAATTTTGAACTAAAGATATATTAAATGAGAAATGAGTTAATTATTTAATTTATTTAAAGAGTATTTTAAGTGATTTTTTTCAATTTTATTTTAAAATGGATTTTAAATAGTAATAATCCATACATATCAATTCACTTTAATAAAGGCTTGGTTTGAATTTTTTAATGGTTTTTATGTTATATGGTTGCGGGAAACCCTCATGATCATTATATTGTTATTTTTTAGATATATTGTAAACCCCAAATGAAGAATTAATTATTCCTTTTGTATGGATGATGTATCTGGGGCTATTTCTTGAGAGGGAGTTAGAGGTGAAATGAGATTTAGATTATGTTTCTATATTACTCTTGTGGTTTGTTTTTTACTGACACGCATTTTTTAATTTCATGGAATAATTGCGAACTGGGTGGGAGGTTTAGATTTATGAATCAAGAGATAGTAACATTATACTTTTTCCCCCTAGTTGACCAATAATCATGGTATAGAGTGGAGTGGCCCTGATGATTCAAGGTGAAGAATAGTCTAGAGGATAGTGTTATTTAGGATACAGTATAGGCTGATAGTTGGTCCAACAGTTTTTTTAATATATAGGACTATATCACCTTGGAAAAAAATGTGTTTCCCATGACAATATATTACACTATAGAGGAATTTTATTTGTGTCCCTGGCTCAATTTTAATATTTGGAACCTTCCTTTCTTCTTTCCACAATATTTCATTTGTGGTGCAATGCCATAGTGTTTTGTAATATTATTCTGGAATTTAAATTATTTCAGTAAATTGTTTATAAATATTTTTATAAGATATATGAATAAATTAGTTTTTATAAACGTTTTAAAATGTGTATTTTACGAAAGGAGGCTTCAGCCCTGAAAATTATTTCAACGTGATTGTTTGAATTTAAATGAAATAAAAAGAGAATTTTATAAAATTTTTATGGATGTTATAATAGTTTTTATGAAATTATTTATAAAATTGAAAATTTATAATTATATTCCAAACTAATATAAAATTAATTTTATTCTGAATTCAATTTCATAAAATTATTGGTGAGAGATTAATAGGCTTGGTTTCACTCACACCTTGTATACACCATTAATGGAATGTTGTTCTTTTGGATACTTTTCACGTGACATAGATTTCATCTCCTTTGAGATTTTGGGTTATCAGTATGGGATGTGGAGCATTATTGAGCTATATACATAGAGAGTTTATTTCTGTTTCATGTATTATTTTTTATTTCTGTAAGTTCATACATTGAACTGGTTGTACTATCTTTTGTTTTATTCCATGTTCTATATGGGATGTCTATAATTATTATTTTTAAATGATATTTTATTTAATTAATTTATCATTCATATTTCGTTTATTTATTTTACCCAGTTTTTATATATTTTTACATATAAAATATGAAATATCTCCCACTTGGTTATTCTTTGGGTCCCTAAGGTGGTCGATAACATGCCTCAGATGTGTTGTAGTTTGGAATGGTAACTCAATTATGGGGTAACTTTTGACGGTTCATGAAAAAATGGTATCGTAGAGACCTCATAATTTTGGGGTCTTCCAGGGTAGAAAGGATACTAGGATTTTAATCATAACTTAGGTGGAAGGTGTGGAGAAGTTATTATTCATCTCTTCATCTCATAGAACCTAGAGTTTCCTTGGATAGTTTGAATTTAAGACAAGTTTTTGAATTCTTTTTTTAATACCATTAATGGATGTTTATATATAGTGACGATGTTTTAATTATTTATGATTATATTAGTTATATTTGGGGTTTCTTGAGTTTAAAAGGAAAAATTGGTTAAATAATGATAACTTCAAGGCTAGATCACAAAATATGGTAAACCTTTTAGAGCCAATGTAGAATAGGTTAGTAACCATTCTATAAAATGTGACAATATTTGTGTTTTATTTATATGCCCATAAAACCAAAACATGTTTAGTGTTATTTCTACAATTTATTTTTCTTCTTTACTCCATTTATTTCATAAATTATCTCCCCAATGGCTGCAATTTTTTTGATTTCAAATAAGGGATATTTATTGTGATATTGATGTGGTTTTAGTCGAAATTTAAACTTTGTTCCTTGGTTTTTACCATGAATGTCTATTGTGTGTTTTGGAAAAATGTTTATTTATTAGTGACATTTGAAAAGTTTTAAACATTGTAAGATGTTTTAAATAATTTATTTAGAGTGTTTTCAATGGTGATAGATTTCAGAATAGACATTTAAAAAATATTTTAGGAAAATTGTTTGTGTGTCAGATGATTTTTTTGATGTGAAGAAAGGGAATACAAAGGATTTTTTGTTTGAGAAATTGAATTTATAAAGGAAGTGCAAGGATTTTGATGGTAATGAAATTTTTTAAAGGATAATGGGTTTTATCTGATATTGGGATGTTTTTTGGCATGATTTTTAATTTCCCTAATTTTTTTGATTCTATAATGAAAATTGAAAAGTATATTTGGTTTTGAAAATGTGGTATCTTATATAATTTAATGTTATATGATAAATTTTAATGGAGTGGTTATTTCATGTAATATTGGTTTTTTAGAAAAAGGTAAGTTTTTATATGTTATTGTTTGAGTTTACTGTGTTTTGATTTTTTTGATTTTGTACATTACATGATTTCTGGACCATTGAATAATTGAGACTCATGTAATTTATATTTATAATATGCTTCCTAGAGAGTATTTGATGAAAATAAGGAAGTTTATTCATTGATACAATATTCATGATAGATCCCTTTATCATTTAAGAGTTTTTACATTTCTGTCTTACTTTAGTCAGACTTTGAACCAAGTGGTGGAGCTAGTCTTTTCTTAAAACATAGACCACATCCATGTCTGTTATATTAATTCATTAAAATTATGAGAGGTCACATTTTTTGTGGATTATATATTTGATTAGAAGAATGAATTTAAAGAGTCAATGTGGGAAGGGATAGTTGAGAATGGTCATTATTTTCAGAAGAAGAAGAAGAAGATGTATATTTTTTGGCTCTAGTGGGGATCACTTAGTCATTCTAATTCACATTATAAGAAATATATGAGGGATTATCTTTTTTTATCAAATTCATAAATCTTAAAATGATTTTTAGGTTTATTGAATTTTTTTGGATCTCTCGAGTGTAATCAGGTTTTTGGTTTATGTTTATTTTAGGAATCTTATCTATTGTGTATTGGTGATTTTAGTTTTTGTTAATTATGTTTGGTGATGAATCCTGGTTTTGGGTGTATGCTTTGTTCTATTGTGTTGATTTATCTTGATGTTAGATTTGTGGTTTTTGGGGGATATTTCAATATTTGGTATCATAATTGTTTAAAAATGGGATACCATTAGGTCCATGTTGGGGTAACTATAACCACTATGTCCTCTAAATAATTAATCTCGTTTTCATTACTAGTTTACAATTGTTTGTTTCTCTAAGTGATGGTTCTTTAGGTTGGAGCTCATATTTTACCTGTTGAGTGTAGTAACCTGAGGTCTAAATCCCATGTTTTTTTGGACGGGACTATTTTAGATTGTTATGGTTACATTTTTTTACATTGGGGATTTTGGATATCCTTTAGGTTGTTTACATGACATGTTTTAGATTGGTTTATTGGTTTATATACGGTTTTAGGGGTGATTTATTTAAATTGTGATCATTTATTTGGTTTTTATTTGATGTACATGTCTCTCCATTATTAATACTATTTATATTATTTATTAATGGAGTGGATAACTTTTCTCTAACTCCCTCTAAATTGGGTTTATAATTCGTAAGGATAGTTTCATTTTTCATGGATATTCTTATTGTTATGTGGGTTTGAAACATTAATTTGGATAGGATGGATGTGACTGATGGGTTTTTAAGACCTCAATTTCTTATTTTATCTTCCCATACCTCCTATATATCTGTGAGTTTTCGAGGAATTTCTCCTAGTATATCCACTTTTCTTGAGACTTTTTATCGGAAAAAGTGTCATTTTTGGGAAATTAAAAAACCCTATTTCCCTACAATCATGTTTATATTAAATAGTTTAGGTTATTTTACGATTTAACAGTGTTTGGGATTTATATTTTAACTTCTCATTGTTTTTATTCTTTTTAAGAGTTTTCACATGGATTTTGAATAGTTTACGTAAACCGTTGGGGTGATATTAACATAGGTCTTCTATGGAACATGGTTCAGTGCACACTGTTTAGTTCAAATCATGAGAGTAATTTTGAAATAAAGGGTCCTTATTTAATTTTTTCACACGCATGGTTAGTATGCACATGTTGCGCAAAATATAGGGCCTACTAGGGAGGTCTATGTGGATACCATTCATGGTATCCTTTCATATTAGTTCTAAATTTTATAGGTTGTGCATGATTAGGGAAAATCATGCAGCAATTCAAAAATGTGTTCTTATTTAGTGCATAGCTTGTGAATCTATGTATCTAAACCCTGTGAGTTACCCAGTTTATTCAAAAGTGGTTTTTGGTTTTTACCCTATTGAATTAATAGTGTTTCTCCTGACTCTTTTCTCCCATTTTGGTTAACTAATTTTAGGTTCATGAAGAAAATGATCTCCCTACCTTATCATTTATTTCCAAGAATCTTCCACCATGATTTCAAGTGTAATTATTTCAGAAAGACCATCATTTCACTTCCTTCTTCCTATATTTACGTTTTTCACCTAGATTTACTTCATCCGGCAATCCCTAAGGGGATATATGGTTTTATTAGGGTTAATGGGGACCTTATTCATGATGTTTTTGGTTGTTAGGGCATATTGAGGGCTTGTCATTATTTTTTTGGAGATCTACATATAAGGAAAAGAACTCCAACTTGATATTTATTGAATCTTTGTAGGTGTTATAGTGTGTTTGATTTATTTATATTATCATTTCATTCCTAATGTTTTATAGTTCACTGTCTATAAAATTATATTAATATGAGATAGTCTAAATGAATTTGGAAAATGTTATAAAGTGATTCCTCACATAGAATGAATGGTATTTAATGATTTGTAACCTCTAAGGTATTTTTTATTTCCAAGTGTCATGGAAATGTTTAAATAGTTTTAAGAAACTAAAATTTTATTATAATTTTATAACCCCATTTTTGTTGTAAAATAAATTACAAAATCATTTTCTGGATCTCATGTGATTTTTAATGAAAAATGTATTGAATGTTTAACTTGTTTTTGAGTGGTTATAAGATAATTTTATAGATTTTTTTAGAAATGGATTTCAAATGGGTATAAAGAAATTAAAATTATGATTTAGTTTCATGAAGTCCCAGTTGGAACCTTTAAAAAGGATTTATTTTTTGTAGGTATATGAAAACCTCACTATCCCTTTTGTCATTATGATAGATATCTATTATGATCCCTAAAGTGGAAATTGATAATTAATATGATATGGATGATGTAATTGGGTTTTTTCTTATGTGGGAGTTAGAGGTGAGTTGATATTTATATCATAATGCTATATTGGTCATTTTTCTGATTTATTTCTCACCTCTAGTTATGTATTTCAGGGGATCACTAAGAACTGATTGAGAGGTTTATATTCACGATACATCAGATTTTATCACACTAGTATTGTCCTCCTATTTTTATAATATTCTAGAGATAGAGGGGATCCCCTATATTATTATAGGTGAGATATATTCAAGTGGTTTGTGATATTTTTGATATAAAATAGTCTTATTGTTGGTTATGTAGTTTTGGTAAAGTCAAGGGATGTCTCACAATAGGACCTAGTGTGTTTCCCATGATACTAGATGACTCCATATGGAACATTTTTTCTATCCTATATCTCTATTGGTATATATAGAATCATTCTTTATGTTTTCCTCTTCATTTCATTTATGGTGCAGTGATTTTTTGTTTTGTTTTATTATTCTTTAATTCAAGTTTTTTTATTAAAGTGTTTATAAGAATATTTTAAAGGATGAATTAATAAAATGGTTTTTGAATGGGGATTTAAAAAATGATGATTTGGATGGGGAAATTATTTTTAATTTATTTTTTATTTAAAGGAAATATGAATGGAATTTTTAAAATGGTCATGGAAGTGACATCATTTTTTCTGTACTCATATAAGGAAATCCTATTTTCTAATTTTATTTGAAACTCGAAAAAAGAAAATTTCTTTTGAAATGAATTTCATAAAAACCATATTGACATCCTATTGGGCATGGTCTCACTAAACCATATGTAATCTATTCTTTGTATATAGTTCTAATTATTTCATTTTTAGGTGCATTTGTAATTCCTTGGATAAGCTCACATTGAATAAAAGATGGACTAGACTTCCATTTGAACTCAGGAGAACCCCCCCCCAAATGACAGAGACTACCGAATAGTAGTGAGGGTATAAGGAGTTACCATGGAGAGTATATACCCATGTCTCATATAAAAAAATAGTGGTAAATAGCCAAACATCACACAAATCATAGTACAAAAAATAAGAAATAAACTAAACATACTATAATGTAGTAAAATGAAATATAAAACTCTAATGGTAATGATAAAAATATAAAATATATAAAAATAAAACAACGGAATGATCAATATACCCAAAATAAATAACAGATAAAGGAATCTAGGAAATAAATTATGTCTTTGATATATCACATCTCAATATACTGATATCATCTATGCTATCCCTCTTGATCATAATAATCATGATTATGGGCCTCTTTTGTACCTATTATTAAACTAACCATGAGATACATACTCAAGAACCCATATGAAATGGAGGACCCAGTAGGGTGTGGGTAAAAAATCAAAGGGAACCATTAATGAAATTAAATACTAACCATAATATACTGTGATATGTTATTTAGACATGATCTATAAGAATCAATGAATTTACTATATGAAATAATAAACAAATAAACCAATAATAATAACTACTTCATCTTGATGTCATAAGTTTACTAAGAATTTCATGTAGACCGAGCCTCCACAATGACACTATCACACCAAATGAAAACTCTTATGACTCAGTCCATGCCAAAATAATATTTCTGAAACTCAAGTCTAGGAACCTTATTTATTATACCTATGACAACTAGTTCTAGATTGTCTCTAATCATGAAAATCACCTTAGTGGAGCCTTTATACCCTCACTAGGATCCCATGCTCACCCCTATATTATAAGGAGTAGTGGACCCAAGGGTATCACCAGTAATCCCTCATCCTCAATTCATCAGTCAAAACTCCATGGTACTTGGGTATTCATAATGTTAGACTGACATCTGATTATAAGGAGGGGGAGGCCTTGGAAATCCATTAAATCCATGCATGACTGAAATCCTATGAAAACCGTGAATTCAAATAGAAAAACTTCATGAACACCATGTTATAAACCTAGTAATCCATCAAATAGAATATACTCAGACAATCTATTAATGGTACACCCATCCAATCCTATAGAGTATCCCATGAATTGATTGCGGGAATAAATTATCACCCTTATGATGCCCAATATCATTAATTAAGGATATTGAGCCACCCAAAACCTTATACTTTGATTTGAATCCAATATTGCCAGTTATTCTCAATGGTCTAGTGGTAATTCCATTTGAATTATAGGATCCACAATCATTCACTATAGTCTCACTAAATAAAATTAATCATATGTACCTCAAGTATTATTGCATGAATTTTTTCTCATTGATCAAATTCTAGATCCAAGGTAAAACATCTAATAATCCACTCACAAATAAACCTATCTTAGGATTCTATTTGGACTAGAAATCATGCCCCATATTTTACATGAGACTAGTTCCCAAAGATATTGATGATCCTAGGGTCCCATCCATGTCAACAATTGACTCTTGCGAATCCTATGAAATCATATTACTGTTAGGACCAATGGCTGATACTGAAGCATCCCAAGAGATCATGCATCATAATTAATAATATAAAAATATATGACCTGTGTGGCCAAATTCCCACACCCATCACATCCATTAAAGAATTACCAGGATTTTGTTTTGGTTCAGGTTATATGGTGACACCCACAACCATCACAACCCAAACCCACATCAACTTACTCAGGGCCAGTCTATCAATGAGGTACCCCTGGGGGTCTGTTTGGCCACTATAAGGAAAAGACACCCTCATTATGGTATTCATCCTCTCATAGGTCTTGGGACAACACCTGAGACTTTAAGGATGTTGCATCTCATAACTTCATCAGTATGGTAGAATGGACTTTAATATTATATGGGGTTCATCACACTAGGAAACTTCTAAGAGGTTGCACAAAACTCATCTCAGTCCTCAAGGATTCACTAGGTTGGTCCACTCACCCAACCCAAAACTATTTCCATTTAAATCAAGGATATCCCCTCAGGTTAATGTTATTTATAACAACAAATTGAATAGTCATGAACATAACCATTGGTGGCCAATGCATCATTCCAGATCTCAGTAGACCATCAAGTCCTTTCCATTATATGGGGTTCATGGTATCACATTTATTTAAATAAACAATTACATTAATTATAATTCAACGTGGTCCATTTATCTATGGCCATTTACTTAATTAACAGGGTAATCACCCCTAGCGGTGAGAATATATGTCACAATTCATCAATAAAAATAATTATTATTGAATAGGAAGATTATTGAGACCACGTATCATTAAAGAAGATTCACCCATTTCTTTACAAGGTCTGATAGTTATGCCACTGACCATCCAAGATTGACCAAACCTAACGATATCAATTCCATGATTATATTAGCATCTGATCCTCTAACCCAATACAAGGATCAATATTTAATCAATTATTACATTTTAACTAATAAATTAATTAAATTTAAACTTGGAATAATGATGATTAACTCACCAAGAATTTATCACCCATCAAACCTATGAGAAAATGGGGTCCCAACTACCCCTTAAATGCTCTTAAAACAAATGAGTGCCAAAGCCCTAACTTATGGCACCCAAACCACATATAATTCAGTTGAAATTTTTGAAAACATATGAAAATACATAATGGTAAAATACATTTTCAAATAACTAAGAAATGGAGTTCGTATGGAATCTCATTAAACCCTTATCATAGCCTACATGAAAGCCCTGTGATTCTCGACCAATTCAAAAATGATTTGATAGAATCATCAATAATTCCTCAATGAGGGAAATCAAAATAAAATAATAAAATAGGGTTATATCATTAGAGGAAAATAAAGTAGAATATATAGAAGATATCTCCAAGAAATTGCATGAAATCTATCCATTGATCCAGGGAGAAGTGGGAAATAATTGGGAAGGTGTAAAGCTATCAATGTGCTCAAGGATGGAGGGAAAAATGATTCCCCTCTTAAAAACATTATGCTATTGAAATTTAATACTGACCCATTAAAATACCCCAAAATCTAGCTATTATGTATTAGTTGGGTAGATAATGGAACCATAGTACAAGGGGGTTACACTATAAATCAAACAACAACTCATTAGCCACATTGTTTTTACTCCAGCATCCCGACCACCCTGGGTTACTCCAAACACACACTTGAGACACCCCTATGACTATTGTCCCGAATTCTCTATCCAAAATACACCTTTTGGGGAATTTAAACTTTTATAATACAATTTTGAATCCTAGTTCAAAAACTAGACCATCGATGAAGTGAAAAATCTAAATTTATGTTCAATTTACATATGATCAATTAAATGAGTCAATAAACCATAACTGTAGTCACCTTCCTGATTTTGGGTGATTGTTATGTGATGTAGGGTGTGACTGAAGTTTACAAAGAGAATATTGGTTTCTAGTTAACATATTATTTTCTTTCTAGGATGTTCATGTATCAAACCTTCTACCTATGATTTAGTTTTATTATATGTTTTATATTGGATGTTTATTATTTATTTTTATTTGATTATATATTTTATTCATTTTCTATTCATACCATATTTTTTATTTTATTAATTTTTATATATCTTGGGTATAATTTTATTTCATATGGTTTAAGACCCTAGCCCTAGTTTCCATCCCGAGGATATTTGTAAAATTCCTTGGGTATATAATGGGTGGGATTGGATTTCATTTTATGGGTGACCTTTGTTATTTTGTGATAAAAATAATCCCCATGATTTGAGTATAAACCTTGATTTTCAATAAATCATTACTTGAGGAGTTACGTATTTTCAATAAGGTTTTGTAGAGGTGTGGGATTATGTGTCGTATAAAATTTGTTCATGGAATTTAAAAGAATTTTATATTGTATTAGTCTTTTTTATTTAATTTTAGTAGTGAAAGAACCAACATATTCCTTAGGATATGATTTTTTACTTATAGTTATGTAACTTGTGTTTTGGAATTGTGTGGTAGAGGGAGAGATGGTTACAAGGGTTCAGTCATATTGGGTCATCAAATTATATACCAAACCACATAAAAGGAATAAAAAATTACTTTTTTAAGTTCCTATGATAATATTGTTTGAAGTATGAGGAATCTGGGAAATTGAGTGTTTTCTGGTGGACGTAGATATAACCTTAAATGTCATTCAAGGGGAAATTAAGAATTACATTATGTTGGTAATGTGTTTTCATTATGAAGTAGTGTGAAATTGGTTGAACTTTTATTTCTGGAGTGTGATATATCTATATTTACGTGAGATAAATTATATGATCAGTTATAGGAAGAATTATGGACTGCTACTGTTCTATTGGAGGAACAACAAAGATATTATCTATCCTGTAATATAGGTCCCATTTTTACAAGAACATGGTGAATTTTATGTGATTTTTAAGATATATATATAATTAATTAGCTAAATAACAGTGGATAAATAACCATTTTGATAGATAATTACAACCTCATATTCAAGTATTAGCTAGATACTTTTACTCTCCAAACATATACTATGGTGATTAGAATGGTCGAGGTCTTCAAAATTACATTGACACAAACTAATGAAGGAGTGTGTAATGGATGGATATAGAGTGTAGTGTATATTGGAGTGAGAAGTTAGGGCCTCTCGATGTCAATGTATTTGGGTAATTAGCACAAGACACCGTAGTCATTATTATTTGGAGCTGGTAGTTCATATCCACTCAGAATGGGTGGTGACATGTTTTTTTATTTTTTTGGAGGTAGAGTACACTGATAGTTCACATATACATCATACCAAGGATGTATAAATGGGATATAGTGTAATGTTATGGTAGATAAAAAACCAAATTATCCATAATATCCATCTTGACTATTTTTTTTTGTAGCAAGCCCAGTGACCTGTCAAACCTGTGATGTAGGGTAGTGATAATGGAGGCTTTGAAATAATATTCCTTATCCTACATTGTAGAGAAATATCAATAGTTATGGTAGAAATATGAAGATAATATATTTAAGATTAGTATATAGTCGTGGTCAAATTCATGAATTAGAAGATAGAGAGATCAGAGGACTAGAGGTCAATTGAGGACCCATCAAAATATATAATATATTGAATTATACTTGAATCAACATATGAGTTTTAAAAAATAATATTTCACTTAATTGGGAAAATTTGTTTTGGAATTTTATGAATAATATTCTAACACCCTAGGTGAATTTACAAATATCAAAAGTCAGTTTAGATTAAGGGAGGTGTGATGGTGATGTGAGCTAAGGATAGGTAAATATTGGTGAATTGGTGAAATTTTATTATTATAGATACAACCACACGATTGAATCTTTGAAATGGTTTGGTTATATTCTATATTGAAAATCAATGAATATTATTAAATATGAGAGATTTTATCTAATGTGGAACATGAACATATCATGAACAAACATGGGATAACCCTGATCTAGTACTCAATCTAGCCTGTGACAAGGCCCAAATTAGGGTCTTGATCCCCACATGATGGAAAACATTTTGGGGGAATCAAGATATGAACAATTGGGAATTATTTCACCAAATAAAATATGGTTAGACAAGGATCATTAAATTATAAGTTCAATATTACCATTCTGTATGTTGGATGATCACATCTAAAAAATAATATTTTTATAATTTGTATAACTAATTTTGGAATATATAAAAAATCACCCATCAACCAAAAATAAAAACCAAAAAGAAAAACCAAAATATCTCAAAATAAACAAAGAAAAATTTAAAGACAAAAAGACTATTATAAACCACGAGAGATCTAGACAAGAATGACGATGTGTCATGATACACTAAAACAATAAACACCAATATAAAATAACGACCATCGCTACCCATCTCTTTATGCCTGGTGAATCATCTTCACTCATCAACCCAATCATAATTAAACTTAGTTTTTAAGACTATAAAATAATTCGAATGAATCTATTTATTGGACCAATAATTTGATATGTGTGAGAATATAATTATTAGAAGTTATACACCCCATTATCCATGAATAACCTTTAAAAGTAACTCTATTTTATGCTATTTTGAAAATACAATTATAAAGTTAATATTCTAATTTTTTTCCACCGAATAAAAAGTGTATATTTTGAAAAATAATTCCATTAAGGTTGTTTAGATTAAATAATTTTGAAACCAATCTTTCCTTAAAATTGTTCATGAAAAATTAACATTTAGAATAAGAGCAACAATCCAAAATATTAATTTAAAATTACATGGGTTTGGGAGATTAATGGAAAAATATCATGTTTAAAAAAATTCATGTAAAATAGATAAAAAAATATGTGAATAAATAAAAATAAAAAAATAAAAAAATGGTAATTTGAAACCATCATAAAATATCAATAAACTGAACACCACTATAATAGTATAATTAAAATCACCTTAAGGAAAATTCCCAGGGGACTATGGTCAATTAATACTAGGATCCTCATACTAATCCATGTTTATACATCCCAAGATTTCATATCTTTCTAGATAAAAAAGAATCCTAAACTGGTTGTAATAATCACTATCTAGATTAGAATACTAAAATATAAACTTAATATCAAATGTACTTATAAATGTTCCATCAATATATTTTATAGGTTTTCCCAATATCCTACCTAAGAACACTCGATTCCCATAATCCCCAAAATATTGGCGAGAAATATCAATCCTACAATTAATCACAGATTTATGATTATTTTTTTTAATTTTATTCATTAATAAATACCCCATTATTAATTCAAATATTGGGTAATTCATTCATTTCTTGATACTTTGAGAAATATTTTAATTTCTATAAAGTAGGAATTAGACATGGATTTATTGATTAATTAATTTTTGAGGTTAACGAAAAAACCATATGATGAATTTGGATAAAATTGAATGTATAATTGAATTTTTAAACAATGAATTTATATTATAAATATTAAATAAGGAATTAAATTATAAAATGGAATTATTTTTTGTTTCATATCATTCATCCTTTTTTTTTGAATTAAAAGGAATCTAAAAAAAATTTAAATTTAAATTTCTCTAAAAAATTGAGATTTATTGGTGCAATGTAAATTTTGTAATAAGTGTTACTTTTAATGGTGAAAATGCTATGTTGGCATTATAAAAATCTGAATTGAATTGATTAATTTTAATGACCATAAAACAGATTTTAAGTTTTTATTATAGAGGGTGAAAGTGTGATTTCAATTATTTAATATTTTTTCTAGAATTAATAATACACTAAAAAATGTGAATTTTATGTTATTTTACAGATTAATTTTTTTTTCAAAGGGTGAACTGACCACATGAAGGGAGCACAATCACTAAAGTTAGTATTCTTGAATTAAGTACATCTTAAAAAATTAAATAATCATCAAATAAAAATATTTTTATATAATTCTTATCATTAAGGTCAATATAACTACTATGAAGAGAAAACCAAACTAAACGGTAACACCCTGAAATTCAAATGTTCAACATTGTATTCAATAGTGTTTATGACATGCAACACCAAGTGTAAAAAGGGAATATATTAACCAGATACATTAGAAAATATTTACTATATTAAATAAATATAATATAATATTGTGATTGTAGTGCTTACAACACCAATTTATCTTATATTACACACAAGAGATACCTTCCTTGAGAGATTTTGTTACATGTAAGAGAGACCTTCCCTGGTAGCCTATATTACATGCAAGACTGAGTTTCACTAAATACTAATGTATTATTAAAATATTATTATTTGATGTAAAATAATATAACCTAGCGGTTAAGTTAGCGGTTAGAATTTTTATTAAATAAATTTTGTTTTTTTTGGGTTTATATAATCATAAAATGAATTCATTGGTTAGCTATTAATGAGAAACGAAAGTGAGAACCAATTGGATATAAAAAGAAATATTATTATTTTTATGCTTTCATAGGAGTTTGGTCTCAAGAAACCGAATAAATTAGAATTATTTAATTAATTTAATGAAATATATTTGTCATATATTCAATAAATTATTTTTTTATATTCATCCATTAGTTTTTATATGTATAAGATATGATCAAACCCTATTTTACACATAAACAATTATATTTTTATAAAGGCAATTTTACAGCCTTTTAATTGAAAACCCATTTAAAAAATGAATTTTTACACATTAATTGATTTAATATGTTAAAATAAACTTTAAATTTATAGAAAAACATAAAAATTAGGTTAGGGGGAATTTTTTATATTTTTCAAAGACATCATTTTTTAATGAATAGTTAAAAAACAGAATTTGAGTTCACAAAAACCATTTCATATAATTTATTTATATGGTGAAATAATATTTTAAATTGGTTTTTAAGATTAATTTTATCCCTATTTTATCAATTAATCCAATATATGTCATTGGAGTCAATTTAACTTTGAAATTGACTATAAAAATATAGCAACATTTCAGATGCTTTTATTTAAAAAACCCACATTGTGGCCCCCCTATGGGATTAAATTTAAATAAATTTCGGACACTTATATGATTGGAATTTGGAAAAATTAATTCCATATTTGGAATTAGAATAATGAATAATATATAATAATACAAAATTTGTTTTACCAAAAATATTAGTTATAGTGATTAATATTAATTACAACGATTAAGGTTATATTGAAATTAATAAGGGACTAAACAATAAACTTACAGAACAAAATGAAATATACACTTCTCCAAGATGTATTTTATAGAAGAATTTAGAAACTATAATATCTTTTCTCTAAATTACACTATTATTGGATCCACATTCAACATGAAAATTTTTGTAGGAATTCCTTTTTCAAAATATTACAAGAGGGCCACTCCTCCTCTACTATAAAGGCCACCACTAATACCCATTCCTAAAACCTCTAGAAAAACTTATTTTCATCCAATATCTACCCAAATATATTCCCAAAATCCATCCCATTTACTATGAAGCCTTCCTTTTGGAAAAATAAATTCATGGAATCCCTTTGGTATAAACCAAAATGAGTTACTTGATTTTAAGTTATCATTTTCCAACGATCGATTTTCTTTAATTTACTCCTCCACCCATGAAATTATTTTCAAATCATGCTTATATGATGGAAGCGGTATCCTAAATATATAAATATGTTATTTTATTAAGGTTACACCCAATACTTACACAAACATCCATCTAATGGGTAATGCATATATTGTTTCTATATATGACGAACTACCACCTCAAGAAATGAAGATTGTTTATTTTTCCTTTACCACCTCTCAGGGTGTCCATTATGATGAAAAATAAATTTATATATCTTATATATGATATTTTTTAAATCTTTATTATACTTTAATTGTTTTGACACACATATCTTTATACCATCGATTGTGTAAAAATCATAACATCATTTGTGGAAGTCTGGACTACTGCCGCCTCAAAGCGATGTGATTCGTTCACACTATACATGTATCATATAATATATGGTTGTAATTAAAAATATGTGACAAAAATAAACAATATATGATATTCCTTACATAATTACCTTTCATGAAATATAATATACATCATTTCCCTTTTTACCCTTTTCACACACTTAAAAATTTTTAACATGGTTCGTGGATGTGGGAACTACCACCTTCTCGGTATGATGTGATTCCTCTAACATCAAAAAAATTATATATATAATAATATATTATTAAATAATATGTTATTTATGGTATAATTATCATATTGGAATGAATGAGGTTACTTACCTTCTTTTCATAAGGATCACTGAAAAATGGGAATGTTACTCATGCGTACGTACGACCTAACATTTACCTGGTTTTAACATTGGTTTATTTTTCAAAAAAATATTCCATGAATGAATTTAAAAGTATAATTGATGTATAATTATGATAAATATGGAATGATAATTATTTTGTAGATATTATGTAATGATCCCACTATCTATATTTAACCTACTGATGTTTTTTTGACAGAGTAACTAAATTTGGCCAAAACAACCGACACAAACATAATCGTTCAAGAAGTTTACAAAACACTATAATAATGGAAATAAAATTTATGATAAACATAAAAAGGGATCTCAAGAAATTAAATAATTAACATAATTTCATTATATATGATTTCAAAGGATGTAGAACCAAATGGAATCAAAATATAAGGGATTTTCAACTCACTTTTTACTTCTGTGAGATAAATTCCATTTTCCACAATTAATTATTTTGGGTTGTGTACCTACTAACTCTTTATATATATAATATAACTAATTGATTTATATTAATTCTATTTAGAAAATTCATTTAATATTTTTTCCTTCATGAAGATTTTTATTTAAATTTTTTTAAATTTTTACGAGACACTTTGAAATGTTTATAGAATATTTTCCACAATAATAACATTAATGATATATGAATGGTAGTTTTGTTTGAGTAAATTATATGACCATTGTTCAATAAAACCTTTAACTTTACTATATTATGGTTATTAATAACCAATTTCATGTCTTAATAGAATTTTCAAATCATTATTACCGAAGGTGTTTTTGAAAATGTTTTTAAGAAAACCTGAATTAATTTCACTCTTTATTAGGAGAACAAATTTTATTCTAAAAATAATGTTTTATTAAAATGTTTTAATTTTTTTTAAAATTATTTACTGAATTTTTTATTCTTTCTATATTTTACCAATGTTTTAAATTGAATCCTCTTATTGATTTCCAAACAAGGAATTTATCCAGACTTTTTACCATGTAAAAGGAATGTTCTTTTATGGGATGATCAGATTTACCCACCTTCATTACTATAAATATTCCTATTCTAATCTAAAAATTTATTTTTTAAAAGAATTTTTTAATATTTATTTTTTATTTAATGGTTTTTCATAATATTTCTAAAAAAGGATATTTTCCCCAAGAATTCCTTTAAAGAATATTTTTATAGTATTTCTATTCATCATCAACAACAAAAATTTATTATAAATCCACTTGGGATATTTTGTATTGGTACCATGTTTATTATTCCTTTGGATGGTTTCAAATATACTTTCCCAATGATTGTATTCAAATTAACTTCTTTCATTCATTTTTCAGTCCCCTAAAAATATTCAATTTCCTATGATCATTGAACATTGGATTTTTATTAATTTATCCATTTCATTTATGATGGATATTACTACTACAAAAACCATATACCATTTTACATATGGTTGTTTTTTAATTTGAGAAAATATCTTGTGAAAATAAAAAGAGTTTCTATCCGTAGTTTTAAACTATCAGAAGGATGTATCTTGAGAGTAGATGTTATCATGTGCTTGAGACAAGATGACCAATAATTAAGCATTTCATTCATTTTGATTAATTATTTATTATCCATGATATTGTCACAGGATAAAATATATGGATGAATTTCATTTTCATGCAGTGGATAAAATTGAATATGTTTTCAATTTAAAACATTTTTATATTTATGTTTCCTTATATAGTTATATAAATTTCATATATTTTTATTTATTACATTTCTATATAGATTAGGCACTTCCATATCAGTTTATAGATTACATGGAATGTGTGTTCAGTAATTTACCATGCCATAATTATTACTCCCATTTACTCATTATTACTACCATTATATTTTTCTGTTACTGAGAATTTTAGCTCACCCTTACTATGTTTATTTCCCCAGGAATCCAAGAAGCATACTATGAATGATATAAACAAATATCTTAGATAGAATAAAGTTTTCCTCGAAGAGATTTATTTATAAAGAAGAAAAAAATATTTTTTAATTAGTGTATTCATTTGTAATATAATAATTATTCATTTATTTCATTTAATAAGACTACAAAACTATTTGGACCTTTAGGATTTAATTCCTTTTAATAATGCCAATTTAATTGATTTAAGACCCCAGCTCTTGGATTTTTAAGGTAATTTCTCTATAGTTGGTATCAAAGTAAGTTTAATAGAATCCTTGGGAACTGTATTTAGGCAAAGATAAATTAGATAACATAGACCTAATGTAGAATTTGAGGATATGCATAGAAAAAAATCCTCAAATTTTGCTTAGATGGATACTATGTAGTTTTCCTAACAATACATCCCTATCACGATAGTACAAGTGTATGTGGTTCTGGAACATATGTACGTAGGATTAATAACTATGATAAGGTGTTACAATCCTGATTTGGGGTAACCTGGTACATGAAAATGGGCATTAATACCCACCTTGTTTAGAACTCAAGGGGGAATATTCATAGGACAATTAACATTTTCGTTCAAAACCAGTATGAAGGATTTGGATATATAATGAAAATTAATATCCTAGGTTAAAACATAGGTGTTTTAGATTGAAAATAGTTTTTTTTTGAATTTTAAATCTTATAAATCATATTATGGATAAAATCTAAACCACGGTAGACCCTATGTGGAAATAAATGGATGAAGTATTTCTCTATGGAGGATATATTGAAAACCATAGTTATGATTTTAATTAATGATTAAATTTAAAGGATGTACATCATATTTATTTTGGAAATTATATAATTATTATTTTAGAAAAGAAAAACATGTAAGGCCAATGAAAACCCATCAGACTTGGTATGAATGCTAGTCTTGAACCCATAACCGAAGGACAATAAGGGTTTAAATCAAACCAATGACCTATAAAATTCCCCAATTAATTTTTATTTAATTTTAGTTAAATAATTTGATGAATAAATGTTAATGATGAACCAATAGTTTCAATTTTGAGGATTAGTGATTAATCTATTAACCATATTGGGTTTTAAAGAAAATTAAAGCAAAATTGTTTGACTTGTAACTCATTTACAGGCCTTATGATCCCTTAAATATTTCTTTTTGTGCTTTGGAAAAAAATATTTATTGGTAATTAATTATTGTGAGTAAAGGGATGAATTATAATTTGATCGAAGCATAAAAGTAAGTTAGGTTTGTTCACATGAAATGGAAATCTATCAATAAATAATATTTCAATATAATATTGGTTAATAAAATATTTACCAAACAATAATAGAATGACTTCAAAATAAAATGTCATCCTAATACCTTAATTTTTATTGAACTACTGATCTCTTAAATTATCAAAGATTGTTGGCCTTGAGTCGCTCAACTTTCTATTTAACATTCAATTGTTTGTGATTGATAATCTCATTCACTCCTAATAAATATTTATGATTTTCCTCTAAGTGAATATTTTCACCTGCCACTAATATTATACCACATAGAGACCTAATTACATTGTAGTCCATGTGACCTTGGTACTTACCATTCTATATTTTTATAGGATGTTTTATGAACACTTCACATGATGTTGGATTTCAAGGTTTTAAATATCAAACAATATATTACCGAGATCGAGTTTAAGTTATGAGGACACAATTTAATTAAGGTGTGGGAATGAAACACCCCAAAATTATAATTTACAAGTTTGTATTCAATAGTGTGTATGACACACAACACCAAATATAAAACGGGAAAAAATTAAATGAATACATTATAATATTTTTACTATATTAAATAAATATATTATATTATATAACATTAAATTCACACAACATTGAGTTATCTTTAATTGCACCCATGAGGGACCTACCTTGAAATCTTCAGTTACATGTAAGGGAGACCTTCCATGGTAGCTTATGTTATATGCAAGACTTAGTTTCTCCGAATAACAATATATTGTTAAAATATTATTATTTAATATAAAATGATATAACCTAGCCATTTTGTTAGAGGTAATCAGTATTATTAACTAAATTGTGAAAATTTTTAGTTTATATAAATTTAAAATTAATTCATTGGTTATCAATTAATTAGAAACAAAAAAATATGAACCAATTGAATATAAAAAAGAAATATTAATTTTTATGCGTCCAAAAGAGTTTTATATTAATGAAAATAATTAATTACAATGAGTTAATGATTTAAATAGAATATATATTATATATATATTCAATCTAATATATTTTAAATTCATCCATTAGTTTGGATATTCATAAGATAAGAACAAACCGTATTTTATGAATAAAAACACATATTTTTATAAAGGCAATTTTACCTCATTTTAATAGAGAACCCATTTTAAATATGAATTTTGAAAATTTTATTTAATTATTATTCCAAAATAATATTCAACTTTGAAATAGAAAAATAAAAATTATGTTTGGGAGAGTTTTTGATATTATTCTAAAACATACCATTTTTAAATGAATAGTTAAAAATACTAAATTTTAGTTGAAAACCTCTTTATGATCTAATTTATTTATAAGGACAATTCATATATTAAATTGGTTTTAAATATTATTTAGATCATATTTTTTTCATTTAATACTATTTAGGTCATTTTAATAAATTTACCATTGAAATTGACTATAAAACCTAGAAAACATTTTGACGTTTTTACCTTAAAACCCCGCATTATCGTCTCACCTACGGGATAATATTTAAATCAATTTAGGAAACTTATGTGATTGTAATTTGGAAAAATGGATTCCATATTTGAATAAAAAAATTTATATTGTCTAGTAATACCATATTTTTTTAATAAAAATATTAGTGAAAGTGATTGAAATTAATTACAATGATTATAATTAAATAATGATTTGTAAGAGATAAAACCATAAACTTAATGCCCAAATAGACCAATACACATGTCCAAGATCTTTTTTATGGCCAAATGGACCCCCTATATGCTCTTTTATCTATTTAGGGATTTTATTTTATCCACATGAAACTTGAGAAACATGGTATGAGTTTCATTGCCCTGATATTACAAGAGTGCCAATCCTTATCCACTATAAAAGAACAGTATTTATATACCTTACTCACACCACTCAAAAAACATAGGATCAGACAAGATCTACCTAAATAGATTTCCAACATCCCTCCCCTCATCCTTAAATAATCCCTTTGGTAATAAATAATTCCAATAAGTCACTTAGGCTTAAACCAAAAGGCGATATCCAGTTTTAAGGTAAAATTTTTCCCAAGATCTCTTCTCTTTTATTTTCTCCTCCAATCATTAAATTATTTTTAAATAATTATTAAATGATTAAACTGTTATAACAAATATACTATGTTTTATTTTTAGTATGTTATCAATTATACATAAATACACATACCACTAATGGTTAATGCACATACACTTTCTGTATACAATGAACTCTTACCTCATGAAATGATGATTGTTCATTTTTTCCTTTACAATATATCATGGTGGAAATTATGCTGGAAAATATATTTATATATTTTTTATTTGATATTTATTATATCAATATACTTATTTTAATTATTTTATAGAACATATATTTATAATATCTATTTTTTGTAAAAATTATTATATCATTTGTGGAAGTGTGCACTACTACACGCTCAAAGTGTTGTTATTCATTCACACTGTAAATGGATCATATATAGGATAGTTTAAATTATAAATATGTGACATAAAAAACTATATATCATATTAATAACATTATTATCTTCTTGTAAATATAATATAGATCATTTTATTTTTTACCCTTTCACACACTAAAAAAGTGATAATGTTGTTTGTGGACATGTGGACTACCACCACCTCGGCAAGATGTGATTCCTTTTAAAACATAAGAATTATATATATATATAAGTATATATGATTTAATAATATGGTATTTATGATATAATGATCATCTTGAAAATATTTATGTTACTTAACTTATTTCCATAATGATTATTAAAAAATTGGAATGTTACTCATGCGTACATACAACCTTCTTTCTCTATGGTTGTATTGTGGGTTCATTTATCATAACCATATTTAATGGTTTATTAGAAGAGTAAAATTTATTTAAAAATATGATAATTATCTCAAGATTATTATTTTGGAAATATAATATAGTGACCCCTATGACCATAGTTAACCTACCAATGTTGTTTTTGACACATAAACCGAATTTGGTCAAAACACCCAACATGTAATTAATCATTTAATTTTTTGTACACAAAATGGTAATAAGTGAAATTAAAGTAAATATAAACATGAAAAAGGATCTCAATAGGGTAAATAAGTAACATAATCATATTATAATGGATGGTCACCAGAAAGGAAATATAAGGTAAGGGATTTTCGTCTCAATTTTTACTTTTGTGAGATAAATGAAATTTTCATCACTTACTTCCTTTGTGTTTTGTACATACTTCCCTTTTTATATATTATATCCTGAAGTCCATCATCTTCATGTTATTCATAATTTCACTTACAATTTTCTATTGATGAGGTTTATGATTTAAAATTTTTCCAATTTTTATGGGACACTTTTTTAATTCTTAAAGATTACCTTCCTCAATAATAAAATTAATGATCATTCAATGGTATTTCCATTTGAGGAAATTATGAGACCATTGTTCAATAAAACCATTAACTTTACTATCATCTTGTTATTCATGAACTATTTCAAGTAATAATACCTCTTTTTCACTCTTTGGTACTCAATGTGTTTTAGAAAAGTCTTTTATAAAAAACCAACATCATTTTCCTATTAACTCAGAGAACTTGTTTTCTTCTAAAAACCATGTTTTTAAAAAAAATCAAAAATATATTCAAAATTATTTATTAATGAATCTTATAATTTTTTTGTCTTATACTAATGGTTTCAAAGTAATCTTGTTGTTTCTTTCCGAACAAAGAATTTTTAACCTTTTTATCGTCTCAAAAGGATGTTTTTATGGCATGTTTGGATTAACCTGCCATTATTCCTATGAGTATTAATTTTTTTGTTTAAACAGTTAATTTTTAATGTTTTTTTTTAAAAGGAATTTAAAATAAATCGTTTTAAAAAAAATGGAATTTTCCTAATGAATTATTTTAAAATATATTTTTGTAGTATTTAAATTCATGAACAAAAAAAACCTTTATTGTTACTCAACTTGGGATTTGTTGTATTTTCCAAATCCTTATTATTTTTATGGATGGTTTATGATTTATTTGGATAAGGATATTATGCACATTAACTTTCTTGATTAAATTTTTAGTCCCCTCGAATATTCTATCTTCTATGATAATTGAACATTGAAATTACAAAAACTAATCCATTTCATTTATCATGGATATCACTACTAAATAAAGAGTATATCATTTTACATATAATTTATACTTTTATAGTTATTTTTTATTTGGGTAAATATTTATAATTACATATTATTTGTTCCATATATATATATATTTAATAGTACATATTGTTTATTAATTAATTTAATTACACGATATGAATAATTCTTTGGACATGTATTGATGGGTGGAGCCTATAATTTATATATCCCTTCAATTCATTAATCTGTTCTCTTGAGACAAATAAATTTTACAAATTAAATATGTTTCTATCAATAGTTTTAAAATATTCGGAGGTTGGATTGTGACAGTAGAGTTTTTCATTTTTATGAGACTTGATGTTTAATAATTATGAATTTCCTTAATTCTAGTTCACTATTTATTATCCATGATATTTTAACATGATAAAATATATGGATGCATATAATTTTCATTTTATTGGTTAAATGGAAACTTTTTTTTGTTTCTGACCATGCAATATCTATTTTTCCTTGATTATTTATTTTAATGGAATTTGTTTTCCTTTGTTCTCTTGCCATATTATGTATGAACTTCCATATTTGTTTGTTGATCACATGGGATGCGTGTTCAGTTATTTTCCATGCCATAATTATTGATCTCATTTACTCAATTTTGCTTTTGTAATTTTTTCCCATACTGATAATTTGAGCTCACCCATATTATGTTTCATTATCCTGGTATTATATAAGAGTACTATGAATGTTATGTAAATATATACTAGATGGGATAAAATTATCCTAAATGTTATTTATTTAGAAAAAAGAAAATAATTATGCTGTAATTAGTGTATTAATTCATATTACAAGAATAATTTATGAATCTGGTTTACCAATACTACAATTTCTTTTGGTCATTCGAGATATAATTCCTTGTAATCATACCAATTTAATTGATATAGATGACAATGGTTCTGGAATTTTTTGTGTCAGGTTACTACCTAAATGCACCAAGTATTTTGCAGCTACAACATCACCTTCTCATATTTGGTATACGGGTCATGAATCCCCTATTCAAGTAAACTTGTTCCCATCTTAGTGTATCTTAAGCTACAATGTTGCACTTCCCAACACAACATATTCCTTCACACATCTAGTTCTCGAAACCAACCATGATCTCCCTCCCCTGCAACCACAATCAACTAACTAAACTATCTAAAACTGAAGTAGATATGAAAATAATTTCTATGAAACATTAATTATAAATGAATGAAAGATCCCACAAACTGTTAAGTCAATTAGGTTTTCCTTATAAATTTTTCCATTCCTTCTTGTTTTGAAAATCACAAACACCCTATACTTAAGAAAATATACATTTTAATTCTATAAGGAAAATTTCCTTCCTTAAGGAAATTTACCCCAATCATGTTTTCATTGTCCATATCAATATTTTTCTTATGTATAATAATCAGATTCATATAAAAAACCTCAGAATCATATAATACCTAAATATGAAGCATTCTGTTTTAGGATCCGAATTCCATATATGAACTCAAATAAAGTTCCACTTCGAATTCAGGATACGAACTTTAATAAAGTTCCATTCCGAATTCTAGATATGAACTCTAACAAAGTTCAAACTCTGATTTCCAGACTCCGAACTTCTATCAGTTCGACTCCGAACATCTATGAGTTCGACTCCGTACATCTATGAGTTCGACTCTGAACATCGATAAGTTTGACTTCGAACTTTTACTAGTTCGACTTAGAACTTCTAGTAGTTCGACTCTGAATATATATAACTTTGACTCTGAAATTTTACTAGTTCGACTCCAAACTTATAAAAGTTTGACTCTGAACTCTGTAAGTTCAAGTTCTGAATTCTAGTGAAACCAGACCCCGAATTTCCTTAGAAATTCAAACTCTAGATTTCTACAGAATTCAGGTTCCAAATTCCTATAAAATAGAATCTGAATATCTATTTATTATAGACTCTGAATTCCAATTTGATTTGACTCTGATGTTTTATTTTCATACATCATGAACTATAGTTTTTCTTATTCTTACACTAGTTTCATTATAAAACAATTTCGTGCCTTCAGTTACACATGTTTTGTCATAAAATGATGTCGTCCATTCTGTTTCTAACTAACCATTGTTTGAGTGACATGTGTACAGGTCCCTCCAAATTTTAAGAAAAATATGACCGTTGGAGGAGGGAGCCGACCGTTCTAACCGAGACTATAAATAGGATCTCATTTGAAAGACCTCAACACTGAAGTTGATCACTCTAGAGACCACACGTTGTTAAGGTGATTTATAGAGAGAGATGCTTTCCATGCCTTGTGTGTACTAAACTACTTGTTCAGATTACTTCCTGCGACTCCAAATGTTGGTGATTACATTTGAGGGCTTCTGGGGATAGGAATAAATATGTGACGACTACCTTCAAGTTCAAGGGATTCCAGGGATAGGAAGACAGAGGCGAGACTACCTTGATGTTCGAGGGCTTCTTTGCTGAGGAAGACAGTGGTTCCAAATACCTTGAAGTTAAGGGCTTGCCGGGATAGCAAGATAGAGACTCTGATCTTCGTATCAAGGGCTTACCCTGGTGTGGGTATGATAGACTTTCTTAAAAGTATAAATCAAGGGACCTTTATCCATGGTTGTTGGATACCCTTCTCATTGGGTTAAAAGAGTTATTGTTTGTTACTTGTAGTTTTACTACTAGTTTTTCCGCTGAACTTTTGTATTTTAAGGAAAGTATAACCTTCTTATATTTCCTTACACTTGTACTATGATTAATTTAGATTCTATATGCTTTAAGGTAGAATCTAATATTGTAAAATTTGGTTAATTTTCAATTTCTGGATCTATATTTCCAAAATCAGTTTTTCGGAATCACTTTCCAGATTTAGGCAAGAATATAGAACTATAAGTTTGTAACTTCACACTTTGTCCCAATATTTCATTGGTGTTAGAGGTGTTGTGAATTTAATTAGTTTAACTTTGTTAAACATAGATCTTTCCTTGTTTAAGGAAATATTTAAGTGTACAATTCACCCCCCCTCTTTTATATTGAGCATTTACATCATTATTTCGATCCTACAATTGGTATCAAAGCAGGTCTCTGAAATACTTATACTCAAATATAAGTTTTTCTTGTTAAGTTTTTCGTTGTTCTATATTTTTCTTGCTTAGGAATAATTTCCTTGAATCCGAACTTTTGTTATTAACAATTTTCTGTGTAGAATGATTTTCTTAAGGATGGTAGGTTTAAATGTTGGTTCTATTGAAAACCTAGATCCTACAAGACCAACGCTTTTTGATGGTAATGATTATGAGTATTGGAGAGATCGAATGAATACTTTCGTTATCAATAATGGAGTAGAAAATTTTGTTATTCTTTCTGGAGGCTATCAAATTCTTGATAAAGAAGTTAGTACTTTCACAAACCAAGAGAAGCATGATTATCAATTAAACTATAAGGTACGCAATACTCTACTATGTTCAATGACTAGGAAAATTTATAGCCAAATTTCTTCATGTGAAACAGCTAAATGCATATGGAAGAAACTTGAAGTTACAAATTTTGGTACATCTAAAGTGATTGAGACTAGAAGAGCCATGCTGAGAGATGAGTATCATGGTTTTAACTTTTCTTATGGAGAACTCATTTGTAATGTGTAACAAAGGTTTATGACTATCATGAATAACTTAAAATCTATGGGAGAGAATGGTATGGATGATGAATCTCTTGTTGATAAGATTATTGATATTATGCCCAATGAGTGGGAATCAAAGAGAACAACAGTAGATGAGAACAGGAAGGTTACACAAATTTCCTTAGATGAGTTGTTTGGAACTCTTCTTCAACATGAAACAAGGATGAAGAGAGATGACGACAAAATAAAAAAGAAGAATGGGAATGGTACTGTTGCTTTTACTATAACATCAAATCACATGAAAGCTATGACTCCTGAGAGAGTAACTAGATCCAAGTTTAAGAAGGATACTATCCAATCTGAATCTAGTGAGAGTGAAGACTCAGAGAATGAGTTAGCTAATCGTGCTCGACGAATGAACAATATAGCCTATCAAAAGAATTTCCAATCCATGTATAAGAAGAAGGAAAGGAAAGATAAGAAAGATTCATAGGTCACATGCTATGAATGCAAGAGAAGTGGAAACATACGACCTGATTTCCCTATGCTTAAAAAGAAATAAAGAAAAGAGAGGCATTCTGAAAAGAACAAGAAGAAGTTTTACAAAGCTAAAGATAAGAAAAGTATGAAATCTAATAATACTTAGAGTGATTACTGTGGAGACTCTTCAGAAAGTGAGTCTTCAGAATATGATTCATCATTTTAGAAGAATATCGGATACATTGCTAATACTTCTTTTCCACATACATGTTTTATGGCTAAGGTATGATCTGTCGAGGCTTTAACAAATTTATCTCTTGATAAGAATTACTATTCAAAAAAATAGTACTTCTAATGAATATACTTCATCCTCATAAAATGAAGAACCTTCATATGAAGAAGTATCTAGATTTTCCAAGTTACTTGAAGCAAAAAATTACAAAATTTCTAAGAAGTTAGACAAGGAAAATACTAGGGAAGAAGTTCTTACAGAAGAGATTTCAGATCTTTCTTCAGATCATAATGATAAAGAAGATCTTTTAGAAAAACTTTGTAAAGACTATGAGAAATAAAATTCTGATAAGGAAGAACTTTCTAAAGATCTTAAGAATTCTATTTCAAAGATGAATGTTTTTGAGGAAAAATTTAACTCTAAGGAAATAATTCCTGAGGATAGGAATTTAGTCGTTAGACTAAAATCTGAAATTTTTTCTCTTAAGAAACTTCTTTTAAAATTTACTTCTTGGAAGGAAAATTTTAACAATATGTATTCTCAAATTAAACCTCACAGAAACACTACTGGAGTAGGTTATACTCACTAAAAACCAGTTTTAAAAAATAACTATTTTTTTCCTTCTAGAGACCGTTTTTTCACTATGTTTCAAAGTGGTGGGCATTGGAAGAAAAAATTTTCTTTGAATAGAGTTGAATCTCTTGGGTTTCATAAATCATATTTTTTTAAACAAATGTGGATACCCAAAAATTTTTTATATGAAAATCTTGGATCCAAACAAGTTTGGATTCTAAAATTCTAATTCTTTTCATATTTTCAAGAATATAAAGGAAGTACCAACAACAATACATGTTACATGGATAGTGGATGTTCCTAACATATGACAGGTAACAAAAACTATTTTGAAAATATTATAAAGATGAAAGGAGGAAAAGTAACTTTTAGTGATAATGCTCAGGGAGAAATTGTTGGTATAGGTAATATTGTTCTTCTTGGTAAAACATTGATTTCAAATGTTTTTTTGTTAAGTGTCTTAAGCACAACCTCAATAGCATAAGTCAATTATGTGATGAAGGATACCTTGGGAATTTTAGAAATGATAAATTCTTTGTACACAATTCCAAGGAAGAGTTTACTATCTCTTCTAATAGAGAAGAGAATGACTACACATTAAACTTAGAAGACCATAAGAGTGAAGAAATACCATGCCTTAGTGCAATGGATGATCATTATTGGTTATGGTATAGAAGGCTAAGTCATTGTATCCTTAGAAACTTATGTAATCTCTTTAAGAAGAAAATAGTTAAGGTTCTACCAGAGCTTAGATTTGATTCTTCTAAAGTTTGTAATCCTTGTAAATATGGAAAGCAACATAAATATAGTTTTAAATCAATCGGTGAAGTCTCAAAAACTGATGCATTACAGTTGGTGCACATGGATCTTTTTGGTCCAACACAAACTAGAAGCAATTGGGGGAAAGTATTATGTTTTTGTTCTAGTTGATGATTACACTAGATTTACCTGGGTCTATTTTCTAGCAAACAAGTTTGAAGCTTTTTCTTATTTCAAAAGTTTTAGAGACCATGTTAAAAATGAGAAAAACCTTCCACTAAAAACTATTCATAGTGATCATGGAGGAGAATTTCAAAATTCTGATTTTGATACTTTTTGTAGTAGAAAAGGTATTACTCACAACTTTTCACCACCTAGAACTCCTTAAAAAAATTGTGTAGTTGAAAGAAGAAATAGAATTCTTCAAGAGATAACTCGAACCATGTTGAGTGAATATTCTATAGCTAGAAATTTCTGGGATAAATATGTAAGTACTTCTTGTTAAACTATAAATCGAATTTTGATTAGATCTTTTCTTAATAAAACTCCTTATGAATTATAGAATGGTATAAAACCTATACATTCCAACTTCAAGGTTTTTGGTTTCAAGGTATTAATCATGAATACTAAAGATAATCTACATAAATTAGAAAAAAATATGATGAAGGAATTTTCTTAGGTTACTCCACAACTTCTAAGGCTTATAGAGTTTTCAACAAAACACTTGTACTATTGAGGAAACAATACATGTTAAATTTGATGAAATTGATCCTTTTTTTCAACTATCACAACCTACATCCTCGGATGTGTTTTCAAAAACTGATTATCAAACTTTGATAGAAGATCCTTCTAATATGAAAATGTTCAAGAAAATATTTCTGAAACATTTACCCCAGAAGACTTTCTACCATATGTGGATGAACAAGTTTTACAAAACCCAAGTCAGTTGTTTCTTAAGAATCATCCCAGTGATAGTATCATTAGTGATGTTAATAAACCTGTAAGGACTAGAAGTTCCCTAAGAAATGAAGTAGAACATCTAGAATTCTTTTCCCAATTGGAACCAAAAAGCACTGATGATACTTTAGGTGATGATGATTGGATCAAAGCCTTGCAAGATGAGCTAAATGAATTCGAAAGGAATAATTTCTAGACCTTGGTTGAAAGTCCTAAGGAAACTTATATTATTGGAGTTAAGTGGGTCTTCAGAAATAATTTTGATGAAAATTGAGTCATTATTTGAAAAAAAGCTAGACTAGTTGCTAAAGGTTATAATCAACCAGAAGGAATAGACTATGAAGAAACCTATGCACTAGTAGCTAGACTTGAATCTATTCGTATTTTACTTGCCTTTATATCATTCTTCAATTTTAAACTTTTTAAAATGGATGTGAAATGTGATTTTCTTAACGGTTATGTTCAAGAGGAAGTTTTTGTTGAACAACCACCAGGCTTTGAAGATACAAAACATCCTGATCATGTTTTTAGACTTACCAAAGCATTGTATGGACTTAAACAAGCCCCATGAACTTGGTATGATAGAATTAAAGGATTTTTGCTTTAAAATAACTATGTTAAGTGAAATGTAGATCCAACCTTTTCTATAATGAAAGATAGGAAAAATGTTTCGATTGTTCAAATATATGTTGATGACATTATATTTGGTTCAACTTAGCAATCATTAACTGATTCCTTTTTGGATCTAATGAAATATGAGTTTGAAATGAGTATGATGGGTGAGTTATCATTTTTCCTTGGTTTTCAGATTTCTCAAAAACCAGACGTAATCTATATATCCCAACATAATTATATTAAAGATCTTCTTAAAATATATGGTTATGAAAACACTAAGAATATAAGTACTCTTATTGGTACCTCAAACACACTTGATCATAATGAAGCTGGGAAACCAGTAGATCAAACATCTTTTAGAGGTATGATAGGAAGTCTACTTTACTTGACAGCTAGTCAACCAGACTTGATGTTTTCAGTTTGATTATGTGCCAGATATCAATCCAATCATAAGGAATCTCATTTAAAGGAAGTGAAAAGAATTTTTCTCTACTTAAAGGGAACCATAGATCTAGTATTATTTTATACTTCTGGAAATGATTTTATATTAAAAATATTTTTGGATGCTGACTTTGGTGGATGTAGAATGGATAGGAAGAGTATATCTGGAACTTATCATTTATTAAGATATTCATTAGTTTCTTGGTCCTGAAAGAAGAAACACTTAGTATCACTCTCCACTACTGAAGCTGAATATGTAGCAGCTGGAAGTTGCTATGCTCAACTGTTGTTGATGCAACACACACTCACACACTATGGCTATAGTTTTACTCAGAATCAAATTTTTTTTGATAACACAAGTTCCATTTCCCTTAGTAAAAACCCTAAAATTAACTCTCGTGCAATGCACATAGATATTAGGCATCACTTTCTTAATGATCACACACTTAAAGGAGATATCATTCTTCAGTTTATCAGAATGCAAGATCAACTTGCTGACATTTTCACCCAATCTTTACCCTCCGATATATTTGAATACATTAAATAGAAGTTAGGAATGATAACTGTAAGGTAATATTTCTTCATTAACTTCTTGTTGAACAATTCTCCTTACAGAAATAAAATCCTTTTCATAGGGGAATACATTTTCTTGTTAGAAAAATCAAATTTTTTGTAGTCAGTTTTTTTAATGCTTTTTTAATCAAAATTTTCATAGTTAGTTTTTCAATCTTTTGTAACAAAAATTTTCGTAATGAAATTTTTGTACAAGAAATTTTCGTAATGAAGTTTTCATACTGGAACTTTTGTAATGAAATTTTTGTACTGGAACTTTCGTAAAGAAATTTTTGTACTGGAAATTTTTGTAATGAAGTTTTCATAATGGAAATTTTCGTAATGAATTTCTGTACTGAGAATTTTTGTTATGAGAATTTTCTTAATGATAATTTTCGTAATGGAATTTTTTGTACTCTTTTTTTAATAGTGAGTTTCTCATAGTGAGTTTTTCGTAATGACATTTTTGTAGTCCAAATTTTCTTCAAGAAGAATGTCACCTGTTATGAATAAACATCCTGGCCAATCCGAAAGTTATGATTTCCTTACTTAAGTTTTTGTAGTCATATTTTTCTTGCTGGTATTTTCCTATAAGTTTTAAAATTTCTCGGATTCTAGTTTTCTTAAATCTGATTGTTTTTCTTAAAACCACAAAAGATCGGATTCAAGAATTCCTTGAGGGTATGTTTTCAACCGTCAGATCAGATCAAAGGGGGTTTCAACCTTTAGATGGTTTTTGGAAGTTTAAAGGTCATGTCCATCGCCTATATAATGGGGACCCCCGATGGTTGTCCCACATCATTTTCAAGCTCCCGCGTGTCGAAGCTCTGCATCAGTTGTTAAAGGTCGTTCTTAATCCTTCAGAGATCCTTCAACTCTGAATTTCCATTGAAGATACTTCCCATGATATGTCTACCTCAAAGACAATTTCAAAATGGAAAGTGTACAGAGAAAAATTTGTCCATCCGAACTTTTATATATACGATTCTATCATCTCCATGAATATCAAGCTGAATGGTTGGGATGATGCATGTGTATCCAAGACAAGTGATCAAGATCTGGTCTATCTAGATTTACTTGTAGAATACTATGAATTAGCATATTTTTATGAGGAATATGGAAAAGAAAAGTTTTCTTTGAAGTCTTATGGCAAGACTTACCAACTTACTTACACCAAGGTGGAAATCTTGGTTGGGCTAGCTTATGAAGGATAAGATGAATTTTGTTCACACAAACTCCCGGATGCTCAAGGTAGTTTTGTTAAGGTTAAGTCCTTACAATGTCTTGGACATACTTATGTCAATATAATAAGGATAAATCACCTATCTCCTAATAATCAGATTCTTCATCTTTGGGTACAAGGTTTCTTGGTTCCGAGAAAGGGTGATAAAGATACCCTGAAGAAAAGTGACATATATTTCTTAGACTTCTTGGTGAATGTAACAAAAATATATCTAATGAGGCATGTTCTTGTGATGATCAAGAACATCATTGAATGAAACTTGAGAGCTCAAATCATCATGTACCCTGCCTTACTATCAAAGTTGATAGTTCAGTGTATAGATTCATTCAAGATTTCATGTAAGTCTAAGGTCCAGAATTTCAAGATTTTTCTTGTCAGTTTTGACACACTGAAAAGAATTAATATGGATTTATCAAAAGAAACAAGAGAGTTTTATAATTTTCCAGAGGCATAGGCTGAGTCCATTCCGAAAAATGTGGAAAAAGATGAGCCAGTGAAGAAATTTACTAAGAAGAGAAAGCTTAAGGAAGTGGTTGCTGAAGAAAAAACCCCCAAAGCCAAGGAAACCCAATTTGTACCTCCCAAGACGAAAAAATAGAAAGCATATCCAGATTAGGTTTCCGCTAAGTAGAGAGAAGACAAGGAGAAAAGGAATGAAGGGGATCCACAGTTCATATTGGACCCTCTTGAGGCTAAGGACTTAAGATATAAAGCTGCAGATGAGTTAGAAAAACAAATAAAAGAGAAAAAGATAAAGAAAAAGATATCTGAAGCTGAGCTTGTACAATCCCTGTTGAGAGATACTGAAGTAGCCTCTGAGAAGATTCCCATTCTAAAAACTTTTTATGTTCAAACATTACCAGAGACTCCAGGGAAGAACTACTCCACTCTGGAAAATTCTTAGAGTAAAGAGGTTGTTAAAGAAGTAGAGAAAATAGTTGGGGAAGAAGTAGAGGAAGATGTTGTTGTAGAAGAAGAAGAAGTAGAAGATGGAAGTGATGATCTAGATGACTTGATCAAAAAAGTAGAAGATTATCAAGAAAAGGCTGAATCTGCAAAACTTGTCACTCCAGGAAAGGGAGTAGAGAGAGAAGGAAGGAAGGATGATAATAAGAAAGAGGAAGAGAAAGATAATGAATTATCTGATGAGGAAGTAAGCTATGAAAAGAATTATATTAAAGAAGGAACAGAAAAAGAGAAAATAGATGAAGACACAATTGTTCAACAATCAGAGAGTGAGGAAGAATCTCCAGATGATCACCCCATTCCGAAAACTGATAAAGGTAAGAAAGTGCTCATGGATACACCAAAAAAAGATGTTATCAGGAAGAAAGAAGTTGGTGGTTCTTCTGGAAGGAAGTTGGTGCAAATTGAAGAAGAACAGTCCCCAAGGAAGTTATTGGATTCAGATTCATCAGCACATAGTCATGACATTGATTTTGAATCTTTGAAAAAGTTATTGGACACCATTTCGATATTTCCTACTATAGACTCCAGATGCCAGATGCCGCAACACTGTTTGAAACAGAAGTCAGAATACTTATCTATGGTGATGGATAAGGGTGTGAAGATTGAGGCTGATCATAGAAATTTCATTATCAATTATGATGTTCACAGAAAATCATGCAGCAAAATCGCTTTGTGGTCTAATAAAGTTAAAGAAGACATGGCTGAGTTTGATCATTTTCAGAATGATGTTAAAGATGCTGTTGACACCGAGGACTCCAAGATTAAGAATATTCAGGATGATCTAATCATTGAGAAAAGTTCTCAGAATCAACAAGTAAAGGACTTTAAGAAGAAGGTTATCTCTCTTGCTCAATATTTTAAAAGGGATATGGATCTCCGGATTGAGCTTGAAGGAATGCTTGAAATGAAAGATGAGTTAGTGAAGATGCAGGAAGAGGCCATGAAGGCCCAGGAAAAAGTCTTGAAAGCTCAAGATGAAAGGATAAAAGCATTGGAGAGGCAAGCTGAGGAGGATCAAAAATATTTGAAGAAGTTGAAAATCTTGTTGAAGAAGCTAATCCCTAAGGAAAAGGAAGATAAATAGACTCAATCCGATCTTTTGTTGCATTTGTCTTTCCTTGTAAATTTTTTTTATCTCTAATGAAATTTTTGTTTGGTTATATCTTGTGTTAGTATGTACTAATGTTTCAGGTACTTTATTTCTTTTCCATTCCCTCAAATTATTTTTAAAAAACATAGTGGGGGAGAAGTAAAAAAGAACTACTCAAAAGGGGAGAATTTTTTTTTTTAAATGGAGAAGGAAAAATTTCTATGTGAAGATATCCCTAAGTAAGGGGGAGCTTATCTAAGGGGAATTTTCTCATTATGATGTTTTTTATTCCCATGATAATGAAAAATCCATTCCAGAAATCCAGAATACAATCCTTAGAGTTTCAATGCCTAAGGGGGAGTTAGTTTTATTCATCATCATCCATGAACATAGGGAGATATGTTTTAATTTCAAAGTCTATAGAAAATTTTCAAAGTCCTTATATTATTTTTCATAAGTTTGTTTATTATTTCCAAAAAGGGGGAGATTGTTATGTCAATAAGGTTTTCCTTATGACTTATTCCATTCCTTCTTGTTTTGAAAATCACAAACACCCTATACATAAGCAAATATACATTTTACATCTATAAGGAAAATTTCATTCCTTAAATAAATTTACCCCTATCATGTTTTCATTGTCCATATCAATATTTTTCTTAAGTATAAAAATTGGATTCATATCAAAAACCTTAGAATCATATAATACATAGATATGAAGCAATCTGTTTTTGGATCCGAATTCTGGATACGAACTCTAATAAAGTTTCACTCTAAATTCATGATACGAACTCTAATAAAGTAACATTCCGAATTCTAGATACGAACTCTAACAAAGTTCAAACTCCTAATTCTAGACTCCAAACTTCTATGAGTTCAACTTCGAACTTCTATGAGTTAAACATTGAACTTCTATGAGTTCAGCTCTGAACATCTATAAGTTCAACTCTGAAATATTACTATTTCGACTCCGAACATTTACTAGTTTGACTCCGAACTTCTATGTGTTCGAATCCAAACTTTTACCTATTTGACTTCGATATTCTACAAGTTTGACTCTAAACTCTGTAAGTTCATATTCTGAATTCTAGTAAAACCAAACTGTGAATTTCCATAGAAATTTAGACTCTGGATTTCAACAGAATTCTGGTTCTGAATTCCTATAAAACAGAATCCAAATATATCTTTATTATATACTCCAAATTCCATTTTGATTAGAATCTGAACTTTTATTTGCTTACATTATCAACTACAGTTTTTCTTATGCTTACACCCGTTTCATTATAAAATGAAGTTGTGCCTTTAGTTACACATGTTTTGTTATAAAATAATTTCATCCATTCTGTTTCTAACTAACCGCTGTTTGAGTGAAATGTGTGCAGGTCCCTCCAAATTTTAAGGAAAATCTGACTGTTGGTGGTGAGAGCCGACCGTTCCCACTGAGTCTATAAATATGAGCTCATTTGAAAGAGATCAATACTGAAGTTGATCACTCTAGAGACCACATGCTGTTAAGGTGATTTCTAGAGAGAGAATATTTTCATGCCTTGTGCATACTAGAATTCTCATTCAGATTGCTTCGTGCGACTCCAAATGTTGGTGATTACAATTGAGGGCTTCTGGGGATAGGAAGATAGAGGTGCTGACTAACTTAAATTTCGAGGGCTTCCTTGCAGAGGAAGACAGAGGATCTAACTTCCTTGAAGTTGAGGGCTTGTGGGGATAGCAAGACAGAGACTCAGATATTCGTATCGAGGGCTTACCCTAGTGTGGGTAAGACAGACTTTCTTGAAAGTATAAATCAAGGGACCTTTATCAATGGTTGTTGGATACCCTTCTCTTTGGGTTAAAAGAGTTATTGTTTGTTACTTGTAGATTTACTACTAGTTTTTCCACTGCACTTTTGTATTGTAAGGAAAGTATAACCTTCTTATATTTCCTACCACTTGTACACTGATTAATTTAGATCCCATACGCTTTAAGGTAGAATATCATATTTTAAACTTTGGTTAAGTTTCAATTTCTTGATCCATATTTCCGGAACTAGTTTTTTGGAATCACTTTCCAGATTTAAGAATGTATATATAACTAGAAGTTTGTAACTTCACACTTTATCCCAATCCTTCATTGGTGTTAGAGGTGTTGTTAATTTACTTAGTTTAACTTTGTTAAAAATAGATATTTCCTTGTTTGAGGAAATATTTAAGTGTTCAATTCACCCCCCTATTGTATATAGAACATCTACATCGTTATTTCGATCCTACACAAACCACTATTTATTTTGATGCCACACCATCACTTATATGTTGAATCCCACACATGACTAAAAGAAATCAAATATAATATGATCTATGACCATATAATGAACATGAATCTGTAAGAAGACAAAATTTATGAGCTGATCCATAACCACCACACTAGAGAAGAAGACTAGGTTACTGCACTACCCTATCTTCAGATGCGACACTTTCCTTAGATGTGCCCCACCCCTCTCATAGCCAAAGTGGACCGTGAGATCCCACTTGATAAGATGATAACATGAATAGTAAAACTAAATTTGAAATTCTCTTTGTTAAATCTCACCCTACTAAAGAAGGATAGATAAATATGAAGATCAGGAGCCACCACAATTTAGGAATAGTATACCTTATGCATGATTTCCAAGAACCTATGAATCTGACTCATGCCACTAGTCCGAGGATGCCCTGCTGATGTTAAAGCTCTCAGAACCTATTAACCTAACTTTCATTTATATTAAAGATCCCCATGACACAGTTCCCTAAAATACATGAGGTATTCATATTTAATTTTTATGATGAAATGAGGCTTGTAAATACGAAACAGAGAGGCCACACCCCACTACCAAGGGAGATGGATAAAACAAAGACTGCAACATCCATGTTGATAATTTCATGAGAATCCATGCAGAATTTACCTAAATCATGACCCATATAAAAAATATTTATTTTTTTTAGACTGGTTATTGTGTTTGACACTATGGGGGTACAATTGAATATGATGATTACTTTGTGTTTCCCCAGTTCACCAGATACAAATTTGAAAAAAATTTATACATTGTGTATGATAGTGAACCCATGAAATTTCAATCTAAATTGGAAGACTCCAAGCCCAATTTTAAATTTAAAAATTATTCAGGTCCAATTTCAACTATTAAAAATTTAGTAGTGTGCATGAAAATTTCATCTTTGGTGAATTATCAATGATTTAAAACTCTAGTGTGAAGCATTGAAGAATTTTGTTCTTATTATTCTCAATCCTATGCACACATGATCACATGATGAAATATTCTCAAAATAATTAATCATGAAACTCTTCTGAAATAGGTTGAGCTGATCTAATGAAAACGTAATTCACTTCTCACTACACTAATTATATGGTTAATTTAGATGATATTTACCCACTTATAAATAATTTTATGTCTTCCCCACATAGAATTATTCAACATGTACTGACCATAGACAAGATTCCTCCATAATATTTCTATATGAATTGTAATTAAATTCAAATTTTTTGGATTTATTTTTTTCTCTTATCTAATTATTATTCACGTCTTTTTCAACCATTATAATGTCCCAATGATTTGAAACACAACATTCAAGGAGAACTAACCATTTTCATGTGATCCAAGGGGAATCTATGTGCTGATCTTGAATTTTTTCAATTCTCAATATATCTTTTCTATTATTCTATTTTTATTGTGAAGTCATAATATAGGGGATGAGATATTCTCTATAAATTACCTTGAAACTATAAAACTCTTGCAATTGATTCACACCTATGTCTCCGTATATTCATATCACACTACATACTAGTGGATTCATGGGATTTTAGTGGGAGAATGGTATTAAATCACTTCTATATGCCTGAGTAAGTTCATTGACATGATTTAAGAATGTTATTATGCATTCAATGAGTAGAATAAATGGAATTACATATCCATTAGTGGATCTACCAAGTATATTAGTGGTTCAATAAAATGGAAAATAGTGAAGGGTGGGAGGTGAATGGTATTCCACTAGCTCATTATATTTGATGTTTTAGAAGTAGAGTAAATAATTATGATCCAATTAGAATTAATTTTAGTGCCATCTATATTTCCCACATTTAATCTTTGTTTATAGGAATTATCCATTTTGATCCCTATTTTTATCCTATTAAATTAATAATAATTTTTGGTTATTTTTAAAATTATAGAAAAAATAGACAAGTGATTAGAATAGTGAATAATCTGACCCACACACACTCATTGGAAAATACATTATCCAACCTTATTTTTTATTCCAAGCATTTAATAAAATAAAAAAATAATTTTGACAATATTCCAAGAGAACCATATTATGAAATCAGTGCTATTTTTGGGGACTGTGTTTGGAGATTTATTGTTTTTCATTTAACATTTTAAATAGTTTTTTATTAAAAAATGAAAACAAAAAATGGATAATCAATTAGTTTCATATAGGGGAACAAAATTCATTAATTTCTCAAATTATTAAAAATTAATTATGTTGTGACATAAATATTTGAAAAAATTGTACTATATTATAATAAATGTAAAACCCAATGGGGAGTAGTTGTAGATCATGAACCTAAAACTAATAAATTATGAGAGTGAATCCTAGAGGCTTATTGATAAATGATCCCCCTCTTCCACACATTTTATAGATTATTCACATGTCACCCAAGTAGTATCATGAGATTTTAATTGAACAATCTAATGGGGATAACCAAATTATGGAAAACCATGTTTTTAATTATATTCTAGTTAAATTTGAATATAACCCCCATTTTTTGACCATAGATATTCCTAACTATTGTATTATGACATGGGTGTAGATGAATTTGATTCTAAGTACTTCTATTTTAATCTCAAGAAATATGATACTTCTTATGAACTATATTGTGTTAATATTTTATATTAACTTGTATTAATATAGGCCTTAGGTAAAAAAGAAGAATAAACTGAAAAAACATGAACATCAACTGGATGGAGGATCCAAATTAGAAGAAGAATGCCCAATGATCCCTCATGAAGAAGAAGATAAACTAGCTACAATAATTGAAGGGGATAATTTTAATATGAACTCGACATGTTTTGATTTTATTTTATTGGAACTTCTTACCAACTCTACATTTATTGAATATCAATAATCATTACTAAAGGAGCCACTGGAGGAAGAATCCATTTAATAGGTTGTGGAAACACTAGAAGACACACCATACCTTATACATCTACCTCCAATTAATAGAGCACACCACATTGATATGGGTATGGAAATTTAGTTGACCTTCAAGAAGTGATGATGAAGTGATATGTTAGAACATAGATATGGTAGTTCTTTCCACATAATAGCAATATAAAAAATTAATTTATATAATAAAAATCCTATTTAGATATGTAAATTATAAACAATAAAACCTCTTGGGGGTTTTAACCGAGAATCACTTCCCTTATTATTGATTTTTTACTTTATATTTAAATAAAGCTTCTAATGTTTAATTATATTTTTATATAGGTATTAACTAAGTGAATTGATCCTTGTTGGATATCTCAAGATATCCACAACACACATAATGATATTATTACTTCAAACCTATTAACAAAATAACCTTTGGTTGTGTCTATTCGTTTTCACCATTTATTCACTATAATTTGGTGAATTTTGACAAAATTTAAATTAAATGTTTTTAAATGTGTGGGGGAATAGATTTAAAATTGTTTTGATTAGTTTTTAATTTATTTTTGGTTAATATTTTTAAAAATACATATAAATAAATTTTATATAAAAAATTTATATTTTATTTTTTGAACAAAGACATAGATTTGGTTTGGTTTTTTTAATCATTAAAAATTTCTTCGTGTTGAATTGGGAAAATCAATGAAATTTTATAGATTCATGTTACAGTGATGTTCTTCATCATATTGGTTACTCTTTAAAGGTAAAATTATTGAATAATTTATTCATCTTCTTTAAGTAATATTTTCAAACATTTTCATGAATTTTAACTAGAAATTAAAATATAGGAACACTGGTGAGTATCCCAAATTTGTATTCCTTCCCTGAGATGTTTTTGAGATATTTGGAGTCATATTTTAGTTATAATTAGTTCTTATTAAAATCATGGTATTTTTTATAATATTCAAATGGTGTTTATTCACTCTAAAATATTTGGAATCTGTGAGGTAATTTCAATCTAATTGAGGCATTCTATTAGAAATTCCCTCATTATTTAAAAAAACCAAGATTTAATATTTATCATATTTAATTCCATATATTAATATGAATCTTCTTATAGGTTAAATCAACATTACATTAAAAATTATCCCTTACCTACCAAAACAATAGAATATAATTTCATGACTAATTCAAGTCTAAGTTTGAGGGATGTGTGAATCCTGGAGTTTTTATCCGGAAACATTTCATGCTAAGAAGTCTATTAAAGGTGTGAGTCATCATTATAATGTAATTGGAATGAGAGAAATTGGAATGAGTCAGCTTTTTTACATTCATTTTTTATCATCTGCTTCTCCTAGAAAAATAAAAAAAAGAAGAAGAAAAACCTTGAATAAAAAATAAAAAAGGGGATGATTTTGTAATATTAATTATAGTTATTTGAGTGATTCATAAAAAATCAAATAAAATGGAATAATAAATTTTTATTACATTGATACTAACAAATAATTTCACTTAAAGAGGAAATAAATGAAAAAAATGTTTAAATATATAACAGATAGTATGATGATACAATCCTTGGATTCTTTTCATGTATGACGCCTGGTGTACAAAAAATTACATTAGGGAGTGTGTGTCACATAATTTATAAATTGTTTTGAGTTAGTTATTATTCACTAATTTACATGATAGATATATCATGTAAAAATTTCTATTTATGCCGATTCATTTTTAAATAGTTTCCCACCAACCTCAAAGACGTTTGACAACATTTTCAAAGACCTCATGAATGATTTTATGTTTCATGATTCATAGTGTTGAGAGAAAATAATATTCAAATACTATGGAAAATAATAACCTCCAATGTATGATCATGATTCCATTTGAAAACACTCTCTAAAGTAAAGAGTGGAAATGTACTGCACGTGAGGTAGGTCAACAAATTGTTTCTTATGGATTTTAAATGTTGGATTTCTGGAAAAATATCATTCCTGTAAAATTCAACACATATATGAAGCATGATATATATTTATGAGGAAATAAATAAAAAAATTTCCTTCACTTTTTTCTTAATAATTTTGATTTTTTTGTGAGAATCTATTATCATTTCATTGATTACCTTTTTTATTTTAAATTGAAATTTCACTAAAAAAATGTTTTTAATTGAGGAAATATATAAATACATGAATAAATTGATTCAAGGAATTTTTTTTGTAGAAGTGAAATAGTTCATCTATGTGGGAGTAATGTAAGACCAATTTTTTAAAAATTGTAATAGATTTTCATTGATAAATACCACATTATAAATTCAAATACTAGGTAATTCGTTTATTTTTTGATACTTTGAGAAATTTTAAAAATTATTGAAAATTGGGAATAATCAAGGGATAATTGATTTATTAATTATTTTGGTTAATGAAAAATCTATACAATAAATTTGAATAAACTTGAGATTGTAATTATTTTTATTAAATTGTGAATTTAAATTAAAAATATTCAATTTGGAATTAAATTATAAAAAGGATTAATATTTTTATTTTTAATTATTTAAATTAATTGATTTTCAATTAAATGTAATCAAAAAATTAATTTTGATATTATATTTCCTGTAAAAAATTAGATTTTGTTGGTGTAATAAAAATGGGAAATATGTGTGAATTTTACTTATAATGATGTTGTGCTTCCATCTAAAAAATTTGAATTGAATTGATTAATTTTAATGAACATGGAATAAATTTGAAATTAATTGTTTGAAGGATAAAATTTTCATTTCAATTGTTTTATAAAATTTTCTGAATTATTATTATAAAAAAGTAAGTGTTTTTTATTATCTTTCAAATTGAACAAAATTTTAAATGGTCAATTGACTGCATGAAGTGAGAACAATCACTAAAGAGACTTTGCCTAAACAGATTTCATGTTGAAGAGTGAAGTTACCATGCATTGAAAAAATTTACAACTGATAGTACTATTTTGTATTAGGATACCTAATATGAATGAAAAATAAAAACTAACTCCACATAGTGTTTTGTACCTACCACATCTCATTACATTCAGTATACTGACTGTGATCCCCCTTTCGAATGGTTGATCCCCCATATCATAGTATCTTACACTACCATGCATCCATTTTTTAACCCATCATGTCACTTATCAAAGAAAGTTATCAAAAATTACTATGTTCTCCCTATCCCATGTACACTATCAACATATCACACTATCCATGATTTTACTATACTTGTAAACCTTCCCAGCCACATTAGAGCCAACTAATTTCAGTGAAGGCCACACACCACTATTTCTTCTAATCCCACATAGTGGCTTATCTATTGAAGTAAAAACACTACCTATATATATTTAATCAGATATAATATATGGTTAGAAAAACAACATGAAAATCTCTAAAGAAGAACACACTATGTTGATCTCTCACTGCACTGTTGGATAAAAAGACTATAACACCACAATAACCTTGTCTCTAATCTCAAACCAGCCTTATAGATGAACTACCCCACTCCCAATTGAATATGTCCATGATCTCCCACTAGATATTAAAAACCATGATTATATAAAATAGATCCAAGATCCACCTAATTGAAGTTCCCTTCCACGAAATAAGGTTAGAAAAAGATAAATATATCAGGTCAATATGTTTGAAGAACATAGAGCCCCACATGTTTCTACTGACTACCAACGAATTTGAGCCATTCCATTGGTCTGATGATGCACCACTAATGCCAAAGCCATCTGAATTAGTATCCCCCAACACACCACCATTGATTATCCTTGATTCATTCTTCCTAAAAAAAACCAAAGTGTTTATATAATATTTTTATAGATAGCCGAAGATCATATATATTGAGAGGAATCCCACACCCAACTACTAAGGTAGATGGCCAAAGTAAGCCAAGAAAAACCCTATTGAAGCTTGTGTGAGAATATGTTCTGAATTAACATTTTATGTAATAAAAGGGAACGTTTTATACTGGGATAGTCCTTGATCAAAAAAGAAAAGGGACATTTCATCTTAGGAGAATTCTCAATTATTTCCACTATAGTAGCAAATAACAGAAAAATTCCACATAGATTGTTCAAAAACCAATTTGTACACAATCATTGGAGTAAATAATCTAAATTAAATTAATCATGATCCTCCACTATAACACATGTAGTTGATCCAATGAAAAAGTAACATAAATATCAATACATTGAAGCTGAGAGAATTAAGAGGATGTTCACCACTTATAAATAATTTTCCATCTTCCCTACTTATTGTTTTTTATCATATTCCCTTGGTAGTCAAGATTCCTATACAATATTTATTTCTTATTTTTTAATTCAATTAACATTTTTGTATTTTTATATATGTTTTTTTCCTCTGCCCTGACTCTTCATTTATCATTCAACCTCTGTGACATCCCAGTGATCTAAATCTGTATGATTAGGATAAACTATTTCATTTCAGGTGGTCTAAGGTGAATTAGAGTGATGATCATGAATTTGTGTAATTATTTCTCAATCTATCTCCACTCTGATTATAGTATGATGATGGGGGTGGAATCCAGAGTAGGTGATTGTCACTCTTAATTCCACCAACACTGTCACACTCTTCTTACTATTTCACATCAATTTATCCCTCATTTCAGATCACACTTCATTCTAGTGGAGTCATATGATTTGAGTGGAATAATAGTATTTAATCACTTCTTGGGATTGGAATAATTTAATTCAATCAATTTCAGAATGTTATTAATAATTATCCAATAATAGTACATTGAATTACTGATCTATTATTGGGTCCCTTGAGTGTATTTGTGGTTACATACAATGGAAAATAGTGTATGGTGGGAAGGTGAATTATATATGACCTTTTCATTGAATTATATGATTCAACAAAAAAGTAAATAATCATATATCATGTTTTAATTCATTTTTATGACTATATTCATTTCCCACATTCATTTTGTGTGCATATTTATTTCCATATTGTTCCCTATTTCCATCCGATAAAAAACCAAACATCATTTTAGGCTATTTTAAAATATTATTATTAAAAAGAAACAATAATTATGTTATTTGAATTGTAAATAATTTGAACCACACATGATTATTATGAATCTACATTGGATATCCCTATATTGCATTCTAATAATTTAATAAAATGGAACATTTCATTTGATTCTGGCCCTTGAAAACCGCCTGATCTGAAACATAAAATCTAAATATCAAATAAAAGCATATGAAAAAAATAATCCTATCACATCATCATCTCCAAACACCCTTCATATAAGAAACCACTTTTTATTAAGAACTATAGAATAATAAACACATTTCCCAACCATTTTAATGCCTTCAACTCAATATAATATAAATTTCACTTTTTATTTTACACATCAAAATTAATGGGATCTCTTGATGTGCATGATTATATAATAAAATCCCTTTATATCAATTTACAACTAGGAATTCCCAAAATATTTAGAGAAACCTTGTTAAAAATATTATTAGGAAACCAATTCAGATAAACATCATCAAAGCACATAAATAAAAATTATATGAACCAAAAACAATCTTAATTGTAAATATTTTTTTAAAAACAAAATTATATTTCCCTAGAAATCATTTAATAATTAAAAAATTTCCTTTATTCACTAAATTAATTTAGAAAAAGATTATGATTAATTAAAAAAATATTTGTTATACATAATTTATATGAAAAAAAATTGAATCTAAAAACGTAGGAATACCCTTTGTGATGAACAGAAATATTATGGAAAATCTTACTTCGATAAGGGATAATATATACACATTATATAATTCAAAATTTTCTCAATAATTTTGTATAAATATGAGAAAAACAAATGAATATAAATTTAAAGGACTAAATATACATTAAATTAACTCGATTAATTGAATCCACTAGTAATGGTGTTATTAAACCATAATGAGATAGGAAATAATTTTATAAACCCATTCCAGATCCCAATTAAAAAAATTCCAAATTAATTTAGGTGAAATCAAACACAAGGTTTCCTTGAGCATCTAAATGAAATGACTAAAGTGGAAATTGAATGGGAAGATAAAGGAGGATGTTTATAACACATAACTAAATGAACTACCGTTAACACATGAATATAATTCATCGAATGTCTAAGTGAAAGAGGAGGATGGGAGGGGAGATGATCCAAGATGTCTGGGAATTATATGTAAAGAAACTTGTACCCTAATGGTTTTAATTCATGAAAGAGAAATATGGGAATTTCATAAAATATAAAACTAAACATAAGGCATGAAAACATGATTCCACCACCATCACTTTTATAAACTAAGAAATAGCTCAAAATATCTTTTTATTAAAATATTAAAAGCAATTTATAATTAATATGATTATATTCATATTCATATTTTATTAAAATCATTTTTTATTCGAATATTTTTTTAATGATATAGCTAGAATCATAGGATAAGATCAATTGGATGAAACTCTTCAATCAATCTGGTGTTATAGATCATATTTTAAAATTCATAATTACTCTATCAATATAAAATTATGTGTTTATCTAGAGATGAATAAACTAGTTTTTTAGAATAGGGATAACCCTAATATATTAGGGAAATGTCCCTTATTTATCATTTTATGACAAAAATGATCCTTTTGTATGGTCATTATGGGACCATGACCTCATATCATAGTTATATGAGACCTTATAATTTATCTAATCCTTATAATATTACTATAAATAATATCTGCAAACCACTTCCAGAATGAACTCTCAAAATTATTTCAATGTCCCAAACCCAGATGGCACACAAAATTTTCCCAAGCCTGGTTGGCCATATATCCTAATGTGAATCTCCTCAGAAGAAAAAGGCTATCGAATTACAATGGGGTCCTAGGGTGTGTTTATGGGGAGACTATGACCTCTTCATCAAAGTGTAGCATAATAAAATATCAATACCATATATGTAGCGTAAGTAGTAATGAAAATCCAACAATAGATAACTAGAAGGAATATATAATTATATCAAAGGAAATATCATATAAAACGATGATGATAATACATGTCATATGTATCTATAAAATATCAAAAATAGGAAGGCAATAGTACAAAAAAGACATGTATCAAATATAAAAAAACCAAAAAGTATCTCAGCAAGCTTCACAAGCTTCATCTCAGTCCCATGCTCCCCTACTCCTAATCACCTATCAAGAACCTATAGTAGGGTACTTTCTATTGTGCACGCATGCAATCAAATAATCTATTCAGGTACCCAAGGAGGCCTGAACATGGTGTGATACATAATCCCAGTGTCAACAACCCAATGTCTTCTTCCATCCAGTAAGTGAATATATATAAAAGAGTGCAGTATGTTATAGAATAAGAAGGGTTGTTCTGAAAGTAATCATCCTATAATATCATGGATCTCATCTTATAACCAAACCCATTTAATGATTTAATTTCATTTAATTTATTATTCAACAGACTGATGTGTAGCCTAGAGTCCCACAAGGAAATAGTTAACCACAACATGCCTAAAAAATCCATATATAAAGTATAAAAACAATTCTGAATCTAAGATTTTGCTTTTTCCATGTAGACGAATCATGCAAATCATTTCATTCTTTATTGATTTATAAACCTGAGTGTATCCATGTAATTCATAATTTAGAATCTTGGTATCGCTCCCGGTATAATATAAACCAACACCCTAAAAGACCATCCTTAGTGATACTCATAAGAACATAGGTATCTCTCTTGGAGTGTTATAACATACCTTTCATGTGATTATATCCTTGGTGGTCAATTAAGGGAGACAATTTACGACCCATTGAATATATGACCAAATTCTATTTGATTCCATCCTCAGAAATCAATATAGAATTCTATGTATCACTCGATATATAATTGGAATCCCCTTTCAGTTTATCATTGGGAAACCATATAAGGAGTCCATTTGTCACTTGAGGATAAGAAAGGTATAATCCAATTGAGTCCTTCCATTGAATTTATTATTTGAATAAATGTCTCTCATAGGGAATATAATTATTCAATATCATTCAACACCATTTAATCAATTTAATTTAAAAAATCTAAATTCATCACGAGGAGAAATTAAATTCAATACCACCTCAAAATGATACTTAATTTAGGGGATATGCTTAGAAGGCTTACCTTTAGTTTTAGTCGCTTGTGAATTTCATTAGAACAAGCATGTCATGGTTAAAAAAACAAAACAAGGAACGTGACTAGGGAATGGCATCCATCCCCTATTCTTAGTCAATTCCAATTACAATTGATATAACAATCCATATACAATTCAAATCATCATTTTAATTATAACTATTACAATTACAATTAACAATTCAATAGTAACCTTCCAAGACAAGGGGTAAAGGGAACACCTCAAGGGGGGGGGGTCGAACTTCATATTCCATCAAAATAGAAAATTTAAATACATAAAGAACCCAAAGGGGTGGCTCTATTTAAGGTTTTTAACAAATTAACTTTTTTCAACAAGCCTAATTAATTGAATATGATATACCTATAAATTCAATTCAAGGGATTATATTCATTTCATGGTGCTGACCAAGAAATGAGTGCACACACAATAGATTCTATAAACACTTCATGTTTTCACTAAATGCACAACCCAACCTACTATAGTTATGTAGCTGATAGTTCATCTAGTATCAACTCCTTATTCGAATTATATTGGGGGAAAATTATTGAATGAACAAGGAACCTAAAAATAATGAAAATTATCTTTCACTTAAATAATGTTACTTATAAAAAATAAAATTATGAATGAAGAAAATGAAATTTAGAACTCACCATTGTAGATCCAACTAGATAACTGACATTTAAATCAGAGATCTGATAGAGAAGAAAACTTAATTCTTATAAAAGTTACGAAGGATAAAACCCAAATGGTGAGTTTTCTATACAAAAGAAAAATGATATATTTAGGATAGAAATATTTTTAATTATGGGTATTTTAGAAATTTCACAAAAAATCATAGGGTAACATAGTTTGGATGGACAGTTGGCCAAACCATACAACAACCATGAAAGCTTATCTATAGTGATGGTAACCTCACATGGTTTGTTCACACAATTTGACTAATAGTGAGAAAACCATGAAAAATCCCACTATAAAATTTTTTGACATTCCCACATACCCGTGAACCCCAAATTACACAGTTTTCACAAATCATGCTGCTAATATCTCCATACTATCCAGCCTTAGATGTTTTAATCTAACGGAGTAGCCAAGATGACATAGTTTACACTAACAGTGTTCTTTTAAATTTTCACCCAAAATATGGGTTCCATTCTCCCAAACAGCCCCAGGTAACCCTAATACATTTATGAACTCAAAGGGCATCCATATTAGGCTGTGTTTAAACATTTGAATTGATATTTGACAATAATTATAGGATATGTACCTTGGGAATGAACCGGGTTCTTATATAATCCCCATTAAATAAATTCATCCCAGAATTTCCCTTTGAAGGGAGGTGATGAATGATATGAGAATAAATCGATCCCCTATGATCCTATATCAGCCTTCGGCTCATAGGTCTCATCCATAATCGGCTGTGATGCTATATTACTTGTACTCGATGGACATACCAGCCTTAGATAACATTCACGATACGATTCGTAATATTTATAAGAATATCCTCAAAGGACATGTCTACCTCTCACTCAAACACATAGGTATGAAAGGAATGATATGGGTCTAAATGATTGTAGCATAACTGAGATACATTGAAGACATCATGAATGGACCAATACAACTATGGTAACTATAAGCGACATGCTACTAACCTGACTCGCTCTAAAATCTCAAATGACCCGACATAACGTGGTGAAAGATTACAATATTTCCTGATCCAATTATGTACTAACCCTAGTAAAACATAAATGAAAACAAATCTATGACCTATAACTATAGATGTTATCTACTTAGATTGATGTATGATTGGTATCAAGATAGATCAGTACCCATCCTTTTCCAAATCAACTGAACCTTCTATGTGCTCTCCTTAAGAAGATGAGGTAGAAGCATAGATGCCTCTGCTTCCTCTAACCAACATAGGGGTTATCTGCATGAAATTCAATACAAATCCTCTAAAGGTGGAATATGAATAGTATACTAGAATCTATTTTTGTAGATGTATTCAACCAGGGGGTATATGCATCTCCCAATAGCCTAAAAAATATAGGATTCATGATAACCACTTGTCCTCTAGCACCTGAATCATGTGATCTGACTGGCCATATACTTAAGTGTGGTATGCTATGCTCAGAAACACCTATTCACTCAACACCATCTATATCCCTTGATATAATTCTTATGTAAACTGGTAATCCCTAGCAGAAATTATAGAAGTTTAAACCTTGGGAATTCATATTATCTCACAAATATACAACCTTCTAAGCTCATATGAACTGATGGTTTCCTTGATAGATAGGAAATGATTAAACTTTGATGATCTTATAAATAACCGCCCATACTAAATTATTACCTCTTGGTGTCCTCAATAAACCTATCAAAAAATCGATCCTGACATCAACCTACTTCCACTCATAGATGGATAAATACTGTAAATGAATGGATGGCCACTATGGTTCCACATTCACCTACTGACACCTAAAACATCTCATTAAAAAACAAGGTACATATCATTTAAAACAAGACCACCAGTATTGGTGATGTAAACCCTAATACATCATGGTGTGCTGTGGTGCACTTCCCAAGCCGAAACACAAAAATACCACATCATCTCCTCATACATTTATAATGAAATCCATATAGGACTATGTGGACATATAATTTCATCTTCACTTATGGTCCACCCATGACAAGGGCCCTCACCTATCACACTCTCTCATAGGACTAGGAATTTCGACTTTGATAGCTGCCTTATCATAACTATATCTAGTAGGGTTAGGGTAACAAATAAGGATGATTGAAAAATCTAACCCGGAATATATTGAACCTCCAATAATATCCCAGTGAACAAATTTATCAGCATCAACTCACTACTGAACTACTGAATTGCCTATATATGAGTTCTTTGACTCAATGCACTGGCCACTACATTTCCTTTACCAGGAATGTAGGAAATATCCAAATCAAAATAATGTAGTTATTCCACCCGCCTCCATTGCCTTAGATTTAGATCATCAATTAAAAATATTTACATGAGGATTTTGTGGTTAGTCTACACAAAACAACTCTCTCCAAGGAAGTAATGTCCCCAACATCACTATGCAGTAAAAACCGTTGCTCTCTCAAGATCGTGCATTAGTTAATTCTTCTATTGTAGTCGTAACCAATGAGACCTATTTGGTATGAGTCTATCACTATACCTAAGAACTTATATTAGCCCAATATTCCATGAAACATTGTACACAGTGTAACACTATCTTGGATCTTGAAAAATCAGTATTGATGCTGAAGTCAACCACCCTTTCAGCTCTTGAAAGGATGAATCACATGAGTCTAACCAAACAAAATTCAAACCCTTATTAGTCTATCCCACAAGAGGTGATTTTAATAAAGAGAATTCATTTATGAAACACTATTAGTAACCATATTTTCTCAAGAAATTACATACCTAAAAGATGTTATTGTGTTTGTCCTAGAAAACTACAATTCTCACCTTCTTCGGGTCAACCGATACACCTATATTTGAGATAATGTGACCTAGGAAGTGAATCTAATCCATCCAAAAGATGTAATTTATTGTTTTTTTGTATTACTGAATCTAGATCAGTGTATTAAAATGATCTTAATATGTTTGTAATGTTCATGTCGATTATGAAAATACACTACGATATTTTCCATTAAAACCACCACAAACGAATAATGATAAGGCTAGAGAAATCGGTTCATCAGTTCTATAAATATTGATAGAACGCTCATGAGACTGAAAATCATAACCAAATATGAATATTTATCATACCTATTATGAAAATATGTGCATGGTATGTTGATTTTAAAACATGAACATGGTTATAATCGGATCTCAAATCAATCTTTGAGAAAACCCAATCTCGTCTAAGATGTTTGAAGAGTTAATCTATTTATGGATGAGGATACCAGTTCTTAACCATCGGCCAGTTCATGTTCAGGAACTCCACACATATCCTGGGAGCACCATCCTTCTTTTTTAGAAAAATGACTAGAGAACCCCATATATAAGTATTGTGTATGATATACCCCTTTACCCTTAAATCCTCTTGCTTCCTCTTAAGCTCTTGCATCTCCATAGTAACTATCCTATTTTGAGGAATGGATATAAATTTATCTCATGGAACTAGACTGATATATAATTGTACCTCTCACATTTAATGTAATTATAAAATGTCATTTTAGAAAACATCCATGAAATGATAGACTACATGATGGAAATCAATATAATTTATTCCCTAATCATGAAAATATAAAATCACAATCCATGTAGAAATCCAGACCAGACCATAATGTTTGGATTCTTCTCTACATTCTTAGAAATCCCATTTAAATTTTCGAAAAAACATTCCATCCTCTAGGGAAGTAAAGGTCACCATGAAATGATTGGATTCAACTAAAGCATCAAATGGAACCAACCAGTACATCCTGAGAGTGATTTCAATGTGGTTTATATCTCAGAAAAAGAGGTCACATATGAAGTGACACCTTCCAATCACAAGGGGGAACTCCCTGCACTGATGAACATCCTCCATTATAATCCTAAATGAAGTGTCATGTGTCATGAACCCTCATAAGTATAAACACTAATCCCACAACTCTCGATAATCAGAACATATATAAAGCTATGTAAATATCCTATATCAAAAAGTTTAGAAGCTAAAGTAGAGGCCACTAGAATAGTATCTCTGATATAAGAAGGTTCAGGATCATGCTCCTCAATGGTTTTTTTCACTGTATATATCTAGATTGAACAATAACCCTATGATACTACATGTCTACCGTTAGAAAATCTACTCTAATATCGCTGTAAACCTAGGATAAAACTACGATGACCATGACCACCCCCTCGACCTGATTGGCCAAATGTACTCTATGACGCTTCCATATGAGAAGCTACTAACACCACTCTTGAACATGGAGTTAGTGCTAACTCTCTCTTACTGGCTGTTGGAGGAAATATTCAGTTGCATTTCTATAGATGACCCATCTTTTTACAGTATTAGAACATTATTGGGTATCTCATACACTAACTCCCCATATGTGATGGTTTATTACACTTGTAGCACATCACCTAGCTACCTGAGTATGTGATTTGGATAATCATACAACCACATGGAAGCTCTAGATGATGCTTCCTAGTACTGACCGATGAATTAATATATTTAGATGCCGAATTTCCCGATATTGAACCTAAATCCTCTATCAGGTTATGATTTGTGATAAGGGATTGATTCACTATTCAAAAAATAGTAGTAAAACATAAGACAATCAGTTATGACCAGATGTCATACCTGAGACCATCCTTGAATTACCAAGCATTATATTACTCATCACCCATCATAATAGGAACACAGTTCTGGTGCTATGTAAAATTGGATGCATATTCCATAAATGATAATACACTAAACTCCAAGAACATAAAATATCAGGATCTATCGGCCCTCATCATTATAGGATAGATATATCCATAGAAGGCCATATTAAAATCCCACCAAACCATCTCCCAATGATATAATGTTTGAGTAATGATAACCTACCATATCATTGTTGAATCACGTAATATATATGTAGTGAGATTTACCCACCTCTTAGGAGGCATCTCTAGATGATGAAATATAGATAACATGACCTGTAGACATGAATCCACAGCCTGTGGACCACCATCCTAGGAAAATGAGGAAGGAAGATGATGTTGGATCTCACGTGTCAACTCTTCCATAATTGGGGAAGGTCGCAAGGATCAATGAATGGTCATCAAGAATTTTAAGTACCCCTCATGGCTCTATGCCTCAACACATATGTTTGGTCAACTACTAGTTCCATAGCTAGCACTACTAGAGGATCGAATGGTAGCCCATACACCACCCCCTCTAATGTACGGGCATCACCACACTCCTGGAATAGGAATAGAGGATTTTGTGGTGGAATACCTCTATAAATTACATGATAACTCCTCATTTTGATGATATTATTAATGTTAACAGACTAAAAGCATAGATACTTCAATAGGATAGGTGTAAGACTTACTATATAAGAAAACACCCCTTTTCCAGCTCCAAGAGTTAGAACTGGGTGATGTACAAATCATATATTAGACAAAGATAATACCTACTTCCCACTACTATAGTCAAGTTGTGGGAATGTTCTATTCTATTTGGAATTTCAATTTCCATTTTTTCATATCCAATTACATTTAATTTTAATTTATCCTCAAATCAAAATTATTTCATTTCATTTTAATAATGTTTAACCAATGGTTCTCCAAACTATGATCCATGAGGTCCCATACTCCATAGGAACCAAATTATGGAATCCACCTGATTCATACCATAACACATTCTAGAATACCTATTACAACAACATGTATATCTATCATGACAACTATCACCAGAAAATAAAAAAAGTAATGCGTTATAAATTGCATGACACAATTCATGACATGATATTCTTATATGGTTCTTAATATGATGAATGGACATAATAACCTCATATAATTGGTTTAAGTAAAATAAAACTCACAATCACATCAATAATACCATCACAATATGTGTGAATCACCCAACAGTAGAATCAAATCAACTGTAATAGTAAAAATCAGGAAAAAAATTTAATTTGAGGAAATTTGGATTTTTTATATGTGTGGGGTAGCTACTCTGGGGTACAACTAATAACCAAATTACATATTCATCCTATCCTTCTCTATTTTCAAAATATAAAAATTTAAACCAGAAAATAATCCTACATATGATTCCACATTGTAATGTCCCAAACCCGGATGCCACTGAAATGTCCCCCAAGCTTTGTTGGCCACATCGCCTCAACCATGTCTCCCCAAACACAAGAGGCAACCGATAAGAAGTGAGAGACTAAGGTGTGTCTATGGGGATACTATTACCTCATCACCAGACTGTATAGTAGTGGAATATTAATAATATATAAGTATAAGAACTAGTAATAACAATCAATCAATAGATAACCAGTAGGAATAAATAATAATATCAATAAAAATCTCTTATACAATGATTATGATAATACACAGAATTTGTTTCAACAAAAAAATACAAAATAGGTGTGCAACATTTCAATAAAATACAAGTATTAAATGGAGAAAAAGGAAAAAAAGTATCCCATCTAGAATCACGAGCCTCAACTTTGTATCATTCTCCCCTACTACTCAGAAGCTATTGAGAACCTATAGTATGGAGCTTTACCTTTTCCATATCTACAATCATATATACTTTTTGGGTACCCAAGGTATCCCGAAAAGGGTTTAAGATGTATTCCCAGTAGGAAACAACACAAGGTCTAGTGCCATACAATTTGTGTATATCTATAAAAGAGTGCATAGAGAAATAGTATAATAAAGGATGTATTAAAGTTAAACATCCTCTAATGTCCATGTTCTCAATTTATAACCAAAACAATTTAATGATTCAATTTATTTTAATTTATAAGTCTTGAAACTTGGTGTATAGACCAGCTTCACCCATGAAAATATGTAACCAAAATATTATAAAATAAATTTTCCATAAAATATAAAAAAAATATGAATAAAAACTTATGCATTGGTTTGGTAGGCATGTCAAATAAATAATTTCATTCCATATTCATTTATGAACTTGAGCCCATGCAGGGAATTCCTAATTTGGAATCCAAGTATTTCTCCTGGTAAAATATAAACCAAAACCCTACAAGATCCTCCCTAGAAATCCTCTAATAAAAATGGTATTACTCTAGTAGTGGTATAACATCCCTTCTATTTGAGTCTATCCTTGGAGGTCCTCTAAGGGATCTTAAATATCACCCATTGAATATATGATTGAATTCCCTTTGAGTTATTCCTTGGAAATCCATATGTAATTCTATGTATCAATCAAAATATAATAGTCACCCCCAAGGAGTACATCCATACAAAACCATATAAGGAGTCCAAGTGTCACTAAAGCATAACAAATATAGAATAAAATTGATTCTATCATTGGCATCCATAATTTTAATCTATTTTTACCCAAGGTATATAAGAAGTTAGTATCATGATATAAAATTTAGTCAATTTCATTTAAACATTCCCAGGTCATCCCAAAGAAAAATTATATTCATTATCACCTAAAAAGGTGACTTAAATGATGGGTTATTATTATAAATATTACCTTTAGTTCTACTGACATAGTCATTTCATTATAACAAGCATGTAATGATTAAACAACCGATAAAAGATATGGTTTAAGGTCTTGGGATCCACCCAATATTCATAATGAATTCCAATTAAAATCAATATCACAATTCAAATAAAATTCATATCACCATTTTAATTACAACACATTATAATTATAATTGACAATTAAATATTAAACTCCCATGAAAATGGGTTAAGGAAACACCAAAAGGGGGGGGGTCCAACATCATATTTCATCAAGATATCCAATTTAAATACACAACACACCCTATGTGGTAGGTCTATTTAAGTTTCTTAACCATTTTACATTTATAAATGTGCCTCTTTAATTGAATAGTCTATACCGATCAATTCAATTTGAGGGAGTAAATTCAATTCTTGGAACCACCTGAGAAATGGGCACAAGTAAGAACAACATATATTAACACGTTGAAATTTAACGAATTGCATGAGACCAATACCATTAGTCTGTAGTTGATTGATCATCAAATATAATCTCATGATTTCACTCAGATATGGTGTAAATCGATGAATAGATGAAGAACCTATAAATATGAAAAATTATATTTCACCAAAATTGTGCATCCGATGCAAAATAAAATTCAAATTGGATAAAAAGGAATCAATAACTCAGTGATGTAGATCTAATGAGATAAGAAATTCTAGAATCAAAGATTGAATAAAGAGTATACCAAAATTTGTAGAATAATCACCAAGGAGGGATCCCAAATGGTGAGTTTTCTATGTGTGACATGAATGAGAAATTTTGGTTAGAAAAACACTTTATTAGGGGAATTTTTATAATTTCACACAAAATCATAGTGTCATATTGTTTAGATACACGGTTATTCAAATTGTGCTACAACCATGAATGCTTATCAATAATGAAGGGAACCTCGGACGGGTTTTCCCCATAGGTTGACTAATTGTGCACAAACCATGAGAAACTCCACTTTCAAAATTTCATTCATGCACACATGGCCATGTGACCCAAATCACATATTTTTATATAACTGTAATGGATGTTTCTCCCCACTATACATCCTCACAAAGTTTGTTGTAAACTTGAATCATACCTCACATGGTTTACACTAACCATGTGCAAGAAATTTTTCACCCAAAAGATGGGTTTTTGGATTCAAACCATCATGAAACACCCCAATAAATTTATAACCTCAAAGGGTATTCACATTAGGATGAACTAAAACATTTAAAATTATACATTATAGATGTTAATGGATTCACACCTCAATAATGAATGGAGTGATTAAAAATCCACTTTACAAATTCTGATATTTTCACAACTTCTTACTCTACTTCCAGAATATAAGATTTCTAGAAAAACCTTCACATCCACTTGAAGAATAAAAATATATTTTTATAACCCTTATATATAATGAAGTTAATATTTATTATTTCCATTGTTTTAGTTTTATTTTTACAAGAATATGGAAACTCCAAAATGAATCTTACATAACATTTGGGTTTCCTTTATCTATCGTTCCTCATGTATTGATACTTTACCATTATTTTTCAACCCTTAAGAGGTTGAATATTATATATAAAGGGTAAAATAATTTATAAAAATTCAAAATACGTAATATATAATTTTAATTACAAAATACAGAAGTTGTAAATAAGAGTCATTTCATTAATTTATGAATATTAAACATCTGAAACTCTTGTTATAAAATCTTAACTTCAAAAATATCTAAACTAAATTTTAGAAACATGTTCTCTATAATACATAAGGAATATGTATTTTCTAAAATTTCAATACATAATATAAATGTATATATATATATATTAATTCATAATATTTTTTTTATACCTGTGTTCCTTCCCTTATAAAAAAACCTCTACCTAATATAATTATTCAAAAGTAATATACATATTTTCATATTTAAGATTTTAGTCATAGAGTGTTTTTTTGGGGAGAATGTAATAAAATTTTCTTCATTCCAATCACACCATGATTCTCTATGCCAAAATGCGACATTCCCTTCTAGTGTAATTTTTTTAACATTATAGAACACTTATGAATGAGTACCCACCTTCGGTAAGAGTAAACATTACATAATAATTTCCATCATGTTTGGGGATTTTACCATTTTTAAATCTTCCCAAAACCAATCACAACATTATGCCTCTTTCTCAAAATAGATCCTTGATTGGTCCTATATAAATAATTTATGTTTTCTATCCCTCCCATTATTCTATGGAATAACAACTTCTGTCCCCATAATACATCACAAACTTCTTCAAATGCCTCTTAGACCCTAATAACAAAAAATCTCACAGCTATCATAAATCATGAAACATAGATAAATTTCATTCAATAATATATATCACACCTGAGATAGTCATTACAATGTTACTATTATCTACACTATAAAATTTATATCCCTGGAAAGTCTCATGGAATTCTTTAGAGGTAGACACATTCACAAAAAGGTATAATTTAACATACCTGAATGCTTTACATCAAGAATTATAAAACCATTTATTAAAACATTATAAATAGGTGTGGTTATCCAAACTATTTAATTTTCACCCTTAATAAAAAAACCAAATATAATTAATATTATAAACAAAAAAAGGGAAACTCAGGGACAAATAAAGGTCATATTATAATGGAATCAATTTAGAATAAATAAATTATTTTAAGCAAGGCATATCATATGTAGTAGAATAATCCTAGATATATAAATCATTCATAAAATATATATATTCTAGATACAATAAAGAATAAAAAAAATAAATCATAAATTATTTTCATATGTAGAACCCAATAATACTTTTGAAATATTAGATTATATTTTCTTTTTAAAACTAAACACAAAATAATAAATGAAACACCACTTGAAACCATCATTTTAACTATCTACCAAAAAAATAAAATATATAAAATGATGTAATTTTAAAAAAATTTAATACCTAAGGAAAATTTTATTTAAAAAATTTAAACTAGAAGATACCATTCGTATACATATGGTTATTTATTACCAACAGATCCAAAACAAAATTTTTCAAAACACTACTACTGAAAATTATAAATCCACAACTATATATATAAGTATAGTTATTTATTTAAAGATACCATGAAGAAGTAAAATATAAAACTAAACATATTGAAACAAATTTAGTATAAAAAAATTAGATAATCATGATTAAACCATATTAGTCCATAAAATGAACCAGTAACCCCTTTCTATTTTGGTTTCCACTAAAATAATCCATTTATCTTGAGCTATGAAACTTATTTTTTGAAAATTTAATAGACATAATATCCACCCTATTTTGAAAATCCCTTTCCAAAAAACATGATTTATAAATATGAAAACAAAATAAATTATGAAATTTAACTTAAATAATAATGGTTGTAGATAAATATTATTTGATGATGAAAATCTATGAATAAATTTTAAAACACTACAATCCCACCAATTTAGATTCCATGTCTTACAAAATTTTAATCTCACTAATAAATTCTACTATTAAAACCATTTTAGAATATAAAAAATTACCTTGAAATAACATTTTATGACTTAAAACTAATGGAAATAATATTTATGAGTTATTTATACATAAGAAATATTTTTATTGAATTTTATGAAATTTTATAAAATCTCATGAAATTAAGAGAGTGAGATTCTAAAATATGTACACCAAAAGTCAAAACACAATGGTTGAGGCCAATCATAATTAAATAACAAAAATACCTCTATAAAGATAACAAAATTAATCTAATGTTTAGAGTAATACTAGGAAAAATAAACACAAGATAACATGAAAATCATTAAAATCAACCATCAATAATCTCTAAATAGAATAGAGACCTTTTTAAATGATTCAGAAATAAAACACCACAAAACCATACCCTTTTATGATGAACACCATATGTGAATAGAGTATTTCTTACAAACCATTCCCATGAAACTAACCACTTCCCATTCCAAATTCCTTCAATGATATAATTTTACCAATAAATTAATGATAAATAAAACCCAAAACTAAAATTTAATATTATTGACATCCCTTGAAATCTAAATGTTAGATACAAAAAACTTATATTTAAACTTCTTTATACATAATTTTTTATCCCCAATAGTCATTTTTTCACACCGACCATGACTTCAAAAATAAAATAAAAATTAAAAACCATGTTTTCATACAATTTTTCCATGTACTAAAAAATCGTACCATAAATTCGGTACTCGAGCTATCTAGTGACAAGTCCAGAAGCACGTTCTCAATCATCATCCAATTGAAACTAGTGTATGGGATTTGAGATATACACAGGTGGGAATAATTTTTCATAATAAAATTAGTATAAACTAGGAAATTAATAATATAATTCCAACATGACCATTCCATAAGTAATTTGATTATAGTTTTTAAATAAGATGTTTTATAACTAGAAAAAAATTTCGCATAACAGATGGCATTACTCATTAACTAAAACTAAAACTGAACAAGTATAATAAAAATATATCAATATAATAAATGTAATATTTTAATTTATAGAGACTAACATAAAAAAGAGATACCCAAAAAAGAATTTATATGTTTGATGATACACCTAAATAATAAATATCAAAACCAAATAGGGACCAAAACCACCAATATCCTCACACAATATGAATACTATTTACACACCACCTATAACACACCTAAATTAGGATCCAATCACCATCCACTATAACAAATAATAATTTTTACTAGACCTATAATAGGATAGGAATGAAAAACTAATTTACAATAGGCATCCTCCCGACACACCATGCATGACCTTTAAAAGTAACTCCATTTTATTCTTTTTTAAAAACACAATTATAAATGTATGCTTTATTATTTTTAATGAAACCATCAATAAGATTATATTAAAAAAACCATTCATTTCCTGATATAAATATCACAGATTTTTAAAATCCATCTTTTATTAAGCCATATCCAGAAAATATGAAATTTAGAATAAGATGAATAATCCAATAGCATAATTTAAAAATTCTCGAGCTGAATAGATTAATGGAAAATTTTCATGTTTAAAAAACAGTCCGGTTAAATAGATAAAAAATAATATTTAATAAATACAACCATAAAAAATCACAAAAATAGTAATATAAAACCAATAGGAAATAACAATACATCGACCATCCCTAGAATTGAATAATAAAAATCATAAAGGGGAAAATTCCTATGGAACTGAGGTCAAGGTACACTAGGATCTAATTCATGTTCCTACCTACTAGTTATTCACATAACACAAGAAAGAAATAAATCAGATATTAGTTTTAATAATCACTAGTTATATGGGTGTAATAAACTAGTGATGTTATATTAACTTTACTGGGTATAGTTGAATCTATACATAGTTGTATATGTCTTATGTTCTTGTCTAAGTACTCGGGGATCCCATAATAAACTAAATAGAGACAAGAAGAATCCATAATATAGTTAGAGACATAAAATATAAATGTCACAAGGAAATATATAATGAAAAATAATCATATCAAACCCCCACCTCTGAACATAATTCACATAAGAAACACATTTTTATTAAGAAAAATAATATAGTAATAAAATTCCCCCAACTGGGTTTATAACATCAACACTACATCATATCAATGTTACATGATTCTTTACACAATAATATGAAGGGTATTATATCATGGGTATGTTTACATCATGTAATCCATTTTTATCATGTTCCAACTGGGCCTTTACAACTTATTTAGAGAAAAAAAATCCTATTTTGAAACCAAATCAATGAAACACTATCAGAACATTTAAACAAAAAATATACAAAATAAAACATGTACTATTTTAAATAATTTTTATATAAAGATAATGTTTCATCCTTAGAAATAATTTTTGAATTAGAAAACCCATTTAATCACAAAATTAATTTGGGAAGAGGCAGTTGTGAATTTCAATATAAATTTGATAAAAAAATTATATGAAACCAAATTTTGATTATAGAAACATAATAAATTAACTTTATATGAAAAACATTAGAGGAAAAATACCCTACATTGTAAATTCTTAAAGATACACATAATATAATTCATAAAGGGTTCAATAATGATTTATAGACAATAATTAAACCCTTGATTTTAAATTTAATAGACTGTGCATGAATATACCAACCTCAATTCATTAAATCCTCTAGAAATGATTTTATTCAATTATAAAGTGGTATGAAATAATTTTATAAACCAATTATAAATCCTAAATAAATAAATAATTAATTAAATCCAGGTAACATCAAATCCTAGGTCTTTACGGCCATCTCAGGGAAAGAATAAAGATGGAAAGGGAGGTGTAAGAAGAGAGGACGATGTTAAGAACACTTTAACTAAATAACCTATCATCAAATCATGAATAAAATCTATGAAAAAGGCTAATATGAATAGGAGGAAGAAAGGGTATATGATTCCATGAGGTCTAGGAATCATATAGGAGAAAAATTAGACCATATGTGTTTAAATTAAAATAGTGTATATTTTTTTCACAAATTATAAAATTGGACATAAGGAATAACAAAGAGACCCTCTATCTAATTATATAATTCCATGTACCCCCTTTTTTTAACTAATATATATCACAAAAATATAATTTTATTATATTTTTTATAAAATATAAATAATTTGATTCAATTAATAATCATATATTAATTAAAATATATTGGAATCTTTTTAATGATATAGTTGTAACTATATAATATGATAGAAATACTGTAAGAATTAAAACATTTTGGTTTTATCAGTCAAATTTTGTGATTGATCATTAATTTATTATTAATAAAACATGATTCAGGACAATGTTAAAGAATTAACTACTATAAAAAACGTATGAACCTTATGTATATGGGAGATAACCCTTATGCATCACCTTTTTGTAGTTCCCAGTTAGGATCTAAGTATCATGGAGAGGGGGTGAGGGTGAATTAGTGATATATTTTTATTTTTTATGTTTCCTTCTTTTTGAAACAACCTTCACCTCCTGTTAGATAGTTTCTTCCCTACTAAACACACATAAACACATGAACACAAGATTTATAAGGTTAAATACTCAAAAAGATTAGCTATGTCCTTGGTATGGTATGAAAACTATCCAGTATCACACAATCCACTAGCTAACAATCCTTTGAGATGGTATACAATAAGTAAGATATTAATTTATACGCATGTAACATTTTTAAAACAATTCAATAGTTCATGTTCTCCCTCTTAAAAAAGATATGGTAATATAATGTTTCGGTGATTCTGAAGGAACTTTCACAAAGAAAATCTATCAAAACAATTCATCACTTTCCTACCCAGAAGTTGGTAGGAACCTCCTAGGGAAAACATCTTGTGTGCCACTCCCAACATGCACACCTCCTGGATTATGCACCTCCTTGATTGGGATCCACCCTGATTGCATGACACTCACTACTTTTTCACCCCTTCTATACGAATCTCCCAACATTCATGCCACTTTTGGCTTATACACTGCACAATTCTTACACACAACTCCCTACTTGCGTGCCTCTTAGAAATTTTGCGCCACTTCTACTTGTGCGCCACTCTTCTTGCATGCCACTATATTTGCGTTCCAAATGAATAAATTTTGACTTGAATACACTACATCTTTCACACCACTTTCTACCAGTTGCACAATCACTGCCCAAATTTTCTTTTAAGTGTTGAGCATTAAAAAATGAGGGGGATAGTCGTCTATTTATCAAAATTTAGGTGACTTACGCACCACATACAGTTGTGCGCCATTACTGCTTGTGCACCACTTTATAAAATTCATGGCACTTTCTTTCCTTTGTCATATTTTGATGTGATGATGTTGAAATAAGACTTGTGTAAAACAAACTCTTTTGTGCGGCTTAGACTTGTGCGCTACTTCTTAACTTGTGTGCCAATTTCTCTCCTTTTTCATATTTTGATGTGATTATCTTGAAATATGACTTGTATGCAAGATAGACTTGCGTGCCATGAATAATTTCAAGCCACACCTATGTGCCACTCTTTGACTGGCGTGCCACATTCCTTCCATTTCCAAAACACATCTTTACTCACCAAATCCTACATAAGGCTTTCATCACAAGTTCTCTAAACTTATGTTATTTTATAAATATAAATCACAAAATCATCTTCATAGTTACCATGGGATGTATCTTAACTTCCCTATCTTCATTCAACCACTTATAAAAAGTGAAGTGATTTCTTTTCTTCTCAAACTTCCTTAACAACAAAAGAAAATACCTGAGAAGGATATTCTGCATAATAAGCATGGACCTAATAATATCCCCCATTGAATTTTGTTGTCAACCAAGATTCATAAATCACTGAACATTGTAATCTCAAGTGATGGATTACTCATATAAAATTCTAAGCCTAGGTGAGCTCACTCATTGTAGGAAACACGAATTATTGACAGAAAAACTTTGTTGTCCAAAAGTAGTGACTATGAATCATCTAAATCATTATTCTCCATAGATTATTTTAATCATGAACCTACTACTGTATCATGAACTCCTAGAAGAAAAAACAATTTTTTCCAACAACCACTCCAACAAACTGTTAAAATTGGTCACACACTTACATGCTGAATACACAACATACCCACAACTCACCCTTTATGAACGAATCCATGAGGATAGATTTATGAAACAATATGAAACAATCCTAACACTTGAAACCACTATAAAATGGTAATATTAGAGAGGTTATAGACACATAGACCTCAACCTTGATGATAATGGGGTTGGGACCCATGTTAAACCTCAATTTAGAAAATGGTTCCTTCGGTAAAGGTTTTGTGAATATGTCACCAACTTCTTCCATTATAGGAAAATTCTCCAACTTCAATTAATTCTTCAATACCTAATCATTGATGAAGGGGTACTTTATTTCAATGTGTTTTGAATGAGAATGGTGTACAAGATTCCTTGTAAGATTGATTTCACTCTGATTATCACATCCCAAGACTAAGGGTAGCTTCACTTCAACCAGTAGATCTTCCAACTGTGTCTTCATCCATATTAGTTGGGTTACAGCTTGAGTGGAAGCATCATACTTAGCTTAATCCATGCTACTACTTAGTGAATTATATTTCTTTGTATTCAAACTAACAAATCTTTTCCCTATAATTAAATCTGCACCACATGTGGATCTTCTATCATCAACATTTCCTTCCCAAACAACATCTGAATAACTGAATAAATCAATAGTTTCTATTCCATCATACCTAATTACAATTTTTTTGTGCCTTTAATATATCTAAGGATCCTCTTTTGAGAAATGAAATTGGATTCTTTAGGAGCACTATGAAACCTTCTACATAAGGTAACAATGCAGACAATGTCGAGTTTTGAGGGAGTCAAATATAATAAACTTCCAATCAGCTTTCAAAACAATTTATGATCAGCTTCCCATCCTTTTCCATATTTAGAAAACTTGGTTCCCACTGAAATTTTTGTAGAAACTGGTTTCAAATTTTCCATTCCAAAATTCTTCAAAAGATCCTTAGAATAATTCTCTGGTTAAAGAAAAATTTGGTTCTTTTTCTGTAAGATTTTTAACCCAAGAAAGTATTTAATTTCTTTGAGCATGGACATCTCAAAAAATTTCTCCATCTCTTCACCAAATCTGTCGCAAGACCTTTAATCATTTACAGTAAAGATAATGTCATCAACACAAACAATTACAATGAGATAAGACTCCTAACATTACTTGATATAAAGATTGTTGTCAATTCTTCCTTTCTTGAAACTCATTTTCCTTCTGTGAGTATCTAGTTTAGAATACAACAACCATGGAGCTTGTTTTATCCCATATAAAGATTTCTACAACTTACACACATAACTTTAATCTTTCCCAATAATAATGCCATAAGTTTGTTCAGTATAAACTTACTTATTAAGATTTCCATTAATAAATGAAGACTTCACATCCTTTTGAAATTTTTTTAACCTCATTGGGCATCAATAACAATAAATAATCTGATTGTTTCCAATCTAGAAATTGGAGAAAAGGTATAATCAAAATCAACACATTCAATTTTTGAGTAACCTTTTCACACTAATCTTTCCATGTTCGTTATCACTTATCCTTCTTCATTCAGCTTGTTTTGGAAAAACCATTTTGCACCAATAACATTTTTTTGCATCCGGCTTGGGTACGAGTTCCCAAGTATCATTATTTTTTATCTTATCAAGCAATTAATTCATAGACTTAATGCATTCTAGATGCTCAAAATCTCTATACACATAATTTGGAACCACTTTTGAATAAAAATAATTAAGTGTAACAACACTTATTGTTCATCTTGTTTGATCCCTTTGGTGTTGATCACCGATAATGTTATGAGCCTCTACTTGCTTCCTCAGCCTAGGATGAGCTGTTCGAATTTTATCCCCATCACTTGAAATTATTGAGTCTGTTTTCTCTTCTTGAGTGGGATCACTACTATTGGTAGCATTATCAGAATCATTAACATGACATTCCTTATCCTACTGAACTTCTATATTGGAAAAGGTTTTATTTTATCTCTCAACATTTCCAACAACATTCACATCAATAGAATTGAGGATTCTTACTATTTCATTATTGAAACATCTGTATCCACTTCATTCTGAAGCATAACCTAGAAAAATTCCATCATTTCTTATTTGATCAAACTTTCCAAGGTTTACACTCATTTTCATTATGATGCATGGACTTCCAAAATGTCTTAAGTGTTTCAAACAATGAGTTTTTCTTAAAAAAATAATATGGAGTCATATCTGAATGTGACCAGTAGAAAAAGTGGTTTTGAATACATATTGTAGTACTCATGTCTTACCTCCAAGAATAATGTGAGAGACCATGTTCAGGTAACCTTGTTCTCCCAGTTTCAATCAGACTTCTGTTATTCCTTTCAACAACCCCATTTTTTTTTGAAGTTTAAATAGTGAATTGAACTCATTCAAAATTACATGATTCTCAAGGTAACATTCAAAATATCCATTCTTATAATCTCCACCATTATCAGTTCTCAACTTCTTCACTGAATATTCCTATCCATTCTCCGCTTTCCTCCTGAAATTCCTAAACATTTTCAGTGCATCTGACTAATGTCTCATCTACATAACACAAGTAATGCAAGTTAAGTCATCAATAAATGTTATGAAGTACTTATCTATTTTTTTGATTTATTTCTCATTGGTCCATAGATTTAAGAATGTATAAGTTCCAAGGGTTGTTTTCCATGAATGAAAACTCTTTTATGCATTGAATTTGTAATCTTCCATTTTTCACAAATAGTGCAACACCAATCTATTCTTCTAGATAAATCAGGCATAACGTAGACACTTTCTCAAGTTGATAACATACACATGATTCTCTGACACACATGTCTGACCCTTTTATGACATAACTGATTATAATCCACCATGATCATGTAAAAATATTTATATACTTCACCAACATGGAACAAGTTCCATTTTGTAATTTGGCCTCTAGTAACTACCTTTCCATCATTTACAATTTTCACAAAAAACCAATATTTTCTGAAGATAACTTTTTTCACACATCATAGTGTTGTGAAACAATCATCAGATTATGTTTAAACCCATAAACATATAATGTTTTTCTAGATTTCATTTTTTATTTCCTGATGATGGATGATCCAAGAACTTTGATCCTTAGAGACTCATCATTTACAAATGTAATTGTTCTTTCATTAAACTCTTTCACATTCTTTAATAAAATTAATTCTCCTATCGTATGAGGAGAAAATCAATATCAAGAATCCATTGATGTTCTCCTTTTATAGCTTTCAAGGTGGTATCAACAGTAAGATCTTTTTGTTCTTCCTTTTCATTCTTCACTGCCAGCTTATGAGATTTGTTAGGAACCTTTTATTATGATGGGAACAAAACAAGACATCCCATAGCTAGATGTACAAGATCTTAATTTCATTCACAAATAGTTTCTAATGGTTGGAACCTACTTTCAACTTTCACACTATCCTTCTCATATTTTTTATGAAATTCCTTCTCATACTTCCCTTTTTGTGAGGATTGACCCCCCCTCAAACCATGTCTTCCATAACTTGTGGAATATTAGTAATGTTTTTGATTGAACCACCACTTGTTTGTACGGTGTCCGAACCCTCCACAATACCTGAAGTAATAACTGAACAAATATTTCCATCTAAAACTTTTATACTGACCAGAGTTTTGAACATGCTTCTCAACAACCTTCTTGTTCTCAATCATATCTTTATTCATCAGCTCAGATTTTTGTTCAGACATATCAGTTCCATAAGTATTAGAATTATTTCTTGACTTTGGATTTTTATGTACTTATGATTATTCAGAATTGCTAACTTGGGCCCCATACATAGCATTTCAAGATTTGATCTTATCAGAACCATTTCTGTATTTCCTCTCAACCATTGAAGGTAACATATGTGGATACTTATTTTGATCATTATTACTAGATATTTTACCATCTTATGATATATATTATTGGAAATTGATATTCATTTAATTATCTTTAGAATTATTATGTTGGACAAGTTCTGACACTTCTTCTTTTTTCTTTTAGCTTTAATTCAAGATGATCATGATGATTATTTGAATTCTCAAAAGAATTATTCAGATCACTGATCTCCTTTTACATTTTGATTTTCTCATCAAGAAAAACTTCTTGTTTGTTTAATGATTTGTTATCATTTATCAACTTCTTGTTATGCTTCTCAAGTGTTCTGATATTTCTCAGAAATTGTTTTAAATATTCTTTCAGATGATATTCAAGTTGAGGTTGTTTTTCATCATAAATATTGCTCCGATAATCTTCGATATTCATTGCACCAATAAAATTATTCTCTCTAGATTTCTCAGCTAATTATTTATCAGAATCAACTTCACTATCTTCTTTTTCTTCATCTTTAGATAAACAAATTCTTCTTTTTTATTGGAAGAACTTTTTACCCTTCCCCTCTGAAAAGTATTTTTCTTTATCAGCTTGTTTTTTCCACGAATTTATTTTCCTTATATCATCATCATAAATATCTTCTAATTTATTATTTTGAGGACAGTTATCTACAAAGTGAGCAATGGATCCGCACTAAAAACATTTCAAAGGAAGTTTCCCCTTTTATTTCCCTATACCTCTTTTCAAATTCTTAGAAAACAATGATAAAATTTCATCAGAATTTTTATAGACCTCATCTTCAGAATCAGATTCACCAGAATCATCTTCAATAAGGGTCTTCATTGATTTATCTCTCTTTGTAGAATTTAATAAAATTTTTCTATCATATTTTGTTTTTATCTTCATAGTCTTATCACTTCTCATTTTATAAGTAATGATAGTGCAATGAAAATTATCCAGAGATAATGTTTTTGGGACTCTGTCTTCTTAGAAGACACTTTAACATCAAACTTGTTGGGTAGAACTCTAAATATCTTTTCAACAACTGTATAATCTTTCAACTTTTCACAAAGACAACTGATTGTACTAAAAATGTCATTTACCCTAGTAAAGAAGTCCCCAACTGATTTAGATTGTCCCATTTTCAAGTCTTCATACTTCAAACTCTAGAATTTTAGTTTTTCCTAATTTACTTTTTTATTTCGTTCAAAGATGTTTGTCAAAATATCCCAGATGCCTTTACTTATAGAAACACCTTTCACTCATAAAAAATCACTCTTAGAAAGAGATGAGAGTAATGCATTTTTATCTCTTCCAACATTCTAATGATTTTTCTTATTAGAAGGTGTAAGATGAACCTTATCATCAATTGGGGGAAATCCATCAATTGTAGTTTCAGGAACTTCATACCCAAGAAACATAAGATAAGGCATCATTCTATTTTTCTAGATATGATATTTATTTCCATCAAATATCAGAATCCCCTTACTGTTAATGCAATTTAAATTCTTTATCAGAACATTTCTATAAAACTTATGGAAAGACTAAACTAAGGAAACCTTCCCTCTAATACCCATTGCATTTCCTAGTCAAGATCCATTTATCCCTGAGAGGGGTAAGGGTGAATCAATGATATCTTTTTCTTTTTCTGTTTCTCTCTTTTGTATACATGCTTCACCTCCTGTTAGACAGTTTCTTCTTGCTGAAAATACACAACCACATGAACTCAAGATTAACATGGTTCACTACTGAACCATAGTAGCTACATCCAGGGTATGGTACAAAGACAATCCACTAACACACAATCCACTCAAAAACAATCCTTTGATGTGCAATACAATGAGTAGTATATGACCATACACTCATGTATCACATTGGAAAAAATACAATAGTGAATGTGCTCCCTCTTAGAACAAATAGGTTAATGTAATGTTTCTATGTTTTTTAATGAACTTTTACTAAACAAATCTTTCCAAAAAATTCTTTATTTTCCTACCCAGAAGATAGTAAGAACATCATAGTGAAAATAGCTTTCACGCCACTCCCTGCATGCATGCCTACCTGCTTGCGCGCCTCCATGCTTGCACGCCACCATGCTAGCATGCAACCCTACAACTAACTACTTGAAGACCACTTATATGCACAGATCACAACTTGCGTTCCACTTTTGGCATATACACTGCAAAATTCGTACACACAAATTCCTGCTTAAACACCTATTACAATTTATATGCCACTTCTTCTTGCATGCCACTCTACATGTGCACCATATGAATAACTCCCGGCATGCATGAAACTTCAGCTTCCATGCCAAATTCTTCCACTTGAGTGATCGTAGTTCAAATTTTCTCTTAAGTGTTGGGCATTCAAAAAATGAGGAGGCAATTCATCTATTTATACGCATTTTGGTGACTTGCACGCCACATACACTTGCATTCCATTGCTTCTTGCACGCTGCTCAATCAATTGTGTGCCACTCCATCACTTGCGCACAACTTTCATTAGTTTTTCATATTTTGATGTGATGGTGTTGAAGAATGAGTTGCGCAAAACATACATTTGAATTCCACTTATTCTTGCACGCCACTTCTTGAATTCTAAGCCACATTCTTTTTTTTGTCATATTTTGATACGATGATCTTGAAATATGACTTGGGCGTAACATACACATGCATGTCACTCGTACTTGCACGACAATACTTGACTTGAACCCCACATTATTTCATTTTACAAAAAAATCTTCATTACTCCCCCTATCATTCATAAGTCTTCCATTACAAGTTCTCTAAACATATGATATTTATGAAATAAAATTCAGCAAAGCATCACCATAGTTACCATGGAAAGTATTGTAACGTACATATCTTACATCAACCACTTACACAATGTGAAGTGATTTATATTCTTCTCAAACATCCTTGACAACAAAAGACAATACCTGAGAATGATATTCTACATAATTAGCTTGGTCCAAACACATTTTTTTGTAAAAAATCCTATTATATTTGATCACAGTGTGATATTGAACTTTTTTCATGTTTCAAAAAACCTTCATAATTTATCTCAATAGTCTCATATTATTTGAAGAATATATTGAATTAAAATTATGAACATAACATTAGGTACTATACATTTAAACTTCTAGTCTTTTCACAACATCATTCTTCTTTTCATTAGGAACATACAACATTGAGAATAATATTATCATCCATTTATAGAATTAAAGAAAACATATAGAGAAATCATATATAAAACATTAAACTTATGTATATTTATTTTTAAAATATATACTATTACATATACCATTAAACTCTACAAGGATTCTTACATATCATGCAGGTAACATTTACACATCGATACTTTAAAATTTTATGTCGTACCCCCCACATGATGAAACTTACATATATAGGGTAGCATCAATTACTAAAATTCCATATAACCAATATGTAATGGTAATTTTTAAATAGAAAATAAATTTGTAGAATTAATTTTGTTATCCTCTTAATATTCAACTTATGAAACCATTATTCTGAATTTTTAGCTACTAAAATAATTGAACTATCATTTTGAAACATCTTCACCGTAATGTGTTTGGTTCCCTTAATTGGAAAAACATAAATTTAATATAATTATTCTTTCCTTATATATATATATATATCTTCATATATAATGTTTTTATACATAAATTAATTTTTAATAATAATTTTAGAACTAGGTTTGTATTCCCATCAAACCGTGATATACCAAGAAACTAAATGACCTCTCATTAAAATGTAATTTTTTGAAAAATTATAGCACCCTTACACATGACATCACCCACAAGTGTAGCATTTTCTTAAAAATTAACCTCAAAAATGGGTACATTTCATTGTTATAAATTCCTAACAACCATCATGCCATGATGCCTCTTGGAAAAGAAAAAATACTTGATTACCCAAAACTCAACAACTTACCTCCATCCCTCATCATTGTGATGTTACTTGGACATGGAGTGACCTCTTGTGGACCCATAATTCATCGCAACATTCTCAAAATTCCTCCAATCCTAGAATAAAAGTAAACACCCTAGATAAAAATACAATAATGAAATATAGATAAAATTCAATAAATAATATATATTACACCTGAGAATGTCATTGTGGTAGTAATAGATAATTTGATGTTTTTAGTGGTGGATATCATTAGACTAATTGTATAAAATCAGAGATTATTTCTTCACTAAAAGTAGGATTTATTTTGGGTTCAATAGAGAACAATTTATATTTTCTTCCCAGCTTGGGGATAATTTCTTATATTTTTTACATGAATAGGTTATGATTATCCCAACTAAAAATTAAATAGAGGTTGGGATAATATTAAGAAATATTTATCTCATATTTATTTTTATCCTTACATTATAGAAAATTATGAGATTTAGCAATTTCAAATTCAGTTCGATGATATATTTTTTATGGATTTTATTTAGACCAACGCATCTCTGTAGGGAGATTTGGTGTAATTTGGGAAGGAGAAGGATGGTGGATTATAGTTGGGTGTGGAATATATGTGGTTGAAAAAATTAATAGGTAAGAACCAATATCCACTTCAAATGACTTTTGTATATTTTGATTAAACAAAGGGTGTTGGATAATTATCTAAGAATATGACCATATTCATCGGTTTCTAGGAAAATTGAAAATTTCTTATGATTCATTTTATATTTATTAATACATTGAAATAATTTGATAAATATAGTGATCTTTAAGAAATAATATTGGTTCATTATGGTGTTTATCAATTAAATGTTGGTTTTTTTAAAGTATACATAAGGACCATACTGAGTATTTGAGGACTATTTTAGAGATAAAATAATGACATCCGTTATATGTGTTAATTACTCTTGATCAAATGGATATACTGAGAGGGAGAGAATTATTACAAAAATTATTTTTATTATTTCTTATTGCACTATAAATAAACAAATTTTATTCATTACATTCTAATTCTCTCATTTGAATATTTTACTATCGTCCTTTTATGAAAATGTATAAAATAAAGAGAATAAGGCACATAATTTTTTTTACAAGGTTCATCTATAGTGTGTAAAGATACTCCTTATTGAAACTAGTTATTTTCCTAGTAATATATTTTCCCCTATAAGTAAATCACTATCTTAAAATGGATAGAGATGAATAAAACAACACCAATATTTTAACAAAAATAATTTCCCTACCATTAAAAAACATCTACATAGTTATACATATCTTCCCAATGGTTGTAATGAGTCATCAAAAAATGAGAAAGATCGCCTTAAACTCCATATTTTTTCAAAAACAAATGAATATCATTCTCATAGGAAAACATGATAAATGAATCCAAATATCATCACCTTCACTAATAATTATAACTTTAGATAATAAAAAATTTAGTTTCAATCGTTTCTTACTCACTAAAAGTCAATACTACATGATTTCTTTCATCTTATTCATCTCTCATTACTATATGTTCTGGTGAATATAGATTTTCTGACACACACGATGTCATATGTTAATTCAAAAAACAATCTATCTCTTATGAAAGTATCTTCTTTTTGTTTCTCACTATAAAATACTCATTATTCTAGAAACTAATTTTCCCTCATAGATGACTCTTTGATTTCTCATATCATTTTCCATAACTAATGTGATATAAAATAATATGTCTCAAGCTTTCCAAAATAAAGAAAAATTCTAATACATTTATTTTGATCTTATTATAACTTTATTCTACAGATCAATTAAAAAATATTACCTGGGTCAACTCCCCCATATTTTAATAAAAATACCAAATCTCTTCTCATCTTCCTATTTAAGAAAACATCTAGATCAGGAAAAACTTTGAAAAACTTTAGAAAAAATTTATTTGTGAATCTCTCAAATACCTAAGAGTTTTTTATAGTTTAGTTAACAAGATCAACTCAACTAAAATATTCTTCAATAATTTGTGGTCGAAGGATGATATTATATCACAACAAAAATTATCAACTCAACATCAAAAAAACATTGAAAAAATCAACCTCATCTTGAATCAGTGCACATTTTTCAAGTGATTTTGGGAACTCAGTAAAAATAATGAATAGTCACATGAATATCTATATTATTAATAAATATAAAATTATTTAATTAATATTAACTTTGTTTTATCTCATGTATAAGTTATCATGGTTGATATTTTTCATTATAATACAAAAAATAAATATTCATTATTTTTATTGAAATAAAATTTAAATGGGATATTTTAGACATTGAGGATTAGCTTGACCATAATTCGATCAAGATTATTTATAATATAATAATTATAAAAAAAATTATTCACTAAGTAAAATATCATATGACATATTATATTTTACTTTTTTATTTTACACACGGTATAGAAAACTTCACATAAGATAAAATTTCTATTTTATTGATTGAGACAATATCTATGTGAAACAAATCTACAAAACATAAATAAAATGTCCCATGTAGGTTACTAAATTTCATAAATGGTGCTATATTGACTTTTGTGTTAATAAATCTCATAATTTTAGATATATTATCTTACAAAGTCACATAATTCATTTTTTTCACAAATCAAATATCAGATGGGTGGATAAAATATTTTTTAACATAAAAAAATTCTATTTTCTATTTTAATCTGTTCAATGAAAAAAATCTTATCCAGAGATGAAATCTACTAAGCACTTAAATAATATCCTAATAATAGATAATTTATTCTTTGTATATATAAAAATCAGCTACATGAATCCAACATGTCGTATGAATAGATCAATCTTCATACACGATGACCAGAATATCTTACTTGTGGCCCATAGGATATTTTACATAGCAAAATTTTCAAAATGCAGCTCAATAATTTCAAAACATTGCAAAATCTCATAGAACACATTCAAATTGTTTCCAACCACATTAATCCATCTCAAAAATATAATAAACATAATCCAAACAAACTATAATGATTATTACAAGGATTGATAGTAAAAAAACCATAATCTCTATAGTAACATCAATCTCCACGTTTGGATTTATTGATTCTATCAAATAAGTCATCCAAATAAACTCATATGAGAAATATAAAATCACAAAAATTATATAAAGAGATGTTTCTTTAAACACACTACCATATAATGAATTTTTTTCTAGAGAATTACATCCCTTAGTGCCAAGTAATTGAGTCTAAATATATTCAATGAACTATACCCAAAATCATGAAAAATAATCCCTCATATTGAAAGAAAGTAAGAGTTGTGTCACTATTACCCCTTATCAACATAATAATAATCATTATGTATTGATATGAAATTCATTTACACATATTATTACATGATTTTAAGCATAATCATGTTGTAATTACAACCAAAATATCATGAGGCCTAGTTTCTTTGGAAGGATAGGTTCACAATACATCAAAGTGAGGCTAAAAAAACATCCTTAATTGATTCTACATAATTTGATCCTAAATCCTTTCAATATTTTAAAACTGTAGAGGGTAAAAAAGGGAATATATAGAAAAAAGGGGTGCTCTAAAAATAACACTAAGGAAATGAACATGATAATGAAACAAAATGTGTGATTCAAAGGTATAATACGATATTTTAAATTATAAGGCTAAAGGGAAGTCTCATGGGAGCATAAAATAAAGAAAATAGTATGATAAGCTCTTGGAAACATTGTAAATATTGTAGAAATGTAAAAACTTGCATAAAAATAAGTAAAGGGTAACCATCTGGATAATATCTCATGGTGTATAAAGTCCTATAATTGATAAGTTCCTCTCAATAATCCCATATATAACGTCTCATGAGACTAAAAAATTAATAAATTCATTGGAGGGATATATAATATTAGGACCATCCATAACATTCATATCATGTAAATGAGTTTGTGTTCCATAAAATTAATTCAATAATATGTCTTAAATATAATACATACCAATGGAATGAAATGGATTCCATAATCTTGTATTATATCATAATAAAATAAGATCTCATAATGATGGAATTTTAGAGATGAATGCAAGGGATGTATTAAATTTTCAAAGTAAGGGAGAATAAGCAGGGTGAGAGACATATATACATTATTTATAATTAATCCAAAACACCAATGGTTGTTTTGGTTGAAGAAAATTTCTTTAAAATATCAGTCGACATATTTTTTTGACGAAAATACCATTTTCACTTTGAAATCATTTCATAAATATATAAAAAATTTCTAAATTATTATCGAAATTTATTATTTAAATAGAACCATTGAAACTTATAACGTAAGCTTCAAATAGTTTAGTTGTCATAATGGGGTCCAATTTTATACGTTTCATATATGTTCAAAAAACATTCCTTCAACACTTTTTTAAAAATGATAAAAAGTACTGTGATCAGATAATGATATGAAGATTCATTTTATAAATTTTTTGTAAAAAAAATAAAATGTGGGTAAAAATTTATTTAGAAAATAATATTGAGAATATTAAAAACACTCATGAAAATATTTTTTTTAGGAAACATTATTATGTTAGAAAATGTATTTTCAACCGAAGAGAGAACTGAAGTTAAATTTTCTTAAAAATATTTTCTCTATAATTTTAAGATCTAAAGAGTGGGAAATGGTAATATTACATGAAAATTTAATTAATAACAATAGATTACAAAAATTTATGGTTTTTAGTTAAAAAGTATCATATAATTTCCTATTATGGAAACTTAATAATAATCAATCTCGATTAAAATGATATTGAAACATAAACCCTAAATACTATAGTAAATTTTGATTCATAACTATCATGGATGAATTAAAATAATTTTAACATAAAATATAATGAATTATGAAGGATTTATGATATAATATGTAAATTTTATGTATTTATAAAATTTAAATGAAATTTGGTGCATAAAAGAACATGTGTCTCAAAGAATGAAGTTTTCAGAAAAAAAAATCCTCACTTCGAGTCTCGAATTTTTCATGTATTCCATTAATATCCTATATAATAACATAATATTTTTTTAATGATAATTTTATAGGGTTAATAACTTATAATTAAATCATTTAATTAAATCAATTAAATGTTGTATTTAATTACTTAATCCGGTAGGTCCATGTCGACTATTATTTAGAACCCTCAGTTCATAATTTCAAAATGGCATTAGTGTGCTTATTGTGGTCAATGAGTTCACTATTCCATCAAATAAAAAATAAATTTAATTAAAAAATTATAATTTATATATATAAATTAAGCATTGAAAAATAAAAATAACTTATATTTATAAAAAATTAATTATGATAAAATCATAGAGACATTACGCCATACAGATTCATGTTTAACAGTTTCATTTTACAATGATCGTGTTTAAAAAAAGTAATTTTTTATTTTAACTTTATATAATTATCATTATATCTAAAATATCATATTATTTATTTAATTACACTTACATATACCATCCATGAGATGTCATAATATAAAAGAATCAAAATGCTTTGTGGGGTGGTAGTCTTTCATATACATGAATGAAATTGTCATTTCTCTATGGATGGTAAGGTAAGAATGAATTTGATATATATATTTTATAAAATGATTAATTTTTCATTAATTTAATATATAAATATTAAATACAACATTATAAATATCTATGTGGGAAAATAAATGAAACATATTACATCGGTTTACAAGGAGGTTTCTTAAATTCCTCCACCATCTTTATGTACATTTGACTTCTGATTTGTAGGTAGGTATGCGCATGTTCATCAAAATTTTATGGGTTCTTCTATGAAATGGTGTGTCTTTGGCTCTCTTTGATATAGGGATCTATACTATTGGAGCACGGTTTGGCTAACCCTGCTTCCAAACCGTGTGGCCTATAACTAGTGGAATTTCCAATTTTCCTTGTTGGTATTTGAGGGTTCTAACATGATTTTACTCCATATTCCACCTCAAGTAGATTAGGGGATTAAACAAACTCTCTTGTACTTCTATGGGATGATTTCACTTGTATTTCTTTCTATTGAGAGCATTTGGGTTTGAATTGAAGATCTAGGTGACCCAAACACTTCTCTTTTCACTATTTTATAGATTAAGGCTTATATATCTCCGATTACAAAAAAAATCCCTAAATATTCAATTGTCTAGAATATTTTTTTTATGTATGTATTGACGGTTTTTTTATTTTGAATCAAGGGATATGTTCATGATAGCATTTGTCTTTAAGTATGAGGTAGGTGGTCTTAATGCTCTTGTTTATAGTCTTAATGTTTAGAAAGTGTATGGGGTTGTCTTATTTCAATACCGTTTCATGTTATAATGTCTTGGGTTATAGAATGTGATATGGGATATATATTGAGGTGTGAGGCCCTTCAGAGACCCTATTGGGTGTGTTGGCGATGTGAGAATGGACCTAGGGCTATCCATGGGTTATGTTGAACCCTTGTAAATGGTGAATAAATTGTTAAACATTGAGATTAGGGAAATTATGGGAGTGAGTGGGTTTGACAATTGTAATTGGTTCTATGTGCATGGTCAGTGGGTAAATATAAATTATTATGAGTTTATTTGTTTCAAAATCCTAGTTGGTTTTGAAGTGGATTAAATTATGGGTTTTGGGCTTAACCCAATTAATGTGCTATTGAATGAAACTGATGTTTGAAGTGAGTAATTATTTGGAAGGAGGTGTTTGAATCAATGTTATTTGAAATGTTGATTTCATTAGAGATTTCTAATAATGATTAATATGGGGGAATAGATCCCCTTTTTTGAAAATAGTTTAACATTTATTTTGAAGGTTGCTAATGGAAACGAATTCCATGGGGGCATGTTTTAGTTTGTTAAAGAGAAAGAAACATGTTTTGAGAAAGAGTTCTTTCAAGATGATTTCAAATTATTATTTTGATTTTTTTATTCCATTATATATTCATAATGGTTTATTGGGGCCTTAATAATTGAAATGATAAATGGGTTAGTGAGATAGAATCCATAACAATTATGATTAAGTGTTAACAAAGTTTGGAAATGAAATAAATGACGAATGTTCTTAGTCGATGCTATAAAACAAGGGGGAGTTTAGATTAATGGTATGAAAATAATGTGTCATGCCTTAGAAGTGAAATATTCCTAATGAGTTATGTTTGTAACTGATAAACAAGCTAATGTTTATCGTTTGTGTTTCATAAATGTATTATGATTATAAAAGCATGTGAACATAGCTAGATGGTAGTGTGGGGTATATGACGTGTAGATCTACACCCATGGGTCAGCATAGACTGAGGCTCTAAACCTCACCCCTATAATAAATCAGTTAGGGTGTTGGACTGAGGCCCTTTTACCAATGCATGGCCTTGGTATGGAATGGGATGTAGGACAGAGGCCTTATGCTTCACAAACATGTGGAAATGAGATGATTACCAGACTAAGGCTTCTGATTATGTTTATAAATTGTGATTGTTTTATACACCCTTGTGTTCAAAAAAATGTGTAACCCATTATGCTATGGATTAGGCTTTCAGTACGACATGATATAGTTAGTTGGTTGGATTCCATTAGAGAACTAAATATTCATTGGATAATTTCTCTACCAAGACATAAATAGATATCTACATTTATTTTTTTTATTAATTTTTTATTGCAATTTTTCCCTTAATACACTATTTTATAGATTGGTTATTGCTTTATAAAATGTTGGTGGTGGCCTACTGAGATTTACTCATGCCTTGATTGGTCTTCCATAGAACTTGGGTACCTGTGGAGATGTTACTTGTTTGTTGGTACAAGTTTAAGACATGCAACTGATGTTTGTTTCATGCATGGTTTGTTTGGCTGGATCATGGGATTTTAATATCAGGATGGGACTTAGATCCATGTTTGGGATCTTTTGGCAGTTTGGTTTTGAGATTGTATTCGTATAAATTCTTAACATGTAGTATATTCATCATATTGTTATAGTATGTTCTAATCAGATACTTTTTGGGTATTTTTTCCATGTTTTCCATTTATTTTCTAATACTAGTTATTATATATGCAGATATTATTTCTTCTATGACATGACTATGATAATCAGGTATAGTCAACCGAACATTAATTCATAGACCCACACTTCTAGTTAGAATCCTCTAGTATATGGGGAGGCATGCATGAGATTATGTGATGACTTGGCTTGGGGTACTGAAAATTATGGCCACTAGGTAAGGGAAATTATATAAGTTCATATTACAAAATTAATTTTCGAAAAGTTTCAAATATGAATTTTGTTATTTTTTCACAAAAATCCATAAATTTTTTTGATGGAAACATATATTTTGTAGATTAAACTATAATTATTAAAGGATTAGTTCTTAATTGTCTGGAATTTATTAAAAAATTTATATTGAGTAGGACCAAGAAATATATTTCATAATATAATTAATCATATTCATACCCACCAATTTATAACCCAGGTTACTATTCTCATATATGTCACGGGTAGTTTAAACTTAGTGTGGTGTTTCATATACATTACTGAATGTAGTGTATTTTACAAAACTCATCTTGTTACATTATACCCCCCTTATATAAATTTAATCCTTTAAATTTTAACATGTTATCAGGAATAAATGGGTTTATTGTTGAGAATTAATTTGTGGAAAACCCCTATTAGAAAAGGGGTTAGTAAAATTTCCTTTTAAAAATAGGGAAACAGAAATTCGAAGGTGATATGAAATAGAACATAACATGGTTTCCATGTTGGATAAAATACATGGAAGAGAAAATATGTACAATTAATAAAATTTAAATAATTGTCTTGGGTTTAGATATTATTTATCACAATAAATTGAGTGTCCAAGAGAAAGTTAAAAACTAGAAAATAATATATCCCTGATGAGTTAAAAAACCATTGATTCATTGGATTTGTTGTTAATGGGATAAAATTATTATTTCATTGTCCTCTATATATAGTTGAGAGATTATTTTAATATAAATATATATATAACATTTGAAAATTTATATACATGATATTTATTACATAATCTTAATATCACACAATAATAATTTTCACCAAAATCTCATCTAATTCCCCAAATGATGAGTATTCAAGATGAATTTTTATATCCCTGATGCACTGAAATTAAATCCTAATATAACACATGACACAAAAAAATGAAATAAAGTTATTCCAATTTTATTGAAATATTAACCAAAAACCATATATCTTTGAAATAAGTTAATGTAATTCCTAAAACTAATACACCATCATAATAATTTCCAAAAACATTGTTCAACTTATATAATTCCATAACTAAATAAACCTACATACTAAATAACCTCAAAATTAAATGATTTAATTGTGTTCTTCCCAGATAATCTATCTTGTCGAATAAAATGTTAAACCTAAGGGTTATATATACCTTGACCAAAAGACACATTTACCAAAATATTTTTAATCACGTCAAAATCATAAATATTCAATAAGTTTTGATCCTATAATATGATTTAAAAAATCAACATAATATTTACCCAAAAAATCATTTATGTAAATACTATTCCAAACTAACTAATATGTCACATAGGCCATTGGTAGGTGTTTCACCCTTATCACCCCTTGGTTGTGGGTTCTAGTCCCATGACCTTAATAGATATTATAGGTTGTCCTATGAATTACAGATTTCCTCCTTCTAAAACCATAAAAAACATTTGATAATAACATTCACAATTCCACATGATCATATAATGTTATTAATAATATGATGAACATATTTAAAAAACACTATTTATCATATCATCTATTTCTAACCTCTATGTTTTTTTATCCAGGTCATATTTTTTCACAAGATTAAATAATCTTAATTAACTGTAATTATATCAACATCAAAACAAACCAATGACTATTTTTTCCATAAACATGTGTTTTTATATAAAATATTACCATTCCATTAAATAATCATTCTATTTTATTAGTACAATTTCACATATTCATGTGTATATTTAATGAAAAATTATTGTATCCTCAGATGTTCCAGGGTTCTTACAACAATAATACCATTGGAAAAAAATCATCAAAAATTTGATTCTAAATTTCCAACATGTAGAAACATCAATCATTCCACTTAAATGATTTTTTTAACAAATTCAATTAGAAATTAATCCTTATATTAGAGAATTGACTCTGATAATGACCTAGTTCCCCACATCTATGACATAGAACTGTGAATCATGTATTAGGTTGAAATTTATTTCCTTATGACTTATTTACCAGACTCTTCATTTTTCTTTGGTAATTAGCTACTTTATGCTCTCATTTTCTATAGATAAAGAATATTCTATTTCTTTTTAGACACATTCTAGTGTTCCTCTTCCAGTATTTTTTACATATAGAAAATTGAATTTTCTTTTCTTTATCACCATTAACACATAATCTCCCACGAAACGTGTTCCTTCTATTATTATTATTTTTAAATATATCTATGTTCTAGTTGTTAATAATAATTCAAGAGATATAATTTGGAATTATCACCAGATGTCTAACTTATTTCCCATTAGGTTAGGCATCTCATTATGGAAATAATTATATTTCCAATATCATTGGTTGTTGGCATGATTTTTCCGATTTCCCATAATTTACTTATAGGAATAAATTAAACAAGATGCGAATGAATTAACATATGAAAGGGGAATATTATAAACCAAGAAGGAATAACTTATATATGATATATATATATAGACTTATGAGTCTCTATAATTAAATATAAGTTATCCATGGTAACACTTACTATTAGGTTTAATAACCTACAAATTATTTCAAGTCCTTAATAATGGTCCATAAATATTTTTTGAATTTTAAAAACATATCACATGGAGTTTCAAAACAGTTTTGTAATGGGGCCTATTTTCGTAAACCAGGTAACGATCAAGTCTATCGCAGTGTTCCCTTTTTATGGTAATTACCCCTAGGTACATCTTTGAAAAATCTATATCCACATGTAATACTCAGACAGATATGTATTTTCTTGGAACCCAGTCACTCTATACATCACCCAAATTATACGTTATTTTCCTAACCTCATAATTATCCATAGGGTTATCAATAAATTATTGTCGTCCTAATCTCTATATATAACTATACCTTACTTTGATAAAAATTATAGATACCCAAAACATTTACACCTATTATTACATTATTTTTAACATAAAAATCTATTAGTTTAACCTAAAGATGTGTGGCCTAGTGTATTTGGAAGACTATGTTCATAATAGATGAATGTGAGACTAAAATAAAACATATTTATTTTATTATACATAATGTGCACCTAAATACATTAGATAACCTAAAACAGAATTGGATAACAAAGGGAATACATATAAAAAAGTGGTGAGCTAAAAATCCCATTAAGGGAATAAATATGGAAAAGAAACATAACATTAGAGTCAAAGGAATAACAAGATATAAAAAAGTGAAGGCTCAACGATAATCACAAGGGACCATAAAATATGAACATGGTATCATAATTTCATAGAAATATAGCAAATGTAAAATCAACATAAAACATGACATAAACATAAGCCTAGGATAATTTTCAAGAAAGTATCACCTAGTGTAAAGAGGTAACAAAATGTATAAACATGCTATATCAATTGAACCAGAGAAGGCGAAGTCTATTATGACTTGAGAGAAAACATAAATTGTCTTTGAGATTAAGATATCTAAGGTCTTTTATAGATATTATCATAAGTTCATGAGGGACTTCTAGAAGTTTTCTTCTCTGATGAATGATCTATCTTGGAAGGGTGTGATGTTTTATTGGGATGATAAGTGAAAGAGTTATTTTTCTAAGCTAAAATGTATTTTGAAAACATCACCAATGTTAACACATTCAAAGGATGTGTAGGGCTATATGATCTTTTGTGATGCATCGAGTTCATGATTGGGTTGTGTTCTTGTGCATGTTAATCATGTCATTTCCAATGAATCTTATAAACATAGGACACATGTGAAGAATTATGCTACCAATGACCTTTAACATCCAGATGTGATGCACGCTCTCAAGAATTGGTGACATTACATTTTCATATAAATATTTAATGTGATTTTATACCACAAAATAATGACTCATATATTCTCTCAAAAATATTTGAATATATGATAAAGGCTTTGGGTGGAGTACCAACAATCTTTTTTACTTTTACATGACCTACACCCATGGGAAAGGGAATATCCTTGCATATGTGTGGAGTAGGAAACATCCAACCCAAGTAGTGAAATAATCGTTGTGAGATTGTAATTTGACAGATATATTTGAATAGTTGAAAATTTGACATCAAGAGAAAGGGGATGAAGTTTCTTTAGCTAGATTTTTTTGACGTCCACTTTTCATGAGATGATTATTCAATACCAAGTGTTTTATGATGAATTTTGTAGCATTAGAAAAACTTCACAGGGTAGGGAGACATTTTCCCAGTGGTTGTTCTCCAAAGAGGGTGTTCTATGAAAATGGGAATGTTTCGTTGTGCCACTAGTGAAAATAAAGGCTGTGATGGGGGATTGTCACAATTTCTAGTGTGTTTTGCACCGAGGAAACACTATGATGATTTATGATATGTGGTTGTAGTTCTAGTGGAATGGTATGAAATGGGGAATTGAAGATTTTGTTTATTGTTGTTATACATGTGTGTAGGTGATGTTCGAGCACCAGAAAACATCAGGGTTTATTAAAACACATCAAGTCTCTACTTGGTCATGGATTGATGTTTCTACAAAATATTTGGTTGGGTTTCCTTGCACCTAGATAAATAATAATGCAATATGTGTTATGATTGATATGTTGAGAACATCGGCTCAGTTAATATGCATTAGTGACATAACTAATGCTAAGGAGTTGGAAACTCACTACATTAAAGTGATTGATAATTTGAATGGAGTTCCATATATTTTAGTTTTTGATTGGGATCCTTGGTTCACATATCTCTTTTAGAGAAGACATCAAGAGGCACTAGGATCTTACTTCCATTTAAGCATGGCCTACCTTCCAACGTCGAATGTTCGGATGGTGATCTATATAGATTCATTGTGATATGCTTCAGGCTTATGTTCTTGAATTATTTGTGGATGGGGATGATCACCGAGGGATGGTTGAGTTCTATTATAAAAATAGTAACTAGACTGCAATCAGAATGACACATTTTTAGGCCTTGTATGGTCAGCCTTATAGACCTCTATTGTGTTGGTTAGATATTGGTGAAAGGTCCTTGGTTGGACCAAACATGATGTAAGAGAGAAAAAAATGATTTAGTTAATTCATCAGAGAATGTTGATGGTACAAAGCTGATATAAGTATTATGATGATCATCGTCAAAGAACTTTGGAGTAATCAGTTTGTTACCATGTGTTCTTAAAAGTTTCACCCCAGTTAGGTCATCAACAAATTTTGAGGAATGGGAAACCTGATCCTTGTTTTTGGGAAATTTTAAGGTGTTTTAGAATGTGTGGAATGTTTTATACCATCTAGAACATCCACCAAAGATGATGCCGATACAAAATGTATTACATGAATCACAACCGATAAATTTTCTATCTAATAAATCTCATGTTTTGTGATGCAGTGATCTTGAGATTGACCATGATTTATCATTGACTAAGTGGAATGTCAATATAGTTTTTTTTGAGACCATGGTAATTCATGGGAGGATGATACATTTGGATCATGTGCTATGGAAGCATGGTATGACAATCCTGAGTCATGGGAACGTGAGGAAATGATGAGAGAGTAGTGGCCTTATATTTGTGGTACAGAAGCTTCTTCGCAGGCTTTATGGGGGAGAATGTTTTATGGAAGGTAGGTTGTAACATTCCATTATCGGCACAACATGTACATCTTTAAACTTTTCATGGTTTTTCCATTTCATTTAATGGGTAGTATTGAGGAAAAATTTGTAGGATAACTATAATTGTAATGTTAGAGATTTTTGGACTCTTAACTATAACCAGTGGTTTATGTTGGCTACTGTAGAGTTACATGCTATGTAACAAGGTTTCATGTCCTGTAATGGTTTCTAGGTGCATACTGTGAGAAGGTTCATGTTGTGAGAAGATTCATACCATCAAAGGATACATGATGTAATGATCCATTACACATATTGATTCATTTATTAAATTTTTTTTCATTGAAAGTGACATGTTTCTTGGTTGTTATGTAAATTAAATATTTTTTGATGTGTAGTTGAATTAAACATCATGTAATAACCTGAACAAAGATTTTAAATAAGTATCACGAATAGTCTATCAATTTTGGATCCTCTCCAAATTCGTATCCTACGACCCAAATCCTTACTAGGTTATCTTGGATCTCTCAATACATTCTAGATCCTTTTAGTCTATGTTCAATCGCCGTTGTGTTTGTAGTGTGATTCCTGGGTAATCTTTCTCCCTCATTCTTCATAATTAAATATTAATCTTAAAATGGGATTTCAATATATCATCCTAAAATTGATTTATCTATGATCTGTGTTGTTGGGTCTCATTTCTAGGTTGATTTTTGGGGTCTTTTACACCATTGTTCATATTGACAGTTTCTATTATGAGTGATGAATTTTTGAAAAAATGTTGCTGATTCTGTCCTATTTTCCCCAATTGATTAAACATGAATTTCATGATTTATTTCTATTTTGGATTTTAATTTAATTTCTGAAAATTTATTTCCATTGATTTATAAAAATCAATTTCAGTGAATTGGTTGATTTGAAAGGGTTTTTTCATGAAAATTGGAAAACCACCCAATTCTATTGAATTGGGGTCTGTTTATGGGAACTGGTTGGTTTAAATTGTTCAATTTCAAATTTAGATTTGATAGAAAATTTATCAATTATATTTTTGAATTAAATTATGGAACTAAATTTTGAAATTGATGGAATTAGTTCTAAATTGATTTAAAACATGTGAAAATGGATTAAAATGTTTTGGAACAAACCCAGTGGTTTTATCTTTCTAAAAAGGAATGTTTTTTTTATTAAAACCACTTTTGGTTTTTAATGAAAAAATGTAATTTGAAATGAGGGAATGTGATTTAATTTTATTTTAAAAAAAGAATTAAAATAAATTACAAATCATTGATTGTGTATACTCACATGCAAGCCTTAGGTAGTTTTTGAGTTATTTGGACACACTCTATGATTATACAAAATTATAAAAACTATATGATGTAGGTCACATTCTTGATGGTATATAGATAAATTATTTTTCCATAATTGGAATTGTGTAGCATGATTTTTTTAAATATTATATGAAATTCCAAACTAGTTTATTTAAAATTGAAATAATTCATTTGGTTAATATATTATTGGCATCTGATAAGGAAACCATGGTGAGACCAGATTTTTCTTTTTAGATCACACCCTACTTATGACTTCAAGTGTTTTTAGGTTATCATCTTCCAAGTTCAAGAAAGCGGAAAGGTTCTTTTCGAAGTGGGTCTAGTTGTGTAACCTTTGTATTGGTGAGTTTTTTCCATAGGGACTTGGACTATTTTCAATTTTCATTATTACTTGGGTTGTATTTTTTTTGGATTTAATTCTTATTTGACTTCTGGTACATTACTCACAGTGGATTTTCTTTTATTATGAATAATATCTTGTTTTTTTTACTTCTGAAATATTTATAAAAAAACATTCTCACTTTCAGTTTATATGATTCAAGGTGACAGTAACAGAACCATGGGTATTAGGAACTCACTTTGGGCTATGTCAGGGTTGGCTCAATTATCTAGTTACCAGAGTACTCAGGTTGGTTCATGATGAAAAAATATTTAAATCCTAATTAGTTATTTTCTAGTTTTATTTTTTTAATTTGAAAATCAGTTTCTATTTTCTAAACTGTAACAAATATTTAATTTAACATTTATTCATGCTTTTTATTTATTTAAAGTGTTTGATTAATTAATTTAGTTTCAAAAGTTAATGTATTTAAAATTTATTTTAACTAAGCCTTGATATCAATTATGTGAAATTATATGAAGGATCGTATTTATATATTTATACCATTTTATTAACATCATATTTTTATTAAATTAGTGGATTTAAATATGAAATTGTTTTTTGAAATAAATTTTATGGGAAACTCAATTCATCCCCTTCATGAGATATCCACTCTGACCAACATTTGGTGTTAAAAGAGTTTCAAAATATCTTTATAACTATGATTAGTTTCATTTAATGATCACAAATTTATATCATTTAAAAATGTAATTATTTATTGATAAAAATAGAAAATAATGAATACCAACTAATCAACCTCCTTATTTTAATTCAAATAATTATTCTCAATATAATACAAAAATGAAAATTCACTTAAAAAGAATGATCATTGACATCTAGATGGAAATTGAAGATAAATATAAACAACTCCAAAAAAATATATCTTCTTGGAGTGATTCAACTAATGTATCATATGATTGTAATTTTAAATCTATGAATTCTTTTTTACATTGATTTAGGTGATGAAAAATTTAGCAGAATTTATAACTCTGCCATAACATTTGAAATCTATGATACCTTGTCAATATCTCATTAAGGAACATTAAATGTTAAATAAATTTATTTAAACAATTACACATACTTTTAAAATGAATCATGATGAATCAATATCCAAAATGTATCTCAGGTTTAAGGATATTGTAAACTTGATGCACACATTGGAAAATATAATTACTGACAAATATTAAGTCAGACATCATCTCAGGATCTTAATATAAATTTTGATTAGAACATAAATATGAATTAGTGAATATTGTGACATTTGTCAAATACTAATAAAATATTGTATTGGAAATCCAATGATGTATTAAGAATAACTAAAAGGATGTTTATGAACCAAAACGGAAGTCTGTAGTCTTTGACATGTCTAACATAAAATAGAAATAGAAGAACAAAGATGAATGTTTAATTGATTAAGAATCACTTGATGAAAGTGATAAAGAAATGAAAAATCGTGATAAATGTTTCAAAAAGTTCTTAAAAAGGGGGAATTCTTCAAGAAACCCAGTTATAGAAGAAATTTTTATTCTAAATGAAATTAGAGAAAATATTGGAGAAAGGGTGATTATGAAAATAAAGTACGTTGTAATTAATATAAGAGAAAAGGTCATATTGATGTATAATCTACCAAGTTGATTGACATAAAAAGTATGAGGATATGATAAAGAACTATAAAAAAGTGATGAAAGATACATACAATGCCTCAGTCGACATCTGATGTGAACCAGACTCAAGAAAAAGTGAAACAAGTGACAATGCTAATATTTTTTTTTATGAAAAACACATCAGAATTTGAAATGTTTTTTCTTGAATCTCTTGGACATATTTAGAATCATTCAGAGACAGAAAATGATTTATAGAATATGTCCAATGATGAATTATTTAATTTTTATAACATTTTTAAGACACATTTAATGAATTAAGAGATAAATATAAATGTTTCCAGAAGTAACATGCTATAGCTACTCACATAAACTACCAATCTTATAATAGAAAAGGATAATAATTCTCAATTGGATAAGGAATATAATGAATTAAAATTATATAATGAAAAGATTAAAAAAATATCTAGTGAGGTTAACTAATCGAAGAAAAACCCTTACCTATATTCCTGGTAAACAAACTAATACTAAATACACCACTATAATAGGTTACCAACCTCGATAAAGGAAAATCAATAAAAATCAAGATCCAAGTTCCAGTTATGCCAAATCATCTAATAGTTTCTAATCAGTTGAACATAATTATGTCATTTTTTGATAGTATATGATCATATAATGAAAAACTAGAATAAAGATTATGGATTCCTAAATAAATTATTACATAAATATATGTTTCTAATAAAATTTTGGTTCCAAAATAATTTTTTTTCATATCTATATTTTAGGAAACCTACTTCACGATTTCTAGGAAAAGAAATGTTATATGGATAGTGGATGATTTATACACTTAACTAGCCACTTCTCAATCATGAATAGTATGATTAAAGTGGATTGTGGTCATGTAAATTTTGGTGAAAAGGCTAAAGGGATAATAATTATACTAGGCCAAATAAATAACTATATGAAAATTTTTATTTATAATGTTTTATTTATAGTTGGATTGACATATAACCTTCATATAATTTCACAATTAAGTGATAATGGTTTATATGTTATTTTTTAAAATAATTCGGGAAATGTTTTTTCATTCCAAACAATATTTTTTTTCCTTAGAAAAATGAAAATATATAATATATAGATTTAAATAAAACAGTTTCTCAAAAAAAATTATTTTTTAAGTACCTTTCACAAATAATCCTAGATTTGGAATATGATCCTAGGTAATTTTAATCTTCACTCACATAGAAAGATAAATATGAATGTTTTATTTAAGTATCTACCTAAGTTAGAATTAATAGTAGACAAAGTATGAAATTCTTATGAAAAGGGAATTAAACAGAAAATATATTTCAAATCGGTGAATGAAATTTCAAATTATCCTCCTTTATTACTGGTTCACCTGGATTTTTGTAGACACTATACAGTTTATAGTTTATCCAGAAAGGATTATTATTATTTTATAGTAGTTGATTAATAAATACATACATAGATATTCATTCCATCTCAAAAAATTGAATCTGTTTTTTATTTTTCCAAGTATGCTAGATCTATAGAAAATCATAGTGGACTTAGACTTAAGTCCTTTTGAAGTGATCATGGCCACGAGTTTGAAAATAATGATTTTGAATCATTATAATCACCCTAAGGCTGTACTCATTACATTTCTTTTCATTGTACCACACAATAGAATGCGGTAGTAGATAAATGAAATAGATCCCCTCTAGAGATTTCTCAAAACATGATAAATGATTATTATTTACCAATTTATTTTTTGGTAGAAACTACAAATAAATATTTCTATATAATTAATAGAGTTTTAATTATAACACTTTTAAATAAGAATACTTACTAATAATGGTTTTTATAAAACCAATGTTTTATTAATTTGGAGTTCTTGTTTATAAATTATTTATACTAAAAAAAGATAATTTAGATAATTTTCATTCCAGGAGAGTTGAAGGAATTTTCCATGGATATTTTTCATCTAATAAATTATATATATTTTTTAATAAAGGAAATATTATTAGGGATGAATATTTACATATTAAATTGTGTAAAAACAATCCACATGATCATTATACCACTTTAGAGCATCATGATGATTATATTTATTTTTATTATATAAATCCTCAATATGGTGACAATTCCCCCAGACTACCTATAATGAACTCACCCAGTTTGGATGAACTGCTAAAACATTAACTTATAGATGATAATGAGGTTTCAAACACTTCTATTCATAGAGATGTTTGGACTAGTTGATATCATACATTAAATAAATTTATGGTTATCTTAGATAATGGAACATAGACTAAAGATTATATAATAAATAAGGATAAACATAAAGCATTATCATCATATATTTAACATAATAACGTCAATGATGGAGTCAATGATGAATTTTGGGTAATATGAATGATAGAGAAATGTAATCATTTGGAAAGAAATATAGTTTGGGAACAAGTTTAATGACCGAAAGACTACAAAACTGTTGGCACTAAATGGGTTTTTAGAAATAAGGTTGTTGTGTTAGGTACAATAGTATGAAAACCAAATATATTGGTTGTAGAAGTATATATTGAAGAATAAGGTATTGATTATGAGAAAAAATTTCTCTAGTGTCTATACTTTAATCCATTATATTGTTGCTTTCTAATATAGAAAAATTGAATTTAAAAATATATCAAATTGACTTCAACATTGACTTAGTAAAAAGTTATATTGCTAAGATTTTATTGATTGAATAACCCCTATATTTCAGAACCCTCACATTCCAAATCAAGTTTTTAAATTAAAAAAATATTTATAAGATATAAAATAGGATCCCAGATCTTGGTATGATCTTCTCAACTCGTTTTTTTTCAAATGTTTTTAATAAATGGATATATGAGCATAATTTATTTAGTTAAATAATTTCGAAATTGGTTTTAATAGAAAATATATATGTTTATTATATTATTTTTTCACCTACAGGAAATTCTTTTTGTAATGTTTTTTTTAAAATGAATCAAATTAAATGTGAAATTAGTTTAATCGGTCAATTTTAATTCATTATGGGATTTCAATTTTTTGAAAATATAAAAGGATTTTTTAAATATAAGTAATATCACAAATGATATTTTATGAAATTGTTTCATAGAAATTACTAAAGATAGTGATACTCCCATGAGTATGAGTTTCAAGTAGGATCATGATAGAATTAGGAAATTAGATAAATAAAACCATTATGGAGGAATGATTAGAAGTTTAATATACTTAACTGATATGAAACCTAATATAATGTTTATTGTGTGTATGTATGCCCGATTTCTAGAATATAAAAAATCTTAACATTTACTACACGTGGAATGAATATTTAAATACCACAAAAATAAAACAAACATAGGATTTTTTTACTCTACAGGATAATTGATTGAATTTTTAATTTATTAAAATACATATTTTAGTGGATTTAAGTTAGATTAAAAATATACTTTTAGAACATTTCACTTTTTGGGAAAGTCTCTAGTGTCATGGTTTAGTAAGAAAGATAATTTCATTTCATTATCTATTGTGTAAATTAGGTATATAGCTGTAGGTAGTTTCTATGCCTTAATTTTGGGGATGAAATGTACATTACAAGAATATGGATATAAATTTTAACATATACCTATTAATCATTATAATACATGTATGATATATATTTCTAAGAATCCTATATCAAATTTTAGAGCAAAGTATATTGATATTAGTGATCAATTTTTTAGATATCATTTATAAAAAAGGTGATATAATTTTAGAATTCATTGCATCAATGCATCAGATTGATGACATATTTACAAATCATTTAACTATAGAGATAATAATTATATAATAAATGAGTTGGGAATGATAAATTATATATAGTTGTTTTAATTTGGTTTTAGTTATCAAATCATGTGTTAAGAGGTTTAATTTTTATTCTATGGTATTATATGGATGTAACATTGATGTATGATTCACATGGTCAGCAGGAAGACCATAGGTTTTTGTTCATATGGTCAATATCCCATACTTGAAAATTTAACCACACTGTCACCATATTTACCATAAGTATCTAATCACACAATCCATTTGATTGCAGTGAAAAACTATTTATATATTCAACACTTAATTACAATAAACTTATTAGTCATATAATCATCATACATAGTGTAACTATATGGATTAAATTCCAACGACACTTACTTTATTTATATATCCTTGGTCAGTAGACTTACCATGTCTATTTACAAGGATTTTTCATGAAATATTTTTATCAATACTTATTTTATGTTTACTATTAATTTATTCAATAAATTAATTGAATTAATATTTTATTTTTATTCCAAACCATTACCATTCATATAATTTAGATCTCATATATACATTTAGGTTCTTTTAATGGGGATGATTTGTCTCATATAAAACTTCTCCCTCTCCAACTCAAACCACTCTGTTTTACATCCAATATCAAAACCTTCCGAAATTTATAATCAAACCATAACACTAAGGATCAAGATAATGTCGAATTATTTTTCCTATTTAATCCCATACTTTATAGAATTTGTTAGCTATCTCAACCAAATAAGAGAAGTTAAAGAATTCTCAACAAATCGATCATCTAGTTCCAAAATAAATATATTTTTATTCACATTGGTTAAAATTCATCAAATTAATGATATCAAATACAATTAAAAATAAAAGATGGAATGATTAGTTTAAATAAAATGATAGACCTTTCTATCTTAATATATTCAATGAAATTAATGTGATCCTTAATTTTTTCTAATTAGAGAAGAGGAATATAGTAAAATCATAGATAAATGGTGAATTTTGTAGATTTTTATCAAAACCCTAGGATAATTTTTGGATAATACCTCTTAAAGGAGAATACAGATATTATTAAATTTCATATCCTATAATCCAATTGAATTTTGAATTTCAGAATTCCTTGTATGAGCTCACTAGAAATGGAATCCCAGGAGAAGATTAGCTATTGAGTTTAATATAGAAGGAGAACAACTTATAAAGTTCATTAAGAACATAATATGTCAAAGAAGAGGAGACATTAGTTTAATAAGGCATTTTGAATTTTTTATTTTTTATCGAATAATAGTGTTAAATGAATTCTTTGACAATATTCCATGATATATATGATTGATCGGTGCAATCCTGCTTCAAGGATAATTTCTTTACCTTATCTTAATCATAATTCCTCCTATATAGAGTACAAATGATTAGTTAATCAAGGGAGGAACTAATAGTTACAGAAATTTGTTTCAATTTTACCCAAAATATTTATAATAAAATGAGAAGTAATTGAAATTAATGAAAATATGAAAGGGTGGATGAACCAGAGAAACTATATAAACAATTTAATATAGGAATGTATCCTATAAGAAATGAGTATATGGTTGATCTAAGTCTTTTACCTGATTAAATTATTTATTATTTAGGTGATGATGTTAATCCTACCAATGAAGAAGTAGAGGAAGTATCCATTAATGAAAAAGGAAATAGAAGAAGAAATAGAAGAAGAAAAAGACGATTTAGGCCTTGATGAAGAATCTAGAATAGATTTTGAGGGTGAACTAGAATCAGATAATTCTATTGAATATGTGGATGTCAAGGATAGTTCATGATGATCTCATATTATTAGAAGTACTTTAAGATAGAATATACCATGTGCACCTTCCAAGGGGGATAATTACTTTCTATATCTGATATAGGGATTATAATATCCTGATTTTGTTGATGAAGAGATTGGAGGTAGTCCACCTGGACATGATGGACCTACCATTATCATTGTTCAAACAACATTATAAGGATCAATGATTTCTGAGGATGAAAATAAATAGGGAATTGATAATTCTTATCTTCTTTTTCATGAAGACATTATTAATGATTATGATAAATATATAGTTTATTTATTGATATAATTGAGGATAAAAAAATGAGAGATAGGACAATGAAATATATACATGTTCTTAATGGTAGAAATCATGCTTGGGAACCATCTTCCTCTTTTTCAACAACAAATATTTTATATACTTCATATTTCACTAATAATGACATTGATGTTTTAAAATATGAAATGATGGATATTTTTAAGAAATTATTTGGTAATTTTTACCACTACTTATAATAATGTAGAAAATATTATATTTATGAAGCTATGAATTTGTTTATTAATAATATTTATCCTAGATTTAATTTTAGAATTGAGACGATCCATAATGAGATTGTATATTTTAGAGGTCTGGTTGGTGGTCTCCAAGATGATCTATCTAACATGATGATCTACTTATACTAAATATTTTTGAATTCTATATGTTTAATCTATACCTATGCCTTCTACTCATCATGTTTAGTTAGTTTTTGATGAAGAAGATATAAAATAGATCATACAGAATTATTTGAATGATTTGTTTTAAGAGTTCATCACGAATCACATATCTATTTATGATGGGTTTCAAAACCCGGCTTATTAGAACCTATATTTTGTATTTGAGGATGTAAAACATGATATTAAAGAACAAAAAACATTGATGAGGGAGATTTATTATTATATGAGAAGGATCTTTATAATTACATATATGAACAGGATGTTTATAACTCCTATTGTGGACATGAATATTCCCCCTATAAATCTAGATTTTAAATCACAAGTTGAGAAGTTAATAACTATACATTCAGTTTAATATTCTCATATGGAATTTCATGATGATTTTCATCAGGCTATCAAGCATTTTTCTTATACTTTTAGTGATTTAACATGGTTAAGAGAACCTTATTTAAATACCTCTTAGATATTTGTTCTCACACCTTCAACCATTAATTTATCTCATCCAAATACCTACTCTAGCATTAATCCTTTTGTAATACTCTTTCCTAATAATTTCAATATCTTAGATCAATTTCTAGGTGTATAGTTATTGGAGACACTACCTTCTCATATACTGACGTGACTACATATGCTCATTCCACTATGTCCAAAGGATAAGATCCAATCCTTCCAATAAATTTCATATATGACCCTCATTTAGATTCATGTTAGGATTTCTGATAGGGAGATCTTTATATTATATTTGTGATTATTTTATACCTTCTTAATGTATTAGAAGAGTATTATATTTTATTATCATCTGAATTATGTCATATTCCATATTTTTCTATTTATTATAATCCCAAAATTGGGAGAAATGAGAAATGAGTGATGAGTGAGTATGGTTAAATTAATATGAATTAAATTTAGTTGAAATGATTCATTCTTTCTAGAAATTTCTAAAAATTTCTTTCAATCCTTAAAAAATATAATTCTGATTAATGAAATTAATATAAATAAAAATTTTAAGGTTTGTGATTCTAAAAAAGGGAGATATTTTGTGATTAGACTAACACTTACTTATTTAAATGACCTAAAATCATATTTATAATTTTATTAATGACATTAAACTTTTTTAAAAAAATGTTGATTAGATGAAATTCAAAAAATGGCTATGTATGGATCTAGGTTCCAACCATAAAACACATGTAATGTACATACCATATGAGGTGTCTAACCTTATAGTTATGGTCATGTGACCATGTCACCTTACCACACTTTATAATTAACCTTAATACTTGACCACACAAATTATTATAATTTAGATGGATATAATTTTCCTATAGTTAACTGATTGAACATGGAAATTTGTGTAATGACCCGAAACTTGACGTACATGAACATTACATTACTTTTGCAGAATACTTAGTACATAACAAAAACAGACACACAAGGATCGTAATAGTTTAGTTTCTTTGGAAACTTGGAACGTAATCTTCTAATTGTGGTTAAAGATCTTCAACATCTCCCATAAATATATTCCCTTTTTGTTTTCTTACCTAAAAAATTTCTTTATATTTTGCGGAAAAGAAAACATATAAAGGGTGAGATAAAATGCTCAGTAAAGGTAATCATGGATAAAATAAAACAAATCATATACATTTAAACATAAGAACATGAACATAATGTTTAAACATCAAAAGCGTGAGCAATGACATAAAAATTGGAAGTACGTAACCCATAGATCATAAAGAAACATTAATCATGATAAAATAGCATGGGAAAAAACATGCAATTGTGTCAAACATTTATCACATGTTATGATTTCCATAGTATACAAGACATTGCTGCCAAGACCATCTTAGTGGACAAAGTTCCTTTCTGAATCGAGTTCACTCCTCGTTCCAGTCCTGTATTACTGAACCGGTTTAACTTGCCATTCTAGCCATGTCTATCTCATGAGATATAAATCTTTAACCAATGCATTGGAGGGAGATATAGGTCCCACCCATCTCATAATGAAATCATTCTTACTTGTGCCACAAAATGAACATACATCATTCATAATAACCCAATGAATAAAATGGGTTTCACAAACATCATCCCATCATCACATAATCCATATAAAAGAAATGGATGTCATTAGATAATAAGAAAGGTGAAACAATGTAAATAATAGAGACATTATACTTGAAACATACACATATGAAATAATGTCATCTTAGATGAAAAATGGTTTTGATAAAACACTTGAAATGAATTCTTGAGGAAAATATCCTTTCTTCTTCAAAATCGTTTCCTTTTCACAAAATGTCATGCAATTTTAAAAGAGAAGGATTTTTTTGAAAATAGTCATGAAATATTTTGGAGTAAGCTTCATGAAAATAAGGCTTTATAAAACCGTAAAAATCCTTTCATGCCGTATAAGTTAAAAATAACATTCCTCTCGTACTTTTTTCGGAAAAGTCAAAAAGTACCTTATATGGTAACCAAAGGAAAGATTCCATCCATAAAATGTGATAAAAAGCAAATAAAGGGTAAAAATGACTTTAAACATACATGGAAGAATAGTAAACATTTTATGAATTTTTTTTAGAAAACATGGTCATTGATGATAAACATAACCCCAGTAAATACTTACGTATAAGCAATCTTGGATAAAAATGAGATTGAAAATTTATCCCTTACCTTAGGTCTGATATGCTTCGTTTGGATCCTAACCTTCCATATAATGAATTAAATAATGTCATTGACTTATTACAGAATCGTATTCATTGTTATGATATCATATATGGTTCACTTATGACTTTATATTACCCATTCTTTTGTAAATTAATGTTAAAGTAGCGTTTTGGGTAAAATCGTTTCATTTTTCATTCGTGTTTTAACTTGTAATTATTCATATGATTACTTAAATCATGGTTACATAAAACCAGAATGTAAAACATGATTTATATATATATTTAGAATATACATATATATATAATATATCGATAAATGGATGAAATACACCGTTCATGGAGACGGTAGGCCGTACGTACGCATGAACACTGTTTTCGTTTCCTTATTGAATTGAATGGAATTATGTTGATGACATACACACACACACACACACACACATATATATATATATATAAATCCAGTATAATTATTATTTCATATATTTCATGATTACATATTATATATACTTTATAATCATTCATGAATGGTTAATCATTCAGAATGAATCTCATCACGTCGTGGAGACGGTAGTCCGTACGTACGCACGAGCGATGATATCATTCCCATGATCATGAAATTGTATTGAAGTGTATGTATAATATTTTAGAATCAATATCACTTTACAATAATTATATATAGTCATTATTTACACCATTATACCCATCCAAGTAAGGTGGTGGTGGAAAATAGATTACACCACGGCGTGGAGACGGTATTCCGTACATACGCACGCGCGATGATTTCGTTTTCTATAGGATGGATAGATGGTGAAATAGGGATGTTTCATACTTATAATAACATATCATTGTATGAGTGATACTGATATTATTACTTCATAATGAAACAACTAAATAAGAAGAAGTGGAAGAAGAAATAAAGTTGAAAGAATCGGTAATGGACATTACCTCTTCTTTGAAGCGCCTCTTTGAGACCTCCTCTTAGGGTAGTAAAATTGGTCTTTGAAGAAAACCAGTGTAACGACCCGAAATTTTGAATAAATCTTGTTTCCTGATTTCATGTGTTATTTTATTTTATTTTTATACTCAACAAAAATGTTTTATTTGATAAACATGATTATAATTAAAATGAGACCATTGGTTTTTGAGTGTTATATGACCATCAGTCAATATGACCGCCGTGAACAAAATGTTTTGATTATTGTCTCTAAATTTAAGTAATCTTGGTTAATTATTATAGAAAGAAGATTTGATGGCCTCACCTAGTAGTCTTGGACCGATCGAAGCCCATCTAACAGAGCTTGGGAAGGAGGTAGCATCATTGGGCTTTGCTCTGGACCAAATCCAAGCCGAACTTCATCATGTGAAGCTAGAACGGAATCGCCTTCGCGAGAAGTTCAAACTTATAGAAATTACTACTCGGGCAATGTTGACTGAGCTGCCCCAAAATTCTATCACCCTAGCACACCTTACTCTTAGGTCCTATGCTGGTATTATAAGGGGCTATGTAACGAGACCGTAATTGCCTTGTGTAATCCTTGTTTTAAATAAAAATTGGGATTTATTCTTATGATGAAGATTATGAATTTTCAAATGACTGGATAAAAATAGTATGCATATTTTTGATGAATTTTCAAAAGGATATTTTAAAAAAATGTTTATGTAAACCTTAAATAATTTAAAATGTGTAATGATTCTCAAAAAATGGTCTTCTACAATTATGTTCAGTACGAAATTTAAAGTCTAATAAGATCAACATGATTTTTGATGAATAGTAAATCATGAATAGTGATTTTATGATTAGGATTAGTAATATGACCAAATGGATTAGTAATCTCATTTAAAAAATGTTTCAAAATAATCTAGGCACCTTGATTAAGTAATGTGATTCAATGAAACGGTTAAATAACGGTTTCATAAATTATTATTCAAGTATTAGTTTTTTCGGGTGAATAGTGTTTTTTAATTAAAAATTTAATTAAAAATAATTAGAAAATTATTTTTATAAAAAGGACTTTATTTTTGAACTCAGAGCATCGATATTATGTTTTGGTAATTTTTGGGGATTTTTCTGAAAAAAATGAATTCTCGATGAATAGTATTTTTATTTAAAAATTAAATTAAAAATATTTAGAAAATTATTTTTATAAAATGGAGTTCATAAATTTAATTAGAGCATCTATATTTAGTTAAGGTGAAATTTTGGGATTTTTCTGAGAAAGATGAATTTTTCAGTGAATAGTAAAAATGCAGTTTTAGGGTTTCGGTATGTTTAATGACATCATAGCTGTGTCATGATGATTTCATGAGATATTTTAAGGGTTGGCCGGCCAAGGGTGATGAATGATTGTTTTGGGGGCCCCATGTGGCCTAACTCCATGATAAATGCCAAGGGAGAGCACATGGGTTTGAGAAAAGCACATGTGAGGTGTCCCTTGGCCATTAATGCCTTGTCCCCTCACTTTCCCTATAAATACCAAGCCCTCCTCTCATCCATTCGACTCCCCACTCTTCCCCAACGAAGTTCTGGTCTCATTTCCTCCCAAGGAGTCCTCCCAAGGTGCCCCCAAGCCCTCAAGGTCCCAACCTTTGAGGTTTAAGAGTTACATTTTAAGGTAAGGGATCCGACCTCTCTCTTTCATTTCAAGTAATCTCTTTTATGTCATTCCTTTTATGCTACATGTTCTTATGTTGGAGGATATTATTTTATACTCCTCTTAATGTCCTTTTTATGTTCATATAATGAGAGATCCCCTCTTACTCTCATTATTTCATTTTATGAAGTTTCAAGTGGCGCCGTTAGGCTGCCGAAATTTTTGTAACGGATTCTTTCTCCCTTCTCATATTTCAAGATCTATTTTCATGTAAAGTATTTCATGTTCCTTTTTATTATGTTGGGGTATGATCTCTAAATGTATCATACTGATCTTTTATGATCATATGATGAGACCCCATTTGATCTCTTCAATTCAGTATTTTGAAGTTTTAAGTGGCGCCGTTAGGCTGCCGAATTTTTAAGTGGTTCTTCACCCTTCTCGTTTTGAAGTTCTACTTTCATGTCAAGTTCCTTTTTGTTATGTTGGGGTATGATCTCTATATCTATAATACTGTACTATTATGTTCATATGATGAGGGACCCCATTTGATCTCTTCAATTCATTATTTTGAAGTTTTAAGTGGCGCCGTTAGGCTGCCGAATTTTTAAGTGGTTCTTCACCCTTCACGTTTTGAAGTTCTACTTTCATGTCAAGTTCCTTTTTGTTATGTTGGGGTATGATCTATATATCTATCATACTGGACTATTATGTTCATATGATGAGAGACCCCATTTGATCTCTTCAATTCAGTATTTTGAAGTTTTAAGTGGCGCCGTTAGGCTGCCGAATTTTAAAGTGGTTCTTTCACCCTTCTCATTCTTTTCAAAGTTCTACTTTCATGTCATGTCTTTCAAGTTCCTTTTTAATTATGTTGGGGAATTATCTTTATATATATCATACTGAACTCTTATGTTCACATGATGAGAGACCATATTTGATCTTTTCAAATCATTTTTGTTGAAGTTTAAGTAACGCCGTTAGGCTGCCGAACTTTCCTAAGAGAAATCTAATTTTTGTCTTCCTTACATGTTTTTCATTTCAAATGTTATGTCCTTGAAATTTCATTACCATTATCATGTATCCTTCTTATTCTGTCAATCTAATGTTTTATGGGTCATTTATGAATGTTTGACCTATTTTCCCTCTCTTTTAATGTCTTCTAAATCCTCGTAACACGGCCGTTATGCTGCAGAATTTCCATCTCAAAATGTCTCTCTCTTTCTCTAAAGTTCTTTTATATTATTAAGTGAATACTCAAAGCTCTTTCTTCTAAAGGGGTATTCACATATATACCAAAATGTTCTATTTTAAATTCTGGGATTTACATACATGAGACCCACCTTCCTTTTCTGTTGGTTTTAAAGTGACGTAAAGATCATGTCTTTAAAGCAGTTTTTAAAATGTTGTGATTATGAAATGAAACCCATTTATTTTATGTTATATGGGTTATTTATGAAATTTTTGATGATGATATATGTGGCTCACAGGATAATAAAGGAAAATTTAAGGGTGTGCCCTGATAGCGCTCCAATGCATTGGGTAATGATGTAACCACTAGAGATTACAATTTTAACGACGCCTTGGTGAATAACCTTGGTAATTTTTAACGACACCTTGGGGATGGACCTTGGTGAAACGAAACGATTGTCAATATTAAATGTTTCAGCCACATCTTCAAGTTATGAAAAAGTTTTATTTTTATTATGATATGCCTCATGATTTCATTTTCATGCCTTAAAGTTCTTTTCATGACTTTATTGATGTATCTCAAGTTCATATGTAAAATGTTTCACTTGTTTCCCTTGCTGGGCCTTCTGCTCATCCTTTCTTTTGATGTATGTCCCCAGGTTATGAGATGCAGTAATGAGCCTAGGGTGAACATGAGGAGAAGCCTTTAAAGTGTTTAAGAAGAATGTTTTTTTTGTTTCATTTATTATTTTCCTGGTTTCCAAGACACTAAACCTTAAAGATCCTCGGTTTTGTAAAATGTAATGTGATAAAAAGGCGGGATGCTATAGTTGGTATCAAAGGATGGTTTAGTTATTTGTGGAAATTAGGATATGAAAACTTTAGGAAGAAGCCTATAGAAAAGTTAAAATATAGGAAATATTCCTGGTATTTTGGTGAGTATTGAGTAAGGGGTTGCCAAGCAAATACATCCCTGTCTGGATACGAGCAGGTAGAGGTGGCTCTGACACAGATGTACATAGGGGTAAAACCCGAAAACACCGCTTTGAGCTAGACTCGAACGAGAACTGGTACACGACAACGGGCCTTGCTGCACTCTTAGTTACGACACTCCCGGGGGATATACTTTGGTAAATTCATAAGCTTAGTATGAACCAATGTTAAAGGAACAAAGGTAAAATAAAATGAAGATTCACATAAGAATATATGATCATGGATAACCTAGATGGAAACCTAGGGGATCAAAAGTTAGGGTATACTTTTCAACTACAAGTTATCCTTATATGCTTTAAGTTTCTTTTCATGATTATTGGCTAAGTATTTAAGCCCCTAATTATAGCTTCTTTTCTTAGTTAATGGCGGGAAATGGAAGAACATGTCCCAACAACCAATGTGATATGAAATGCTACGATTTCCGTATTAATACGACAGAGATGATTAGGGGATTAAAAGATGATTATTATTTTGGAAGACGTTCACTATTTTGAGGACCATATATGATCAAGGTAAATAGATTACTACGGTATTTTCATTGTGGAGTAAGGTTGACTTATATTTTGGAGAATCAATGAATTTAAGGTGGACCTATAGTAATTTAGGTTACTTACGGGAATGATTAACCTATCTTGGGTAAAATATGTTTAGGTTAGCTACTTTTGTTATAAGATGTTAGGAGTGGTTGATGTTGTTTGGAGATGAACAATGAAGTTTATTTTGGAAGACTATGTTATCAAGTACTTCTTGTATTTGGGTTTCAATCTTAGTTTGGTTTATTTTGAGGAATTTTAAGGACCGTTATTTATGGAATGGACTATGATGAACTTTGGGTAGTACCATGGAACTTTGAAGATTTAAAAGTAGTTTCCATTCCTATGGGATTCTTTCTTTTTGAAGAGTTGTTTTACCTTACCCTTTCGTTTTTTGGGATAATGTTTAAAGATAAAAGAAATAGATAGTTAATCTTTTGTAGATTATGTGATTCTCTAGAATATGATTCTTGTGTTTTGATGAGACCAAGTAGTTTTGAATGCTCATAGTTTAGAGAAAAGATTAGGTTTGGGTAGAAACTTATTTCCTTATGTTTTTGTTCTATGTTGTAAATTAATTCCTCAAAGTTATGAAAAGGAACGTAAAACAAAAACGTTGTTGGTTTACGTTTCCTACTAGGTAATCAAAGACCGCTTGCACAAATCATAATTTTGGTATTTTCTGGTGGTTAACTTCCTCCTAGTCATGTTTTCTATCACTCTCCTTTAAGAACGTTACCCTTTGTTTTCTCCTCCATGTCCATGTTTCCTACATGGAATCCTAGTATGAGTAAACTCGGGTGGCCTTTGTACTTCCTTTTCATTCTTTTAAAGTAATGGTGTTACTGACTCTTTTTCCGATGTGGGACTTTAAATGAAATTTCAAAACCCAATTTTTTTTTTAAAAAAAAAAAAATTGCGAGGACGCAATTTCTTAAGGGGGGAAGATTGTAAGGACCCGAAATTTTGAATAAATCTTGTTTCCTGATTTCATGTGTTATTTTATTTTATTTTTATACTCAACAAAAATGTTTTATTTGATAAACATGATTATAATTAAAATGAGACTATTGGTTTTTGAGTGTTATATGACCATCAGCCAATATGACCGCCATGAACAAACTGTTTTTATTATTGTCTCTAAATTTAAGTAATATTGGTTAATTATTATAGAAAGAAGATTTGATGGCCTCACCTAGTAGTCTTGGACCGATCAAAGCCCATATAACAGAGTTTGGGAAGGAGGTAGCACCATTGGGCTTTGCTCTGGACCAAATCCAAGCCGAACTTCATCATGTGAAGCTAGAACGGAATCGCCTTCGCGAGAAGTTCAAACTGATAGAAATTACTACTCGGGCAATGTTGACTGAGCCGCCCCAAAATTCTATCACCCTAGCACACCTTACTCTTAGGTATTATGCTGGTATTATAAGGGGCTATGTAACGAGACCGTAATTGCCTTGTGTAATCCTTGTTTTAAATAAAAATTGGGATTTATTCTTATGATGAAGTTTATGAATTTTCAAATGACTGGATAAAAATAGTATGCATATTTTTGATGAATTTTCAAAAGGATATTTTAAAAAAATGTTTATGTAAACCTTAAATAATTTAAAATGTGTAATGATTCTCAAAAAATGGTCTTCTACAATTATGTTCAGTATGAAATTTAGAGTCTAATAAGATCAACATGATTTTTGATGAATAGTAAATCATGAATAGTGATTTTATGATTAGGATTAGTAATATGACCAAATGGATTAGTAATCTCATTTAAAGAATGTTTCAAAATAATCTAGGCACCTTGATTAAGTAATGTGATTCAATAAAACGGTTAAATAACGGTTTCATAAATTATTATTCAAGTATTAGTTTTTTTGGGTGAATAGTGTTTTTTAATTAAAAATTTAATTAAAAATAATTATAAAATTATTTTTATAAAAAGGACTTTATTTTTGAATTCAGAGCATCGATATTATGTTATGGTAATTTTTGGGGATTTTTCTGAAAAAAATGAATTCTCGATGAATAGTGTTTTTATTTAAAAATTAAATTAAAAATATTTAGAAAATTATTTTTATAAAATGGAGTTCATAAATGTAATTAGAGCATCTATATTTAGTTAAGGTGAAATTTTAAGATTTTTCTGAGAAAGATGAATTTTTCAGTGAATAGTAAAAATGCAGTTTTAGGGTTTCAGTATGTTTAATGGCATCATAGTTGTGTCATGATGATGTCATGAGATATTTTAAGGGTTGTCCGGCCAAGGGTGATGAATTATTGTTTTGGGGGCCCCATGTGGCCTAACTCCATGATAAATGCCAAGGGAGAGCACATGGGTTTGAGAAAAGCACATGTGAGGTGTCCCTTGGCCATTAATGCCTTGTCCCCTCACTTTCCCTATAAATACCAAGCCCTCCTCTCATCCATTCGACTCCCCACTCTTCCCCAATGAAGTTCGGGTCTCATTTCCTCCCAAGGAGTCCTCCCAAGGTGCCCCCAAGCCCTCAAGGTCCCAACCTTTGAGGTTTAAGAGTTACATTTTAAGGTAAGGGATCCGACCTCTCTCTTTCATTTCAAGTAATCTCTTTTATGTAATTCCTTTTATGCTACATGTTCTTATGTTGGAGGATATTATTTTATACTCCTCTTACTGCCCTTTTTATGTTCATATAATGATATATCCCCTCATACTCCCATTATTTCATTTTATGATGTTTCAAGTGGCGCCGTTAGGCTGCCGAAATTTTTGTAACAGATTCTTTCTCCCTTCTCATTTTTCAAGATCTATTTTCATGTAAAGTATATCAAGTTCCTTTTTGTTATGTTGGGGTATGATCTCTAAATTTATCATACTGATCTTTTATGATCATATGATGAGAGACCCCATTTGATCTCTTCAATTCAGTATTTTGAAGTTTTAAGTGGCGTCGTTAGGCTGCCGAATTTTTAAGTGGTTCTTCACCATTCTCATTTTGAAGTTCTACTTTCATGTCAAGTTCCTTTTTGTTATGTTGGGGTATGATCTCTATATCTATAATACTGTACTCTTATGTTCATATGATGAGGGACCCCATTTGATCTCTTCAATTCGGTATTTTGAAGTTTTAAGTGGCACCGTTAGGCTGCCGAATTTTTAAGTGGTTCTTCACCCTTCACGTTTTGAAGTTCTACTTTCATGTCAAGTTCCTTTTTATTATGTTGGGGTATGATCTCTATATCTATCATACTGTACTCTTATGTTCATATGATGAGAGACCCCATCTGATCTCTTCAATTCAGTATTTTGAAGTTTTAAGTGGCGCCGTTAGGCTGCCGAATTTTTAAGTGGTTCTTTCACCCTTCTCATTCTTTTCAAAGTTCTACTTTCAGGTCAAGTCTTTCAAGTTCCTTCTTAATTATGTTGGGGAATTATCTCTATATCTATCATACTGAACTCTTATGTTAACATGATGAGAGACCCTATTTGATCTTTTCAAATCATTTTTGTTGAAGTTTAAGTAACGCCGTTAGGCTGCCGAACATTCATAAGAGAAATCTAATTTTTGTCTTCCTTCCATGTTTTTCATTTCAAATGGTATGTCCTTGAAATTTCATTACCATTATCATGTATCCTTCTTATTCTGTCCATCTAATGTTTTATGGGTCATTTATGAATGTTTGACCTATTTTCCCTCTCTTTTAATGTCTTCTAAATCCTCGTAACATGGCCGTTATGCTGCAGAATTTCCGTCTCAAAATGTCTCTCTCTTTCTCTAAAGTTCTTTTATATTATTAAGTGAATACTCAAAGCTCTTTCTTCTAAAGGGGTATTCACATATATACCAAAATGTTCTATTTTAAATTCTGGGATTTACATACATGAGACCCACCTTCTTTTTCTGTGGGTTTTAAAGTGACGTAAAGATCATGTCTTTAAAGCAGTTTTTAAAATGTGGTGATTATGAAATGAAACCCATTTATTTTATGTTATATGGGTTATTTATGAAATCTTTGATGATGATATATGTGTCTCACATGATAATAAAGGCAAATTTAAGGGTGCGCCCTGATAGCGCTCCAATGCATTGGGTAATGATGTAACCACTAGAGATTACAATTTTAACGACGCCTTGGTGAATAACCTTGGTAATTTTTAACGACACCTTGGGGATTGACCTTGGTGAAACGAAATGATTGTCAATATTAAATGTTGCAGCCACATATTCGAGTTATGAAAAAGTTTTATTTTTATTATGATATGCCTCATGATTTCATTTTCATGCCTTAAAGTTCTTTTCATGACTTTATTGATGTATCTCAAGTTCATATGTAAAATGTTTCACTTGTTTCCCTTGCTGGGCCTTCTGCTCATCCTTTCTTTTGATATATGTCCCCAGGTTATGAGATGCAGTAATGAGCCTAGGGTGAACATGAGGAGAAGCCTTTCAAGTGTTTAAGAAGAATGTTTTTTTTTGTTTCATTTATTATGTTCCTGGTTTCCAAGACACTAAACCTTAAAGATCCTCGGTTTTGTAAAATGTAATGTGATAAAAAGGCGGGATGCTATAGTTGGTATCAAAGGATGGTTTAGTTATTTGTGGAAATTAGGATATGAAAACTTTAGGAAGAAGCCTATAGAAAAGTTAAAATATAGGAAATATTCCTGGTATTTTGGTGAGTATTGAGTAAGGGGTTGCCAAGCAAATACATCCCTGTCTGGATACGAGCAGGTAGAGGTGGTTCTGGCACAGATGTACATAGGGGTAAAACCTGAAAACACCGCTTTGAGCTAGACTCGAACGGGAAGTGGTACACGACAACGAGCTTTGCTGCACTCTTGGTTACGACACTCCCGGGGGATATACTTTGGTAAATTCATAAGCTTAGTATGAACCAATGTTAAAGGAACAAAGATAAAATAAAATGAAGATTCACATAAGAATATATGATCATGGATAACCTAGATGGAAACCTATGGGATCACAAGTTAGGGTATACTTTTCAACTACAAGTTATCCTTATATGCTTTAAGTTTCTTTTCATGATTATTGGCTAAGTATTTAAGCCCCTAATTATAGATTCTTTTCTTAGTTAATGGCGGGAAATGGAAGAACATGTCCCAACAACCAATGTGATAGGAAATGCTATGATTGCCGTATTAATACGACAGAGATGATTAGGGGATTAAAAGATGATTATTATTTTGGAAGACGTTCACTATTTTGAGGACCATATATGATCAAGGTAAATAGATTACTACGGTATTTTCATTGAGGAGTAAGGTTGACTTATATTTTGAAGAATCAATGAATTTAAGGTGGACCTATAGTAATTTAGGTTACTTACGGGAATGATTAACCTATATTGGGTAAAATATGTTTAGGTAAGCTACTTTTGTTATAAGATGTTAGGAGTGGTTGATGTTGTTTGGAGATGAACAATGAAGTTTATTTTGGAAGACTATGTTATCAAGTACTTCTTGTATTTGGGTTTCAATCTTAGTTTGGTTTATTTTGAGGAATTTTAAGGACCGTTATTTATGGAATGGACTATGATGAACTTTGGGTAGTACCATGGAACTTTGAAGATTTAAAAGTAGTTTCCATTCCTATGGGATTCTTTCTTTTTGAAGAGTTGTTTTACCTTACCATTTCGGTTTTTGGGATAATGTTTAAAGATAAAAGAAATAGATAGTTAATCTTTTGTGGATTATGTGATTCTCTAGAAGATGATTCTTGTGTTTTGATGAGACCAAGTAGTTTTGAATGCTCATAGTTTAGAGAAAAGATTAGTTTTGGGTAGAAACTTATTTCCTTATGTTTTTGTTCTATGTTGTAAATGAATTCCTCAAAGTTATGAAAAGGAACGTAAAACAAAAACGTTGTTGGTTTACGTTTCCTACTAGGCAATCAAAGACTGCTTGCACAAATCATAATTTTGGGATTTTTTGGTGGTTAAAATCCTCCTAATCATGTTTTCTATCACTCTCCTTTAAGAACGTTACCCTTTGTTTTCTCCTCCATGTCCATGTTTCCTACATGGAATCCTAGTATGAGTAAACTCGGGTGGCCTTTGTACTTCCTTTTCTTTCTTTTAAAGTAATGGTGTTACTGACTCTTTTTCCGATGTGGGACTTTAAATGAAATTTCAAAACCCAATTTTTTTTTTAAAAAAAAAAATTGCGACGACGCAATTTCTTAAGGGGGGAAGATTGTAACGACCCGAAATTTTGAATAAATCTTGTTTCCTGATTTCATGTGTTATTTTATTTTATTTTTATACTCAACAAAAATGTTTTATTTGATAAACATGATTATAATTAAAATGAGACCATTGGTTTTTGAGTGTTATATGACCATCGGTCAATATGACCGCCATGAACAAAATGTTTTGATTATTGTCTCTAAATTTAAGTAATCTTGGTTAATTATTATAGAAAGAAGATTTGATGGCCTCACCTAGTAGTCTTGGACCGATCGAAGCCCATCTAACAGAGTTTGGGAAGGAGGTAGCACCATTGGGATTTGCTCTGGACCAAATCCAATCCAAACTTCATCATGTGAAGCTAGAACGGAATCGCCTTCGCGAGAAGTTCAAACTGATAGAAATTACTACTCGGGCAATGTTGACTGAGCCGCCCCAAAATTCTATCACCCTAGCACACCTTACTCTTTGGTCCTATGCTGGTATTATAAGGGGCTATGTAACGAGACCGTAATTGCCTTGTGTAATCCTTGTTTTTAATAAAAATTGGGATTTATTCTTATGATGAAGTTTATGAATTTTCAAATGACTGGATAAAAATAGTATGCATATTTTTGATGAATTTTCAAAAGGATATTTTAAAAAAATGTTTATGTAAACCTTAAATAATTTAAAATGTGTAATGATTCTCAAAAAATGGTCTTCTACAATTATGTTCAGTACGAAATTTAGAGTCTAATAAGATCAACATGATTTTTGATGAATATTAAATCATGAATAGTGATTTTATGATTAGGATTAGTAATATGACTAAATGTATTAGTAATCTCATTTAAAGAATGTTTCAAAATAATCTAGGCACCTTGATTAAGTAATGTGATTCAATAAAACGGTTAAATAACGGTTTCATAAATTATTATTCAGGTATTAGTTTTTTCGGGTGAATAGTGTTTTTTAATTAAAAATTTAATTAAAAATAATTAGAAAATTATTTTTATAAAAAGGACTTTATTTTTGAACTCAGAGCATCGATATTATGTTATGGTAATTTTTGGGGATTTTTCTGAAAAAAATGAATTCTCGATGAATAGTGTTTTTATTTAAAAATTAAATTAAAAATATTTAGAAAATTATTTTTATAATATGGAGTTCATAAATGTAATTAGAGCATCTATATTTAGTTAAGGTGAAATTTTGGGATTTTTCTGAGAAAGATGAATTTTTCAGTGAATAGTAAAAATGCAGTTTTAGGGTTTCAGTATGTTTAATGACATCATAGTTGTGTCATGATGATGTCATGAGATATTTTAAGGGTTGGCCGGCCAAGGGTGATGAATTATTGTTTTGGGGGCCCCATGTGGCCTAACTCCATGATAAATGCCATGGGAGAGCACATGGGTTTGAGAAAAGCACATGTGAGGTGTCCCTTGGCCATTAATGCCTTGTCCCCTCACTTTCCCTATAAATACCAAGCCCTCCTCTCATCCATTCGACTCCCCACTTTTCCCCAACGAAGTTCTGGTCTAATTTCCTCCCAAGGAGTCCTCCTAAGGTGCCCCCAAGCCCTCAAGGTCCCAACCTTTGAGGTTTAAGAGTTACATTTTAAGGTAAGGGATCCGACCTCTCTCTTTCATTTCAAGTAATCTCTTTTATGTCATTCCTTTTATGCTACATGTTCTTATGTTGGAGGATATTTTTTTATACTCCTCTTACTGCCCTTTTTATGTTCATATAATGAGAGATCCCCTCTTACTCTCATTATTTCATTTTATGAAGTTTCAAGTGGCGCCGTTAGGCTGCCGAAATTTTTGTAACAGATTCTTTCTCCCTTCTCATTTTTCAAGATCTATTTTCATGTAAAGTATTTCAAGTTCCTTTTTATTATGTTGGGGTATGATCTCTAAATGTATCATACTGATCTTTTATGATAATATGATGAGAGACCCCATTTGATCTCTTCAATTCAGTATTTTGAAGTTTTAAGTGGCGCCGTTAGGCTGCCGAATTTTTAAGTGGTTCTTCACCCTTCTCGTTTTGAAGTTCTACTTTCATGTCAAGTTCATTTTTGTTATGTTGGGGTATGATATCTATATCTATAATACAGTACTCTTATGTTCATAAGATGAGGGACCCCATTTGATCTCTTCAATTCAGTATTTTAATGTTTTAAGTGGCGCCGTTAGGCTGCCGAATTTTTAAGTGGTTCTTCACCCTTCACGTTTTGAAGTTCTACTTTCATGTCAAGTTCCTTTTTGTTATGTTGGGGTATGATCTCTATATCTATTATACTGGACTCTTATGTTAATATGATGAGAGACCCCATTTTATCTCTTCAATTCAGTATTTTTAAGTTTTAAGTGGCGCCGTTAGGCTGCCGAATTTTTAAGTGGTTCTTTCAGCCTTCTCATTCTTTTCAAAGTTCTACTTTCATGTCAAGTCTTTCAAGTTCCTTTTTAATTATGTTGGGGAATTATCTCTATATCTATCATACTGAACTCTTATGTTCACATGATGAGAGACCCTATTTGATCTTTTCAAATCATTTTTGTTGAAGTTTAAGTAACGCCGTTAGGCTGCCGAACTTTCATAAGAGAAATCTAATTTTTGTCTTCCTTCCATGTTTTTCATTTCAAATGGTATGTCCTTGAAATTTCATTACCATTATCATGTATCCTTCTTATTCTGTCCATCTAATGTTTTATGGGTCATTTATGAATGTTTGACCTATTTTCCCTCTCTTTTAATGTCTTCTAATTCCTCATAACATGGCCGTTATGCTGCAGAATTTCCGTCTCAAAATGTCTCTCTCTTTCTCTAAAGTTCTTTTATATTATTAAGTGAATACTAAAAGCTCTTTCTTCTAAAGGGGTATTCACATATACACCAAAATGTTCTATTTTAAATTCTGGGATTTACATACATGATACCCACCTTCCTTTTCTGTGGGTTTTAAAGTGACGTAAAGATCATGTCTTTAAAGCAGTTTTTAAAATGTTGTGATTATGAAATGAAACCCATTTATTTTATGTTATATGGGTTATTTATGAAATTTTTGATGATGATATATGTGGATCACATGATAATAAAGGAAAATTTAAGGGTGCACCCTGATAGCGCTCCAATGCATTGGGTAATGATGTAACCACTAGAGATTACAATTTTAACGACGCCTTGGTGAATAACCTTGGTAATTTTTAACGACACCTTGGGGATGGACCTTGGTGAAATGAAATGATTGTCAATATTAAATGTTGCAGCCACATCTTCAAGTTATGAAAAAGTTTTATTTTTATTATGATATGCCTCATGATTTCATTTTCATGTCTTAAAGTTCTTTTCATGACTTTATTGATGTATCTCAAGTTCATATGTAAAATGTTTCACTTGTTTCCCTTGCTGGGCCTTCTGCTCATCCTTTCTTTTGATGTATGTCCCCAGGTTATGAGATGCAGTAATGAGCCTAGGGTGAACATGAGGAGAAGCCTTTCAAGTGTTTAAGAAGAATGTTTTTTTTGTTTCATTTATTATGTTCCTGGTTTCCAAGACACTAAACCTTAAAGATCCTCGGTTTTGTAAAATGTAATGTGATAAAAAGGCGGGATGCTATAACCAGGACCTCTAGGATGTTTCTAGGGAAGTAATGAACGGAATTTTTTTGGGGTTGGCCGAGCTTGAAGGCTCAAAGTGGTGTGAGGAAGAGAGGGAGGAGGTGCCCTTTTATAAGGGAGGAGAGGGCACTTTAAGAAAAAAATAAAAATATTATTTTATTATAAAGTCATATTCGGTTTTTAATAGCTCCAAATTGATTTATTTCGAAGCTAAGGTGGTGATGGGTCGAAATACTCTTATCCAATAGAATTTAGACAAGTTTATATTTCTATTTTAACCTTATCATTTAGATTTAACTTTAAGCTAGATAATTTAACTTTTACCGTGTCTTCTTGTTTTCTTACTCTATAAGGTTAATAAACATACTATAACAAGCCAAACGAACCACTAGTTGTTTATTATTAATATATATAACCTTATCTAAGTCAATTGGCCGAACCTTATATTTTTAGGAATAAAATAACAATTAATAATATAATATTTGTTTTAAAAAATATTTTATGTCAATTTTGACACTATTTGGTAATTGATTTTTTTGAAAATCATAACAGAAATATTAGTTCTAAAAAAGTTAACTAAATCAATAATAACATGTCATATTAACATATAAAATTATTTTAATTCATAAAAAGTATTAAACAACATTTATTTGGGTATTTATAACATCAATTATGTCAATATTTCATTAATAATATAATTACTGCAGCATCATTGTGTCAGAAATAAATTAAATTATTTAAAGTCTAAAAGGTAAAAATAAAATACCATTATGGAGGAAATATTTTTATATTTCTAATGAATATTTATAGTCTAATTTATCTTATGTATAACCCTATATTAAAAATGATTTACTTATTAAACTTTGATTTTAACTATTTTAACCCTTCTTTAAATAAATTAATATTAAATGTCCTCTTCTAATCCAAGTGGTCATAAATGGTAATATTTTATTCCTAAGGTTGTTTTTCGTGGAATTAAACTTTTCCAATGGAATTAGGACATGTTTTAGGGTAATAATAATATCATTTTTACCCTTAATTACCCTATTTACTTTTAACCGTGGTAAAAAAAAGTAAAAAGTTACTATTCACCAAAAATTATTTTCATCTCATTGAACCACATTTTAATTACTGACATCAACCATTTCTCTCTGATTTTTTAAATTCCATTCACAAAAGTTGTAAAATTATGTTTTATGTAAATTTTCAAATTCTCCTAGGAGGTGGGTAAAAGACGGTGAAAAGTTCAATAAAATGTTTATATATCTAAAATTATAATAAAATGACTCCAATTAATTGAATTGAACTTATATAGGTATGATGTATCAATTTTGACCTAAAATAAATTTAAATAAAATAAATAATTATTTAAATAAAAAGTCGGTTTTTAAATAGTAAACCAGTGTTTTCACTATTCATCAAAAATTGAAAGTTTTCAGAAAAATTTCAAAAATTTATTCTAGGATAATTTCGATATTCCGAATCCAAAGATGAAGTCCATTTTGAAAGATAAAATTTATAAAATTTCAAAAATATGGTATTACTATTCCTAACGGCTAGTTTATACAACATATTGTTGTTTAGAGAAACTCGGTATTGCATACAACACACGCTATCGTGGAAGGTCGTGATTGTGTGTAATGAAAGCCAAGTCAGGGATGCGTTTTGTGCAAGATACTTTTGGTTTAGCGTAAAACACAAGACATTAATGAAATTAGAAAGAATATTTTTCATAAAATCTTGGGGTGTTACAATTTGAGCTAACCATTTTTTGATAATCACCTTACCACTTGTAAAATCAATGTTATTTAAGGTGGAGTTTTACCTATCGTGTACCATATCAGATGAATTAGTAAAGTTACAAAATATTTAAAATTACTTACCATATGAAGAGATCATGTTATCATTCCATGATATTTATATTTTTCTCATAAAGTAATATACTTGTTATATATTTTAATGTAGTGTTCACATGATGAAACAACCCACCACCTGAAGTCATAATCATATCACATGTACAAAAGAACTAACCACTTGAAGAGATGAACCAACTGTGTCACTTTGCCACATCAACTAATTGTGTCAAGCTATTGTGAGCTCAAATAATCATTCATTAAGTGAATACCACTTCTCGTGTCTATATTAGAATCAAGTCATTTCAAATATCCAAAGGATATTTATTTTTCAAATTCATAAATGGAAATCCAACATATTGATGAAGAATGGTTTTTATCTATTGGATAATTAAGATTAAGATACATTTAAAATATATATTTTATCATGTGTAGATGTTGTGTTGTGCTAAAATCAATTTAAGTTGAATAGATAATAACAGAGGATCCTATAAAGCTTAACATTTTCTATTGAGAAGCCTCTACAATGATCTTTTTTCTAGAACATTATAACAAACATGTCTGAGTTCCTTCTAAATATATAATTATAAACTCCAGACAAGCTAAGATATTTATATTGAGCTACATCACATTTTCTCAATCTTAACAAAGTTCTCTTTTCATTTATTATTATAAATTCAAGATGGGTTTTATATTTCTATAGTTATTTCTAAAAAACATTTCTTTTGGTAATATTGATAATACATGATATTCTCTGAAATTATTTTATTTTTATTCCCATGATTATCTATAGAAGAGCTATTGTGTGACCTACTATCTTTTTGATGCCATATATTACCATAGAAGTTTCCCTGTGCCTAGTTAGGATTATGTGTTTTTGATCGCAAAAACAGATCCAGGATGTGGATTAGTTTACTTAATAATAAAATATTTGGAATTAGGTGATTTTAAAATAGAGGGAATTATGTATCGTCTTGATATTTAAACCCTTATTTAAATTAAATTATTTGAAATATCAATTTTATATATTTCTATTAATTTATTTAACTGGGTGTTTTATTAAATTTTTTAATTTTAATTTTAAATTATGTTTAGAAATAATTATTTTTGGGAAACTAAATTCACTCACCCCTTCTTTAGATTTCTAGTATAAATAATATAATCTTATAAATTTATATTGAAATAATTGATAGGCCATGGATATATGTGATTCCCTACATTCCATATAAGTTAAAAAATATTCTTATAAAAATGTTGAATAAATGATAAAAATTACCTCATTTAGAAAATGATATGATGATTCCATTGAAAATATTTTATAACATTAAATTTTATCATGGGTAAAAATTTCTTTAATAAATCGTTTGAATAATTCTAAAGATATTATTTAAAATAGTTTTAGAAAACATTAATATGGACAAAAGAGGATGATCTATTGAAGAGAGAAATGATGTCACATTTTTTTAATGAAAAATCTCAATCATTTAATGTACCAAAGAGGGGGAAATTGTACTATTACTTGAAAATTTCATGAATAAACATATCTATTTAAAATTAAATGTGTTTATTAGAAAATGATAAAATAATACCCTATAATATAAATTCAATCATAAACATTCCCGATTAAAATTATATTGGAACATAAAGCCATACCACTTTGGTACCATTTTAATCATAACTACCGTGGCTGAAGTAAATGAATTGTAACATAAAATATAATGAATTAAATAGGATTCATGATATAATATGTGAAGGTGATGCATATACACCATTAAAAAGAAATTAAGTTCAAAAAATTACATGAGTCTCAAAGAAGTTTGTTTCCAGATGAAACCCTTACCTTAATTCTAGAATTTGTCATTCATGTATTTTATATCATGTATAATAAACATATAAACATAATTATTTTTCTTACTAAACTTTTACAGGTTTAATACCTTGTACATAAACCATTAACTTCTTTTATTTTAATTAGTCATTTAATTACTTAATCAGTTATGTCCATGTCAGGTTTTTTGAGAATGCTAAGTTCATAATTTCATAGAATTGGTATATTAACCATGGTCAAAGGCGTCACATTTTAATAATTTACATAATAATAATAATAAATTAATTATACTTTTTATACAAATATTATTCTTTAAAAAATTATAATGAATTATTGTTATGGAAAATTTATTATGTTACAATCATGGATATGGAAAGTCATATGTATGCATTTATAACATTTCCATTTTTTAATGATCATGATGGAAAAAAGTAAGTTTTATTTTATCATTAAATAATTATCATATAAATATATATATAATATTATTTCTCTAAATACACTTACATATAATATCTATGTGACTCGATAATAAAAACAAATCACATCACTATGTGGGGTGGTAGTCCACTATACACACAATGGATGTTATCATCTTTCAATGGATGGTAAGTTAAAAAAGAAAATGATATATATTTTTTTATAATTTTTAAATTTTCATTAATATAATTAATAACTATTAAATCCATAATCATAAATATCCATGAGAGGAAATTTGGGAAAATGATTTCCATCTGTTCATGAGGTGGTAGTATATCATGCACAGGAATGTTGGTTTTGATTCCCAATTGATGGAAGAGGAGATGGATTTATTTTATTCCATTAACATAATAAAATACCATTTTATTTTATATACATAGTTAATTATAACATAATGATTAATTATGAATTTTTGGAAGTGGAAAAATAAATAAAACAATAATGCTCGGTTAATAATTTTACCGCTTCTTCATACCACATTTTCTAAATTACATTAAAAGCCTCCCTAGATTGGATTTATGATTAAGATAATGATTATATGAAATTTTGAGTGATTTAATGAAGGTATTATGTTAGGAAATGTCTTAACCAAAAGTATTTATAGGTTTCAAGTGGAGAGGAGAGGATATTCCCTTTTATATGTGGGGATATGAGATAATTTGAATTATTTAAAAGAAAAAGATATACCCACATTATAGACACCCAAAAAGGTTAAACATGGATCATTATAAAACCTCAGAATAAATAAGGTCTAAATATATCCATATAATAGGTTTTGGACGTGTTTTTATTTCATTTTAACCCTAAAATGTTTATTTTAACCCCCTATAAACAAGTTTTATCCTTAACCATGATAATAAATTTTTACAATTTTAACTATTAATTATGACAAAAAAATAAGGTGACATTATTTTATGATATTAATTATTATAATTCTAAATATGAAATCCATTTTTCCAAATTCAATTCACATTTTTGGAACAATTTAATTTAAAAGGAAACACATATATTGGATAAAAAAACAGTTTTCCAGAGAAAATGTTTTCATATGTAAAAAATATTTTATATCAAAATTAAATATGAAATTGATTCAAATGAAATAAATTTTATTAAAAAAAGTATTATTTAAAAATTTAAAGTCATTTCAAAACAAATAAAACTATGTAAATATTTTAAACCAAAATGCAGTTTTGAATAAACTCTAGGATTTTTAACTATTCAATAAAAAATTATACTTAATAGAAAAATCCAATAACTTCATTCAAATTTAATTTTGAAATTTTTTTCTTAATAATTTATTTAATTTTTTTCAATATATTTTCTATAATTTTAAAATTTTAATTTTATTGTTTATTCACAAAAAATAATAAAAACATTTTTTTAAGGAATATTATTTTTTGTAGAATGAAATATCTTTATTAAAATTTTAGTGTTTATTTATAATGAATTTATAAATTTATTTATAATTAATATGACCTATAAATATATATTTAAAACATAATTAATACTATTCATACCATTCAATTTAATGATTATGTTATAATGGTAATATATTTCCTGGGTTGTTTAAGCCTGGTGTTGCATGTAATATACATTATTGAAAATAGTTTTATTTTTAAAAAATAAACTTGTTATATTATGGGGGTTATGTTTTATAAACATTATGGTGAAAGGTAAAGGATTAAAATGTATTTTCCAATATAAGTATTAGAAACTATCTTTTTTCAATTAATTGGTGAACATATCTATAATTTGGTATTTTGTGCCATTAAACTCTAGTTTCAAATAAATTTCAACCACTTTTTCATTGATAAAATAATTTATAATATCTATGAACATATATTTAAAATTATGAATAATATTCTATAGGGATCTATAACACTTTGATTTTGACATACAATACATATTATATTGTCAAATTTAACTCTAAATTCAATTAGTAGAAATTATATCCATATAATCTAATTATAAGTATTTGAGACTTCTATATAATCTAATTTTTTTGTGAATATTGAAGAAAACTATACTTATTTCTATGACATTCTGAAAAAAATCCGAATGGAAGAATGTGACACCTAGAGTGGACATCCTATTAGCACAATATTTGTCCCGATAAATAACTATGAACCCTTTTAGTTTTAGATCTTGAATATATTGGTACAAAAAGAATATAATTAGTGTATTATTGATATACCTCATGATTCCATTGTATAAAAATATATATGACTCTTTTAGATCACTCTAAAATCTATAAAATAATTTCATGAAAAAAACAATGTTAGTTCTAGGATATATTAAATAATTTTTACTACTAATTGGGTTTTTATTTATTTTGATTCATAGATGTTTTAGGCTCATCCTTCATGATTTTTTGGCAATTTCCAAATGAGTAGAGATCTAATTACATTCCTCCAAACCAAACATATTTAAAAAATTCTCTAGAGTACATTTCTTTGGATAAAAAGATCTGATGAGCCCCTATTTTGATTTGTAACCCAATAAAATATGACATCTCACTAAAAATTCATATTTCAAAATATTTTTTCAATTACTTTGTAAATTCCTCATAGAGATACTATTTATTACCTGAAAAAATAATTTCATCACATATAATATGATGACAAATAGAAAATATGGACAACTCCCATACATAAATATTACCATTAACTTTTAACTTTGAAAATTCCATTCTTCTCAAGCATCCACCATGATTAGAATACCATGTTCCTGGGGCCTGCTTCAATCTATATAAATCCTTTTAATGACTTTACACCATTATTTAATATTTTTCATTAATAAATCCCTCATATTTTTCAATAAAAACAACTTATTTAATATAAATGTTATGTGAGAGAGATTTCATATCCATTTTCTATAATTTTTACGTATTATTAGATTCTATGACCAAGACCATTAGAATGATTTCAAGACTTATCAAAATAGAATTTTTTTTCTCCAAAATCATCTTCCTCCATTTTAGAATACCCCATGAAAACTGTTATTGATTTATTTCGTATCATTTTAACACTTTTATTCATATTGTTTCTCATAAACCACTTGGTTCTAATGAAATTTATATTTTTTTATACCCAGATACAATTTCAAATGTGGATTCATTATCTATTTGATCAATATATTTACTCATTGTAGAAATTCACTAATCATAATCAACTCTCTTAGCAATATTATTAGGCTAAAACTGTTAAATAAATAGATTTTGTTTTTATAACCTCATCCTTCTTTAGGTTTGGATAGGTTCATCCAATTTACCAATAATATTCTTAGATTAAACATTATTACTTATACTTTGGTTCCATTTCAACTAATTCACAGTATGAAATTTATTAATTGTTTCAAATGAATCCAGTTTAGCTATATCTTTCTTAGTTATTACTTTCCCACCAATCAGTTTTTCAAAATTCTTCATGTTTAAGCCATAACAGAATCATCTTCAGGATCTAAAAACAAATATTTTTTTCTTCATATATTCATTTTTTAACATCGGAATATTTTAATACCTTATGATTGTTTTTTACTCAAGCATTTCTAACAATAACCATAGGAAGGATACCCTAAAATTTGTCTTCTTAAACCTTAGTTTTTTCAAATACTCCCTCTGTTTTCTTCTCTGTATTTATATAAGAGGGGATTTAAAATATTTTGAAGTATTTAAAATTTGGTTTTTTGTTACACCACATATCATATGGATTATTATGGGCCTTAGTTCTTGAAAACCATCTATTTTGGATATGAAAAATAATGTAAAAAACTTATCTATTGAAGAATTTCCAAACTCTATGCTCGGAAAGCATGGTTCCTCCTATTTCCACAATACCTCTATTTTTTTACTTTAACCAAACCATTATATTATGAGATGTATCATGTGTTATATTGATTTTTTATCACATTATTTAATAAATATATCTGAATATAATTTCTTCTGTATTATTTCAAATTTTCTAACCTCACTAGTTTTATGTAAATAATTTTCTATTTTTCCAATTTCCTTCTCAAAATTTTTAATATCTAAATTAAATTATATTTTTTATTCATTAAAATAACATTTATCATTTAGGTATATTCATATATAAATTTAATGAGATGGATATCACCCTTGTTTTTCTTGTTCATAATTGGACAATATTCATTTGAATAAACTGTTTCCAACAATTTTGTGGATTATATGTCTATATTCTTTTTCAATCTTTGACTCAACGTCCACTTTGGAAATGTATCGCAAAAACCATCTATTTATCTATTAATTTTATAAAGGTATCTCAGAACATAATTATTAGATATCTTTCTCATACTCTATTTCCAAAGGGGTTTAAATATAATATTCCATAGATCATTTTAATATTTAACACTGATGTAAATGGAGTTATATAGCTCACCAATCTAATATAAGTTCTCAAAATTCATTTAATCTTTAGTAATAACTGTTCAATATATTAAACCAATAAATTTAGATATATTATTATATTATTTTTTCATATAAATATCAAATATGTATAACACAAAAGATCATAATTCCTAATCTCTTTTGGAGACTAGCTTTATGATACATCAAAAGGAAACTGAAACCTGAAATCCTTAATTTATTATGCATAATGAGATCCTAAATCCATTTTAGATCCTAAAACTAAATAGGATAACCTAAGGACAATGTAAAACCAATATGTGAGGTAAATATCCTAATAAGGGGATAAATATTATTAAAAAATATAACATTTCGGTCAAAAGTATAAAAAATATCTTAAACGAGATGGATTGTGAGTAATCACATGGAATCAGAACATAAATAAAATGGTATAATATGTTCATTGTAACATATGAAATGTGAAAAAAACATATAACATGATATAAACATGGGTCAAGGATAACATCCCATATATAGTCACATGGTGGACTGAGTCACATAATTGATTGTGTTTACTCTCTAATCCCATACATGATGTATCAATACAAAAAATAATTAACTAGTAAATTAGATCATTATATAGAAACACCGATCATAAAATGTTAATTATTTATGTGTTTAATATTAAATAAATAAATTTTAAGGAAAAATATAATAATTACCCATGGAATGAATTTGGTTTTCATAATCTTTCCTCATATCATAATCAACATAAATTTCATATTGAATGCATTTCAAAAATGATAATATGGCTTGTATTTCCCCATAAATATAAGGGATAATATTATAGTTTTATTTGTGTCAAACATATATAAATAATTCAAAATTATTTCATATCTTTAAAAAGAGAGATAAATTTTGTTATAGAGAGATTGGTCATAACCTGAAGAAAAGGGTGGTTTGGAGAGATCACTTACCTCATGCTTTATTTTTCATGCGTGTTATTTATCATCAAAACCAATAAACACAAATTAAATAAATAATTTATTAATGTACATTTTTTATTTTATTATTATTTTTAATTCATTTTCTATAATTTAATATTCAATTGATTAATCATTTAGTTTCAATTATGATGTTTTGATGATGTTCTAATCAGATGTCTAAAATCACCTTGAAAAGTTGACTAAGGACAAAGAGATTATTATTTCAACTTCGACAAAATAATAATAATTACATAATTATCATTTTATACATGAATATATACATTTAAAAGTTACCATTTGTTTTGGTGATGATAAAGTAAATATGTTATAGTCATTCAGACGATAGGTCGTACGTACACATGTGTAATGTTTCCATTTTTCATCAAACATAATGAAAATAATGTATGTTTTATCCTAAAATTAAAAACTATTAATTATAAAAAAAAATATTTTTATTAATTTAATTATACTTGTATACACCATACATGTGATGTAGTAATAAAAAAAGGAATCACATCCCTTCGCACGATGGTAGTCTTTCGTACACACGGACGTTGTTATCATTCTTCAAAGGATAGTAAGTTAATAAGTTATATGATATATTTAATTTCTATAATTATTAATATGTAATTAATTTGATATATTAATATTGAATATATAATTATGAACTACAATAATAGGTGATGATATAAAATAAATTACGTCAGTTTGTGAGGTGGTAGTCAGTCGTACATATAAACAGTGGTTTCATTTCATATTTGATGGAAATGGAGATAGATTTAACTTATTAAATTAACAAAATAAAATAATATTATATTGTTTATAGTTATGTATTTATATAATCATTATGGATTATAATTTGAAGGAAGTCAAAACATAATAAAACCAAGATGCTCAATTTATAATGCCTCGACCTTAAACCATACTTAATATTGAATTAAATTAATAATTCACATTGTGGATCTTTTAAGGTTTAGAGTTTTAGAGAATTAGGACATAACTATTACATCTCAAAAGATTAAAAAGTAGTCACTTCTATTAAATTTCCATAAAATAAAATCTCTTAAAAAGAAACATGTCTAGTTCCATGTATTAGATAGCATGACTTTCCCTTGATCCCATCCTTGACCCTATTCCACATTAAGTCCTGTGAAAAAAATTTCAAAGAAAACTTAGGGTGAGCATAAAAATCTCATCAAGGGATACACAAAGAATGAAAAATGTTAGTTTTTCAAAACAACATGTAAACCATGTATACTTTATCAAAGTGATACCTTTCACCATTAGGAAGTAGTAAAAACTCTTCCCTGAATAAAATATCATTACTTACCCTTTTGTAACCAAAAGATTACCATAAATCCCATATAAAGAACACATAACATATAAAGGTAACATGGGACATAAACATACTTAAATGTAATAACCATACGGTCTACTTCCACACAAATCACTTAATGGAATAACCATACGGCCGACTTCCATACCCAATGCATTGGAGGTTATAACGTAACCACCCGTCCTGGTATTCACGACACCACCCGTCATATGTGTTATCACGTAACCACCTGTAAAATGTCCAAGTACCATCATTACACATAAAATATTGAAAATATAACCATTTCAATAACAACATTTGATTTGCACTCACAATAAGTAATTCCAAGATATTGAATTGATCAATCCATTTTCAAAAATCATTTAAAAAAGATTTTTGAATCAAAGTGTCCCGTACCACATTGAAGATTTTAATGGAATTATAATTTTAAAACATTAATGTCCATATAAATAAATACTGAAAACCATTTTGAAAACATGGACAGTAAAGATAAAGATTTAGAATAATGAATCTTTAAAACATTTAAAACGATATTATTGTTAAAGAGTTTTTAACAAAATGAGAGACCCATGAATACAAATAATTACGGAATAACATTTAATCCGAACTTTATAATATCATGATAATAAAGGGATTCATGATATAATATGCCAAAGGACAGTATACACACCATATAAGTGTGAATTGGTGCATAACAACAATGAAGTCTCAATGGAAATGTAAATTGAGATAAAATCCATTATAAAGATGGTTTCCTTAAATTAAGGACAAATATTTCACATAATTATGTGTGAGAAATATAAATACACCCAATATAAGTCGATATTATGTGTGAAACAATCAGAGTTCATTCACACATAATCTTGTAAAAACAAAACCAATGATATAGATATTTAACTCAATGAAATGACATTGAGTTATGATTTCCCATACAAGTTCGTAAGAATTTATCAATGAGATGATTATGTGTAGAAATATTATATCCACAAAAAGGTTTGTGGAAATTAAAAAATAGAGATTCAACACATAATCTTGGCATAATAAAATCAAGAAGTAGAGGTTCAACCCAACAAATTGAATGTGGGTTAAGAAGTTCCCTTACAGAAATCCGACAGCCTGACGACGTCACTTTAAAATTAATAAAATGAGTTTTTGAGAGAGAAAATGGTATCTCATCACTTGGACATAAAATTTAAGTAAATTAGGATATATAAAAACATATCCCAACATAATAGTATGTGAATTAAAAGACATAACAAAAGAGGTCTTTTAAAAAGAGGAGGGTGAAAGGTGCCCTTACCGAGTTGGGTAACTTTCGAAACGTACACCCCATGGAAGAAGGGTCATATAATGAAGATGTAAATACCCATAAATTAAATTATACTAAAAAAAGTGTATAATAATGGTCAGTAAAAACACCAATCAAAGGAAATATTGGCAAACTTAGCATAAATTTCATGAGAATAAAAGTGCGATGAAAAATCCCTTACGAAAACTCGGCAGCCTAACATCGCCACTTATAACTTCCAAAAATGGGTTTATGAGATCAAATAGGGTCTCTCATAATATGAAAATAAAAAGTACAGTATGATGAATATAAAATAACATCCCAAATCATAATAAAGATGAGCTTAAAATAAATTACATAAAAGAGAGTACTTAAAAAGAAAGAGAGAGATTGGATCCCTTACCTTAGGTCCGAATTGACTCGATCGTTATTTAACATCCTGAATAATAAACTTGAGTTAATTTATACTTGATTAAGAACCTTTATCAAGTTCATTATTCCTTTTATATCACTTATTTACATGTTATATTATGTAATAATTTAAGTTAATAATGTTTGTTTTGTTGAAATTTGGTTCTTAAGTCGAAAGTGGACTTCTTACAATTATATGTTGTTCGTGTGGTCAAAGGTTCATTATATCCAGAATGATATTCATTATTTGGATATCATATATATCATATATATTCAGAATATACATGTATTTATAATATTACATAATCATTTAGAGGTAAGAAATGAAATGCACCGTTCATAGAGAGGGTAAGCCATACGTACGCATGAACGCTACTTTCATTTCTATGTCATATTAATAGAATTAAAACTAAATGAGAGGTATGCATATTTTAATTGAATAATTATATTCATTATTTATATGTAACCTAAATCATATATAATAACTTTAAATCCATTATTTATATATCCCACATATGGCATTAACGAATCAAATCACTTTGAGGGGGTGTTAGTCCACACTTCCTAAAATGAAATTATCGTGTTTAACTACAATGGAAACCATAAAGGTATTCCACAAAAGAAAAATACAGAAGCTTAAGTAAAACATAAACATATTATATATAATATATAAATATAGTGACATCTTAATGGCCACCTTTGAAGGTTTTATATGAGTGTTGAACAATCATCGTTTCGTGAGGCAGAAATTCACCATCCATAGAAACAGTATGTTCTTTAACCATTAGATATAGGTGTGTGTAAGTGTAGATCTAATTATTCTTATAACAACATACTAGTATATTGAAGATACTAGAGTTGTTACAAAATAAATGAATAAAATTTTTTTATGGGGTTGGAGAAGCAAAATAAAACAAAAGAACACAAGTGAAGACATTACCTTAAAATCGGGTAATTCTTTTTGATTTGAGCTCAATGGCTTCCTTGGGAAGACATATACCAAAAGTGAGGCATATAGGAGTAATAGAGGGATGTGGAGAGACAAAATGGTCAGGGGTTGTCTGAGCCAATGGCTTGAGAGGTGTGGGTAAGGTGGTAGAGGTGGGGGCCTTTTATAAGAGAAGAGGAGGGGCACTCTTGGAAAGTTAAGAAAAGATACTTTATTATAAAATGATTTTTGGATAAAAAGGGTCCAAAAATTATATATTTAGAGTATAATGTGATAAGTGTTCGAAATACACCCATAAAATAGGTTTTTGACATGTGAAGGTCTTAGATTTTACATTATCTTTTCATTTTATTTAAATCGCTAAATAATGAGGTAATCGCTACATCATCAAGGTGTCATAAATAATTTAATTTATTAAATGTATAAAAATTATAAAAAAATATCATGATGTATGAAAACTTTTTATATTTCTAATGAATATTTATAGTCCAATTATGACTTGTATGAACCCATTTAAATTTTTAAGTAAAACATCTCATGTTTGTGACATTTTTATTTTAACATTAAATAAAAAGTTATTAATGTCATGTTCCTACCAAAGTGGCTCCATGGGGTCCCCAACTTGAGACATGGATTGTATTGGTCGGCCATGACAAATCCAATAAAGGTAGTACATGTTTCTAGGTCATTTCATTTTATTAAAACATTATTTTTACCTAAAACTACATTAATTACCTTTAATCACGATTAAGAACATAAATGTTACTATTCACCAAAAAATTATTTTAATCCCATTGAACCACATTTTATTTCCTAATGACAACCATGTATGTCGGATTTTTGAAATTCAAAACACAGAGGTGGAAATTTTTCATTTAAACCAAAAATCAGTTTCTTTAACTACCACTTAGTGGTTTCACTATTCATAAAAAATTGAAGTTTTTAAGAAAAATACCAAAAATTCACCCTAAGGTATATTTGATATTCCGAACTCAAAAATGATGTCTATTTTTCAAAATTCAAAACATATAAGTTTCATTAATAAATTTAATAATTAATTCCCGCTGTTAAAATAAATAGCGTGTTTTTAAGAAACAATATCTATTAAAAGATTGACACTAGTTTAAGTCCAATTTCAAAGTGAAATTAATTAAAATGACAACTATTGGATTAAATGGTTAAAATATATTCTAATTTGACTTTAAAAACAATTCAAAAGATAATATAATCATATAAATAAATTAGATTAAAAAGAGGTTTTGAATTAAAATACAACATTTTTCACTATTCATTAAAAAAATGAACTTTATCGGAAAGATACCACAAATTTACACAAAGTAAATTTTGTTGTCTCGATTCTAAAGAAGAATTTTATTTTGTCAAATATAACACATAAAATTGTCAAAAAGTGGATTTAAAAGAGGTTCTCCATCAAAAGGCGGTTAATCGACCTTCTAAACAATATTAGAATGTTTACGCTTAAAATTGAATTCATTCACATTTTTAATCCTCTAAAATTTATTTTAAAAAGTAAAAATATTTGACAAACATATATAATCATTTTGTAGTTAGTTCTGTTCATTCCCTCCATTACAAAGTCTAGGCGTTAACTACCATTTAAAATAATATTATTTTATTATTATAGTGCAACGTAAGATTTCAAAGGAACTCGTTATTGTGTATTGGGTAATCCATCAAGCATAGCGTTCCCTTTAAATTAAAATTAACATGTTATTCACAAATAGGGATAAATATAAAAATTTCATATTATTCATTTACCTGGGGTGTTACATCCTTGCCCCCTTTTGGGAATTGCATCCTGGAAATGTTAAAATTGGGCTCGGAAAAATCCTTGAAAGTCCCACATCGGAACAAGAGTCAGTAAAACAATCACTTTAAAATAAAGAAAGAGAAGTACAGAGGTCACCAGAGTTAACCCATACTAGTATTCCATGTAGGAAAACATGTACATGGTGGAGAAAACATAGGTTCATGTTCTGATGGAGAGTGATAGAAAACATGTTTAGGAGAAAGTTAACCACAAGAAAATCACAAACTTGTGATGGGTTAAACTGTATTCGATTCCCCATTATGAAAAGTTAATAGACAACATTTTTTTAAGTTACTTTTTATTGAGGAATTTATTCATAAGGAAACATAATTACTTATCATGTTGACTTTCAACTTTTATTAGATTTCTTACACAAACTCATATTTTCTCCAAAAGATGAGTATTTAGGAAGACTTGTTCACATTAAGAGTACTATAATAAACTTATAGAGAATCACCTAATCCACAAAAGAGAACTATATAATTCCCATGTCTTTATACTTTAACCAAAACCAAAACAAAAAAGGTTAGTACAAGATCAAATAATCCAGAAAAGGGTAACCCTTTATAAAAATAAAATCTATTCTTAATCTCCAAAATTTGTCCAACAAAACCTAAAGTTCAACGAGGACCATTCGATAAACAATTTGACCATAAAATTCCATAAAGTAAACCAAAGTAATATTGAAACCGAAATATTTGAAGGATTTAGTCACATAGTCTTCCAAGATAAATCGTAACATTTCTCTCCAAACAACATCAGTTGCTCTTAAAGCCTCGTATTGAAAAGTAATTAACCTAATCACATATCCTCCATGATAGGTTAATAAATTTCCATAGATAACACAAAATCAACTTACTCTTAATTCATAAAATCATCTAACTAAAAATAATCAGTCAAACTAACTAGGGACTTCACCTAGCCCAGTGGTAGGAAATAAATACCTTTTTCACTTGGTTGTTGGTTCGATTACCACAGCTTTGTCCGATGCGATGGGTTTTCACACGGTCTGCATGTTGTCCTTTTTCCAAAACTATATAATTCTTAAAACATTCCCCAACAATGGATAAAATCTTCAAAAATAACCATAACATTATTTAACCTCAATTTTGTCTCATGCCTTTCACTTTCCATCATAACATATAGAAACCCATAATTACCTCAAAAGTAAGGGTCATATAAACCCAAATGGTTCTTTATAACTATGTCCACAAAAGAAACGATAACTATTCCTTGAATAAAATTTTCATATATCAAACATCATGGTAACACATACTATAAAAATTCTTCTAATGTAACCCCCATCAATAAAAGAGACTTAATACTCTTAAGAATTTCACCATAACTCTTGAATCCCTTATATGTTGACTTCTTACTCATTCAACATTATTCATGATCCATTAACCATTCCTTTCCAACTTATTCTGAAATACTTCTTTCCTACAAACAAAATCATGAATCGTATCCTAAGATTCCAAAATAGGAAAACAAAAGTTAAGAAATAATCCATACCTCTGACTGGACACTGTCAGACTCTTTATCCTCATCCAGAATGGCATTAGGTTTTGGTAAACAAATATTTGTACGATCTTGGTGATCCCATTCCCGAAACTTCTTAATAGGACATGTTTTTGCATAATGACCATGCACACCAAATTTAAAACATTAAATTGATCTCTTAGAAAGAACTTATTTCCCCTTCCACGAGTCAACTGGATGCTTCCTTTTTCTGTGGCAGGTTCTTGCTTTATGACCTCCATTTCCACATTTATAGCATATTTCTGTCCCTTTGAAACATTTTCCTAGGTGTTTCTTTCCACATCTTTGACACATAGGATTTTTAACACACTTACCTTTATGATTATTACCTATTGTTCCGTAGGGATTTGTTTCTCGCATATATGATTCCTTATAGAAATCACCATGGTTTAGGTGGTCAATAATGACTCCAGATAGTTGGTTGAGGATAAACACAAGAGTTCTCATTCCAGCTCCCATAGAATTTAATTTCTCACTCGAAAAACTATCACAGTTTCCTTCACATCCACCGTTACTTTGGTGCCTGCTAGATCAGCCATTTACTAAAACCAACAAAGTTAGTGTGAGCATATCAACAAAACCATGATGTAATAAAGAGGAAGATAAATACTAAGATATACTTACTCATTCACTTTATCTAAGACTAGGACTTTTTCTGAAATCCTAACCATTATGGTAATGTCACTTATGCTTAGAGAATAACCTAACCTCTAAAGTTATCTAAACCGACCTTTGATACCAACTATAAGGCCCCGACCTTATACCTTACTTAATATTGACTTAAATGAATAATTCACATTGAGGATCTTTTCAGGTTTAGAGTTTTAGAGAATTAGGACATAACTATTACATCTAAAATGATTACAAAGTAGTCACTTCTACTAAATTTCCATAAATAAAAACTCTTAAAAAGAAACATGTCTAGTTCTATGTATTAGATACCATGACTTTCCCTTGATCCCATCCTTGAACCTATTCCACATTAATTCCTGTGAAAAACATTTCAAAAAAAAAAACTTGGGGTGAGCATTAAAATCACATAAAGGGATAAACAAAGAATAAAAACTATTATTTTTTCAAAACAACAAGTAAACCATGTATACTTTATCAAAGTAATACCTTTCACCTTTAGGAAGTAGTAAAAACTCTTCACTAAATAAAATATCATTACTTGCCGTTTTGTAACAAAAATATTACCATAAAACCCATATAAAGAACACATAACATATAAAGGTAACATGGGACATAAACATACATAAATGGAATAACCATATGGTCAACTTCCACACATATCACTTAATGGAATAGCCATAAGGTCGACTTCCATACCCAATGCATTGGAGGTTATAACGTAACCACCTGTCCTGGTATTCACGGTACCACCCGTCATATGGTTTATCACGTAACCACCCGTAAAATGTCCAAGTACCATCATTACACATAAAATATTGAAAATATAACCATTTCAATAACAACATTTGATTTTCACTCACAATAAGTAATTCCAAGATATTGAATTGATCAATCCATTTTCAAAAATCATTTAAAAGAGATTTTTGAATCAAAGTGTCCCATACCACTTTGAAGCTTTTAATGGATTTATAATTTTAAAACATTAATATCCATATAAATAAATACATAAAACTGTTTTGAAAACATGGACATTAAAGATAAAGATTTAGAATAATGAATCTTTAAAACATTTAAAACGATATTTTTGTTAAACAGTTTTTAACAAAATGAGAGACTCGTAAATAAAATAATTACGGAATAACATTTAATCCGAACTTTATAATATCATGAGAATAAATGGATTCATGAAATAATATGCCAAAGGATAGTATACACACCATATAAGAGTGAATTGGTGAATAACAACAATGAAGTCTCAATGGAAATGTAAATTGAGACGAAATCCATTATAAAGATGGTATCCTTAAATTAAGGATAAATCTATCACATAATTATGTGTGAGAAATATAAATACACCCAATATAAGTGGATATTAAGTTTGAAACAATCAGAGGTCATTCACACATAATCATGTAAAAACAAGACCAATGACATAGATATTTAACTCAATGAAATGAGATTGAGTTATGATTTCCCATACAAGTTCATAAGAATTTATCAATGAGATGATTATGTGTAGAAATAGTATATCCACAAAAAGGTTTGTGGAAATTACAAAATAGATATTCCACACATAATCTTGGCATAATAAAATCAAGAAGTAGAGGTTTAACCCAAAGAATTGAAAGTGGGTTAAGAAGTTCCCTTACAGAAATCCGACAGCCTAATGACGTCACTTTAAAATTCAGAAAATGAGTTGTTGAGAGAGAAAATGGTATCTAATCACATGGACATAAAATTTATATAAATAAGGATATATAAGAACATATCCCAACATAATATTATGTGAATTAAAAGGCATAACAAAAGAAGTCTTTTAAAAAGAGGAGGGTGAAAGGTCCCCTTACCGAGTTGGGTAACTTTCGAAACGTACACACAATGGAAGAAGGGTCATAAAATGAAGATGTAAATACCCATAAATGAAATTATACTACAAAAATTGTGTAATAATGGTCAGTACATACCCCAATCAAAGGAAATAGTGGCAAACGTAGCATAAATGTCAAGGGAATAAAAGTGAGGTGAAAAATCCCTTACGAAAACTCGACAGCCTAACGACGCCACTTATAACTGCCTAAAATGGGTTTATGATATCAAATAGGGTATCTCATAATATTAACATAAAAATTAAAGTATGAGGAATATAAAATAACATCCCCAAACATATTAAATATGAGCTTAAAAGAAATGACATAAAAGAGAGTACTTAAAAAGAAAGAGAGAGGTTGGATCCCTTACCTCGGGTCCGACTTGACTCGATCGTTCTTTAACATCTTGAATAATAAACTTGATTTAATTTATATTTTCTTAAGAAACTTTTTCAATTTCATTATTCATTTTATATCACTTATTTCCATGTTATATTATGTAAACATTTAAGTTAATAATGTTTGTTTTGTCGATATTTGGTCCTTAAGTCGAAAGTGGACTTCTTACAATTACATGTTGTTCGTGTGGTCAGAGGTTCATTATATCCAGAATGATATTCATGATTTTTATATCATATATATGATATAAATCCTGAATATACATGTATTTATAATATTACATAACCATTTAGAGGTAAGAAATGAAATGCACCGTTCATGGAGACGGTAAGCCGTACGTACGCATGAACGCTACTTTCATTTCTATGTCATATTAATGGAATTAAAACAAAATGAGAGGTATGTATATTTTAATTCAAGAATTATATTCATCATTTATATGTAACATAAATCATATATAATAACTTTAAATCCATCCTTTATACATCCCACATATGGCATTAACGAATCAAATCACTTTGAGGGGGCTGTAGTTCGCACTTCCTAAAATGAGATTATCATGTTTAACCACAATGGAAACCATAAAGGTATGACAAAAAAGAAAAATACATAATCTTAAGTAAAACATAAAAATATTATATATAATATATAAATATATTGACATCTTAATGGACACCTTTGAAGGTGTTATATGAGTGTTGAACAATCATCGTTTCGTGAGGCAGAAATTCTCCATCCACAGAAACAGTAAGTTCTTTAACCATTAGATGTAGGTGTGTGTATGTGTAGCTCGAATAATTCTTATAAAAACATCCTAGTATATTTAATATGCTGTATTTGTTACAAATGAAATGAATAAAAAGAGTTTAGGGGGTTGGAGAAGAAAAATAAAACAAAAGAACACAATTGAAGACATTACGTTAAAATCGGGTTACTCTTTTTGATTTGAGGTCAAAGGATTCCTTGGGAAGACTTCTGACAAAAGTGAGGCTTCTAAGAGTAATAGAGAGATTTGGAGAGACAAAATTGGTAGTTTTTGGCCGATTCAAAGGCTTTAGAGGTGTGGGTAAGGTGGTAGTGATGGGGGCCTTTTATAAGAGGAGAGGAGGGGCACTCTTGGAAAGTTCAGAAAAGATACTTTATTATAAAATGATTTTAGAATAAAAAGGGTTCCAAAATTATATATTTATTGGATAATGTGATAAGGGTTCGAATTACACCCATACAATAGGTTTTTTACAAGTTTAGGTCTTAGATGTCACATTATCTTTTCATTTTATTTAAATCATTAAATAATGAGGTAATCGATGCATCATCAAGGTGTCATAAATAATTTAATTTATTAAATGTCTAAAAATTATAAAACAAATAACATGATGTATGAAATCTTTGTAGCTTTCTAATTAATATTTATAGTCAAAATTATGGCTTGTATAACCCCATTTAAAAATTGTTTTAGTAAAACATCTCATGTTTGTGACATTTTTATTTTAACATTAAATAAAATGTTATTAATGTCATTTTCCTACCAAAGTGGCTCCATGGGGTCCCCAAGTTGACCCATGGATTTTCTTGGTCGGCCATGACACATAAAATATGGGTAGGACCTGTGTCTAGGTCATTATTAAAACATTTTTTATACCTTAAACTCCATTAATTACCTCTAATCGCGATTAAGAACATAAAAGTTACTATTCACCAAAAAATTATTTTAATCCCATTGACCCACATTTTACTTCCTAATGACAATGATGTATATCGGATTTTTGAAATTCAAAACACAGAGGTGAAAAAGTTTCAATTAAATGAACAAAATCAGTTTCTTTAACTACCACTTAGTGGTTTCACTATTCATCAAAAATTGAAGTTTTTCAGAAAAATACAAAAAATTTACCCTAAGATATATTTGATATTCCAAACTCAAAAATGAAGTCTATTTTACAAAATTAAAAACATATAAGTTGCATTAATTAATTTAACAATTAATTCCAGCTGTCAAAACAAATAGCGTGTTTTTAAGAAACAATATCCATTAAAAGATTGCCACTAGTTCAAGTCCAACTTCAAAGTGAAATTAATTCCAATGACCACTATTGAATTAAATGGTAGAAATATATTCTAATTTTACTTTAAAAACAATTTAAAAGATAATCTAATCATATAAATAAATTATATTAAAAAGTGGTTTTGAATTAAAATACAACATTTTTCACTATTCATTAAAAAAATGAACTTTATCGGAAAGATACCAAAAATTCACACAAAGTAAATTTTGATGTCTAAATTTTAAAGAAGAATTTTATTTTGTCAAATATAACACATAAAATTGTCAAAAAGTGTATTTAAAAGAGGTTCTCCATCAAAAGGAAGTCAATCGACCTTTTAATGAATATTCGAATGTTTACTCTTAAAATTGAATTCATTCACATTTTTAATCCTATAACATTTATTGTAAAAAGTAAAAATATTTGACAAACATATATAATCATTTTGTAGTTAGTTCTGTTCATTCCCTCCATTACAATGGCTAGGCGTTAACTACCATTTAAAATAATATTATTTTATTATTATAGTGCAACGTAAGATTTCAAAGGAACTCATTGTTGTGTATTGGGTAAGCCATCAAGAATAGTGTTCCCTTTAAATTAATATTAACATTTTATTAAAAAATAGGGATAAATATAAAAATGTCATATTCTTTATTTACATGGGGTGTTACACAATTAATAATGATACCTTTTTTTATGACCACCACTTTATGATTATACCGAAAGCCTGTGTTGATAGTATTTATGATCCATAAAAGGACTACAAGAAATGTTGATGGAATTAGAAAATTTATTTGGGTACAAAATTTTTTTAATCCAAAGGCTTTTATGTGTACATATTATAGGATATTATTTTCCCATATTTTATTAGGGGAGAAGACAGACTTGGAATTTTTGAAATGAAAAATTTATACATAAGTTTTAGCCATGACAAAAGGATAATAATGAATCATTTTAAATAATTAGAATATATATAGTTTAAATATGGGTATAAAATAGGATTTGACATGTTTTTTGGTCATTTTATCCCTCAACATTTAGTTGAAACCCATGTTAATCTTTTTTTAACCATAACCACTGTAATTAATATTTAATGTTTTTACAATTCATTATGAAAAAATATAGTATAATATATTATATAATATTAAATTTATTATTCCAAATGTGGAATCAATCTTTAAAAATTCAATTAAAATAATTGAAAGAATTTAATTTAATGTTAAATCCACAGATGTGTCAAAAAATGGTTTTCCAAAGGAAATGTTTTCATATGTATAAAATTATTTCATATAAAAAGTCAACATGAAATTGATTTAAATGATCCAAATGGGATTAATAATAAAAATTTTGAACTAATTTTTCTTTTAAAAAATTTTAAAAAATAATATATCTTTTTTATTTATCTAAATAAAAAGGAATATTTAAAAAAAGTATGTTTCACTATTCACTACAAATTTATGTTTTTTAGAAAATTACCAAATATTCATCCAAAGATAATTTTTACATGTTGATTATAAAAATAATGTCAGTTTTTGAAATAAATTTTCTAAAAGTGGAAATAATTATACGTATTATGTGTTCACTAAAATAAATAAAAATCATTTTATGGTAAAAAAGTACTTTTGAAGGCCATAAAGACTTTAAGAATAATTATGTACGTTTTTACCAATTTGTTTTCTTTGTTATTTAAACATAAATTTTAAAATTATGTTATTTATATTAATATATCCAAATTTAATGGCTAGGTTTTACTAATAACGCTTAAATAATAATATTAATAGTATATCAAGGTTTATTAAAAATCAATGTTTCATGGGGTATACAGTGGAAAACATAATTTTTTTTATAAAAAAAATAGGGTTTCAAATTATTCACCCTATAAATAATTTTACCCTTAAAATTTCATATTACAAATCAAATTGAAAATAGGTGAGGGTACTTTTGTTTAATTTATTCCTTTGGTTCCCAAGATTCTTCTTCATATTAATGGTTTTAGCATAACACTCTCACTAGGTGTGTCATTTTGTTGAATAAAGAATTATATATATTGAACAAGAACCTCACTAGATAATACTCATAAGAGAGATCATTTTCCATCTATACCACCACTGAATTCCATACTTGTTAGGGATATTGTTTTTTACTTTTTCCAGGGGAATACAAGGAATACGTCGTCAACTTGAGAAAGAGTTGGTGAGAGTGCTGGAAAATAATCCACAACTCCAATGCGATATAGAATCTCAAAGGGGTCGATGTACTAGGTTCTTATATTTCCTTCCTTCTTAAATCTGATCACTCTCTTTTATGAAGATATTTTGGGAAACACATTATCCCCAACCTCAAACTCCAAGTCTTTTCGATTATTTTTAGTATAGTTTTGCTATCAGCTCTGAGTAGTCCGATTGTATTGTTGAATGGTGTTGACCCTTTCTACAATTTCTTTACCCATTTAATGTCCAAACATCTTGTATTCAATAACTTAATCCCAACATAATATTTTTTTCTATCTCTTCCCATAAATGGATTTATATATATCCAATTGTATGTTTTAGTTGAATTTATTATTATATGAGAACTCAACTAGTGGAAGATGTTGATCACATCATCATTTGAAGTTAATCATACATGATCCAAATATTTCCTCTATTTCATAAATTGTCTACTCAGATTAGCCATTAGTTTATGGTGAGAAGACATACTAATGTTCAACTTGATATTTAGATCATGTTGGAGGATCTCCTAGAACATGGAGGTAAATATCATATCTCGACCAGACACAAGAAAAATTGGTGTTACATGTACCCTCACTACCTGAATAATGTATATTCTTTCAAGTTTATTGAGTGATAATTTCTATCGAATTTTAATAATGTGACCAATCTTTATAAGACTATCTACTACAACCCATGTGGAATTGTTTCATCTTTATTTCTTAGGGAGACTAGTGAAAAATTACATGGTGATGTTTTCCAATTTCCATAATGTTATGGGTGATGATTATATAATCCCCTTTAAAATTTTTCTTTTATCTTTAAATTGATGATAGAGCATTAATTCTGATGTATATTCCATGAACTACTAATTAATATTGTTCGACCAATAGTGTTCTTAGGTATCTTGATATATCTTCATGCTCCCTCAGTGTATAGAAAAGGTCAAATTATGGGAACTATTTAATAGATCCTTATTTATCTCAGGATTTTAAGGTACACAAATTTGCTACCCAAATATTACAACTCTTTCTTTTTCAATTATTAAATATGATTATTTCTATTTTCTTATAGATTTTTCCTTCTTCAGAATCCCAACGTCATCTCTTTTAGAATTATATAACATCACCATATGGGATAGTTGATGAATAATTTTAGAATGAAATGATCATGTTCCATCATTTGTGATTCTCATATCCATCCTTTTTAATTCTAATATGATAGGATCTATACAAATTCTCATCATTGATAAAGTCATGAGATCCATTCTACTTAGAGAATATGCCACATTTTTTCATTAATAGGATTGTAATATATTGAGTATACATTGTCTTTGATGACATAAAACCATATTTACTAGCCCATATTAATCTCCTTATTTTTGAATATATATTTGAGTTACATATGGTCTTCAAATATTTCATATGTCTCCTTATAGAGGTAATGCCACAATATTTTCAATTAAAATATCACAATATCCAACTCCATATCTTGTACGTGATAGTTATTCTCATTAACATTCTACTTCCTGGTGGAATAGTTTCTCTCTTTATCATTTATCATTAGTAAGAAACCATATACCTTATTATAGGGATGGTTTTATACCAAAAAATGTTCCCCGCATGAGAGAAAAATGAGTATCGGTGTAGTGATAAGCCTATTTTTTAAATTCTTAAATCTATCTTCACATTTACTATTATACTAAAATATTTACTTTGTTCCATATTATCATTTTTATTGGGTTTGAAAAGTATGATAAGTATCTCAAAAATCATCAGTAATGCCCAACTAGTCTATGAAAACTATGGTTCTCTATTATAGATACTAGAATATGACATATCTCAATTTACATTGTCTTAAAAGAGTATATAGATATCCCATTGTTGGTGATAATATGCACCAAGAATGATAGGTAATTTATCAAAAACTCACATATTTTTTACATTTCATATAAATATACTTTATCAAATCTTTTAGAATTATATTCTAATACTATTAATGATTCTACATTATTTTAGTGTAAATAATAATATCATGTATAAATACTACAAAACATTTGATGAGGAAATCTATAAATACTCTATTCATTATTTCAATAAATATTAGGGATGATTATTGAGTTTTAAAGGCATCACTATGAACTCATAATGTCTATACCTTGTTCCAAAGGTATTTTTGGGAATTTCTTTCTTATTCACCATTAATTGGTGATATCCCGATCAATTATACACCTTAGAGAAATAATGGCCTCTCAATAGTTGATAAAAAAATTCATCTATCTATGGAAATCAGTAATTTTTTTTATTATGATTTTTTATGTTCATGATAATTAGTATAAAGGCACATTAACTATTCAATATTTTTAATGGAAATGTCGGATGAACCCCATAGTGAATCACTTGAGGGTATAAAATATTTTCCCTCATCCTCTTGTAACTAATTATTATAATCTTTCAACTCAATGGTGGAAATATTATAAGGATTATTTTATATGGATATAGATTCAAGTATAAGTTCAATTGATAATTCAACCTCTTAGTCAGGAAGAAGACTCAGAAACTATTTAGGAAATACATTAGTATAATCTCTCAAAATGGGCATGAATTTTAGCAAGATTCTATTTTTTGTATCAATCAGTTGGGATATATATTCTTTATCATAAGGAAATAATATACCTAATTGAATAATATATTCTATAGGATTATTATCATGCTTCTTACACTTGTATAAAAATATAGGATGACTTGGAACATGAAGAGTAATCTCCCTCTCTTAAAAATTGACATTGGATATATATATGGATATGTAATAAAGTACCATTACGACATCAACAAATAGTAATATAAGTAATAGGTTATTTTATCGATGATTTATTAAACAATTATTTATTGAGGAGGAGTTATATACTTGGTATTAAACCATTTCTATGATTTCTGTTGTCACACATAGCACACCTGCCATGTTTTTGGGTTATTATTAAATAGTAATAATAAAATTTCACAATGTGAAAGAATGAATAGATTCAGAATAAAAAAGTGTGTTAACTATTATAGAATGAATAACTAAATACCATTCACCGCATAATTATTGAGATCCACCTCAGTTGTAGCGATAACATATGTTGTTTATTTATCTATAGGTTTTAGAGGTTGTTTTCATCAATTGTGTCCAACAAACCTTAGATTCAGTAATTGGATTCAATACTTCCCATGTTCATTATAGTTGAAACACTTCCCCATAATTTGAGTGTTTATGTGAACTATCTTTTATTCTACCATATTAGTGGGTTTCTTAATTTCTCTATAGAACTGGATATCCTGATTCCCAACTTTTCCAAATTTGAAACACATCCTAGCCCTCAATAGATTATTTTTTGGATTTTTCTTCGTATAATTTTACCATGTTGTATGTTGGGTTTTCTTTCATACATGGAATTTATCTATTGATACCCTAGATGAAAACAAACATTTTTTATCTTTTTCTCTTCAGTCCCTTGACACCATGGAGATTCACTGATCTTCATATCAACTTTTAGAAACAAATAAGAAATATATTCATAAAAATACATGTTTAAAATCACAAAATATTTTCATATAATACACTTTAATACAATAAGTTTTTTTCCACCTTACATTCGAGGTTGAAGAAAATGGTGTAGCTGTAATATGAATGCCTTGTGATGATTTACTCATACTCCCAAATTAATTCATCTTCATTTTGTTTCAAACTGAGGAAATCCCTATTTATTCAAATATAGAATGTTTTGGGAATTTTATTCATAATTTATTCTCATTATATAAAATCAATGAACTCTATGGATTTTTTTTTCATGATCGGTGTCCACCACTGATCAACTTGCCCCTCTATGAGATAAATGGGAATCACAACATTATATTTATCTGAGCATTAGTGGGAGTATAATATCTTTTCAAGGGAGTTAATCCATTAATACATAATGAGGTGATTTTAAGACCCACTAATGGTAGGAGGCCTTTATCACATAATATAATCGACTCCAACATGATATTTCATATAATTAGTAGCAAATTCCACAAGATTTATGTTGTTATTAATAACATGGAATAGTTAATCTAATACTTCAATGAAGATTTCCTCTCACAATCCCACAAGGTAAATAATATCATTGGGGAAATCATCGCATTTCTTATTAGGGATTTTTTTGAAAAAAAGTCTCTTATTTCATACCATTAACCAAAAGATGAAAAAATAAGATGAAAATACACAAAATAATAAACATACAAATGAAAACCATGAAAACAGGGGAAGAATAATTTTTAAATGATAAGTATCTCATAACTTATGAGTCTCTAGGTTTCAATTAGTTTATCCATTATAATTTCCCTCTTAGGTTTTCTAACCAAACTATTTTTTCATTCCCTTCATAATGATTTTTAATTATTTTTGTGAATATACAAATCATATACCCTAGGACTATCATACCAAGTGTGCATAAAGATAAATTTTTATACACCAGGTCTTGATTGAGTCAAACACAACAAACCATTTTTGGGGGTTATTACACATATGTATAGTTGTTCCAGAGCCACATCTAGTTGTAATATCCAAATAAGGATGTAATTTCATGGAATCTATAGTCTCTATACTACTCCAAAATTCAAGGACATTTTTCAATACATAGTGTTATCTATATAATTATCCCTTTTGTTTTTAGTAAATTATTTTATTTATAATCCCTAAAAATAACTATACATTTCTCTTATACAAAAAATAGTGGTCAATTCCTATTACATGAATAATTAAATAATTTTTATACATAAATATCCATTATGTACAACCCTAATGATCATAAGGTCTAGTATCATTGGAATACTGGGTTCATAATACATCAAAAAGAAATAAAAAGATGAAATCATTATTTTATTATCCATAATGAGATCATAAATCCATTTGAGCACCTCAAACATCTTAGGATAACCTAGTGATTACAGAAAATAATTTTGTGAGAAAAAAACACAATAAGGGAATAAAAATAATAAGGAATCATAACTTGGGTGTCAAAAGTATAATATAATTTCATAAAAGAGATGGATCATGAGTAATCCCATGGAATCATATCATAAATAAAATAGAATAATAATATTATGGTAATATTGTGAATGTTTTAGCAAAATATAATGTTCCATAAACATGAGTCAGAACATGGTGCCTAGATATATCACACGGTACACAATGCCTCATAATGGATTAGGTTTACTCCCTAATATATCATATACATAGCGTATTTGAAATGAATTTTTATTTTAATTTTCATTAATGCTTTGTCTTGGGGGTTTCCAAAAGGTTTTATGTAGAATATGTGAGTTTTCATGAATTGGGCCAAACTGTGAGCCCGATTCCAGATTGAAAAATAATTTTTGTTTCTTTTATAAATTTTTCTTTTTTTTAATATTTTTCATTCATTCCAACTCCTTAATGTTATACCCTGATATATTAACACCAAAATTAAAATTTGGGGATTTTATAAATTCGTAAACAATGTTTAGTTTGGTTTTTATTTAAGGGATTGGGCCTGCCCGGAAGCCCATATCCAGTTTTAAAAATTAATTTTATTTATTAAATAACTTATTCAATATTAGGTCTTTTAAGTGATTCCAAGTCTGCCACGTTCCCATTACACCCATCTGATCCCCCAAAATCTTTCCCACCACTTTGGAGCTCTTAGGAATCGCGATTTAGGGATGAATTTCTTAGGGTTCATCAAATCGTCCAGATTTGAGAAGGTAAGTCGATTCTTTCATAAGTCTATTAATTTTCATCCTTTATCCCCCATTTCGGTCCCAAAATGACCTAATTTAAATCCTTTAATCATCCATACCATTTTTGGGTACTTCAAGATTCCAATATTGGTAGATTGGGTTTGATTTCCTCATGATTTTTCAAGTAAGGGAATTCCTTCTTGGTTCCTTCCATCCTCTTTTAGTTTTATTTCCACTTTGTTGAAGTTCCTAATATCCAGAAGCTGGGGTTCGATTCTAAGGTCTGATTTGGTGTCTTTTGGGTCAATATTTGTGGTCTAGGGCTGGATTTATAATCGCTGAGATGCAGCGGTGGTGCGGTTGATGTTTCACACCATGTTTTGAGGGTTTCGTCATAAAAGGTAGGTGATTCCATGTGTAAAAATTTCTAGATGAGTTATTTTTCTTGAATTAATTATTATTAATGTTCCTAATATGCTGTGTGTGGTGCTTGAACTGTTTATGTTGGATTTTGTAAAGCATTTGTTTTTATAGTTTCATTTTAGCTTAAAATTCGGTGTTTTCATGTGCAACCCTTTGGGTATTGTTTGGGATTGTTTTATTACATATGAATTTGGTTTAATAAATCTTGTTTGGGATGAAAATTATTATTTGTTGGGGTATTGTTGTGCCACTAGGTATTAAAGAGTATTTTTAAGGGTTTAAGGTGTAAATCATTATTTTACTTCTTGAAAGTGATTTTGAAAATGTGTGTGTTTCATGTTGATCTTTTTTGCTATTGTTTGAGGTGTTTTTATAACACATGGGGGTTGTTTAATAAATGTTTTTGGGGCATAAAATTCTGTTTTGAATTTGTATTGATGTGATTTTGTCCTGGAAATATGTTTTTGAAATGGGTTTCATTTGAAAAACTTTGGTACACTATTTAAAATTGTTTTATGAAAGTTTTGAGTGGTTTAATAATTTATGTAAGAGGTGAAACCATATTGGAAAACTATTTTGGATTGTTTATACTTTCAAATGAACCGTTTTAAATCTTAATAGTTCTGTTATGTGATGTTTATCATATTTGAAGGGACTTCATAAAATTGTTAAAGGATGTGATGGATTGTGAAAGTTATGAAAAAAGTGTTGTGGGCTACTTTGGTGTGAGTTTGATTTCAAAATTAATTTGCATGAATAGTGGTATTTGTGACCTGTGTGATGTGCATGGGGATGATTAGATAATTTTTTATGTGGAAGTGATATTTTCATGTGAAAAATAATATTTCTTGGCTTGTTGAACTTGTTTGTGCACAAAGGGAAAACCCGGGCATCTAGGTGGGTGGACGTGTACTAGTATGCTAGTGAATCCGTGGGGTTTGGCCTCAGTTTCACATAGCAGGATTGATGCTTACCACTCTAACTAAACTATTATGATGATGATTGGGGACCACTAGGTTATGGGTATGTTCCCTTTAGTGGATCATGCATGAGAACAGATAATTTTTGTGGTTACTGTCACCGAGATACGAGGTAGCTGGGACCCACAGCTAGCTAGTACCTAGGGGTTATTTCCTATTTCTTGTGCTCATTAGATCCTTTATTCTTACCATCGACATATGATATATTTTTATGGAAAATTCAGTATCTTTTGAATTTATTTTAGAAGTGTTGATTAATTAAATGAGCCCACTTGAAAACTATTTTTTTAAGTTGCATCTTTTAGAAATTGTAACTAGAAATTACATGTTTTTGAAAACATGCAGTCTTTTCATATTTGAATGTTTATCACATGGAATATCTTAGTGGTGGTATCCTACTGGTCATTGGATCACACCCTACTTACACCCTTGGGTGTAAGTAGACTTGGTTATTTTTTTGTCGCAGGTTTGGATATACCATTTGTGCCAACAGTTCAGGTTTTCACCGGTCATTCATGATGCGGTGTTGTGGAGATGGCTAGAGGGAAATTCCTCTTGACATGTTGAGGTTCTTGGGCTGTTCATTTTTTTGTTTTGTTCCTTTTTTATTGTCCTATTGATTTGTTTTAGAATATGTAATTCAGTGCTGATTTTCTGTAAAACATTGTTTTGTTTGAAAAACCCATATTTGATTCATTGGATTCTTTTGTTATTTTATGTTTATAAACTTAGGTAAATCATTCCAAATTTTCATTTTATCATACCCAGGCACTTGTGCCAGCCCGTGGGGATCGGGAACGCCCTTCGAGCCTTGTCACGGGCCGGTTTTGGTGCCATTTTTGGTGGTGATCGATTCGGTTCGTGACAAAATGGTATCAGAGGAGATTCTCTCTCTTTGGGTCATGTTATTTGGGGAACAGTCGAGATAGTCTAGAGTTAGGATTTTTTGGACTTGGAAATTTTGTTATGATTATTGTGGCTGATCACCACACCTCATGACGGGATTCAAGTCTCCAGGGGAAGTTGGGACCTTTCAGAGTCCTCTGGTTTTCTTGTTTTAATGATGATTTGGGGAAATGAAAAGAGAGTTGGGTTAATGGTCTCAGTAAGCTCACAGGGCCATGCAAGCCATGTGGAGATGGGGATATTACCAAGAACACTCTCTGTGACAGTGAAGTGATTGGAATATGGCTGCTAACCATTTGTCCAAATCACCCACTGAAACTAGTTTCCTCTCACATTGTCTTGTGTTCTTTAGTTTTGAAATCTTGAACTATGGTTTTTAAAGTGACTTGGTTTTAATAAGTGTAAAGTTTTTGTGAAATTATTTTCAAATAAATATGGAATGTCTTGATTTTTGAAATAGTGGAACTGAATATTCAGAATTATTTTGAAATGTAAAATGGTGTGCGTACACATATTTTGAAAGGAGAAACTATATTGAAGTTGGGTTTGAAAAAGTGTTTCCATTAGAGTTTTCTAAACTATCATAGGGTGTTTTGTTGGGATGACATGTTATGAAAATTATTTGAATAACATTAAATTGAGTTCTTGTATAAATGGTTGTGTCATTATGAAAATTTTAGTAATATTTGAATTGAGATTTGGATCTCCTGGTTAGCAGTTTTGAGAAAAAGGATGTGTTCGTTGACTGTTTTGGTTTTGAAAAGTGGAAAGAATCATTGTTTTAACCTTTGGTATTTCCGTGAGTGACCACATGCATGGGGTTATATGGGATGATGGATGGTTGATGGCATGACTAGATGAGTGCCAGGATGGATATGAGGAGGGTGCCTGGTGTGGCACAAAAACATGCATGTGTGAGGCCCATGGGGTACCATTGGTGGATAAGCTTACTTCTAAACTATTTGTTTTCAAAGAATTGGTTTTAAAGAAAAACATTATATCTTGATGAATAGTTTGGTATGGTTTGTAATATGGGTTTTTGAAAATGTTGATGTTGTGGGATGTTTTGAGTCCAAGAACCCCTTCAATTTGAACTATGTTTTGGGTTTGTGTTTGGTCGGTAAGTTGTGTTGTAGGGACGATTAGTGGTCTCTTTTGAAATATGTTTTGGGATTCCTTTACAGTGGATCCCTTCATGCGATTGTATCTGGTTTGTGGAATGTTTTGACCAATGGACCAGCTTGGTTGGGCCCTTGGGTTCTCTCATTGGATAAGGTATTCCCCCATTAAGGGTTAATTCACAACTGAAGTGCAACCCGTATTGTTTCACCATTGTAAAATCCTCCAGTTGATCAATATAAGGAATATTTTATCGATCATTGTTGATCGATTCTACACCCATTCGTTTTGTTGATTTGTGGATCCTCTTTTAGTGGTAAAGTTCTTGTGGAAGGTTGAACGAAACCATAGTTTCTTATGTTTCATGATTAATCTAAGGTGGAAGTGTACTTTGGTTGTTACTGTGGATGAGTTTCATAATGGTGTCTAAGAGGTCCTCTGGGTTCTTCATAGTTTCATTGATGCAAGAGTTATTATTAAACCACCAATTTTGAGATTTTGGTCATGATAGTATATTGTGTCCACTTTTTGGACTTCTCTATTGTTTAAGGACTTGGAATATGGTCATGTTCAATGTATTGTTTCTATCAATCGCAAGGGTCATGTTTGGTGATGCATTGTGATGTTGTGTGCTCTTTTGACTGTAAAGGTGAAGGTCACAGAATCCCTAGAGGTTCTCTGTTATGTTGGGAGTATGTCTCCCTTGGAAAAAACATAAAATCCCCTATCTTAGAGGAAGTTGTTTATCCGTGTCCTTCCCTTATGTTGTTTCTCACCCAAAGAAACAAGGTGCGATGTGTGTGCATCTTCTGATCCCTTGTTTCAGTGAAATGTCTGGTTTTGGTAAAGTGAGTTATAGAGTGTGTTATGTCTTGATGAACCCATCGGGGTATTCAGTTTAGTTGTTTGTGGAATCTAAAGAATAATTTTCATATAGGGGTTTCCACAGCCTAACTGCGAGGCCAAAGATTCTTCAATATTTTGAGCTTTAGCTATAGGTCCCGGAGAGAAGCTGGTGTGTAGTTAGGGGAAACACCAGTGGCGTTTAAACCCTTGTACAAAGTCCTATACCCAGTATGAAAGATAGAAAGAGTTTAAACCTATGGTGTCATCATATTTCTTATGTTGTTCCTGTTCGGTGGAAAAAGGTGGAGGGTCTTGTACCCATCTCATCACACAATGTTATTCCCTCCCCCTTTGGATTCCTTTGAGTCTTTGCAGAATGGTTGGAAATTTGGCTAGAAAAGTTGAGCACATGGTTATCACATGGTTAGTTTTAACCATGAACAAAAAAATAACCATGCAGATATAAGGATCTACATAGTTATCACAAAGTTTCCCGAACTGTGAAGACTAACCGTGCGACCATCCCAACTCCTTAATTTTGGGGTCTTTTCATGTTAGCCCACACCGGTCGGTTAAGATGGTTGGTTCTTATGGTTGAAAGACCCAACATGGGTATCATGCATATTATTTTGTAAATTTATAATGGATATATACCCCTTTTACTAGGGAGTCTGTTTGGGCCTCCCCCTATTAGTGTCTTGATTCTGTCTTGGGAAAAAAATTTAAGTTGTCTCTTATGGGGGGAGCCCATTTCTGTCTCTTCATACGAGTAACTCATATTTTTTCCTTGTTCTTGTCTGGGAAGTAGGTATTATAGTTCAGAGATATCTAACTACCTATATTTTCTTTGGTTAAACATTGATATTCGAGAGACCCCAATGGTTTAGTTATATTAGGTTACGTGTAACCTTGTTCGATGTTGTTGTTTATTTGGGTAAATTGATTGAGTGTTCTTCAGATTGTGTTTGAGGAGTTTTCATCTGGTATAAAAACTTAATCTTCTTGATTGTTTCATGAAATTAGTGTATGTTTGGTTTTTGAGAGTATTCCTTCCTTCATTGATCACTGGAGGTGTTTTGGCCATTGGGGGAGAAACCTAGCAAGGGAGTACCTCTTGGTTTCTCAGTTGGGTTTGGTTGTTGCTTTGGACTTGTTGTGACTTTCTGGGGTGGAAAGTTATTATGGTGGGGAGAATTGTCATATTCATAGCTTATTTTAAATGTATTTTTATTTTAATTTTCATTAATGCTTTGTCTTAGGGGTTTCCAAAAGTTTTATATAGAATAGGTGAGTTTTCATGAATTGGGCCAAACTGTGAGCCCGATTCCAGATTTAAAAATAATTTTTTTTTCTTTTATAAATTTCTCAATTTTTAATATTTTTCATTAATTACAACTCATAAATGTTATCCTCTGATATATTAACACAAAAATTAAAATTTGGAGCTTTTAGAAATCTGTAATCAATGTTTAGTTTGGATTTTATTTAAGTGATTGGGCCTGCCCGGAAGCCCATATCCAGTTTTAAAAATTAATTTTATTTATTTCATAACTTATCCAATATTAGGTATTTTTCGGTGATTCCAAGTCTCCCACGATCCCATTACACCCATCTGAGCCCCCTAGCATCTTTCACACCACTTTAGAGCTCATAGGTATTGCGATTTAGGGAAGAATTTCTTAGGGTTCATCAAATCGTCCAGATTTGAGAAGGTAAGTTGATTATTTCATAAGTCCTTTAATTTTCATTCTTTTTCCCCCATTTAGGTCCCCATATGACCTAATTTAAATCCTTCAATCATCCATACTAGTTTTGGGTACTTAAAGACTCCAATATTTGTGGATTGGGGCTGATATCCTCAGGATTTTTCATGTAAGGGAATTCCTTCTTGGTTCCTTCCGTCCTCTTTTAGTTTTATTTCCACTTTCGTGAAGTTCCTAATATCCAGAAGCTGGGGTTAGATCCTAAGGTCTGATTTGGTGTCTTTTGGGTCAATATTTGTGGTCTAGGGCTGGATTTATATTCCTGGAGGTGCAGCGGTGGTGCGGTTGATGTTTCGTACCATGTTTTGAGGGTTTCTTCATAAAAGGTAGGAGATTCCATGTTTAAACATTTCTAGATGAGTTAGTTTGCTAGAATTACTTATTATTCAAGTTCCTAATATGCTATGTGTGGTGAGTAAACTGTTTATGTGGGATTTGGTGAAGCATTTGTTTTTATAGTTTCATTTTAGCTTAAAATTCGGTGTTTTCATGTGCAACCCTTTGGGTATTGTTTGGGATTATTTTATAACATATGAATTTGGTTTAATAAATCTTGTTTGGAATGAAAATTATGATTTGGTGGGGTATTTTTGTGCCACTAGGTATTAACAAGTTTTTTAAGGGTTTAAGGTGTAAAACCTTATTGTACTTCTTGAAAGTGATTTTGAAAACGTGTGTGTTTCATGTTGATCTTTTGTGCTATTGTTTGAGGTGTTTGTATAACAAATGGGGGTTGTTTAATAAATGTTTTTGGGGGCATAAAATTATGTTTTGAATTTTTATTGATGTGATTTTGTCCTTGAAATATGGTTTTGAAATGGGTTTTATTTGAAAAGCTTTGGTACAGTATTTAGAATGGTTTTATGAAAGATTTGAGTGGTTTAATGATTTATGTAAGAGGTGAAACCATATTGGAAAACTTTTTTGGATTGTTTATACTTTCAAATAAACCATTTTAAATCTTAATAGTTCTGTTATATGATTTTTATCATATTTTTAGGGACTTCATAAAATTGTTAAAGGATGTGTTGGATTGTGAAAGTTATGAAAAATGTGTTGTGGGCTATTTTGGTGTGAGTTTGATTTCGAAATGAATTTAAATGAATAGTGGAATTTGTGACTTGTGTGATGTGCATGGGGATGTTTAGATAATATGTGATGTGGAAGTGATATTTTCATGTGAAAAGTATATTTCTTGGCTTGTTGAGCTTGTTTGAGCACAAAGGGAAAACCCTGGTATCTAGGTGGGTGGACGTGTACTAGTATGCTAGTGAATCCGTGGGGTTTGGCCTCAGTTTCACATAGAAGGATTGATGCTTACAACTCTAACTAAACTATGAAGATGATGATTGGGGACCACTAGGTTATGGTTATGTTCCCTACTTGTGGCTCGTTCACGAGAACGGATAATTTTTGTGGTTACTTTCACCGAGATACGAGGTACCTGGGACCCACAGCTAGCTAGTGCCTAGGGGTTATTTCCTATTGCTTGTGCTCATTAGATCCTTTATACTTATCATCGGCATACGGTATATTTGGATTGAAAATTAAGTATCTTTTTAATTTATTTTAGAATTGTTGATTCATTAAATTAGCCCACTTGAAAACTATTTTTTTATGTTGCATCTTTTAGAAATTGTAACTAGAAATTTCATGTTTTTGAAAACATGCATGCTTTTCATCTTTGAATGTTTATCACATGGAATATCTTAGTGGTGTTATACTACTGGGCATTGGCTCACACCCTACTTTCACCCTTGAGTGTAAGTAGACTTGTTTATTTTTGTTGTCGAAGGTTTGGATATAACATTTGTGCCAATAGTTTGGGTTTTCACAGGTCATTCATGATGCGGTGTTGTGGAGATGGCTTGAGGGAAATTCCTCTTTCCATGTTGAGGTTCTTGGGATGTTCATTGTTTTGTTTTGTTCCATTTTTATAGTCTTGTTGAGTTGTTATAGACTATGTAATTCAGTTATGATTTTCTTTAAAACATTGTTTGGTTTGAAAAATCCAGATTTTATTCATTGGATTCTTTTGTTATTTTATGTTTATAAACTTAGGTAAATCGTTCCCAATTTTCATTTTATGATCCCCGGGCACTTTTTCCAGCCCGTGGGGATCGGGAACGCCCTTTGATCCTTGTCATGGGCTGGGTTTGGTGCAATTTTTGGTGGTGATCGATTCAGTTCGTGACATAATCCAACAATGAAATCTCATGACACTAAGTATTTAACCAATTAGTTTTTAATATGTTAGGATGAACCCATAATAACATTTAATTATTTTTTATTCCATTAAAATGAAATCAAGAATAAGTAATAACCTAATAATTACCCAAGGACATAAAATGGGTTTCATTATCTTACCAAAAATCATAACCAATGTAAATTCCATAATGATGGAATTTGATAAGTCTTTTTAAGAAATATATTACCTCATAAAAGGAAGTTATAATTATATAGGTATATATATGTGAGACATAAATTATGATACTTATATAATTTCCTAAGATAATTTTTCAATTTTATAATTTCATTTATTTTATTCATTATCATGTTATATTCAATAACTTATTCATCTAGGTTTAAGTCAGGCATTTTAACGAGGATTGACTCATATGTCCAAAATCATCAAGAAATGTTGAATAAGGTAAAAAAGATTATTATTTCATAATATATAGAATAATAATAATGAAATATTTATAATTTTTATATCTAAATTATTCTTTTAAAAATAAAAATGAGTTGTAGTTATCAAAAATGAACTATGTTATAAACATGGAGATGGTAGGTCATTCATACACATGTGTAATGTTTAAATTTATAATAGATCCTAATGGAAATAAGTTATGTTTTATTTTATAATTATATAATTATAATTATATCATAAATATAATATTTTTCCATTAAATTTCCTCAAATATACCATCCCTGCGAAGCAGTAATAAAAAAAATCACATCGCTTCGCAAGGAGGTAATCTATCGTACACACGAACGATGGTATCATTAATCATGAATGGTATAGTATAAAGGTTTATGATATTATGATATTATATAATGATTAATATATCATTAATATAATATATAAACATTAAATGCACCATTATCAACAATTTTCAGTGGAAATAATAGAAAATGAATTACATCGATATGTGAGGCGGTAGTTCGCTTTACACAGGTACGATGGTTCTATTTAGTATTTGATGGAATTTGATATAGATTTAGGTTATTAAAATAACTTAATTTCATATTAGTATATGGTATATAATTATGTTTTTATATTATAATGATTGATTAATATTTTAAGGAGGTGGAATATGAAATAAAACAAATATGCATTGCTAAGAATGATATCTGTTATTCAGACTACCTCTTTAGGATTATACCTAAAGCCTCTGTAGATGTGATTTCTAATAGAAAACATTTAAATTAGGATGTGTTTATAGAATTAGGAATGTTATTTTAATAGATATTTTCAAAAAAGGATTTTATGTATTAATTGGAGGGGAGAGTTGGTTGTATTTTATAATTGGGGGGGGAGGACACACATGGAATTTTTAGATAGAAAAAGTTATACCCAGGTTTTACACATTCCCAAAGGATCTAAAATGAATAATTATGAAATAAATATATGATTTAGGGTCTAAATATTCTCATATAATTGGATTTTAATGATTTTGTTTCATTATCTTAATCCTTATCTTTTTAGTTTAACCCCAAATAAACCAGTTTTATCCGTAACCGCTGTAATTAATATTCACTATATTTACTATTCATTATGAAAAAATATTGTATAATATTAATTATGATGATTAAAAATATTTAAACCATATTATAAAATTAAATTCACAGAAGTGGAAGACTTTAATTTAAAATTGAACCGAGAAACGTGATGAAAAATTTATATTGCAAAGAAATGTTTTCATAGTTATAAACAATTTTAGGTCCAAATTCATAATAAATTTGACTATAACGAAGTAAGTTTGATTAATAATAAAATAATTGATCTAATTTTAATTAGAACCATTTTAATAAATAATATCAATTTTTTAATTATTTAAATGATAAGGAAAAATTAAATAAGAAGTAGTGTTTTTCAGTATTCAAAAAAATGGACTTTTGGAAAAATAATAAAAAATTATTATTAATAGAAATATGAAATTTCTATTCAAAAAATGATATTAATACTTTGAAATATATTTTTTAAAATTGGAAATAATTAATTTTATTATTTTTTCACAATAAGAAATAATAAATAGTTCTTTTGGAAAAAATAATTTTCCAAGCCTATAAATAATGTACGAGACATTAAGTAAATACATATAAAAATATTATATTATTTTCATTCATAATAAATTATAAAAATTTGATTATTAATATTAACAAAAAATTAATGGTTAGGTTATAAGGATAATGATTCAGTAATAATATTAATTTTATATTAAGGTTCATTAAAACTCAATGTTTTATGTATCATACACTATGGAACATAGATTTTTATTAAAAACATTAGTTGTTACATAAAATAATTATTATTTATTAGAATAAATGTGCTATTTAAGAAACCTTCATTTATGTCATCACATTTTTAACTTACACTTAGTAAATTATGTTTCATCCCTTTAAAAAACAAAACATTTTTTCACTAGATATCTTCTGAATCGATCTCACTAGTACCAATACATTTGATATTTAGTGAAATTTTTTTTAGAAGTAAAATATGATCATTTATGTTTCTCAATTTATTTTAAAATTTTATGGTCTCTAGTTTTATGTGAAGATCACCGACCATCAATTATCAATGTTATTCTTTTATTTCATGCCTTAAAAACACTTATATAATGAATAACTTCTTATCATAATTCATCGTTTGAACTCCTTTGTAATTTTATTGGTAGGAGAACCTTCCATGTTTTTATAGATTGTTTTGTACAGTTTCCAAGATTCTCATATCTACCACAGATTTCCTTCAAACATTAAAACCTATTATGAGTAGGTATATTAAATGTTACTTTGTTCATTAATTTATTATGTGCGGACTCACTTATCTTGTTATTAGGGGTTCCACAACATTATTCATACCTCCTTGTAGGAAGATACTTGTTATACCAGAATTTGTATGCATTTTGATTATAAATCCAACAACACCAAAAATATCCACTCATTTTTAATCTCTTGGTATAACCAAAATAATATTTTGAAAACAACATTCTAGAATTCTCTCTTTTCTATCTAGATAAGAAGTGATCTTGATTGTTCTCTAAGGGAAAAAATTTATTTTCATTCTCCTATCTTCTATAATAGTATAATTTTTTATTTTCCTTATGTTTTCTATGATAACCTTTTTCTTATTTTGAATCAAAATGTGAAAAGTTTGTTAAAATAGAATTATCTTTTAAAGAAGCTTTAGGTATTAATTTAACCTGAAATGACGTGCTATAATTATTAGATATTTTAAATGTATTATACATGAAATAAATAGATTGTTTTTGATTACATTCAATTTCTTTTCAATTGTGAGATATTATGATCACATCTTACTATGTTATTATTCCCTCGAGACCAATTTTGTTATATAATCTCTTAGGATATGTTCATCCCAAGCCACTATAAGCTTTGATTTCTTAAATTCATATATGAGGTTGTTTAATTTATTAAGAAAATATTTAGGGTATTCAATATTACTACCATCTTACTTATTTTGTGTTTAACTTCATTCTTGATATTTTTTCTTTTATCAATGCATAGTGTTATCTCATATATGAATTTTTCTCCATTTCTACCTCTACAACACATTTATATTCACTGTTTGAGGAAGTTACTTCCTTATTCACGATTTTCAAAATGTGTTTGAACTTTTTATGCTCATTATTCTCATATTGGATTCAAGATGACGTGTCTTCATATTCTTATTTTCTCAATAAAAATTTTATATTTCTTCTAAAAACATTTTCATGAACTTAGATGATTTATTTTCTTTTGAGATCTTCCAACACTTCTTCTTCTTGGTTATTTCATCATTTTTATTTTCCTGATATACAAGATTCTTTTTCTTTGAATTTTTTTTAAAATGTTTATAAAACCCCACACTTAAATCAATTCAATTGAAACTTATTTCAATCATTTGTTCATTGATTCTTATAGATTATATGATTTATTATATTTGAATCATCATTTCTAAAATCTTCACTATCCTATTCGCTATAAGATTCATGATATTTTTATTTAAACACTTAATTTCATAAGGATAAAAAATCATCTCATTATTAACCTTCTTATTCAAATTAGCCACCCTTATCATTTCATAGGAAATAAAGATTTTATATAACATATCATGTTATAATCCGTACCTATAATTATGTGTATAAGTTTTGGGAATAAATAAATATAATAAATTACTAAACGTTTCTTCATAATAAAATGATCATCTATTTTTCGATTGAATCCTATAAAGTTTCTCATAATTTTATTAATTATGGTGATGAAATCATCAATGGATTCATTTATATCCATCATTATAACTTGAAACATGATTCTCTAAATTTATGGATTTTCAAGTTTAAAATTATCATTACCTTCATAACTTATTTATAAATTATCCTATACTTACATGGATGTTTTTGGACCCATCAACTTTGTAAAAAGATTATATTAAAGATAAATAAGAATAAAATTCCATAATTTTCCATAAATATCAATATTTATATTATTAGTGAAGTTCACATTATCATATCTTTAAATAGTTTGGAAACTAACTCAAGGTTTATCAATAACATCAAAACCAATTGACTACAAATACATATAACTCATATTTTTATATATATGGAATTTTTTCCCATTAAACATTGAAACTAATCTACTATTCAAAGTGTTTATTTTTTATATCATCTAATACATGAGGATACTCTAATAGAATTAGACTATATCTCTAATACGAATTGATAGTTCAAATGTATCACATAAATACTAGAGGGGGTGGGTGAATTAGTGTATACATTATTTTTATTTTTTATTATCGCACTATAAATAATCCATTATGACTGGTTAATATCTAATTCAAACACATAAAATATTTCAATATTATATTAATAATGAAATACAAATAATCATGGTAAGATAGAACCCACAATTTTTACATTATTTTTCCATTTTTTTATAATATTCCATGCTATGACCCATTATTATCTGTGATATAGATTTTCCACTATAAGTCAATCAATAACTTATGATGGGTTGGGATGGTTCACCCTTCACCCTCAAATTGAAAACATCCTGATGTTACCATTACACAACAAACAATTAATCATACATAGTATCCCACTGGTTTCAATGAGTTATAATGTATGAGAATGATTTATGGAGACTTTGTGTTACTTCAATAATTGGTAAATATACATCTATAGAACCAACTAGATAGAAAAATAAATAAATTTTATCACATTAAAAAAGACAAAAATTTGAAGATAATTATAATTTATGTTCTATTCATTCCCATATCACTACATAAAAACTCTTTGAGGGACTTCTATTATTATTCTACAATCGATATTATAATCTTGGGTAAATATTTATTTTCATACATGCATGAACATAGCTTATTCTTCTACACATAGAATATTTATTCTTAGCATTTTATTTCTTCATTTCATAGTGATAAATAATCTATATTCAATAAAAAAAGTTTCTTATAGAACCACCTCATTAACTCTTATATTCATTTTCATATACCGTAAGTGGTATAAAATATGTTTTCTCAGGCCTACCATAAGAAGGAATCATGAGAGTAAAACCACTTTTATTTTCCTCTCCTTTTCTTCCCTAGATTAATTAAAAAATTTCCAATTGTTCATCCCCCCAAATTCTCTAACAAATAAATAAATATTCCCACATATTTTTCCTCGATTAGACTACAATCTTGAGATTCATATTATTTTTTTAAACTATATTTATAAATATTTCAAATACCTGAAATTTTTCTAAAATCTAGTTAACTATACCCTCTCTATTCAAATCATCTTCAACATTTTTTGGCATGTATGAAACATTTACAACACAACAAAATTGAACACCTTAGAATAAAAAAGATCATATACTATGCCAAAGTCACCTAAAATCCCTACACTCTTATCATGTGATTTTAGAAGCTATGGAATTACAATGAATCACCCCAAAAATATATGAATAATTCTTGAAAATTTAAAAATTCATTTATGTTTCATTGTGACATTTCTCATGAAAAAATTCTTAGGGTGGATCTTGTTATTCACAAAATGAGAATAATATAATTATAATTTTATTAAGTCATAATTTAGTTTTCAATTACATTTTTAATTATTTTAGCCACTAAGGATCCACTTGAGAATCATTTAACTAAGATTATTTATAATATTGTAATTTTGGGATCATTATTTTAATTAAGTAAAATATCATATGGTGTATGAAATTTGACCTTTTATTTTTATATCCTCATGTTTTAAATTTTTAATGAGATGACATTGTCCTATAAGGATCAATGCATCATATGAAAAAAATCCCTAACCAATAAATTAAATGTTATTAAGGGTCAAAAAATTTCAAATGTGGTTTTGTATTGACTTATGCAGTTCCAAATATAACAAACATATCTGAATTCACTTATATAATAACAAAATATATTTTAAATGTACTAAAATATTGTACAAGTGACTGAAATTTATTATTCTATATATAATTTCCTTTTAAAATTATATTAGTTGAATATATAGATCATATTTGATTCATATTGATCAAATATTATATATACTTCTCACATATCCTACATATAGATTATTTATCCTATGTTTTAAACAAATTCACTTACAAGGATAAAAAATTTCCTATATATATAATTATATTCATATTTAGTGACTAGAATATCTTATATGAGGCCTATAATATTGTTTAATTAGATAAATGATTGACGTAGCACCCCAAGTAAATAAAGAATATGACATTTTCACATTTATCCATATTTTTGAATAAAATATTAATATAACTATAAAGGGGACGCTATGCTCAATGGCGTACCCAATACGCAACAATAAGTTTCTTGGGAATCTTACGTTGCACTCTAATAATAAAATAATATTATTTTAAATTGTAGTTAACGCCTAGCCATTGTAATGGGGGGAATGAACAGAACTAACTACAAAATGATTATATATGTTTGTAAAATATTTTTACTTTTTACAATAAATGTTAGAGGATTAAAAAAGCGAATGAATCCAATTTTAAGCGTAAACATTCTAATATTCTTTAAAAGGTCGATTAACCGCCTTTTGATGGAGAACCTCTTTTAAATCCAATTTTTGACAATTTTATGGGTTATATTTGACAAAATAAAATTCTTCTTTAGAATCGGGACATCAAAATTTACTTTGTGTAAATTTTTGGTATTTCTCTGATAATGATGATATTTTAATGAATAGTGAAAAATGATTTATTTTAATTCAAAAACTCTTTTCAATCTAATTTATTTATATGATTATATTATCTTTTCAATTGTAATAAAAGTGAGATTAGTATATATTTTTACCATTTAAGCCAATAGTGGTTGTTGGAATTAATTTCATCTTGAAATTGGACTTAAACTAGTGTCAGTCTTTTGATACTTATTGTTTCATAAAAACACGCTATTTGCTCTAACATCAGATATAAATTATTAAATTAATTGATGTAACTTATATGTTTTGAATTTTTTAAAATAGAAATCATTTTTGAATTTGGAATATCAAATATATCCTAGGGTGAATATTTGGTAATTTTCTGAAAAACATCAATTTTTGATGAATAGTGAAACCACTAAGTGGTAGTTAAAGAAACTGATTTTTCATTTAAATGAAACATTACCACATCTGTGATTTGAATTTAAAAAATCCGACATACATGGATTTCATTAATAAGTAAAATGTGGTTCAATGGAATTAAAATAATTTTTTGGTGAATAGAAACTTTTATGTTTATTAATCGCGATTAGAGGTAATTAGTGTAATTTAAGGTAAAAATAATATTTTAATAATATTAAATGACCTTTAAACATGTCCTCATCTCATTGGATGTTTCATGGAAGACCTAGACAATCCATGGGTCAACTTGGCGACCCCATGGAGCCACTTTGGTAGGAAAATGACATTAATACCTTTTTATTAAAATTTAAAGTTAAAATGTCACAAACATGTGTTGTTTTACTAAAAAAAATTTACATGGGGTTATACAGGACATATTTTTGACTATAAATATTAATTAGAAATATAAAAATATTTCCTATATCATGATATTTTTTTTATAATTTTTAGACACTATATAAATTAAATTATTTATGACACCATGATGATGCAGCGATTACCTCATTATTTAACGATTTAAATAAAATGAAAACATAATGTAAATTCTAATACCTACACTTTTCACAAACCTATTGTATGGGTGTATTTAGAAACCTTATCACGTTATCCTCGAAATATATCCTTTTGGGACCTTTAAAATCTGAAAAGCATTATATAATAACGTAATATTTTATAACTTTCCAAGTGTGCCCCTCCTCTCCTCTTATAAAAGGCCCCCACCTCTACCACCTTACCCACACCTCTCAAGCCATTTTCTCGGCCAAACTCTGCCCATTTCATCTCTCCAAATCCCTCTCTTTATCATTGAATCCTCACCTTTGGGAGGAATCCTATCCAAGGAAGCCTTTGAGATCAAATAAAAAAGAGTTATCTGATTTAAAGGTAATGTCTTCCCTTGTGTTCTTTTGTTTTATTTTGCTTCTCCAAACCCCTAAACTCTTTTTATTCCTTTATTTTATAACAAAAAAAGTATCTTCAATATACTAGGATGTTTTTATGTGAAGGATCCGAGCTATACTTACACACACCTTCGTCTAATGGTTAAAGAACATACTGTTTCTGTGGATGATAAATTTCTGCCTCACGAAACGATGATTGTTCAATCTCCTCTTAACACCTTTAATGGTGGCCATTATGATGTCAATATATTTTATATATGATTTATATGGTATTTATGTTTTCTATATGCTTCTTAATTTTATATTTAAATCATGTCTTTATGCTTTTCATGTTGTTCAAATGTGATAATTTCATATGAGGAAGTGTGGACTACCGCCCCCTCAAGTGATGTGACTCGTTCATGAAATACATGGAATGTATAAAGAATGAAATTAATGAACATATGTGACATATATAACATATATATTATACTGGAATTATAATATATATATATATATATCTCAGTTATTTTTAATTCCATTAATATGACAACGAAATGAAAGTAGTGTTCACGCGTACATACGGCCTATCGTCTCCATGAACGGTGCATTTCATTTCTTACCTCTAAATGATTATGAAATATTATAAATACATTTATATTCTAGATATATATGATATATATGATATCCAAATCATGAATATCATTCTAGATATAATGAAACATTGACCACACGAACAACATGTAATTGTAAGAAGTCCACTTTCGACTTAAGAACCAAATATTGAAAAAACAAACATTATTAACTTAAATGATTACATAATGTTTATAACATGGAAATAAGTGATATAAAAGGAATAATGAACTTGAAAAAGGTTATTAATAAAGTATAAATTAACTCAAGTTTATTATTCAGGACGTTAAAGAATGATCGAGTCAAGTCGGACCCGAGGTAAGGGATCCTACCACTCTCTTTCTTTTTAAGTACACTTTTTTATGTCATTTATTTTAAGCTAATATTTCTTATGATTGGGATGTTATTTTATATTAATCTTACTATAAATATTATGTTAATATTATGAGATACCCTATTTGATCTCATCAATCCATTTTTGAAGTTTTAAGTGGCGTCGTTAGGCGGCCGAGTTTTCGTAAGGGACTTCGTCTCAATCTCCTTTCATTGAGGTATATTTCGTTTTATACACAACTTTCTTTTATACGGTGTATAAAACCCTATGAATTTTACTTTTACACAAAAGGAATACTTTTCTATGAAGCTTTTTTACTAAATGACAAAAAGGAATGTTTCTTTTAATGTACGCGGTGACAATGACCTTTTCCGCCACCGTGAGTATTATTTGATCTTTGGCTTCCTCAACAAGCTGTGATGTTTTTAAAATAAAATAAATACCATATACTCTTTTATGTATTTTGGTATTGAAAATGGTTATGATAAAGGATTCTATTATGTCAATATATTTAAATGATATATTGTGGTTGAAATGTGGAAATGTTATCATTCCTTTATATTGGTTTTATGTGTTACAATTTTTTAATGGTACTTGGAAATTTAACGGGTGGTTACGTGATAAACCATATGACGGGTGGTGCCTTGAATACCAGGATGGGTGGTTACGTTATAAACTCCAATGCATTGGGTATGGAAGTTGGCCATATGGCTATTCCATTAATTATGTGTGGAAGTCGACCGTATGGTTATTCCATTTTAGTATGTTTATGTCCCAAGTTACCTTTTTATGTTATGTGTTTTTATATAGGATTTATGGTAATCTTTTGGTTACAAAAGTGTAATTAATGATCTTTTATTCATTGAAGAGTTTTTTTACTACTTCATAAAGGTGAAAATTATTACATTGATAAAGTATACATGGTTTACTTTTTGTTTTGAAAAACTAACAGTTTTCATTCTTTGTGTATCCCTTACTGAGATTTTTATGCTCACCCCATGTTTTTTGAAATGTTTTTCACAGGACTTAATGTGGAATAGGGTCAAGGATGGGATCAAGAGAAAGTCATGTTATCTAAAACATGGAACTAAACATGTTTCTTTTTAATAGTTTTTATTTTATGGAAACTTAGTAGAAGTGTCTACTTTGTAATCTTTTGAGATGTAATAGTTATATCCTAATTCTCTAAAACTCTAAACCATGAAAAGATCCTCCATGTGAATTATTCATTTAATTCAACATTAAGTAAGGTTTAAGGCTGAGGCCTTATAGTTGGTATCAAAGGTCAGTTTAGACAAATTTAGGGATTAATAGTTTTTGTTAGACACATGGTTAGTCCCTATATCAATTATTTCAATTAAATCCTTATTTTATAACTTTTTTTCAGGTCAAGTAAAGTCAGTTATGAATGGAAGGAGAAGGATCTCAAACAACATTACTCTATATTCCTGATGAGTTTCTTGAAATAATCATTTCAGTGTCATGTTTGGATGATTGTAAAACTTTTTCTAGCATACAAATCAATTGCAAGTAGTTGTTTGAGATATCAAACACCTCCCCTATACATCGTTATCATCATGGATCATGGGTTGTATTTAGACAAATACTATTTGCACAATATTCTCATATTTTCAAGAAAGGAAAATATTATCAAGGTATTTTCAAATATTTTACCTTATCACAAAAATTTGAAGAATATTATGATTTTAAAAATGGTGCTGAGGAAGAAGTCCCTTGCACAACATACTTATATTTTCTTTTAAAATATATTATCTCAGCAAATACTTATGGTATTTTAAAAGGACCAATAATAGAAAGTTTTAACTCAAATTCTGTCTGACTATTTTATAGAAATCATGTTTTATCAGATGTTTTGGAATTATATGACATACATGATTATTTTCCAAAACTGTTTTTATGTGAACACCCATATGACCCATGTTGTACAAGGTGTATTTGGATGGAGGATGAAAATTATTTTGAAGTATCTCTAAATAATTTTTGTAATGCATGGAACGTATACCTACTTGAACAAGAAGACGATGAAACCGAGTGGACTCCATGATCAAGGTATGTTGTTATTCATTTTGGGAATCGTTTTATTTTATCTTATGGTGGTGAAATAAGACTTATGGAATTAAGATGTTGAGATCGTGATGAATTTGGATGAAAATGAGAGGTATAAGGAAACTATTGAGGTTAAAACATGTTAGGGTTATTTTTGGAGTTTTATAAAATGGACAACACATAGACCGTGTGACAACCCGTCACGTCGGACAAAGCTGCGGGAATCGAACCCACAACCAAAGTGCGACTGGTATTTATCACCTACCACTTGACTACGTGAAGTCCCTGGTTAGTTTGACTAATTCTTTTTAGTTAAATGATTTTATGAATTAAGAGTAAGTTGATTTTGGGTTATCTATGGAAATTATTAACCTATCATGGAGGATATGTGATTAGTTTAATTACTTTTCAAAATGAGACATTAAGAGCAACTGATGTTATTTGGAGATAAGTGTTATTTTGTACCTTGAAGGACTATGTGATTAAATCCATAAAATATTTTGGTTTCAATATTAGTTTGGTTTACTTTGAAGAATTTTTTGGAACAATTGTTTATTGAATGGTCTTCTTTGAGCTTTGGGATTTTTTTGGGACAAATTTTGGAGATTAAGAATAGATTTTCTTTTTATAAAGGATTATACTTTTGTGGATTATCTAATCTCATACTAAAAATTTTGGTATTGGATTTTTTCTAAAGACATGGGAAATATATAGTTATCTTTTGTGGATTAGGTGATTCTCAAGAAGTTGATTATAGTACTCTTAATGTGAACAAGTCTTCCTAAAAACTCGTCTTTTGGAGAAAATATGAGTTTGATTAAGGAATCTAGTAAAAGTTGAAAGTATACGTGACATGTAAGTATGTTTCATTATGATTTAGTTATACTCAAAAATAAATTACTCAATGAAGAGTAACTTATAACAAAAATGTTGTCTGTTAACTTTTCATACTGGGGAATCGAATACCGTTTAACCCACCACAAGTTTGTGATTTTCTTGTGGTTAACTTTCTCCAAAACATGTTTACTATCACTCTCCATCAGGAAATAACCCTTTGTTTTCTCCTCCATATCCATATTTTCATACTTGGAATCCTAGTATGGGTTAACTTGGGTGACCTTTGTACTTCTCTTTCTTTATTTTAAATTGATAGTTTTACTGACTCTTGTTCCGATGTGGGATTTCCAATGAAGTTTCTAAGCCTAATTTTGAAATTGAGAGGACGCAATTCCCAAAAGGGGGGAAGGATGTAACAGCCCAAGAAAATACAGAATATGACATTTTCACATTTATCCATATTTGTGAATAAAATATTAATATAACTTTAAAGGGGACGCTATGCTCGATGGTGTACCCAATACGCAACAACGAGTTTCTTGGGAATCTTACATTGCACTCTAATAATAAAATAATATTATTTTAAATTGTAGTTAACGCCTAGCCGTTGTAATGGCGGGAATGAACAGAACTAACTACAATATGATTATATATTTTTATCAAATATTTTTACTTTTTACAATAAATGTTAGAGGATTAAAAAAGCGAATGAATCCAATTTTAAGCGTAAACATTCTAATATTCTTTAAAAGGTCGATTAACTGCCTTTTGATGGAGAACCTCTTTTAAATCCACTTTTTGAAAATTTTATGTGTTATATTTGACAAAATAAAATTCTTCTTTACAATTGGAACATCAAAATTTACTTTGTGTAAATTTTTGGTATTTTTCCGATAATGTTCATTTTTTAATCAATAGTGAAAATGCTGTATTTTAATTCAAAACCTCTTTTTAATCTAATTTATTTATATTATTAGATTATCTTTTGAATTGGATTCAAAGTTAAATTATAATATATTTTTACCATTTAATCCAATAGTGGTCGTTGGAATTAATTTCATCTTGAAATTTGACTTAAACTAGTGTCAATCTTTTGATACATATTGTTTCATAAAAACACGCTATTTGCTCTGACAGCGGGAATTAATTATTAAATAAATTAATGTAACTTATATGTTTTGAATTTTGTAAAATAGACATCATTTTTGAATTCAGAATATCAAATATATCCTAGGGTGAATTTTTGGTAATTTTCTGAAAAACATCAATTTTTTGATGAATAGTGAAACCACTAAGTGGTAGTTAAAGAAACTAATTTTTCATTTAAATGCAACTTTACCAGTTCTGTGATTCGAATTTCAAAAATCATACATACATGGTTGTCATTAAGAATTAAAATGTGGATTAATGGGATTAAAATAATTTTTTGGTGAATAGTAACTTTTAAGTTTATTAATCGCGATTAGAGATAATTAGTGTAATTTAAGGTAAAAATAATGTTTTAATAATATGAAATGAACTAGACACATGTTCTACCCACATTGGATGTGTCTCGGCCGACCAAGACAATCCATGTGTCAACTTGGGGACCCCATGGAGCCACTTGGGAAGGAAAATGACATTAATACCTTTTTATTTAAATTCAAAGTTAAAATGTCACAAACATGTGTTGTTTTAGTAAAACAATTTTTACATGGGGTTATAAAAGTCATATTTTTGACAATAAATATTAATTATAAAACTAAAAATATTTCCTACATCTTGATATTTTTTTATAATTTTTAGACACTAAATAAATTAAATTATTTATGACACCATGATGATGCAGCGATTACCTCATCATTTAACGATTTATATAAAATTAAAAGATAATGTAAAATCTAAGACCTACACTTGTCACAAACATATTGGATGGGTGGATTTCAAAACCTTATCACCTTATCCTCGAAATAAATTTTTTTGGGACCTTTAATATCCAAAAAGCATTATATAATAAAGTAATATTTTATAACATTCCAAGAGTGCCCCTCCTCTCCTCTTATAAAAGGCCCCCACCTCTACCACCTTACCCACACCTCTCAAGACTTTTTCTCAGCCAAACCCCTCCCATTTCATCTCTCCACATCCCTAACTTAATCATTGAACACTAAACATTGGACAGAATCCTTTCCAAGTTAGCCTTTGAGCTCAAATAAAAAAGAGTTACCCGATTTAAAGGTAATGTCTTACATTGTGTTCTTTTGTTTTATTTTGATTCTCCAAAACCATAAACTCTTTTTATTACTTTATTTTGTAACAACACCAGTATCATGAATATACTAGTATGTTGTTATGTGATTTATTAGAGCTATACTTACACACACCTTCGTTTAATGGTTAAAGAACATACTGTTTCTGTGGACGGCGAATTTCTGCCTCACGAAACGATGATTGTTCAATCTCCTCTTAACACCTTTCATTGTGGCCATTATGATGTCAATATATTTTATATATGATTTATATGGTATTTATGTTTTCTATATGCTTCTTAATTTTATATTTAAATCACGCCTTTATGATTTTCAAGTTGTGCAAATGCGATAATTTCGTACGAGGAAGTGTGAACTACCGCCCCCTCAAGTGATGTGACTCGTTCATGCAATACATGGAACGTATAAAGAATAAAATTAATGAACATATGTGACCTATATAACATATATATTATACTGTAATTATAATATATATATCTCTCAATTATTTTTAATTCCATTAATATGACAAAGAAATGAAAGTAGAGTTCATGCGTACGTACGACCTACTGTCTCCATGAATGGTGCATTTCATTTCTTACCACTAAATGATTATGTAATATTATAAATACATGTATATTCTGGATATATATGATATATATGATTTCCAAATCATGAATATCATTCTGGATATGATGAACCTTTGACCACACGAAAAACATGTAATTGTAAGAAGTCCACTTTCGACTTAAGATCCAAATATCAACAAAACAAACATTATTAACATAAATGATTAAATAATGTTTATAACGTGTCAATAAGTGATATAAAATGAATAATGAACTTGAGAAAGTTTATTAATAAAGTACAAATTAACTCAAGTTTATTATTCAGGACATTAAAGAACGATCGAGTCAAGTCGGACCCGAGGTAAGGGATCCTACCCCTCTCTTTCTTTTTTAGTACACTCTTTTATGTCATTTCTTTTAAGCTCATCTTTCTTATGATTGGGATGTTCTTTTATATTACTCTTACTGTAAATATTATGTCAATATTATTAGATACCCTATTTGATCTCATCAATCCATTTTTGAAGTATTAAGTGGCGCCGTTAGGCGGCCGAGTTTTCGTAAGGAACTTCATCTCAATATTCTTTCATTGAGGAATATTTCATTTTATACACAACTTTCTTTTATATTTTGTATAAACCCCTTTTAATTTTACTTTTACACAAAAGGAATCTTTTTATACGAAGCGTTTTACTAAACGACAAAAAGGAATGTTTCTTTTAACATATGCGGTGACAACGACCTTTTCTGCCACCGCGAGAATTATTTGATCTTTGGCTCCCTCAACAAGACATAATGTTTTTAAAATAAAATAAATACCATATAATCTTTTATGTATTTTGGTATTGAAAATTGTTTTGATAAAGGATTCTATTATGTCAATATATTTAAATGATATATTGTGATTGAAATGTTGAAATGTTATCATACCTTTATATTGGTTTTATGTGTTATAATTTTATAATGGTACTTGGACATTTGACGGGTGGTTACGTGATAAACCATATGACGGGTGGTGTCGTGAATACCAGGACAGGTGGTTACATTATAACCTCCAATGCCTTGGGTATGGAAGTCGGCCGTATGGCTATTCCATTAAGTATGTGTAGAAGTCGACCGTATGGTTATTCCATTTAAGTATGTTTATGTCCCATTTTACTTTTTTATGTTATGTGTTATTTATATGGGTTTTATGGTAATCTTTTGGTTACAAAAGGGTAAGTAATGATCTTTTATTCATTGAAGTGTTTTTTTTACTACTTCATGAAGTGAAAACTATTACATTGATAGAGTATACATGGTTTACTTATTGTTTTGAAGAACTAAAAGTTTTTATTCTTTGTATATCCCTTACTGAGCTTTTTATGCTCACCCCATGTTTTTTGAAATATTTTTCACAGTATTTAATGTGGAATGGGGTCAAGGATGGGATTAATAGAATGTCATGCTATCTAAAATATTGATCTAAACATGTTTCTTTTTATGAGTTTTTATTTTATGGAAACTTAGTAGAAGTGTCTAATTTGTAATCTTTTGAGATGTAATAGTTATTTCCTAATTCTCTAAAACTATAAACCATGGAAATATCATCATTGTGAATTATTCGTTTAATTCAATATTAAGTAAGATTTAAGGCTAGGGCCTTATATTTAACATGACTTGCAATAATTCTAATATATTTTAATCTATCATAGAGAATATCTGAATCCTTTCCATCCATCTTCATACAACTTAAAAACACTAAAATAATAATATTAAAATCATACAAGATTTCCTATGAGGATTGAAAACAAATAAGAAACCTAAAAAACTCTATGGGAACTTCAATATGGTAATCACATATTATATTTGTACTATAATAATTCATTTCTTCAGTAGGATGTAGGTTGTTTCTTCTTCTGATATAGTATCATGGTAAGGAGTGAGTGATATATATTGATGAGTGTTTAATTCTTATTCAGGAATTACAATGAATCTTGTATGTTGTTTTTTATAAATGATATTGATAGTGGAATGGTGTTTTATATATTTTGAATTTATTAAGGTTTTATTTCTTATAATGATGATTTGTTTCCATGGTTTTTATGAGTTTTGTCACTAAACCACAGAATTTTTTATTTATTCATAATAAAAATACTAATTTAGATAGTTATATGGTAATCAAATCAAGTTCTAGTTCTAGTCATGTGAACTTCCTGTGTAATGCTGTGACTCAATAAGCTTTGGATGTTGGTCATTTAAATATTATGGTTTCAATATTTGGTCAACACCCATTAATTTTGTAGAGGAATAAAAATTCTGGGATATTTAATTCTATTAAATGTATTTTAGGTCCAATTTATCTTTGATTAAAATTCCTTTGAATACTTTGACCTAGAACATAATTGTTTTTTATGGATCACATAGTGTTCTAAATTTGTATGAATGGATATGGGTAAAGTTGTTATAGGATTATATCTCTAATATATCCTATATAATGTGGAATGTTAATATGGTTTCTGATATATTTAGTATAAAAATAAATTGTGATTTTGATCATTATTCATCTAATGGGTAGAGGATAATTGAAGAGATTCAAACATTTTATTTGGACAAAGAGTTTGTTGGTAGTGGAGCATGTCTATATAAAATGATGGGTCAATCTCCATTATTATAAATGGTAGAGGAATCTCATATAAGAGATACTGAGGTATATGGCTAGTTATTTAATTTTTCATTAGGTTTATTTCAGTGGGTGGATTAGGGATGGTGATAATTTGGTGTAATTTCTAGATTTTTTATTTTTTTATAGGTGATTTGAGAGGTTATTCTCCATGAGATCCATATATCACTCTTGGAAGTGAAACATAGTAATTATAATATATCTAATACATTTAAGGAGTTATTTTAGTGGCCTATTTTAAAAAATTAAATAGCTTTTTTGTGTCTTGGTGCCTTTTTTCATGGTGTTATTGTCAAAACATAAGTTAAAGAAATTATATTTAAACTGTAAAATCTATTTTAGTGGAAATGGGATGATATTTAAATGAATTTAATATTGGTTTTTCCTTAATAATTGGGAGAATTTGATTCTACATGGTTTATTGTGGAATGAGTAGTGAAGAGAAATGTGAATTCATTTTAAAAAAATTAGGAATTTAAATGTTATGAACACATTAGTGATAACATTTATAGAGGAGTTTGCTGAAGATTTGGAGAGTTCTAAGGATGGCCGTCATTTATTGAGATACTTTTTTCACATCATGTTCAATTAATGGATTACAGTAATATTTCAACTCCCAATTATGTATTTTCATGATATTCCATCTAGTATTAGATGAGATGATAGATCACCTGGTCATGACTTTTGGGGACATGGTATGTGCATTTATCACCAATTTTGGATATTTTTGGTTGAATAAATTTACATTGATTTTGTTTTAATAAAAAAATAACTATCATTATCCACTAGAATGAAACTATTTGAAGAATTTATTTGGAAGCTATGTAGATCCCCATTTAATTAGACATAGGTTGATTATTGAATGATATTTAGGATTCAATTAATGTAGAGTATAATGAATAAAGTTCTAGTGATTAATGAATGGATGAAATCTGGACAAAAATGTCATGAGTATATAATGGATTTTAGGATGATAAATTTAGAGTTTTTGTTTTGAAGAAACCATGGTGTAGAATTAATAATCTTTTTTTATCTTTTATTAAACTTTTATTATTGAATTATTTTGAGTGGTAGGTGAAAATGACGTTATTAGATCTTATTATTTGATTTCAAAAGATAAATTTGAGGTTATATTGTTATGTTACCCCATGACACAACAATTTTAATGATTATGGGATTTTTAAAAAGAGAAAATATGATGAGTTTATTAAAAAAAATTATTTATAACATGAGCCAAAAACCAATGTAGCATAATTAAATAATAGCTTCCATCTTAGAAATAATATTTTTTCAGGAAGATATTTTGTAGATGATCATAGGCATGGCTAGTGTGCATTGAAAATGGATTAAGATGAGTAATAAACATGGGTTGGACCATGGTTGGAATCATCTTGTGGGGTGGCATAATGGATTGTAAGAGCATGGTGACTCCATTGGATTTTCACAACTAGTGGTAGAGCACTAACATTTATTAAAGAGTACCCTTCTTATATGGGGTTTCAATGTGGGGCAACATTAGTGGAAAGGGTTCACTATTTAAATGTAAACAGATTCACTAAGGTAATTATAATGATTTTTTAATGTACTTATATAACACCTAGGGTTTTAATGCATAGTTTACTCTACATTTCAGAATATCACGAAATTTCTCTAATAGTTGAGTGGAAAATAGAAATAGGATAAATATGATAATAATAATATGAAATAAATGAAAAATGATTTTAATGTGAAATAAGTTTTTCTAAATAATGATAATGAATTTCCCCAAGTGACGTCATGGATTGTTAATGCTCTAGAGGATGTTGACTGGAAGATATCAAGATCAAAATCAATCTTGATCATAGGTGGTGAAAATTAAGCTAATATATGATGAAAATGTATAATATGTTAGTCAATTTATGGTAAATCTACAATGCAATATATATTGATCACATATAATTATTTATTCTCTACTACATGAAAATTATATGGGAGACTATTTGAATAAAAAAATTTGATGATTCTTTATAGATATCCCTCAAAATGAAAAAGGAACCAAAAAAATCCATTTATTATGATTCAAGATAATGGATAAATCAATATAATGAGGTAAGGTTATATATGTTAAGGCATTTGTTAAATTATCCAGTAAAAAGTTATTAGACATTATTAATGGGTGAAGACCTCCAAAATAACGTTGATCATATGTAGAGTTTTATTAATGTGCTAAAGGTTATGGCAAGATGAGTGTTGTTAAGGTAAAAAAAATTCTAGAAGAGAGACTACATCGTAAATGATAAGTGCATGCATGAAGATATTTGATGATAATAATTTATAAGGTGATTAGTATATTTGAGTTCTAGAAAAATTGTTTTCCTATGTTCCTGTATGATGGAATTTTGTTCCATGGAGAATTATAAATATTATATATATTTAAAGGTTGAATTTCTAGAAAATACAAATTGTGATGATCCATTTCTGAATTTCTGGGCATCCAAATTCATTAATTCAATTTCATAATTCTTGCAGATATTTTTGGAAGAATTATAGAATATTAAAATATATATTCATGTAATTATTGATGTATAGTTTTTATTTTAAAATTATAGGAGGAATCGAAGACATTTAATATAGAATGGGTGACTATAATGTCTCTGAGTTTGAAGTCCATGAATCTATGAAATATTCTGGAAAAGGATGAGTTTATAAGATGGAGTTTCTTTTGAAACTCAATACTATTTTTGATAATTAAAAGATTATTTATTGATAGGTCATGTCTAACCATCTTTTTCTAGTGAATAAAATGGGTTTGAAAAGTGCTGATGTACTGAAGTTTTTTATAGTTGAAAAAGAAGTTCTAAATTTTCGATAACTACTTTCTTGAGAAACCTTGAGTATTTATTATAGTGGATGAAGGTATATAGGATTTTAATGTTTATGTTAAATTGTGTGTAAAATTTCAGGTTTGACAATTATTTTATCTTAGAAGATAAAATAAATTATAACTAGTGATAACCATTATTCTTTCCTATCAGTATACAGAAGGAGATTTTGGGGAGACAACACATTTTTATTCACATGTTTCATTTAGTGTATATATCTAAAAAATGATAATAACCAGACAAAATAAAGATTAGGTACCAAAATTGGGAATAATCCTTCCCAAAAATTATGTTTCTTGAATTTTCTTTTCTCATCACTGTATGCAGGTGAGGTTTAGTTTTATAGTTGAGAGGATTGAAACATTAACAAGGTTCCAAGTTTAATTTAAAGATAAAGTAAATTGTACAATATCATCATTGATTGGACCCCCTTTTAAGTGATTAATATATTCTCAAATTCTTTAGTTGGTATTAGATTACACTATGTTTCCAATATAAAATCTTTATTTAAATTTCATGGAAAATCTAAAAAGAGTTAATGATAGTAGCATTCTACCTTAAGCAAAAACAATTATCATGTGAAGAATAATGTGATTTTATCTTATCTTTTAGACATGGATTGGATTTGATATATTTTGATATTATATGTTTAAACCAAGGGAGAAGTGTAATCCTAGGTTGTTTAATGAAAAAAATCAATATTGTGGTTGATGGTATTCTTCCAAATTCAAATCTTATGTCCTTTTTTGATAAGGTGTATAAAAAATTAAGTGGTATCCAAACCATGAATGAGACTTTAAACAATACATAAAGAGTATTCTAGGGAACATAAAAGTTGAAGGAGACAAAAAATATGATTTGGTAAAGAAATTAAAAAGATATTAGTTTGAAATTGGAAGAAAGTGTTAATGATTACTTCATGAGAGTGAATTAAGTAATCAACAACAATAAAATATTAGAGATATCACGAAATATTAAACTACTGTTAAAAATTTGAAGAGAAAATTCGATGAAAGTTTTAACCTAAAGTCTCAACATTATAAGATAGGGAATATTTATCTCTTGATAAAATAAAATTCATTATTATTATATAAGAAATAAGGAATGATATAACATTCAAAAATAATTTTAAAAAGTATATTTCTATTAACAATTGGAGTGAGCTTAAAATACAAGAATTGGAAGATCAAGATATATATTATAGTGAAACTGAAGATATGGAAGATAATAATGAATAATATAATAGTATTTGGTTCATTATTTCTACAAATTTATTGATAGTTAAATGAAATTATAATGTAAACTTAGAGTAAAATGGTTGGGTTGTGGGGGAATCAAACAATTTGTTGAAAACTATATAAAGAATAAAGAATTAGAGTTTGATAATTATTTTACTAAATAAAATCTATTGATAAATAAGTGGGTAATACATCAAAGGATTTTGGAAAATTCATTGGATGAAATAAAATGTTTATTTGAAGGAAAATGAGATTTTTTTGAGTAAATAAGAATAGTAATATTATACTAATAATAATCATTCAAATGATAATTTTCAAAATCAATTAAAAACCTCCATAGTTATCATTTAATGAATGGATAATACATCAAGAAGTGAATAAAAAATTATTTAATAAAAATACATAGAACACACTATTTGATCATATCTTTAGTATTGTCCTGAATATAACAATATACTCTAGAAATAAATCAGGGTATTGAAAAATTATGTAGAAAATAATAAAAAGGAAAACAAATTTCTCAAAAAGGAATATTCATTCATTGTGTAAATTTAAAACATCATGTTTAATGTTATGGAACAAATAAAATATTGAGATACCTAAAATAAAAATACATGTAGCAAAGAAATATGATATATATAAGACATAATATATGTTTATTTATGTTTTAATTACTTTGATGAAAATAAATGAGTATTTTAACAAATATTCAGATTTTAAGGATAAAATATCTTAGGGTTTATGAAATATCACAAAAAAAGTTAGGTTAAATCTACTATATATCATCTTAGAAGTAAACTTGATTTTACTAACAATGTAGGATCATGATATAAAGATGGAGGAATTTCGGTTGAGAATTTTGGTATGAAATATTCAACATCATCTAATTTTAAGGGAAAATTAAACTAAAAATAGATTATTGTTGGAATAGAAACCAAATGGTTTCACATTCACTAATTCTGAATGATCTTTTTTTAAAAACATAATTTATCATACAACTAAAGATCATAGTTCAATATATATTATTATTATTTGGGATATTTAAACCCAAATCATGTATCATATGGAAGTAAATGCCACTCCCAAGGGGTAGGCATGAATTTAGTGGGAGGAAACTGATGTAATGGGAATAATCATCTTTAAGATAAAGGATCATACAAAAATAAAGAAATAGTTTTCTAAAACACCTTAAATAAGAACTAGTTTGACTATATAGAGGATATTTTAAGAAATATAACCAATTAGTATACAATAATAAAGAGTAAATGGTATCATTTATTAGGAAAGTACCTTGTTCCCTAAAGGAAAAGTGAGCTGGGAAATGAAAGATAGAATAAAAATATTTTATTATTGGGGTTTTACCGAATGCTATCAAAAATTGTAGACCATGGATACATTGTAGATATTTTACCTCATATATGATAGTTTATGTGAAAATATATGAAAATTTTGATTGATACATGGGAGGATTCGTTTTATTCAAAAAAAATGATAGTTTCTTAAAACTATGATGAATCAGTACAACTAAAAATTATAGTCATATGTTAAAGTATAATGAAATTCTATTTAGTGAAAGGAATAAATAAAATATATTGTGTTTTATCATACATAGTGATGAGGTAAAGAAAGATATCCCTATGAATTATTCATGCATTATATGATGTTTTAATGATAAAACTTTTATTACTACAGGTGTTAATATAAATGTTAATTTACTCTAGATTAGTGACCCAATTAACAATTTTTATTTGGGTGATGATGGTGAAAACATGATTTGGTGCACCTTAGTAATATATTTTTGTGAAAAATTTAAATGGAACATGTTGCAATATATTTAAAATAACTAAACAGTAATGATTATTTTTTATGTACTACTCTCCAGAAATGGATGTTTGTTAGTGGAAGTTAAATATAGTAGAAGATTAGTGCACTCAACCACTTGGGCTTATACATAGTGACATATGTGGAATGATGAGACATATGTCTAAAAAGGGTTATTTATAAATAAATATTTTAATTTATTATTTTATATAGATGAACAATTTAATTTCCTGAACCATAAATTAAAATATGTGAATTCATTCAAACAATTTTGAAGGGAAGTTCTGAAGTAGTTGTGTTTAAATTTTTACAGTTGGGAGAGAATAATTGAAATGAGTTTAAATGTAACTTTTTTGAGTTCTCCCTGAATAAATATGGATTAAAAATAAGTTTAGTGCATCCAATAGTCCAAAAAATAGAATTAGTGAAAGGAAAAAATAGATGTGCGGTCGATATTGGAAGAACCATGTTCACAGAATATACAGTTTCAATTATCATCTTGAAGGAAGTGATAAATAAAACTATTCATTTTAAGAAAATATATTTTTTCAATGAATGAAATAAGAAATAACTTTCAATGAAATTAATTCTTAGAATAAATATTTAGTGAAATAGTAGATTTTTTTTGTAGTTATTTGTTTGTAATGATTAAAAATATAGATTTAGGTATGTTTGATAAAAAAATTAGAATGTATTTTCATGGGATATTCATCCAATGAAAAAACCGCTATGATTTTTAATAAATAACTATATTAAATAGAAAATTCATTTGATGTAAAATTCATCAAAATTAAGGACACCTCAATGGAATATATTAAAGAAAATGTGGGTGTTTTAATCGGAAATTAAATCTAATATCCAAAAGAGTGGATGAAAATGAATATGTTTGTAATCTTAACCATTTGTAACTAGATTTTTATCAATTCAATTATGAGGATAATAATATTATAATAAGGGTACAAAATTTTGAGAAAATAATGAAATAGGATAAACCTAATAATATCATCAGATGTTTGTAAACACTAGTTTTTATAATTTAGTGGTTATGTTTTGAAAATACAATATTATTTTTCTCATAAGTAGAACCACAATTTGTTTCTAATTTAATTCATCATTAAAAGTAGTCAAATGAAATGAATAAAGAATTCAATTTATTTGAGAAAACATTTTCATGTGATATTGTTCATAAAATAAAATGAAATAATTTTATCAGAACTAAATGTGTTTTTAAAAATAAACTCGATGAAAAATAATTTTTTTCAAAAATATTATATAGTTTTCATTGATTATTTACATGTATAAAGTGTTGATTTCAGTGAAACTCCTTAACATGTTATAAATCCCTAAACCATCATTTTTTTGGTTTCCACTACTCATTAGAATTATAATGTTTATCAGATGAATGTTAAATTATAATAAATGAATCTTGAGGTTTATGAATAAGTATAAATTAAAATACATGATGGATTCTTTAACAATAATAATGCAACCATGGTCTGTAAACTAAATAAATATTTTTATAGGTTGAAGTAGGCCCCTTATACCTGATACTCTTAACATGATAGTTTCTTAAATTGGATAAAATAATATATATAAAAATTGTAAAGAAAATATATATGGATGAAATTATCATAAGTACCCTGATTTTCACTGTCTACATTGATGGAAAAATCTTTACCAAAGATAGAGAAATGATACAATTAATTTAATTAAAAGATTAATAGGAACATTGATATGTCTATTCATAGAGATTTGAATTTATTTTTGAGACTAAAATTCTAGTACTGATAAAGATAAATCTTTAGTTTATAGGAACATTATGAAATATTTCTCTTAAATAAATTTAGAAAACAATATTCAAAGTATTTTTTCACACCCATTATAGTTTGTGTGAAAATGAATAGAGATAAATCCAGAAAAATTGTGAATAAAAAGATATTTGGGAATTTAATAAAAATTATTCTTAATCTAACCACATCATTTCTGAAAATTATATATATAGTAACATTGTTTTCAAGATATCAGAGTGATCTGATGAAATACCACATGTTGGCTGTAAAGAAAATATTTAGGTATATCAAAGGAAAATCAAACTAAGACATGGAGATTAAAAGGATTAAAGAGTTGAAAATTATTATTTTTACTAATATTTCCTGGGATAGATATTTAAATGATTAAAAAATAATTATTTATAATAACATCCTTTTTGGGTGAATGTCATGTGAGCTGGCATGGTACAAAAAATCTATGACATTTTGTTAAAAAAATGTAGAGTATGTCTCTGCACACATGATTGTACTGAAATTATGTGGTTGGAAGTTTAACTATAATATTTTTGTGTGAATGTAGAAAAGAAATTGAAAAATATTTGTAATAATTAATGTGAATTTTACATCTTTAAAAATATGAAGCAACACTATATATCCATAAATAATCATGTCAAGTATCATTTCATCATGTAGAGAGTTTTGGTGGAGATGTAAAGATATATTATATTTCAAAAAAATATAAAATTGATAATATACATAAAAAAGATATTAAAAGGTATATATTTGAGTAATTGAAGATTAAACATCAGGTTCATCCTCTACCCCTCACTTATGGAACTTATTGGTGAACACACAATTTTTTTCAGGTCTATTTTAAAAGGGGGATAAGTATTACAAAACACATTAATTATTTTAACTTTTTTGAATCCAATGTCAGTTCTTTAATGAAAAGGTGTGTAGATGTTATGGAAATTATAATTTTTGTTAATTTTTGAGGTGATGTACAACATTATAATATACTTGAAATTGATTTTCTACGAGGTATAAAATTCCAAAAAAAAATTTCTTAATTCAATAGTGTGGTGTCATGAAAATTATCTTTGGGAAAGGATTGTTATTGATGGAAAATATAGAGAAAATGAAATGATAGTTGGTTATGTTTCTTTTGACAATAAATCTAAAGGTGTGATTGAAGAACCCATGGTTTGGAATGATTGATGTTATTTTTTTGAAACTATTTTTCATTTATGTATGTTGATTTTTAGTTTAAGATGAGGTTTTAGATTCAATTATTTGTGTATTGAAGATTAATTTAATGTTATATGGTTATATGCCTAAAATATTCTATAATTTTGAATATTATGGGATCTGAAATTAAATAAAAAATTATAAGTTTATTAAAAAATAATTTCTAACCCAAGATGAGCACCTGAGTAGCCTAGTAAAATATTAATGGCCATGATCAATGCATTAAAACCTTAGGTGGCTATGGTGTGGAGGATCATATGCATCGACAATAAATGCTATAAGTATCTTGAGACGGGAAATATTCATTGTTAGGTTCTTGGGAATAATTTTTTTTTGGGGTGGCATGATAAACCATATGAGTGGGACGAATCCACAATATTTTCACAACCAGTGGTGGAGTTACACTTCTTATTAACTACGATAACTTCCATATGAATTTTTGATGTAGGATAATGTTAGATATTTTTTTCACTATTTTATGTGAATTTTTTGTGTTGTGTGAATTGAAATTATGTTTATCAATTCCAAATACATCATTTAACTTAGGGTTAGTATAAATAGTTTTCTCCCTGTCTAACAATATCATCTAATGTATTATACATTTTATATAATCCCTAAAGGTAGCTAAAAATGATAAGATTCCTAAGAATGAAAGGATATATGATTTTAAGGTGGAATAAGGTCGTTTTAAGAACAATAATAATTGTAACCATATTATATCATTAATATTTGATGCTTTGTAGGAAGGTGAACAAAAGATAGAATTATAAAAATTAAATTTTAGTCACATATTGTTAAAATTATGTATGTTGATAGATGAGTTAAAATCATCAGAAGTAATTTCGGTATTGGTTAATGTTACATGAAACATTTGTTGATAAGGCCATACAATATTTTATCTAGTAGATGAAATTTTTTTATAAGGTTATCCAGAAATAAAATTGATGATTTTTTGTAGTATTCCCTGAATGTGAAAAATATAATGATAATCCATTTATCATGATTTAATATGAATAGATCCGTCATTAATTAAATTTGAACTTTTACAATTAAAAGTTGATATTAATGGATCTGGTAGAAGTTGACCATAAGAAAACATGATTCAATGATATTTTAACAATATTGAATGTTTATTTGATGGGTTACTAGAAGAATAAGATAATACCTATAGATGATTTAGTAGTCGATTGATGAAGACTATCCAAGGTGAAGATCACCATAATCTAATGAAATAGTTATTATACGGAAGTTTATTTAGATACAACTCTATATAATTCTTGAAAAATAAATTTAGTAGCCACATTTTATTATGTTTTAAAATAATTTATAGGAATATGAAAAGATACGATACATTAATATGAAGTTTTAATGAAATGTTAAAACAAAAGATGAAACCACTAAAACAACAATTATTATGGAAAACGTTTAATTGAATTATTGATGCCTATAGAATAATGTGTGTTATTGAATTAATGGTATACATATAAAAGTTTTTCTAAATAGTAAATGAGATTCTAATGCATACAAATGTTTTAAAAACAAATGTCATAACGTGATCAATGTGTTTGAGTTTAGGTAAAAACACTAGTACGAGTGTTTCATGTAGGAAGGTTGAATTTGATATAATTATATAGTGTTCATGCAATGGAGGTTAAATCAATGAAAAAGAAAATTTCCATGATGCTTTATTGGATGTCCAAGGATCTTTATTCATGAAGTAAATTGTATTATTATTAATGAGATTTTAGGAAACATTGAATATTGGTAATTTTGATAGACATGAATGTATTGATAAAGATTTCGGGATATGAAATTGTAGGATGTTTTGAAGGTATTCAACCAAGACTGATAAAATGAGAATTTATTAGAGTTTAAATACCAAGAAATGCCAAAAATATTTATGAAGTTGATGGGTACATAAGTTAGAGTTAATTGGAAACTCAATGTTAATTTTTTGGGATTTCTATGAGAAGTTATTATTGAGGGATTTCTATGAATAGTTTTCTAAGTAATGAAAAGATTCAATGTAGTGATGATTTTCTAGTTAAATTTATTGTTGAAGAAGAATAACCCAATTCTAGTGAAAAATAGATCTATGAAATTGGGAGAATATCTCCCAGTGATTAATGCTCCAGAGGAATTATTTCAAACAAGTTACATTTGTGAGCATAAATTTTGGTTCAAATATTTATTTGGATTAATATAAGAAGAAAATGTTTTAATTTGTGGGAGAAAATATTATTTCACATTGGGAGACCAAATAAGAATTCTTGGAGATAGATCATTTATATTTACTCATCTTGTTTAGTGAATATTTGTGGCTCTAGATTGTAACAAGACATAAAAAATTATAGGTACCCAAATTAGGACTAAATATTATAAAAATCTGTATATCTAAAATTTAATTTACATATTATTTAATGTATCTGAGATTAAATTTAAATATTTATGGGATATAATCTTTAGCAAGTTGAAATGGAGAATTTTTTGAGAAAGGAAATTATAAAAGATCAACATTGATTTATCTCCCCTTCATAGTGGTATATATATTCCTATGAACTTCATGTTTGGGGATCAAGTTGCCTTAATGGTTTTTCATTTTTATGGAAAGAAAAATTTTGGTAGAGGTAGTAATATTTTTGAATAGTTTTTTTGGACCTTATCAAGAATTTTAAGTTATTACAAAATTTGACAATATGTTTTTTCTTCAACCAAAAATGTATCGAGTTCATAATTCCTTCCATATATTGAAATTTTGAAGGTATTATCCTTATAATTCCCTTTTTATTGTTTGGGGGAGTTGATATCAATGGGGAAATTCCATTCCTAGAGTAACCTATATAAATTTAGGATTTCTATGAGTAGGTGTTTCGGGGATACATCATTTATATGGTACATCACTTACAGAGGAATTGTGGTTTAGAGAATTGTGAATGGGGGTTAAAGTTATAGATGCAAGTTCAGTACTAATATATATTTGGATTGTTATGATTAAATTAAAAATTAAAAAATATTTTTGAGCTTCAATTATTGAGTTTTTTATTTCATTATATAAATGAGTGGTTCTTTAGATAGTTTTAATATTTGTTTGAGATGTATCTAAATTGATATTTAAATTATAATTAATTTAATTTTTATGACATATATATTTTTTAAATTCTAGCAGTTGAGAGTTACTTGGGAGGCATCCAATATAGATCCACAAATATTCATCTTCCTCCAATTTGTAAATATATGTGTATGGGTGTAGAAAAGGATGATTTTATATGTGAATTAGGGAAGGAAAGATAAAAAAATTGGATTTTAAAGAGACTATTCCATGTAACACTAAAAACTATATGAAAACATTCAATCCTTATCATGGTTGGTTATCAAATCTTGGTGGAATCGTTATGGTTAAATAAAGATAATTTTAGGGATCACATACCTTCATGAGAAAGATAACAACATTTTGGTTTACTCCATTATGAAGTAGTTTTTTTAAAAAAATTACCATTTTCTTTGTCATGGATTAGAATTATATATTTTTTAGATAAGAATTGAAAAAGGGAGAGCAATAAATCAAGTATTTTTATTATGTTTTGAGAAATATGGCATGGTTTAGAGAAAATTAAATGGTTTTTATCTTGTATAATTTTAAGGGTCTAAGAATTTTTTTTCTTATTTCATAGATACAATCCTTTTTTTGTTATAATTGAATTTTCTAATGGAAATTACTAATGAAATTTAAGGGGTTTGGGTGTTCAAGATATCATGGTTTTAAAATTATTTTTGGATAGAATTAGTCCAAAACATGGATTAGTTTACCAAAAAATATTCTATTTTATTTTAAATTTAACATAAATTTAGTTGTCACTTTCCCCTCCCATTTAGTCAATTCATCTCTATCGTGACCCTATAAAATAGTGGGATCTTCTTTACTAATTTTTGTGTAATTTGGGTATATTATTGAGTTTTTATTCTCATTAAACAAGACACTCACAATCTAATGTTATTATACTTTGTTATATCTTTAATCCATTATTACATACTAAGGTCTTGAAGTAAGTGTTTAATGGATAGGTTTGGAAAGGTACCGATGTTAGTTTTGTATGTAATAGGTTTACAGGAGAATCCTGTGGTCATATGAGTAAAAACATGTATTTGATGAAATGATGACTACATCATTGATTGAGTAAGGGTACTATAACTTCACTTTTATATGTGTGAAGTTAAATTTCATAGTATAGTCCAATTGGTGATTGGAAATTTCTTTCATTTAAAAAAATTAAATTATAGGTAAACTAAGAAAATAAAATATGTATGCAGGATTGATAATTGAATCGATATAGAATGATGGATCTATATATGTATGGTAATTATGGAAATTAGAGTGTGGTATTTCCGTAAAGTACTGTTATAAATAAGTAAATGTTAATGGGATAATAGAATTTGGATTAATGAAATTAATACTTTGTGTCGTAACCTTATGAAATGTAACATGTTTTTAATTTCATTTATTATTACATTTCAGACATATAACTCGAGTATTATTGTTCACTAGCTAGAATTTAGAGGAATCATGGAGATATGATTACTATGACATAATATTTAAATATTTAGGCAATTGGGTTTTATGTATGTTTATTGATTGAATTGGATCACAGACTAGTGTATATTGTATATAGGTCAAACAGTGGAAGTAATGGCTAGAATAAGTTGTCATGGTATCTAATTTGTTATAATAGTTGTCATTTATAATGGTTATATATTATATTATAATTTCCATTATACAATTATCCAACATATAACATATTAATAATTCAGAATAGGTAATAATAAATCTTTTTGGATGGTTAATAATGCAATTATTGGATAGATGTGGTGTTCCCTAAGGGTGATGTGAGGGATAATGTATTACAACCATAAATATATTTATTATTGTTTTATCTATATCAATATATAGTTTTCTATGATACTAGTGTGGTCCTCATCACAATGGATAGATGTTTTTGTGGTTGGAGTTATTATCTCTAATGGTGTAGAAAATATGAGGATGTGATTATTATGTTGGTTGATTTTGATGGGGCATTTGATATGTTGGATTATAGGTGATATGGGTTACATTTGTGGATATTTCCATAAATTTCATTACATAGTGGATTGATATTTATATATATCTTTTACTAAGGCGTTATTATGATTTTTCACTTGGAATTAGAGATATTGATGAAAAAACCAAATGATTATAATTATATACTCACACTATTATTCTTTTTTTAATCCAATATGATTGAGTAAAGAGTGGTTCTAAACAGTGTAGTTTTAGGCACACATTGATCCAATTAATAGTAGGATGAGTTACATATTGGTTTATTTCAATTATAATTGATACAAAAATTTTTATTATTACTGTTGTTGACATATTGATTCATTTTATTACTAATTTATATAGGTATTTAATTTTCTTTATTAAGGTCATGGTTATTATTTTGTTTATTATTATTTTTAAATGTGATAATACCTCCAATAATTTATGTTTTACACCCATAGTGCTAGTTTCAACCCATGTCATATTGTATATTGGATTTATAGGTCACTATAAATATGTTTTTATATATAATAGGTGTCCTGGTAAGTTAGGGCCTTGATAGTACAAGTTCAATTTACCTAATTGAAAATTTCTATCTAACCTCATTCAATATACTAAATCAATGTAAAAATTACAAAAAACTATTATTCATTAATAATCATAATTGGATAGAATTATCTATATATAATGGTTGTTAAATTTCCTAATTAACTCCAAGATAAAATTTCAAATATCCCATACTTTTAAAATAGAAATTTTAGTTGAAATTAAATATCTACTATGATGTTCTACCACATCATGCTCTGACGAGTCTAACATCAACTAGTCTCTGATAACCCAACACTTACCATCATTTATTATGAGTGTATTAATGTTGTATTTATTTACATACTCACATAATAAATCCCATTCACAGAAATTTTATTGATTAAATGGACATACAATTGTGTGTGTAATAACTCTGAATAATTATGTATGCTCTTTCATCACATTCTCATTACTCTTAGTGGTCTCTAAATCTTTCTAAATAAAAAATGTGATTTCTAAAAATTTCATTTTACTTGATCCTCGAGTCAACTCAAAAAATAACTAATTTCCTAGGAAATGTAGTTTAATTATTATCCCCATTAAAAATAATCAATTAACAAAATAGACAAATGAATACACTTATGTCACATCACCTCAATCATCCCAAAATGAAATTAGAAATGAAATTTTCCTATTTTACCCAATATTAATTCCACTATTAGTAACATGAGAATAATATCCACCTAAAATAATTCTATATAGAATATTCATCATATCCGAATAATAAATCAAAAACTACATGAATCTTGATCTCGATCTTTCACACTATCATGACATCGACCATTAGAGATAGAAACACCTACATAATAGGCTAAATAAAAACAATTTAGTCTATAAATCTAACCCATAGCTCATCTTATCATTCATCATCACATATATTCAATAAATCACTAACTATAGTTAATATGGAATAATATAAACAACATTATTTATTTTTGGAATCCATTATAGAAAATGAAATTATCTTATATTACATAAATTGAATTAATTATCTAACTGTATGTAACTTGTAATTTTAAAGATGACTCATTGAGTCCTCATTTCCTAACATTACCTTGTTCATCATGTTAGTTCATTATTTTTTTCTCATGGGTGCTGTTTAGACAAGTCAAAATGTCTCTACATTATTATTAACCCGACATAAATCACAATAATCATTTAATCATATATTATTGAATCATTATGATTCACACATATTCTATTGTAATTAGTCGGTATTGTAGGTTTGACATGAAACACAACATATTTTAACTTTAAACTTCATGAATAAAATCATTATCCCTTAATAAAAAAAATCTTAATATAATATAACTTATCTTAATCACTCATTATGTTAAAAATTTATTTTTATACAAATAAATCCATTAAAAACACTTTAAAACACACATGGTAAGAAACATTATCAAATATATACATTCTCATTTTAAATATTTTACTTTCAATAAAATATTTTGGAAGAAAACATTTTTAACGCACATTAAGAACCCAAAATTTGTAAAATACATTCAATTAAACCCCATGAATATTATTTAAAAACACAAATTATACAAGCATTTCATTTCCAAACAACCCACAAAATAAAAAATCATATCAAAATTTATAACAACAAACTCATAAAGTTGAAAACAGTATTTTTTAAATTCAATAAACACTCATATCACATATTAATCATGGAAAGAACATATGAATATTATTATAGAGAAATGATTACATTTATTTTGGGTTTAACGAAATTCACATCCCATAATTTTTAATCTTTTATTGTTATTTAGTTTTCCAAAATTAAGTATTTATGAATATTATAAATATGTGTTAGTGAATTTTAATTAGCTTGGAATATTTACCATTCCTTTAAGTATCTGAAAATAAATTATACATAACATCCAAATAAATTACAATCTTCAACATATTGGATGATCCCTATGGGTCTTTCTATAACCCATGAGACTTGAAATAACTCTTTTAACTGATGGTTGAAATTTTAATAATATCAATACTAAAATCAAGGAGGAAATTTCCATGACTAAGCTTACATTCTTATACAACCTTTCAAACATGAGATACCCAATAAAAATACTTATCAAAAATATTTTTAGATTACCTATAAAGTACAAAAATATTCATATTAATAATTTTATATAATTCCTTAAAACCTAAAATGATTATGATACAAACTTTTAATGACTCGACCTAAATACATGACCCCATGCAGAACTAGGTCACCATATGACCAAAACCTTTTTCCATATGAGTGAGTGGTTTCTAAGTTAATTCATGGGATTGAACAAATAGATTGGAAGATTATTTCCTCTATTAATAAATAAAAAATAAAATATGGAAAGGAAATATAAAAATCAATACAGTTATTTTGTGGAATCCCCGTTTCATCTCCCTCACATTCCCTCAAACCACATTGTAATAATAATGAAACTTAATTAATAAATAACATTTTCATGTTAATGAAATATAAAAAAAATACAACTTTAGGGAAAAAATTATAAAAAAATAAATTAATAAATAAAATGTGGTCATAGATGACCCTCTTGACATCCTTTTCAAAATCCCATTCCAATCCCAACATTGGTCCAATAAACTTCATTTAAGACTATGCTACTATACTAAAAAAAATTATTGATACAAACTATAACAACGTAAGAGTTATATGTGAATTGACATGTAATGTCATAAATATAAATCTATTTCACAAAAATATCTATCATTTGTCAACATATGTATGAAATGATAGTGGTTGAAACATTTATGGTCAGGGAATATATTTCCCAAATAATACCATTGAAACTAAATTAGTGATTATTATTTAATATTTTGTTTCCCTATTATAATATATTTGTGTGCATTAGGTTATTACTATATTAATCATCATGACATGAGAAAATATATATTCATGTAAATCACATCAATAATAAGATTATACCATGTGTTAGATTTCCAAATTTCATGCCTCTATGTCTCCCTAGAAATCACATACATAGACTAATGTAAAGGATCATGTTCCTCAGTTGCACTCTAGTAATCCCATAAATATATCAATTAAGGAATATAATATCATATTTTTGATGTCTCTATAGAAAAAACACATATTAATCTATGAAATAAACATGTTTTATATACCATAATGAATCTATAAAGAACTCATTTCTAGACTTAGAGAGAAAAAATAAAATACAATTTTCGGATGGATAAATAGAATGATAAATATATTTATACCACCATTTAATTTTAATATCATTATAAATTTTTTGGTAAAAAAACTCATGAATTGTACCTCAGACCTTTGGTATATAAAAATAACCAAATTACAACAATAGGTTATGGATTTGGTGAATACCCAAATCTTATCATGTTGGATCATTTGCATGGTGGAATCCCAACCCATTTCACTAGATCACTGCCCTGGAGAATAAATAATACACATTGTGAAGGAATAACATATCCACATAAAATATAGGAATGAACAAAAATCCTAGTTAAGAAGACACTCAATGTTAATCTTTAAACAAGAGTCATTCAAATAAAATCATGGAGATACTTTTATTTACCTCCAACAATCACCCATTTAGGTCAAAAATTAGTCTCTTATAGTTAACCCACCTATAGAAACATATTCAACTTCTTCATCATTATAGTTGATCCATAAATAATGATTGGAACTTATTCTATTGATGAATAGGAATGAAGGAAAATTAATATTATACATAAAATAATAATGTCAATCATTCAAAATAATATTTTCCATAAAATTGGAAAATATCATATAAATAACATATCTAGACTTACATCATGACATAAATCACATAACCCAAGTAAGGGGTATAATATCACATCCCTCTTAGACTCTAATTTTATTCATTATCATTATAAATTACACAAGAAATTAAAATATGAATTATTAGGCATACTATCAAAACATCATTCACCAATCAACATTTAGTTTAAATAGCTTAAAAAACTCTTTAACAAAAGAGTTAATCTAAAGAATAAAATAATCTATCATATAATTTTAATAAATAACCCTTTCTCTCATGTGTGATATCATTACTGAGATACCCAAATATCATTCCACCATGGGAAAGAATCTAACTTGGTTATCTTAATTCCCATGAATTATTTTAGGATTTTCCAAGTACTCGGAGAACCTATTCAAATCATTTTTAGTTATTTTTCATAAACCTACTTTAGGATAGTCCATCATCAAAAATTCCATATAAATATCAATTATTATATAGGGGCCACATTTTTTCTATAAGGATACCAAAATTTAATAATAAACGTTTAGAATTTTGGGTTACCCATTATGTTCTCTCGTGTCTACTACCAGACCTATATCATACATGAACACAAAAGAGATATGAAAACAATAGAAAATAGTGAGGGTGAACTAACTCATATATAATTCATAACCCTCATGTTAATAATAAATAGTAAATTATTCTACATCAATCAAAATATGGAAAAACCTATCCCAAAACCCTTAAAATTAACTATTAAAAACTCATATAGAAATAAATGATGAAACATCAAATAAAACCACAAGGATTTCCTTCATGTCAATGATATGAAACCTTTATCATAGAAAAATCTAAAATAAAAAAATAGATGGAGTTTCATTGATTGATAGAAGTAGGTGAGGATGTGGGATGACCATCCCTATAATGTTTGTTATCTCCCCTTAGGCGGTGTTTAAAAAAATTCAAAGGTAGAATCACATGTATCCCCTGTTTTTAAATTTTACATGGGATCCATCAGAAAAATCATGTATTCGAATGAAAATTTAATTTCCTATCAAAACTCTATTGTCTATCCACCATAAATTATTTGACTGACTATAGCTACTATCTACTATTTTCCACTACAAGTGCTTTAGTGGTACCCCAATGTAATTTTGTGTGAAATTCCATTGAACTAAAATTTTGGATATTCTACATTAATTAGATATAATTATTTACATTTAAATAATTTTTATTCAATTGTTTAGAATCATAAATCTAGTTTTTTACGAACCATTGAAATTAAAAAAAATGAAATAAAACAACATTTACATAAATATTATTTTATCAATTATCACAACATAAATGTAATTTATACTGACTAATGCTCATAATTTTCCTAATTTATTTAGAGAGTCCAGAACATAAGAAAAAGGTGATCTTAGACACCCAATATGGGTTCCATAAATGCATGATAACATATCATGGAAGAAAATTCAATCGATAATGGGTCAGATAATAATATGATTGTATATGTGGGAATGATAATCAATAAATTAAATTCCAATCCAATTGATAAATCACCATAGAACATGATAAATAAAGGATTCATCATGATATATACATCAAAAATAGTATGCATGTAATCATCATGGGACATATGTAATTCAGTGGTTGTCATAAGATGTACTGAAACATGAAGAATTTAAAAAATATCATTACATAAGTCATGATGTGGAATAACTAATAAGAAATAAGTAATTCATAAATTAGAAAATCATATAAATATTTCCAAAGATCATAACCAAGGTATCATAACAACATCACAACGTTTTATCACCATGGTTTCATAAACATCTTACCAAGGCCAACCACAAAGATATCATATAGTCAATGTTAATTGAAAATAAATTGTATGTTAGATAGAGATTAATAATTACCAATTTCATTTCGGGTATATATAATTTTTTGACCACCCATAACTTAATAATAACATCAATATAATTCATAAAATACATCTGTGGTTAGAAAACATAAAACATTTATCACATGAGATTTATCATTATGGATAACCCATAAGTAAAGGATATTGGTTTAAATATAAAGTATTAATAATAAATCAAATGGTATACCGATCTAGGTTAATACCCTTTAATAAATTAGTGGTGTATGGTATTCACATTGAATGGTTTAAAAAAATTTAAATAATAACAAATGTTTATTATTTTAATTAATACTAATGAATTCATAAGGAAGGGTATGGAAAGAAATGTTATCATTATATTTGGATGATAATTTATAAGGGATTACAAAAAAATATAGTGATAAATAAAACATAATTTTAATATCTATAATGTTATAAAAGTGTGAAATATAATTTATTTAAACAATAGGATTTATCAATGGTGAGGTAATAATAAATCTTGTTATAAAAAGGGTTTTATGAAGGGATTATCATGGTATCAATCCAAAGTGTTAGTATAGAAATATAATTAAAGGAATATATTTGAAATTTATATCTATTAAAAATGAATAGCATGATCGTTCATTCTATACCATTGAAAAGAAGAAATGTATACTCCCACATGCATTGAATTAACTTTGAACACATACTTCTAAGCTTCCTTTGAAAAATTGACACTTAGATTGGGGTGAACAAGGTTTACTCTTTTGAAAGAAAAAAATAACAACTCCAATGGAGAGTAGTTTAATAGTTACAAAAAACAAATTAATTTTTAATTAAATATGACTAGTATTATTATAAAGGAACTTAAAATGTAAAATGATGAGATAGATAATAAATAGGGCAATACTTTACTTGGGGATTTCATATAAATTGAATATAAACCACCTTAGAAACCATAAGAACCTACTAAATAGAGTATATATAAATATTATGACAGGATAACTATCCAAAGAATCATTGGAGTGAAGATAATGGGGGTATATGTGGGGATATTATTAATAAAACATGCATAAAAAATAAGTAATTGTTTGTTGGGGTTTTGGAATCCTTGGTTTTATGATATTGTTATTTAAAAAACAAAAAAATATTTTCTTACAAAAAATGCCTTCTAAAACATGAAATTAGATTTAAAAACATTGTTTTATTGAAATTTAAAATCTACTTAAATTAAATGGCATCCATTGAATAATGTAAAAACTACATGAAATCAAAAATAATTTTTAATACAGAAAAATATATTTTTTGTTTCTAAAATTCACATTATGTCTATGATGATGTGTAAAATATTTTAATTCTGTTTATTTCATTAATAATAAATATATTAAGTCATAAAAATGATAAATATAGTTCATTATATAATTTTATCATCATCATACACTTATAAAGAATAATATATACATATACCATATTAAAATAATTCGTTAAAATCAAATTACCAGAAAATATTTTTAAAATGTTACGATAAATTTTTTTCAATATGATGATTCCAAATTTCATATATATTTTGAAAAATATCACTACAAACAATTGGAAATTAAAATATTAAAAAAATAATTTGGAAATTGGTTTCGGTATTACAAATTTTATTTGTAATGACAACATTACTATTAAAATGTACACGTAACATTTCAAATGATTACCTTATATAATTCCAAAAAAAATATTTAATATATGGAAACCCATATATATTTCTATAAATTATATAATTTAAAATCATACTTTTCATTCCCACACTATTCTTCAAAATTCCTATTTTATGTCTTATATTATTTTTCATTTATACCATGCTTATTATATTTATAATTTTGTTCGAAGAATACAATCTTGGTAAAATATTAATTTTTTATGACCTTTATTTATAATTTATATCCAATGTTACTCTTATAAATTTTATAATATTTTTTCCTTTGATTTATAATAATAAAATAATTCTTATGGGGTAACACCCAAAGCTTCCACGGAACGTTTCCCTTTGAATAATGATATAGCTTGCATTGTATGCAACTTTGAGTTCTAACACACCACCACCAATCAAACTAGCAGTTATGAATAGTAATACACACTATTTGAAATTTTATAAATTTTATCTTTCAAAAAGGACTTCATTTTTAGATTAAGAATATCGAAATTAGCTTATAGTGATTTTTTGGTATATTTCTGAAATCTTTCAATTTTTGAAGAATAGTGAAAAACACTAAGTTATAGTTTAAAACTGAATTTTTTATTTTATTTAAAACTATTTGATATCAAAATAAATACATAATACCTATATAATTTAAATTTAATTCATTGGAGTTAGTGTATAATAATTTTAAATATATAAAATTTTTAATGAACTTTGGACTGCCTTTTACCCAACTCTTAGAAGAATTTGAAAATTCTTGTAAAACATAATTTTACCACTTTTGTGAGTGTAATTTAGAAAATACGAGAGAAACAATTGATATCAAGGAGTAAAATGTGGTTTTTTAAGATAAAAATAATTTTTGGGGAATAATAACTTTTTCCTTTTATTTACCACGGTTAAAAGTAAATAGGGAAATTAAAGGTAAAAATGATATTAATATTACCCTAAAACATGTCATAATTCTTTTGGATAAGTATAATTAGACCAAAAAAACCTTTGTAATAAAATATGAACCTCTTTGGTCTACTTGGATTAGATTAGGACACTTATTATTATTTTATTTAAAGAAGAGTCAAAAGAGTTAAAATCAAAGTTTAATAACCAAAAAACATTAATATAGGGATAAAAATAAGATAAATTCGACTATAAAAATTAATTATAAATATAAAAATATTTCCTACATAATGGTATTTTATTTATATTTTTTAGACATCAAATAATTAAAATTATTTATAACACAATGATGATGCAGCAATTACCAAATTAATGAAATATTAAAATAATTGATATTATAAATTTCCAAATAAATGTAATTTGAGACTTTTTATGAATTAATATAATTTTCTAGCTTAATATGACATATTAAGGTTGGTTATATAAATTTTTTTCGAAGCAATAATGCTGTTTTGAATTTAGAAAAAACAAAATACCAAATAGTGTCAAAATTGACATAAAAGAGTTTTAAAAATAAATATTATATTATTAATTGATATTATATTCCTAAAAATATAAGGTTTGGCAAAAGGAATTATATAATGATAGATGTATCAATAATGAACCACTTGAGGTTCTCTTGGAATTATATATTAAGTTTATGAACCATATAATATTAAAATACAAAAAGTCATGGTAAATGTAAAATTGTTTAACTAAGAGTTACATCTAAACGATAAAGTTAATGTAGTGACCCAAAACTATCTAAAACTTATTGGTTGAGTCATTTTCGACCCATCCCCATATTATAAATTAAATAATCTATTTTTGATCCATTTGATGGCGAAATTTATTTTCTTATAAAATAATATTTCTAGCTTTTCCTAAGGTGCCCCTCACCCCTCTTATAAAAGGGCACTCCCTCTTCTCTCTAATTCACATATTCAGAGCCATTTGGCTTGGCCAACCTATACCCAAATACCCTCTCAACTGTACTAAATTAATCCTAGAGGCCTTACATTAGTCATAAAACCAGCATAAGGAGTCCTTTTTATCAAATCAAAAGGAAGAACCTCAAGAAGAGGTAAATATCTCACCACCTCTTTTAAGTTCCTTTCTTCTTCCACTTCCTTTTTCTTTGTTGTTTACATTATAAAATAATATCTATAGTATATTATATATAATTTTATGTTATTATAAATATGTTACAACCAAATTCATTATTATATCCATCCTTTTAATGACATTTCACCATACATGCATACGTATGGCTTACCGTCTCCACGTCGTGGTGTAATTGTTATTCAATACATTATTATTGGGATGGGTATAACAATGGTATGTGATTGATGTAAATAATAAATAAAACATGATAATTATTCTTTATATATGATATACTATCCAATTATATATTATATTAATATCAAAAGAATGATATTGTCGCCCGTGCGTACGTACAGATTACTATATCCATGAACGCGATAAGATACATTCCCCAATGTATCCATTCAAGAATAATTTTCATTAGATGATTAAAAATAATTTTCAAAGACTTGATATCATTCTGGATATGTATAATATACATCTCATCCATAATAAATATGACTCACATAACAAATAATATAAATTAGAATGAATCTGTTAACACCTGAAACAACGATAATACAAAGATATTGTTAACAAAGCAGTGTTAAAACATCATATATGATATAATAATAATATATATGATTCTTGAATAATTTAATAACAATTATTTCACCATTATACATGAGGTTAACCTATACTCAACCAAGGAAAAGTACATGGTAAGGGTTAATTTCATAATCATTTCATTATCCAAGGTTGTTTATATGTAATTATCTACTGGGACATCTTTCTCATCCATATCCATGTTTCTTATAAATGTATATCAAAAAATTCTCACTATTTTATAGACTATAGGTTAATTTCATTTATACCATTTTTTGACTTTTTATAAGATTTTTATAAAATAATCATTCTGTTGTTTTCAAAACAATGTCCTTTTAACCTTTTCGACAAAATTAAGGTAAGAATGTCTTTTTATCTTATACGGTTGGTGCGTCTAATTTCTGCTCTTACAAAATAGTTGAAGCTTCCCATAAAATATTATAAGAATATTTTCCATGTAAATGTTTTATTTTATAATTACGTGACTTTTAAATAATTTCAACAAAGTGATATTTATCTCTAATAGTTTTGATTTCCTCTTTGTCAACATCCTTTAATGGATTTTACGCTTATTTGAAGATGATTTATTATGATACAAAATATCCATATTGTGTTGAAGGTTTTTTGATATGTTTGACTGTGGATGTTTTATTTTTATACCATTCATGGTTTATAGAGAACGTATTGACATTTCGTATGCTAGTTTTAATACGAATGTTTATGTTACGTTTAAACTTGTTCATATGAGGAATGAATTGGACTTAGTAAGTGACGGGTAGAGCCCGATATAGCTCCTTTATGCATTTTTTGGTATCATAAGAAAAACTAGTGTCCTGGGAAAAGGCCTTGAAGAAATCTTATTTTTTAGTCTTGGCACAAGGCCTTGACTATCTGGTTATTAAAGTCTTGCATTATGCATTCCATCATAATGAAAGTGGATATAGATATTACATGTGATTATTCGACTAGTATAATATCAATGTGAGTTAGTAAATGGAATTATTTTATTTTATCTTTTCCATATTATGTTGAAGTTAAAGTTTAAAAGGCTTTTGTTTTAGTCTTATACATTTCCTTAAATGTTTATGCTTATTTATGAAAGTTTCCGCTATACTGTTATCCTTACTGGGCATCTGAGCTCACCCCTTTCTATGTTTTATTTTTCCCAGTATGTGAAGAAATATTTTATGATAGACCTATAGGGATATTCTATGAGATCTTAGTGTTTTTTATGGAAACAATGTTGTTGTTGTTTTCCATTTTATGATGTAATGCAAACCTTATGAATGTATCTAGTACTTCCAATCCCACAAATCTAATCAGTCTTTCAAGACTTGATCTTTTGTGATCATGCCAATGTTATGTAATAATGCACCAAATCTATGTAACTGAGGTTGGGGAATTACATATAGTTTCATATTTATTAAATTTTTTTATTAATTTATAATATATTTTTATATTTATAAAATCTAATCATAAAACGTACCCATATATATATATTAAAAAATACTTGGGTTTGACCTTCGCTCACTTCTGAAAACTTTTACCCTTGAAATAAAAATAATAATTTAATATTATAATATTTGAGGATAATATTATTTCATTTCATCTTCTATCTCCCATGTTTCTTCTCAAAAAATTTAACTTCATTATAAATCCTTCACTAATATGGCCATTGAGTTCCAAAAATTTTCTCTTTTATAAAGGATTTTTTTTCAATTTTTTTCATATAAATTTTTAGGTATTAGTTTTACTCCTTTATTGATGAGTATATGTAATGGGTATAAAATAAAAATTCCCATTAGAGCAATATTGAAAACATCATTCATCTAGAAAATGTTTTGTTGAAGAGAAAACAAGTATGCTTAAGAGGAGATTGTTGTTATAAGATAATTCCAACAATAAAAGATATTTGTATTATCTTCAATAAAAATGAAGAGGGAAATATATTTACATATCATCCAGTATTTGTATACTCATTTATATTTTTCATCAGTTTGAGGATAATAAGAGGTTCTAAGATATAACTCTATATTTGATAATATTTAAATATTTCTATGAAACATTAAGGTAAAACTTATATATCATTTTGACATGAAAAATATTGGTACACTATATATTCTCTATAGATACTATTTAATATGATGATCTTGATAATTTAGGGACAAATCCTCTCAGATTTCAACAAAATGGGATATTATAGGAACCCTATTGAAAATTACCCACATGGAATTATTACATATTGATGTATTGGGAATACAGATAACAATTTTTGTGGTTTTATCTACGCATATGTTGGTATATATTGTGGACGAATCCCACAATTTGATAATTTGTTTCTACCATAACTTATTGGTTTATTAGACACCTTATTTTATATTCAAAATTCACCTCATTTTGATATCCCACCAGTGTTTCTAAAGTTGATCGATAAATATATTTGTTCCCCTAAGGGGTATATATATATTTATGATATAGGTTTTATTAAATATTTCCTTCTTTAATATCATAGTAGATGGTATTGATATCTTTATATAAAACCACTATAAACCATCATGATCAATGTTATAGTTATATTGATTCATTTATTTCTAATTAAATCATCCGAAAAATAAGTGTACAATCTCATTTATCATCCTTGATTTTTTTAGAAATAATGGTTGGTAAATCCTTTGGTTTAAAAATGATTTCTCTTCTTCCTATATGATTTTTTATTTTTATCCTTAATTGACCTTGAATAAATGGGTCTCTTTCAATACTCATTATTATATTGAATCCCAAAGATTTTATCCCGAGAACATATGCTACCATGTATCCCATTTTTATGATAATAAAGAGTAAAATCATAATCTTTAATAAGCTCTATCCATAATTTATACCATATATGTAATTCTATTTGAGTGAATATACATGTAAAACATCTTCATTCCATTTATATATTAGACTTTACCCTATATATATAATGTCACCATATATTATAGTTGAAGAAGAAAATAGATAAATTCAATTTATGAGTTGGATAATTTTTCTCATGAATCATTAATTATTAATATTTATAGGCTATCACATTCTTATATCTCATAAGTACACAACCGTGTTATTTCATTGATGAATCACTATAGATGAAATACCCTACATATCTAAAAAGAAAGATCAATATTGGACCAGTTATCAAAATTATGTTGAAATTTTGGAAACATTTCCCATACTAATTTATCTATGAAAATATGATCACTTTATTCATCATATGGTTAGTGTTTTAGAGAATTTTTTTTCACAAAACACTGATAATAACCTACAAAAACAAGAGGAATTTGAATCATTGAGGTGGTATGATTATACTTTTTCAAAACCATAATCCTAGAAGGGTTAATTGGTATACCTATACTAGTAAAAACATATTAGAAGAATAAAATATTGAAATAATTTATACTTTATTCCATATAAATATAATATAAAAAACCCATCAAAATAAAAATTCAAGCCCAGTCGAAAATTATCACCATTAGACACATGTAACTACGGAAAAAATTCCAAGTTGAATTGTTCTAATATATTTAATGACCATCCACTCGAGAAGACCATGGAAAGTAAAGAATAAAGCAGTGAATATGAAAATCTTAATAAAATCCTATAAACCAAGATCAACAATCTAAAATATAAACAAACCAAATGAGAAAAAAATGAAAAGATGTGATGAGGAACTCCTCACCAAACAAAGAAATAATTTCACCACCACCCACTATTGACATTCATGAAACTCACATAAAAATAAAATGATTTTTTAATAGTTACATTATTTTAGGAAAATATAAAAACATAAGGAAAACACATATTTTCTTTTGTTTTCAGCAACACATTTTCAATAAATCCTAACAAACATTAGTTGTCAAACCTTCTCAAACCTTAACATCAAAAATAATCCCACCAACAAAGAATATATAGTATTTTCATCACCAATGAGGCACTAAAGAAAAAAATTATTCCTTAATCATCATTCTATGAACTAAAAAATAAATATTGCCCTTTCATTTCTTTAGGTAGCTTTTGAAATATCATCAAAAGAATAAGAACCATCCATGAACCCTAGTAATTTTTCTAGTTATATTTAATGTACGAATAAGAGAGGTAAAAATTGGGAATATATTATAAGTCAATAGAACCTAACATTGTTGGAATCCACTACTCTTGTTCTATGAGGGATATGAAAGATCACAACAATTGTGAAACCAAATATAGTATATTTGTTTCATTAAGACACATATAGGGATAAGATCAATTGAATTATTTCGTAAAATATAATTTTTCCTGATCCAAATAATTGTGATGATGATTATGTTAGAAATCCATACTGTCCATTAAATCATTATGGCGAATATTTTCATCAACATAATCACCATAAGAACCAAAAATATATTCTCCATTCATATTTTTACAAAAACCTTAATAACCAACACATGTCCAAAATACCATATCTAACAAGGCTTTAATGGGAAGAGGATAACACCAGAATGTAAATAGATTACACAAAAGCTCATGAAAATATAGAGAATACCAATGTAATAATATTAAAATAAAATATTTTATATCATCTATAAATATTTTATTGGTCTATGTAACCCAAGATAAAACCCAATAGTTCATAACCCCAAATGGAAAAAAATTATACATATATAGGGCAGTGAATAACCACACTATCTCTGAAATACATAGCACTTGGAATACCATGGAGAGGAATATAAGTGATTGAATTATTTTATTTTCTAGTAATTACAACAAAAAATCCTCAACCCACCATTGTAGTAAAAATATTAGTTTACATTCGATCTTGAAATAGAGAACAGTGATTTGATGAACATACAGAATGAAACTAGTTATAGTGAAAACCCTTCAAAAATATGATGAAGGTCATGATATTGAACAACAAACTATGCAAAAAATGGGAGAAAACAATATAGAATACTTCTTAGATACCAACGTTATAAGAGAACCAAAATAGCAACCCAGAAAGCATAGATGGGAACCAAAAACACAATATCAAATATAAAATAAGAATAAATATTTGAGGAAAAACTTCATGAATTTATATTAATAACCAATTTGTTCGAATAACACTTCATGGAAAAAATAACATATATTTCCTTATAATTTACAATACAAACCATTGGTTATAAATTTGGGCCTCAAAAAATTTATTTTACATACAAATTTCATTAATTGAGACCAGTAAAAGTTATTATGGTAATAACCAAACCCTTATTAACAAATTAGTTAAATATCACAAGCTAGTTTATTATTTTAAAGAGCATAAAAAATCTCACGATTTCAAAAAATTATCATAAATGTATCTATTTTTGGATATCCACCTCCATTATTGTAATCAGTGATACAAATATCATAGGATAATTCTAGAGAATAATCTAGTGCCTTAAATCTTCTTGAATAAATTATCCATCCATGGAAGTGGATATATTTTCCATATATTAATTCTTTTGAGTCTTATATAGGGTATTTATATCCAAATTGATTCATCATTATTCTTTAAAGATTTAGTAAGCACAAAAAAATATATTTGGTCATATGAATCCCTTTCCCAAGAGTTCTTACAATTGGATGGTTAGTTCTTCTAACCGAAAAAGTGACATTATATATGGGGTAGTTGATATTTTTTCGATTTAGAAAAGATTTTAATCAATAAATAAAAATATTTATTTAGATAATGGAAAAATTTAAAATATTATTACATAAAAATGCTTCTAAATAATGGGTACATCCTCCACTTTCATATTGTTGCATTTTGTAACACCCCGGATCCGAGTGCCACCCATAGGCTCCCTATACTCGGTTGGTCTCATGGACTCGAGAAAATTTCCACAAACTATAGGGGATAATAACTAGCAGTGAGGGACTTATTTATGATAGAGGGGACACTATTACCTTATAGGAAAAGTAACACATCGAGAAAAAATATTAAACAATAGTGGAAGTATTAATACCATACAATAGAATTAAGAAGCAGAAGACTCATATTAAAAACAACTGCATCATATATTAATAAATGTTTCATGTCCCATGTATCTAGGAAAGTATCCTAAGAATTCACAATTATGGAAATAAAATACGAAAACCAAATTACAGAAAAAAGTAAAACACTAACATAAATGCAATCCTCATCTTTTTCCCATGCATTCCAGCTGCAACAACAATCAAGTCCCCAATAAAGAAAGGATATTTCCCTTATATATACCAGAAACAATATATTCTATTTGGGTCCAAAAGAATGACCCAAAATGGGAGTGAGATGAATCCCAGTATGCAACCACCACATGATTGGTGCCTAACTATTGATGAATATATATAGATGGAAGTACGCCGAAATGAAGAAATATACTAGGAAGCACTCAAAAGACTAAAATCCTATGGTTTTAATTACATTAAATTATATTTATTATCCATCCTTGGAAACAAGTAAACACATAATATATCCTAAAATCTATATCCATTTATAATAGTACCAAAATAGACATCTTATGAGACCATATAAGCAACATGTAAGGCTGAGTCCAAGATTGTGATTTGGCATGGAAAATTCGTCACAATCATTCAGATATTCAAAAGAAAAACTATGTGAATGTTATCACATCCTGACCCCTTTGGTTCAACATATCATCAAATAAATAAATAAAAACCCTGTTGAAAATCTCACATAGTCTAACCCCTTTGGTCCCATATAATACTAGTCATTCACAAAAGACCACTTAGGTAGCTCACACTGTCAATACCCCTAGCTCTTCATAGTAATAATGATATATTTTGACCCCAAGGAAACTCTCATAGTCAATTACCTATGATCCCAGATTCATTTAAGAACTACCCTTTGGTTAGGCCTCACGGTCTAACCCCTCTGGTCAATGACCACCTGACAACTCTCACATTCAATACCTTTGGGTCAATATAACAACAATTATACATAAATGACCCTACCTAGGGAATCTATCTTAGTCAATTCCACTTGGAAATACTTTCACTATGTGAATCACCCACATTTCAAAAAAACAATAACTCCATCCAAAAGACACTAGGCATAGAGAACAAAGAAGGCCTAACATTCTTTCTATACCCGATGTCCATAATCAATCAAAAATGTGAAACACGCCCATAATCAAGGAAATAAACCTTATGCATAATCAGTAACCCCTTACTCAAAAAAACACACCATAAAAGGTCATAAAAACACTGAAATTTTGTATCATACGATACCCTAAATATGAGTATTCAACACTTCTAGCATATATAATCCAAATACAAATCAAAGAAAGACACAAATCACCTACCATGAAGTTGCACGGAGAACACTCTTAGACATAAACCCTTGAATCGACCTTGAATGAAGTAGATCTATGAAAAGGGTAAAAATAATCAACCCTGGATAAATCATTAGTGGGGAAAATGAGGAAGGGAGGTTTAAGAAGAAATGGGAACACACTTGTGTGATTCCAACATAGTCACAAGAGTTTGGATCAAACCTCAAATGGGGAAATGGTGGCCCGGACATTGATAGTCACTCCCAGTGGCTTCTTGATGAACCGAGGTTAGAAAATGTGCGTTTGAGAGAGGAGACACAACACAACTCTAATTAAACAATTAAAAATAAATGTACATGGTGTGTTCATTTAATGTACATGCTTTTTATTGGCCTAAACTAGCCCCCCACTTTTGGTGGTCTCTAGGTCACCTACACAACCATGTACTCAAACGTTACACGGTTAGTACATGGCTACACCCTGCAATCGTGTAAACAATGTATACTCTAAATTACTAAGCCTGTACATAGAAAATTTCCCCTTTTCATATTCCCTCAAAAGTACCCAATATATAGATACATATATGAAATGAAGATCCATGTTCTCACAAAATTCCATGTTAAAGAAATTTTTTCCAGTAATTTCTTTCCAAGGGTTGTGAAGAAGAAGACTCAAACAAATATGGAAACAAAAATCATCCATTAGACTCCATCTCCCAAATCTCATCATGTACTTGCATGTGCTGCATTAAGAATTGTACCAGAGGAAAAGACCATCCACAAATAACCTTCATGCTATGATCAAAAATCCAAATAGTGTTCTCCTTGAAGGATGCATCAAACACTAACTCACCCTTATCAGGTAAAAAATCATTAGACAGGTCGGAAATGTAATTTCATAATTGAGAAATATGGAATAGGTCGTGCGTATCCCAGTACCTCTGATGTAACTACAACCGATAGGCAACCGGACTGAATCTCTACAAAACCTCAAATGGTCTAACATATCTTGATGAATGCTTCCCCTACAACATTATCCTACATTTTCCCAACCTCAGTGTGACATGTAACATATCCTTATCTTCGACCTTGAACTCTAGAATTTGTCTCCATGGATCAGCATAATATTTCTATTGATACCGTGAAATATCCATCCTCTTACGAATCAACTCCAGCTGCTCAGTGGTCTCCTGGATAAGATGAGGTCATATCATAGTGTCTATCCTGCCTCCAACCAACATCGGGGTGATCAACATGGCCTACTTTACAAAGCCTCATAAGGTTCCATCTGAATCATTTCCTGAAAAATTTTATTATAGTAAAAATCTCCTTGGGTATGTTTCTCTCCCATGAACCACCAAAATCCAGGATTCATGGTCAAAGCATGTCTTCAAAAACCTGAATCGTGTGCTCGGACTGGCCATCTGTCTGGGGTTGGAAAGCTATACTCAGAAGTACCTGTGTAACAGAAGCCCTCTGTAGTCCCAGCCAGACATTAGAAGTAAAACATGCATCCTTGTATGAAATGATAGACTATGGAACACCATAAAAATTTACAATCTCTCATATGTACAACCTTCCAAGATCATCAAAACTGAATGTTTCATTGATCATAAATTAGTGTGAAACCTTCTTGAGTCTATCAAAATCAACCCAAATTTAATCATTCCCACGAGGTGAACATGGAAACCGCATCACAAAATCCATCGTGAAATCATTTCACTTCCACTTGGGAATGGGTAACTACAGTAATAGCCCTGCTAGTCACTAATGCTCTACCATTACCCATTGACAGGTAGAAAATCTCATTGCAAAACCAGAAACATCCCTCTTCATACCAGGACACCAATACTAATGGTGCAGATCTCGATACATCTTGGTGACACTAATATGAATTTCACAAACATAGTAATGAAAATATCAAAAAATCTCCTCGCGTATGTCTACTGACACCAATACGCTCCAATGAAAACTCAATATCTCAACATCTCCAATGGTCCACCTAAGAGTACAGTCCTCTCCTAACACACTCCCTCATAGAACTAGGACTTCAGAATATGATAGATACCTCATTTGAACTCAATCAAAAAGATTAGAGGTAAAAACTATAGACAAATTAAACGTCTACCCATGTCTATCATGCACCTCCAAATTCATCTCAAAGAGTAGATCCATAAGCTGAAACTCACTAATATCCTCCTTAATGGCCTATATCTTAGATCTCCTACTCATGTCATTAGCCACTGTGTTTCCTTTCCTAGGCGTAAAAGAAAATTCAAATTCAAAAGACTAAAGGTACTCAACCCTCCATCCCTATCTTAAATTTAGATCACCCTGATAAGAGATATAATTCAGGATTTTTGTTGTTAACATACACCAAAAAATGCTCTCCCAAAAGATAATGTATCAAACTACTCCAAACATGCACAACTACAGCCAATTTGAGATCGTGCATCAGGTAACTCCTCTCATGTGGCCTCAACTACCAAGACTCATATGCAACCACTCCTTCCCCCTTCATAAGCACAACTCCTAGCCCGATACCTAACACATCATAGTAAATGGTGTAAATCTTTCCTGAATCTTGAAAAATCAGAATCAGTGATAAATTAAATCATCCTTTCATCTCCTGAAAGGCTGAATCACAGGAATCTGTCCACAAGTATTTTTTACCCTTCTTAGTCTAGCCCATCAGTGGTGTTGAAATGCGTGAAAAGTCCTGTATAATGTGAATGTAGAAATAATCCATCCCTAGAAAACTCTGGTACCTCAATGACATTCTTTTGATGCTCCCTAGAAACTACTTCTATAATTTTCTATGGGAATACTATTAGTAATTTCTCTAAGATAACATGACCCATGAAGTGAATCTGGTCCATCCAAAAGTGGAATTTTGAGACATTTTCATATAGCTGATGCTCTCTCAATTTACTCAATACGATCATTATTTGGGTGGCGTGGTTGTGTTGAATGTGTGAGTACACCAAGATATCATCCACAAAAACAACAACAAATGAATCCTTGTAATAATGGAACACTCGATTTATAAGTTCCATGAAAACTGCCATATCACCCGTGAGACTAAATGACATAACCACAAACTCATATAGACCATACCTGCTTTAAAAGTTTATAAGAGGTATATCTGATGGTCTAACATGGAACATATGATAACTGGATGTTAAGTGAATCTTTGAGAACACCGAGGCTCCTCGAAGTTAATGAAAGAGATCATCAATCCTCCACAAGGTATATTGGTTCTTGACTGTCAAATGTTTTAGCTTCTGATAATCCACAAAGAGATAAATGGGTTCAATCCACCTTCTTTACAAGAAGGACATGAGAACACCACAGAGAATTAGAGGTTCAGATGAAAACCTTTTCTTGTAACTCCTCCATCAACTTTTTGAGCTCATGTATCTCTGGTGTAGCCATCCAATAAGGAGGAATGAACACTAGTGCCTCTCCTGGAACATGCTCAATGGAAAAATCTACCTCACTCTTGGGAGGTAATCCTAAAAAGTCATCTGGAAAGACATCTCTGAAATAGTCCACAACTGGAGGAAAGTAAATCTATGAAGTCCCCTAGTCATCTAGATATTAACTATAAATCTAGGATATGATTCCTCTCAACCGATGACGCTCGGGTCCAATTCTTCTCACCTTGACATCCCATTCACCCTTGTGTAGAAAAGACCCACCATTTGGTGAGGTGAAACTCACTCAATTACAATATTAGTCAATTATGGCATGGAAATAGACTAACCAGTCCATTCCGAGAATGAAATTGTAGCATGACATCTTTAATATATAGAAGTTCCATAAGAAGTGACACCCACTAACCTTAAGAGGTATTTTTTACACTGATGTACACTAGACTTCCTAATCCTCAATGCAGTTTCTACCATTATAAAATCCCCAGAAGTAAGGATACATTGCCCAAGGATCCCCACAACAGCAAAAGATATAAAACTATTATAATGCCCTATTTCAAAAAGAGAAAATCTAAAACTGATCCACTTGGAATCATACCTCTAACCGTAGAGGGTCTGGGATCTCACTCTTGTTTGGTCTACTCCAATAAAAAATTCTGACTTGTACTGCAGCCCATCAACCCTACCTGACTACATTGAGTTAATCCACATTGATGTCTCTAAAATCCTGCCAAATGGTTACCATGGACACAACCACATCCTTGCCTTGAATGGGCGGATGAACTCTACTTTCCTGACTGATGAGAAACTAGTGCTCCAACTTCTGATTAGGGAGTCATAACAGAGCACCGCTCACTAGTTTTTGTTGAAAAAAACTGACAAAAAAGTAGAAGATTTCCCATCTTACTACAAGATTGGAACTCGAATAGATCCTTCGGGCTATGTAGTCTTTTATGCCTACACATTCTGCACTGGTAGCATACCACCTGGATACATGAAGAAACATCTTGTGAAATATCATTTTGGTGCTTCCTTATATCAACCGAAGGAGTACTAGCCTTGAATGCTGAATCGCCCTAGATCAGCTCCCAAATCCCTTAGATTTCACTATGTAATCAGAACTTGGTTCACTATGTCTATCACCGATGTCAGCCTGAAAATAATCACCTGTGATCAGATGTCATACCTGATACAATCCTCGAATCACATAGCCAAAGATAACTCTTCACCTCCAAGAACAGGTGAAATGTGTTGTAGCTATGTAAAAAGAGAATAGCAATCCATTGCTAAAAGAGATCCCTTCTCCAAATGAACAAAATCTCAGGCTCAATCCGCTCTCAACATCTTGGGATAGAAGTAATCATATAATATCCTCTGAAACTCCTCCCAATCCATATCCCGATGAATTTATGCCTATAAGATTACATCCTGTCATCTCTTTTTAGAATCACATAGCATGTACGTAGCAAGATTTACCCTCCTCTCCATAGGCATCTCCATATTCTCGATGATAGCAATCATGGACTCTAACCATGACTCTACAGCCTATGGTCCTCCATCTCTAGGAAAAGTGGGAGGATGCTAGTGTTGGAACACCCACATCAGCTCTTCCATAGATAGGGAATGATGCAGTGTTCGTTGAAATGTCTGTAACATCCTCAAAAAGCCTCCGGGGAACAAGGCATCATCACATCTGTTTGGTACAATAGCTGGTGCCATGACATGCATTATGGGAGGATTTACTGGTAGTCCTAGGTCTATCTTTTCCAGTGTTTTGTCTTCACCCAATATCTTGCATACAACTAGAGGAAATCTTGGTTGCATGACTCTGCAAGGGAAAGTGCATACCTCGGTTCATGATTATCTAGGACATCAACATAGTAGTGCAAGGAAGGACCTAAAGAAGTAAAACATTTAATATTTTCAAAACATTGTTACACGGATTATATAATATCTACTTGGAGTGTTCCATTAATCATTTAACATGATGTGTAACTCTTTAAATTCAGGTCATGGAACACCGCTACACATGACCTATTCTTATTTCAACAAGGCGTGTACTTGAATTTTCTCTCCTGCCCATTTATTTGTAAAATTCCAAACCACATGGGGTCTACTGACACAGCACTAGATGACGTGTTCACCCTTGAAACAATGTGTACTGGTTAGGTCCCATCAACCTATTTTTTTGGCCACATAGTTGAATCTACTTGGCATGTATAGCCTACATTTTATCCACCACTGTCGTTAGTCACATGACCATCCACATGGTCCTTACGAAACGACATGTACTCCAAGTACACAGCGTGTTCTACCAAATATTCCCAACCCCTTGTCTCTACTCAAAAAGTTAGTCACACAGTTATATAATACAGGACATGTACATATGATATCAGATGTGTACTTAAGAAATGAATTTTCTTCAAGTATAGAATAACACAAGCCATGTTTTAATAACATCACACACAATGCTGTGTGGGTTTCAAAACAGTAGGCCACTAAATCTCCTCTAGAAACCTTAAAAAACATAAACTTGTCCAAGTAATGAAAAATTATTACCCATGAGAGCCCATAATCCAGCGAATCAATGTTTTTCATCCTTATTCAGATCAAAACATGACAAAATTCAGTTAAAGTTCAAACATGATCCACAGAATTCCAATCTAAGAGGGCCCGTAACACCCGACATACCAATGCTTGGCTTCTATCCAAATGAAATGTTACAATTTTCCAATACCCTATTAAAATATCAAGTATTCTATCAAGGAATATATCACAAAATCTTGCATATCTAGAACATCATCTATCATAACATCATGCAATCATTAATCCATCTTAAATGACATAACAATAATGCATGACATGTGATCTCTATAAAGTGCATATATGATTCTTGGGATGACATACCCTCATATCATCATGTTGATATTGAAATAGAACATGAATGATAGCAATAATGACAACCTAAAACAAGTGTGTCTCCTAACGCTGAAATCAAGTCAACTGTTTAAATGGAAAAACATAAAAAAGTGCAACATTCGAGGTAACATGTATTTTCCATATACAAGGGATAGCTACGTTTGGGAACAACTTCTGACCAATTATCTATTCCTTCCTATACAAGTCTATAGGCTCCAAACAATATAGAAAAGTAGAAAACAAGCTCATTTGATTCAACTTTGTGACATCCCAGATCCAGGTTCTACCCAAAGGTGCCCCATACCAAGTTGGTCACATTTCCTCAGGAGCATTTCCCTAAAAGCCAGAGGCTTATGAGTAGTAACGAGGGATTTGGGTGTGATAATAGGGAATCTATGCCCTCATAGAAAATTTATCACAATGGAAACAAATAATAAATAATAGATAGAGTAGTAATACCATAAAAAATAATTAAGCAGCAGAAGAATGATAGTAACAAAAACTGCAACAAATATAAATAAATGATTCATGTCAAATTTTTCTAGGAAGGTATCCAAACAAGACAAAATTATAGAAATACAATATTGAAACCAAATTACAGAAAATTGTAAAACTCCAACAACATCCCAAGCCTCAGCTTGGCCCTATGCTCTCCAGATCCAAAAAATATCAATTACCTAATGAAGAAGGCCGATTACCCTTATCTAGCCCTACAAAAATATAATCTGTTTGGGTCCAAAAGAAAGACCCAAATAGGGTGTGAGATGGATCCAATTCAGAAACCCCCAAAATATATATGCCTAACTGTCATTGAATATACATATTTGGAAATATGCAAGAATGATGTAATAAACTATGATGTATTCAAAAGTAAACAATCCTATGGTTTCAATTATATTCATTTATATTTATTATCCAAACATTGAAATATATAAACTCGGGATCAAACCTAATATCAATATCCCCCAGTAATATTACCAAAACAGACATCTCAGGAGACTATCTAAACAACAAGTAAGGATGATTCCACGATTGTGCTTTGTCTTGGATGACTCATCACAATCATTCAAATATTTAAAAGCAACCCTTTGGGAATGTTCTCACATCCTGGACTCTTTGTTTCAAAATTTTATCAAATTTATAAATAATTAACCTCTGGGAAAGATCACACAATCAAACCACTTTTTTCCCACATATCACTAATCATCCACAAATGACAATTTGGTTAGTTCTCTTAGTTCATTCCCCCTTGGTCTGCATAGAAATAATGAAATATAATGACCCACTGGAAGTTGTCATAGTTAATTCCCTATCGTCCCACAGTCATTTAATAATTACCCTCTAGGTAGCTATCATGGTCTAACAGATCTGGTAAATGACCACCCAGTAGCTCGTGTTGTCCAAACCATTGGGTCAACATAAACATAATTATACATAAATGTCCCTACCTCAAGAATATCTCATAATAAATTCCCCTTGTTAAAACTTTCAAAATTTATATCACATGCATCCAAAAATATATAATTACTCAATCCTAGCAACACTAGGCATGGAAAACAAAGAAGGCATAACATGATTTCTAGACCCAAAGGTTGTAATCAATCAAACATTGGGAACAGACCCATAATCATGGTAATGAACCTTATACATAATCAATAACCACTTTGTCATTCAAACACACAATAATAAGTCTTAAACAGGGTTAAATTCCATACCACTCAATACACTAAACATGATTATTCATCATTTGTAGCACATATAATACAAATACAAATCAAAGAAAGGAACAAACCACTAAACATGATGTTGCATGAAAAACACTATTGAACAGAGACCATTTAATTTTCCTAGATTGATATAGATATACAAAATCTTAAAAAATTTTAGTCATAAATAAATAATAATAGAGGAGAAATTAGGAAGGGAGGATCATGAAGAAATAATAAATCACAGTTGGGATTCCAATGCACCCGCCGAAGTTCGGATTAGACCTGGAATTGAGAAATGACGGGTAAGACTTTGATCATCTATCTTGGTCGCTTCTGGAGGAACTGAGGATAGAAGAACTATGTTCTAGAGAGGATATGCAATCCCTCTCTGATTTAAAAATCAAAATCAAAATTACATGTCCAGTTCATTTAATATACACACATTGTAGTATCCTCAACTGACCCCTGCTTTAGGCAGTCTCCAGGTCACCTACACAGCTGTGTACTCATCCTTTACATGGCCAGTACACAACAACATGTGGCAACCGAGTACAAGGCATGTACTCAAAAGCACATGATGAGTACTTAGAAAATTTCCCCTCTCACCATTTCCCCCAAAAAAACATCCCGAAATATAGATCCATTCCAGAAATGGAGATTCGGTATCTTAAAAAAGTATCTACTTTCATTTAAGAATTTTTATAAAACATACTGAATGTTTTGGTTCTTATAAATAATTAATAATTATTAACTCTCCATTGAAGCAGATTTTGATTTATCCATTCAAGATAGTTGAAATTTGATGATATATATAATTTAATTATACTTTATGAGACAATGTATTCATAGTTTTATGTTAATTAACACCAAGAGAATGAAAACTAGGTTTTTGAAATGTTTACACTCATCAATATCAATAAGTTTATTTTTAAAATCCCCTGATGAATTTATATATTGTATAGGAGATTCAAATGATATCTATAATTCAACAATCTTATAAGTTCACTTGATTTTTTTGAAATTTTATTAATTTATAAGAATACATAAAACCATATAAAAAATAAATAAAATGTTTTTGAGTTCACAATGAGTGTTCTTACCAACATATTTTGTGGTCCCTCAACATTATTCATCATTATTATACAGTCATGTCCTTTACCCTTGGGTATTTTGTTTGGTTTATGTTATAACCATTCTAATATCCATTTTTTGGACACAAATGAGAAAAATAACCTTTCTCACCATAACTAAAACATCACAACATGATTTATGATTCCATCATCTTATTTCAACAACATTACCATTATAAAAATAAGTTTTCTTATACCAATTATACTCTTGATCAATTTGTCAAAAAAAATTTACTTCTAGAATAATCTAAATTGAGGTAAAAAATTCTTGAGTACTCAGTCTGTCTAATTTTACATATGGTTGCATGTAACCTATTTCATTATTTTACATTATTTAATTCATTCCCATGATTATTAATCATATTCATTTTTTTAACCATTTTTACTCTACACCACTAAGAATCCATAAACTCAATTTCTAAATTTGGATCACTATATGAAAGCTTGTTAAAATTATCAAAAAATCAAATAGATAAGTATTTCTAGAGTCTTGTCATTAAACCATCTTAAAACAATTAAATATTAAATTTAGGGGTTGGTAAAAATGTAAATCCATATCTCAATAACCATTTGATGTTATCCTTATATGTTGCAACTAACTCATCATCCATTTTCTTTAGTGTAGGGAAATTCATCAAAATGTTAATGTGGACTATGTAAGGAATTCATTTCCATGAAAAAATTTAATGAATGTTTCCAAACCTATATTGTTAATTTATTCCCCACAATAATTTTATTTATAAATATCTACCATTGATCATATTCACCTTCGAATAAATGAATTCATAGGAAAACCTTCTTTCTCACTAAGCACATTTTCACATAAAAAATATATTATAAAGAATTAATCCACTGAATAGTGACTAAAGGATCTCTGGAACCATTGAATATGTGTGGTAATTGACTCATGAATTGAACTACGAAGGATGATCATTAAGGATTTCATGTCAATCATTATGAATATTTTTTATTATTCTATATGATATATGGAATCTAAGATAATAAAAATCGGATGTTGTCAATTCCTATAACATTAGGTTGAATATTTTGGAAACCCCATTCTTGCTCATATAATTGGCCATTGTTCTTAGTTTCATATATCCCTAATCCAAAAATCAATATTAAATCAATTAATATTAGATAAAAACATAAGTATAAAAGCACAAATATGTTTTAATATATATATATATATATTAAAAAATTATACTTGGTCCTCAAATAATCAAGGATTTATACTAAGATATTTTATTATAATTAAAAAAATTACAAAAATCTATTTTTATACTAACTGAAATTCCAAAATCCCACACCAAAAGTTATGTTGTTACAAATATATAAATTTAATTACAGTTAATAATTATATTTTTATTAATTTCCAATAATGATATGTTCAGTGACTTTTGGAATATAATACATTATATAAAAAACACACATTTATTTAAATATTTTTCTAGAAAATTCTACTATTCATATGATCATTATATGATATAAAATACATAAAATTATTGGTTTCTTAGTGAAATTTAAAATATAAGGAAAGTTTGGGATTACATGATTAATATGGGTATCATAATATAATGGTATTGTTTTGTGAAAGGATCCTACATCAAACATACAATAGAGTACCATACAATCATAATAATGGGTAATTGAATCCCTAAAAATGACATATAATCAATAGAGTAATCATCATAGAACATGTGATATAAAAGATTTATAATAAAAAAAATCTAATGAATGTAACCATGGAATAATAATGAGAAATAGGAAACACATTGATCATCATAATTGTAACATAATACACAATAATTAGAAACATAATCATTACATGAATAATCATGTAATATGAGTACAAAGTTATATGCAAATCAGGATGAGGATATAAAAATCATATTTCCAATTATCTTCACCAAGATAATATAATTACATTAACAATTCTAGTCACCATTATATTATAAATATCATAAAAAGGATCGTCACCATGATCTCATAAAGTCATGTTCATTTTCCAATTCATCATAGTACATCTAGATATTAGTCATTACATAATACATTAGTAAGATATATAATTCTATTCCCATTAATCAGTTATATAAAATATATATATGACACATTATATGGACAAATGATCATATAACAAAAAATATTCATCACATGGGATCATCCTTATTATATATTACATGAGTGAGTTATGAGGGAATAAATCGAATGAATAATTTTTTAATTCAATAGTATAATTATAATGTCGAATACCCTTCAACCAAGTATAATAATATTATCTATTTACATTGAAGGATTTACCAGATAAGAAAACCCCATAACATGAAAAATTTATAATGAATACCAATAATATTATATGTTATGGTATTGATAGAAATTTTATAATAAATATTGGATGAAAATTTAAGAGGGATTACGACATGAAAAGCTAAATACAGAGAAAGATAGATCCCTAATTTAGTATTTTTTATGCAACAAATACATGATATACATGGGATTTAAATAAATGGGTTTAATAAGAATAATGGAATTACAAATCTTATTATGAAAAATTATTGTAAGGAGGGATTATCATGGTATCATATAAAAGTATCTATATAGATAATTCTACCCCAAAACAGTACCTAATGGTTAATGCACTTGAGAAATGATTTTTATAGGAATCCAAAAAGGGGTAGTACATAGACCTTTATTTTCCTTGTCCTTTACTTTGTTTTTTAAGTATTTGAGATTTTAGGAGTATCTTTGGAGTGGAATTGATAAATATAATCTATGTTAGATCTAAAATTTATATTGGTAGATAAATCAAATCGTAACATATTTCATTGTTCCATGATTCAATACTTAGTGGAATGTTATGGATTTGGAGAATGATGTGTTTTCTCAACTTATTATTACTAATTTATTCTACAGTAGTTTATATCATTGTGAAATGATGATTTAAATTTTACCCTAATTATTTATGGAAGAATGACTTGGTATCTCTTATAGGTGTTTTGGTTGACCAATTTTGAAATATTTTTAGGTTATAAATTTAGAAAAGTTGTTTTTTGTTTAATAAAAATTATTATTTTACTATGATAGGATTGGGTGGGTTTCAAATTTATGGGGTAAAAATCTATATAATTTATGGGGAGGTGAGTGTTTAAAAATTCAAATATGTGATTCGGCTATTATAGTGTAATGATTTTATTATGTTTTACCATTCTTTGGTATCATTGGAATTTATGTGTTTTTTTCAAATATATGGGTGAGAGATTGTATTGTAATTTTTAAAATATTCTGTTGATGACCCCCATTACTGAATAAAATAATGCGTTAAAAATGATTTTTAGTTTTCCCCTTTTATATATAAGATCAAATGGGTCCTCAAAATTTACTCAATTTCTTTCCCTTTCATATTTCATTTTGAAACCATGGGTATTTCTTAGGTGTATTTGAACAGTTTTCTGACTCAATTCAATTGTTTTTTATTTTCATCCATATTCAAATTAATTGATGTAATTAAGTGTTGACCATTATTCCCTATATCTCAAATTTTTCTTCTTATGGTGTATCGAGTCATTTATGGAATATTGGAATGATGTGTGAGTGATTTTTATAGGTTTGTTAAAATATTTTTTTGAGTTTGTGTGAGTCTAATCATCTGGATAATCATATCCATGTGATTTTTTATTTGATATTTTTTCTACTTATTTAATGAATATTCACTTTATTAATTTATTATCTTTATGTTGTTTTAGAATTGATTATAATTATTATGTAAAGGATTTGTAATTGTCCTATTAAAGATATGTAATTGGATTAATAAGGATGGTGAGTTTCATATGATTATCAAGACTTATATTTTCCATTATTGGTTATGTTATTTTTCAATTATTGAGTTTGGAATTATTCCATGGCTAAATGTATTTAATTTTTCATGAATTCATATTTTCAAATAGATTGATTACTGTAAAATAGTAAAATGATAAAGAAATTGGTAAATTATAAATACTTTTAAAAAAAATGTTTTCTAAGTATGAATTGTTAAATTATTAAAGACATGAATAAATAATATTTTTTATTACTATTGTAGGAGAGGAACATTGTTGATTTTTTTCTGGAGTGGAAGAGAGTATTTGTAATTTTTAGGAAATGTTAGATGATATGTTGTTGATGTGTTTTGTTAGTATGGGTTTTTGGTTGTCACTCATGTTTTTTGCTATGATTTTATTGAATAAATGTGGTATAGGTGATAGTATACCTTGTTGGTTTGGTAGTGTGGTGAAGTAGATTTGGTAAGTGCATAATAGTTTCCCTAGGATGTTGAATATGTCGAATGAGTGAAATAATTGAATAATTTGGAATAAGGCAGGGTTATGATAAACTATTTTAGTACTGATAAATTGAAATAATGTGGTGGATTAAATATGTGGTAAATTATTGTTAAAAATGGAATGTTTGATAATTTATTTTTGAAACATGAGAAATATTAGATACTCGAATTAATGTTGACAATTATTATTATGTGGTTGATAAATAATAAAGGTAGAATAGGAAATGTCATAAGAAATAAAAACAGTTGTTCAGATGATGTGTGGTATGTTGTGTGGAAAGATGTGGAAACAGATGATATTATATAGTGATGTCATATGGTTTTAGTGTTGTTTGATTGGAATTAGACATCACATCAGGATTTTTTAAAATACACACACACACACACAAACTCCTATTATATGATATAATATTTCTTATAAACAATAACCTAATTCCTATAACAATATTGATGCAAAAATAAGGTTTTCGTTACAACAAAATAGCCAATATCAAGGATGTGGGTGATAGATATGGTTAACAACTCCCCTAATCCAAAATATTTTTTTATTCTTTCTATGGTTATGAGGTTATTTTTTTTGATATAGGATTTATATGTTGATATAGAAGTCACGTAGTTATATAAAAGTGATGTGGTTATGTAAAAATGATGTAACATTTGGATTTCATTTGTGGTATATATTTGTGGTATGTGGTTTGTATAATGACCCATTGTTTACATACATGGTCATTACTTCAGAATTGAAGCATACTTATTACAACATATATAAAAACCATGATAGAACTCTATAGGTATAGTGTCTTTAGAAACTGGGAAACATACGCAACTGGTTCATAAATCATCTACATTGTCTCTCGTTTATTTGATCATATCTAGAGTCCCTTTTGGAATATCTGACTTAATACCCTTCTTCCTAACCTAGGGAAAAGAAAAAATACAAAATGGTTAGCTAAAATGCTCAGTAAGGGTAAACAAAAGAAATATCAATCATATCATATTCATAAGAACATAACATTTTAAAAATCTTAACCTGCAAAAGAGATCCTAATATTATAACATGGGATAAATCATAGTAGTGAAATGTAATCCCAATAATCATAACTTAAAACATGTGACTTTGTGGCATACACACATAATCATATAAGATAATTTGAAATTATTCAAGGCTCATTTCCAAGACCATCATAGCGGACAAAGTCCATTACTGAACTGATTTCACTCCTCATTCCAGTCCTGTATCACTAAACCAGATTAACTTGTCGTTCGAGCCATGTCTATCTCATGAGATATAAATATTTACCTAATGCATTGGAGTGATATATAGGTCCCACCCATCTCATAATGAAACCATTATTATGTGTGCCACAAAATCATAAATCATAGGATAACCCATTTAATAAAATGGGATTCTTAAACATCATATCATCAGAACATAATCCATATAAGATAAAAGGACACCATAAAATTGTTTCCATTATAACATAATAAAATAAATGTAAAAAAATAAGGATAGAAACAGAACCCTATATTATCATATATGGAAATCAATTTTGGTAAAACACTTGAACTCCATTCTTGAGGAAAATATTCTTTCTAATTCAAAAAAATTTTCCCTTTCCTAACATGTCATAAAATTTTGAACTAAAAGAAATTGATTAAAAATAAACATGAAAACTTATAAAGGAAGCTTCATGGAAATAATTTTCTATGAATTCATAAAAATCAATTCATTTTGTATCTGTTAAAAAAACATTCTTCTCATACTTTGGCCAGAAAAGTCAAAAAGTGCATCGTACCAAAAATGACAAAATATTCCTTTCATATCATTTACTAAAGACGCACCAATGGGTAAAATTGGATTTAAACAATTTTAGTAGTATAGAAATAATATTAAATATTGAGGAAACATGGATGCGGATGATAAATATTTCCCAGTAAATTATAAAGTATAAAAAATCTCGAATAAAAATTAGATTGCAAGATTTTCCCTTACCTTAGGTCCAATTTGCATCATACATATTTGAACCTCCTGTATAATGTTTTAAATAATTTCATTGACTTATTAAAGAATCATATTCATTGTTATGATATCATATATGGTCATATTCATATCTTCTTATTAGTAATATTTCATTTCTACTTGTTATTCGGGTGTTCGTTGCTTTATGTTCTTATGCATGTTTTGTCAAATAAATTCTTATTTTTATTTTTTAGTTATATATAACTCATTTACAGAATGTTATTATTGTAATATATATCATATTTATTCATTCATTTCATTTATAAAATAATTATTCAATGAATATCATGTAGAACGAGTCGGATCACATCGTGGAGACGGTAGGCCGTACGTACGCACGAGCGATGATATCGTTCACATGATCATGGAATTGTATTGAAGTGTATGTATACTATTTTAGAATCAATATCACTTTACAATAATCATATATAGTTATTTTTTACACCATTATACCCATCCAAGTAAGGTGGTGGTGGAAAACTGATTACACCATAGCGTGGAGACAGTATTCCGTACGTACGCACGCACTGTGATTCCATTTTCCGTAGGATGGATAGAAGGTGAAATAGGGTTGTTTCATATTTATAATAATATATCAGTATATGATTGATACTGATGTTATTACTTCATAATTAAACAACTAAAGAAAATGAAGTATAAGAAGAAATAAATTTGAAAGAATCGGTAACGGATATTACCTTTTTTTCGACACGCCTCTTTGAAACCTCCTCTTAGGGCACTAAAACTGGTCTTTGTAGAAGACCCAGACCTCTAGTATGTTTCTATAGATGTTGATAAGGGAAATGGGAAGGTTTTGGATGAGATTTAAGGCTCAAAATGGTGCGAGGAGGAGAGGAAGGAGGTGCCCTTTTATAAGGGAGGAGAGGGGCACCTTAGGAAAACCTTAAAATATTATTTTATAATAAAGTCATATTTGGTTTATAATAGCTCCAAATTGATTTATTTTGGATATAAAGTGGGTATGGGTCTAAATTCTCTCAAACAATAGGTTTTAGAAAATTATAGCTTACTATTTTAACTTTATCATTTTGATTTAACTCTAAGTTAAATATTTTACCTTTTACCGTGTCTTCATTTTTTCCTACACTATATGGTTAATAAACTTATGATAACAAGCCAAACAAACCCCAAGTGGTTAATTATTAATATATATAACCTTATCTAAGACATTTTTCTGAACCTTAGATTTTTAGGAATAGAATAACAATTAATAATATAATATTTGTTTTAAAAACTATTTTATGTCAATTTTGACACTATTTGGTAATTGATTTTTTTTGTGAAAATCATAACAGCATGATTAGTTCGAAAAACATTAATTAGATCAATACTAACATGTAATATTAACCTATAAAATTATTTTAATTTATAAAAAGTCTCAAATTATATTTATATAGGTATTTATAATATCAATTATGTTAATATTTTATAAATAAGGTAATTACTACATCATCATTGCGTCATAAATAAATTAAATTATCTAATATATAAAAATTATAAATAAAATAGAATTATGTAGGAAATATTTTTATCTTTCTAATGAATATTTATAGTATAATTTATCTTATGTATAACCCTACATTAAAAATGTTTTTAGTTATTAAACTTTGATTTTAACTATTTTAACACTTCTTTAAATAAAATAATAATAAATGTCCTAATATAATCCAACTGGACCTAAATTGTAATATTTTATTCCTAAGGTTGTTTTAGGCCGAATTACACTTATACAATAGAATGAGGACATGTTTTAGTGTAATAATAATATCATTTTTACACTTAATTACCCTATTTAATTTTAACCATGGTAAATTAAAGTAAAAAGTTACTATTCAACAAAAATTATTTTTATCTTATTGAACCACATTTTCCTCCTTGATATTTACAGTGTCTCTCAGATTTTCTAAATTCCACTCATAGAAGCGGTAAAATTACGTTTTATGTACATTTGTAAATTCTCCAAGGAGGTGGGTAAAAGATGGTGAAAAGTTCAATAAAATTTTTATATATCTAAAATTATTATAAAATGACTCCAATGAATTAAATTGAACTTATATAGGTATTATATGTCAATTTTGACCTAAAAATTTAAATAAAATAAGTAATTATTTAAATAAAAAGTCGGTATTTAAATAGTAACCCAGTGTTTTCACTATTCATCAAAAATTGAAAGTTTTCAGAAAAATTCCAAAATTTAACTCTAGGATAATTTCGATATTCCGAATCCAAAAATGATGTTCATTTTGAAAGATGAATTTATAAAATTTCAAAAAGTGCATATTACTATTCATAACAGCTAGTTTATATAATATTTTAATAGCATGTCATTGTTTAGTGAAAATCGATATTGCGTACAACACATGCTTCATGGAAGGTTGCTCTTGTGTATAATGCAATCCAAGCTAGTGTTGTGAGTAATAAATGATTCCTTCGAAGTTGCGTATAACATAAGACAAAAAATATATATACTTCTCATAAAATATTAGGGTGTTACATTCTACCCCCCTTAAAATGAATTTCGCCCTCGAAATTCGTCACTTCGTAAAAAACAGATGAGGATACCTCTCCCTCATCATATCCTCAAGCTCCCATGTAGATTCTTCTAATTGGTGGTTCCTCCATAAAACTATCACCAAGCGAGTGGTCTTGTTCCATAGAAAATTTTTGCTACAATCCAAAATCTCTATCGGTTGTTCTTCATAAGAATGATCTTGCTCCAGCGGTACAACTTCTAAGCTTAGTATATGTGAAGGATCGGTTATGTACATTCTCAGGAGAGATACATGGAAGACATCGTGAACTTGAGAGAGATTCGGTGGAAGTGCCAATCAATAAGCCACCTTTCCAACACGATCCAATATTTCAAAAGGACTGATATACATAGGGCTAAGCTTTCCCTTCTTTCCAAATCTCATTACTCTCTTCCAAGGAGATATTCGTAAGAACACTTTATCACCCACTTCAAAATCTAGGTATTTTCTTCGGTTGTCGGCATAACTTTTGTGTCGACTCTGAGTTTCTCTTATGTGTTGTTGAATAGATCTGACCTTTTCTGCCATCTCATCTACAAGATCAGGTCCTAATAGCTTTCTTTCCCCAACTTCATCCTAGCAAGTTGTAGTCCTGCATTTCTTTCCATAGAGAGCTTCATAAGGAGCCATCTAAATACTGGAGTTAAATCTATTATTATAAGAAAATTCTACCAAAGGTAGGTGTTGATCCCAACCACATTTAAAATCTATAGAGCAAGCACTTAACATATCTTCTAGATTTTGAAATGTCCTCTCAGACTGACCGCCTTTCTGAGGATGATAAGCAGTGCTGAAACTCAACTCTGTATCTAGAGTATGCTGAAGACTTTGTCAGAACATCATGGTAAACCTCGGATCCCGATTAGATATAATGGAAAGTGGTACTCCATGAAATCTTACCACTTCCTTTACATATATCCAGGAAAGCTGATCCAGAGAGAAATCTTCTCAAATATCAATGAAGTGTTCTGACTTTGTAAGATGATCAACTATGACCCATATAGCATTATTGTCTTTGGATGTTTTAGGATGGCTGGTGACAAAGTCCATAGTGATGTTTTCCCATTTCCATTCGGGTATGGGTAATGGTTGTAATATCCCCTTCGACTTTTGTCTCTCAGCTTTAACTTGCTAACAAACCAAGAATCGAGAGACATATTCAGCAACATCTCTTTTCATGCCATCCCACCAGAAGTACTCTTTCAGGTCCCTATACATCATCGTGCTTCCAGGATGAATAGAGAATGAAGAACTATGACCTTCATCCAGCAGCTCCTTCTTTAATTCTGGGATGGGAGGAACACAAACCCGATTCTTTTTGTGCGAAAATATACTTTAAACTTTTATGATCTGTATAAATATCACACCTTTCACCATAAAGATAATGCCACCATATTTTTAATGCAAGTATTATCGCGGCTAACTCCAAATCATGAGTTGGGTATTTTTTCTCATGGATTTTCAACTGTCACGAGGCATAATTTATCACCATATCATTTTTCAAGAGAACAAACCCCAATCCCTTCTTGGATGAATTAATATAGATCACAAACCTTTATCCACTACAAGGATGTGTGAGCACAAGTGCACTGGATAACCCTCTTTTAAAGTCCTTGAAATTATCTTCACACTCCTCTATCCAAATGAACTTAACTCCTTTTCAATTAAACCTGGTGAGTGGATTAGATTATCATGAAAAATATTACACAAAACGTCGATAATATCCAGCCAGAACAAGAAAACTTCAGATCTCAGTTACTGTCATTGGTCTCGACCATCGTTCAATAACCTTTGTTTTTGCTGGATCCACAGATATCTCCTCTATTGAGATTATGTGACCCAAAAATGAAACTTTTTTAATCCAAAATTCACACTTGGTAAATTTGGAATAAAGCTTCTCATTTCTTAGGGTCTTTAATACAATTCTTAAGTGATCTTCATGTTCTTCCTTGATTTTTGATTAGACATGAATATCATCTACAAAGACAACCAAAAACTGATCAAGATAGTTTATAAATACTCTATTCATTATATCCATGAATATAGAAGGGGTATTAGTAAGACCAAATGGAATCACTATAAATTCATAGTGTCCATACATTGTACAGAAAGCTGTCATTGGTATATATTCTATTTTGACACTTAATTGATGATACCCCGAATGAAGATCAATCATGGAAATGTATTGAGCTCCACGTAGTTGGTCAAATATGTTATCAATGCGTGGGAGAGTATATTTGTTCTTGATAGTGATCTTGTTAAGTTCTCGATAATCAATGCAGAGTCGCATTGATCCATCTTTATTTATAACAAACAGAATAAGTGCTCCCCAAGGTGACACACTAGGGTGTATAAATCCTTTATCAAGATTCTCTTGGAGTTTCTTTTTCAATTACTGCAACTCAATTAGTGCTAGTCTATATGGTGTCTTTGATATAGGCATAACACTTGGTATGAGTTCTATTGAAAACTCAACTTCACGATTTGGTGGAAGACCTAGAAATTCCTCCGGAAAGAAATCAACAAACTCCTGTACAATGGGCATATTCTTAATTGTGAGTTTCTCTCAAACCATTTGAGATAAATAACCTTCATTTATTGGAATCGAGACCCATAAGATGGAAGAAATTTCCACTAGAAGGTTATATTCATCCTTGCAACGATAGATGATAGTAGATTTATCAGGAATATTAAATGTGATTTCCCTTATTTGGAAATTGATATGAGCTCCGTATAATGAAAGACAATACATGCCATGAATCACATCAAATTCCACTATAGCCAGGATCACAAGATTTTTAGGAAGCAATTTCCCACAAACATCAGTTGGAGAATAATTGTAAACATTTGATGTGACTGTTGTGCCATTAGGGGTTGTCAAAGCTAAGTCAAAATCTAACTTGAGAGGTAATATGGAGATACCCTTATAAAATTCTTCAGAAACAAAAGAGTGGGTGGATCCAGAATCAAATAAAACATTTTCTACTTTAGAGTGGATGGTAAGTGTACCTTTCACCACTTCGTTATCATACTCCACATCTCTGATAGAAATTGCATGTGACTTTCCTTTGTCTTTGGCCTTAAGAGTTTTTTTAATGTCGATCATCCTCAACAACCCTTGGATTAGGGCATTGATTTGCATAATTCCCCATTTCCTTACACTTGAAACATTGATGTGTAGGAGGTTCATTCTATGTATCCCTTTCTTTGTTCGCATCATTAGACATCTTCTTCCCATTATTTTGACATTCAACTTCCCGACGACCTTCATTTACACACTGAAAACATTTACTTGTCCCTTTAAGACAATTTTATCCATGTTTCTTTAAACACTTTGAACATAAGATAAAACTCATCTTCTTTTCAGTGTGGTCTGTAGATTTTCCCTTGATTTCCATTTTCTTATTCTTATGAAACCCATATGACTGATGGATTACTCCAATCTCCATCTCAACCTTGAGATCACATCGAACAATTTCCTTGTAGCTACTAAAGTCCATTACCACTAATGCCTTTCGAAGACTTGGTTTTAACCCACTAAATAATCGATCGATCTTACTCTCAAGTTGGATAATAATCCAAGAAGTGTACCTTGCAAGTCTTATAAAATTTGATTCATAGGTACCAACAGATTCATCATACTTTTTATTTAGTTCAATAAACTCTTTCTCCATCTTTGTTCGAAAAATACAAGGGAAGTACTTATTGAAAAATTAGTTCTTGAACTCGTCCCATTTCATGGACTGAATTTCATCCCTTTTCATCGTATTCTTAATAAGATTCCACCATTGATCAGCTTTACCTTCCAAACGATATACTACTAAGATGACTTTATCATGTTCAGAACATTATAGAACTGAAAATATCTTTTCAGTGGTACTGATTCATTGTTTATCCACTAATGGATCAGAAGACCTGCTGAATGAAGGTGGACGCTGCATCATGAAGGATTCGATAGAATGCTACTCCATCCTTTGCTCGTTTGGAAGTCCAGTATGATTCATAGCTTCAGAAAGTTGTTTGATTATGGCTATAAGATTTTTCATTCCATATCCCATAATGTTTGGTTTCTCATGGGCATAATCATTGCATTTCCCATCACATTCAGCATTAAAATGGTTCCTTCGGGTTCTAGCCATTGACTAAAACCAAGAATCATATTGTGAGAAACACTAATTATAATAGTAAAACCACATAATATAGAATAAAATTTCACACTTTAGGTCTTATCATAGGTTTTTCATGGATATTTCTAAAACACTAATATTGTGTTCTATGTTTAGACATATCCTTAGAGTTCTTACTTAGGCTTTGACATCCTAGTTTCCAAAGGTTGACTATACCTTTTCTCTGATACCAAATGTAGTAGTCTAGAATTACTTCTAGTGGACTATAATTGATACATATCAGGGCACTCCATGGGTGGCTACAACCCCTGGGTGGGACACACCAACATCCCCAGTGGCATCCATTTCCCCGTGAAGCCCTTTCGCGGAGAGCCATGCTTCGTTCAAAGCTCACATGTGAGTGTTCCCAAGGATCATATTCATTCCTACCTCCATTGCCTATGATACCAACTATAACGACCCATAATTTACATACATGGTTATTAAATCAGAATTTAATCATACTTATTACAACATATAACAAAACCATGATAGGACCATATAGGTATAGTGTCTTTAGAAACAGGGAAACATAAACAACTGGTTCATAAATCATCTACATTGTCTCCCGTTTATTTCATCATATCTAGAGTCCCTTTTGGCATATCCTACTTAATACCCTGCATCCTGGCCAGGGGAAAAGAAAACATACAAAAGGGTGAGCTCAATTGCTCAGTAAGGGTAAATAAAAGAAATATAAATCATATCATATTCATAAGAACATAATATTTTGAAAATCATAACCTGCAAAAGAGATCATAATATCATAACATGGGATAAATCATAGTAGTGAAATTTAATCCCAATAAACATAACATAGAACATGAAACTTTGTGGCATACACACATAATCATATAAAATCATTTCATATTAATCAAGGCTCATTTACAAGACCATCATAGCAGACAAAGTCTATTACTGAACCGGGTTCACTCCTCGTTCCAGTCCTGTATTACTGAACCGGATTAACTTGTCGTTCCATCCATGCCTATCTCATGAGATATAAATCTTTACCCAATGAATTAGAGGGAGATATAGGTCCCAACCATCTCATAATGAAACCATTCTTATGTGTGCCACAAAATCATAAATCATAGCATAACACATGTAATAAAAATGGGATTCTTAAACATCATACCATCACAACATAATCCATAAAAGATAAAAGGACATTATAAAATTAATTACATCATAACATAATAAAATTAGTGTAAAAAAATAGGGATATAAATAGAACCCTATATTATCTTATATGGAAAATAATTTTGGTAAAACACTTGAACTCCATTCTTGAGGAAAATATACTTTCTACTTTAAAAACATTTTTCCTTTCTTAACATTTCATACAATTTTAAACTCAAAACAATTGATTAAAAATAAACTTGAAAAATTGTAAAGGAAGATTCATGGAAATAATGTTCTATGAAATCAAAAAAATCCATTCATGCCATATAAGTTAAAAAACATTCTTCTCGTACTTTGGTCGGAAAAGTCAAAAAGTACCTCGTACTAAAAACGAAAAAAGATTCCTTTCATATCTTTTACTAAAAACTCAGCAATGGGTAAAATTGGATTTAAACAATTGTAGGAGGAGAGAAATAATATTACATATTGAGGAAACATGGATGTGGATGATAAATATTCCCCAGTAAATTCTAAAGTATAAACAATCTCAGATAAAAATGAGATTGCATTATTTTCCCTTACCTTAGGTCTGATTTGCTTCATACATATTCGAACCTCTCGTATAATGTTTTATATAATGTCATTGACTTATTATAGAATCATATTAATTGTTATTATATCATATATGGTCATATTATTATCTTCTTATTAGTAATATTTCATTTCTACTTGTTATTTGGGTGTTTATTGCTTCATGTTCTGATGCATGTTTTGTCAAATAAATTCTTATTCTTCTTTTTAGGTTATAGATACCTCATTTCCAGAATGGTATTATTGTAATATATATCATATTTATTCATTCAATTAATTTTTAAAATCATTAGTCAATTAAGATCATGTAGAACGAGTCGCATCACATCGTGGAGATGGTAGGGCGTACGTACGCACGAGCGATTATATCGTTCCCATGATTGTGTAGTTGTATTGAAGTGTATGTATACTATTTCAGAATAAATTTCAATTTACAATAATCATATATAGTTATTAATTAAACCATTATACCCATCCAAGTATTGTGGTGGTGGAAAACAGATTACACCATGACGTGGAGACGGTATTCCGTACGTACGCACGCACGGTGATTTCGTTTTCCGTAGGATGGATAGAAGGTGAAATAGGGTTGTTTCATATTTATAATAACATATAAGTATATGATTGATACTGATGTCATTACTTCATAATGAAACTACTAAAGAGGAGTAAGTAGAAGAATAAATAAATTTGAAAGAATTGGTAACATATATTACCTTTTCTTTGACACGCCTCTTTGAAACCTCCTCTTAGGGCACTAAAATTGGTCATTGAAGAAGTCCCGGACCTCTAGTATGTTTCTAGGGAAGTTGAGAATGTAAATGGGCAGGTGTTGTCTGATATTGAAGGCTCAAAATTGTGTGAGGAGGAGAGGGAGGAGGTGCCCTTTTATAAGGGAGGAGAGAGGCACCTTAGGAAAAATGTAAATATTATTTTATAATAAAGTCATAATCAGTTTATAATAGCTCCGAATAGATTTAATTCAGAGCTAAAGTGGGGATGGTTAGAAATCCTCTTAACCAATAGGTTTTAGACAAGTTATTTGACTATTTTTAACCTTATCATTTAGATTTAACACTAAGTTAAATATTTTAACTTTTACCCTGTCTTCTTGTTTTCTTACACTTTATGGTTAATAAACATACTATAACAAGCCAAAAGAACTCCAATTGGTTAATTATTAATATATATAACCTTATATAAGTCATTTGGCCGAACCTTAGATTTTTAGGAATATAATAACAGTTAATAATATAATATTTGTTTTAAAAACTATTTTATGTCAATTTTGACACTATTTAGTAATTGATTTTTTTTGTGAAAATCAAACCTGCCTGATTAGTTCAAAAAAAATTAAATTAGATCAATAATAACATGTCTTATTAACCTATTAATTTTTTTTAATTCAAAAAAAGTCTCAAATTACATTTATTTGGTTAATTATAATATCAATTATGTTAATATTTCATAAATAAGGTAATTACTACATCATCATTGTGTCATAAATAAATTAAATTATTTAATGTCTAAAAATTAAAAATAAAATAAAATTATGTAGGAAATATTTTTTTTTACCTTTATAATTAATATTTATAGTTGAATTTATCTTATATATAACCCTACATTAAAAATGTTTTTAGTTATTAAACTTTGATTTTAACTATTTTAACACTTCTTTAAATAAAATAATAATAAATGTCCTAATCTAGTCCATGTGGAACTAAAGGGTAATATTTTATTCCTAAGGTATTTTTTGGTCAAATTACACTTATCCAATAGAATTAGAACATTTTTCAAGGTAATAATAATATCATTTTACCCTTAATTACCCTATTTACTTTTAACCGTGGTTAATAAAAAAAAGTTACTATTCACAAAAAATTATTTTAATCTTATTGAACCACATTTTACTCCTTGATAATAACCATGTCTCTCAGATTTTTGAAATTCCTCTCACAGAAGAGGTTAAATTACATTTTATGTATAGTTGCAAATTCTCCTAGGAGGTGGGTAAAAGACGGTGAAAAGTTCAATAAAATTTTTATATATCTAAAATTATTATAAAATGACTCCAAATAATTACATTGAACTTATATAGGTATTATGTATCAATTTTGACTTAAAATAAATTTAAATAAAACATATAATTATTTAAATAACTATTTGGTTTTTAAATAGTAACCCAGCGTTTTCACTATTCATCAAAAATTGAAAGATTTCAGAAAAATACCAAAATTTCACCCTAGGTTAATTTCGATATTCTGAATCCAAAAATGAAGTCCATTTTGAAAGATAAAATTTATAAAATTTCAAAAAGTGGGTATTACTATTCCTAATGGCTAGTTTATATAATATTTTAATAGAATATCATTGTTTAGTAAAAATCAGTATTACAGACAACACATGCTATCGTGGAAGGTTTCTCCTGCGTATAATGTAATACAATCTTGTGTTGGGTATAATGAAATATTCCTTTGATGTTTCCTATAACATAAGATAGAAAAAAATATAATTCTCATAAAATATCATGGTGTTACATTTTATGTCTATGGGATCATGGTATGAGGATACGTTATATAGATACACAAAGGAGCAATGGAGTATGGATTTTTGTTGTTGTGATGTGATAGAAACTAGGTCAATGGGGATGTAGTTGTGGGGAACCTTATCTTAATATATTTTATTGATTATAATAATTTTTTCTTTTATGATAATTTTGTGAGTAAGCCTTTCTTGAGATGAGACAAGTGATGATTTAGATTAAATATAAATTGATTCAGGCTTTAGTAATATTCAATAAAATTAACACGATATTTTTTATAGAGGAACCTTCTATGTATACTTTTATTCTCACCCATATTATATATATAGTTTTTACAATTTTTTGGATGGACCTGGTGATTATTCTAGACATTAATTGATTTTGTTTCATTGATTTCTTTGAGATGAAGTTAGTTTCATAAAAGATGTACCTATTTAGTATTTACCTTAAAGATATTTTAGTTTATTTAAATATGACCATATAATAATTATTTTAGGATTATTTATATTGTTTTATATATTTGGGGTTGTTGTTGATTTGTTGGATTATTACAGCTTAATTGAGGATATAATGGACAATTCATCTTATATTGTGTGTGACATACACATAGTGATTGTCTCTAATATTTAACATATTTATAATGGGATTATAGGGTCACAAAATATTCAGTACCAAAATAAGAAGGGTTTTAGAATGGGAAGGTCATGATGGAGTGGTATTAGATATTTTTTCGGGAGATACGATATATTTTAAAATTATGTACCATTGTGGACTTTATTGGTTTAATAATTTATTTAAACCACATTACCCTAGGTTTTATACTACATGGGGTGAATTTTGGTCTAAAACAATACATATAATTTTTATACCACCTCATGTGTTAATCTAATGGAAGAAATCAATTTCCATTCAACCCAAAATATATCAGATTAAAATAAATAGGCACTTTAGAAAATAAGATTTTTGTAATTTTAAATACATAAAAAAAATAATAAAAACCATATAAATTTACACAGCAACACAATATTATAGGAATAATTGAAATTAGCTAATAATTTAGTATTTATTCTCCAAAAAAATATAACTTTCAAGGATATTATATTTGATACTTTTACCCCCAATACAAGTTGAATCGTAAACTACTTTCAGGATATCCTCAACTATAACATGTAAAAATTTCTACCTTCTAATATTATGGAGACCCTATACTGAAAATATTTGTAGGTATCATTCCAATTATATAATATATAACATAAAATATGTCATCCAATATAATGTCATGAATCAATATGAGTGGGAAAATAGTGATTGTAAAAACATATTCTATAGTATTACAATGAAATCCTTTCAATTAAACTATTATCATAAAAATTAGAAATAAAATAAAATCAAAATCACTCTAGAAACAACATACTATTTTATAATTTATGATATTTCAATATAAAAAGTTTATTTTTACTTTTTAAATTATCCAATTCAAAAAATCTTATTTAAGGAAAAAGATCGATGATCATATTTTATATTCATTGGGGGTAGTTGTGACATGATTAGAAGAATATTTGTCATTGTTATATGAACTCATTGAAGATTCACATCATCTAAACACATTAGTTCAACTCCCCTTTAATAGTTATAAATCTATCGAAGAAAGTCTATATGAAAAATGTATCATTTAAGTATTTTATTCAAAAATCCTCAATAAATAATGTTATCATATTTTCATTCTTTATAAAAAACATAATACAAAAAACTTTATCTTAGGGTGAAGTAAATCATGATTTTTATATTATTTTTAAAATCATGGATAAAGTGAGTCCATGACTCCAAAATATCCCCCTTTTTAAAAATAAAAAACATAAATAAATAATTTAAAATTAATCATTCCATTTGAAAAATAATTTAGAAAATCACTTCACCAACTTTGAAATTTTTTCATCTTTTGATAATGAATTTTTTTTTCTCGAATTTATCCTCACTAATAAAAATATATTATATCTACCTTAATAAAAAAATTATAAAAAATTATAAATCTTTTGAATATTTTATTTAAATTTATCCTTTTTTGAAATAAATTGTTTAAATTTTCTTAAATCTATAAAAGATATTATATTATCAAATTTACCCCCTTTTGTGATTTTCAAAAAAAAACATAAAATTATAATTTTTTAAAAATAGAATCTAACCTTGGAATAATAAATTTCATTAAATTTTATAATGTAACCCTATTTTCTAAAATGAATATATCATAGTGAACATTTCTCCCATAATTTTTTGGTAAAATATCCTAAAATAGTGAAAAAACACATTTTTTCCTTTGAAGTAAAAAAATTTTAAATATAAAACATTTGAGAAAATTATGTATCATAATGTAAATAAAATTTAAATTTAAAAAAACCACTAGGAAACTAAAATTGGAAGTGATCTAAAGAAAATCATATTTATCCAATAATCAAAGAAAAATTGTCATTGATATGATAATTCCAAAATCATTACAAAACAATTCGTCTCTAAAAATTAATATTCAATTTTAAAGATTTAAAATTTCAATTATTTTAAAAAATAAACATCCAATGTACTGAATAAAAAATCATTATTTTAAATAATTACATAAAAATTTATAAATTTAGTTGAAAAATGAAAATATTAAATTTAAATGAACATTTTAAAAGATTAAAAAAATAGTAATGGATTGATCTTATTTTTATGAAAACTTTCATAAAGAAATAATATAATGTAATTTATACATTCCATTAAAAGAAATAGAAAATAGAAAAACTAAAATGTTTTTAAAATATAAGAAAATTTAAAAAAATAAACTCCAATTAAATTGTAAGAACACAGGTTTTCGTACGACGTACTGATCCTTTTTTGGTTTAATTACCTTTTTATGGCCTTTTGTGAATTCTTAACATGATAACGGGTGTTTTGGAGGTGTATGGTGCTTGTTCTGAGGCCAGAACAATGTTTTGCTCTGAAAATGACCTGCCATTTGGTTTTCACACTGTTACTCTAAACCGTGTCAGAGGTTTGAAAAGTATAGGTTTTTGTGGAGAGTATTTCTACATGTTACCGAACAGTTAGTCAAACTGTGTGGGGAAATCCTATGAATTTTCCCTCCAAGGTAGAGAGGTGAACGCGATTTCCTCATGGATTGGGAAACCATGTGGGAAAACTGTGAGACCCTGCCCTATAGTTTTTAAAATTTTACATTAAAATCAGAATTCCTTTTTCATCCCAAATAGGATTTTCTTCTCCCACGCATAGAAGGCCTCCCATGGAGCTCCCTTGGGGCACCTTACCTTGGATTTGAGCTAGATTCACCATCAAACATCCATTCTGATTTTTGATCATCTCATCAGATCCTCAACAGAATTTCCACGATTACTTTTTAGCCATTTCCGATTCTTTGGAACAACGGTTTCACTATTTGGATTTAAGCTCATATGCCATAATATCCCATTCTTCATCATTTATTTATATTTATACCAAACCAGGATGAATCAAGACTTTATACTAGACAATCTATCTATTACTGAGGTGAGGAATGTGGTCTATACATTCTTTTGGATTTTTAGGTAATTTTCGTACGTTTTTCCATTTCGCCACCCATCAGAACTTTCAGAGAGGACTTTTTTGAGAAAGTTTCTTGTTGTAGCTCTAGTCAGGCCTAGTGAAAATGCTCATAGCTTTTGTTTAGCTGAATTGGCCCTGGTTTCATGTTTCAAGGTCACCCATTGGGTTTGACTTTTTTTTAACCTCTTTATGCATGTTTAAACCACCCAAGGGTTGTGTCCTTGTGCTTTCATAGTTGGGGGAATCCTGTTAATTCCCTGATAGATAGAATAGATTTCTAAGGAGATGTGGTACCTCCTTTCATATTGATATCTGGTGACACTATACCTATTTTTATATCTTGTATTAAATGAAATGTTTTGATATGGGTGGTTATAGATATATAAAATGGTTAATGGCATCTTAAATGGGTAATATTGGTGGGTAGTCCCATATAACTGTTCAATGGTAAATGAAATACAGGACTGGGTATAGTGGTGGTTGTTCTTTTTTATGTGAGTGGGTATACTCAAATGGTTTTGAATTTTTGAAATTGTAGGAATTAAATGAATGATTTGGAATGTGGTAATGGACGCCTTAGGTTGACTCTACCCCTTGGGTCTTCAATCCTTGGGATACCTCGGGCCTTGCTACCATGTGGATCTATCTTTCTTGGGAATGAATAGAAATTTCCATTTCCATTCTCCTATGAACCAAACCAGTGCCTAAATGAGTTTCCACTAGGTATTACCTTGGGACTTTATGGGATTCCTTGGACATGATCCTTAGTTTCGTCCCACTGTGGTCAAGATAATTTACATGGATGCCTTGATATACTGAAACCATTGATCTTCCACATGATTTGTGCTGCTTCACTATACAGGGTGGCCATGGGATGATACTTTCACTATACGATATGGTCATGGGATGCTACTTTCACTATACAAAATGGTCGTGGGTTACTTGATTTCTCTATACAGTGTGGCTATGGGTTATAGGATACAGATGGATGTACTATGTGGCCGTGTGATATACTATTTTATTTTTTTATTGCTGACTTGGTGGGTGCTGACTCTCTTTTTCCACTAACCTTGAGGGATTTTTTCTTTTACTTACTATATTAGAATTATTCCATGGGAATACATACTTACTGGTTGTTTACACTTTCTAGAACTTTTGTAGATTCTCTATTAGAACTCTATAGACCTGGGTGATTTCCTACTAAGATGTTTATCTCACACCCGGTTTGGGCCTCCTCAGGGACCCAATTTGATTATATGGTTGCAGGTGATGATAGCTGAATGTGCCCTAGAACAGGTTGTTAATTATGGCTTTAGAGCTGGGGAGAATGGGACTAGGATATGGCTTACGATATTGGGATACCTTTTTAGTCTTTTGTTATTTTTGGGATACATGTACTATAATGTATTCCCATGTACCTATTTGGATTCTTTCTAGAAAATTGTACCATTTGCATCATTTTTTATATGATACACTTCTGGTTATTGATATACACTCCATCTTATCTTACTTTTAGTTGTCTAATTTTTATTTCTCTTCCTCTATTGATTAGATGTTTTAATTCTACTATGATACTCTGGTAATAAGGGCATTGTCTTCCCACTAACTCACCTAGGCCCTCCCTGCTATTCAGCAGCCTCTGGCATTTGGGGTGATTTTCATGAGGAAATGTGGCCAACTAGTCTCAGGGCACCATAGGGTGGCATCTGGGTTCAAAAAATTACATAGTGGAATCAGATTATTTTTTCTGGTTTGACACCCAGTTTGGAAAGAATTAGAAAGGGATAGGAAGGAATTGGGATTTGGTAATAAACTTTTCCTGATAGTAGCAAACCCACATACATGGAAAAACCAAATTACCTTTAATTGAGTTCTATTTTTCTAGATTATGACTATTACAATTGATTTGATTGCACCATTGTGTGAAGTACTTGATTTTTACTATTACTATTATTTCAATTGTGGGTTCTATTTCAATTTCAACCTGAGGATATGAGGGAGTTCCATCTCATGCATCGTATAAACACTTGTTATAATCACATTCTAGGAATTATTCCATTCCATCTAGGTTGCATTAGATATTTCATGTTGTTGTGATAGTTGATGTGATAGTTATTCCTGCTGTTGTGCTAGTTGGGTGTAGTAGATGTAAAGGGGTGATGTCATGTTTTAATTCTTATAAAGTTTGATACCTTATGATTTGAGAAATGATGCACCTGTGAAATGTAAATTTTTAGTGAACTAGATATATGTGTGTGTCCTGAATGGGAACCATGTTTTGGGTTCATTAGGTGTTATGGGACTTCATGGATTCCGAAATAGGTAAAATCATGAGGGAATTTCCAAAATAACTAAATCTGAAATAGATGTGGAAACATGAATGGAAAATAGAGGAATGAATTAGAGCTGACTTTTTAGTGGAAAAAGGCAAATTTTCTAGTAGTTCGATGGATCTTATTTATAAAGTCCAAGATTTATGAAGAATTTGTGGGTTTTATAATGTTTCTCGGAGGGTTTTGACCTGCCATATGCATTTGAGATTTCTGCTCTGATGTTTTTCTTTCATGTGTCTTTCATTTGGCATTTTAGATACATTCCACCAAGACGACCTCCTGTGTAACGTCACAATGGAGGAGATGACCATAAATTGGAGATAGTGGGACATGAGCAACTACTTGATCCTCCTATAGTGTCAGTTGCGACACCAGAGAAAATTCTGGACATAGGTGTTGAGGCACAACTATAGGAGGATTTCTTTTGCTATATGCAGACATTCCAGGCGACACTACAGCTAGCCTTGACTATGGATGAGTTGACACGGGTGTTCCAGTAGAATCCTCCTACTACATTTTCAAGGTATGGAAGAAAAAATGATTAAAAGTTGTTTCTAGAGACCACGTTAGTTATTATTGAGCATCTTGAGATGCCACCAGAGCAGAGGGTCAAGCTCGTGACTTATATGCTACATAGAGAAGCGAAGAACTTGTTCAAAGTTTTGAACCAAGATGATGTGCATCATAATATGGTGTGGGATGAGTTCCAAACCTACTTCTAGGACTAATTTTACCCCGCAACATTGTGAGTGCATTGGGATCATGAGTTTATGCATCTGGAGTAGGTTTTTATGAAGATTATGGAATACTTGGGAGGATTTACTGAGATGTACTGTTTTGCATTGATGTATCGTAATAATGAACTATCTATGGAGAGGTAGTTCAAGGAAGCTCTAAAACATGCAATCATATATTAGGTCAATGTGTTCTGGTTTCGTTCTATCAATGAGATTATGAATTAGGTGCTGATTACAGAGTGGATCTTGAGGGAAGTTGGGGGTATAGAGCATGGGAGTAGGTCTCTCTCCCCATTGGATCTACGTCTACAGGCAGGAAGCTCTGTTTTTAGGCTTCCCATGACGTGAGTTCAAGTTAGGTTGTGGGTGTAGACCACTTGGTATATTTAAATCGTATGGTTGTTGAGGCCACGTGAAAAATCTGTGTGATGCAACCTAGTTGAGTTCCAAGCATGTAAAAGGATGGGGAACATGTATAGTTTTTTAAACACCTTCCATATAGTTGTGAGTGGATGAGTGTTTGATCAAACATTAGGTACATGAGAAGGTTCCTTAGTTCCACTTCAGGCTAGGAGCTAGACCAGTGTAGGCCAATTAGGCCAGGGTAGTGGTAGTCCTGGCCATGGTAGCTAGACACTGGGTTTTATGAGAGAACATGGTAGATCTGCTCAGGGTTGCTAGGTATCGTCACATGGCTATGGTACATGCCAGACATATACAGTACAATAGACCTTACAGGAGAAGGATCTTGTATCATCTATAGATAGGGGTACAATCTTAGTAGATGATACTATTTAATTTTCTCTTTTTGATATAGGTTCCTCTCACAAAAATTATCTCTGCAAGAGTGGTAAAAATCCATGGGCTTATTGTTTTCATTTCTCAGGGCATTTTGATACTAGACACACTATTGGGAGTTAGAACAACTGAAGTAAACCAATGTATGGAGTGTCCCCTTGAGGTTTTTGGGTTCTACTAACTTTGTATTTTATATTCCCTCGAGACGATAGTGATTGAAATCATTTTCGGAATGGACTAGCTCAAGGATTATCGAGCGTAAGTTGAATACCATCACTGGAGGGTGAATTTTACATCACCAGAGGGTATAGTGTTTATTCCTAAGGGTGAGTGGAATTTCCTGGAAAGTAGAGCTGGACCCGAGCATTGTGGGCTTGGTAGGATGACATCCTAGATTTCGGGATTGTTTATGGATAATTAGGTTGTGAGTCTAGAGGACATTCCTCCCATGGTAGATTGCTTCAATGGTGTTTTTTTCAATGAATTTTCTAGTTTACCTCATGAGAGAGAGGTAGAGTTCTCCATCAAGCTAGTGCCAAGAGCTGCGTGGGTATCTATTCCTCTTTACAGGATGTCTATGATAGAGTTGCATGAGATCAAGAGTAATCTAAATGATTTGGAGGTAAAGGGGTTTATCATGACTAGTACTTCACCTTGGGGTTCTTTAGACTGTTTCTCAAAAAAGGTGGATGGTACCGTTAGGCTATCATTGGATTTTCGGAAACTAAACCTATTGACGGTAAAAAACCTATATCCTTTTCCACGAATAGTTGACCCGTTTGATCAGCTTTGAGGAGATAATGTGTTCTTGAAGATTGAATTTAGGTCAGTATATCACCAGTTTCATGTTCTACCTATAGACATACCTCACACATTCATTCGTAGTAGGTATGGGTTATATGAGTATCTGGTTATGTCATTCAGTCTCATGAGTGTGCCAGTGGTATTCTTTTATTTTATAAACTGAGTGTTCCAGCCTTACTAGTATTATTTTCTTGTGGTGTTCGTGGACGATATCATGGTGTATTCTCACAATCGACACCACTAGGACAACCACCTAGAGATTGTTATGAATACAATAAAATAGAATCATTTATATGATAATCTCACCAAGTACCACATTTGGATGGAATATATTGAATTCTAGGGTCACATCATCTTGGATACAGGAGTGTTAGTAGACCAAGAGATGGTCAGAGCTATAGTTTCATAGGAGCAACCAAAGAATTTTTTTGACAAACAGTGTTTCTTAGGGATATCTGGTTACTAAAGATGTTTTATAGAGGACTTATCATGGTTAGCAGTGTCGTTGATAGGCTTGACTAATAAGGGTGTGACTTTTGTGTTGTCATAATCATGTGGGACAGTCTTTCTAGAGCTGAAAGGGAGGTTTACATCAGCACCAGTCCTAATACTACCAGAGTAGGGAAAGAGCTACATAGTTTACTATGACACTTAAAGCACTGGGTTGGGGGCAGTGCTAAGGTAGGGAGATAAAGTAGTTGAGTATGAGTCTTAGTAGTTAAATCTCCATGAGATGAACTACCCTACATATGATCTCATGTTAGCTGCAGTTGTTAAGGTGTTGTGTTGTTGGAGGCACTATTTACAGGGAGAGAATTTTGTGGTGTACATAGACCAAAAAAAAGATCAATTATATATTTACACAGTGGGATTTAAATTTTAGGCAATGACAGTGTTGTAGTACCTACAATCCATTGACTTCGATTTTACCTATTTTCCTAGTAAAGGAAATGCAGTGGCTGATGCACTGAGCAGGACTCAGATTAAGGCAGTGCAACTAGCCAGTAGTGAATGGTAGTTTATGACGTTGTTATCTGAGATGCATTTGGAGGTGCACAACAGACAAGAGAAGATTTTATTTCAACCTTAGTTGTAACCTCTACCCTAATAGACAGAGTTAGGAGATGGAAACTATCAGATTCCAAAGGCCTATTTCTACCAAAAGGAGTGGCCGGTGAGGAACCTCCTCATAGCAGTATGTTAGGTGATAATAAGATCTTGAATATCCATTGATATGTCTAGGTTCCAATGGATATATGTAAAGAGATGATCCAGGAGTTTTATGCCTGATCCTGGGCCTAGGTCACCAAGATGTACTGTGACTTGTGGAATTAGTACTGGTGGCTAGTAATGAAGAAAGTGGTGCCTGGTTTTGTTACTAGGTGTTCCACCTTTCAGCAGGTAAAGGTGGAAAATTAGCATCCAATTGGGAATTTATAGTAGTTACATATCCCTTAATGGAAATAGGATGATGTCACGTGGGATTTTTTGATGGGTTTTCTGAGGTCGCCTCGAGGTAATGATATTTTGTGGGTTGTCGTTGACAGGATTACAAAGGTCACACATTTATTTCTGCTCAAGGAGACCTTCGGTTTTGATGATCTTGGAATGTTGTACATCCGAGAGGTGGTACGACTTCATGGGGCCCTGTGCACAATCATTTCAAAAAGGGATGCTTGATTTATGTCTCATTTATAACAGAGTTTTCAGAGGACACTGGGTACCCAGGTGATTATGAGCACAACATAGCACCCTCAAACTAATGGCCAGTCAGAGCGTACAAAACATGTTATTGAGGACATGCTATGAGCATGTGTCCAAGATTTTTAGATACATTCCCCTAGTTGAGTTAGAAAAAAAAAATATCAGTTATCATTCAATGATACAAATGGAACCTTATGAGGCTTTATACGGTAGTCCAAGATATTCTCCCCTATGCTTGTTAGAGGTAGGAGAAGCCCCATTTCAAGAACCTCTTCACATGCAAGGGACATATGAGCAGTTCCAGTTTATTTATAAGTATATGGATAATGCATAATATCACCAAAAATATTACGCCAATCACCAAATATTACGTTTAGAGTTTGTGGTCAGGGAATATATTTTCCTGTGTATTTGACCAAGGATTGGACTGAGGTGAATCAAGAGGTTGGGTAAAATTTCACATAGATATGTCATCCCATTTGAGATTTTGGAGAGAGTTAGGTCAATTGCCTATCAGTTGTAGTTACCTCAGTGGTACTGAGCCAAGAATTACATCCTCCATGTATCTCATTAACAACACTATCACTCAGACCCACCTCACATTTTTCAGACCAAGGATGTTTAACTTTAGGTTGATGCATCCTTTGAGCAACATCTGATTCATATCATTGATAAGAGCGTGAAGGTTCTCTGAGTCCAATCAGTTCCTCTAGTAGAGTGCTATAGAAGCATGCCCATTTATAGGATGAATCTTGGGAGATGGAGTCCATCATACATGCTTAGTGGACATAGCTATTCTCATATGAATTTTGACCACCATTTAGAGATAAATTCGAAGAGGAATTTCTATAAGGGGGGAAGATTGTAAGAGCCCATGTTTTTGTACATGGTAATGTACATTTTATTTTTGATTTAAATACCTTTTTATGGTATTATGTGAATTCTTGAATTGATCACGGGTGTTTTGGGGGTGTCCATGGCCTTGTTTGGTTTTCACAACTATGTTTGAGGCTAAAAATGACTTGGAACACGATTTACACATGACCCGCGCACAGTTAGTCTAAACCGTGTGAGAGGTATGAAAAGTGATGGTTTTTGGGTAGAGTGTTTCTGCATGGTTACTGCACAGTTAGTCAATATATTTGGGGTGACTGTTCGAATTTTCCCTCATAGATAGAGAGGTGTGTACAATTTTTTCAAGGTTTGGGGAACCATGCGGGTAAACCGTGCGACCATGTTCTGTTGTTTTTTAATATTTTAAATTAAAATAAAATTTTTCTTTTTATAACTGAATGGAAATTTCATACCCCAAGAATAGAGGGCCCCCATGGAGCACCCTTGAGGTTCCATACCTGGTTTTTGAGCTAGAGTCACCGTCTGACCACTATTTTGACCACCGATCATCTCATCAGATTCACAACGGTAAGTCCGCGATTCCATTTTTTCCTATTTTGATTCATTGGAACAAATATTTTTCTATTTGGTTTCTAGATCATATGCCACAATTTCTTATTGTTCATATGTTCTTAATATTTCTCCCAAATAGGATGACTCAAGACCTGATACTGGACAAGCTATCATCTACCGAGGAGAATTAGGCGGTCTATACATTGTTTCTTTTTCTTTTGTTTTTTTGAAGTTTGGGAATTTTCCCACCCGTAATACCTCCATGCGAGGCCTCATTTTTGAGCGAGTCACTTTCCGTTGCTATAGTCAGACCTAATAAGGATTCATTTGGGTTCCTTTAAGGTGTTTAGGAACCCATTTCTCATTTTAAGGTCACCCATGGTGTGTGCATTTATGTTTTAACCTGTTTATGCCTATTTAAACCACACAAGGGGTCTGTTATTGTGATTTCCAAGTTAGAGGAAGCCTATTAATGCCTTGATAGTTTGAATAGATTACAAAAGATATGTGTTTCCTCCTTTCATACTAATATCTTGTGACACCATACCTATTATCTTGATTTGCTTACATGAAATGTGTTAATATGGATGGGTATAACTATATGAAATGGTTAATGACATGTTAAATGGATAATATGGGAGTGTATGCCCATATAAATGATTAATGGTAAATGAAATTCATGAGGGGGAATACTCATGGTTGTGATTGTATATGTGAGTGGGTATACTCACATGGTTTTGGATTTTTCAAGTTTTATGAATTGAATGAATGGTTTGTAACGAAGTAGTGGATACCTTGGGTTGACTCTGCCCCTTGGGTATTGATTCAGTGGGATGCCTCAGGCCTTGCTACCCCATGGATCTGGCTAGATTGGGCTCGCATAGGAATTTCTATTTCCATGATCATAGGTACCCAACCAATTAATAACATATTTTCCACTAGGGATGACCATGGGACTCGATGGGATACCATGGAAAAGTTCCTTGGATCCGGCCCTGTGTGGTCTAGATATTTTAAATGAATTACATGGTCTTCTGACCTCTTGGATCTGGCCCATGAGGTCCACTACTTCACTATACGATGTGGTTTTGGGATACTAATTTCATTATACAGTGTGGCCATGGGATGTTACTATCACAATATGTCATAGTCTTGGGGTACATGTTTTCCCTATATAGCATGGCTATGTGTTACAGGAAACAGATAGATGTATGGCAGTGATATGTGGCTTGTTTTTTTACTTTTTTATGGTTTCCTTAGTAGGAGGTGGATGTCTTTTGTAGGTAGCCTTGAGGGATTATTGGTTTTACTTATTGCATTATACTTATTCAATGGGAATACAAACTTACCTAATGGTTGTTTACACTTTTTAGAACTATTGTAGATTTTTTAGAACTACATAGACCTAGGGGGTAACCTACTGGGATGTTTATATTACACCAACTTTGGGCCTCCCCAGGGACCCAAAAAGATTATACAGTTATAGGTGATGATAGGGGAAAGCACCATAGTACTGGTTGTTGATTGTGTCTTGGGGAAGGGGAGCATGGGACCAAGCAATAGCTTGTGATGCTGGGATACATTTTTAGTCTCTTTTTCTGTTAGGGATACATGTACTGTACTGTATACCCATGTCACTATTTGGAGGATTTCTAGATACTTGTACCATATGCATAATGTTGTATATGATACACATCTAGTTATTGATATACATCATTTCCTGTCTTACTTTTAGTGGTATGCTGTCTATTTCACTTATGTTATTTATTATATGTTTGACATACGATGTGATGCTTTGGTAATGAGGTCATAGTCTTGGAACTAACTCACCTATGCCCTCGGTGCTATTTGGAAGCCTCTGGAATTTTGGGGGACACTCTTGAGGCTATGTGGCCAACCGGGCTCAGGGAACTAAAGGGTGGCATCCAGGTCGAGGATGTTAATAGAGTTCAACATATAAAGAAATTTTTTTGAATTTAAATACTTAAAAAATCAAGTATTTAGTTCTTGAAAATAAAAAATAGTTAAGAGGTCCTAGAGATAATTATTCATGTTGTGGAATAAAATGAATTCACTTATTTATAAATTAATTCTTTAGAAAATAGATCATCATAATCCGAAAATTAATTGTAACAAATTATTTTGGAACGCACATTTTTTTAGTTTTTTAATTTAATATGAACTTAATTTAGATATTATAAATTCATTATTTCATCTAAAATATTTAACTATATTTAAGGAAGAATTCTTTCTATAAATTCCTCTTCTTAGACACTTTGATAGAAAAGGTTCTCTAATTTTCCAAAAGTAATTTATTTAATATGTTAAAGTTCTAGTATATTTACTTCCAAATACTGAAATAGTTTTTCCTCCTCTAATTGTACATCCTATCAAAAAAATTTCTTCAATTAGTGAAGTTTATGTGAATTTTTTTAATGATATCAAATTTAGGTTTTATTATAACTCCCTCAAACACATATTTTTCAAGTTTCATTTTTTCTACTTAGCAGTAAGTCTGTTAATTTCATTCTTTTAATCAATAAAATCGCTCAAGAGTCTATTATTTCATTCAAAAACTTTATAATTATCATTATATAGAAATAAAAACAACTCAATTCTTCTATAGTTTTGTATATTTAAATTTACTTTTCAATTTGTCACCTTCTAAGATTAGATATGATTTTTGTGTCCTTAGTTTAGTCAACTAATCTTTTCCATAAAAACAATCCATTATTTCTATAGCTTCATATTTAATACCAGAATAATTCTTATTGAGTTGTTTATATATTTCTTCAAACTATACAATATAGGATTTCATTTAATTATATGTTTCAAGAACCTTTTCTTCATTATCAGAATAATAAAGGATTCCAAAATCACATTCATATTTAGAGGCATAGAATTCCTTGAATCAGGAATAGTTTCATAATAGATTTGGTAATTAAAGTTCCCATAAAAAAATGTCAGTCTTCATATCACTATCATAAATCCCCAAGATTTTACTTCTCTTATTTCTTTCTTATGATGAACTGTTATAAGTTTTTTCTCCTTTAATCGCAGTCCATTCATCTAAATCCATCAAATTGTTCTAATTATTTATCTTAAATAATTATTATTATAAATATTCTTTTTTCTCTTAAAATATAAAATATAAGGATGAATGTTTCTAGGAAGTATAAATTCATAATAGAAGATCTCACTTGATTATTTCTGATCACATATTTCATTTCAATATTTTTTTTATTTATGATAGTATCTTTGAAAATTGTGATTCTTGAACATTTTTCTTAAACAAATTTCATGTTCATATTCAATATGTTTGAGACCACCATCATGATAAATTCTTCTTGAAATTTTGTAAGATGAAATAATATTATTTATATAATATATAAAGTTTAAAGCATCAGATATTGATGTAATGGAAAATCCATTTTTCCTATTTTCTTTATATCCATGTGTTTTAATCCAAAATTCATACAGTAGTTTATATCATTTTTACTGGGGCACGCCGATCTTTCTGTGGAGGACGCACTGCTGTTTCCTCGCTTTCACGGTTTCAAAAGGTGGGAAACATTTGTCGCATATTCAGGAATGTTTTCTCCTTGATCGAAATGATATGATGGGATGTTGATTCTTACTTCTGTGGATTCCCCCTCGATACTCATCACCTAGTCTAGGTCTCTATTATAGACTAAGATGTTGTTTGTGAAACTCATCCAAGTTCCATTTCTTCATGGATTCCGGTTAAATACAATGCTTCTCTCGGGACATTCCATGGGGTCTAGTCAGGGAAGAAACAATTGTTTGGGGGAGTAGTCATGTTGGACAACACTTGCGTGTCTGGATGCTGGAACACTAGTGTGTTTGGGTTTCATACAATAATTATATGGCTTCTCGAGGGCGTGGAAGCCCGAGGCGTCCCATATCGAATGTAGGGAATTACATTCCATATGCATGTATCTGATGTTTCCCTCAGCTTCCTGTGTTTAACACAGGGTATGTCGCAAGTTTAACGCCTTGTAGAGATGGATCAGATTGATCGGAACCCTGGCTAGGGTGGATCAAATGGTTGAAACTTCTAGAGGTAACAGTGATGTCGGGGATAACATGTGGTTAGTTACCTGGTTACTACAAGGGGTAGAGAATAGAGAAATTTCCATGATCTCGCCAGGATGTGGCATCCTGGGTAAGAATCAAGATGGATAATGGATGGTTAGGTAAAGTGGATGTAGAATGGGATGGAGTTGACTTGAGGGGTGACAATGTTGTTGGACTTGAGCCTCGAACAGACCTCCTACGTATCCCCGTGGTAGGGAATCAATGTCCACATAATTAAGGATGGGGTATAGAATCGGGGTGTGCACAGAGGATAACAAATTGATGATATACTAGGGATTATGCGTGGATAGCGGCACTTGGTTGGTCTTACACCACTAAGACAGACCAACGATATGGGTCCTAATTAAAGGGACCACAATGGCTTACCACTGGGACTGGGTTGACAACATCTTACCTTTGACATGGGGTCACAATGACTTACCGCTTGATGGGGTCACAATGGCTTACCGCTGGATGGGGTGACAATGGCTTACCGCTGGATGGGGTCATAATGGCTTACTTCTAGATGGGGTCACAATAGCATACCCTTGGATGGGGTCACAATGGCTTACCTTTGGATGGGGTCACAACAGCTTACCATTGTATGGGGTTGAACATCATGGAGGTTTCCTACATACCTTATCTAGGTGGAAAGGATCAAACCACACATAGTTCAAGATGGTGAATGTAGTTTAACGTCGTGCAAGACAAAAAGGGGGCATGTAGTTTAACGACATGCGAGATGAAGGTGGTCCGACGTGAAGGGGGTCAGAACCAATGGTTGTTTTTCTTGAATCTTAGGGAGGATTACTGCGTACCTTACCTTTGCAAGGATCAAAGACTACATAGTTCATAATGAGTGGGAACCAATGTGAAGGGGGTCAGAACCAATGGATGGGGGGCTAGAACCTCAGAGAGGCTTCCTACATACATTTCCTTAGCAAAGAACAAATATAACGTAGTTTGGAATGGGTTTTAGTGACCTGATCGGAAGAGGTTTGGGACCAAGAACTGTTGGTATTTAACCTCAGGGATTTTTCCTTCATACCTTACCTTGGCAAGGATGAAAGACCACATAGTTCAAAATGGGTTTTGGTAAACCGACGTGAAGATGGTCAGGACCAACAGATGTTGGACTTGAACTTCATAGAGGCTTCCTACGTAGCATACCATGGAAAAGATCAATGACAATGTAGTTTAGATGTGGTGGGAACCAAGGTGAAGGGGGTTTGAACTAATGGATGGTATGCTAGAACTTTAGGGAGGCTTCTAATGCACCTTTCTATAGAAAGGATCAAAGAACACATAGTTCAGTATGAGTTTTGGTGAACCGACGTGATGATGTTTGGGACCAATGGGTGTTGGGCTTGAATCTCAGGGAGGCTTCCTACGTACCTTACCTTGGCGAGGATCAAATACCGTGTTGTTTATAAGGAATGGGAACTGACATGATGGGTATCAGAATGAATGGTTGGTGGTCTTCAAACATAGGGAGGCATCCTATGTACCTTTCCTTTGCAAGGATCAAATACCCTAATGTTTAGAATGGGTTTTGATGAACCGATGTGAAAATGGTCAGGACCAATGGATGTTCGGCTTGAACCTCAAAGAGTTTCCCACATACCTTACCTTGGCAAGGATCAAATACCACGTTGATCAGAATGGGGTTTGGTGAAACGAAATGAAGATGGTCGAGGGAAATGGATGTTGGGCTGGAACATCTGGGAGTATTCCTATGTACCTTGCCTTAACAAGGATCAAAGAACACGTAGTACAGAATGGGATGGAACCGATGTGAATGTGGTTGGAACCAAAGGATGGTGGGAATTAACCACAGGTATGCCTCCTACATACATTAACTTAGCATGGATCAAATAAATCATAGTTCAGAATGGGTTGGTGTTTGGGGATTACACTCCAGGCTTCCCAGAGAGGATGTCATGGCTGATGCTTACTCTATGCCCACGTGATTCATGATCATTGTGTGAAACAAGAGGTAGAAAAGGCATGATGATCACATCATGGAAGGTTCATCCAAGGGAAGTGGAATGGGGGCTTACGTGTGGTTAGCAGCCCAAAGAGGAAACAAGGGCATAAACGTGATTATCATCCCAAAGAGGAAACATGGGCTTACCCATGGTTAGTATCCTGGGGAGATGGATATTGGGACTTACATCAGGGTGGAGGCCCATTTGTGGAAAATCCCAAAAGGAGAGGGATTTAACAACAATGAAAGGAGGGATCTTTTACCCATCCCCCCCTCTCTGGTCCGTGGCACTGAGGAAGAGAGGAGGAGCAAGAATTCTACCTCCTGTAAGAAATGGTAGGGGATTGCACGAAGGTGGTTTCCCTTTCCCCACAGATAGATTCTACTCTAATAAATATGATCTCATTCCATGTGATGAATGATTTCACTCCCATGGAAAATAGTGGAAGTGAAAAATGTCCATGGTGGGGAAGCCCACATACGGCACATATGGAGAGGTCATAGTTTAACGTCATGTGATGAGGATTATGGTGCTTGGAATTTTAATGGCCTGCATCTCAAATGAGGTGGGTTCACTCCGCACCCCTTAGAACCTACATAACTAATACCACCCACCCCTTAGGTAAGGGAAGGCATCACCAATGCCATGGTGAAGGGGTGTTATGGAGTGATCCATTGTGAGGTCCAAGTTAGCGTGGCAATGAAAATAATTAATAGCCGTTAGTGTTCCTATGTGAAGAAGCATGAGGCGAAGCAATGATACAGGATGTACCACCCATGGAATGTTGAAATCACTTTGTTCATACCATGAGGGTCATAGGGGAATAGGAGTTATGGAGCAAAGGGGTTCATAGGTAGAAGCCTTGTGAAGCTCTTGTGCTCTATAAAGTGGAGGGGCTTTGCAAAGGGGTGTGCTTCATGATGTAAAGTGGCATAGACTATGCATAGGGAATAGGTGCATATGAATGGTGCTTCGCGAAGTGGAAGTGCATTCACGAAGTAGTGCTTCGCAACGCAAGGTGCCTTGCAAAGCGTAGAATTGCGAAGAAATATTCTTTGCGAAACACAGTGAACCTGCCTTATCATGTGGGTCACATGTTCAGGTTGGGTAATACACGAATCATAAGTTCCCCATGAAGACCCGAGTCCTCTTGGGAATCCCCTTCCTTCACGGAGGCCCATGGGCTCCACGAAGGGCATCCCTCTTTTAAGAGGGGGTGAGTTCATGCAAAGGGGGAGGCACCCCTTGATGCAAAAGTACCTTGAAAAGCACATGGTTCATAGAACCAAAATTGCATTGCGATGTGGGAGCTAAGAGGGTGAAAGGTCGGAAGATCTATCCTTTGGGATCTAGGGGAGCCTGGTATATATATGAAAGAGGTGACGTAAAGAAGATCCCACTCAGTGCGAAGATAGGGTTTTCTCTGCAGCGGGTTTGCGAACATCAAATGGGTTTACAGAGCATCCCACCTCATTTCTCCACAGCGGGTTCATGAATGTCAAAGGGGTTCACGGAGCATTCCACCTTATTACTCAGTAGTGGGTTCATGAACATCAAAGGGGTTCGCGGAGCATCCTGCCTCGTTGCTCCGTAGTAGATTCATGAATGTCAAACAGGTTCGTGGAGCATCTCGCCTCATTTCTCAATGTAATCTTCACAAAAGAGGAGATTTTCACCGGCCATGGGGCCATGGGGGCTCCACAAAAAGGCTTCTCAGGGAATATCCTAAGGCTTTCCATTTATTCTTGTTCTTCCCAAATTTTGGTTCCAACAAATACCACCCCTTAGATGGGGAGTTGAGGAGAAAGTGAGGGTCAAATCTTAGGTTCAATCGCCAAAATCCCCTAGTCAATAGCGAAGCTTACTCATGAAGGAGGTTCATGAAGCGGAGTGAAGATAAGAGGGATGAACGTGTCATGAAGCTCACCGCGGTTGGATGCGCCACGAAGCACTGGGGGTCCTCACCTATAAATAGGGGACCTAGAATTTCTTTTTTCCTTTATCTTCTCTGCTTTTTAGGTCGTTAGCGCTCTTGATTTTCAAATATCTATGATCTCCGTGATTGCTCTCCATGAATTGGGCCTTCTATTTTGTGGCACACAATGATTATTTGACTTCGTGTCGGTGCATTCTACGACTTGCGTCTGAAGTCTGGAGCAGGGATCCATGAACTGCATTCATGACTGAGCTCTATGAAGGAGCTCCCAAAAAGAGCATCGTGATCCAGAGAAAAAAAGAATCCAAATCATTGAAACTGAATGGTGCACCTAGAGAATTCTAGGGGGGTCCTTGTGGATGATGCCTAGAGGGAGAAGATGGAGAAAATCATCGGTCTAGGGGAGTCTGTTCGAAGTCATTTTTACCACAATTCACTAGTGGTGGTGCTGTTGGGAAGACAAAAGAACTATCAATTGTGCAAGAGGCTGCCTCTATATAGATTTAGACTAAGGGATGATTTCTTTTTTCTTAAAGAGATGAGGGACGAACTAGCATACTGGTTCAGGGGAACACCGTGTCAGTGCCAGTGGTTTAGGGTAGATGACGGTTTGGCCTATGTGGAATTTACACCCGTAAACAAGGATTGTATGTACAACCATTATAATGACGTTAATGGGAAGGGAATAGAGCCAAAGACATCTCCCCCACTGTACCAGACTATCTTGAAGGCAGCCCCAAGGAACCCGGTGAAGGGGTGTTCTGATGAGTGAGATTTGTGCCAAGGTGGCAACATCACGGATGACTAGGACTGGTCCATCTTGGTAGGTGCTTCATGTGAAGAATTTGGGGTAGAGATGAGTAGATTTGGCCTATATGATGCGGCTTGGGCCTCCCAATTCCATATTTATCAGCTGAAGTAGCTGATGCAGGAGTTTCTAAGAAGATGGTCGTCGAGGACCAATAACTTCCATTTGCACCATGGAGAGGTCAACATCAGTCTATGGGATCTGCATCATATCTCGGGGGTCCCAATATTGGGGAAAATTTATGATGAGTTCCTCACCATTATGAGTGTGTGGGAAGACCAAGAACATATTCCACCACTAGCGATGTCATTAATGAACCTGTTGTCGGGCGAAGACATGGAAGCGGGTGAGGGATGCCCATTTCAGGAAAAGTTTCATGAAGTTACTGAAATTCAAGGAAGATAGGCAGTTTCTGGTGAGGCCTCAAACTTTCCTAAAGTGGGATCAATGAGGCAAAGAGAACTCATACTGGTGGCTCATAGAGGATAGCCAGTGGAAGACGTGGGGATTTAACATCAGTACCGAGCAGAAACTGCTAGTTAGGTTTGGTGCCTTTATTTCGGTGCTCATCTCTAGCTTGATCATGCTAGTGAGGGATACAAACAAGGGCATGTGACCGAGCACATTTATCATGGATTCTATGATGTAGAAACGAGGGAGAGTCAACCTCAGGATCTCAATTCTCACCAAGTTCTACAAGATGTTGTGGCATTTTAGCAAGGGGAAGAAGCCATTGAGAATATGTGTGCCATTATACATCCTATTTGGGTTGATAGCGGCGCATGTCAGGGGGTCTATAAATATCCTAACCCCATCTCCCCTCAAGGATCAAAAATTCTTCCGTCCATTCTGAATACTATAGGGAGCTTTCTGGCTAAGCTGACCGTGCAGTCAGTACTAAACCAGGTCTGGAAGGTAGAGGAGTTCAACTTTCACCCATTCTCATTGCCAATGGGTGTATTCCATGATGATGTCTAGGGTGTAGATGAGAATATGTCCTAACTTATGTCCATTTGAGGTGGTTTCCTAGTGGCATGGGTGGGTCATGAGCCCCTCTGTGAGCCATACACCCTATACCGATTTGTAAGGAAATTTTGGTGCCTACAGCGACTGACCCTAGATGTCGATTTGGGGGTGCACCATGAGGAGCACCAGTGTGTTATGAGACAAATGTGTCTCCATTTCACATGGGAATATGGAAAGATATGGAATGAGCTACCTCCTCCCACAACCATCTTTGGGTTGGTGAAGGAGTATGCCAAAATCTGGGAGGCAGACTACCTGGGAGAGAGGCTGAAGTAGCCAACCATTTGGGCCGATGATGGTCTGCCTCCCCAGCTTCAAGGCCAAGGTAGGAAGGCGGAAAGAACATCCCATGATGGCAGGTCTGCCATGGTGGCGAGGCCCGTACAGGTTGAGGGAGAGGCAGCGTCAGCAGATCTAGCAGTGGCAGCGGACTCGGTGGTCCCATAAGAGCAGACTTATCTAGAGGGGAGGCCACTAAGTAGATTCCGCAGGATATCTATTCATGCTCTGGGGAAGCGGCTGTGCCATATAGACATTCCAGATAATGCTGTCTTCCCGAAGGTGTGGTACATCTGGGATGTAAACAGACAATTCCTTAGCCCTTCTAAGATGTGGAAACACTTTAACCACTTCAGGATGGATTTGCTGGGGATCGGCCCCATCAGGGACGGTTTTTTAGTATCCCATGTAGAGGTGGAGCACTACCTAGCCGAGTTGGAGGACTTTTTCCACTCCCGGGTTACCCTGCATCCATTGAAAACTAGGGTGAGGGTCTTGTTGGATTGAAAGACCCCTCCACAGTTGTCGAATACTGAATTGATGAACCGCTACTCTTTGCTGGACAAATTGGACGAGTCCTCCTGGGGGGAGGAGTCTAGTCTAGGGGGTGCTCTGGAGGAGGGAGAAGTCGGTGAGCGAGGCTCATATCTTGATGAATTTGTATAGGCCCTTGAGGTAACATCATAATCCACATTCTTAGAGTCTTATTCTAAGTAATTTTTAATTCCTTACAAATATTTGAACTGTACAGGAGGACCTCATACATAGAAACCATTCCCTCCCTACAACAGATGTAGATGTAGGGCCTTTAGGATCCGCACCCACTGCGATGGTGATTAGTTCGTCCAGAGGGGTGAGGAAACCTGAGGTGGCTCCTCTAGAGTTTTCAGACATTCTGAAGATATACAAAGTTCCACGACATAGGGTCCCGATGGAAATAACCTAGGAATGATACCAAGTGTTAAATCACTGTATGTCTCCTCAAAAAAAATGGATGACTGAATCCCATCAATCATGTTAAATGATAGCCATGAACATTTAAGTATGCACAGTTCTTCCAATGGCATGGGATGCCTTGGAAAGGATGGTTGGTAATTCAGGCAGTGCATTTCCCAACGGGATGTCAGTGGTCGTAGAGGTGGATATTCAAAATGACCAAGCGGCGGGGCTCCTGATCACTGGGGGGGGACCGTTAGAAGGGTTGGGCATGAAATTATTGAAGTTTGATCTGACGATGACGATTGCTCGGAATGCATAGGTCCTACAATATGTGATCAGACTCCAAATTTGGACCTGTCTGACGAGTTCTTGGGGTTGTTCACTATGTATGAGCATGCCAACCCCACTGACTAGGATGAAACAACATTTGATGAAGAAGATAGAAATATATTCTATCATCCGTCATGGAAACTGATCAAGTGCTTCATCAATGACACTCCTCAGGCACAATGGATAGACAAGATGGAGAGACATCATTTGTGACTGTGTGAACTATGTGCCAGAAGAGTGAACGCCCAACGTTCCCACATGATCATTCATGATCACATGGTGGAAAGATTATGGATTATGACCGAGGCCTTGGCATGGGTTGGCAGTGGAGAAAAGCGGTGAACATGAAGAGGCTCCATGAGGATCAAAACGAGATTCAGCTACTGCATATCTAGGTAGATGAACATTCTACTTTCCTCAACGCACAGTCGGAGATTACATCGCGGCTGGGGGCCCAGCAGGTGGAGGATGAAGAGAACATGGGGAAAGCCTCCACAGAGATGACTGTTATCCGAACCAACGAGGAGTGGGCCTAGATCGTAGCTAATGAACTGTTCCCCCTCGCTGCTAAAGAAGAGCAGGAATTTAACATGCAACAAAAAGTCCTGGATGCCACAATCCAGAGGGTGGTGGAGTAGCAATGTTCTTTTGACGGGGTCAACCCATCCATGGGATGGGTCGATCCTCGGTATTGTGATGCATGTGTGTTTTGAACACAATTTAATTCTTTTTATATTCATGCTGTATGCAATCATGAGTTTTGTTATTCATTTTTAGTTTATATAATTTTCATTATATTCATGGATCATCTAGAGATTTTTCCCTAACCTCATGTTGGTCGGGCCCGATGCGAGAAACAAGGGATGGCCACCATATCATTCCACTCAAATATAAGAGTCCAAACCAAGCTCTGAGCATCTGAGGTTTGAACAAACAATTTGTATTTCCAAGAAGAAAGGGAGATTCATAATTGGAGGATGAAGCTCTCAGAAAAGTTGAATCATAACTTTCCTAGTATGCACTTGTACACAAGTAGGGTAACGCCAGGGGTGTTTGAATTAATCCAATTATAGGGGAGTGGATGTTGTGAATCACGATACCCAAATTTCGGAACACTATATGGATGGAATGAAAATTAAGAATAACTACTTATAGTGTTCAAAAAACAATATCCTTATTCTTTTACCCTAAAATGGTGATAAAAAACGAGGGCCGACCACTGACCCTATTCGAAACATGGTCCCTGACTCGAAATGTCATCCATTAGTCTATCAGAACGTTGGACCAGAATAGTAGGAGAGCCATAGGCTGATCATCCATACCATTAGGGGGTTCATTTAGATTTGAAAGAGGACAAGGGTCTGAATAAAGGTAACACAAAGCGTGGAGTGTGGCGTGATGGGTTGTTCGAATGGAGTCCAGCACTCATGAAATCATGCCACTGCGGTGAAGACACATTAGGTGGATGCATCGGTCTGATCAGGAATCATAGCTACATCCGAACATGACCTCTCTGATAACGATCATGAATGAAATATAGTTTTTTGTCATACCAATAAGGATGATATCACATAGTTTAATGTCATTCGGTGAGGACGTTGCACATTGTTTTAACATCATACTACCTAGACCAGGATCGGGCCCAAGGGGTCGGAAGGGTTAATGACCCTGAGGCTGGGCCTAAGGCAGATTGTATGGGTGTTGCTACATATCCCATAAGGATGAGAATCAATCCATATGTATTCCTTTTGCATAGTGTGGACAGATGCCATCACAAATAGGAGAAATTATATCTGGAAAGGGATATGGTGCATCCCATGACTAACATGGGGCACCTTGAACTTGTTCAGGGTAGAACCACTGTTTAGTGTCATGCATCAAGAACATTTGGGATCGTGAAGTTTAACGTCATACAATAGGATGAAGAGTGAATGGGAAGATCCGGATAAGGGATTGTGTGGTGCGGTAGCTGTAAACCCGATGTGAATGAGGACATAAGGAGTCGACACCACACATCGTATCCTCGGAGGATGGTCTTTAGGTCAAGGGACCAAAAGTGAATGATAGGATAGGCCTGAGGTAAAGTGCCCAGTTGTTCCTATGTACAATGTGAGGATGGGAATCAAGAAATACATAGTTCTAAGAGTGAAGTTTAATGTCATGCAGGAAGATGAAAGGCATGTGTGGCACGGTTGCGCCAGTATATGTCCTACCAGAACAACTAAGCCCACATGAGTCATGATTGATGTGGTAAACAAGGATTTGTGATGGGAATTTCCTAGAATAAGAAGGCACATGTTAGGGGCGATGATATGCTAGTTAAATGATGTCCTAGTGATGCTGACCCACCTATATAATGCACCAAGATGCACGAAGGAGTAATGAAGAGTATCTTGGAATTCCTCCCGAACATAAGGAAGTGGAAATATGTGAATCATGATGCTCGACATCTAGACCACAATGATGGTGGTGTGATGATAAAGAATAATTTTTGACCAAGTTAGAAACATAGTATCAATTTCCTGTAATCCTGGAATGGGGTGAGACAAACAAGGTTTAATCACTGACCGTGTTTGAAACATGGGACCTATCTCAAATGTCGTCTGAGGTCCTCATAGATATTGGACCAAGATGGTTTGTAAGCCAGTGTGGCATGAGACCATGCCGTAAAGGGGTCCCTTCAAACATGTAAGAGGATGAGGATCCAAATAACGGGATCAAAAATCATGGACATGGAACAAGGGAATGTCCCTAGGAAAAAATCCACACTGCGGGCACTACCATAATGCATCTGAGTACGAAAAAAATACGTATTTGATAGAGGGAGTCGAGTCCCCTCCATGGAAAACGTTCTTGAGTTTTTTTCATCCAACTTAATGGTCATAGGATTGGACATTAAGGGGGTAATTGATTTAATGTACTATTCATAGGGCAGAGAGGTAGCCAAATGTGACACATAGTTCCCATAGAGTGATCTTAGTTTAGGGTCATAGACCTCAGACTAGGCTGGGAAACAGAAAGGGAGGCACATGGTGCAGCTTTTGAAAAACCCGACGTGGATGAGGACCCAAGAGGTACAATCCATACCACATTCTCTCAAAGGCATTCGGGCCAATGGGGCTAAAGAGAGGGGTAATTATTTTAGATTCCTTGGGCTGGACCTGGAGATAATACGTCTTGGTGTTCCTACGTATCCCATGAGGATGGGAATCAAGCCATACGTAGTTCTGAAAAGGTTTCATGTAATTTAATGTCTTGTGGAAAGGACACAGAGTGGTTTCAGTTTATGGTCATAGATTTCATACCAAAGATGGCATTGAAGGTGGGGTACACAAGGTAATGAAATTAATAAACCAGATGTGAAGGAGTAGCTGGAGTCCAGATCACCATTTCCTCCTTGGGGAGGATTTAGTTTGAGGGACTGAAAACAAAAGTTAGTCTAGGCCCAAGGAAAAGTGTGTGGGCATTAATAATTACCCCATGATGATGAAAATCAAGTTTTATGTTGTTCTGAAGGTGGAATGGTTAGGTACCAGTGCCAGATATGATAAGGTCATGTGGGTCTGGCCCTTTCACCAAAAGAAGTAGCATTTGATAGGTCTTGTTTTTTACTTTAAGATAAATGTGTGTTTTTTATAGTGATGGACCTAGGATATAAATTATAGGCATCACCACAAGAATCAATCCACATGAAGGTGTTGAAAAAAGGTATGGTGTGTGACTGATACCAATCATGATGTCCCCTCGAGTGAGGACACCACGATGTAGTGTCATTTTTGGTCGTGCTTCCTAGATGATAATGCTACATTTTAGGGTCATGTGATGGGACCAACCATGCACATTAATGCCATAAATTATAGACGTAACAATTTAATTTCATGTGGGACTAGGGATCATAATTTCGATTCATATGGATCAGACATATACATGAGAGGTGAGGTTCAAAATGTAATGTGCACGGCGTGATAAAGTGTACTAGACGTGTACGATGACAAGGACCACATCCCACCGCGCATGATTCCAAGAAAGAAACCTCGGGACGTGGTGCCAAAGATGGTTAGGGAATATGGGGTATGTGATACTAGCTCTCAATTGAGCTGGACACAAAGATGAGATGTCCGGGTGTTCTTACGTATCCCATGAAAATGGGAATCAATCCATACGTAGTTCTAGAAAGTGCATTTTAATGTCATGCAAGACAACATACAGCTTAATGTCATGTGGGATAGGAGGTAGGAGGGACTAGATCGTTGAAGGGGAGTACGTGATGCAGAAATTGTAAACTCGATGTGAATGAAGGCATAATCCCACACACACCACATCACACAGTCCTATAGGTGATGGGGCCTAAAAGGTGGAACAAAAGAGATAAATTAGTGGAGCTCAAACTGGACCGTAAGACGAGATGTCTGGGAATTCCAACGTATCCCATGAGAATGGGAATCATGCAATACGTAGTTCTCAAGATGGTGACATATAAATAGATCGTATATTAAGGTCTTAGATCTCGGAAAATGGAGAAGCAGAACCCTTCCAAGTAGGAACAGATGTAAATCCAATTCCTAAGCCCACGTAAGTCAAGCTCGGTGTGGGAAACAAGGGCTAAAGTGGACTTTACAACACAAGGAATACACGTGAAGGGGAAGTCAGTGCGTAGCTCCGAATGGCATCCTTCCATGGATTTTTCCTCCCTTCATGAAAATGCGCACTGAGGGATAGTACCAGGAGTATCATAATTCCACATGGACATAATGGGGTGGAAAATTATTTGAATCATGTAACCGACATTTAAGGCTTGAAGGGGCTGGCATGATGATGGAGGATAATTGTTTACCGTGTTCAAAACAAAGTATCCATATCATGTGACCTGAAATGGGAACAAAAAATCAGCGTCGACTGATGACCATATTCACAATGTGGGACTGGTATCAATTTGTTGTTTGTAACCCTCGTGGACATTGGACTGTAATGTTAGGAGATCCCTTAGGCCGAGCAACCATGACATTCAGGGGTCCCTTCAGATGTGAAAGATAAATAAATCCCAAATGATGGGGAACATAAAGCATGAAAAATGGGTGAAAGCATGTCCTGGTATAATCTGAAACTCTAGGCTCTAAACTAGAGTACTCTTGGTCACATTGTAGAATCACCTAAAAGGGTCGAGGGACCCAACATAAGGGAATCCAAATCTAAGAGATGAGTGTAGGGAAAGGGAGTGAAGGCTTCTCAGGAGGGATAGGTATGTGGGGTGGTTGTTATAAACCTGACGTGAATATGGTCACAAGTTTATACCACAAAGTATACCCCTCTCCTAAAAAAATGCAGGCCAAGGTGCCAAGATGATATGGAGGATTCAGAGAGATGGGGATGGACCCAAATACTAGACGTTCGGGATGTCCTACGTATCACATGAAGATGGAAATCAAGATGTACATTGTTCTGATTATGATGTAGTGGAGCTTATCATCATGTTTTAGGGATGCAAAGAAGGTCATGATACCCCAAAGAAGGATTTCTACGGCATGACGAGTAACCCTTTGTGAATGAGGGCATAATCCCCTACCATATCGTACAATCCTAGGTGAGAACATGGGGTAGGGGCCCGTGAAGGTCGAGGGACCTGAGGCTAGGCACTGACAGAATTTCACAACTATCTTCCAATTTAACATCTTGTAGTGATGACAATGGTGATCTTAGTTTAAGGTAAAAGAGCTCCGACCATAGACGCCTAGATTAATGTCATATGTGTGGGACAGTTGAGCAGAGAGGGTGAATCATCCTATCTATGGAAGACCACAAAGTAGAAATGATGATAGAGGAAAACTGTGGACCAGGTTTTCAACACAGCATCCGCCCTTGTTTGACCGATGTTTGGTGAAAATAATTGAATGTTTACGGCTAAACATATTTTCAACACAAGACTTTTATCAATTTGTCACATTACAATCCTTGAGGACATTAGCACGTAATGGTAGGAGGTCCCTTGGGCTGAGCATCCATGCCATTCGGGGGTCCTTTGGGATATAGAAGGTAATGGAAACCCAATTGATGGGGCTCACGAAGCATGGGAAGGCCGGTGCTCGTGGGATAGGTGATAAATGAAGGATGGGATGTCTCAAGGGGACATGTGCGGCATGGAGAAATAGCCTAACGTGAATAAGGACATGAGTCCATACCACACCGCACAATCCAAACTGAGAACTCGGGTTACGGGGAAAAGGGGTCGATGGACCTGAGGCTGGGCGACCCGGCCAACTATAGCCATATGAACTCTCATGCGGGCATTGTCTCATTAATGCTCCTAAGCCCATGTGAGCAATGCTCGGTGTGGGAAACTAGAATAAGACTAGGCTCCCCTATCACATAAGGGTCTGATTGTAGGAATTACACTCCTACTCAAGGAAGAATGAGGTTTGTAGAGATGGCAGGGTAGAATGAACCACTACACTCCATGTTTAGGACATATGGGTGTAGTGACAACAACAAAGGATAGTTATTGGCCAGGTTCAAAACACAAATTCCACATCGTGTATCATGGTATGGTCATGATGAAAACGACATGAATGCGGGAAATCATACACCACACCATGTGTTTCGTCCCAATGAGAGGTCCAAAAATTTGGGGCTAGGCCAACTGATGAAATGTCCGAGAAGTCCTATGTAACCCATGAGAATGGGAATCAAGAGATATGTAGTTCTGAAAGGGCTGTGTCATTTAATGTCATGTGGTAAGGACGTGGGAGGATAAGAAGAACGAGGAGGGTAACATGGTGTGACCTTTTTAATCTTTCCACAAGTGGGGCCAGAGAACCTTGGGCTAAATCACAAGAGATCCCCCAAGAGATCTATACCAAAGAGCGGTAGCCAAAAGAGAAGAGCGTGGGGCTGGACTCCGGGAAAGGCATCCGAGCATTCCTACGTATCCTATGTGGATGAGAATCAAGACACACATAGTTACTGAGATTTAGTTTATCCTCTTTCTGGATGACACGCAGTTGAATTTCGTGCAGGACATTTCCCAGTTTAAGGCCATGTAGGACCAGATAGTTTAAGGTCATGTAGGACTCTAATGCATTTTAGGGTAGTCCAGGACCATTACACAGATTGGGGTCATGCATGACCACAAAGTTTGAGGTCATTTAGGATTGTAATGCAGTTTAGGGTTGTGTGGGACCATTACATAGTTTGGGGTCATGCAGGAACCTACAGTTTAAGGTCCTGTAGGACCGTAATGTAGTTTAGGGTCATGTAAGACCATTAGGCAGTTTGGGGTCGCGTTGGACCGTACAATTTAAGGTCATGTAGCACTGTAACGTAGTTTAGGGTCATGTGAGACCATTACACCGTTTGGAGTCATGCATGACCATATAGTTTATGGTCATGTAGGTTTGTAATACAGTTTAGGTTCGTGTGGGACCATTACGCAATTTGGGGTCATGAAATACCGTACAGTTTAAGTTCATGTAGGACTCTGGTGAGAAGAGACTCAAGAAAAGTATTTCTTCAGGAACTTGGAATTGGGGGGAGGATTTATATGCTCACCATCCATGGTAACCAGTGCATATGAAACATTGGATTAAACCTTGTGAATGATGTAAGGTCCATCCCATTTGGGATCCAATATGGGTGGTTTCCTATCAGGTATCATTGGTGCCCTCAGTGCCAATAACAAGTCACCATTCAATAAGGAGCTGAGGAAAACATTATTGTTGAAAGATCTAGCTATCTCGTTCTGAGGCATTTACAGATTTTGTAGGGCACAAAGCCTGTTCTTGTCGACCGCTTCCAACTCAGCCTAACAGATTCCAGATACTTTATCTGGAGCTTACTGATCATATACAGGTATGTAAAATCAGGGAAATTGAATCTCGGTGAGATGTATGACCTTAGTTTTGTACACCAAGGAATATGGGGTCACCTTGGTGGAATTACGAGTCATCGTCCGATAATCCTAGAGGGCATTGAGGACCTTGTCCATACAACTCTTCTTATTCTGACCATCTATTTTTTGGAGAATGTTAGAAAGGGTTTTTTGAATGCCTCTATGTATCCATTTTCTTGCGCTTGATATCGGGATGTATGGTTAGAAAAGATGTTGAACTTAGGATAAAATTTATTCATCTCTTCAGCTCGGAAGTTCGTAGCCTTTTCCATGAGGACGGTTTGAGGGACTCCCAATTGGTAGATGATATTGGATCTCACTATGTAAACGATGGAATATGCCTTTCCCTCCTAGAGAGGAACTACCTCTTCCCACATGGATACGAAATCTATAGAAGCCGGGATGAATCTTCACTAGAGAGCTGTCACCAGTGGATATGGTCCCACGGCATCAAGTCCCGATGCCGCAAATGGCCAATAGTAATTGGTGGAGTAGAGAGGCTCTGGAGGCCGATGCAGGAAGTTAGCATCAATTTGGAATGCATTACACGTTTGGGAGAACTTGATGCAGTCATGGATCAGGGCGGGCCAAAAGTACACCAGTCTCCAAATCTAATGAGATACCTTCTACCTACTATGATGAGCCCCATAAGAACTGACATGAATGTTCTGTAAGACATGGGAAATATCGACTCCTTGAATGCAACCGATGAGAAAACTATCAAACCCACACTTGTAGAGGATCTGCTCATGACCAGGAGCATCTTGGAGGGTAAAATGTAACGCGTTGTGTTAGATTTGATCAAACTCGGCCCAATCTGTCGAGATATTACCATTCTAGAGATACTAGACAAAGGAGGTTCTCTAATTGGGAGTCACTTACATCACTGCATATGGGGGCTTGGGCATCCTGATGTGGAGGTTCCAGTGGTAAGGTGGATTAACAGTGGGCTGTAATCTTCATATGGTGTGATGGGAGCAATGACTATTCAGTGTGCCATGTGGATAATCAGATCATCCTCTTCTGGCTCTACAAGTGATGCAGCTTGGTTGGAAAAGGCTTCATCTTGACTGTTTTGAGATCGAGGGACATGAGTGTCTTCTGGATGAGATGGGAATTGTTCCATTAGCTGGAGAGTGTTCTCCAACAATGGCATGATCTCCGGATTTCGGATGACACAGTCACTATTGATCTACTTGATGACCAGTTCAGATTCCCCTTTCACATGAAAATGGGGAACATCTATCTCAAGGGCCTGCTTGAGTATAGTAATGGGTTCCTGATACTCATCCTTATTGTTGGTACAATCTACTGATGACAGGAATGAGTACGGAAGAACAAATTGTGTTGGGGTAATGAAGATGATACCCAGACCTAATCTATTGAACATGTGGTCATTGAGCCTTCTAACAGTGGGGCTCCGGGAAGCACCATCGAAGTGCATTTTCCAACACAAGATGGCTTGTTCTACTGAGAGGATTGCCTCATTTGGAAAATCAATGTCCAGGGACTGGTCCGTAGGAGATGGATCGGTAGCAAGGATGTATAAAAATGCTTTCCCCTTAACAACCTTCTAAGAGAAAAAACCTAATGTCGAACAGCTGGATAATCACTTCCCATCGAGCCAGATGGCCTATCGACATGGGGTAGTTCAGGATGTACTTCAGCGGATCTACTCAGGACAGCAGCTATACCTTGTGGTGTTGTATGCACGGTCACTAATTTTGTACTGCGACTATGATCGCAAGTTATTTATTCTTAATAGGGGAGTATCTGTCATCTATAATGAGGAATATGCAGATGAGGTAGTAGAGGCAATTCTCTGTTCCCTTGTTCTTCTGGGTGAGAAGGGCATCAAGAGATCACTCCAGGGCAGTCTCATAAAGGACCAGTGACTTTTTAGATATGGGTGGCCTTAAGACTAGAGACTGGAGAAGAAACTTCTTTATTTCCTTGAAAGTAGTCTGACACACTTCATCCCACTCATAGATGGTGCCTTTCTTCATGAGCTGAGAAAAGGGCTTAAACTTGTCGGCCAAATTTGCGACAAATCAGCGTATGTAGGATATGTGGCCTTGGAAGCCTCAAAGATCCCAAATTTAACTCAGAGGAGACATCTAGATAATGGCATTAATCATCTATGGGTCGATCTCAATGACCCTATATCTGACAACGAATCCATGAAACATTCTAGATGTGACCCTGAAGGCACACTTAAATGGGTTCATCTTCAGGTAAAAGGAACCAAGGAAGATGAACACTTTCTCAAGGTCTTGGAGATGGTTTTGATTCTAGAAAGATTTGACCACCTGGTCATCTACATAACATTCAACCAGCATTCCTAGGATTGGGTTGAGTATTCGATGCAAAGCCCGCTAATAGGTGGTACCCACATTCTTTAAGCCTAAGGTCCTGACTTGGTAACATAATTTACCTTAAGGTGCCCTGAAGGATGTAGAGTCCTCATCCTTAGGGGACATTCAGATATGGTTATACCTAGAGTAACCGTCCCTGATGTAAAGGGCTTGGAACCTAGCAATAGCGTCGATCATCAATTACATCAGAGGAAGGGGAAAATAATCCTTCAGGCAGTGATGGTTGAGATCCCAGAAGTCGATGTAGACTTTGATCTGTCTGTTCTTCTTTCTTACTGGCACAATGTTGGCTAGAAACTTGGGGTATTGAACCTCCTTAATGTAATTAGATCATATGATTTTATCATCTTATGCCTCAACCAGGGAACCTTGAGAAGGGTGCATCTTTCTAGGAGGCTGCTTGATCCCACGATGATTTGTCGGGAGACCGAGGAGGTAGAGGTCTACCGGTGGATCTAATCATGGAATATAGTCATAACTCCAGGTGAATACATAATGATGTTGTTTAAGAAAGTATATGTACTTTTTTTCTCCCCAAGGGGCTTGCAAGCACTGATTAATGTGGGTTTCAGATCTACCACTCTTCAGTGGTTCACCTGTACCAACTCATCAACCGTGGAGGAGATTCCATCTTCAAAGTTGGGGGGAGCATACTATATATATTCTTCCTCACATATGGAGGGGAGATCCTCGGTGGGAGGAGCTTCCTCTGATTCGGAAGCTCCCTATTAGAGGTTGGTACCAGCCTGAGTGGTAGTGGACACTGCATCAGGGAACACTTGTGCTGCAACAACCATATCGATGAAGGATGTTGATCCAATACCATCTGGTCTTCAGCCCAAGGGGCCACACTTGATGATATCGAAACAATATTGGTGCATCGGCTTGAGCCAGTTAATTTCATCCTGGAGAAACAAGAAAGTATGACGTATTATCATTTCCATTGGGAGGACATCTTGATACCTTATGGGAGTAGGAGGCTCCAGGATCACTTGAACTAAGATTGTGTAGTATTATGAGGTGATCTTCTGGAGTCAATTATACTTTGGAATGTCCTTCCCCCTCATTCTTGAAAAAAAAATTCATTGTCAAATTTCCAGATTTGTAGCCTCCAATTGATGGACTGGAAATATGTATGCATAATCTAGATCTGCCCACTGGTCTGTCACAACCATAGCATGCTCGACCTCGTTAGTCTAAATTTTCTTATCCTTTCTCATGTCATAGTCAGATTCCAGATAGTGGACTTTTCAAGAGGCAAAAGGGGATGCATCCCCTTGAATCACACCTACCTGACAATTATGGTATTACTTAAGAAACTATTGATATGATGTTGGAACCACGACATGTAGGTGGAGGCAAGACCTACCCATCAACACATTGTAGGCGGTGTCCTGGGAGACAACCATAAACTCGATGCTGGAAATTAGACCAAAAAACAGGGTCATCTAATGGATCTTGCCAACTTGTGTCTATTTTGTCCAATAATAACCTTGGATTCATAGGTCATAGGGACTCAGATCATCCTTCTACAACCCCATATTTCGTAGTGTCTGAGTCGGGATTAGGTAGATCCTAATGCCTGTGTCAACAAGATAGCAATGATTCTCTATTCCATTGAACTGGCCGGTGATGTACAACTGAAAAATTTGGCCCTGTATGGGAGATGCTTCATCTTCACTAGAGAATCAGCTGGTGATCTGGAATTCAGCAATCTCGACCACCTCAGCATGAAAGGCCTGTGTGGCTGCTACCTCTGTATTGAATTGGAGGGGGATTCTTAAATCCATGCTGAGGGACTCATGTATATCTGATAATATGAGAAGGGACATAAGGATGTGGAGATTTGTTAGAATGTTGTAAATATGTTTAGAACATAATACTTTTGTGCCCAGAATGAAATTCTGCTTACAGGAGGTTGCTCTATGATAGGAGGTATGGTGGGAACTACTAACTGGGTTAACAGTTGATTGGATCTAGGAATATCATACTGCTCACTTGTTGAATCCTTCGGAATGACTACGGGATGAGGGCCAGATGACTAAGACACGTTAGTAGCAAAACAAGGTTGGTAAAATCCTGATCGAGGTGGATATTCTCGATGCAACAACACAAACGATGAATAAGTTAGACTTAATGTCACCAGATGAGAAGGTCGTGTAGACTATGCTCTGCACATGGCCTGCTGCCTAGTTTCAGTCACATGCACAACCTAGTTGAAAGTACTGAGTGAGGAACTCTGACTGCCCCTATTTCTGTAGATCCTTTGATGTTGACGACAGCTGCTGATGTTGGGAGGATCTTCATGGCGCTCCTCATTGTCAGGAATCATGTTGGGATTTATCAATTCTACGGTATTAACCATAGTGTTCCATTGACTATCTCTTGTAGATTCATCCCATACTAGAAATATTCATGGAGGGATCTCCATATCTAGGGGCATGAAAACACCAAGAGTATGGGATGGAAATGGAATTGGCAAGGGACATTGATTATTCTTATGCTGTCAGTGTTTTCACTTCTGGGAAGAGGACGACCGAGATGATGATGCAGAAGTAGAAGTCATAGATTCTTAAGGCTCTGGTAGATTCAGGCATGAATGTATAACACCATGGGAATGAGAAACTATTTTACAAGCCATCCATTCATCATACTTATAGGGACCATGGCTAGAAACCTGATGCCACTCGCTATCGCTATCACTTCTGTTTTTTGACCTCACAAAGACACATGCCACCTGTGCACGAGCTGGGCCTAACCGGACTATGTTGTTATCCACATGATCATGAAGTCAATCATTATACACGGAGTACTATTTGAGGGAATTCCCAATGAACTGGTGGTTGGGGCAGTAATTGGGGCGATCAGTGAGGTTCGCCTCTTCTGGACTCCTTCACTCAGGAAATCTTACAATCCCATACTCTAGGGTGCTTCAGAAATAAAAAAATACTTGTTCCTCATAGAACAGGTTGGTCCGGTTACTCTAGTTTGGAAAGGAGGGCCTTAGAGGTTGACCCTGAAGAGGGGTTAAAGGAGCCTATTGAGGAGGTGGAGCTTGGTTATCTCGCCTAGGTGGTGCTGATGTATTGCGTAGGGGAACCTGACGATTATGAGGTTGGCACTGTTAGGCCTGAGGATGCGCCTGAGGTGGAGGTCCTCTACGAGGCTATGGAGGCAGCTTTGCAGGTAAGAAATCTAGTTTTACGGGGGGCCTCTATTTGAGCCACTGTGGTGGGCTCGGCTCTGGCAGCCATTCTCACAGGGATTGCAGGTGCCAACAGACGTGCCTGCTTATCCTTCTTTAAGGCTTCATCTAGGCGTTGGTCCTTATCAGAGAAGCCTCAGAATCCCATGAGGTAGTTCTTGGTGATCACAGAGGGGATCAGTTCCTTCTTGACCTTACCTATACACATCATTAGTAAATACTCTTGAGTCAGTGGCATGTCAAGAGAGTATATGAGTCCTTTCCATCGGGAGACAATGTCGGCAACATGCTCATTAGGCCTCTTCTTGAACTTGAAGAGGTCTGAGATACTCGTCTTCCAAGTGGTGGAACTGAACTGGTAGAGGAATTGCCAACAGAGGTCCTCCTAGCTGTCCATTGACCCAATGGGAGGATGGCTATACTAGACAAACACCGACCCTTCCAATGTTTGTACGAAACAACGGAGTTCAATGGCTTCCTGCTGCGCTGGAGTTCCCAACATGGGTCCGCACCTTGAGATAATGTGGGTCAGGTGTAGCAGTGGGTCCCCTATCCCATTGAAGGGAGAAAAGGTGGGATTTCCGAAGATTGGGGGTGTTTTCATATCATCCACCCATGCTGGATAAGGCTTTCCATCAGGTGGGATTGCCACCTACCGAGTCTCTAAAGCCTCAAGGTGGGTGATGAGTGCCGCCATTCGATAATCGGGGAGGGGATTATTATCCTGACGGGGATCGCTAACCACCAGAACATTGGTAGGTTATTCAAAATGATAAATGGGCCCAGCAGCTCATGGAGCGGTGGGTGAAATGACCTATGGTGCAACAGGGGGAATTTGAGATGGGTCCCATGGATTGTCACACTGTTCAGGAGGGTTTGGTGACACATATCGATCCCTAAGGCCATAATATCTGAACTCTACCCTATCTTTGTGGGTAATATTGTTAGGGTCAACTAGGGGTAGCTTTCCAAGGGGATGTTGTGCCTGCCCCTACTGCCCTGGCCAAGGATCACCGTAGTCTGGCTGTCACTCTGTAGCACATTATACATGGAGGTCATCAACCACCTTATTGTTTTTGGAGAGATGCTTACGCAAAATGTATTTTTCTAGGTCATCGGACACCGTCGGCACTAAGGCAGATGGGTCGGAGGGTTTGACTGCTCCAAGGAGTTCCTTTCCCTTAATGGGATTTTGGCTTAGGATTAGTGCCTCGGTGGGAATGTGATGACCTAGTAGATTTATCTTCTAGAGAATGACCCTTCCCAATAGATCCACTAGCTACGACACTCCTTAGGGGGTAAGTCCTCATCTTGGAGTTCCAGCTCATTCTCTCCCTTTGATAGTTCAACCATGTTAACCGCGACCTTTCCTGGAGGCATATCCTCTATCTCGCCTGGAAAATCGGGCTAACACTGGATGGAATCGAAATGGAGGGCCATGTAGTACCCTCAAACACGAATTTGACCATGGGGAGAAGCCTCATTGATTATCCTACAAAGCACATTATAGCTCTAGATGCATCATTGTTGTAGGGTCTTATGGCTGCCTGGTGACTCTGGGTGTTGGGCCATAAAATGTGCAGTCAAATCGACCAAACATCATTGTTAGCCGATATATTTGAAGTGTGACTGAATCTTGGGATAGGTCAATCATTGATGACGAAGGAAGAAAGGAGTCTCCTAGAGGGTCTAACGGAAACAGCCACCGTCCTTCTAGGTGAGCACTTCTGGTTCCCAAAAATTCAGCACTGCAACTGGCTAGAACATCTATGAGAAATTGTCCGCTGTGAGGATATCCCACAAGCTCCTTGGTCCAGATTCAGGGTATTCCCCTTCATTACCCCACTCATCTACTGGAGGTGGCTAGAGAAATAGTAGTCGCACAGATTCATACCACTGAGAATTTTGGCCGTCCTTCAGAGAATACAGCGAGCGAACCGACAAGACATCGCATCATGGGATATCCTCCGAAGAGTGTAGTGACTTGGCCACCATATCGTAGTAAGAGGAGTTGACAAACGCAATTTCTGGAACAGGTACTATGGCTATTGGAGAAGGGTTAATCTGCTGTTCATCCACCATTGATCCCCAAAATAGCTCTTCATGATCTTTAGTCGACATAGAGAGAGCTTCTAGTGATGATTGTGGCGATTGCACGACTAGAACATACGAGGTTACCAAATGTTCATCCTACAAGATGTACCTGCGGAGGGAGGAAGGGATCCGAAGGAACACAAATTCTAGAAGTATGAGGCTGATGTGCCTTGTTCATGCCCTGACCCTTGACATGGAGGATCTAGGCGATTGTTCCATTGTTGAGTTATATTCTGCCTTAGAATCTAAGAAGCATGCTGGTTTGATCTCAGTCTGAATCTTCTCGGCATTATTTTTATGGCGGCGAAGACCAGCCCTCCTGCCCCAGGATAGTTTTTCGAGTCATGGTTGATTTTTGGCATGAGGAGGTCCTTCAGCCATATCGTTGATGGGAAGGGTGGATGTCACGACCTGTCCTCGGGGCCCGTAGGATGACTAACCCAAGCCCACCTTCCATAGGCCAATGACTGGCGACTAGAACCAGACACTTAAATCCCAATAAAACGGAAGGAATTTCCTTTATAAGTAAACAAACACAACAGAGTACACAACAGAAGTAAGAACAAAGTAAAACTGTATACAAAAGTAAGTGCTGGAAAGAAAGGGTCCAGAAATACAAGCCCAACAGTAAGTACAATACAACTGAAAGTCTAGTACAACAGTAGTAATGTAAATCAGAAACCACTGAGTCATCCTCTGGGAATCCCACCTAAAGGGTGGGTACAGATGGTCTCCTCGGCACCTCGTGTCTGTCCGTCCACTTAGTGTACGTCCCGCCAAGTGGTCCACCTCCGGGTACTGTCGAGCTCCACAAGTCTCTACCATGATCAGTGTTGTCCGTCGTCTGCATCCAACACAACGTAGTGTGGGAATAGCCCGTGCATTGGTGAGTATAAAAATACTCAGTAGGGACCCAGAGACCCCCGAATGTCTCCATGAATCCACGAAGTATAAACCAAAAAGAAAAGATACAATCACGGAGTATCAACCAACTATACTTAGGTATATGCCCATACATATACCTAAGTAATCAATCCCAGTTCGTCTCCATCTCTTGATCCCAAGTACAACCTAGTCCACACAGGAAAGAAGTCAATCACACTGATGGTAAGGATTTAAAGTCAGGACTCATCTCACACAGGTATACATCTTTCGTAAAGTGATAAAGATGATCATTAGCAGTCACTGATTCATCTAAGCTGTCGGACCCACATAGGATACTAGACAAGCTAAGCTGTTGGACCCACGTAGGATTCAAGACCAGGTACTCTGTCGGACCCATGACGGATACTAGAACAGAAGTCAAACTGTCGGACCCACATAGGATACAAGTACAATAATCATCTCCGTCGAACCCATGGAGGATTCCATTACTATAGTCATCGTTGACGAACCCATAGAAGAATCCAGTACGGTAGTCGTCTTCACTGAACCCACAGAGGATTCCAGTACGGTGGTCCTCACTACCGAACCTATGTTGGATTCCAGTACGGTAGTCAACGCAGTCGCAGCCAGCTCTAGGGTTCCCGTACATAGCATGCTCGATTCCGAGATGGTACGATCCTCAAGCCAAGGAGTGGATACATAAACTATCACAAAGTGTATTGTTTATGTATCCTGAAGTTCTGTCTCTTCAAAAGGAACCCAACGTGACAGACGGTGCGTCAATCGGATGCCCGGTCTGAGAGTTATTGGCTTTTCCATTCATAGGGCACGGTTAGAAATATGCTCATTCCAAACCTGGAAATTATCCAAAGTCGTCCAAAACACACTTAGAGTATCGAAAATGGACCGCTTCATCATGAGGGTCCCAGTGCAGTAGACGGCACGTCGATCAAATGCGTGGTCTTAAATTTATTCACGTTTAAGTGGAAACGGGCCCAGCCCGTTATGACTAGTGGGCCGACGGGTGGGTCAACCCGGTTTTGGCGGGTCCAACCCGATAGAGGGTCAGACCGGCTCGATGTATTGTCCAACCTGACATGAGGTGCACAGCGCAGACCGAGGGGGGGGTGCGGCCCAGCTTGGCCCGGCACGGCGCGGCTCGGCCTAAGGTGACGAGCGGTGCGAAAGGGGGGGCTGATTTCTCGAATCGGCATCACCGAGCAGAGCATCCCTCCCAACTGGCCAGCCGAAGCCAACCAGATATCCCAGCACAAGCGGTCCACTTGGGCGGGCTGCGGTCCTACTACGCGGCTTCTTCGCCCGACCGGCAGATGAGCCATCCAGTTCACCTCCGAAGCGGCCAGAGGAATGCGGGCTGCGGTCCTCCATAGCGTGGCACCCCTTATGGTGCTACGGTCCTACTACGCGGCTTCTTCACCCGACCGGAAGACGAGCTAGCCTGTTCACCTCCGAAGCGGCCAGAGGAATGCGGGCCGCAGTCCTCCACAGCGTGGCACCCCTTATGGTGCTACGGTCTTCCTTCGGCCTAGCCGGCTTTAGCCGGATGGTTCTTCATCGGCTAAGCGGCCTGCAGTTCTTCCTCAGGCGGCTGACGCACGACCACTGCTTATGTTCATCGCCACCACCTCTCGTTGCCGATACCAAAGTATCCAAGAACAATCGGAGGGTCATTGGGCCGTGTTTGTTCTGCTTGTGGCCTCCGCGTTAGGCGGTATCAAATGGACAAAGGTAAAACATGGTTCCAAAGAGGGACGAAGAACAATTTTATTCAATTATAATTGAAACAAACCCCTACCTTGAAATAAGGTTCGTGGTAGTCGAGTATCACAGAAAACATAGTCGCGGGGAGACGGCGTCAACTCATTGACATCGGGAAAGAAGGGGTCGATGATGGCGCATAGTCGGCGTTCCATGCGGGTGGATCCTTCTCCTTTGGTTTGGCAAAATATCGAAGGTGATGATCAATGCTCCTTAGAGGTTCCTCATTGGAAGAAATGTGTTCTTCGTTGAGAGAAGAATACTCTTCTTTATTTCTCCAGAGCTTCCTCAATGTTCTCCCAACACAACAAGTGCCACAATAAAATAACAGCTAAGGATATTATTTTATTAACACATGTAATTGATAATTAAAACTCGTTAATTAATTAATTGGGTCTCAATTCATTAATTAAAAGAGTTGGAAAAAAATAAAAGGGAGAGTGGGAGGTGAAGAGATCACATAAATAAAGGGGAGTTGTCAAATTAAATAGTGGGAAATTAGTGGGGAGTTAAAGGGAGATGAAAGGTTAGGGGTTGTTGTGGGCCCCACATCACATTATCCTACCATGGTAGGTTATGTGGGTGTGGGAACCACCAATAACTTCTCCATTCTAGGATATAACTACCATAGATAAATAAAATTTCTGTTCTACAATTTTATTTAATTAATTCCAATTTCCGAAAAAATTAACTCTCAACCAGTATAAAACACAACTACGGTAAAGGTACCCTTAAGAGAATATCGGTGCTACGAGTTCATCAGTGCCCTTGGATTTAAATTTTGATCACTGGTTCAAAATATTGCAAAACCCACACATATGTTTACTGAACGTACCCAAACAAAACATCAGAAATTGATTCTGGGCACACCGGGCCTTGGAGTCAGGTGCCGCCAGAAACCACAGACTCGTAAAATTAAAAAGTATTTATGAAAAAAAAATTCCTTGAAATTTCAGGGTATTTACATTACTCCCACCTTACGGATTTACATTCTCGTAAAGCTAAAACACACACTAGGGAAGCAATTGGGGGTACTGAGCTCGCATCTAAGTCTCCCGCTCCCATGTGCTTTCCTGGAGGTTCCCATGCTGCCAGCAAATGCGCACCAGAGGAATCGACCGCCCATGTAGGACCTGCTCTAATCGATCCTCGATCTCCAACGGGACCTCCATGACTGTTTCCCCGTCATCAATGTCTAGCTCCACATGGTCAATGATGTGGGATGGGTCATGCATCTATCTCCTCAGCTGAGATACGTGGAAGACGTCATGCACCCGGTACAACTGAGGTGGTAGGGCCAGGCGGTAAGACAACTTGCCTACTCTGCTGAGGACCTGAAATGGTCTGGAGAAGGCTGAATATAACTTTCCACCCTGACCAAATCTCCATATAACTCGTCGAGGTGAGACCCGTAAGAAAACATGGTCACCATCCTTGAACTCTAGTGGTCTCCGTCTCCTATCAGCATAGGGATTCTGCGTGCTCTGTGCAGTCTTCATCCACTCCTGGATGATCTGCACCTTCTCCATCATAGCATGAACCATCTTTGGTCCTGCAAGTGCTGACTCCCTAGGTTCAGTCCAACACAGAGGTGATTCGCAAGGTCATCCATACAATGACTCATAAGGGGCCATCTCGATGGTGGAGTGGTAACTATTGTTGTAGGAAAACTCCACCAAGGGTAAGTGGTCCTACCAGCTGTGACCAATGTCGAGGACACATGCATGGAGAATGTCTTTGAGTTTCTTTAAGGTCCTCTCAGTCTAACCATTCATTTGAGGATGGATGGCAGTTCTCAAGAGAAGTTGTGTCCCAAAGGCCTCCTGCAACCCGTTCCAAAGCAGGGAATTGAATCGATCATCACGATCAGGAACGATAGTCGATGGCACACCGTGAAGCTGTATGATCTTTTGAATGTATAGGCGTCCGAAGATCACTACTGAGCCCTACTCTTTGATCGGTAGGAAGTGGGCCGACTTGGTGAGTCGATCTACGATCACCCAGATATAGTCATGTCCTTTGAATGTATGTTGAAACCCCATCATGAAATCCATGGATATCCCATCCCACATCAACTCTGGAACCTCTAAGGGATGAACCAAGCCTACTGGTACCTGTTTCCCCAACTTAACTTGATGAAAATTGAGGCATCGTGAAATGAGAACTTCTACATCCCACTTCATACCTGGCCACCAGTGCTATCGTCTAAGGTCCTGGTACATCTTCGCCACTCTGGGATGTACCGCTAGAGGGGAAGTGTGAAATTCCCTCAGCAATTCCTCCGGCAGTGCAACTGGTACTATAGTACGTCTCCTGAAGAGGATGACGTGCACCCCTCCTTCAGAAAATCCATCAGGCACCTTCCCTGTGGATATTTAATCACGTCGCATCTCATAGTCAACGTCCCCACATTGTGCCTCTCTGACTCGCTAAAGGAGTGTAGGAGTGACTGTGAGAGACTGTAGAAAGTCTGGTCCATCTCTATCCACAAAGGATATCTGCAACGTAGCTAGCTGTTCTATCGCCTCTCCTAGTAGCTGAATGGATGATCTCCTGCTGAGAGAATCAGCTACAACGTTTCCCTTCCCAGGAGTGTAGACATATCAAAGTCATAGTCTTCGAGGAACTCAAGCCATCACCACTATCTCAGGTTCAGGACCTTCTACGAGAATATGTACCTAAGACTCTGGTTGTCAGAGTAGACTATAAAGTGCTCATCCATCAGATAGTGTCACAACATCATCAATGCAAAGACCACTACTGCTAACTCTAGGTCATGGGTAGCGTAGTTATTCTCGTGTTGTTTAAACTGCCATGAACCATACGCGATCACTACTTTCTCCTACATCCAGACACACCCGATTCTGGTCCCTAATGCATTGTAGTAAATTATGTGGCCAACTCCCTCCTCCGGCAACCTCAAGAAGGGCACACTGGTCATCCTCTGCCACAAATCTTTAAGGCTCTGCTAACATCTATATGACCACATGAAGGGTTTCCCATTCTTCGTTAAGGCTAAGAGTGGTGTTGCAAATTTGGAGAAGTTTGGCACAAATCTCCTATAGTACCCAGCCAGACCTAGGAAACTCCACACCTCTGTCACTCTCCTGGGTGGCTCCCAAGCAGGCATTGCCTCAATCTTCGTTGGATCCACCGCTACCCCCACCTCTGAGATGACATGTCCCAAAAAGTGAACCTCTTGAATCCAGAATTGGCACTTATAGAGCTTACCATAAATCTAGTGCTCCTGGATTGTATCCTGTACAAACCTCAAGTGGTAGGCATGATCCTCCTCAGTAGTCGAGTAAATCAGTATGTCGTCAAAGAAGAGTACAACAAAATGACAATGGTATGGCTGGAAGATCCTGTTTGTGAGACTCATGAACACAGTAGGTGCGTTGGTTACACCGAAGGGCATAACCAAGATCTCGTAGTGGCCATATCGACACCTAAAGGCCGTCTTCTACACATTATCGTCTCGAACTCTGAGCTGGTGATAGCCTGACCCGAGGTATATCTTAGAGAACCAACGTTCTCCCTTGAGATGATAAAAGAGGTTGTCAATCCTCAGGAGTGGATACTTGTTATTCACGATCACCGGATTCCGGTGATGGTAGTCGACACACAGTCGCAAGCTCCCATCCATATTCTTAGCGAACAAAATCAGAGAATCCCAGGGTGAAACACTGGGTTGGATGAATACTTTCCCTACAAGTCCTCCAACTGTACACGTAGCTCACAAAGCTCATCGAGAGCCATCCGATATGCTGGAGTAGATATCGGTTCTATATCGGGGTATAGGTCTATGTAGAAGTCTACCTCTCTGTGAGGAGGTAGTCCTGGAATGTCTTCAGGAAAAACTTCTGCATACAGATCCAACCCAACAGGAAAACTCTAATCCCACACATCAAATGCTCCAAAGATGAGACTAGAGAACAGACATGTGATCAGCTGCCCTCTCCTCTGCGAAAGTCCATCCTGTGATGCAATGGATCCTTTCTCGCTGGTGATGGTGAACCTGCTCCCATCCATGCAGACACACCACACCTTGTGCCTAATGTAGTCGATCTGAGTATGGACTATAGACCACTAGTCCATACCCAAGATGACGTCATAAGGCCTCGACGCTGCTATAAGAAGTTCCCAGCCGAATCTCTCGCCAAATAGAGTAACCTCACACTGTCGGCACCAGTGTGTAATCATAGAGTCTACTCCCGTGGGATTATCTAGCCATAAAGATGGATCCAACGGCTCTGTTAGAATATTCAAGCTACGAACAAGGGAAACAAAAATAAAATACTGACTCACACCTGTGTCTATAAGTACTGCATCAAGGGTGGAGTAGACATAGATAGTACCTAGAATCATCTCAGGTGCACCGTGGTCGTAAGCCTCCACTGCCTGGATCAGGGCCTGCCTCTGTCTGCCATCTCCCTGTGGTCGGGGTGGACCTCCTCGTGGGGGTGGTGGTAGAGCCTCAAAATGTCGTCCACCACCCGCTGCTCGGCCAGTTCCTCTGCCTCGTCCGCCTGCTCCCTATAGACTGCCCCGGTTGAACCTATGCCTCTGCCTGGGAGGTCCCTCTACAGTCTTATTCTCATCAGCACGGCGGGTCAGGAAGTCTCGAGCCATGTGACTCTGCCTGCCGCATTGATAACACTACCTTCTCCTCGTATAGCTGGCTCTGTTTTGGGTGCCCCGCCCAACTGGACATTTATCTTGAGGTCACTCTCCTAATGGTCTGGTCCGCATGGACCTCTGCGACATCTGTCTACTTTCGGATGAAGAAGACTCCGCTATGTGTCACCCTGCGGTGGGTCTCGTTGTTGGTGTCGGGTCAATGAGAAAGCTCTCCACAGGAAGGGCTCACTCCAACACTCCCGCCTACGTCAGAATGCTGAGGGTGATCATCGAATCCCTGATCTCATGCCCCAGTCCCTGCTCAAAGGTCTATGCCCTGATGAATGAGTCTCTTACGAGGTCTATGGAGTAGCGCGAGAGGTCAGTAAACCTCACTGAGTACTGAGATACTTTCATGCTGCCCTATCACAGGTGATGTAACTCTTGAATCTACACCACATGAAAGGTGGATGGAAAAAACTCCGAGCAGAAGAGACTCTCAAAGTTTGTCTAAAGTAGAGATGCCTCATCATGAACTTGGACCATCAAGCTACACCATCTACCTGCTGCTACATGCAGGACACTCGCATCAAGGATCACCATAAGGTCGGATGGTGTCCAAAACAATCTGAAGACTCTAATGATAGCCTCCAACCAATCCTCGGCTGCCTGAGGGTCTGTCTCTCGGCGGATCCTGGGTGGCCTATATCACTAAAACGCATCCAACGCACTAAGGTAGTGTGCACTCTCTTCTGCTGGGGCTAGTAGTATCGGTGTCTTAGCAGGTAGTGGTATCGTTGTTGCCTCCACTGTGATGGGTCCCTACACTGAGGCCTCATCGCTCGGTGGGCTTCCATCTCGTAAGAGACTCAGAACCCTAGCTGGCTACCTTCCTGGGGTCATCCTGAAAAGAAACAGGTGTGCCATGATCAAAATAGTATACCTGGTAAGCTAACACAAAGTAATCACAAAGAAAACTTTTCAATGGAAACACACACACAATCAGTGTTTTCATGCACTGTGTCAGAAATCAGAGGTCAATGTCCTGGTGTATGGATATGTCAGCCACCACACCATCAATGCACTCCTTGGATTGATAACTACACTCAATACTCTTAACACTATTTCTACACAGAGAAGAAAAAATCAGAGTCCTGATTTCTGCGGTAGAACTTCCCTCTGATACCAATTTGTCACGACCCATCCTTGAGGCCCGTGCCGTGACTACCCCAAGCCCGCCTTCCATTGGCCAGGGGCTGGGGACTAGCACCAAAGGCGTAAATCCCATTAAAAGGGAAGTAATTTCCTTTATAAGTAAACAAACACAACATAGTATGCAACATAAGTAAGAACAAAGTAAAACTGTATACAAAAGTAAGTGCTGAAAAGAAAGGGGTCGGAAATACAAGCCCAAAAGTAAGTACAATACAACTGAAAGTATAGTACAACAGTAGTAAAGTAAAGCAGCAACCACTGAGTCATCCTATGGGAATCCAACATGAAGGGTGGGTACATATGGTCTCCTCGACACCTCAGGTCCGTCTGTCCGTTTCGTTTACGTCCCACCATGTGTTCCACCTTCGGGTACCGTCCAGCTCCATAAGTCTCTACCACGATCAGTGTTGTCCATCATCTTCATCCAATACAACGTAGTTCCGGTATAGCCCATTCTAGGGTGAGTATAACAATACTCAGTAGGGACCATGAGACCCCTGAAGTTCTATCAAAATCCAAGAAGGACAAACCATAAATGAAAGCTACAATCACGATGTATCAACCAACTCTACATAGGTATATACCCATACATATACCTAAGTCATCAATCCCAGTTCGGCTCCAGCTCTTGAGCACATGTACAACCCAGTCCACATAAGAAAGAAGTCAATCACACTGATGGTAACGATTGGAATTCAAGACTCAGCTCACACAGGTATACATATTTCGTTAAGTGATAAAGATGATCATATGTAGTCACTGATTCATCTAAGCTGTCAGACCCATGTAGGATACTAGACCAGCTAAGCTGTCGGACCCATGTAGGATTCTAGACCAGCTACTCTATCGGACCCACATAGGATACTAGAATAGAATTCAAACAGTCGGACCCATGTAGGAAGTACAGTAATCATCACTATCGAACTCACAGAGGATTCCAGAACTGTAGTCGTCATCGCCGAACCCACAAAGGATTCCAGTACGGTACTCTTCGTCGTCGAACCCACAGTGGATTCCAATACAGTAGTCATCATCGCCGAACCCATGGAGGATTCCAGTATGGTAGTCGTCGCAGTCGCAGCCAGCTCTAGGGTTCCCGCACACAGCACGCTCAATTCCAAGAGGGTCCGCTCCTCAATAAAAGGGGTCAATACATCAAAAATCACTAAGTCCTGAGCTGATGTATCCCAATGTTCTGTCTCGTCAAAAGGAACCCAATGGGACAGAAGGCTCACCAATCAGTCGCCCGGTCTGAGTGTCATTGGCTTTTCCGTTCTAGGGGCCCGGTTGGAAATACACTTGTTCCAAACCCTGAAGTTATTGAAATTCATCCAAAACACACTTAGAGTATCTCAAAAGGACATCTTCATCGTGAGGGTCCCAGTGCCGTAGACGGCACATCGATCGGACCGACGTTCTTAAAGTTATTCACGTTTAAGTGGAAACGGGCCCGACCGGTTACGCCCAGTGGGCTGACGGTTCGGGTCATTCTGGTTTTGGCGGGTCCGACCCGGGAGAGGGTTGGACCGGCCCGATGTATCGCGCGGCGCGGTGCAGCCCGGCCGGCCGTGGCTTCGCCCGAGGGGTCGAGCAGTCCAAGTGGGTTGCGGGGGGGGGGGGGGGGGAGGAGGAGGAGGGAACGACCCCCCGCTTTCCCGAACCGGTGCCGCTGAGTGGCGCCTCCCTCCCAACTGACCGACTGAAGCCAGCCGGCCTTCCTAGTGCAAGTGGCCCACTCGGGCTGGCCGTGGTCCTGCTACGTGACACCATCACCCGGTTGGCCGATGAGCCGGCCTGTTCACCGACGAAGCGGCCCGCGGAATGCATGCCGCGGTCCTTCGTAGTGCGGCGCCCCTTGTTGAATCACGGTCTTCCTTTGTCCTGGCCAGCTTTAGCTGGCTGGTACTTCATCGGCCGAGCGGCCTATTATTTCGGGCTTCGGTTCTTCTGCACGTGGCTGGCGCACAACAGCCGCTTCCATCCATATCCACCGCCTCTCGTTGCCGCTGCCAAATTATCCAAGAACAATCGGAGGGCAGTCGGGTTGTGTTTATTTGGCCCACGCACTCTACGTTAGGAGGTATCAAATGGCCAAAGGTAAAACATGGTTCCAATGAGGGATGAAGAATAAATTTTATACAATTAAAATCGAAAAAACCACTACCTTCAAATAAGGTTCGCGGTAGTCGGGCTTCGCGGAGAACAACGTCGCGGGGAGACGGCCTCAACTCGTTGACGTCGGGAAAGAAGGGGCCGAGGATGGCACATAGTCGGCGTTCCATGTGGGTGGATCCTTCTATATTGGTTAGGCCGAAGATTTAAGATGATGATCGACGTTCCCCGGTGGTTCCTCATTGGAAGAAAGGTGTTCTTCGTTGAGAGAAGAACAATGTTCTTTATTTCTCTAGAGCTTCCTCAAGGTTCTCCCAACACAACAAGTGACAAAATAAAATAATATCTAAGGATATTAATTTATTAAAACAAGTAATTCAATAATCAAATTATTTAATTAATTAATTGGAGCTCAATTCATTAATTAAAAGATTTGTCAAAAAATAAACGGGAGAGTGGGAGGTGAAGAGATCACATAAATAAGGGGGAGTTGTCAAATTAAGTAAGGGGAAATTAATGGGGAGTTAAAGCGAGATAAAAGGATAGGGGTTAGTGTGGGCCCCACCTCAATTAATCCTCCCATGGGAGGTTATGTGGGTGTGGGCCCCACCAATAACTTATCCTTTGTAGGATATAACTACCATAGATAAATAAAAGTTGTATTCTACAATTTTATTTAATTAATTCCAATTTCCCCAAAAATTAACTCTCAACCTACATAAAACACAACTGCAATAAAGGTCCCCTTAAACGAATACTGGCGCGGTGAGTTCATCGATGACCTCAGATTTCAATTCCGAGCACCGGTTCAAAAGATAGAAAAACCCTCATTTACATTTCTTGAACTTTCCTGAACAAAACTTCAGAAATTGATTCTGGGCACACCGGGCATTAGAATCAGGTGACGTCAAAAACCACAAACTCATAAAATTCCCAAGTATTTATGAAAAAATTTTCCTTTAAATTTATCGGTCTTTACAGTGGAATTATACCTAAGTGAGATGGGCTGCGAGAGAACCTAGACAGATATCTAAGGGAACATGGGGACGACCTCTGTGCTCACCAGATCATGTCTGGAGGGGACCTCCTTGAGAAATTATGGATTGGAAAGGACCTCTGCTAGGGCATGCTTGCTTCCCCTAGCAACGTCAGTGCTAGGAGGGTCCTGGTCTTGGTCAAGACGAACACGGGTAGGACCTCCTTGCTAGGTGCTGGTGAAGCGAAGTTGACTTTCATTCCTAGAATTATTAAGGCGAGGAGGACCTTAGCTAGCTGCTGCAAAGTCATTGGGAAGCCCCACATACTGAAGATTGACCAAATGTGCATCATCATCATATTGGCGGTTCGTGGTAGGAGGAATGACCACATACCAAATTTAATGAGCGCGAGAGAGGCTTCCATTCTGTGTATCACTACTGTGGGGAGGACCCTCATTCAGATTGAAGGTAGCATGGGGCAGACCTCCATGTTGAACTTGGAAGTGGGGAGGACCCACGTTCTCTATGGTGGCTGTTTGGGGAGGACCACCATATTAGGTGTCGCTGTCACAGGTTGGTTCGCGGCGGGTGCTCCTTATGCCGGTTGTTGATAGAGTCGAACTAGCCTGCCTGTGGGGTAGTTGGGGCCTCGATCCAGGCCGGGTATATATGTTCCCTTGCTGAGTGTGGACAGGAGTCTGATGATACATGTTGGTAGTGTCTGGGGACATTGTAGTTGCTGACGTCGACACCCTTTGGCGGGCGTCCTCCTCAACCTGCGCCTGACGCTGGCATCGGGTCAGCCGAACCAATGTCAATGGTATAGGTACATAGCTTACCTTCTCTTCAGCCCGTGGGATTGGGTGGTGGAATTGGCGTGACCTTGTGGGGTCCCCCTAGGGGGCACCTGGAATGGGATCCTGGACGGGCTGTCCCGGACATCCCCTAACTCATCGCCACAAAGGAGGGAGTCATCGAGATGTTCCTGGTAGAGGCTCCCGAAATGATTGTACATTGGGGTGGAGAGCAGTGGCTCCCTGGGCAACCAATGGGGGTGGCGGTGGCGACACGGTGCAAACATCTCTAAATCCTAGAAGCCCATATCCCGAGTCGGGATAATTCACTTCTCCTCATATCGGCATATGGGATCACTTATCATGCTTAATTGTATGAATTAAAAAGGAGAGATGGGGAATGGGTGAATAGGGGTTGTGGGTGTGGAAGCTATCGCAGAAGCGTTTGAGCTACGTGGGATTTCAGTATTGGCGTTGTCCCTACCCCTTCATCATTGGGTAGGTGGTGATCGGGTTCCTAGTGCAGCAGCATGGTTCATGATAAGTAGTGAGATTAATCCATTAGTGTTGAAACAATGATATCAACGTCCAGTGCCCCATCCCCATTACATCTCCCATGGCTGGTGATAAGGCTCCATGCTGAAAACCTCACAGACTGGGATGTCCAACATTTTAATTGCGTCAACTTCTAGTGAGTTTCACGCCATGCCTGGTATTTGCTCGGTAGGACCCGGCTCCAGATAACAGGATCTGTGACACACTAATCAACTGATGTCTCGAACACTACTAATCTACACATTATGGATAAGACCATATTCATGTCAGGTTCACCATTTTTTTTATGCTTTCACCACGGTGCGAGCATCCGCCTATGGAGAACGCAGAACTGTTGCCTCGCATTCCTGCTTTCCAAAGGTGGGTGGCATCCATCGCTTATTCAGGGATGTTTTCTATTTGATTGAAATGGGATGATGGGATGTTATTTTTTCTTTCCATGGATTCCTTCTCAAAACTCATCACCTAGTGCGGGTCTCCCTTATAGAGTAAGATGTTGTTCCTAAAACTCTTCCCAGTGCCATTTCGTCATGGATGTCAGTTAATTACACTGCATCTGTCGGGACATTCCAAGGGGTCCTGTCAGGGTAGAAACCTTTGGTCAGAGGAGTAGTAACATTGGACATCCCTGGTGCATCTAGACACTGGAACACTAGCACGTCTGGGTTTATTCCCCTTATTAAAGGGCTTCTCGAGGGCCCAGAAGCCTGAGACATCCCACGTTGAATGTGGGGAATTATATACCATATGCATGTATCTGAGGTTTTCCTCAGATTCCTGTGTTTAACATAGGGTATTTTGTGAGTTTAACATCTAGCGGAGTTGAATATGACTCATCAAAATAGTGACCAGAGTGGATCAGATGGGTGAAACACCTGGAGGGAACACTGATGTCGGGGATAACATGTTACTAGTTACCCGGTTACTACTGGGAGCAGTGAAGAGATGAATTGGAATGATTTTACTAGGATTTGGCGTCCTAGGTAAGAATCAATATGGATAATGGATGGTTAAGTGTTGTGTATGGAGAATGAGATCGATTTGACTCGAGGGCAACAATGATGTTGGGATTGAGCCTCGAAGAGACCTCTTACATATCCCCGTGGTAGGGATTCCAAGTCGACATAGTTTAGGATAGGGGGAATAGAATAGGGGTGTGTGTAGAGGATAGTGACCCAAGGATGTAATAGGGATTATGCGTGGTTAGAAGCTAGAGGATGGTCTTACGCCACTGGGATAGACCAGTGATATGGGTCCTAATAGATGGAATGACAATGGATAACCGCAGGGTTTGGGTTGTCGATTGCTTACCACTGACATGGGGTCACAAAGACTTATCTCTTGATGGGGTCACAATGGCATACATCTGGACGAGGTGACAAAGGCATACCGCTTGATGGGGTCACAATGCCTTACCGCTGGATGGGTTCACAAGGCTTTTTGCTGGATAGGGTCACAACAACTTACCTCTAGACGGGGTCACAACGGATTAATGTTGGATGGGGTCACAATGACTTGCCAATGGATAGGGTTTAACCTCAGGGAGGCTTCCTACATATCTTTTCTAGGAGACAAGGATCAAAGCCCACATATTTTGGGATGGTGGATGTAGTTTAATGTCGTGAATGACGAAAATGAGGCATGACATTTAACATCATGCGTGACGAAGGTGGTATGACGTGAAGAGGGTTGGAACCAATGTTTTTTGGGATTGAACACCAGGGAGGCTTCCTACATACCTTTCCAAGGAATGAATCAAATAACACATAGTTCCAAAGGAGTGGGAACTGACGTGAAGGGGATCAGAACCAATGGATGGTGGGATTTAACCTCAAGGAGGCTTCCTACAAACCTTGCCTTATCAAGGATCAAATGCCACGTAGTTCAGAAAGGGTTTTGGTGAACTAATGTGAATATGGTCGGGACCAATGGATATTGGGCTTGATCCTTTGGGAGGTTTTCTATGTACCTTATCTTAGCATGGATCAAAGACCACGTAGTTGAGAATGGGTTTTGGTGAACCGGCGTGAAGATGGTCAGGACCAATGGATGTTGGGATTGAACCTCAGGGAGGATTCCTACATACCATACATTGGAAAGGATATCAGAACATGTAGTTCAGAAGGAGTGGGATTTGACATAAAGGGAGTCGGAACCAATGGATGGTGGTCTTGAACCTCATGGAGGCTTCCAACATACCTTTCCATAATAAGGACCAATGACCACATTGTTTTGAATTGGTTTTGGTGAACTGACGTGAAGATGGTTGGGACCAATGGATGTTGGGATTTCACATTAGGGAGGCTTCCTATGTATCTTACCATGGAAATCATCAAATACCACATAGATCAAAAGTTTTGGGAACCGACGTGAAGTGGGTCAGAACCAATGGTTGGTGGGTTTGAACCTCAGGGAGGCTTCCTACATACATTGCTTTAGCAAGGATCAAAGGCCACGTAGTTTGGAATGGATTTTGTTGAACCGACACGAAGATGGTTGGGACCAATGGAAGTTGGGTTTGAAACTTATGGAGGCTTCCTATATACCTTAAATTTGTGAGGATCAAAGACCACGTAGTTTATAATGGGATTTGGTGAACCAACAGGATGATGGTCGGTACCAATAGATGTTGGGATTGAACCTCAGGGAGGCATTCTACGTTACTTACCTTAGCAAGGATCAAAGACCACGTACTTCTGAATGGGTGGGAACTAATATGAAGGGGGTGAAAACCAAAGGATGGTGGGCTTGAAAAATAGGGATCCTTACTACGTACCTTCCCTTAGCATGGCTTACACTCTAGAGTGCCCATAGAGGATGTCATGGTCATTTCTTACTCTAAGCCCACAAGAGTCATGCTCGGTGTGAGAGACAAAGGGGAAATAAAGTAAGGACGATCACGTCATGAAAGGTGCGTATGTGGGAAGTGGAGTGGGGGTTTATGAATGGTTACCAACCTAAAGAAGAATCAAGGGCTTATGCATTGTTCGGAGCCTGAAGAAGAAACATGGGTTTATGCATGGTTAGTAGCCTAGTGAGATGGATATTGGGACATACTCCAGGGTGGAGGCCCATTGGTGACAGAGTCCCACATGAGAGAGATTTGGCACTGAAGAAAGGAGGGATCTATTTCCCCCCCCCATATCTGGTCCTTGGCACCGAGGAAGAGAGGAGGAGCAGGGATGTTACCTCCTCCAGGAAAATCTAGGGGCTTACACCAATGTGGTTTCCCTTCCCCCCCAAATACAAGATACTCCAATAAAGAGGATCTCATTCCATGTGAGGAATGAATTCACTCCCATGGAGAGCAGTGAGAGTGCATAATGACTATTGTGGGGAACCTTTTATATGGAACACGGGGTTGAGTAATATTTTAAGGTCATGAGTCGAGGACGACAGTTCTTGGAAGTTTAACGTCTTGCAGCTCAGACGAGGTGGGTTGACTCCGCACCCCTTAGGGCTTACATAATGGATACCTCCCACCCCTTGGGGAAGGGAAGACATCAAAAATTCCTTGGTGATGGAGTGTTATAGAGTGATCCATTGAGGTGTCCATGTTAGTGTGGTTATTCTATGACACAATAGTCATTAGTGTGCCTATGAGAAGAATCATAAGGAGATGAAACACAATGGGAAGTACCGCCCAAGGAACATTGAAATCACATCATGCAAACCTAGAGGGTCACACTAGAAAAGGAGTTATAGAGTAAAGGGGTTCATAGGTAGAAGCCTTGAGATGCTCTAGTGCTCCATAATGTGGAGGGGCTTTGCGAAGGGTTGTGCTTCACGAAGTGTAGTGGCCTAGCATTGGAATTCAGCATAGGTGCATATGGAAGGTTCTTCGCGATGTTGAAAATCATTCGCAGATTAGTTCTTCATGAAGAAAGGGTGTGTAGTGAAGCATTGCATTGAAAATCAATGTGCTTCGTGAAGTACAGTGACCTTGCCTTAGTATGCGAGTCACAAGTTCATGGAAGGTACTTTGTGAAGCATAAGTGCTCCACGAAGACCCAAGTACCCATGGGGATCCCTTTCCATCATGGAGGCCTGTGGGCTCTGCAAAGGGCATCCCTCTTTTAAGAGCTGTTGAATTCATGAAAAGGGGTAAAAAATTCACAATGAAAAAGTATAATGAAAAGATCATGGTTTACAGAGGAGAAATTTCTTCAAGATGTGGGAGCTAAGAAAGATAATGGTCGGAAGATATGTCCTTTTGGATCGAGGGGAGCCCGGTATTTATAGGAAAGTGGTGCCGCAAAGTAGAGCCCTCTAGGTGCAATGATAGGAATGCTCCATGGAGGGTTCACAATTGTCAAATGGCTTCATGGAGCATCCTGACTCATTGCTCTATAGAGGGTTCAGGAACATCAAAGGGGTTCGTAGAGCATTCCCCCTCATTGCTCCGCAGCGGGTTCACGAACGTCATAGGGGTTCACTGAGCAGCCTGCCTCATTGCATCATAGTGGGTTCTCGAACATCAAATGTGTTTGCAGAGCATGCAACCTCATTGATATGTGGCGGCTTCGGGAAGTAGGAGCTTTGTGCTGGCCGATGGGCCATGGGGGCTCTGGGAACAGGCTTCGCGAGGCAGCTCCTAATTATTTCCATTTGATCTGGTTCTTCCCTAATTTTGGCACCAACAATAGTATTAAAATTTTTATCAAATAATTTGGAATAAACATTCTAATATTATCCATATCATCATTAATAGTCTTTTTAGATTCCCACTCTCTCAGATGTAGGTCAATGAATTTTTCTACAAGTGGATAATTCAATAATTCTTTTTCTACTAGTGACATTATGTTGTTCACAATAGTCATTAACGTATGATACATTTTACATATCATTCAATATTGTGTAAATAAAATTCTATATTTCCATCCCCAAGCATAGCACATTTAGTATAATTTATTTTAAATTTTTAGAATTTATAACTCATAACATTTTACAAATACTACATAAGGTTATACATGAATAAACATGGAACTATATATTCCCTAATATTTAACCATACATGCCAATTTGTACATTTATATATAAATGAAATCTAGATTTATATTCTCTGAAAAATATGGAAAATTATTTCTACAATTTTTTTAATTTTTTAGTCTGCATGAGGAATTTTTCTACACAAGTATTTATTAAAAAATTCCATCATATCTTGCCGATAATAAATTTCATTTCCATTAAAATTAAAAGGTTTTATTGATTGATTTTATCCAAAATACCAACCTCTTGAAAAGTATCCATGAAAAATACATTTAACTACCACTTTTTTGGGTGTAAGCAAAAAAAGGTCAAATTATTATAAAACTAGTATAAATTAAAATTAGCAATATCAAGATAAATCTTGGACATAATAACCTGATCTGAACCAAAGTGTAGTCTTAGGGTACCATGATAGGGAAACTACAAGAGGGGGGGTGAGTGAATTATGTTTTAAAACGATACTTACAATTTTCCATCCACATAAAGAGTTATTTAAAGAATGTTATTTTGTTTTTTTTCAACCCAAACATAATAATCCCACGACATATCATAGTATAAAATGTATGTTTAAAAAAAATTAAGTATATTATATTTTTTATAACATTTTAGACAATAAAAAACACAATTGGAATAAAAAATAATACAAAATATAACATGGAAAATATAAGCTAAAAAATTTAATGTATTGATTCCCAAATCAATAATCAATTCAAAGATTATCACAAATCATACTTTTATAGAAAATCCCAAGGGGAATCAAAAACTTGATTCAAGGAATCCTTAAAATTAACCTACCAAAAGTTCATTATTATATTCCTATATAAACCCTTAATAAAACCAATCTATTGGAATTAATACGATACTATAAACCCAAACACTAACTCTATATTTCTATAATAATCACCCAATTAAGCAAATTATCAGAATAACTCACTTCTATAAACTAAAATATCAGTTCTGTATTCCTATCAAAACCCCTCAATCAATACAATCCGAAACTCACTATTTTTTGAAAGATAGTCTTAGATTTTTATATTGAAAAACTATTAATTTATCTTATAGTAGAGAATATCAAAAAATTAATATAATCAAAATCACTCTCATAATAATAAGTTATTTTACACATTAATAAATTGATAGATCAAAAGTATATCTTTTTTCATCTTTTTGACCATAGAGGGGAGGTCCTCTATTTATGAAAACCTCCACAAAACAAATTACACATTCATGGAAATTTTTTATAACAAAATCATAAGAAATATTTTTATCATTTCATGAACTCATCATATATTTACATTTTCCTAGGAAGATAGTTCTTAAATGCTATGATGCTCATAAATTAGGTAAAAAACTTGGGATACAATCCTCAGTCCTTTATATTTTCATATATATATCTTCTAGAATAAATGTCGTAGAATTTTCATTATTCAAAAGGAAAATAAATAAATAAAAGTCATATCATATTGAAAAAAAAAAAGATGAGTGTAATGTGATTTTTAACAAAGGATATAGTCATTATATGAATAAAAAAATACAACAATATCATCCAATTTTAGAATGTGTTGCTTGATTGATTGACATTATAGGACCCAAAAGGGACCCTTTTGGCAGGATTTCTAGGACATAATCCTTTTAAATACACTAAAGTGAGATTATACTAATTTCTAGGTAGATACATAGGTATGGTATATGCACTTAATTAAGGTCGAATTGGGGAATGTATATGAGAAATTAAAATGAATGTAATTAAAATAATTAAAATAAATTTTATATCTTCAGATTACGAGCATTTATTTGTTTATATATATACTTATAGTTTTTGAAATCTTGTTGTTTATGCTAGTGAGTCTCAATGAGATGATCCCACATATCATAGGTGAAATGATCTTGTGGAGGAGGATTCATAGAGGATGGGATAGTGAGAGTTTCAATGTAAGATTCTTCAATGTTTTGATAGATCTATAGTTGAACATGATATGGAAGGGTGGATAACTATAAAGAACTGGAATTTCCATGTTTTCATAAATAAATGTGAATTTTACGAGTTTGAAAAAATTTACAGCGCATGATTCTGAGGCCCAGAGTGCCCAAAATGAATTTCTTAGCTTTGTTTTCAGGTACGTTCAGTAAACGTGTGAGTGGGTTTTTCTGACTATTGAACTGATGCTCAGAATTGAAATATGAGGGCACCGTTGAACTCACAGTGCTGGTATTCGCTTAAGATGACATTGAGCTTGATGGCAGTTGGATGAGGGCGAAAGATAAATTTTGGGGTTTTCGTGGAAATAATAAAATAAAATAAACACAAATTTTATTTTATTTTGTTGTAACCACCCTCCATGTGGAAGTTGGTACTGGGGACCACCAAACCTTAACCTCCCATTAGAGGTTATGGTGGTGGGGACCACCCGAGCCTAACCTCCCATGAGAGGTTATGGTGGTCGGGACCACCCAGGGTCTAAACCTCTTCAACACCCTCATTATTGTGGAGGAGCATCTTGATCTTCCTGCACATTAATTGGTCCAACCCTCTTTAATTAATGGTGCCAACCCTTAGTATCCTCCAATTTAAATTTTTATGCCATCGTAACCCATTTATTCTTGAAAATTTATTATGCCAACTATGATTGCCAAAAAATTAAATATATAAACATATTCTATTTGTTTGGATATTCATTTGTTGGAGAAGTATTGGCGAAGGAGGACTGATAGGACATCAGAGAAATCACTCTAATGAAGAACGTTATGCCAATGAAGAACACCAACCTCCTTCAACCTTCTTACTCGGGACTTCTTCTGACGTGGGATGTCCTCATCTATTGCGAATCGACGACCACACTCCCTTATCACGCCAATTTCAATGAAGAACCCGAGTTAGGGGTTTGATTATAAGTGATTTTATATTCCCATTTTCTTGTCATCTAAAACAACAAACACGGATTAACTCTCTATTTTAGATTGATCTGAAAATGTTCTTCTTTAGTAGGATTGGGAATGATTAGATTGTGGAATCTTGTAGGGAGGATGCTTGAATTGTTTTCCCTTACTCGTTCTTAATATTCATGTGATTAAAGTATAATAGACGCTTGATACCACTCTAATACAGAGAGCAAGATCCAAACCAACATGGCACATCATCTACATAATTCCTGTGTTGAATTGTGTGGTTCTTCGCAAGGGATGAAGTTGACGATGGCGACAAAGGAAATGACGCTGCAACCCGTAGCCTTCACCTCTCCGTGCCGCCTCAAGTCGAGCCACCCTCGTCCCTCCCCTCCGAGCCGCCGCCACCATCCACTGTGCCACCACCACCATCCACAGATCTGCGCTGCCCCACGGCCGAGGCACCACCCCCGCGGCTGGCTGAGCTGCTATGCTGCGACTGAGGTGATGCCTCGCGGCCGGCCGACCCACCTGCCCGCTGCCGGACTGCAACCGCGCGGTCGGCCGAGCCGCCTACCCACGACCTAGGTGCCACCCCGCTGCCAGCCGAGTTGCCTGCCCACAGCTGAACAGCTGTCTCGTGACCGGCCAAGCTTCCGGCCCGCGGCTGAGGTGCCGCCCCTCAGCCTGCTGAGCCGCCCACCCACGGCTGAGGCGCCGCCCTGCCGCCAGCCGAGCCACACGCCCCCAGCTAGACTTCCACCCTCACGGCCGGTCCACTGACCTCGCAGTTGGTCCGTGACCCTGTGGCTAGTCATCCCCCTTGTGACCGGTCCACGTCCTCACGGCCGGTCCATGCCCTCAGGGTACCTGCCGCCGGTTCGCTCCCTCGCGGTACCCTATGGACCGGGCCGGACTGGACCCGGGCCCACTATGACACATTTACATTATTTTGGCTATAAAATTAGCACCAGAAGACCATTTAACAAACCGTCATCGGCGCTGGAAATACTAGAGAGAGATGGTCTCATTGAGTGATACTCCATTGTGTTTTTTATTAAGAAGGGGAACGGTCATGTTGGACCGATCATGAATCCAACTGGTCCCCAGGGACTAAAAGGATAATAAATCACAGACTGGGAGTCTGATTGACCCACAATCTATAAATTTGAGACCCCAATGACGTGGAAGGCCTTTGAGATACATCTTCATGAGTCTTCGTGGCAGTTGGAGTATCGGCTAGTAGATTGTGGAGAAGATCTTCCCGAAGATGAGCGAGCATAGTGGGGGAACAGAGGGGCTGGCTGAGACATGATGACTGCTGACCATTTCGACTCGGAGTGACTCGACATTCCCAGTGGGGGGAACCTTGGTGATGCAGCAGTCCCATGGTGGGGAGCGCATTGGTGATGCGGCAGATCCATAGTACTCGATAGGAGGAGTACCTCCGTAGGCCACAAGGGGAAGCGCCTTGGTGACACGATAGACCCAAGGTGGGGAGTGCCTTAATGATGCGTAAAAACCACAGTACATGACAAGAGGAGTACCTCAGCAGGCCAAGGTTAGTGGGAAGAACCTCTGTGTGATGCGATTGGCCCACAGTACTCGATAGAGAAGGTGTTCTCCAGCAGCAGAGGTGTTCGATGTTGTGACTCGAAATGTTACTTATTACTAACCCTAGAATAAATCTTGGTTTGTGCTGAGTCAGTACCTTTATGTTTTCGACATGATTGGGATGGATTACTTGATAAATTAGGAATATGTATGGGCATATAAAGGCAATACCTTCCCAGTTTTTGTTTGTGTGTGTTTACAGGTTGTAAAGGCAATGCCTTTCCGGTTTTAGGGAATACACCTTTGGTGTTAGTCACCACCCCCTATCCTATGAAAGGTGGGCTTGGGGAAGTCACAACAAGATCCATGTGACCCTACCCGCCGCATGAGAAACACTACCCATTCCTGGCATGACTGGATCTACTTAGGGTGCCCCGCACAACTGATCCTGAGTCATGCGTTCGTCCCCCTATAGGTCTGGTCCTCTTATATCTCTACGACATCTATCTACTGCCAGCTGTTGAAGACTCCGCTACGTGTCGACTAGTGGAGGGTCTCGCTGCAGGTGACTGCTCAGCAAGGAAACTCTCCACTAAGAGGGTTCTCTCGAACACCCCATTAGCATTGGGATGCTGAGTTAGATCATCGAAGCCCAGATCTTCCGCCTGATTCCCTACTTGAAGGTCCGAGCCCTGAGGAATGGGTCCTGCAACATATATGTGGATAATGTGAGAGGTAAGTGAACCTCGCCGAGTACTAATCTACAGTCATGCTGCCCTGCTGTAGATGAAGTAGCTCCTGAATGCGCAGTATGCGAAGAGTCTCTAGAACAAAATCTGCCTGAAACATGCTCTCGAAGTATGCCCAGAGATGCTTCACCTCATTATGAACCTAGAGCATCAATCTCCACCATCTGCCCGCTGCTGCATGTAGAAGGCTAGAAGCAAGAATCACTTTGAGATTGGCTGGTGTCTGTATGAGTCAGAAGACTCTCACCACATCCTCCATCCAATCCTCAGCCACTTGCCGATCGATCTCTCCCCTGAACCTGGTTGTCCTATCACACTGGAACTCGTGCAACTTTCTAATGTGGCATAAACTGTCTACATATGGGTCTAGTAGAATCAGTGTCCCAATGGGGAGTGGTACCTCAGGTGCCTCCGTTGGTGCCTCTACTGGAAAAGGGTCCTCCACCGAGGCCTTATTGCTTGGTGGGATATCAGTGCATACGAATCTCGAAACTATTGCTGGCTTCTTTATAGATATCCATTGTGGATAGAGATGGAGCAACCTTTCTATAGTCTCTTACAGTCACTCCCCAACTTCTTCAGCGAGTCAGGGAGGCAAAACATGGGGATGCTGACTGCAAGGCACGATCTGCACAAATATCCACAGGTTAGACACCTAATGGATTTTCATAAGGTGGGGAGCACGTCATCCTTTTCAGAGGACGTACCATGGTACTAGTTTCACATAAGGGGGATGTTTTGAGGGAGTTCCACACATCCCTTTTAGAAGTACATCTAAGAGTGGAAAATATGTACTAGGATCTCTGACGACAACACTGGTGGCTCAGAATGAAGAAAGTAGTTGTAGAGTTTGGCTCCCGATGACTCAATTGCCAGCAAGTGAAGGCAGATCATCAGGTACCATCAGACTCAGTTTAGCATTTAGAGGTCCCATAGTTGAAGTGGGATGTGATATCCATGGACACCTTGACAGGAATTCCATGTACATTTAGGGGACATGACTCTATTTCGGTGATCGTTGACAGACTCACCAAGTCAGCCAACTTTTTACTCAACTGAAAGTAGGGTTCAGTAGAGAGAATGGGACACCTATATGGGTAGGAAATTATGAGGATACATGGATTAACATCGATGATTGTCTCTGATCATGACACACAGTTTAATTCTCGGCTGAGGAAGGGGTTCTAGGATGCTTTCAGGACACAACTTCATTTGAGCACCACCTTCCATCTGCAAACGGATGGTCAGACTGAGCAGACTATTCATACCCTCGAGGAAATTCACTACGCTTGTGTTTTGGACTTTGTTCGAAGCTAAGAGGATCACTTATCTTTGGTGGAGTTTTCATACAAAAAAATTTATCAGTCCACCATTTGGATTCCACCTTTCGAGGCGTTGTACAGGTGACCATGCAGATCATATTTGTGCTGGACTGTCCCAGGGGAGTCAGCACTAGTGGGACCAGAGATGGTACAAGCTACTATAGAGAAGGTGCCGGTCATCCAAGAGCATATGAAGATTGCATAGAGCAAGAAGAAGTTGTATGCCGATATGAGACAAATACCTATAGAGTTTGAGGATGGCGACAAAGTCTTTCTACTAGTCTCACCTCGACAAGGTTTGTAGAGATATGGCCGAAGCGGCAAGTTATCTCTTATGTTCATTGGAAACATTCAGGGTATTAGCAGAGTTGGCGAGGTGGCTTACCGCAAACCTCTTCCACCTCAGTTGCACCGGGTGCATGATGTCTTCCACATATCCTAGGTGAGGAGATACGTGCATGACCCTTCTCACATCATTGATCATGGAAAGCTAGACACCGACGATGGGCCAACATTTATGGAGGTTCTAGTAGATATTGTGGATCAATAGGAGATGGTCCTTTGTGGATGGTCGGTACCATTAGTGTGTGTTCACTGGCAGCACGGAAACCTTTAGGAGAGCATATTAGAGCGGGAGGCTCAGATGCGTGCTCAGTACCCCCACTTGTTTACCGAGTTTGAGTTATGGCTTACAGGGACGTAGATCCTTGTGGTGGGGATAATGTAAAGGCCTTGAATTTCTATGTATTTTTTTTAAATAAATCGGAATTTTACAAGACCTCAAAAATTTATGGCGCACTATTCTGAGGCTCGGAGTGCCCGTGATGAATTTCTAAACTTTTTTTGAGTACGTTCAGTAAACATGCGAGTGTGGTTTTCTAACTTTTGAACCAGTGCTCGGAATTGAAATCTGAGGGCACTATTGATCTCATAGCGCCGGTATTCGCTTAAGAAGAATTTCACCTCGATGAAAGTTGGATGAGGGTGAAAGATAAATTTTGGGTTTTTCGGGAAAATAATAAAATAAAATAAACACACTTTTTATTTTATTTTGTTGTAACCACCCTCCTTATGGATTTCAGTAGTGGGGACCACAAAACCATAACCTCCCATGAGAGGTTATGGTTATGGGGACCACCCGAGGTCTAAACCTCTTCAACTCGCCCATTAATGTGAAGGAGCCTCTTGATCTTCCTCCACATTAATGGTGCCATCCCTTGGTATCCTCCAACAAGAATTTTTATGCCAACGCAACCCAATGATTGTTGCCAATTAATTTAGCCAACATTGATTTACAACAAATTAAATAAATAAACATATTCTATTTGGTTGGATATTCATTTGTTGGAAATGTATTGGCAAAGGAGGATTGAGAGAACATGGGAGAAAGCTCTCCAATGAAGAACACTCCACCAATGAAGAACACCGACCTCCTTTGACCTTCTTCCTCAGGACTTCGACCGACATGGGACATCCTAATCTATGGAAAATCGATGACCACACTCTCGTATCACTCCAAAATCAACAAATAACACGAGGAAGGGGTTTGATTATAAGTTATTTTATATTCCTATGTTCTTCTCTTCTAAAACAATGAACCCAGATTAACTCTATATTTTAGATAGATCCACAATTGTTTTTCTTTTGTGGGATTGGGATTGATTAAATTACGGAAGCTTGTAGAGTGGATGTTTGAATTACTTTACCTTACTCGTTCTTAATATTCATGTGATTCAAGTATAATGGCCCATTTCTACCGCTATTATATAGAGAGTGAGGGCCAAAATAACATGGCTCGTCCTCTCTATAATTCTAGTGTGGAATTGTTTGTTGTTCATAGTGGATGAATATTACTATGGTGACGAAGGCAACATCGCCGCCGACCGCGGCCTCCACTACTCCGCACCACATTGAGTCGATCCTCCCTCCTCGCGCCCATCCTAGCCACCAAGCCGCCCCCTCCGTCCACCGAGCCACCGCCGTCATCTGTGGCTCCGCCCCGTCCTACAGACGAGGTGCCGCCCCCATGGAAGGCCGAGCCGCCAGCTCGTGGCTGAGGCGATGTCCCCGCTACCAGTCGAGCGGCCATCCTGCGGGCGAGGCGCCGCCCCACGGCCGGCCGAGCCGCCAGCCGAGTGTCCATCTGGTGGGTGAGCCACCACCCCATGGCTGGCCAAGCCGCCGTCCCATGTCCGATCATCCACCCTACGGTCGGTCGAGCCACCATCCCACGGCCGGACAACCGCCCCTTTGTCGGCCAAGCCACCGACCCATGACTAAGGTGTCGCGATGGAGCTGTTCGACACACCCGCCTATAGATGAGGCCTAGCCCAATGGTCGGATGAGCCACCAGCCTGTGAACATAGCCCCACCCTCGCTTCCAGTCTATCGACCCACGACCGGTCTGCCGCCCTCGCGGTCGGTCCGTGCCCCCGCGACCGATTCGAGCCCTCACGGCCGGTCCGCCGCCCTCACGACCTGTCTGTGCCCTCGTGAATTGTACTCTCCCTCACAGTACCCTATGAAATGGGCCACACTGTAGGCCAGGCCAGACCCAATTGGTTGGGCTGGGTTAGTCCGACTGGGTCGTACTAGACCCGGGCCCATTGCGACCCATTTACATTCTTTTGGCCATAACATTGGCACCGGACGTCTGTTTGACTAACCATCAGTGGTGCTGGAAATCATGAAGAGAGATAGTCCCATTGAGTGATACCCCCACTGAGTTTTGGATTTAGATGGGGAACGATCAGGTTGGATCGTGCATGAATCCAACCATACCCCGGGGCTAAAAGGCTAATAACTCCCAGTCCAGGCGTCCGATTGACTCACCGTCTGTTTAGTTGAGACCCATATGATGTGGAATACCTCTGAGATACTTATTCATGGGAATTCATGGTAGTTTTATTATCGACCAGTAGCTTGTTGAGAAGATCCTCGTAGAGATGGGTGAGCATAGTGCAAGAACCCAGTGTCTGGCTAAGACTTGACAACTGCTAACTATTTTGACTCGGAGTGACTCGACAGGACCACTAGGGAGATCCTTGGTGATGTGGAAGAGCCACAGATGGGAGAACATTGGTGAAGTGATAGAACCATGATACTCGATAGGAGGAGTACCTCAGTAGGCCACGAGGGGGAGCGCCTTGGTGATGTGGCAGACCCATGGTAGGGAGCGCCTTGGTGACGTGGCAGAACCACGATACTCCACAAGAGGAGTACCTCAGCACTCCAAGGTTAGGGGGAAGAACCTCTGTGTGACGCTGCAGACCCACTATACTCGATATAGGAGGATTTCTCTAGCAACCGAGGGGTTTGACATTGTGACTCGAAATGTTACTTGTTACTACCCCAAGAATGAATCCTAGTTTGAGCTGAGTTAGTGCCTCAGTGTTTTCCTCATGATTGAGATGGATTACTTGATAACATAGGTATATGTATGAGCATATACCTTATTAGGTTTATATAAAGATTTCATACTTTTTGGTTTATCCTTGGTGGTTTTTGTGAGACCTTGAGGGTCTCAGGGTCCATACTGAGTATCGTTATACTCACCCTTGTGCGAGCTATGCCTACACATTGTTGTGTTGGATGCAGATGATGGACAACACTGAATAAGTCTAAAACTACTAAGGCTGGATGATACCTAGAGGTGGACCCTATAGCGTGTCGGTATACAGAGGAGAAGGGTGGGCATGGAGGGTTGAGATGGTGATCTGTACCTACCCTTCAGGTAGGAACCTCATAGGATGATACAATAGCTTTTTTTCTCTTTCTTCAGTTTTATTGCATTTCCATTGTACTTGTACTTTCCATTTGGGCATGTTTTCTAGCCCCTTTTTACTTTACGTACTCACTTGTTTACTATAAAATTGACTTGTATTCGTATCTTGTTGTGTGTTTGGTTGCGTGTGTTTATAGGTTATAAAGGCAATTCACTCCTAGATTTAGAGAATACACCTTTTGTCTCAGTCGCCTTACCCTAGAATATGGAAGGCAGGCTTGGGGTAGTCACGTCATGGGCCCCGAGGGTCGGGTCATGGCATTAACTGAACATGATATCATCTTTAGGTTGATTTATTTATTAAATGGGCATTGTATCACTTTGGACGTAAGTATATTGGGACTTTAGCTCAAAAATTGGAGGAATCATTAACTTGGAGACTACACTAAGTCTGAAGTGATGTGGGAGAAGTTCAATAATTATTTTTATGAAGAGTTTCTATCATTGATTTCTAAGATTCCATCATAGTCATATTTTCTTATCCCTTGTTAAGGGATAAATAATGTGATAGATATTAGTGTAAAAATTAAAAACCATAAACATTAGCTTGTATGTTTTATTCCTTATTATGATGTAAATGATGGTAATTTTAAGGATGGATTGTATCTAGAGATTTAGTAACAGGTCATAGACATTATTTTGATGCCATAAGTAGAGTTATTGATTAATTTTTAGGTAATTGGAAAAATTATTCTGTAGTTGGGATCATCCTGAGAAGAATTTAAATAGTGTTTTCCATGGTGTAATGTTATGGATGTGAGCTCTTGGTTATCTAGGTAGTAGAGGATTCTATCTATATAGAGTTATTTCGTCCTTCATGATCCAATTATCTAAATCTCGAAGTTCTCAGATTAATACTCAATACTTTGGTTTATTTTTAATTTCTTTCAAGGGAAAAACCATTGATAATATAATTTTATGAATTTCATTATCTTTATGTGTAGAGATAAGATTCAGTTTTAGATGTAACTAAAAATATAGTTACCTCCCTTGAAATATTTGTATTAGCATAGTTCTGAATATTTTACACTAATGGTAGGTAATGGATTAAGGAAAGGATAACACTAAGATGTTCCCAATATATAGGGGCCTAAATATGAGTGTGGATATAATGTTGGTCATATATAAGTATAAAAATGTGTAGTAAAAAGTTTTTTCTACATTCACTATATAGAGATGTTAAGATCATGATGTTTTAAGGTTGTTCAAGAAAATATTTATATCAATTCTACTCCACATTATGCTCTGATTGATTTGGTAGCATCACACTCATTCATTATTCTCTATTTAGCCATGGAATTTTGACATTATGTTGATTGGATTCTAATTACAATGATGTTATCTAAAACATTGGATGGTTAATTATATTTATTTATGGTGTGTTTTGGATTCTATCCAATGAAGTGGGAGAATAAATTAGTGGGAGTGTTCTTTTTTTTACACATATAACCATGTTATTCCATTAGTATCATGAATTTGATTTATTTTGTGTGATATAACATTGATTACTATTTAAATAGAGAATTTTATTCAATGTGTATAGTGAATGTGGGTCATTCATTGATGAGAGATATTATTTAATAGATCAAATATTTATGGCTCCTCGTTGGACATAGATTATCATATTGATGTTGTGTATAAAAAAAGTAATGAGGAAGGTTTTATTTAGAGTTATAGAGTAATTTAAAAATATTTTCCTTTAATATGTTATGTCAATAACCCTTAATGAGATTTCATGATTGGGATATAGTTGTCCCCCCATCTCCCATGGAATTATATAGGTTTTATATGATGACTCCTTTAGTGCCGTGGGAGATTTAGATATTGGTTAATAATACATTGTATATGTGTTTCATCTATCCTTTTGTATCACCTTGGATAACATCAATATTGTTTTTAAATAAAGAAGGTATGTTATTATATTTATATATATATAAATTATAATTAATTTAACTAGGTGATGTTGAATAAGCATTCTCTATTATCAAGGATTGATGAATTTTTCAATCATTGAAAGGGATATAATTGGTTCATGAAGATTTCGTTAATTTATTGGTATCATTAATGGTATGTAAAGGAGGAATATCTAAAAAATATTCCATTGAAGATTTTATATGGAATCTTAGAGTTAATTAAAATTTATATAAGAGTAAAAAACTCTCCATATGTCTTCATGGGACAATGAAATGAATGACTTTTGAGTTACAAGACCAGTTTTAGACTGTCTTCATAAATGATATCCCAATATATTAGATGCCATAAGAGGATAATAATGAGTAATAAAGGGATACTTCAAGGTCCATCGTTCAAATCATCAATGTAGAAAGTTATCTAAGTGTATATTCTCGATGTGTGAGGTATTTCTTCTTTGGGTATTTTATGCCTTTATAGGTTTTATTGGTTGATCCTATAAAAATTTAGTTTCATTTTTGTGAAACCCCCAGGAATATTGTATAGGTATGTATTTTCTCTTGTTTTTTCTATAAAATTTATTTGAATTAAAATATCTCTTTGATTATATACCATTTTAGAGACATGAAAAAGAATGAACGAACTTTCATGTGGTGTAATCAGTGTTAGAAAATATTTGAGTGTCTAAAGTAGAATTTAACAATTTTACATATCAATTGTTTTCCTAGAGAGGGTGTTATTTTCAAGGTCTTTTATGACTGTTCTTCTCTATGATTGGGTTATTTCTTCATGAAAGAGTATAAGGTGATTGTATATGGTTTTCAAAAATTTTTTGATCATGAATGTAATTATGCCACCCATGATAATGAGTTTACGACAGTGGTGTATTCGTTAATGATCTAGTGTAATTTCCCTATCATAGAGTTAATTATTGACTTCAAGGATTATATGTTCTTGCAGTATTTATTCTCTTAGAGGTATTTTAATCTACATCAATAGAGATGAGTGGATTTCAATTATGAGTATTTTTAATGATATATTACACACTAGTGAAATGAATTAGAGTAGGTTATGTGTTAAGAAAGAATATATAGAATGATATCTCTAATGAGGTAGGAGATGAGTGGAAGATGATAGAGGATCTTAATGCTTTTAATTTTTATATAGAAAGACATGATAATAGATTATTCTTACAAAGGATAGTTTCTTACCTATTAGTTTAATAGGAATATGAGTTTATGTTATAAGATCTTGATATTGAGGTGTGGAGAGATCTCATAATTCATGGAGATTCTCTTGATGGACTGTTTTAATTAAGTGTTATTTCAAGGGAAGTTATTTGTTTCATAAACAATACGAGGGGTAATATTGCATAAGTCTTATTACTCACATCTGGAATTTATCCTAATATTTCCATGATATATCTTACCTTGAAGGATTTATTTTTATAGAAAGAAATCTGGTGGTATGTGGAATATTATTAGTCTGGATGATTGGTTTATCAGTTCGAGAAGGACAACCAAAGAGTTTTTTCAATTCTGTTACAGCAATTGGTTGTTCCACAGAAGAAGTTTATAGACACATAGATGGATTTTGAAATTTTTTTGACATAATATTTTCGTGGATGTGACACCATTTTTGATATTATACAGGAATTAATGAAGTTAGCTCATGTTTTTTTGAATATGAAGTTGTGGGTGGTGTATGTTTTAACATGAGTTCATATAGAATAGGTGGTGATACCCACAATATTATGATTATAATATCATATAATGAAGGTCACAATCTTAACTCTCTATAATAAATGAGTATACAATATGATTTTGGATTTCATTAATACCTTATCAAAAAAATTCATCCTTATATGGAGTAGATGATCCAAAAAATAAAGGAAATGTTGCATCATGTGTTCTTTATTTATAGTTGTTGGTTGGAGAACTACTATAAAAAGACTTAAGAGTGAGTGAAATGTGTTCTTTTAATTTTATTTTCGTATAAAATCACATTATTTAAGGTATTATAAGTTATAATATTTTTTTAACACATTATTTTAGTGAAAATAATAGGATAAAGAAAATAGATCATAAAAAATAGATTTCTAGTGGTTTAGATATACAAACCCCCTAGTCCACTCCACCAACACACAAATCCTAGAGAGTTGTGATTTTCACTAGATCCGTCCTTTTACAATGTAGTGATAGTACAATTCCCTCGTACTTCATTATTTATTCTAAAGAGTCAACACATGTAATGGCCCGGACCTCTACAGCCCATTCCTTTGTCAAAAAGAAGGTCACGAAGTGTTCTGGAGGGTAAAATGGAATCTTCCCACACTTTACAGAATTTTGAATATATATGCCGTGTAGTGTGAGTACACGCTGTGTACCCCCTCGCCGGGTATACCCCGTGTTGAAGGTCGTGTCCTTGCCATGTGAAATAAATGGGTAAACACTGTGTACCCAATACTAATCACCGTGTAGTCCCTCCCCGCGTACACGTTACCCTCAAGCCGTGTGTTGACCAGTCAATGACCACGTGCCGCGTTGAAGGCCGTGTTGGAAGCCGCATGGTGACTATGTGAAATGGCTGAGTACACACCATGTACCATAAAGTACACGCCGTGTAATTTTGTTTTTCTCACCTATAATAGGAGGGGTCCCATCCTCCTTTTCAACTCTCCCCTCTCCTCCCCATTCCACTGAGCAGAGCTCTCCCAAGAGACTCGAAGGCTCCTTTTCTTCCATAACTTCTTTGTCTAAGCTCCGATTTACGATTCGTCAGGAGCCACGGGATCGTAACGACAAGGAGGAATTTTGAGCATGGATCTGTTGTCTTTCCTTCGGCCTTTCCTTTCCATCTTCCACATGGGGAGGTTATTCCGGGACTCGACAGAAGTGACGGATGCCAACAGACGTCTTCTAAAGTTGATCTGGGGGAGTGTTGTGATCATAACCTATTGATGTAGGGATCTTGCCTTTGACTCTCTAATTTGTGAAACATGCAGAGTGGGTGTCCTCTTGTTTATGTGAAAAACTTTTGAATTGGTTTAATGAAGAATATATCTGGCTTATATAACAGGTTTAGGAATTTTGTGATTACTGTTACTTAACTTTTATATCCAGTGATATTATGTTGTGAATTGAATAGGCCTATTCCCACTAAAAATCACGGTCGTTGGGGGCCTTTTCTTGCACAATTAAATGATTACCTGTCTTTCTAGACCATTTTTGTGAATGGAGCTTTGTGAAATTTGGAATTTTGTTAGTCACTTAATGTTGGATGATAAAAATATGGAACCCTTGTGTGATCACCCCAATTGAACAAAAATGGAATAATGAACATGTGGGTTTTGGCTTGGTTATGTGGTGTGTGAATGGGGGGTGAATCCTGGGTTGTTACGAATAGAATGGGCAGTAGGGCTACGGTAAATGATGTTAAAAGAGGTGATGATGTGGCACAAACCTTGTTTTGCGGGTTGTTGTAGATCAGGTGAGAAGTGGGGCTGCGGTTGGTTTAGTAGTGGGTTGGTGTGAATGCTATGTTGGTGATGGGAAGTGGGGCTGTGATAAATGGTATTAAAAGGATAATGATGTATGAGTTTCAGTGTGTTTGTGGTTATGGTGGTTGGTAGCGGGGCTGCAGGGATGGGCTTGAAAATGAACGAACTTTGGGTTGTGAATAATAAATAAAAAGTGGAAGAGTTAATGAATAATGGGGCATGGTAATGGAACGGTATTAATAATCAATGGGTTGTTTGGTTAATAATAAGGGTTTTGTTGTGCTTCTTGTTTTTTCCTATCTTGATTTGTGGACGACATGGATATGTTTCACAAACAATTGATATGGTTGGTTTCTGTTGTTTTCCCAATAGATAAGGAACTAAATAACTAAATTCTGCTGAAACGTGAAAACCTAAATGGGGTTGGGGTTGTTTGTTGTGTACAAGCTTCGTAGTAGCAGTGCCGAGGCATGTGCTCAGTTTCTCTATTTAGAATCCATAGGTTGGGCTGTGTGTTTGGTATACATATATATATTTGTATCTTTTGTGTTTTATCGCACCCCACCCATGTTGATCACTTAGTGCCGAACACTCCCATTTCATGGGAGAGGGTGTTTTCCCCTTAGTTACTAGCTCCTTCCTACTCCTTCTTCCCTAGGATGTGATGGATTGAGGTGACCATACACCGAAGACCCTTTAGGTAGGTTTCGATTGGGGTGGATTGGCCCAAGACTCTTCGGCCAGGTTTAATATTCCCAAGAATCTTCGGGATGAGGCCCAGGTGTGTGCGGGCGGGATAAGTGGTTGTGAGGCCCAGGTGTGTGCGGGCGGGATAAGTGGTTGTGAGGCCCAGGTGTGTGCGGGCGGGATACGTGGTTGTGAGGACCAGGTGTGTGCAGGCAGGATATGTGGTTGGTGAGGCCCATGTGTGTGCGGGTGGGATGTGTGGTTGTGTGGCTAAGGTTTGTGCGGGCGGGAAGAGTGTGGCAGCGTCAGGATGTTCACCGTTAGGAAGAGTATCTAAATAGTGGTAAATGGTGTGGGGTACCCAATACTCTTGTTCTTATACACTACTACCTGTTGTGATTGTGTTTTGGTGAGTGTGGCTGGTGAGGTTGGGTGGATATAATTCCTTGCTAGGTTTCTTCTTTTGTTTTCACGGAACATTAGAATGTCTCCCCACTTGTGCACAAGAGCTTTAGGTTTCCATACTGAGTATACTTGTATGATCATCCTATGTTTACTTTCAGGTCTCCAGGAGGACTACCAGGTCCATGTGGGACCCTACTAGTCGGACAGTTGGAGTTGTTGCAGTTGATGTACTCTTGTTTCTTTTGGTATTGTACTTTTTGAGATTTCTTGTACTTGTACTTTGTTTCAGAACATTTTAAACATGCATGTGGGATTAGTTTGGGTTTATTTCTATACACATTTTCTTTTCCTTTTTTGTGGTTGACTCGTCCTATTTCCCGATCTTAAAATAATAAAAAGGGTAATGCCTCCCATATTTGTGAAAACTCATACCCTTTGTGCTAGTCACCACCCTGGGGCCTACTGGTGGTGGGACTCGGGGGTCATTATCTCCCTTTCACCATTACCAGCTTAGGAGGGGCATCTTTGGTGGGATGGGGTCGTGACAGAATGGTATCAGAGGTGATGTTTGAGAGATAGGATGGAGTATAGAGTTAGGCACAGGGAGGATTTCATGGGATGGTAGGGCAACAACGTTGGTTAATCATGGTGCGTGACATAGGCCATGGAAGACCGGATAGGACATGAGATTTTAGGGCCCCCCATGATCCGATGCAAGGACTATGATCCTACCGAATTACCAAGTGATACTTCATTGATTGTAGGGTAGAGACCCTAGGAATAGTAAAAGCATCATCTTGATTGTGTTTTTACTTGATTTGGATTTTTTGGGAAAGAAATTGAAATAAAATGATAAAATGAAACCCTAAGAAATTTCCTTACTACTTGGTCTTAGGCGACATTTGTTTACCATACAGCTATGGCACCTGGACGTCATCCCCGGGTGTCTCAGACGGGTGAGGCCCATCAGATTCAGGCGGTCGATCAGTTGAGGATTGACCGAGTGGAGAAAGATAACCAGTGGAAGAAGACTCTCCATTCTTTCCAGCAGAAAACCCTCAAAAATTACAAGGGTAGTACTTCAGATATAGAGGCAGAGGGGTGGATTGAAGAGCTAGGGATCACTTTGACCTTGATCCGTGTGCCGAGGGAGTACTGGGTTCCCCTAGTAGTCAGTCAGCTGAGAGGTGCGGCATGGCAGTGGTGGATACTCTACCTCGGATAGAGGATAGAGGCAGAGGTTCCATGGGCTGACTTTGAGAAGGAATTCCGAGAGGAATTCCTTTCTTCCATGATCAAGGAGGATAAGTGGCAGGAGTTACTCCCCCTTCAGCAGTGGAATATGTCAGTATGAGAGTTGGGGATCATGTTCAAGGATATCCTGCGCTTTTCTCCAGATCTCTTTCCGGATGAGGAGTCTCGGGTGAGATGTTTGGAGGAGGCACTTCGTCCTTCGCTCCAGTATGTTGTCACCCCCTCCACCCTTCCAACGTACTTGGCAGTACATAAGAAGGTAGAGGTTGTAGAGAGGATTCACTCGCTGGGAGGTGCACCATGTGAAGGGATCCGGCCAGGTTCGATGAAAGGGATGGCGGTCAGCAATAGGCCTCCTGCGATGGGACCTTCCAGGTTCAGGCTAGTGGGGAGCAGGCCCTTTCATTTCATGACGGTTTCCCCTCGAAGGGGGAAGCGGAGGGTCGGGACGGGGTGTAAGCTCTCCCCTAGGTTCATCAGACCTTTCGAGGTGCTGAGGCGAGTCAGCGAGGTGGCATATCAGCAAGCCCTTCCACCTTAGTTGGAGAAGGTTCATGACGTCTTCCATGTCTCCTAGATACGTCGATACTTACATGATGACTCTCACGTTATCGAATGGGGAGAGTTAGATATGGGAGACGACGTGACCTTCGAGGAACAACCAGTCAGAATCGAGGATCGTAAACAAAAGGTGCTCTTTGGATGAACCATTCCCATGGTTTGTGTGTTGTGGAGGCATGCCGTCCTTGAGGAGAGCACTTGGGAGCAGGAGGCCCAGATGCATGCTCAGTACCGAGAGATGTTTTTGACATTTGTTTTTCTTGTTATTCTGAGCTTTGTTTGGATGTTATACTTTGTACCTTTGATATATGGAATTCTTGGCTTGTCGGTTGTGATACTTCTTGTTTCCTTGTTCTATGGAATTATATAACATGCATGGATGTATGGGGAAAGGGAAAAACATAATCCTTAATAGAGACGCATTAATGCGGATACGATTGAACCCGTGCGGGCGAGTCAGTGCTGCCTAAAGCGGATAATATCTCGACATAGGAGAAGGAATTTCCCCAAACCACGTGTTCGGGCAGTGTGTGGGTTGTACAGTGTTGGGGGCAGTGTAAGTTGGAAAATCTTAATATATAGAAGTGGGAAGGCCCAATCCATAATCGAGATTCATTAATGAAGATGCGATTAAACCCGTACAGTCGAGTCAGTGCTGCCTAAAGCGGATAATATCTCGACATAGGAGAGGGAATTCCTAACACCTATGATTAGGGTTGTTGGTTGGGTTCCTATTATAACGAGAACCCTAAGAGGTATCTTGTTGGGTTCCTCTGGGTTGGTTTTTGAATTCTTGGGGATGAGAATGTTTTAATAGGTATCTGATGTAATGGACCGAACCTTTCCAGTCCATTCCTTTTTCAAAAAGAAGGCCACAAAGTGTTCTGGAGGGTAAAATGGACTTTTCCCACACTTTCCAGAATTTTGAAACTACACGCCGTGTAGTGTGAGTACTCGTCGTGTACCCCCTCACCGGGTATACCCCGTGTTAAAAGCGGTGTCCTTGCCGTGTGAAATAAATGGGTACATGCCATTTACCGAATACTACCCGCCATGCAGTCTCTCCCCGCGTACGTGTTACCCTCAATCCGTGTGTTGACCTATCAACGGCCGCATACTGCGTTGAAGGCCGTGTTGGAAGCCGCGTGGTGACCATGTGAAATGGCCGAGTACACGCCATGTACCATAAAGTACATGCCCTGTACATTTGTTTTTCTCGCCTATAAAAGGAGGGGTCCCTCCTCCTTTTCAACTCACCCCTCTCCTCCCCATTCCTCTAAGCAGAGCTCTCCCAACAGACTCAAAGGATCCTTTTCTTCCATAACTTCTTCGTCTGAGCTCCGATTTATGATCCGTCAGTGGCCACGGGATCGTAAAGACGAGGTGGAACTTTTGAGCTTGGATAAATTGTCTTTCCTTTAGCCTTTCCTTTCCAACGTCCACCCGTGGAGGTTTTGTCGGGACTCGACAGAAGTGACGGATTCCAATGGACGTCTTCTAAAGTTAATTCAGTGGAGCGTTGTGATCAGAACCTGTTGAAGTGTGGATATTACCTCCATCTCTATAATTTGTGAAACATGCGGGGTGGGTGTCCTCTTGTATACGTGAAACACTTTTGAACTTGTTTAATGAAGATACTAACTAGCTTATATAATGGGGTTGGGAAGTTTGTGATTACTATTACTTTACTTTTATATCCTATGCTATTATGTTGTGAAATGAATGGGCTTATGCCTACTGAAAATCACGGTCTTTGGGGGACTTTTCTTGCACAATTAAATGTTGCACTATCTTTATAGACCATTTTTGTGAATGGATCTTTGTGAAATGTGGAATTTGGTCAAATTGGATGATTAAAATATGGAACCCTTGTGTGATCACCCCGGTTGAACAAAAATGTATTAATGAACATGTGGGTGTTGGATTGGTTACATGGTGTGTGAAAGGGGGGTGAATCCTAGGATGTTTCGAATAGAACAGGCAGCAGGGTTATGGTATATGATGTTAAAAGGGGCAATGATGTGGCACGAACCTTGTTTTCTGGGTTGTTGTGGATCGGGTGAGCAGCGGGGCTGCGGTTGGTTTGGTTGTGGGTTGGTTTGAATGCTATGTTGGTGATGGGAACTGGGGATGCAATAAATGGTATTAAAAGGATAATGATGTACTGGTTTCGGTGTGTTTGTTGTTATGGTGGTTGGCTGCGGGGCTGCAAGGATGGGCTTGAATATGAATGAACTTTGGGTTGTGAATAATAAATAAAAAATGGAAGAGTTAATGAATGGTGGGGCATGGTAATGGAACGAGATTAATAATCAATGGGTTGGTTGGTTAATAAGAAGGGTTTTGTTGCGCTACATGTGTTTTCCTAACTTGATTTGTGGATGGTAGAGATATGTTTCATGAATGATTGATATGGTTGGTTGTGGTTGTTTTCTCAGTAGTTAAGGAACTAAATAACTACATTCTGCTGAAATGTGAAAACCTAAATGGGGTTGGGGTTGTTTTTTGTGTGCATGATTCGTAGTAGCAGTGCCGAGGTATGTGCTTAGATTCTATTTTTAGAAGCCATAGGTTGGGCTGTGTGTTTGGTATACATATATATATCTGTATCTTTTGTGTTTTATCACACCCCACCCATGTTGAGAACTTAGTGACAAACACTCCCATTTCATGGGAGATGTTGTTTTCCCCTTAGTTACTAGATCCTTCATGCTCCTTCTTCCCTAGGCTGTGATGGATTGAGGAGAACTTACACCTAAGACCCTTCAGGTGGGTTTATATTGGGTTGGATTGGCCCATGACTCTTCAGGAAGGTTTACTATTCCCAAGAATCTTCAGGATGAGGCCCAGGTGTGTGCGGGCGGGATACGTGGTTGTGAGGCCCATGTGTGTGGGGGCGGGATACGTGGTTGTGAGGCCCAGGTGTGTGGGGGCGGGATACGTGTTTGTGAGGCCCAGGTGTGTGTGGGAGACATACCTAGTTGTGAGGCCTAGGTGAGTGCTGGCGGGATATGTGGTTGGTGAAGCCCAGGTGTGTGCAGGCGGGATGTGTGGTTGTGAGGCCCTGGTGTGTGCGGGCGGGAAGAGTCTGACAGCATCAGGACATTCACCATTAGGAAGAGTAGCTAACTAGTGGGAAATGGTGTGGGGTACCTAATACTCTTGTTCTTATATACTACTACCTGCTGTGATTGTGTTTTGGTGAGTGTGGCTGGTGAGGTTCGGTGGATATAATTCCTTGCTAGGTTTCTTCTGTTGTTTTCACGGGACATTATGATGTCTCCCCACTTGTGCACGAGAGAAAAGGTTTCCCTACTTATTATACTTGTATGCCCACCCTACGTTTACTTTCAGGTTTCTAGGAGGACTACCAGGGCCTTGCGGGACCCTACTCGTCGGACAGTTGGAGTTTTTTTAGTTGTTGTACTCTTGTTTCTTTTGGTATTGTACTTTTTGAGATTTCTTGTACTTGTAACATAATTCAAAACTATTTAAAAATGCATGTGGGATTGGTTTGGGTTTATTTATATACACTTGTTCTCTTCCTTTTGGTGGTTGACTTTTCCTATTTCCCGATCTTAAAATAATAAAAATGGTAATGCCTCCCATATTTGTGAAAACTTATACCCTTGGTGCTAGTCGCCACCCCGGGGCCTACTGGAGGCAGGACTTGGGATTCATTATCTCCCTTTCACTGTTACCATCTCAGGAGGGGCATCTTTGGTGGGTGGGGGTCGTGACAACACATTTTAAAATACCAGTACATTTTTTGTGCTACAAAATGGCATTATAAACACCAGTATTCATGGTTCTGTTACCCAAAGCCATCATACATTCAAATAAAGGAATGAATATGAATTTTTATAGATTTTTCACATAGTTTCAAGTTGAATATAATATAAGGGAATAATTTACCATGAGTTAATATAATAAATAAATTCATCCAAAGGATAGTCTTCCATAAAAATGATCTTATTGGCACATATATAGAATCTGGATTCTTCTTATTCATTTATGTGAAAACCAAGGTAGAAAAAAGAGATATTTGAGATAGATTTTAGAGTGAAATTTATTTTTTCAATTCTATCATATGTTCTTAATATTTCAATTCTTCACCATTTATAAAAATTAATGAAATTATCTCATTTTATGGAATAACATTATATTTATAAAAACATGTCCTAGAATTAAATTCATGTTGTCTTCTTCTAAAAGATTCTTTGGAAACAGGGATGAGCATTAAATTATCCTTATACAATTTTCTTACCATAGTAATTCAAACCTTTTTATAGTGTATTTTATAATAAATATGTTATAAATTATTTAATTCAAACATCACAACATTAATTTCCCATAAATGTATAGCAATTGTAATAAATATGTCGATTAAATAATGATAAATCTAATTCTAGATCACCACGTAGTTATATTGCACTGATTTTAATTCATGTATCCAAATAGATCCAAATATAAATTTTCAAAAAGTTGATTTCTTCAAGTAGGAAAATCAAATAGGTGTTATTCATATAGCTTAATTATCCACATATCTTTCTTACTCATGAATCCAAATTTGATGGAGTTGAATGATTTATGTAGCCACTTAGAACCACATAACAAATTTTACCTTGTATCCAATTCACGTATGATATAACTCCATGAAAACAATTCACATAGCAATTTAATGAACATATTTGACTTCTCACACAATACATTCATTGAAATAGGTTATTTTCACATATCATATTTCATGATGTAACTGTTTTTTGTAGGTGTTTCCCATATATATTTGATCGAAATAACCGATTGATCGGCATTTCCCAATCTTCAGGTTATTGATTTCTTCAAAAAAAATATTTTCCATAATAAGGAATGTTTTAGAAAACATCCATAAATTTCATATGAAATATTAGAATGGATTAATTATTGATAAAAACTTACAAAAAAATTAAAAAAATCTCAATAACATATAAATGGTATTTGAGATCATATAAACATAAGTAGAACAAGATATGTTGGAATATAATTGTTAGTTCAATAATGTCCGACATGGGATGATAAAAAAATCCATTAAATATTAAATATGTAATTTTAAAGTATATTTTTAAAAACTTATATAATATATGTTTTTATTTTTAATATTTTGGGGTTATGATTTATTCTCCCACATAGAAAATCAATTCTCCTCCTCCTCAAGTAAACTTATCCTCCTTTTTATAACACTAAAATGGAAACATAAATAGAGGGAAATGGTTTAATTTTATCACTTTGAGTGATAAAATGATTATGTATATTACTAAAATGTAATGGTAATTTAAGAAGGAATCAATTTATGATCATGTATCATGTTAAAAAGAATTTATAATGATAAAAAACATTCAAAGAAATCAATGAATAAGAAAGAAAACAAAGAGATGGATAAAGAAGAAGCTCACTAATTATTAGTATTTATTTGAAAATACATCCACAAAATTAAAAACAAATTACATATAAAACACACCAATTAGAAGGCCTATGATTAAGGATAGGTTGAAATTGAGATTTTATTTTGGTTGCAGGCTTATTGATGATTATAAAGGTTTAATAGGTAGTTGTTGGATCTATCCCCGGTGGCAGAACAACTCTCCAAACATCCAAAATGGAATGATCTAAAAATCCATATATTTATCTTTCTCATGGATTCTATGTTGGTTTACCAAGAATTATTTTAATATTCCCTGATTCACAATAGAAATCATAGGATCCTACATGGACAAATTCAAGCTCAATTAGAGGTTCTAAAGAAGTATCTCCATGAACATGTCAATTAATAGCTAGGGCACATTCCACCGTGGTTTTATATTTATAATAGATCCACGATATATCAAAAAATTATCTAATTTCTACCTTATAATTCTAATAATATCTTATGGTGTTGGTATATGATTTCATTTTTTAATAAGGTAAAACAAATCATATTCACACATATGAACCCTCTTGATGATATCTAATTTAGAGAAAGATAGAATAAAATTGGATTTGTGTTTGTGATTTGGGAAGAATTTGAGAGACTATTATTCAGAATTACATTGAATGATTCAAGATGAATTGTACGAAAACTATAAGGTGTGATGATCATGGAATCACAAAGAGAACTGATGATGCAATTAAAGTCTCTGAATATAACTTCTTTTAAATCGTGTTTGCTGAATCATAAAAAATGATCAGTATGCCTCCAAGATATTTCATTTCAGGATCCACACAAGATAGATAATGTACTATATATTGATTGTAACAACCCTGTTGTTTTATAAATTTTTTGAATAAATTTAATTTCTTCGATGGATTTCATTACACACAACACTGAGTTTTAATGAACCGAAAAAATTATCAATATTGTTATTTCAACATGACTATTATTAGCAAGATATTAAACCTCAAAGATTGATTAAGAATAAAAATATTTTAAAAATTATTTATAATTATTTCTTTATTGAAATCATATTGATAAAAAATTAATAAATTTTTAGTAAAGTAATTACATACATTGAAAAATAATTCTTTTTAAAAATATATTTTTGTATCTTTTTGTGAAAAAGTAAATTTTGAAAATTTCACACAATATTTTTTGTATAATGTAATTATATTTTTTAATAATATTGTCAAAATTATCATAGAGTGATTCTTTTGGATTTTTTTTGAAAAGATCTATTTCTTGAGGAATAGTGGAGGAAACAAGGTTTTATTGAAAATAATTTCTTTAATGACATTAAAAGGTTCCATTTAGTTTTAAATTGTGATAAAAAGTAAAAATTTGATCAATTATGTTAAAATTAATTCAATTTAGGTCATTGAAATCAATTTCATTTTGAATTTTTATATAAAAACTTTTTAATCTTCTGAACATTTTCTCTCTGGAAAACACTTTTTTGATCACATATACAGGTACCATTATAAATTAAAATTTTCACTTCGGTAAATGGAATTTAGAAAAATATATTATGAATTTTGGAATCAAAATAATATATATTTTATAATAATTTTAGCTTAGTTTTTGATCAAAATGAAATGTAAATGTTGTAAAAATAAATTTATGAGGTTGAGGTTAAATTAATTTTATTAGGGGTTTAAAAAACAGCAAGGGGTAAAATGAAATATAATCATTTAAAACACCAATATTATGGAATTATTTAGCCCTTATAACCTCTATGGATTGATAAGGACCAATGTTTTATCCTTTTGTAATGTGAATGAAGTGGATACACTTTATTCATGTTAAAAAATAATACTGTTCCCTCTCCACCAATTAAAAAATGTCACCCTTATCTTCTCCCCATCACACTTCCAAACACATTTAGTTCAGAAAATAACTTCCCAAATATATTCCATACACACATTTTCACATTCAAGATTCCATATTTTTATTATTAAACCTTTATATGATGGATTTAGTTATAAACCTAAAGATGTTCTCTGAAGAAGCAGAAAAAGACTTAAGATTGGTTTTTTATTTTATATATTCATCCCAATCCTTCAAATATTATTAAAATATAATAATATAATAAAACTAGTACATACCATATACTAATATTTTATTATTTTAAAGAAATTACCAACATCTATATCATCTTATATAAAATGGGAAACAAAACCATTGGTTGTGATTACAGTGGAGAACATCCTCACGAACCGATGGTATTCGTTTTCCATACAGTACTAGAATTGTGCCCTATAGAAACACCTGTATCCCAAAGGTTTTATGAAACCATTGGAAAAAGGATATCTAAATTTTGTATTTCCAGTAGTTTCTAAAAACCATTGGGATACATGAAAAATATATTCTCTATCACAATGGTTTCCTAGAACCGTTGGGATAGAATCCCTTTTGTTTATATTTCCCAACGGTTTTTGAAACTGTTGTGATACAAAATATATACCATCTGTTTTTTAAAACGGTTGGGAATGTTTTCCTCTAAATCCCATATAGTCATGTAGTTACCCTTATTCTTGATGTCTTCCCTAAGTCCAAGATCCATATGCTACAAAAAAACATCTTAAACTGATCTATATTCTGTTAATCAATTTTTATCTTGTATAATTCAAATCTATATGTGGTACCTTAAATTTGTTGTTCCGCATCTATTTTTTTATATTTTTATTTGGCCGAAAGGATAGGCCTTTGTGATAATTCATCCACAGATCAACAAATGTATGCATAATCACTTTAGGGAAGGTACACACAGTACCCGACTAGGAATAAGGGTTAACATGGTGTGTATAAGGATTAACATGGTGTCTTCGATAATCTAGGATCCTAGGAGTGTACACACAATACTTGACTTGGATAGCCATGTAAATATTCATGGACAATCCTTTCTGGTGCAAGGTGTGTATGTCCAAATGTGGTGTTGGAAATGGCCCATTGGAACATGGGATTTTTGCATGGGTGATGTGTTTTCCATACTATAAGGTGGGTAGTAATTAGCTCAAAGAAAAAATTTTCATCCCTAAAATACTAGAGTACATGGAAAATGTTCCTTCATGATTCATAGAGTTTAGTTAATGATTTGTTAGAACCAGAAGTATTTCCTCACATAGATTACATACATATGATTTTCTCAACATTCTTCACTATTTTAACACAAATTATATTTGTATTTTATAGGGGTGTGATTTTGAAAAATTGATTTCTGAGGGTGGGGGGTGGGCTGTCCATGTGGAGTGGGGGGGGGGGGGGGCTGTCTAGGTAGGATCGTTGTCTATGGAACCTTCAATTTAAGAATGAATTAATTAATTGGTTTTAAACAATTCTTATACTTTAATTAGTGGGGTATGATTTAGAACAAATACACCCTATGATAAATTGACACATTCCTATAGAACGAGTTTTGATAACAGGTTGTGATGTTTAACTGAACAAATGAATTGTTTTATAAAAATGTCATGGTTTATAATAAAAACCCTCTAACGAGGTTCATTGAATTATAATCTAAAATATAATTATTTTTTATTTATATCATTCTTGGTTTATGTCTTAGAGTTTTTTATGGTTTCGTTTTAGAGTTAAATATGTGGCATGATATTCATGGTCTCTCTTGTTATTCGTAAATTTTGTTTCACCATTGTACGTATGTGTTGAATGAGACAATTCTCATTCTAAGTGCTTAGCCTACTTTTTATATTAGAATTAACTATATAGGTGATTTCCCCTTTCCCCAATGACATTTCCAAAGTGACCCATAGAGCCTTGTAAATTGAATTTTTCATGATTTGAAAAATTGGATGGGTTGTTTTGAATGAAATGGATAATGCATGGTGGTTTTCCATTATTAATGAATAAAATTGTTTTAAATAAAATTACTCTAATGGGGATGTAGGGGGTAGGGGGTTTCCAGGTGGGGGGGGGGGGTTGTCCAGTGGGGGGGGGGGTTGTCCAGTTGGTTGGGGTTGCAAGGGGGATAGTGGGGGCTGCAAGGGTGCGGGGGAGGGGGTGTGGGATATCCAAGGAGGGGTGTGGTATGTCGAGATGGGGTAGGGGGTGTGGGTTGTCCAGAGGGTGGGCTATCCAGGGGGTGGGGTGGGCTGTCCATGTGGGGGAGGGGTGGGATTTCTAGGTGGGGGTGGGCGGGGGGGGGGATATCAAGGTGGGGGGTGTCCAGGGGGCTGTAGGGGGGATGCAGGGGTGTGGGGGAAGGGGTGTGGGCTGTCCAGTGAGGGGGTGGGCTGTCCAGCTGGTGGGGTTGGACTGTCCAGGTGGGGGAGTGTGTGTGGGTGGTCCAGGGAGTGTGGTGGGGTGGTCATTCCAGGTGGGGGAGGGGGTGTGGGTTGTCCAGGGGGGGGGGTTTCCTGGTGGGGTGGGTGTGGGGGGTGCTGTCTAGGAGGGGGGGCAATCCAGGATGGGGGGGGGGGGGGGTGGAGGGTTTTCAACATAGATAATATACAAAACTAGGAAAAATAATATAACCATTGTTTAGTTTTTTCATTGGTTAAGACTATTATTGTAGTTCCATACCAACACTCACTCTTACCCTTCTAAGAATAAATGATCATTACAAATAGATCTCACTCAGGTTCTTATCCACTAACCATATTGATCTCATTCAAATTTAACATTCATACAAATCCATATCACATAATTATATAACTTGACTCATACTCCCATGAGTAGTGTCCCATTGAAACCCCTTCCTTTATGGATATCTAAAATGGGCATAGATTATCCCTTTTGGAAAATAAATTTCAATCTCATCCTTCGAAATCTTCATGTACATGGAATCATGCTTCCTATCCCTGTGGAACCTCCATCTTATGACATCAAACTTCTATTAGTTCCATTTTCTATTTCCTGGATCTTAATCCACATGTATGACCATGATGTTTAAATCCCTTGAGAACGTTATACCATTATTTTCAGATTATATTTCCCATTTATTCGGAATAGATATTTTGAATATCACTCAAATAATATACTAAAATATAAAATTTCTTCAATCTAAAATTTACTCAACTCCTGAATAATTCTCCTCCACAAGTATACATGATCATGTAAACTCATGTATAGATCTTGACTGATATTTTGTTATAAATATAGTATTTTATTTTCTTTTATATTATGAATCTGATATAGATAAGAGTGTTAGTTATGTTTTCATATAATGCGAAAAATATTTGTTTACTTAATTAGATTTTCGATTAAACTTCAATCTTATTGAATTTATTTTGACGAAATGACTTATAAATTTATTTTATAGAATGGATAGAATTTGGAGATATGAAATTGATTGGATCTGAAGTGATTTTCAAAATAATTTTGAGAGAATTTTATATTTTTCATTTCACAATGATTCATATAGTAGTCACATTCACTTCCCATGTTATAATTATGTGGGAAGACCTTGGTTGAGCTATGAAGATGTCAGCTATCGCATAACCAAATATGGGTTTCAAGAAAACAACTATGTGTGGTATCATAATGGGAAGAAAATGAAATCTAAAATTACTGATGATTCAAAATAGAGAAATGGATTGGAGAATTTTTTATATGACAGGTTTTTTAATATTCTCCATCGTGAAAAATAATGGAATCTGACCCAAGAATACTTCGATATGAGCACACATGAAATGTCTAATGAAAATGATGATGTTGTAAGGGTGAAAATATTTAATGATGCTTCCATGACTATAGTATATCAACAATGTGGTTAAATTAAAAAGCTGGAATTTTTAATCTGATTATTTCATGGGAAAACTATTTATGAGATTTGTAATACTTTCATTTACTACATTCTTACCTTCTTGAAGAACTTACTTCCAGATGATGTAGATATTCCATCAGATGACTATATGACCTGAAATTTAGTTGAGGAACTTAGAATCTTGTGAATCAAAATTCATGCTAGCCCAAAATTTTGTAGTTTATTTTTGGAGGAAACTACTGAACGAAATGATTGTATAAAATGTGGTGCATCCCATTGGAAGCTGAAAGATGATGGAACAACATCTCGTGTGCCACAGAAAGTAATGTGGAACATTCTACTGATCCCCAGACTATGGAATCTTTTTATGTTTGATGAAATATAAATAAAAATGAAATGGAATGATACTGATAGAAATTAGACTAAGGATGAGTAGGTTCACCCTGCAGATTGATTTGCATGGAATAGATTTGATGCTCGATATCCAGATTTTTCAGCTGAGATGCATAATGTGAGTCTAGGTCTTTCATGTGACAGTTTTAATCTATTTGGGAATATTCTTAATTCACATAGCACATGGATGGTTTTTATACACATTTATAACTGTCCCCCATGGATGTGTATGAAAAAACCTTTAACTTTCATGAGTACACTCATATCCATCCCTTCTGATCCTGACAATGACATAAACCTATACGTGAAACCCTTAATAAAAGAGATGAATCTTCTTTGGGATGTGGGTGTGTGTTCATATGATGCATGTTTTAAAGATATATTTCATACGAGTGTTGCTATTATGTGGATGATTAATGATTTCCTACTTATGCAATGATATATAGATGGGGAACGATGGGAAAACTATAATGTCCTATTTGTATGAATAAAAAACGATCAATAATGTAACGCCCCGACCCTAGTTACCTAGAGTCAATGAATTATTTTAATACATTAGCATGATTACAAGGAATCATGTTCTGAAATATTGATCATTTTATCAGTATTGGAAAATAGATTACATACAGGAACGTTACATTACACATCAGAAAAAAACATAACATAAATGATCCTTTGAGAACGTCATTAGTCACCTAGCTTAACCCTTCTTATCAATCATAAAACACTTCTTGGAATCCTGGGAAAATGGAACATATGAATGGGATGAGATCAGTTGCTCAGTAAGGATAAAAAATTTAGCGGATGCTATAAAAATTTAAGGCAAGATGTGTAATAAAACAACAACCTTTTAAACATAAACATGAACATAATATGGAAAAAATAAATAAAACATTACCATATAAACATGCACATGGATATTATACTTGTAAAATAATCACATGTAAAAACTAATTTAATAATGAGGGAATGTATAGTACCAGACTTTAATTTCTGTGTCAAGGCCTCGTGCTAGCAGCTATGGGATAACTATAACTCGACCCAAACCCAGAGAGCCATTGTAACTAGACTCCATCCCAAAGAGCCTCTATAACCGGACTACAACCCCGAGAGCCTCTGTAACCTGAATCCATCCCATAGGTTCTGCTGTAACCGAGCTCTAACCCGGTGTGCTTACTTTTACCGGTCCCCAACTAGGAACATACTATTCCCATACATTCATCATAAGAAAAGGTTAAAATATAACATACACATTCGTATTAAAACTAGCCTACTAAATGTCAATACTTTATCCATAAACCTATAATGGTATAAAAATAACACATCCAAAGTCAAACATATCACAAAACATTCAATACAATATATAAAATTTGTATCATAAAAAATCAACTTCAAATAAGTTTAAAATCCATTAAAGGATGTTGACATAGATGAAAATGATCTGTAAAATGCTTTGAAAGAAATACACATGTTCATGAAATCATTTAAAATTCTCAAAATTTATAAAGGAAGTCATTTAAAAGTTATTTTTTTTATCAAAGTGTCCCATACCACTTTGAAACCTTTTAAAATAATTATCATTTTTATACATTCATGTCTTTACAAATAAATCTTAAAAATCATTTTGAAAACATGGACATTAAATTAAAGGGATTCGAAAGATAAATCATTAAAACATTTAAAATAAATATATAGTTAAATAGAACCTACCATAAAACCTTAAATGATTACTTTTGAAATCATTTTAATAAAATATGGGTATCTATGATAAGTATGTCCCATAAAATACTTACACCAGAACAATCTCTGATAATATTGACATTGTGAAAATAACCCTTACCTCGTTGTAATTAATCAAGTCGTATGAAAAATAGTAAATAACGACCAAATGAATCACATAATATCATGAATATAAAGGGAATCATGGTAATATATATCAAATGTCAGTACAAAATACATCGCATGCCATAAATAAGTGGCAACCAATGGAAATATCACGGAATTAAAAGTGAGATAAGAAACCCCTTACATTGCACTTTCCTTTGGTCGAGGGTATATTTAACCTCTTGTATAATGACCATAGTATGTTATTAAATTATACCAGAACCATATTCATATTTATAATATCATACATGATTCATTTATGACCTTATACTACCTATTTAATAATGATTTCAATGTTAAATTAACATTTCGGGTAATAATCGCATTCTTTATCATATGCATTTTAACTTCTTATTCCTCATCGTATCAATTAGATCATGATTTAAATAATTATATAATTTAAAAATCAATTTAAAAATCACATTTTTTAGAATATTAATATTTATAATAGATAGATATATGAAATGGAAAACACCGTTTATGGAGACGGTAGGCTGTAAGTAAGCGTAAACGATGTTTCTATTTTCATATCGTATTGAACGGAAGTAAGTGAATAAGATATATTTAAGTACATAAAAATATATATATATATATATAATGTATCATTATTATGTCATATATTACATACTTATTAGTAATATATTATTTTTTAATCGTCGATTAATGGTGAACATGGAAATGAATCTCATTGCGTTGTGGATACGGTAATCTGTACGTACGCATGAGGGACTATATAATTTCATTAAAGGTCAGGAATTGGATGGTATATTAATTTTAAAGAGACTTTATAATGATATTTGAATTATTTATATACATATTACTCATCATTATATCCATCCAAATAACATAGTGTTGAATAACAAATTACACCACGACACGGAGACGGTAAGCCGTATGTACGCACACATGGTGACATTATCATTAATAGGATGGATAGAATAATGAATATGGTTGTGTAATATTTATAATAACAACAAATTATATATAAGTTACTGGATTTATTATTTTGGTATGGTAATTACAAATAAAGAGTAAGTGGAAGAAGAAAAGAACTTGAAAGAGGGTGGTGAAATCATTACCTCTTCTTCAGGTTCTTCCTTTTTATTTGATCAAAAGGGCTCCTTATGTTAGATTTTTGAACAAAATAAGTCCTCTAGGATTAAGGTAGGATAGTTTAGAGTACATTTGTTCAGGGGTTGGTCAAGCCAAATGGCTTTGATGTTGTGAATTTGAGAGAAGGGGAAGTGCAATTTTCTAAGAGGGGTGAGGGGCACCTTAAGAAAAGATTGAAATATTATTTTATAATAAAATAATTTTCGTTTTATAATGTCCCAAAAATGATTTATTTCTATGATATGGTGGATATGTGTCTCACAATTCTCAACCAATAGGTTTTAGATAGGTTGGGGTCACTATAATAACCTTATGTTTTAGATTTAACTCTTAGTTAATTAGTTTGATATTTACCATGTCTCGTTGTATTTTTATATTATATGATTAATAAACATACAATAAACAACCAAAAGAACAAAAATATGTTTATAAATGACATATATAATATTATTTAAGACCTTTTTCCAAACCGTAGATTTTTAGGAATGTAATATCAATTAATAATATAATAATTGTTTTAAAAACTCTTTTATGTCAATTATGACACTATTTCCTATTTTGTTTTCTCTAAATTAATAACCACATTATTAATTAGAAAATAATTCATTTAATCAACCCTAACATGTCATATTAACCTATATAATTAGTTTAATTCATAAAAAGTCTAAAATTACATTTATTTGGATATTTATTATATCAATTATTTTAATATTTCATTAATAAATTAATTACTGCATTACCATTGTGTCATAAATAAATTACAATATTTAACATATAAAAAATATAAATAAAATACCATTATTTAGGAAATATTGTAAGTTTGCTAATGAATATTTATAGTCGAATTTATCTTATGTGTAACACTATATTAAAAATTCTTTAGTTATTAAACATTAAATTTAACACTTTTAACTCTTCTTTGAATTAAATAATAACAACTATCCTAATATAATAAAAGTGGACCTAAAGGATCATATTTTATTCCTAAGGTTGTTTTTGGTCGAATTACACTTATCCAATAAAATTAGGTCATGTGTTAGGGTAATAATAATATCATTTTTACCTTTAATTACCCTATTTACTTTTAACCATGGTAAATTAATGTCAAAAGATACTATTCAACAAAAACTATTTTCATCATATTGAACCAAATTTTTCTTATAGATGTCAACCATGTATCTTTTATTTTTGAAATTCCACTCACATAAGTGTTAAAAGTATGTTTTAGGAAAATTTTCATATTCTCCAAGGAGGTGGGTAAAAGACGGTGAAATGTTTAATGAAATTTTATATATCTAATATTATTACAAAATGACTCCAATAAATTAAATTGAACACATATATGTATTATGTTTCTATTTTGAAGTAAAATAAATTTAAATAAAATAAATAATTATTTAAATGAAAAGTCGGTATTAACCAATAAAGCTGTGTTTTTCACTATATATCAAAAATTGAATGTTTTCAGAAACATACTAAAAATTCTCCCTAAGATAATTTTGATATTAAAAATTTAAAAATGAAGTCTATTTTACAATATTAAATATATAAAAATTTCATTTATTAATTTAAAAATAATTCTTGTTGTCAAAACCAAAAAGAGTATTTTTATGAAATAATAACTACCAAAAGATTGACATTTGTTTATGTCCAATTTCAAAGTGAAATTACCTTAAATGAAATAAATTAGATTAAATTGTAAAAATATAATCAAATTATACTTAAAAACCATTCAAATTTATAATTGAACACTGTAAATTATTTTGATTAAAAAAGTTGTTTTCAGTCAAAATTTAGTAATTTTCATTATTCACCCAAATATGAAAGTTATAGAAAAACACCAAAAATTTATTAAAACTAAATTCTAGTGTCCCGATTCTAAATAAAAATTTTATTTTTTCAAATTTAATATATAAAAGTTTAAAATATTGGATTTATAGAGGGTTGACCATTAAAAGGCGATAAATTTTCATTTTTTTTGAAAAATAATTCTTTTGGCTGAAAAAATTAAATTTGTTCTTACAAAATGTATAAAAAATCCAAATATGGATTCTAAAATTATAAGGATTATATAAATATCAAAATACTGTTAATAATAATCCTAAATTCTTTTCAACATCCAGTTTGGTATGTCATGGAGCACTTGAACTCGATGTTGTGTGTAATGCAAGTTATTGAATTACTTTGAAGAAATAACGTACTCTGAAATCATGGGGTGTTACAGTCTTCCCACCTTCAATAAATTGAAACCTATTAATTTGAAATTGTTCTTCAAAAATAAAAGTTTTAAAATCGGGAAATACATTTGTGGAAAACCCACATAAAAAATTGGGCTAATAAAATTTATTCTTAATAAGAGGGAAAGGGAAATGAAAAAGTTACCACTAAATTATGATCTCAATTAGGAAAACATTTGTGGTAATTATAGACACATAATTGGAGGGAAAATCTAAATATTTAAAGGGATTTATTGAGGTCAAAAATCAAAATATATCATTTAAATATATTTTCATAGAAAATCCATTATCAAAACCACATTCAATACCAAAATACGTAAAAAGAGTATATGGTATTTATTTTCTTTAAACAAAACATTTTGGCTTGTTATGGAAGCCAAAGATCAAATAAAACTCATGGTGGTGGAAACCTCATTGTCACCACTAATGTAAAAAACATTCCATTTTTTATCGTTTAGTAAAACGCTTCTTAGAAAAATATTCCCCTTGAAATGAAAAGTTGAAGGGTTTTATACACTGTACAAAAGAAAATAGTTTAGAAATCAAAGGATGACTCAATGAAAGAAGATTTACATGAAGTCCCTTAACTAATGTTATAGAATTAATTTAGTAATAGAATAAGTGGAAAAAAATTATATATATATATATATATATATATACTTGACAAGTAAAGTTTTATTCTTCAACTAATTCCTACCACAAACTCATCTTTCACTCCAAAAGATTTCAAAAAATAGTCTATTTATCCTAATCATATAGGGTTCCAAAAATAATGAATTTATAATTCACCTATCATACCCTTTAAAAAAATAAACTACATTATACAATCTAGAGACTTCACGTAGTCTAGTGGTTGGTGATAAATCCGAATCGCACTATGGTTGTGGGTTTGATTCCCACAGCTAATTCCGATGACACGGGTTTCCACATAGTCTGCGTGTTTTCATTTTTATAACAATCTAAAAATAACCTTAACAATAATATCCAATTTCAATATTAATCCATTCCAACCTTTACACTTATCCAAAATACTTCTTTCCAAACTCACAGTCCAAAATTTATAAGGATGTTAAACACAATGAATATCCTTTTTTCCACGTAATAACATGTGAATACCTTCATTGTGTATTATTTTAAAAAATTGTAACATCCTGAGTTACCAAAAAACCTTATTGATTTAATTCATGCTCCCATATCATTTATATAATACTGGATCTATTCCTTATATCCAATAATTTTGAATATTCCCACCATGATGAAATAAACAATCTATTAGTCAGTTCCAAGGAAGTCAAGAATATCAAATATAATTTATTCAAATCAACCATTTCTTATTCCAAAATCACTACCTCATTATCAGGACCATATTATGGATTACATTTCCTTGAATTAAGTGTTTTTTCAAAAAGTGTATCTTACTATTAAGTAACTTTTCATATAACCATATAATCTTAAATCCAAAATAAAATAGTAGTGACGTATAATCTATATTTATCTCCATAATTCATATAACCAGTATATTGTTGATACAACAATCAAATGAAATAATTATATAATAACAACAAAAAAACAAACGTCACTCTTCTTCATCTGAGGTAGTATCATAACTTGATTATTATCCAATCGCATCATTTGTGGTATACTCTAATGACTAGGAAATTGATTCACGTAGTGTTTCAATGCCTTTTTGATGAAGTATTTTACATTTGAAACATTTTTATGGCCCTTGCAATCACCTACTTGAGGTCCTTTTTCTCCAAACTTATAAAAAACTCCCATAGCCTTCAAGTAATTACCAAGGTGATTATGTCCACAATTATCACATATGGGAAAAATCCTTCCTTACCCTCTTCCCTTTATCCATATTTCTCTCTACCATCCTTTTCTTCTCTTGCTTTTCATCAAAGACAGAGGACTCAGAGAATTCTTTATATATCATATTAACAATTATATTACTTATTCACATGTTGAGAATACGTGGGAGACTATTTCCCTTATAAATGTTGGCTTAATGCCACGAATGATATGATACTTCTTACTCTTTGGATCATACATATTGCTGGATTTCTCATTCCTTCTACTGGGCGCCATTTCTATAAATGGCATACACTAGGTCAGTTTATGAATTGCAATGAATAATTCCCGAATTGTAAAATACCTAATGTAAATTGAACAGTTCATGGATATAATCTTTTATCATAAAAATATTTTCATTGAGGTGGTATATACTCATAAATCCTTCATAATGATTTGTAATGAAAATGAGAATTATCCTAAGCATATCCCCCAGGAGTTTCATAACCAAGAGTGCATCAAGGCCCATTGTCGTGCACTAGTTCCCGTTCGAGTCTATCTCAAAGTGGTGTTTTTGGGATTTTCCACTAGGTACATCTTTAATAGAGCCGCCTCTACCTTGTCGTATCCATATGAAGATGAATTCTCATGTAAAACTCATAAAATATATACATTACAAAAATTCTAGGATGTTCTTCTATACTAAACCTCAATGTCTATCTTAGGGTAACATGCTCTAATCCGAGTTTATCTAAATATAGTTTCCAACATTATTTCTAAACTTCCTCTCATACCAACTTTAACGCCCCAACCCTAGTTACCCAGATTAGGTGCATTATTTTAATACATTGGCATGATTACAAGGAATCAAGTCCCGAATGACCGATCCGTTTTGAAGTCTTGAAAAATAGATTATATACACAAACGTTACATTACACATTAGAAAAAACTTAACATAAATGATCCTTTTAGAATTCCATTTGTTCCCTACCTTAACCCTTCTTATCAACCATAATACACTTCTTGGAATCCTGGGAAAATGAAACATAAAAAAGGGGTGAGCTCAGATGCTCAGTAAGGGTAAATAATTTAGCAGGAACTATAAACATTTAAGGCAAGATTAGTAATAAAACAACAACCTTTTAAACATAATATTGAACATAATATGGAACAAATAAATCAAAAATTACCATATAAACATGAACATGTATATTATACTAGTCGAATAATCAATTGTAATAACTAATTTCATAATGAGGGAATGTATAGTACAAGACTTTAATTTCTGTGTCAAGGCCTCGTGCCAGGACCGATGTGCTAACTATAAACGGACCCAAACCCAGAGAGCCTCTGTAACCGAAATCCATCCCAAAGAGCCTCTTTAACCAGACTCCAACCTAGAGAGCCTATGTAACTAGACTCTATCCCGTAGGGTCTATGGTAACCAGACCCCATCTCGGAGGGCTTACATTTACCAGTCCCCAACCTGAAACATACTAGTCCAATACATTCTTCATATGAAAAGGTTGAGATATAACATAAACATTCATATTAAAACTAGCATACGAAATTTCAATATATTATCTATTAACCATGAATGGTATAAAAATAAAAAATCCACAGACAAATATATCACAAAACATTCAATATAATCTGGATGATTTGTGTCACAATAAATCAACTTCAAACAAGTTTAATGTCTATTAAAGGATGATGACCTAGATGAAAATGATCAGTAAAATGCTTCGAGAGAAAAACCCCTTTTTCATGAAGTCATTTAAAATTCACACAATTTATATAGGTAGTCACTTAAAAGTTATTTTTTAATCAAAGTGTCCCATACCACTTTGAATCTTTTTAAAAGAATTATCATTTCAAAACATTCATGCTCGTATAAATAAATCCTTAAAATCATTTTGAAAACATGGAAATTAATTAAAAGTGTTTAGAAAGATAAATCTTTAAAACATTTATAATGATGATCCTATTAAATAAAACCTCCCAAACAACCCTAAATGATTCCTTTTGAATTCATTTTTATAAAATACGGGTATCTAAGATTAGTATGTCCAAGAAAATACTTACACATGAACAATCTCAGATAATATTGAGATTTAGGAAATAACCCTTACCTCATTGTAATCAATCAAGTCATATGAACAATAGTCAATAAACACCAAATAAATCACATAATATCATGAATATAAAGGGAATCATGATAATATATATCAAATGGAAGTACACAATACACCACATGCAATAAATAATTGGTGAACAATGGAAATCTCACAGAATTAAAAGTGAGATAAGAAACCCCTTACCTTGCACTTTCCATTGGTCGAGGGTACATTTAACCTCCTATATAATGACTATATTATTATATTAAATTATACAATAAATATATTCATATTTATTATATCATACAAGATTCATTTATGACTTCATACTACCCATTTAATAATTATTTCCATGTTAAATTAACATTTCGGGTAATAATAACATTCTTTATCGTACGAGTTTAAACTTGTTATTCTCCATCATATCATTTAGATCATGATTTAAATACTTCCAGAATATATTAATTTATTTATAAATCTTATATATTTAGAATATAAATATTTATAATAGATAGATATATGAAATGGAAAACACCTTTTATGGAGACGGTAAGCCTACGTATGCATAAACGCTCTTTCTATTTTCATACCGTATTAAATGGAAGTAAGTGAATAAGATATATTTAAGTAAATATATATATATATAACTCCAGTATCATTATTATTTCATATATTAAATACTTAATAGTAATATATAATTTTATAATCGTCGATGAATGGTGAATGTGGAAATGAATCTCATCGCGTCGTGAAGACGGTAATCTGTACGTACGCACGGGCGACAATATCATTTCCTTAATGGTGTGGAATTGGATGGTATATTAATTTTACAGAGAATTAGAAGGATATTTTCATTATTTATATACATACTACTCATCATTATATCCATCCAAATAACATATTTTTTAATAACAAATAACACCACTGCGTGGAGACGGTAAGCCGTATGTACACACACATGGTGACATTATCATTCATAGGATGGATAGAATAATGAATATGGTGGTGAATTATTTATAATAACACCAAATTATATATAAGTTAATGGATTTATTATTTTGGTATGGTATTAACAATGAAAGAGTATGTGGAAAAAGAAAAGAACTTGAAAGAGGGTGGTGAAATAAATACCTCTTCATCGGGTTCTTCATTTTGATTTGATCAAAAGGGCCCCTTATGTAGACTTTTTGACCAACAGAAGGAACCTAGGATGAAGGTAAGATTTTTGAATAGATATTTGGGTAGGTTTTGGCCGAGCCATATGTCTATGATGGTGTGAATTTGAGAGAAGGAGAAGTTCACTTCTATAAGAGGGGTGAGGGGCACCATAAGAAAAGATTGAAATATTATGTTATAATAAAATCATTTTCGGTTTTAATTGATCCAAAATGATTTTTTAGAGGCCAAGGTGGGGTTGAGTCGAAAAATACTCATTCAATAGGTTTTAGATTGGTTTGGGTCACTATATAAACCTTTTCTTTTGGATTTAACTTTAAGTTAATTAGTTTGACATTTACCATGTCACTTTGTATTTTTATATTATATGGTTAATAAACAACTAGAAACTTCCAAGAGAACCTAAAGTGGTTCATTAATTACATATATAATATTATTTAAGACCTTTTTCCAAACTTTAGATTTTTAGGAATAGAATATCAATTTATAATATAATATTTGTTTTAAAAACTCTTTTATGTCAATTTTGACACTATTTTCCATTTTTTTTTCGTTAAATTCATAACAACATTATTACATCGAAAACAATTCATTAAATCAACCATAAAATTTCATATTAACCATGAAAATTATTGGAATTCATAAAAAGTATAAATTACATTTATTTGAATATTTATAATACCAATTATTTTAATATTTCATTAATAAGGTAATTACTGCATCATCATTGTGTCATAAATAAATTAAATTATCTAATGTATAAAAACTATAAATAAAATACCATTATTTAGGAAGATTTTTTAGTTTTATTATTAATATTTATAGTCGAATTTATCTTATGTTTAACCCTATATTAAAAATGGTTTAGTTATTAAATATTTAATTTAACACTTTGATCTCTTCTTTGAATTAAATAATAATAAATGTCCCAATCTAATCCAAGTGGACCTAAAGAATCATATTTTATTTCTAATGTCATTTTAGGTCTAATTACACTTATCCAATATAATTAGGACACGTGTTAGGGTAATAATAATATCATTTTGACCTTTAATTACCAAATTTAATTTCAACCATTGTAAATAAAATACAAAAGTTACTATTTACCAAAAATTATTTTCATCTTATTGAACCACATTTTTCATACTGATGTCAACCGTGTCTCTAATATTTATGAAATTACACTCACATAATTGGTAAAATTATGTTTTATGCGAATTTTCAAATTCTCCTAGGAGGTGGGTAAAAGATGGTGAAAAGTTCAATAAAATTTTATATATCTAATATTGTTACAAAATGAATCCAATGAAATAAATTGAACCTATATAGGTATTATTTATCTATTTTAACCTAAAATAAATTTAACTAAGTAAATAATTATTTAAATGAAATGTCGGTTTTAACCAATAACGTAGTGTTTTTCACTATTCATCAAAAATTGAAAGTATTCAGAAACATAAAAAAATTCACCCTAAGATAATTTTGATATTTTAAATTTAGAAATGAATTATATTTTACCAAATTAGAAATATAGAAATTTCATTTATTAATTGAAAATTAATTCATGTTGTCAAAACCAAAAAGCGTATTTTTAAGAAATAATAACTACCAAAAGATTGACACCTCTTTATGTCCAATTTCAAAGTGAAATTAACATAAAAAAAGATTGGATTAAAAGGTAAAAATATAATCAAATTATAATTAAAACCATGAAAATTTATAATTGAACACTAAATTATTTTGATGAGAAAAGTTGTTTTCTAGTTAAAATTTAGTAAATTTTCCAATTCATCCAAATATGAAAGTTATTAGAAAAACACCAAAAATTTATTGAAACTAAATTCTTATGTCCCTATTCTAATGAAGAAGTTTATTTTGTAAAATTGAATATATAAATTTTTAAAATATTGTATTTAATGAGGGTTCTCAATTAAAAGATGGTAAAATTTCATTTTTTTTGAAAAATACATATTTGAATAGAAAAAAAGTAATTTGTTCTTATATTATGTCTAAGAAAACCATAATATGGATTCTAGAATTATAAGGATTATATAAAGTTCAAAATTCAATTAATACTATTTATATCCACTTTTGAACATCTAGTTTGGTAAGTCATATTGCGCTTGAACTCAGTGTTGTGTGTAGTGCATGTTATTGAATTACTTTGAAGAAATAATATACTATAAGATCTTGGGGTGCGACATAGAAGACTGAAACGTCATTGTTTTTTCAATATTGTGGGACATCGATGATTCTTGAAAATGGAACATCCATAAAGAAATAATCATCGAAGATTTGACAATACTATGGAGACTGATGATCCACATCAGTATATGTCTGGAACTGATGTGCTTAATGAATTGAATGATTTCATCTTCTAATTCACGAATGGTCAAATTAAATATGGAATGATAAAGAATGTTTATTCTAGAACCTATTACAATTGGAAGAAGATTAGTATCTTCATTGATTTTCTTTATTGGTCAACCAATTTTTCACTTCATTTCATAGACATAATGCTCAATGAAAATAATATATGTGAAATGTTGTTTTTGATACTTCTAAATGTTATGGGAAAGAAAAAATATGATTTACTATCTCGTCCTGACTTAGTGGATTGGGTCATCAGACTATAATTGCATCCTGTGTGTATTAGTGAAAATAAATGGAATGTTTCATATGATATTTTTATGAGGACACGTACAGAAAAAAAATTCAAGAAGTACTAGAGACTATTAATGGTCCCAAAGGCTATTCAAGAAAAATATCTAAACAGTTCAATAGAGGAGATTTGACGCTAAAATCATTGAACACTCAAGATTAGCATGTCTTTCTACATGAGTTGATTCTAATAGAAATCCATAATATTTTGTCTAATAATGAAAGGGTGGATGTTTTTTTGTTTGAATTTGGTTTAGAGATCTTTGTGCTATGAAGTTTTCGATGTACTTCATGAAAATAATTTTCAAAGATTCACCATTAATTTTATACGAGTTAGAGAAAATATTTCCTCCATCATTTTTCACATGCATGATGCAACTCTATCTCTATATTCCAACTAAAAACTTCTTATAGGGCCTATTTCTATTCATTGGTTTCATCTAACATAAAGAAATATGTACTCATTAATGTCTTATGCCTGAAACCGGAATCACCCTGATTGTTCAATCATAAATGGTTACATGGCTCAAGAATGTTTGGATTTCTACTCGATGTAATTTTCTGATCGTACTATAAGAAACAATAGACCAATGAGAAATGAAGAATAAATCTATGTGAAAGTTGAACCCAGTTTTGCATTACTTCCTCAATCTAGAGGTAATCCCGGATCATATACATTGATGACATTAATCCTAGAAGAGCGGGTGATGGCACATCGTATAATTTTGTTCAATTATGATTTGTTTGATGACTACCTCAGGTAATTATATTGAATATGTATATAATACATTTATATCTATTAATATATTCCTATTTGTATCTACAGGGAACATAAAGAAATGATAAATAGAAATCATCATTATTTATCTTTGAGAAGGAGGGAGACTTTTCATAGAAATGACTTTTCTTATGGGATAAAATTTCAAGTAAAAATATTATTATTTAAAATAATTAAATCAACATTTAATTGAGTTTAATATCAATTTATATTTTAGATATTGAGTTTTCATGCAGACTATGTCTCTATGGAAATAAGAGCTTTGTCTCTTAGTCCTAACACCGTGGTTCGTGACTCTAATTTTATTTTTAACAATGGGTACAGATTTATTATTAATGAATGAGAAATGAATGTGAGAAAAAAACATAATAGTGTTATGGTTACTAACTAAATAGAGTGTTTTGTCAGTGCATTATATAGTAGACCAATATTTGAAAATGTATGTTATTATGGAGTAGTTGGAAAAATAATAATATCGGATTATTACTCTCGTAAAGGAGTCACGATGATTAAATTATTGTGGTTTTCTTTGATGAAGAGGTAGGTTAAATTTATCGATGAATATGGATTTTGAGTACTTGATATGACTCACACTCTTTCCACTGATGAACCATATGTATTAGCATTAATGGAGAAACACATTTGTTTTGCCAAAGACCCTCTTCGACCTGAATTGGGTGTAATTATTGAATTATTTTGAAGACATATTTTTTATGATTGCAATGATAGAATTAAAATCATCCATAATATCATGGGAAACAATCCATTTATTACCTTTAATGACTCAAATAGCTCAATTTTCATAGTTGACCGTGAACATAAAGTTGTAGTGGGAAATATATTGAATCATCTATCCCTGTTCTTAATTATTTTTGTTTAGCTCGACCTCGGTTGTTATGGTTGGTACTATTAAAATTAATTTAATATTGATTAGAAATATGTTGTATCTGACTTGACCATTATGTGAATTTTTAATTTTTATTGGTTGTAATTTTATTTGAATTGCGTTTTCTAATTTGGAATTAAAATATTTTCAATGCTATGAAACACACATTTCTAACATGGTGAACATTTCAATGCATTATTATCCATTAATAATATTTTTATAAATCCAATCCATCCATTTAATATTTCACAAGATAATGAACATGCTGTTTTTTCATCTTAGGAAAAACATGTATAGAAACCTGCATCATCTACCTGGGCCAAAGAAGTTAAAATTTTCCTTAATTTCAACATGTTATTTAATAGACTAATGACACTTACTAAATAACCATCCTACTCAAAATTAAATTTCATTATTACAACTTGTATGATTTATTGAATTCATTATATATATTTTCATACTCACCTAACACAATAGAATGTTAAATTATCCATGAATCCCCATATACCATCACATATATTTTGTTTTTTTGGTTACAAATTAGTGATCCTATTCAAATTACTTCCATATTTGTTTTAAAATGTAGGAAATGAAAATATTTGATGAGAGGAAATGAAAAAGATGATGGAAAACAATCGTCACATGGCTGAGATGGGAATTCCACCCCTAGTTCCTATAATGAGTATTTTATTTCAAAATATATATATTTAAATAATATATAATGTCATCTTATTTGTTTTTTTAAACATTTTTTGTAAGATCCACCTCTTATGTGACAATTATTTGATGAGAAGCCTAGTAGTGGTCCCAGTACTCAGGGGGTTCATATGAGTAGGGGGTGGTACGAGAGCTATGCGATCTAGTTGGTGTAACTAATTAGACCCTGCCCCTCCCATTAACATACCATCTATGCCAAATTCTGATCCCAGTGCATTGTTAGGGACAAACTGTATATTTAGGCCTCCTAGGCTTTCAAAACCCTTTAAATATAATTCTCCTCACCCATATTTACCATATCTGATGATGTTTCCCACCCCTCATCTAGTATTTGGCCAGCCAACTCTGTCGTCTTCTTTTACTTTTACTTCATTCTCTTCGAGCTTCAATATTCCATCTTCTTCGACTCCTGCTCCACCAGAGTCTATCCCTATGGAGATACATTGGGCCCCACTCCACCTGTAGAGGATGTTCCTTCAGTTTCTATGTATCCAACAATTCCCATTGATCAGACTGTTGCATGTATATTTTTAGAACCCTAAAAAATATTATACCAATATTTATTTTCATTATAACATGTATTGATAAAATATTTGTTTCTCTTTTATTACAGATACATATATTGATGGGAGGAGAGGGCGGGGTCTACATGAATGTGTGCATTGTGGAACTTCCACATGTAGTTGATGGTGAATTACAAAAATGATTGAGAAAAATAGGTAGCAATGTCGGAGTTGTTTGGTGATGCTTTACAAATACTCCGTCATCAGTCCTGTCATCAGGCTCTCAGGGAGAAAGTTTCCAAATGAAGTCAACGATAATACCTGGGCATAAATATGGTTAAAAATTATGTTTTATTTAATGTAATATATTATTTTTGTATTTATATGAGTTAATATTTTGGTGTCAGTTTCATTTTAATTTCCCTGATAGTGAGGGTGCACGACCATTATGTCTAAACGATTTAGGTGAGCTATGGAGAGCCTATAATCAAAAGTGGTATATTAGCTAGCATCCTAGAGTTGGAAAAAAGTTAGAGGATGTTCCTATCATGGATTATTTTCTGATAGATCAATATCGAAAGATGATTACTCATTGGAAAACTATCCAGTTTATGGTATTAGTCACATTAGAGGTATTGAAATTAAAATGTTGATTTTTTGTGTTAATAATATCTATTCTATTACATATTTTTTATTTAGGAATCATCCTAAAGAAATAAAAAAACCTTGATGCTAAAAAATACCTTCGAAAATTGGGATGTACTATGATACTGGATCATGAGAGGAAGCAGGTTTGACAACTATTTATAATTTTTCATTATGACTAGCACTTTTTATTATTTCCTCCATAATTTATTCATTTTTTAAATTTTTCATATAATTTTACTCATGAAATTAATTATTGTTAACTTATTTATAATTATGGTTTCCTACATTAAATGTCATTATTGAGGCAAAAATTGATTATTGATAGGCCATGTACCTTGAGAAAAACTGTTTTTCTAGAGTAGAAGGAAGAAAGATGGTAGTGCGATTAACGAACTGACTCAATATCATATTTTAAGTTTTAATTTGTTGATTTCAAATATAAATATTTATTTTGTAACTTAGTAATATATTTATATTTGTAAAAAGATTCTTTAAGGGACCTTGATGCCCACGAACCTAACTATTTTGGGAAAAATGATAACATACATCATGTTTTGGGAGATGATCACCCTTGTAGTGTATGGTACACAATAGGGAATAGTATAGTCCCGATGTGGTATTAGCCCTCCGCAGGTTTGAGTTGTAGTGCCACTGAGTTCTAGATGATTAAGAATATGTCGAACAGGATGAAAAAAGGGCCATATAGATGGAATAACAGTTTACTAGGGAAAACACTGCATTAATGAAACTGATGTAAGTTTTACCACCAACACATCCACCAAAGGCCATCACAACTTGTGAGGAATATTTTTCTTCAATGTATTCTATATATGGAGCACCAGGTGAAATTTTTAGTGGTGGTCAAGATGATGGAGAGGAAAATTCCTAGGAGGAGGAGTAGGCCAAGGCGGAGGCTGAGGCGGAGAAGGAGGGAGATGAGGAGGTCGGGGTGGAGGAGGATAGAAAGGAAGAGGTTGAGGCAGAGTATGAGGGAGAGGAGTAGGTCGAGTAGGAGGATAAGGTGAAGTGGTATGGAGAGGAGGATGGAAATGAGGAGGTGGGGAAAATAATGGGGATAGGGGTGATGATGTGGATGAGGCTGATGATGACAATGATGACTGTGATGGTGATGAGGGACATATTGATCTGTATATTTTTATACTAATATTAAAAAATAATGATGTTTTATGATTTTTTGTCCCTAAATATATGTGTGATTAGGTAGGTCACATTATAATTATTTCATTATCTATAAATAATAAAACATGACATGGTGATTTGATGTGACTGAATATATGTGTGACTGATTCAACCCTCTCCAGGATAGCACCCACACCCTTGGACAACCCCCACACCTGGACACCCCCACCACCCTGGACACCCCCACCCTAGGAATCCTCCACCCCTGGACACCCCCACACACTTGGACAACCCCCTCCCCATCCCCCTATAAACCCTCACCACTGGACACCCCCACCCCCTATACAACACCCACCCCCTGGGTACCCCCCACCCCCTGGACAACCCCACCACCTTTGAAAGCCACCACACCCCATAGACACCCCCACACCCTTGGAAAACCCCTACCCATGGACACCCCATAACCCCTTGGAAAACCCCCACCCCTGGCCACCCCCACCCCATTGGATAGTCCCTACACCCCTTGACACCCCCTAGAAACCCCACCCCATTGGACAGCCCCCACACCCCATGACACCCCATGGACAACCCCACACCCTTGGAAAACCCCCCGCCCCTGGACTCCCCCACCCCTAGACACCCCCACCCCCATGGACTGCCTCCAACCCCTAGACAACCCTCACCCCTAGACACCCCCACCCCATTGGACATCCCCCTGGACACCCCCACCCCCTTGGAGAGCCCCACACCCCTGGACACCCCTTGGATTCCCCCACTCCCTTGGACATCCCCCACCCTTTGGACACCCCTTGGACACCCATGGACACCCCACCTCCTTAGACAACCCCCACCGATGGACCCCCCCAGGCTAACCCTACCCCCTAGACAACCCCCCCGGATAGCCCCCCTTGACCCCTCGGACACCCCCACGCCCTTGACACCTCTACCCCCGTGGACATCCCCCCAACCCCTGGATAACCCCCACCACCAAGACTCCCCCACCTAACTGGACACCCCCATCCCTTGGACACCCCCCATGGACAGACCCCTCCCCCAACCCCATGGACAATGCCTCACCCCCTAGAGTCCCCCACCACTGGAACCCCCCCCCCCCCCCCCCAAGGACAACCCCCACCCCTTGGACAAACCCAACTCCCTAGACACCCCACCCCCTTAGACCATCCCCACAACCCATGGACTCCACCACCCCCTTGGATATCCCCCACCCATAGAAAACCCCCACACCCATGGACAACACATCCACTTGGATAGCCCCTACCCCTGGACACCCCCACCCCCATGGCCATCTCCGACAGACCCTAAACACCTCTTTGGATATCTCCCAACCCCTGGACACCCCACCCCAGACACCCCCATGGATAACCCCCCACCCCCGGGAAACCCCCACCCCTGGACACCCCACCCCCTTGGACAGCCCCCAACCCCAGGACAACCCCCAATGCTAGACACCCCCACCCCCTTTAACAGAACCCACCCCCTGGCCACCCCCACCACCATGGACTACCACCACACCCCCTGGACACCCCTGGATACCCCACCCCCTTGGACAACCCCCACCACCTGGACACCCCCACCCCTAGAAAACCCCACCCACCCCCGTGGACATCCCCCGCCCCTAGACAACCCTACTCCTTGGACACCCCTAGACGCCCCCACCCTCTAGGACAACCCCCACCCCAGGACATCCCCAACCATTATGAAACCCTCCACCCCACCCCCTTGGATAACCCCCACCCCCACCACCCCCCAAACACCCCACCCCCTTGGACAACCCCCCCCCTCACATAAAATAAGATCCTTAACAATCATATAAAGAATATAAATGGAGGAGATAGATCCCATAATCATAGGAAGATAGTTCCAAGTGTGTAAGGAATTTTTAGGTGTTTCTATTTTGGTTTCAGTGTGACTCTATATATTGTCTCCATGAGAGTTGTTTTTAATTGAATTAATTTTATTGTGGGAAGAAGTTTTTTTTAAGAATTCTGTACTTTTATGTGTTAGATAATTATTGTATATTTTCTTTGTTGTATATTCAGCTGTTAATTCTATATATTGCCGAGGAGAGGCAAGAGGGGATGTTGGTTGCTATGTAATTCAGTACAAGGTTGGATTGCTATGTAATTCTGTATAGGGTAGCCAAGAGGGAAGACTTCTATATAAAATCATAGAGTAATATATACCAATGGTTTAAAAACCGTTGGTATAAAGTTGAATATATTCTTCTACACCAGCGGTTTTAGCTGAACTGCAAATAAAACACTATACCAACGGTTCAAAAACTGTTGGTATATAGGTTCTACATATAATATAAGACAACAGTTATACTAAAACCATTGGTAAAACTATATAAAAATGGTTGGTAAATTGTTGGTATAGATTATCGAGTTATATTTAGCAACGGTTTGTAACCGTTGGTAACTCTTTTTTGAAGCAGTTGCCTAAAACTATAGGGAGATTGGTTTTTTTACCGGTCTAAGCTAACAGTTTTCTTTAAACCTTTGGTATAAGGATAGGCCTATGCCTTTTCACCCAATGGTTTGGAAAACTGTTTCTATAACATATACCAAACGTTTTGCAGCCTATCCCAATGGTTTTAAATCGTTGGGAATGCCTTGGATTCTAGAAGTGATAAACAACTCTTAAAGAAAAATATAATGCTAAATTTAATTTTACATATAATATTTATGATATTTTTGTTCTTATGGAATTATAATATAACATATAACTTCTTAATTTATACACAATGAATAAATGATGATGTTTCTCGTGTGTACAGTGGACTACCACCTCAAAATGGGATGTGATTTATTTCTCACATATGATTTATTTTGAAGTTAATAAGGTTAAATTTGATGAATATATTTATTATTTATGGAATACAAATAATTATGAAAATTTAATATGTTTTTTACCTTTTTTTCATTTCATACACTGAGAAAATAGAAACAATATTCATGTACACATATGACACACCATCTCCTTGAATGATGTACTTTATTTTATATCTATAACATTAATGTATTACAATAAAAAATAATATAATTAATATATATTATTTTTATATCATGAATAAAATTCAGTAAAGGAAGAAAAAATTGTTATTATTAAATGACTAAACATAATAAACCAAAACATACATATAAAATAAAGATGTTATGACCAAAAAACAAGACATTAACAAGGAATTTTTAATTACTGGGTAATAAAAGGTCATATGTAAATCATATATCAAATAATAAATTTGAGTATGTTTTTGAAATAGATTTATAAAAAACATATATTTTTTATAAAATAGATTAAAATGTGAATGATGGAATTTGAGACTTAAGGTTGGAGCATTTTTATTATATTTCCTTTATTGGGGTATAAGTTATGTTATGAACCTATATTCTTTTACGAGGTGCATACACTACCCCTTTTATTGTATATATAATGAATTTAAATATTATCATGATATATAATATTTTATATCAACTAACCCTTTACTAGGTATTACAATCAAATGTTTCCAAAGTGATAATAATTTTATGTTATAGTCTCATGGATTATGTGGATTTTTAGTGATTATGTTTTTTATGATGATATATTAAGAACTATCTATCAAGAAACTCTTTAATTTTATTCACATCTTGTTGTTTCATGAGAATAAATTTTTTCCTTTCATTTTATTTTATTTAATTAATGAGGAGATCCCAAATATGTTTTAAGGAAGATTTGAATTTATTTCTCTATTGAGTGGAAAATAATTTTTTTTAATTTCCATGTTTAAAAAAATTAAATAATGATTTCTATATTATTATAGAGACCCACAATTTTAAAAAATTACTATTACATAATTATACAAAAACACAAAACATTACACATATAGATATTAGAATACTATACTATTCTAGTGCCTTTGGAAACATGGAATACATAAACACTAATATATAAGTGAGATACATTATCTCCCACTACGTTCTTCTTGACTAGAACCCTTCTTAGACACCTCAAACCTAATAAATATTTTCACAACATAAGGATGAAAACAATAAAAAGGGGAGTGCTCAATTTCTTAGAAATGGTAAACAAGGGAGACATGCATGAATAAGCATTAGATTAAGGGTTTGATAATGTTTTCATAAAAATATAAGATCTTACCCTACATATCAAAGATCATATACATGAATCATGACATAAATACTGGTAGTTTATAAGACATGAATAAAAAGTAAGTAAATGACATAATCCATGAAGGGATAACATAGGAGTAAGACAAGAAATTGTGGTAAACACAATAAAATATAATGATTTCCATTGTAGCCAAGACATCACTTCCCAGACCATCTTAATAGTTTGTGTTCACTCATAATACCATCATAGTAGTCATAGTTCACTCCCATGGACATCGTAGTTGAATGAAATCACTCCTCATACCATCTTATTTGTTGTGGTTCACTTAAATGGCCATTATAGAACTTAATGTTCACTCCCAAGACCATATTAGTTTGTATCATGAGATATAGAACCATAGACAATGCATTGGAGGGAGATATAGGCCCCACCCATCACATAATGAAATAGTACATACATGTGACATAAGATAATAAATGAACATATCATAACCAATTAAATGAAATTGGTATCATAAACATGTTAACAAATCCTAACTTGTGGAAATATATAGGTTTTATAATCGTTTCATCCTAAACATAACCCATGAAAATAAGCAGTTTTCAAAAGCCTATATCCCATTAAAGGGAAATGTGCCTCATAAGTATCATGCTATAAAAAAAGAATCGATTCAAAGAAATAATATTAAAGGAAACTTGGAATAATTTCCCAATAATGGCATGATTAACACCAATGGATGTTATCTTAGAGGGGATATAATTTTGAGCGTACTTTTAAAAACACATCTTGAAGAAAATATCCAATTTTCATTGAAAATTTATTTTTATATCAAAAATACTTTTAAGAACCTTTTTTTGAAAATATCATTTAAAACATAAAAAATAAAGATTTAGAAACAATGAAACCTTTTTTAATTTCATTTTAATTGAAAATGATCTTCAAGGATATTTTAACATCATTTTGAAAACATTTTCAAAAACATTGTTTTTGAATATAAAAGATTTCTGACCGAAGAGAGAGACAATTATATCATACATAAAAAGAATTTCTTATGTAAGAAAGAGTAGAAAAATGGTTACATAAATAAAGGATATTAGGAATAAATATATTATAAGGAAACTCAAAAATACTCTTGATAGTCTTATCATAATATTTCATCAAGGGAATCATAAACAAAAACAATCTCATAATGTGATAAGATTGTCTCAATAAACTCTTATAACTCAATAACATGGGATAATAATCTCCATGTAAGAAAACAAAATTAAATTAACATTAAGATATAATTAAAATAATTATATTCATGATATAACATGTTAAATGGAAGTATATTCATCTCTATGAATAGTTTTGGTTCATAAAAAAACAAGAATCCCAAAGACGGAAAATTGAGAGAAAACTATTTTACTGATTTGGTAACTTTTGAATGCTAAAAGAAATGAAAGAAGGATCATAAAATCGAAATGTGAGTACTCAAAAATTTAAGTAAAATATATATAAAATAAATAAATGTGTAGTAAACACACCACTCAAAAGGAAGGAGTGGAAAACATAACTTGTATCTCTTTGAAATTCGAAGGGAGATGAAATCCCCTTACCATGTGCCTTGAATCTCTCCATACTCGTACAAGATTACTAAATAATTTATATAAGTTTATTATAAATATTTTACAGAAGAATATTCTTATACATAATATCATGTATTGTTTTATTATGACAATGTATTACCTGATTGTTAATGATCCTATGTTAATGATTCACTTCGGGTAAAATTCAATTTGTTCTTCGCAAGGGTCTTAATTTGTTACATCTTTTTTACTTATACATATATCATGATTCCAAGATGTAAAAAATGATATAAATATCTGGTATATATAGTGTATTTTTATTCCTATAATCTATAGAATATAGGAATATTAAATGTAATACATCATTCATGGTGATAGTAAGTCGTATGCATGCATGAACATTGTTTCTATCTTTATTATTGTATTAAAAAAAGTATTGAAATGAAATATATATATATATATTTATATGTTTGTATGTCTGTATATATAATTATTAAATTATCATTAATATATAATATATATTATATAAGTTCATTAAAACCATACTTAATACATTTCATGGGGTGTGTGAATGAATCACATCACGTTGAGGGGGAGGTAGTCCACAATTTCCCAGACGAGATTATCATGTTAACACTAAAATAAATGAAAAGATATTTTTTAGTCATAAAAGTAATAATTAAGATTATATATATATTAAATATAAAATATGAAATATATAAATATATTTTCCATCATAATGGCCACAATTATTGGTGGTAAATAAAAATTTAACAATCATCATTTTGTGAGGCATTAACTCTCCATACAGAGAAATAGTAAGATTGATATCCATTAGATGGAGGTGTGTGTAACTTTAGGTAAAAAAATAGTATCATGACATCCTAGTATATATAAGATACTGTTTTTTCACACAATATTGGGGTAATGAGAGTGGAGGTGGTGGATAATGAAAATAAATGGAAGGAGCTTGAGATAAGACGTTAACTCTAAATCAGGTAACTCTTTTTGGTTTCTGCCAAAGGAATTCGATGAAATGAATTATAAACAAAGGGTGTTCTCAATGTAAATGGTATGAATTTTTGGAGGATAATTCGGTATATATTGTCTAAATTTAAAAGATTTGAGTAGTTTGAGTAATTGGTAGAGGTGGTGGCCTTTTATAGGGAAGGAAAAGGAAACCCATGGAATTTCTAAAAACATGTTTGGCGTGAAAAAGTCAGTACCTAAAACAAGTCATAAAAAACTAAAAAATATAAATAATAGAAGGTTTATGGCTGAACAATGGACAACCAATTGGTTTTGGATAATTTTATAGGTCATTTGGGCCATTAATTTTATATTTTTTATTGTTTAATTATTCTTAATTTGGCATTAACCGCTGTGATTAATTTTAATCACTTTTAATAATAATTTTTGTCTAAAATAAACATGGACTTATTAGAATATAAATATTAGGTTGAAGACAATGGTTTCTGTCAGATTTTTGAAATTCAATTCACACAATTGACAAAATTATGATTTTAGTTAGTCCCGTAGATGAGAAAAAAAGGGGTATTAAAGTTGGAAAAAGATTGTGTTGATTTTATAATCTATTTCAAAGTGAAATTTATTATAATAAATTAAGTTGTATTAATATATTAAATATTTATATAATGTGTCCTTAAAAAATATTTATAATGTCATTTACCAATAATATTTAATTAGACAAAAAGGTAGTTTTTAACTAAAAAGCAGTATTTTTCCATATTCATCAAAAAATGATGTTTCTTCGAAAAATCACAAATATACACCATAGGAGAATTTCAATGTTATAAATTAAATAATTTATCTTATTCTATAAAACAATATTTATAAATTATTATAAATTTTCTTTCATTATTATAAGAAATTCATTCGAAAAAACTATGTTTCTAAACATAGAAGGACTTCAAAAAAATCATACCTTTCATTATAAATATGATTTATTTATATAAAAAATGGTAAATAATATTAATATTCATATAAGTATGTTTGAAAAATAGTTTATTACTATCTAAATTAAATTATATGAATATAAAGAGATGTTTTGTAGAAACTTAGTGTTGCGTGTATCGTACGATAAGCTAGTGTTGCGTGTAATGTAAGCCAAGTCGGTGATGCATGTAAAAGGAAACCATGAATTAGTGTATTGAAAGATGTAAATGAAAACTTAAATTTATTCAAAAAAATATGTCCAAAAAAACTAGTTGAGTTACAATTATACTACTATTTTTAAACATATTTTACCCCATGATTGAATTACTAAAAAAATGATTTGAAAGGAATATTCATTTCATTTTCCAAAAGAGTTTCTATTAATTTTTATCAAAATTGTGAAAGGATTATTTATTTAGAAACATAATAGGATTGAAAAAAACTTTTCACTATCAAGACCAATAATGTAATAGAATATTATTTTATATTTTTCTATGTTTATTTTCAAATAAATGTATATATAATTTTTTTTAGAAATTTTTATTTTATAAGGATGTTATTTTAATATTTGAAAGTATGTTTTCCAAAAAAAAAGTTAAAAGTATTCTTTCAAAATAATTTTCTTTCTAAGATACCATCATTTTAAGTTACATTTGCTTTACTTGTGATGTGGTCCAATTTTACCATCCTTATTTTTTTCTGGATGGTTTATATCAATGATGAGAATATGTTTACGAAACCCATTCCTTATCCATTTGTTATTCTATGACTAAATAATGAAATATTTACGAAACATATTTCATTTACATGGGTTTTTACATGAATAGTTGTTTATTAATCCCATTTATCTTTAAGGGTTATGATATAATGAGTGTTTTAAAATCATATGGAACATATATTTATTGTTAATGTGATGGGTGGGACCTATATCTTCCTCTAATTAATTAGGTAATGATTAATTTTATATGAGGTGAACGGGTACCCATGAGGTTATCCCGTGATCGAAATAGGGTACGCATGAAGTTATCCCATTCCCAAAAGAGGTTACATGTGAGGTTATCCCACAAAAAAATGGGTATATATATAGTTATCCGTAGATTAACATGTTATGAATGTCATAGTGGATAAGATTGACTTGGATTTTCTATGCATATGTGTTTTCAAAAAAATTAGGTATTATGACATGTTTATTCTCTCTTGGATTATGTAATTTTGTTACCTTTATGATTCATGTCTTTCTATCATCCATGATTAATGACATGACTCATGTTTTAGATCTTCGATATGTAGTGTATGGTTTCTGACGTGAAAATCATATTCTAATACTCTTATACTCTTATTATTCTTGTGTGATCATTAACGTATAGATTTTTTACCCTTTCTAAGAATATGATATCACCATTTATTGTTTATACTTCCCAAGGTTATAAAGAAAGGTTTCGTCAATGATTATTCTAATATGAGTGTTAGATATTAATAAATTAGCGTGATAAGATTCAGTTCAACTATGAATCGGTTTTTTATGGTTCCAGGTTTCCTAACGAATTAGAAATAACTAATCTTGCATGGATGATTCTATCATGTACTTAATATTAATATATTAAGAATTATTATTTATATATGGGATGTTTGGGTCATTACAGTTGGTATCATACCACATTTTATTCATGATTTAGAAACTAGGATGAGAAAAATTTGTTTACATCCCAAGAGATATGTCTAAGGATTAGTCTAAGGATAATTACAATCATATAAATTAATACTGGAATACCAGTGAAGGATAGAGTGAGTTATTTACAAGTAATTAAATCCATTTGTGGATCCTATAAGTGGATCATGTTCTAGAACAAATTAACTTAGGTATAAAAACAACAAAAAGGGGCTTCAGACATGACTTGAGAATTACCTGATAAAAAACAATGGGCCTTACTCCAGACCTTGTTTGAAAGCCCTAGGGAATAAGCATTGGAAACTAAAAAACACTTTACAAAATATCTTGAGGGATTTAAATAAGGATTATTAATTAAATAGCTTAATCCTTATGTGTTATAGATTAAAAAGGAGGTGTCATGATTCAAAAATCATATAAATGATTTTCCATGATTATGTGGTTTCATACTATTATTATTGTTACTCATACTATGTTTTTTAATTTCTGTCAATGGATAGAACTAGAAGGAATGATATTAATAATAAATATCATATAAAATTCAATGTTTATGAGAAAATAAATTGGATGAGGACTAGAGAGAAAGATATTGTAATTATTCATAATCCTCAACTAGGATATAAAATTAACAATGTGAACATAAATGAGATTTTTGAAGAAATAAATAAGAGGAAAGTGGACTAATATGAAATATGTTTTTTGTAAAAACATGGAGGAAAAATTATTTTAAAACCTACATGTTAAGAAGGGTGGAATAAGAGTGTATAATAATATCTCAAATGGAGGAGAAGGTGTTTTCTATGTGTAAATGAATTTTATAGAGCAATGCGTTTCTATGAAAAATGATTTCTTATATGTTTGGAACATTCACAATATACATGTAAATTTCCTAATTTAATTGTTATCCCCTAGACCAAAAAAATACCTATGTTATTATAATCATTGAAGAGAAAGGATTAAAGTGTGTATTTATTTTGATTCATTAATAATGTTGTAGAATTATTTCGGAAATGGTATTTTAGTTATAAGAATCATGAAACATCAATGGATTATGTTATCTTTGGAAGAATATATGTCTTCTTGTATGATTAAATTAAGTGCTGTTGATATCATCATGGGTTTTTAATGTTATGGTTGATAATAAGTTCAATATATAAGACTCCCCCATTTAGGTACCAAGTGAATGTATTTTAATGTGATTAATGACATTTTGGGACACTTTGTATTGGAATATGCTTTAATATAAAGTATTATTTGATGAAATAATGATCTTTTAATAAGTTTAAAGGTATTAATAAGTATTATGATGTATATTATTTTTTAGGAGTATGTTTATTTTTTTGTATGATCAACATGTTTCTAAGGAAGTTAAAAGAATAATATTGATATTTCTTAATAAAATGGAAAACCTATCACATATGGATATGTCATTGGGTTTGAACCCACAACTGAAGGGTGAAATGGCTGAAACACTTTCAACTATCCTATGTGTAACGCCCCGACCCCAGCTACCCGGAGTCGGTGCATTACTTCGTAACATTGGCATGATCACAAGAAAGATCAAATCTCGAAAGACCGATTGGTTTAGTAGCCTTGGAAACACTAGATATATTCATAAGTTTTACATTACATCATAAAATGAAAAACTACTACAACAACATAATGTCTCCATAATCCACACTACTATCCCCTCATAATATCCCTGCAGGTCATTCATAATTTACTTCTTCACATCCTGGGGAAAAATAAAACATAGAAAAGGGGTGAGCTCAAATTCCCAGTAAGGATAACAATATAGCGGAAACTTTCATAAATAAGAATAAACATTTAAGGCAATGCATTACTAAAACAAAAGCCTTTTAAAATTGAACTTCAACATGGTATGGCATAAATAAAATGAAATAATGCCATTTACTTATTCACATGGATATTCCACTAATCGCATAATCACATGCAAAAATAAATAACCACTTTCATAATGTTGGAATGCATAATGCCAGACTATCATAACCACATAGCCAAGGCCTCGTGCCAAGACTACAAATAAGATTTTGTCAAGGCCTTGTGCCAAGACACTAGTTTGTCTCATGAGACCTACCGATGCATCGAGGAGCTATAGCGGGCTCCACCCGTCACTTATTAAGTCCAATGCATTCCCATATGAAAAGGTTTAAACATAACATAAACATTCGTATTAAAACTAGCATACGAAATGTCAATACTTTCACAATAAACTATGAATGGTATAAAAATAGCACATCCACAGTCAAACATATCACAAAACTTTCAATACAATATAGAAGTTTTGTATCATAATAAATCAACTTCAAATAATCTTAAAATCCATCAAAGGATGTTGACATAGATGAAATCAAAATTCTTTTTAAAGAAATATCTCCTTTTATTTTGAAATCATTTAAGATCCATATAAAATAAAACATTTTCTTTGAAAATATTCTTATAATCTTGTAAGGAAAGCTTTGAAGATTTTATAACGGCGTAAAATAACCGCACCCGCCGTATAAGTTAAAAAAAACATTCTTACCTCAATTCTGTCGAAAAGGTTAAAAAGGACATTGTTTTGAAAACGACGGAAAGATTCCTTTATAAACCTCTTATAAAAAGTCAAACAAGGGTATAAATGACTTTAACCCATATTCTTGTAAATAGTAAAAATGTTTTGAAATACATTTTTAAGAAAACATGGATGTGGATGATAAAGAGATCCTAGTAGATTATTACGTATATACAACCTCGGATAATGAAGATATTGTGAAATAACCCTTACCTTGTACTTTTCCTTGGTTGTGGTAGGTTAACCTCCTGTATAATGGTGAAATAATTGTTATTAAATTATACAAGAATCATATACATTAATATGATATCATATATGATCTTTTAACATTGATTTGTTAATAATATCTTAGAATTATCGTCGTTTCGGGAGTTAACTTACTCATTTTCTTTTATATTTTTTGTTACATAAGCCATGGTTGTTGTATCTTATTCATATCCAGAATGATATACAGTCCTTAAACATCATTTTTAAATCGTCAAATGATAATTATACTTGAATGGATACGATGGAGAATGAATCTCATCGCGTTCGTGGAGACGGTAGTCCGTACGTACGCACGAGCGACAATATCATTCTTTTGATATTAAAATAACATATAAATGGATGGTATATCATATATACAGAATAATTAACATGTTATATTTATTATTTACATGAGTTACACATCATTATTATACCCATCCAAATAATATTATATTGAATAACAATTACACCACGACGTGGAGACGGTAAGCCGTACGTACGCACGTATGGTGACATGTTATTCAAAGGGTGGATAGAATACTGAATATGATTGTACCATATTTATAATAACATCACAGTATATGTGAGATACTGGAGTTATTATTTCAGAATGGTAAGAACAAAGGAAGAAGAAGTGGAAGAAGAAATGAACTTAGAAAAGGGTGGTGAAATCATTACCTCTTCCTCGGGTTCTTCCTTTTGATTTGATCAAAAGGGCTCCTTAGGTTGGCTTTCTGATCAAACTAAGGCCTCTAGGTTGTATTGAGGGATGTTGGGAGAGTATTTGGGCAGAGTTTGGCCGAACCAAAAGGCTTTAGAGGTGTGAAGAAATGAGAAGGAGGAGTGCCCTTTTATAAGAGGGGTGAGGGGCACCTTTGGAAAAGCTAGAAATATTAATTTATAATAAATTCATATTCGGTTTCTAAAGGCTCCAAAGTTGACTATTCAAAGGATGAGGTGGGGATAGGTCGAAAACAACTCATCCAATAGAATTTAGACAGGTTTGGGTACTTATATTAACCTTATCTTTAAGTATTAACTCTAAGTTAATTAGTTTCACTTTTACAATGTCTCTTTGTATTTTTATATAATATGGTTAATAAACTTACTATATACATCCAAGCGACACCCAAGTGGTCCATTAATGATTAACCTATCATAATATAAGTCTCTTGGCCGAACCTTAGATTTTTAGGAATTTAATATCAATTAATAATATAATATTTGTTTTAAGAACGCTTTTATGTCAATTTTGACACTATTCAATAGTTGATTTTTGTGAAACTCATAACAGATTGATTACTTCGAACAAAGTCCATTAAATCAATCCTAATATATCATATTAGCCTAGAAAATTAGTTTAATTCATTAAAAGTTTCATATTATATTTATTTGGGTATTTATAATATCAATTATTTTAATTTTCCACTATTATAGTAATTACTGCATCATCATTGTGTCATAAATACAATAACTTATTTATTGTCTAAAAATTATAAATAAAATATCATTATGTAGGAAATCTTTTTATCTTTCTAATGAATATTTATAATCGAAAATCCAACATGTATAACCCTATGTAAAAATTGTTCTTCTAAAAGATATATGCTTGTGTCATTTTTGTATTCATTTTAACTTAATTAAAATAAAGTGTCATTATCACTTACAAGTGGATCCATGGGGTCCCAAAATTGACACAAAGATGCCCATGGTCGACCATGTATCAACCAATAGGGTTAAGACACGTTTTAGGGTAATTTTTTATTATTATAATATTATTTTTTTAACCCTTATTTACCGGATTTACCCTTAACCATGGTAAATAAAATATTTACCGCAGTAATTATTCAAAATGTCTAAAAATAAAAGTTACCTATTTACACAATTTGAACATCCTGATTCCAAATATGGAATCCATTTTCCTAAATTCAAAACACAGAAGTGGCAGAAATTAATTTAAAATTAATTCCCGCTGTCAAAACAAAAAGCGTGTTTTTAAGAGATAATAACTATCAAAAGATTGACACTTGTTTATGTTTGGTTTAATTGTAAAATTATGTCCAATGATAAACATTAAATTGAATGGTAAAAATATATTCTAAATATACTTTAAAACCACTCAAATTCATAATTTATCACTATTAATTATTTTGATTAAAAAAGTTGTTTTTAATTAAAATTTAGAAATTTTCACTATTCATCAAAATATGAAAGTTATCCGAAATGTACCAAAATTTCACCCTAGGCTAATTTTGATATTCCGAATCCAAAAATGAAGTCCATTTTGAAATATAGAATATATATGATTTCAAAAATTAGGTATTACTATTCACAATGGCTAGTTTAATTAGTTGTGGTGTGTGTTAGAACTCGAGGTTGCGTACAACACACGCTATCGCATTATTCAAAGGGAAACGTACCGTAGAAGCTTGGGGTGTTACATTCTCCCCTCCTTCAAATAATTGCGTCCTCGCAATTTCTAGGGTATTACTGCATAATAAGACTCGGGTGGTTCTTCATCATAAGTTCCTCGGGTTCCCACGTTGCCTCTTCCATCTTATGATTTCTCCACAAAACTTTTACCAGACGCGTCGTCCGGTTTCTCAGTACTTGTTCTCTTGTATCAAGAATCCTGACGGGCTCTTCACAATAGGAAAGATCGGGTTCCAGTTCTAATTCCTCATAGGTGAGTACATGCGTTGGGTCAGGCATGTATTTCCTCAACAGAGATACGTGGAACACATCGTGAACTTTGGAGAGACTTGGCGGCATTGCCAATCGGTAAGCTACAGCCCCAATTCGTTCTAGAATTTCGAAAGGTCCGATGTACCTGGGACTCAATTTACCTTTCTTACCAAAACGTATGACTCCCTTCCATGGAGATACCTTCAGGGAAACATGATCACCGACTTGAAATTCCAAATCCTTCCTTCGATTATCGGCATAGCTCTTCTGCCTACTTTGATCTGCTTTAATGTGATTTTGGATTACTTTCACCTTTTCCACCGTTTCCTCCACCAGATCTGGGCCTACAAGTTTTCTTTCACCAACGTCATCCCAACAGGTTGGTGTACGACATCTCTTTCCGTATAACGCTTCATATGGTGCCATCTGTATACTCGAATGGAAGCTATTGTTATAGGAAAATTCTACTAGTGGTAAATATTGATCCCACATACCCTGAAAATCAAGTGAGCAAGATCTCAACATGTCTTCTAAGGTCTGAATAGTCCGTTCTGATTGTCCGTCTGTCTGAGGGTGGTAAGCAGTGCTCAAATGAAGTTCAGTATCCAGGGATTTCTGAAGACTTTTCCAAAATCTTGAAGTAAAACGGGGATCACGATCAGAAACAATCGATAGGGGTACTCCATGAAGTCTCACAACTTCATTAATATATAGTCTTGCTAGACGTTCCAGGGGTAGATCTTCTCTTATAGCAAGAAAATGTGCTGACTTGGTAAGACGATCAACAATAACCCATATTGCATCGTTCCTTCTAGGAGTCTTTGGTAGCCCCATGACAAAGTCCATCGTAATATTGTCCCATTTCCACTCCGGTATGGGAAGAGGTTGCATGACTCCTCCAGGCTGTTTCCTTCCAGCTTTCACTTGTTGACAAACCATACATCTTGACACAAAATCAGCAATCTCCCTCTTCATGTTGTCCCACCAAAAATGTTCCTTCAAATCTCTATACATTTTGGTGCTCCCAGGGTGTATAGAGAAATTGGAACTATGAGAATCATCCAGCAATTCCCTTTTTAGATCAGGTATATTGGGAACACAAAGTCTCTTCCCGAATTTCAAAATTCCACCTTCATACGCAAAGTCTCTCAATCTCCCATCATTCACAGCTTTAATCTTCTTCTGAAATTCTTCATCATCGGTCTGAGAACTCTTAATCCTTTCTAGTAAAGATGGTTTGGCAACCATTTGAAAAAGCATTGATGTTTCACCTTCCCTGGTTATTCCCATGTCCATCTTCACTAGATCCATGAAAATTGGATCCCTTTCAATTCTCATCATGTTCAGAACTCCATGGTCGTTTCTGCTCAAAGCATCTGCCACCTTGTTTGCCTTCCCCGGGTGGTAGTGTATCGTACAATCATAATCCTTGAGTAATTCAAGCCATCTCCTTTGCCTCATGTTGAGTTCTTTTTGTGAGAAAATATACTTCAAACTCTTGTGATCAGTATAAATCTCACATTTTTCACCATAGAGGTAGTGCCTCCATATCTTCAAAGCAAAGATCACAGCTGCTAACTCAAAATCATGAGTAGGATAGTTTTGTTCATGAATTTTCAACTGTCGTGATGCATAGGCAATAACTCTATCATTCTGCATAAGGACACAGCCAAGTCCTTTCTTCGATGCATCACTATAAATAACGAACCCATCATTCCCCGATGGTAGAGTCAATATAGGAGCATTGACTAATCTTCTCTTCAGTTCTTCGAAACATTCTTCACACTCTTTTGTCCAAACAAATTTAACCCCTTTACGTGTGAGCTTCGTTAATGGGTTAGCCAATCGGGCAAAATTCTGGACGAAACGTCGATAATAACCTGCCAAACCAATAAAACTACGTACCTCAGTTATATTCGTAGGTGCTGGCCATTCTTGGATTGCCTTGGTCTTAGAAGGATCAACAGAGATTCCATCTTTAGAGACAATATGGCCAAGAAAAGAAATCTCCTGAAGCCAGAATTCACACTTGCTAAACTTTCCATATAATTCATGCCTCCTCAGAGTCTTCAAGATAATGCGCAAGTGATTTTCATGATCTTTGTAGGTTTTGGAGTATACCAAGATATCATCAATAAATACCACCACAAATTCATCGAGATACTCCTTGAAAACTCTATTCATCAGATCCATGAATACAGAGGGTGCATTAGTCAATCCAAACGGCATTACAGTAAACTCGTAATGCCCGTACCTGGTTCGAAATGCTGTCTTCGGAATGTCTTCCTTCTTCACACACAACTGATGGTATCCAGATCGAAGGTCAATCTTTGAAAAGTATTGAGCTCCATGCAGTTGGTCAAATAAATCATCAATACGAGGTAGGGGATACTTGTTCTTTATCGTTATAGCATTGATCTCCCTGTAGTCGATACATAACCTCATAGATCCATCTTTCTTTTTAACAAAAAGAACAGGGGCTCCCCATGGAGAAACACTAGGGCGAATAAATCCCTTATTACTCAATTCCTCTAGTTGTTTCTTTAGTTCTACTAGCTCTACAGTGGCCATTCTATAAGGGGTCTTCGATATAGGCCTTGATCTAGGAATTAAATCAATGGAAAACTCTACTTCTCGTTCTGGAGGATGTCCAGGTAAATCTTCCGGAAATACATCTACAAACTCTTTCACAATAGGTACATCCTCTATTTGAACATTTCTTTCCTCACCGACAGTTATTTCATTCTCTTCCTCCCCGATAATTGAATTAAGTTGAGCTACAGGGGGTGGATCTAAATAAGAATTAGGTGGTGATGATTCTGCTCTAAAAATAAGGTGCTCCTTATCATTATCATCAAGAATCGTAACCTCTTTCTTCTTACAATAAATCTTCGCATCATAGTCCGAAAGCCAGTCCATACCGAGGATTATATCAAACTCAATCATAGGTATGACGATGAAATCAGCAGATAAAGAAAATTTATGTGCTCTAATGGGGACTGATTCACAAAACTTTGTTGCAACGATACTTCCCTTAGGAGTTTTAACTGACAACTCCCTTATTAAATCAAATTGGAAATATCTAATTTTCTTAGCAAACTGGGAAGATATGAAACAATGCGATGATCCAGAATCAAATAATGCATTTGCTAAACTTGAGGAAACCATTAAATTACCTGCCACCACGTCTTTCGGAGCTTCTACCTCAGCAGTAGTGATAGCATAAGCCTGGCCTTGATCCCTTGGCCTTTTCTGAGGTAAGTTCTCCTGACGCTTAGGACATGCATTTGCATAATGCCCCATCTCCCTGCAATTGTAGCACTGAACGTTGGTAGCTTCCTTCTTCCCCTTGCAATCATGAGCTTGGTGGCCCTTTTCACCACACTTGTAACAGACTCCCATTCCCTTCAGGCAAGCACCGGGGTGTTTCTTCCCGCACTTACCACAAGATGGATATTCAACCTTTCCCTTCTTCCCCTTATTTCCATTCCCAGATTGATCAGCAGGTCTCTTCTTCTCTTGCTTTGCTTTAAAGTCATAAGACTTAGAGAATTCCTTTTCGGTCTTGATAGCACATGAGACAATGTCCTCGTACGATGAAAAGGATTGTGAGACTAATGCTCGACGGAGAAATGGTTTTAACCCATCAAAGAAACGATCAATCTTACTTCTTGGGTTGCGAATATAATCACCAGCGTACCTCGCTAACCTTGTAAAGTTAGCCTCATACTTTGTGACATTATCATCCTCCTTTTGTCTCAGACTCAGAAATTGCCTTTCCATATCTGCTCGATGGTCGCGAGGAAAGTATTTTTCTAAAAACAGATCTTTGAACTCCCTCCATTCCATGTTTGATACTTCATCATCTTCCTTCATGTTTTGAATCAATGACCACCATTGATCAGTATCTCCAGTGAGGCGGTAAACTGCCATGGTAACTTTTTCCCTTTCACTACTCCCCAAAGCCTGAAATATTTTCTCTAGGGAAAATATCAATTGCTCAGCTACTAAGGGATTTGTACTCCCATTGAACGTTGGTGGTTGTTGTCTCATGAATCGATCTAACATTGATCCTCCACGCTGCGGATCAGGGTGCTCCATACGGGTAAGGTTATTATTCATAACCTGAGTAAGTTGTCCCAGTACGGTGATTAGCTGATCAGCACCAGTTGCATCACCAGCCCCACTATAATTATCTTGAGCAAGAGGGCAATCCCTACATGGAGTGCGTGCATTGATACGGTTTCCATTTCTTCCACTAGGCGCCATTTCTAAAAAAAATGGCATAAACTAGATCAGTTTATGCATCAAAATACATAATCCCATACTTATAAAACACTTAACATAAATTGAACTATTTATGGATATAATCCATAATCATAAAAATGTTTTCTTTGAGGAAGTATATACTCATAAACCCTTCATAATGATTTGTAAAGAAAATGAGAGTTATCCTAAGCATATCCCCCGGGAGTGTCGTAACCAAGAGTGCAGCAAGGCCCGTTGTCGTGCACCAGTTCCCGTTCGAGTCTAGCTCAAAGCGGTGTTTTCGGGTTTTACCCCTAGGTACATCTGTGCCAGAGCCGCCTCTACCTGATCGTATCCAGACAGGGATGTATTGCTCGAAAAACTCACAAAATCTCTACAATACCAAAATTCTAGGAAGTTCTTCTATACTAATCCTCAAAGTTCATCTTAGGTCTACGTGCTCTAATCAGAGTTTATCTAAATCTAGCTTCCAAGGTTTGTACTAAACTTCCTCTGATACCAACTGTAACGCCCCGACCCCAGCTACCCGGAGTCGGTGCATTACTTCGTAACATTGGCATGATCACAAGAAAGATCAAATCTCGAAAGACCGATTGGTTTAGTAGCCTTGGAAACACTAGATATATTCATAAGTTTTACATTACATCATAAAATGAAAAACTACTACAACAACATAATGTCTCCATAATCCACACTACTATCCCCTCATAATATCCCTGCAGGTCATTCATAATTTACTTCTTCACATCCTGGGGAAAAATAAAACATAGAAAAGGGGTGAGCTCAAATGCCCAGTAAGGATAACAATATAGCGGAAACTTTCATAAATAAGAATAAACATTTAAGGCAATGCATTACTAAAACAAAAGCCTTTTAAAATTGAACTTCAACATGGTATGGCATAAATAAAATGAAATAATGCCATTTACTTATTCACATGGATATTCCACTAATCGAATAATCACATGCAAAAATAAATAACCACTTTCATAATGTTGGAATGCATAATGCCAGACTATCATAACCACATAGCCAAGGCCTCGTGCCAAGACTACAAATAAGATTTTGTCAAGGCCTTGTGCCAAGACACTAGTTTGTCTCATGAGACCTACCGATGCATCGAGGAGCTATAGCGGGCTCCACCCGTCACTTATTAAGTCCAATGCATTCCCATATGAAAAGGTTTAAACATAACATAAACATTCGTATTAAAACTAGCATACGAAATGTCAATAATTTCACAATAAACTATGAATGGTATAAAAATAGCACATCCACATTCAAACATATCACAAAACTTTCAATACAATATAGATGTTTTGTATCATAATAAATCAACTTCAAATAATCTTAAAATCCATCAAAGGATGTTGACATAGATGAAATCAAAATTCTTTTTAAAGAAATATCTCCTTTTATTTTGAAATCATTTAAGATCCATATAAAATAAAACATTTTCTTTGAAAATATTCTTATAATCTTGTAAGGAAAGCTTTGAAGATTTTATAACGGCGTAAAATAACCGCACCCGCCGTATAAGTTAAAAAAAACATTCTTACCTCAATTCTGTCGAAAAGGTTAAAAAGGACATTGTTTTGAAAACGACGGAAAGATTCCTTTATAAACCTCTTATAAAAAGTCAAACAAGGGTATAAATGACTTTAACCCATATTCTTGTAAATAGTAAAAATGTTTTGAAATACATTTTTAAGAAAACATGGATGTGGATGATAAAGAGATCCCAGTAGATTATTACGTATATACAACCTCGGATAATGAAGAGATTGTGAAATAACCCTTACCTTGTACTTTTCCTTGGTTGTGGTAGGTTAACCTCCTGTATAATGGTGAAATAATTGTTATTAAATTATACAAGAATCATATACATTAATATGATATCATATATGATCTTTTAACATTGATTTGTTAATAATATCTTAGAATTATCGTCGTTTCGGGAGTTAACTTACTCATTTTCTTTTATATGTTTTGTTACATAAGCCATGGTTGTTGTATCTTATTCATATCCAGAATGATATACAGTCCTTAAACATCATTTTTAAATCGTCAAATGATAATTATACTTGAATGGATACGATGGAGAATGAATCTCATCGCGTTCGTGGAGACGGTAGTCCGTACGTACGCACGAGCGACAATATCATTCTTTTGATATTAAAATAATATATAAATGGATGGTATATCATATATACAGAATCATTAACATGTTATATTTATTATTTACATGAGTTACACATCATTATTATACCCATCCAAATAATATTATATTGAATAACAATTACACCACGACGTGGAGACGGTAAGCCGTACGTACGCACGTATGGTGACATGTTATTCAAAGGGTGGATAGAATACTGAATATGATTGTACCATATTTATAATAACATCACAGTATATGTGAGATACTGGATTTATTATTTCAGAATGGTAAGAACAAAGGAAGAAGAAGTGGAAGAAGAAATGAACTTAGAAAAGGGTGGTGAAATCATTACCTCTTCCTCGGGTTCTTCCTTTTGATTTGATCAAAAGGGCTCCTTAGGTTGGCTTTCTGATCAAACTAAGGCCTCTAGGTTGTATTGAGGGATGTTGGGAGAGTATTTGGGCAGAGTTTGGCCGAACCAAAAGGCTTTAGAGGTGTGAAGAAATGAGAAGGAGGAGTGCCCTTTTATAAGAGGGGTGAGGGGCACCTTTGGAAAAGCTAGAAATATTAATTTATAATAAATTCATATTCGGTTTCTAAAGGCTCAAAAGTTGACTATTCAAAGGATGAGGTGGGGATAGGTCGAAACCAACTCATCCAATAGAATTTAGACAGGTTTGGGTACTTATATTAACCTTATCTTTAAGTATTAACTCTAAGTTAATTAGTTTCACTTTTACAATGTCTCTTTGTATTTTTATATAATATGGTTAATAAACTTACTATATACATCCAATCGACACCCAAGTGGTCCATTAATGATTAACCTATCATAATATAAGTCTCTTGGCCGAACCTTAGATTTTTAGGAATTTAATATCAATTAATAATATAATATTTGTTTTAAGAACTCTTTTATGTCAATTTTGACACTATTCAATAGTTGATTTTTGTGAAACTCATAACAGATTGATTACTTCGAACAAAGTCCATTAAATCAATCCTAATATATCATATTAGCCTAGAAAATTAGTTTAATTCATTAAAAGTTTCATATTATATTTATTTGGGTGTTTATAATATCAATTATTTTAATTTTTCACTATTATAGTAATTACTGCATCATCATTGTGTCATAAATCAAATAACTTATTTATTGTCTAAAAATTATAAATAAAATATCATTATGTAGGAAATCTTTTTATCTTTCTAATGAATATTTATAATCGAAAATCCAACATGTATAACCCTATGTAAAAATTGTTCTTCTAAAAGATATATGCTTGTGTCATTTTTGTATTCATTTTAACTTAATTAAAATAAAGTGTCATTATCACTTACAAGTGGATCCATGGGGTCCCAAAATTGACACAAAGATGCCCATGGTCGACCATGTATCAACCAATAGGGTTAAGACACGTTTTAGGGTAATTTTGTATTATTATAATATTATTTTTTTAACCCTTATTTACCGGATTTACCCTTAACCATGGTAAATAAAATATTTACCGCAGTAATTATTCAAAATGTCTAAAAATAAAAGTTACCTATTTACACAATTTGAACATCCTGATTCCAAATATGGAATCCATTTTCCTAAATTCAAAACACAGAAGTGGCAGAAATTAATTTAAAATTAATTCCCGCTGTCAAAACAAAAAGCGTGTTTTTAAGAGATAATAACTATCAAAAGATTGACACTTGTTTATGTTCGGTTTAATTGTAAAATTATGTCCAATGATAAACATTAAATTGAATGGTAAAAATATATTCTAAATATACTTTAAAACCACTCAAATTCATAATTTATCACTATTAATTATTTTGATTAAAAAAGTTGTTTTTAATTAAAATTTAGAAATTTTCACTATTCATCAAAATATGAAAGTTATCCGAAATGTACCAAAATTTCACCCTAGGATAATTTTGATATTCCGAATCCAAAAATGAAGTCCATTTTGAAATATAGAATATAAATGATTTCAAAAATTAGGTATTACTATTCACAACGGCTAGTTTAATTAGTTGTGGTGTGTGTTAGAACTCGAGGTTGCGTACAACACACGCTATCGCATTATTCAAAGGGAAACGTACCGTAGAAGCTTGGTGTGTTACACTATGTGATTTTCTGGTTTGTATAAATCATATAATAGATAAAATTTAAGGTTATTTTGGGAATTTTTGTTTTATCATAGAGATAACCATGGGATTTTAAAATGACATGGTTATGGCTTATACCCCATGAAAATGGATTGTTCCTGAAAGAATTACACAACAAATGATTTAGATTTATCTATAGCAAATTATTCATTAAATATATTGATGAATTATTTTTATGTATAAAGGTGAGTTATAGATATATATATCATAATATTTTAATTTATATATTCAGATACAATGATTTGAATATCCCCATAGAGGATAGATAGATCTGATTAAAGATTATGATAGATCAATACATTAACACCCTTTGAAAGTGAAGAAGGTGGCCAATGATATTTTTCAAAAGGGTCATGTTATCATGTCTATGGAGAGGATCTCAAAGGAACTAATTTTTATTGTTTTGAAAATAATAGATCATAAAATATTGAATGATGGGGAGAAATCCTATCTGTATTAAATAATTATTCAACCATATATCTAAATGAAGATTAAATAGGCCTAGAAGGAAGATGAAGAGCTACATTAGAAGATGGGAAATTTTCAGGTGTTTATCATTGATTATGATTGAAGGATAAGGTTCATGAATCCAATATTTTTTCCTTCTATACCATATTTGAAGAAGGAACTATTAAGAGAGTCTCATAGTTATTTATTCTATATTCATTATGGAAGTACAAATATGTATAGTAATTAGAAAGAGTTTGTATATTTGGATGATATGAAGGGAGATATCATATAGTTTGTATCTCAGTTCTTGGTATATCAATATGAAATTCTGAGAGAAAATAGTCTAAGGGGATTTCTCATACAAAATTTAAATGGGACAACATCACCCATGATTTTTACATTAGACTCCACAAAACCTCTAAGGGAACAATAAGATATGGGTTATTGATTGTCATCATAAAAATACATAAAAAATCATAACCATCAGATAATATTTATATTTGGATCATCTTTCCAGGATATAAATTACAGAAGTGGTTCAATTTCATGGATTACCACATTCCATTGTATCTAATTAAGACATAAGATTTACCTTAATGTTAAGGTAAATTCTCCAGTATTCTCTTCATACAGATTTGAGTTTTAGCCTTGAATATCAACCTCATATAGATAGATAGTCTAATGGAATAAAAAAATCATGTAGTATATGTTGATATATTGCTCTGTGGATTTCAAAGATTATTTGGATGGAGACCTTCCTATATTTTATTTTTCTTATAATAAGAGCTTTCAATCAAACATTTATATTGCTCCTTATGATGCTTTATATGGAATGAAGTGTAATACTCCAATATATAGGAATGAAGTTAGATAAATAAATCTATTATGACCTAATATTGAAAAATAAATGATAAAGATGTTTAAATCTATTCAGTAACACATAAGGGAAGAACAATGTCGGTAGAAACATTATGGTGACAATCACTAGTGTCATCTTGAATTTGATGGTTTTGACAATGGTATTCTAAGAATTTATCGATAGAATAAGGTAATGGGATTTCAAAATAAGGGAAAATTAATACCAAGGTAAATCCTTCTTTTTAAATTATTTTTTATATTAAGATTGTAGCTTATCGTTTGGTTCTTCCTCAGAACCCCTCCAACATACAAAATGTGTTTGATGTATCCCTACTAAGGAAGTACATAACTGATCCATCCCATGCACTGAAATAAATGGTCATACCTCTATAGAATGATCTTTATTATGAGGAATAACCAATGGAGATTCTATTTTTTAAAGATATTGTGCTACAATACAATACCACTCTACTAGTCATAGTTTTGTGGTGAAACCAACAATTTGAAGAGGTTACATGAGAAGCTAAGGATATGATGTTGTTGAATGATCCAGATTTGTTTGTATAAGAGTGATGAATTTAATAAAATAAATTCATTTTATGGGGGTAGAATGTAATACCCAAATAATTTTCTGATTTTTTCCAAAAAAAATTTAATTTTTCAATAGCTTGTGTTACAGAGAACACCAAGTTTTTACGAGCCAAAATAAACTATTAATATTTTTATTCAAATGTGACTATTATAACCTATCTATTGAAATTAGAATCCTGAATATTAATAAATAAAATTTAAAAATTCTTTCTAATGGTTTTATATAAATAAACCATATTTCTAGAAATGTAATTAACTTTTTATAAAGTTAATATAATAATCGAAAAATTATTTTTTCTCAAAAAAATGATTTGCATTGATTTTTGTGAACAAAAAATAATTTTTTTTGAGATGCTTATAATATTTTTTTTTGAAAAATATATACATTTTTGAATCATCATGTCAAAATTATCTTAGGATGAATTTTTAGTATTTTTCTAAAAATAATAATTTTTTGATTAATAGTAGAAGTTACTGCTTTTTATTGAAAATAACATTTTCATTTATTGAATTTTTGACTGTATTTTTTTAAATGTATTAAAAAGTGAAATTAGATAAATTATATTTTATTTAGTAGAATATATGTCATTAAAATAAATTTCATATCAAATTTTTATATGTAATCTTTCTTAATTTTTTAAAATGTTCTCTTTGGACAACAGCTTTTTGGTCGGATCCCTGGGTTTAATTTTAAAATCAATTTATCCACTTATGTGAACAGAATTGCAAAAAATAAATTCCATATTAAAATTATTATAATTAATATTATATAATAATATCATCTACATATTTAGTGACCTTTAATAGAAAAAAAATTAAAATATAATATCTACAGTTAAGGATAAAACGGGTTTGTCGATGGTAAAACTAAACATAGAATGGAAAATAATCTTTAAACATGTAAAAAACCTATTTTATGGACATATATCAAACTTATATAATATAATGTTCATTAATTTTTCATTTTGTATCCATGTGACATCTTAAAAACGTGGGATAACATTATTATTTTTTAAAATCCATGCATGTCCTCTCCTACAGTTATAAAAGGCCACCAAATCTCTTATGCACTTCACACCTCAAAAACCCTTTGTTTATGAAATTACATGACAATATATATTCCTTAATTCCATCTCCACATCCTAGATGAATTATAATTTTTTGATACCCTTCTATGAAGGATTTAGTTAAAAACCTAATGAGGTTCTCAAAAAAGAGGTAAAATTATAAAACTTGTGTTTCTTATTTATTTATTCATCCACCTCCATAAAATATTATTAAATTTAAAAAACATAGTAAAAATTTAGATTATAATTATATATTATTAGGATAATGTAATTACCGATATCTATCACCACCCTCATCAAATTAAAAATGATACTATCAATCGGGTCTATGATAGACTACAATATCACGAATCGATGTTTTTCATTTTCCATCACCACCTCTCATAAATGGATGTAATGATGGTTATTATTTTTATACATGTTATTATTGATATTATTACAATTATGTAATTATCAAATCATTTATAAATTCATACATTCAATTCTTTGGGAATACCATGATGTCTCTTGTGTGTACGATGAACTACCGCCTCACGATGCGATGTGTTTTGGTTTTTACATACACTTCAATTAGGTTGTAAAAAAGGTTAATTTAATAAATATATATCTTATATATAAAATGAGAATTATTTTTAAAATTAAAAAAATTATTTACCTTCCATTCTTTTTATCTGTTGAGAAAATGGAATCAGCCTTCAAGCATATGTATGATCTACCTTCATTATGAATATTGATATTAAGTTTCTATATATAACATTATAAACTATTTAAAATATAAATATAATTAATATATATGATATTTATATCATGTTTAACATTATGGATATAATAAAACCATGATCAAAATGGAATGAGTGATGATACAAAACTAAAACATACATGAAAAATAAAGTAGTTACAACACCAAACATGATTTTAATAAGAAATTATTAATAAAAAGGGACTAAATTTTCATTGTCTAATATTTCATTGTATGATAAAGATAAGTATGAATATATTATGTATTGATAATAAGCTATATTAACTATACTAGTGGATTTAATGTATATAAAGGCAGTTGAGATTTAAGGTAATGGTTTTTTTTCTCAAATTTCCATCTTTGGGAATTAAGTTATGTTATACGCCTATATAATTTTACGAGATTTAAATGTTATACATTTGATAGGTTATATCATGAATTTATTTTCTCTCATGATATATAATTTTTTTAATGAAATTCCTTCCTGGTGATTATGATTCAAATGTTACCAAAGTGGTAGTAATTTAATTTTACAATCTCCATGTTTATCAATATTTTTTATCATTAAGACCCTAACGATGATATCTTATGATAAATATCTTAATTAAATAATGGAATTTATTATAAAATGGTTATTTATTTAGAATAAATTTTTTCTTTTCATTTTCCTTTCATTATGGAGTCAAAAGAATATTTTTTTATAAAAAAATAGACATTATTTCTCTCTTTTGATGAATGTTCTTTATTTTCAATGACCATGTTTTCTAAAAATTATTTAATGAAATTTTTTACTTAAATAATTTATTAAATAAATTTTTACCCATGTTTTAATTTTTTTTAAATTTGTTTAAAATAAATCTTCTTTCAATTTTCCATACAAGTTTATTTTTACTTTTTACAAGAAATGTTAAGGAAATAATTAATTTTAAACAAGGACGAAATGAATGAAATTTTCCTCAATCATGAAAAATAATTTCATTGAGTCACAATTTATATGTTTCTTTGTTTATTTTCATTGAATATTATTTGGAAACTTTTTTATACTTATTTATTTTTTTTCTTTTTTCATAGTTGAATGATGATTTTTATCAAGGAACATTCAAATTAATCTGTAAAAATCATTTTCCATATATGATGACATCATTTTATGTTACATAACTCTTAATAGGGATATGATATAACTCTAAAATCATTATTATTTATCCGTTTCATTTTGTACATGATGAAAATACTTAAATGATGAAAATTCATAATCTATGAGTCATACTATGTTGAAATGTAGAAATGTTTATGAGAATAATTTCTTTTAGACAAGTTATTATATGATGAAATTTTTAGAAAACGTATTTATTTTCAATTTTTATGATATGATGAAATTTTTAAGACCTTTTATTATAAAAATATATGTTTTATGTGATGTGTGGGACCTATATCTCCCTCAAATGAATTTTGTAATGATTAATGTTATATGAACTCAAAGGGTACATGAGAGGTTATCCCAATACTAAATAGAGGGTACACTAAAGGTTACCCCTGACCAAAAATAAGGTACATTGGATTTTATACCAAGTGTAAAGTAGGCACAAAGTTGGTTATCCCAAGACTAAAGTTGTAACACCAGTGGTTTACCCAAGTCTAGAATGTTATGAATTTCATTGTCAATATATTTGACATAATATTTTCTATGCTTATGTGTATTCTATAAATAATTAACATGTTATAATGTTATGATCTCATGGATTATGTAGTTTTATTTAGTTATGATTCATTTTTTATAAACTTCCATGATTTATTCCGTGACTCATGTTTATGATCAATGATACATAGGGTATGGTTCTCAAATGTTATACACATGTTCTTATACACATTTTCTCAGCTTATTCTTATGTGATCATTGATATATCCATTGTTTACCCTTACAAGGCATCTATTAATAATAGTTATTATTTATTCATCCTGTTATATGAAGATTTTTTTGTTTTATATATCTAATAAGGGTTCTAGATATGAATAAAATTATTGTAGAAGATAAAGTTCACATATGAACTAGTTTTTTATGTTTTCGTGTTCCCAAAGTACTAGATATAAAAGATTCTATCAAGGATAATTATGTTATGTAATTTGAATTTATCTATTAGTACGTAATATTAATTCATGAGATGTTTGGGAATTTAGATTGAGCTACCTCATAAACATCACAGGATGTATCATGAGGAACTATAGTACTAGTAGAAGTAAGTTCAATAGGAGTAGGTACAATAGGGACAGTGTGAGATTATTTCACTAAAGGGATAACACTTAGAGACTTTTATACAAAAATGTCTATTTCAACTTGAGAGAATGTAACATTTAGAGTTTCCTTGTATTCAGAGGAATTAGACCGTCTTCTAAATAGTTTCTATTCAAACCATTAACATTCTCATATATATTGATTAATATAGTTATAAAGCACTGAGGATTTCTAATTGAAATACCAATAAAATGGGATATTGTACCTTTAAAATTATGATACACACCTTTGATTTTTTTAATATTACAACCCACATATTACTAAAGATATCAAAATATGTCAATAAAATACATACCAGTCCCAAAACTATGATTTCTAATAGATTATCTTTTGTCTTGGAACTCAGATAGAAGGCCTTTTTGAATTATTGTAATAAGCCCGGTTTGAACATATCAAACTATAAATAATTGATATGAGAGGACAAAAAATACATGTTTGATGATAAAATATCATGTTAATTCTATAATTCAAGAACCATTGATGTTTTTTATGGATATGATAGGGGATGAAAAATCTTTGTAATATAAACGTGGATTACCACTATACTTTTCATTGTATGAATGTTTGAATGAATATCTACCATAAAATTATTAACCTCATAAAATGAATCATGAGATATATATAACTAAACAATAGTAAGATTCTGAATTATTTCACAATGAGATACTATATGAAAATTTGGACCATACACCTCACACTTTGAATAATAGTCTTCTCTATGTATATCTATTTGAGATTTAACAACATCAACTTCTCAAGTAATGACAATAAAAGTCACAGTTTTCACATGATAACTATACTTAATATTTTTTATCAAGTCTATTTGAGTATCCAGGATCCCAATCAAGTTGTCAAAATATGTTATAGAAATTATATTTTCCTTGAGCTATCAGATTTCATATGTAGAATATATAAATTTTTTTTTCAACCCATCCTAATATTTTCTAAAATTATCAAATTCTTTTATAATAGAATAGGTAGCAATTTTCATTATAGAACTTTTATAACATATACTAATAGATAGTTCATCCCCTTACAAATGATATGGTGATGTAGAGACTTATGGAGTATGGGAACGAACTATAGATTCCTCCAAGAGTATATACCCAACTGAATCTCTTCAAAAAGGAGATCTAGGATGTATTATATTTGTTAGTTTCTTCTAATCCTTAGCGTAAAGTTCCAATTTTTCATCAGTAGCTAACATACATGTAATAGTTTCAATAATATTCTCCATGTGAGCTACATTAACTATCTCAATAGTTGGCTCAAAATTTTTAACTCATTTAGTTGTTCTAATAACTTCATCTTCCTTGTTTTGGACTACAACTTCTATATCATATCTGACCTCCAGCACTTGAGTATTTCATTTGGAATCAATTGAATACTAAACCTCCCTTTCAGGCACCTTCTAAATAGGTGTTTCATCCTAAGGAGGTGAGGTTTGGGATGGATCCCCTTATGCAAATGTTGGAGGAGGTATTCCAACCTATGATACACAGTCCTTTCCAATAGGCCATAAATAATATTATGTAGCATCCCAATTATATCCAATGGTCATTAATATAAGAATTTTAAGATTGTTACCTCTTTAAAATCTCATAAGTATTTCATTATTCAAGTCCAATTCATTTTAATTTAAAACATATGATATACGCCTTCCATAGGGACACCAATTTACGATAAATTTTCCATGATAGTATTGATGAATTAACCACAACATATACCAATACTAATGCATATAAAAAATTCTAATTAGGATAAATATAAGGTGTATATACAAAAAAAATACCCTCTCTATCACTCTCTCTATCTAGTAAATCCTAGTTTGGATAAACATATAGAGAATTTTCCATTCATCATCTGGATCATTCACAACATTCTCCTCAAATGAAGGGTTAAAAAAATAACATTAAATTCATAGTTAGTCCCACATAACTTTTACGAACTAGAGGATTTCAAAATTTAAACTCACCCTCACAAGGATAGTGATTTTTCTTCATTTCCATCAAATATATAATCAAGACATTCCCATTCATGTTCAATGATAAAAAATTATCTAACTCACTAAACTGATATTAAACATTCCTCCAGAATATATAAACCTACTCCTAAAACAGGAATCTTGGAATCTTCTCATCAAAAAATGGAATACCACCACTAAATATGAAATACATTCTTCAGTATCATTTTAGTTACTTTTTTCCACACCATATATATGTAATTCCTATATAATACTCTCCACAGTGGACCACACTACATATATTTCTTTGAAAATTTGGAACTACCATCACTACCTAACTTAGAATTTATCATCATATATAGTCAGTAAAAGGACAATATAAAATCAGGAGAGACAAAAGAGGAAAAGGGTGAAATAGTTGAGGGATGATTTGGGATATTAGGTTATGTAAATAATTCACAAAAGGAACACATCCCCAATTTATGATTTAGGGTAGATTATAACTTAAGGTAAATAAAATAAAATAAATTTAAATTATTATTATTTTTAAAATCTCATTAGGTTGAATAAAAATTTGAAAGTAGAATTTTTTTTAAAATAGACTGATACAAAATATATTCACATAATTTTCATAATTCAAAAAAACTAAAGAAAATGAAATAATGAAAAAACAAAATATCAAATAATGAAAATAAATGAAAATAATTTAAATTAAAATAACACCAACTCTCATATAATAATATCAAAAAATCACTATCCAAGAGTTTGGTAAAAATATTTTCTAGTTGGTTCTCCGTAGAGATTAATTGTAGAGGGATATCTCAATTTTAAGTGTGAGCTCTCTAAAAATGATGGCTTATATTTTTAGGATTAGTTTTAGAATGTTTTATAAAATTATTTGAATGTTTATAGCAATAATGTTATCAAATTTGAATGATAATGGATTAAAATTGAATCTAAAATTCCTTGGGGTGGGTTTCATCCACAAAAAAATGCACAAAAACTAACTCCAATTATTTACTCTGGTACAGAGTGTTGTTTCTTACTGTACTAGGACACCAGTAATTTTTCTCGAAAATGTATGGTTCTTGAGGTGATATTTCTATACAGTCTACTACTACAAAATTCAGCACTATAATATGATATAAAATTAAAATAATATTCTCTTTGAAAAAGTAAGGAATGAGAAATTATCTAATTTAAATGAAAGAAATTTTTAGGCATGTATCAAATGAGATTATATGTCATTGTCATGGAATATAACACATAATCTTACTACCGATATAGTTTTTGTTTTGACAACATTCAAATATAGTATAATACAAATTATTCTTATATATATCTTACTATCACTTGGATTCCCGATATCATCCAAAACCAAGATTTTATTTAGAAATCATAGGAGTTTTATCTACTTTAAATATTTTAATTCAAAACCTCTTTAGAAATAATTTAATTTAATTACTTTTATTTAGAATATTCATATAATATTTTTTTACAAATATGAAAACCCATAAAATATTTTCAGTCACCCATGAAACACATTTCAAATTATTATAACCTATATTTTGAAATTTTTGTATAAATTATTTTAGTTTTCAAAACCAAAAAACACCTCACCTACTTATATCATAACTAAAATATATATATATAGTTGATATTTTCATGAGAATAGTATGATCTAAATTTTCGAAAAAAATCCCTTATATAATAAAACATAAATGTTCTAACAATATCCAGGTGGTTGTTTGAAGATATAAACAACATTGGTATGTTTTAAAAATGAATTTAGAGAATTACTATTTTCAAAACATGGACGTTTTTCAGCATAAACATCCTACTTATGATATATTTTTTAAAAAATGTATATTTTACATCCATATGGTATAATTTTTAATTGATGTGTGATGTATAGGCTAAGAAAATATTAATGGCCTGTAATCAAAATATGGGTGAAAATAACTCTTCGTAATTTATATCTTCCTCTTGGATATACACTTAAATACCAGTCCATCCATATTTTTATTGATCACACCATTATCATCACATTAATCCCTAAAAACCAACTTTGTTCCTCTAATAGTATTTCCATGGGGTCTATTGAATTATTCACACGCCATGTTCCTCTTAATCGACATTAATTCTTATTGCATTCCTAAAAGAAAAATATCATCAAAAAAATAATTCTTCTATTGTCCTTGGTTCTATTTGAGATAAAAAGGAACAATATTATATAAGGTTTCCTATATTAGTTCTAGTCTTAATCCCATCATCTCTGATTCCTATAATGGTTTCTATGGGGTGGGTTTTTAGGTTCAAGGCTATGTTGGAATCAATCATTTTGGTTCAATGGTATGTATCCATTCATGATTTGGTTCACTAATATAATGCATCATACATTTTGTTTTCAATGGAATGTACAAGAATAATGTTTCTAAAAGAATATATTATCTCATAAACTTGATTGTTTTTTAGACCAAACAGACCACTTCTTTCAAATTTGATATGATTTTATTCTTCAACAATCATTGAAGAATTTTAGAACTGAATATATCCCATTAAAGTATTATAATTTTCAAGAAATATTTCTCCATCATCTATCAGATAAATGCTCATTGATTATCCTTTTTTTAGAATATAAAATGCTCATTCAAATACTTTGATGTAACCAACTTTTTCTTTTAATTATTCTATAGTTAAATAAGGAGTTTTCTAAAAAATAATGCTAATTTGAACATTGTTTACAAAATAACATGTTTTATTTATAGATCCATGCAAAAACAATTTTAGGTAAGATATATTTAGATAATATTTTCATAGAATTTTTTTTCAAGTTCCTATTTCTCTTTTCAATAACACCATTATGATAAGGTGTCCTAGGGGAATAAAAAGTATGTTCGATACCATGTTTTTAGGAAAAATAATTTAAATAATCATTTTAAAAGTCTCTCCATGGAAACATATCAAAGTATAAATTTTTAATATTTAATTTTTTGAACCCATCTAAAAAACATTTAAGAATATAACAGGCTTCACTTTTAAATCTCAAAAATAAAACCCAATTAATTCTATAAAAATTATCAAAAAATGCATAAAAATATATTTTAACCCTAGGATTTCTTTTATTAATAGCCCCCAAAAAATCAATGAGAATAATTTCTATAAGGCCATATATATAAACCTATTTAAATGATTTAAAATAAGAAATGTGTTTCATTCAAATTTAGAAAAATTAAATTAGTTTCTATTTATTAATTTAAAATATGGTAAATGTGGGATTCAATTTATTTTTGAAAATATTATTAAATAATAATCTTTAGAATATTCTAGTATCCTATTCCAAAACCATGATTTATTTGTTTCGACATATAAAAAGTTGTCTTTTTTATCTGCATAATGAATTACGATCTATAGTATATACATTCTCAGTTGCAGGTTCCTTTAACTCTTGAATTTTATCTTTGAAAATAAAAAATGGATTAATTAAAATTTCAACTAATTTACAATCATCACAATTTTTAAAAATACTTAATATATTGTGCTTCAGTCCTTACAGGTAATGAAATTTATTAATGAGGACTATAATAGAATTATGATCTGATCCATCTCCATTAATCTTTCCTTTATCATTTTCACCGTATGAAACATAACTTCCATCAATTTTTACAAGGAGTGTAAATTAAAGAAATTGATAATCATATTCCATGAATATAATATGTACATATACTATTTCTCATGGATAGTATAGTAAAAGTTTCCTTATAAAAATAAATCAATCAAGATTTTTTTGGGTACCAATATTCCCTTGAGTCCAGTAATGTTAGCAACAAATATTTTGGGAGCACAATTGTTTTGTGATTCCCAGAAAATATAGAATTAACTTTTTCATTTTTTATAAAAAAAATCATGTTTAACTTCAAAAAACTGTGGATTTCAGAAACTATAATTATTATAATTGGTTTATTATTCCCTATAGTAATAAGAAGTTACTTTGGAAAAGTTTTTATTCATTAAACTAGGAAAAAAAGTTATTATAAAACATTGGGTTTTCACATTGGTTTCCTATTTCAAACTTATTTTTTGGGGTATCATTATTTCAATTATTTTATTTAAATAATTTTTAAACATTCTTATAACACATGAATCATCATTAATATCTTGAAATTTTTTTTTGATATCTCTATTTTGTTTACATGTACAATATATGATGAAGAATAATTTTTCTTATTTATTTTCAATTATTTTTTTAATATGAGTCCTATTTTTTAAATTGAGTAACGCTATAAGAATTTTTGAGTGAGTTTTTTATTTTTTAGTATTTAATAAAATATTTAAAAGATTGTAAAATATTTATTTAGTTATTTAAAAGATATATATTAATTTTCAAAATAATAATTATAATCATATGAATAAAATAACATACCTTATTCATGTTTTCCTTATTTAACATATAATCCTTTTGATTAGTTATTTCAGAATTTGAATATGAATATGCAACATCACTGGAATATTCAAAAGAAATCCAAGATTCTTTCATGTTTTTCTTGTATTTATTCTTGTATCCAACCTTCTATAAATACAATTTCATAGATTTATTTTTGTTATTCAATTTAGGGAAGTATGTATTTGTGTTTTCAATATTTCTAAACCCATAAAATCTAACTCATTTATAATTTTACTCTTTCTACTTATATTTGTTGAAGGTTTTTCTAAAAAAAATTACCTATTAGAAAATGCTTTTAAATTTCATATGAACTTTGAATGATAATAATTTGATAGTGAAATTAATGCGGTTTATTCTTCTCTAGATGATTCAGAAATTTGGAAATTTTATTAAACATTTCGTTGTTATAAGTACTACTTTTACATAATCATTTTATTTTTTTGACAATAATATTCTTTAATGACATAGCTTCGACTTCATATTAACACATAATAAGTGAACCAATAATATAATTTATTTTAAAATATTCAAAACATGTAAATTTTCTAATGTATATATATATTATATCCCATTCAGCAGAAATCACAATAATAAATTTTTTAGCCTTATCTGGTTGAGTAATTGGCACTCCAAGAGAGGGAACATTATTAACAATCTCTGTCAACCATCCTTCATTTGAGTGATTGATTCATCACAAATCATCATGAAAATGTAAAATTTTAGAGTAGATTTATTTTACATGCGAGATTAAAGGTTTTAATATACATTAGAAGAAATTTATATGTTAGTAAAAATATTATAAGCTATTGTACATTTTGATACTTGTTTCAACTCATCAGGACCTAGTCCACATATTATAACATTCACAAATTTAGAGTTTAGATCATATTCTTCTTTATCAACAGCATCCTACTTTTTTATATCTTCTAAATGATATTTATAGGGAATAAAAATGTATAGATAAACCATTAAACTAATTTTCATTATGTAAATTATCATCTGTGGCTTCCAGTAACCATAGATTATACCATTCATGTAAGGATATCTTACAATTAACATTGCATCTATGTTTTCAGTCAGAAAATTCATTTTCTATATGATATTATGTATTTAAAAATTAAAATATGAGAAAAAAAGTCTCTACATCTAATGAAAAGATCATGTTGGAGAAAACTATGCTAATACTCATGATGGGGGCGAATTGTGTTCTTGGAATTTTGTTTTCTTAGAAAACCACCCTCTTTTTGGAATGATAAGTTCTAATTTTTTTGTAACATAGGAAATAAATTTAATTAAAAGTAAAAATAAAATATATTAGACACAAAATATTTATAGTGGTTTGGAAAAAAAAACCCTAGTCTATGCCCCCAATTCTCAACTCCTTGATCGTGGTGATTTTCACTAGATCATCCCTCTTTTAAGGGACTACCTATTCATTTCTCAGGGAATAAATTACAGATTCAATGTAGTATAAACTTTGTAAAATACAATAATAATTTTATAGGATCCAATAAGTATTTACCAAAGATCCACCATCATAGTTATTTTAATAAGAACCCTGACACTTTCAACAGAATTAATGAATATGATTGTTTACAGATTATGATAATTATCGTACTATGAAAAAAACAAAAGAGAATAAATACCAATGAGAGAATAAATGAAAAACATTTAGGTTGAGAAGTGTCTTATTATAAAAAGCAATGTTGTTCTTGATATTTATGTTATATAATCTTGAATATTTATTTTCATTTTCATGAAAAATGGAGTACCACATAATGATATTTGAGAGAGAGTTGAAATTGAAAGTGATTTCTTCCATTATTTAATATGTTCTCTATATTTATCATCTTCACAATAAATAAAAATAAATTACTATATATTATATTTATTCAAAAAATTATATTCATAAAACACTGTCTATGAATTAAATTTTAGATGTATTTTTATGGAAAATACCTCAACAACAAAACTGATCAATAAAATAACCTTCTAATATTTTCTACTCTCAATACTTGAAACTATATAAAATTTATTTTATCATAAAGAGGAAATAAAATAGGTTATGCATGCATGTAAACATCAATTTACACTAATATAATACCAGAGATAATATATAATTAGGTTATAAAATGACATAGAAAATTATGGATCACCACATAAGGGAATTCCACCGATTTGAATTCATATATATGAATTGATCCAAATATATTTTTTACATAGTTAATTTATTCAGAAAGGAAAACTATCCAAGTATCATTTTTGGTAATGGGGAAAATTTTGATTTATATAAATGTGTTTCATAGCTATTTGGAACCATGTTGCTACTTTTACCATGAATCAAGTTTATGTAGTTTATTACCCCATGTAACTGATTTATGTAGATATTTAATTGATGTATATTATTTCTCACATAGTAGATTCATCAACGTATGTGATTTCCAGATAGCCTATTTCACAATATATCCATTTTATGAATAATTTTCCTCCACATATTTTATTGATGTATCCAATAACTCATCATATCTGAATCTTCATATAGCTGAAGGCCACATGTTGTGGACTTTCCATACTTTGTGAAATTCCATCAAACATCTGATATTTGTATAAATAACATAAAAATGGATTAAATAATGATAAATACTAATGAGTAAACTTAAAAAAATTATCTATAAAATATAAATGGTATTTGAGATCATAATAAAAGAAATTATATGGGATATATTGGAACAAAATTATTAGTTCAACAAAAGGATCATGGGAGAATCCTTTTCCTGTAGTTATGCTTTCCTACAACAATATCTATCAATTATACATTATTACGGATACAATTCAGTTGTTTTTGTGGTAACCTTGTAGATATATAAAATATTATATTGTGGTCTAAGATTCTATGGCCATTAAACATGCGTTTGTACAATGAACGGAAAATATTACAAGTTATTCATGAAATAACGAAGGACTATTAAAACTATTATAAACCTTTTATTTACCAGGGAAGGATCCCTATAACATTTATGGTGGGTAACCCTATGTTTCTAAATTATTTCCATCATAATTTTCAGGTAAGGTTTAATAGATTCAACAATATTTTTTATTGATTTATTAAGACATTCAAGGTGTTGGTGAATGATAGAGAGGTTAAATTTAGGTTAGAGCATCCTCCTCAAATGGATCAGATTCATGATTTCTTCTATGTATAAAAACATTGGAGTTATCATAATTATAATTCTAATTTTCTTTGTTAGGTAGAGGTGGATATTAATGGGAATATGATATTTATATAATGATCAAATGTGATTCCTGATTTTCAGGAGAAGGTTTTGGGAGGACATGTTCTTCCATTAGATATTTTCAGGCAGAGGCATGGTGTCTTAGAGGAATGTTCAAGGGAGTTAGAGTCATATATTTGTTATCCGTTAAATTATTCATTTGGAGTTTTAATTTTTTATATAATGATAATATATTTTTTATATTGAATTTTTAAAGTTATTAATTATTTTTTATGTTGATTTTTAATTTTTTGATGGTGTTATTCATATTTGAGATGAATCTAATTTGGAGTATTGTTTTTATTTTTATTATTATGCCGGGTTTTGTATTGATTCTAGAAAATGAGAATCATTTGAGAGCTATCTAACATATAGTAAAAGATTTTCCAAGATCTATACATTATATAATTAATGTATTACAATTGTTAATATTAATTCACAAGGAAAACAGTAAAATGGAAGTTTATTATTATATAAAATTTAACTTTTCTAAAAAATCAGATAATAATTATTATCATTATGTATTGATTTTTTATTGGGTGGTATGTACTGGAATTATAAAATTAATATTTTCCTCTCGTTATTTTAGCATATTCATTGTGTTGTAGTTTATTTAAATGAAGTTTGATGAGTTGCCTTACACCATAAATCCTTAGTGAAGAATTTTAGGGTGTTACAACTGGGTGATGTGAGGGTTCTGTTAAGTCATAGATTTAGGATTTGAATCCAGAGGTCATATTATTTACAATATGATTATTATAATTTAGATATGATGCAATTTGTTGTATTTTTAGTTTAATGGATAATATGATTATAAAATTTAAAGGGATGTGAGGATTTAATCTTCAATGATAGATATTATTATATTTTGGAAAAAATAAATTCATCACACCATACTATTATTTTATTTTGACAAAACTGAATGGTTTCTACTCAAGAAATGGAAGTGAGTTTGTGAATTAAACTTTTGAATTCTAATGGAACCACCCCCATTTTAACATATTTAATTTCATTATTCCATGGTTTTTTTGTTTCTATTTTAATTTATAAACTATAATTTCTTATCAAATTCCATTTTATTTCTTTTTCAGTATAACATCTTTTGGAGACCCTAAAGATTTCTTAGAATTATTGGAATGTGTTTTTGACATCCTTTGATTTATTTGTCTCATTTGGAAAGATTTTCATTGATTGAGGTAATTAAATCTTTATTATTATTCATTTAATCTCTCTTTTATCTTCCATATAGTGTCAAGGGTATTACGATGACTGAGGATTAAAATGTTATAATATTTATGGAAGATTATTTTGAGTATTGTTTTCACAGATCTTCATGTTAATCTTTTCGTTGTGTTATTTTATTCAATTTTAATTTAATGTAGGTGACTCAAATTATTTAATTTTGTTTAATGTGTAAATATAGTCTAAGAAAAATTTCTATTTCATAGTGTAAGGACATAGAATTTTACTAATTTAGATATATAATTTAATTAGTATGAGATGATTCATATATTTTTATCATGTGTTATTTGTATGTTTATGTTATTTTATTAATTGATTTTTGAGCTAGTAAAAATACTATGATTAAAAATGTTTATTAATGTATGGAATACTATTTTATAATGGTTGGATAATCATTAAATTTAATATAACAAAGAAATATTAATGTTGTATTAATGTACAAAATTTTTTATATTGGGTATAAATTCACAAATTAAATAAGTAATGTAAAAATAAAATTTCATTCTTACTATAGTGGAAGAGTCATGTAGTTTATTTACTAAGTTTGTTGGGAAAGGTTTGGTGATTGTTATTTGATTTGTTATTGCAATAGGAGTTGATGTGACTCAATATTTTGTAATTTTAATGTGGTTATTGTGGTTTGTTGTGGTTTTGATAATGAGGAGGTGGTATAATTGATGGTGTGGATTATTGGTGTGTTAGTTTAGTAAAGTCTTTGTGGTTAGTGAATTGTATGTTACATGGGATGTGTAATGTGCGGAATTAATTCAAAAATTGAATAATGTTAGATCAGAGTTAGTTTTTATAAACCAATACAATGTTGAATAGTTTCAAATAAAGTGGTGGATTAAATATATAGAAAATGAATGTGAATAATGAAACATATGGTAATAGGATAGTGGAATATATCTAAGATTAGTTTCCATAATTAATGTGTTTAATGGATTAATATGGTTGGTGAATAACTAATATAGGATTTTAATGATATAAAATGAATTTATAAGTGTGGATGATGTGTGTAATGTTGTCTGTCTAGAGGTGATATCAGTTGTTGTTCTATAGCAATGATATATTGTTGTAATAGAGTTTGATTATATGTGGATCCTAAGTTGAGATTATGTGAGATATATATATATATCAATTGTATTATTTTTCATTATTATGTACTACTAACCAAGTTAGGTAACAATATGGATATCTATATGAGCTTTTTGGTACTTGATAGACCCTCCAATATTTAGGATGTGGATGATATGAGTGGTTGACTACTACCCCTCTCCTACTCTTCTTACTGCACATTGTGTGTTTATGTGGTAATGTCGTAGTGATGTGGTGATGTGGAAGTGATGTAGTATGTGGAAATGGTATGTGTTATATTGTTGTGGTATGTGGTTTTGTGAATATGGTATGAAAATGTTGTAAATAGATACATGATGGGTTTGGAGTGAAAAATAAATTTTTATGGTAATTCTAGGGTAACTATATTAGCATGTAATTATGTTTCAGATACATTCTCAAGAAATATTGTAATGATTAATATATCATTCTACCAATATTTGGGTTAGGTGAGTGATCCTTTGGTAAGAAGGGGTGTAGTTGAACTACGATATGTGATGTGTCAATTATTTGGTTTGTTTACGAAGGATTTAGAATGTTTTTTACATATTGTAATGATATTATCAAGGGAAGAACCTATTGAATGTACTTTAAATTCTTACCCCTAATTTTATATTAATTTTATATAGATTTCATATACAATTTTTATATTATCATGGGAATTAATAGCTCATGTTTCACTGATTTTTTGGAGTCAATGTTGTTGCCTTATGTGAGATTTTCCTTCGGTTTCTACAATACATAAATTGTCATTTATTTTTATGACATTAAATGAATAATTATTATATTTTTTATTTTTTATATTTGTGCTTCTCGAGTCAATTATCTTGATTATTATATCATTCCAAGTATTATGTAGTGTAATTCCCTCAATATTGTGTGTGATATACTATTCAGAGGGGTTGTTAACACATGAACTACTGGATGCGGGATTTATAGATCATTCATACTTTAACTATTGAACTAAGAGGGTATTCAAAAGAAGTACGTTGTAAGATGGAGTATGCCATTAGTAATTGAGAATTATAGTTTTACAATCATGTATTAATTTCCTTCCATCTAAAGATATTATTGTTGTGATGAATAAGGGTTAGTCGTAAGAATTTGAAGGTATTAGGTAATAAATCAAAATAATAAATCAAATGGGTTGTATTATAATTGATATACTATAATATCTGAATAGTAAATTCAATATGGAAAATTTTATGACAAGAAGCATAAAACAATAAGATTAAAGAGAGATTTGGTGTGTATAGGGACCCATATATTACTAGAAGATTTCTTATAACAGGAAAATCGACCCTATTGGAAACCATAAGATCTACTTAGTGAGAGATTATATACATAGATTATCTGAGGATTACCATTAAATAATTCATCTGTGTGATTATAATGGTGTGAAGGGTGTTCTACTTATAGTGAAACATGTAGAATAAAAAATTAATTATCTGTTGGTTGTTTGGAATCTTGGTATTATAATATTATTATCTAAAAATTAATAAAATAGTTTCCAAACAATATGTTTTACATTATAAATGATGAACTTTATTGAATTTATTTATTTACTTTTGAAACCATATAATTCCAAATTCAATAATCTAATTTAAGTATGCTATATCTGAAATCATAAATTGGTTTTTAATAGTATAAAAAGTGTTTTGTTTTTAAATTTGACATTATGATTAATATTTATAAAATAATTTATTAAATTTATTTATTTATATATAAAACATATATATCATGTCAGGAAAATGATATGAAATTATTACTTTATTTTTACATAATAATACACTTATAATGTATGTGATAAAAAAATATTGTATTTAAAGATTCAGCTAAAATTCAAAAATCCCATAAAATTACCAAACTTCAACAATTATAAATTATTTACAACACAATTCTAAATTTAACATCTATTTTTTTTAAAAAAAATTAAAGTATATGAAATTGAATTATTAAATAAATATTTATAAAATAAGTTCCACTAAAAAGAATTTAATTTATTGACCACATTAGTATTTCAATTGACACATTAATTTTCTAATAATTACCTTATCCAATTCAAAGAGAAATGTGAGAAACACATTCACATATAACTTTTCATAAGTTCTATACATCCCAAAAACACTTATCATTCTATCTTTATTCTTTAAGATGTCCATTCCTTGACCTCCACTATTTGTCTCTATACTATGATTACAATTTTTATGATAACCATTATAGATTATATGATAATAGAGGTACTTATTAAAGTTATAATTTTTTTTTATTTTTACTATCCATTATTACTATAACCAGTTTTGGGTAATATTTACCATTAATTTATAGAAATAAAATAATTCTTTAGGTGTTATGTATATTTATTTAATTATTTATTTATAAAAATTATATATGATTAAGAAAATAAATTTAGTTATGAAATTCATAGACAGGAAAAATGGATTAGATTTTTGTACTAACAATAAGGGTGACTAGCTTCTACACAATAATCTATTAATATAATACCCTTCCAAAATTTCAACTTTGGTATTCCATATACCTCTTTTGTTTTTCAAGTTTGATAATTTTTTTTAGAATCATGATAAAAAAATGCATTTCCAAATTCATCTATGTGTGTAATATTATAAAAATTCTTTCCCAATGATGATATATTTTACCTCGTAAGTCTCAAAATCTAAACTAAAGACATTAAATTTTAATTGTAATGTATTCACATGGTAATTTCTATATAATAATAATAAATGTTACATGTATAACAATTTATCAAAATATTTTTTCTATCTATATTTCTGTTTATATTTATTTTTTATAAGATATTCCTTCTTAGTTGATTAAAAAATAATATTTTTTCTCAATATATATTATATATATTAATATAATATTCTAAATTCATTCTAATTTTATAATTATTTATCAGAATGATAATTACTATCAAAATGTTGATAACTATTAGTTTTAAGGTAAAAATTTATGTTATTGGAATTTTTTATCCATATAATTTAATATAATAGTAGAATATATTATACTTTTCAAATATTATTTATTTTTTACAATTATTATAGGGGAATAGTTTTTTGTCTTAAAAATATTCAAGATAATAAAATGTTACGCGTATTTGATATTTAAAACCATATAAAAACTAAAAATATTATAAATATGATTAGTGGATATTAAAATTTAGAATCCTTACAATAGTTTATTTTGAGAATTATTTTCCTTGTAGTCAATGTCAATGAAACACATAATATAATGTATCTAATATTTAAAAAAATACGGTATTTGAAAACAATTTAAAATAATTATAGGAGTAAGTAAATATTTTAATCCTTCTAGAATAATTATATTGGTGGATTCACTTTGGATTGTAGAATTTTAAATGTTAAGGTCACATGCCTTACTCTTATTTAAACTTAACTCTCAATTAAAATTATTTGGTTAGAAATATTTATTAAGGATATATTTTAGTCACCACCCATGAACAATGGGATGTTAGTAACCCTATTGGATAATTATATCCAAATATATAATGAAGGCACCATGTATTGGGGAAAATATGAGGGAATAAATAAAAATAATATCCACAAAAGAGGAAACAACAATTTGAGTCAATTTATAGAAACGAAAAATAAACATAAAAATAAAAAATGTGGATAAGAAAATAATTTTTTAAATCAAGAAAATCATTGTTAAAGTATGGGGAGAAAATATATCAATAGAATTCTTATGCTATAAAAATATTTATATCATGGGATAAAAACGTTTATACATTGAAAAGTAAAATCCATTTTCAAATGGTTTGGAAACACAAATATTTTAAAAAAAATATGTTTGTTATGACCATTACTCTAGATAATAGTAATTATTGTGAATCAGATGTATCTTCATGAATCATATAGTATCTACAAATATTTATCTATAAAGTAACACCCTTTTCTATTATGACCATTTATGGATTACAAGATTGAAATTGCCCGAAAACCTAATTAAAGGGGTGTTGGGGGTTAATGATCTTTCCCTCATATATTATTGGTAATCAAAAAGGATGAAAGTATAACATGTTTATCTATCTCTTCCATGACTGTTACTAATATTTTCTTATTTTTACTGAGTAGTTAAAAATATCTATACGTGATGGCTAGATATTTACCTCATTTTAAGTATGTTTGTGTAACGCTTTTTCCCAATTTCTTTAAATTAAACAATGTCCAACCATGGACTGTTAACATGATATAATTCTATGTTTATTATGGACGAGTCACTATTTTATTTATGAATATCATAAATATATCATGGAAAGTTCTTCTAGGATTTTTCCACTTGCCCGAAATTGATATAAAATGACATAGATTCTCTAATATTGTTAAAATTTATTCACATTCATTTGTTTTCAAAAAATTCAATTTGATTAAATAATTAAATTGAAATTAATATTTTTAACAGAATAATTAAATTAACATAATCAATGTATATAATATAATATGAGCATAATATTGGATAATATAACACTCCCATAATTTTTTAATGTATTTTTAAATGTGAACTTCAATAAACATTCATAGGATGGAATCTAATTAAGGCCCCTGGTAAAATAACAATTAAATTTATTCTAGCACACATATCAACTAGTTGTACATAAATCGTTGGGTTTATTATGCATATGTGAAGATCAAAGGGTAATCATAATAATTATGAATGGTGTCATACCAAACAGTTATAGTAACTTTCATTACCAATTTTATCAAACCATAATATTTTAAGAACTTTGAATTATGGAAAAAGTGAGTTAGAGTAATCTATGGTCTTGTGAATAGTCTATAAGTTGTTAGAGGAGGAATTTTATGGAGAGAAAATAAAATAATAAAAATTAAAAGTGAATAGGAAGTGTCATGAATCAAAATAATTTTCTAATATTCAATAAAATATAATTTAATGATTAATGAAAACAATATATATATATATATATAATATAAAAATGTAAGCTCATGGTGAAAATGAAAAGAAAAATTCACAAAATTCCTTTTTTTCTCACATTCACCTATTTTATTTTTCTTTCAACTTCTAGAAATTGGACTATTTCTGATGGGTTCCTTTGGAAAAATTTCATTTTCAATGGGACCATGTCGCAAGATGCCCTTTGTAGAAAAGGACGTCACAAAAATCTTTTTTTTTCACTTGACATGGAATCATCAAGAAATAGTTTCTCGAAGATTATTTAAAAAATGCATTTGTGGCGGGATGTCAGAAAAGATGTCATCACAAATATTTTCCCTAAGATTATTTAAAAAGAGTCTTTTCAACGGGTCATCATAAAAGGCCCTTAAAAAATATCATTAAAAATTAAAAAAATAAAAAATAATAAAAAAATATTATAAATATAAATGAAATATTATTAGAAAATAATAATAAAATAATATAGGATAATAATAATAATACTACTAATATTAATAGTATAAATAATACAAATATAAGTATAAAAAATGAAAAAATATTAATAATATTAATATTTATGAAATAAAAATATTAATTTTAATAAAATAATAAAATATTATTATTAATAATATTATTAGTATAATATTAATATTAATATTAATATTAATATAATAATAATATTAATATTTGTAAAATAATAAAAACCATAATATTTTAAAAAAATAAAAAAATTGAATAAAAAAATAAACAATAGAATAAAAAAATTAAAAAATTAAATAATGTAATAAAAAAAATTAAAATGAATTATTCACAAAATATATAAAAAAACTATATACAAATGTAAATAGTTAATATTATGAAAAAATTGCATTCAAATTTTTTTTCATAAAAAAATAAAAAATATCTATGAAGGGGGGGGGGTCCTATAGAAGAGCTAGAGGAGATGAAAAAGGGAACACTATCTCTAATCAATGATTCATTTATGAAAAGTTATTTATCTTCTAGTGCTGCTACTGCTGCCATCAACCCATCTCCACCTACTGTCGTCGTCGTCATTGGAGTATTCCTGCTTTTGCAACTTCGATTGGGGCATCACCTGTTGTTACCATTGATGCATATCCTCTGTCTCTTTATGAATATTCCCTATTACTTAACTCTGAGATCATAGCTCCTCCTGATAAAGTTAAGCATATGATTATGACTCTCCATGAGTTCCTCTAATGATAGATGCTGACATCATAACAGTACTATAATAACTCTCTGGTGTCAAACAAGGGTCGATACCAATAACTATACCTTTCTCAATGGCATACTAGGTCTCCTACATCCATGCTACCTCATTCAATCGGTGGACAATGGTCCAACCCTCTGTCTCCCCATGAATCTCAGTATTTTTTTGAGATGTTGGGACCTCATATATCTCCATTAATTGCAATTCAATATTAAAATATTTAAAATATTATTTTAATTAATTTTAAACCTCAATATTTAATTATACTAACCACAATCTGACATTGGGGATCACCTTTAATCTATCCAGTGACCAAATTACATTACATCCTCCAATAAACACCTAACTCTGAAACATAGGGCTGTTCGAAAGTCTATTTGAATATAAAATATTCTATTACATTTAATTTCTTATAAATTATTAAAAAAAGTACTTACCATATGTTACATTTGAGAAATGAATGTATGAATACCAGCTCATTGTGTTTCCCCTGTCTCCCCTAGTTTTTTAGACATACAAATGATCTCCTCTAAAAACATCCAATCAAACAATGGGAATGTCATTTATCCCAACCACGAGATGAAATGTGATCAGGTCGGTGGGTGCAATAAGACTAATCAATCCCAGTCACTCCATTTTTTCATTATATTCCATATCAAATTGGAAAAAATATGATGGAAACGCACATGAATAAACCCCTCCCAAGACATCTAGATAATTCAACTCATTCTTTTATCGATGAAAAACCATTAACAGTAAAAATAAATTATTATAGAGAGTTTTGAACTAAATAAATTTCAAAATAAATATTATTTGTTTCCATTATAGACAATGATCTAGAATGCATCATGGAATATCAATTGAAACGTCATCCCATGTGACCTATGCTTCTGAAAAATAATTGAAAAATATAGCATTCCTCTGTCCAACAACCATATGTGAAAATCTATAAAAAAGGAACAAATAATAAAACTATAAATATTTAAAAAAAATTAATGAAAACTAATTAAAGTACATTGTTAAAAATAAATCATCATGCATAGATCGAATCCAATTTTTGGATGTCACTATGTGAGAAGTTCAGGAATCCTAAATTGGCCAAGACAATGCCCCCTCTGATTCCTCTCTGTACTGCCAGAAGTATGGGGGTTAGATGATCCAAAATCTTGCTCATCCAATGGTAGATTAGACTCCCTTAGCTAATGAAATATATCTGGGTCCATCTAAAACACGAAATGATTAAAATTTGAAAATAGTTAAAATACTATTCTAAATTGATATATATTATATTTGAGTATTACCCAAATTTAACCATGTCAATATTCATCTACACCATCACCTTCTTATCTAACGATGTCAATGACTTTATATTACTCATCAGCATCATCAATTTCCATATTATTTTCAATTTTATCATCCCTTGTTATTAAAAATTCATTTGTAACATCATTATCTTCATCATCACCATCAATCCCTAACTGTGGGGTGTCAGCTTCGATATTCATGTCTTTTCATGAAAAAGATGGATTTGGAGTAGTATTTTGAAATATTTCAATTCCTTGAACTCCAATAGAACCACATTTATTTGGATTAAAATGATTATCCTAAAATTTTATTTTAATTATAATACAAAGTCACCAAACTCTTTTGAAGTAGAATTGTAATTATAACAACAAATATGACGTGCCTGATGAGATAATAAAATAGTACATTTACTATAATAAGACGTTTATATTTATTACCCATGATTCCACGGGAAGGAGGAAAATGAAATCCTCCCTTTGTATCAAAAAACTAACATTAAAATTTTTTTATGTGAAACTATCCAAGAGAACAAAATTTTATAATTTTTCTAACATTCCATAAAAGTCAACATTTGTTTCTCTATGATGAGATCCCCTCAAGAAGACAAAACTATTCATTGTTTTTTGATTCCCCATATGAATGTGTATGAAATCAAAAACCATTTACAATATTTGCATTATAATATTTAATGATTTTGGATGGTGGGTTACTCAAGACCCCAAATCAGTTATCATTTTTATCAGTAAGGTGAGATACCTAAAAATATGTAAAAAAATATCAATATTATAAATAATAAATTTATTTTATATGTTAAACCATAAATAATTTGTATTAAATGTTTTTGAAACAAGTAAGAAATATAATTGTTCCGATGTTCTTCAGAAGCAGCGTCTATAACTCGTGGAAGCTGTTTCATGATATGATTATCATATAACGTACAAATAAATAAGATTAATTTAAAATAATAAAATATTTTAGAATAATTTATAGGATCATTCATATTACAAATGGTTTTATTTCTTCACAGTTGAGCAGAACACATATATGAGCTCTGTGATGATCATAATCTGATATACATTGTTCATAAACTCCACCAAAACCACATTAAGCTTGATTAAAAAAATTATAATTGATTTATAATTTCATCATCCACATTTCCCTCATTATAGAACATGTGGTTGTGTTTTAAGGTATATTCAAATTCAAAATAACAAGAGAAGAAAAAATAAATTTCCTCTTGTAAATAAGATTCTACAATTAAACATTAATCTGATGCTTTGTTACATTCTTCTTTCTTCAATTTTTGCATGCATATCTCAAATGGGTACACCCATCAAAACTATACCAGACCTCAAAATTTTTATTCATGTGGAAAATGTAATATCAAATGTCTTATTGAGTCAATGAAAGATAGTGGGAAGATTTTTTTCCTGTTTACATAAATTTAAAACCACATCTTCTTATAGTCTTCTTAGTGCATTGTAGTCTGTTTTCACCACATCATATGTTTTCACCACCCAAATGTCTCAGAAAAAATATGATATATCTATCATATAAATTATACTAACATTTTTTATAATATATATATATATATTCTTTATTTCAATGTTTCTAGTAATCCATAAAAGATATACATGGAAAATAAACACACCACTCATAGAGACCATAGACATTATGTATGCAAGAACATTGTTTCCATTTTCTCGTCGGATGAAATGAAATAAAGATAAATAATATATTACCTTTAAAAAAACATTTTTATGACATATATATCACATATTTTTATTCAAAACTATCCAGATTACCTTTCATGTAAAACGTGTTCAACGAACAAATCACATCACTTTGTGAGGTAGTAGTCCACCGTATACATACGAGACATTATCATATCACTAAAGGAATAGAATATAAAAAAAGGAATAAAATATTATAAATTTATAGAAGAATACATTTGATAGAAATATCTTATATAATTATATATTTTTTATATAAATCATCATACCCTACTGTGAGTGGTGTTCAGGGAAAACATGTCCCATTGGTTCGTGAGTGGGTAGTCCATCACACAGAGAAGCAACATTATAATTTCTCATTTGAGGGTAAAGGAAATGGATGTTGTTCAAGAAAATATTAAAATAAAATCACATTATATTTAGGATACCTAGTTTATTATATTATTATTCATTAAAAATATTTGAAGGAGGTGTAAAAATTTATTAAATAAAAACGCTCGTTAAAGAACGTTACCTATTTTTTGGGTAACCTTCATGGGTTTAAAAAAAATTCCTTCCAATGATGGATTTATGAATATAATAATGATTATATAATTATAGGAGGGAATTATGAAATTTATTTTGGTATGTATTAGCTGAAAAAAATATATTTTGTATTAATTTGAAATGACATTGGGTTTTATTTTATATGAGAGGTTAGCGGCATGATAGTAATTTAGAAAAGAAAAACGTGTACCCACATTTACCCATTTAAAATGATCCAAAAATGGGACATTATCTAAATTTAGAGGTTATAAATTGGAAATATGTCTATAAAATGTGGTTTTTTACAAGTTTATAGGACCATATAATCATTATCGTTTTAGTTTAACCCCCGGTAATCCCGTTTTAACCTGAACCGTGGTTATTAAATTTTACTATTCTCACTATTCATTATTGTCAAAAATTAACATAATCATTTAGATCTTATTAATTATTATAATTCAAAATATCAAATCCATTTTTACAAATTCCATTCACATAAGTGGTCAAATTTATTTTAAAATTATACTGGTAGAAACAACGATAAAGATGTTTTCCAAAGATAAAATGTTTAAATGTTTAAAAAATATATATATCAAAATTCAATATTTAATTGATTATAATTACCTAAATTAGATTAATAGATATATAAATAAACTTTTTTATTTTAAAACCACATTTAAATAAAACATATATTGTAAATTAATTGAATGAAAAGGTGGTTTTGAATAAAATCTTGTATTTTTCACTATTCATAGAAAAATTAAACAATTTATAAAAAACCAAAAAATTAACCCTAAAATAATGTTGAAAATTATATTTTAAAAATGAATTTTTTTTTGAAATAAATTTTTCATTATTTCAAAAAATTAAATTCCTTATTTTTTCACAATAACCAATAGAAAAATTTTTCTATGAAAATATTATTTTCAAAACATATATTGACTTTTCCAAAGAATGAATGAATTTTTATAAATATGCGTTCTTTATATAAATCCAATATAATTAATATTAATATTTTTTAATCCTATTCATGCCATCATGTTTAACAACTAGGTAATAACGATCATTTTTAAATAATAATTTTAGTATTTTATCGATGTTTGTTAAAAATATGTGTTGTTTGTGAAATAAGCTATCAATGAAATTAATTTTATTCAAAAAAACATTCATAATATCATAGGTTGTGAAATTAAAAGATGTTATGAATCAATTTGACATTTAAGTAAGGTGTTTCATAACTCAATTTCTTTTCACTGGGTTATATTAATTCTCCAATACCTATTTTATACCTATATTATACGTGTAATGATTTATGATTACTTTATATTAAATATCATCTCGATTTATGTGGATTTACATTCTTTACACATAAATATTTCATTAATTAATTATCACTCCAATATAAAAATCTATATAACGGTTCCTTATCTCTCTTTTTCTTTGGCAAGACATATACCATATTTAGCACTTATTTATTTCATGTGGTGTACATAAATTCCTATCGATATTATATATCATTAACCAATTTATATTAATGGTATTTAATATTTTATTCAGGGTCATTTTATTTAATGGGATTATGATTAAGAATTTACCAAAATGGTAAGGGTTTATTTCGCACCACCATTCATATTTAGTATTTCTTATGTTTAGTTTTTCATGATGATAATTATATAATATCTTTGTATTAACACAAAAAATTCTATTCTACTCTAGTTATTTCTGTAAATTACATGTTTTCCTTTCAATTTTCACTCTCAATATACTCAAAATACTGACAGAATGTTTTTAAGGAAATCCATCATTATTTTTATATTCAGTATAGATTCATTTTCATCAATAACCATATTATATTTAATATTTTTTAAAGAATGATATTAATGTTATTGAATTATAAATTATAGTAATTATTACCCATGTTTGACATTTTATAAAAATGATTATATGGATGTTTCTTTTTGTTTTCTAAATGTTGCACTTTTTACGATATGTGTGAACTAAATTATTTCATTTACATACACCACATGAATGTATTTTCACATGATCATGAATTATATTTACATTGAAGATACATCAAAAAGATTAATTTTTTCATTACAATAAATGTTTGAAAAAGTAATTATGAATATTTCACGATTTTAATTAAGTAATTTCAAAATGAAAATGGTATTTTCCTTAATATATATTTCAATGATTATTTAAAATAATTTTCAGATATCTAAAATTTTATTGATGAATATTATTATTTAATGGGGATATAATCTAATGACACCATCCACCATATTTCTTTGGATGCATTATAATTAATATTACTAAGGAAATTGTTAACATTTCATATGTTATTTCATCAATTATGGATTGTTATTGATTATTAAGTCATATTAATTATGATTTATAGTCTATTCATATGATGAATACAATGTACTTATTATATAAAGAGTGGGCCCCAAATATATATACATACATTTGGTGCTTTGATATATCTCATGCAAAAATTAAAATTATTTCCATAATAGATTGGTATTTAGTTTCCACATACCCATATATTAATAATGATTCCTTTGTTGAGATGCATTTGAGGTACGATTCATGGTATCTTGGCTAAAAAATCATGAACAATAATATATATAATTATGAATTTAATGTATTAAGAATTCAGTTTCCATTATCCATGTGATAGATATGTTGATGTTAGCCATGGATGATTATTGAAATCATGTTATTTATTGAATAGAATGTGTTCTTTATAAATAATTCATGTCTTTTATATGAAATAATAATAATAATTTTCAACAATACAAAAGATAAAATTTCATGTAGGTGGAAAGTGGTGTATCCAAAGAGAATCACCTCTATCAATTTTCACAAATCCTTGGGGGAGGGATCCAATAATAGAAATAATAGTACACATGAATGACAAACTCACCCTCAATTCCATAAATAAAAAACATTATTATCATCCTGAAATGTGTGAAGTAATGTAGTCAAGATACAGATAAGGTCACCCAATCTACAAATATGATATGTAATGGACCAATGAATGGATTTTTGTCCTTGTAGATAATAATATCTATCTTTGGAATTAGTCTCAAGCATAGAAGGATCAATGTTGTTATCCCTAAAAAACAACAACCCATTATGCATAGAACATGCCTTAACATTGTGGGAATCACCTTTCCTAGAGGAAGTAGTGGTATTGATGATAATATAGGTATTGGATTCATAGATGGTGACACCATCACACATAAAACTAACACAAGGGGGAACATATATAATTCAACATAAAACCACTATAAAGAGTAACCTAGAAAACAAAATGTCCATGGGGAGTGGTACAATGCCTATATAGGGATGGATCACAGATGTAGATGAAGTTTATCAGTGATGTGGAACCCTCAATGTTCTAAAGGACATGGTAAACATTTTCCATCATTTATTTGAACATTTTATACAGGAGCTACATCAAGCTGAAAATGCCCTCATGTTGAGCTTTTTTCCTCACATACTAGACACACCAGCAATTGGTGCCCAAAATAACCACACATTACTTTTTGTCTAAGATATTTTAATATTTTCAGTTTCAAAATTTAATGAATAAATCCCCACTTTTGATGTCATGGAGTGAAAACCCTATGAATTCACCAAACAAAAGCTGCATCGTGGACTCTCAATCACCTCCAAAAAAGAAGTAGGGAACTTATTTTTCAACAGTGTTCCTATTGAACACATATTAGGATAATAATGATATACCTTTCATTGTGATACTTTAATCGATGGGGTCACATGGTTCCGCTATAATGAAAAGTGGTGTTTTGATGGTAGATCATTAGACTATAGAATAGAACGCCATACATAATGCACATAGATCATGTGAAAGACACAATGATATTCCTATGATGGTAACTGAATAGATGAGGTGAAAATGAACATAAAGAGGCCATTAGCATCCTTAATTGGGATACTTTAAGATAAATTAAAGACAATTATTCTAATCTGGTAATGAATTTATGAATTAATTCTAATTGATGTCCTGCTGAAAATAGTTGTATATGGTTGGATGTTTTGGAAATCCATGCTCTACAACCACCTAATTGTGATTCTAGAAAATGAACACTCAACTTACGATGATCTATCATGAGTTTTATAGTGGATCTGAGATATTCTATTTGATTTAATTCTAATGATATGAAACATTAACCTTTTCTATCCTTAGATTTTCCCATTCTTTTTCACATTGATCATTCCCCATAAGTTTTTACCTTAAATTTATTTTTACAAAATATTAGCTTCCAGGGTGTGAATCATTATTGAAATATCCCTCAACATAAAGCCTCCATAATTAATTTTATAAGTACCCAGCCTTAAACATTACATAATAATGAGTTAAGTTAATAATTCACATTAAGGATCTTTTCAGGTTTATTTTTTTAGAGGATTAGGCCATAACTATTATTTTACATCTAAAAAATTACAAACTATATACTTATAATCTATCTAATATTTTGCACAATAACAAAACTACTTAAATAAAAAAGAAGTATCTTCTTGATATAAATCATATTGAATTAATCCATTCTCTTAACCTTCCTTATACACTATGAAAAACATTTCAAAAACATGGGATGGGCATAAAAAGCTCAGCAAGGGTTATAAAATAAATAAAGAAAACATTATTCCATCTATATATATAAATAAATTAAACCATACTTTTCGCTAATAAGATTTAATATCATTGAAATACCTCATGAAATCATAATATTTATCAATAAAAAATAAAAACCATAAAACATAAAGCTGAATCATGGAATCCATAACATACTTATATTGTATCTTTCATACCTATATAGGGTGTTATGTTTGGAATACCAATCTGAGTATATTATCTAAATATATTAGGAGAAACATTAATATTTACCTCCATAAAATTACCCAATGTATTAGAGATCTATCTCGGGCTCACCCACCCTTGGTTTATCATGGAAACACCCATATATGTATACAATTCCCAAGAACCATAACATATTCATAACAAATTAAACAATCAAATTAGAAAGATAACATTTCCACATTTTCATCACAATATTTAATTACAATATATTGACATGATCAATCCTTTATAAAAACCAATTTCATCCCAAAAATGTGTGAAAAGGGTATAAGGTATTTATTTTCCTTTTAAAAACATCACACCTTGTAAAAGAATCAAAATTTCAAATAATACTCGTGGTGGAAAAAAGGTCAATGTGGTCGTCTACGTTAAAAAGAAACATTCAATTTGTATTTTTTTAATATATTCATATAAAACTATTACTTTTCAAAATAGTTGATTTATATTAAAAGAAAAATGGTATAATCATAAACTATATAAATGATGGTCATGTATAAATCAAAATATACCTCAATTAAGGGACATTGAAACGAAGTCCCTTACCTTAAGTCTGACTCGTCCCATATGTTCCTTGTTCTTCATTAATAATAAACATACATTAAGTTATACTTGATTGAAAACCTTTTTCATCTTTATTATTACTTATATATTACTTATTACCACATTATTAAAATTAAATAACTTTTTTTAAGTTATTATCAATCATTCAGTCGATATTCATCACTTGAGTCAAAAATAAACATGTTATAATTACAAATTTTCAATATGGTAAAAATTACATTATCTCTGGAATGACATTAATGATTTAAATATCATATATATCCAGTATATATATGTATTCATAATCATATATAATATTCAGAGATATGAAATGAAATGCACTGTTCATGGAGATAGTATGTTGTACGTACACATAAACGCTACATTCATTTTTCATTCATATATAAAGGAATTAAAAATGATGATAAATAGGTATAATATAATTCCATTATAATATCCTTTTTCATATATGTTATATATTTTCATTAATTTTATCCTCTATACATTCCATGTATGGCATGAATGAGTCATATCACTTTAAGGGGGAGTAGTCAGCAAATCCTCAAATTAAATTATCATATTTACACATTATTGAAAGAATAAATATATGATTTAAATTAAAAAATATAAGAAAATAGAAAATATAAATATAAATATCCATCATAATGGAAACCATGAGAGGTGGTAGGGGAGCATTGAATAATCAATGTTTCGTGAGGCAGGAGTTCGTTATCCACAAAAACTGTATATTCATATCCATTAGATGGAGGTGTGTGTCAGTTTAATTATTATAATTATCCTAAAAACAAACTATTATATATAAGATAATAGTGTTTTTATATTATCAAATAATAATAATATAATAAGGAGTAAAGAACTAAAATAATGGAAATGAACTTTAGAGAAGACACTACCTCTTAATACATGTAACTCCCTTAGATTTGAGACAAAAGGCTTTTTCGAATAATCATATTCCCATGGTAAGTCTCCTATGAAGAAGAGAGGTATGTTGGGAGCTTATTTGGTAGATTTTAGAAGATCCAAGGGTCTTTAGAGGTGTGATGAAATGGGTAGGATGATGCCCTTTTATAAGAGGGGGGGGGAGTACTATCCAAAAGTTTTGAAGTATTATTTTATTATAAAATTATTTTATATTTAAAATGGTCCCAATGACATTTATTAAAAAAATAATATGTTTTTCGGTCAAAAATATATCATCCAATATGTTTTAAACAAGTCTAGGTCACAAATTTATCCTTAACTTTTACCTTTAACCATTAGTTAACTAATTTAACTCTTACCATATTTTCTTGTATATTCATACTATATGGTTAATATAGTTACTATAAAAAGCCAAAGGAACCTCAAGTGGTTAATTAATGCCATTTTCAACATTATATAATTCATTTGACCTAATATTGGGGTTTTAAAACTATTATATCATTTAATAAAATAGTATTTGTTTTTAAAAACTCATTTATGTCATTTTTTATACAATTCATATCATGTCTTTTTAAAAAATTCATAACAACTTGAGCCCTTCTAAATAACATCCCTAATTAAAATATAATAAGTTGTAATCATCCAGCAAAATATTTTATGGCATAAATCATTTTGAATAAATTCATTTCAATATTTATAATCACATTTATTTAAAATAATAATTAATAAGGTAATCCCTACATCATCATTGTGTTATAAATATATTTATTTATTTTAGGTATAACAATTATAAATAAAATTCAATGATGTAGGAAATTTTTTCATCTTTATAATGAATATTTATAGTAAAATATATCTCTCTTATAACCCCATATAAAAATTGTTTCAACAAAAGATTCAAGTTTATGTTACAATTTTCTTTACTATAAGTTAATTTTTATAAATGGTCATTTGCACATAAATATGGCTTTGTGGGGTCCAATAATACACCCAATGAGGCCCATGGATGGAAAATTATCCAATAGCATTAAGACACATGTTATGGTAGTTTTTTATTATTATAATTTTTTGTTTTACCCATATTTACCTAATTTTCCCTTTAACCATAGTAAATAAAATAATTACTCAAAATACTATTCATAATCTCAAAACATAAAATGTAAATATTTAAACAATTTGGACCTAAAAATTCCAAATATGAAATTGATTTTTCCAAATTCAAAAAACAAATGTTGCATAAATTAATTTGAAAATAATTCCTGTTGTCAAAACCAAAAAGCGTGTTTTTTATGAAGTAAAAAATTTCAAAATATTGACACATGTTAATGTTCAATTTTAATGTAAAATTATTTCCAATGTCCAAAATTAGGTTAAATGAAAAAAAAAACATAATTAAACTTTAAATTCTATTAAAATTAAAATATAACTATATAAATGAATTAGATGAAAAGGTATTTTTGAATTAAACTGCGGAATTTTTCACTGTTCATTAAAAAAATAAACTTTATCAGAAACTTACCAGAAATTTATCCAATGTATATTTTATTTTGAGATTCTATATAAGAAGATTATTTTTTCATATATAACATATAAAAGTGATAAAAACTATATTTAAAAAGGGGTTCCCCATAAAAGGTAGTAAAATGACCTTTTAAAATACTAGAGTATTTCATTCTTAAAATCAGATTCGTTCTTATTTTAAACCTCTAATATTTATCAGATAAATTTAAAGAAATTTAGAAAACATGTATAATTATATTTTAGTTAGTTATGTTCATTACTACCAATACAATGTCTAGGTTCTAACTACAATAATAAATAATAATAATAATATTTTATTTTTTTGTATAACTCAATGTTGTGTGTAATGTAATATTTCAATGAAACCTGTTGTTTCAAGTTGAGTATGCTATAAGAAAAATAATCCTCTAAAAATTAAAAATAATATTCTATTCTTACGTACTAGTGAATAAGAAAAAAATATTATTCTATAAATACCAGTATTGTCACATCCTTCCCCCCTTTTGGGAATTTCATCCCCACAATTCTATTCACTTATCAAATAAGTAGGGGTATTTATCCCTCATAGCATTTTCATATTTCCATGTTATCTCTTCAACTATATGGTTTTTCCACAAAACCATTACCTGATGAATTACCTTATTCTGTAACACATACTCTCTTCAGTCAAGGATCTGGTCTAGTTGTTTCTCACAAGAAATATTATCTTCAAACTAAACTACCTCTGATCTCAAAACATGAGATGGATCCAGAATATACTTTCATGACATTGAAACAAGAAAAATATTGTGTACCTGGGATAAAATTGGAGGTAAATCCTCCCTGTAGTAAATTGATCCAAATTTCTCTAGAATTTTATAGTGTCCAATTAGCCTTATATGCAGCTTTCCCTTCCTACCAAAATGCATAACACTTTTCCAGGGAGAAACATTGAGAAATAAATGATCATCTCCATCGAAAGAAAGATACTTCCTCTTGTTATCCACATAACATTTATGCCTCATCTGAGAAATTATCATGTGCTTCTGAATTATCTAATCTATGTCTACCAAATCTTCAACCAATTCTAGTCAATAAACTTCTCTTCACTTACGTCATCTTAAAAAGTTGGAGTACGCAACTTCTTTCTATACAATGCCTCAAATGGTGCCATATGTACACTTGAATGAAAACTATTATTATAAAAAATTCATCCAAAGAAATATGTAGGTCCCAATATCCCTGGTATTCCATGGAAGATGCATGTAGCATATCTTTTGATATCTGATTTTTTTGATTGTTCATATGATTAAGTATGAAAATATGTAATGAAATTTAATTCAGTTCTTAATGAATTCTAAGGGCCCTTACAAAAGTTATAAGTGAACCTATGATCACGATCAGATACAATTGAGAGGGGAAATCAATTTAAACTGACTTTCTAATTAATATAATGTCGAAAAAGTTGATCTAGAGATAGAGTGTATTAAATAGGAAGAAAATGAGTAGATTTAGTCAATTGATCAACAACAACCCAAATTGCATTATTACCTCAAGAAGCCTTTGGAAATACCGTTACAAAATCCATGGACACATTTTTCCATTTCCACTTTGGTATTGGAAAAGGATGAAGCATCCCTTTTGGTAACTTCTATTATTCTTTAACCTATTGACAATTTAAACACTTCATAGTAATGTAAGTAATATCTCATTTCAATCCATCCCACCAGTTATACTCTTGAATATGTTTTTCTATATTAGTACTACCAGGATGAACTGAAAACAGAGAACTATGAGATTCACATAAGAATTATTTCTTTGCTGTGAATCACAAGGAAAACATATCCTCAGTCCAAACCTCAACACACGATCTTTATCAATGTTAAATTCATGTATCTTAACCTTAAGAACCAATTCTACATTATTTGGAAACTCACTATCTTCTTTAGAAACATTCTTAATTCTGTCTGCTAGAGATAATTCCACTGCCACCTGAAAAAAAATAGTGGAAAATACCTGCACCAATAACATCCAATCCAAAATTCCTGAAATCAAAAACCAAAGGATCCTGTTACAAAAGTAGCACAGATAATGTAGCATTACCCTTTCAACGTAATGTTTCATCCACTTTATCTACATTTCCCATATGGTAATGAATCGTGCAATCATACTCCTTTATTAATTCAATACATCTCCTATGTCTCATTTTTAATTTATTCTGAGTGAATATATACTTAAATATTTTGTGATCATTATATATTTCACACTTTACACCACACAAATGATGCCTCAAAATTTTTATTGGAAAAACAACAACACTTAAATTCAAATCATGTGTAGGGTAATTTAACTCATGAGGATTCAAATGACGTGAAGGATAAGAAATTACCTGATCATTATTCATAAAGAAACAACCTTTTCCATAAATGAAGGAACCAAATAGATACCAAAGTCCCCATTTTTTGAAGGCAGGGCCAAAACTGGAGCATTCATCAATCATCATTTCAATTCCAGAAAACATTCATCCCAATATTTTTTCCAGATGAGCTTAACCCCTTTTCTAGTTAACATTGTCATTGTGCTAGATAACTATGAAAAAGATTCAACAAACCTCCTATAATAACGTTCTAAATCATGAAAACTACCATGCACCATTATATTTCTGGGTATTGGCCATTCTTTAACTACTTTTGTTTTTGTTGGAGCAACCATTATGCCATCTTTTAGAAACAATGTGACCATGGAATGAAATTTACTATAATGAAAGCTCACAATTACTAAATTTATTATACACATTGTTTTCTTTTGAGGTTGTCGAGACATCCCTTAAATGACTTTCATGCTCCTCTTTACATTTCAAATATTAAAAAATATCATTAATAAAGATAACCACAAACTTATCCAAGAATTCATGGAAAATTCTATTAATGATATCAATGAATATAGTAGGTGAATTGGCTAACCCCAAAAGCATATATATAAATACATAATGGCCATATCTAGTAAGAAACACGGTCTTCCGAATCTCTTCTTCTATTACTTTAAAATAATGTTACCCAAACCTCAATTCAATCTTCAAAGAAATACTGAGCTCCCTGGAGTTGATAAAACAAATCATCGAAATGAGGAAAATGATACTTTTTCTTAATATTTATTTTATTCAAGGACCTAAAATCAAAGAAATGTGTCATTTATCCATATTTATTTTTAATAAAAAGAAAAAGATCACCCCAGGGTGATGTTCTAGGTCAAATGAAATATTTATCTAATTTCTCCTGCAATTTGTTATTTAAATCTAAAAGATCCATTTCATCCACTTGATAATGGGGTTTTGAAATTGGATTAGTATCAAGAAAGAATTAATCTATAAATTAAAATCCCTGGTTAGGTATTATACCAGGAAAATAATTTGTAAATTCATCAAGATTCTCATTTACCACTAAAATATCCTTAATCTGAACAGTTCCTCTATTTAAAAAATATGTGAAATTTTACATTAATTTACATTTTTTACTACTTTCTCATCTTCGTAATATGTTATCAAATGTAAGGGTTCAATATTGTACACAAACTGACATTATTTCTAAAACTAAATCACTTTAGATCTATAGTCAATCATGGAAAGATAAACAGAAACCAAATCTATACCCAAAATAACATTAAACTCTACTAGAGTTAAAGAAATATGGTTTGTAGGTAGATTCTTTCAACACAAAAGTACATGAATGTTTTCATTATTTATTTTTGTATAAATATTTATTTGAGGTATTTTACCACAATTTCAGGATTCATATTGTGAGAGGGAATACCCAATTTACTAAAACATTTCTCAGAAATGAATGTATATGTAGACAGAAAATAAAAAAAAAATGCATTAGCATAATATGAATAAATAAACAATGTACCAGATACTAATTCAGTTAATGGACGAACATCTACTGATGTAGTTGAAAAGGATTTCACCACCCCTTTCTACTTGTAGTCCGACTGATTTTCTTCATTTGAGTTCTCTATTAGACACTCATTTTCATAATTATGCATTTCATTCCTCACAAAACATTTTACCAACTATAAATAAGATATTGTCTTACCATTACCGTAATCATTTTTAGAGAAATAATGAGCCTTATGTCCCATTTTACCACCTCAGATGTACTTACCAGAATAAAAAGAAATTACCTAGTGTTCTTTTTAGTAAAATTTTTAAAAAATGTGAACTTATATTTCTTACCATCATATTTTTTTAAAGACTTATTCCCTTTAATCTGCCACTATGACCCCGTATTATTTTGTTTTTAAAAGAACTACTAATAATTTTTGAACTCCATTTCCACCTTCTCCACACATTAAACATGATTTTAATAACACTTTAACTCACAAGAGGCTAAATCCCTTCGATATGGTTAATTTAATACTATGTAAAAATGATTGATTTTACTATCAAGATCCCACACAAAATATGGAGCATACCTTTCTAGTCGAGTGAATTTTTCTTCATATGTAGCCACTGAGTCATCCCCCTACCTCAATTCCAAGATTTTATTTTTTATAATAAGGAAAAAAACCTTATGAAAATATTTCACAAGATTCATATATTTGAATTCATTCCATTCAAGAGAATAAAAATCCACATTATCCCTTATATTTTTATCTATAATCCACTACTGATCGCCTTCACCTTCAAAATGGTATACACAAGACCAAAATTTTGATGTTTTGAACACCTCATGACATCAAATATCTTTTTGAGTGCTTTAATCCTGCCTTCACATACAAAAAGGTCAGAATATTGTCTGAATAACGGGGGAAGGAGCCTCATGAAATGATCCACTACTTAAATGTTCTTATGGGGTTGATCTGGCTGTTCTCATGCATGTACACCACTATAATTTTTACCCTGAGTCATATTTTCCCTCACTACAACAAATTGTTTTGTTCTGATTCAGAACATCTCAGGTTACTAATTCGAAATGTTCTTTTCCCTGAATGTCATCCAGTCATAGATTCCCAATTTCATCTGTGGAAAACCATTCTGAAGATTTAAATATCATTGGAAATCGACATGGTTATGTTCAAATGTTATACCATTTCAATTTTACCATAAATTAATTAATGTATATTATTTTAACAATATCATAACTCTTAATGTTGTCTAAAAAAACCTCTGATAGTAACTATTTGGACTCATCCTTCTACATTAAAAAATCTTGAGTTATGTTAATAATTTATATTGAGGATATTTTTAGGTTTAGAGTTATAGATAATTTGGCCTTAAATATTACTTTACATATCAAAAATTACAAAGTATACACTTCTACTCTACTAATTTTTTTTCACAATAACAAAAATCCTTAAATAAAACAAGAATTATCTTATTTATATAAATCTTCATGAATTATTTCTTTCTGTTAACTATCCATATACCCTTTGAAAAACATTTCAAAAAAATGGGTAATCATAAAAATATCAGTATGGGTTATAAAATAAGGAAAGAAAACCTTAGACCATCAATACATATAAATCATTGTAACAATAATTTTCACTCATAAAACATAATATCACGATCATACCTAATGAAATAATAATATCTATGAATAAAAATCAGAAATCATAAACCAAAAAGGTATCATGTGGAATCTATAACATACTTACATTGTAGCTTTCACAACTATGTAGGGTGTTATGTTTGGAATACCCATCACCGTATATTCCCCAAATCTCTTAGGAAAAACCTTAACATTTACCTCCATCAGATTAACCAATGCATTGGATAGCTATATCAGGCTCACCCACCCTTGGTTTATCATGAAAATACCTGTATACCAAAACAATTCCCAAGAACCATAACATATTAATAACACATAAAACAAGTATAAAGGATTTTTAACATTTCTAAATTGTAGTCTCGATTTATCATTTCAAGATATTTACATAATCAACAACTTCTTAAAACCATTTTCAATACCAAAAATTTTGAAAATGTAATATGGTATTTTATTTCATGTTAAAAATATTATGGCTTGTTAAGGAATCCAAATATAAAATAATACTCATAGTGGTGGAAAGGTCGTTATCGTCTTGTACGTTAAAAAGAAACATTCATTTTCCATTTAGTAAAACAAATCGTAGAAAAGGATTCTATTTAAAAATATGTAAATTAAATAAAAATAAAATGGTTATAATTATACACCATTTAAATGAAGTTTATTTATAAATCAAAATATTTCTCAATGAAAAGAGATTGAGTTGATGTTCCTTACCTTGAGTACAACTCATCACATATGTTCTTTCTTCTTAATGAATAATGAACTTATGTTAATTTATACTTTCTATAGACACTGTATCCAGTTTATTATTCCTTTTATATCACTTACTACCACATTATAAACATCACATTATTTTTTTAAGTAAATATCTGTCTTATGGTCGATATTCGATACTTGAGTAAAAAATGAGCATGTTATAATTAGAAATTGCACATGTGGTCAAAATATTAATATCTCTATAATGATATTCCTGATTTAAATATCATATATATCTAGTATATATATATTTATAGTATTACATAACATTTAGAGACATGAAATGAAATGCACCCTTCACGGAGAATGTAAGACATACGTACGCATGTACGCTACTTTAACTTCATTTTCATATTTAGTGAATATACAATAAAAAATACATAGGTATATTATAATTAAATTATAATATAATATTTTATTTATGTTATATAAGTTATTTAATTCTATACATTATATTATTCATATATGGAACGAACGAGTCATATCACTTTGATGGGTGATTGTCTACACTTCCTCAATTGAAAAAATCATATTTACATATTATAGAAAGAATAAAGGTATGATTTAAATAAAAAAATGATTCATAGAGAAACTATAAATATAATATATATCATATAAAAATATAGTTCCATCATAATGGCCTCCATGAGAGGTTGTTGGGGAAAATTGAACAATCATCGTTTCGTGTGGTAGTAGTTCCCCGTCCACAGAAATAGTATGTTCATAACCATCAGATGGAGGTTTGTGTAAGTGTAGTTTGAATACATATCATAAAAATATCCTTATATATTGAGAATAATTGTTATTATGTAATAAAATAATAAGAATATAATAGGGAGTGAAGAAGTAAAATAATAGAAAATAACTTTAGAGAAGACACTACTACTTAAAACGTGTAAGTCCTTTTGATTTGAGACAAAAGAATTTTACGAAAATCCTTATTCCCAAGTTAATGGGTCTATGAGAAAGATAACCATGTTTGGAGATTATTTTTGCAGAGTTTTTAGGAGTTAAGGGTCTTGAAAAGTGTGATTAAATGGGTAGGGGGGATGCCCCATTATAAGATGAAGGATGGAAACTTTAGGAATGTTTTTAAGTATTATTTTATTATAAAATTATTTTCAGTTTGAAATTGCCCAAAAGTCATTTATTTCAAATATAAGATGCAGGTGGGTCAGAAAATGTTCAAACAATTGGTTTTAGACAAGTCTAGGTCATAAATGTAACCTTTTCTTTTAGCTTTAACCAATAGCTAACAAATTTAACTCCTACAATGTCTTTTTGTATATTGATGCTATATGTTTAATATAGTTCATCTAAAATATCAATAAAAACATAAATTGGTTCATGAATTACGTTCTCAGCATTATCAATTTCATTTGGCTGAATAATAGATTTTTAAGACTATTATATCATGTAATAATATAGTATTTGTTTTAAAAACACATTTATGTTCAATTTTATACTATTCATTTCATGACTTTTTAAAAAATCCATAACAACTTGATTCATTCAAAAAACATCATTAATTTAAATATAAAAAGCCATACTCATCCATAAAATTAGTGATGGCATACAAAGTTTCAAAATAAATTTATTTTAATATTAATATTCTCATTTATTTCAATCATTCATTAATAATGTAATTCCAATATCTTCATTATGTCATAAATATATTTATTTATTTGATGTATAAATGTTATAAATAAAATACCATGACATAGGAAATATTTTTATATTTCTAATTACTGTTTCTAGTTGAATATATCACACATATAACCCCATATAATATATTATTAATAAAAGATACATGTTTCTATTAAATTTTTCTTTAGTTTAAGTTAATTTTATAAATTGTCATTTTCAAATCAATGTGGATCCATAGGGATCCACAATCGACCTAAGGATTCCCATGGTCAAATATTATTCATAAAATATAATAGGAAACATATAAGGTAGTTTAATACTATTTTAATATTATTTATTACCCTTATTTACTTGATTTACCCTTTAACCATGGTAAATAAAATATTTACCGAAGTCACTATTCATAATGTAAATAATTATATTGTAACTATTTACACAATTTGGACCTCCTGATTCCATATATGGAATCCATTATACCAAATTCAAATCAGATATGTCATCAAAATTAATTTAATATTAATTCCTGTTGTCAAAACCAAATTTTTTTTTTAAGTAGTAAATACTACCAAAAGATTGAGATGTGTTTATGTCCAATTTCAAAGTGAAATTACTTCCAATGACCAAAATTGAATTAAATGATAAAAATATAAACCAATTAAACATTAAAACTAAATAGAAGTAAAATCTATCTTTATAAATAAATGAGATTAATAAGTAGTTTTGATTTACAATTTGGTATTTTTCACTATTCATTAAAAAATTAATTTAGCAGAAAATTACCATAAATTTATCCAAATTAATTTTGATGTCCCCATTAATTAGAAGAAGATTATTTTGTCAAATATAACATATAAAAGTGACAAAAATAGTATTTAACTAGGGTTATTCATCAAAAGGTGGTAAAATGACTTTTTCAAATATTTTAGTACTTCATACTTAAAATATAAAACTAATTAGATAAATGTAAATACATTTAACAAAAATGTTTAATCATATATTAGTTATTTTTGTTAATTCCCACCAATACAATGGCTAGGTGCTAAAAAAAATTTAATCTAATAATTTTATTATATAATTTTTTTGTATAACTCAATGTTGCATGCAACATAAAATTTCAAAGAAACATGTTGCCGCCTGTTGAGTATGCTATCGAAAAAATAATCCACATTAATGTAAAAATAATATCATATTCGTAAATATTAATGTAAATGAAAAATTATTATTATATAAATACCTAGGTTGTTATATCCTTCCCCCCTTTTGGGAATTACGACCCCCCAATTCTATTCACTTATTAAATAAGTGGGAGTATATATCCCTCATAGCATTTTCAGATTTTGATTTTCCTTCTTCAACAATATGAATTTTACAAAAACCCATTACCTAATGAATTAACTTTTTTGACAACACAGGCTATCTTCTGTCAAGAATCTAGACTGGATATTCCTCATTAGACAGACTCTCTCTTCCAACTGATCTTACTCGGGGCTGAATACATGATATGGATCCAGCATATACTAACTCAAAATTGAAACATGAAAACAATTGTGTACCTGGGATAAACATGGAGGTAAGCCACTCTATAGGAAACTGATCTGACTTTCTTTGGGATTTCATAGTGTCTAATGAATCTCAGACTCAGCTTTCCCTTCTTACCAAAATGCATCACACCTCTCCACGGAGAAACATTTAAAAATACATAATCACCTACCTCAATAAAAAGATCCTTCATATGGATATTAGAATAAATTTTCTACATTCTCTGATCTATTCTCTTGTACTTCTAAATCATCTGAAATTTTTCTGCCATCTCTTCTCCCAATTCTTGTCCCATCAACTTCCATTCACCTATATCATCCCAAAAAGCTATAGTTCAACATCGCTTTCTATATAATTCCTCAAAGGGTGCCATCTATATACTAGAATGAAAACTGTTTTTATAAGAAACCTCAACCATATAAATATGTTGTTCTCAACATCAATGCTAATCCATTGATGATGCAGGTAGCATATATTCCAATGTATGAATTGATCGTTCTGACTGTCCATCTGATGGAGGATGAAATGTTTTTTTGAAATTTATTTCAGATGCCAATGAATTCTGAAGGCCTTACCAAAGATAGAAGTGAACCTAGGGTCATTATCAGATACAATGGAGAGGGGAACTCTATGTAACCTGACTATCTCTTTAATATAAAATTTAGAAATTTGATCTAGGGGAGAGTGTCTTGAATAGGAATAAAATGAGCAGATTTATTCAATCCGTCAACAATATCCCAAATTGAAATATTTACATGAGAATACATTGATAATCCCACTAAAAAATCCATGGAAACATTTTCCCATTTCCACTCTGTTATTGTAAAAGGCAGAAGAATCCCTTTCATTAACTGCCCTTCTGATTTAACCCGTTGAAAATTTAAACACTTCATACTAAATTCAGAAATAACTCTTTACATAACATCCCACCAGTAATACTCCCAATGATCTCTTTACATTTTAGTACTACAAGGATGAATATAAAACAAAGAACTATAAGCTTCACAAAAAAATTCTTTATTCATCTATGAATTAAAAGTCTCAAATAACCTCATTCCATACCTCAAAACTTAATCTTTATCAATGTTAAATTCAGGAAACATTCCATTGTGAACCAACTCAACCTTTTCATAAAACACAATTTCTTCTTTTGGTGCTTTATTAAGTTTTTCTACTTAAGATGATTACACTGACACCTGAAACAAAATAGAGGAATTACCTACACAAACAACATCAAATCTAAAATTTATCAAATCCAAAACCAAAGGATCACATTCAAAATATATAATGGTTAATGTATAATTACTCATTCGACTCAATGCATCAACCAATTTATTTTTAATTCTTGAATGGTAATCAATCATGTAATCATAATACTTGATTAATTCTATACATATCCTCTATCTAATTTTTTATTTTTCTGAGTGAATATATACTTCAAAAATTTATTATCAATATATATTTCAAACTTTTCTCAATACAAATGATTCCTCCAAATTTATAATTTGAGAACAAAAACAGCTAATCCCAAATCATATGTAGTGTAATTTAATTCATGAGGTTTTAACCGACATGAAAAATATTAAATTAACCGATCATTTTGCATTAGTACACACCCATTTCCATTCCTCGAGAAATCAATACAGATACAAAATTTACCATTTTTGGATGGTCGTTCCAAAATGAAGTATTCACCAATCTTATTTTCAATTCCTAAAAACATTCATCACATTCATTTTTCCAGATGAACGTAACACTTTGACGAGTTAACTTATTCAGTGGGAAGGATAACAATGAAATTTTTTAAACAAACGTCCTTTAATAACATTCTAAACCATGTATACCATAAATCTCAGTTATATTTGTGGGTCTTATCCATTATTTAACAACTTTTATTTTAGCAGGATCAATTGTCACACCATCTTTAGAAACAATGTTACCAAGGAATGAAATTTTTTGTATCCAAAACACACAATTTATAAATTTTCCAAACAGTTTCATTTCTGTTAATATTTCCCAAAAAATCCTTAAATGATTTCATTCTCATATTTACTTTTTATAATAACCCAAAAATATCATAAATAAAAATATCACCAAATTTATCCAAAAACTCACAGAAAATTCTATTCATATAGTCCATGAATATAGTAGGTGCATTGGTTTCCCCAAAAGGAATAACTACAAATTCATAATGTCCATATCTAGTATGAAACTCAGTTTTTGGAATGTATACTTCTTTTACATTCAACTAATGGTACCCCTACCTCAAGTCAATATTTGAAAAATACCGAGCTCTTTGAAGAGGATTAAACAAATCATCAATATGATGTAAAGGATATTTGTTCTTAATAGTTATGTTATTCAAAGCTATATAATCAATTAAATGTCTTATTGAATCATATTTCCTTTTAACAAACATGATAGTGTCACCCTATGGTGATGTTATAGGTCGAATGAAATATTTATCTAATAACTAACACAATTGATTATTTAACTCTAAATGTTCAATTTGAACCATTTGATGAGGGGTTTTGAAATTTTATTAGCTTTAAGAACTAAGCCCACTGTAAATTCATCTTCCTGATCAAGTATTATACCTGGAAAATCATCAGGAAAAACATCAAGAAACTCAATTACAACTAGAAAATAATTACACTGAATAGTTCCTTTGTTTTCAACAATTATTGAATGGTAACATTCAATAACTACGTTTACTAGTATCTAAACTTCCTGATATGTTATCAAAAATAAGGGTTCACTTTAGTACACTAAAAGAAATTATTTCTGAAAATAATTCTTTTTAGCTCTGCAGTCAATCATAGCATGATAAACGGAAAGCCAATCCATTTCCAATATAACATCAAAATATACTAGTGAAAAAACAATAAGGTTTTCTAGTAGATTCTTTCCAAAACAAAAGTACAAGGAGGTTATTATTATTTATTGTTATCTCAAAATTTCCTCTATGTGTTTTTACCATAAGTTCAAGATTCATATCATAATATGGAATCACCAATTTACTAGAAAATTTCATAGAAATGAATGAATGTGTAGACCCTAAATCAAAAAACACATTAGAATAATCCGAATAAAAAAATATACCTGATACTACTTCAATTGATGGACCAACATCAGCTGAAGTAGTTACAAAGGATTTCACCAACCCATTCTACTTGTAGTCTGACTGATTTCCTTCATTTCTGTTCTTTTTTGGACACTCATTTTTGTAATGACCCATTTCATTTCACATCAATAATTTTACTAACTTTAAACCATATTTTTTCTTACAATTACCCTGATCTTTTTTTTGAAATTATGATCCTTATATCCCTTTTCTCCACATAAAAAACACTTACCATAATTCAAAAGGCATTCCCCAATGTTCTTTTTACCACAAATTTCCAAAACTGTAAAATTATGTTACTAACCATTAGAGTATTTTGAAGAGTTCTTCCATTTCGTATGTCACCTCGACCTCTTATTCTTTTGGTTTCCAAAGAACACATGATCATCAACGAACTCCATTTCCACCTTCTCCACACATCGAACAATTTTTTCATAAATGATTTACTCAGTAGAGGCTAAAGACCTTTGATAATTTGACATTAATATTGAGTAAATATGATGGATTTTAATATCAAGATACCGTATGAAATTTGTAGCATACATTTCCAATAGAGTGAATTTTGCGTCATAAGTAGCCACTAAGTCATCCTCCTACCTCCGTTCAAAGAATTGGTTTTCCATACTATGGAAAACCTCCATAATAAAATATATATCAATAAACAATCATTTGAATTCACCCCAATCAGGACCATTAATCTCCTCACTATCCCTCTATTTTTAATCCTCATCCACCATTGATCGACATCACCATCAAAAAGGTAAACAGAAAGACTAACCTTTTAATGATTTGAAAACCCCATGACATCGAAAATATTTTCCATAGCATTAATCAACCCTTCAGATAGCACATGGTTAGATGATCTTCTTAATTATGGGGGATGTTTCCTCATGAAATGCTCCACTACTGCCAATTTCCTTTGTTGTTGATCAGGATGATCTGGTGCATGGATACCACTACCATTTATAGCCTATGTTAACTATGCCATCACCGTAACAGAATATTTAGTTCCGATGCACACCATCTCAGGTTGCTAATTTTGATGGTTGTATTCCTCTTAATGTCAACCCATCATAGCTTCCCTGATTCCTCTGTAGAAAATCATTCTGAATATATAAATATATTAGGCAAAGAAACATGGTAATACTCAAGTGCAATATCATTTCAATCATACCATAAACTAATTTATGGATATTAATTTATCAAAATCCTAACTCTTAAAGATGTCTAAACTGACCTTCGATACCAACTATGAGGCCCTAGACTTATAAATTACATAATCTTTAGTTATATCAAGAATTCACATTGAGGATCTTTTCAGGTTTATTATTTTAAGGAAAGAGGCCATAATTATTAACTTACATATCAAAAATTTTATTTTATACACTTAAACTCTATCCAATTTTTTCACAATAATAAAAATCCTTCAATAAAACAAGACTTCTCTTCTTGATATAATATTCATGAATTATTCCATTCTCTTATCCTTCCTTCTACTCTATGAAAAATATTTGAAAAAAATATGATGACCATAAAAATATTAGTAAGGGTTATAAAATAAGGGAAGAAAACATAATTCCATCCATACATATAAATCTATGAAACCATATTGTTCACTCATAAATCATGATCCCTTTAACATACCTCATGAAATCATAATATTTATGAATAACACATAGAAATCATAAATCATAGAAGTATCTTTTGGAATCCATGACATACTTACATTATATCTTTCACAGCTACATAGGGTGTCATGTTTGGAATACTCATCATAGTTTATTCCCTAAATCTATTAGGTGAAACATTAACGTTTCCCTCCGTCACATTACCCAATTAATTAGAGAGCGATCTCAAGTTCATCTTCCCTAGGTTTATCATAGAAACCACCATATATTTAAACAATTCCCAAGAACCATAAAATATTCATAACACTTTAAACAAAAATAAATGAACGATAGCATTTACACATTGTAATCATGAAATATCATTCCAAAAAATTGACATAATAAATTATTTCTCAGAACCACTTTCTAAACCAAAATATGTGAAAAGGGTATATGATATTTACTTTCTTTTTAAAAATATTACGTCTTGTTATGGAATCCAAATATCTAGTAATACTCATAATGACGGAAAGGTCGTTGTTGTTACATACGTAAAAAAGAAACATTGCCTTTGACATTTAGTAAAACATATAAACAAAAAATATTTCTTTTGAAAATAGTTGAATTAAATTTAAAAAAGGGTATAATTATAAACTATATAAAATAAGGTCATGTGTAAATAAAAAGATACCTCAATGAAAGGATATTGAGATGAATTCCCTTACCATGAGTCCAACTCGTCACATATGTTCATAGTTCTTCTTGATTAATAAAATTAATTCAATTTATAAATTCATCAGAACCTTTTTCAAGTTTATTATTCCTTTTATATCACTTATTACCTTGTTATAATAATTAAATAACTTTTTTTATTAATATTGAACATTTTTTCGATATTCGGTACTTGAGTAAAAAATGAAATTGTTATAATTAAAAATTGTACATGTGGTCACAAGTACACTATCTCCAGAATGATATTCATTATTTAAATTTCATATATATCAAGAATATAATTGTATATAATAATGAATAACAATTGGATATAAGAAATGAAATTCACCGCTCATGGAGATGGTAAGTCGTACATACACATGAACGCTACATTCATTTATTTTCCATATTGAAAATAACAAAAACTAGAAAATAAATAGGTATATTATAATTTCATTATAATATCATCTTTTATATAAATTACATTATTTTGTTAAATATATCATTTATACGTTCAATTTATAGCATGAAAGTGCCATATCACTTTGATGGGTGGTAGTCCATAGTTTCTCAAATGAAATTATCGTATGTACACATTATGGAAAGAATAAAGGTATCAATTAAAAAAAAGATAATCATAGTGACTATTTGAATATAATATATATCATATATGAATATAGTTCCATCATAATGGAAATCATGAGATGTGTGAGGGAAAAATTGAACAATCAGTGTTTCATGAGGCAGTAGTTCGTTGTCCACAGAAATAGTTTGTTCATATCTATTAAATGGATGTGTGGGTAAGTATAGTGAGAATACTTCTCATAAAAAAATACTAGTATATTTAGTATACTAGTTCTGTTATGTAATCAAAGAATAATAATAGAATAGGGAGTGAATTAGTAAAATAATTTTAATGAACTTTTGAGAAGACGATACTTCTTAAAATGTGTAACTCCCATTGATTGGAGCCAAAAATATTTTTTCAACTACCTTATACCCATGGTCAGGCTTCTAGGATGACGAGATGGATGTTGGAAGATTATTTGGGCAGAGTTTAGATAATTCAACGAGCTTTAGTGGGTTGATGAAATGGGTAGGGGTGATGCCCTTTTATGAGAGGGAGGAGGTCACATTAGGAATGTTTTGATGTATTAGTTTATTATAAAATGATTTCTGTTATCGAATGGTTCCAAAGACTTATTTTCAATGATAAGAATCTTTTGGGTTCAAAAACACTCATCCAATAGGTTTTAGACAAGTATAGTTCAAAAATTTAACCTTATCTTTTAGCTTTAACCCTTAGTTAACTAATTTATCTCTTACAAATTCTTCTTTTATATTCATTATATATGGTTAATATAGTTAATATAAAATTCAATCAAACCTAATGTGGTTCATTAATGACATTTTAATCTTTATCTAAGTCATTTTTCAAAATATTAGATATTTATTACTACTATATCATTCAATAAAATATTATTTGTTTTAAAGACTCCTTTATATTAATTTTTATACAATTCATATCATGAATTTTTCAAAAATTCATAAGAACTTGATTCTTCCAAAGAAACAACATTAATTAAAATATAACAAATCATAGACATCCATAAAATTAGTGTATGGAATAAAAAGTTTAAAAATAATTTTCTTATAAAATTTATAATCTCATTTATTTAAATCATTCATTAATAAGGTAATCCCTAGTTCTGCATTATATCATCAATATATTTATTTATTTTAGGTCGAAAATTTTGAAAAAAATACCATGATGTAGGAAAAAATATTATATTTGTAAGGAAAATTTATAGTTTATTATTCACTAATATAACCCCATACAATTTTTTAATAAAAGATACATGTTTAGGTTAAATTTTTCTTTACTTTACGTTAATTATTATAAAATGACATTTTCATATCAAAGTGGAACCATGGGGTCCCAAAATCTACCCAAGGATTCCCAGGGTCAGAAACATTTCATCCACTAGTATTATGACACGTGTTAGATAGTTTAACAATATTATATTATTATAATTTACCCTTATTTACGAGATTTACTCCTTAACCATGGTAAATAAAATAATTATTGATGTTACTATTCATAAAAAAATAGAAGGATCCTATTTAATAAAATTTGACATCATGATTCCAAATTTGGAATCCATTTTTTAAAATTCCAAAAACAAAATTTTATGAAATTAATTTAAAATTAATTTCCGTTGTCAAAACCAAAGTCTGTGTTTTTTAAGAATTAAAAACAACCAAAATATTGACATGTGTTTATGTCCAATTCCAATTTGAAATTATTTCCAATGACCAACATTGGATTACATGATAAAAATATAATATAATTAAACTTTAAATCCAAATAAAATTACAATCTATCTCTATATTTTAGTTTGATGAAAATGTAGTCTTGACATAAACTACAGTATTTATCACTATTCATTAAAAAAATTACAATATCAAAAAATTATTATAAATTAATACAAATATAAAATTCATGTCCTGATTCTATAGAATAAGATTATTTAATAAAATAGAACATATTAAAGTGGCAAAAACTATATTTGATAATGGTTCCTCCATCTAAATTTAATAAAATGGACATCAAAATTAAAATGAGTATTTCATTCATAAAATCAGATATGTTCTTATTTAATGAATATATAATTTATTAAATTAATGTAAAGACACTTAACAGAAATTTATAATCATTTTTTAGTTAGTTATATTCAGTCTATCCAAAACAATGTCTTGGCGCTATCTGCTATTTAAAATAACAATAATATTATATTTTTAGTTGTTATAACTCAATGTTGTGTGCAACATATGATTTTAATGAAACCCATAGTTTCTTGTTGAGTAATCTATAAGAAAAAGAATCTCATTTAATGTATAAATTATATCATATTCAAAAATATAAATAGAAATGAAAAATTACTATTCTATAAATACCTTGGATGTGTCAAATGGTCTCAGCCATCCATGCCCATGAAGAGCAGTGGAAAATTCCCCCAAAGAGGGAATCCTAAATGAGGACCATAAATAGATTCTCAATATCCATGAAAATATATAGTTTCACCCTAAAACAAAGATATTTTTAAAAGTATTATTGGTGATAACATAATCAATTAGGGTGATCTAACCATAAAATGATAGAAACTAGTTTTTCAGATTGTTGATACACTAAAAGATTTTATAAACCACCCCTTAAAGTGGTGAATCTCCAACCTTCCTAGGTAGATAAGGGATCCTTGGTACTCCATGAAAAAACAAATTCTATTAATATCCAAGGAGTCATCAATATGTTTATCATTACTCTCCAAAAAAAATTTAAAATTATAGACACTTATCTTATATGGGTGAATGATTTGGGAACTCCATCATTAATAATCATTTATCACCCTATTGATGCCTCAAAGAGATCTCTTCATTCCATTAAAAAACAGTTATAGGTCATTTTAATTGTGGACGTGGGAGACACCATTAATGTTGGACCTTTTATAGAATTTAAATACATTCTTATTAAAGAGACATTGAAAAATATATCTACTAATAGAATCATTATCCTGGATGAATTGGCTCTGTGATAATGTATCACATTTCCTCATCCCCTCAATAATTTGAAAAATTAACATTTTTTCCATTAAAAAATAGGGAACTAAGATGAAAAATATAATAAAAAAAATAAGTAAGTAACCTAAGAGGACAAGAAAAATTAATACATTACTTTAGGTATAATGTTCCATTCAAACCTTTCATAAGCTCTGTCCAAGTCTACTCTGATTGAAGAATTGGAACTACGATCCTTATTATTGATATATTCAATTTTTTATTATCAAATTATGATAGAACTTAAAAGATAAAAACCCTTAAAAAACCCATGATGCTCATTAGTGAACCATTTATAGAGTTCTACTAAGTGAATATAGCAATAAACACAATCTAGATCATTTTTAAGGAAAATTAAATATGTTGATGGATCAAAATTTGAACAAAGAATAAGGATAATTGTGATTCAGAATTAAAAACAAGGATGTGGAACATGCCACCCAAGTAATACCTCTACCCCTATAATACACTAAATAGACTCATTGAGATCTTTCTTCACCATTTCCCATGGTGGAACATAGAAGGAACTCAAGAATTCTTCTGGGCCTAGACAACTGTAATGATTGAGGTTACAAATAGCCTCCAAGACCTCCCTTTCCCATATGGTGTAGTAATGTATATAATTTTTATGATCAGATAAAATAAAACAAATAACATCAAATAACTACACATGTCTCCTCGAGTCGCATCCCAGAGTGTATGGGTGGAAGTTAACTTGAAAATTTATAAAAATTCATAAGTCCTAAAACTTACTAAAACCTAATCTCAAGTGTTGGAGATATCATCCAACAAAATATTCATACTATATGATTTACTTTTATCCTTGATGAAGGATTGGAAATAATCCAAATTATGATTCCCTTCCCTAAGCCATGTCTCTCTAGACTATGACCGATCTTCCCTCCCATTCACTATTAACATCTCTAATATGTGGATCATCAGTTTTGTGATAATTTAAAAAATACTATCATCCCACCCTTCCTCTAATTGATAATGAAGGTGACATATGTTCTATATAAAAGAATTTTCATTGAGAAAAAAGATTAATTTATATAATCTATTATTTTAATTCATTTTTTTGATGACCAAACTTATTGTTGTGGATAAAGAACAATTTTAATGTCATGGGTTTGTACTATAAATCTGGTACCATAGAGAGAATTCTAGGATTTTTTGGACATTTGTTGGAGAAGAGTAAGTGTCGGAATTTGCTGCTACTCGGTACAGGGTTGATAATTAGTAGGAAGTGGTCTGATAGATCCCCAAAAAAGATAATAAACCATTAAATTCTAATACACATAGATAGCTATATAGTTGGATAAGAATCTCTAAAGGGGGCACCAAATCCAATTTTCCCATTTTGATTGTTGTACTTGGTATATTTATCACATGGACAACCCTTATATATCATTCTAGTGTGAGAAACAAATCTTGGGAAATATTATTTCTATAAACTAATTTCATCTATATGTAACAACATTGAAAGGGGTTTATTAGGTATTAAATAAATCACTACAATTGCACATTGAGTGGATATATTACAAAACACATGGCTAGACACTCTCAGGGGATATGCCTGTATTTATTTAAATTTTTTAAGTCAAAGATACACTTTTGATGTTTTAAGTGATCGGAGTTCTAGATGATTAAGGATATTTTCACATGAATTTATGGGAATATAACCCTTTGGATTTGTAGGTGTTTCCACGAATATTTTATTTAAGGGATAATAGTTTTAAATTTTTTAATATGATTAGTGGTATTGATAACCTTGAGGTTTATTATAGTAATTGGTGTTAATTTCATTAATAGGGATAAACGATTTATTAAATTTTTGGAATATATGTGTAAAGACACAAAATTTCAATGTAATTATGTTTAAAATAAATTGTAATTTAATGAGTTCGTGAATTTTTACGGTGCTGGATTCCGAGGCCCACTATGCTCGGAAATGATTTCTGATGTTTTGTTTTGGTATGTTCAGGGAATATTCGAGCTGGTTTTTATTACTTTTCAGCCGGTGCTCGGAATTGAAATCATAGGGCACCGTTGAACTCACAGTACCAGTATTCACATAAGAAGACATTCACCTCAATAGAAGTTGGTCGAGGGTGAAAGTTAGTTTTTAGGTTTTTCATGGAAATAATAAAATAAAATAATGATATGTTTTATTTCATTTTTTCTATTATAATCACAGATGTGGATGTTGGAGGTGTGGACCCCCAAAACATAACATCCCATGAGAGGTTATGGTGGTGGGGACCACAAGAGGCCTAAACCTCCACTTGTTTAATAATGGTGGGGACCACACGAGTTCTCAAAAACTCCCAATTTTAAAATGGGAGTGGGGAACACCTGACCACTATTAATTGGGGGAAGAGGAAAACCTCTCAAATCCCCCATTAATGTGGATGATCATCTTGATCATCCTCCACATTAATTCTACCAACACACCAATTGATTGTGCCAACTCTCCCTAAATCAATTCATCCATTTTAAATATTATGCCAAAAAATTTATCTTTTATTTGGATGCTATTATTTAATTTTGGTGGAACTAGGGAGAATTATTGGGACAGTAGATGTCATGGGAGAAATAAAGATCTCCAATGAAGAACTTCATCTCCCAACGAAGAATGCTCTCCCGAAGAAGAACTCTCCAACAATGAATAATTACCGCGACTTCGACTTTCTTCCTCAGAACCTCCTTCGACGTAATATGTTTTCGTCTACAGCGAAATGACATCCTCCTTCTTGAGCCAACATCGACGAATAATGAACAAGGTAGGGGATTTTTGTGTTTGATTTTATATTCTCGTGATTCATTCCTTCTAAAACAGAGAACACGGATCAACTTCTAACTTGTTGATCCGAATATGTTTTGATTCAGTGGGTTTTGGGATTAATAATTGCGGAAGGGTTTGTTGTGCTTCGTTCTTATGAGCCAAATGATACCACCCTTAACGCGGAGGGTGTGGGCAAAACCAATATGGCCCAAACCCTTCGCCGTTATCCCAGGATTAGAAGTGTTCTTCAGAATAGAGGAAGGCGATGAAGACGATGAATGAAACAACTCCGCGCTACCCGCGGCCTCTACTACCCGCGCCGCCCCCGTGATGCTTCGACACTCCGGCCGAACAGCCTGCACACCCCTATCGAACTGCCCCCATAGTCTCCACCCTTTCAGCTGAGTCGCCTCGGGCCAGGCTGAGCCGCCCTAAGCGCACCATCCACTAGCCGAACCAGCCCCGGCCACCCCATCCTCCCGACCGAACCGGCTCCCGACCAGACGGGCCTCCCGTGCTTCCTTGGTCGTTCCATCCCTCTAGCCCCATGTCGCCACCTGCTGAACCGGCCCAAGCTACACCACCTCGACCCCGGACCGAGCCACCCTAACCGCACCAGCCCGCCGGCCTCCCATGCCCTCGTCCAAACTAGTACCTTCACGGTGCCCGGACCGACCTAACCTACACATTCGCGGTGCACCAACCGAAACATCCCCTCACGACGCCCTCTAGACCTAGCCGCCCTCATGACAACCCATGGCTGGTCTGCACCCCCACGACCGGTATGCACCCTCGCTACCCTCCGCGGCCCCTCATGGCACACTGGGTTGGGCCTTGTGGGTCGTGCAGAACCCAACGGGGCAGGCCGGGTCGACCCAAACTAGGTTGGCCCAGATGGGGTCGGACTGAACACGGGCCCACTGCGACCCTTTAAGTTCTTTTGGCCATATTATTGGATGTGGATGCTCGTTTCACGAAATGTCAATGGTGGTAGTAATCTTGGAGCATGATGGTCCCTTTGAGTATATCCCACTACAGTTTGTGGTATAGTTGAGATACTGTCAGGTTGGATCGTGCATGAATCTAACCGGGCCCTAGGACTAAAATGCTAATAACTGACAGAACAGGCATCCAAATGACAAACAGTCTATTGCATTGAGACAACTATGACGTGTCATACATTTGAGAAACTTCTTCGTGGGTCATTCTGACAGTTGGAGTATCGACCAATAGATCCTTGTGGGGATCCTTCTAGTGACGACTGAGCAGAGTACGGAGACCTATTAGCTGGCTAAGACATGATGACTACTAACTGTTTGACTCAGAGAGACTATACGAGCCTAGTAGGGAGCGCCTTTTTGTGGTGGAAGACCCACGATGGAGGAGCGCTCTTGGTGACATGGAAGACCCACACTACTGGATAGGAGGAGTTCCTTAGCAGGCTATGAGGGGGATCACCTGGGTGTGGTGGCAAACCTGTGGTGGGGAGCGCCTCGGTGAGACACAGCAGACCCATTGAACTTTGTAGGAGTAGTACCTTAGCAGTCCAAGGATAGTGGGAAGTGCCTCTCTGTGACACGACAGGACCACTATACTCGATAAAGGTGGAGTTCTCCAACAACCGAGGTTTTGATAGTGTGTTGGGGATGTTTCTTGATACTACCCCTAGAATAAAATCCTGGTTGAGCCGAGTCAGTAATTTTATGTTTTCTTTATTATTGAGTCGGATTACTTAATAACAAAGGTATATATATGGGCATATACCTATGAAGGGTTATCTGTTGATTCCTCACTTTGTGGTTTATCCTTGGTAGAGTTGTGAGACCTTAAGGGTCTTTGGGTCCCTACTATGTATCGTTATACTCAACCATGCATGGGATATGCCCCCACATTATTGTGTTGGAGGCAGACGACAGACATCACTGACAGAGGCTGAGAGTGTTAGGACTGGACGGTACCGGAAGGTGGATCTTGCGACGAGTTGGTACACGGAGGAGACTAAAAGAAGTGGAGTGTTGAGGAGGATATCTATACTTACCCATTAGGTATGAATCCCATAAGATGACCCATCAGCTATTTTTCATCTCTTCAGTTGCACTTCTACTTCCAGTTCCTTATACTTTAGAGTTGGGATTGTATTTCCAACCCCTTTTACTTTTCATCACCCTTTTTTTATACAGTTTACCTATTGTTTTGTATCCATATGGATGCTCTATTTTGTGTGTTTATAGGTTATAAAGGAAATTACATCCCAGTGTTGGGGAATTATGCCTTTGGAGCTAGTCGCCAGCCCCTGGCCTATGGAAGGCGGGCATGGGGTAGTCACGACATAGGCCCCTAGGGACAGGTCCTGAAATATTGCTATCAAAGGAGTGGTTCTACCACAGAACATAGAAATATTAGCATTCATTTCTGTGAATAAATAGTGTTAAGTGTAGTGATTGTGTTTTTTAGTTAATGGAGTCCAGTATTGGTGTGGTGGATGACATATCCATACACTAGGACCCCAACTACTGATTTCTGACACAGTGCACAAAGTCACTGATTATGTGTGTGTTTTCAAAATGTTTCTTTAGGTAAGATCAACCAGGTCAGCAAACTAGGTATGTATTTTAACCATAACAAACCTGTTTCTTTTTAGGATTCCTCCACATAGACAACCGACTAGAGTTCCAAGAGTTTTATGCAAAGATAGCCCAACGAGTGATGAGGCCTCGATGTAGGGACCTATTCTAGTAGAGGCACAAGTGGATGCACTAGCGGTACCAATCCCTACTGGTCCAATGATTCCACCAGCCCCAGAAGTAGATCATGCACACCACTTGAGTACATTGCATGAATTCCAATGCTAGAGGCCACCCAGGTTCAGGGGAGAGACGGACCCACAGGCGGCTGAGGATTGGCTGGAGGTTGTGGTGAGAGTCTTCTGACTCATAGAGACACCAGTCGATCTCATTGTGATCCTTGCTGCTAGCCTCTTACAGGAATTAGTAGGAATATGGTGGAGCTTGATGGTCCAGGTTCATGAAGAGGTGATGCTTCTCTAGGCAGACTTCGAGATCCTGTTTTGGGCAGAGTTTGTCCCAACGACTCTTCGCATAGTGCACATTCATGAGCTACTTCATCTGCAATAGGGCAGCATGACTGTAGCTCAGTACTCAGTGAGGTTCAAATACCTCTCATGATACTCCAATGATACGGTGCATGACCCATTCTTCATGGCCCAAAGCATCGAGAAGAGACTCAGGTAGGAGATCAGGGCTTCGGTGATCTCACTCACCATCCTGACGTAGGCATGGGTGTTAGATAGAGCCCTCATAGTGGAGATTTTCCTTGCCGAGTAGTCTCCAGCAGCGAGATCCACCACCAGTCGACATGTAGTTGAGTCTTCTGAAGCTGGAATCAGACAGATATTGTAGAGGTCCAAAAGTATGAGACCTATAGGTGGACGACCACATGACCCAGGATCGGTTGTGCGGGGCACTCAAAGCGGAGATAGACATGGTTGTAGTGGGCAGTGTTACACATGTGGTGGGAGGGGTCACATGGCTCGTGACTGCTCGACCAACCATTCAGTTGATTGGTAGAAGTTTGAAGAACCACCTAGGAAGAGATAGTGATTCTATCGAGGTGGTCTTCAGGGTGAAGGCAGACGTGGCAGAGGAGCTGGTCGTGCAGCTGGTGGTGGACGATGATTCGAGGTGTTACCGCCACCACCATCAAGAGGTCCTCCTTGATAGCAGGGAGCTGGTAGACATGGGAGAGCTCAGCTTCAGGTAGCTAAGGCATAAGATCATGGCGCTCCAATGATGATTCACGGTATGATCTGTGTCCGCTCCACCATAGTTGCAGTACTTATAGACAGATGGGCCAGTCACTCGTTCATTTCCACTGACCTCGTTCAGAGCTCAGAGAGTCCAGTGGAGCCATTGGCTCGATTGTTATGGATAGAGACTCCTATTGGAGTGTATTATATGATTATGCACTAGTCCCGACAGTGTGAGCTGACTCTAGGAGGCGAGAGTTTTGGCTGTGATCTCCTAGTAGTGGCATCTATGCCTTACGACTTGATCTTGGGTACGGACTTGTTATCTATAGTCCATTCTCAGATTGACTAAATTAGGCGCAAAGTGTGGTGTGTCCACATGGATGGGACTAGGTTTACCTTCATTGGTGAGAAGGGAGCCTTTGCATCCCAGGGTGAACTTACTCGGAGGAGAGTGCATTCGATCACTCATTAGTTGGATAGACATACCCTCAGAGCAGTTGATGTCGAGAGTCCGAGCTACACTGTAGTGGTGTACCAGTACGCAGATGTTTTCCTTGATGATGTCATAGGTCTACCTCCTCAAAGAGAGGTGGAAATTTACAGTGACTTGTACCCAGGGACAACAACAATATCTACACTAGAATATCGGATGTCTCCCGCGGTGCTTGGTGAGCTGCAGGTACAACTAGAGGACTTCTAGGGGAAGGGAATCATCCAACCCAGTGTTTCACCTTGGGTAGCCCCGATTCTGTTTTCCAAGAAGACGTATGGGAGGTTGAGCCTTTGGGTTGACTCTCGGCACCTGAACTAGGTGACCATGAAGAACAATTACCCACTCTCCTGGATTGATGACCTATTTGATCAGTTGGAGGGAGAACGGTGGTTATCGAAAATAGAACGTAGATCAGGCTATCACTAGCTCAGAGTTAGAGTTGAGGATGCACAGTCGACGGATTTCATACGTCGGTACAACCACTACGAGTTCCTATTTATGTCGTTAGGAATAACCAACACTCTAGTAGTGTTCATGGGACTCATTAACATGATATTTCAGCCATTCCTAGATCACTTTGTTATAGTCTTCATAGATGACATTCTAGTATATTCGACTACTGAGGAGAAGCATGCCTATCATTTGTAGGTAGTATTGGACACACTACACGATCACTAGCTTTATGGTAAGCTCTCGAAGTTCAAGTTATTGATCTAAGAGATTCACATTCTGGGACATGTCTTCTCGGAGGCTGGCGTTGCAGTGGATCTAGTGAAGAGTGAGGTAGTACTTTCTTGGGAGCCACCTAGAAGTGTGATGGAGGTATAGAGTTTCCTGTGTTTTACTGGATACTACCAGAGATTTGTCCCAGACATATCTAGAGTTGAAACACCATTATCAGCCTTGATGAATAAGGGGAAACCCTTTGTGTGGTTAGAGAGATTCCATCAGAGCTTTTAAGAGATGTGGCAGAGGTTGACCAGTGCCCCCATCTTGAGGCTTCCAGAGGAAGGCGTAGGGTACGTAGTCTACTTTGACGCATCGGGGACCAGACTATAATGTGTCGTGATAAAGGAGTGATTAGTGATCGCTTATGGTTCTCGGTAGCTGAGACAACATGAGTGGAACTACGCTACCCATGATGTAAATTTAGCAGATGTGGTCTTCACCTTGATGATACGGTGACACTATCAGATGGGAAAGCATTTTACTGTGTACTCTAACCACAAGAGTCTTAGGTATATCTTCTCTCATAAAGACTTAAACCTAAGCTATAGTTGTTTTCATGGGTTTTACTGGACAATGACTTCGAGATAGTCTATACTCCTGGAAAGGGGAACATTGTTACAGATGCACTCAGCAGGAGATATTGTATACAACTGCTAGGTGAGGTAATAGTGGAGCGGGCTTCTTTTCATATATCTATTGTGGATAGACATGAAGCATCTTTTCTTGAGTCTCGTACAGTCACTCCCCTGCTTCTTTAGCGAGTCAGGGAGGTGCATCATGGGGACGCTGACTGTGAGACACGATGTGCTCAGATTTCTAAAGGACAGACACTTGATTGATTTTTTGAAGGTTTGGATCACCTCATCCTATTCAGAGGACATACAATGGTACTAGTGTAACTTTATGAGGAAGTGTTGATGTAGTTCCACACATCCCCTCTAGTGGTAAATCCAGGAGTGGTGAAGATGTACCAGGACCTCCGATGAAAGAAGTGGTGGCCTGGAATGAAGAAGGTAGTTGTAGAGTTTGTCTCTTAGTGCATCACATGTATGCAAGTGAAGGCGGATCACCAGGTACCATCAGTCTTGTTTCATAATTTGGAGGTCTGAGAGTGGAAGTGGGATGGGATATCCATGGACTTCATGAAAGAAATTCCACATACTTCTTGGGGTCCTAACTCTATCTGGGTGATAGTCGATCAACTCACCAAGTCAGACCACTTCCTACCGATCAGAGAGCAGGGTTCAGTAGAGAGCTTAGGATGCCTCTATGTGTAGGAGATTGTATGGATACATGAAGTACCTTCAACGATTGTCTCTGATTGTGATTCACGTTTTACTTCTCAGCTTTGGAAGGGGTTGCGGGAGTCTTTCAGGAAATAGATTTATTTGAGCACCGACTTCCAACCTCAGACGGATGGTCAGACTGAGCGAACCATTCCGACCCTCAAGGACATGCTGCTTTCTAGTGTCCTCAACTTTGGTAGAAGCTGGTAGGATCACTTACATTTGATAGAGATTGCATACAACAACTATTAGTCCCGCATTGGGATGGCACCATTTGACATATTGTACGAGAGAACCTGCAGATCACCATTGTGCAAGATTGACCTAGGGGAGTCAGAACTAGTGGTACCAGAGATGGTATGTGCTACCACAGAGAAGGTGCAGATCATCCAGAAGCCGATGAAGGCTCCACAGAGCAGGAAGAATTTGTATGCTGACAGGAGACAGAGGCCTCTGGAGTTTGATGATGGTGACCACGTCTTTATACGTGTATTTCCCCAACAAGGTCTACGATTATTTGGCTGAGGCAGCAAGTTATCTCTGAGATTAATCGGACCTTTTCAGGTCCTTAGTAGAGTTGGAAAGGTGACTTACCACTTAACTCTTCTACATCAGTTGCATAGGGTACATGTCGTCTTCCACATATCCTAGCTGAGGAGATACGTGCACGACCTTTCTCACTTCATCGACTATAGAGATATGGACATAGATGATGGGGAAACTTTTTAGAGGTTCTAGTAGAGATTGAAGATCGACATGAGCAGGTCCTTCTTGGATGGTCGATACCTCTGATGCGCATTTGTTGGCAGCACAAGAACCTGCATGAGAGTACATGGGAGAAGGAGGCGCAGATGTGTGCTATGTACCCTCACTTGTTACCTTTGTATGTGTTGTAGATTATGGGTATGTAATGCCCTTAGGTGGGGAGAATGTAAAGACCCAGAATTTCCATGTAATTTTTTTTCAAATAAACGGTAATTTTAAGAGTTCACGATTTTTTACGGTGCTTGATTATGAGGCCCGATATGATTGGAATCCATTTTTGATGTTTTGTTCAGGTATTTTCAGTGATAGTTCATGTAGATTTTCGTCAATTTTGAACCGGTGCATGAAATTGATATCAGAGGGAACCATTGAACTCGCAGTGCCCCTATTCACTTATGAATACTTTCACCATGATAGTAGTTGGTCGAGGGTGAATGTTAGTTTTTGGGTTGTTTGTGGAAATAATAAAATAAAATAAATACAAATTTTATTTTATATATTATAACCACCCATGTAGAAGTTGGAGGTGGGGACCACCACACCTTAACTTCCCCTAAGAGGTTATGGTGGTGGGCTCCACCTGAGGCCTAAACCTCCACTTCATGTTTAATTGTGGTGGGGACCACCTGAGTTCTAAAAACCTCCCAATTTGAATTTGGGATCGGGGACCTCCCGACCCCCTATTAATGTGGGTGAAGAGGAAAACCTCTCAACACCCTCATTAATGTGGAGGATCATCTTGATCTTCTTCCACATTAATTCTATTAACACACCAATTGATTGTACCAACTATCCCTTAATCAATTCAACCGTTTTGAATATTATACCAAAAACTTATTCTTTTATTTGGAGGCTATTATTTCATTTTGGTGGAACTAGTGTGAATTATTTGGAGAGAAGAGAGCTTTGGAGAAATAAAGTTATCCAATGATGAAATTCATCTCACAACGAAGAATGCTATGCCAACGAAGAATGCTCCACCGACAAGGAATGAAACCGACTTCGACTTTCTTCTTAGGAACCTTCATCGCCATAGGACGTGTTTATCCACAACGAAACGACTTCCACCTTCTCGCACTGATGTCAACGAACACTGAACAATTTAGGGGATTTTTGTGTTTGGCTTTATATTCATGTGATTCTATCCTTCTAATAAAACAACGTGGATCAACATATAACTAGTTGGTCTACATATGTTTTCTTTTTGTGGATTTTGGATTAATAATTGCGGGAGGGTTTGTTGTGCTTTGTTCTTGTGAGGCTAATGCTACCACCCCAAACTCAGAGTGTGCACGACAAACCAACATGGACGACCCCTCCACTATTTTCCTTTGATTAGTGGAGTTCCTCAGAAAAGAGGATGGCGAAAAAGATAAAGAAGGAAATGATGTCGCGCTACCCACGACCTCCACAACTCGTGCCGCCACTGCGACGCTCCGACGCTCTGTCCGAACTGGCTCTGAGCCCCGACAGAACTGCCCCTGCAGTCTCCGCCATTTTGGATGAGGCACTTCGGGTCGGGCCGAGCCGCCTTGGTCGCGCTTTCCACCATATTAACCGGCCTCACCCACCCCGACCTCCCAGTCGAAACGGCTCCTGGCACCACTGGCCTCCCGAGCTGCCCGGACTATGCAGGTCCGCCAGCCCCGCACTGCCACCGGTTGAATCGGACCTAACCGATCCGGCCTCCCGAGCCCCCGGCCGAACCTGCACCCTCGCAGCTCCCCGATCGAACCAACCCGTTCCCTCGCGGTGCCCCAGCCAATCCTGCCCCTCACAGCGCCCTCTGGGCCGAGCCACCCTCACGGAACCTTCTGGGCCAAGCTGCCCTCGTTCTGACCCACAGCCGGTCCAGGCCCTCATGAGTGGTCCGCGCCCTCGCGTACTGTTGGGCGGGGCCCTACAGGCCTGGCCAAACCCAATGGGCAGGCCCGCCCAACAGGCCGCGACAAACCCAATGGGGTATGTCGGGTCAACCAAAACTAGGTTGGACCAGACTGGGTCGGGTCGGGTTGGTCCTACTGGGTTGGACCAGACCCAAGCCCACTACGACCCTTTACTTTTTTTTCCATACCTTTGGCATAGGATGTCCGTTTGACGAACCTTCACCAACACTTGTTATCTTGGAGCATGATGGTCTCTTTGAGTATACCCCACTGATGTTTGGGTTATAGTTGAGATACTATCATGTTGGATTTTGCACAAATCCAACAGGGCCCCTGGGACTAAAAGGATAATAACACACAGACTGGGCGTCCGAATGACGCGATGCCTATCGCATTGAGACCCATATGACGTGGAAGAACTTTGAGATACTTCTTCATTGTAATTCATGAATGTAGGAGTATCGACCAGTAGCTCGTGGTGCGGATCCATCCAGTGATGAGAAAACAGAATGTGGAGACCGAGTAGCTGGCCCAGACCTGATGACTACTGACCATTTGACTCTGAGGGACTCTACTAGCCCATTGGGGAGAGCCTGGTTGTGGAGGTAGACCCCCGGTGGAGGAGCACGCTTGGGGACGCAGGAGACCCATGGTAATTGACTAGAGGAGTACCTCAGCAGGTAATGATGGGGATCACCTGGGTGTGGTGGCAGACCAAATGTGGGGAGCGCCGCTATGTGACACAGCAGACCCGCGGTACTCGACAGGAGGAGTAGCTAAATAGTCCAAGGTTAGTGGGAATCACCTCTGTGTGACGTGGCATGCCCACTATAATCAATAGAGGAGGAGTTCTCCAGTAGCTGAGGATTAGATAATGTGTTGGGGATGTTTCTTGATACTACCCCCACAATAAAATCCCGGTTGATCTGAGTCGGTAATTTTTTGTTTTCCCCATGATTGAGACGAATTACATAATAACATAGGTATTTGTATGGGCATATACCTAAGTAGGGTTATAAGGTGATTCCTTACTTTGTGGTTTATCCTTGGTGGATTTGTGAGACCTTGAGGGTATCAGAGTCCCTACAATGTATTTTTATACTCACCCCTGCACAGGGTATGCCCACACCTTGTTGTGTTGGATGCAGACGACATACAACATTGACTGAGGCTGAGAGTTCCCGGACTGGACGGTACCCGGAGGTGGATCTTACGATGAGTCGATACATGGAGGAGACTGACGTACGTGGAGTGCCGAGGAGGCTATCTGTACCTAAATTTCATGTAGTATTCATGGAGGACGACCCAACAGCTTCTTTTCTATTATTCAGTTGGAATTGTATTTTCAGTTCCATGTACTTTACGGGTGGGCATGTATTTCCAGCCCCTTTTACTTTTCAACATTCTTTTGTTATACAGTTTTCCTAATGTTATGTATCTAGTTTTGTGCTCTGTTTTGTGCGTTTATAGGTTATAAAAGAAATTCTTTCCTAGTTATAGTGAATTATTCCTTTGGTGCATGTTTCTAGCCCCTGGAATATGGAAGGTGGGCTTGGGGTAGTCACGACATGGGCCTAGGGGGAGAGGTCATGAAAAAATGTATTGTCATATAGATAAAAATGGGATTAAAAATTAATTTTTTAATAAATTGTGTAATTTTATTTTTAATTAATTTTAGTATATTAGGAACATTATATGGTTAAGTTAAATAGAAAGGGTTTTGTATAACACGATATTTCATTTCAATAGTAATTTTTGAGTTATATTTTGGAAGAATATATTATTTTACTGTGGATTTATGGGGATTCACATTATTTATCATATTTATTATATTATTTTGAATATTATATGATAAGGAATGTATATTTTTGGAATATGAATTTATTATTGATTAATTTTGTTTGGAAATAATTATTAAATTGACCTTAAAAAAATTATGGATTGAAATTTTTTGTTTTTTGGGTTTTCAATTTGTTCAAGAATATTTTACTGATTTAAATGGTATGTTATTTAGTTAATGGTTCATGTTATACATCAGGTGTTATTTTTGAGGATTTCAAGATTAATGTAGTATTTCCTCAAATTATTCTTAATTCAATGTTTTTTTATCATTTGTTACCCTTTCTTTTTTAGACAAGAAATAAAACCATTCATCATTTTTATATGTAACATTCAATTAAATGTTGATATTAGTTATTTGGTCATGAAAAAATAATAAAGATCATTATAATGCACATATAAGTAATAAATGATTCTTATATGATGTGAATAAATCAAGTGAGTAGATTTTTAGCTTTTCTGTGCCAATAGTATAGGGATATCTCCAAATCATGAAAAATAAATGTAAATATATCATGTATTATATTGAATATAACACTATTAAAATAACATACATTTTTATAAACTCAATTTCACGTATGATACTTATATACTTTCATGTATGATAAGTTTCATGTTCATAACCTAAAAATCATTGTTCATGATAATGTTTATATCCAATTTCATTAATATGATATGATATATTCCGTTTAGAAATTAAGAATTGAAATTGAGAGGAATAAATTTCAATATGTATAAGAGAATGTAATACCCAAATATTTATTTTATATTTTTCTTATTAAAGAACTCAATGTTTGATAGTGTATACCCCAAGAAACCCAATGCTTAAATGAACAATGAAATAATAATTTTTATATATAACTATTATAACATAGTCATTAGGTTGGATGGTGTGGGTATAAATTACAAAATTATGAAATATATATTGAAATTATTTCGTTGAAATAAATAATAAATTTAATAAATATATTTAACATTCATCTAATTCTTATCACTAGGCAAAGAATAAGATTAAATTAATTTTATGCTTTAAAGATACATTTCATCAAAAATGTTTTCTATTTCATTTTTTATTGAATATTATAATTATATTTTTAAAAATTTATAAATATAAACTGAAAAACTAATATCAATAGGAAATTAAAATTTTCAAAATTATATACGGTGAAATTTTGATACTTTTTAATAATAGTGGATTTGTGAGTGAATAATGAATATAACGATTTTACAATAACTATACTATTGATGAAAATATAATGATATAATAATAACAAGAATGATTATGGAATTATTTTTCTATGGTAATTATATATCAAATTTATAATATAATTAATATAAAAATATAATTTTTAACATTGAAATATAATCTTTACATTATGGAAATCTATGTGAATTTATGTTTAAATAAAAACAATTATTAGTTCTTTTATTTTATTCATGTACTTATAAGGTTTCCTTAGATTTTTGTTCAGTTTTAATTTAAAATATGTTTTATTTTAATTAATATAATCCAATTAAATACATTTCCATCAAAATTATACATTATTATTCTAAAGATGCAATATTATATTTATGAATATTTTTTTTTGCAAAAACGTTTTTTCATCACAATTTTCAGGATTATTTTTAAATTAATTTCTACACCATATAGAAAAGAAATTTGTTAAAATACATTAAATATTTGGATATATGTTTTTATAAATTTTCAATTATATAAAATTCAATTTTTCTCAATATTAATTGTAAATTTGGTAAAAAGTCAGTTACCAGGGTAAGAGTTGAAGTATGTTAAAAGGTTAATACTATTATTATAAGGGATAAAATGATCCGAAAACATTATAAAACTTATATTATAGAAATATTTATTCCCAAAAACATATCCAATTTTATTATGAATCATTTTAGAACCATTTTTCATGATTAAATTATTAATATATTTTAAACTTTTGAAAAATTCTAAGTGTATCTTCACCCTCACTTTATAATTGACAACATATATCCTCTATTGAGAACACCTCAAGAGACTCTTAAAGAAGACGATAAATAATTAAATAAATTCTTAACACCCATTACTATGTTTTAAAATTACATGTTTAATGATAATAATTTTTAATTAATGATTTAGGTGTAAAACTATAAAGGTTGTTCAAAGAAAGAGTATAGTTATTAACTGAGTGTTTTTTATTTTTTCTATAAAATCCTTAAATAATATCCTATAAATTATGATATAATTACTTCATTATCTACCATATACTGAAATTTTATTTTATTATTTTATAATCTATTTTAATATACATATTTATGTGACAAAATATTAAATCATCTTTATTGAATAGGTGCGGACTACCACCTCAGGATGATGAAATCCTTCATTGTATGGTTTTTTGTAATTTTGTATTAAAATTAAATAATATTATATATATGATATTAATTTTATTATTAAATGTTTACTAAATAATAAAAATCTTTTTTTTACTATCCAACAAAAACTAAAAAACATAAATTTGTATAATATATGGCACGCCGCCTCCACATAGCGGTGCAAATCATTTTATAATCACTAATTCAATAGAATTGTTAAAAACATAGAAATAATTAATATATATTATATTTATACCATGATTTAACATTTATAGATAATGGAACACTAATAAAAATAAATGTACTAAATCTAATAAATTTAAACCTGCATGAAACGTGAATCGTTTGACACTCTTAAACAACGATAATTAATAATGAATTATTAAAAATGGGCATTGATATATTACTAGTGGATCATATATTATATTAAATTTATGTATATTTATCTTATATAAATTTATAATAAATTTAAATTAATTATACAGGATGTTAAAATCACAGTCAAGTATAGTATAACATGAGATAAGGGGTTTCATAAATCAATTTCATTTCATTGGGTTATATTCCTTCTCCATTTTCTAAATTTTGTTATGATTGTGTGTTTAATGAAATTTCATCATTTTATATTTTATATACTCTTTTTATTCAGATTTATATTTTTTACATATAATAAAATTAATTATTAATTCTCTCTTCAATATTATAATCTGTGAAAGGGTTTATGATCTATCTTTTGTTTCTGTGAGACATATGCCATATTGACCTATTAATTTTTTATTTGGATTATATATATCACCATTGATATCTTATATAAATAATGTATTTATATTATTGTTATTTAAATATTTATTAATGTTATTTATTTCAAGATGGATATGATTCTAAAGTAATGAATTTTGTAAGGGTGTATTTCATAGTCTCATCCTGATTCAGGATTGTTTATGTTTAAGTTATTACTTGGGTAATTTATTATATCTCCATATTAATTATCAATAATTTTATACTCCATTGATTATTAATGGAATTCAAAATTGTGATACTTTTTCATGAAATCTCAAGGGGGGTGATTCATTTTTCAATGATTATATGTTTTTACATTAATAATAATCTAAATCACTTGTTAGAGTAAATTTTGATGTTAAACAAAACAAAATCATAAACAGAGAGATCACTTATGATTTAAAAATTTCAATACTCAATGTTAGTGGCTAGTACATAGAGTTATCTAGTAAAACCCATTATCATATTAGACTCTAAAAATATTGTGATCCACAATGAGTAGGGAAAAATGTAGGATCTCTCTTACATTTCTCCCAAAAAAAAATTTCATCCCACACATGAAGTGTATCTGGATCTAATAAGAAACAAATTATCAAGAGGCAATATAATCATATTAATCATGTAGAAAATAATCTAGTGTTATAATTTGGTGAGATATTATTATTATTATTATCCAATTTAATATTCAAGGTCTCATATTAATTTACATGCACAAAACTGGATGCAATCACTACCTCTATAACAATACCTCTTCATCAACCAAATTTCCACAGAAACCTATATTTGTGAAACAATATTTTTAAAATTTAATGTTAAAAAATGGTTACACGTTTTTATGTATTCTAATTAAAATATTTATGACACTACATAAAAATATTTGACTTCAATCACCCAAAAAATCAAGTATAGTTATCAAAATAACATCCTTGTGAAATATTTTCTATAATTGTTTACAATTGCATCGAGTCATGAATAATTAACAAAAATCCTTAACTCTTCATTAATACCTACATTTAATAAAAATTAATTCTATAGGTACATATGAATACATTCATGATATAGATAATAGATCACACCATATTTATTCTTTACTGTCTCTTATTAATATCAAATAAGGCTCTTTCAAAAGGAAAACAACCCCTCATCACTTGAAATGATCATGTATTTATGCATTCCTAAAATATGGATAACATTTTACTAAAATATAGTAAAAAATCATCCATTATGTAATCTTGAAGATTTTTTAAAATTGTATCAAACACCTATTTATAAAGGTGAACATCATGGACAACTCGACCAGCTATCCTTATTATTGATGTGGGTAAAAATTGGTAAAACACAACCTTTTTCTTTCTATACATTCTTCAGTACTACAAAACTGTTACAATGGATCTCTCTTAATTTTTTATCCCTCTGGAATCATTAGATAGATCCTTTTGAAGGAATCATGATTCTATATATCATTATATTTAGTAATTGTAAGAAATAATTACATTTAAGTCTTAGATTTAACATCATGGTAGCACCAAATACCATTTTACTCACATTTGATCTAGTATACATTAAGTGTTTACATTCGAATTGTAGAACCTAATGATTGAATACCCATGGTACCACCTGAATATAGTAGAACCATAATAGAATATTGAAGTAGCACCTCATTAGTATCACTATATAAGTATCACATCAATGGTATCACCCCATTTATAGAAAAATGATGGTAGAACCTCAATGGTATCACCCCAACAATATCACCGTAGAGATTATACCTCAATTGTAGAATCCCAATGGTCTCAAGCCCAATGGTTTCACAAAATAAAACATCATAAACGTGTTTACAACAAAAATAAAACATCTATAAAAATAATTTCCATAAAAAAAACTTCATTACCTGATCTAAAAAACAAACAACAACACCAAGCCTGTCAGTATAAAAAATATAACCCTTTGGAATTTTTTTCTTCCAAAAAAAATAAATCAAACGAGTTATGAAAACTATGAAATAGATCACTATCACTCAATTATAAGCCCACTTCAGAATAATTTTTTTAGGAAATAAGAATCATTGAATATAAAATCCATGTTTTTTAGATGTTTTGATTTAAGAGATTTTATTAAAATTATTCATGGACTACAAACTTCATCATCAAAAGAAAACCTAGAAGACTTGATCAAATCAATTTCTTATAGCCTCTAGAATAATGTATTAATTTTTTTTAAATTTACTAAAATCTCTACTTACACCTTTTGAAAACTTCGATAATTATATTCTATAACAAAATAAGTAAAAAATATAAATGTATAGATTATGTTGTCATTCCCCCCCTGAAAAAAACATTCAAAGACAAGAAGAGCAAGTGGAAAGAACATGAACACCTTATCATTGTATAAGGTGATGTTGAACCCTCAAACTCCATCATTAGATTCTGAAATGATTCTTTTAATAATGGAATGGTGAATATATCAATAATATACTCTTTTATTGTAATAAACTCCAAATTCATTTCATTTATCGACAAAAGTTCATTGTTGATGTTGTATTTAATACCAAACTACTTACTCATAGAATTTTTTTTTTGGAAAATTTATTGCACTCTGATTATCAAATCCAAGATAAAGGGGAAACCTCACACCGAGCATCTCATCATCCATTAGAGTTTTCAACCTCATCCATTGAGTTTTCGTATGACTCCAATCCATATATTCAGACTCAGTAGTGATAAATGTTATAGATCATTAATTATATGTGTTCCAACAAACACATCTATAACCAATAAAGAAAAATCCATTAGATTTGGATTTTATGTCATTAGTACATGCTATAAAATTTTCACAAGTATAACCATGTAAATAAAAATTATGATATATATATTATTTTAATCCAAAATAATGTATACAATTTATATACCTTATAATCCTTTATACTATAAAAAAATGGAAATCTCTTAGAGTACTTTGATATATGGAATAAAAAATGTAAATATATATAATATCAATTCTTAAAGTTGTAATTTTTATGAAACTAAAGATAAAAATTTTAAACTCATATTTATTTACATATTTTCCATTTTCAAATTAATATATCCTTGTCCTAATGAAATTATTCTGGTAATAGATTTTGAATCCTCCATATTACATCTTTTCAAGAGTTCCATTACATAAATAACTAAGGAATGAAATAATAGTTCTTTATCATGGTATATTTGGAGGTCAATAATGTACCTTATCTTTCCATGAAAATATTTTTAAAATAAATTATTTATTTCTTTTAAAACATTCTAACCCATTTCATTATCATTTCCATAAAATATGAGTTCATCTATATAAATAATACTAATAAGAGATAATTCATTCTCATATTTGATGTATATATTTCTTTTTAATCATCCATTTCATAAATTATAACTCCTAAGTAAGTTTAATGTTTAGAATAAAATTATATTTGTGATTATTTCATCCCATATAGTTCCTAATATAATAAGTAAACTGAATTTTTATGTTTTCCAAGAAGAAAATCACATGGTTGTTCAATGTATACATCTTACACTAATTTTCCATTGTGAAACATAGACTTGACATACATTTATTAAATCATATAACACCTTTGGTCTCTAACATAAATGAACATATTTTATTTTAAGACATGAAACTAGAAAAAATGAATCATCAATGTCAAAGACTTCTATATATAAAAATCTGTTACACACCAATTATTCTATATTCCTCACCACTTCACCTTTTTAGTCAATTTATTTCAAAATACCGACTATCCGGATTCTATTCTAATATTTAGCTTTAGGATATATTTCCCAATATTAATTCTTCTCAATTTAATCCTTTTATTCATTAATATCACTATCCCAATATTGATTCCAGAGAGCTTCCTCAACATATTTAGTTTTAACATGAGGGAATATAAAAGTGTAAGATGATACCATTAGAGTTATTTTAGTTCGTACTTATTTTTATTTGTTTTCAAATTTTATTTGAACTCAAAAGATTATTTTTAGCATATGATGAGTATAATTTAATATATTCATATTCAATATAGATTGATTAATCTTCTATGTTAGCCTATAAATCATCAACATTTTCACCATTTTATGCTATTTCATCATTATTTTCAAAAACAATCTCACTATCATCACTTAGAGATTTAACACCCATATAAAATATTTCATTGTTTGATAATTAAATGATATTCACATTCGATGTATCAAATATTCTACCAATATACACTCCATAACAACAAAATACTCTTATATTTGGAGGATAATAAAGAAATATTATGATACCACCTCTTGGCTCAAACTTAACCATACTTTCACCATAAATATTGAAGATACAAAGGCTAAAAAACTCTAAGATACTTTAAACTTTAATTATTATTATTGTAAAAAAAATATATATTCATATATTAATTTGCTATATAAAGGAATGAATTTTTAACATATACTAATTCTCCAATATCTTTCCACTACAAAATATTAGAAATATCATTTTGTAAATATATTATTCAATCCATATCAACCAGTCTTATATTCATACATTCAACTAAACTATTTCATTGTTGTGTGTATGGTGAATTGTCTTCATGATTTATACCATGTTATTCAAGATAATCGTTAAGCATATTATTTGTGTACTCATGACTATTATCTGTATGAAATATATTTACTATGTAAACACAATGTTTTTTGGGCATCATTAGAATCTCATAAACAAATTTATAGACTACCATTTATGTTTCAAAAACATAATTAATATAAAATGAGTAAATTCAACAATAATGGAAATGAAATACTTATATCCCTGTGTTAAATAAATTCCTTCTTGACCATAAATATTATAATGTCATAGTTTAAATGGATTTGAAATATAAATCTAAACCATTTTTTGTGAGGAATTTTGGATTTCCCCCTTATAACATGTTGAGAAAAAACATTTACATTCCCTCTTCATGTTAATTATGTCACAGACACTTTATGATTGAGAAATAATAATCATATACCATTAACAAATATTACCAATACATTTATTTTAGAGTTCAATTTCCTCCTTCATGCATAAATATCATGAATTTTGAGCATATCTAATTTCAATTAAATTTTCCTTTGTTCAATGTAAACATTTCAAAACAAATCCATATTTAATCATTTTAACTGAAAACAATATTTAATTTAAATTTCCTCATTTCCTTCATCAAATAGTTTTGAAACATAAACTATGTTGTGTTTGTATCTATCAATATAAAAGCATGCTATTATTTAAATTTATCTTTTCCAATAACAGAAAAACCAAAAACTTTAATACTGTAACACCAATCATTACCAAAATTCACGAATCCTTATTTTATTTTAAGAACATTATTAAAAAACTTATGTTACCAATCATATCTAAAGATCACCCATTATCATATATCCATCGACATTCCTCCCCTGAATCTTTAAGAGAAAATTGTAAACCAAAATGTTTCTATTTACTTTTTTCTAAAAGATTGTTTCATATTGGTGTCGAAGAATAGTGAGACATTCTTTCATAAGATGAAATTGAAGATCAAATCATTCAAAAAAAATTCAATAAATTGTAATATATTTTTATTATATAGAATTATTTTATGGTTGTTTCTAAATCTATCCTTTTATATTGGTATAAATTCCCATAAAATCGCATCTCTCATGCATTCAAAAAATATCACGATGATGGAAATTAAGACAATCTAATCCTTGATGTATTTTTAAATTCTATATAGTACCCAATATATCAAAATATTCATATCTACTTTTGAAAAAAATATATTATCTCAAACATTGTCTCTAAATTTCTCCCTTATGTTGATTAGTAATATTAGTTCCAATTTGAAAATTATTCATTTGGTAAACTAATAGAAAGCCTATTTTCAAAATAGATATATTTTCAATATATTTTGAGTTATCATTAGTATATGTTTTTAAACCAAAGTTAACAATCCAAAAATTTATAGATTATTTTGGACACAATAGATTTAACCAAAATATGGTTTCATTAACATGATTCTTTTTTTGAAACCTCCAACCTAAATGTTTAGTACAAATATCTTCCTGAGAAGATGTTTTTTGTTATCCTTATATAACTTCTTTTTTCTTTGAAGAGTCTCCAACTTGTTGAATATTAATTTGAAATATAATTTAGAAAAGGATATGTTTTTCCCCTAGATTAATTTTTTTATTTGAATAAGATCATACTACTTTTATAATCATTTAATCTCATGTTTCATATTTATACCCATCGTGTTCCCAGTATCAACAGTTTTTAATAATATCTACCTCCTTCAATATCATTTATTTTTATACTTCATGGGTTGTTTCCATACTAATTGTAGTTTTATCATCATTGTTCATCATATTTTTTTTTACTTTTCATGTTTTCAAATTTCATAAAAACATTCTCTTAATTCTATCTTAATAATAGAAACTATTTTAGTATCATCATCATCACTAACAAAGTAACTACCTTCCCCAATAGTGATGTATTCATCATTATTTCATAAATAATAATATTCTCACTAACATTATTTTCAATATCAACATATCCTTCCTCCCATCTACTTTCACCTTCCTCATATTTTGAAAGAAAAATTCACTATCTATTTTAAAATATTTTTTTTGACTATTTTATGAATGAATTAATTCCTAGATGAATTTATATTTAAATATATATTGAAACATTTTCTTCTTTATTATTGGATTTATCTTGTTTTAGTCTGGGAATAATTTTATACAAAAATATCTAACAAATCAAAAATTAATGTATTTATGTGGTATACTACCCTTAAACCTACCCTTTCAACATTAACATTTCTTAAGATGAGAGAAATTATTTTATATAATTTAACATCTACAACATAGTAGGATATTAAAGAGTGTTTTTCATCATTCTAAAAATCATATTTCCTTTCTCAAATTTAGATGCATTAAAAGAAATTTCATTTTTTGACTTTATATTTTTTAAAAGAGTATCTCTATTCCATATTCCATATGAAATTAGAATAATCTATGGATCATCAAAGAAAATATCACGTGGATATTTTTAAAAAAAATGAGGCATTAATAGAAAATTTATATAGTAAAATATGTATATTTGTTTCAATGCTTTTAGAATCATACAAATTCAAATTATGGAATCTGATAGGTCTTATAAATTCATTAATCATTTTTACTAAACAAAAAAAATCACATCAAAATTTATTCACAAGTTTCCATTCCTGAGTCTTTAGAATAGTAATGTCCTGACCCGTCCCTCGGGACCCGTGTCGTGACTCCCCAAAGCCCTCCTTCCATAGGCCAGGGATTATAGAATAACACCAGAAATCCATATCCCTAAAATTGGAATTAATTTCCTTTATAACTATACAAAAACATAGCCCAAGAAGACAATAAGATGACCCCACAACGTAAAACTGTAGTAGTAAAAGTGTCTACAGAAATTAAAGGGGCCGGGATACAAGCCCAAATGAAAGATACAAATACAATAGAACAGAGTATATTGCTCATGAGGTCGTCCAATAAGGTTTCTACCTAATGTGTTGGTATAACTCGTCTCCACAGCTCCCCACATCAAATGTCACCGTTGTCCACCATCTGGTCCTTACTCCCCGAGTCTCAGTTAAGGCTGCTCGTCATCCGCATAAGGCACAACATGGTGTGGGTGAAGCCTGTACATGGGTGAGTATATTAATACCCAGTAGGGACCCTAAGACCCCCTAAGGTCTCTCAGAATTAAACAAAGTAAAACCAAAATCATCATCTCAATTACAATTCATAAAGAAATAAACTCCGCTCAAACCGGGTATACAACTCAGAGTTCATGAATAAAGATGATTAGTCTTATGATATATCATTTCATTCCACTAGGATGTCTCCACAACTAAAACATGAAGGAGTTGTTCCAATGGCGATCTACACAGGGTCATATGTCACTGATACTCTACGGGCTGCTCTGAGGCTGCTCCTGATTGGGTTGTGCACTATTGATCCACACAATGTCTCTAGAATGATGATCCACACAGGGTCTATATGGTGTTGATCAACACAGGGTCTCTAGGTGCCGGTCTACATAGGATCTCTATGGTTATGATCCATATAGGGTCTCTAAATGATGATCCGCACACTGTCTCTATAATAATAATCCACATAGGGTCGCTAGTTGCTGATCCACACAGGTTCGGTACTCGGATGACAACCAGCAACAGGATTCTCCACCCCAGGTGCACATGAGTTCCATAGTATCTGATCATTTGGATTTCAGTCATTCCCCATATTCTATGACAATCCACAAAGTATTAACCCAAAGGAGCACCATGTCGTAAGGGTTCCAAAGAAATAGACAGTGCGTCAATCAAACACCTGGTCTGTGAGTTATATAATTTTAGTGTCGAGGGACCAGTTGGAGTCAGGTATGATCCCACATTTCCATAATCCAACATTTTCCAAAAGAGAAGTGGAATATCTCAAAAGGACACTCTCTCCTGAAGGATCAAAGCACTATAAATGGTTTGTCAAATGAACATCTTGTTCCAAAGATGTGGATCTTTAAGAGAAACTGGGCCCGAATGGGTCTGGGACAGGTCTGACCTGGACTTGGCCAATATAAGGCCCCGACCTTAAACCTTAATTAATCATGAGTTATTACAAGATTACACATTGAGGATCTTTTCAGGCTTAGAGTTTTAGAGAATTAGTTCATGAAACTAGAATTACATTCCACATTTTAACAAAGTGGTTACATAAAAGAGAGTATTCATTTTTCGCATCAACGGAAACATATTTAAAATAAAACATGGATTCTTTCATGACACTTCCTTGACACTATCATCATATCATGTACCTTTCCCTTGACCTGTGAATTTTTTTTCAAAAACTTGGGATGAGCATAAAAAGCCCAGTAAAGGATACACAAAGAAGGAAAACAGTTAGTTTTTCAAAACAACAAGTAAACCATGAATACTTTACCAAAGTAATACTTTTCACTTTTATGAATTAGTAAAAACCCTTCACTGAATAAAAGACCAATACTTACCCTTTTGTAACCAAAAGATTACCATAAAACCCATATAAAGAACACATAACATATAAAGGTAACTTGGGACATAAACATACTAAAATGGAATAACCATACGGTCGAATTCCACACATACTTAATGGAATAGCCATACGGCCGACTTCCATACCCAATGCATTGGAGGTTATAACGTGACCACCCGTCTTGGTATTCACGGAACCACTCGTCATATGGTTTATCATGTAACCACCCATAAAATGTCTAAGTACCATCATTACACATAAAATATTGATAATATAAACATATCAAAAAAAACATTTCATTTGCAATCACAATAAGTAATTCCAAGATATTGAATTAAACAATCCATTTTCAAAAACTATTTAAAAGAGATTTTTGAATCAAAGTGTCCTATACCACTTTGAAGCTTTTAATGGAATTATAATTTTAAAACATTAATGTCTATATAAATAAATACTGAAAACCATTTTTAAAACATGTACATTAATGATAATGAATTAGAATAATGAATCTTTAAATCAATTAAAATGATATTTTTGTTAAAGAGTTTTTAACAAAATGAGAGACTCTTGTTTACAGATAATTTGAGAATTGAATTTAATCCAAACTTTATAATATCATTAGAATAAGGGGATGCATTATATAATATGTCAAAGGACAGTATATACACCATATAAGAGTGAATTGGTGTATAACAACAATGAAGTCTCAATGGAAATGTAAAATGAGATGAAATCCATTATAAAGATGGTGTCCTTAAATTAAGGATAAATATATCACATAATTATGTGTCATAAATATAAATACATCAAATATAAGTGGATATTAAGTGAGAAAAAATAAGAGTTCATTCACACATATTCATAATATGACATGTTCAAGAATTACAAGTTGAACCCAAAGAAATCGAAATTGGGTTAAGACGTTCCCTTGTAAAAATTCGACAGCCTAACGGCGTCACATTAAAATTCAGAAAATGAGTTGATGAGACAAAAAGGGTATCTCATCACATGGAAATAAATTTTACATCAATAAGGATATATAATAACATATCCCAACATAATAAGATGTAAATTAAAAGACATAACAAAAATAAGTCTTTTAAAAAGAGGAGGGTGAAAGGTCCCCTTACCGAGTTGGGTAAGTTTTGAAACGTACACCCCATGGAAGAGGGGTCATAAAATGAAGATGTAAATACCAATAAATGAAATAATACTACACAAAGTGTATAATAATGGGAAGTACATACAACACTCCAAGGAAATAGTGGCAAACATAGGATAAATGTCACAGGAATAAAAGTGAGATGAAAAATACCCTACGAAAACTCGGCAGCCTAACGACACCACTTAAAACTTCCAAAATGGATTGATGAGAGAAAATAGGGTCTCTCATCATATGAAAATAAAAAGTACAGTAGGATTAATATAAAATAACATCCTAATCATAAGAAATATGAGCATAAAAGGAATGACATAAAACAGTTTACTTAAAAAAAAGAGGGGTAGGATCCCTTACCTCAGGTCCGACTTGACTCGATCGTTCTTTAACATCCTGAATAATAAACTGGAGTTAATTTCTACTTGATTAAGAACCTTTTTCAAGTTCATTATTCCTTTTATATCACATATTATCTTGTCATTAACACTATGTAATTATTTAGGATATAAATGGTCGTTTTGTCAATATTTGGTACTTGAGTCAAAAGTGAACTTCTTATATTTAAATATTGTTCATGTAGTAAAATATCCATTATATAAAGAATGATATTAATGATGTAGATTCCATATATATCATATATATCCATTATATTCATGCATTTATAATATTACATAACCATTTAGAGGTAAGAAATGAAATGCACAGTTCATGGAGACGGTAAGTCGTACGTACGCATGAACGCTACTTCCATTTCTATTTCATATTAATGGAATTAAACCTAAATGAGAGATATTTATATTTAAATTACAGAATTATATTAATCATTTATATGTAACATACATCATATATGTCCATTATATATATGTACTTATAAAATTACATTACATTTGGGGATAAGAAATGAAATGCACCGTTCATGGAGACGGTAAGTCGTACGTACACATGAATGCTACTTTCATTTCTATATCATACTTTAATGGAAATAAAATAATAATGATATAAAGGTATATTATAATTATAGTATAACATAATATATAATAACTTTAAATCCATCCTTTATACGTCCCACATATGGCATTAATGAATCAAATCACTTTGAGGGGGCGGTAGTCCGCACTTCCTAAAATGAAATTATCGTGTTTACCCACAATGGAAACCATAAAGGTATGCCACAAATGAAAAATACATAATCTTAAGTAAAAAATAAACATATTATATATCATATATAAATATAGTGTCATCTTAATGGCCACCTTTGAAGGTGTTATATGAGTGTTGAACAATCATCATTTCGTGAGGCAGAAATTCACCATCCACAGAAAGAGTATGTTCTTTAACCATTAGATGAAGGTGTGTGTAAGTGTAGCTCGATTACATCTTTTAAAAACATCATAGTATATTTAGGATACTGGTTTTGTTGCAAAATAAATTAATGAAAAGAGTTAAGGGTGTTGGAGAAGCAATATAAAACAAAAGAACACAAGAGAAGACAATACCATTAAATCGGGTAACTCTTTTTTATTTGAGATCAAAGGCTTCCTTGGAAAGGATTCTTACCAAAGTGAGGCTTCAATGATGAATATAGGGATGTGAAGAGATGAATTGGGCAGGTTTTTTCTGAGCCAAATGCTTGAGAGGTGTGGGAAAAGAGGTAGAGGTGGGGGCCTTTTATAAGGGGAGAGGATGGGCACCCTTGGAAACTAAGAAAATGATACTTTATTTTAGAATGAGATTCGGATTTTAATTCTCCCACATTGATGTGTCTCGAGTATAAGTTGGTAAGGGTTCGAAATCCACTCATCCAATATATTTTGGACATGTTTAGGACATACATTTTACATTATATTTCCATTTTATTTAAATCGTTAAATAATGAGGTAATCACTGCATCATCATGGTGTCATAAATAATTTAATTTAGTTAATGTATAAAAATTATAAAAAACTATTATGATGTAGTAAATCGTTTTAGCTTTCCAATGAATATTTATAGTAAAAATTCCGACTTTTATAACCCCATATAAAAATTGTTTTTGTAAAACAACTCATGTTTGTGACATTTTTATTTTAACATTAAATAAAAAGGTATTAATTTCATTTTCCTACCAAAGTGGATCCATGGGGTCCCCAAGTTGACCCATGGATTGTATTGGTCGGAAATGACACATCCAATAATGGTAGTACATGTGTCAAGATCATTTCATATAATTAAAACATTATTTTTTCCTTAAACTACACTTATTACCTCCAATCGCGATTAATAAACTGAAAAGTTACTAATCACCAAAAATTTATTTTAATCCCATTGAACAACATTTTACTTCTTAATGACAACCATGTATGTCAGATTTTTGAAATTCAAATCACAGAAGTGGTAATGTTTTATTTAAATGAAAATTTAGTTTCTTTAACTACCACTTAGTGGTTTCACTATTCATCAAAAATTGATGTTTTTCAGAAAATTGCCAAAAATTCACCCTAAGATGTATTTGATATTCCAAATTCAAAAATGGTGTCTATTTTACAAAATTCAAATAATATAAGTTAAATTAATTAATTTAATGATTAATTCCCACATTCATGAAAAATACTGTGTTTTTATGAAACAATATATATCAAAAGATTGACACTAGTTTAAGTACAATTTCAAAGTGAAATTAATTCCAACAACCAATATTGGATTAAATGGTAAAAATATATTATAATTTCACTTTAAAACCAATTCAAAAGATAATATAATAATATAAATAAATTATATTAAAAATTGGTTTTGAATTAAAATACAACATTTTTCACTTATCATTAAAAAATGAACTTTATCAGAAAAATGCCAAAAATTTACACAAAGTTATTTTGATGTCTCGATTCTAAAGAAGAATTTAATTTTGTCAAGTATAACACATAAAATTTTCAAAAAGTGTATTTAAAATAGGTTCGTCATCAAAAGGTGGTTAATCAACCTTTTAAAGAATATTAGAATGTTTAAGCTTAAAATTGGATATATTCGCATTTTTAATCCTATAAAATTTATTGTAAAAAGTAAAAATATTTGACAAACATATATAATCATTTTCTAGTTAGTTCTGTTCATTCCTACCATTACAACGTCTAGGCGTTAACTAAAAATTAAAATAATATTATTTTATTATTAGAGTGAAACGTAAGATTTCAAAGGAACTCGTTGTTGCGTATTGGGTAAGCCATCGAGCATAGCATTCCATTTAAATTAATATTAACATTTTATTCAAAAAGAGGGAAAAATGTGAAAATGTCATATTCATTATTTACCTGGGGTGTTACATCCTTCCCCCCTTTTGGGAATTGTGTCCTCGCAATTTTAAAATTGGGCATGGAAACTTTATTGAAAATCCCACATCGGAACAAGATTCAGTAATACAATCACTTTAAAATAAAGAAAGAGAAGTAAAAAGGTCACCTGAGTTTACCCATACTAGGATTCCATGTATGAAAATATGGACATTGAGGAAAAAACAAAGGGTCGTGTTCTGATGAAGAGTGATAGTAAATATGTTTATAAGAAAGTTAACCATAAGAAAATCAAAAAATTATGATGGGTTAAACGGTATTCGATTCAACAGTAGGAAAATTTAACAAACAACATTTTTGGTTTTAAGTTGCTCTTCATTGAGGAATATATTTTTATGAGCTTAACTAAATCATAATGAAACATTCTTACTTGTCACGTAGACATTCAACTTTTACTAGATTCCTTAATCAAACTCATATTTTATCCAAAAGACGAGAATTTAGGAGAACTTATTCACATTAAGAGTACTATAATCAACTTCTTGAGAATCACCTAATACACAAAAGATAACTATATATTTCCCATGTCTTTAGACAAAATCCAAAACCAAAAATTGTTAGAACAAGATCCACAAATGAATAATCCTTTATAAATAAGAAAATTTATTCTTAATCTCCAAAATTTTTCCAACAATCCTGATGATCAACGAAGACCATTAGATAAACAATTTGTCCATAAAATTCTTCAACGTAAACCAAACTATGATTGAAACCCAAATATTTGAAGGATTTAATGACATAGTATTCCAAGGTACAAATTAACTTTTATCTCTAAATAATATCAGTTTCTCTTAAATTCTCATATTGAAAAGTAATTAACCTAATCACATATCCTCGATGATTTGTTAATCATTTCCATAGATAACCCAAAATAAACATACTATTGATTCCTAAAATCATCTAAATAAAAAGAATTAGTCAAACTAACTAGGGTCTTCACGTAGTCTAGTGGTAGTTGATAAATACCAGTTGCACTTTGGTTGTGGGTTCGATTCCCACAGCTTTGTTCGACGCAACGGGTTGTCACACGGTCTGCGTGTTGTCCTTTTTCCAAACTATATAATTCTCAAATAGTTCCCCAAAAAGAGATAAAATCATAAAGAATAACCATAACATAATTTAACCTCAATTTCATCTCATGCCTTACCATCATAACATATAGTAACCCATAATTACCTCAAAATTAAGGATCATATAAACCCAAATGGTTCTTTATAACTATGTCCACAAAAGAACAGATATCTATTCGTTGAATAAAATTTTCATTTATCAAACATCAGGGTGACACATATTACAAAAAGTCTTCTAATGTAACCCCATCATCAAAAGAGACTTAATACTCTTAAGAATTTCACCATAACTCTTGAAGCCCTTATATGTTGACTTCTTACTCATTCAACATTCCTCATGATCCATTAACCATTCCTTTCCAACTTATTATGAAATACATCTTTCCTACAAACAAAATCAGGAATCATATCCTAATATTCCAAATTTGGAAAACAAAAGTTATGAAATAATCCATACCTTTGTTTGGTCATTGTCAGTTTCTTCATCCTCAATCGGAATGGCATTAGGTATTGGTAAACGAATATTTGTACGATCTTGGTGATCCCATTCACGAAACATCTTCATAGGACATGTGTTTGCATAATGACCATGCACACCACATTTAAAACATTCAATTGATCCCTTAGAAAGAAATTCTTCCCCTTTCCTAGAGTCAACTGGATGCTTCCTTTTTCCATGGTAGGTTCTTGCTTTTTGACCTTCATTTCCACATCTATAGCATATTTCTGTCCCTTTGAAACATTTTCCTAGGTGTTTCTTTCCACATCTTTGACACATAGGTTTTTGAACACACTTACCATTATGATTATTACTTGTAGTTCCGTAGGGATTTGTTTCTCGCATATATGATGCCTTATAAAAATCACCAAGGTTTATGTGGTCAATCATGACTCCAGATAGTTGGTTGAGGATAAAAACAAGAGTTCTCATTATAGCTCCCATATCATTCAGTTTCTTGCTCAAAAAACTATCACAGTTTCCTTCACATCCACTGTTACTTTGGTGCCTACTAGATCCAGCCATTTACTAAAACCAAAAAGGTCCATGTGAGTATATCAACAAAACCATCATGTACTAATGAATAAGATAAACACTAAGATATACTTAATAATTCACTTTATCTAAAACTAGGACTCTTTCTGAAATCCTAACCATTATGGTATTGTCACTTATGCTTAAATAATACCATATCCTCTAACGTTATCTAAATCGACCTCTGATACCAACTATAAGGCCCCAGCCATAAACCTTACGTAATCTTGAGTTATTACAAGATTAAAAATTTAGGATCTTTTTAGGTTTAGAGTTTTAGAGAATTAGATCATGAAACTGGCATTACATTCCACATTTTAACAAAGTGGTTACATGAAAGATAGTATTCATTTTTCCCATCAATGGAAACATATTTAAAATAAAACATGGATTCTTTCTTGACACTTCCTTGACACTATCATCACATCATGTTCCTTTCCCTTCACCTGTGAAAAACATTTCAAAAACATGGGATGAGCATAAAAAGCCCAGCAAAGGATACACAAAGAAGGAAAACTGTTAGTTTTTCAAAACACAAGTAAACCAGGAATACTTTACCAAAGTAATACTTTTCACCTTTATGAAGTAGTAAAAACGCTTCACTGAATAAAAGACCATTACATACCCTTTTGTAACCAAAATATTACCATAAAACTCATAGAAAGAACACATAAAATATAAAGGTAACTTGGGACATAAACATACTTAAATGGAATAACCATACAGTCGACTTCCACACATACTTAATGGAATAGCCATACGACCGACTTCCATAACCAATGCATTGGAGGTTATAACGTAACAACTCGTCCTGGTATTCACGGCACCACCCGTCATATGGATTATCACGTAACCACCCGTAAAATGTCCAAGTACCATCATTACACATAAAATATTGAAAATATAAACATTTTAAAAACAACATTTCATTTGCAATCACAATAAGTAATTCCAAGATATTGAATTAATCAATCCATTTTCAAAAACCATTTAAAAGAGATTTTTTAATCAAAGTGTCTCATACCACTTTGAAGCTTTTAATGGAATTATAAATTTAAAAAATTAATGTCCATATAAATTAATACTGAAAACCATTTTGAAAACAAGGACATTAATGATAAATATATAGAATAATTAATCTTTAAAACATTTAAAATGATATTTTTGTTAAAGAATTTTTAACAAAATGAGAGACTCTTGTATACAGATAATTTCAGAATAAAATTTAATCCGAACATTATAATATCATGAGAATAAATGGATTCATGATATAATATGTCAAAGGACAGTATATACACCATATAAGAGTGAATTTGTGCACAACAACAATGAAGTCTCAATGGAAATGTAAAATGATATGAAATCCATTATAAAGATGGTATCCTTAAATTATGGATAAATATATCACATAATTAGGTGTGAGAAATATAAATACACACAATATAAGTGGATATTAAGTGTGAAACAATCAGAGTTCATTCACACATATTCATAGGATGACATGTTCAAGAATTATAAGTTGAACCCAAAGAAATCGAAATTGGGTTAAGACGTTCCCTTGTAAAAATTCGACAGCTTAACAGCGTCACTTTAAAATTCAGAAAATGAGATGATGAGACAAAAAGGGTATCTCATCACTTGGAAATAAATTTTACATCAATAAGGATATATAAGAACTTATTCCAACATAATAAGATGTAAATTAAAAGACATAACAAAAATAAGTCTTTTAAAAAGAGGAGGGTGAAAGGTCCCCTTACCGAGTTGGGTAACTTTCAAAACGTACACCCCATGGAAGAAGGGTCATAAAATGAAGATGTAAATACCCATAAATGAAATTATTCTACAGAAAGTGTATAATAATGTGAAGTGCATACACCACTCAATGGAAATAGTGGCAAACGTAGCATACATGTCACGGGAATAAAAGTGATATGAAAAATCCCCTATGAAAACTCGGCAGCCTAACGACGCCACTTAAAACATCCTAAATTGATTGATGAGAGAAAATAGGGTCTCTCATAATATGAAAATAAAATTTACAGTAGGAGTAATATAAAATATCATCCTAGTCATAATAAATATGAGCTTAAAAGGAATGACATAAAATAGTGTACTTAAAAAGAAAGAGAGGGGAATGATCCCTTACCTCGGGTCCGACTTGACTTGATCGTTCTTTTACGTCCTGAATAACAAACTTGAGATACTTTCTACTTGCTTATGAACCTTTTTCAAGTTAATTATTCCTTTTATATAACCTATTATCTTGTCATGAACACTATGTAATTATTTATGATAATAATGGTCGTTTTGTCGATATTTGGTACTTGAGTCAAAAGTGAACTTCTTATATTTACAAGTTGTTTACGTAGTCAAATATCTATTATCTCAAGAATGATATTAATGATGTAGATTCCATATATATCATATATATCCAGTATATACATGCATTTATAATATTACATAATCTTTTAGAGGTAAGAAATGAAATGCACCGTTCATGGAGACGGTAAGCCGTACGTACGCATGAACACTACTTAAATTTCTATTTTATATTAATGGAATTAAAACTAAATGAGAGATATGTATAATTAAATTTCATAATTATATTAATCATTTATATGTAACATACATCATATATATCGATTATATATATGTACTTATAATAGTACATTACATTTGGGGATAAGAAATGAAATGCACCGTTCATGGAGACAGTAAGTCGTACGTACACATGAACACTACTTTCATTTATATCTCTTACTTTAATGGAAAGAAAATAATAATGATATAAAGGTATATTATAATTACAGAATAACATCATATATAATAACTTTAAATCCATCCTTTATACATCCCACATATGGCATTGACGAATCAAATCACTTTGAGGGGGCGGTTTTCCGCACTTCCTAAAATGAAATTATCGTGTTTACCCACAATGGAAACCATAAAGGTATGACAAAAATGAAAAATATAGAAGCTTAAGTAAAACATAAAAATATTATATATCATATATAAATATAGTGTCATCTTAATGGTCACCTTTGAAGGTGTTATATGAGTGTTGAACAGTCATCGTTTCGTGAGGCAGAAATTCGCCATCCACAGAAACACTATGTTCTTTAACCATTAGATGAAGGTCTGTGTAAGTGTAGCTAGATTAACTCTTATAAAAACATCATAATATATTTAGGATACTATTTTTGTCGCAAAATAAATTAATAAAAAGAGTTTAGGGTGTTGTAGAAGCAAAATAAAACAAAAGAACACAAGAGAAGACAATACCTTTAAATCAGGTAACTCTTTTTTATTTGAGATCAAAGTCTTCCTTGGAAAGGATTATTCCCAAAGTGAGGCTTCAATAATGAATAGAGGGATGTGGAGAGATGAAATGGGAAGGGGTTGGCTGAGCCAAAGTCTTGAGAGGTGTGGGTAAGGAGGTAGAGTTGGGGTCCATTTATAAGAGGAGAGGAGGGGCACTCTTGGAAAGTAAGGAAATGTTACTTTATTTTAGAATAAGTTTCATATTTTAATGGTCCCACATTGATGTGTCTCGAGGATAAGGTGATAAGGGTTCGAAATCCACCCATACAATTGGTTTTGGACAAGTGTTGGTCTTAGATTTTATATTATCTTTCCATTTTATTTAAATCGTTAAATAATGAGGTAATCGCTGCATCATCACGATGTCATAAATAATTTAATTTAGTTAATGTATAAAAATTATAAAAAAATACTATGATGTATGAAATCATTTTATCTTTCCAATGAATATTTATAATAATAAATCTGACTTGTATAACCCCACTTAAATTTTTTTTTCGTAAAACAACTCATGTTTGTGACATTTTTATTTTAAAATTAAATAAAAAGATATTAATGTCATTTTCCTACCAAAGTGGCTCCATGGGGTCCCCAAGATGACCCATGTATTTTTTTGGTCAGAAATGACACATCAAATAAGGGTAGGACATGTGTCAAGTTCATTTTATATTATTAAAACATTATTTTTACCTTAAACTACACTAATTACCTCTAATCGTGATTAATAAACTTAAAAGTTACTATTCACCAAAAAATTATTTTAATCCCATTGAACCACATTTTACTTCTTAATGACAACCCTGTATGTCGGATTTTTGAAATTCAAATCACAGAAGTTGTAAAGATTCATTTAAACGAAAAATCAGTTTCTTTAACTACCACTTAGTGGTTTCACTATTCATAAAAAATTGAAGTTTTTCAAAAAAAATTCAAAAATTCACCCTAAGCTGTATTTGATATTCTGAATTCAAAAATGATGTCTATTTTAGAAAATTTAAATCATATAAGTTACATTAATTAATTTAATAATTAATTCCCGCTGTCATGACAAATAGCGTGTCTTTATGAAACAATATATATCAAATGATTGACACTAGTTTAAGTCCAATTTCAAAGTGAAATTAATTAAACGACCACTATTGGATTAAATGGTAAAAATATATTCCAATTTCACTTTAAAACCAATTCAAAAGATAATATAATCAAGTAAATAAATTAGATTAAAAAGTGGTTTTGAATTAAAATACAACATTTTTCACTATTCATTAAAAAATGAACTTTATCAGAAAAATAACAAAAAAATTTACAGAAAGTAAATTTTGATGTCCCGATTGTAAAGAAGAATTTTATTTTGTCAAGTATAACACATAAAATTTTCAAAAAGTGTATTTAAAAGAGGTTCGTCATCAAAAGGCGGTTAATCAACCTTTTAAAGAATATTAGAATGTTTAAGCTTAAAATTGGATTCAATCGCATTTTTAATCCTCTAACATTTATTGTAAAAAGTAAAAATATTTGAAAAACATATATAATCATTTTGTAGTTAGTTCTGTTCATTACTGCCATTACAACGGCTAGGCGTTAACTACAATTTAAAATAATATTATTTTATTATTAGAGAGAAACGTAAGATTTCAAAGGAACTCGTTGTTGCGTATTGGGTAAGTCATCGAGCATAGCGTTCCATTTAAATTAATATTAACATTTTATTCACAAATAGGGATAAATGCGAAAATGTCATATTCATTATTTACCTGGGGTGTTACAGCCAACCTGACCCGGCTCAGCCCGAACTGGCCTGGGCTGGCCCGCTCTAGTTGGTCTGGGCCACGATGGCTCGACCCACCAGTAGGCACGACCTGTTCATGGGTCATGTGGTCTACCTCCCAAACAACTCAAAGAGTAGTTCAACTCTTTAGTTGGCATCGCCTAGGTGTCTGTGGGGCCTATAGTGAGAGGGTCCCTCCATTATCCCTAGCTTCGAAGCTACGACCTACTTCATGGGGGTGCATGATAGTGCGTCGCCTCCCACTTCTATGGCCGGTCAAAATCAGGACACCTGTTTGTCCATCGTAGTGCCGAGCAGGGTCGCCCTCATCTGCGATCGTCTATCACCAGCAACCCCCTTCGCCACCGGTTCTGGTCACCATTGTCATGTCAGAGGATTTTCCTTGGGCCACCGAGTGAGCTCTGGTGGTCTGTTCTTCCATCCGGACAAACATATGGTACTCTCGGGATATCTTCGTCATTGAATGCCACCTGGATTCCACTTTATGTGGTGATAAAAAATTGACACATGAAGAACACATCAAGAAACAAAGTTGCAGAGGGTTTAGGCCTTGTTCTTTTGGCCCAATCCCTTCGCGCTAAAATCATAACAGGTGGAAGAAATTTAATTCAACAAAAAAAATTTATTTTTAAACCACATTCCTTGAACAATTTGGGGTCATCATGGTGGTGGAAGGATATTCCACCCTTTGATGAAGCCGCCAACATTCGTCGTTCCAGGTTCGATCCCTCCAATGACGTCCATGTTTCAGTTCCTTGTCGGTGGATGTTGTTGCATCACATCATCTGAGGTTCTTCACTTTCCTCTCAAAAACCAAACCCCGAGCATCTCTTAAATAGTCTAAAGAGGCAATTTAGTTTCAGAACATTAATGTGGTCCATTTATGAATCGCATTTAACATTCCAACATCAAGGTAACAAAAACAAAGAGTCAAGCCATTAAATGTCATGACAACACTGTGGTCCTTCCACCGTCACTCTACCTCTGGAGAAAAATAAAATAACAATTACATGGTATTTTATTATTCTTATAAAAGTCCAATAATTATCATATTTTCCAGACCCAGCATGGTCGATGCAAATCCTCCCTTATGTGAATCATGGCACTGCAGATTCAACGGTGTTCTTGGATTTCAATTCCATGCACCGATCAAAAAGTTATAAAACCCCGCCTTTAAGTTTACTTAATGTTCCTAAAAAAAAGATCAATAATATATTTCGAGCACATCGGGCCTCAGATTCACAGGTTGTGAATTTTTTCAGGCTCATAATATTCCCAAATAATTTAAAAATATATATGTAATTTCATAGTATTTAGAAGCAACTTATCCCACTTCAAATTCATCTTATATCCATAGATTTTATGATGTTTATATAAGTTACATTTTTTTAATTTGATCCCATTAACTGTTATAAATTAAACTTCTAAAAGGGAATATAAAATAATATTTCGAGCAGAAAACCAATTTTTCAAATTCCTCTTATTTGTCGATATAATGGAAACACCTTCACCATGGGGAAAAAATCCATTAGTTGTTACCTACAAAGCATCATAACTAGTAGATAATGGATAAGGTTACACACTATCCCACCATATAATTAAACCCTCAACCTCAAAAATTGGAATACCCTTGTTTTTCATTAAATTTAACTAATCATTTATGGATAATAGGAAAACAAAGAAAATTTCAAAACAAGATTCTAAATAATGAAACTCCAATTAAGGGAACCTGGCCTAGAAACTAATTGTAAGGACATATGATAATGAAATCAATTTGTGTGAATAATTTATTTTAAAATTTTAATCATTTCATTCAAATATAACATTCTTCATGTGAATCCCACAAAAATTAAAAAATCAAATTATAAAGAGACAATAGATACACATTCCACATGGGTAAAATAATCTATACTCTTAGTGTATAGAGATCATTATAATCTTATTCCATTCTTACATAGGAAAGGATTGAATTGAATTTATATGATTAGAACTGTTTGAAACCATTAATTATTCAAAAAAACCTCACAATCATCCTATTCACAGATCCATCTATAGATCATAAAAAATTAGACAACAATTTAATGGGACATGATGTCTAATAATTTATCATTCTTCTAAATTAAAATTTTTATGGAACCTTATAAATATATTTGAATTTTAACATTTAGAAAACACTATAACTAGTTATCACAATTAAATCCATTGGAATGGACATCCAGTACTATTTTTAAGTGTTTCTATTAAAGAACATGTAACACAACATCTTCACACTTCTTTAAATCTTTAATTTCTTCAATATTAAATCCAAATGTATGTTTCAATACATTAATGATATATATACGTGATCAGACTAGCTTATATATGATATTACACACTCATAATATGAAACCAGCATAAATCCATGATGAAAGCACAAGTCATTTGAGAAACAATCACGCCTTTAGGCATTCATATAGTGATGTTAAAGTTCCTTTAAAATAGATTATAAATAGTTTCATGGTTTTTATTCATGGTTTTTTTAGAAAATATATATCACATATTTATAAAGGTGAACATCACAGATAATGTGACCAAAAATCCTTATTCATAATGTGTGTAAAAATGTATAAAACAAACATTTTATCTGTCCATCATTTCTATAATTCATAGGAATATTTGAAATGTATCACACATGGTGTCATTATCCTTTTGAGTTTTGTATCAGATCATTTTTTAGGATATGTAATACTGTATAGCATGATATTTAACTGCAACATAATATTTAACATCATGGTCACACTATGTGACTGATGGATGATATTTTTTTCATTATGTATATGCATTCCCACAGTATCACCTGATAGTAGTATACTCATGGTATCACTATATGTTAATGGTCCTAAGGTAGCACCGAATGGTAAAACATAGAGGTATAACCCCAATTGTCCCAATCTGGTAGTATCACCTCAATGGTAACATCCTAATAGATGCACCATAGTGGAAGCAACTCAATGGCAGCACCCCGTTGGTAAACCATTTATTTTAGGACCACAATCGTAGCACCCTAATGACTGAAAAACCAAAAATAGGTATGTAGAAAACATCAAAAAAGTGATAAAAAAAGAAACATCCTAAAAAATAACTTTATGTCATCCATTTTCCTCACATGATCCCCAAAGATAAAAAACATAATAATCCTCTTTATCTAAACAATTGTTTTCTTTCCTTTCATTTTAAACTCTCTAATACACAAAATCCCGAAATAATGTTTTTATGGAAACCCGATGTGGTTTTTCTATTCATTCATATTTTTTAAATTTTTATATTTTCAAAAAAATTATTTTATAAATTATTTTAATATTATTTATTGATTGAATAATTTTTGTACTATTGTCTAACAATCTAAAAAATGGTTTGAAAGGAATATTTTTTCATTTTCCAAATAATGAACCTTTTACTAATGATTTGAAAAACAATTAATGTTCACCACATGAATTATTTTCCCACCTTCATTATTACTCTTTTCTTTAAAGCTTCCCTTAAATGTTTCCATGGTTCTTTAAAAATATATTTATTTTACTAATATTTTGTAAAATATTATATTTTAAATACATGATTTTGAAATGTAAATGATATTTTAATAATGATATGTAGCATTGATATTTAAAAATTATTCTCATCTATTTAATCATCTGTTAATGAATATTATGCTTTACTGAGGGGATAATCTAATGATTTTATTTACTATACCTCAATAAATGGTTTGTAATCTTTTTTTCTAGGGAACATATTGAAATTACATATTGTATTTCATCGAGTTTGTTGAGTTATTAATTATTAATTCACATGGATTAAGATGTATTTTATATTCCTTTGATAAATGAATTAGAGTTTTTAAGTGTTGAGTGGGGACCAAAATTTCATATCCCCTCTATGTAGAAATATTTCTCACGATACAAAACAATAGGCATTCCATTTTAGATATATATTTTGTATAAAACTAACCATTTTATAGGAATGATAAGTTTGTTTAAGATTCCTTGATTGTATGTTTTATAATATCATTTTCCATAGGCCTTAATCTTGACTGTTTATAGATATGAATTTCCTTTATCATGATTTTAGATCCCATTATCTATGTGATTTCTATGTTGATATTTTCAATGGATGGTCATTGAACTAATTTTTTGATGGAATGACATGTGTTTTTATAAGGACCAAAACTTGTCACATATTAATATTATATCTAGATATATTAATATTCATTAAATAACATAAGTATCCATTCTTCAATTATTTAGTTATAGTTATTTTAGAAACATGTACACATATATTACAAGTTTATAATTGAGTTATTCCATCTCCTACTATGTTTTTAGAACTAGAACCCTTCTTACACATAAAATACACAATATCATTCTTAATAACAAGTGTAAAGGAATCAAAATAAAGGATGATATGAAATTATTATAAAGGGTAAAAATGGGAGATATCAACAAAATACATGTATATTTTTTAAGAAAATAAAAATAAAATTGTAAAAACCATACCTTAAATGTCATTGATCAAAAATATTATTCATGGAATAAATATTTTCTATTTATATGAAATGAATATAAATGAATCAAATTTTATGAGCCACAATATCAAAAAAAATTTATAATATATATATTTATAGTATAAAAATATGAAACACTTGGTATAACAACTTATGTACCTATGTTGGGATTGGGATAAACTCTCGTGTATCCTCTTTTAGGCATGTGATAACCTACCACGTACCCTCATTCAAAATTATTATCACATATATTGTACCCATTAAGATAATATATTATTAATCATTACCCAATTAATCAAAGATAGAAATAGGTTCCACCTATCAAATAAAGTAGAAATTTCTATTCTATATGATCATAAAACATTTATCGTATCATAACACTTGAAATGAAATGGGTTTCATTAACAATTCATTATACCATATTCTAAGGAAATGAATCAGGTTTCCTAAAAATCATATAAATATAGACATAAACCATCCAAATAAATAATAAGGATTCTAATATTGGATCATATCTCTGTTAAGTCATCATTTAAATTAATGAGTGTAATATTATATAGAAAATGATTTTGAAATATCACTTGGAACATTTCTTATAGTAAACATTCCTACTATTTTGGAATACCTTATTTAAAAAATAATATTTTTATTAACAATCATTTTAATGGAAAATAAAAAAGAAAAATTTTGAAAAAATTGTGAAATATATGAATTTATATAATAGTGTAAAATTATATTGTATTTATCTTTGTTAATCATAATATTTCTTTCACATTTTTTATCAAAAGTCAAAAGTACCTCTTTTATAAAAATATGAAGAATATTCTTCCAAAAATGCATTGAAAAAAAGAAAAAAATTGTTAAAATAAGTTCATTAAACATTAATTGTATAATATTAAAATCATTCTTCAAAACATTTTTAGAATTCATGGATATTGACGTAAAACGATTTTTGATCCTAGAGAGATATCATGTCAATTTTTCTTAAATAACTTATTTTGAAATATTGAGTACATAAAGATAAGAAAATGTAATAAACCCATGTATTTTCATAGAATAACTAGAGGGGAATAAAATTCATGTGTTTCTTGAGAGATATGTTATAATATTTAATAATTAGATACATAATCATAAACAATCCTGATAATTAATGATATTGTATCATAAATCATTTACCTACTTTATATATTTTGAATCCTAAGACCCATGAAAGAAAAAAAATATATCAATATTTATATCTCATAATTTCATGATATAAAAAATTAAATACCTTCATGTTTATATATACACCACAAAAAATAAAAATCTAAGGAATATGGAATTTTTCCAATTAAAATAATAGTGAGACAAAAATACGTTACCTTAAGTCTCAACTTTCTTCGTACAAGTTAAAACCTCCTATATAATAATTAACGGTTTATTATAAAAACGTTATAGAACCATACTGGAATTTTCCGAAACATATAGGATTTATATAAGACCTTTTATTATGTATTTATTACTAATTCATTTTTATAATCATTCTTTTATAGTAACAACTATGTTTTTCATGTATGTTTTGGTTCACTATCATTGGCCTTTTTATTTTTTCCAAGTTTGGTCAAGTAATTAATTTTAAATATTATATAAATGTAATATAAATTCATTAAATATGTATTTATAATAATCTATTATAGTTATATATAGATAATTAATTACACCGTTCATTGGGATAGATGTCTATACAAACACATGAACACTATTTCTATTTTCTCTACGGATAAAAATAAAGGAAGAGAAAGAATATATTACATTAATTTTTTTAAATTTCATATTATCACATAAATTCCATAAATTTAATCACATTACCTTTCAATTAAAGGAAAAGGGAAAAATTATTCACATCACTTTGTGAGGTTGTAGTCCACCGTACATGCAACTGACATTATAATATTATCATTGAAATGAACATAATAAGGTATATCTAATTTTATAAATAAATAAGTATAATAATATAAAAAATATCTTATATAATCCTTAAATACATTACTATATCCATCCATTAGAGGTGGTAATGAAATATTTATAACTTCTGTTCGCAAGGAGGTAGTCCTCCATACAAACGATCGATGATTTCATTTCAAATTTAATGGAATAGAAGATATTTGATGGAAATGAAATTAACATAATAACATATAAGTATACGGTATATACTGTTTCTATTATATTATCAAAGTTTAATAATATTATAAATAGGTGGAATGATAAATAAAACAAAAACTCATGTTTTTAAAATTTTATCTATTCTTCAGACAACCTATTTAGGTTTATACCTACATCCTTCATAGGAGGGTTTAATAATAAAAATATTTAATTTAGGTTGTGTTTATTGAATTAAAGAATATATTTGGGAATTCAATAACTTAAAAATGTGTTTTGGCAGTGGGAAGTGGAGAGGAGAGGTGGTGGCCTTTTATAAGTGATGGAAAAAACAAACATCGTGTTCTTGAAACGAATACTATACACCCACGTTTTTCAGATTCATAAGGCACAAAAATGGGCCATTATAGATCCTTATATGTGATAAGATCCTTATTTGTCTAGAAAATGGGTTTTGGATAATTTTTAATGTCTTTTTATGTATTATCTTTTTAGATTAACACATGACAAGCCCATTTTAACCTTAATTATGGTAATTCATTTTTATTATTTTAACTATTTATTTTGACTAAATTTTTTTTGAACTCATTATATAATTTCAATTATTGTTATTAAAAAACTAAAATACACTTAAAAATTCCATCCATAGAACAGAAAAATTGAAATTCAAAATTAATCCCACAAATGCGATGAACATTCGGTTTTCTAAAGAGAGATTTTTCAAAAGTTAATAAACGTTTTATATCAAAATTCAATATAAAATTGATTCAATTGACCAATAGTGGGTTAATTGTAATATTATTGTGAAAATTATTTTTTATAGACAAATTTAATTTGAAACATAACTTTATAAATTATTAAAAAAATCAATAAAATATGTCATTTTTAATTATTAATCAAAAAATTATTTTTTTAGAGAAATCCAAAAAAATAAACATAATTAATTTTTTTACATGTTCATTAAAAAATGGAATTAATTTTTTTCAATTAATTTTTTTTCATGTTTATGTAATAAATCATAGTATTTTGTCAAAAAAATTAATAAAGTACTTTTATTTGAAAAAAATCAATTTTGGAATCATATAAAGCATTTACTAAAAATTAACTACATTTAGTCAATATAAATTATTAATATAAAACCATTTTACTTATTTTTGATAATTTTTTTTTACCCATTCAAGATGAAAATTTTGATTATTGTATACTAAAAAATATTCTTAAATAAAAATATAATTCATTTTTTGTGGTTCATGAAAATATCATGTTGTGTGTAACACAAGATATCGAAGAAATTAATTTCATTCTAAAAAATTTATAAAGTTATTGTGGGGTTACATTCTTACCCCCTTAAAAATAATTTTAACCCTAAAATTAGTGAATCTTATATAAAAAAATGTGGATACTTCTTCCTTATCGAATCCTTAGTTTCCCACATAGAATCTTCAAATTTGTGGTTTCTCCACAAAACAATGATTATATGGGTGGTAGAGTTTCATAGATCTTTTTCACTATTATCCAAAATCTCAACTGATTATTCCTCATTAGAAATATCATTATCTATTGTGAGTTTGTTATATTTTTTGGATAAGGTTTGTAATTTCATAGGAGAGATACATATAAAACATTGTAAACCGAAGAAATGTTTGGTGAAAGAGACAAACGATATGCAAGAGTCCCAATACGATCGATAATATTAAATGGAATAACATACATTGGATTTATTTTGAAATTAATTTCATATCTAATTAACATCATCCATGGATAAATTTATAAACAGACCATTTCAAAATAATTAAATTCCTAATCACACTAACGATTGTCAGCATAAATTTTCTAATGACATTATGCCACACCTATGTGTTTCTGAATAGATTTGACCTTTCTTGTCAAATATTTAGCTATATCATGTCCAAATAGAATTATTTCTCTTAAAACACCATAGTAAATTGTATTTATACACCTTATTCTATAGAAGGAAACATAAAGAGCTATTTGACTGCTGGAGTAAATAATGTGTTGTATGAATACACAATTAGAAGAAGGTGTTTATCCCAAACACCATTAAATTCACATAAAAATATATCATCATAAACTCTAAGGATTGAATCTTTATCTTTGAAAAACCGTATATGTAATCATGATATAGGGTAATGAAACTCACATCTGTATCAAGAACATTTTGAAGGCTTCACCATAACATTGAGGTATGATTCAGAAGCTGATTAAATATAATTTAGTATAGTACTTTATATAGCCTTACCACTTACTTAATGAATATAATTGAATTATGAGTCATGTTTAAATATTATTTGATAATGATTAAGTGTGATGACATTATAAAGTGATTTAATACAAACCATATATCATTATTCCCTTTACATGTTTTTTGGAGTCTGAATACAAAATACATGGTGATGTTTTCCAATTTCATTTATGGTATGGGTAATGGTTGTAACATCCCCTAAAAAGATTTTCTCTCATCCTTAACATTAAATAAACCAATGAACCGAGATTAAAACTCTATAATATCTATCATCATTCAATCCCCAAAAAAATACATTTTCAAATCTGCATATATCTTGTTATTTCCATGATGAATAGATAATGGAGAATTTTGCTCCCATTATGGAAGCTCATTATTTAAGTCCGGTAAAGATGGAACACAAACATGGTTATTAAAACTAATCATTCAATTATAATGAATGTAAAAGAAATTTACATTTTTTACCTTCTTATATATCTCCACATCCTCATTCTATGCCTCTTTAATCATCATTTATATTGATGGTGGAATGCATATTTTAGAAATATAACATATCTCCCCTTCCATCAATATTTAAATATCCTTGATTTAAAAAATCATTATATATTCTATCTTTTATTATTTATATCATGGATAATCTACCATGATCCTTTTCACACAAATCACCAACCGACTAGTTCTCATTTCCATGGTGGAATTGTATTCAGATATTTTAATCATTAATCAATACTGAATATATTCTATGTAACATGTACAATTATATTTGTGATAATATATACATTAAATGTTTTTTATCAGTATATATATCACATTTTTCTTCATAAAGGTAATAACTCTACATTTTTAATTCCAAATTTATCATGCAAAAATTGAAATCATTAGTTGGGTAATTTTTCTTATAAACAATTAAATTCCATGAATCATATGTAATACGCATTCCATTATGCATAATAACACATCCCACTACATTCATGGATGCATCAGTATAGATTAAAAACCCTTCTCCACAATAGGGTAATGGAAGAACATGTTTATTGGACAATATTTTCATTGGTTCCCTAAAATTTCCCTCACATTAATTTTTCCAAAAGAACTTGGTTGTACTCAGATTTAAAATGTTGATTGGATTTTATAGTCTTGAGAAATTATCAAAAACCTCTGATAATTCCCTTATAATTCTGGAAAACTATGTATCATAGTCAATGGGGATAGTATGGGCGACTTATCAATTACCTCCATTGATTATGGATCAACTGATACAGTCTATCTAATGATTATATGTCTTAAAAATGAATCATTTTTCATTCAAACATCACACTATAGTTTTTACCTCCATAGGATCTTTAACACATTTATTAAGTGATCTTCCTGATCATACTTGATCATTGAGAAAATGATAATACCTTTCATAAATATAAACACAATCAAATCAGGGTAATATCTAAAAACCAATTCATTGAATCCATGAAGACACTGGTGGAATTCGTAAGGCTGAATGGAATTACTATATAATCATTGTTTCCATAAAATTTTTATAATATTTTATAGGGTACACTATTAGATAATGAATCTATACCTATGTTTTTTCCAAAAACTATTGGTATATACCCAACTATACAAATTTTTTTCATGAATCATGCATATAGGTGACATATTCTTAGCTATACTGATGGTTAATGCTAATCCCTAGGTATAGGTTACCCGCGTAAGCACAGGAAGCGAAAAAATTGTGTAGGAATTGCATAGAAAGGCCTATACCAATGGTTCTACAAAAAAGTGGGTATAAGTGGGATTTATACCTATGGTTCTAATGAAATTTGTGGGTATATATTTTTATATATTATCATCCACCCATGGTTTATGAAAACCATAGGTCATTGTATCACATATAACAATATTTTTCATGAACCATGGGTATAGTGTCTGTAATGGTTTTTGTGAGAAACAATATATATAAGATAATTTATGTATAAATTCGAACAATTGAAAATATTGTTATGGTCAGTCAGATGCAGTGGCATAGAGGCGGCGTGGGATCAAAACTCTAGCATAGTTTATTTATACAAAATTATATATATATATAATATCCACATGAGGAAAAGTTGAATTACTGTAGTGGTAATGGAGTTTAGCGGCACAAAAGTGGATCGAGTTTGAAACCCATGGATAAATTTTTATTTATAACCACATTTTACAAATAAATATATAATACAATATATACATATATAAAAATAATTTCATTTGGTATAGGGGTAATAGTGTTATTTGGTAGAGCAGTAGTGAAGGATCAAAAATGGTGGTCGAATTATTTTACAATTAATTTATAATAATATATTTACAAAAATATAGAGATATAGTAATGTCACCTTTCTAGATAGAGTGGTAAGTCTCAACCTATTTCAAGGGTAGTATTTGGGTTCAAAACTCATAGTTGTCTATTTTTTAGATAATTTTTTTATTAATATGTTTACGTAAATATAGATATATAATAACTTAATCACACTAGCTATTGTGGTAAGTCACTGTGTGTTTGAATGGTCAGTTACGAGGTTGTAGGTTTTAAACTCGATGATTGATTTTTTATATAGCCAGTTATAATTAATTTATTTTAGTTTATATATATATATATATATATTAGATAGGCTGTTGGTTTGGTGATATGTTGCATAGTGGATATCTAGGTTGTGGGTTCGAACATAAATGGTAATGTTTTTCTTTTATTTATACACACAGTTTTATCACCATGTGTATAAGGGTATGACACGCTAGAAAGTGGGAATGACATGGAATGAAAAAAGTGGAAAAAAGCTATACTGTTGGTTTTGGAAACCGTGGTCGTATGATGTGGAACTAAATTGATGCCTCGGTTTCCCACAGTTCCCATAACGTTGGGTATATTCTATACCCACGGTTTGGAACTGTGGGTATAGGTTAATTTTCCAGCAGTTGTATATTTTTCTTATTGATCATAAATTAATGATATCCAAATCATATTTAAAAATTAGAAATGAATTAATCTCTATGAAGTTGTACAATAATGACATCAATATTGGTTTTAGGATATTTGTTTTTGATTTGATCTTGTTTAGCTCCTGAAAATCAAGGAAATATTGTTTTGATACATGTTTCATTTAAAAAATAATATTTTTACCCAATGGTAAAACATATGGATGAATGAATCCATCTTCAAGATTCTGATGGACTTTGTTATTTAATATTTAAAACTCAGTAAGGGACATTCAATTGGGAGTGAATGAAATTCTCCTGGAACTAGGTATAAGTTTTTTTAAGAACTCAACTCCACATTTCAATGGTAGACATGTAAAATATTCTTGAAAGACATAAAAACTTCCCACATAATAAGAATATCAAAGATGATGAGTTTTACCAAACTATCTGAGATAAATAATCCTATTAAATCAAAATAAATACCCTTATAATGGATGTGATCTCTATTGGATGTTCATATATATCATTGCACTGATAAATGACCACTGGTTGATTTGGAATATCAAATGTTACATCCATTCCATCTAAATTAATATGGGATTTATATATAGAAAGCCTATCCATTCCAAATATAAAATCAAATTAAACTAATGGATGAATAAAAAGGTTTTTAGGAAACACATTACTCTATAATTAAACTAGAAAATAATCATGGAATTGAGACGCGGTCATCATACCATTATTGGATTTCACTACAAATTCAACAGATAATAAATTGTGTAGAATCTTTATACCTATAGAAAATAATTCAGATATCATATAGTAGGTAGATCAATAGAAAAATAGTACCATAGTAGTTCTAGATTAGTTTTTAGGTGTACCTTTGACCACATCATTATCAAGATCATCTAAGGAAATAGCGAGCACATGATATTTCTACTCATATATTGGCATAATAGGTTGCCGACAAAGATAATCATGATTAAACTTCGAATTTGAAAACTTTTTATCGTAGTTCCTAGAATCAATTCATTAGAAACACTATATTTTGGGAGGTTAATTGATTATATACTTCTTTTTAATAATATTTTTATATAACATCTACTTATAAATTCTGAATTAAGCCACATAATGACCTTTATTTATATAATTAAATCATTTATTAATACCCTTAATAAATTTTTTTCCATATTTACTTCTATACTTTGAGCTTGAAAGAATGCTAATCCTTTTATCCAAATTTTCTAGATTTTCCATTTAATTCAATATATTTTTTACTAAAAATATGAGACTGATTAATAATTCCAATCTCTAATTCCATCATCATAGCACTATAAACTATTTATTTATAGATACTGATGTCCCTTATCTATAACACTCTTTGGTGACATTGTTTTCTACTAATGATGAATATTTTAACCTTACCTTCTAGTTTAATGATATTACCAGATCTGTGACTCACATATATTATAATATTCTCATTATAGGTACCACCCAAATCATCCTCATTTTATTTTTAGATCAAGGAATTACTTCTAAATTTTGATATGAAGAATACAAGTAATGTAATTATTAAAAAATATTACATAAAATAATCTCACCCTATGCATTTGATTTCTTTTAATTACCTCATATTATTTATATGAGTCCAGCATTGATCCTCTTTTCCTTCCAAATGATAGAAAACTAAAATAATTTTTTTATTCTCCAAACATTGGAGTGGGGAAAATATATTTCCAATGGTTATGATCCATTTATCGGTAACATGTATACTAGAAGAACCACTAATATAATGTGTAAAATTCCTCATGAATGAATTAATAGAACATCACTCCATATTTATTTCATTTTTATATTCTTCCTGATTCATTGCCGGAGAATGAATTGTGATAATAACAACAACATTTTTATTCCATCTCCCATAACATTTAGTTTCAACGAATGAAAATAATTGTAATTCTTATTGAATTTAGTATTAACGTGTTTCTTTTGGGCTCTATCTATTGACTAAAACCAAAAATCAATGTGTAATAAATATTAATAATTATGGGAAACCAAATAATCACTTATAAAATTTTTAAATCTTGACATCTTATTTTCACTTTGTGATACCTTAGGATTAACTATGATAATTCATGGTCATTATTTAAATCATTCATTATGGTTTATAATGAGTTATTAAATTTTGAAAAATATCCCCATGTAGTGAAAAATTTGGTGTGTAGTATGGCACATTTTTTTACTAGGTAATTATTGAGTCAATCTTGATTCTCCTTTTTTAGAGTTATTACTACTAGGTATATTTTTTTCAAAACCACATCTAAATTTAATATCTAGAAAAGGATATTATTTCCATGAAATCACTTAATATATCATTGAACAATATTTATGGGTACTTTAATATAATTATAATTAAAGAGATTATTATCCTTAAACATATCCATATGGATATCACTATTGTTTTCTCATCCTAGTTTCCAAAGAAATGCTAAATCTTACAATAATTCAAACTATAATGACCGAATCTTCTCATACATAAATATTATGACATAATAGAATAATGTAAATTATATAATATAGTAATCCATATCAAAATCATTTAGGTGTAGTTATTTTGGAAATAAGGACGAATAAAAAACTAGTCCATAAATGAACTGCATCATCTCCCACAACATTCCTCATAACTAAAACCCATATTAGTAATATTATACATAATACCAGTATAAATAACATGGGGAACATAAAAATTAGAAAGGATGAGCATAAATTCAATGTAAGGGTAAACAAGGGAGATATCAATATAACATGAGAATATGGATATGATAACATGAGAATAAAATATTAAAAATCTTACCATTCATGTTATATATCATAAACATGTTTCCTCACAAAAATATTTTTACTTCATAAGACATGCATCATTAATGAATAAATGAACATGAGCCATTAGATCATACAATTTTCATAAGATATCTATTTTTGGCATACACATAAGTATTGTAAATATTATAATAAGGATATACCCCATGAAATTCATAACATTTTATTATTAAGATAACCACCTTTTTACCAGCTTTGGTCTTGGGATAACCTCATGTGTACCATCTTTTGATTTTGGATAACCTCTCGTCTACAATATTTCATGCATGGGAGAACATTCTATGTATCATTTTATCCCATATAACATTAATATTAGTAAATCAATTAGAGGGAGATATTTTTCCCACCCACCACATAAACTACACATTTTGTTCAACAAGATCAAAAAACATTCATCTTATCATAACCAATGAAAGGAAATGGCTTTCAAAAATATTTTTTCATAGCATAAAAGGTAGAAATGAAATTCATTTCATAAGAATCATATCAATATAAAAACAATCCATTTGGAGAAAGAGTAAGTATTTTACTTTTGGATTATATCTATAGAGAATCTTATTTAACACCAAAGGATGACATTAGAGATATAAAATGATTTTGAAAGGTCTCTTTAATCTATTCCTGAGGGATAAATCAATTCTATTTTGTAATAAATCACCTAAAATATAAAAATTTATAATATTTTAAAGGTAAAATTTTCCTTGAAAATAAACTAGGAAATTTATAATGAAATCATCAAATAATCACGTGGTTATAATGGTGGATGTTTTTTTCTTATCGTGTACGTTAAAATAATGATTCAATTTACATTTTTGGAAAAAAATAAAAAGCACCTCATTATGAAAACAATAAGAAGATTAAAATAAATAAATTCTATGAGAAATTTAATCATGGGTAAAATATTTATTTAAAAAGGATTTTTTTAAATTAAAAACATTCATTAATTTTTTAGAAGACATAAATTCAGTAGGAAAATGATTTTTAACTGAATAGAGAAATAAATATGTTTTTTCTTAAAAACATTGATTTGAAATATAGAGTACATAATTATATGAAATTTTAAAGAACACATTTATTTTTATGAAATAAATATATGAGAATAATTTTTTTTTCTTAATGTACTGGTCAAAATATTTCTGAATTTGATACCTAATCACAAATAATATTAATAAAAAATTGAGATTGTAACATAAGAGATTTAAAACATTAATATTTTTTGAATACTAAGACCCATGAATGAATGAAAATAATATCTTTAAGTAGATTCCATAATATAATGATAATAATCATTAAATACATTAAATAGAAGTATATACACAACATATAATAAGGGAGTGGTGAATATATCTTTTGTCCTATAGAAATAATAGTGAGGTGAAAATCCCTTACCCCAAGATCAAATTCCATTGTAAATTTTTAAAAATAAAATGTGATAGATATATGTTTATAAAAAATATATAAAATAATATTAATCTTATGTATCATACCATGTATTATTTCATTATGACATTTTATTAACTGTTTACTAAAAATTCCTTGTTAAAGTCTCACCACGGGTAGCGAATGATCGTTTTTCCCATATGTTTTTTTGTTATCATTGGTCCATAAATTTTTTCCATGCTTCCATAATGTAATCCATAATATAAATATAATATATATTCCTTATATAAGTATTTATAGTAATCCGGTAATTCTATTGATAGAAAATGAATTATATCATCCACGGAGTCCATATTCCATAAATACCCAAAGAAAACTATTTTCATTTTATTGAAAAATAAAATGAATGGACGATAAATTATCAATTACAATTAAATAATATATTTTTTTACATATATATCACATATATTCATTAAATTTAACTTTATTACCTTTCACATAATGTGAATGCTAAACATTAATCACATCACTTTGTGAGGCTGTTTTCCTCCGTACACACAAGCGATTTTATCACATTACCAAAAATGGAAAGTATGATGTTATAAGTGTTATAATAACTCCAAATGTATAATAATATCATAAATAAAATATATAAAAATTAAATATATTATTATTTCTAGTATTTATAGGTGGTAATGGAAAAGAATAACAATAGTTTATGAGGTGGTAGTCCCCCGTATAGACGATTGAATATTTCGGTACCTATTTTATGGATGAGGTGATATATTATGTCACGAAATTAACATAATAATATTTTAGTATATTTCATAAACTTTTTAATTATATTATAAAAGGTTAGGAATATTTTATGAAGGCACACTAAGAAATAAAACAAAAATAGATGTTAAATAATTTTACCTCTTCTTCGGGGAACCTGTTTAGGTTTGTTTTTAAACTATTTTTAGAAAGGGTTTATATTTAAAAGAAGGCATATTTTTTGTGGATATTTAATTATGTAACATTTTTTTGATGTTATTGACCGAAAATCGGGTTTTATGAGTTAATAATAGAGTATAAGGGCGTCCCTTTATATGTAGGGAAGAAGGAACCCAAGTAAATTTTGAAAAGATTAATATGTAAAAACATATTTCACATGAAAAATGGATTTGAACTAGGTAATTATAGAATCATCAAGGATATAGAGCCAAAATATGGCCATAAATAGATTTTTGAAAATGTTTCAATTCCATTTTACCCCTTATATGTTTAGTTTAATCCCCTAGTTTACATATTTTAATCTTAATAGATGTAATTTGTTTTCCAAATTTTAGGATTCATTTTGACTAAAAAATAATTTCTCCATAAAATATATAATAAAATATGATAATTCATAATAAGGAATCAATTTTTGAAAAATTAAACTTATATAAGTGTCAAATTTAATTTAAAATTAAACCCACAAATGTGATGAAAAATAAATTTCCCAAAGAGAAAATATTTGAATTTTTTCAAAGATTTCATAAAAAAATTAAATATAATATTTTATTAAAATGAACTATATTAGATCATTGATAATATAATTTAGAATATTATCATTTCCGAACCAATATTTGAAAAAATGTATTCTAATAAATTCATTAAATTAAAAGTTAGATTTCAATAAAAGAATTTATTTTTTAAAATTTATCGAAAAATTAGTTTTTTATAAAAAAGAAAAAAAATTAATTCTAAGAAAATAAATTGACATTTTGATTATAAAAATGAGGTTAATTTGTTAAAATATGTTTTTCTAAATAATTTTATAATTAATTTTTTAATTTTTTCACAAATAATAAATTCAAATAATATTTAAAAAAATCCATTTTAATTATAAGGACTTTACTATAAATTAAGTTTGTTTAATAGATATGATTTATGTATATAAGGCCATTATAATTATGTTTTAAAATTGTGTAATTCCAAATCATTCATAAAAGTTTAATAGTTATTTAATAATACTCATGTTTAAATAATAATATTAGTAGTTTGTTGTAGTTGGTTAATATTCTCTGTCACGTGTGACACAATCTATAGAGGAAATTGAATTTATTAAAAATAACAATAAAATATTTATTTTTTTATTTTTTAGATTATAAAATATATTATATGGATTAATCCATTTTTAATGATGATATATTATGATGTATATAACCCTTATTTAATATATATGATCACCCTTTATGTTTTATTTTAATTAGGATATGAAGAAAGATATAATGAATGGTTTTAAAGATGAAATATTATTTCTTATGAGATGTTTTTTATATTTCGAATGTTATATGGGAATAATGTAATTATTTTTTTTCTAAGACTAATAAAATGATCGATCTTATGTGGTGAGATCCATTTTATCTAGTACGAATGTAATAATGTAAAAACAAACTCTAGGTTACTAATGTTAGGGTGTTGAAAAATCATAGTTAAAATTCAACATTAACACTAAATCAAATTAATAGGATAAAAAATAATAAATCCTGATATTGTAACTAAAAAAAATTAAAAACAATAGCATAAAATATATATTTAAACTCATTTTATGATTCCATTTGAGACTATTGAGCCCAAATTAAAATTATAAATATCAACATACCAAATAAAAAAAATCCAATACAATAAAAATAAGAAAAATAAAAAATGAAATATTATTTAAAATATCATTATGATCATATAGAAAAATATCAATTTTATCAAGTTTAAAAAATAAACTTCATAAGAAACATCCTTAATTTGATCACACATAAAAAAACAAAAATTTTATACTGAGAATTCAAGGAATAGAAAACATTTCTTATATAAGTTATAATTTCAAATACTAAAATTTAATTTTGGAAATGTTTACGCCATCTATCTAACAATGAAAAAGAAATGTTCGATAAAAAAATTACAAAAACTATTTTTAAAAATATAGCCTTGAATTTTTTTTTCATTAGAAAACATTTAAATTTATGGAAAGAAAACAAGAATTATTTTTTAAATAAATTTTTTGAATAAAAATAATGTTTCATAAGAATAAAATTAAATAAATATGTATCCAATACTTTTAGATTATTTTTAGACTACATTTTCACAAAAAATTAATCAACTAAACTAATATAACACATTTTTATAACATGAATTAAATATTCAAATTTACAATATATCAAAAATATATATTCCACGTTTGGAAGAAATCATCTAAAAGAATGGTAAATAAGACCAAAAAAACTATGATTTACCCAATCCAGTCATATTGGATAATTGAAGAACATCACTTTATATTTTAAAAAAATAATTGGTACCCCTTTTAGAATTATGTTTCTAATGAAATATGTCATTTATCAAAGAGTATGAATCCTATTTAGTGATATATAAATATAAGTAATATTCACTATATTTTTAGTCTTCTACTATAGAAATATGAAATTATTATGAACACAATTTTTCTTGTGGTACAGACCCATTAAATATTTACACAAATATATCAACTTTCTACAAAAAATCATGAACATAAAAATTTAATAATGTAAATTCTGCTAAAAAAATTTGGAGGTACTTCCATTAAAATGACATATTACACCAGTTCATGTCCACCTTCATTCTATAATAAAAACCATGATAATAAAAATAATTTAATTGAAATCAAATTTTAAAACATTAAATTTATATCCAATTGAAAATCAAACTATTGATTCTTGGAATTTTCTAAAATCCCATTAAAAAATCACATATTAAACCCTTGATTATAGAGACTCCATCATCTAAATACAAATTTATTTTGAATAGGATATTAGGATTTATAGTCAACCATTCAGAAATATTTTTTCATTTAATAATTTTTGTTCAAAAATATAAATATTTCAATAACTTACTCAACCATCCAAATAAATAATTCACTCAACATTGCAAAAAAAATAGAAAAACATTTCAAAAGAATTAGAACAATATCAGTTAAACATCAATTATAAAAAAGCCCTTGAATATATATTTTATGTATATGGAAACATTAATATACGCATTTAAATTAATTCAATATAATGTGAATTATATCAATTTAAAACAAGAAGGTTTAATAATAATCACGTAAATTAATATTATTTTATTAGAAAAAGAATCTCCAAAAATAGTTCCAAAATTTCCCTGAGATGAATTCATAAATTTATTACATATTTTTTAGCATTTGTACCTCAATCAAGAATCCTTATATTGTTCATCTAATTAAAACTCACAGTTAAGACAAACTTCATAAAATCCCATGATTACTCATGTCTCATCACAAAAATAATTGATTAGAGACATTCCCATGACCAACCTATTATATTCCAACTGTTTAATATCTAATCTACAAGAATGTAAAAAATTTTCATAATACAAAACTAATAAAAAAAATATTTTTATTAAACAAACTTAGGAACCCTTGACATAGTACCTGAGCCAATCCGTGAATAATGATGAAGGGAATTATTAATCACAATGAGATGGGAACTAATATCTTGTCATCAAAAAAAATAACTGAGAATGATTTCACCCAATTAAATATAAAACATAAATGAGAATTCCAATTGTGAATCCTACATGACCATTTTTTATGAATGTGAAGAATTACATGAAAAATGAAAATTTTGGAAACATGTAAAAACCCAAAAAAAATATATAGGAAAACCATCTACATAAAATTTCCATGACTCTTCTATCGTTAATATATCTAAAACATACAATGTCTTGTAATTTTATTCATCAAATCCTTTTAACCATTTTCCGAATAATCCACTTTAAGGGTGAGTGGGATCCTCACAATACTAGATGATAAATTTCAAATACAAAGATACCAAATTACATTCACCACGAGTTCCAAAATCCATGCCAAAACATCAAAATTCAAATTCAAATTTCAAATTCAAAAAATAGGACACAACCTTTAATAAAACTGAACCTGGCATTGCCGTAGGCCATGATCCTCCTCAAGCAATGCTCCAGAATACTTAATCCCCCTCTCATTGTCATCACATCCCTAAAAATATGAAGCCCCAATAATGGAATCATTTCCACTATCATAATAAAATAAGAAAACATCTCACTAAGGAGTAAAACCATTACCAATTATGGAATATGATTCCGCATTAAAATAGAATCGAAACAAAAACTGCATAACATCTTCAAACTACACATACATCATCATGGACGAAAACTAGGTCACCTTCAAGGGAAAACCACAACCTTCACAGTCCCAACATCCCTACATGAGAAAAATAGTAAGAAAACTATAGCAATCAAATGCTTTAAAATGATAAAAAAATCCATGAACATTTGAAACAACATGACATGGAAAGAAGTCAACAAAGGACACGCCTCCTAGAACACCGATGAAAAAAACAACACCTCCCAAGGCCACTTGAACCCACAACTGCAAACTGAATTAGAGAGTGAAAAAAGAGAAAGACAACAGAATAGAGTTTAAAGAGAAAAGGTCTCATGATGAATCAAGAACTCTATTAGAACCACCAACCTAGACCGATGAATCCACCACTGAAAAAAGGTACACCATCAAACAATAGGAAGAAGATTAAGGGAAGGCTTAGAGGGGGAATGCGGAGATGGGGAGATGATTCTTGAGAAGCGGCCCACATGCCTCCCCTCACCAAATCACCAACGAAAACCCATGATCAGTATGGAAATGAGTGGGGGAAACTCATAGGCTCTAGTTTAAATTTTTATAATGTTATTTTTAACATAAATTTATATAAATATCATTAATGAAGAAAAAAATAGAAATCTAATGTGTCTGGATACATAAGATTGGTCAAGAGACATAAGCAAAAATAGAAGACCAAACCAATACAACACATCTCCTCCTAATGAGTGAGCCATCTCCACCTACCTCCACTAATATGACAAATCCAAATGTTGGGATCTTCATATAATATAAGTTATTACAATATTCGACCTACACTATAAATAAAAGTATAAAATACCCCATAAATTGTATTTAGGGCATGAGAAAATATTCTTTGTAAGATATCACAGAAATAATCCCTATATAACCTTTATAAATCAATTATTTGTATACCTTTTTAAAATAAAATATATAAAATTTGCCTTTTAGATCATTTAAGGAATTAAAAATAAATTTACATTATCTAATGTTAACTTTTGAAAATAATACAGGATATTTTAGAAGTAAATGGACTAGCTATTGAAACCAAATTGGGGAAATATTCATGAAAATTAAATGATTTTAAATTTTATAAAATATTATAAATGGTTTAATTATAAAACAAAATTATTTATACATCAATAATTATATTCACTTGATAAATCATTTTAATGTTGATTTAAGGGAAAAATGATAGAACCAAGAATCATATTTAAATGTATGTAATAATAAACAACACATGGATCTAAATGAATAGAACTTATAATTAATGTTTTAAAGAATAAGTAATAGAGTTTAATGGATAAAAAAGAAATATATATTTAGACTCTAGTTTATCTAGGTTTTGGAATTGGAGTAGCAATTTGAATTATGTTTTTTTAGTTATCAGGTGATGTGTAATGATAAATTTCCCCTAGCATATGATCTTAGATAATATTAATAACAACACTTTTCTTCTTGGAATATGGAATTTACCCTAGGACTGGAGGTTTTTTGGAATTTTGACCAGTTTGATTTTTGGATGAATACTTAAAAATTAGTTAAATAATTATTAAATTGCTCAAATGGGTTTGTGTGGTGAGATCATTTGAACGGGGAATCAAATTGAGGTTATAACACATTGGTTGACTCCCTAATGAGAGATTTTTTCTAGGTGAGGTATAAAATCACATTAGGTTCCAAGGCATGGGATGAGTATTAAAATGGGTAATTAATTAATTATATTAACTAAAAGAGTCACCCCCCATTTGGCTTACCAAAAACTCTAGGAAAGGTAAGGTATGTCCCTGCACATAATGGTAAACATAAAGGGAAGGAGATGGGAGGTGCCTCAAGACATCATCCATGGATTATATTGGGACCAAATCGAGGTGTAGAAGCTCCCAAGGGTGGATTTGGACCAAATGTGTCAGTGTTTACAATATGATGTAGGTAGATTTTTTTTGTGTTTTTTGACCAGATCCATTTATATTAGTTTTTTATGTTTTAAATCCCTATTCTGACTACTATGGACAGAATAGGGGATTATATGTTCTTATATGGATAAAAAATGAATGTTTTGGGAGGTTATTAGGGGTTTCCCATTCAGAAATCCCTTCTACATGGTGTGTAGTTAAAAGTACCCATGCCGTTTATTCTTCCTCTTTAAGGAATAAGAGAAGATTATGACTACACAGTGTGTATTTTGGAGGAAATTTCATATAGTGTGACTTGGTGTGTGGCTGAGTACATGGATAAACGATCCATTTAGGAGAGACATGTTTGTATAGGTTACAAAGCTAGACTCTATATGGGACACACACCTTGTGTGAGTACATGACTTGATATGTGCACATGGCCATGCCATGTGATGTTCTGGGTAGGAAACCCATGTAGAGTACATGATGTGTACCTGACAAACATTTTGTGTACCTAACATACACACCATGTACTTTGGTTATACATTCCATGTTCAACTTAAGTGCACACCCATGTGGGGATATGAAAGTACACACCTTGTGCTTGGGCATACACATCATCTAATTCTCATTGGTTTGCCTTCTAGAGGATTTTTGTGTTCTATATCATATAAACAGAACAAGTCTTTTGAGTTGTCCATTTTAAGCATTTTCACACATAGATCATGTTGGTGGAATCCTTTCCTCATATACAGTTATACTGAATGGTGTATTGGGTCATGATAATTTATTGAGAGTAATAACTTTAGGTTTTGATTCAGAATACTCTAGAGGGTTGGGATGTGAGAAATGTTACATGGGGAGGAATGTGAGCTAATTGATTAGCCTAGACATAGTGTTCCATGGAATGATACTTTAGCTTCTTCTATGGATCTCGACAGTTGGGATTGAGTAGTAATGAGGGTTATATATTTGTTTTTCCATTTTATTTAGGACCTGTTGGTTTAGAACATACCAATTGAGGTTCAGATCCTTTTTTTTGGATCAGGGTGGTTACAACCATTTGTTTTGGTTGAAATAATAATATTGTGGTTATGGTCAGTTGACATTATGGGTTTGATTATAATCTGATGGACTTTTTAGGGTTCCTATAGTTGGATGTTCTCCCATTATGTGATTTTTGGCTGTCCTGGTTGGTTATGAATAATCCCATGTCACATTGGTTTTCTATTGGATAACCCATTGTCATGATGTTGATTGAGGAATGTTGGATGCCGTTGAGGGCCACAAGAGGATATTTATGGTGATATGTAATGTCCTGAGTGTTTCTTTGCTAACAGGGTTTGGGAGGGGATTCTTCTTCTTGAGTACTAGTGTGGAGGATCCAAATAGGATTTCTTCTATTTATGTACGATCCCAAATGACCATGTATGTGTCAAATTTATTGAATGTCCCTAAGAAAGTGTGTTGGCGAATGTAGATTGTTTTGGGAATTCCCTTTGGACCTGAGGATATGTATAAGATTATGGGGCTAAGATGGGATGGATGAGTGAGGAATTTATCTAGTCCTTATTATCTTTACACCCATTGAGGTTACTACATAGATCTCACACACATGGTGGATTAATATTTTTGGGATTTCTTGTTTTGGTAGATATTTAATTAGTAAGGGACATATAGGCTTTTATAATTGGATATATGATCCCAAAGTATGGTTCTAGATATTCCATATTGTGATTTTTGAATCGAGGCATCATATCAGTACCAATATATTTATTATGGTGTGATTGATGGACTGAGGATCCAGGAATAATACCTTATATTATTGAGTACATTTAATGATACATCACACATATGTGGTATGGTACATGACTAAGTTTCCACGAATATGAGGTATTATATAGATATGGGGTTAGACTAAGGCATTGGACCCATATATTATTCTATAGGGGAAAAATTATATAAATATGATTTTTTCTCCACCAACATTATGTATAGATTTTTTCTAAACTGTGGTTATGAGATCAGATAGCATATCAATGTTTATGTTTCATACTGAGTCTCTAGAAATATATATTGTATTTTTCTGTTTATGTTCCTGACTAATCCTCTAGAAATTGAATGTATTCCAACAATTATGGTTGATGGAACAATGCTCCACATCCATGGATTAGGTGTCATAATGATTGTCCTAGAATGAATGTCATGATATATGGTATAGTTTTGGACAGAGTCTTTAGGTAGTTTGATTATGAAACATGAGAAAGTTTTTATATTAATGGTATAGGCAATGTAGTGCCTTTTAAAGATAACTGATATAGCTGTGTTGGGGATCTTAGTTTGGGATAATGTTTTTTTCATTAGGACATGGTAGTAGTAAACATAAATTAGTACCATGTATGATAATAATATTATAGGATGGCTCACTAGAATTTTTAGGCTTGGTTGAGGTTGCCATGGGTAGGCAAGCCAATGGTTATTTGAGATTCATTATTATGGTGAAATTCTCCAATACTCCACTACATTGGTTAAGGTAGGTATGGTAAATTGATGTATTGGTCATTAGGAAGTATGATTTGATTATTTATGTTAGTTTTTTTAATTATGAATATTGTACTAGAGATTGGGTATGAGATATGCCATGATGTTGGAATAATGGCATGTTGTATTTACTTTTTAATTAATGATTTTTTATATTTGATTAGCCAAGTGGGTGATTGATGTAGTTTTTATGGAACTAATATTCTATCCTTTACACTATTTAATATTATTATAGATTATATTTCTCTGAGTTTATTTATTCATTGAAATACTATGATGTGTGTGATGTTTGGTTATTTAATTCTAGTTGTGCACTTTGATATGATGGGTATAGATTAATAATAGTTCCACCTAAGAACCCTACTCATAGTTGGTAGCCTCTAGCATATGAGGAGGTTCACTTGGGGTCTCATGGTGAACCTACTCAGAGTATCAGTTTTCGTGGAATCCATTCAAGACATTATATTATGGTATTAAAGGATTTACATACCAGTTATTTTAATATTTTTGGTTTGGTAGACAGAAGTTATAGTAATGTATCTGAGTTTGTGATGGATACCAAGATGGAGCATCCCAAACACCTGATCTCGTGGAAAATCAAGGTTACCAGGGGATTAGATTTATTTTATATATTTTTTAGGTTATGGTGTTATAGGATTTTCAATTTGATCAATGAACAATTTTTTTGTATTTAATGGTTTATGATGGAACTCATGATCGTGGAGCATTGAGAAGAGGCATGAGACTTGGTTTTGACTCTAGGCCTATAGATGAATGTCGAATTTCATTCATTATTGTAGGCATGTAGGATCCACATGTTATAGGCCTTATATTATGTGATTTTATGGATTTTTATATAGATGTATGTTTATGTAGATCCGTAGTGAGATGATCGACGATGAAGATGCAGGTGTGTCTCTCTTGCATGATTACTGAAGTGATATGTGTGGTTTAATATGGAATGTGGTTTATATTTTTATTCCCCCTTGGGGATAGTTTTGATCGAGGTGGGTTGCTTATTTGGGTTCCTCAAAGAAGCAGTCTGATGTGCATATAATCAAAGAGAATGGAAACCCAATTGTGGGTTGTTGGATAGTTTATTATTCCTTGTGGCTTGAGACCCTATATGAGGGTGTTTTTACATGTTGATGTCTTGTGACGATGAGAGGGGTGGAAATTTATGCCCATTGGGGTTTTTCTTTCTATGGATATTTCTACAGAATGTTGGTTAGACCAACTTACATTATGTGAGACATTATTGGTGAGGTGATGTGGGAGAGCCCAGTGGCCCTTTTGATGTTACTAAAGAGAAGGGATTCATAGACTCATTACATTTCAGGGTGACCATTCAGATGTTTCAACCAAGATACATGTTAGTTTTGTGTAATTGAGGCACAGATGGATGTTTTGGACTATTTGAATTTGTGCATGAAGGATGAAGTTGAGTTTTAGGCTTAGGATAGTTTTATTCATTTTGTTTATGTGATGGTTCACTTGTGTGGTACTACTTTGACCTTATAGTTTCAAGAGGGGTGAGTTCATTTAAATTCCATATCCCAGGAAATGGTTGTGTATTATAGGTAAGACTAGTGAATTGGGATAGATCAAGATCATATGAAATGTTTGAGTTCTCGTGGTTATGGATTGTGAGTAGGCATTTCATGAGATGCAACTCAATGGAGTCGATGTGGTTTTTGGGTTTGAGTTACACAATAGAGTGTAACACGGTTTTGATAGAGGGATATTGGAAGGATGAGGGCTATTGATGAGATGTATCATTTGTCTTATGGATCATACATTGAATGAGTTTATGTATGAGGTTCCGGATTTTGGAAGACAGTTGTGAGTGGGATGATAATAATTTCATTTTTGATGAGAGGGTTAAGGCCATGGAGACCGAAGGTATTTAGAGATAGATCTGTGATGTACTAGAATGGATGGATTGTTTTGGTATTTCTCAATGAAATAATTAAGTAAAACTTGCTTATAAATCATCATGGCCAATTTGTTGACAACATCCTGAGAATGGTAATAGGGTATCAGCTATATTCTACTCTATATAGATTTTTCATTGGGATGATAAGGGGAATCCTGGGAGGTTGTGATAACTGAGTAGTGTGTTTGAAGTTGTATGGTGGGGAGAATGTTTTCATTATTATGTGAGTGATATCCCCTTTTTGGGTAAGATATCAATGTATAATCTAGGTTATTTTCGTGGATTCTAGGAACAGGTGATATTAGATGTTTCGTTTTTTCTCTCTGGTGGGAGAAAGATGGCCATTTCCCGTTATAATGATTGGTTGTGTTTGGGGCATGGGATGGGGAAAAGGTGTTCGATTGTGGGGTGATAATAAAGACACTCTTATGGTGGGTAGTACCAGATCGATCGTGAGCATGTGACCCTTGTTTTGGTAGGGTTTATGTTTTAGTGGAAACCATATCAACCTGGTTGGTGGAGCACCAAGGATGTGTTCTAAAAAGAAACACCAGTAATGGGAAGCATCGCAGATCAAAATCAATAAATGTGGGTTTAATTCTATGGTGGGTTGCACCATGAGTTTTATGATTAGTTTTAAACAATGACGCATTTTATCATGATTGATGGGTGAGGGTAGTCACATTCATAGTGTTTTTGTTGTTGTAAAAGGTGGATTTTCCTATGATGGATTGAACACCTTATTATAGGGGTTGTACAGAGTAACTCTGTTAGCATCTCCGAGTGTAACATAATGTGATACTCTTGAGATGATGTCAAAGGTGTGTCAGGAGGTATATATAGAAGACCACTATTCCTTATTGAGCAGGAGAAACACTATGGTGGGGATGATTTAGAGACCCAAGTTTGTATGGGTTTAGGAATTTGCGAAGATATTTGAATTTTTACTTTTAGGTGCTCAAGAGGGGTAAAATTGTCAATTTCCCATAGTAGATGATATCATATAATTTTTATAAAAACTATGTTGGTCTCGGAATATTTCATTTATTCTAGAAAATAAATTTTGTAGAATTCCAATGAGTTTAATTTTTGGTAGAACATTTAGGGTATAATTAATTAAATATTAAATTATTCAAGGTGGTTCAGGTAGTGAGATATTTTGAACACACCATGTAATTTGGATTCGTAATCCATGATTGATTCTAGAATGGGTTGTTTTACTAGAGGAGATATAAACTCACTTTGGGTTCTGAGTATCTTGGTATGTAAGAAAAAGGAAATTATTTAAATAACTATTTAATTAATTTATATAATTAAATGTGTCCCCCCATATGGATTCTCATACACAGAAGGAATGGGGGATTGTTCTCCTTGCATGTGACAACCGAACTAAGAGGGAAGGGGGAGGGAGGTTCCACCAGACATCATCAATGGAGTAGATAAGGACATGATTGAGGTGCATCAGCTTCAATGAGTGGATTTTGACCAATATTTTTGGCGATTTAAGCCATATGATGGGAAATGTTTTGTGTTTTATTCCCCAATACTCAAATATTAGTTATATTTAATTTTTGAAACCCCATTATGACTGATAAATACCCTATAGGGGTTGATATGTTCTTATTTGGAAAAAATGGGGGTTTTGGGTGGATCGTTGGGGTTTCCCATTCAGAAACCCTAACTACAATACATGAGGTTTTAAGAACACATGCCCTGAGTTATTCTTGTTTAGTAAATAAGAGAACACGATAAATATACAAAAATATGTTTGGATGATAGTCCTTATAGTTTCACTCGGTATGTGGATGATTACTTGTCCATATGACGCATGTAGGGAGGACATGGCCATGTAGGCCACACCACCAAAGCCTGTGTGGGTGACACACCATGTGTGAGTACACAAACACATAGGGGCACCTCTCCAGGCTATGTGAGGTACTCAGGTTGGTAACACATGTAGGGTACGCACAATGTACTAGACATACAAAACTTGTACTTGGGTTATACACACCATGTTTAGTTAGAGTACTCACCCATGTAAGGCTATGGGATACTATGCTTTGTTCTCGGGAATACATGTCTTGTGATTCTCCATGGAAACCCTTCAAGGTATTTTGCATGTTTGGTAAATCAGAAAAACAACTCGACATGTGAGTTGTCCATTATGAGAATGTTTCATCATTGACCGTTATAGTGGATTCCTTTTAGAATATAGAGGTAATCATCATGGTGTTTTGAGGCCTGATAGTTTAGTGGGAGGATTTACTTGATGTTTGGATTCAAAAAAAACTAATGGGTTAGGTTATGTGATTTGATGCCAAGTGTGGATTACAAGATTACATACTGGACCGACATGAGCATTCTATGGTGAGATTCTTTTGGTTCCTCAAATGGATCCTAATAGGTAGGATTGAGTAATATATCAGGAGAGATCTTGGTTTTTCCCCTACGTATCTGGACCAATTGGTTGAGGTTAGACAAGTATAAGTTTAGATAAAATGTATGAGGATCTTTTGGGAAGGATCCTTTGGCCTCAGTTGACATCATAGGATGGTTTTTATAATCTGTTAATGTTGGGGTTTTGAGTTGAGTCCCAGCGAATATTGAGGTTGAAAATAGTGGGATGGTCTCTAATAAAGCGATAATTGGATTGCATGGTTAGCTGTGGATAATGTATTTTGGCATGGGTTTTCTTTTTTATGCCCTTTTGGCAGGATGTTGACCAAGGATTTTTCATACTACACTTAGGACCATGTAAGGATGTTTCTTTTGATAGGTCATGCCTCGAGATTTCTGTTATTACCAAGGATTTGGAGTGGATAACTCATCTTGAGTTCTTGTTTGAGTGTCAAAGGAGGGATTTAACTTTTTATGTGTGGTGATAGAAGACCATGCATGGTCTTGACTAATCAGATGACCCTGAGCGGGTGCGTGATCTTATTTAGTTTAGTTGTTAGTTAACCATTTGGACCTAAGGAGATGTACAATATGACGAGCCTAAGATGGGATGGATGAGATAGAAGCTTAGATAGTCCTTATTTTCTATACATCCAATGTGTTTTAATCTTTTCAAATTTCATTTGGGTAGATTTATATAGTTCTGTTTCGACATTTTGGAAACTTGTAAACTAGTAACAGTTTTGAGTGTTGTGAGATTTCGACACATGATCCATAAATTTGGTTCTGTATATTCTAGATTGATATTATTGGACTGCGGGTCTATATTAGAATGGATAGACTATTTACGGTGTGAGTGAATTATAATGGATCCAAGCATGTTACCATATACTATTGAGTATAATTAATGTGACATCACATGTCTGTGGTATAGTGCTAGAAATAGGTTCAATGAACAATAAGTATACTAAGAATATGGTGTTTGAATGAGGCTCTTGATATATATAGTATACTATGTGATTAGTGTGCATGAAAAATACGTTTTTAGGAAATGATGTTATTTATGGATGGTTTCAAGATTTTGGTTCCAAGAAGAGATAATATACCATAGATTAGGTGTCAGGCTGAGGCCCAAGACACGGATATTATACTTTTTTGTTTCTATGTCAGAATGATACTCAGGGAATTTATGGTATACCAGCTGGGATGGATGGTCGACTAATGATCCACATCCACGGCTTAGGTGGTGGACTGATTCTCCTAGATATAATAAAATGATATGTGTTATAGGTTTCGATTAAAGATATATGTAATTTTTTAATGAAATATGAGATAGATGTTAGACCGGTGGTTTAGGCTAGGAAATTCATTTTTTGGTAACTAGGACAACTATGTCGAGGAGCTTAGTGTGATATTTTTTTGGGTCATGAAAAAGGTAATGGTTGACTTATATTGCTACCCTAGATGATTTAATATCATTTTATGGGTCCCTGGAATTTATAGGCTTGGTTATGGCTTCCATAGGTTGGGAGCCTATAGGTAATTTGGGATACACGGTCCAAATGATGTGCTTAGAGACACCACAACATTTACTGAAGTTGGAATTGTCTATAGAGGTCTTGGACCTAAGGATTGATAGTTGTTTTGTTGGTGTTTATTTTTCAGTTATTCATTAGATTTTCTGAACATATTTTAGGAGCCTGAACATATGAAATAATATTACAGGAGCACCATTGGGGGTGTCCTCTTATGATTTAATTATCCCCCCTCTTTGAACCTTGGTGTATGTGCTAAACATGTGTCTATTTTCAGGATGTGCTCGGATTGACTATATTTTTGTATGAGTCTGAATATTGCATGTTTGAGTGGGTTTATTATGTGAATTCGAGTGCTTATTCTAGAGTAGGATGACAAGGTTCTCATGTTCAGGTGTGTGATATAGATTGGTGTTGGAAGAAGTGAATATTTTTTTTATTTTTTAGTTATTGTATTTGTATATGTGATTGTCCATGTGGTTTATTGATGTTGTATCTATGATATATTTCTTCAGGCCTTTACTATATTATATTTTAATATAGCGTGTTTTTATTTATATTTATTTATTCCTCCACATAATCTGATTTTTATGATGCTTGGTTATTTAATTATAGTTGTCCACTCTGATATGGTTGTCTTGTATCCTCACATAACTACAATATACCCCTACTACTAGTAAGTAGATTCTGGCATACAAGGAGGCTCACATCAGTTCTCTTGGAGAAGTAGATCGCGGAACAAATTTTAGTGGCATCTTATTCAGGTTGTTACAAAATTACCTTAACATAATTATAGAAAATAAGAAGTGCAATCTCAATATCAAGAAATAATTAATATTTTAAAGGTATCCAAATAGTAATATACAATAATGAAAAACCATTGACATAATCAAGACTCAATCCTAATAAAATATTGGTATAATAGTACATATCGTGGAAACATCGAGGATTCATGTGATACTATCATTAATGAAATTAACAAAAACATATCTATTATTTAAAAAAATACATGTAAAAAAATTATGCATTAAAATTTAGGATATAACACTGAACATAAGACAATCTATAGGGAACTAATCTCATTAAAGGCTAGTGGCATAATATAAGAATTATAAAACATGCATAAAAATTATAACATGCCGAATAAAATAAAAAAATTTCATTCACATGTGTTTGGAAGGACATAAAATGATATATGTAACCATTAACTATGGTCTACGATGATTTATCATATACCCATATATGGTAAGTCTTATATAACGTCCACCAGTAAAGACATACCTTTAACCTTGTCTACGTACAAGTCCTAACTACCACCTATGTGACGAAGGGCTTCCATGAGATATTACTAAACATTTCACTTCACTCAAGTGTCATGATTACATAAAAAATAACATGATTAGGATTATTAATAAGGGTTTTCTATATGTCATGGAAAATATTTGGTTTCCAAAAATGTATTTAAACTATATAAAGGAAGACATGTTATAAAAATATTTTTCAAAATTCATTTATAAACTAATACACGCCTCAAATCATGATTAACATCAATATGAATCCCAAATGACGCATAATAATTCAATGGACATATAATTAATAAAGACTCCCATCGAAAAATTTACACACGTCAAAATCATTCTCCAATGATATGAGAATCCTATAAAAATATAAAATACCATTTTATACTAAAATATAATGTTTTTAATGTCATAATAATCAAATAAAATAAAAAGAATCTAACATAATCGGTTGACAATAATGTTACTAGACTATGATGCCTTACATAATTTAGGGTTCTAAAAATAAAGTGAAATTTGAATTTTTTTTGTCCCAATGTGATGGATATTTAGAGAATCAAAATATATATCTAGATTATGAGAGACGAATCATATTAAAAAGTTATTTTCTGGATAATGTTAGAGCCCAAATAGTGTTATCCGGTTTTCATATTAAATTCAAGATTTTATTATTTGATGTTTGAATTTTGGAAGGGTTTCCCTCTATTTTACAGTTACTGTATGTTTTGTGGAAATCATGCGAAAAACATTATGTTATAGAGAGAAGTGTGCATGTGACTTCATTATAATGGGACACCATTTAGGAAACCTTATATATGATAGAGTGTGGTTAGCACACAATTAGGGAGAACCATGTGAAACCCCCTTATATAGAGGGTGTCATCTGCATAGTTTGAAAACCCGTGAAAGGGAACCATTCATAATGTTTTAATAGACTATAGAGAGTCAAAAATGGTGACACACGTTTTGGAAATGCCTATGGCCAAAACATGTACAGATATAGAACATTTCAACTTAAAGCTTCCTAATAAACTCGAAATTATGTAAAATATTCTAAAAATATGTGAAGGTGCCCAGTTTTCGTAAAAAATATGAATATCCTCTTTCACACTTATTTTTTTTAACCCACATATTTTCCTTTTCCAACCATTTTTCTGACCTATAGTCTTCTATCCAAGGATATTCATTCATCTAATATTACAATAGTCTCTCCCCATGATACATTCATAATGATTCAATATTCTGTAAACAATGTATTGGGATTTCATGTCCACTGGGCTTACAAGCCTTGCACTAAAATAAATAAGGCTTGTGGGGGGGGGGGGGGGGTGTATCCCCTTGGGGGGGATGGCTTGCCTTTTTGGCCATCATGTGTGGTCTATGTGTATGGTAATGTAATTTTACCCCAAATAACTTAATATATGTATTAGACCATTCTTCCACATTCATTACATTATTTCTTTTGTTCCCCCCTTCATTATCCCCTAATTATGGTGTTTTCAGCTAGGTTTTAAACTTAATTCAATTATACCATGATGTAATTGGGGAAATATTATAAGGAGTTTTCTTGTCATGGAAAGAGGATTTACTTAACGGTGAACAGTCAACAACAATCCATAATATGACCACATATTCATGGATTTTTTCGACATTATTTATTTGAGAAATTTATGATTTTTTAATTAACATTTAATAGAATATATTGTATTATTTCACACTTTATGTTGATGTTGTAATATGTTGACTATTTTATAGGAAATGATAATTTTAGTTTTCGATTTCATTCAACTTATTTTCTCTATTCCAATTAATAATTATATACTGTTATTAGGAATTTTAATCGAGATGTTTTTCTCAAAGGGATTTTCAATAATTTATAATTTGAAATGAATTATATCCAAATAACATATTATTAATTAAAATAATTTATATTGGAATAATTTTTAGTCATTTATATTAAATTTGAAAATTCATGAATAATTCTGTCTTTAGACCAATTATTATTTTTCTTATAAGAATAGAATAATTTAATTTCTTATAAGAGAATTTATGTTTTTTAATGTATGATAATTCTTTTCAAGACATACGTATGAAATTTAATTGGATGGTATAATAATTTGAGGTGACTCTTAAAAGAAAAGTTTTTGTATATAGACCACCATATGAGAGATAACCTAGTAGACACAAGTTTGTTAGATAAAATTTCTAATATAATAAAACTAAATCATTCATAGGATAATTTTAGTAAACATAAAAGAATGTCATTTAAAATTTTAAGTACTACTAAAGATTAATTTAATTTAAACTAAATCAGGAATAAAATTGAAAGCCAAATAAAACCAAGGACAATTTAAATTGGAGAATCACTCTATATTGAAATGACATAACAAGATAATCCTCCTCATGAGTGGATCACTACACACCAATAACAAATTTCACTTATTCTAGGTGTTTAGATCACCAAATCTAAAGTCTAAAACTAGATAGACGATTTAGTGACTATATATGGAACATGTGTTGGGATTCATTAAGGATAAAAAGTAACAAGATGAACCTTCCAGTTTCATTATTTAATACAACCAATGTTTCAAAACCAACATAAATTTTAGAGGATGGTTATTAAAGGTGATGGATTCTGTCAAGCCAAATAAAATATTATTGATTACCAATTCTATGTCATTCGATCATGATAATTATGAATTCAACCCATATTATTATGAAGTTGATTGAATAATTAGATAAAGATGACCTAATGAGTAATATCAATATGATTCCATCATAAGTCACCTGATTTTAGTTGATATTAAATCACGTGTATTGGATGTTTTAACCTTATTATATAAAATTAATGAATATTAAGTGGCCTCTTAGTTCCCTAATGTACCAAATATTGGAATGTTTCTTACTCAAGTAACATTCACAATCAAATTACTCAATGATGTTTTAAACTAGTGGATAAAATGTTTTCCAAAATAATTATACTTATTTTTTGTATGAATGTCATGTTTAGTGAATTCATGTGTCAACCCGATACTTTTTTTTGTTGACGTTTTCAATGAAGGATATTTTATTTATAGAATAGAAGCCCACAAAAATTGAAGGGAGGGGTAAGGTAATGTTTCAGTTGAATTTGGTCAATGAAAATACAATTCATAGGATACTTAATAATACATCGGTTATATAGTGCTGTTTTAATGAGCCCATAATTGTGGCTGATTAGAAAATATTTTATGGAGAAGTATGCATTTCCATTAATTCAGGTAGTTGTAATATGATGCATTGATGATGAAAGGATAAAATTATAGTTTCCAATTATATGCTGAGATGGATTCATGTTCCATCATTAATTAGTTTTACTGGAAAATCTATTGTAACTATCTTATCATAATAATAGGACATGAGTCCAACTATTACTGAAAATTATAAAAACTGAATTTAAGGATTTTTTAGAAGACAATGATATTTAATTATTTTATAATCTAATGTCCAGGGAATATGTGGGATATTAAATATTTATTAATTATAGTCCATATAACTAAGAAGTCAAAACCGATCATCAAAAATAAGACTACTACAATATGAGAGTGCTTTAATGGAAGATAAGGCAACTTGAATGAGAATTATTTTCTCATATTCCTTATAACTAAATGTTTTTTTCATCCTATAATTAATTTCATGAACTAATTTTAATACAACATTATTCTGGGAGTTTTTTCATTAGGGAATGAGATTCATATGAATATTTTATTTTCATTTTTTCTTTTCGAATACTTTTATTTGATCTATTTTCTTATTCATAATTTTACTTAATTTATAAATTTATCAAATTTCAAAATGATTTAATATTGTTGATATTTTCAATCACGATAATATATTTTAGAACATTTTCTCTATAAATACTCTAACGAGAATTTTAAAAAAATAATGGATGTAACATTGAGATTGATCGATAATAGAATATTAGTGATTATCATCCAAATCATTTTTTCATTATTATATTTTAGTACTTGTTAATGGTCTATAGAATTTAACAATAACTTTTTTACTATCTAACCAAGTTAGGAGGGTATTTCTTATTGTATATTGATTTAGTAAACTTTAACTTCAATGATCGAATATAATTATAATTATATAGTTATATCTACCATATTATCTCATTTTCTTATTACTAGTGATCATGTTTGTTTAACTATAGTTTAACTATTTAATTTTTTAATCCTTATTACTACTCACTCATCCATTATATTTTCATCATTTTCCCCGTTGTTTTTCTAAACTAATTTCTCAATTCATTTTCTTTTTTTGTCTTTATTTTTTTTACTTACACACTCTCGTATTCCCTGTGGATAAGATCCTACATAAAACTATACTATGGATAGTACCATATCATCCCATATATTTCATATTGAAATATGAAATTATTTTAGATTAATATTCAATACATAATATTAATATAAATTCCATAACAATAAATCATTAATGCATATAGGGACTAAACAGATCATCATATTATTTCATGAAATATCCTCAATATATCCCACAAATATCATCATGCATATTAATCTTATTGTACATTAACTATATAAAACCATTCTTCATAACCTATGGAAAGGAAACATAATAACGGGTGAGCTTAGATGCTCAGAAAGTGTCATAACAGAGACATAAATGACCACATAAAAATGATTATAAGGGTAGAAGAACATTATCTTAAAAATTGAAAACCATACCCTTTTAAATCAATGTTATTAATCTTGAGTCATAGAGTAAATCACGGAAATTCATAAGATATTAACAATTATGGAATCAAACAACATGATCCATGAGAGTGTAACATCGGTATTTGACATAAGTTTATGGCATACCACATTAACAAAACTATTATAGTAGATTGGGCTCATCCCTATTCAATCACATCCTTAGTCAAGGATTAATCCAAATACTATAACAGTGGATATAATTTCTTAATAAAATGGTTTCACTCCCCATTCAAATCCTTATTATCTCATGAGATATCCATATTTACGACATACATTATAGGGTTATATAATTTTATGACCACAAATCACATAATTGAAATCATACATATTTTTTACAAAAGATCATAAAATATTAATCATATGATAATATTTTTAAATGTAACATGTCTCATAAATATTTCAAATTTTTATCATAGCATAACCAATGGGGGAAAGGGTTTCATAATGGTTTCATGATACAAAAATAAACCCACAAGAAATAAATAGTTTTATAGAATTATCCTTAATTAATCATCATCAAAATCCATAAAATGAAATAACATAGAGGGTATAATTATATTATATCTCCTTTAAAACAAAATTAACACCAACTATGACATCATTGATGAATAATTAATTTAAAAGATCACTGAAACAATTCTCGGGGAAAATTATCTTTTCAATTTTTAATAACAAATTTACAATATAAAAACATAAAAAAAATTATGTTTTTTTTCAAATGATCATTGGATTATTTAAAAGTATGTTTCAATTTATTGAACTATAATGATGGTGGGAAATACTATCCATGATGTATATGTTAAAAAATATTCTTTCCACATATTTAGTAAAAAGTCAATTATACCTCACATGAAAAAGGAAATGAAGATTATATTTAAACTACTTTGTATAATATTTTCTATAATATTTAAATAGGAATTTAACAAATCTTATAATAATGTTAAAAAAATTATTTATAACATTTTTAAGAAATCATTGATATGGAATAAAGGAGTTTTAAATCGAAGAGAGACATAAAGTTAGATTGCCATAAAAGTATTTCTTCAGTCTCTTGAGTAATTAATGAGAGGAAAATTAATTTAAAACATGTAATATCTAGAAATAAATAGAGGAGATGAAAACTCATGAGATTTTTGGGAGGTATATCATGATTGTTTATCATTGGAAACCTAAGGATAAGCAATCCTTGTAAAAAATGAGATGGAAACCCAACAACCTTACAACATTAGTAATCTAAATATCAAAATATCATGAAAAATTAAAAAATAGATGGATTTATAAATCCCAAAATTTTTAATTAATGTGTAATAAAGTAAATTAATGGGAATTATATACACCTCCCAAAGGAGAAATGTTGAAAATATGGAATAATTTTCATAGAATTAAATGTGGGACCAGAAAAAATTACCTCATGTTCCACAATCATAGAAATTGATAAAGCCTCATTTATAATAAGTATAAATTTATTTTGATTCTATTGTATAATCATTTATATACTTATAATATTATATATGAACCTATGAGTCTGTGATGTCTTATAGTGTCTGTTAACCTAGGTGAAAAAGTTTGGTTTCAAAAATTCTTTCTTAACTTTTTTCTTATTATAAAAATTTAATTTTTTAGTCAACATCAATTTATAAATAATTACCTATTATGATTATCATTTATAGGTGTTAACTATTTTGTTTTTCATGAGAAATTAAATTTGTAAGTACTTCCCATTAAAAATTCATCATTTCTTCATAATCTCTATAATGTTAATCATGTTATAAATATCATATATACTAGTTATATTGAGAGATATAATTATTAATAAATGATTGAGATAGAAAAATTATTTACACCATTCATGGAGATGGTTGGCCATACACATGTATGAATGTTGCTTTAACTTTTTGATGGATGGAAAAAATAACATTAAATTATATTTAATCATATTAACAAAATATTATATCATATATTTCATATATATTCAAACAATTTGTCGATGTTACTGTTCATTTAAAACATATGGGAATAATGAATCACATCAATTCATAGAGGTGGTAGTCCACGCGTACGCCCAATGTACATTAATATTTTCAAACAGATAAAAAAGGTATATTTTTAATATTCATTCATAAAAAATGTTTTTTATATTTAATATACATAAATAATTATTTTATAATTGATACCATGTATTTATATGAGGAATAATAATAATTAAAATAATAAATGTTCAGTTGAGTGTTATACCTAATTTTTGAGGAACAACTTTTTCCATACACCATAAGCCTTGAAACAACTATATATTATAAGTAACAGTTGTTAAAAGATATTTAAATGCAATGAATGATAATATATTGGTAGGTATTGACCAATATAGAGGGATCAAATATTGGTAAGAATGATGGATAAGTGGTTCTCTTTTATTACTGAGGGAGAAGAACTCTTGGAATTACTTAATTTATTAAATTAATATATATTTTTCACCATGAAAAAATGTCTCCAAATTTCAATATTTTTAATATAATATGAGTATTAGTCTAAATACTCTCATAAAAAAATATGACATTTTTTTAATGTGTTTACCTTTATCTTTTAGATTTATCCCCTAGTTTTTTCTTTTGATAATTTCCATGAAATCCTTATTTTCACTATTTATTGATGTGAAATGTAACTTAAAAAAAACCCATTAATAAACCATAGATGATATATTTAAACACATTCTATTATCTTTTGTGAATATAGTTATTTTATAAATTTTAAATCATTTAATAAAAAAACTATTTTTTTAAAAATATTACTTATTTAATTTTGGGAAATACATGATATGATATATTTTAATATGTTCTTAAATCATGTAAAATGGTAAAAAATGATATTAATTATAATATAAGCAATATATGTTCATTATATAATTAAATAATCAGTTTAAGGGTTTATCTATCATTTTAAACCTTATATTTTCGTTCAAAAATTTGGTCAAACAATTTTTAACTTAATTATTCTAATTATTTATTCAATATTAAAGAGATATAATATGACAATGTTTAGATGGGGAAGAGATATGATCAGTGGAACCCTAGGCGATGTCGGTTCGGTCTTACATGATTGTTGATTGGGGGTGATCTCTTTCATAATCGTTAATATCATGCAACTATTGTAGTTATTAATGGAAACACCCAATGGTTTCCTAATCCATAACAATGTATAGTCCTTCCTTAAAATGTTCGGTTGTCACTTAGGGTTTAGGACCCAAAAACACATGGAATAACAATGGTTGAGAGGATTGGAGTTTGGGATCATCATACCATTTTTTAGGGAATTGTCTTATGCTTTTTGACTCCCTTATAGATTTAAGATATGCTCACGAATCACTCCATGATTCTGATACGGGATATGTAACCCTATCAAAATTATTATTGGATTATTTTATTTGTACACTAAAGAAATCGGGTCTCATTAATGAATAGGAGATAATGGAACCCTTTAGTGAATCTATCTATATGTATCTGGGGTTCATCAACTATTTTTAATAGATGGATAGATTTTTTATATGATGAAGCCATATAACTAAGTATGTTATGATTTTCTATAGCATAGGGAGGCAGTTGATATTCCGAGTATGGGATTGATCCATTATGAGGCATCCTATGTTTCATGGTAATGGTAGGAATCATAACCCACATAGTTCATTGAACCATTTTAGTTTAACACCAAACATAGAGGATATATATACGACCATAGAGGAACCAGATGTTTGAGCCTATGTCTTAAAGAGATGTTCCACATATCATAGTTATAGTGGAAATGAGAGTTATCATAGTCCAATGATTCCCTTGAGACTATCCCCTTAATAGATTCCCATATTTTTAGGCATGTTTATATTATTCCACAAATTGGGATTATACACTGGGATGGCATTGGATAGTGGGGAGTTTTTTATGTGAGTTATATGACCATTGAAAATACATAAACCCACATAACTATGCTCATTGCGGGAAATAAGGGATAATAATTACTCCATTTCACTGTATATTGATATGGGGAATATATGTTGCGACTACCCTGAGGATTTTCAATGTAGGGCAAGGGACTCGAATAGGTGGCCTACATGTCCTGGTTATTTCATGAAGCAGATTCATTATAGTTCAATTGATTTATTAGTTCAATAGATGGATTTGGTATAATGATTAGGCCATATGTATGGTTAGGTCTTGATGGTTGAAATTTAAGATAAATGAGGAATACAAGAAAAAGGTTATTTTTTTATCTCAATCCTTATGAAGGAATCTTATATATTTTTGTAATTACCTGAATTCAAGTTCTCATTGTTACGTTAATTCAGGATTACACATTGATGTTTGTATTATCTTGGTAGAGGATTATGATTTAAATGATACAATAATTATAGCTCCCTAAGACCACGTGATCTATGATTGATTCGATAAAAATGGGTTGGGAAATGATCAGTCTCACTACTTTTTCATGGAGGAATTATGTACTCATAAAACCCTTTGGATGGTTTATATAAAGATCAGGACTCGGATAGTCATCAGATTTATGCTAGTTATTGACGGAATCAGAGTCATTATCATTCTCTTTATTTGGTTTTACTAATTGAGTTTTCTAAATAATAGGTGATTAAAAACTGAGTATAGATAAGTTCATCAATTCATGGGATTCCCTAGAGACATGATCTTATTTCTTCCAGGACATCACGAAACCTGGGTGTCTGGTCCTAAGATCCATCACTTGAATTGGGGAAATTTTCTTGAGAGAGTCACATGATCCAACTCTCTTGCCTAGGTTTCATATTAATATATGGTTGACACATATGGAGGGTTTCATGAGAGTAAATATGACGTTTCATTGAGGGGTTTTCTTGTCCCAAATGAAATGTATGGCGGGAATTGTGAGACATGACTAAAAAACCCAGAGGGAATCATATGAGTCAGTTGACATGCCTGATTGCTTCTACAGGAATCCTCTATCTTATACTAGTGGCACCTTGTGGGCCGAGAAGTATTTCTGATGAACATCACAAGGAAAGGATGACGAGCTCAGAGGGATTTGAGAGACCAGAATGACATACCCAAAGGGATTCTTGTGACATAATTTGAAATGTACCATGTACTTCTCATGATCCAAATATTATGAAAATGAGTGTATTTTGATCAGGGATACATTCCCTTGTGTTTTTGCATATCCTTGGTGGTTCATGTGAACCACATGAGGACCATTTCATATGTTGTTTTCTTATATCCCATGTATTTAGTCATTATTAAATCATTAATATTTATAATTCCTTTTATTTTTTTAAATTAATATTATTTTAAGTCTCACTTGATCATGAAAGTGTTTAGGATTCTCTTCACAAGTCCTGCCAATAGTTCATCATGTGATCTTCAAGGGATCATGAGAAGCACCTATGGATATTTCATGATTACTTATACTCTCATCTCCTATCCTACCATATGTAAATCATTCTAGATTCATGATCATATGCTCTGAAAAATATGATCTATCATCATTAATCCTGGATGCAATGTTAATAACCTTAAATCAGAGCATTGCAATTATCTGGTAGCAGAAGATGTTAATATCTCCATGTGTAGGGGTGAATTTATCATGCTGGGGTGGTGGATTTATATGCCTCCTCACATCGATTGTTCCATAATTTTTATGAAATGGGTCTCATGAATCTAAGATGAAGTCGATATAGGGTTTTGGCATCACATGTCTTCACAACCCTCTACCATGAGTCATTACAAGGATGTCACCTAATTTTAAGTGACTGAAAATCGATCCCATAAACACCTAATTTATTGGATTATTTCAAATTTATGGGGTGTTTTGGAATAATGAGATTATGAATAAGTACTTACTTATTTTCATACTTATATTCCCAAGAACCTTCGCTACACTAGGATGCATGATGAGAGGACTTCTCATAAATCTAGAAACATTGTTTAGGGGATTTCTTGAGATCATGTAGACATGCCAATGTGTCTTGTGATGCCTTTCTATAACGAGCCTCTTCACATCACAAGGATTCTATGACCTCTAGATGTTTCTGCCTCCAACAATTTATTTTAATTATTATTTTTACAATGGAAAAGGGTCTCATAAGTTTATTTGAATGTTTTAACAGAAGAATTATCCTTATAAGCGATCCATAATGTGAGTTTTAGGACCAAAATAGGCTTCTAAATTTTTTTCATTTTCCTCTTATTTCTAAATTTTGTTCGATGGTTTGTTACATATCCACCATTTAATAATTCACAGGGCCTATGGGAGATTATATAGATGTCACTTTATGACCACTGGTTTTCTGGGATTCCTTCGTAAAAGCAGAAGGGCTTGTCCAGAGGGTCTTGGCGGGATCCGCAAATTGCTTATGTGTTGCACAAGGTTCCTTTGCCTGAACTTATCATGGTAAAACAATAGTATATCCCATGGAGGATCATAATATTAGTGTGTATTGGCCACTTCCTTCATTATTTTTACTTTTTTGGGAAATAATACCCATATCGAGGTATTTCCTCCATTATGACTCTACTAATTCTCATTTTGTGGATGTCAGCATACATATAAGCTGATAATTGAAATAGAAAATGGAAAATATTTTAATTTTAGCCCATTTCTCATAATAATAATCTTATCTAATTTTTTTTATGTTTTTTGATATAATTTAATAAAATATATTTGCAATAAAATATTATTAATGTCATTTTAAGAACTATTCACAAAATTTGACTTTGAAAAAAAACAAGAATGAAAAACATTTATAGTATAGAAATTTGAAACATATCTAATATGTTATATATATCTTATAAATTCATGGTTATTTTTAAATAACCCAAAAAATATTTCTCTTAATTTTTTTTTAAAATCAATAACATAAAATTTTAATGCTTGCATAAGCCATGTGTCAGCATTTCATATGAATTTATGATAATTATTTCTTCAAATAAATTAAAAAAAATTAATATGATAATAAAATTAATTCATATTTCATATAAAAACATATAACAACACATAAATATTTTTTATTCTTATTAAAAAAATATTATAGAGATTAAAACAAAGAAAATGACATTTTGTACTTCATTATTCAAATTAATATTATAATGGTCAAAATCAATGTGAAATGGAAAAAGGTAATATTGCCTTCATTTTTATAATTGAAGAAAAAATATACCCATAAAATGAAATAAAATAAGGTTTCTGAATTAATTTTATGCCTTATAACTTTATTTTTAATCCTAATTAATCCATTTTACCATTGTAGTGGTAATAAAAACATATTAATATTACGTTTCAAAATGACCAAAAATAAGAGGGAACTTTGTAACAAATTTGACCTCATGATTCCAATTATGGAATTAATTTTTTCAAAATTCAATTTATAGAGGTTGCATAAATTAATCTATGGTAAAAATGAAAAACCCAACAAAAATTATTTTTAGCAAAAAATAATAATCTATAAGAATATTGTAATTCAAAACTAAATCATAATATTTTCTCCAACAAACATAATTTGATTAATAACAATATAATGTAAATAATTTTACTTTATAACCATCTTAAAACGAAACATTACTTTTAGTATTCATGAATCAAATATATTGTTTTCAAAAAAAATCATTATTTTTCTCTATAAACTAAAAAATCTATCTTTTATGAAAATACAAAAAATCCACAATATTCTGATTTATATTTGATAATTTACCAAATAATAGTCTATTTATCATATAAAATTTTATAATGTTCCAAAAAATATTTACAATATTAACTCATAAAAATAAATAAAAACAATTTTCTATAAAATATATTTTGATGAATACGATGAATTTATCAAAAATTATTAATTTAATTCCTAATAATTTATCCATAAACATTTATTTATTATAAACGTCATATATAAATCTATTATAATTTTATTACTTCTATTTATACAGTCAAATTCAATGGTTATGTTAATATGATTTTAAAATTGTATTACCTCATAGTTCATTAATGTTAGGTTTTGCATATTGTATACTCTATTGAACATATTTTTATTTTAATAATTCGAAGGAATCTCATTATCATCCCATTTAATAAATAATTTCATTTTAAATTTAATATTAAATCCAAAATCAAGGTTTGAAATTTGAAAATTAATTGATGATAACCCACATCAAAAAAAGATTTAAGAAAATATTCATTTGAAAAGGGGGAAATGGAAATACTAAGGACATTGGCAATAACACATAAAAGCTTTTAAAAAATTGATAAAATTAGTGGGATTTGAAATTATAGACATAATGGACATAGTTAATTTATAAATAATGATACAGAGTTAGAGAGACCATTGACCACAAGAATATTAATGATTATAAAAAATTTAGTCACAATAAAATTCTAAATCAATGAGTTTTGAATATAACATCAATTCATTAGAAAATAATGCCATAAGATAATTTTTTTGTTTCAAGATTCATTCTCTATTGTTTTGGAAATACATTATCACAAAACTATGAATATAAAAAAATATACTTACCTGATAAGTAAATTTCCATCCTTTAATCAATTTACTCCACAAGATCACTATTTTCCCAAAATGATGAGTATTAAAGATGAATTTTTTCATGCAAGAAGAAAAAGCATCATCTTATAATTGATTACATAATCCCAAAGAATATAAAATTATTTTTATTCTATCATTAAACATAAAAAAACTGAAATGTTTTTCATAAAGTAAGAATGTAACACTCCAAGCTTCAACGGTATGCTTCTCTTTGAATAATACAGTAGCGTGTGTTGTACGGAACTTCGAGTTATAACACACACCACGACCAATAAAAGTAGCCGTTATGAATAGTAATACCCACTTTTTGAAATTTTATAAATTTTATCCCTCAAAATGGACTTATTTTTGGATTAGGAATATCAAAATTAGCAAAGGGTGAAATTTTGGTACTTTTCGGATAACTTTCATATTTTGATGAATAGTGAAAATTACTAAATTTTAATTAAAAACAACTATTTTAATCGAAAAAATTATTAGTGATAGATAATGAATTTGAGTGGTTTTAAATTATATTTAAAATATATTTTTACCATTTAATATAATTTTTGTCATTGGACATAATTTCTCATTTAAACCGGACATAAACAAGTGTCAATCTTTTGATTGTTATTGTTTCTTAAATACACGCATTTTGTTTTAATAGCAGGAATTAATTTTAAATTAATAAATGAAACTTCAATGATTTTAATTTGGTAAAATAGACTTCATTATTGAATTTTTTATATCAAAATTATCTTAGACTAAATTTTTGGTATTTTTCTGAAAATATTCAATTTTTGATGAATAGTGAAAACATTGAGTTACTGTTTATAACCGACTTTTTATTTAAATAATTATTTAAATAATTTAAATTTATTTTAGGTCAAAATATATACATAATACCTATATAAATTCATTTTAATTCATTGGATTCAGTTTATAATAATTTTAGATATATAAAAAGTTTATTGAACTTTTTCACCGTCTTTTACCCATCTCCTAGGAGAATTTGTAAATTCACATAAAAATTAATTTTACCTCTTCTGTGAGTGGAATTTTGAAAATCCTAGAGACATGGTTAAAATCAAGGAGTAAAATGTGTTTCAATAAGATAAAAATATTTTTTGGTTAATAGTATCTTTTTACTTTTATTTACCACGGTAAAAAGTAAATAGGGCAATTAAGGGTAAAAATGATATTATTATTATTACCCTAAAAAATGTTCTAATTCTATTGAATAAGTTTAATTCGACCAAAAACACCCTTAGGAATAAATTATGACCCTTTAGGTCCACTTGGATTAGATTAGGACATTTATTATTATTTAATTCAAAGAAAAGTTAAAAGAGTTAAAATCAAAGTTTAATAACTAAAACATTTTTACTATAGAGTTTTACATAAGATAAGTTCGATTATAAATATTCAGTAGAAATATAAATAGAGTTCCTACATCATGGTATTTTATATATAATTTTTAGACATTAAATAAATAAATTTATTTATGACACAATGATGATGCAGTAATTACCTTATTCATTAAAGAATCAAATAAATGGTATTATAAATATTAAAATAAATATAATATCAATGTTTTTATGACATCCACGAATTTTCTAGGTTACTATGACATTTTAGGTCTGATTCAATGTATGTTGTTCGAAGTAATCATGTTTTTATGACTTCTAACAAAACATAATACCAAATAGTGTAAAAATTGACATAAATTAATATTTAAAACAAATATTATATGATTAATTGATATTTTATTCCTAAAAATAAATGGTTCGGCAAAAGGACTTATATCATGATAGGTGCATAATTAATGGACCACTTGTGGGTCTCTTGGTAGTTTATAGTAAGTTTATTAACCATATAATATAAAAATACAAAGTGACATGGTAAGTGTCAAACTAATTAACCAAGAGTTTAAACTACACGATAAGGTTAATATAATGACCCAAACCTGTATAAAATCTATTTGTTGAAAGGATTTCGACCCATACCCACCATATAATTTGAATAATACACTTTGAATCCATTAGAAACTGAATATAAAATTATTATAAAACAATATTTTATGTTTTTCCTAAGGTGCCTCTCAACCCTCTTATAAAAGGGCACTCCCCCTTCCCTATAATTGTCATGACCCATCCTCGGGGCCCGCGCCGTGACTACCCCAAGCCCACCTTCCATAGGCCAGGGGCTGGCGACTAGCACCAAGGCGTAAATCCCGAAAAAAGGGGAAGGCATTGCCTTTGAGAAGTAAACAAGCACCATAGAGAAAGAAAGTGGAAAAGTAAACACTAAGTAAAAACTGTACAAGCTGTGCTGAAAGTAAAAGGGGCTGGAAATACAAGCCCAACTGTAAAGTACAACTAAAAGGAAAAACAGCAACTGAAAGGAAAAGCTGCAGTGTCGAGCTATCCTCTGGAAGTCCCACCTGAAGGGTGGGTACAGATAGCCCCCACAACTCCTTGGTCCAGCAGTCCGCTCCGAGTGCGTCCCGCCCAGTGATCCACCTTCAGGTATCATCCTACTCCGCACGCCTCCACCTCGATTAGTGTTGTCCGTCGTCTGAAACCAACACAATGAAGTGCGGGCATAGCCCGTGCAGGGGTGAGTATAAGCTACTCAGTAGGGACCCCGAGACCCCTGAAGGTCTCCCGAAATCCACAAAGGATAATCCACAAGGAAAGATACAATCACGAATTAACAACCAACACTGCTTAGGTATATGCCCATACATATACCTAAGTCATCAATTCCCATTCGGCTCCAATGTCCGAGTCCAAGCACAACCCAGTCCTCATAGGAAAGCAAACGTAAACCCACACAGGATAGCACAACACAATCCACAAAGGAGAGTAAACAGTAAATCCACACAGGATAGCTCAACACAATCCACAAGGGAGAGTAAACAGTAAATCCACACAGGATAGCTCAACACAATCCACAAAGGAGAGTAAACAGTAAATCCACACAGGATAGCTCAACACAATCCACAAAGGAGAGTAACACAGGATTCAGCTCACACAGTTATACTTCTTCGAATGATGATAAAGATGATCACTGATCCATCTAAGTCGCCGGACCCACAAAGGATCAATAGGTAACTAACCCCCGCAATGAACCACACAGGATCGGGCCCACACAGGACCTGTAGGCGCTTGCTCACACAGAACCGCTGAGCGCTGACCCACACAGGATCAGACCCACACAGGATCGGGCCCACACAGGACTTGTAGCACTGATCCACATAGGATCGTTGAGTGCAGTAGTCGTCGCAGTCCACTGAGAATCTCTACACAGTCGTCGTCGCAGTCCACTGAGGATCTCTACACAGTCATCGCTGCAGTCCACTGAGGATCTCTGCACAGTCATCGCTGCAGTCCACTGAGGATCTCTGCATAGTCGTCGCTGTCGAAGTAGCAGTCGCAGCCAGCTCTAGGGTTCCCGCACACAGCAAGCTTGTTCGGGAGGGTCCGCTCCACGAGCCGAGAGGCCGATACATCAAATATCACAAAGTCCAAAGTTGATGTATCCAAAAGTTCCATATCGTCAACAGGAACTCAACGTCGCTGATGGCGCGTCAATCGGACTCCCGGTCTGAGAGTTATTGGCTTTTTCGTTCCAGGGGCCCGGTTGATTTTTAAGGAAAAACCAACCCGACTGTACTCCACCTGCGTCCAAACCTCGGGCGGAGTATGCCAAAAGATCCGTCTCACAAAGATGAATTCAACAAAGCTGACGGCACGTCAATCGGATGTCCGTAGCTCCAGATATGAGCGTTTCCGCTCCGAGGGCCCGGTTGGTTTCGTGTACGAACCAACCTGGATGGAATCAAAGTATTCCGAAACCTTGAGTGCGATATCCAAAACAACCATCTCGATCCAAGGATCGCGTTGCCGCTGACGACGCATCGTTCGGAGGCCCGTAGCTCGTGATACGAGAATTTGACCGAAAAATGTCCGAAAGACGGGGGGTCAGGGCCCGGGGCGACCCGGGGCGCCCCCCCCTTGGGGTCGGCCGAACCGGGTTGACCTGACCCGGTCCGACCCGGTCCGGTCCAGCAAGGGCGCGACCCGGCAGGTCGGACCGGCCTGGCTCAGCTCGGCCGAGCGGCCGAACGGCCGTGCGCCGCGCGGCGCTGCCCACCGGCCTGGAGGTGTCGCGGTCCCCCGCGTGGGGCCGTGCTGGATCAGGGATGCGGCTTTTCTAGGTTCGAGTGCACCGGACCCGCGCGGCCGCGGGTCCGCGAGTGCTGCCGCGGCGGCCTTGTCCGGCAGCGCGCCGGGGCGCCGCCGCTCCCGGCTGCCGGCGCTGTCGCGCCGGCGGCTTCCGCAAGCCCTTGGAGTCGCTCCGGTGGTCCGATTCTGTTCCCGTATGCGCCGTTGCTCCTCCCGTGACTCGTTCTTCACTGCGGAACCATAAAATTTCCGTTGCGGCACGTCCCATCTTCGCCCGACAAATCCGCACAACAACGAAGAACGGCAGAGGGTTATCGGGCCGTGTTCGTTTGGCCCGCACCCTACGCGTTAGATAAAAACAACGGAGGATTTATTCAACACATGAACAGATATCTGAAAAAAAATTTAATGAAACAAAATTGTTTAATGAATCGGGTTCTTCATTTTGAACGGAAACAACACGGGAATAAAAACATCCAAATAAAAATCACTACCTCGTAGTCGTCGTCCTACGCACGTTCTTTGCGGATTTGTTCCTCACGGAAGGAGGGGATCGTCACGTCATCGCGGAAGGGCGTTGCGTCGTCGCGGAATCCAGAGTTGAGTCGGCGAACTCAACGGACCAAGAAACAACAGATTTAATTTAATTATATAAAATTAAATCTGTGTTTTGTTAAAAAAAACACAAGGGAGATTTAAGAGTAACCAGAAGTCTCTTACCTCAAACAGCTGATCGGAGATTCGTTGCGGAGGATGAGACGTCGCAGAAAAACGTTGCAAGAAGGGAACGTCGGCGTCGTGGAACACGGCATCGCGTCGTCGATTTCCACAGGTTCGGCATTCTTCGTCGGAGGTCAGCGTTCTTCGCGTTCTTCGTGTTCTTCGTGAAGGAGGGTGAAGGCTCAAGGATTCTTTCAAGCCTCTCAATGTGTAATCCCCAAAAAGACTTGTTGGTCTTATTTTATTATTACGCCAACAAATGAAAAAGGTAAGTAACGACCCATCAATTCGTTAAATTAATTCAACGAAAGAAACCACCCATTTAATTTACGAAATAAACCGCCCAATTAAATGGTGTTTTAAGGATTTAAGAAAATGTGTCAGTTAACTTTCATAATGACAGGTTTTCGCGGGTGCGTTACTTAGCGGAAAGAAACGGCGGGGCTCGTGCGGGCCCCTCCTCACAAATATCCTACCAAGGGGGTAGGATATTTCTGGATAGCATCCTATCCGGATCAACTCATCTTAAGCCGTCTTTAAGTGGCTTCAAGTGGCTTCCAAGTGGCTTAAGAGAAATAAAATAATGTTTGTCGAACAATTTATTTTATTCCTTAACTTTAAGCCCGAAAATTAAAAACCACACCCAATCAAACGCAACTCTGGAAGAGGCATTTCTAAGAAAATACCGGCGCTCTGATTTCATCGGTGCCCTCATAATTCGATTCAGGGCACCCGTTCAAAAGTTAGAAAAACCCGCTCGTCCGTTCACTGAATGTACCCGAGCCAAACTTCGAAAAAAGATTCCGGGCACACCGAGCATCGGAATCAGGTGCCGTTAGAAACTGTGTTCTTGTAAAATTTCAAAGAAAATTAAGAAAAAAATTTCCTTGAAATTTACGGGTCTTTACATTACTCCCACCTCAGGCCTTGACGTCCTCGTAAAGATACATCAAAAACTAGGGAAACAAATGTGGGTACTGAGCATGCATCTGAGCCTCCCGCTCCCATGTGCTCTCCTGGAGGTTCCCATGCTGCCATCTGATGCGTACAAGAGGAATCGATTGCCCACGTAGGACCCTCTCCTATCAATCCTCTATCTCCACCGGGACCTCCGCAAAAGTTGCCCCATCATCCACGTCTAGCTCCCCATAGTCAATGATGTGTGTCGGGTCATGCACGTATCTCCTCAGCTGAGATACGTGGAAGACGTCGTGCACCCGGTGCAACTGAGGAAGTAGGGTCAGGCGATAAGCCACCTCGCCAACCCTACTGAGGACCTCGAATGGTCCAATGAATTGTGGAGTCAACTTGCCACCTCGGCCAAATCTCCGTAAACCACATCGATGTGAGACATGCAAGAAGACGTGGTCGCCATCCTCGAACTCTAATGGCCTCCGCCTCCTGTCAGCATATGACTTCTGCCGGCTCTGAGCTGTCCTCATCCGCTCCTGGATGACTTGGACCTTCTCTGTCGTGGCCCGGACCATCTCTGGTCCCACAAGTGCTGAATCCCCAGGGTCTGTCTAGCACAAAGGATATCTGCAAGGACTGTCATACAACGCCTCGTTTGGTGTCATCCCGATGGCGGAGTGGTAGATGTTGTTGTATGCGAACTCCACCAAGGGTAGGTGGTCCTCCCAACTGCGACCAAAGTCGAGGACACATGCGCAGAGCATGTCCTCGAGAGTCTGAATGGTTTTCTCCGTCTGACCATCCATCCTCGGGGCCCGTGCCGTGACTACCCCAAGACCTCCTTCCATAGGCCAGGGGCTGGAGACTAGCAGCAAGACGTAAATCCCGAAAAAAGGGGAAGGCATTGCCTTTGAGAAGTAAACAAGAACCACAGAGAAAGCAAGCGGAAAAGTAAACACTAAGTAAAAACTGTACAAGCTGTGCTGAAAGTAAAAGGGGCCGGAAATACAAGACCAATTGTAAAGTACAACTGAAAGGAAAAACAGCAACTGAAAGGAAAATTCGCAGCGTCGAGCCGTCCTCTGGAAGTCCCACCTGAAGGGTGGGTACAGATAGCCTCCACAGCTCCTTGGTCCAGCCGTCCGCTCCGAGTGTGTCCTGCCCAGTGGTCCTCCTCCAGGTACCGTCCTGCTCCGCAAGCCTCCACCTCGATCAGTGCTGTCTGTCGTCTGCAACCAACACAATGAAGTGCGGGCATAGCCCGTGCAGAGGTGAGTATAAGCTACTCAGTAGGGACCCCGAGACCCCCGAAGGTCTCCTGAAATCCACAAAGGATAATCCACAAGGAAAGATACAATCACGAAGTAACAACTGACACTACTTAGGTATATGCCCATACATATACCTAAGTCATCAATTCCCGTTCGGCTCAAACGTCCGATCCCAAGCAGAACCCAGTCCACACATGAAAGCAAACGTAAACCCACAGAGGATAGCACAACACAATCCACAAAGGAGAGTAAACAGTAAATCCACACAGGATAGCTCAACACAATCCACAAGGGAGAGTAAACAGTAAATCCACACAGGATAGCTCAAAACAATCCAAAAAGGAGAGTAAACAGTAAATCCACACAGGATAGCTCATCACAATCCACAAAGGAGAGTAACACAGGATTCAGCTCACACAGGTATACTTCTTCGAATGACGATAAAGATGATCACTGATCCATCTAAGTCGTCGGACCCACAAAGGATCGATAGGTAACTAACCCCCGTAATGACCCACACAGGATCGGGCCCACACAGGACCTGTAGGCACTGGCTCACACAGGACCGCTGAGCGTTGACCCACACAGGATCGGGCCCACACAGGACCTGTAGCACTGATCCACGTAGGATCGCTGAGTGTCGTAGTTGTCGCAGTCCACTGAGGATCTCTGCACAGTCGTCGGTGCAGTCCACTGAGTATCTCTGCACAGTCGTCGCTGCAGTCCACTGAGGATCTCTGCACAGTCGTCGCTGTAGTCCACTGAGGATCTCTGCACAATCGTCGCTGTCGAAGTAGCAGTCGCAGCCAGCTCTAGGGTTCCCGCACACAACAAGCTCGTTCGGGAGGGTCCGCTCCACGAGCCGAGAGGCCGATACATCAACTGTCACAAAGTCCAAAGTTGATGTATCCAAAAGTTCGGTATCATCAACAGGAACTCAACGTCGCAGACGGCGCGTCAATCGGACGCCCGGTCTGAGACTTATTGGCGTTTTCGTTCCAGGGGCCCGGTTGGTTTTTAAGGGAAAACCAACCCGACAGTACTCCACCTGCGTCCAAATCTCGGGCGGAGTATGCCAAAAGATCCGTCTCACAAAGAGGAATTCAACAAAGCTGACGGCACGTCAATCGGACGTCCGTAGCTCAAGATATGAGCGTTTCCGCTCCGAGGGCCCGATTGGTTTCGTGTACGAACCAACCCGGCCGAACTTAATGTATTCCGAAACCTTGAGTGCGATATACCGAAACGACCGTCTTGATCCAAGGATCATGTTTCCACTGACGACGCGTCGTTCGGAGGCCCGTAGCTCAAGATATGGGCATTTGACCGAAAACGGTCTGAAGACGGGGGGTCCTGGCCCGGGCCGACGCCCCCCCCCCGGGTCGGCAGAACCGGGTCGACCCGACCCGGTCCAACCCAGTCCGGTCCGGCCAGGGCGCGGCCCAGCCAGTCGGACCGGCCTGGCTCGGTTAGGCCGAGCGGCCGAACGGCCGTGGCCGCGGGGCGCTGCCCCCGCGGCCTGGAGGTGCCGCGGCCCCCCGCGTGGGGCCGCGCTGTATCAAGGACGCGGCTTTGCCGCGTCCGAGTGCACCGGACCCGCACAGCCGCGGGTCCACGGGTGCTGCCACCGCGGATTCAGCCGCCGCGGCCTTGTCCGGTGGCGCGCCGGGGCGCCGCCGCTCCCGGCTGCCGGCGGCGCCGCTCCCAGCTGCCGGCGACCCGCGCCGCCGTCGACTTCCTCGGGCCACCGGAGTCACTCCGGTGGTCCGATTCTATTCCCGTCTACGCCGCTGCTCCTCCCGGGACTCGTTCCTCACTGTGGAACCATAAAATTTCCATTGCGGCATGTTTCGTCGTCACCCGTCAAATCCGCACGACAACGAAGAACGGCGGAGGGTTGTCGGGCTGTGTTCGTTTGGCCCGCACCCTCCGCGTTAGATAAAAACAACGGAGGATTTATTCAACACATTAACACATATCCAAAAACAATTTTAATGAAACAAAATTGTTTAATGAATCGCGTTCTTCATTTTGAACGGAAACAACACGGGAATAAAAACATCCAAATAAAAATCCCTACCTCGTAGTCATCATCGTACGCACGTTCTTCGCGGATTTGTTCGTCATGGAAGGAGGGGATCGTCGTGTCGTCGCGGAAGGGCGTCGCGTCGTCGCGGAATCCGGCGTTGAGTCGGCAAACTCAACGGACCAAGAAACAACAGATTTAATTTAATTATATAAAATTAAATCCGTGTTTTGTTAAAAAACACAAGGGAGATTTAAGAGAAACCCGAAGTCTCTTACCTCAAACAGCTGATCGAAGATTCCTTGCGGAGGAAGAGACGTCGCAGAATAACGTTGCAGGAAGGGAACGTCGGCGTCGCGGAACACGGCGTCGCGTCGTCGATTTCTGCAGGTTCGGCGTTCTTCGTCGGAGGTCGGCGTTTGTCGCGTTCTTCGCGAAGGAGGATGAAGGCTCAAGGATTCTGTCAAGCCTCACAATGTGTAGTCCCCAAAAAGATTTGTTGGTCTTATTTTATTATTATGATAACAAACGAAAAAGTTAAGTAACGACCCATCAATTCGTTGAATTAATTCAACGAAAGAAACTGCCCATTTAATTCACGAAATAAACTGCCCAATTAAATGGTGCGTTAATGATTTAAGAAAACGCATCAATTGACTTTCATAATGATGGGTTTTCGCGGGTGCGTTACTTAGCGGAATGAACCGGCGGGGCTCGTGCGGGCCCCACCTCACAAATATCCTACTAAGGGGGTAGGATATTTCTGGATAGCATCCTATCCGGATCAACTCAGCTTAAGCCGTCTTTAAGTGGCTTCAAGTGGCTTCCAAGTGGCTTAAGAGAAATAAAATAAAGTTTGTCGAACAATTTATTTTATTCCTTAACTTTAACCCCAAAAATTAAAAACCACACCCGAGCAAACGCAACTCCGGAAGAGGCATTTCTAAGCAAATACAAGCACTGCGTTTTCATCGGTGCCCTCAGAATTTGATTCCGGGCACCGGTTCCAAAGTTAGAAAAACCCACTCGTCCGTTCACTGAACGTACCCGAGCCAAACTTCGAAAAAAGATTCCGGGCACACCGGGCCTCGGAATCAGGTGCCGTCAGAAACTGCGTTCTTGTAAAATTCCAAAGAAAATTAAGAAATAAATTTCCTTGAAATTTACGGGTCATTACAATAATTCCCACCTTCTAAGCCATTTGGATCGGCCAAAACATGCCTAAATACCCTCTCAAATATCCTTCCTTCAACCTAGAGTCCATAGTTTGATCATAAATCCATCCTACAGAGCCCTTTTGATCAAATCAAAATGAATAACCCGAAGAAGAGGTAATGATTTCACCACCCTCTTTCAAGTTCCTTTCTTCTTCCACTTCCTTTTTCTTTGTTGTTTCCATTCTAAAATAATAACTATAGTATATTATATATACTGTGATGTTATTATAATTATGTTAAAACCAAATTCATTATTCTATCAACCCTTTTAATAACATTTCACCGTACGTGCGTACGTACGACTTACTGTCTCCACGTCATGGTCTAATTGTTATTCAATACATTATTATTTGGATGGTTATAATAATGATGTGTATTTGATGTAAATAATCAATATAACCTGATAAGTAATATGTATATATTTTATACCATCCAATTATATATTATATTAATATCAAAAGAATGATATTTTCGCTCGTCCGTACGTACAGATTACCGTCTCCACGATGCGGTGAGATTCATTTCCAAGTTCACCATTCATCGACAATTATAAAAATATATATTATTAATAAGTATGTAATATATGACATAATAATGATACTGGATATATATATATAAGTATTTATGTACTTAAATATATCTTATTCACTTACTTCCATTCAATACTATATGAAAACAGAAACAACATTTAGGCGTACGTACGGACTACCGTCTCCATAAACAGTGTTTTCCATTTCATATATACGTCTATTAGAAATTTTTATATTCAAAATATATATGATAAATAAATCATGTTTTATATTTTGGATTTATTTAAATCATTTTCTAAGTGATACAATCAAGAGTAACAACTTAAAACACGTACAATAAAGAAAACGATTATTACCCGAAATGTTAATATAACATGCATATTATTATTAAATGTTTAGTATAAAGTCATAAATGAAATATTTATGATATAATAAATAGTAATATGGTTCTGGTTTAATTTAATAACATACTATAGTCTTCATACAGGAGGATAAACGTACCCTCGACTAAAGGAAAGTGAAAAGTAAGGGGTGTTTCATCTCACTCCTTATTCCTGTGAGATTCATGCCATATTTCCACTATTACCTTTTTTGTTGTGTATGTGCTTCCCATAATTGTTTTATTTGTGAAATACACTTTAATTTATGTGTATTTACATATACATTTTATTATTCCTCTTTCATGGGTTGTATGTTTCGTAAGTTACGAAATTGGTAAGGGTTTATTTCACAATCTCTTCATTATCCGAGGTTGTTTATACGTAATTATGTACCTGTACCTCTTTATCATCCACATCCATGTTTCATAAATTTTTTTTTCAAAACATTTTTACTATTTTTCAGAATATTGGTTAAAGTCATTTATACCATTGTTTGACTTTTTATAAGAAGATTATAAAGGAATCTTTCCGTCATTTTCCAAACAAGGTCTTTTTCAACCTTTTCGACAAAATTAAGGTAAGAATATTTTTTATCTTATGTGGTGGGTGTGGCTATTTTCCACCATTATAAAATATTCGAATATTCCCTCACAAGATTATAAGACTATTTTAAAATTAAATATTTTCGTTTATAATTATGTGTCTTTTAAATGATTTTAAAAAAAGAGATATTTCTCTCAAATATATGAAAACCCAGTGAAAATGTATACGTATTTAACGCGAGCTTAAATATGTTCTCATAAAACCCGAATCTCGACTGTGGTAGACAGGAAGGGATTGGGCATGGCCCTATCATGCCCTGTAATTATTCAAGTAGTCTCAGAAATAGTTATTTTGTTTTCAGAAGCTTGCATAATGTTTTCAGAAAAACACTGGAGTATATTTGAGAAATTTTAAACGTAAGTATCTTCTAAAAAAATTGCATCGGTTGGTCTCTTGAGGCAAACTAGTGTCTTGGAATGAGGCATTGACAAAATTATATTTGTAGTCTTGGCATGAGGCCTTGTCTACGTGGTTATGATAGTCTAAAATTATGCATTCCATCGTAATAAAAGTGGTTATTGATATTGCATGTGATTATTCGACTAGTAGAATATCCATGTTAATAAGTAAATTGAATTATTTAATTTTACCTTTGCCATATTATGCTGAAGTTCAAGTTTAAAATTCCTTTTTTTAGTTATACATTGCCTTAAATGATTATGTTTATTTATGAATGTTTACGCTATATTATTATCCTTACGGAGCATCTGAGCTCACCCCTTTCTATGTTTTATTTTTCCAAGGATTCTAAGAAGTGTATTGTAATTGATATTAAGGGTTAAGACAAGGGGATGATGGAATTCATAAAGGATTATTTATGTTGTTATGTATGTTATGAAGTGTAATGTAACATTCATTTATGTAATCTATTTTCCAAGACTGCTAAATCGATCGGTCATTCGGGACTTGATTCCTTGTAATCATGCTAATGTTTTAAAATAATGCACAGAATCTGGGTAACTGGGGTTGTGGCATTACAGAGAAAATATGCATAATTTATAAACCACTATGTGAATAAATAATATATTTTACACTAAAATTTCTACAATAACACCAATTTTTACACATTATTCATTCTTTAAATAAAAAATTACATAAAAATTTCCTCAATATTAATTATATTAAATAAAGTTTCAACCTCATATGTGATCTCATATCATTTACTTTACATCCCAAAAATGTAGTTATATTCATTGCAAATAATCATGGAAGTTAAATCACATGTTAAACCTAAGGGTTACATATACCTAAACACAATGAAACATATCCTGAAATATCATTAATGATAATCATAAATTACTATATAATAATATAATATCGTAAACGTCTCCAAAATAGGATGAAACCAATATAGATGTTATCCTGAAAAATAATTCTTAAATTGACGATACATTACAATGAAAATATTTTTTGATCAACTAATCACTATTCAACCATCAAGATCATCTCTGTCCCACTATCTAATAGTACATTATTAACATAACATCAAATCATATATTAAACCAAAGGGTAATTTAATACATAATAAAATAAACTTCTTAAAACATAGTAAATGTTTCATGTAATCCCAAATATCCATCACATAAAACCTCAATGAAAAAATAAATTATTACAAAAATTTTTAATATACTACATAAATAAAAATAGTAGTAAAATTAATTTAAGATCATATAAATAACTTTTTCATCAAATAACCAATCAATTTCAGGGTCATAAAAATATAAAATTTACTTCACCCTCTATTTATCCTAACTTGACATTATTATATCATGAATAATTACATATTAAGGATAATCAATCCCTTAATTATGTGTAACCCTGAAATATCCCTTATCATAAAATAATTATTCAATTAATTGAATAAAAATTATTGAGGAATAATCCTTATAAAATTCATGATTCATATAATGTAACGCCCTGACCCCAGAAGCCCAGAGTCGTTGCATTATTACATATCAATGGTATGATCACAAAAGATCACGTCTCAAAAGACCGATTAGATTAGTATCCATGGAAGTACTAGATACATTCATAAGGTTTAAATTACACAATAAAATGGAAAACTACAAAAACAGTGTTTCCATAGACAACAATGAGATCCTATAGTCTATCCATGCTGGTCAGTTATCATATAATTATTCACACCATGCTAAAAATAAAACATCGAAAGGGGTGAGCTCAAATTCTCAGTAAGGATAACAATATAGCATAAAATTTCATAAATAAGCATAAACATTTAAGGTAATGTATAAAACTAAAACAAAATCCTTTTCAACATAAAATTAATCATTATATGGAAAATAAAAATCAATATAATTCTATTTACTTACTCACATGGATATTCTACTAATTTAATATTCACAAGAAATATCAATAGCCTCTTTCTTAATGATGGAATGCATAGTGACAGACTTTAATAACCACATATTCAAGGCCTTGTGCGAAGACTACAAATAAGATTTTGTTAAGGCCTTGTTCCAAGACACTAGTTTGTCATATGAGACCTACTGATGCATCGAGGAGCTATAGCGGGCTCCACCAGTCACACACTAAGTCCAATTCATTCCTTATATGAAAAGGTTTAAACATAACATAAACATTTGTAATAAAACTAGCATAAGAAATTTCAGTACTTTATCTATAATCCATGAATGGTATGAAAATAACACTTCCATAGTGAAACATATCACAAAAAATTCAATACAATGTGGGTGTTTTGTATCATAAAAAATCAACTTCAAATAATCTCTAAATCCATCAAAAGATGTTGACATAGAAAAAATCAAAACCTTTTTTAGAGAAATATCTCTTTCTATTTTGAAATCATTTAAAAATCATATAATTATAAAAGAAAACATTTATTTTGGAAATATTTTTATAATCTTGTAAGGGAAGGTTTCATGATGTTATAATGGAGGAAAATATCCACACCCACCATATAAGTTAAAAATATCTTAACTTAAAATTGTCGAAAAGGTGAAAAATTACCTAGTTTGGAAAAAAATGGAAAGATTCCTTTCAGACCATTTTATAAAAAGTAAAATAGGGGTATAAATTACATTAACCGATAGTCTATTAAATAGTAAAATTTTTTTGAAATACATTTTTAAGAAACATGGATGTGGAAGATAAATAGGTCACAGTGGATACTTACATAAAAACAATCTTAGATAATAAAGAGATTTTAAAATTAACCCTTACCTTTTACATTTTCTTGGTCGAGGGTAGGTTAACCTCCTTTATAATGGTTAAATAGTTTTTATTAAACTATAAAAGAATCATATACATTAATATGATATCATATATGATCTTTTGACATTGCTTTGTTAATAATATCTTAGTATTATCGTCATTTCATATGTCAACTAATTTGTTTTTATTTATTTTATTTGTTATTTAAGTAATGTTTGTTATGGATAGGATGTATCTAATTAATATTCAGAATGATATTAAGACTTTAAAAATTATTTTTAATCATCTAATGAAAATTAGTCTTGAATGGATACGATTCGTGGAGACGGTAATCCGTACGTACGCACGAGCGACAATATCATTCTTTTGATATTAAAATAATATATAATTGGATAGAATATCATATATACAGAATCATTATCATGTTATATTTTTTATTTACATCAATTACACATCATTATTATACCCATCCAATTAATAATGTATTGAATAACAATTACACCACGATGGGGAGACGGTTAGTCATACGTACACACGTATGGTGACATGTAATTCAAAAGATGGATTGAATAATGAATATGGTTGTACCATATTTATAATAACATAAAAGTATTTAGAATATACTAGGGTTTTTATTTAATAATGGAAACAACAAAGAAAGTGGAAGTTGAAGGAGAAATGAACTTGAATGAGGTGATGAAATATTTACCTCTTCTTTAGGTTCTTCTGTTTTATTAGATCAAAAGGGATCCTTAGGATTTCTTTCTGACTGAAGGAGGGCCTCTAAGAAAAATTTAGGACAGTTGAGAGGGTATTTGGTAAGGTTTTTGCTGATCCAAATGACTTTGAAGGTGTTAATTAGAGAGAAGTGGGAGTGACCTTTTATTAGAGCGGTGAAGGGAACCTTAGTAAAAGCTATAAATATTATTTTATAATAAAATCATATTTGGTGTCTAATAGCTCCAAAATGAATTATTTAAAGGATAAGGTGGTTATGGTTCGAAAACCACTAAACCAATTGGATTTAGATAGGTTTATCTCACTATATTAACTATATCTGTTAGATTTGACTCTTAGTTAAATAGTTTGACATTTACCATGTCTCTTTTTATTTTTATATTATATGGTTAATAAACATACTATAAACTTCTAAGAGAACCCCAAGAGGTTAATTAATGATAAAAATATCATTATATAAGTATTTTTTCCAATCCTTAGATTTTTAGGAATATAATATCAATTAATAATATAATATTTGTTCTAAAAACTCTTTTATGTCAATTTTGACACTATTTGGTATCTTATTTTTTCTAAATTCAGAACAGCACTATTAATTAGAAATAAATTCATATAACATACTGTAACATGTCACATTAACCTAAAAAATTAGTGGAATTCATAAAAAGTCTACAATTACAATTATTTTGATATTTCATTAATTTGATAATTCCTGTATCATCATTTTTTCATAAATAAATTTAATTATTTAATGTCTAAAAAATATAAATAAAGTAAAATTATCTTTTAAATCAATTTATCTTTATAATGAAAATTTATAGTCGAATTTATCTTATGTTTTACCCTATATTACTATTGGTTTAGTTATTAAACGTTGAATTTAACAGTTTTAAGTCTTCTTTTAATTAAATAATAATAGATGACCTAATTGAATCCAAGTGGACCTAAAAGATAATATTTTATTCCTAAGGTTGTTTTTGCTCGAATTACATTTATAAAATAGAATTAGGACATGTTTTATGTTAATAACAATATCTTTTTTACCTTTAATGACCATATTTAATTTTAGCAGAGGTAAATAAAAGTAAAAAGATACAATTCACCAAAAAATTATTTTCATCTTATTTAACCATATTTTACATACTGATATCAACTATGCCTCTCAGAGTTTTGAAATTAAACTCACAGAAGCGGTAAAATTATGTTTTATGTAAATTTGAAAATGCTCCTCGGAGGTGGGTAAAAGATGGTAAAAAGTTCAATAAAATTTTTACATATCTAAAATTATTATAAACTAAATCCAATGAATTACATTGAACTTATATAGGTATTAGGTATCTATTTTTAACTAAAATAGATTTAAATAAAATAAATAATTATTTATATAAAAATTTGGGTTTCAAACTATAACTCGGTGTTATTCACTATTCATTAGAAATTGAATGTTTTTAGAAAAATACAAAAAATTCACCCTAATCTAACTTAGATATTCCGAATCCAAAAATAAAGTCCATTTTGAAAGATAAAATTTATAATATTTCAATAATTGGGTATTACTATTCATAATGAGTGGTTTTATTTATTGTTTTGTGTTTGAACTCGAAGTTACTCGAAGTTACGTACAACAAACGCAATTATATTATTCAAAGAGAAGTGTATTGTGGAAGCATGGGGTGTTACATTCTCCCATACTTTAAATAATTTGGTCCTCGAAATTTCTAGAATATTACTGCATAAAAAACTGGTGGTTCTTCATCATAAGTTTCTCGAGTTCCCAAGTTGCTTCTTCTATCTTATGGTTTCTGCATAGAACTATTACTAGATGAGTCGTTTGGTTTCTCAAAAATTATTCCCTTGTATCAAGAACCTTTATAGGCTCTTCACAATAAGACAGATCAGGTTCCAATTGGAATTCCTCATAGGTGAGTACTTGCATTGGGTTAGGCATGTATTTTACCAATAGTGATACAGGGAATACATCGTGAACTTTGGAGAGACTTGGCAGAATTGCCAAAGAGTAAGTTATAGCACCAATTTATTCTAGAATTTCTAAAGGTCTCACGTGCCTGGGAATCAATTTTACCTTCTTACCGAAACGTATAACACCCTTCTATGGAGATACCATAATGAAAGAATGATCTCCTACCTGAAATTCCAAATCCTTCCTTCAGTTATTTTCATAGTTCTTCTGCCTACTTTGAGATTCTTTGATGTGGTTTTAGATTACCTTCACCTTTTCCATCGTTTACTCCACCAATTCTCGGCCTAGGAGTTTTCTTTCACCAACATCATCCCAATAGGTTGGTGCGTGACATATTTTTCCATATAATGCATCATATGGTGCCATCTAAATACTTAAATGGAACCTATTGTTATAGGAAAATTCTACCAGAGGTATATATTGATCCCACATTCCTTGAAAGTCATGTGAGAACGATCTCAACATGTCTTCTAAGGTTTGAATCGTCCGTTCTGATTGTTCATCAGTTTGGGGGCTGTAGGCAGTGCTCAAAAAAATCATAGTATCAAAGGTTTATGAAGACTTTTCCAGAATCATGATGTAAAATGTGGATCATGATCAGAGACAATCAATATGGGTACTCCATGAAGTCTCACAACTTCATTAATACATAGTCTTCCTAGATGTTCATGTGGTAAATCTTCTCTTAAAAGAAGAAAATTTGCTGACTTGGTGAGACAATCAACAATGACCCATATTGAATCTTTCCTTATGGGAGTCTTTGGTAGTCCCATGATAAAGTCCATAGTCATATCATCCCATTTCCAAACTGGTTTGGGAATATGTTGCATGACTCCTCCAGGAAGTTTCCTTCTAGCATTCACTTGTTGAAAACCCATACTTTTTGCCACCAAATCAGCAATCTCCCTCTTCATGTTGTCCCATCAAAAATATTCATTCAAATATCTATACATATTAGTGCTACCTAGGTGTATTGTGAAATTGGAGCTATGAGCATCATCCCAAAATTATCTTTTCAGATGAGGTATACCGGGAACCCAAAGTCTCTTCCCAAATTTCAAAATTCCATATTTATACACAAAGTCACCCAATCTCCCATCATTAACTGCTTTAATATTTTTTTGAAACTCTTCATCACCGGTTTGAGAACACATTATACATTATAGTAAAGATGGTTTTACAACTATTTGGAATAATTATTAATGTTTCAACTTCCATTGTGATTCCCATATAAATCATTACTTGATCCATTTATAAAGGATCCTTTTCAACTCTCATGTTGTTCAAAACTCTATAATACATTACACTCAAACCATCTGCCACTTTAGTTTCCTTCCCTGTGTGGTAGTGTATAGTGAAATCATAACCTTTGAGTTGTTGAAGCCATCGTCTTTTCCTCGTGTTGAGTTATATCTGTGAGAAAATATACTTCAAACTCTTGTGGTCAGTATATATCTCACAATTTTCACCATAGAGATAATGTCCCCATACCTTCAGAGCAAGGATTATAGCTGCTAACTCGAGATCATGAAGGATAGTTTTTCCCATGAATTTTTACCTATGATGATGCTTAGTCAATAAACTTATCATTCTGTATAAGGACACAACCAAGTCCTTTCTTTTATGCATCACTATAAATAAAAAACCCATCATTCATCGATGGTAGAGTCAATATCGGAGCATTGAATAATATTCTCTTATGTTCTTTAAAATATTCTTCACACTCTTTTGTCAAAACAAATTTAACCCCATTTTGTGTGAGATTTGTTAATGGGTTAGCCAACCGAGAAAAATTCTAGATGGAATGCTGATAATAACCTATTAAACCAATAAAACTGTGTGCCTCAGTTAAGCTCGTCTGTGCTGGCCATTCATGGATTGACTATGACTTAGAATTATAAACAGAGATTCCAGACATAGAGAAATTATGACCAAGAAAAGAAATCTACCAAAGACAGAATTCACACTTGCCAAACATTTCATATAATTTATGTTTTCATATTGACTTCAAGATAATGCGCAATTGATTTTCATGATCTTCATAGATTTTGGAGTATACCAAGATATCATAAATAAATACCACTACATTGTAATCAAGATATTCCTTGAAAACATTATTAATTATATCCATGAAGAAATAGGGTGCATTAGTCAATCCAAAAGGCATTACTGTAAACTAGTAATGTCCATACCTGGTTCAAAATGATATTTTCAGAATGTCTTCATTCTTCACACACAACTGTTGATATCCAAATCGTAGGTCAATATTTGAAAAGTATTGAGCTCTATAAAGTTGGTCAAATAAATCATCAATGTGAGGTAGGGGACACTTGTTATTTACTGTTCTAGCATTGATCTCCATATAGTCAATGCACAACCTCAAAGATCCATCTTTCTTCTTACCAAAAAGGATAGGGTCTCCCCATGGAGAAACAGTAGGGTGAATAAATCCCTTATTTATCAATTCCTCTTGTTGTTTCTTTAGTTCCATTAATTCCACAGTGGCCATTATATAATGGGTCATCGATATGGTCCTTGAAAAAGGAGTTAAATCAATGGAAAACTCAATTTCTCATTATGGAGGATGTCCAGGTAAATCTTCTGGAAACATGTCAACATATTATTTCACAATAAGTACATCCTATATTCTAACATTCCGTTACTCACACACAGTTATATCATTATCTTCATCCCCAATAATTGAATTTAGTTGTGCTACTAGTGGTGGATCTAGATAAGAATTAGTTGGTGAGGATTCTTCTCTAGTGATAAGGTGTTCATTATCATCCTCATCAAAAATAGTAACCTCCTTCTTCTTATAATAAAATTTTCCATCATGTTCGATAATCCAAACCATACCGTGGATTATATCAAATTCAATCATGGGTATGATGATGAGATCAGTATGTAAAGAACATTTATATGCGATAATGGGGACTGATTCACAAAAATTTATTGATGTGATACTTCCCTTAAGAGTTCTGACTGACAACTCCCTTGTTAAATCAAATTAGAAATATCTAATTTTCATAGAAAACTGGGAAGATATGAAACAATGTGTTGATCAAGAAGCAAATAAAGCATTTTATAAACTTGAGGAAACCATTAAATTACCTGTCACCATGCCTTTCGGAGCTTCAACCTCATTATTAGTGATGACATAAGCTTGGCCTTGATTCCATGGATTTTTTAGGTATTTTCCCCTGATTCTTAGGAAATTCATTCAAATAATTATACCTTTTCTATAATTGTAGCATTCAGCATCGACCGCCTCTTTCTTCCCCTTGAAATCATGAGCTTGGTGGCCTTTTTCACCACACTTGTAACAGAATATCATTCCCATCAGGCAAGTACGAGGGTGTTTCTTCCCACATTTACTGCAGGATGGATATTATACTTTTCCTTTCTTACACTTATTTCCATTTCCAAAGTGTTCAGTAGATCTCTTCTTCTCTTTTTTTTCTTTAAAGTCATAATACTTAGAGAATTATTTTTCTGTCTTGATAGCGCATGAGACAATATCTTCGTACGATGAGAAGGATTGTGAGACTAATTCTCGACGGAGAAATGGTTTTAACCCAGAAAATAATTGATCAATATTACTTATTGGGTTACTTATATAATCTTCACCTTGCCTAACTAACCTTGTAATGTTAAATTCATACTTTGCGACATTCTCACCCTCCTTTTGCCTCAGACTCAAAAATTACCTTTTCATATCCGCTCGATGGTCACGAGGAATGTATTTTTATAAGAAAATCACTTTAAAATCCCTCCATTACATATCTGATACTTCCTCATATTTTTTTGTTTTGAATCAATGAACACAATTGATCAGCATCTCCAGTGAGGCGGTCAACTTCCATGAAACAATTTTCCCTTTCGCTACTCCCCAAGGCATGGAATATTTTTTCTATGAAATTTTTCCATTTCTCAGCTACTAGTGGATTTTTACCCCCATTTAATGTTGGTGGGTTTTTCCTCATGAATTGATATTACATTGATCCTCCACCCTATGGATCAGGGTGCTCCATATGGTTAAGGTTGTTATTTATAACCTGAGTGCGTTTTCCCAATATGGTGATTACCTAATCCGCACCAGTGGCATCACCAGCTCCACTATAATTATCTTGAGTAGGAGGGAAATCCCTACATGGAGTGCATGCACTGATACAGTGTCCATTCCATCCACTAGGATACATTTCAAAACAATGGCATAAACTATATTAGATTATGAATCACAATACATATATCCGAACTTGTAAAACACTTAACATAAATTGATCAGTTTATTGACATAATCTATAATCATAAATTTTTTTCTTTGAGGATGTATGTACTCATAATCCCCTCATAGTGTTTTGTAATGAAAATGAGAATTATCCAAAACATATCCCCCAGGAGTGTCGTATCCAAGAGTACATTAAGGCCTGTTATCGTGCACTAGTTTCAGTTCGAGTCTAGCTCCAAGCACTGTTTTCGGGTTTTATCCATAGGTACATTTGTGCCAGAGCCGCCTCTACCTTCACATATCTAGACAGGGATGTATTTCATGGAAAACACACAAAATATCTACAATACCAAAATTATAGGATGTTCTTCTATAATAATCTTCAATGTCTATGTTAGGGCAATGTTCTCAAATTAGAGTTTATCTAAATCTAAATTCCAAGGTTTGTAATAAACTACCTTTAATACCAACTATAACGCCCTGACCCTAAAAGCCCAGAGTCGGTGCATTATTACATATCATTGGTATGCTTACAAATGATCAAGTCTCAATATACCTATATTTTAGTATCCGTGGAGGTACTAGATACATTCATAAGGTTTGCAATACATTGTAAAAAAGGAAATCCACAGAACCATTTTTTCAATAGACAACACTAAGTTCCCATAGACTATCCCTGCAGGTCGGTCATAATATAATTCTTTTCATCATGGGAAAAATAAATCATTTAAAGGGGTGAGATAAAATTCTCCATATGGATAACAATATAGCGGAAACATTCATAAATAAACATAATCATTTAAGGAAATGTATAAAACTAAAAAAAATGTTTTTCAACATAAACATCATAATAATATGGAAAATTTAAATCAAAAAAATTCTATTTACTTACTCACATGGATATTCTACTAGTCGCATAATCACATGAAATATCAATATCCTCTTTCATAAGGATGGAATGCATAACGCCAGACTTTCATTACCAAATAGTGAAGGCCTTGTGCCAACACTACAAATAAGATTTTGTCAAGGCCTTATTCCAAAACACTACTTTGTCTCATGAGACCTACCAATGCATAAAGAAGCTATAGTGGGATCCACCCATCACATACTAAGTCCAATACATTCCTCATATGAAATGGTTTAAACATAACATAAACATTTTTTTTAAAAATACCATATGAAATGTCAATAATTTATCCAAAAACCATGAATGGTATGAAAATAACACATCCACAGTCAATCATATCACAAAACATTCAATACAATTAGGAAGTTTTGTAACCTAATAATCCAACTAAAATTAAACTTAAAATCCATAAAATGATGTTGACATAGATGAAATCAAATCCTTTTTAGAGATATATCTCTTTCAATTTTGAAATCATTTAAAAATCATATAATTATAAAGGAAAACAATTATTTTGGAAATATTTTTATAATATTGTAAGGGAAGCTTTGATGTTGTTATAATTGTGGAAAATATCCGAACCCACCATATATATTTAAAAAACATTATTACCATAAATTTGTCAAAAAGGTTAAAAAGTACATTGTTTGTAAATAGAAGGAAAGATTCTTTTAAAAACATTTTATAAAAAGTCAAAAAGTGTATAAATGACTTTAAACCATAGTCTAGAAATTAGTAAAAATGATTTGAAATACATTTTTAAGAAACATGGATATGGGTGATAAAGAGGTCCAAGTAGATACTTACATTAAAACAACCTCGGATGATAAAGATATTGTGAAATTAACCCTTACCTTATACTTTTACTTGGTTGAGGGTAGGTTGACCTCCTGTACACTGGTGAAATAAATTTTATTAAATTATAAAAGAATCAGATACATTAATATGATATCACATATGATCTTTTAACATTAATTTGTTAATAATATCTTAGTATTATCATCGTTTCGTGTGTTAACTGATTCATTTTCCATTATATGATTTATTACATAAGTAATTTTTTTTATAGATAGGATGTATCTTATTGACATTCAGAATGATATTAAGCCTTTAAACATTATTTTTAATCATCTAATGAAAATTAGTCTTGAATGGATACGTTTAGGAATGAATCTCATTGCATCCGTGGAGACGGTAATCGGTATGTACGCACGAGTGACAATATCAATTTTTGATATTAAAATAATATATAATAGGATTGTATAACATATATATAGAATCATTATCATGTTATATTTATTATTTACATCAATTAAACATCATTATTATACCCATCCAAATAATAATGTATTAAATAACAATTACACCACAATGTGGAGACGGTAATCCATACGTATGAACGTATAGTGACATGTCATTCAAAGGATGGATAGAATAATGAATATGGTTGTACCATATTTATAATAACATTAAATTATATAGAATATACCTGAGTTATTATTTTATAATGGAAACAACAAAGAAAGAGGATGTGGAAGAAGAAAGGAACTTGAATGAGGTGATGAAATATTTCTCTCTTCTTCAGGATCTTCCTTTTTAGTTGATCAAAATGGCTCCATAAGATGGATTTATGACTAAAGGAAGGCCTCTAGGATGAAGGTATGACATTTGAGAGGGTATTTTGGCATGGTTTTTCTGATCCAAATGGCTTTGAAGGTGTGAATTATAGAGAAGGGGGAGTTCCCTTTCATTAGAGGGGTGAGGGGAACCTCAGGAAAAACTATAAATATTATTTTATAATAAAATAATTTTCATTTTATAATGGCTCCAAAATGAATTATTTAAAGGGTAACGTGGTTATGAGTCTAAAACCACTCAACCAATAGGTTTTAGACTGGTTTGGGTCACTATATTAACCTTATCTTTTAGATTTATCTCTTAGTTAAATAGTTTGACATTGATTTTTCTTACAATGTTGGTGGATGATAATTAATTATCTCCCCAAATATAGCTAATTCTTTATTTATTTGTGGATCATAAAATTCTATTATATCATCCCATTTTTAAAAAAAAACTGATATTTCCATTTCAATTTAATAGGTTTGTTATTAGTTAAAACTCCTAGTGTATATCTTATTATAATGAAGGTGTGTCAAGGTATTATTATTATGAAACATAAACTTACACTAATTATGGATTTTATTATCATACCTATTATGGATTTACATATAATACATTCTAGGGATTTTCTTTCCAAGTAAAGTGAAAAAAAATTCAATGGTAAGAAAATTAGGATTAGTGATGATGTTATGAAATATCTTATATTTAGAGAGGAGACTTTATCATTTGACTGAAACCCAAATCCACCTCCATTAGCTCTTCTAAATGACACTCTTGAAGATGAATAGAAGATAACACCTAAGGATGAAAAATGAGAATTTCAAATTAATTGTGTACATATTGTATATGAATACATTAATATATTTGTAAATAATAACCCTAGTATATCCTCTAGTGAGGGAATATTTGTTTTATATTGATTTAATCGTTGATGCAATACCTATATCAAATACTTCTTATAGAATGTAAAATGTTAAATTAGAGGAGATAAATAAAGAATGAGTGGAATTGAGTGATAAGGGATTTATAATGTCTAGTTCCTCACCTTGGGGGGCTCTTGTTATTTTCAATAAGTATAAATATGAATTTTTAAGGCTATGGATTGACTATAGGGAGATCAATACTATTACCATAAAGAACAATTATCCCCTTCCGCACATTTATGACTTGTTTGACCAACATCAAATAGATCAATATTTTTCAAAGATTAATCTATTTTTTGGATATCACCAATTGTGTCTGTAGAAGGAATCTATGTTTTGGACTGACTAATTCACCCTTTTCAATAGATCTAATGAACAATGTATTAATTGAATATCCTGATAATTATATTGTTGTATATATTGATGATATCATGGTGATCTCCAAAATTTATGAAGACCATGATACAAATTATGTAATAATCAAGGGACTCTAAAATGAAGAGTTGGACAGTTTGTTTAGAAAGTCTGAATTCCTTCTTCAAATAGTTTATTTTCAAGGATATATTGTCTTTATGGATGGAATCTCAGTTCACCCAATGTTGGACATTTCTATTTCTTAGATAAAAATGGATTTGTATCCTCATTGAATGTTGGAGGATTCTAACACATGAGGGAGTCTTCAATTGGTACATAACATGGTGGATTAGTATAATTGTCCCTATAAAAAAGGGTTTTATTCATATCCAATGTCATATACACCAATATGTTTATAATTTATCTATTCTAGTTGCATATCCTTCTCTATCTTCATTATACTTCCTTGGAGGGAAATCTGTACATTTAGTACATGTATTGACATGGTTCACATTTAATACATTTGGATCCATTTCTAAATAATTCAATTCATAATATTATGAATCATAATATCTAATCCTAAAAATAGTGAAAAATATAACATAAATTGAAAAATATATACATAGATAATCTCTTATTTAAAAACACGGTTCTAGGGGGTATACAATTATATTAAAATCCTTTATAATTGATTGGAAATAAAATGTAAATTATCCTAAAAATTTCCACCAGTAGTTTCAAAATATATGCACACTAAGGTCTATTTTCATACTCTAGGGGATAATTGAGTCATTTCCAATGTACTCTTTTCATATTTATTTCCCCAATGTACATATGTTTAATATCCAAATCAACTTTTAGTATCAGAAAAGGTATGTATTTATTTTTGAAACACATAATATTATCTTCCTGACAAAATATTAGGATGTTATTATTTCCATACCCAAAAATTATATCATAAATTTATGTTCCCTAATATATGTTTTATTAAATCTAGTTCCCAATGTTTCTACTAAACCACCACTAATACAAACTTTAGTGTACTTAAATTAAATATATCATAGTTGGTGTCTAATTTTTTATATTGGAACTATATAACAGTTTCTCATGCCAATGTAAAATTTAAATAATTATTAGTCTTGGAAAACGTGATACATACATGAAATTATCATTACCAATCAAAATAGAAAATAGGAAAAAAATATTTTCTTTTAGATATCTATTATTACCCATAGTGTATCCTTGTATATAAATCACAAAACACATCTTGATATCCTATTAAAAATGTAACATAGGATATGGGTGTGATCAGACACTCAGTTGAGGTAAGCGTATAACAGAAGCACTGAATAAATAAAGAATAATAAATATTTCAATTAAATAAATGAAACACATTCCATGTAATCAATAACAATATAATAACATGGTAGGAATAAATTATGATAAAATATTTCAATATAAATAGTAATATGAGATTGAAATATTAAAAAAGTATATTCCAATTACCTGGATAATCACTTGGTATATTAATAACTGAATTCATATTGATTGAATGCATAATGTCGGGCCTATAAAAAAAACTTTCAAGTACTTTTTCCATTAAATAGATGTATATTGGTATAGTATCATCCAAAACCCAATCTAGTTTGTTTGTTAATACTTACTGATGCCTCAAGGGACTATAGCAGACTCTCCCTATAATTTACTGATCTTAATGCATTTCAAATATGAATGGTGGAACACATAAAAAACATAACAATTCATAGGGAAAAATTAAAATATGAATGATTATAGTTACCCTAATCAATAAACGTAATCAGAGACCATCAAGAGAAAAATGGTGAATGATAATAAAATTGTAAATTATCATCCAAATGATTCATAAACCATCAATATACTGAAGAAGGATAATTTAAACACAACATAACTCTAGTGGATCATATTTAAAATAATGTATTGATCTCATTAATGAATATAAATACCATAAAAATTTCATTGAAACCCTTTTTGAGGAGAATAGAATTTTCACTTTTAAAACCACCTATTAAAAAAAGGTAAAAAACATTATGAATACAATTTTATTTGAAAGTAACTATTGAAAATAGTTATAATAATATTAAAACCATTAAGTGGTTATGACATCGATAAATGTGTTTCATGTTGTACACGTTAAAAATTGTTTCATATAAATTTTTTGTTAAAATCCAATCATGGAATGTTTTGAAAATGACATGAAGGTTCTTTTAATTTTTTTTAAAATAGATTTTTTTTAAATTCCAATAACATGTAATTTATAAAATTATAAAAAAATTAAATTGTTTTAGAAAACATGGGGATTGATGAAAAATGATTTCTGACCAAATAGATAAATATAGTTAGATTATGTTTAAAATATTTAATCAATAGTTTTATGTTACAAATAATTAAATTAGTATTATTAAATGAAAAATATTATTAATAAAAATATTAAAATAAAATATATCTATATAAATATATAAATATAAAATAGTTTCTCCATGGGAGACATAAAAATAAATAAATCCTGAATAATTATTAGGCTATCAAATAATCTCCTGCAACATTGGTAACTTCTGAATCAAAACCCATATAAAATAATTGTCAACAAATGAATCCTTCGGTACCATTGATATAAATAGATTCATCATATAAAATATCTTAATAATTTCTATATACACCAAAAAACTCATAAATAACGAATATGGTGAATGTATCATGAAAGTAAAAGTTATATGAGAAACTTTAAACACTTGTTCGACATCATTCATAAGTGTTAAAACCTCATGTATAATAATTATAATTATGTTACTTATATATTACATAGCCATAATCACAAATAAAATACCACATATGACTGACTTAAATTCATTATCTCCTGTATATTAACAATTATTCGTAAAAATAAGAGTTTCCGATGATATTTACTCCGTCTTCCTTGTATGTATTGGTTTAGTAATATTGGTACTTTTTGTTTGATCATGGATTTGTAATATAAATAATTTTAATAGCATAAAAATATAATATATATTAATTATATCTGTATTTATATTAATCCAAAATTTTATCGATAGAAAATGGATTAACCCATTCATGGCGACAATAGGCTATACGTACGCATGAATGTGATTTCCATTTTTCTTGAAGAATATAATGAAAGGAATGTAAATATTTATTAACATATATAAAATAATAATTAGGATATAAATATATATATAAATATATATATATTATTTTAATAAAATATATCATTATTACCATCTAGGTTATTGTAAAATATAAAAACATTTTATGTCGCTATGTATAGGAAGTTGTCCACACATATGCATTAGAAACATTATTATTTTCCAATGGGTTTGTTGGTAATAATTTATATATGATATTATATTAAAATAATTTTTGTTATATTGTAAAAATAACACATAATGATTTTATTTTACATGTAATACCATTCATTTAAAGAGTCCGTGAAAATAAAATGACATCTCTTTGAAAGGTAGTAGTCCTCTGTGCACACAAGCAACGTCATAATATCCCACAAGGAAAGTAATTTAAGATGGTATATGTGATATTTTTATTCCATAAGTATAATAATTTTTTTAATATCATATATATATGTTAAATATATCATTACATGAATCCTTGAATGGTAATTATTGAAAATTAATGACATTAGTTCGTGAAGTGGTTGTCCTCCGTACAGTCAAATGATGATTTCAAAACCCATTTTTTAGAAGACTAAAAGTATTTAGGTTATTAAATATACATAATAAAATCTCACTATATGGATGATATAATGGTCTTTATATGATCACAATATAAGAATAATTAATGTATGATTATGAATAAATAAAATAAAATGCCTTGTTAGGGATGCTATATCATGTATAGAAAACATCATTTGGTTTTCACCAAAAATATTCATTGTCTTACTTTATGAAAAAAATAAGGATAATAGGTTTAGATTTGGGATGCAAGAATGTGATTTTTAATGTCTTTTCTGATCCAATGGGTTTTTAGGTGTCAATAAAGGAGGATAGGGGTGGAATGTTATTACTCAGGTATGAGAAACACATTTAATTTTATAAAATAAAAAGGCGTATTAGGGTGTTAAAGTCTATTGTAATAATAGGGAAACACGTCATATACACAATAAAACAAGCTATTTTGGTTTTATAATATTGGGGTGTTATAGATAATTTAATGGAAAATATTTAATAGTCGGTCATTTTTTGTTGAAGTTGTATATCAATGAAAATTGTCAGTAAAAATTTGAATTTTAGATTTTTAATTGATTTAGTGTCTTTGCATCAATTATATTATTTTTAATAATGAATTTTGTTTTTTTAATTTTAATGAAATATTTCTTCATGATGGGATTTTAACTAATATAGTTTTTGTAATTAATAATTACAATATTTTATTTTTTGATTATTAATAATTTTTTGGAATAATTCTTAATCGTTTTATCCAATCTAAATATTTATGTATAAATTTATTATCGACTTTTATAGTTTTTATTGAATTTATATGACATTAACAAATTTATATTTATATTTTTATTATTGGAATCAGATAATTTAATGTCTTATAAGATAATTTAATTCTATCTATATAATAGATTTGGAAAGCATACATAAATAATAATTTTCAGTTGTGAAAAATATAATTTTAGGTTACTAAAATGAGAGAATTTGTAAGAATAATTAAAAAAGATATATCCTTATAATGAAATTAATATAACGACAATAATGTTTTTTAATTTATTTTCTAGTGTAAGTAAATTGCATCATTCATAGTATAATTTCTGGTTTCGTAATAGAAATCCATTATTTATTTTCAAGAAGCACTAAACAAGAAAAATATTCTAAAACAAATATTGAACAAACATTATGTCCCACAAAAATAAATGAAAATTTGAAATGAATAACTTAATAATAATGATAGGTATGACTGTGTTGAGACTCATAGTGTGTGGATGGAGAAGAATATATGATAAATCACATTGCATCCGAAAATTTCTATCATAGAACATTGAATTTAGAACTTTATTGTATATTAATTATCCAAATGTATAATATGGTTTCATTAAATCACTGGATAATGGGTGGAAGAATGAACAATTGATTTTTTTAATAATAAAACCCATTCTTGAAAACAAAATAAATCAAGGTGGACTATCATTAGAGAAGAATTATTCATGTGAAAGTGGGGAACTGTTGATAAACACATTCATGAACTCATCAAAGGATTTATAGGATTACCTTAATCAATGTTGTGGGGATGATTTTTGAAAAATAATATAGATAAAACTCACAATTTTGGTCAAGGATAATCTGAGATGCAACCTATAATTATTATTGATTTGAAATTTTATTCAAAGGCTAATTTTTTTTCATGTGAAACCTTTAAAATATAAGAGGGCCTCATAACTCCCTAATGTTGCTTGTGTTGTGATAATTATGAATGAATGATATGTCATCAATGAACTGATTTAATGATAAATTTAACAAATCGATTAATTTATTTCAAAATGGAGACCAAGGGAGGTTCTTGTACATGTTATACTAAGGTTATTCATGGGGAGACATGAACCTTTAAGGATCATTTTTTCTTCCACAGATGTGTATTTAAATTGAATCATAGAGAATGGAAATTGAAGGGTTATATTAGATGACTTTTTAATTAAATTTGGGGGGGTAAATACATAATTAAAACGATAAAAATTAATACCCATGTCATATGTTTTCGTGGAACATAGACATTCACTATAAATTGATGAGATGGATGATTAGAAAATGTATAAATTAGACTTTCACCCGACTATTAATCTGTGTTTTTGATATTTTATGGATGAAATCTACATGTCAAATTTTTTGCATCTAATTTCATGTTGATATGGATGATCATGATAGAATTATTAATTTTCAAGGTACAAGCTATTATCACAACCCCATTGAATAAAAAGTGTTGAGATTGAAACCTATTACTAACAGAAAGAAAATATGAATTTGAATAAATTTTTGGAGAAAATAAACTAAAATTCCATAGAGAAAATAAAAATGTGGGATATTCAACATTTTTTTATTTTTAATATAGGATATAGGTAGAAATTTATGAGATTCACTTGAAAAAATACCTCAAAATGATGGATCATGAAAATAGAAGAAGTCTACTTGAGAGAGAAGTAATTGTTTCTCCTCTTTATCTATCTCGACAATGTTCTTATGTTTTAATATATTTAATGAACATATTCGAATAGAAATTTTTTATAAGATAAATTTTTTATGGGGAAATGAGATTTATATAATTGTTATATTTTTCTTTGTTAGTGTCACATTTCTTTACTGTATCACTTTTCTTCTTCATAATTTCTCTTAGTAGTGACATTTATTTAATATTTAATGTATTTATAGCTGTTAATCTTGTCCATTAAAATTAATCAATTTCTATAATGTTATCATCAATCATCTGAAATGAATTTTTTTTAAATCAGAACATGAAAAAACTACACTGAAATTGATCGAGGAATCAATCGTTGTTTATTTTATTGTACTCAATTGACATTACTACAATGAAAAAAATATTTTATAAACACTAGAATTTAAACATCACATTCATACCCTATGAAAAATATAAACAGAATAATTTTTTTAATGTTAATTTGGAACATTTTCCCATGATCCTAGAATTATAATTTTTATTTGATAATAAATGATCCATTTACATTCTCATTGTCTACTCACTACTAATGGGGTTGGTTTACCATCTAGTTAAACTATTTTGTTACGTTATCTTAAACACATACCACTCAAATATTTCATACTTAATATATATTTAGTTTACCTTTTTCTAATATCATTTTTTGAATTAATTTTTTTAGCCCATACTCAAAATGGTTTCTTCCCTATAGATACAATCCTTCTTAATACTATAGTTGGGTTTATAGGTAATACATAAATTTTTAAATTCAATGATGATTTTCACTATCCATTTTCAAATAGGTACAATAACTTATAAATATTTATATGTTTATTGATTAAATTAGATTGAATGTTTGAGAAATAAGACTATTGTGTGATAAGTATTTTTATCATTGATGTACCTAGAGTATAGAAGTGGCGTTTACATGATGTTTCTTGAGACATTGGTGGATGGAAGTGGCTTTATGAGTCTTTAGGTGATTATACCAGTTATAATTAAACAAAATAATTAATAATTTTTTTATACTATGTTATTTTGATCTTTTTATTTATATACAATATTATGTGATCACATGAGTCTTTAATGATCTTTAGTGAGGGTTACCAAGATTATATAAATGAAATGGAACAAGTGGAAAAATTTAGTACCAATGTATCTATATAATTCATATATAGATGGAAATTTTCATTTAATATGTAGTCTCACCAATTTTGTGTTATTTACCTAGAATATAAAATGTATTTATCACAATTTAATTTCAATTAAAAAATTAGTAGTTTCAAGGGCTGTGATGGAATATTGAAAACTATCATGACACCTCAACCATTATTGAAAAATAAAATGGCCATAAATTTACACTATGAGATATATTAACCCTATAGGGGTGTAAACATAATGGAATAACATAGTAGACCCATGGGTAAGAATTATTTTCATTGTTCTAGTATGGATGATTGATATAGCAGGAAAAATTAACCTATATATAGTTCATATGGTATATTGGAATGTATTATATACTTTGATCATGTTACTAGAGAATGGGGTGATGTTCCCCCTAATGGTATGCAAGTAGATGTCTGGTTATACCAACTGATGGACTATGGTGATGTTTTGTGTGAGTAGGTAAACTAAAATGACTTGGAAGGGAGAAGGGATTTTCTTGACCACTAATGTTGGATTCTTGTGTTGTAAGACCCATGTGTCCAATGTGGCCTCAATTAAATTACATTGATGTAGAGAGGTGATATTACCATCGAGTGTAGTTATATTTCAAAGAGTTTGGGATGTGAAAGTGGATCCCATGTTGGTTTTTTTGACTATGATGTGACCAAGGGGAATTTATTGATTTCCCCACTCAAAAGTTGACCATAGAGAGGGAGACCCATGTTTAAATCATCAGAATGATTTTATGACTTAGAATATGATTTCCAATGTATTTAGTGTACGATAGCTCAATAATGTTCTTTGTTAATGGGAATGAGCTATAATGTATAATTTCTTGAGGAATTGGATAAAACACTTGAGGATAGCCCTAGGAAAGTGCCTATGAGTTGAGAAAACACTCTGGGGTGTTAGACATTACTTGGGTCCTTTGAGAAGAGACTACGATGGGTAAAATAATCAATGTGGATTCCATTGTGGGTGATATGAGTATTCTTTGAGTCATAAAAGACTCATTTTTTATTATTTATATGGTTTCTTCAAGGTTTACCCATGTGGACATATGGATGATGAGTTTTTATTTGAAATGAGAGGATATTGAAAAGTTACTAGAACACTTGTGATGGTATGGGGAGTATGTGGGATGGGTTATGATTCATAATTTTTTTCTTATGTGTTTCTATATATGATTTACTATATTTCCTGATTATTTGTATTTCTATACTTTTGTGAGATGATTGGGATTTGAAATGATATATAACAAATTCACGTAGGTGATAAGACCCCGAAGTTGGAAGATATATGATGGTTTCAGGTAGGGGATTTGATCACCTAGGTGGATGATGAATTATAGATCTAGTTAGTGTATGGAAACTGTAATTTTGCAAATATCTTATGGTTCTGTATATGGGATTGAACCCTCATGTTGATGTTATAGGAGGTTTTTGTGTGATTTTTGGTGTCTAGGTGTATATGTTATTATGAAAAAAGGTGGGATATGAAACACTATATAAAGTTGGATTGATAACGTTTATAGGGTTGTATGAGGATTCATGGGTTGTATAATACATCATGTTATAGGTAGGGTGTTTCCCTTTGGTTTTTGTGATATGAGGTACCATGGAGGATGATTCCAATAGGTGTATGTAATTATTGAATTAGTTTCACGGTAGGGATAGACCTCTTGGTGATATTATAAACATGTTCTAGGGAAGGAAATGGTTCCACTATTTAGATTTGATGAATTATTCAAGATATCTAGTATTGGATAAAGAATGTATGATCATTATTAGGAGTCACCTTATAAATACATGATTGATTTTTGTTTTGTTTGTTACACTTCCAAACCATTTATATTATTCTGAGTTGATAATATGTTCATACACAACATTAACTACTTATGTTAGGGTCATTATTTGTATTGGAAAACAAATTTTTAATCACACTAAACAATAGAATCCCTAAAAAAATTGTACCCAAGTAGTCATCATGTTTGTAGGAACTAGTTGTGTAGATTCCCACTATTGCATATTTGAGCTACATTTCATGGTCGTAGTTTAGAGATTTCAATGAGGAGAAGCTCTTTGATAGAATTGAAGGCATTTATATTTCTGATTCCTTATTGTTAATTTTTATATGTGATTAACCCAGTTGTAGGTCCACTGAGCTATATAACAGTATTCTTTATTATTCATTTTCTTGAGCATGGTTATGTTCAATTGTTTTTATTTAGAGTTATTATTGTTATGAATTATGTTTTACTATTATATGATTTATTTTAATGTTTTATCAATATGATATAATTGAATAGTCTTAAAATGAGGTCTTCTTAGACCCTAACTACAAATTCAAATCCTATGGAATTCCTAATGTCTCTCATGTGGTCAAAAGACCATGTAGTATAGAAACTACATGGTAAATATGGATTGTGACATAGAAAACATGAATTAAAGGGTATTTTGTTTTGTCTTACTATTTAGGATATGGTAGACATAAAAAATTATTACATAAATTCTTTTGTTAGATCTTAGAGTATTTAGTTATGATTTTTGTGTGTAAATTCCTAGTTAATAGCGTTAGAGGATTGCATTTATGTTTTTCACGGTTAAGTTAGAGTTATTTATTCAAGTATGATGTGTATATTTGAGAGTGATATTTAGAGTTTGATATATTTTATCTCAATGGAAGGTGACATGTATATATTAATTATAATTGGATCATGGTTTTCACAAGACATTCACATCTTTTTGGTGATTGACTCAATATATGATAGAAGGTTGAAAATTTTAAATTAATGAAAGAAAAATATATGGTATCTTATTATATAACATTTTAGTTGAATTTTAATAATTTGGGCCATTACATTTCATTCCAATAAATGGTTAGGTGGATCTAATTATGGATGTTCTTTGACTTTGGATATATAGTCTATTTGTTTATGAGATTAATAGAGAACCTTACAGGGTTAGTAAAGGCATTAGATTCTTATGTTATGGAATCATTTTTTGTTTTGGTGATAATATTTTTTTTAGATAATGTTTCAACAATAAAATATATATTAATTTACCATATTTATTCTTAGTTTCATTATACATAATTGAACCTTATGAATATGGTTTTCAAGATATTAATTGTTATTTGTTAATGATGTTATTCAAACATACAAATGATGTAGTCTATAAGGGGGTAATATTGTATGTGAATTGATGGAAAGTATGTGTTACTGAGGATGGGATATTTAATCGGAATGTTATTCCATATTTGTATATGTGGGAGACCTTGATTGGGTGTGTTGGTACATGGGTTACTTGGTGATAATTTAGATGATATCAGATATATTAACCTATGATATACAACCTATGTGATAAATGGTAATAAGATATGTGGGGAAGACCTGTGATATAGATTTGTGGACCACGATATGAGTGAGTTGATTGCTATTATTGAGTAGAATGCCATTTTCCTTCCACTATTGAGTTGAACTGTGATATGAAAGGGTAACCCCAGAGAGTGGTAACCTCTAACATATAAGGGACCTCAGAGATTGGATGAATGAGTATTTTATTTTAATTTTATGTTTATTCAAGGGATGTTTCATCAAATATGTATTATAGGAATGAATATTCCATATGAATCCTGGATATGGAAGTATGTGAGATTCTTGATTAGTGATTTGTTATAAATACATGAGAGGCATAATATTCCAATTAGTTAAAAAACTAATCCTATGATTGATGGGATACAATATGGGATGGAATAAGTGTGATTCCATTTGTTTGTTATAGAGAATGCATCGATGAATATATTTTAGTAGATCATAATTAAATACATAGGCTGTATGGTAATTTTTTTGATGTGACATCCTATGTTTTAAAAAAGAAATACTATGTTTGATAGTGTACATGATATGCTACATAGAACATAAATGAAAAAGTAAATATTATTATTTAAATGTTACTATTATAACCTAGTCGTTGGAATGGAGGAAATGAATAACATTAACTAAATTTTAAATATATGGTTTACATATGATCATAAATAATTTATTTGGTTCTCAATTAATTATAAATTAATGTAAAACCATTTTTAAATAAAAGGCAATGTTTTTTAAAGATAATATTTAAATAAAAATGAGTGATTTTATAAAGTAGAAAAGTAAATATTTTTTTTATTAAGGAAATATATTTTTAATAAAATAAATGTAATGTTTAAGATACATCATTTATTTTTTAAAACATTACACAAGAAAAAATTCATTTTTTTTGTTTAGAAGATGTATTTTTTGAAAAAATAATTTTTTCCCTCCATTTGTTGGAGAAACCATTTTTAATCATGTTTTTGACAAATTTATAAGTAATATTTTATAAAATAAAATCTTATATGGAATGGATTTATAACAATTTACTTTGTGTGATTTTTAGGAATTTTTCTCATTATATTTTTTTTTGAATAGTGAAAAATAATGTGCTTTAATAAAAAACATCTTTATCATCTAATTTATTTCTAATTTTAGAAGATAATTTTAATAGGTTTTAAAGTATATTTAGTTAAATTTTTAATAATTTAATTCAATTTATGTCATTGGAATCAATTTCATGATGAAAATAGATATTAAAATATTTCCAACATTTAAATGATTCACTTTAAAAACCGCATTTTATCCTTGCATATGGAATTACATTTAAATATAATTTTCCCAATTAAATAAATTTAATTACATAAAATTGATCCTATATATGGAATCAAAAGTGTAAAATTAGGTTATATGGATAATTTAATTTTTAGTTATTAAAATTATCAATGGACAAATTTTTTTTACCATTGTAATGGTAAAATTGGGACAAGGGTTAAAGTTAAAAGGTAAAAACATAACACACCTAAAAATTGAAAAAATTAAAGTGTGTTTGTTTTGTGTCTTGACCCTAAAAAGCCAATAAATCATTAACTGAAATCCAAATACTTTTAATTTTATTCCACCTCTATATGGTTGTCTTTTAATATAAGATAATCAATAAAGTAATCCCTTTACCCACCTCTCCACATGTCTAAATACCACCACACGACCTCCCATTTTTGAAAAAAAAGTCATTTTAAATTCTTTAATTTCTACCCAAACCTCCCCTTATCACTCTCCTAACGTCCATGTCATTATATTTTCAATAAAACACATAATACAAGTTCCTCAAGGGTTATTCAAGATGGGGATATTCAAGAGGTAATTTTCACAAAGTACCTTTCATAATTTATTGTCTTTTTAAAATTTATACTAACCTCCTTCATCAATAAATTAATTATTAATACAGAATAATTTATATTCTTTTGTTTTATGTTTCTAATGGAATATCTCCAAAACATTTCATTTCTCACATCCTCTAATTCAAATCAACAAAATTTTCATCCAAGTTATGTTTGTTAATCGCCTTCTAGAATAATGTTTTTGTTCTTTTATCCTTTCTCTCATTCATGGATGATTTTAAAAACATTATTAAGGTCAAATATTTTTTTAATATTTATATTATCACCCATTTCATAGTGTGGATATTTTATATTAAACATATACTCCTGATTTACATTGTTTTGTTATTTGATGACATCATTTTGGGACGAGTGGACTACCACATTCTAAAAACGATGTGATTCATCACAAATAAAACTGAAAGTATTAAGTATTGTTTCACTAAAAATAAATGAAATATATTAATTATTTTGTCTTTCATAATGATATTATATAGTTATACATATTTATATACATTTCATTTAATTTCACTATTTCAATACTATAGGAAAATGAAAATAACTTTCATTCAATCGTATAACCTACTGTCTCCATGAATATTTTTTGCATTTTTCCATTAATGATTATAAAAAATAATTATTTAATGAATATATATGATATTTTTATCATTTTATATAATATAGAGATATTGGAATTATTACCACATGGACTATTGACATCATTAACCATATCATTTTCAATTTAAGTACCAAATAATAAGAAAAAGTATTATATGAAATAAAATAATTATGTAATTTTTATAACATGGTAATAAGTGATATAAAAGAATAATAAAAAAGAAAAAAAACATAAGGAATGTATAAATTATCCTGTGTTTATTATTCATGATTATTAATATTGAATGTGATGATTCAGAGTCAATGTTAGGGATTTTATCTCAATTTACATTCCATTGAGACTTATTTGTTGTTATGCACCAAATAAATATTATTTGGTTAATATAATCCCCTTTAACATGTTATATATTTAATAGACTTATTCTCATTATATTATAGGTTTTGTAAATGTTCTTATACAATTTTTTTTCTTCATCCTTTTGTCATGTGATAATGTACTTTTTAATTCAAAAACCACATTTTTATGTTTTGATGACCTATTATTATAAATATTTTTATTGAATATCCATTTTAAAAAAATTATTTTATTGATATATTTATATAGACATAAATGATTTAAAATTTTTACTATAGAGTATTTCAAAAAATTTCCATGTCTTATGGGACAATTTGATTCAAAAATATGTTTTATAAATGTTTTACATTTGTTTTTCAAAATGGATTTTTTAACTTATGAATGAAAATGATATTTTAGGAGTTACATGATGAAAATTTCAGCCTTATATGTTTTGGTAATTTTAAAATTAATAGGTGTACCCGATATAGCTTTTATGAAGGTTTGATCCCCATTATAGATCATGGGTTAGCCTGATATAGCCTATACAAAGGATTGAGCCCCATTATATCTCATGAATGATGGGTGATCTGAATATAGCTTATATTATGGGTGAGACCAATTATAGATCTCCTTTGAATTTGGTATTCCAAAGGTGTAAGTCAACCATTTGGTTATTCCATTTGTAAGGGTGCTTCTAAGAGTGATATATTAAGACGTGCCAAGGCTCCCAAATGATTTTTTATACTTTCTATTATGTTTTAATGAAAATGGTTTTAATGTGTTTTCTGTTTTTCATAGGACAAACAATTTAAGTTATTTATGTCCATTAATGACATATTTGTGCTTATCCAATGTTTTTGAAGTGTTTTCCGTAGGTGTTAAGGATGTGAAAGAGAAAGGAAGAAGTCAAGAATATTTTTACCTAGAATCTCAATTATTTTTTATTTTATAATGTTTTTGAGTTTGAAAAATATTAATATAATGTAAGAACGTCTACATTTTAAATTTTAGGATGATATGAAACAGTTATGGCCTAATTCTCTAAAACACTAAACTAGAGAAGATATTCTCTGTGAATTATTGACATAACACAAGATTATGTAATGTTTAAGGTAGGGTCCATATAGTTGGTATCGAAGGAATGGTTTAGAAAACATTAATGATTAGTTGTTTTGGTTAAACATATGTTAAGATTCTTTTTGTACCCTTCTTTGTTAAATCCTTATTCTACTACATTTTCAAATCGAGGAATGTTGGTTACAAATTGAAGGAGGAGGATCTCAGACAAATTTTTTATCTCTTCCAAGTTATATGCCTCCAATAATTACTACAATGTCATGTTTAGATGATTTTAAATATTTTTCTAATATACTTCTCTTCTGCAAGCAGTTGTATAAGATATATAACACCTCTTCTATACCTTGATACGATCATCGGTCTTGGGTTGTTTTTAATCAAATATTAGTTTTTCAATATTCTCATATTTTCCTATATGTTAATAATTATAATGGAATATTTAGATATTCTAAATAATCAGTTTTTTGAATAAAATTATTATTTCAAAAACTAACAAAAATAGGAGACTATTTTATAGCGTATTAGTACTTGCTTTTAAAATATTGTAATTTAGCACACAATTATGGTATTTAAAAAGGACTATTGATTGAATGTTTTAACTCAATATTTGTACAAACAATTTACAAAAAAACATATTTTTTAAGATTTTTTGAAATAATATGTGATACATGATTATTTTCTAAAATAATTATTCGGTGGAGAAAAAAATGACCCATGTTGTACAAGGTGTATTTGGACAATGGAATAAAGTGATTTTGAAGAATATCTAAATCATTGTTGAAACAAATGGTCCTTCTATTAATTTGTAGAAAATGATGATGAAACTGAACAGATACCGTGATCAAGGTAATGTGATATTTCATTTCATAATAGTTTTGTTAAATCATTTGGATATGAAATTAAAAATTTATCTATATATAAGACTTCATTAATTTTGATATTGAGGAAATTATAAGATGTGAAGTCAAATGAATTCTACGAAATAACCATTGTGGTTAAAACATGTTTTGGTTATTTTTTAGGATTTTATCACATTTTGGGATTGATATAAGAAATATATAGGTTTTGATTAAGGACAACACATAGACCATTTGACATCCTGTCACATTTGACAAGGTTGTGGGAATAAAAACCACAACTAAAGAGTGAAGATGATTTATTTCTTACCACTAGACTACTTGAAGCACCTAGTTGTTAAGAATTTATATTTTTAGTAAAACGATTTGATGGAATATGAATAATGTTGATTTTTTTATATAATGATTTATCAAATGGATATCCTTGGTATTGGAAAATGATTTGTTGATTAAGTGATAAATTTTATTATAGAAGACGTTCAATATTTTGGGAACACTATATGACTAAGATAAATAAAATAGTATAGAAATTTATTTGAAGAGTAATAATTGAATGTTCTTTTGGATGAATATATGTTTTATAGAGGACTTATGGTGATTCAGTTTATTTATTGAAATAATTAGCCTATATGGGAGAATTTGTGTGATTTAGGAAATTACATTTTCAGTATGAGACATTAAGAGTGATTGATGTTATTTGAAGTTAAATATTAAAATTTATATTCAAATAGTATTTATTAAATCATTCATTTTTTTGTATTTCAATCTTAGCATGGATTATTTTGGTGAATTTTAAAATCAATTATTTATAAAATTTTCAATATTGAACTCTTGGGTATTACTTTTTAATTTTGCTGATTAAAATTCGTTTTTCATCATTAAATGGTTTATTTTTTTTGGGGATTATCTAATCCCAGTGAAATATTTTTGTTTTTGTTTAATGTTTCAATAAAAGATGAATATATAGTAAATATTTGGTGGATTACCTTATTCTATAAAATTTGATTGTAGTGTTTCAATCGTGAAAATAAAATCATCTTGAATACACATCATTTGTAAAAAAAGATGAGTTTATGGTGGAAATTGATTAATAGAAGAAACCCTAGATGAATGGTATGTATATTTTCATACGTTCTCAGTCAATGATGTAAATTAATTCCACAACTGTATGAAAAATATCTTAAATAAAAAGCGTTTTCTGATTGATTTTCCTACTACGAAGTCTAATACCGTTTGACCCATCACAAATTTATTTCATTATGATTGTTATGTTTTTCCTAATAATATTTTATATAAATCTCTATCAGAATAGGGTTTCCATATTTCTCTTCCATATCCATGTTTTTCTACATCGAACCCTCATATGTGTTATCTCATGTGTCGTCATACTTCTTCATCATACTTTTAAAGTTGTCGTTTTATTATTCCTTATTGGGATGTGGAACTTTAATAAAGGTATACTGTATATATAGAATTCAAACTATAATTACAAGGGCCTAACATACTAATGGGCGGTGGATGTAACATCTCGTGATTTAATAATGAATGATTATGTTCAATAGCATATACGATACTCTACATTCATCTTAAACGAACAGAAAAATATTATTATTTATATGATATTGTTATAACCCAACTATTGGAATGTAGGTAATGAATAATATGGAATAAATTATGAAAAAATGGTTTAATCATTTTTATAATTAATTCTTTGGTGCAAAAATAATTAAAAATGAATGTTAAACCATTTTTAAATAAAAAGAATTTTTTTTCTAAAAAAACCATATAAATGAAACTATGTGAGTTTATAAATTAATAAAATCACTATTTTGAGGTTTTATTAATGAAATATAACTTTAATATATACAATTTAACGTATAGTATTCATATTATATGTTTTTTAGTCATTACATAAGAATAAATTCATTTTTTGGTATAATAGTAGTATTTTTTGAGAAATTGATATTTTGTTATCTTTTAAGGGTGAACACTTATTAAATCTCATTTTGACAATTTTATAAGTTATATTTTAAAAAATAATCTTATTATTAGTATGTGGTTCAAAATATTTTACTTTGGATAATTTTTTTCTGTTTTTCTAATAATATTTGTATTTTAATGAATAGTGAAAGTACTGTGTTTTAATTAAAAAATCATTTTGATCTACTTTATTTAATTTTTTAGAAGAAAATTTTAATATATTTTGAATTATATTTACATTTATTTATTATAATTTAATTAAATATATATCATTATAATCAATTTAATGTTGAAAATAGTTATGAAAATATCAAACATTTCAAGGTTTCACTTTTAAAACCATTTTTTTGCCCTACATGTCGAATTACTTTTACATTTAATTTTCCAAATTATATAAATTTAAATAGGTATAATTGATATAATTATTTTAATCATAACTTAAAAATAGGTTTCTTTATCAATTTAATTTTAGGTATTAAAAATATATGATGGTAAAAATATTATTTACCGTTGTATAGGTAAAATTGTGACAAGGGTTAAATATAAAATGTAAAGGTTTAACATACATAAAAATTAAAACACATAAACGGTGTTTGAGGAGTGGTTCCACCATAAAAAGACTATATAAAATTAATTACAAGCTAAATATGTGTAATTTAATACCCCCACTATATTGTTTGATTTTAATATAAGATAATAAATAAACAAATCACCTGAACCCACCTCTCCTCAATTATAAATACTACTACTCCACCTTCCATTTTCGATCCAAATAGCATTATATCTCCTCAAATATCTATCAAAACATCTCCACATCACTATCCTCATGTTTTAGTGATTTTGGTATCACCAAAAGACCAAATCCACGTCCTCAATGGTCTTTCAAGGAGGGGACATTGAAGATGTAAATTTGTCAAAGTACCTCTCCTAATTTCTTTTCATTTTCAACTTGGTCCTCAACTCCTTCATCCATCAATGAATTATTACTCCATAATCATGAATATATAATATTTTTATGTCTTTAATGTAATATATCATATCCATTTATTTTCTCAACACCACTTATTCAATCAATTGTTATTGTGGTACACATTATGCCAGTTAATCACCTTCGTAAATAATGTTTTTGTTCTTTTTTCCCTTACGGATTTCATGGATAGTCTTAAAAATTTATACTGGTAAAATAATATTTTAATATTTATATTATAACCTATTCCATTAAACTTATATTACATATTGAACATACCTTCATGCTTTCAATATTGTGGTTTTATGATAATAATTTTTGGTGAAAAGTGGACTACTACCTCCAAAAAATGACGTGATTCTTTAACACATCACTTGGAAAGTATTATTATTTTTTCATAAAGATATATGATATATATGAAAAAAAATTATACAATAATGATATTATATATTTATACATATATATACATATTAATATTCATTTCATTAAATTCCACTATTTTAATACGACATGGAAATTGAAAATAGCGTTCATGTGTACGTATGACCTACAACATCAATGAATGTTTTTTTGTTTTTTATAAAATATTATTATAAATACTTATAAAATGAATATATGGGATAGTATGACCATTATTTTATATTGTTTATATGATTCATGAAATACCATGTGGACTATTGACATCATAAATAAGTTCATTTTTGACTCATGTACCGAATATCGACAAAAAAATAATATGAACAGAAATATTTATGTCGTTTTTATAAAATTGAAATAAGTGATATAAAAAGAACAATAAAATGGAAATTTGTTTTCATTCATGTATAAATTAATATAATTATATAATTTAGGATTATAAATATTGTACATGACGAGTTAGGCACAAGGTAAGGGATTTTATCTCAATTTTCATTCCATCGAGGCTTATTAATTGTTATACACCAATTACATTTTATATGGGGTATATACTTACATTAGAAATATTTAATCATTAATATATTTATTCTCAAGAAATTCTATCTATTTTAATGTTATTATTCAAATATTTTTATATAAATGTTTCTTAAGTGATAGTGGAATTTTTCACTCAAAAACTTCGTTTTAAAGTTTTGATGATTTATTCTTGTAAATATTTTTATTTAATGACAATTTTTTCACAATTATTTTATGGATATATTTATATGTATATATTTTTTTGAAAATTTTAATTGAAGAATAATATTTTTAAATGTTTCAAAGTGGTATGGGTCACATTGATTCAAAAATATGTTTTATAAATGTTTTCAATTTGTTTTTCAAAATAGATTGCATATACTATGAATGAAAATAAAACATAATGAGTGGAATGTGGAAAATTTCATGTTTATATTTTTTGGTACATGGATATTTAATGTGTAAACCTAATATAGCTTATATAATGGATTGATCCCCATTATAGTTCACTAGTGTGCCTGATATAAGTTATACAAAGGGTTCAGCCCAATTATAACACATGGAAGATGTGTTATAGCTATATTGATTATCTAAAGGGTAATAAACATTATATCTCTCTAATGAATAGTTTATTAAAAAGGTGGATGTCGACCGTATGATTATTTCATTTTTAAGGGGGATTGTATGTGTGATATGGTAATGATCTCCCAAGGAACCTATATGATTTTATATACTTGTTGATATGTTTTTAAGAAAATGTTTATAATTTGTCTTTATGTTTTCACTAGAAAAACTATTTACATTCTTTATTTCCCTAAATGATCTATTTGGTAACATCTATGTTTTTTGAAATTCTTTCCATAGTGTTTAAGGGTGGGTAAGAGAAATGAAGAAGTAAAAACTATATTAACCAAGAAAGGAAATCATGCATTATTTTATAATGATTAGATTACGAAAACATGGATATCATATTGACATGTCTACATTGTAAATGTTGTGATGTTGTGTAATAGTTATAGCATAATTTTCTAAAACTCTAAACCTGAAATGATCTTCATTGATAATTCTTGACATTACTAAACATTATGTAGTTATTAAGGTTGGGGCCTTATTTTTAATCATGTGAGCCTTTTCTTGAGGACATGAAACTACTAGGAGCTTTTTTATATTATGCTGATGAAATTTCATAGAAGATATTTATTTGTGGTAGTATTTTATTATCTGAGTAGAAGATTCTGTGATATGGGTTTGTATAAGAATCCTCTAGCATGAAGTATTTTACTATAGAAGAATAACTTTTGAATGTGATGTGTGTATTATTAATGTGTGTTTTATTATAAATAAATAAATCATTTTAAAATTACACATAAAATAAATTATAATATTTGAGGTGAAAGAATTGTGGAAATTTAGAAGTTTTTGGAAAAATGCTTGAAGATTTTGGAAGCATTACGACATTTCTTCAGATATAATAAGACATAGAATAAAATTTTGTTTATTTTTTTTCATAATATTTTGTTATAGAATCTATAAGAAATTAGTTTTGATGTTGAAAATTATAAAATGGTGATGTTTTAACAGTTATTTGACAGAACTTTATAAAGTTATCTTTGATTCATAATTGTTACACTTTGAGAATTTTTCATATAAAATTTTATAAATCAATATATTTATCAACAATATCAAAAGGATTTGAAAATCCCATAATATGTAAGGATTTCTCCAAAAAATTATTATTTTCAAAATATCTCAAATAAATATTCTAACAAAGACATTGTAAGACATTCATATTATTATGAAATACATCAATGATACATAAAATTTGAAAATCGAAAATATTTATAAGTTTTTTTTATGTATCATGAAAATATCTTTATATTATCTAAATTATTTAATTTATGAAAGCTAATAAAAATATAGAATTGGTTGTATACTAAATATTTCGGTCATCATCTTTTAAAAAAATTAAAAATTTACTATCTCTAGATAAATAAATATTATAATAAATGTAATGAATGAAAATAATTCCTTTTGATATAATATTCATTGAATAAAACATAGAAACACATTGTTTTGATTGAAGGAGTTAAATAATTATTTCTACAAATATGAGTCCCTCAAAATGAATAATTCACATAGATATAAAAATATGGGTGAACAAATAAAAGGAATAAACCTAAATGGATTTCCAAGTACTTTTTGAAGAGAAGAATCTATAAAAATTTGTGATTGATTTGGAGTGGAATATCATGGATATATTTTGGTGTTAATTTTAAATATAAATATTTTAAACACTAAGCATTAAGAAAAACATGGGGTGTTCGGGATCTTTTTACTCAAGTTATGTGGAAATAAAAATTTTAAGGGATTTAATTTTTTTATAGAAATAAAAAAAAAATATGTTGAATATAAAAAGGAAAAAATATAGAGATATATTTTAAAAAAGAAAATAAAACTTAATGAATAATTTTAGATACTTTCTGATACATAAGATAAATCTATATCAATGACATAAAGAAGAATAAGAAAAAGATACATTACCAATATTGTGAATTTATAATAATAAAAAAAATGACATGTGAGATTAAAAGTTAAAGAAGAATAAACAACTTAGTGGAATCATGACTAAAAGTTAAATGGGTGGAAGAATATCTAGTTACAAAAAAATAGAAATACCATTATAAATATATGGGATTCACATATATAGTTGGTACAAATGTCACATTAGTACATGGAAAACACTATTTACTGTAATTTATGGGTTGATACTTTTTTTCCTTGTGATAATAGTTATGTAAATATTATAATAGAGATTCTACTCTTCATTTTGAGAGGGGAACCTCATAAATATGTTTTTATTTATTCCATGTGCCTATGTGTTCATTTAATGAAAAATTCACATTACTATCACTAGTAAAAGTATTTATAAATGGAAATTGAAAATTAATTATAAATGAAAGATTAAAACCCTCTATGTGATTTTACTAATGATTCATATGTTTTTTATAGTGGAATGAGATCCAGAATTCATTTGTTGACTCAAAAATAATTAGAGGATAATGAAATGGTGTTTCTCTATAGTTCAATAATAGATAAATGATTTAGTTTTCTCTAATAACTGAAAATAAAAATTCAATGAACAAAGAAGGAATTACCCAGCCATATATGAATTATTATCGTGTTTTGAAGGAAAATATTCTAATGTATATATTATTTAGTATGATCAGATATTTCAAAGGATGAAACATCTTGATTTACTCCTCGCAGTGAAGGCAAATTAATGATGAAAAAATATAAATTAACTTTAAAATTATGTGAAGTTTAAAATTACATACATTATTCCATGTGAGAGAAAATAGTTTTGAATGTAAAAGGAATGAAGATAATGAATGGAATATGAGGAAAATTGGATATTATTTATAAAGTTAAAACCATGTGAGGAGAGAAATTACTTACATTTGGAGATTGAAATATGAAGATGTAAAAAGGAATGATGATGAATATCTAGATGAATTTTTTTTGGTGTTAATGAATTATTGAGAAATATCAGAATAATTGGTCAGAAGTTGGTGGATTCAATTATGGACATGAATATATTATGTATATTTCCTAACTTCTTTGAGGCTGAAGTCTCATATCATGAAGATAATATCAAGATAAACCACTTCTCGATGTCTAAGATAACATTATAATAGATTATAGGAAAAGAAAATACAATATTTCAAAAAATATGAGTATAGATAAATAAGAAATCCCTTTTAAAATAATAAGGAAAATGAAAAGAATGGAAGTATATGAAGCTGGGTAAGAAGATTATTATTACTTAGAATAAGAATTAGATACAGATATTGAATTTTTTTTATCTTAACCTTATATAAGTGTGAATTTATATAGGAATATATAAGAGGATTCTGGTAATAAAATTATATAAGGGTATTATTATTATAAATTTTGTTTTTAATTTTCCAATATTTAAATAAGAATTATCTAGTGATGAAGAAGATGAAATAATTCGACGATCCTCCTCAATGAAATAAGCCAAGTAAATTATTTAATATATAAGAAATGGAAGTATTTATCCAATGACAAAAAGGATGAAATTTCACATCTATGTGGGAATAAAGTGAATGTAGTGATGAGAAGAAGATTTTCAAACATCAAGTGATATTGATGAGAAGGTAATTATTTCAAAATTAGATGAATAAAATATACATTATTATTAAATTAGAATGTTTTACAGTTAATAATAAACTAAAATGGAATTTTTGTTGTTTATAGAGATAATAACGTGTCTATAAAATATCACCAACCTAGAGATGGATAAAATAAAATTGATGGAATTTAACAAGTCATATATAATTTTAGATTTTGTTTATATGGAATAAAAAATGAAATTTATTAATAGAGGATACTTATTTAAGTAAGATATTTAAGGAAGAAAAGGATCACAAAATCAAGATAGATGATATAAAAAATGGCCAAGAAGATTAAATTTAATGGATTAAAATTCTGAATGATGGAAAGTTATTGGAAAAGATTAAATTAATCATCTCAAATATATCACTAAATAATAGAGAAATATCTAAGAATAATTATGTTAAAAAATAACAATAAATATCACTTCCATGTAGTGAACATTTATTAGAAAATTCTATTTGGAAGCCCTAATTGATGAAACATGTAAGAAAAACTATGTTTGTCAAAAAAATGATACAAAGAAATCATGGATTTTTAGTAACATATACATTAAATCAATTAAATCTAGAATAGGTGTTTCTAAAAGTCTAATAATGGGATAATAAAAAATAATAAGGTGATGGGTGGTCATAATAATTTTTTTTCTTTTATAGGAGTTAATATTTTTTATAAAAATAATGAATAACGTAATATACCAACTTCTAGAAAGGGAAATATCTGTAAATGCACGTATTATTTCTATAAAAACTATTGGAATCATAGAGGACCTAGGATCATAAAAAATAATTTGTTGGTTAAACCGTTTTCAATCCCATAAATCATGATGGTTTTTGAAGAAGAATTTGAGATGGCATCAACCATATTATAAAAGAAATGTTTTTTTAATGTAGAACATTCTAGACTAATAATTACGAATAGATTTCACCATTTAGTTAAATTTTATGGGTGATATGAGTGAAATGGTCATAATTATGATGTTTGTCTCACCATGAATCAAGCCCAACTGAGTAAGATTTATATTATTTAGATGTATCATGAAAAAATGATAAATCCAAGAAACAATATATTCTTTTATATTTCATAATAAAATAATGAAGAGAATAATTCCCATGGATACATGTTAGTATATGTTCATCAAATATTATAGGTGATTTTAGAATATTGATTAATAAGATATAATAAAAACGATGTTCAATGACCTCTTCAAATTATGTGTCACTTATGATCAATGGTGTCAGTTCATCAGTGATTGGAAAGGTTAAGTTGAAGTCCAAGAACACTATATATGTGGATGGGAGTAAACCTAAAATATTTATCATTACTCAACTTCATGATGCAGAAAACGAGGGTATTTTTAGGAAAAATGGTTTAATAGTGAATATTTTAGAATATAGAATTTTTGCGACAAGGGGAAAATTAACTAATGGAAAATTATTCCACATTATATAATAATATAATTTACACTACCAAATAGAGAAATATGAAAATCAATTATCGAATAGAGAGAACAACCTTATTGGAAATATGTGTATGATAATAATTTCCAAAATATATATGATTTTAGATTTTCATAACATTAATAGACCAATGAGCTAGATTTTCCCCATAAGAAAAAGTAAAATATTAATAGTTCTCCCCACAATAAATTTTAGACTTTAAAAAATCACCCTTAACAACATATTCACTAAGACATATGTTATCCCCTGAGAAAGAAATTAAGAAAACGGTTATTTTAATTTTACGTCCTTTATTAAAAAAGTTATAGGTATTACTGAAATAATGTTTATGAATCATAATCCAGAGGATCTAAATACGTTCAAAATAATATTAAGTAGTGTGGAGAAGGATTATATGTATGATTTAATGTTGTTACGTATAGATATTGTTGCAGAGTATACTAGTGGAAGATTTAAATCCTACCTTTATAATTAATTTATTCTCAATGAAATAACTTCACCATATAAACCATTATAAAATGGTGAGGTAGAAAAAATTAATCATTTCTTTTTAGATATGCCCTGAACAATTTTATTGATAATGATAGTTCTTTGTTACTTTTGGAGATATAATATTATAGCAGTAGTTTGTATTAAAAATTTATACATAGATAGATTTTTTTTACTTGTATGTATAAAAAATATGAATAGGATTCCAACATGTTTGGAATACTTAATGGAATTTGGAAGTCCCAATATTATCAATGTAAAACGTAAAAATGTTAGGAAGTTTGAAAAAATAAGGTATTGTGGTATATTTATGGTTTATCCTCAAATTTTAAGGGGATAATGTTTCTACAACATGGTGATAATAAATATAATTGACACTACTGATGTTGAAGTACTAGTTCATGCAATAAATTATGATACAAATGAAGTAGAATGTTCATAATTTGAGGAAGAGGAATTATCAAGTTCCAGATGTGACCCATGATAAGTCTACATAAGGGACTAATTTAAAAAGGGTATTATTTGAATAAAATACTTACATTAACTTCTGGATGTTGATTTAATTTTATCAAATTAATCACACGTTCATGAAACTCAATACCTTCCAGAAGAATTAACTTTTTTTCAATAAATAGAATATTCTTGACAATTTCTTTTAATGATGATGTTTCCATATTTCACAAGTGTTGTAGAACATGATCCAACCTTTAATAGCATCCACCATTGGTGAACTCATATAGGTTTCCTAAAATGAAAATTTTTCAATTTACCAATGGTCCCCAAATTAAAATTTCTACCCATATCCAACAAAATTTTCTCATATACTGTTAAGAAGGTCTTATTCCACCTATTTATAGTCCCATGTTAGTACTATGTTCATATACAAGCCTCTAAAAACTATGTCACTCATGTGGAGCCCTATCCCAACCTATCCTAGGTTGTCTCTAACACCATGGGTCCATTTAAAATAGATTTAAACTGTATGGAATATATCATTTATGGATGAACCTAAAGTGGATATTGTACTATTATCTATAAAATAATATATCTTATATTATATAAACATGCACAACTATTTATTTCAAGGACCACATTCACAAATGTGTTTGATACCCTCATCTCATGGATTAAAAAATTACATGTTTCAAGTTGAAATGCATTATTTTGTTCTTACACATAATTAAACATAATGAATTTTGGAAGAAGTATGCATTAAATATACAAGGATTATTTCTCAAGGATGAGTGTTATTCCACAAAACACTAATTTATGATATTTGGAAACACCTTCAACTAAGTGGATTTTGATCCCCATTGATCATGATGTATACAGATTCACTATTAGGTTCAATCCCAACATCATTCCTACACATTAATTTTTCTACAATATCCTTCAATGATTTTTGAATGACTCCCATTACTTATTATGGAACTTTAAAAAGTATCTCACTCTTCTATGGAATTCCCTATTTTATTTATTATCATTTTATTAGAGGAATATAATTTAAAAATTAATTATCCTGTATTTTCTCTATAAAATATACTATAGATCAACCATATCACATTCATGGATAACATTAAACTCCAATATAACAATCACAATATTAATCTATAACATTATAATATTTTTAAAATATAACAGTTTATGAGGTGGATTTAAACATAAAATTGTGATTCAAAATATTCAAATGGATTTAAACTCCAATGAGATCTCCCCAACCACTATATATAATTTAAACTATACAGAATACGTATTTTATTCCAATATAATTTTCAACTCTAAATGTCACGACCCGTCCTCAGGGCCCGTGCCGTGACTACCCCAAGCCCGCTTTTCATAGGCCAGGGGCTGGCAACTTGCACCAAAGGCGTAAATCCCGATAACTGGTAAGGCATTGCCTTTATAAAAGAAAACAAGAACCAAATAGTATGAAAGCGGAAAAAGTAAACACTAAGTACAAAGAGAAGTGCTGAAAGGAAAATGGGCCAGAATAAAAACCCAAAAGAAAGTACAACTACAACTGAACAAGTACAACAGAAAAAGACAACAGATGGAGGGATGGAAGCGGCTCCTAGGTCGTCCCCCTCGGATCCTACCTAAAGGGTAGGTACAGATGGCGCAACTCCTAGATCGTCCACCACAGATCCTACCTGAAGGGTAGGTACGGATATCCTCCACAATGCTCTCGCCCGTCAACCTCCTCTGTGGGTCGTCTGGCCGTGAAGTCCTCTTCCAGATACTGTCTCGTCATGTAGTCCACCTCCGGGTACTGACTAGTCGTGTAGTCCACCTCCGGGTACCATCCAGTCCTCGAACACTCGGCCTCTTTCAGCACTGCCCAACGTCTGCAACCATCACAATGAGGTGCGGGCATAGCCCGTCCAGGGGTGAGTATAAAGATACTCAGTAGGGATCTCGAGACCATCAAGGTCTCACTAAAACCAACAAGGATAACTACAAAGAAGATTTCAACATATATCCTCTACTTAGGTATATGCCCATTCATATACCAAAAGTTATCAAGTAACCCATCTCAATTATGAGGAAACACAAGGATCGTGAAATCAACGGATAAGCACTACCCAGGTATATGCCCATACATATACCTAAGTTATCAAGTGACCCATCTCAATCATGAGGTAAACACAAAGGTCAAAAGTCTCAGCTCAAACCAGGATTTCATTATCGAAACCGTAACTGCTGAAGAGCTCCGTCTCTTGAGTGTACAGTGGTCCTGTCACGACTCCGAGGTACTGCTCACTAACCTAAGACTGCTGAGGTACTCCTCCTGTCGAGTACCGCGGGTCAGCCACCCAGACACAGTAGTGCTTCCCGCCAAGGTATGTCACCCAAACACAGTAGTGCACACCCCCTAGTAGCCTTCTGAGGTACTCTCCGGACGAGTACCGCGGTTCTGCACTATCACACAGGTAGTGCTCCGTCCTCCATGGGTCTTCACCTCAGAATGTAGTGCTCCATCCACTGGGCTAGTCGACTCACTCCAAGTCGAGTCGGTCAAGCAGTCGTTAGGTCTCAGCCAGCTACACGGTCTCCGTACTCTGCACGCTCGTCTCTGGGAGGGTCTGCTCCACGAGCTACAGTTAGATACTCCAAGTATCTCAATGTCCCATGAAGAAGTATCCCAAAGGACCGCCTCGTCATAAGGGTCTCAACCCAACAGACAGCGCGTCAATCGGATGCCGGGTCTGTGAGTTACTAGCCCTTTCGTCCCAGGGGCCCGGTTGGTTTCGTGAGCGAACCAACCCGGCCTTATCTCAATTGTTCCCCGAACTCTCATAGGGTATACTCATAGGGACCGTTTCTCAACGTGATCAACAACACCGCTGACGGTTCGTCAAACGGACGTCCTGTCTGAAAGATACCAGCTTTTCTGTTCCAGGGGCCCGGTTGGATTTCGGGTGAAATCCAACCCGACCACTATCCAACCGTATCCAAAACTCGGGCTAAGTATGCCAAAAGTTCCGTCTCATCTAGAGGAATTCAACGAAATAGACGGCGCGTCAATCGGACGCCCGGTCTGTGAGTTATTGGCTTTCTCGTTCCTGGGGCCTGGTTGGTTTCGTGAGTGAACCAACCCAAACGCACTCCGACGGAATCCACACCTCGTGTGGAGTAAGCCAAAAGATCCTTCTCACTTAGATGAATCCATCAAAGTCGACGACACATCAATCGGACGTCCGGAGCTCAAGATATAAGTGTTTCCGCTCCGAGGGCCCGGTTGGTATCGTATCCGAACCAAGTCGGCCGAACCCAAAGTAATCCGAAACCTTGAGTGCGATATACCAAAACGACCATCTCAATCCAAGGATCGCGTTTCCGCTGACGGCGAGTCGTTTGGAGGCCCGTAGCCCATGTCACGAGCATTTAACCGAAAGTGTTCCGAAAACGGGGGTCTGGGCCCGGGCCGACTCGGCCCGACCCCCCTGGGTCGGTCGCACCGGGTCGACCCGACCCTGGTCCGACCCGGCTGGGCCCGGCCCAGCCCGGCCCAGATCGGTCCGGCTCGGTCTGGCCCGACCGGCTGGCCGCGGCTCGGCCAGCGCGGCCGAGCGGACACCGTGGGTGGGGTGCGCGGCTCCCCCGCACTTCGCCGCTAATTGAGGCAGGTGGTTCGCCGGCCGCCTCCCTTCCGGCGGTGCGCCGCCGCCGCCTTTTGCGGACCACCAGACGCGCTCCGGTGGTCCGTTCCTTCTGTCTTCTTCGCATATGGTCCCCCCGGGACGCCACCTTCACTGCGAAGGGATTCAAACGGCCAAACAACCTACTTCGTCGTCGCCCGTCAATCTACATGTCAAAACGAAACGCACCGTCTTCATGGTTCTCCGACGCGGCGTGCTGGCGCCGCGCCCCTTCGCCGTGGCTCCTCTCCAGCCGCGGTGCCTTCGACTTCCTCCGACGAGGCGTGACGGCATCGCGTTCTTGATCGACTTCTCGGCGTGGCGTGATGGTGTTGCGTAATACTTGCCGAGCGATTCTCGTGTGGTGTGACGGCACCACGCCATCCCGTTCCATTCACAAAGAAACAATCATGAACATAGGAGGGGGTTAGGCCGTGTTTGTGTGGTCCGGCCCCCTCTCGTTAAACGATAACAAATAGTCTATTAACCACAAAATTCGACAGGCTAGAATCAAGAACGGAAATAATTTAATAAAATAACAATAATCCCCTACCTCGGTTCAGGAATGGTGTTCGTCAACGACCCATAGAAGACGAGTGTCGCGGAGGTCGGGCGTCGCGGGGAAAGAATGTCGACGTCGTGAAGCGATGATTCGAAGTTGTTGATGGCAATTTTGTCGCGGAAAATCGTCGCGGAAGAGACGACGTGGAAGAAGAACATCGCGTCATGGATAAGGCGTCGCGGATGAACCGTGTTCTTCAGCGGAAAGTCCTTCATTGAAGAACGGTGTTCTTCGTGTTCTTCGTCGTGGAAGAAGGTGTTCCTTAGCTTTTTCTCCAAAAAGTATTCCAAAAGCCCAACACCAACCCTCAATAAAATAAGTTCTAAACTTATTTTATTAACACAACAAAGCATTTGAAATTCAATTTTTTGAATTTCAAAAACTTACATGTAACTCACCAAATTAATTACAACAAGTTGTCAAATTTTAATGAAGGTGAGTTAATGGGGATTTAAGAATGTGAGGGGTTAAGAGGGGTAAGGGAGTTAGGAAAAAAATTGAAAAGGTGGGGGGTTTGTGTGGGCCCCACCCTTTTAATTATCCAAACATGGGATGTTGGGTGGATGTGGGCTCCCCCACCAACTTCCCCTGGGAGAAACTAACCACCTTGAAAAGGAAATAAAATTGATTAACAATTTTATTCACTTTTTTTTAATTAATCCCAAAAAATTAACTTCTTCTCCCGCACAAACGCAACTACGGTAAAGGTTACCTTAATCGATTACCGGCGTTGCGAGTTCATCAGTGCCATCAGATTTCAATTCCGAGCACCGGTTCAAAAGATAGAAAATCCCGCTTGCTCGTTCACTGAACGTACCCAATCCAAACTTCGAAAATTAATTCCGGGCACACCGGTCCTCAAAATTAGGCGCCTTCAGAAACTGCGTTCTTGTAAAATTCCAAAGAAAATTAAGAAAAAAATTTCCTTGAAATTTCCGGTTCTTTACATTGCTCCCACCTTAGGGAATTACGTCCCTGTAAAGCTTCAACACAAACTAGGGTCACAAAAGCGGTACAGATCACGCATCTAAGCCTTCTGCACCCATGTGCTTACCTGGAGGATCCCGTACTGCCAAAGAAAGCTCACCCGAGGAATCGATCGACCTCGTAGGATCCACTCCTGTCGATCCTAGATCCCCACTAGAACCTCCATCAAAGGCACTCCATCGCCATCGTCTAGCTCCTCATGGTCGATGATATGCGAAGGGTCGAGCACGTATCTCCTCAGTAGAGATACGTGGAAGTCGCCGTGCACCTGGTGCAACTGAGGTGGATGGTTCAAGCGGTACACCACCCCGCCTACCCAGCTGGGAACCTAAGAAGGTCCACTGAACCTCAGAGATAACTTGCCGCCTTGGCCACATCTCCGTAAACCTCGTCGAGTTGAGACCCGTATAAGGACATGATCGTCATACTCAAACTCCAGAGGTCTCCATTTTATGTTAGAACTGAAACTCAAAAGGCTTCTTCCACGAGGGTTGGTTGACTGACTCAAGAGTGATCGGTCGCACCCTTCTTTGAAAGAGTTTATCCTATGCTGCCTGGGGTTTCCTTTTCACCGACCAAGGAAAACCCATCCCGACGTTTGCCTAAAACCGTCAATTTGAGTACGAACAGTTATTTCCCATTCCATACTCAAACTAACGTCATAAGGTCTCGACGCTGCCACCAAGAGATTCCAGCCGGAACTCTCACCTCGAGGGTCTGACCACACTGTCGGCATAAGTGTGATTATCGAGTCTCCTCCCAAGGTATCTCCAGACGTGAGGGTCAACTCCACAGCTTACCGGAAACTCTAGTTCTGGAACAAGATTTGTGAAAGCAAGGAATGATTCATATCGACGTCCGTTACTACATCATCTAGTAGTGGACACATACTATCCCTTTAATCATTTCTAGAACCATTGGGCCACACTCCTTGACCGCATGCAGCCGCACTCTTCCTCCGCCCTCCAGCTCCCTGAGCCTGGCGGGAATAACTATGGCGGGTGGTTGTAGCATGTTAAGATGTACACCACCACATACTGCTCTCATAGCTCTTCCTCCATGTCTTCTGCTTCGCAGACTCATCTATCCTTAAAGCTTCCACTTCTTTAACATTTAACACGCTCGAGTCTCTAAGACTGGAGCCAGTTTCCTGTTTCTTACTGTACTGTGTAGTCTTCATCTGATCCTAGATGATCTGCACCTTCTCTAGTCTCACAAGAGCTGTTATGATTTATTCCTTGCCGATAAGATAAATCTGGTCTCATCCCCTGGATGAACCACATTCGTTGCCTAATATAGTCAATCCCAACATGAATGATGCATTCATGCCATGGATGACGTCGTAAGGCCTCGACATAACTACCAAGAGATCCAACTGTCACTCTCGCCTCCAAGGGTCGAGTCACATTGTCGGCATCAGTGTGAGGTCACTAGGTCTCCTCCAGTAGAAATCTAAAAAGTGAGGGTCAAGTCAACAGTTTTAACCGGGACCACTCAGTATCAACCAAACAAAAAGGACAGGAAAGCGAAAATCACAATATAAGTGTCTTTTTATTATTGCAGCTCATAGTACAAAGACACGAATACAAAACCAACATGGAACTAGAAGAACAAAGGACATATCCACTAGTTCCTCTCTTGTCCACCTGCTCTCGGAGCTCTACTGCCTTGTCCACTGCTCGGCTGTTGCTCACGCACCAGCTGTTGTTTCTGTCTCTGCGGCTCCTCCAACACCCACTGATCAACCATACAAGGATTCGGACAGTCACGTGTCAGGTGACCCTTTTCGCCGCATGAGTAACACAACCTACTTCTGGCACGCCTAGCTCTGTTCCTACCCCGGGTGCCCCTCACCACCTGTCCTAAAACCCAAGATCGTCCAACTACTGGTCGGGTCCTCCTGGACTTCTTCATCATCTGTCTACTGCCCACAGATGACTCGGCAACTAATCGAAAACCCTACGGCAAAGGCAGAAGCTCCTGTACACACTCGGGGTGTTGAGCTACTGGAAAAAACTCCACCCTAAAGAATGTCTCGAAGTCTTCCCATGCGAAGGTCATCCCATCGCAAAACTGAAACAAGTGGATCCACCACCTGCCTGCTGCTGCCTGAAAAAGGCTTTCAGCAAAGATCACCATGAAGTCTGCCGGCGTCCCCACTAGCCTGAAGACTCTCACCACAGCCTCTAGCCAAACCTCAGCCGCCTACAGGTCCGTCTCTCCCCGGAACCTGGGTGGCCTCTGGCGCTGGAACTCGTGCAGCGCACTCAAGTGGTGTGCATTGCCTACTGCTGGGGCTGGTGGCATCGGTGGCCCAATGTATGGTAGTTTCGCTGGTGCCTCAACTACAAGAGGGCCATATACCGAAGCCTAATCGCCCGAAATGCTATCAGCACGCACATCCCTCTGGGCTCTAGCTGGTCGTCTGAGAAAAGGCATCCTGAAAGAAACAACGTGACACTATCAAATGATTATACCTGGTGAGGTGACCTGGTTTGAGCTGACATTTAAATAAAACTTCTGGAAAACACAAATGCAATCAGTGTTTTCGTGCACAAAGTCAGAATTCAGTTGTCAGGGTCCTGGTGTATGGATACGTCGGCCACCAGCACCATCACTGGACTCCCTGAACTGAAGGCCACACTCGGTACCTTTAACACTATTTATTCACAGAGAGAAAATATCAGAGATATAAGTTCTGTGGTAGAACTGACTCCTCTGATACCAATTTTTCACGACCCGCCCTCGGGGCCCGTGCCGTGACTACCCCAAACCCGCCTTCCATAGGCCAGGGGCTGGTGACTAGCACCAAAGGCGTAAATCCCGATAACTGGGAAGGCATTGCCTTTATAAAAGAAAACAAGCTCCACAGAGTAAGAAAGAGGAAAAAGTAAACACTAAGTACAAAGAGAAGTGCTGAAAGGAAAATGATCCAGAATACAAAACCAAAAGAAAGTACAACTAAAACTGAACAAGTACAACAGAAAAAGACAACAGCTGGAGGGAAGGAAGCGGCTCCTGGGTCGTCCTCCTCAGATCCTACCTGAAGGGTAGGTACAGATGGCGCAGCTACTGGATCATCCACCACAGATCCTACCTGAAGGGTATGTACAGATAGCCTCCACAACGCTCTCGCCCGTCAACCTCCTCCGTGGATCGTCTGGCCGTGAAGTCCTCCTCTAGATACTGTCTCGCCATGTAGTCCACCTCCAGGTACTGACTCGTCATGTAGTCCAGCTCCAGGTACCGTCCAGTCCTCGAACACTCGGCCTCTGTCAGCACTGCCCAACGTCTGTAACCAACACAAAGAGGTGCGGGCATAGCCCGTGCAGGGGTGAGTATAACGATACTCAGTAGAACCCCGAGACCCTCAAGGTCTCACTAAAACCAACAAGGATAACTACAAAGAATATCTCAATAGATAACCTCTACTTAGGTATATGCCCATACATATACCTAAATTATCAAGTAACCCATCTCAATCATGAGGAAACACAAGGATCATGAAATCAACGGATAACCACTACCCAGGTATATGCCCATAAATATAACTAAGTTATCAAGTGACCCATCTCAATCATGAGGTAAAAAAAAGGTCAAAAGTCTCAGCTCAAACCAGGATTTTCATTATCGAAACCGTAACTGTTGAAGAGCTCCGTCTCTGGAGTGTACAGTGGTCCTATCACGACTCCGAGGAACTGCTCACTAACCTAAGACTGCTGAGGTACTCCTCCTGTCGAGTACCGCGGGTCAGCCACCTAGACACAGTAGTTCTTCCCACCGAGGTATTTCACCCAAACACAGTAGTGTACACCCCCTAGTAGCTTGCTGAGGTACTCTCCGGACAAGTACTGTGGGTCTGCACTGTCACACCGGTAGTGCTCCGTCCTCCATGGGTCTGCACCTCAGAAAGTAGTGCCCCGTCCTCTGGGCTAGTCGACTCTCTCCAAGTCGAGTCGGTCAAGCAGTCGTTAGGTCTCAGGCAGCTACACGGTCTCCGTACTCCGCACGCTCATCTCTGAGAGGGTCTTCTCCACGAGCTACAGGTCGATACTCCAAGTATCTCAAAGTCCCACTAAGAAGTATCCCAAAGGACTGCCTCGTCATAAGGGTCTCAACGCAATAGATGACGCGTCAATCGGACGCCCAGTCTGTGAGTTTCTAGCCCTTTCGTCCCAGGGGCCCGGTTGGTTTCGTGAGCGAACCAACCCGGCCGTATCTCAACTGTACCCTGAACTCTCATAGGGTATACTCATAGGGACCGTTTCTCAACGTGATCAACAACGCCGCTGACGGTTCGTCAAACGGGCGTCCTGTCTGAAAGATACCAGCTTTTCCGTTCCAGGGGCCCGGTTGGATTTCAGGTGCGATCCAGCCCGGCCACTATCCAACTGTATCCAAAACATGGGCGAAGTATGCCAAAATTTCCATCTCATCAAGAGTAATTCAACGAAATAGACGGTGCGTCAATCGGACGCCCGGTCTGTGAGTTATTGGCTTTCTCGTTCCAGGGGCCCGGTTGGTTTCGTGAGCGAACCAACCCGACCGCACTCCGACGACATCCACACCTCGTGCGGAGTAAGCCAAAAGATCCGTTTCACTTAGAGGAATCCATCAAAGTCGACGACACGTCAATCGGACGTCCGGAGCTCAAGATATAAGTGTTTCCGCTCCGAGGACCCGGTTTGTTTCGTATCCGAACCAACCCGGCCGAACCCAAAGTAATCCGAAACCTTGAGTGCGATATACCAAAAAGACCGTCTCAATCCAAGGATCGCGTTTCCACCGACAGCGAGTCGTTTGGAGGCCCATAGCGCATGTTACGGGCATTTGACCAAAAGTGGTCCGAAAACGGGGGTCTGGGCCCGGGCCGACCCGGGTCTGACCCGGCTGGGCTCGGCCCGGCTCGGTCCGGCGCGGTCCGGACCAACCGGCCGGCCGCGGCTCGGCCAGCACGACTGCGTGGACACCGTGGGCGGGGTGCGCAGCTCCCCCGCACTTCATCGCTAATTGAGGTCGGCGGTTCGCCGGCCGCCTCCCTTCCGGCGGTGCGCCGCCGCCGCCATCCGCGGACCACCAGACGCGCTCCGGTGGTCCGTTCCATCTGTCGTCTTCGCCTATCGTCCCCCCGGGATGCCGCCTTCACTACGAAGGGATTCAAATGCCCAAACGGCCTGCTTTGTCATCGCCCGTCAATCCGCATGTCAAAATGAAACGCGCCATCTTCGTGGTTCTCCGGCGCGGCGTGCTAGGGCCGCGCCCCTTCATCGTGCTTCCGCTCCGGCTGCGGGGCCTTCGACTTCCTTCGACGTGGCGCGACGGCGTCGCGTTCTTGTTCGACTTCTCATCGTGGTGTGATAGCGTCGAGTAATACTTGTCGAGCGATTCTCGCGTGGTGCGACGGCACCACGCCATCCCGTTCCATTCACAAAGAAACAATCATGAACATAGGAGGGGGTTAGGCCGTGTTTGTGCCGTCCGACCCCCTCTCATTAAACGATAACAAATAGTCGATTAACCACGAAATTAGACAGGCTAGAATCAAGAATGGAAATAATTTAATAAAATAACAATAATCACCTCCCTCGGTTCAGGAACGGTGTTCGTCAACGACCCGCGGAAGACGAGCGTCGCGGAGGTCGGGCGTCGCGGGGAAAGAACGTCGACGTCGCGAAGCGATGATTCGAAGTCGTTGACGGTGATTTTGTCATGGAAAACCGTCGCGGAAGAGACGACATGGAAGAAGAACGCCGCGTCGCGGATACGACGTCGCGGAAGAACCGTGTTCTTCAGCAGAGAAGTCCTTCATTGATGAACGGTGTTCTTCGTGTTCTTCGTCGAGGAAGAAGGTGTTCCTTAGATTTTTCTCCAAAAAGCTTTCCAACAACCCAAAACCAACCCTCAATAAAATAAGTTCTAAACATATTTTATTAACACAACAATGCATTTGAAATTCAATTGTTTGAATTTCAAAAACATACATGTAACTCAACAAATTAATTACAACAAGTTGTCAAATTTTAATAATGGTGAGTTAATGGGGAGTTAGGAATGTGAGGGGTTAAGAGGGGTTAGGGAGTTAGGGAAAAAATTGAAAAGGTGGGGGGTTCGTGTGGGCCCCACCCTTTTAGTTATCCACACATGGGAAGTTGGGTGGATGTGGGCCCCACCACCAACTTCCCATGGGAGAAACTAACCACCTTGAAAAAGAAATAAAATTGATTAACAATTTTATTCACTTTTTTTTAATTAATCCCCAAAAATTAACTTCTTCCCCCGCAAAAAAAGCAACTACGGTAAAGGTTCCCTTAAGCGATTATCGGCGTTGCGAGTTCATCGGTGTCATCAGATTTCAATTCCGAGCACCAGTTCAAAAGATAGAAAATCCCGCTCGCTCATTCACTGAACGTACCCGAGCCAAACTTCGGAAATTAATTCCGGGCACACCGGGCCTCGGAATCAGGCGCCGTCAAAAACTGTGTTCTTGAAAAATTCCAAAGAAAATTAAGCAAAAATTATCCTTGAAATTTCCAGGTCTTTACACTAAATGTTATATTCATAGTCTTTCTATATAAAATTACAATATAGAGTAAAATTAATTCCAATAATCATTTTTTTCATACATTAATATATGTGGACCCATAAATAAATGTCATTATCAACACTCAAATACCCATTATATAGTTTACCAATGTCTACAGGGATGAATTTTGGAACGGTTTTGTAAAGATGATATCATTAGTTTTCCATAGATTGTGTTTACATTTTTTTATTGGTGCTAGAAACAAATAATCACATCCTTATTGAACAAATAGTATAGTATTATAAGAAAAATATATACATACATGAATCAATCATGAAAATTGAAAACATAAAATACAATATATTATTTTCTTTGGAAAAACCATTATTATCATAGGAGTATCCCTACATGTTAGTCGTAATACACTCCCTTGTGTAATGATTCCAACCCCAGTAGCCCATATCATGTTCCTTTGAAAAATTAGCATATGATTAAAGGAATCATATCCCAATGGAAAAAAAGTTTATTAGTATAGAGATACAAGATATATACTTTTAATCCACATTATTTGTTGAAAACTAAAATATAAAAAAAAATTAAATTATGTATTCCATTATTACTCTTTTGTGTAATCATGTATATCTTATATAACATAATTCTCAAAATCCTAGGTGAAATAAAATCATATGAAAGGGCTAAGATAAAATTCTCAGTAAGGGTAAGTGTACAATATATTATATGATTAAAAATTTCATAAACAACATTGAAAAGAAAATAGCTCAAATACATGCCATTTAAATAATTAAATGGGATATGAAACAATACCATGGATATTCTAAATAATTAAATAATCACATGAAATAATAATAAAGAATTAAATGTGTGATGTTGGATATCTATTATATAAAGATCTATACTCAAGATAGTTACTATCAAGATCTATCCTCAGAATAGTTAATGATTGTGGGTATAAAATCATCTAATTTGTGTCAATATATATAGTCCTAACAATTGATAACTGCTTAAAATAAATGTGAAAGGTTTTTTTCCAACTGATTTTTGTCTCATGAGACATAGAGATGCATAGAGGGGATAATAAGTGAATAGAAACAATGATATAATGAATTTAAAAAATTATTTTTACATATATGAATATATTTTAAAATGATACCATTGAATTTTTTTAATGAAAATAACATTTAAACATTCCCAAGTGTCCCATAAAACATTTACAAATTTAAATTAAAATAAATATGAAGGATACAATTAAATAAAATGTGGAATATATTGAGAATAAGGGTTTTTATGATTTTATATATAAAATGGTACTAGATAAACAACCCACAAGGAATTAGTGGTAAACATGGCATCTATCTCACAAAAGTAAAAGTGACACAAGAAAACCATTACCTCACTCATAATTTTTAGTTCTAAATAATTTAACCTAATGTATAATGGTTTAATTATTATTATTATTTGTAATGAAAAACATAACATGTTTAAGATAAAATTTAAGATCTTATTATTTTATTTTATCACTAGTTAATTGACTTTCATTTTCCTTATTTCGGGTTCTAATTTCCTAGTTTCTCGAGTAAAATTAGACATGTTATGTGTACTTCATATGACATAGATAATGATTTAATCGCCTAATTAATGTAAAACATGATTAAATTTCAACATATATTTAGTATATATATATTTATAATAATCTATAATATTGGGAGATAATAAATGAAATACACCGTTCAGGGAGATAGTAGGTCGTACGTACACAGGAACACTAGTTTCAGTTATTTGCTATATAAAAAGATTGGAAGGAAAATGATATATATATATATATATATTAATTTATAATATTAATTTTATATATGTTACATTGGTTTATTAAAACCATCCTTAATAATTCCATTTATAACATGAAAGAATCACATCGCATTGAGAAGGCAGTAGTCCACATATAAAAAACGATTTTATCATATTTATTCAAAATGTAATGAATAATGGTATGTGTTATAAATAAATAACTAAGAATAAAGATGTAATAATTTATATATATAAAATATATAAATATATTTTACCCCATAATTCCTAATCATGAAAGGAGTTAAAGGAAAAACAAACAATCATCATTTCGGGAGGTGGTAGTTCATCGTATACATGAAAAGTATGTTTGATAACCATTATATGGAATTGTGTTTATGTGTAGGTTGAAAAGATATAATTAAAAATATAATTTTATTTTGTATAAACCCGTTTTATCATAATAATGAAATAAATAGAGTTGAGGGGTTGGAGAATGGAAATAAAACAACAGAGTTTGAGGAAGGATGTTACCCCTTATTTTGGAAAATCCTTTTGGTTTGCAAAAAAGGGATTCCTTGTATTGATTTATTAAAAATGTGAGTCTTATAAGATGAATAAACATAATTTATGGGATTATTTGGGATGGTTTTTGTTGATATAGAATTCTCAAAGTGGTGTGAGGAAGTAAGGAAGGATGTCCCCTTTTATAATTGAGGTGAGGGGTAATTTTTTAAAATCTCGAACTATTGAAACAATATAAATTAATTATCTATTTAAAATTTTTATTTTTTATTAATAATAGAATATAGTAATGGTTAGTAATAAACCGAGTATATAATTTCTATACACGTTTATATCAGATATTTACCCTTTTCTTTTGGTTTAAACCCTTATTTAAACCCTTTAACTATTACTGTGACGACTAAGATTATTTATTAATTAAAGGTTAATAAATTTACCATAAAATAAGAACCAAATAAAAAATGGATGATATATTAAATAATTATCTACATCCAAATCCATTCGAAAAAATTTTCATTTTATGATTTTTGTATAATTTAATAATTTTTTATAAATATCATTTTTATCAATTTTGACACTATTCAATACTTGAATTTTTAAAAGTATCATAACGACAATATATATTTGAAAAAAATATTTTAAACCATACATTGAATATTCATGTAATCTATAAATTCCTTCGATTACATTAATTTAATACAATTATATTCATTTTAATATTTCTATTATCATTTATATTAATCTTCTATTAAATTAAAAATTATTGAATCATCAATCTATCGCCATTTAATTTAATTACATAATTCCTAAAAATTAAAATTAATTACCACAAATAATATGACTATATTATCTTTATATGTTCTATTTAATGTAAATGGAACCCTCCAAATAACCATATATAAAATATCATAATACACATTAAAACAAGAGTACAACATATTAGACATTTCTTAGAATAAAATACTATAGATGACATAAATACATCCATGTGGCTCGATAAGGTAATATAATATTTTTAAGGATTCTTTTGGTTAAAATTATATCATACAATAAAATTAGGAATCATGATAGGGTAATTTTATAATATTATTATTACCCTTAATTACCTAACATACCCTTAACCATGGAAATTGAAATATTAATAATTTCTTATTAATATTCCCAAAAATAGAAGAAACCTATTTAATTAATTTGGACCTAATAATTCCAAATAAGAAATACATTTTTCAAAATTCAATACACTAATGTTTCTATAATTAATCCAAATGTAATCTCATTGATCAAATAAGAAAAAATGTTTTAAAAGTGATAACATTAAAAATATTTAAAAGTTTTTATATGAAAATACAAAGTGAAATTTATTAAAATTATAGAAATTTGATTAAAATAAAATAATAATGTTATTATTATTAAATATTAAAATAAAATGTCATAATTTAACAGTTTAAATTATTTCTATAAAAAGTTATTTTTGGTAAAAATTTAGTATTTTTTCATTATTCTTCAAAACATGAAACTAGTCATAAAAGTATAGAAAATTAAATGAAAGTAAATTTTTATATTTGTATTTAAAATTAAATTTTATTTTTCCAATTATATTATATAAAAGTTTATAAAATTGGATTTTAAAAAGGATCTCCATTAAAAGGTGATAAAAGTGCTTTTAATGAATCATAGGGTTTTATGTGTAAAATAGTGTCTGTTAATATATTATTCATATAAATTCTATTATATGAATAGAAAAAATACTTCATTAAATAAATAACACATATATATTTCATTAATAATATTTACAAATTGCAATTAATTTAATTAATTATTTAAAAAATCTTTTAGAAGCATAAACAATTATTTTTTATGTTTCATTAGTTTCTATTATTTTTTCTAATTAATTATAATCTGATAAATTGATCATACATTTTTATAAAAAATAGATTTTGATATGTTATTTAATAGTATTCCTAAGTTATAATTTAATTGTTAGGTTATTTCTATAACATTTAAAAATTAATATTTTGTTGTTTTTTTATGCTCGTTGTTGTGTGAAATATATGATATCATGGATAAAAAGACAAATAAAATAGAAATTCAAGGGGTGTTACATTCCACCATTTTACAATAACATTTTCCAATCCATTTTTTAATTCGGGTTCAGTGATGAAGATTTTATTATTCATAATATTATAATTAAAATCCCACATCATGATAAGGGTCGATAAAACAAAAACATTAAAATAAATAAAGGTAAGTACAACAGTTACCAGAGAGATTTATGGAAGATGAAGGCCTCATGTGACTCCTCCTTGGTTCGATGAAAAAAATTTACTTTCCTACCTTTGATGGATCTAATCTTGTGGATAGATGGATTCATCAAATCCAGAGTGGAAAATATCATTCCCATCTTGTCAAAATGACCCTATTGATGTGTCAATTTCTTACATCCTTTCCAGTAAGGTGATTTACTTTGTGGAAGTGCTTGTTGGAGCTTCCTCAAGAGAGGTGAGTCAGACTAAGCCCCTAATCATCAAGTGTTCATGTCAAGGATCAATGAAAGTGGTAGCTATTTTAGATTCTATTAGGTGGAAAATGAAATCCTTCAAATTCTATGTGCTGGGTCGAGTTTCCTATGAAAGAGGGTCAATTCCTTGGTCTTATTCATATTTCGAAGACCATATTTCTCATTGTTTTAAATTCATCAATTGGAGGCTCAATTCAATAGGAAATGTCTATATTCAATTTATCTTGTGGGGCCAAGAAGATCTTTATGCAATCTGGTGTTTGGGTACTCTCAATTTGAAACCAAGGATCATTTGGTACTGTAGTAGTTGGAACTATTCATCCATCTGGGCCTTCGGTGACCAGTTTGGTCCTCGGGTCCTACAAGGCTTTCGAGCCACCCAAGGCCTTCAAAACAGTTGATTCTCAAGGACTTTAGGCGAACATAAGGCCTTCAGACCATCCCGAGGCCTTCAATCCTCATGAATGCAGGCCCCAGACACACTACAAAAAGAGGAGCTGCCCCAGATGAGGGTTCAGAGTATATACACTCACCAGAGTAGAGCCAAATGGATTGTCAGAATGAGAGGGTATGACTATGCCATCGATACCAGCATGTTCTTGCATGGGAAGCCTAGCCGGATGGTCATGTAAAGGTGGAGTGCAACTATCAAGATGCAGATGCTGGGAGGGGCAGTTCCTTGTAGATAGTCTGGTTGAATTTCCTAAGACCTTCGGGTCATGTAATATTTTAAAGCCTACGGTCCATGTAATCTCTGAGCCTACGGGCCATGTAAGGGTTCCCACTCATCCCTTGATAGGGGGGTTATCAAAAATAAATAAAAATGAAGGCCTTCAGGCCATTCGGGCATTGAGGATCGGTCAATGAACACTTAATGGAGACCTTGGTTTTTATTTTTGAGTTTCTATTGAGTTGATATGGATTAGTCTGTTCCAGAACGTGTGTCACTAGATGTGAATTATCATATTATTGATGTATGTTTGAATTCAAAAACATACCAAAGTTTGACGAGAATTGAAGGATGATATGACCTACCATTGACAAGTGTGTAATTGTATAAAAATTCACCAAGCCATCCTCTAATAATACTTCAGCGAAAGAAGTTCGCAAAGAGAAAAATATTAATATGACACACTATGTGAGAAAGGAATCTAAGGAATTCTCCAAAGTGATCACTTGTGATAACAATGCTTCTACTATTAAATCCTGGGTTGCCTTTGTTGAGAATGAAGAATCTCGAAGCCATGTTCAGGGTAATACTGGTATCTCTAATGCTGAGGAAATGATGACATATTGTTATCAAGTATCATTAATTTTATAGGTTTTATTGGATTAAATTCTCTCTCGTGATTTAAGTATGTAGTCTGAATCCCTCACATTAGATTTTTTTAAATCAGAACTATTGAACATGGTTTAATTGGATGATGGATTTATAGTCGGACTTTCTTAGGCTTCTCTATCCATGTAGGTGTCTAAGCATATATCTTCTCAAAAAATAGAAATCTGAATGGTAGACTCTTCCCCTATGAAGCCATAATCAAGGAGCATGGATGATTTTGTTCTTTTGGGGACTGAGTTCACTTCAAATCAAGAACATTCTACCAACCAATCCAATACGAGAGAGTTGTAGAGAGCTCATAAAAATAACATTCTAATAATAAACCGAAAGAGAGATTTTCCCCCATTCAGAAGAAATGATGTGAATCCTCTTTTAGAACAAAAAGGGGCTGGAAAACACTAGAAAATTATGTTCATATAGTCTTCTTGTGATTAAATAAAATATTTCATTCATTGGCATCTCAGAGACAAAATCTAATAGCTTCACTTCTGGTTCTCTTCTTGCTCGATGTGGTTATTTTTTCTTTGTTATGTGCGTGACAATTCTTGTCTCGATAAACTCTACTTACATATCCATAATTTTGTTAATAATCCAGCCATCGTCTTAGTGGAAAGTCAAATCATCACTTACAGCTTCCTCAATGAAGGTCTTCTCTCCTCCTGCTCAATGGGTTTTTTATTTCAACTACTACATCAATAGAAGAACACTTTGGCATCACATCAAAGAGATATCTAGGATTATTTTAGATCCCTAGGTTATCATGGGAGATTTCAATGCAATCATACATACAAATGAGAGTACTGGACATGTTTCCAATGCTACATCTATGAGGGATTCCAATGATTGTATTGAGGAATCTATCCATATTAAATTTAATATAATTGGTTCTAAATAAACATTGTATTGGAGGCATCTAAACCACACTAGGGCTAATAGGATTGGCCGTGAAATTGGTAATCACTCTCTTTTTGGTACTTGGAAAACAATCTATTATGTAACTCTTTTAAAGAATAATTTTGATCACCATCCAATTCTTACAACCATCACTGCAAAGGGGGGAAATCATTCAATTCCCATTAAATTTAATAATTCATGGGCAAATACTCCTTAATTATCTCAACTGGTGAAAGAATCCTAGAATGTGGAAGATCATAATGGTAACCCACACTCTTGTATTTCCAAGATAAAATATCTAAATGTTATTATGAAACAATGGAGCATGAAGAAATTCAGCCCCCTGACCAGGAAATCAACTCTCTGGAAATATCCCTTCAGGATATTCACGAAGACACCACTAAAACCAAGTTCACAAGTGATACACTTATGGAAACCAGCTTGTCCTCCTGACTCAATGTACTCCTCATACATAGAGACAATATCCAAAAGGGGCTCTTTAATGTCAAGTGGCTCACAAATGGTGATTTTAATACCAAATTTTTCAATGCCCTTCAATGAGTTAAAAAAATTCAATGTCCTCTATCCCTGATAAATGTTTGTGATATAATCCGAGAGGATTGACAAAGTCTCCCTAATCACATTGATTCCTACAATATGATCCTCTTCAATAGTCCTAGATGAAATATAGATATTATAGATGGAATCATTCCCAAACTAGTCACTGAGGTTGATAAGATTTTTTGTACTTATATTCCTCTAGACACTGAGTTCAAAGATGCTACTTTTGGGCTCAAAAAAGGGAGTTCTCTGGGACAGGATAAATTTTCCAATAACTTCATTCAATTTTATTGGGAGGTAATCAAATCAGATGTGTGTAAACTAGTTAAAAACTTCTTTACTGATGGCTCCCTTTCACATGCTTGCAATTCTAAATTCATATCCTTAATCCCTATGGTGAAAAATTCTAGTGATATAGCTCAATTCAGACCATTTTATCTTGTCAATACCATATACAAGGTCATCAAAAAATCTATTCCAATAACCTTGCACATATCTCTGGGGGAGTCATCTCTTCGAATAAATTTGGATTTGTAAAAGGGAAAAAAAGTCAGGATTTCCTTCTCACTCCCTCTAGATGTGTCAACTTACTATATAATTCCACTTGAGGGGGAAATATTTCAATCAAATTAGATATCTGAAAATCCATTTATACGATTGATTGGAATTTCATTGGGCACATTCTATATGAATATGGATTTCACATGAGGTTTATTCAATGGGTCAACAACCTTATTACATATACATACATTTCCATTCTTAACAATAGATCCCCATAAGGTTATATCAAGTGTTCATGAGGTATGAGGTAGGTTGATCCCCTCTATTCCATTATTTTTCTAATTGATGAGATATACCTTAGTAGACTTATCCTCCATATGACAGGTTCAGGCAAAAATAAAACAATTATAGTAGAAATAGTAATATCTTCCCCATATCACCTTCTATTTTCTGATGATATTATTATAATTACCCAGGGAGATAGGAGAAATATTCAAAATCAAATGAAGTCTTTACTTCATTAGGAGTAGGTTTCGAGCTAAGTAGTTAACTTGGAACAGTCGTTTACTTATATTTGAAAAAATATATCTTCCTCAAAGAAATCATTCATGGTAAATGATATAGGAATTCAAGAATGATTTCTCTCTTTTACCAAACTACGGGTTCCCATTTTCATGGGTAGACCTAGGACCTCTCACTTTGTGGATGTTGTGAGCCAGGTTAGAAGGACACTCTCTTCGTGGAAAGACAATTCACTCTCAATGGCAGGAAAAAATTTCTTAGTTAAACATGTGGCCACCTAAAAACCGGTCTACAACTTGTTGATTTACTCTTGTCATGCCACAATTGTTAAAAATTCCATAGTTATTAAAACATTAAACTCCTTGATGAGAATATTTGTGTGGAGTGGCAGTATTATGGAACAATGGGTAATTTCAACTCCACGGAAGGGATGTTGTATGCCATATGCTAAGGGTTTTCTTGGAGTAAATAATCTAGACTTATTTAGTCATGCTTTAAAACAACAATTCATATGGATGCATATTAATGACAGGTCATAGTCCTTGTACATCTTCAGATCCATGATCCTCAATTACTTGTTGATGAAAAAATGAGTTATATTTAATCCTCAATCTGGCCTGGTATAAAATGACTACTCCAACATATTAACAGTCAATCTTGCTGGTTGGTTAGTGCTCAATCCTCCCCCAAATTCTATAAACACAACTAGATACGGTCTCCACTCATTGACAGTGTCGACATCACAGATCCAAATACTTATTTTGAATCCACTATTAAGAATCAGCTTAATCAAGGAAATAATCTTCCCACTCAAATTGCTTATATGATTGATACATATGACTTCCTCAATGATAATGAAATGATTTTTTTGAAAACAAATAGAAATGGGAACCTTGATTCTAGGGGATTCTATAATCACCTTATTCATAGAGATAACACGGGTATTGAAGACTTTAACAAAAATTGGCTGATGCCTACTCGTTGTTCACTACTATGGAGACTTTATCTCGGCAAGTTCAAGATTGAGGTAAACCTTCAACTAGGTGGAATAAAAGATTAATCTATATGCACTCTCTTATTGTAGAATCGGGAAGATGGTAATCATCATTTCCACTCATGAAACACCTATACATCTCTTTAAATTTTTGTTTTTAAACTCTTCGATGTTCAACCTCCTCAAATTTCTGAAATTACTCTGTTCTTACTGGACCTGGATGCTATATAGCTCTCAAACCAGGTGTGTGCTCCCTTCATGGTCTCCTGCATAGAGGTAATACACACAATGCAATCATACAGAAACAAAAGACATCAGGATGATGCTATCCCAAATTGAAATGACACCCTCTCTAACATCTTACATGCAGTTCAAAGTGCTAATGATATGCATTCAGAATGATGAAAAAATTATATGAATGAATTATTAGGCTTAAGAAGGCTCTAAATTCATAGTCAATGACTAAAACCATATTGAACCATTAATGTGTTATTTATTATTCCATTTGCAGGTTGGGTTAAGTGCAACATAGACAGTGCCTCAAAAAGAAATTATGGACCTACAACCTATTGAATTGTCTTCGGGGATCAGAATGTGGTCTTTTTAGAGGGAAATCTGGGTACATGTGGGCACACCATGACACTTGAGTTGGAGATGAAAGGTCACATAAAATCGGTTGAAATTGCTCTCCAAAGATACTGGGACTCAGTCTCGTTTCAATGTTACTCAACAGAAATTATGCATGATGTTTGGATGGGCCAGATTGGACTAATTTGGAGGCTCATAACCAAGTTGATCAAATGCCTGAGAAACCTTTCATCCATGTAATTTATCATCAATAAAATTTATCTTGAGGATAATCAACTTGCTGACTAGCTTGCTAACAGAGGATCCACTGAATGTAATTACACTCACTAAACCAGAATACATGGTGAGTTGATGGATATAAATCAACATGATAAATTTATACATCCATATTTCATAATTGTGTAACATAGTTTTTAATAATTCGAAGCCTTTATTATTGTTAAAAATATAGTTACTATAGATAATACAAACTAAGGTTACTTGTTGGAAAACATGGACATGTTAGAGAAATCTAACCATTATGTTCTGATGGAGAGTGATAGAGTACATGATCTAGATAATGAAAATAATCACAAATCTATTAATATTCAATGATCTAATGGACCATTTGATTCTTTGGAAAAGAAGGTATCAGGATAAATTTTTGGGTTTCAAGATCATTTCCCTATAGTTTAAGTATTAATTTACATTATATATTATTAACATAAGGAAATATACTTACATGAAAAGTATATTCTGATCATAAATTCATCATTCTCTAGAAAAGATAATAAAATTCAAAAATATTCTCTTTGTCTTAATAGTATATGGTTCATAAAGTGAGCATATAATTCATATATCATACAATTTAAATAATGATATGTATGATATAACAACCAGGGAATCATGCAGGCTAGTAGAAGTTGATGCATCATTTTCAACCATCGGTTGTGGGTAAGCCTCACAACTGTTCTTGATTCGATGGGTTGTTCTCAACCTATGAGTTTTCCTTTTTATAAAACAATATTATCATTACATTATATAAATAACCTTAATATATTTAACCTTAAAAAATGTTTTATCATTAAAAAATAATAACCAATGTTCAACATAATCCATCTCAAACATGAGAATCATCTAAAAAACACCTATCTAAATTATCATCCCAAGAAGGTCTCCAAATTTTTAAAGTCATTCATTACATCAATTTCTCCAAAAAAATAATATAGCCCTTATTTCTACGTACCAAAAATATTATAACATTATAATCCTTAATAATATTTTTAATAAATTTAAAATCATAATAAAACTTTTTCCACAATTCATTCAACCGATAAATCATTGAAAATCAACTCAAATATTATAATTATCTAATCCATACAATATTTTTCTTCATTTTTAGTAATATAATAATATTCATCATGTCCCATTAGCATCTTTTTAGGAGTATTCCTTTGATGCTAGGGGAATTATCTTACATTGATCCCCATAACCATAGAGTTGAAGCATTAAATATTGGAAAAATCAATACTTACCTTACAATCATGAGCGTGGTAAAATTTTTCTCACCATATGAAGATAAATCATTTTCCTTTTAAGAATATATCGTGGTTTCTCCTTCCACAATCTTCATATGTGTGAAAATACTTCCTCTAATACTTCACTTATTCCATAATTTTCTCTTTCGTCCTCTTATTCATGTACATCCTTCCAATGTAATAATATATAGAATTTTATTTCTCTTACTTTATAGTGGATTATATTATTTCCTCACATATAAAGAATGTTCTGGAGGGTAGTTCTCTTCGTAATATTTTCATAATCTCAGAAAATATGTTATCATTTTTATTTTCCTAATCAAATGCACTATTGTGGTTTTTATTCCTTCATGTTGGGGAAATTTATCAATAATTTCATACAATTTATTATATTATGAATCATAATACATAAGCTTTCTCTAGTAAATAAAATTCCAAAAATTGAAAAATTTATGCGAAGATAATATCATAATCATAATTGTTTTCCATTGGGGTCATATTCCCTTTTAAATCCTTCATAATGGATTATAAATACAAATTTAATAATCCTAATAATATTTTCTGGTTGTTTCATACAAATTTCATAATATGGTTTATTTTTGTTTTGCAGGTTATGTCGAGTTAGTCATGAGTCTTATTGTGGGAGATATTACCTATATGTACATATGTACTAGTACCACATCCACTTGTAGTTTCCATAAAAAGATGTATTTCTCAGAAAATCCTCAAAATATCTACCATACCAAAAATTAATGATTTTATTTTGGGATTATCGTCAAAATCTATCTTAGGGTTTTTTCACTTAACAATGTTTTGAAATTCATGATTCGAAGTCTCTACTAAACTTGCTCTGATACAAACTATAATGACCCCAACCCATGTATCCTAAAGGACGTTACTTACTTTTATATATTGTAATAATATACTATAAATAAGATCTAAAGGAAATTCACATTTGATTAGAATTAGAAATCTACATAGTACTTTTAATTAGAATTATACTTTGGAAAATAAAATACGTAGAGAATTTAATTGAGGGTTCCTTTATTCCCCATTTGTATAATCCTATATATCAGTCATCAAAAACTATTACAAATCCTAGGGGAAAATGAACCATACGAAATGGGTAAGGTAAAATTCATAGTATGGAGAAGTGTATAGAAGAATCTATGAGTAAATAAGGTTTAAACAACACATAATGGTAAATAACTGATACACACACCATTTAAATTATTACATGAGCTTTGAAATATAACCATTAATATTATAACTAATCAAATAATAACATGAAATAATAATAATTATGGAATGTAAAATATTTTAAGATGGTAAAATAAATATCTTTTCTCATGATTGTTACTATAAACATATATCCTCATGATAGTTTATGTCATTGGGTATAAAATCATCTTATTTTAGTCATGATGTATCCTCCTGATAATTTAATACTACATGGAATCAAATGAAAAATGGCTTTCCACCAATAGAATTCATCTCATGGTGCCTACTGGTGCATATAAAAACTACTTTGGAGCCCTACCATAAGTTGTTATGTCTAATGTATTCCTCAATTGAAAAAAAAACAATATCAATTATCATATTGAAAAACTAGCATAAAAAACTAGAATTCGTAAACTATAAACCATAAATCATATAAAAATTATAAATACACCATAAAATAGGTCATAAAACATTTAATAGAATATGGTTTAATATATCATACGTGATAAACCTCAATGAAGTAAATTATTCAATAAATGAGGCCGACAATTATGAAGATACATTTAAATTAGATCATAGAAAAATTCTTAATGAAATTTTTTGTAATCAATCAAAAAAGTCCCAAACCACATTGAAACATTTAATTTATAATCATTATGATGAAATAAAATTAAATTACACATATAATACCTTGATAATAATGATATTAATGATATTATATATCAAATGATTTAAAATACAAAACACCTAAGGAATAATTGGTAAATATGGTATATATCTGAACTAACTAAAATTAAGATGAGAAAACCCTTCACTCACACATCCATTTTAGTTGTCTATGATTTACCCTACTGTATAATGGTCTAATACATGTTATTAACATAAATGAAAATCCTAATCATGATTATGGTACCATAAATGTTCTTCATATATAATTTTAAATCCTATTAATTGTCATTCATTATTTTAATTATATTGGTTTTCAATTTCCATGTTTCTTATGTAATTGTTGACATGATATCATTCCAAGATGATAATTTAATAAAATAAATAATTTTAAACATGATTTTATTATAATATTTATTCTTTATATATTTATTTATAACATTCAATAATATTTGGAGATAAAACTGAAATACACTGTTCAGGGAGACAGTAGGTCATACCCCTGTCGGAACACAAATTTCACTTATATTTAATATTAAAATATTTAAAATAAAATAAAATATATTTATATTATAATTAATGTATCATATTTATATCATATATATATATATATATATATTGTTATTGAAAACATCCACTATACATTCCATGTATAGAATCAATGAATCACATCGCTTTGAGCTAATAATACACACTTCAACAAACGAAGTTATCTTATTTATAAAAAATTGTAAGAATAGGGTTATGTGATATAAAATAATTTATTTATAATTAAGAAATAATCATAATCATATATTACATATATAAACATGATTTCCATCATAATTAAAAACCATGAAAGGTGGTAAAGGAAAAAGCAAACAATCATTATTTCGTGAGGCTACAGTTCTCCGTTCACATAAAAATATTTTCATGACCCATTAGATTGAATTATATTTAAGTATAGGAATAAAAATTACAAAAAAATTAATTATATTTATGATAAGATTTTTTCTATATAATCATGAAATAAAGAGAGTTTAGGGGGTGGAAATGGAAATAAAATAAAAGAGTTTGAGGAACAGTCTTACTCCTTATGTGTGTAACTCCTTTTGGTTTGAGTCAAAGGGATTAATTGGAATGAGTTAATAAAAAATTTAATCATCTAGTATGAATATATGTATTTTTGGAGATTATATGGGTTTTTTGTATTGATATATAAGGCCTAATGTGGTGTGAATATGTGAGGGAGGAAGATCCCTTTTAAAATTGAGGTGTGGGGTACTATTGGAAAATATCAATCAAGTAAATTAATATAAACAATTTATCTTTATAAAATGTATTAAATGTGAGTTATTTATAATATAATATGGGTATTGGTCTGAATATTCATAACTAATAATTTTTAGTCATGTTTATATAATATTATTACACTTACTTCTTTTCTCCAACCCTTAGTTAAACCCTTCACCTCTTACCATGAGAACTTGAATATATTCTATATAAGGTTTATCATTGCAACTCTAAAATTTAAAAATATACCTAAATGGGCCATTTATGAAATATTATACTTCACCAAAATTATTTTTCAAAATATTAGATTTGGATGAATTTCATATCATTTAATAAATTTTTTTTATTTTAATATATAATTAATATGAATGTTGAAACTATTCATTAATTTACATTTTAAGAATATCATATCAACATTATATCATAGAAAAAAAATCTATTAAATGATTACTAATATGTAAAATTAATATAAATAACTCATTCAGGACAATTTTTTTACTATGTATATTTTTTTAGTCTTTTTAATATCATTTATTTGAATTGTCCAAAAATTAAAACATAACTTCATCATCATTCTGTCACCATTTATTTTAATTGTGTTTAGATAAAAATTATAAATAAATTAATATAATGAAAATAAAAATTTATAATTTAAATTACAATTTATTGTAAACTATATCATCCAAATAATTATATAAAAAATATTATACTTATTAAAATAAGAGTGTGATATATTGTACTTCCCGTATAATAAAATACTATAAAGGTCATAAAGTCATCCTAGTGTCTCCAAAAGGCTATAAAAACATCCTAGTGATTATTTTGTTCAAGAATATGTAATCTAATTAAATTGTAAAATGTGTTACAGGAACACTTATAAAATTATTTTTACCCTTAATTACCCAATTTAATATTAAGCATGATAAATAAAATATTAAAAAAATTACTATTCATATTCCCAAAAATGATATAAATATATTTAACTAATTTGGAAACAATTATTAAAAATATGAAATCCAATTTAATAAATTCAAAACCTAGAGACAAAAATAATTATTCTATAATTAATCTTATTGATGAAATAATAAAATGATATTTAAAAGTGGAAATGTTAAAAATATTAAATTGAATTTATATCAATTTATAGTGAAATTGATGATAAATAAATAAATTTTATTAACTAATACAAAATAATTTAATTATACTTATATACAAATAAAAATTATAATTTTTCACTTTATACTCTTTCGATGTAAAAATAAGTTTTCAATTTATATTTAGTATTTCTCCCTATTCATCAAAATATTAAACTTATAATAAAAATACCAAAAATCTTATGGATGTAAATTTTTACATTCTGATTGAAATGTGTATTTTTATTTTTACAAATATAATATAAAAAACATTGAAAAATTATATTTAATATAGGCGCACTATTAAAAGGACGTAAAACATCTTTTAGAGAAATATACAGTTTTTGTATAAAATATGTTTTATTCATATCATATGACTATAAAATCTATTGGATGAATATATAAAATTTTTTATTTAATATTTAACCTATAAATTTAATTTACATTATTTAATAAATTTAATAAATTTAATTTATTAAGGAAAAATTCATTTCGAAGAATAAAACAAAAAATATTTCAATTATATTCAATTAGATTATATTTTTGTTTCAAGTTCAATTTTAATCAATGATATCATATTATATTTTTATAAACTATATATTTTCATAAATTAGTTAATACTATTTATAAATTTTCATTTACTGTATATGTTTTAATTTTATATTTTCAAAAATAATTTATAATTGTTTGTTTATTCTTGTTATTTAATGTCACGTAAGCTATCAAAGAAATTTAGATACATACTATACAAATAGTGTTCTATTACACTTGGAAACCTTGGAAAATAAAACACATGAAATGGGTGAGAAAATATAATAAATAAGGGTATTCATATAATATAATCTATCTGGAATATATAATTCATAATTAATATATCACATTTAATAAATAAAAACACATAATATTTCACAATAACTTGACCTTGGTGAATAATATGGTAGAAATATATGATGAATAAATACTTCCATATAAATAATCACATGATTTTGAATCTTATCCACATATAACATAACTAATCAAATAATCATATGAGGAACAATAACTAATCTCATAACTATCGAATGTATAATTCTATACATTATTAACCTACCATGAAGGCCTCGTGTAGAGAAATATTAAATAAATAGTTAAGGCCTTATCCAAATATGCAAGCTAGTTTTTCACACGAGACTTGTAAATGAATCAATTATCTATAGATGGATTCTTCCATCACATACTAAGTCAAATTATATTTTTATATGAAATGGGTCAAATATAGTGAATATAATCATTCTAATAAAAAACTATCATAATAAATGATAATACATTCCCCGGTCAATAATCATAATCCAAAACCATAAAAAGTAAGGGGGTAATGATTTAAAAAAAAAATATCCCTAGTAAAATTCATCATACAAAATAAGAATAATTTATTACAATGATATAGTTACTAGATATTACTAGTTTATAATAAAAGGGTTGTAGTTGATGATGAATATAAATACCATAAGATTATCACCAAAAAAATTCTTGAGGAATATACCACTTTCATTTTAAATTTATATTTTGAAAAGTAAAAAATTACAAAATATTAGGATAAATGTTTTCATATAATATTATTTGGGAAAGATATATAGTAAGAATTGAATAAATGAGCAGTAATAATAATTGTAAATTTAGTACATGATGGGTATGATTAAATAATTATTTCTTTAATATTATTAGTAAAATGTCCAAAAGTATTTAGTTTAGAAAAAAAATATTATTCCTTTTAAACAATTTTCTATGATTCAATAATTGGTTAAAATTAATTTAATAAATCATTTAATAATATTTATAATAATTATTATTTTTTTGAGGAAGACATTTTTATGGAAGGAATGATATTTTCAATGGAAAAAATAAATACAGTTGGTTTTTATTAATTCATATTGTCAATTATTTCATATAAAAAAAGTGGAAAATATCAGGTTATTACTTGAATGACTCATGTATAATAATATGAAAATTAAATTAAATATTCTTAAACAATAATGATAAAATAATTTATTTTAATGAGTATTCATTCACAAATAATCCCTATTAAAGTGAGATTGAAGTGTAATCCCTGACCAGATTGGTAACTTTTGAATCAAATCCCATATGAAATAATTACCTTCAAAAGAAAAATTAAATACTATTAACATAAATATATTCTAAATATATCATATAAATGTGTTACTATTACACATTATATAAATAAATAGGATCATAATACCAAATATGCCTCAATGGAATTGAAAGTGAGACGAAATATAATTAAAAAACCATACAATTATAGTAAGAATTAATCCATGAATTGATTACATGTATCAAATGAAAATCTATATAAAAAAATAAAAATAAAAAATGAAATAATCAAAATACATTAAACACATAATCATAGAGGATCAAATGAAACAATGAAATAAGGTACCCCATTGAAACGAAATTTGGTTATGAAACCATATACAACATGGTAACATTCAAGTAAAATCCCCTAGGAAGAAATAATTTTAATTACCACATAGAATGACATTGTTTTTGAAGGATTCATGATATAATATGAATACTTTAATGTATAAACAAAAATTTAAAATAAATTAGGTGAAAAAAAATAATACAAGCCTCATTGAATGGAAATTGGGACGTAATCTATTTCCATAGGTCGAATTTATTTCGTATATGTTTGAATGTCTGATATGATATATATAAATTTATTATTAGTATATTACATAACCATAACAAAGTATATCATACAATTTATGATTTACTTATATGATTTTTCCTCCCATTTATTAAAAATTCTTCATTAAAATATTTATGTCTCGTAATAACTACTTCATTTTTCAAGTATGTTTTGTTTTAGTAGTTTTGGTCCTTGTACATTGATCATTATTCCATAAACCCAAAAAATTTAACAATAATATATATTATAAATTTTTTATAATTTCCTTAATATCTAGATATAGAAATATGATTTACCCTATTCATAGAGACAGTAAGCCTTAAGTATGCATGAATGTTATTTTCATTTAATTTATGGATGGAAAGAAAGAAATTGAAATAATAATGAATCTTTATATAACCATTAATAAATAAAAATGACATATTTTTTAATTAAATCAATCAATACTATAATCAATGATAAAATAATTTGAAAAATAATTCACATCAGCTCATAGAGGCGGTAGTCATAACTTACACCAGAGAGACATTATCATTTTCAAACATACATGAATTTAAATATGTAGATGGGATATTAAATTTGGTAATTCATATTATTTATATAAATATCAAACATATATAAATTAAATACGTCATTAAATATATCCATGATTTGTGGTGATAGAAAATGAATTAAATCAGTTAGCGAGGCGGTAGTCATCCGTACACATGATCAAAAATTCCATTTCTTATTATATATATTAGACATGGATATAGGTTATTACATTAAAATAATAAAATCTCATGTAATGTCCGAACTCATAATGCACATAAAATATTTCCCTATATAGAAGATCACATGGCCTCAAGGGACACTCAGAATACGTTATAGGCTACCAACTAGCCATGGGGGTCTAAAGGTTTTATGTTGGGAGACTATACCAACATGATTATATTAAAAAAATGTTTTCATTGAATAAAAATAATTAAAAAATTGATGTAGTATAAAAAATAATAATTAGTGCAAGATGATAATAACAGATAATGTGGCCAATGGTAAATTTAAAACTATACATTAATGTCCAGAAGATGTTACAAATCTAATGAAGTTAACATTAAATAGGAAATACATACTAATAAAAATTAAATAATAAATAAATAACCTTGTATATATTTGCCCTATAATCATAAGAACAATATAATTCCACTTATCTCATACTTTATCAGAAATTAAAAGGATAAAAATAAGCATGTATTATATATGATCCATAAACATGCCCCCATGATGTCTGTGTGGGTACCCTTGTGAAATGGAGGCATGAAAAGTATGTGAGATTTATATTTTAGGCCACCACAAATTGTATCTAAATCTACCCTATCCATGAATATAAAATCTGATATTGTGTAGTTGTGATAGGTAAAGTAGGTAATAAATATAAGTAAAAAAGTCATATCAGGTTCCTTAGGGACACCAGGCCAACCATACCTGCTTTGGCCTGAGCTATAATTTCTTTGAGTAAATGTATATGCATATCCATATATATATATTTTAAACTTTTCAATGTTTATATTCATATATATATATATATATATAATATTTTCTTACACCCAATTTTCTACTTCACCATCCTTATGTAATATTACCCATAGAAAATGTGAGATTCTAATGATAATAAATAAGTTTCATCATACTCAATGATCAGAATCAATATAGGCCACCATTATGAGATCATTATCATTATAGGATTCCATGAAGTGTTTCATGAATAATAATGGGAAGGGTCTTACCTAATATCCTAATCAAAGGGGTGTGGAATTTCATTCACAATAACCAAAGTTATGTGGAATCCATGTGAACATGACCGACCAAGGGGGTCTGACAATCCATGGAAAATAACCATTCTCTAGTTATATTTAATAACTATGAGATATAAGTTGTTCTATGTGCCCTATTATCACATATCCAAACATTCCACAATTAGGTAGTTGACGTTTCTCACAGCATAGTGGATCATTTTTGATATGTTTCATTATAAAATTACTACATGGCTCGGGATCGTCCATATCATAACATAAATTATGTCCAATTAACACCATTTATGTCTTTAAAAAGTTAATCTCAATGATATGACATCCAATTTAATAAAAAAAATAATGTCAATGGGAAAAACCAATTTCATAAGATACACCATCAATCAATCCACATTCTAATATATGATAGCGCACCTCAACATGAGGTTTTATTATAAAACATGTTATTTCATTATAAAATTCATTTAATTCAATTAATTCAATTCCTCTATAAGTTATAAGAAAAAACCACCTCAAAAGGTTATTTAGATTAAGTTAACATTTGGATCAAACATATTTGTATAGAACACCCAAAGGGCTACCTTCTGCTTAGTGAATATAATAATCATCGGAGGAAATTAGCTTAATTCCCCCTAAGGGGGTTCTTCGGGTTCAGTTATTCACCTCAAACCATATCATCATGTATATGGATATAAAGCTAATGGTCTTCTAATTTAGTTTGGGGTATTTCATAAATTATATTCAATGAACGAGAATCCCTTCATTTCAAAAAAATGAAAATATAATTTAAATTGATCGACATCGAGGTAAAATCAAATAGAACATCTACCACATAATTAGGAAGCTCTTCATGTCCAATATAAATACTCAAATAAAACCAAGTTGACTGTAATTCAGGAAATGAACAAATACCCATAAAATATTGTGACTTATCTCATTTGAAGGTAACATCTATGATGGTGAAATAAATGATGGAATCATGCAAGCGGGATAAATCACATACCGAGAGGATTCCTACTCATCTAAAAACACATGAAATAGACACTCAAAGGAAGATATAAATATATCCCTACGAGAGGCGAGGAGGTTCTACCATGTTCAGTTCCCTTCTATCTGGGAAGTAAAAATGAGGGGTTGATCCCCTATTATCCATTTTTTATAAAGGGTTCCTACATAATTAATACGGTGTATCTATTTCATGTCATGAACCAAACACCCAAATTTTACTATATACACAACATGAATTCCATGGGGTAAGTCACCGGGATTCCACATATTTTTTAAATGGATTGACCCCATTAAATATGTTCATGATGTATATTGAATACACTACATTAATTTTTTTTCTCAGATTTTTTCAATGGTCAACTATTCCTTCATACTAAGGTTTTCCCAAACCCCTGATACCACTACCATAGCATAACCCATGTCCAAAACCATCATTAATGGATTTCAAAATCCTTATAACCCCATTACAATTTCAAAAATATAAATCTACCCATCGCATAAAGGAAATTGTTATAATTATTTGGAAATTCCATCTGGTCTGAAATACATGATGCTACAATATCCCCAACAAAAAAATATTATCCCTGAAAATCCCTGGGAGAACATCAAAAAAATACTAAACAACCTGATTCATGATGTATCCTCTAATAACCACAGTTTGTTTCAAACTCCAAACAGACCTCTAATAACCCCTTTCTGTATATTTGTTAATTGTCATTAATACTCAACCCATGGCTCACATTCCAAAATAGAAACATGGGTATGGTTCTTACTTGATCCCATCTACCTAGATCCCTGATCACATCATTATGTTTTTAATCACCCATCATATGGTTCTCATAGTATAGTTTTTAAGATTTAATATCCATTTCTGAGTCACATAACTCCCCATCATCCAAATTGAATAACCAATCAAGCCCATAACATTGATATAATTCCCCAAAAATATATTCAATTCAATAAAATATTTAAATTCAACTTTTCATCATTTAATAAAATCATGTTAACTTTTCCATGAAATTAACATAATGGACTCTTTTCACACTCACCTTTCCTTGAATATGTGCATAATTTAGTTCCTCACATACATCAATTAGTGAATAAAAGGAATTATTTTCAGGCCACTACAGACCGACTGTCCCGAATGCACTGGGATATAGAAGATTCTACATTAAAACCCAAACATGGATGATTTTATTACAGAAACACCATCATTCTTCATGAATTATCTTGGAATCATGTAACCACAATTTAATGTTGTATCGAACCTAAATGATCATTTATTCTTTTGTGAAAATGAAAAAACATTGGTTCATATTTGATCTAGAAAACATGGATCATTAACATTTATATTAAATAGCTGATAATAATTTATTTTTTAATGGATCTTCATAATCATCAACTGGGGTCCAAGGAGCTAATCCAATGTGGTACATATCTATTGTTTACATATAAGACATTGATACTGAGATGATACATCCACATATCTATGAAAAAAACTACAACCAGAGACTGTGATGTCAAAGAACAATTTTCTATTTGTGAGTCCATCCAAGGTGTTTTTAATCGGGATGTCAAGTGTCATTCAAGACTATCCATACATCTATGAACAATGAAAATTATAGGGTAAAATTCCATGGGGTGTACTTCTCAAAATAAGAAATAATGTTATGTTTTATTCATGGAGTATAACTGTCATTAGCTTAGTGTATCCTGGATGATATAAAGATTAGGGAAATGATCTTCACATAGAGGAGAGTATAATAATAATAAAATAATGATTTTCAAAAACTATTGAAGAAACTACTTCAAATTCAAATTCAGATTTCTCAGTGTGGTTTCTAACCAACCATCTCCAACTATTCAATGGAATAATTTTCAAACCACTTCTCATCGATTTATTTAGAAGAGCTCAACAATCCCCCAAAGAATCATCATTAACTGACCAGGGTTCCCTCACTACTGTGGAATGTCATAGTCACTAAATTAAAATAACCAAAGTCCATCACTTACTAATATTGTTTATAAGGGATTCATACTCGACCAACCATTTCAATTTCATGATTCTTATGAAGCACTGACACATTTAAAATCATACCAGCCTAATGGGATTTCAAAATAAGTATTGACAAAATTCATATGGGTTTTATTAGTTGTGTTCCTTTTAAATTTAAGGATTTACATTTTCTATTAGTAATGTGATGCTACCCATCTTATGACTGTCCTTATCATTGGATTTAACAAAAATGGAACACATCCCACATCACACACACCATTGACCACTATATGTGGGTCCAAAACATGGTCAACATGCTCAAAAATGTTCTAATACAAAATTAAATAAACAAGTAACTATATGGTTGAAAATAATATATTTACATTGGATATACACATGAAAATCCTCCTGAGTTATGTCCACATGTTCTGTAACGTCCATAATTGAAGGAAAACCTAACCTATTAATAGTATGACAAAAACAGATCATTTTCCCAACGTCACCCCCATCACCAGGATAACTCAAATTCACCTAATCGAGGTCACTATAACCTATAGTTGACCAATTAAAATATAAAAATGGCTCATGGATTAAACATGTACCACCAAACTCATACCATTTATGTATTATTTATAAAATCGATTAGTAACATTTTTATCGATACATAATAACCTAAGATTTCATTCTCACTATGAATCATTCTTTACACTATCTGTTGGATTATCTAACATTGAATCCCAATATATGATAGTCCATAAAAAACTAGATCTATGTCGTACAATCCGATACGACAGTAAAACCAGAGGAAGACCTCTAGAATTATCCTATACTAAAGAGGAATAAGAGGAAGGGACACACATCATACTAGGAAGCTGAACACGACATTGGCATGTAATTCATAAAGGAGATATTTATTTCATTATACTGACACCTATAATAGGATTCAACTCATAAATTATCTTCCCAACATGAAAAATATTTCAATTTTGATACTAAGAGTCCTACATGGGGAAATGAATCATCAACCCCAGCCCACACCTAAAAACACATCATAGAACTTAACAATGTTTTTAACTACTAAGGGAACTTCCTATAATGGGTATCCCATTACTGATATATGAAATAAAAACACATAAAACTATAGTAAAAAATAAATATCACTAGGCTCCACCTCTTATTATTTTGGTTCAACGAAAACTATGAACAGTTACATATACCTTTGAGAAATGCTTGCATTACCATTCTAAGGAAAGACATGGGAAACATATAAACTACCCATACATAAGGGTTAGAAAAATAACACTATTTATGGTTTCATTCTAGGGAATTGAATTAATTTCCTTCTATTTATATAAGTGTTTCAAGGATAATCATACCAATAGTTGTAAGCACCAGTCATAAGGTAAATTTTTTTTGTACATTATTTTACTAACACCAGAAGGTGCATGGAAGTAATATCAATATCCTTTCAAGAATTATTTATTTAAAAAACCATATCACAATTATGAAATGTTTATCATAATATCCTTATATCCACTTTATTTAACCATAATTATTTCCATTATTGGTCTTAGTTAAAGAAAATTCAATTTGAATATACATATGATAACTACCATTATAATTTAATTGACATTTTAATTACCAGAGGGCTCATAAATAATAAATCTTAATTGAAAATGATAGTTCTTTTATTAATTAAAAAGGGGACAGGTCAGGTTAGATTCCACAACATGTTCATTTGAAACACCATATATGTTTCTAAAGAGTAATTTAATTGCTTTCCAAATATAATATTAATGGAACCATGGGAGTTAAATAATAACGAATGAAAAAGTAGTGGTAGCCTATATTGGTCTACATTAATCATTTGGATTCATTTAAATGAAATACCATTTTATTAATAACATTGATATTTTTACACCACCCTAAATTTTCTTTTATCATAAGAAAAAGAACCATGCAGAACCTAGATATTCCATGTAAAGTCCATCTCATATTAAAAATTCACCAAATGACCAATTTGGATCTTGTTGTGCATTTAATAATTTAATCACATGGGTCAACATACCCAAGTAATAGGGGTAGAATCATTTTCATAGGTGACCATTTCATTTAAATTCAATGTTTTACTACTTTTATATTTATGTAATAGTATCTAGGTATATAAAACTTTTATAAAATGATTCAACTATATGGATTTCCATTTTCCAATTTATAATGAATCCATACACATTATATATTGAAAATGTTCTCCCATTTTATCTGAACCATCATATTTATGCCCATGAAACCAATTGTTCATGGGTCACTCCTATCATAATTGGCTAGTAAAATAAAATACCACCATTAATATATAATGGAATACACTACATATATTTATGATTGAAATTTATTTCACTAGTCATTTCATCATAATTATAACATTTCATGCTCTTGTAATTATTAAATATTCTCAAACAAGATAAATAAGAAAAAATTTCAACAAATAAACCTATAAAGCAACCACATGATTAGGATAATACTAACGCAATGTATAAAAACTAATATTATGAACACATTAGTATAATAGAAGAAACATGAAGTACAAGAAAACATTCTAATAAACTACATATCATGTTATAAAAAAAACATGCGAAATAATAACACAAGGAATATCTCTAAATGAAACTACATTGCATGGAATATCCCTGGAATGTGAATCTCTATGTGCCTATAAAGATTCTTGCACATCTATTTCCATTACATACTGATCCAAGGGTAAATAATTTAAACATAAAAAATAAATTATTGGTGATAAATACTCCAATCACTCAAGGTGAAATCATAATCAATTACAAAAATAAATTGTCCGAACAATAATTCCAACCCTCACAACATAGGTTTTCCCCATACATGGAATATTCACTAAAAAAATCTATTTGTATGAAGCAAAGACACATATCTAGTCTCCCTTATACAATCCCAAAATAGTTTTAAAAAGGAAAATAAAATATTTTTAATAAAACTTTATGATAGTGCCACCCATAATTCATTAAAAAAATTTCTCAAACCTGGTTGGTCAAATATCCTCAATCATGCCTCCTCATACTCCAGAGGCTACTGACTAGTAGTGAGGGTCCAATGATGATACGTTGGGGAGAATATAACATAAATAATAGTGTATATCAACAACATTTGAGATAATAAATCAATAAATAGAGGATGTAATATAAAATAATTGTAGAGAAATTAATGTTGATAATAACTGATAGAGTTTCCAACACCCAATATACAACATTGAATGCATGTCCAGATAAGGATACATTTGTAATGAAGTAAACATTAAATAGGAGACACAAATACATGTTATGTAAATTATAAATAATTAACTCAAAATCTATCTCTAAATGACTCAAAATCACTCTATCATTGCTCTTCTCTCATACTCCATCCTATCTAGAAAGTATATCAATAATCAAGCATAAACCATGAACCAAAATATCCAACCATAATGTCTGTTTGGTTACCCCAGAGCAATGGAGGCCCGAACAGGGTGTGAGATACACTAAATAGGCCACCACCAATGGTATCATAATCAATCATGTCAAGGAATATAAATAATGATAGTGTGTATATATGATAGGAAAATCTGTAAATAAATAAATGAAAAAAAGTTAGCACAGGTTTCTTAGTGACACCTATCCGACCATACCTATTTTTTCATAAAATAGAATATCATTGAGTATGAGTATATATATATATGCACTTTACATGTAGTAATGTTTATATCCATATATATAGACACATAATATTATCCCAAACCCAAGTAATAACTCAGGCGTGAATTATTAACACAACAGATAGTATTGATAAGAGTATCATGATAATAAATTTTAAGGTCCCACATTTTGAACCTGATGAACAATTCTAGGGGAATTTAAAAAAATTCATTTATTTGATGAGAAATTTATAAAACTGAACACCAAAGATTATTTTTTTCTTTGTTTTAGAACAATTTGATGTGTATCTTTTAAGAAATTAAATTAATGAAATTAAAATTAAAATGGATATAAATAAATTTTATGTAAATAATAAATAATAAAAAATAAATAAATGTATTTTATAATAACAAGATTAATAATAATAATAATAATATCATTATTATTTATATTAGCACAATTTTTAGAATACATCGTGGGGCCTCCATCTTCCCATACTATCTAACCATGTGTGAGGAGCACCCTCAATGGGTTTCTCCATAGATGCATGCGAAGCATACCCCACAGCCTCCTTTACTGCGTCGGTTCCAACCATCTTCTCTCCATTTGCTTCCTCCTTACAAGTGAATAACGAATCCCTACCCTTTTTCCCTATAATCACATGACGTCTTTGGAAACCTCTCCATGGAGAGGCCTCCCTCTACTCACAACCTCATTAGGTGCATCAATTTCAATCAAATTACTTCCTGCATTATGTTCAATCCAATGAGATAAGTCCTTTGGCCCCTATCTCCTTCCATTAATAGCTAATTTTTTTTTCTTTATCACTCTATTTTAGTTTCATCAAAACCCTTGGTTAGGGTTACCTAGATTGTGTTTTGTTCTATTGTTAGGGTATGTGAATGGCCTCTCAGGTCATGTCTGTGTAGATTTTAGCAACCACCACCAATGGTGGAGTGGTTTGGGTTGATTGGGTTTTCCATTTCCATCGGATAAGATGTTTATTATCTATTTCTTGGTCTCAAAACTCTTTTATTAGGGTTTTATAGTGTTTTTAACTTCGTAATAATTAATTAGTAGTGTGTTCCACTACACTGTGTGGTTTTGATTTTCCATGTCTAAGGTGGATTTCCTAGGTATGTATAGGTAAGTATATATATATATATTTGTGTGTAGGTTCCCCCGTTATGTGTATATTCATCAATGTATGTGAATATATATTTATCAGGCTAGGTGTGACTGTGAATATATATGAAAATGTATACATATATGTGTGGAGAAGGGTATATGCATATAAGAATATATTTTAGGTTCCCCTTTCACATGTTAATGACCATGTAGATATGTGCATTGGGGATATATTTCCTTAGATGCATGATGAGGTGAATATACTTAGTGGGGGAATAGATTCTTATAGTTAGAAATCATTATGTTTGAATTTATTCTTGGCCTACTACTTGAGGTAGGACCCATTTCCAAAACCATTATGTTTAAAAGTGCATTAATTTATTATTTACCTTCTTTTTCCACTTTCACTACATTTATTGAATGTTGTTGATATTATTTATAATAAATGTTTAATATTTTTATACAATTTTTTTGATTAACAATGTCATGGTTTTATAATAAAACCCCTCAATTGAGTTGCACTATCTACAAAAACTCACAACTATAGTTTAATTTTATTTATCTTATTTGGAATTTCTACATAACATCTTAATTATCATTAAATTTATTTTCTTGTTTTATATAATGATTATAGGTGGCCCCTAGGTTATTTAAACATGAAATTTCTTCCTTTGAATAAAAAGATATATAGTCTAAGAAAAATCTATTGGTTTTTGCCCAACTATTAATTAGGATTACTGGTGTAGGCATCCACCCTCACCCCTTACATAATCCCTTATTTCTTGTCATGCCATTGTGCCGCTCACTGAAACCATCTAGCAATTACTTGTTATCATTTATTAAATTTTTGGGTTTGTTCTATCATGTTATTTTCAACCTTATTCTATGGTGGAAACCATTTGGGGTGTTTCCCTTCCTCTCAGGACACCCCTATTGGTGAGCCATCCTAGTTTTCCAAAGGGGAGACCGAGGAAGGACTCATTGGAAGGATGGATATGCCATGCCTCTGGTGATACTCAGTCCCTTCTTTGTGATACATGGGACAGAGTCAAGGTTACCATACCTCGCATAAAATATTGATTTTCAAAAATATCATATTGGATGGGCTTAGTGACGTTGGGTATTTTTAATGAATGTACTATAATGATACCTCCGGGATGGGCTCTAACCCGAGCTCTAATGTTGAATATTTTTTAATGTGATTACATGAGATGAATCTTACATTATTATTATTTATTGTGATTTAAAATGAAGTATTTCCCTTTCTTGAATAACATATGTGATGCCCTGATATTAATACCCGAAGTTTATGAATAATATTGTTGAATTTCCAAACATAGTGTTCCATGTTACTATTTTCCTTTAATTATTTATTCTTTCTCACTAAACTATAATTTTCAGACTTCTCAATTTTTGTGAAGTAGGTGGAATCAAATATGTTTCCATTTAGTTACGCATACCATGTTGATATTATTTAATATCTCATATTTCTATATTTATTCAATATATAGAACACTTTTAAATTTATAATTCATTGTCTAGAGTGAGATTGACAGTTATGGTGCCAACCTATTGAGATTTAAATCACACATCTTACTCGAGTCTCCAGGGAACTAGGGTACACGAGTAGACAGTTCATTTTCATAGGAGTGTAGAAAATGATTGATTTCTTATGTTGAGCTGTTTTTTATAGGATTTTAGGAGAAAAGGACTGAGATGGACCTCCGGATGATCATGGAGAACCCCCTTGGAGAATTGGTTTAATTTTCTTATTACTGATATGTATTGAAAGGAATGTTGTATTATTTACAAATTTTAGTTATGTATCATCATACATCATACATGATTGTATAAAATAACATTGGCCACTTATAATTCCATAATTATTACTCTTAAGCTACATTGTTATCTATTTATATTCAGATTCATGTTTTTTCAAATGTTTACTATCTGATAATACTTCTATACATATTTTATAAGAGGGAATAGACTCCCCATTATAACCTCTCGAGACCCGTGATACTATTTATTAGCCTCTAAAATATGGGTAGATGTGCTTGAGAACATTAGACCCACTGGTCAGGCTATTGGTTTATTGTTATGCTTGGATAGGATGTTACAATGTTGTATTAGAGGGAATATATTTTCATTTGTATTACTATTTTGGGGTCTGTAGAATGTATACTAGGTATGTGTCGATATTATGGTATGATCCATTTCTAGGAATGAACACCCCATGTATAATAAATGACAATGTGGACATTACTGGGAATTTATGTTCATGCTTTTTGATATTACAATTGATATAATTTCACCGCAAGTGATTAGTGTAATTTCCTTTTCATATGGACTTATGGAGTTTATATTATTTTACCCTTGGCCAGTTTAGGAAAGGATTAAGCATTTCATGCATCATAATAGGCACAAACAGATTCATATGGAATGAATTTTCCATTCCATATATATTAATACATAGGTTTCCTACTGATATAATTGTGTGCCTTGAATGCCTTACCACGTTGTTTTGTTTACTAGAATCCCTATTTATATAAATTTCTTAGGTGTTAATATACCATGCACCTATACCTATAGCATGTATTCCATATGTTACATATTTTTATGACATAAAACATTTGTTTTGATGTAATTGATAGCATGGGCTAAATGGATTGGTTGAAATTCTATAGGATCTAAATTCCACCTATAAAGTTTTGGGCGCTTTATGGCTTGGTAAGTGGTTGTCCACAGGAATGTACTATTGAACATATTCATGTGGTAGTATGAAATGGTTTTAAATATAAATGGATTGAAAATTTTGCTTTTAGCTAGGTCCTCTATTTTATATCCTCATTTAAGGCTACATAGTTATTCTTGGAGTTTCCTTATAAAGAAAAAATGATCTTTTTATATTGGTGATCATTATTTTGTTAATGGATTAGATGATCGGATACTGATCATAGTGAATTATTTTAGGGTTAACCTATGATAGGCTTGACACTTGTTCTTTGTAAGGGTATTTCCCATGATAGGTAAAACCCTTAGAACAGAAAATCCTTTCTAATTCCATGGTGTTTCCTTTATTTTGGTGTTTTTAGAGTGTATTTGTCACTTGTTCGATCCCTTGAATAACATAAAATCCTTGTTTATAAGGTTGTTCATGTTATTCATAGACTTTTTTACAAGAGTGATCACTGAGTAATGCTATGTAATAGCTTCTTAGACATGCCTCGAGCATGGTTGGTTGATTCCTAGGGTTTCTGACTCTCTTATCTTCCTCGGTGATTGAAAAAGAAATTTCATTGAGTGAGTTCATAGGTCTTCTCGAGAGTACAGTTAACTAAGAATTAAATAACCATCTTGGTCCCATTTTCTCAAAAGAATATCCCTAAGACTCCAGTTTTAATCAAGCCGGTCAATTCGATTTTGTTTTCCTTGTCTAATTTTTTGACGTTTGAGAGTCTGACTCAGGTAAATTTCACATGTATTTTTATGGTCATTTTGATCTTTCACGCTTTTCTATAGATAGTTAATCTTATCTATATTTTATTGGGACACACCTAAGGTGGGAAGTTTCATGTCAGTTCTATTTAATACATGTTCTTCCACGTAGTGTGGAACACAAGAAAAGAGGGCCATTGGAGGATGGTCAATATTTCATAAAATACTATGCGCATTGTTAACATTAAATAATGTGAATTATTTCTTGGAAGAACAACATTGGTGTGGTTTATGATGTATGAAACACTTGAGAAATGCCTTTTTTCATTGGTTGTATTTGGTGATTAATCTTAAATGTGCATAGACTTACTCATTTGGTAATGACCAAGTGATTGGTAGATGATAGTGTGTTGTTAGGTGAAGCCAAGTTTCAATAAATGAGATTCAAACTGTTATGGTTCGATTGTTTTTCTTTCTAGTATTTGGGTGACTATGACAAGATACCGTTCAATTCTATTTTTGTACTTCTCTTTAGAGATGACTATGGTCATTATCTTGAAATCCTCCTTGATGCACTAAGAGAGCACTGGTATTATTCTACACTATATTTTAAAAGGGTTTGGGTAGATTTAGTGGCCTCATAGTGTATCAAACAGCATGCATGATTCATATCAAGGCTTGATTATTCATGAGTGACCCTTGGATTCCCATGTAGTAATTCCTTTGATAAACTCATGAACACAAGATGATTTTTCTAACATGACCTCCATTACAATACATCTCTTGGCACGATCAATGTTTTTATGTGGAATTCATGTCTTTCGAGACATGTATCAATCATTAACATTTACTATAAACTTCCATGATTTATTTCTATCCACAATAGTCCATCTAATCAGAGGTTATCCCAAACTAGTTGTTCAGATCGATGATTCTTAAATTAATAAATGACACCTAAAGTCGGGAATTTAGTATTTAGTGGGCGTAAACATGGTGAATGAGAGATACCTTGGAAGAAGGAATCACCATTTTGTTTATAAAAACAATTGTTTTCTAAGACAATCTTATTATAGAATTGTCGATGAAGTGGATCAACTAGTTTTATCTCTTATTAAATTGAGTGATCTATCAAGGACAGTTTCCAGCAAGTCTTTATATGCAACAAGTGTGGTTTATGTCATCCTAGGCCTTTAAGGAAAGGCCAACTCGCCATGGGCATTGAGGTTATTGAGGAATTGAATATTTTAAACCTTTCAAAAATCACATAAGAAGCTTCAATAGAATGATTAATGACACATATTTTAAGAAATTTTAATACTGGAGGGTGTCAGGGCTCAGAGTATTCCACTTTTTGAAGATAACGTATATGGTGGGAGGTCCCATTGGCCGAATGTTTAACGAGACGATGACATGATCGTGTATCTATCGAAGTGAGCTCATGTAAGTGTCATCTCAATGTATCAGTTGGAAAATGAGAGTTTCCATAGTATATGATAACTTCTGTTTCATGTGTTTAAGAATTTATAATTTTGTGTTGGGTATTGGGAAATGAAACGTGGCCATTTGAACGAGACTTTATGACCCATTCAGACTCATTGATGTCTTCATTGTTCCTAAATGCTTCTTGGGGATGATATGTTCTAAGGGGGGAAGTCTGTAACATGTCTTCTTTTAAACCAAATGAAAAACTCCAGGGGAATTTATAATTTTTCATTTAATGCATTGACCATTTATAAATACAAGTATCAAAACATGATATTATTTTCCAAATAGTGAGTATAATGCATTATGTATCCTTTAGGAAAATATATTAATTTAATTGAAATGAAAATGTAAATAAATTAAATGGGAGTAAATGGAAAATAAAAATTATAATGAAATGTTTTTTATAACAATAACCACAAAAACAAAAACAACAATAATAATATTAATATTTTAATTATTATACAAAGATTTATTTTAAGACGACCCATAGGGGCCTCCCTCTTCACCTCCTCTATACCAATGCGGGAACAATGCCATCCTTGGGATCATACATTGATTCATGTGACACATTCCCCATGACCTCCATCGGTGCGCTAGTTCCTACTGGTGTCACACCGAATTCCCACTCCTTACCTATGCATGAAAATCCCCCCCCCTTCACCTCTAGTAGTGGGTGAACCCCTTTAATGAACTCTAATGGAAGACCTACCTCTCCTCATGGCCTCCTATGGTGCATTGATTTCAATAATATTTCTTCTGTTTTTTCTTCCGATCCATCTAGGTAATACCTTCTTCCATCTTCTATTTACATGGATAGCTAATTTCTGGTGTTTATCACCCTATTTTGGGTCAGTAAATCCCTAGTTTAGGGTTAACATGGTTTTTTTCTTCCATTATTATTTTATGCGAACGGCCTATCAGGTCATGTTTTTGCAGATTCAGGCAATGGGTGTCTAAGCCCATGCGATTCGAGATGATTTTTTTCACCTCCACCATCCTAGGTGTGGTTCTATATAAATTTCATTGTTTCAAAACATTTATATTAGGGTCTTATTAGATTTTGACTACCTAATAAATAATTGTAAGTGCATTGGACTACACCATGTGGTTTTGAGTCACCTGGTCTAAGGCGACTTTCCAGCATATTCATAGAAATATAGGTATATATGTATGTAGTTTCCTCCGTTATGTGTATATTCATCAATGGAAATGTATCTATATGTATGAGGCTAGGTGTACCTATGTACATATATATATATATAATTCAATCATTAGTGATTGGATATTGGTACATTCATACACAAATATATATAAGGATCCCCATGAACATGTTCATGGAGATCCAGATGCATGCATAGGGGATTGGTGTCCTTATATGTATGTAAAGGTGTATATACTCAATGGGGGGAAACAACAACTTCTAGTTAGAAAGTGTCATGTGCTATTATCTGCATGGTATATAGCTTTAGGTGGGATCCCTTTCCATAACCCCTTATGTTTAAATGTTCATTAATTTATTAAATTCCTTCCTTTTTCACTTTCACTTCATTTAATTAATGCCATTTAATTTTTCCAGAATAATGTTTTTTCCTTGTAAATTGTTTTTTTGTTATAAAAAGTCATGGTTTAATAATGAAACTCCTCTATTTATGTGAAAATTCTGTGAAAACTCACAATGAGAGTATATTTTTAATAGATTTCATGTAATTATTGATAATGTTATTATTTATTCCTCTATACCTATCCTTGTTTTATAGAATTCGAATATATAGACCTTTAGGTTATTTATAAATGATGTTGCTTCCTTTCAAAAAAAAGATATATGGGCCAAGACACTGACAATGTGTGAGGCATAACTATTAATTAAGATTACTAGTGTAACAATCTACCCTCTTCCCTTTTACTTTTCCACATATTTCTTGTCGTGTAGTTGTGTATATCACCAAAACCTTCTAGCGATGACCTGATATCATTTATTAAATTTCATTGATTTTTTTATCTTGTACATTATTACCTTCTATTATAGGAGGAACCATTTTAGATGTTCTCTGTGACTATCGGGACAACCCTTTGGATGATACATCCTAAATGGCCTTATTTTACTTCGAATAAAACGTTTAAAATTTCCATGGTATTTATGTTGAACCTCTGTAATTTTTGAAATTGATTAATGAGAAATGAATTATGTTTTTTGACCCAATGGATTAGGCTTAAGCTTGAACATAATCATTTATCCCATGTGTGGTGCATCCTACATATAGAATACATGAGGATTATTAGAATGCAATATGTCTTACTTGAAAAATTACTTATTTCAAGTTACATGAGTACCTTTCATATTAATGAAATCATTATTCCTTATTTGGTGCTCATTTCATGATCCATTTAAATGTTTGGGATGGATTTTGATACTTGTCCATTCTTGATAGCACGAGATGTTGAAATGGCATTGATGATATATTGGTAAGAATCATATTGATTCCACATTCCTTGATTATAATTCCAATATTATGAAAGTTACTTTATTGATTATTCCCTTATTAATAGATTGAACCATATGAAGTCCATTACTACCCCTTATATCATGTGAAATTGTGCTCCATGTGTTGAAATTAAATAGTAGACGGCTAATTCCATTCATCTTAGGCTTCATACCTTTCTTTCTATAAGATATATATATATTTATTGTTGTTTTTATTGAATTAAAGCCTTGGGGAGAATGTGGGTTCCATGTCAAGAACCCACAAATATAATCTCTGTACTCGATAGATTATAACACGACTTGCTGAAAAAGTGGTGTTTTAAGATTTCCCTGAAAGGGTGTCCAATTATTTTAATTTTTTTATTTGGTGATATTGTTTCCCTAATGGGAAACTATATATAACCCTATTTGGAATATTTCTATGCCAAGCCATAGGTGATACTTAGTCCTTTATGTGTGATAATTGAGAAAAACCCATGGTAACTATATTAATTTCAATACATGGACATTTGAATGGGTTTCCTTGGATGGGGTCAGTGGCATTATATATATTGAATGGATGAAACATAGTTATACTTCATCAACAGCTTCTGATTCCACCTTTTTAATAGATTGTTTTTAATTTGAATGCTTCAGATACATCCTTTATTATTATTATGTATTTTGAATTCACATGAGATGTTTCCCTTTCTTTAATAGCTTCATATATGATGACATAATATTTAGACACTATATTAAACAACAAAACTGGGGATTTTCCTTATTTGGTTTCCAATTTTACTATTGGACCTTCTTTATATAATATTATATGCTCTATTTTCCTTTTTATACATTTGTCTTAGGCTGAATGATGTGGTATGTGACATGTTTCCATTTAGAAACCCATAACAAGTTTCTATTATTTAATTTACCATCATTCTTCATTTATTATATATAAATTTAACACTTATAATTTTATAATTCATTGTATGGATTTGAATTGATATCAATGGTGCTAACCTATTGAGATTTATATCTCACATACTACTCGAGATTCCATTGCAATGGGGTACCAGAGTATACCTCTCTTGTTTTTAGGAAAATGTACCATGATTGATTTCATATTTTGTGTTGTTTGTCTATAGTTTTTAGGATCAATGGAAAGAGTTAGAGCTCATGAAGCTTTTGTAGGTTTCCCATAAAAATTTGATGATTTATCATTATTCTTGATCTGAATTCAATGAAATGTTGTATTTTTTACCAAATTTTGTTATGTATCATCACCCAACATGCATGCTTCTATAAAATGGAACTGAAAACTTTTAAAACTATTACAATTAGTCTTCTACTCCAATATTTGTTGAGTCAAATGATGTTTCAACATTCCCATTGATATGTTTTTGAAATAACAATTTACTTATTAGTAATCATGTATGTTGTTTTACAATAAAACAAGACATCTTCTTTCAATTTTTTTTTAAAAATTAATATAACTACAAAAGTGGCACACGACACAAGGAAGAAAATTAAATTAAATTGCATGCACGGGGACTTGATCCCGTGACCTCCCCCTCACCCCAAAAACCATTACCACCCCACCACCAACGGTGGGGCATTACAATTTTAATCACCTATATCATAATCACATATTTTGTTTTCCATTGTAACCACACATGTTGTCGAACTACCTCGCAATAAAATGAAGATTGTTTTGAATCATACAATCGTAACCACATGCATCGTAACTAGGTTATGTATTGAATCATAACCATATGTATTGTAACCAGGTTATGTATTATATCGTAACCACATTTATCATAACCATGTTGTGTATGGTATTGTAACCATGTGCATCGTAATCATGTTATGTATTGTATCGTAATCATGCATCGTAACCAAGTTAAGTATTGTATTATTACCATGGATTATAACCACATGCATCATAACGGGGTCAGGTATCATTTTCATGTTGTGGATCATAACCGAGAATCATATTTGTGTTATGTATCGTAACCACAATATGAATCATAACCACTATATGCATCGTAATCATGTTATGATTTATAATTGTATCATAACCCTAATATGCATTGTAATCAAGATGAACATCATAAAGAAGTTTTGAATCATACACATGTAATGAATTAAATTCACGTCTTACTTCAATACCAATTACAAGTTTTTCATAATCATTGTTTTATACTTAAACATACAATTTTCAAAATAAAATTATGTCGTTTAGTTAGAAATATCCACATCAAAATTATTTCATGTATTCTATTTATTTTGATGGTTGTAATGCTAGGTATCCATGTACCTCTATAATTTTCATAGAAATATGAATGTTGGAGGATATGTGACCATTGTAACGTATGTCCTATAAATAGGAGGTCATTCAACCTAGAATAAACAACTATGGATTCTATCATGTTCTATAGAAAGATAGAGTGACTTATCTCTTACTTCCTGTGAAATCCTTGATGATACAATAAGTTGATGGCTTGTTCCATGTTCATGTATATCTATATGTGCTTTGTTTTTCTTTGTGTGACGGATCATTATGATAATGATAAAATGATTATGAGGATAGGAAGACATGATCTCGATCATCATATCGAGATATTTAATTTGTTTGAAAGACAATGTTTCCAATTAGCTTCCTAATCAAAGGATTTTAGGGATAGTAATACAGTCGTTCCAATCATGGTATCGAGGGCTTTTAGAGTGTTGGCAAAATAATCCTTTTATCCTAGTTGAATAGATACCCGACTCTCTGGGATAAATGAATTGTAATACATATTCATTTCCATTACAATTTATAATAGAAATGGGATCTGTTTGTTTCTTATTTCTATTCATATTCATTTCTATTGTAATTCATAATTCATTCATTAAATATTGTGCTAACAAAATCTATACGTTATAATGTATAATCCTTTACATTTTTATTAATCTGATTATTATATTAAATTTAAATACAATTATTTTTTTTAATTGTGGTTTTATAACATATAATATCAATCTGATCCATGACATGTATAGTCATTTGTATAGGTTGGGAATTTTATTAGTTTAAGACCTCTTAAACTTATTTATTTCTAATGTTTTTAAATAAAATTGTTTTAAAACTAAAATTCCCCTCTTGTATTATTCTATTTAATATACATAAATAACTATATTAAGATCTAGTAATTGGTATCAGATGGGGGTTCCACTGATTTGTTTAACATGATTTATATCATTCTGTAAGAAAATTGTATTTCAATTACAAATACATTGTTTATAACTACATACTACACTAACGTGTGGAGTGGAAAATTATTGTATTATAAGATGGAAGGAATGAATAATGGATAAATCAAAAACCTAAACCCAACTAGACCACCTATTTTTGTTTGGAATGATTATGAGAATTAGATAGATAGAATTCAGACTCTTTTTACTAATACTAGAGTGGAAAACTTTGTCATGCTTACTAGAACTTACAAAATTCTAGAAAATGAAGTCAGAACCTTCACCAACCAAGAAAAACTAGAATATCAACTTAATTAAAAGGTACAAATTTTTTTTTTGTGTTCTATGCCCATGAATATATATATTCAAATATCATCACGTAAAGCAGCCAATTGTATCTGGAAGAAATAGGAAGTCTCACAATTTGGTACAATTATTATTATTGAAACAATAAGATCAATTCTTCGAGCTAAATATCATGGGTTTTTTTTATGGAGAACTGATTTTCAAGGTGCGATAATGATTAATGATAGTGATCAATATTTTACAATCAATGGGTGAATGGGTACATAATGATGAAGTGATTTTTTTTGAAAAGCTAGAATCACAGCTTAAAGCTTTTAAATTTGTAGTTACACAAGTCAGGAAGAGGGAAAATTACATTTTTCATATTGAAAGATAACCATCAACTCATATTTGATGTTAGAGTAGTGAGTTCAATACCCATTAGTGGCTTATTTGTTGGAAGGATTGTTGAAAAGTTGATTTTCTTCACGGTAACTATGTGTAATGATAAAGTTCATTGAAGCGAGGGTACCAAAGAATTTGTTCCATTTGTTTGTGTGCTTCAAAGATAGGTGAATCTGACCCAGCCTAACTTCTTGAATAATTGTGGTTGAATCACTTTCAATACAGATAGAGATCCAAATTTTTTGCTGTGTAATTACAAAATCTTTAATAAATCCCTGCATTTCTGCCTCAATCGTTATGGCGTGGCCAGATAGACAATGTTACCACTCAAGAAAATCACCATTGATATCTATGAATGCACATTCGTAGATAGCAGGTTCTGGGTTACCCCTTGAGGCACCATATTTATTGCATTTAACCCAGCCTACAAATGGTGGTTTCTAGAGAACTTTAGTTGTTTGATGAGGTATAGTGGTGCTACCTTGAAGGAGGAGTCTTCTCAATATTACAAGTTCCCTTACCGAGTTGTCATAACATTCTCCATGCAAGTAATTGGCTCCGGGGAACACTAGTAGGACAATAGAGTAGGAGGCATTGTAGTTGTGAACAACCTCACCATGTTGGAATTTATTTCTTCCTGTATAGAGAGTATGAATTACCTCTTTATAGGCTACGAGGTAGAGAGAGTGTACCTGCTTTGAGAGTGGGAATGTAAGTAGGTCTAGGAGGAAGTGTGAGATAATTGTAGCTGGTGGAAAAGGATGTTCAAAAAGATCAAACACATAATTACAGAGATTGGATGATGTGTTTCTCAAGGGAAACTGGTTGTTAAAGACCTCCTAATGCTTCTAGCATAGGGCACATCTAGAGCACAAGTTGATGCCGACTCATTGAAGGTTCAACAATACTAGAAGCTTTTTGAGGTGGAGGCAGCATTGAAGAGTGAAACTCGAAGGTATCAACCATTATTTTTGTTTAAATCTTCTAGCTCCATACTCTACCTATAAATTTGGCCATTATTGTAGATTTTGGAGTCTAGGATTCCACTTGAACATGGTTCCCACAATAGCAGTTCATTTCTGTCCAGAAAGTCATATTGATCAACCATAATAGCAAATTCAGCTGGAAGTGGAGCACCATGTTGAATCTAGTTATTTATGGAGGAATCATAATTAGTCTCCGGGTAAATAAAAATAACACTCTCAAAAAGAGGGGAGTCAGTCTAGTTGTGTATCCTGAATTTAAGAGAGGACTCGGCACTATCCATCCACCAATCATGACTATTAATATTCTGGATTTTTTTTCAGACCTGGCCAGATGGAAGATTGAAAATAGACTATATTCCATTGAGATATATTTTCACTTCCAAGAGGAGAGGGACCTTCTAACTCAGCAAACACATTCTACAATGTGAGAAGATTGAGGCATTCCAAAAAAATATAGGGACTCCAAGGTATGTGAAGGGGAGAGACCCTTATCAAATTCCAAGATCAAATATCATTCCATATTTCCATGAGGCAAAAATATGTTTCCTAAGTAAATAAATGATATTCCACAACTAACAACATGTCCTAAGACACGTACATAATGGAACCAATAATTCTTGTCATTTTGGACGATTTTCATGTCACCCTAAGTAAAGATAATAATATTATCAGCAATGATTAGGTGAGAGGGCACATAGATGCCTCATGCTGCTCTGATTGTTTTGAACTCTCTCATGCATTTCATGTGATGTAGGATTCTCATAAGATATTCTTCTGCAATCGCAATGATAATGGAAGACAGAGGGTCCCCTTGGATCAATCTTCTGGAACACTAAATGTAGCCCTCTGAGGATCCATTAATAAGGATGGAGATGTGAGCAGAGGTAATATGGGATTTTATCAAGTGAATAAACATCATGTGAAACCCAAACTCATTTAGAATTTGTCCAATGAAGTTCCAATCTATAGTATCAAAGGCCTATCTGAATTCTAATTTGAGAGAAATATTACCACCCTGGCTGTCCTCTGATGAAGGACGAAACGTTTAGAGGTAGTGAGAAGATAATAATGAATTTTCCACCCATTGACATAACCAAATTGCTTTGAAGAGATATTTTTCTCAGAAACCATTGCGTGATGACAAGAAAGAATATTTTTTATGATCTTGTAGATGGTGTTGAAAAGATAAACTGGTCTGAATTTGGAAATATAAATATAATTTCCACCTTAATGACCAAGGTAATAAGCTGAGCATTGGAGGCTTTCGAGAGGGAGCCTTCTATGAAGAATTGTTTAACCCGATTACAAACATCAATGTTTTTGATATACTTGTAGAATTGAATTAATTGATTGTTAAATCCATATAGACCAGGAGAACATCTGTTATTGTGCCCAAAAAAATCATCTCTGATCTCAATGTCTAGTGGGACAGAAGTTAAAATAATATTATCAGCTTCAGTGACAAGATGAGGTATAATGTATTTCACAATTTCCTCATTACATTCCATACTTTTGAAGAGGTTCAGGTAGTAGGAAACAATGTAATTAGAGAGACTTTTTCTATCGTCTAATATATTGTCTCCATCCTTTAAAAGGGTTAGGGGACATTGAACTTTTTAACACTTTTATGTGAATTAAAAAACTAGGTGTAATGGTCTCTATCTGTGAGCCATGTGACATTAAAAAGTTCCTTTTGTATATTTTCTTCAAGCATGAGAATATTGTTGAGTCTTGAGGACATGTTGACCTCTTGGTTTGTATCACCAGAAAAGTTACCTTTGGTTGTGTCTTCTTGAATCGCATGATCAGAGCACTCTAGAGAATCAATTTCTTGATAAAGGAGGAAGAATTTATTCCTTCTCCACTTTTTCATAATTGACATTAGAGCAATTAGTTTTAGAATACAAGCAAGGGGATTAGCGTAATGATCTTCTTTGTTCCTAGTATCTCTCAAAATTTTAGAGCATTCAGGGGGAGTAGTCGAGGCATTATTGAAACGAATGGGAGTGGGGTTTTTTTCACCCATGGGAAATATGGTCTAAATAATTGGATGGTGATCTGTGTTATGTCTCACAAGAGTGAGAAATGAAATGTCTTTCCAACAAGAAAGCAGTGGGTCATTGTCAAAATCATAGTATATTCTACATTCCCTCATGCTGGATAAATGATTCCTATAGCATGTAAATTGGGTCTAGTTAGATTTAATTTTAATAAATCGTACTCTTCAATACATGCTCTGAAATATCTCATTGAAATGTTATTAAAAGCATTTCCAACATTCTCATATGAATGTAGGACAACATTGAAATCACCCATGAGGACCTAGGGATCTAATATGTGTGTGGATAACTCATTGATATGCTTGAAGAGGTGTCCTCTGTTAATGTAACTATTGAAGGAGTAAATTATTGAGCAGAATGGGAATTTCTCTGTATTCAAGAAATTGTAGGTCATAATTTTCTCATCCAACAGAGCAATAATAGGGGTATTAACACTATGGTGAACAAAAATACAAATCCTATCCAGACTAGAAGAATCCTGAACAGAACTGAGAAGATAATAACCACTACGATTGAGTGGTGAACCAAAAATGGAACTATTGTTTTTTTCTTTGGAAATTCCTATAAATTAAGGTTTGTATTTACCAAAATAAATCTTAAGAGAACTTAATGTACTAGGGTTTGCCAGCCCCTATCATTTCCCGTAGAATATTATCAACATTGCTTCTAGTTGGGGACCATTCCTCATTCCTATTTTCACCAAGCTACCTTGTTTTTATGAGATCTCCTCAACAATCTCTTGGTCAAAGTGTTGGTGTGATGAACTATCCCTGGATTGGTCTCCATGCCCATCATAGTGGAATCCCTATCATTGGAAATTTAAGATGGCTTAGGAGGGTATGAATCAGAACTTTGAATCTCATATGTAGAGTCAAGATGGACTCAGACTCCTACACGAGGAGAGGAGTCTGTGTGATTTTAGTAGCAATATTGTCATCCAGCTCAAAGGCTTGCATTAAGTCTTAATTAATAACATATAGTGTGATTGATTCATACTGTAGGTGTATAGAAAATGAATGAAAATATTCAGATTGATCTTGGAGGATTGAAGACTCTCTACTACTGTCTGTCAAGAAGTAAGCACCATTACGGATTCCAGTTTCAGCTTTTATGTCAGCACGATCTTGGAAGTCTTCTTTCTCCACTAACTCAGTCTAGGTCCAGCTAGATTCAGCCTTTTTATCCCAGGTAATAAATTTTGGTTGTTCCTTGGATTCCTTTTTCATATATTGTTTTGTGATTTTAATTTTCTCACTAGATAACCCCCACTACAGTGCTATTGGAGGGTGGCTAATAAAATTAATGGAGAACTCTTCACTTGTCGATGGGATGTCCAATCATCTTGTAATGTTCATTGTATTTTGGTATGTTTACAAATTCAAAACATACCTTGATGAGATGATCATTTTCATCTGGTGACACATGATCTTAAGGACATAGTTCCATGTCAATCTCAATAAGAACATAAGCATAGAGTCTGTGGTCACCATTGATCATAGGCTAGTGGATTCTCAGCGGATTCCCTATTCCAGAATCCATTTCATTAAGGATTTTTTGGTGCCATTAAATCTATGGAAGCCCATGAATCCTTTTCCATTCCTCGGAAATAGAATTATTTTGTGTGAAAGGGTGGAAGTTCAGATACTATATTAAGGGGTGAAGGATCCATGGTTTTATATTGACATTACCCAATTTCCATACCACATTTAGGTCTTCATTGTTTTACAAGATGAGGTGAAAGTTTCCCTTGCCTATTGGGATTAGCCACAAACCAGAGAAATTATAGCAATGGGAAATGTGATCTTTGATATTTGATTATAACCGATGATTTGTCTCCCTTTCATAGGAGATACTCCCTAACACCAAGAATTTTTATGACTCCTTCTATTTCTTTATCACCTTCAGGTCAACCACTATTATAATGAAATCTTTTCCTGAACACTTGATGTTTGATGGATTAATATGATTCACCACTATTGATGATTTATTTCTTAATATGATTCACCTTCGGGCCATCCACCATGGTTATATAAAATGCCAGTGAATATAATCATTCAGATAATGAATTAGCCAATTTGTCTCGATAAATGAACAAGACTATTGGAAAGAATGACTTTTAGTAAATATTTGAAAAGAAATATAGATAGGATAAGAAAATCCACATAAGTAACATGTTATGAATGTAAAAGAACAGGTCATATTTGACCATATTTTCCATTTCATAAATGAAAAGATAGGAATGATGCAAATTATATATGAAACAAGAAAAATTATTACAATTCAATGAAAAAGAACATCTCGAATGAAAATGATAATTGGAGTGCATTTGGTGGTGATTCATCAGAGGAGTCTTAAGAATATTAATCATCTGGTTAGAAGAATATATGACTCATAGTTGGACTCCCTATTGAGAATTATTGTCTTATGGATAAGTAAAATAAAAAGTTTACGAACAATAAGAAAATTTGGCACATGAAATGTGGTTGTTCTCAACAAATGAGAAGAAACAAAGATTTCATTGAAAATATCAATGAAATGAATTGTTGAAGAGTGACCTTCAGAGATAATTCTCAAGGAAAGTTCATTGGTATATTTAATATTGTTCTTTTATGGAATGTTTTAATTTGAAATGTTTTATCTATTAATGTTCATAAGAAGAAACTTATAATAATAAGTCAATTATTTGATGATGGTTACCTTATGAGTTTTTGAATTGATAAATTTCTAGTTCAAAATTCAAACGATGAATTCATTATTTATTCCCATAAGCATGATAATGTATATAAAATCATTTTAGAAGACCATAGAAGCCATAAATAGCATTGCTTAAGTTAAAAGAAATTCCAATATTGGTTATGTCGTAGAATATTAGGATATTTTATCCTTAGAAAGAATTGTAAACTCTAAATAAAAAGTATTTATAAGGATCCAAAGGATCATAGGTATAATTTTTCAAATGTATTTTTTACCATTATCAAAATGAAAAACATCATAAAAATATAATTAAATAAGCTAATGATGTGTCAACATCTAATTCATTATAGTTAGTGCACATGGATCTTTTTAGTCCTATACAAACTGGATGTTTTGGAGGAAAATACTACGAATTTTTTTTAGTTGATGACTAAACCATATTTACAGGGGTCTATTTTCTAGTGAAATATTCTAATGAATTTTTCTATTTCCAATATTTTAGAGCCCATTTAAAAAAAGAGAAAACCCTACCGCTGAGAACTTTTTTTAGTGATCATGGTGGATAATTTCAAAATTTATGTTTTAAAATTTTTTGCAGTATGAATGGTATTACTCCAAAAAATTTAGCACGAAGATCCCCGAAAAAAATGATACTGTTGAAAGAAGAAGTCATATACTTTATGAAATAAAAATAACCATGTTGAGTGAATACAAAATTACTATGAATTTATAGGCTGATGTTTTTATTACTGAATGTTATACTATAAATCTAGTTTTGTCTAAACCTTTTCTTAATAAAAACCATAGAAATTGTTGACTGGCTGAAGATCTAAAGCTTTGTAATTCATAATTTTTGGATGAAAAGTATACATAGTTAATAATAAATAAAATTTACATAAATTCATCCAAATCCAATGAAGGAATCTTTCTAGGTTATTCTTCTATTTCTATTTCCAATAGAGTCTTAAATAAAAACTCTTGAACTATTGTGGAAACATTGCATGTTAAATTTGATGAAACTGAACACTTTGTTTTGAAACAATCCCTACCTACAACCATAGATGTGTTTTCAAAAACTTATTATCGAACATTGATTGAAATCTATTTTGAAAATGGAAATACTCAAGATAATGTTTCTGAATTATTTATTATAGATGAATTTCTCTTTTATGTTAATGAATTGGTTTTACAAAACCCAATCAATTGTTTATTAGGAATCATCATAGTGATAATATAATTGGTGATTTAAATAATCTAGTAAGAAAAAAAACTCTATGAGAAATAAAATAAATTTTTTTGTTTTTCTCACTCAATTTTATCCTAAAATATGTTTCAAGGACTTAATGTTCCCAGTCATGATCTAAGTATCACTGAGAGGGGGAGGGGGTAAATCAGTGATATCCTTTTCTTTTTAAGTTTCCCCTTTTTGAAGAAACCTTCGCCTCCTGTTAAAGAGTTTTTTCCCTATTGAAAACACACAACCAAAGGAACACAAGATTTACAAGGTTCACTACTCAACAAGAGTAGCTACGTCCTTGGTATGGTACGAAAACAATCCAGTACCACACAGTCCAATAGAAAACAATCCATTGATGTGGAATACAATGAGTAGGATATACCCTTACACTCGTGCAACACATTGAAAACAATCCAATAGTGCGTGTTCTCCCTCTTAGAAAAAATAGGGTAACACAATGTTTCAGTGCTTCTTTACAATTGAACAGAAGTATTCTCTCAAGTACTAATATTCTCTTTCTTACCCAGAAGTCGGTAAGAACTATGTTACGCACAACCTAATATGTTCTAAGACCCCAAATCTTTCACGCAACCTTTAGGGTGTCTTGCACGCAATTCAAATGGACCACACGTAAAATTCTCTTTTGGCATGAAAAATCTTTTTCGCACAACTTCCCTCTTTCCGCGCAACGTTTCACTTTTCACTTAGCTTCCCATTTTATCGTGCAACTTTCTTTATTTCGCGAAAACCTCTTTATTTTTGCAAAAATTTCTTTGCGTAAGCTTTTACATGCACCAAAGCTCGGAATTTCTTCTATGTGTTGAGCATCAACAAATGAGAAGGGTTATCCTCATATTTATAGGCATTTTTGACACCGCGCGAAAAACAGTAATCCGTGCGTAAAACCTCCTTCATGCGTGTAAAAAATCATTTATGCAACTTCATATCTCGCGCCACGCTTCAATATTTCTTGCACCACATTCCATTGCCATTTTTCATCCTTCTATGCCTAAAGCACCAATTGCGCACAAAATTCCACACCGCATTTCATATTATGTGCAAACCCATCCTTTCACGTGACATCATATTTCGCGCAATGATCCAATTTTTCGCACAGCTCATGCCTCTGAAAATTTTTGAGCTTCTAATCTCGAAAAACCTATTGCGCGAAAAACATCATTCCTCTATTTCACGCATCTCGCAGATTTTTAGTGCAACCCACTACGATTTCGTGCACCGCTTTATTTTTTCGCGCAACCTTCCTAAATATCTGCGCACTCCATGCCTTTATCATTTTTCGATGTTCTGACCTTGAATCATGCCTTGCATGAAAAAATCTAAACCATCTTCAATCTTTCATGCTCCATCCACTGGAAAACACATTTCTTCATCTACCGATTTTCAGGCCCTAAAATTTAGCAAACATTAGAAAACGGCACCACCTTAAACTGTGCTTTTCTGCCGTCCCCATATTGTCCATTGCTTTGTTATTTTCTCTCTTCACTACTTCCCATAGCCATTCTTCTGCTCATATCACGAATCCCACTATCGTGATATTTATTCTTTGATAGATCAGCTTTAGCATCTTCAGAGTTGCAATGGGGATTGAAACTTACCTATCCTCCCACAGCATCATTCCTTCCAATCAAAACATTATATGGATGGCATCATCATTTCTCCCCCTTTCCTTAATAAGGCTTGCATCACAAGTTCTCTTAACTCATGATATGTGTGAAATACATACCAAAAATGCATCATCTGATTTGTGATCCTTCTATAAAGTGAATTGATTTATCTTCCTTGACAACAGAATACAACACTCTGCAAAGGCTAACTCTTCAAACATCCTTCTCCATGCAACATGGTCCCAACACTATCCCCTTTGGATTTTATTGTCATCCAAGACTCATAAATCACTGAACTTTTTAACCTTTTGCAATGGATTACTTATCAACAATTATAAGCCTACGTGAGCTAACTCATTGTAGGAAACAAGAATTATTGACATCCAAAACCATGTTGTCCAAAAGTAGTGACTCTGAAATCTCATGAAAGTCCAAAAGCGGTGACTGTGAAATCTCATGAACGTACGTCCTCAGCCTTCTTCAGAACATCTTTCAATCATCTACTTTAGCATTCTTCAGTTCTTCAACTTTCCTGGAAAACAACATTGTTTCCTAAAACCACTCCAACAAACAGTTAGAATAGTTCACACACATACATGATGAATTCACAGCTTACCCACAAATCCCCATTAATGCATGGTTCCATATGGATAGATTTATGAAATAATTTACCACTTTAAAACACAATCCAAAGGTAAGACGGGAGAGGGGATAGAAACATGTACTTAACCTTGATGAGAAGGAGGTTGTACACCCATGTTCAACCTAAGTTTTTCAAATGGTTCCTTTGGTAATGGTTTTGTAAATATATCAGCAACTTGTTCAGATGTAGGTACATACTCTAGCCTCAATTCATTCTTTTCCACCTTCTCTTTGATGAAGTGGTACTTTATTTTAATGTGTTTTGGACGATAATGTTGTACTTGATTTCTTGTAAGATTGATTTCCCTATGATTATCACAACCCAAGAGCAATGGTAGCTTTACATTAACAAGTAGATCTTCCAGCTGAGTCTTCATCCACATTAGTTGAGTTGCAGCTTGAGTAGCAACAACATACTCATCTTCAAATGTGCTAAGAGTTACTGAATTTTGTTTCTTGGTATGCCAACTAACACAAATTTTCCCCTGAAAGAATACTCCACCAGATGTGGATCTTCGATCATCAACATTTCCTGCCCAATCAGCATCAGAAAACCCGAATAGATCAATATTTTCAGAGCCGTCATACCAGATTCCAAAATTTTTTGTGCCTTTGATATATCAGAGAATTATTTTTCCAGAAATCAATTGTTATTCTTTAGGAGGACCCTGAAATCTTTCACATAAAGTAATAACTTTGACGATGTAGGCTACTGACAAGTAGTAAGGGTCCAATGATGATACGTTGGGGAGACTATAACATCAATAATAGTGTATATCAACAACATTAGAGATAATAAATCAATAAATAGAGGATGTAATATAAAATAATTGTAGAGAAATTAAAGTTGATAATAACTGATAGAGTGTCCAATTCCCAATATACAACATTGAATGCATGTCCAAATAAAGATACATTTCTAATGAAGTAAACATTCAATAGAAGACACAAATACATGATATGTAAATTATAAATAATTAACTCAAAATCTATCTCTAAATGACTCAAAATCACTCTATCTTTCCTCTTCTCTCATACTCCATCCTATCTAGGAAGTATAACAATAATCAAGCATAAACCATGAACCAAAATTTCCAACCATAATGTCTATTTGGTTACCCCAGAGCAATGGAGGCCCGAACAGGGTGTGAGATATACTAACTAGGCCACCACCAATGGTATCATAATCTATCATGTCCATGAATATAAATAATGATAGTGTGTATGTATGATAGGAAAATCCGTAAATAAATAAATGAAAACAAGTTAGCACATGTTTCTTAGTGACACCTAGCCGACCATACCTATTTTTTCTTAAAATAGAATATCATTGAGTACGAGTATATATATATATATATATGCACTATACATGTAGTAATGATTATATCCATATATAAAGACACATAATATTATCCCAAACCCAAGAAATAAATCAGGCGTGAATTATTAACACAACAGATAGTATTGATAAGAGTATCATGATAATAAATTTTAAGGTCCCACATTTTGAACCTGATGAACAATTCTTGTGGAATTTAAAACAATTCATTTATTTGACGAGAAATTTATAAAACTGAACACCAAAGCTTATTTTTTTCTTTGTTTTAGAACAATGTGATGTGTAACTTTTAAGAAATTAAATTAATGAAATTAAAATTAAAATGGATATAAATTAAATTTCTGAAAATAGAAAATAATAATAAATAAATAAATGTATTTTATAATAAGATGATTAATAATAATAATAATAATAATATCATTATTATTTATATTAGCACAATTTTTAGAATACATCGTGGGGACTCCATCTTCCCCTCCTATCTAACCATGCGTGAGGAGCACCCTCAATGGGTTTCTCAATGGTTTCATGCGAAGCATACCCCACAGCCTCCTTTACTGCATTGGTTCCAACCATCTTCCCTCCATTTTCTTCCTCCGTACAAGTGAATAACGAATCCCTACCCTTTCTCTCTGTAAGCACATGACGTATTTGGAAACCTCCCCATGGAGAGACCTCCCTCTACTCAAAACCTCATCAGGTGCATCAATTTCAATCAAATTACTTCCTGCATTAGGTTCAATCCAATGAGATAAGTCCTTTGGACACTATCTCCTTCCATTAATAGCTAATTGTTTTTGTCTTTATCACTCTATTTTCGTTTCATCAAAACCCTAGGTTATGGTTACCTAGATTGTGTTTTGTTCTATTGTTAGGGTATGCGAATGGCCTCTCAGGTCATGTCTGTGTAGATTTCAGCAACCACCACCAATGGTGGAGTGGTTTGGGTTGATTGGGTTTGCCATTGCCATCAGATAAGATGTTTTTTATCTGTTTCTTGGTCTCAAAACTCTTTTATTAGGGGTTTATAGTGTTTTTAACTTCGTAATAATTAATTAGTAGTGTGTTCCACTACACTGTGTGGTTTTGAGTTGCCATGTCTAAGGTGGATTTCCTAGGTATGTATAGGTAAGTATATATATATATATATATATTTGTGTTTAGGTTCCCCCTTTATGTCTATATTCATCAATGTATGTGAATATATATTTATCGGGCTAGGCGTGAATATGAATATATATAAAAATGTATACATATATGTGTGGAGAAGGGTATATGCATATAAGAATATATATTAGGTTCCCCTTTCACATGTTAATGACCATGTAGATATGTGCATTGGGGATATATTTCCTTAGATTCATGCTGAGGTGAATATACTTAGTGGGGGAATAGATTCTTATTGTTAGAAATCATTAAGTGGGAATTTCTTCTTGGCCTACTACTTGAGGTAGGAACCATTTCCAAAACCCTTATTTTTAAAAGTGCATTAATTTATTATTTACCTTATTTTTCCACTTTCACTACATTTATTGAATGTTGTTGATATTTTTTATAATAAATGTTTACTCTTTTTATACAATTTTTTTATTAACAATGTCATGGTTTTATAATAAAACTCCTCAATTGAGGTTCAATATCTACAAAAACTCACAACTATAGTTTCATTTTATTTATCTTATTTGGAATTTCTACATAACTTCTTAATTATAATCAAATTCAATTTCTTGTTTTATAGAATGCTTATAGGTGGCCCCCTGGGTTATTTAAACATGAAATTGCTTCCTTTGAATAAAAAGATAGATGGTCTAAAAATCATCCTTTGGTTTTTGCCCAACTATTAATTAGGATTACTGGTGTAGGCATCCACCCTTACCCCTTTACATAATCCCTTATTTCTTGTCATGCCATTGTGTGGCTCACTAAAACCTTCTAGCAATGACTTGTTATCATTTATTAAATTTTTGGGTTTTTTTCTATCATGTTATTTTCAACCTTATTCTATGGTGGAAACCATTTGGGGTGTTTCCCTTCCTCTCAGGACACCCCTATTGGTGAGCCATCCTAGTTTTCCTAAGGGGAGACTGAGGAAGGACTCATTGGAAGGATGGTTATGCCATGCCTCTGGTGATACTCAGTCCCTTCTTTGTGATACATGGGACAGAGTCAAGGTTACCATACCTCGCATAAAATTTTCATTTTCAAAAATATCATATTGGATGGTCTTAGTGACATTGGGTATTTTGAATGAATATAATAGAGTGATACCTCCAGGATGTGCTCTAACCCGACCTCTGATATTGAATATTTTTTAATTTGAATACATGAGATGAATCTTTCATTATTATTATTTATCATGATCGAAATTGATGTATTTCCCTTTCTTGAATAACATATGTGATGCCATGATATTAATACCCGAAGTTAATGAATAATATTGGTGACTTTCCAAACATAGCGTTCCATGTTACTATTGGACTTTAATTATTTCTTCTTTCTCACTAAACTATATTTTCAGACTTCTCAATTTTTGTGAAGTAGGTGGTATCAAATATGTGTCCATTTAGTTACACATACCAAGTTGATATTATTTAATATCTCATATTTCTATATTTATTCAATATATGGAACACTTTAAAATTTATAATTCATTGTCTAGAGTGAGATTGACACTTATGGTGCCAACCTATTGAGATTTAAATCACACACCTTACTCGAGTCTCCAGGGCACTAGGGTACACGAGTAGACAGTTCATTTTCATAGGAGTGTAGAAAATGATTGATTTCTTATGTTGAGCTATTTTTATAGGATTTTAGGAGAAAAGGATTGAGCTGGACCTCCGGATGATCATGGAGAACTCCCTTGGGGAATTGGTTTAATTTTCTTATTACTGATATGTATTGAAAGGAATGTTGTATTATTTACAAATTTTAGTTATGTATCATCATACATCATGCATGATTGTATAAAATAGCACTTCCCACTTATAATTACATCATTATTATTCTTTAGCTACATTGTTATCTATTTATATTCAGATTCATGTTTTTTCAAATGTTTACTTTCTGATAATACTTCTATACATTTTTTATAAGAGGGTATAGACTCCCCATTATAACCTCTCGAGACCTGTGATACTAGTTATTAGCCTCTAAAATATGGGTAGATGTGCTTGAGGACATTAGACCCGCCGGTCAGGCTATTGGTTTTTTGCTATGCTTGGATAGGATGTTACAAAGTTGTATTAGAGGGAATATATTTTCATTTTTATTACTATTTTGGGGTCTGTAGAATGTATACTAGGTATGTGTCAATATTAGGGTATGATCCATTACTAGGAATGAACACCTGATGTATAATAAATGACAATGTGGACATTGCTGGGAATTTATGTTCATGCTTTTTGATATTACAGTTGATATGATTTCACCGCAAGTGATTAGTGTAATTTCCTTTTCATATGGATTTATGGAGTTTATATTATTTTCCACTTGGCTAGTTTAGGAAAGGATTAATCATTTCATGCTTAATAATAGGAACAAACAGTTTCATATGGAATACATATTCCATTCCATATATATTAATTCATAGGTTTCCTACTGATATAATTGTGTGCCTTGAATGCCTTACCACATTGTTTTGTTTACTAGCATCCCTATTTATATTACCTGCTTAGGTGTTAATATACCATGCACCTATACCTATAGCATGTATTCCATATGTTACATATTGTTATGACATAAAACATTTGTTTTGATGAAATTGATAGCATGGGCTAAATGACTGAAAAATAATTTTTTTATTATCCAAACACTTTTGAGGAAAAGTGAGAAACCATCAATCAATTTTAAGGGAAAAGTGGGAAACCATACATGACTTCATGACATACGACCTTCAAACATTCAAACCATGGACCAGGGTGCACAACATTAGAAAATCATGATGAAACCTCAGAAATGGGCTCCTTGAACGCCAACGGTGTGACCATCAACACCACCTCCAAATCCACCAACCCAGCGACAAACTCCGGTAAGAGTCCACCCAAACCAACCAGCGATGTGAGATGGTCCAAGAACACATCCACTAATGGAAACAAAGCATCTAGATCAAGGTAGTCCAGCCATGCTGACGCCGCAACCTGCTCCACAGATTCGCACCTCCATTCACCAACAACACATCCATCATCAAAACAAACTCAAACCTGCTCCACATATTCTCACCTCCTTTCACCAACAGCACATCCAACATGAAAACAAACTCAAACCCAGAATCAATAGGAATAAACCAAGAAAAATGAACAAACAGAACCAGAACAAGCATGCCAGAACATAAGGACCCCCTCCTTCGAAACCCTGGATCTGACCTCGGACACACCAGGTCACACACCGATGAGGATCCTAAGTGAATCCAGGAAAAAGGCCCTGCACTGGGAGGCCGCCATGGCAGATGCTGCGAGCACCGGATCCACCACGAAGAGAAGCCGTAACGGACCACGACAACCCTCACAGCCGACGGTGAGCACATCTGAATCTAAGACAGTATGCCGACGCCACGGAGAGATCCCAAGGCCATAGGCACCCCTCTTCCAACTCCAAGCAAGCCGCCCGCAACTCAGAGCACCCAAATCCACGAAAAAAACACGAATCTAGGAGGAGCGAAGTCGACTCCGATCCAAAACCCCGAAGCCCGGAACACCAAGGCCATCGCACGCCGTAGACATTCTAAGATCCCGAGGCACCATAACGGTCTACAAACATACCGGAATCAAGGCAGGAACCTGAGGCTACAGGGTGCAAAGAAGCCACCGACGATCCAAAACCGAAGCAGGGCCATCTAGATCCAACACCAGCCAACATCGACACGAGGCGAGACAGTAGCTGACGAAGCCGATCCACACCGGAGGAGGGGAGGGGGAGATCTGACGGAGAAACCCTAGGTGCGCGAGATGGGGAAGCCGCCGCCGCTCAGAGGCCCCGATTTGGTTGCCATGGGCTAAATGGATTGGTTGAAATTCTATAGGATCTAAATTCCACCTATAAAGTTTTGGGCACTTTATGGATTGGTAATTGGCTGTCCACCGGAATTTACTATTGAACATATTCATGTGGTATTATGAAATGGTATTAAATATAAATGGATTGAAAATTGTGCTTTTAGCTAGGTCCTCTATTTTATATCCTCATTTAAGGCTACATAGTTATTCTTGGAGATTCCTTATAAAGAAAGCATGATCTTTTTATATTGGTAATCATTCTTTTATAAATGGATTAGATGATAGGATACTGATCATAGTGAATTATTTTAGGGTTAACCTATGATAGGCTTGACACTTGTTCTTTGTAAGGGTATTTCCCATGATAGGTAAAACCCTTAGAACAGAAAACCCTTTCTAATTCCTTGATGTTTCCTTTATTTTGGTGTTTTTAGAGTGTATTTGTCACTTATTGGATCCCTTTAATAACATAAACCCCTTGTTTATAAGGTTGTTCATGTTATTTGTGGACTTTTTTACAAGAGTGATCACTGAGTAATGCTATGTTATAGCTTCATAGACATGCCTCGAGCATGGTTGGTTGATTCCTAGGGTTTCTGACTCTCTCATCTTCCTCACTGATTGAAAAAGAAATTTCATTGAGTGAGTTCATAGGTCTTCTCAAGAGTACAGTTAATTAATAATTAAATAACCATCTTGGTCCCATTTTCTCAGAAGAATATTCCTAAGAATCTAGTGTTAATCAAGCCGGTCAATTCGATTTTGTTTTCCTTGTCTAATTTTTTGACATTTGAGAGTCTGACTCAGGTAAATTTCACATGTATTATTATGGTCATTTTGATCTTTCACACTTTTGTGTAGATAGTTTATCTTATCTATATTTTATTGGGACACACCTAAGGTGGGAAGTGTCATGTCAGTTATATTTAATACATGTTCTTCCACGTAGTGTGGAACACAAGAAAAGAGGACCATTGGAGGATGGTCAATATTTCATAAAATACTACGAGAATTGTTAACATTAAATAATGTGAATTATTGCTTAGAAGAACAACATTGGTGTGGTTTGTGATGTATGCAACACTTGAGGAATGCCTTTTTTCATTTTTGGATTTGGTGATTAATCTTAAATGGACATATACATACTCATGTGGTAATGGCCAAGTGATCGGTGGATGATAGTGTGTTGTTAGGTGAAGCCAAGTTTCAATAAATGTGATTCAACCTGTTATGGTTCGATTGTTTTTCTTTCTAGTATTTGGGTGACTCTGACAACATACCATTCAATTCTATTTTTTTACTTCTCTTTAGATATGATTATGGTCATTATCTTGAAATCCTCCTTGATGCACTAAGAGAGCACTGGTGTTATTCTACACTGTATTTTAAAAGGGTTTGGGTAGATTTAGTGGCCTCATAGTGTATCAAATAGCATGAATGATTCATATCAAGGCTTGATTAGTCATGAGTGACCCTTGGATTCCCATGTAGTAATTCCTTTGATAAAATCATGAACACAAGATGATTTTTCTAACATGACCTCCATTACAATACATCTATTGGCACGATCAATGTTTTTATGTGGAAGTCTTGTCTTTCGAGACATGTATCAATTATTAGCATTTACTATAAACTTCCATGAATTTTTTCCATCCACAATAGTCATTCTAATCAGAGGTTATCCCAAACTAGTTGTTCAGATCGATGATTCTTAAATTAATGAATGACACCTAAAGTCGGGAATTTAGTATTTAGTGGGTGTGAACATGGTGAATGAGAGATACCTTGGAAGAACGAATCACCATTTTGTTTGTAAAAACAATTGTTTTCTAAGACAATCTTATTATAGAATTTTCGATGAAGTGGATCAACTAGTTTTATCTCTTATTAAATTGAGTGATCTATCAAGGATAGTTTCCAACAAGTCTTCATATGCAACAAGAGTGGTTTATGTCATACTAGGACTTTCAGGAAAGGCCAACTCATCATGGGCATTGAGGTTATTGAGGAATTGAATATTTTAAACCTTTCAGAAATCACATAAGAAGCTTCACTAGAATGATTAATGACACATATTTTAAGAAATTTTAATACTGGAGGGTGTCATGGCTCAGAGTATTCCACTTTTTGAAGATAAAGTATATGGTGTGAGGTCCCATTGGCCAAATTTTTAACGAGACGATGACATGATCATGTATCTATCGAAGTGAGCTCATGTAAGTGTCATCTCAGTGTTTCCATTAGAAAATGAGACTTTCCATATTATATGACAACTTCTGTTTCATGTGTTTAAGAATTTATAATTTTGCGTTGGGTAATGGGAAATGAAACGTGACCATTTGAACGAGACTTCATGACCCATTCAGACTCATTTATTTCTTCATTGTTCTTAAAGGCTTCTTGGGGATGATATGTTCTATGGTGGGAAGTTTGTAACATGTCTTATTTTAAACCAAATGAAAAACTCTAGGGGAATTTATAATTTTTCATTTAATGCATTGACCATTTATAAATCCATGTATCAAAACATGATATTATTTTCCAAATAGTGATTATACTACATTATGTATCCTTTATGAAATTATATTAATTAAATTGAAATGAAAATGTAAATAAATTAAATGGGAGTAAATGGAAAATAAAAATTATAATGAAATGTTTTTTATAACAATAACCACAAAAACAAAAACAACAACAATAATAATGATATTTTAATTATTATACAAAGATTTATTTTAAGACGTCCCATATGGGCCTCCCTCTTCACCTCCTCTATACCAATGCGGGAACAATGCCATCCTTGGGATCATACATTGATTCACGTGACACATTCCCCATGACCTCCATCGGTGTGCTAGTTCCTATTGGTGTCACACAAAATTCCCACTCCTTACCTATGCATGAAAAATACCCCCCCCCCCCTTCACGTCTAGTAGTGGGTGAACCCATTTAATGAACTCTAATGGAAGACCTCCCTCTCCTCACGACCTCCTATGGTGCATTGATTTCAATAATATTTCTTCTGTTTTTTCTTCCGATCCATCTAAGTAATACCTTCTTCCATCATCTCATTACATGGCTAGCTAATTTCTGGTGTTTATCACCCTATTTTGGGTCTGTAAATCCCTAGGTTAGGGTTAACATGGTTTTTTCTTCCATTTTTAGTTTATGTGAATGGCCTCTCAGGTCATGTTTCTGCAGATTCAGGCAATGGGTGTCAAAGTCCATGTGATTCGAGATGATTTTGTTCACCTCCACCATCCAAGGTGTAGTTCTATATCAATTTCATTATTTCAAAACATTTATATTAGGGTCTTATTTGATTTTGACTACCTAATAAATAATTGTAAGTGCATTGGACTACACCATGTGGTTTTGAGTCACCTGGTCTAAGGCGACTTGCCAACATATGGATAGGAATATAGGTATATATGTATGTAGTTTCCCTCGTTATGTGTATATTCATCAATGGAAATGTATTTATATGTATGAGGCTAGGTGTACCTATGTATATATATATATATATAATTCAATCATTGGTGATTGGATTTGGGTACATTCATACACAAATATATATAAGGATCCCCATGAACAAGTTCATGGAGATCCAGATGCGTGCATAGGGGATTGGTGTCCGTATATGTACGTGAAGGTGTATATACTCAATGGGGGGAAACAACAACTTCTAGTTAGAAAGCGTCATGTGCTGATTATCTGCATGGTCTATAGCTTGAGGTGGGATACCTTTCCATAACCCCTTATGTTTAAATGTGCATTAAATCATTAAATTCCTTCCTTTTTCACTTTCACTTCATTTAATTAATGCCATTTAATTTTTCTAGAATAATGTTATTTCCTTGTAAATTGCTTTTTTGGTATAAAAAGTCATGGTTTAATAATGAAACTCCTCTATTTAGGTGAAAATTCTGTGAAAACTCACAATGAGAGTATATTTTTAATAGATTTCATGTAATTATTTCTAATGATATTCTTTATTCTTCTATACCTATCCCTTTTTTATAGAATTCTAATATATGGACCTTTAGGTTATTTATAAATGAAGTTTCTTCCTTTCAAAAAAAAGATATATGGGCCCAGACACCAACTATGTGTGAGGAATAACTATTAATTAAGATTACTAGTTTAACAATCTACCCTCTTTCATTTTACTTTTCCATATATTTCATGTTGTGTAGTTTTGTATATCACCAAAATCTTCTAGTGATGACCTGATATCATTTATTAAGTTTCATGAATTTTTTTTATCTTGTACGTTATGACCTTCTATTATATGAGAAACCATTTTAGATGTTCTCTGTGACTCTCGGGACAACCCTTTGGATGATCCAACCTAAATGGCCTTATTTTACTTTGAATAAAACGTGTAAAAATTCCATGGGATCTATGTGGAACCACTGTAACATTTTAAATTGACTAATGAGAAATGAATTATGTTTTTTGACCCAATGGATTATACTTAAGCTTGAACATTATAATTTATCCCATGTGTGGTGCATCCTACATATAGAATACATGAGGATTATTACAATGCAATATGTCTTACTTGAAAAATCACTTATTTCAAGTTACATGAGTACCTTTCATATTAATAAAATCATTATTCCTTATTTGGTGCTCATTTCATGAGCCATTTAAATGTTTGGGATGGATTTTGATACTTTTCCATGCTTGATAGCACGAGACGATGAAATGAAATTGATGATATATTGGTAAGAATCATATTGATTCAACATTCCATGATTATAATTCCAATATTATGAAAGTTACTTTATTGATTATTCCCTTGTTACTAGATTGAACAATATGAAGTCCATTATTACCCCTTATATCATGTGAAATTGTGCTCCATGTGTTTAAATTAAATAGTTGACAGCTAATTCCATTCATCTTAGGCTTCATACCATTATTTCTATAAGATATATAGATTTATTGTTGTTTTAATTGAATTCGAGCCTAGGGGAGAATGTGGGTTCCATGTCAAGAACCCACAAATAGAATCTATTTACTCGATAGATTATAACACGACGTGCTGACAAAGTGGTGTTTTAAGATTTCCATGAAAGGGTTTCCCATTATTTTAATTTTTTTATTCGGTGATATTGTTTCCGTAATGGGAAACTATGTATGACCCTGTTTGGAATATTTCTATGCCAAGCCATAGGTGATACTTAGTCCTTTATGTGTGATACCTGAGAAAAACCCATGGTAACTATATTAATTTCAATACATGGACATTTGAATGGGTTTCCTTGGATGGGGTCAGTGGCATTATATATATTTAATGGATGAAACATAGTGATACTTCATCAATAGCTTCAGATTCCACCTTTTTAATAGATTGTTTTTAATGTGAATGCTTCAGATGCATCCTCTATTATTATTATTTATTTTGAATTCACATGAGATGTTTCCCTTACTTGAATAGCTTCATATATGATGACATAAGATTTAGACACCATATTAAAGAACAAAACTGGGGATTTTCCTTATTTGGTTTCCAATTTTACTATTGGCCCTTGTTTATATAATCTTATATGCTCTATTTTACTTTTTAGACATTTGTCTTAGGCCAAATGATGTGGTATGTGACAAGTTTCCATTTAGGAACCCAGAACAAGTTTCTATTATGTAATTTACCATCATTCTTCATTTATTATATATAAATTTAACACTTATAAATTTATAATTCATTGTATGGATTTGAATTGATACCAATGGTGCTAACCTATTGATATTTATATCTCACATACTACTCATGATTCCATTGCAATGGGGTACCAGAGTATACCTCTCTTTTTTTCGGAAAATGTACCATGATTGATTTCATATTTTGTGTTGTTTGTCTATAGTTTTTAGAATCAATATACAGAGTTAGATCTCATGATGCTTGTGTAGGTTTCCCATAAAAATTTTCTATTTTTTCATTATTCTTGATCTGAATTCAATGGAATGTTGTATTTTTTTTACCAAATTTGGTTATGTATCATCACCCATCATGCATGTTTCTATAAAATGGAACTGAACACTTTTAAAACTATTACAATTAGTCTTCTACTCCAATATTTGTTGAGTCAAATGATGTTTCAACATTCCCATTGATTTTTTTTGAAATAACAATTTACTTATTAGTAATCATGTATGTTGTTTTATAATGAAACAAGACATATTGTTTCACAATTTTTTTTAAAAATTAGTACAACTACAAAAGCGGCACACGACACAAGGAAGAAAATTAAATTAAATTGCATGCACGGGGACTTGATCCCGCGACCTGCCCCTCACCCCATAAATTATTACCACCCCACCACTAATGGTGGGGCATTACAATTTTAATCACATATTTCATAATCAGATATTTTTTTCCATTGTAACCACACATGTTGTCGATCTACCTCGCAATAAAATGAAGATTGTTTTCAATCTTACAATCATAACCACATGCATCGTAACTAGGTTATGTATTGAATCATAACCATATGTATTGTAACCAGGTTATGTATTATATCATAACCACATTTATCATAACCATGTTATGTATGGTACTGTAACCATGTGCATCGTAATCATGTTATGTATTGTATCGTAATCATGCATCGTAAACAAGTTAAGTACTGTATTATTCCCATGGATTATAACCACATGCATCATAATGGGGTCAGGAATAATTTTCATGTTATGCATCATAACTGAGAATCGTATTTGTGTTATGTATCGTAACCACAATATGAATGATAACCACTATATGCATCAGAATCATGTTATGATTTATAATTTTATCATAACCCTAATATGCATTGTAATCAAGATGAACATCATAAAAAAGTTTTTAATCGTACACATGTAATGAATTAAATTCAAGTCTTACTTCAATACCAATTACAAGTTTTTCATAATCATTGTTTTATACTTAAACATACAATTTTCAAAATAAAATTATGTCATTTAGTTAGAAATATCCTCATCAAAATTATTTCGTGTATTCTATTTATTTTGATGGTTGTAATGCTAGGTGTCCATGTACCTCTATAATTTTCATAGAAATATGAATGTTGGAGGATATGTGACCATTGGAACGTATGTCCTATAAATAGGAGGTCATTCAACCTAGAATAAACAACTATGGATTCAATCATGTTCTATTGAGAGATAGAGTGACTTATCTCTTACTCCATGTGATATCCTTGATGATACAATAAGTTGATGGCTTTTTCCATGTTCATGTATATCTATACATGATTTGTTTTTCTTTGTGCGATGGATCATTATGATAATGATAAAATGATTCTAAGGATAGGAAGACATGCTCTCGATCATCATATCGAGGGATTTAATGTGTTTGAAAGACAATGTTTCCAATTTGCTTCCTAATCAAAGGATTTCAGGGATAGTAATACAGTCGTTCCAATCATGGTATCGAGGGCTTTCTAGAGTGGTGGTAAAATAATCCTTTTATCCTAGTTGAATGGATACCTGACTCTCTGTGATAAATGAATTGAAATAGATATTCATTTCCATTACTATTTATAATAGAAAGCGAATCTGTTTGTTTCTTCTTTCTATTCATATTCATTTCTATTGTAATTCATAATTCATTCAATACAAATTGTGCAAACAGAATCTATATGTTATAAAGTAGAATCCTTTACATTTTTATTACTCTGATTATTATATTAAATTTAAATACATTTTTTTTAATTTTGGTTTTATAACATATAATATCAATCGGATCCATGACATGTATGGTCATTTATATAGGTTGGGAATTTTATTAGTTTAAGACCTCTTAAACTTATATATTTCTATTGTGTTTAAATAAAATTGTTTTAAAACTACAATATCCCCTCTTGAATTATTCTATTTAATATACATAAATATCTATATGAAGATCCAATAATTGGTATCCGAGGGGGGTTCCACTAATTTTTTTACATCATTTATATCATTCTGTAAGAAAATTGTATTAGAATTACAAATACATTGTTTATAACTACATACTACACTAACATGTGGAGTGGAAAATTATTATATTATAAGATGGAAGGAATGAATAATGGATAAATTGAAAACCTAAACCCAACTAGACCACCAATTTTTGTTTGGAACGATTATGAGAATTAGATAGATAGAATTCAGACTCTTTTTACTAATACTATAGTGGAAAACTTTGTCATGCTTACTAGAACATACAATATTTTAGAAAATGAAGTCAGAACCTTCACTAACCGAGAGAAACTAGAATATCAACTTAATTACAAGGTACAAAATTCTTTTTTGGGTTCTATGACCATGAATATAAATATTTAGATATCATCAAGTGAAGTAGACAATTGTATCTGAAAGAAATTGGAAGTCTCACAATTTGGTACAATTAATATTATTGAAACAATAAGATCAATTCTTCGAGCTAAATATCATGGGTTTGTTTATTTTATGGAGAACTGATTTTCATGGTGCGATAATGATTAATGATAGTGATCAATATTATACAATCAATGGGTGAATGGGTACATAATGATGAAGTGATTTTTTTTGAAAAGCAAGAATCACAGCTTAAAGCTTTTAAATGTGTAGTTACACATGTTAGAAAGAGGGAAAATTACATTTTTCATATTGAAAGATAGCCATCAACTCATAGTTGATGTTAGAGTAGTGAGTTCAATACCCATTAGAGGCTTATTTGTTGGAAAGATGGTTGAAAAGTTGATTTTCTTCATGGTAACTATGTGTAATCATAATGTTCATTAAAGCGAGTGTACCAAAGAATTTGTTCCATTTGTTTGTGTGCTTCCATGATTGGTGAATCTAACCCAGCCTAACTTCTTGAACAATTGTGGTTGAATCACTTTCAATTCAGATAGAGATCCAACTTTTTTGCTGTGTAGTTACAAAAGCTTTAATAAATCCCTACATTTCTGCCTCAAGCGTTGTGGCGTGGCAAGATAGACAATGTTACCACTCAAGAAAATCACCATTGAGATCTATGAATGCAGTTCCGTTGATAGAAGGTTCTGGGTTACCCCTTGAGGCACTATCTTTATCGCATTTAACCCAGCCTACAAATGGTGCTTTCTAGAACACTTTAGTGGTTCGATGAGTATAGTGGTGTTACATTGAAATAGGAGTCTTCTCAAGATTAAAAGATCCCTGACCGAGTTTTCATAATATTCTCCATGCATTTAATTGGATCAGTGGACCACTAGTAGGATAGAAGAGTAGGAGGCATTGTAGTTGTGAACAACCTCACCATGATGGCATTTATTTCTTCTTGTATAGAGAGTATGAATTACCTCTTCATAGGCTACAAGGTAGAGAGAGTGTACCTGCTTTGAGAGAGGGAATGTAAGTAGGTCTAGGAGGAAGTGTGAGATAATTGTAACTGGTGGAAAAGGATGTTCAAAAAGATAAAAAACATAATTACAGAGATTGGAATATGTGTTGCTCAAGGGAAAATGGTTGTTAAAGACCTCCTAATGCTTCTAGCATAGGGAACATCTAGAGCACAAGTTGATGCCGACTCATTGAAGGTTCAACAATACTAGAAGCATTTTGAGGTGGAGGCAGCATTGAAGAGTGAAACTCGAAGGTATCAACCATTTTTTTGTTTAAATCTTCAAGCTCCATACTCTACCTATAAATTTGGTTATTATTGTAGATTTTAGAGTCCAGGATTCCACATGAACATGGTTCCCACAGTAGCAGGTCATTGCTGTCCATAAAGTCATATTGATCAACCATAATAGCAATTTCAGATGGAAGTGGAGCACCATGTTGAATCTAGTTATTTATAGAGGAATCATAATTAGTCTCCGGGTAAATAAAAATAACACTATCAATAAGAGGGGAGTCAGTCTAGTTGTGTATCCTGAATTTAAGAGAGGACTGAGCACTATCCATCCACCAATCATGACTATTAATATTCTGGATTTTTTTTTCAGACCTGGCCAGATGGAAGATTGAAAATAGCCTATATTCCATTGAGATATATTTTCACTTCCAAGAGGAGAGGGACCTTCTAACTCGGCAAACACATTCTACAATGTGAGAAGAATGAGGCATTCCAAAAAAATATAGGGACTCCATGGTATGTGAAGGGGAGAGACCCTTCTCAAATTCCATGATCAAATATCATTCTATATTTCCATGAGGCAAAAATATGTTTCCTATGTAAATAAATGATATTCCCCAACTAAAAAAATGTCCTAAGACACATACATAATGGAACCAATAATTCTTGTCGTTTTGGACGATTTTCATGTCACCCTAAGTAAGGATAATAATATTATCAACAATGATTAGGTGAGAGGGCACATAAATGCCTCATGCTGCACTGATTGTTTTGAACTCTCTTATGCATTTCATGTGATGTAGGATTCTCATAAGATAGTCTTCTTCAATCGCAATGATAATGGAAGACAGAGGGTCCCCCTGGATCAATCTTCTGGAACACTAGATGTAGCCCTCTGAGGATCCATTAATAAGGATGGAGATGTGAGTAGAGGTAATATGGGCTTTTATCAAGTGAATAAACTTCATGTGAAACCCAAACTCATTGAGAATTTGTCCATTGAAGTTCCAATATATAGTATCAAAGGCCTATCTGAATTCTAATTTGAGAGAAATATTACCACCCAAGCTGTCCTCTGATGAAGGTTGAAACATTTAGAGGCAGTGAGAAGACAATAATAAATTTTCCACCCATTAACATAACCAAATTGATTTTAAGTGATATTTTTCTCAGAAACTTTTGCATGATGATAGGAAAGAATATATTTTATGATCTTATATATGGTGTTGACAAGATAAACTGGTCTGAATTTGGGAATATAAATATAATTTCCATCATAATGATCAAGGTAATAAGCTTAGCATTGCAGGCTTTCGAGAGGGATCCTTCTATGAAGAATTATTTTACCCAATTACAAACATCAGTGTTTTTGATATACTAGTAGAATTGAATTAATTTATTGTTAAATCCATATAGACCAGGAAAACATCTGTTATTGAGCCCAAAAAAATCATCTCTGATCTCAATGTCTAGTGGGATAGAAGTTAAAATAATATTATCAGCTTCAGTGACAAGATGAGGTATGATGTATTTCACAATTTCCTCATTACCTTCCATACTTTTGAAGAGGTTTAGGTAGTAGGAAACAATGTAATTAGAGATACTTTGTCTATTATCTAATATATTGTCTCCATCCTTTAAAAGGGTTAGGGGAAATTAAATTTTTTTAACACTTTTATGTGAATTAAAAAACTAGGTGTAATGGTCTCTATCTATGAGCCATGTGACATTAAAAAGTTCCTTTTTTATATTTTCATCAAGCCTGAGAATTTTTTTAAGTCTTGTGGACATGTTGACCTCTTGGTTTGTATCACCAGAAAAGTTACCTTTGGTTGTGTCTTCTTGAATCGCATGATCCAAGCACTCTAGAGAATCAATTTCATGATCAAGGAGGAAGAATTTATGCATGTTCCACTATTTCATAATTGAAATTAGAGCAATTAGTTTTAGAATACAAGAAAGGGGATTAGCATAATGATCTTCCATGTTCCTAGAATCTCTCAAAATTTGAGAGCATTCAAGGGCAGTAGTTGAGGCATTATTGAAACGAAAGGGAGTGGGATTATTTTCACCCATGGGAAATATGGTTGAAATAATTGGATAGTGATCTGTGTTATGTCTCACAAGAGTGAGAAATGAAATGTCATTCCAACAAGAAAGCATCGGGTCATTGTCAAATTCATAGTATATTCTACATTCCCTCATGCTGGATAAATGATTCCTATACCATGTAAATTTGGTCTAGTTAGATTTAATTTTAATAAATCGTACTCTTCAATACATGCTCTGAAATATCTCATTGAAATGTTATTAAAAGAAATTTCAATATTCTCATATGAATGTAGGACAACATTGAAATCACCCATGAGGACCTGGGGATCTAATATGTGTGTGGATAACTATTTGATATGCTTGAAGAGGTGTCCTCTGTTAATGTAACTATTGAAGGAGTAAATTATTGAGCAGAATGGGAGTTTCTCTGTATTCAAGAACTTGTAGGTCATAATTTTCTAATCCAACCGAACAATAATAGGGGTATTAACACTATGGTGAACAAAAATACAAATCATGTCCAGACCAGAAGAATCCTGAACAGAACTGAGAAGATAATAACAACTACGATTGAGTGGTGAACCTAAAATGGAACTATTGTTTTTTTCTTTGGAAATTCCTATAAATTAATGATTGTATTTACCAACAAAAATCTTAAGCGAACTTAATGTACTAGGGTTGGCCTTCCCCTAGCAGTTCCCGTGGAAGATTATCACCATTTCTTCTAGTTGGGGACCATTCCTCATTCCTATTTTCACCAAGCTACCTTGTTTTTATGAGACCTCCCCAACAATCTCTTGGTAAAAGTGTTGGTGTGATGAACTATCCCTGGATTGGACTCCATTCCCATCATAGTGGAATCCCTATCATTGGCCATTTAGGATGGCTTAGTAGGGGATGAATCAGCACTTTGAATCTCGTATGTAGAGTCAATATGGACTCAGACTCCTAAACGAGGAGAGGAGTTTGTGTGATTTCAGTAGCGATATTGTCATCCAGCTCAAAGGCTTACATTATGTCTTAATTAATAACATATAGTGTGAGAGATTAAGACTGTAGGGGTATAGAAAATGAATGAATGTCTTCAGATAGATCTTGGATGATTGAAGACTCTCTACTGTTGTCTTTCAAGAAGTCAGCACCATTACAGATGCCAGTTTTAGCTTTTATGTCAGCATGATCTTGGAAGTCTTCTTCCTCCACTAACTCAGTCAAGGTCCAGCTAGATTCAGCCTTTTTATCCCAGGTAATAAATTTTGGTTGTTCCTTGGATTACTTTTTCATATATTGTTTTGTGATTTTAATTTTCCCACTAGATAACCCCAGCTACAGTGCTATTGGAGGGTGGCTAAGAAAATTAATGGAGAACTCTTCACTTGTCGATGGGATGTCCAATCCTCTTGTAATGTTCAGAGTATTTGGGTATATTTACAAATTCAAAACATACCTTGATGAGATGATCATTTTCATCTAGTGACACATGATCCTAAAGACATAGTTCCATGTCAATTTCAATAAGAACATGATCATAGAGTCTGTGGTCACCATTGATCATACGTTAGTGGATTCTCAGCAGATTCCCTATGCCAGAATCAATTTCATTAAGGATTTTTGGGTGCCAATTAATCTATGGGAGCCCATGAATCCTTGTCCATTCCTGGGCAATAGAATTATTTTGTGTGAAAGGGTGGAAGTTCAGATCCTATATTAAGGGGTGAAGGATCCCTGGTTTTATATTGACATTACCCAATTTCCATACCACATTTAGGTCTTCATAGTTTGACAAGATGAAGTGAAAGTTTCCCTTGCCTATTGGGATTAGCCACAAACCAGAGAAATTATAGCAATGGGAATTGTGATCTTTGATTTTTGAGTATAACCGATGATTTGACTCCCTTTCATAGGAGATACGCCCTAACACCAAGAATTTTTTTGACTCCTTCTATTTCTTTATCGCATCCGGGTCAGCCACTATTATAATGAAATCTTTTCCTGAACACTTGGTGTTTGTGGGATTAATATGATTCACTACTATTGATGATTTGGTTCTTAATATGATTCACCTTCGGGCCAGCCACCACTTTTATATAAAATTCCAGTTAATATAATCATTCAGATAATGAATTATCCAATTTGGCTCAAAAAAAGAACAAGAATGTTGGAAAGAATGACTTTTAGTAAATATTTGAAAAGAAATATAGAGAGTATAAGAAAAGCCTCATGAGTAACTTGTCATGAATGTAAAAGAACAGGTCATATTTGACCGTATTTTCTATTTCATAAATGAAAAGATAGGAATGATACAAATTATATATGAAAAAAGAAAAAGTATTACAATTCAATGAAAAATAACGTCTCGAATGAAAATGATAATTGGAGTGCATTTGGTGGTGATTCATCAGAGGAATCTTACGAATATTAATCATTTGGTTAGAAGAATATATGACTCATAGTTAGACTCCCTATTGAGAATTATTGTCTTATGGATAAGGAAAATAAAAAGTTTACGAACAATAAGAAAATTTGGCACGTGAATTGTGGTTGTTATCAACAAATGATAAGAAACAAAGATTTCATTGAAAATATCAATGAAATTAATTATTGAAGAGTAACCTTTAGAGATAATTCTCTGGGAATGTTCATTGGTATATGTAATATTTTTCTTTTAAGGAATGTTTTAATTTGAAATGTTTTATCTATTAATGTTCATAAGAACAAACTTATAAGCATAAGTCAACTATTTGATAATGGTTACCTTATGAGTTTTTGAATTGATAAATTTGTAGTTCAAAATTCAAAGGATGAATTCATTATTTCTTCCCATAAGAAATATAATGTATATAAATTCATTTTTGAAGACCATAGAAGACATAAATTGCATTGCTTAAGTTAAATGAAAGTCCAATATTGGTTATGTCGTATAATATTAGGATATTTTATCCTTAGAAAGCATTGTAAACTCTAAATAAAAAGTATTTAGAAGGATCCACAGGATCATAGTTATAATTTTTCAAATGTTTTTTTTACCATTATCAAAATGAAAAGCATCATAAAAATATAATTAAATAAACTAATGATGTTTCAACATCTAATTAATTATAGTTAGTTCACATGGATCTTTTTAGTCCTATACAAACTGGATGTTTTGGAGGAAAATACTAAGAATTTTTTTTAGTTGATGACTAAACCATATTTACAGGGGTCTATTTTCTAGTAATATATTCTGATGACTTTTTATATTTCCAATATTTTAGATCCCATTTAAAAATAGAGAAAACCCTACCACTAAGAACTTTTTTTAGTGATCATGGTGGATAATTTCAAAATTCATATTTTGAAGTTTTTTGCAGTATGAATGGTATTACTCCAAAAAATTTAGCATGAAGAACCCCCAAAAAAATGCTACTGTTGAAAGAAGAAGTCATATACTTTATGAAATAAAAATAACCATGTTGAGTGTATACACAATTGCTATGAATTTATAGGCTGATGTTTTTAGTACTGAATGTTATACTATAAATCTAGTTTTGACTAAACCTTTTCTTAATAAAAACCATAGAAATTGTTATCTGGATGAAGATCTAAAGATTTGTAATTCATAATTTTTGAATGAAAAGTATACATAGTTAATAATAATTAAAATTTACATAAATTCATCCAAATCCAATGAAGGAATCTTTCTAGGTTATTCTTCTATTTCTATTTCCAATAGATTCTATAATAAAAACTCTTGAACTATTGGGGAAACATTGCATTTTAAATTTGATGAAACTGGACATTTTGTTTTGAAACAATCCCTACCTAAAACCACAGATGTGTTTTCAAAAACTGATTATCGAAAATTGAATGAAATCTCTTTTGAAAATGGAAATACTCAAGAAAATGTTTATGAATTATTTAGTATAGATGGATTTCTATTTTATGTTAATGAATTGGTTTTACACAACCCAATCAATTGTTTATTAGGAATCATCATAGTGACAATATAATTGTCTATTTAAATAAACTAGTAATAAAAAAAACTCTATGAGAAATAAAATAAAACATTTTGTTTTTCACACTCAATTTTATCCTAAAATATGTTTCAAGGACTTGAAGTTCCCAGTCAAGATCTAAGTATCACTGAGAGGGGGAGGGGGTAAATCCGTGATATCTTTTTCTTTTTAAGTTTCCCTTTTTTGAAGCAACCTTCACCTCCTGTTAAAGAGTTTCTTCCCTATTGAACACACACAACCACATGAACACAATATTTACAAGGTTCACTACTCAACAAGAGTAGTTACGTCCTTGGAATGGTACAGAAACAATCCAGTACAACACAGTCCAATAGAAAACAATCTGTTGATGTGGAATACAACGAGTAAGATATACCATTACACTCGTGCAACACTTTGAAAATAATCCAATAGTGCGTGTGCTCCCTCTTAGAAAAAATAGGGTAACACAATGTTTCAGTGCTTCTTTACAATTGAAAAGATGTATTCTCTGAAGTACAAATATTCACTTTCTTAACCAGAAGCCGGTAAGAACTATATTACGCACAACCTAATCTGTGCAAAGACCCAAAATATTTCACACAGCCTTTAGGGTGTCTTGCGCGCAATTCAAATGGATTGCGCGTAAAATTCCCTTTTGGAATGAAAAATATTTTTCACACAACTTCCCTCTTTCAGCGCAACGTTTCACTTTTCGCGCAGCTTCCCATTTTTTCGCGCAACTTTCTTTATTTCACGAAAACCTCTTTCTTTTTGCGAAAATTTCTTAGCGTAATATTTTACACGCACCAGAGCTCGTAATTTCTTCTATGTGTTGAGAATCAACAAATGAGAAGGGTTAGCCTCATATTTATAGGCATTTTTGACCTCGCACGAAAAACACTAATTCGTGCGTAAAACCTCCTTCATGCGTGTAAAAACTCTTTTATGCAACTTCATATCTCGCGCCATGCTTCAATATTTTTTGCACCACATTCCATTTCCATTTTTCATCCTTCTAATCCTAAAGCACCAATTACGTGCAAAATTCCACACCGCATTCCATATTATGTGAAAACCCATCCTTTCACGCAACATCATATTTCGCGCAATGATCCAATTTTTCGCGCAGCTCATGCCATTGAAAATTTTTGAGCTTCTGATCTCGAAAAACCTGTTGTGTGAAAAACATCATTCTTCTATTTCACGCATCCCGCAGATTTTTCACGCAACCCGCTACGATTTTGTGCACCAATTTTTTTTTTCGTGCAACCTGCCTAAATATCCGCGCACTCCATGACTTTGTCATTTTTCGATGTTTTGACCTTGAATCATGCCTTGCATGCAAAAATCTAAACCATATTCAATATTACATGCTCCATCTATTGGAAAACACATTTCTTCATCTACCGATTTTCAGGCCCTATAATTTGTCAAACATTAGAAACCGACACCACCTTAAACTGTGCTTTTCTGCCGTCCCCATATTGTCCATTGCTTTGTTATTTTCTCTCTTCACTGCTTCCCATAGCCATTCTTCTGCTCCTATCACGAATCCCACTATCGTGATATTAATTCTTTGATAGATCAGCTTTAGCATCTTCAGAGTTGCAATGGGGATTGAAACTTCCCTGTCCTCCCACAACATCATTCCTTCCAATAAAAACATTATATGGATGGAATCATCATTTATCCCCCATTCCTTCATTAGGATTGCATTAAAAGTTCTATTAACTCATGATATGTGTGAAATACATACCAAAAATGCATCATCTGATTTGTGATCCTTTTACAAAGTGAATTGATTTATCTTCTTTGACAACAGAATACAACACTCTGTAAAGGATAACTCTTCAAACTTCCTTCTCCATGAAACATGGTCCCAACACTATCCCCCTTTGGATTGTATTTTCATCCAAGATTCATAAATCACTGAACTATTTATCCTTTTGAAATGGATTACTTATCAACAATTATAAGCCTACGTGAGCTAACTCATTGTAGGAAACAAGAATTATTGACATCCAAAACCATGTTATCCAAAAGCAGTGACTGTGAAATCTCGTGAATGTCCAAAATCAGTGACTTTGAAATATCATGAACGTACCTCCTCAGCCTTCATTAGAACAACTTTCAATCTTCTACTTCAGCATTCTTCGCTTCTTCAACTTTCCTGGAAAACAACATATTTTCCTAAAACCACTCCAACAAACAGTTAGAATAGTTCAGACACATACATGCTGAATTCACATCTTACCCACAAATACCCATTAATGCATGCTTCCATATGGTTAGATTTATGAAATAATTCTCCCCCTTTACAACAGAATCCAAAGGTAAGACGAGAGAGGGGATAGAAACACGTACTTAACCTTGATGAGAAGGAGGTTGTACACCCATGTTCAACCTAAATTTTGCAAATGGTTCCTTCGGTAATGGTTTTGTAAATATATCAGCAACTTGTTCAGATTTAGGTATATACTCCAGCCTCAATTCATTCTTTTCCACCTGCTCTTTGATGAAGTGGTACTTTATGTCAATGTGTTTTGAACGATAATGTTGTACTGGATTTCTTGTAAGATTGATTTACCTATGATCATCACAACCCAAGAGAAATGGTAGCTTTACTTCAACAAGTAGATCTTCTAGCTGAGTCTTCATCCACATTAGTTGAGTTGAAGCTTGAGTAGCAACAACATACTCATCTTCAGCTGTGCTAAGAGTTACTGAATTTTGTTTCTTGGTATGCCAACTAACACAACTTTTCCCCTGAAAGAATACTCCACCATATGTGGATCTTCGATCATCAACATTTCCTCCCCAATCAGCATCAGAAAACCCGAATAGATCAATATTTTCAGAGCCTTCATACCGGATTCCAAAATTTGTTGTGCCTTTGATATATCTGAGAATTATTTTTCCAGCAATCAAATGTGATTCTTTAGGAGGAATCTGAAATCTTGCACATAAAGTAACAACATAGACGATGTCGGGTCTTGAGGCAGTCAAATAAAGCATACATCCAATCAGCTTTCGAAACTCTTTCTGATCAACTTCCTTGCCATATCCATCTTTAGACAACTTGGTTCCCGCTAAAATTGGTGTGGAAACTGGTTTGGAATTTTCCATGCCAAACTTCTTCAGAAGATCCTTAGCATACTTTTCTTGAGATAGAAAAACATGATTCTTCTTTTGTGAAATTTGTATCCCAATAAAGTACTTCATTTCTCCCAGCATGGACATCTCAAATAACTTCTTCATCTCCTAAGAAAATTTTCCACATGATCTTTCATCATTTCCAGCAAATATAATATCATCGACATAAACAATAACTATCAGTGAAATCTCCTGACATTCCTTGATGTAGAGATTGCAGTCAACTCTCCCTTTCTTAAAGTTATTCTTCTTCAAGCAAGTATCTAATTTAGAATACCATGCTCTCGGAGCCTATTTTTTCCCATACAAATCCTTCTTCAACCTGCACACAAAATTTTTGCCCTTTCCAATAACAAATCCACAAGTTTGATCAATGTAAAATTCCTCGTCAAGGTCACCATTCAAGAATGTAAATTTTACATATATTTGAAAGATTTTGTAAACTCATTGTTCAACAATGGCATGAAATATTCTGATTGTTTCTAAGCGTGCCACAGGAGCAAAGGTTTCATCAAAATCAATGCCTTTAATTTGTGAATACCCTTTACAAACCAATCTTTCCTTGTTTCTTATTACATTACTTTCATCATTCAGCTTGTTCCGGAAAACCCACTTTGTACCAATAATGTTCTTGTTGTCCGACTTGGGTACAAGTTCCCAGGTATCGTTCTTCTCAATATGATCAAGCTCTTCATTCATAGAATGAACCCATTCTGGATGCTCAAATGCTTTATTTATATCATTTGGTTCAACTTTCGAATAAGGAGAAGTATGTGATATAGCATTAGTTGTTCTTCTTGTTTGAACCTTATGATTTTTATCTCTAATAATGTTCTGAGCCTCCACTTGTTTCCTCAACCTAGGATGATTTGTTTGAACTCCATCCTCATCACTCGATATTTATGATTCAGATTCCTCTTCTTGAGTAGGATCAACACAGTCTGTAGCATTATCAAAGTTGTTAACAAAATCTTCTCTATCCTTCTCGACTTCCACATCAACATATGAATGCTTTTCTTTCTCAACATTTTCAATAAATTTTACATCTGAAGAATCAATAATTATTCCCGTTTCTTTGTCGAGGAATCTATATCCTCTTCCTTCTAAAGCATAGCCAAGAAAAATTCTGTCATCTCCTCTTTGCTCAAATTTTACCAGATTTCCACCTTTCTTCATTATAATACATGGACTCCCAAACACTCTCAAATGTTTCGGACTTGGATTTTTTCTGTAGAACATTTTGTATGGAGTCATATCTGAGTTTGGCCTATAGAAACATTGGTTCTGAATATACACAGCAGTGCTCATGACTTGCCTCCAATAATAATGAGAAAGACTATGTTCAAGTAACATAGTTCTTCCCATTTCCACCAGACTTTGATTCCTCCTTTCAACAACCCCATTTTGTTGAGGTGTGTATGGTGAAATGAACTCATGTCGAATTCCATGTTTCTCCAGGTAACTTTAAAACAATTCATTTTTATACTCTCCACGATTTTCAGTTCTCAACTTCTTCACTGAGTACTCACATTTCTTCTCTGCTTTCCTCTTGAAACTCTTAAACAGTTTCAGAGCATCAGACTTATGTCTCATGTACATAACACATGTAATGTGAGTAAATTCATCAATTAAAGTAATGAAGTATTTATCTCCATTTGTTGATTTCTTTCTCATTGGTCCACATATATCAGAATGTATGAGTTCCAAGGGTTGTTTTGAATGAATGTCCACTTTCTTATGAAAGGAGTTTTCAATATTCCCTTTTTCACAAATAGTGAAGCACCAATCTCTTCTTCTTGATAAATCCAGCATATCTTGGACACTGTCACGTGTTTATAGCTTGAAAATATTTCTCTGACACATGTGCCCCATCCTTTTTTACCATAACTAATTTTCATCTGCTACAACCATGTAACAAGAGTTCTGCACTTTACCAACGTGGAACAAATTCCCTCTTGTACGTTAGCCCCTTGTAACTATGTTCCATAATTTTTAAATTTCACAATAAATCCATCTTTTCTGAAGATCACTTTTTTGCCCTCATCACAGAGTTGTGACACACTAAGAAGGTTATGTTTCAGACCATCAACATATAGTGTTTTTCTGGATTTCATCTTTTCTTTTCCAATGATGGTCGATCCAACACCTTTGATCCTTAATGATTCACCATTTCCAAATGTGACAGTTCCTTCTTTAATGTATTTCACATTCTTCAGCAGGCTTAAGTCTCCTGTCATATGAGGTGAACATCCACTATCGAGAATCCATGGACGTTCTCCTTTTGTATCTTTCAAAGCAGTTTCAACAACAAGTGCTTTTTGTTCTTCCTTTTTCTTCACTTTCTGTTGTGCTTCTACTAATTTCTTAGCCAAATCAATGTGTTCTGTCTAGAGAACCATGAATTCTTTATTTTCAGACTTATCAGACTTTTCCCATTTGGATTTTAAAAACTATTTCTTCTGAGGATTATTAACAAACATTTGTTGCTCTGGTAGCACACTAAGGAATCCCTTAGCAAGATGTCCAGGTTGATCACATCTTTCACAATAAGTTTCCAGTGGTTGGAATCTATTCTCAACTTTCACACAAGTCTTCTCAGATATCTTTTGAAACTTATTTGGAGACATTCTATTTTGAAAGGGTTTACTCCCCCTCAATCCTTGTCTTTCAAAACTTTGGGAATAGTTGTAATGTTTTTGGTTGAACCAACACATACTTGCCATGTGTCTGAATCCACCACAATACCAGCAGTAACCATAGAAAGAATATTTTCCTCTGAAATGTTTATACTGACCGGAGTTGTGAACACGCTTCTCAAAAACCATCATGTTTTCATTTGTAAATCTCTTCTTCAGCTCAGATTCATCGTTACCAGAAGTATTAGAAGTTTTTATTGACTCAAGATTTTTATGCACTTCTGATTTTTCTGCATTGCTTATTTTGACCACATACTTGTTCTTTCCAACCTTGTTTTTATCAGAACCAGTTTCTTCTTTCATTTCATCCTTTGAAGGTAACTTTTTTTAGATCCTTTTTTAGTTCACTCTTACTGGAACATTCGCCAACTTCTGAGATAGAATTTTTGGAACTGATATTCATTTCTTTAGCTTTATGCAGTTTTTGTTGTACAAGTTCCAACTCTTCTTCTTTTTCCTTCAACTTCACTTCAAGATGATCATTACGATTCTTTTTATTCTAAAGATAATTTTTCATATCATCAATCTACTTTTCCATCTTGATTTTCTCATCAGTAAAACCTTCTTGATTTTTTATTGTGGAATTTTCATTTATCAACTTCCTGTTGTCCTTCTCAAGATTTCTGATCTTCCATAAACATTCCTTTAGCTCTTCTCTCATATACTATTCAAGTTGAGTCTCTTCTTATTCAGTACTACTACACTCATAATCATCATTATTCAGTGTTGCAAAAAAGGTACTCTCTGTAGCTTTCTCAGTAGCCAATTTTTCTGATTCATTCCCACTATCATCATCTTCTTCATCTTTTGAAGAAAAGCTTCTTCTATTTGACTTAAAGGACTTTTTATTCTGACTTCTACCAGACTATTTATCTTTTTGACCCTATTTCTTCCATGAGATTCTTGGTCCTCTGTCTTCTTCATCACTGACGTCATCTTTCCCTTTTTGAGGACAATTAGCCACAAAGTGTCCAACTGCTCCACATTCAAAACATTTCAAAGGGAGTTTCCCTTTGTATTTCACTGTGCCTCTTTTAACATTTTTAGAAAAAAAGGATAAAATTTCATTAAAATTTTTACATACCTCATTTTCAGAGTCGGATTCACCAGCTTCTTCATTAATAAGAATTTTCTTCAACTTCTCTTTATTTTCTTCGTTGAAACACATTTCTCTATTGGCTTTTACTTTTCTCTTCATGGTCATCTCTCTTCTCATCTCATAAGTGATGAGAGTACTGTGAAAATCATCAAGAGATAATGTATCTGGGTCCCAGTCTTCATGTGATGAAACTTTAGCATCAAATTTGTCAGGCCTAATTCTCAGGATCTTTTCAACAATTGTATCATCTTCTAACTTTTCACCAAGACATCTGATTGTACAAAAAATGTCATTAACCCTGGTAAAGAATTCCCCAACAGATCCAGATTATCCCATTTTAAAGTCTTCATACTTTAGCCTCCAGATTTGTAGTTTTTCTTTCTTCACTTATGTATTTCCTTCATAGATATTCATTAGCTTATCCCAGATGCCTTTAGTAGTAGTGACACCTTTCACTCTTAAAAACTCACTCTCAGAAAGTGGGGAGATTAATGCATTTTTAGCTCTTCCATCATTCTAAAGATTCTTCTTATCGACAGGTGTAAGAGGGACCTTGTCATAAATAGCAGAAAATCCATCTGTTGTAGTTTCAGGAACTTCATATCCAAGAGACATAAGATACATTATCATTTTTTCCTTCCAGATGTGATAGTTCTTTCCATCGAAAATTGGAATCCCCTTACTGTTCACAAAATTAAGATTCTCCATCACAACTTCTCCACAAACACCTCAACAATTAATAAACGAAGGAACCTGGCTCTGATACCAATTGAAGTTCTCAGTCTGTATCTAAGTATCACTGAGAGGGGGAGGGGTGAATCAGTGATATATTTTTCTTTTTAAGTTTCCCCCGTTTGAAACAGCCTTCACCTCTTGTTAAAGAGTTTCTTCCCTGTCGAACACACACAACCATAGGAACACAAGAATTACAAGGTTCACTACCTAACAAGAGCAGCTACGTCCTTGGTATGGTACAGAAACAATCCAGTACCACACAGTCCACTAAAAAACAATCATTTGATGTGGAATACAATGAGTAAGACATACCCTTCCAATCGTGCAGCACTTTGAAAATAATCCAATAGTGCGTGTGCTCCCTATTAGCACAAATAGGGTAACATAATGTTTCAGTGCTTCTTTACAATTGAACAGATGTATTCTATGAAGTAAAAATCATCACATTCTTACCCAGAAGCCGGTAATAACTATCTTATGCGCAACTGAATATGTGTGAAGACCCAAAATCTTTCACGTAGCCTTTAGGGTGTCTTGCGCGCAATTCAAATGGCTTGTGTGTAAAATTCTTTTTTGGCGCGAATTTTTTTTTCACACAACCTCCCTCTTTCCGTGCAATATTTCACTTTTCGCACAGCTTCCCAATTTTTCACGCAACTTTCATTATTTCGCGAAAACCTCTTTATTTTCACGCAACTTACTTGGCGTAAGATTTTACACGCACCAGAGCTAAAAATTTCTTCTAAGTGTCTAGTGTCAACAAATGAAAAGGGTTAGCCTCATATTTATAGGAATTTTTGACCCCGCACGAAAAACACTAATCAGCGCGTAAAACATCCTTCATGCGTGTAAAAACACTTTTATGAAACTTCATATCTCACGCCATGATTCAATATTTCACGCACCACATTACTTTTCCATTTTTCATCATTCTATGCCTGAAGAACCAATTGCACGCAAAATTCCACACCACATTCCGTATTGTACGCAAAATCATCCTTTCACGCGACATCATATTTCACGCAATGATCAAATTTTTCACGCAGCTCATGCCTTTGAAAATTTTTGAGCTTCTGATATCGAAACACTTGTTGCGTTAAAAACATCATTCCTCTATTTCGCGCATCCCGCAGATTTTTCGCGCAACCGACTACAATTTCGCGCACCATTTTATTTTTTCGTGCAACCTCCCTAAATTTCTGCGCACTCCATGCCTTTGTCATTTTTCAATTTTCTGACCTTGAATCATTCCTTTCATGCAAAAATCTAAACCATCTTCAATCTTTAATTCTCCATCAATTTCCAAACACATTTCTTCATCTACCGATTTTTAGGCCCTATAATTTGGCAAACACCGGAAAACAGCGCCACCATAAACTGTGCTTTTCTGCCATCCCCAGATTGTCCATTGCTTTTTCATTTTCTCTCTTCACTGCTTCCCATATACATTCTTATGCTCTTTTCACAATTCCCACTATCATGATATTTATTCTTTGATAGACCATCTTTAGCAAAGTCAGAGTTGCAATGGGGACTGAAACTTCCCTATCCTCCAGCAGCATCATTCCTTCCAATCAAAACATTATATGAATGCCATCATCATTTCTCCCACTTTCCTTCATAAGGATTGCATCACAAGTTCTCATAACTCATGATATGTGTGAAATACATACCAACAATGCATCATCTGATTTGTGATCCTTCTACAAAGTGAATTGATTTATCTTCTTTGACAACAGAATACAACACTCTGCAAAGGCTAACTCTTCAAACATCCTTCTCCATGAAACTTGGTCCCAACAGGACTTAGGTGATGATTATTGGATTAATGCAATAAATGATGAAATAAAAGTATTTGAATGGATTCATGGGTGGACCATGGTTGAATGTCCTAATGAAATAACAATATTTGGACTATTGTGGGTTTTTAGAAATAAATGTGATGAAAATATATTCATTGTAAGGGATAAGGAAAGACTTGTTGATAAAGGCTATAATCATCAAGAGGTAATATTGTATGAAGTATCCTAGGATCTGGTATCTAGAGTGGAATCTAGTCGCATTTTTTAGCCTATAAAGCATTATTTAACATCATAATTTTTCAAATAGTTGTAAATTGTTCATTTACTAATGGTTTTGTAATAGAAAATGTTTTTTGGATCGACCTCCTAGTTTTGTAGATTCAAAACATATTTATCATGTTTTCAAACATTCCAACTCATTATATGTAATTTAACAAGCCCCTAGAGCATGATATGATAGACTTAGCAGATTTATTTTTCGAAAATATTATGAAAAAGTTACTGAAGAAACAAAACCTTTTATATAAATTGGAAAAAAACATTTTGATTGTTCAAATATATGTTGATGGAATTATATTTGGATCCACTAAGAAATCCCTAACTGCTTATTTAATGAATCAAATGAAATATGAGTATTAAATGAGTATGATGGGTGGGTTAAAATTATTTTTAGGTTTTCAAATTTCCCAAAACCAGAAAGAACCAATATATGGCAAGATAATTATATCAAATAGTTACTTAAAATGTATGTATATTACAACACCAATTGAATAAGCACTCAAATAGTTACCTCAAATACACTTGATATCCCTGAATCTTAGAAACACCTAGATCAATAATATTTTAATGTTATGAAATGATGTTTGTTATACATAATATCTAGTCATCCATAAATAATGTTTTCTGTAATCATGGGTTCATGATATCAGTCTAATCCAAAGGAATCACATTGGAATGTAGTGAAATGAATTTTTTGGTAATTAAAGGGAACCATGGATTATTGACTTTTATATTCCTGTAGAAATGGTTTTTTGAGTTGCTTTTTTTGATGATGACTTTGGTGGTTGTTGAATGGTTATAAAAATAGATTTGGAACATGTAATTTCTTAGGAGATTAATTAGATTATTGGTCATGAATGAAGAAACACTTAGTAGCACTTTCCATTGCTAAAGCTAAATATGTAGCAGTTGGAAGTTGTTGTGCTCCATTTTTGTGGATGCAACACACACCCACAGACTATCACATGAGTTTTTCATAAACTCAAACACTTTATGATAATAAAATATCATTTTATCTTAGTAAAAATACTTTACATCACTCACATGGAAAACACATATATATTAGGAATCACATTCTTATTGATTACACACAAAAAGGAGATATTATTTTACAATTCATCAGAATGCAAGAAAAAATTGCTAATATTATAAAAAATCCACTATCTTCTAAAGGATTTGAATAAATTAAACAGAAACATGGAATGATCATTTTAAGGTCATTCACATCAATTTATTGTTTAATATATATCCTAACATTGAGTTACTCTTTTTCAAATGGGGGAGTATACATTTCACTCTTTAATATAACTTTTTATTAGTTTCACTTATTAGTTTTTATGATTATTTTTATTACCCAGACCCGTTTTACATTCTTACAAGTATAGATTTTGCATTTATCAGTTTCAATTTTATTGGTTTAACATTTATCTATATCACTTTAATCGGTTTCAATTTTATAAATTTTATGTTGTTATCAGTTTCATGTTTTCTATGTTGCATTATATTATCGGTACTCAATTATTGGTATAGGATTATTCCTGAAATACTAGATTATGAGTTCCATAATTATATTATTATATTTGTTTTAGACTTATATTTAGTCACATGTGTTTTTCAGTATTGTTTGAATTGTAATCATAAGAACAATATACTCAAACCAATATATCTATTTTAATACTCCTATTGGTAAAATTTATAAAACCTTATTTTTGTTGTCAAATAGTTGTTTTTTGTTTATTTCTATTAATTTATAAATATTTTTTTAAATATTATTTTATTTTAAGGAAAACCTCAATAGATTAAGATCATTCTCGACTATTGAATCATTGGGATCCAATCATGGACATCAATTTCTTTTTAAAAGAGTCTCTCCCACACTAAGATCCTATGATTTCATATCATGTATTGTTTCTCTATAAATACATCAACATTCTTAATCCTTTTTCACCACAGTTTTAATCATCAAATATCTACTCAACTTTCGTAACCAGAAGGATCTTTAGGGGTTCATATTTTCTTTTAATGTCTGAATATACATCTTCATATCCAATGGAAATGTCTCCAAAATATTTCCCTTCTATTACCTTTCATGTTGAATGTTTATTCTCTCAAGAATTTTACATGACTTTTCGCTCATCATTGGAAAAGATAATAAGTTTCCATGGCTGGAAATATATTTTTGTTGAATGACTGGATTCAAACTTGGATTTTGTGTTTCATGATGAGGTGTTAAAATATTATAAATCAATAGAGATAGAAAAGGGATTTATGATTTCTTTTATAATGTTTGATATGAATTATGAAACATCTATTAAACAAGTAGTCTTTTTAAGTGTACCATTTGAGGGTGATGACTTATGTAATTTTCATAAATTAATGGAATCTAATGGGACTTTTGATAAGATTAATTTTGAAGAATCACTTTTTGAGATTCACGAGGCCATGAGAAAGGTAAGTAATATTTCATGAGATAATAGAATCATAACACTCTAGATTCAGTAGTTTTTAGTGCCGAGAAAGGGTGAAAATAATTATTGAATGTTTCAGATGTATATGTGTAATATTATATGGTGAATATGATGATGCTCAATCTAATGAGATTCATTTTCCTGAAAATTAAGATGCTCAAATATGGTACCATAATGTCACAGCTGATCATGTTTCCCACCATTATCGGAATGTTTCTGAAATAATTCTTGAGATTGATTAATGTTGCAATAAAGTCTGATCTAACATCCATCAAAGACTCCTTAATCAGTAAGGATACGATAAATTGGAATAAGATATGATTAAATCCTAAATTCAAAAGGTTTGAGAAAGATTCAGATACTAATAATGAAATGGAATTAGTTAAAGGAAGTGATAACCCTTTTAATGCATCCATGTAAGCTTCAATAAAAATAATAGTGGCTAAAACTACAAATCCAAATACATCAAAGTAACAATTGGCTGTATCTGATGAGGTTGTTACTGAGCAGAGAAAGATGAAATAAGAATGGGAAAATGGGGATCCTCGGTTTTTTTTGGATCTAACTGAATCACTCTCTCTAAAATTAGATCATATTATACTCTAAAATAAGAACAATCTAAAAATATAATGAAGAAGGGAAAGGCACAATAGATTTACATTAAAACTCTTTTCAAAAAAACTAAGCAAGAAAAAACCAGAATTTTAATAATGGGGCCACCAATTTAGACACAATCAGATTATGCAGAGAAAGGATAAGAAAAAAAAGCTTCTCAACCATTATCTACACAATATCTTATTCATTAATAAGAAGAATAAGAAAAAGAAAAAGAAAAAGAACAAGGTCAAGAAGAAATATAAGTGGAGGAGAAAGAAGATGAAAATTAAAGAATTAATTATAAAGAATCCTTAGTTGTTCCATCATTTAATTTTATATCTCTATACCACTTCCTTCCAAGAATGTTTCTCAAAAATTTTCCTCCAAGGAATGTAATTCATATATCATGATTTTTAAGGAATGTGATGTTTAGGATAGTATGTCTTGTAAAAAGGTTGTGAAGTGGTCATATAATTTTGATGATTGTGCCAAGAATCGTCAGGACAAGAAAGGTGAATTGTGGAACTAGGTTAACGATATCAATTCTCACCATCAAATGTATATTACTGATTTGAATGAAAAACATGATGTCTTTCAATGAAACGTTACCTCAAAAGAAATATCATTTGAAGATCTTGATGGTCTGAAGGAAAAATTGGATAATGAGTGTATCATGGTTTTTTTACTCTCAGTGAGAGTAGTAATCCTAGAGAAGGTCTACAGAATCAGATTGGATGATATAAATTCTCCTGAAAAATGGCTTTAAACTAACAAAGAAATTCTTATTTCTCAAGAAGAAATAAATCAGCTTCTAGAACAAAGGCTCGGGAAATAAGAATTGATTATTTCTGGAAATGATGTGATGTTGAAGGCTCATCAAGAAGCTATTGACAAACACATAAAGGATTAAAAATTGTTCATGAAGATGAAGCTTTCAATGTTTAATATTTAGGAAAAATAGTGGAAGGAAATATTTTTGATTTCTTATGGTAATAAAAACCTTTTACATTCAATTTAATTTTTATTGTATCATACTCTGTTTCTCTACACATTGTAGAAAACAATTCCTTTCCTTATTGTTTTTGAAAATTACAATGGGAGAGAATAGGTTGAAAAAGATGAAATTTGGGAATACATTATTATAGGGGATAATTCCCAAGTAAAAGAACAGTTAATATGATCTATGGTGGTTTTTTTTAAACATTGGGTGGAAATATTTTTATTCACTATTACTATAAAAAAAGTTATTATACTTAGGGGAGATAAGTCATTATTGTTTATTTTGTTTTGTGCTTTCCAAAAAGGGGGAGATTTTTGAGTACCAAGATAATTTGACATTACCATTGATCTTTTTGTTTTGGAAATCACAAATAACTAATGGTTTAACATGTATTTTCTTTTATAATGTAACTAGATACATTGTTTTAGAATCATAATCACATATATCATAATCAATTTTTTTCATCGTATCCACAAATTTTAAAAATCTACATCGTTATCATATACTGATTATGTTCAATCATAATCAAATATATTTTATTACAATCATAACCACATGAATCATAACCCGGTTATATACTGTATCATAACCATGTGTATCGTATCCAGGTTATGTATTGTATCATAAGAATGTGCATTGTAAGCAGGTTATGTATTGTACCGTAACCATGTGCATCATAACTAGGTTAAGTATTATATCACAATTATTCATCATAACCGTGTTTTGAATTGTATCATAACCATGTATCATAACGAGTTTAATTATTATATCACAATAATGCATCGTAATCACATGCATCATAACCCGGCCATGTATTGTATTCATGTTATGCTTCATAACAACCATCATAACCATGTTATGTATTATAATAACTATTTGAATCATAACCACTATATGCATCATAATCATGTTATGCTTCAAAACTATATCATAACCAAGATATGCAATGTAATCATGATAAGCATCATAACCATGTTAGGTACCATACTCAAGTATTTCATTTATTTCATATCTTACATTAATACTGATCACATGTTTTTAACACACATTTTTTCATAATTTTTTACTTACTATCATTATATATAAAATGATGTTGTCGACTTATTAATACACTAATTAAAACGATGTCAGATATTCTGTTTTTTTACCATTGTAATGATATGTGTCTAAGTCCCTTAGAATTTTTTGGAGAAATATGACTCTTGAAAGAAATATGACTGTTGGAACCTGAGGCCTATATATAGGAGGTCATTAGAACAACAATAAATAGCTTTTTCATCTTTCAAGTTCTATAGAATGATAGAGTGACTTATCACTTTCTTTGTGTGAAATCCTTGATGATACAAGAAGTTAGAATCTTGTTCTATGTTCTTGTATTTTTATATGTGCTATGTTTTTCTCTGTGTGACCGATTGTTGTGATAATAATTGATGGATTCCTGGGATAGGAAGACATTTGTGTCGATAATCATATTGAGGGAATACCAAGGTGGTGGTATGACAAACCTTTTATCCTATGTCAATGGATACCATACTATTTAGGATAAAAGAATTGTAATACCTTTACATTTCAAATAATATTAGAAAAATAAAGGGAATCATTTTGTTTCATATTTCTATTCGTATACATTTCTATTGTAATTATTTCAATTAAAATTTTTTCATTACATTTTTTAAAAATAGATTATATACTTAGTATGGTAGAATCATTTCCATTTGTATTACTCTATTTATTGTATTAATTTTAAATACAATTGTTTTTTTAATACTTTTGGTACTTCAATATATCATATCCATCATATCCAAGACCTGTATGGTCATTTTTATAGGTTGTGAATTGTATTATTATATAACCTAATCAAACTATGATCCATATTTAGTGTTTAGAAACAATGTTTTTAAAGCTAGAATTCACCCCATAATTTATTGTTCGATCTAATATACATATACATCATTATTTCGATCCAACATTGAAATATATTAACATATTACTTATCTTATTTTATGTTGTTCATTATCAGATGATATTGTTGTGAAAATTTTATAAGGGGTAAAGTCTCCCACTATCTCTTTATGAGACCCTCAATGCTAGTCGAAAGCCTCTAGGATATGGGGTGACATGCTTGAGGTCATGTGGCCCCCATTTTGGCTTCCAGTTTAGTGGTAATTTAGGTTGGGACGTAACATTAATAATTTTAATCATACCTAAGGATCAGAGTCAATATTGGCCACCATAAAAAGAATTGTAATCAATATAGGAATCCAAGTTGAGAATCATGAACAGTAATGTAGAAGGTCTTATCCAGCCTCCTAATCATTTGAGCATGGAACATCCTGCTTAACAACCCAAGCGATGGGAACGTCAAGCCGACATCATTGACCATTTTTGGGATACATCAGGGAAATGGTCATACTAAAGGTCACTATAATAATTATGAAATATAAGGTAATCAATATTTCTTTGGAACACTTATCTTGAAGATACATAAAGAGGAAACCAATATCACTAAAGGTGTGATGTATCTTTTTAATATAAATAAATTTTAAATAAAACAAATTCATGTGCCCATAAATTCCATATCATCAGATAAGGCCAACTAGAACAACTAAATTCAATAAAAAATAAACTATGTGGTATACCATCATATTTATTCAACAATAATAACAGCTATGAAATACAACTATTCAATAAGATACATCATCTATCAATAAAATTTTTAATTTTAGAAAATATCGCATAAAAGATGGTTTTATGATAAAATATGGTATTTTAATTAGATATTAATTTAATTTCTATTATTAAACTCTTTCATAATTCATAATGTAATCCCACCTCAAATTGTAGTTTAGTTAGGACAATCCTTTTGATTGATCGTTTTTTAATAGAACATCTAAATTGCTAGATTCACCATAGGGAAGACAATAATCATTTGGTTAAATTATCTTGATTTACCATAAGGGGTGGTTTTGATTGAGGTATTGACCTCCAACATTATAATTATATCTATTGTGATAATATGAGAGTTATATCAATTTCAATAGGGGAATTACATAAATTTAGAGAAACACATGGGTATACAAGAATTCAAAAATAGAAATATAATATAAACAATGTGACATAGAGTGAAAAGAGTATATACCACCTACCTCATACTTAGGATTATTTAAACATCCAATATAAATAATTTAATTGAGCTGGTTTGAGAGAAATAAAAAAACAAACAAACTCTTTGAAAATAGAGTGACTTAGCTTTAACGAAGACAACATCTACTTTGAAGAGATAAACAAAAGGGAGAAATAGGGGGGAATAAATTTCAAAGAGACATCCAATTTATCAGATGACACATGAAAAGAAATCCTGAATGGAGGATAACCCATGATCTCTATGAGATGGAAGGAGGCGTTGGTGAGCTGGGTGGTCTCCTATGTGTGAGGAAAAAATGAGTGGTCAAGCCCCTATTATCCATTTTTTAAAACAAATACCTTTATGATTCATGTTTTATATCTATTACATGATTTGAAAAAATTAATGATGTGTAACATATATACATTGTGAACTCTATGGGCTATGCCACTAGGATATCACAACTTATACTCACCTACAGAAACCCAGGAATTCGGCTCATGTTGTGAGTTTAATACCCAATTTATTTTTGGGAAACAAAATTTTTTAGCATGGTTTTCCAATATTCCTTCTATACTTTCTAGAACCCCACTACATTCAAAAAAACAAAATTCATGTCTGAAAAAAACATTGATTGATGTCAAAAGCAATAGATCCTTTCTCCAAATTCTAAAATTCTAAACGACCTGTCGCCAAAATGAAAATTTTACATTCCTTTGGAATTTACATTAGGTTCGAAATGTAGTCTGTTGCATCTTATTATTTTCTAGTCATTGGATTTTTCTATAGAGATTATTAAGCCATAAATTATGGAGGTTATATAATAAGTAAAAAATTAAATATCTAAGGGGATAAAATTAACATCACATAGAAAAACCTCATTTGGATCTCTTATTAAGGACCATAGGGTTGGTATTTTTTGACAAAAAATTTTAATAGAACTAATATAAGGATGTTTTAGAGAGATGTTGTTTGGGTTTATTCCAGATAAATGTATTAATATGTGTGAATAATTTAGGGTTGGAGGTTCCATTTTATAATTAAATACTACTAATATTTTTTATGTACTCAAAACAATTCAATAACAGAAAGACACTTTCAACCAAAGTGACTCTAAAATTGGAAAATAATGGAGTGAGGGATTTTTATTGTCAATCCACATATATGAAACATAAAATAGACAATTTCAAACATGTTATTCCATTATTATCTATGTTTAATTACTTCTAAAGTTTTAGATTTCCACATGGTAATATGTTTTTTTACTTAGGTATTTTATCATTTAATCTGTAACATAAATGAGTATTACTTGATAATTTAAAAGCAATGATTCTAAATATAAACATAATTTTTTCAATTAAAATATCAATTATTGTTAAAATTATTTTTCTTCATAGGCTCAGGTTATGCATGAAAACATTTTTTTAACCGTAACCAAAGTAAATAAATTTCAATATATATAATATTAATTTTTATTAAACATTATATTGAACAGATTATATTATATTAATTATTCTTATTCCAAATGTGGAATCCATTATATCAAATTAAATTCACGTATGTGGTATATTTGAATTAAAAATTAAACCCACAAGCATGGAAAATGTGTTGTTTTCTAATGAAATTTATTAGGAAGTATACAACCATTTTAGATCGAATTAAAATAGAAAATTTATTCCAATGGTAATAATTTAATTAATCATAATATAATTTAACAAATTTTAAATTTAAAATAATTTTAATAGAATCTTTATCATTGTAAATTTTTAATTAATGTTTTTAAAAGAAATCATTATTTTTTTATTAATCATTAAAAAAGTAATATTTTCGTTAAATTAAAAAATCACCCAATTATAATTTTGATTTTTTTATTCAAAACATTTAGTTTATTTTTTAAAATAATCTTTCTAAAGGTGGAAAAAATTAATTTTAAAATATATATATAAAATGTTACTATACAACTTCTTCGATTAATACACTTTTAAGCATAACACAGATTTACACCTATCTCATGCCTAAAAAATAGTATACGATTAATAAAAAATTATATTATTTATATCTTATAAATTTCATGAAAATAATTCCCCAATAGAGACTAATATAATTTTTAAAAACACATTACATGCATTAAAATTGTTTTTATAAAAATATTTGAATTAATTTGAATTTTTTGTTTTTTTAATCTAATGTTTTGATAACCATTGAATTTATATATATGTTCAAACCATATAATTTTAATAATTTATTTATTCGTATTCATGCCCTCTAATTTAATGGATAGGTTATAATAATAATATTTAGAAAATATATTTTGGGCATAGATTTATCTCAGTATTACATGTCATATAAGATATCAGACATAATGTTCTTATTTTAAAATATTAGTGTGTTACATTATCACCACCTTCAATAAATTTCAAACTCACAATTTTTTTATTTCACTAAAAAACTTGTTTTCACTATCTAAAAATACCTTTGCTGAGGCCTCTGATTATAAGAAGGGTTAATAAAACATCCACAACACAAGGTAGAAAAAAATAATGAATGTCATTACTAATAACACATAACTATGTTTCATTGTATGAAAACATCAGTAGACATAGAAGAAAAAATTAATATGTATAGAGTGTGCTAAATATAATTGATCTCCAAAAATGGAATGCCCAAGAGAATGTTAATGAAAATGCCTCATAAATCGATGTGGTGTAAAAATGAATATTGATTCAACAAAAATGAATGTAAAATTATAAATTTCATATTTCATGATAATTTTCCTAATTTTGAGGGATTTATTTTCTATTATGACAGAGGACACTATAAATAATACTTACTTAATATTAATTTATTTTTTTTCAAAATTACATCCATTAGTTGTGCTTCAATTTACATCCAATTCATTTTCCCACTAATAAATTTATTCGCAATGTAAATTGTTTTATCCCCAAAGAACAAAAATTAACATTTGATGAATCATAAGATCAATAAATGTGTTACAAGTCTTTATATTTGTCTCTAATTTTTTACAAAAAAGTAATTGTTAATACAATTTTTCTAATTTAATTTATTAATATCTAAACCTCAAGAGTAAAATACAACATTTATTCATCAAATCATATACGTAAAAATGATTTCATGTTATCTAGGACTTCATATAAGTTGATGAAGGTGATACACCCTTGTCAACCATAAATTGTGGGTTGAAGCCCTGCGTCCTTTCCATATAGATGGAAAGTATTCAAGGATGAAAGTTTTCATTTTTATAAAACTATATTAATATAATTACTACAAAATTAAAAAAATATTATGAACATCCTAAAAATAACTATCATTGACTGAATCTGGTCTGTATCAAAACCGACACATAACCCAACCCATGGGTAGGCCCGAAGAGCATTCATAATCCCCAAGGGTTGGGAAAAGTTCCGTGGTATCATATAATGAAATTTTGGAATGAGTTACCTATGTTTATAAAAATATAACAAAAAAACTAATATTACACATTTGGATTTTTCCAAAAATCCATCATTTAAAAAAATTCATACTTGAATTAGATAATTTAAAATAATTATCATAGACTATAGCAAATGAAGAAACCCAAAATGTACATCACAAGAACCTCCTCATGTCATGAGGCACTGCCCTCAAGCCATCTCAACAACACTACACCAAGAAGAACCGCTAAAAACCTAAACCAATGGCAGAAAAATTCGTACCCAAACCGGCAAAAAATTTACCTAATCTACATACACCCAAGGGTGTAAATAGGGTGTGAGAAAAATCCTAGAAAGATTATAACACTAAATGATTCCATGTGAAAAACATTCAAGGATGAAAATTTTGCATGTTTTTATAAACACGAAATGCTCATAGAATATTAAAGAGATGGAACATTAAATCAAAAAAGCTTTCAAGTGGGATACATTAAAGAATCAATAGTTTTAAAATAGAATTTCTAGATACCAGATTTTCTTGCCAAACATACCATATGAATATGTTATGAAACAATTATCTAATGAGCACAAGAAATGTGAAAAAAACCCTAGGCACTTGCTCATTGTGGGTCCCATGTACCTCGTATCTTGGTGAAAGTAACAATACAAATATCTATTCTCATGCACACGTTCCTCTAGTAGGGATCATACCTATAACCTAGTTTCCCACAAACATCATCATCATTATAGTATAGTTAGTGTTGTAATACTCAAACTTTCTACGTCAAACTGGGGCCAAATCTAATGAGATCACTATCATACAAGTACATGTCTTCCCACCATGATACATGGGTTTTCCCTCTTGTGCTCAAAAAAGTTACACAAGCCTTTAAATAGCATATTCACATTTAAATTCCATTTATGGACCTCACACAAACCAAACAACCAATAAACATGTCACATAATCCCCTTTCTCATTCAAATTCATTTTGAAATCAAACTCACGCTAAAACAGCCCGCACCATATTTCATGCCTGTTTCAAAATTCAATAAATCCTTTAAGAAATTTTATCAAAAGTTTCCATGATTATAAAAATCACATAAAAACCCTTTCACAACAAATATGGCCATTTTATAAACATAAATCCACCCAAAATTTCTGTAAACTACATTTTCACAGTTTGTGTAACTCAATTTCCCATTTATAATTTTCATAAAACACTTTCATGATGTACAACAGGGTTTTTGCACATATTTCCCATTAAAATTAATCCTTTTTAGGAAAAAAATCACACTAAAGCATTACCTGAACATAATTGGAATCCCCTTTCAAAAACTAATAATTCAAATTTATATTTCATAAAACTACCACCAAAAATATCACTTGAGTTACATTTGAAAAATCCATAACTATAAGAAAAATGTAACATTAATACTAAATGATTAACTAATTCTACAAAAAACAGTTTTATCACTAGAAAAATCATATGGGGAACATGCTAAATTAATAAATCAAGAAAGATAACTCATCTACAATGGCTTACAAATGGAATCACCTAACTTTGGTTTCAATACCCAACAATTCGTTGTGTGAAACATCAACCACACCACTTCCACCCTAGAAGTGAGTGAATTAAATCCCTAATACACCATATTTTACCAAAATGATACAAAATAAAACAATAGGTGTTAACCCTTACTGCTGGACATTTTAGAACCTCATGAAAAGTGGAAGAAACCCTACAAAAATGGGAGTAACATGAGAGGAAAACTACTTACTTGATATATTTTGAATAAAACACACCAAATACTCTAGTATATGAATTTCAAAATAGGAAAACATGAAAGTGAGAATTCAGTTAGGGAGATAAGGACATTTAATAATAGGAATGGGTGAAGAGAGTGGTAATTTATGGATTTATGAAAGAAACATTTTATCTCTTCAATTCTAGATGATTTGAAAAATTTAGAGAATGATTTCCCTAATCTGTGGGGGAGATGAACTCCAAAGTGGAAAAATATATATTGGGGGTGTGTCTTGTATCCTTGGATTCAAGTGGGATGTGTAATTACTGAAAAAAGCAAAAAATTAAATTTATATTTAAATATTAAATACATAATTTAAATTAGGAAATTGGTTTACAGGCCGGACCAATACTTTAATAAATATCCCAAATCCGTCATGATTATGGATTCTTATGAGGTCCAAATGGATATGGTGGTTTCAATATACAAATTTATTCCTATTAGAAAATATATTGGGTGTAAAATGATTAAAATTATGGAGTTATAAAAGAAAAAAACATGTTTTTAAATGTGGAAATGGGCTCACAGTTTGGACCAAATTTTGAATAAAAACCATTTCCACCAAAATGCACTAGAAATCCCAGAAAAATAATGAACATAAATTAAAATAAAAATACCTTTAAAATAAGTCATGGATGTGAAAATTATCCCCACCAGAAAACATTCCACCTTCCGAGAGAACCAAAAAATAAAAAAAGGAAAAATCAAACCCAACCAAAAGGCTAAAATGGTCTCCTTGGCCAGGTTTCCCCCACCCCCAAAATTCCAAAACACATCTGATTGATCAATCATGTAAGGAACACTCTCACAAAATAAAACATACACCAATTCCTAAAATGATCAAGCTTATTCAAGCTACATATCAAAACAAAACACCTCAAACACTATCTGAACAACACTCAACCAACATACCTGGAATGAACAATGAAACACACGAGGTCACTGCAGTCTTACTTCCATGAAATTGTTGGGAACACTCTAATCATGACGATAACTCAATGAGGATGTTTGAGGATCAATAAAAATGAATTATACTACCTATTTGATCACCAAAACTATGGACAAAGACAATTGACTGATACGGGAAGACACCAATAGACTCCCCACCAAAAAGAGAAACTCATTTTTCCCATAATAGAATCTAGACACTAATAGAAGGAGGCCCAAACGGACTCCCAGGAGAAGTGGAAAAATTTCATTTTAATTTTTAAAAAGTACTTAAATGAGACTCAAGTGGGTCTCCCCACCATAAGATCCATCCAACCTAACCGACCATCACGGGGCGACACGAAAAGTCCCCAATATTTAATGAGATGGCACAACTATATGGTTAGTCCGCATGGTTTGGGAAACTGTTTGCTACCCATGTGGAGAATTCTATCCAACGGTGAAGATCCCTGCAGTTACAAGGTTTGAGGTACATGGTCGTGTAGAGACTTTGAAGTAGCTACAATATATGGCCCCGACCTTAAAAATTACTTAATATTGAATTAAACGAAAAATTCTCATTGAGGATCTTTTCGGGTTTAGAGTTTTAGAGAATTAGATCACAATTATTACATCTCAAAAGAATACATAGTAGAAACTTCTAAAAAGTTTCCTTTTTTTTCAAAACATGAACTCTAAAGAAAGCCTTTTCTAGTTCCATGTTTAAGAAAGCATGACTTCTCTTTGATCCCATCCTTGATCTTATTCCACATTATGTCCTGTGAAAAACATTTCAAAAAAACATGGGGTGAGCATAAAAACCTCAGTAAGGGATACAAAAAGAAGGAAAAAATGTAAACAATGAATACTTTATCAAATTAATACTTTTAACCTTTATGTTGTAGTAATTACTCTTCACTGAATAAAATATCCTTACTTACCCTTTTGTAACCAAAATATTACCATAAAACCCATATAAAGAACACATAACATATAAAGGTAACTGGGGACATAAACATACGTAAATGGAATAACCATACGGTCGACTTCCACACATATCACATAATGGAATAGCCATACGGATGACTTCCATTCCCAATTCAATAGAGGTTATAACGTAACCACCCATCCTGGTATTCATGGCACCACCCGTAATATGGTTTAACAAATGACCACCCATCAAATGTCCATGTACCATTATAAAATCATAAGACCTAAAACAAATATAATGGAAAGAAAACATTTCCACACATTGATCACAATATATCACTTAAATATATTGACATAACAAATCCATTATAAAAACCATTTTCAATAAAAAAATACATAATATAGTATATGGTTTTTATTTCATTTTAACAACATTACGGCTTGTTGAGGAAGCCAAAGACCAAATAATAATCACGGTGGCAGAAATGGTCGTTGTCACCACGTACGTTAAATGAAACATTCTTCTTTGTCATTTTGTAAAACGCTTCATAGAAAAAGATTAATTTTGTATAAAATTAAAAGTCCAAGGGTTTTATACACCGTATAAAGGAAAGCCTTGTATTAGAACAAAATATTCCTCAATGAAAGGAGATTTAGACAAAGCCCCTTACCTTGTGTCTGACGTGACCCGATTGATCCTTAATCTCCTGAATAATAAACTAGTGTTAATTTCTACTTTCATAATAAACTTTTTCATGTTTATTATTCATTTTATATAACTTATTTCCATGTTATAAACTTTATGTAATCATTTAATTTAATAAAGTTCGTTTTGTCGATATTTGGTTCATAAGTCAAAAATGGGCTTCTCACAATTACATGTTGTTCATGTGGTAAAAGGTTCACTATATCCAGAATGATATTCATGATTTACATATCGTATATATCATATATATCCAACATATACATGTATTTATAATATTATATAACATTTAGAGGTAAGAAATGAAATGCACAGTTCATGGAGACGGTAAGCTGTACGTACGCATGAAAGCTACTTTCATTTCTATTTTGTATTTAATATAGTGAAATAATAATGATATAAGGGTATATTATAATTGTAGTATAACATAATATATAATAAAATTAACTCCATCCTTTATATGTCCCACATATGGCGTTAACGAATCAAATCACTTTGAGGGGGTGGTAGTCCGCACTTCCTAAAATGAAATTATCGTGTTTACCCACAATGAAAACCATAAAGGTATGCCACATATGAAAAATAAAGAAGCATAAGGAAAACATAAACATAGTATATATCATATATAAATAGATTAAAATATTAATGGTCCCCATGAAAGGTGTTAAAAGAAGATTGAACAATCATCGTTTCGTGAGGCAGAAAATCCCCAACCACAGAAACAGTATGTTCTTTAACAATTATTCGATGGTGTTTGTAGGTTTAGATCTAATCCATCTCATAAAAACATCTTAGTATATTTAAGATACTGGTGTTGTTACAAAAGAAAGGAATAATAATATTTTAGGGGGTTGGGGAAGCCAAATAAAACATAAGAACACAAGAGAAGACACTACCTTTAAATCAGGTAACTCTTTTTGATTTGAGCTCAAATGCATCCTTGGAAAGACATCTACCCAATGTGATGCTTTTAGGAGTAATAGAGGGATGTGGAGAGACAAAATGGGTGGGGTTTGGCCGAGTCAAAGGCTTTAGAGGTGTGGGTAAGGTGGTAGAGGTTGGAGCCTTTTATAAGAGGAGAGGAGGGGCACTCTTGGATAGTTATAAAAGGTTACATTATTATAAAATTATTTTTGGTTTTTAAAGGTCCCAAAATTATATATTTCGAGGATAAGGTGATAATAGTTCTAAATCCACCCATCCAATAGGTTTTTGACAAGTTTAGGTCTTAGATGTTACATTATCTTTTCATTTTATTTAAATCATTAAATAATGAGGTAATCACTCCATCATCATGGTGTCATAAATAATTTAATTTATTTAATGTTAAAAAATTATAAAACAAATATCATAATGTAAGAAATATTTTTATATTTATAATGAATTTTTTTAGACAAAAATATAACTTGTATTACCCCATTTAAAAATTGTTTTAGTGAAACAACACATGTTTGTGACATTTCTATCTTAACATTAAATAAAAAGTTATTAATGTCATTTTCCTACCGAAGTGGTTCCATGGGGTCCCCAAGTTGACACATGGATTTTCTTGGTCTGACATGACACATCAAATAAAGGTACGACATGTTTCATGGTCATTTCATATTATTAAAAAATTATTTTTACCTTAAATTACAGTAATGACCTCTAATCGCGATTAAAAACTTAAAAGTTACTATTCAGCAAAAAATTATTTTAATCCCATTGAACCACATTTTACTTCTTATTGGAAACCATGTATGTCTGATTTTTGAAATTCAAAACACATAGGTGTTAAAATTTCATTTAAACAAAAAAAATCAATTTTTATGTACCACTTAGTGGTTTAACTATTCATAAAAAATTGAAGTTTTTCAGAAAAATACCAAAACATCACCCTAAGCTATATTTGATATTCTGAATTCAAAAATGATGTCTATTTTACAAAAATAAAATCATATATGTTACATTAATTAATTTAATAATTAATTCCCTCTTTCAAGACAAATAATGTGTTTTTATGAAACAATATATACCAAGAGATTAACACTAGTTTTAGTCCAATTTCAAAGTGAAATTAATTCCAACGACCACTATTGGATTAAATGGTAAAAAGATATTCTAATTTCACTTTAAAAAAAATTCAAAGGATAATCTAATCATATTAATAAATTAGATTAAAAATAGGTTTTGAATTAAAATACAACATTTTTCACTATTCATTAAAAAATGAACTTTATCAGAAAAATACCAAAAATTTACATAATGTAAATTTTGATGTCCCGATTATAAAGAAGAATTATATTTGTTCAAATAGAATTTATAAGAGTTACCAAAATTATATTTAATGGCAGTTCTCCATTAAAAGGCGATATGTGGACCTTTAGTGAAAATTAGAGTATATATGCCTAAAATTGAGTTCTTTTCCTATTTTAAGCCTTTATCCTTTATCAGATAAATGTAAAAACATTTAAAAAACCTATATAATAATATTTTAGTTATTTCTATTCATTCCCGCCAATACAATGACTATGTTTTAACTACCATTTAAAATAACAATATTTTATTACTAGTGCGCAACGTAAGATTTTAACGAAACTCTTTGTTGCGTATCGGGTACGCCATAGAACATAGCAACCCCTTTAAAGTAAAATTAATATTTAATTCATAAATATTAATAAATATGAAAAAGTTTTATTCTTTATTTACCTGGGATTTTACATCCTTCCCCCCTTTTGAGAATAGTGTCCTCGCAATTTTATTCACTTATCAAAATAAGTGGGGGTATTTATCCCTCATAGCATTTTCAGATTCCCATGTTGCCTCTTCAACCATATGGTTTTTCCACAAAACCTTTACCTTGTGAATTACATTTTTTAGCAACACTTTCTCTCTTCGGTCAAGAATCAGGACTGGTTGTTCTTCATAAGAGAGATTCTATTCTAACTGAACTACCTCCGGGCTCAAAACATGAGATGGATCTGGCATATACATTCTCCACATCAAAACATGAAAAACAATGTGTACCTGAGATAATCTCAGATTTAATGCCACTCAGTAAGAAACTGATCCAACTCTCTCCATAATTTCATATGGTCCAATGAAACTTGGACTCAGCTTTCCTTTCTTAACAAATCGCATCACACTTCTCCACGGTGAAACTTTGAGAAAAATATGATCACCTACCTCGAAAGATATATCCTTCCACCTGTTGTCGAGAAAACTTTTCTATCTACTCTGAGCTATTCCCATGTGTTTCTGAATCAACAAAACTTTTTCTGCCATCGTTTCTTCCAATTCTGTTCCCATCAGCTTCTTTTCACCCACCTCATCCCCAAAAGCTGTAGTTAGACACCGCTTCCCATATAATGCCTCAAACGGTGCCGTATTTATACTGGAATGAAAACTATTATTATATGAAAATTCAACCAAAGAACGATGTTGGTCCCAACTTCCATGATAATCCATCGAACAAGCATATAGCATATCCTCCAAATTCTGAATTGTTCATTCTGACTGCCCATCTGATTGAGGAAGAAAAGCTATACTAAAATTTAATTCAGTACCCAACGACTTCTGAAGGCTTTTCCAATAGATAGAAGTAATCCTGGAATCACGATCAGATACAATGTATAAGGGAACACCATCAAACCTTAATTTCTCTTTAATATATAATCGAGAAAGTTTATATAGAGAGAATGTATCTAGAATAGGATGGAAATGAACAGATTTAGTCAAACGATCAACAACAATCCAGATTGCATTATTACCTCGAGATGTCTATAGTAATCCCACAACAAAGTCCATGGATATATTTTCCCATTTCCACTCTGGAACTGGTAAAGGCTGAAACATACCTTTCGGTAACTACCTCTCTGCTTTAACCTGCTGACAAGTCAAACACATCACAGTAAAATCAGCAATATCTCTTTTCATTCCATCCCACTAGTAATACTTCCACAGATCTAGGTACATCTTAGAACTGCCAGGATGAACTGAAAAGGAGGAACTTTCAGCCTCACATAACAACTCAATATTCAACAATGATTCACTAGGCACACATAATCTCTTCTTAAACCTCAATACACAATCATTATCAATATTAAATTCAGGCAACTTACCCTTCTGAACCAGCACTACCTTTTTCTGCAACCCACTGTCTTTCTTCTACGCTTGCTTAATTCTGTCTGATAGAGATGATCTCACTGATACTTGAAACAAAACAGAAGAACATCCTACACCAACAACATCTATGCCAAAGTTCATCAAATCAAGAACCAAGGGATCACATTCCAAAAGTAGCATGGTTAATGAATCATTACTTTTTCGACTCAAAGCATCTTCCACTTTATTTCCTTTTCCTATATGGTAATGAACTGTACAATCATAATCCTTGATTAATTCTATCCATCTCCTCTATCTCATGTTCAATTCTTTCTGAGTGAATATATACTTTAACCCTTTCTGATCAGTATATATTTCACACTTTACTCCATACAAATGATGCCTCCAAATTTTTAGAGCAAAAAAAATAGCAGATAATCCAAGTCATGTGTATGGTAATTTACCTCATGAGTTTTCAACTGACGTGAAGAATATGAAATTACCTGATCATTATTCATAAGAACACAACCAATCCCTTAAACAAAGCATCCCTTTATATAACAAACTCACCATTCTTGGAAGGAAGTTCCAAAACTGCAGCATTCACCAATCTTCTTTTCAACTTCTGAAAACAATCATCACATTCTTTTGTCCAGATAAACTTAACACCCTTCCGATTTAGCTTTGTCATTGGACAAGATAACCATGAAACATTTTCCACAAATATTCGGTAGTAACCTTCCAAACCAAGATAACAATGGATATCAGTTACATTTGTGGGTATTGGCCATTCTTCAACAACTTTTGTTTTAGCAAGATCAATAGTTATGCCATTTTTTGAAACAATGTGACCAAGGAAAGAAATTTGTTGTAACCAAAACTCACACTTGCTGAATTTTCCATACAATTTCATTTCTTTTAAGGTATTCAAGATAACCCTTAAATGACTTTCATGCTCCTATTTACTTTTAGAAAACATCAAAACATCATCAATGAAAACAACCAAAAACTTATCCAAGAACTCATGGAAAATTCTATTCATAAGGTCCATGAGTACAAGAGGTGCATTGGTTAACCCAAAAGGCATAACTACAAATTCTTAATGGCCATATCTAGTATGAAACACAGTCTTCGTAACGTCTGCTAATTTTACATTCAACTGATGTTACCCTGACCTCAAGTCAATATTCGAAAAATACTGAGCTCCCTGGAGCTGATCAAACAAATCAAAGATATGAGGGAAATGATACTTGATCTTAGAAGTGATATTATTCAATGCTCTATAATCAATGAAAACTCTCATTGAACCATATTTATTTTTACAAACAAGATAGGAGCACCCATGGTGATATTGTAGGTCGATTGAAACCTTTATCTAATAACTCTTACAATAGCTTCTTTAACTCTAAAAGTTCAAATTGAGCCCTTCGGTAAGGGGATTTTGAAATTATCTTAGAATCGGGAACTAAGTCGATAGTAAATTCCACTTCCCGATCATGAATAATACTAGGAAACTCATCAGGGAAAACATCAATATACTCATTTACCACTGGCACATCATTAATCTGAACAGTTCCTTTATTTTCAACAATATGTGCACGATAACATTCATTTTCATCTTTTACTAGTTTCTCAACTTCTTGATATGTTATCAAAAGCAAGGGTTCATTCTTGTACACAAACTGAAAATCCTTCTGAAAAGAATCCATTTTATCTTTGCAGTCAATCATAGCATGATAAACAGAAAGCCAATCCTTACCCAAAATAACATCAAACTCTACTAGAGGCAAAACAATAAGGTTTATAGGTAGATTCTTTCCGCACACAAGGATAGGAAGGTTCTTATAATTTATTTTTGTCTCAAAGTTTCTTCAGAGTGTTTTTACTATAAGTTCAGGATTCATATCTTAAGATGGAATTCCCAATTTACTATAAAACTTCTCAGAAATGAAACAATGTGTAGACCCTGAATCAAACAACACATTGGAATAATCTGAACAAACAAAATGTGTACCTGATACTACTTCAATGGATGGATCAACATCTGTTGAAGTAGTTGAAAAGCATTTCACCACCCATTTCTGCTTGTAGTCTGGTTGCTTTCCCCTAGTTGAGTTCTTCGTTAGACACTCATTTGCATAATGACCCATTTCATTACACTTAAAACATATTACCGCTGGCTTTTTATTGCCTCCTTGATCATCTTCCTTATAATTACGAGCAATATAACCTAACTTACCACACTGAAAGCACTTTCCAGACATGGGTAAACATTCTCCAGGAAGCATTTTACCACACTTCTCACAGGATGGATATTTTGTTTTCTTACCTCCCTGTTTCTTTGATGAATTCTTCCCCTTTTCCTGCCAACTAGACCTCTTATTATGTTGTTTTTCCAAGAACACCTGATCCTTGGAAAACTCTATTTCCACCTTCTCCGCACATTGAAAATGTTTTTCATAACTTTTTAACTCACGAGAATCTAATGCCCTTCGATACTTTGGCTTTAAAACTGAGTAAAAATGGTTGATTTTACTATCAAGATCTCGTATGAAGTTTGAAGCATACCTTGCCGGTCGAGTGAACTTTTCTTCACAAGCAGCCACTAAGTCATCCTCCTGCCTCAAATCTAGGAATTTTTTTATATCCTAAGATGAACCACCTTAGGAAAATATTTCTCAAGAAACATACCTTTTAATTCATCCCAATGAAGATCATCAATCTCATCACTATCCATGATATTTTTCATCATCGACCACCACTAAACTGCTTAAAATTAAAAACGGAAAACATCAAGACTAACCTTTTGATGTTCTTAACATCCCATGGCATCAAAAATATTATCCAATGCTTTAATCCAACCTTCAGCTAGCACAGGGTCAGATGATCCACTAAATTATCGGGGATGCTGCTTTATGAAATGTTCCACCACTGACATGTTCCTCTGTGGTTGATCTGGCTAATCTCGTGCATGGATACCAACACCATTTGTATCCTGATTCAACTATGCCATCACTTTAACAAACTTTTCAGTTCCAATTCCGACCTTCTCAGGTTGCTAATTTGGATGGTTGTCTTCCTCCTGATGTCGTCCCAACATAGATTCCTTGTTTCCTATACGAGAATCCATTTTATACACAGAAATATCTCAGGCGAAGCAATATGGTAATCTTTTAAATTCTATATCATTTCAATCATACCATAAATTAATTTATAATTTAACAATTTTATAACTCCTAAAGTTGTCTAAACCTCCCTCTGATACCAACTATAAGGCCCCGACCTTAAACATTACTTGATATTGAATAAAATGAATAATTCCCATTGAGGATCTTTTCAGGTTTAGAGTTTTATAGAATTAGATCATAACTATTACATCTCAAAATATTACACAGTAGACACTTCTACAAAGTTTCGATTTTTTTCAAAACATGAATTCTAAAAAAAAGTCATTTCTAGTTCCATGTTTAAGAAAGAATTATTTTTCCTTGATCCCATCCTTGAACCTATTCCACATTATGTCCTATGAAGAACAATTCAAAAAAACTTGGGGTGAGCATAAAAATCTCAGTAAGGGATACACAAAGAAGGAAAACAAGTAAACCATGAATACTTTTTCAAACTAATAATTTTCACCTTTATGGAGTAGTAATTACTCTTCACTGAATAAAATATCATTACTTTCCCTTCTGTAACCAAAATATTAGCATAATACCCATATAAAGAACACATAACATATAAAGGTAACTTGGGACATAAACATACTTAAATGGAATAACCATACAATCACCATACACACATATCACTTAATGGAATATCCATACGGCCGACTTCCATACCCAATTCATTGGAGGGTATAATGTAACCACATGTCCTGGTATTCACGGCACCACCCATCAAATGGTTTATAAAGTAACCACCTGTCAAATGTCAAAGTACCATTATAAAATCATAAGACAGAAAACAAATATAATGGAAAGAAAACATTTTCACACTTTGACCACAATATATCACTTAAATATATTGACATAAAAAATCCATTATAAAAAACATTTTCAATACCATAATATATAAAATATTTTATGGTATTTATTTCATTTTAAAAACATTACGGCTTGTTGAGGAAGCCAAACACTACATAATACTCGTGGTGGCAGAAAAGGTCGTTGTCGCCGCGTATGTTAAAAGAAACATTCCTTTTTGTAGTATTGTTAAAAGATTCATAGAAAAATATTCCTTTTGTATAAAATTAAAATTTAAAGGGGGTTATACACCGTATAAAGGAAAGCCTTATATTAGAAAAAAATATGCCTCAGTGAAAGGAGATTGAGACGAAGTCCCCTACCTCCTGTCCGAAGTGACTCCATTGCTCTTTAATCTCCTGAATAATAAACTAGTGTTAATTTAAACTTTCTTAAGAACCTTTTTGAAGTTTATTATTCTTTTTATATAACTTATTTCCATGTTATAAACTTTATGTAATCATTTAACTTAATAATGTTTGTTTTGTCGATATTTGTTTCATAAGTCAAAAATGGACTTCTCACAATTACATGTTGTTAATGTGGTCAAAGGTTCATTATATCCAGAATGATATTCATGATTTGGATATCATATATATCATATTTATCCATCATATACATGTATTTATAATAGTATATAACATTTAGAGGTAAGAAATGAAATGCACCGTTCATGAAGACAGTAAGCCGTACGTACACATGAACGCTACTTTCATTTATATTTCATATTTAATGGAGTGAAATCATAATGATATAAGGGTATATTATAATTCAAGTATAACATAATATATAATAACACTAACTCCATCCTTTATATGTCCCACATATGGCATTAACAAATAAAATCACTTTGAGGGGGCGGTAGTCCGCACTTCCTAAAATGAAATTATCGTGTTTACCCACAATGGAAACCATAAAGGTATGACACAAATGAAAAATAAAGAAGCATAAGAAAATCATAAACATAATATATATCATATATAAATAGAGTGACATTTTAATGGCCACCATTAAATGTGTTAAAATAAGATTTAACAGTCATCGTTTCGTGAGGCAGAAAATCACCAACCACAGAAACAATATGTTCTTTAACCATTAGATGAAGGTGTGTGTAGGTGTAGCTCTAATACTTCTCATAAAAAATCCTAGTATATTGAATATAATTTTTTTTACAAAAGAACGAAATAAAAAGAGTTTAGGGGGTTGGAGAAGAAAAATAAAACATAAGAACACAAGAGAAGACACTACCATTAAATCAGGTAACTCTTTTTGATTTGAGCTCAAAGGCTTCCTTGGAATGACTTATGCCCAATGTGAGGCTTCTAGTAGTAATATAGGGATGTGGAGAGACAAAAATGGGCAGGGGGTGGCCGAGGCAAAGGTTTAGAGGTGTGGGTATGGTGGTAGAGGTGGGGGCCTTTTATAAGAGGAGAGGAGGGGCACTCTTGGAAATTTATAAAAGGATACTTTATTATAAAATGAGTTTCGGTTTTTAAAGGTCCCACAATTATATATTTAAAGGATAAGGAGATAATATTTCGAAATCCACCCATCCAATAGGTTTTTGACGAGTTTAGGTCTAATATTTTACATTATCATTTCATTTTATTTAAATCGTTAAATAATGAGGTAATCGGTGCATCATCATGGTGTCATAAATAATTTAATTTATTTAATGTCTAAAAATTATAAAACAAATATCCTGATGTAGAAAATATTTTTAGTTTTCTAATGAATTTTTATAGTAAAAAATATGACTTGTATAACCCCATTTAAAAATTATTTTAGTAAAACAACACATGTTTGGGACATTTTTATTTTAACATTAAATAAAAAGTTATTAATGTCATTTTCCTAAAAATGTGGCTCCATGGGGTCCCTAAGGTTACCCATGGATTGTCTTGGTCGGCAAAGACACATCCAATAATGGTAGTACATTTTTCAAAGTCATTTCATATTATTAAAACATTATTTTTACCTTAAATTACACTAATTACCTCTAATTGCGATTAAGAACTTGAAAGTTACTATTTACTAAAAATTATTATAATCCCATTAAACCAAATTTTACTTCATAATGACAACCATGTATGCCAGATTATTTAAATTCAAAACAAAGAGGTGGTAAAATTTCATTTAATAAAAAAATCAGTTTTTTAAGTACCACTTAGTGGTTTCACTATTCACCAAAAATTGGTGTTTTTCAGAAAAATACCAAGACATCACCCTAAGCTATATTTGATATTCCGAATTCAAAATTTATATCTATTTTAAAAAATTCAAAACATATAATTTACATTAATTAATTTAATAATTAATTCCCGGTGTCATGACAAATAGCGTGTTTTTATGAAACAATATATATCAAAAGATTGACACTATTTTAAGTCCAATTTCAAATTGAAATGAATTCCATAGGAAAATATTGGATTAAATGGTAAAAATATATTCTAATTTCTCTTTAAAACCAATTGAAAAGATAACCTAATCATTTTAATAAATTAGATTAAAAATAGGTTTTGAATTAAAATACCACATTTTTCACTATTCATTAAAAATTGAACTTTATCATAAAAATACCAAAAATTTACACAATATAAATTTTGATGTGCCGATTATAATGAAGAATTTTATTTTGTCCAATAGAATGTATATGAGTTACCAAAACTATATTTAATGAAGGTTCGCCATCAAAAGGCGACAAGTCGTCCTTTAGTGAAAATTAGAGTATATATGCCTAAAATTGAATTCGTTTCGTATTTTAAGCCTTTATCCTTTATCGGATAAATGTAAAAACATTTAACAAAAATATATAATCATATTTTATTTATTTATATTCATTCTCGCTAATACAATGGCTACGTGTTAACAACCATTTAAAATAATATTATTTTATTAATAGTTTGCAACGTAAGATTTCAAAGAAACTCTTTGTTGTGTATCGGGTATGCTATCGAAAATAGAAACCCCTTTAAAGTAAAATTAATATTTAATTCATAAATATTAATAAATATGAAAATGATTTATTATTTATTTACCTGGGATGTTACATACTATCTCTTATCACATGGTTTCCTAAGTTAGTTTACAATTACTATTAACTATGCGCACATCCTGCTCTTCAATTTTCCTAGCCCAAATTTCATAATTTTCTATATAATTTCAATGAATCCCCAAAGTAATAACATGAACTCAAAATATAACATGTAAATGAAGTAATCAGTCATCTCTAACCGAATGGGTTCAACTAGAATTATATGGAGACATTGAAGGTTTAATCTATTCTCATCTTTCATAATGAAGATAAACCTTTGTCCAACGGTTTCAAAAAACAAAATAATTTCCCAATAATATGCACCAACATCACTCGGGGACCTATGGCTGGAGATCAAATGATTGAATCATATTTTTCCTCGCAGCTAGGCATTGGAAACACCCAAATGAATTTTCTCCCTTCAGTTCCATGAAAACTATCTACTGATCCCAGATGGGTTCACCATGACATAACACATTCCAAAGAAATATCTCAAGGAATCATCGAACATGACCATCGTGACTAATAGAATAACTCAAGGAGAGGGACCTTATATCCAGTCCCAAATAGAACACAATTACAGAAAATGTCCATAGTAGCCTCTCATGTCCAGATTTTCCACACTGGTTGTTTAACATGAACCCATTCTTCAATGAAACAATGAAGGACCCATGGTCCCACATAGATGCCTTCCACAAAAAAACCCCAGTCTATTATAACCATTGACGACTTAGGTAACTTAATAAACTTAGGTCTATTTCAACCTCCCGCGATAGTCTCCCGCTACAAGAGGATCCATAAAACAAAGATAAGAAAGAGTGTAGACTCAATATCCAATGCTCAAGAAAAAGATTCCATATATTGATAATTTGTGGATCTTGTAACGATAAAAAAATATGGGTTTCACTTCAGTTGTGCACTAACCCTTAATATGGGTGTGCCTTACCCAACAAGAGAACCCAAAGACCCAACCAAGCAGGTCCATTTGTCACAACATACCAAAAAACAAAACCAAACACATGAGGGGACAACCGTAATATAATCCAAAAACATTTATCATAAGAAGACTACTAACTAGCCCTTCCACATAGCTTACCGACCATAAAAAATCCCCAAACACCATTCAAACAATATGGGTTCTTGGAATCAAAACATACCACAACAACAACATTTCCAAAAACACATAAGATACAGAATCCCAAAAAAATTGTCAATACATCATGTTTTCCTTCAAAATCCTCTCTTTAAAAACAAATGGTTCGATGATTTGCACATTGACCAATGATACCCCCCATGCCTCCCAGATGAATGATTCCATGCCACCTCAGGAACCCTCATCATATTCATCTTTGCACACATCTATTAATTCCATTAACCATCCATCATCCCACATAACCCCATGCATTTGGTCACACATATAAATACTAAAGTGTAAAACCAAAATTGCATCCACCTTTCAAAACCAGAACATTCAAATGATACTTCATTTTTTCTAAAGACATATATCAACAAAATCAAAACCAAATTTACGTTGTATGAGACTTTTCAAATGATCACATATTATTTAATTGAAACATACATTTTATTGATATAAAATAATTTCAAAACATTTCATCCCATTTTAATAGACTTCTAATATCATGAAGAACTCCATTTCCTAAATCCCAATTAAATTTGGAAATGAGCTATTGTCATTATAATAAAAGATTCAAAAATTCCATTAAACTTTTCAAATGATGTATATTTTCCAAAATAAAAATCCATTTCAAAACTCCACACATGAACTCCAATAAATTACATCTCATTAAAAAACCTTCCAATATTTTAGAAAAAACTGTTGGAGAAAATTTTTAAAAATCATCTTTATCATAGTTCTGGCATTCAAATGGGGTGTAAACACACCATTTTACAATTCAAAACAATTCTAAAATTTCAGTTCTACCATTTCAAAAATCAATCCACTTATTATTTATTAGATAAAAGTTTTTCAAAAACACTACTCTTCTTAAAAATAACACATTTTTTCATTAGAACCAAACTTCTATGATTCCAAAACTAAAGGACACAAGAAAATGAAAGAGGAAACAAGTTCCGGTGGGTGACTTTGAGATATGGTTGGAATCCATATTCCAATAAATTCACCATCACAAATAGTGTTCTAGGGAAATATCCACGGATCCACATGGCTTTCTAGGCCCTACAATATCACTGATACCATTAACCCAACTCTCTTTTCTTTTCTCCTAATCATCATCAAACCAATAAAACTAAAGGGCTTAGACCAATCATGAATTCAACTCGTGAAATGAATCCCACAATGACGTGTTATAGTTAGTCACACTACCCATAACCAAAATGTCTTTTACCGAAAATCATAGCTCTATATTATCCAGACTCTTCTACAAATAACATGACCCAAAGAGTGAACATGAACCTCCTTGGATACCATTTTGTCATGAACCGAATCTGGTCGCCAACAAAATCGGCACCCGACCAAGCCAATGGAATGTCCCGAACAGTGTTTATGATCCCCACATGTGGGATAAAGTGATTGTGTATCGTATAATGATATTTATGAATGATTTCCCCGAGATTATAATGATAAAACAACAATTAAATCAAATATAAAAAATCTGGATTTTTCAAAACAAATAATCTATTACAAAAATTTAGATTTGAATTACATAATTTATGACAATTCACAGGGACTATAAAAAATGTATAAACCTAAAATGGACATTCCAAGAATCTCCTCAATGAAAGAGGTACTTCCCTTAAGCCATCTCCACAACACTACATCCATAAGGGTGGATAAAAACCTGACCCATTGTCACAAAAATTCATACCCAAACATAGGAAAAATATAACCAATATACTTACAACCAAGGGTGTATGTAGGGTATTAGACAAAGCCCAAATTAAAATACCACTAAAATATTCCATGTGATAGACATTCAAAGATGAAAATCTTGAATGTTTTCATAAACATGAAATGCTCATAATATTTTTAATGATATGCATCTTTAATTAAAAACAGTTTTTAAGTGGCATAATTTAAATAACCAACACTTTTAAAATAGAATTCCAAGATATTGAATTTTCCATACAAACATACCCCATTCCATTGTTAAGAAAAAATTATCTAATGAGCACAATCAATGAGAAATAACCCCTAGGCTCTAGGTTGTTGTGGCTCTAATGTAACTCATATCTCAGTGGATGTGACCATAAAAATATCTATTCTCGTCATACGAGCCTCTATTAGAGATCATACCCATAACCTAGTGGCACCCCAACATCATTATCATCAATGTTTTGTTAGTTTTTTCACCACAAAAAATGGCACGTGAAACTGGAGAAAACACCAAGGGATCACTAGAATAGTAGAACAAGTGCACCCACCTAGATAGTCAGGTTTCCCCTCTTGTGCTCAAATAAGTTCAACAAGACATGACATACCATATTAAAAATCAAATACAATTTACCCATCACATACATACCAAATAGCCTACACACATGTCACATAATTCCCATTCCCATTCAAATTCATTTTGAAATCATACTCACATCAAAACAGCCCACAACAGGTTTCATAACACATTCACAATTCGATAATTCCGTTAAGAAATATTATAAAACGTTTCCAAGATGCTAAAAAAGACATAGAATCCATTTTACAACTATGTGTACCGTTTTAAAAACATACACCAACCCAAATAGTTTGAAAAATACATTTTCACACTTTGTGGAACTCAATAACCCTTTAAAATTATTACAAATCACTTTCAAGATGTTCAACAATGTTTTTCAAATAAAACCCATTAAAACCCACATTTTGAGGCCAAAATCACAGTAAATCATTAAATAACCAAAATTTTCAGCCCCCTTAAAAAACTAATAAATCACATTCATATTTTATATAACTACCACAAAATACATCAAATGACTTCAATTTGAAAAATACACAACTTGAAGCAAAAAATGTAACATTAATATTAAATGCTTAACAAATTCTACCAAAAATTGTTTTCTCACCAATCAAAACATATGAGGAACAAGGTAAATTAAAAAATAAATTACTCTATCTCATCAATAATGTTTACACATGAAATCACCTACCTTTGTGTCAGAACCCCCAATATGTTGTCTGAGACATCAACCGCACCACCGCCGCACAACAAGGGAGTGAAATAAAGCTCCAATCAATAATATTTCACCAACATGATGCAAAATAAATCCCTAGGAATGAACCTTAGCTATTAGACATTTTATAACCTCATGAAAAGTGGAATAACCCATATTCAAATGCGAGGGAAATTAGAGGAAACCCACATATTTGAAATATCATGAATAAAATGCACCAAATAAACCAGTATCTAAATTTTCAAAAAGACAAAAATTCATGTGAGGTTCAAATAAGGATGAAGAGGTCATATAGGAACTAGAATAGGGGAAAAGAGTGAAAACTGAATCAGTTATGAATGAAGCCTCTTGACTATTCAAATATTGGTGAATTAAGAAAGACATACACATATTTCCCAAATTTGTGGGGAAGATGTGCTCCAAAGAGGAAAAATTTATAATGGGGGTATTTCTTGGGTACATGGAATTGAGTGGGTGGTGGAATCAACTAATAATAGTAAAACAATAATGAGATATTTAAAACAAAAAAAATAATTTAAAGTAGGAAATGAATTTACGGGCAGGTCCAATAACATAAAAAAATTTCAAATCCAAAAATGATTATGGATTCTTATGAAGTCCAAAGGGATATGGTGATTATAATATGCCAGAAGAAGCCAATTTGGATTTGTAATGGCTGTAAAATGTTGAAAACTTGATGTGTTATAAATGAAAACAATTTATTTTAAAATCTGGAAATAGACTCACGGTTTGGCCCATATTTTAAAAACCCACCATTCCAATAAAAATTAATGGGAAACCCAAAAACAAAGAAATAATGGAATTTAAATTAAAAATAACTTTAAAATAAGTCATGGATGTGAAATTAACATTAGACATCATATAACTTATTTACAGCTATGGTTTTTTATGTCATATTTTTTCAGAAAATCATATAATATTATTTGAAAATTGTTACATAAAATTAAATTTTTATAATTACAATAATGGTTATACATACCTTTAAACATATGTCAACACAATTTTATTTTGTTTTCCTAAAATAACTTTTCTAGTAAAACCCATTCTAATACAAAGGGTTATATTATCATTAATGTCTCCAAAAATATCCATAATCATGTTATAATCCTTCATATAATTCCTCCAAAGGGTCGTCCATTATTTTAAATACAAGATTATCCATAGAAATACCACCTCATTTTATTTTTGGATTATCCAATATCACTATATAATAAAATTTTTTCCATATATTTATTTAATTAATTTTTCAAAATTGTTCACATAGAAAATGTTAATAAACCTAAAAATTTACTCCATGAAGGTCAAATTGTGTATGATGAGAGGTATATTTTCATGCCAAAGGTAATGATTGAATCAAAATAAAAAGTTCTATTTTTTAGAAATATGACTCCGAGGGAAAATTATTCTAGAGGAAATTCCACTTATAGTATCCATACACTGATGTATTTCTAGGAAAACCATATAATATCTACCGTATTAAAAAATTAGTATGTTATCCTATACGTGGAATTATCATAAATTTAATTAATTTTGTTATGTTATCTAATCTATGTTTTAAAAAATATAGTACCCAATGTTTCTACAAAACGTTTTCATATACCAAGTATACTTTTCCCCAAACCTAGTATCATGATGTTGATGGTCACTTTACCACAATGGTGCTATATATAATCGATCACTTCCCAATGGTTTTAATAGTATACTAGTACCATAAAACTAGATATAGAAATTAATTTCGCTTTAATATTGATAAAATTATATAAAACATTGTATTTTATTTGAAAAAATCATTATTCCCATAAACATATCCATGAATATTATTCATAATAAACAATCTAGCTTCCCAAGGAAGGAATCATAAGAAAGATGTGTGATCAGATGTTTAGTATGGGTATGGATAGAAAAAAAAACAATCATGAATGCATATGTCATAATTAATTGGCAATGTTATATGGATGAAAAAAAACACATTTAATCAATAACATGGTCATGAATAATAATATGGTAGGAATACATGGTGATCAAATAATTCCAGATAAATTATCTCATGAGCTTAAAACTAATGCATGAATGTCATATCTAATCTAATAAAGACAATGATTTTAATTTTTAATTACATAATGTTGGACTTCATAATTCTAGACATCATAAACACACCATAATGTTCTCATGCTAAGACATTATACATAAATGGGTATGGCCTCAATAAAAAACTGAAGAAAGTTTGTCTCATGAGACCTACTTATACATAAAGGGGCTATAGAGAGCCCTCTTATCATTGAAAAAGTTTAATTAATTCCTTATATGAAAGAGGTGAATCATATTCAATTATAAAACTTTTAATAAAAAAATAAAAAGGAAAATTTTAGTAAAATCCACATGTTATAAAAATAATCATCAGCCATCCAAAGAAATATGGAGAATGGTTCAGAAATATTACATCCCTGTCAAAATGATCATAAACCATCAATATAAAAGAAATATATTTTATCATTATAAAACAATTCTAATAGGGAATAAAAGTGTTCTTATTGTTTATGAATAGAAATACTATAGTATGATCATAAAAATATTTATGAATAAAATACCCTTTTCATTTTAAAATCCAATTTCAAAAACCATCAATTTCCAAAATTTTATAGAAAAAAATCATTTAAAATAATAATGAAAAATATTTAGGGCGTTTCAATGAAATTATTGATCGTTATTATAGGAAATTTTATACATGATGAGTATGTTAAAAAAATTCCTATTATAGTTTGGGTAAAATGTCAAAATGTACATTGTTTAGAAAAAAATATGATGATTCATTTTAAACAATTTTTTATAATTAAAACATGGGTAAATATGTCTTTAAAAAATCCTCAGATAATATAAATAAATTTATTAAATCATTTTATAGAAAATATATATATGGAAAAAAATTAGTTTTTTTACTGAAATAAGAAATAAAATTGGTTTTTCGTTAAATACTGTTACGAATCTTTTTATGTACCAAATAATGGAAAATTTAAAAATTATTTGAAAAATTCATGAATAAAATGTGGATAATAAATTAAGTTTGTTTTAATTTATAATTGTTTAATATTTTTTAAAATGTAATTTCACGAATAAACAATCCTGAAAAAATGAGACTGAAGCATAAACTCTTACTTCATTAGTAACATTTTCATCCAAACCCTCATTAAAGAATTAAAATAAACTGTAACATTAAATAAAATAAATATAAATAGAATCCTAATATAAGATATAAAATGGTAATCATTAACACCTCATATTAATGAATCGGTTTATAATACCAACTACGTCTCAATGGCGTGGAAATCAAGATGAATTCTCATAAAAAGAGCATACAATTGAAGTGAGAATTTTTCAATGAATTGATTATGTATATAAGATGAAAATATACATTAAATAACTGTAAATAAAACATAATATACTAGAAATAAATTATAAACATTATATTATAATATCAAAGAAAACAGAAGAGTTAGGTAACACGAGGAAAAGAAATTGGGTTATGAAACCCCTTAAAATTTGGCAACATTTGGGAAAATCCATTGGGAAAAAATAATTTGAATTGAAATATAAAATATAATTTGTTATTAAGGATCCATGAAATAGTTTTCAAAATGTGCATTTGATGCAATATATAATATAAATTAGTTACATAATAATAAAATATGACTCAATGAATAGAATTGGATGTAAAATTCCTCACATCTATATGATTTCCTTTGTACAATTTCAAACCTCTTATACTATATATATTTATAAAAAATATATTAAATAACCAAACACATATATATAATACCATATATTATTCATTTAAAAATTTGTATCACGTGTTTATTGTCAATTCTTTGTTAAAATAACTCTTTTGGTTAATACCTACTTCATTTTTCATATACATTTTCATTTTATAGTTTCTGTCCATATACAATGATGAGGGTTATAATATATCAAAAAATTTAACACACACACATATATATATTCATTAATACTACATTATATTAGGAGGTATAAAAATGAGATACACAGTTATTGTAGAAGATAGGACATGCATATGCATAAATGATGTTTTCATTTTTTTGATGAATGGAATAAATAAAAGGTCAATGATATTTAGTATCTAAAAAATTTATTATATCATATATTACTATATGTTCATAAATTAAATCATTATTATCATCTATTCAAAAAATGAAAAATTAATGACATCGCTTCATGGAACCATTAGTCCACACGTACGCCCGAGCGACGTTATCAATTTCCATTGGACTTAAAGGAATGAAATTATATGTAATATTGTATATAAATAATTTAAATTATTTCAAAAATATAATATTCAAATAAAAAATCTATCATTATATCAAGGCATTATAGGTGGGGATGGAAAACGAATTACATTGGTTCATGAGGTGATAGTTCGCTGTACACATGATGGATGGTTTTGTTTCCCATTTGATGGAATATAAGATGGATATATATTATTAAAGGAATATAATAACATCTAATTATATGGTTGATATTGATTTTTCAATATTTAAATTATTATGAAATGAGTGAATGTGGTAACATAATTACTAAAAAATAAATATCTTAGTGAATTCAATTAAATTCACTAAGAAAACCATTAATCTGGTCACTTATTAAAGACCCTATATTTAATCTATTTGGAAGAATAATAACTCTAGAACATGTATAATAATATTTTAGAGAACATTTTTAATGGTTTTTCCGAGATAAATGGTATAATAGTAGTGAAAATGTGAGGAGAGGAGGTTTCCTTTTATAATTGAAGAAGAATAAAATTTATATAAATACCCAGAACCATTCAATAATGGGATATTATATCAACCCATGTGCCAAAAAAACCAATAAATAGTTTATTGATGGTAGTTAATGTCATTACAAACCTCCACTATTTAAAAATAATCATATTTTAAACATGTTATTGTCTTGTCCCCAATATTTACATACTCTTAGTATATTACTCCCCACAATCTTAATTTGTTGTTTTATTTACCTATAAAATTTATCTTTTAAGACTAAAAATAAATGAAACGTTTTATATAATATGGTGTATATTAATATAAATATGAAATATAATTTATCAAATAAAATTCATAAGTGCGTGTAAAAATAATTTTCACATAGATGCATATAACACGCAAAACCCTATTCTAACCCTAAATGTGGAAATTTATTTATACTGTATTTAATATTAATTATGAGTAAACAACGAATATTTAATTTTTTTATAATATTAATTATTATTATTGAAAAATTTGAATACATTTTTATTAAATTCAATTCCCATATGTGATAGAATTTTATTTAAAAGTATACCAATAAGCCTGATGAAAAATAGTTTTCAAAAGAAATGTTTCCATATGCCCATTTTTTTGATTAAAATTTATAAATAATATTGATTCAAATATAAAATATTTTATTAATCATAATATAATTGAAGAAATTTGACTTTTAAAATTTTCTTATAAGAAAATTGAACTATGTAAATGTGAAATGAAATTTTTGAATAAATATTTATACTTTTCATTATTCATCAAAAAAGTAATATTTTCTGAAAATTCTCCAATATTCAATATAAGTTAAATTAGAAATATTGAATTAAAAAATGAGGTCTATATTTTCAAAAAAAATCTTTTAAAATTGTATAAAATTTATTTTTAAATTAACTTTGAAATCATAATAAAATAGATTTATAAACAAATACACCATTTAAGAATAATATTGGATTTATTCTTTTCTCATGACTATAATCAATATTATATCTCATAAAAAATTTAATCGAGTGTATAATATATAATATCAATTAAAATAAGATAACTAATAGTGATTAATTTAATACACATATAACATTTCATGCCTAAAAAATCTTCTCCAAAAAATTATTTCTTTTTCATGAATTTTTTTTATTAAAACTTAATAAAAAATTCAATATATATATAAATGTATACACCATATACATTCCATAATTTAATAAGCTTGATTCATATAAAAAAGTTAATCTCTAGGATATAAAATAAATATTATAAAAATATATTTTATGGTTCTTTATATTCATTGTTGAGTATTGAATAAGCTATCAAAACTAATGTAGTTATTTTAAAATCACATAGTGTTATATATTTAATTTATAATATTAATTATATTAATGAAAAAAAAATTTGATACTAACATTCTTTTTTTGATGACTCTATATCCCAACATTATTAAAAAAACACCAATAATATCCTCATAAAAATATGTGGTGAAAAAATGTTATGAAAAAATTTTAAATCTAATTTGAAATAACATATATTCTATTGAATTCACTAAATGATCATACAAAACCCACTACTACATATTTTACTAATGATTTAATTTTAATTTATATACTCAAAGAATCCCAATATTCATTAATGATGATGTTATGAGATTTACCATGCAAATATCAAATTGGTATGGGGGTAATAAAATGCTCTCATATAATTAACCAACATTTAAATCCAGCATGAGTCAGTCCTATATAGATACATCACAATTGATATTAAATTTATTGACTTTAGGAAACCTCTCTCACTATACATGATACAAATACTCCAATTATTTATGGTTAAAACCATAGTCTGTTGATATGAGTGATAAAGTGTTATCTAAAAATGGTTAATAACTCAAGAAGAACTATACGTACTCAATCCATTAAGGATGGTAGAACAATGGAAGGGAAATCGGGGTTTTGTGGTTCCCATAACCATCAAAAATAATTTTAGGAGTATATCTATTTGATGTTACTATAAACTCCTACAATATCTAGAGTTTGATGATTTTACTCAAATATATGTTATTTAAAATGAGTATTTGATGATGGTTTTGACCAAATATGAAATTCACCACTGATATTTGACCCAAATTCATTTACATACCAAAAAGAGGACCATTATTAGGACATCCAAGCCCAGGTATCTATAAAGTAGTATCAATGTGGGTAATATTCCACAATTTAATTAAGTGAATTGAATAACATTAATACTACTAGTATCTCATTTTTTTTCTATATTATATTATGATGACGAACTAGGGAGGTTTCATGGTAACATTTGGTTAATGGCCGATGTCACCCCTTGATGCACTTTGGAATCCCCACCACCTATCTCCTCCACCTTAAGGGGTTCCAAAAACTGTGGAATTTCACACATTATAAGGTATTAATCTATTATAGGGGACCTCTAATTAATAAAACCATAAATTACAATAGGGTTACTCCCTTAAAAAATGAATCCAATAGAAAAATATTACATTCCCATAATCAACATAATTTCCACAATATAGGTAATCCCTATTTAATTTTATCAATAAAACATTTTATAAGTCCTCCCCATACTGAGGTATATTTATAATAATGTGTACCATTCCCATTAGAGTTAGACACAGACAACAAGTTCAGTCTGATAGGAGGTGTCCATAAAAGGATGTCTATGATTTCCTGGAAACTGAAATATTTATGATATAAGAGAATGATATTAAAACTCAATAAACCATCATATTATTGAAAATATAGAAATTTATGAACACAAAAATGATATGTATGATTATAAAAATGATCCATGTGGATATCTCTAATGGAATTTACATATGGGTTTACCATCATCTTCTACGTCATGTTGATATAGGCTTAAGAAACTATCTTTAATTGTAATAACTGACATTGATATATTTAAATAGAGTCAAAATAATATATGGTTCTAATATAGGTGAAAATATGAACATTATATTTATTTTTTCATTTCATGAATTATTGTTTTTACAATTTTTAATCAATAAAAATGTTGTTAATTTGGTGAAGGATAAGGTGGAGAAGAAATGGAATAATTCTTGATGTTTTTAGTTAAGGGGTAAGGAGTTTGGTTAAGGTGGTTATACACTAGATAAACAATTCATGGCATCATGTACCTGATGGAGACACCCAATGGTGAGATCCAAAGTATTAGATATTGTGTGGAAGGTGTATTTACACTGATTACCTAGAGATACCTTGTTTTTTTTCAAACAAGGTATGAATGGATATTTCCACCCCATCAATTTTTAAACCCATGATGTGTTTTTATATTCCCCACTATTAAGTCAAAAGGAAGATCCAATCATTCCCCTTATTCCTCTCCTTCATCCACAATGAGTTGATGTGGATTTGGATGGTTTTCATTCAAAAATTGTGTTATGTTCATAAAAATCTGTCATCATCCCCTATTATTAATATTATTTTCAATTGTATTGGATGCTATTTTGTATTTTTTACTAAATCCACTAAAACATGGTGTTATAAGGATAATAAAAATGTATTTTTTACTATTTCTAAATGTGTATTAAGATAATAGAGAACACACAATTTCACTTTATTTATTAGTTTATAGACTCTACATCTATTGATTTAAGGATTTCTACCGAATTGGCTTGAATATTTCATTTCATTTAATGCTTTATATTTTGATTTTGTTTTTTAATCTTAGATTACTGATGGAGATAATCCAGAACAAGTTTATTATGGTTTTCTACATGTTATTTAATCCCTAGAGTTTAATTCAATTATTCCAAAATGAATAATTATTTGGATAATAAGAGAAATTTATTATAGGTTTGTTATAATTAATAATGTTTCCTCTTGGATGAGTTAGTTATTATTTAACATGATTACAATCGATTAAAGAATGGGTTTTGATGATGTGAGCATAAAATAAGGGTATTACAATGATTATAGGTTAGTGAATCAAAATATTATCTTGCTAAATATGTGAGAATATATTCAATGGGTTTTAAAAATTAGTTTATACAATTATATGTACAAAATTATATTACATACTTATACATTAGTGAAAATATAACCTCATAGTATGTGTGTTCTTATATTTACTCATTTTACATGTGTAATATATTTCCTAATTATTTTTATACTCGCACCATTTATGTGAACTCTAGTGGTTTTACATATCATATGGTTGACATGTTTGTTATGGTGATGACCTTAATATGGATACACACATTGTAGATGATTGATGAGAATTGGAAATAGGTAGAAGGTGTTTCCTATTATTGTGTATGTTTCTGTTAGATTTTATTTTGTTTTATTATTGTACAATATATAATCCACCCATCATGTGATCATCGACTACTATATAATTATCTGACCTAGGTTGGGATAATCATTCTGTTAGTTCCACCCCCTCCTTAGGGGGTGGAAATCACTTTGTCTTATGAGGGGTATCATCTTCATTCCATTATTTTGGTCTACATCCATGAATTCATTTCTTCATTCAATGATATTATGCTCATCCCTACTATTTCAAACTTATTCAATAGTTTCCAATAACACTCACTATCACCTAAAGAGTTCATAGATTCACTATACCTTTTGAATCTTAATTTTGTGGCTCACTAACAAAATCATGTTCCATTTATAGAATCATATAAAATATATTTTAGGAATTTGGGGATAATAAAAATAAACTAATGTTAGAATCCATGATAATAGAACCATCGGGAATCATTTTTCATCAGATAAATATTTGATCATAGAAAAGTCAAGAGCTCCCTGTATAATAAATATATCATCCTTTTACTTATTTATGTTGTATTATGAGTTCCACATGACATGTGATACTCCAAAAATGACACTATGAGTTTGTTTTTTTAAACTCCTTCTTCCTTTTTCGAATCCTTTGATCACTAAAATGTTATGGAATGTGGTTGTCCAATATTTATGTTCCGATCATAGAATAATAACTTTTTTACATCCTATAATCCTAAATATTTTCATAAAAGGTTATGTATCAGAGAAAAAAATAGAATATTTTTTTCATTTTGGTTGGGGAAGATTTCCATTATAAACAACCTGTTGTCTATGATTCATGGATTTTTTTGTTATTCATGTAATTGAATGGGGAACATGGGTTTAGTATGAAAATTTGAGATGAAGAATCATTTCTAGATGATTTCAGATGATTCAAGTAAAAGAAAAATTCTAATTAAACTGGGTATGGATTCCATTATTAGTGAGTTTATCAATGATTATGTACAAATTGGTGATATATTTCCATGGCCATGGGTTTTAAGGACGGTTCATTTATTATGATCATAGAACTAGTAGACTAAAATCCAAAACCCATTATCTTATTTGGTGTTTTTGTATATTAGAATGTATTCAAAACAAGATGTTCTTATTAAGGTAGTAATAGAGGAAGGTACTTTAAATCATATGTCCCATGCAATCCCAATGCAGGGCACCCCAACTCAAAAAAGGGAAGGGTGAATGCACCGAACAAGACTAGTCCTATAATTTTCACTCTAACTCTTAATCATTGAAACTGTTTATATTTTCTAGAAGTTAAAGATCTAGTTCATGATCATGTCGAATTGAATATGTTGTAATCAAGAGGATAAGGTTCATCTCGGGATATAATTCTCATTGATACCATCCTTTAGATGGTGTCTACATTTATGTTTATGGCTTCAATGAGGTAGTGTCTTGTGATGATATCATTAGTAAAATATCAATGGAAAATGATGAAAAAATTCATGGTAGATGACTTAATAATCTAAAGATGATGAAGGATTATAAGGAAACCCATGACTCAAGGAGATTCATTTTGATTAACGGTAATAAATATACAAATCATAAGGACTACACTCACTTATGTAACCCCATAGAGACAAGGTCAACCAAAAAGGGTGGGGAAAATACATTTACAGAATGGGATTTCACCATTGAGAACCACATAAAAAGGAATTGTATTAAGAATCTAGGTGAAAATAAAATGGATGAATTTGGTATTCTAAATAAACATGAGCAGGTTATCAACAAGATGGAGTCCCAATTTATGGGGAAGGGAGGATCTGTGGTAATGTGAGAATCTAAAGGGGTTGGAAAACCATATTTTTCTAAGGTAACTAACAATATATTAGTTCAATAAGAATTAGGGAACAATAAATATTATAAATGAATGACAAGAAATTTGGAAAAAGAAAAAGAAAAATGATTTGAAATCATTATACACTCTAAGGAATAATTTCTAGATAGAGTTTTCCAAATAAATAGCCCTGATGATGATGTTTTTATAATCTTTGAGAGAATGATGTCATTTTTTCTTAATGGGGACAAAATGACGTGTATTAACAAAAAATATCCATTCTATTTTGAGTCATAAATAAAATTATGATCTTTTGTAAGAATATATCTAGACATGGGACAATATGGACAATCATTTTAAAGATATTATCAAGGATGATCTAGAAAGAATGGTTACCTCCATTCAATGGGGGTTATATATGGTGATTGATTTCACTAATCATGGTCTCAATGTTAATTATTTTTCTATTTTATATTATGCATGACAATTATTTTATTTTAACTTATGAGGTATCTCACATTATCACTAAATTGATTTTTCATAAAAAAATCTATTTATCAGTCAGTATTTCAACTATAAATGAATTTTCATTTCTTGGATATTATAACTATGTGGATGTTTCCAATATATATTACTATTTTAATGATGATATTGAGTATATATTCTAGAAAAAATTTATTCACTAAACCACACTACTATTTTAGATATTCTTGTATATGGGGAGGTGTGCATTTTTTCACACTAATGTACTGGTTTAATTACAATTCATGTGTGTCCGACCAAGAAAATTACAATGTCATATCAAATCGTTGTTTATAATTTTGTTTTCATTAGATATGTAATATATAGATTTTGTTTTTATTGTAAATTGGGATGTATTCTATGATTGTACCTTTCCAGCACCTGAATATGTTAATGGTAAACATACTAGCAAGTTTTTACTGAATCTAATACATATTTTATTCAATAAATGATATTATTTTTTCCATGTATGATACAATAAGTTATATAATTATTCCATTACTCTAATAAGTGTTCCCATATAAACTTTATAATTTATTTCTTCATGAAAAATGATTTATTATATGTGATTTTTATACTAGTTTTCAAAAAGTAAATGAGATTCAGTTATTTTAAACATCAACAATACTTATTAAAAATTTTAACAAAATATCTAATTTTTGGAATTATACATAATAGAGTTCGATATATTAATAATCCCTGAAGAACTATACATATAGTGAAATATTATTGATATTCGCATGGGTATGATATCAATCCTTGAGAAGGAAGTAGAATATATGACTTCCTAATGGGCATTTTCACCCTAGAATGGGTAATATGTGTATAGGGAAACCATATAATGACGATATGGATGGGACAAGGTTGATAAGATATTTGTTTCTTTATGATATTTGATATCTAAGCATGGTATCTTCATCATTGGATGAAACAAATATATTTGTACTATCCTTAGACTAGGCATAAAGCCTAGTGTCGATGACGTGTGAATTGGGATATTGGTGAGTTGAGTTCCTTAATCCTATAATAATACATTATGTTTGTTTCTAATCGATATTATTTTGATATATAAAGGTATCACTAAATAGCTAATGTATATTCTAAGCACTAATATTCCTTTAGACATGGAAATCACTTGCTCATGGCTAATCTGATACATATAACACATAGAGGATTTGTGATCACGTGTGTAGCTAATCTTTTTGATACCAAATATTAGTAGGGTTATGAGAGCACATGTAGTCCCAATTTGGTATGTGGATAATGGGAATGTGATTCTCGATTAGATTTTAATTTGGGGTTATCCTAGGATTTGGGGAATATGAATCAAAGTGGGTTGTGTTGAACATTGAAGACAAATATCCCTAGGATGTGTGCCAAATTATGAATGTGTTTTTAATGTAAAATGATGGTTTTGTGTACCATTTTGGATAGAGTTTATTGTAACCAATAAAATAAGGAAATAAGAGACTAGGAATTAAAATTATCAATTTATTTTCATTGATGGTGTGGATGATTCTTAAAATTGTATAGTATGATCCAACATTAGGTATGTATAATTGTAATTGAATATCATCTCTGACTTGATAAATAAAGAATCCTATAAAACAAAACAGTTCACAAGAATAATTATTAGAGTCACATGACTCCATGGAGTAGATTAATTCTGATGATGGTTGACTCATGAGGATTTCTTGAGACCCTTCATTGAATACATGACTAGTTAAATTTTGTTTTGAGTTTAATCCTTTTTGACATATAAAGGGAAATATTTCATTAATTACCTTTTATATTTAATGAAGTTTTATGTCGAAATTTCATTTTTTTATAAATTTATCACTTCATTTTTTTGCTATTTTATGTTTTTGGCATGTCTAGGAGAGTGTATTAGAGGAGTATACCTTCCCTGCAGCTTTAATTGTACACTCTTCCACTAGTTACGATGTGACACGTGGGAAAATATTTTAAAACCTAGTTAATTGCATAAAAATATCAACATTATTATATATATATGTATTAATTTTATTTATTCCTATTAATCAATGTTTTAAATATAATTTTATTAAATATGGAATAGTTTTAATTTACTAGATTTTCATTAATGTATATAATGTTTTTATATTGAAACAATATTTATTGATTTTATATTTTTAATTTTATAAAAATTTCATCATTGTATAATTCATCTTAATGAATTTTTATTATGTTGTTATTATCTTTTTTTTTATAAAATATTGACTTTAGGTGAATAGTGAATAATATAGATTTTATTAAAATTGTAATTTATTTTCATGTATTAAAAATGTTCCATTACATTTTGGGTTGGTTTTAAAGTTAAATAATTCATATTTAAGTAAAAATAGTCTCATTAATGTCATATTAATAAGGATTATACATTAAATGGATAGAAATTCATATTTATGAATAAAAATTCCAATATTATAGAAATAATTTTCATTAGAGTTTTCTTATATATTTAAATTAATTTTCACCAGATATAAAAATTTAATATTACAAACAAGTTTTTATATTTTATATCAAGAGTTCAATTTTTGTAATATAGTAAATTTAAATTTAAATTTTTATCATTATAATATTTATATTGATAAATATTTTCACCAAGGTAATGGTGAAAGGAGTTAGTGAGGTGTTTGAAATTTAGAGATATGAAATAAACATTTATAAAAAATTTCTGAGATCTTGTTATATGATTGTATTTTTACTCATATTAATTCTATATTATAAACATGTCAATTTGGTTGTAGTGACCCTAACCCTAGTATCATGATGTTTATTTCTACTATATTAAATCACTGTAATTTACAAGGAATTTCATCCCAAATTACTGAATAGTTTAGTGGACATAGTAAACTGGATACATTCTTGAAATTCACATTAAATTTTTAAACATAACATATAGATAATATTTCATTGAGATCCGTATTATCACCCTTAGTGGATTCCAATATACTAATAAAAACACAATGTGGTATCCCGGGGTAAATAAACCAAAAGAAAGCGGTGATATTATATTTATAACAAGGGTTAAAATACAGTGGAAGATATGAATAAATAGGGAACATAATATATTTGAGGGTAAATAAATTTAAAATCCATTTTATTAATAACATTATCATAATATGGATAGAATAAATGATGATCAAATAATTACTTAAAAATAATCACATGATCTTGAAAACATAAACATGTATATTCAAAGAAACTGAATAATGATCTAGAATATCAATAAAAAAATTTCATAATGATGAAATACAAAATTATGGATTTCTAAATCATATTATTGAGATGTTTTGATAAGAAATCAAATTTAATAAAATGGTAAGGCCTCTACTAAAACCCAATCTCAACTGTCTCATTAGACCTATTAATGCATCAAAAGGTACAAAAGGTCCCCATCTTCACATGTTAATTCAAATTCATTAATTACATGAATATGGTATAAAATAATCAACATAAACCTCAGTATCAAAAATAATAAAATATGAAATGTTAATAATTACCCCAATCAATGAATATAAATGTATAACCACCAGTGTAAAATGGGAAATAGTAATAAAATTTCATTTCCCAAGTGCAACTGATCATAAAACATCTAGTGAAATAATAAGGATGGAATGATTTTAATTTACGCCCTCTGATCATAATTAAGATAATGTGTTGATGTCGTCGATGAATATGAATTCCATAAAATTATTCGTAAAAACATTATTGAGGAAAATTATCTTTTTATTCTAAAAATTGTATATTAAAATAAAGAATATAACAAATTTTTTGAAAATTTTTTATTTGAAATTAACGTAGAGATATTATAAAATATGATTTAAAGCATTTAGTGGTCTTGAAATTTTGAATTTCCATTTAGGTAAAACATGTTAAAATAATGATTCCATTCAATTTTTCAGTGAAAGTAAAATTATAATAATTCTTAAATTGATATTTTGATTAATGTAAAATTTTCAAAAAATTAAAAATTAGGGAAATTTATTTTAATAATTTTTTTTGAAATGGTAAATAAATTCTTTGAATTATTTTTTACAAAATAGGTATTTTTATGGGAAAATATCTTTTCATTGAAGAGAAAAATAAATTTGGATTTTCCTAAAACCATTTCTCAGTAATATTATGTAACAAAGTGTGGGAAAATGGTTCTTTTTATTGAAAAATTACTTTAATAATCTGAGGATAATTAAATAAATTAATTTTATGATATAAATATCATATAATTTCCACAAGGGATACTTAAATAAAATGAATCCTGAAAAATGATGATATTGGGAAATAAACTCTAACAACTTTCGTAACATTTATATAATAATCCCCATGAAATAAATTACATAAAAATAAAAATTAAATACCATGAAGGGAAATATGTTAATGATATAACATTTAAATAGTGTTGCAATGTACATAAAATAATTTAACTGAGTTCTGAATATGTCATATATCATAGAGAAGAAAACGTTACTTGGGAAACCTTTACTTTGAGTCCAAATCATCATATATTTTCATTATATTCACACCTAATAAAAACTGTTAATTTTTTTGTTTCATAATAAAAAAACTAGTTTTATTGTAAATTCATTTCACCTATGAAATTTTTATTTATAATTATTTAATACATTAAATTTATGTCGGGTGTTTTGATGATATTTTACTTATGCTTCAAAAATATCATTGGTAGGTATATTGTTTTTCTAAGAGGAAATTATTTAAAAATATATATAATAATAATAATGAAATAATAATCATATTATTACATCAATTATAATTTTATGACCAATAATTTTAATTTATTTTGATAAATGATGCACATTATGATCAAGGAGATGATATGTTTTATGTACTCATAAGTAACATTTCTCTTTTTCGACGATCATTATAGAATTATGGTAAGTAATATTTTATCATTATATATTTATAATTGTATTATACATAAAATATTTTTAATATATACATACATACGTTCATACATATATATATATCATATTTGTTATTATGTGATGAAAAAAATAGTCACATCTAATCGTGATGGAGTTAGTATACACGTACGTGAACGACACTATCATCTTTCAGTGAGGGAAACAGGTCGAAAAGAATGATATATTATATTTTAAAAATGATAAAAATTACATAAATATAATTTCATGTATATCACATATATTCGTTAAAATTATCCATATTACTTTCCCTTTAAGGAATTATTGTAAAACAAATCACATCCTTTCTTGACGTAGTAGTCATAAGTACACACAAGAAACATTATTGTGTCTTCTATGGAATGGAAAGTAAAAAAGGTATATATAAATGACATAATGAAAAAGTATGTATAATTATGTTATTGATATCATATATATACTTATATATATCGTTATACCCAACTGTTAGATGTGTTTATGGAAAACATGTCATATCAGTTCGCATGGTGGTAGTCCATTGTACACATGAGAAACGTAAATGTTTCTCATTTTAGGGAAGATGAGATAAATGTAGTTAATAAAAACTATATAATATAATATTAATATATGTTATATAATTTTTATATATATTAATTAATAAATAATATTTTAATTAAGTGGAAGAAGAAATAAAAATATATAGTTAGAAATTATACCACATCTCAGACCACCTCTTTATGATAATACCTAATGTATTACTAGAAGGAATTTTTGATAAAAAAAATTGTATCCAATTTTATTGTTTGTATTTTTTCATGTTGTTTGGGAAGTTCATGGGTGATATAAAACAGTTTTATAGTTTGAATATTATTGGAGAGTGGTGGCCTTATACAGATGAAGTGAGTCGCACATTAGTATATTTTTAACTTAAAAAAGTGTACCCCTTTTTTCAATAGACTAAGGGGTAAAAAATGGATTATTATCGAGACATAGAAAGTATAAGGTCTATAGATATACATAAAATGGGGTTTTTATAATTTTTTTGTCATTTTAATACTTACATTCTGAGTTTAACCCACCGATAAATCATTTTTTACCTTAACTACGGTAATAATTTTTAATATTTTTATTATTCATTGTGTTTTAAAATAAAGACATAATTATTAGATAATATATATTATGATAATTAAAAATATTTAATATAATTATCCAAATTCCATTCACATTAGTGTTAAAATTAAATTTAAAATTAATCTAATAGACATGGTGAGAAAGAACGTTTTAAATGAGAAAATGTTCAAATGTTTACAAAGTTTTTATTTCAAAATTTACTAAAAATATTCCAAAAAATATTAATAAGATTATTAGATATATAATTGAAATATTTTTATTTAAAACCAATTTCAAATGTAATTCATTTTCTATATATAATTTAAATGAAAACATAATTTTCAAATGAAATTTTGTATTTTTCACTGTTTATGAAAAAACAAATATTTTCCTAAAATGTTTAAAAAATCATATAAATATAATAATTATGTTTATAGAAATGTAATTAATTTTATTTTATCATTAAAGATTCTAAAATATGTATTTTTATAAATATTATGTGTACAATTTCCCACTATACCACCTTTTAGAAAAATACATATATTCAGAAAATATTTTCCTTCTATAAAATTATTCTTAATTTATATATAACTAATAATTTTCAATTGAATTTATTTTAAACATGTTTAAACAATATAATATTTGTAATTTATTTTCTATTATTAATACCCTCGAACATAACAGCTAGTTTATTATTGTAATTTTTAAATAATAATATTTTAATACAGTATCGTATTTGGTTTAAACCTACTATTGCGTGCATTGGAAGAGACCAAAAAAATATAAATATTTAACAAGTTAGGAGACCCTTTGATTCATCATAAATGAAGGGATGATGGTAAAAATTTTTTCAAGATCCTTCTCCTGGGGTTGAGGTATTCCATTACCATACAGACTGAGGACATAAGAAAATACAACGTTAAATACAATTCTATACACATAATTAAATTATTTGGACGTATTTAAATCAATTCATGAAACATCACTTTTTTCTATAAATTACTATATAATTGGAGGATTTATTCTTGAAGAACTAAAATTTAAAATAAATATATCATTAGCACAATAATAGAATGAAAATTTATTCCTCACGTCTCATGATATTTTCCATGAAAAAATGGTTATCACTAGTTGTTCAATGACACCTAAGTATAATCTTAATCTATTCAATATCAAGTTAACATAAATAATTTTACCTAATATTTTTGTCCAAATTTAATGTCTAAATTTTTTGTATGAAGGTCACTAAATTAATGTTATATTCCCCAAACAATTTATAGTGTATCCTAATTTCAGATTCCGAATTTTTTAATTCCATTATTTTTATAATACCTTAATGACAACATGAATTATTATAAATATAAAACTGAATGTTGTCGAATATATTCCATTAATCAACACATGCATTAAACAATAACAAAAACAATATAAACCATCGAACCTCAAGTCAATTTCATGGTAACCAACATTATCCCATGAGAATATTATTTTTATCTGAATATTAAGAAACTATTAAGGGTATTACATCATCAATATTTTGTTTTATAATAGTTTCATCATGTCAATGAATCACTTTTCTAGGCTATTAGTTCTATTTATCATATTCTATCAAATCGATGAAGAAATTTCATTATAGTACAATCAGTGTACATTTCAAAATTCTTATAACCATAATATCCTTGGTTTAAATAATCTAATGAAATGACTATTTTTTCCCAACACAATAACATTATTATTTGCACATTTTTTGAATTAATAGTATAATCCTAACCTTGACCCCTTAGTTTTTTTGGGGAATATTCCCTTTTTGACTTGGGTGTTTATTTTCATAGTTTCATATCTCCTTCCTAGGGAAGCATGTAAACCTGCAAGGATTTAAAAATGAATTTAAATGCATGAAACCGTTTTTAGTTATATAATTATAACTATCCTTTAGAAATATTATTTCTTCTTCTATGTTTTTAACTTTAAAAAATGCTCATCTACAGTTGTGATCAATAAGTTATATGGGGTCTGATAGAAACAACATGATTTTCTATGCATACTAAAAAACCCGTAGGAATAGTAAAATGAATAGTAAAATGTCCCTAAGGATTAGAAAATTGTATTATTATTATTTTTCTTATGGTTATAAGATGAGATTATGATAAATATTTCACATTGTTAAAAACTGAGTAATAGATTTAAAATTGTTATTTCAGAATAAATTATGAATTTAATTAAAAGATAAATTAATAACACATAGAAAATTATTTTCAAAAAATGGAGTTAATTTTTTAATTCTACCCATCAAAAAACCTTTAGGGTGAATTTTTTGTATTTTTTTGAAATTTTTTATTTTTTTATGAATAGAGAAATATAGTAAAATTATGTATATTTATATTAGAAGTTAAATACACTATCTATGACATCATAAGTGTTTTAAAACCATGTTTTTCGAACTCAATTGAAATTATTACTCTTTTTGATTACATGAATCAAGACTATTCATAGTCTTGAGAAAAAATATTATAATAATGATTAAAATAATGTTAAATACCTCATCTCCTCCACAATAAATACAACCATCACTCCCCTCTTCATCCAACACCTTATAGTATTGATCGATACCTAATATCTTCCCAATACTCCTCCTAAGTATGTTCTCCATGTACTAGAGATTATGGTCTCCAAAAAAGGCCCAAAACAAAGGCATTAAGGAGGATCTCAATGAGGAGAGATCAAGAGGTAAAAATCCTCTTCCTTTTTCATGTGATTTTTTCTGATTCCTTTATTTTCTTATACTCACATTCCCTCCACTTACCCATGAGGTATGAAATCTATAAAATCATATATATTCATTATTTTACAATGTTCATCTAAAATATTCATCACCTTCATTCCTCTTTTCTCCCTCTTGTTCTAAAAACCAAAACACCATCCACGATTTGTCGATTTACCAAAATAATTTTTGATGCTCATCCAATTTCTATTAATTCAATCAATACTGATCAAAAAACACATATAATGTTTGAAAAATAATTTAAAGTTTATTTTATAACCTATTTTATGTTCTATTAGGAACTTTTATATATGAAATTAAATTATATAATGAAGGATGTACATGATAATCGAGGAACCGTAAAAAATGATATAAATAAACATCGTTAATGTTTTATCAAATTATTTATCATCATATATGACACAAAAATGATTCATGGAACCAATATAAATTATGGAATCATATTAATAAAATTTCATTCCACTTATGGAAATTAATTTCTATACGACATGAAAATTAAATTCAAACTGGGTATAGAAATCATGTAATAAATGCACCCAAACAATGAAAAAAAGAAAATACTAATAATTAATGGGTAAAATGATGTAATTAAAAGATTATAGAAGGTGTAATAAATATTAATATGTTTACTTAAGTTATTAATAGAACTCCTTTATCCATTGTATAGTATTATTAAAACAAGTTTTAAATAATAAAAACCTGAGGTAAGGGAGTTCCTAACCCGGTTTCCTTTCATTAGGTTAACCTTATACTTCGATATTTATGTGGTATTAAAAATGTTTTTTGTGTTGGATTTTTTTATTATATATTTATTAAGGTGTATTTACTATGTATATATATATTCCATTCAATATTGTATGTCTCACTTTAATTATACATTAATTATATATGACATTTATTTTAGAAACATCTTTTAAAATTCGTTTTTTCAAAATCTAAAAGTTGTGTTTTATGATATTATTCATGTATTATGATTGTGTTCATGTTATGGGAATTTCTTTTGATTTATTTTTGGATCTATATCACCCTTAAATTCATTGGGTATGTGTTTGTTGGAGTTCGAATGTATGGTAACTTGCAGTGTAACTATAATGGTTACACAAATAGTACGGTAGGTGTGAGGGTTGTACATTATACGGAAGTTGAGAGGGTTGTAATATTATGTATGTAATGACCCAATATTACATTATGGTTCATTTGATGTTATATATCCTTGTGTAAATCTCATGGAAATATCATGTTTCACAATATATGTTTATATGTGTAACATGTATGTCTTTTTTTTATTAATTTCATACGTTACAAGTAGTCATGGACTAATGAGTTATTTCCTTCATTTTATACCCATTACCGTTGTTTTTTGTTCTCATCCCATGTTTTAAATATTTTTCATAGTTTATAAGGATGTGTAATATAATTTAATAAAAGTTAAATTCTATGAAGATTTATCGATGAAATCACATTTTTTTTGAAAAGTATTATATTTTGGAAGAAGCAGATACTGTTTTTGTGGTATCTACTCGATATGAATGTGTAATGTTATGTATGCATTATATACCAGTTATCTAAAACTATAAACTTGAAAATATATTCATTATTAATGGAAATTAGTTCTAGATAATAAAATCTAGATAATGTATTATAATAAGGATCGTTCATTATAGTTGGTATCAAAGGGAGGATTAGATAACTTTAGCGGTATAATGATATTAATAAAACCAATTAATTTATGTTTACTCTACGGTTAATTTGAAATGATATATCAATTAATGATTAAAATGTTTCTTCAACTAATATTTTTTTATTTAGAATGGTTTTCCACAAAACAAATAGGGAAGACAAAGAGGAAAGGCACACAGAGAACGATATCCATCCGAATCTGCAGCTCAAAATGGTCGGGACTGGAACTAAGTAGTTTTTTATTGTAATGGATTAGTATATGCAGGAAATAAATGGTGTTGTCATCCATGAAATTGAACAACTAGCGGTTACACAATGGAACACGATAATAACAAATCATTGTATGAGACAACACTGTCTTGCTTTTAATGGATCTTCGGACTTAGCAGCGGATAAAAGATGGATTATGGCCCTTGAAAAGGTATTCTATGTTATTTTCGATTCATATAATAAATATGTATGTATTTATATTTATCATTTTGATGGTGAACTAGTTATGCGGTGGTCAATGGTCAAAAATATCAGGGATAGATATAAGATTAATTCCTTAGAGTTTGATGAATTTAAAAGCAATTTCCTTGATTTTTTTCATTAGGTAGTGAGACATAGGATGGAGAATTAATTCCATGAAGTGACGAAAAAGGAGGAATATTCAGTGTTTGTTTATGATGAAATCATCACCAGACTGGGGAGGTATTCTTCAAAACATATTTTGGATCTTGAATGAAAAACAACCTCCTTTACATAGGATGGAATCTAAGGTAACAAAGGGAGTTATCCTCCTAGGAATTCAAAAGTTATGAGAAACTGGTCTGATGTACTAAGATGGTAGGGTTGGAGTTTGCTAGTTAATCATGTGCTCTTTGAAAAAAAGGAGAAGAAGAGGTAAATATGACATGAAATGGGTAAGAATCAACCAACGAAATCCGATTGTAAAAAATTCTAGTTTTCAGTTTGTGAAAAGTGGTGAAAAAGTACCATGGGGAATGCCTTAGCAAAAACGAGGAAGTGTTTTCAATGTGGAGTGTTTGGAAATATGGATTGAGATTGTAATGACAATGATCCTAATACTATTCTTGATAAGAAAACTATAAAGTGTTTTAAATACAGTGAAATGGGTCATTATGAAAATGTATTCCCAAAGAGAGATCTGGATGATGAATAGAAGCTATGGTATAGGATGAAAGGTGTAGTGAGATCCTTTGAGATTTAGTTAGTAGACATCAGGCCATCCAATGAAGATGTATTAGGTAATTTTTGTGTTTACTCATATTTTAATAATGTTTTATTCAATATACAGTATACACATTCCTCTATTTCTGTGGGATTTTTTTAAATTGGAAATACCTCCTCAACAAATGAGTTCTGAAATTATTCTTAAAACACCAAGGGGGTATATTATTGAAAAATGAATTATAAAATACATTCTATTATTGGTTTTGGAATGGATTAACATAAAAAAGATATTTTTTATAAAGTGTTTTAGTTTGTGTACAATAATGAAACCATACAATTGGAAAAATATCCAAAAGATGAGAAACTGTTGAAACATGGAAATGAATGTTATCTTTCTCATATTATTGCAAATAAGTGAACTATTCAGATTAATGATGTGACAATGGTAAATGTAGAACATGATTATTTCCCGATGAGTTACCCGGTGTCATAACCGATTTGGAAGTACAATTCACAATTCACTTAGTTCCTCATTCAATGCCAATTTCAAAACCCCCATATTGAAAGGATCAAACTGAAGTTCCGCAATTTAAAAATCGGATTTAGGAATTTTTTGATATAGGCTTCATTCATCCTTGAACATTACCCTGGGTGCTTCTATTTTTTTTTTGTTAAAAATAAATATAGTTCCCTGATACTTTGAATTTATTATATAAATCTTAATAACGTCACTATTAAAAACATGTATCATTTTCCTCATATTGATGACTAGTTTGATCAGATCTACGAAGCTCATTACTCTTCCAAGATTGAATTTAGATCTAGATACCATTAGCTAAATGTGAAAGAGGATAATATCCTAAAAATTATTTTTCATAATAGATATAAGCATTATTAATTTTTGTTATCCATTTGGGTTAAATAATGGACCTTCTTTATTCATGTATCTTATGAATAGAATATTTAATGAGTTCTTAAAAATATTGGGGTAGTGTTTATTGATGAAATCATGGTCTTTTCTAATAATAAAGCGGAGAATAAAAACCATCTATTGGTTGTTTTAGTAGCCTTAATAGAAAAGGATCTGTGTGGAAATACCGAAAGTGTTATCTTTGGATTGAACATATTTCTTTTATTGGGAACATTGTAAATAATAATAGAATTACAATGGATCCTGCTAAAACAAAATTGGTTATTGAATGTCCAAGACCCCCAAATGTTACAGAGATTCATAGTTTTATTGAATTAATAGGTTATTACTTGTACTTTGTTAAAAACATTACATGGATATCTAGGCCTCCATCCATGTTAAAAAAAGGGTTTAAATTTATTTGGATAGAACAATATGATTTTTGTTTTTAGGAACCAAATATGATATTGGTGATGTTGTATATATAGACTTAACATCCCAAAATGGTGTGTTTCACAACTATAGTGATGCTTCCTTGATGGTACATGGTTGTGTTCTGATGAAGAATAATTAGGTAATTCCTTACGATTCAAGAAAACTAAAACCACATGAGTTAAATTATGTCACACTTGATTTAGAAATAGGACCAGTGGTTTTTTCATTGAAAATTTAGAGGCATCATTTTTACGGCGCCAAATGTCAAATATATACTGACAATAAAATTCTGAAGTATATATTTACATAGAAGGAATTAAACATGAGGTAGGGAAGATGGCCTGAATTGATAAATTTTTATGATTTCATTATCAATTACCATCAAGGAAAAGAAATAAAATTGCTAGATGCATTGAGTTAAAAAAATTACTAGTCATTAAACATGTTAAATTTAGAACATGATCCCTTGATTAATTATTTTATGATTTTTAATGATATTTTTTTGGAGTGGGAAGTACCATTTTTTTATTCAGGTATTAGTGAAAAAAATTTATCAGAAAAATTAAGAAAACGCATAATGATGACCGTGAGCTACAGAAAAAGGTATAACTGGTTAAAATTGGTAAGATGCTTGAATTTAACCTTGATAACGATTGTTTATTGTGATTTTGTAAAAGTTTGTGTGTCCCAAGTGATTCCCAACTGAGGAATTATTTGTTGTGTGAGTCTCATAGTTCTCCATTTTCAATTCCTCATTGTAGTAAAAATATGTCCAGAGTCCTTTTGGAGTATTTTTAGTGCAATGAAATGAATAAAGATAATTGAAGATTTTACCATGAAATGATTGAAATGTAAATAATTTAAGGCAGAGCAGTAGTTGCTCAAGGGGATCGTTCATCATTTTCTAGTTCCATAGTTGAAATGGGAGATTGTATCCATGAACTTCAAATGGGACTACCTATGTTTTTTTGATGTTACAATGAGATTTTGGTTAGTTGATCAACTGAATAAATCTGTATATTTTTATTATATTAGAGATACAATTTCATTATTTCATTTTTCTCAAATATACCTCAATGATATTTTTAGGATATATGGTGTTTCCATTTCCATTTTATATGAATGGGTTCTAAGGTTCACTAAAAATTTTGGGAAGGGAAATCTGATGTTTTTGGTCACAAAATTAAATTTTTGTATAGTTTTTCATCTTCAATTAGATGGGCAGTCATAATGAACGATTTAGACTTTAGAGGATATGTTTAGAGCTTTTTAAATAGACTATTAGGGGTTTTGGGGCCATCAACGTTCTTTAGATGATTTTTCTTATATTAATAGTTTTCATTCCAGTATACAGATGGCACCTTTAGAGGCATGGTTTGGGAAGCAGTGTAAAACTCCATATTTTTGGGTTGAAATCTAGGAAAGGATGCGGATGGGACTAGAATTATTATAGGAAGTGTATGTGAAATTGATGATCATATATCAAAAAAAAATTACATCTCAATGATGAAAAAATGGTTAAGTAGATAACATGATGAAAGACTTTTCTTTGGAGGTAGTGATTATTTTTTTTCTTAGAGTCCCACCATGGAAAAGCGTTACGTATTTTGGTAAGAAAGGAATAATACGTAAAAGATTCACTAGAAATTAAAAAATCATGGGGAATGTTGGACTAGTCACCTAATGATTTATATTGGCTCCATGTTTTTCTTAGGCACACAGTTTTTTCCATGTATCGAGGTTGAGAAAGTATATTACAGATTCAACTCTTGTATTGAGCCCATAATCTGTTCAGCTAGAAGATAAAAATTATTATGAAAATAAACCTCTTCAGATCCTTAATTAAAGGGAAAAACCATTTCTAAAGAAGGAAATCCACCAAGAAATGGATTCTTGGAGAAACCACATTGTTGAAGAAGCAACATGGGAGAATGAAAAAGCTAATAGGGAAAGGTACCCTCACTTATTTAGTAAGGAGATAAAATTATGATGATGTAATTTCTAGAATTTTGGGATAATATAACACCACAATGTTCTAAAAGTAAATTTAAATTCATGAAATATGTTTTTGTTAGAAGATTAAAACTACCCGTTAAGCATAATTTTAGTGCTTTTATTTTTTGAATTTCAAAAAATGTTCATCTAGAATTATTATTAGTTTGTTGTTTGGAGTCTGATAGGACCAAATATATATTTTTTATTAATAATAAAATCCCCTTATGTATAGTAATATGACCCTAATGAATAGTAAATTGTACTATTATATTCTTTTCATAAGGTTATATGATAATGATATGTTGATTAAATTTTCAATGTGTTAAAAAGCGAGTTATAGAATTAAAATTATATTTTTGAATAAATTATGTTTATATTTAATATTTAAATTAATAATTATTTGAAAATTATTTTCAAAATTAGGAGTTAATGTTTGAAATCAAAACGTTGGAAATTGTTTAAGGTGAATTTTTTGTATCTTTCTGAAATTCATTAATTGTTTTTGAATAGTTAAATATGGTAAAATACTGTATATTCATATAATCAGTAAAATACACTATTTATGACATCATATGTGATTTAATACTACATGGTTCAAACTCATATTCCATTATTACTATTATTGTTCACATGAATCAAGATTAATCATATTCTTGAGAAAACATATTATAATAATGATTAAAATAATATAAAATACCTCCTCTCCATCAATATAAATACCAACCTCATTGCCATATTCCATCAACAACTCTTAGACCTTGAGAAATATCTAGGTTATGACCAAAAATCCTCCGAAGAATATTTGCCAATTCTTAGTGCTTTTGGTCTCACGAAAAGTCCAAAACCAAAGGACTTAATGAGGATTTCAAGGGGAAGAGATCAAGAAGTAAGAATCATCTCCCTTTTTCATGTGAATTCATTCATATTTATTTCTTTTCTTATTCTCTTTTTCCATCCACATATATATATGAGGAATTAAATATCCATAATAATAGATATTTTTTTTTACCATGTTCATGTAAAATATTCATCATATTTCTTCCTCTCATCTCCCTATTGTTAAAAAAATAAAAACACCATCCATGATGTGCCGATTTACCAAAATCCTGGACGATGCGTTTCAAATTTACTTTACTTTGTTTAAAACATGACCATAAAAAAAATTTTATGGATGAAACAGATTGCATTGTTTATTTTTTAACCTATTTTGTGTTTTATAATGAGCTTCTATAGATTAAATGAAATTATATAATAAGAAAAGTTCATGATTATCGAAGAACCACAAAAAATTGATTACAATAAATATCATTAATGTTTATCCACAGATACACCATCATATACGAAAAAAATGATTTATGGTACCAATACATTTTATGTAAACATATGAATAAATTTTCATTCCTCTTATGAAATTTCATTTCCATACAACAAGAAAATTATATTCAATCCCTCCATGGAAATAATTTATTGAACTCACCCAACATAATACAAGGAACAAAATAATGTTAATTCATGGGTGAAATTATATAATGAAATGATCATATAAATTATTATAAAATAAAAAATGTTTTAGTAATGTACTAAAAAAACTCTGAAAACAATTATAAAAGATGTTTAAAACATTTTTTTGTATGACATACCCAAGGTAAGGGAATTCGTAACCTGATTTCTATTCTATAGTATAACCTTCGGCATATTTATTTATATGGTAATAAATTTTTTTGGGTGATGTTTTTTTATTATGTTATATTTTGTTATGTTTATTTATCATGTATATACATATTACATTCACTAAATTAAGTCTCACTTCAATTATATGATATTTATAAGGGACTTTTATTTTAGAAACATCTGTGAAAATATTGTTTTATGTACTTCAAAATAAATAGTTTTATGAAATTATTCATGTTGTACAATTGTGTTTTGGTTCTTGGGAATTATTTACGATGATTATTAGGAACCATTTCACCCTCTAATGCATTAATTATGTGTATGTTGGAGTTCTAACACATGGTTAATCCAAGTGTAAATATGATGGTTACACAAATTGAAAGGTAGTGGTGAGGGTTGCATATTTTAAGGTAGTCGAGGGGGATACTAGATTCTGTTTGTAATGCCCCAAGATACCTTTATGGTTCTATTTATGTTATATATGTTTTTGGAAATCTCATGGAAATATAATGTTTCACAATGTACATTTATATGGTTAATAAGTATGTATTTATTGATAATAATTTCATAGGATACATGTTTTCATTGACTAATGTGTTCATTCCATCTTTTTATATTCCTTATTAATCTTTTTTGCTCATCGCATTCTTAAAAATGATTTTCATAGGTTATAAGTATGAGTATAACAAATAAGGAATCCAGGTTGAATTTTATGAATATTTTTCAATGAAATCATGTTTGGTATGAAATGTTTTATATTTAGGAAGTAGTGGATACTATTTTTGAGATATATACTATATTTCAATGTGAAATGTTATGTATTTATTATAACCCAATTCTCTAAAACACTATACATGAAATTATCCTAAATATAAAATGAATTTAGTTCTTAACTAAAATTAATGATTATGTAACGTAAAAAGGTCGGGTCCTTAAAAAGAATTATAAATTTGTAGATTAATTATTTCCCATGAAATCACTAGCATGGTGTAATTTTTATTCATATATGAAGAAAATTCCATCTCAATTTAAGCATTTACCAAGTTGTTTCTATGAAAAATTATAAAATTTTGGAAAATATGACATTCCATTATTATTATTATTATTAATTTTCTACATCATCCTCTTATCTTTAATCTAATGGAACTCATAAGACATGTAAAATTTTATCTCTCCCTTGAAAAAACATTATACTATATCCTATTATGATGAGAGTATTTGGGATAATAGAACACGTACGGGTATTATATTATGTCTATCAAATAAACAGTCAATACTTCTCATTGTATTTTGTATTTAGTCTTCATCATGACATTCTAAACTTGTATTATTGTAATCAATCATAGAAATATTCTCATCATCCTCCTATATGAGACTATAATATTATCTCTCTATAACTCCTTATTGCTCATGGTAAAAATATTTTTATATAAATAAAAACACAAAATCATTCCATTCAATATTTTTTATTTATATATTGTATATAGTTTCATGAATTAATGACTTCTGTTGATACACATATCCTGAGAGATGACATAATGCGATGAAAAATTTATCCATTTCAATATATCTAAGTGAAAAAATATCTTCTACAGGGAACATATTAATGGATCCTCTAAAAATGGATTTTTTCCCATTTAATCATTGTGGTTTCTAATAGTTGATGTATTATGACAGCATTAAACGATTGGTGGTTCAGCAAAAATCTCCTTTAGTAATATTTAATATTCATTATTAGAGTCATCTTCCTCAATATGGTTATCAATTAATCTGTTCCAACTTTATTTCCCACTCCAACATCATTATCCTTCTTAGAGGTAAAAAATAAATGGGATACATGAATTGATATGGTCCCCATTCCATCTATTAAGCACCATATAAGAAATGGCATACATAGTATTAGATCCTAAAATTATGAAACCTAATGTATAATCCCATAACTAGTAAAAAAGTTAACATAAACTGAATTTTTTTTGCATTTATAATCTCAAAATCATAAACAATGGTTCTTTTGTGGTATATTTTTTTTAAACTCCATCATAATTGTTTGTAACGAAAATATTATTTACCTTGAGAAAATCATCCAAGAGTATCAAACTAGGTACATTGTAAGGCCCATCATCATTCACCAGTTAATGATCAGGTTAAGCATAATGTTTCCTTCTTATTGTTTTTAATCCCTGGTATATCTGTACTAGATCCACATAAACTTATTGTATATAAATTTTATCTATTTTCTTCAAAAGAATCATAAAATATTTTACAGAAAAAAAAATGTATGTTCTTGAATACATACACTAAATGTTTGTTATATGGTTATGTTACCTAATAATTTTTTTTCATAAATCTAGTTCCCATGAAATCTACTAAATTACCTTTAATTCCATCTATAGAAACCTTAAACACAATATCCCTGATATGGCTATACTTAATTAAATTTTAATATGACACATATATTCTTATCCTAATGGACCAAATAGTTTATTAGTCTTATTAAACTAGATTCATATTTAAAATTGACATAAAATTTTAATGAAAAAATGAAAATTACAATTTTATTTGAGATATCCATTAATCCAATAGTGTAAATTGTCATATCAATAAAAAAATATACATGGTATCTAAGAGAAAAATCATAAGATAGGGATGAGATCAAATTATCAATAAGGGTTTGTGTAAAATGGAATATATAATAAATAATTAAAAATTAATCATGGAAAAAAATAAAGAAATATATTCCATTTAATTAATTACTTTTGGATCATATTTATGTTATATATTCTGATTATATAATGTCATATAAATTTTCACATGAGCTTGAAAACATAAAAATGGATATTATAAATAATATAATAATCCCATGGAATATCATTAAAAGAAATTATAATGATGCAATTCCAAATTACAGACATTTAAGGCATACCGTATATGCATTTAATGAAAACATAAATAATTGGTTAAGCCCTCAATAAAAACCCCATATTGGTTGTCTCAAGAGACCAACTAGTGCGTAGAGGGTCTATAATGGGCTCTTCTCATAACTGACTAATTCAAATGCATTAACAAAATGAATGTGGTGAATCATAATTAACATAAAATTTAAAATATATAAAACATCATTGGAAATGTTAATACTTATTGCAATTAATAATCAAAATAATAAACCATCTAGGGTAAAATTGTGAGTGGTAATAAAATTTTTCATCCCCAGAAAAACTAAATATAAACCATCAAGATAAATAATAAGAATGGTGTCATTAGATTATATCACTAGTGTATTATAATTAAAAAAATGGTTTATTTCATTGTTAAATATAAATACTAAATATATCATTTAAATCATTTTCGAGGAATATGACCTTTTAATTTTGAAAATAACATATGAAAACTAAAATTTTTATAATCATTTTGAAAATAGTTTTATTTTAAAATTTCATTGAATAATGTAAATTATAAATTAATATATTGATTGGTCATGAAGGATGGAAATAATGTTCATTCCATACATTAAATCAATGATTCCATTCACTTGGTCAAAAAATTCCAAACAATTCTTGTTTTGAATAGAATATGAAGATTCCATTTAATTGTTTTTTTGTAGAAACAAAAAAACGTGTTATAAAATCATTAATTTTTTTTAAAAAAATTGGTTAAAAACAATTAGGGAAAAATTTTTAGAAGACATTTATTTTTCTGAAAATTTATTTTGGACCAAAGAGAACAATAAAGATAGATTTTATTATAATGATATTGAAAATTATTTTTAGTAAAAAGATGGAAACAATTATACTAGTACCTGAATATTTTAATGAATTTCCATTACAGAATAAAATATATTTATTTTAAGATGTAAATATAACATAATTCCACTAATAGAGACTTAAATAGAAACAATTTCAAATAATGATGATATTGTGAAATAAACCCTTACCACATAGGAGAATTTTGAATTATAATCCCCATAACGGAAATAACAAAAAATAAAACATTAGAAAACATTAAAATAAATATAATTATAATATAAAATATCACATGTGGAATTATATACCCTAATAAATTAAGATAATTAGTGAATATGGAATATGTCTCATAGAAGTTACAGTGAGACAACAAACCCTTACATCGAGTGTGAATCATCATGTATGTTATTTATCATCAAAAATAAAAAACAAATGTTAATTATTTAAATTATTAATAAAACTTTTATATTTTTTATTACTTTTATTTTACTTATTATAAATTTAATATTAATTTTTGAATCAACTAAGATTATGTTAGGAGTTTCAAAGACATTTTACTTATGTGTCCAATTTCAAGGTAGTTGGTTGAATATTGGTATAAAAATTATTTATTTCAAAATAAAATCAATGAAAATGATGAAATTATTCTCATATTTATACTTAAATTATAAAATTAAAACCATCTAAGAAAAATGATTTTGTGAAATGATGCACGTCACGATCATGCAGACAGTAGATCATACATACATATAGGCAATGTTTCCTTTTTTCCAAAATCATTATAAAAATTAGGGAAGAATTATTTTATCATTATATATTTAGAAATATCATAAATAACATATTATTTCATTAAATAAACTTATATATATCATCCATGTGTTTTGTTTATGAAAATATTGTTACATCACTTCAAGTCTGCAGCAGTGCACATATACGAGAACACCGTCATCAAATTTCAGTGTGTCAAATGGTAAAGAGGAAAATGATAGGTTATCTATTCATAATTATAAATATTTAATTAATATTATTTAACTTATATAAAATATATTCATTAATTTTAATCTTATTCAATTATATGTAATTTGTTAGTGATTAATTAGTCTCATTCCCTCACGATACGGTAGTCCACCGTACACACAAGCAACATTGACATATCCCATATGTAATGGAATGTAATATATATAAATATAATATATAATTATAAAATATGTATAATTAGGTTATAAATATCATATATATACTTTATATATTTCCACATACCCAACCGATGTAGGTTTTTATGGAAAACATTTCACATTGGTAAAGGAGGCGGTAGTCTTCCAAGCACAAAAGTGATATTATTGTTTCCCATTTGAGGGAGGAGGAGAGGAATAAATTTAATTAAACTAACATATTAAAATATAATTATTTTATAGAAATTATTTTCTTATATAATAATAAAATAATAAAATTTTAAGGTGTCATAAGATGAATTATAATAAAAACACATATATCATAATTTTTACCTCTTCATGCATTAAATCATTTTAAATATACCTAATGTATTCCACGGATGGATTTATGAATTAATATGGATTATAAAACTTGGAGAAGGAATTTGGGAAGTTATTTCTGAATGTATTGGCTGAACAATGGGTTTGAAGGTTTGAATACTAGAGGATAGTTAGCGACCTTTTATAAGTGATTTGAGAGGAACACTTATAATTTTTCAGAATAAAAACATGTTCCCAAATTTTTTACATTTAAAGGGGTAAAAATTGATTATTATCCATAATTATTAATTATAAGTTATACTTATTATATATAATTTTTTTACTTGTTTGGAGTCATTTTTAAACCCTATATTCTTATTTAAACCCATAGTAGATCTGTCTTTACATTAGTCATAGTGAGTATTTTGTAATGTTTTTTCTAATAATTATATAAATAATTAATATGAAATTATTATTAAATATAATTAAATGTACTCAAAATATGGAACCATTTTTCCAAATACAATTCATATAAGTGAAAATTTTAAAATTATAATTAATCACACTTTTGCAACGAAAACTATGTTTTCTATTAGAAAATGATCGAAATTATTTATAATAAATATCAAAATGAAAATGATTCCAATGAAATAAATTAAATTAATAGGTAAATAATTTAATTAATATAACATTGAATAAAAATTAAAAAATAATTTAAATTTACAATAATTTAAATGAAATGGAAAATTTTAATTAAAATTCATTAATTTTAACTATTTATAATAAAAACATTTCTTTTCTATAAATTATAAAAAAATCACCCAAGTATTACTTTAATAGGTATATTTAAAAATTTATGATTAAATTAAATTTATAAATTTTTTATATATTTAAATTTAAATTATTTTTGCAAACATTGAAAAGGCACTATTTTAGAAAAATACAATTTTTAGAAAACATTTTTTCTTATTTAAAATGATTTTTATTTTATTTATATCAAATAGATAACCATTGAATTTACATTATAAATGTGTAAACCATAATACATTCATAGTTTAGTTATTACTACTAATAAAATCCCAATTTATATACAAGTCATAACAGAAATTTTTAAATAATAATATTTAAAATTTGTATCTTATTTTGTTAAAACCCTTTACTGTATGTATTAAATTCTTTTATTGTGATTAAAATTATATAGAAAAATATATCCAAAATTCATTGTGTGTTACATTATCTTATAATATTTCTGTTTTGTGTAATATATACTATTGAATATTATGATCCCCTATTAAAATATTTTGGTGTTACCTTTTTCCACATTCCATTAAGAATGATATATAATATAATATATATATATATATAACTATGTCACTCCTATCCCTTAAAAAATGGAACCGTAGAACATCACTTATTAACACACATTAATCCATTTATCTTAGAAAATACCTACCCAAATTCCTTACTATTATAATTCCCTATGATATAGAGGTTCCTTTATCACAATTAGAAACCCAAAGAAGGCCTAAGGTTTATGAATATGAAGGACTTCTAAATAGGTGTTATAATTCATAACAGAGTGTTATAGATTTATTTCTCCTTATAAGTCCTTAAATTACTCTTCAAACATGATAAAATAGTATCATTATTATTTTAAATATAATTAATTGTTATTATTATTATGTTAGAACCATTTTTATCTTATTTTCCATCATATTGGAAATGAAAAAATCATTCACATGTACGTGTGGACTACCACCTCCATGAAACAATGTGTTTCATTTTTCCTAAGAAAATTTTATGATTGGTGAATAAGATTAATTAAATGACTATATATGATTTTTATGACAGAATTTTGATTATGTTATGATAATATTTCACTTAAATTTAATAAACTTCCATTTTTTGGAAAATGATATTGTTGCCCATGTGTACATGTGGACTGCCTCCTCTATACTACAATATGATTCATTTTTATTTTTCCACATTATAAGAAATCTCATACAGATGAAATGAATGAATAAATAGTAGTTTTATTGAATATTTATTATTATAAAAAATTAATAATTTATCTACTTTCTCTCTTTTATACCCAGTAGAAAAATGAAAAAATTAGTTCATACGAACATATAGACTTCAATCTCCATGAAACATCATGGTTCATTTTCTATATCATCCATAAATGGTTGGAAATTAAAATTATTATATTATTTTAAAATTGTAATTATAACATGTTTAATATTTTGTATTTAATGTAATAGTAAATCTTTGACCCTAGATAACAAATAGATGTAATTTTGAGGTTATAAACCAAACATCCTCAAAACATCCAATGGGAACTATACAATTTGAGTAAATAAACATAACATGGTAAAAAAATGTAATAAATATAATAATGATAGAGTAATGGATATGAAATGGTTCATAATAAAACATAAAACTAATAAAACTTATTTTTTAGGAGGAACGACTAAGATCTAATAGAGTTCAGACTCGAGGTATGGGATTTTCAATTAAATCATTTTTTTAATTTTTCTAAAATCATTATAGTCAACAAAAATTTTCTTATAATTATTTAATGAATGTTACTACTGAAAATTAAATAGTATATAAATGATATATTATAAAATAGTTTAATTTATTTAAAAAATTATAAACATTAATTATCCAACATTTTTTCATATGGTTTATTTTTGACAACCATAAAAAAAGTTAAAAAAATATTTTCTAAAGTATAACAATTCATTGAATATTCCCAAAATCATAGACATTATTTATTATTGATCTTCCTATAAATCATAAATTTATTTTAACTGAGAAAATATTCCCTCTATTTTTAGATTCTTTCATTTTCAATTGTTTTTAAAGAAAAAGGATATCTCTCCTTAAGATTACGTGAAAGATGAATGTGTTTTTTATGTGTTCAACTGAGTTTTTCATGGGTTTTCTGATGAATAAGTTAATGTATAATTTTTTTTCTTCCTTATATAGTATCTATGGGTTAAATATAATGATTATTGAGACCAATATTTCTCAGGATGATATGTGTGGTAGATATGGATCTCCAATTAATTGATTAAGGATTTATTCTTTATAGGAGAAAAATATGGAATACAAACAGGTTAGTTAGTCTTATATTATATTTAATGATTTAGTTATTTATACATGTATAAAAAATGTCTGACCATGAGTTAATAATATTATTCTCCATTCTAGAAATATTATTATTTAAGAAGTGGTTTATTAAAAATATATGTATTTCATGTATTAATGGAATTTTTATGAACATTTAAAGGCTAATGGTCTTATTTTAAAGAAATGTTTTCATGACTTCACAAGTCATTCAAGATGACCTCATGAATCAACATTGATTAATAATGGATTCTAATATTATTTATTTGATAAAAGTTTGATTTATATATATTGAAATGTTTTATTTATTGTTTCAATTTTTTACTAGGGAAAAAGTAAAAATTTTTGAGGACACTTATTTTTTAAAAGAATATTTAGATTTATTTATTTTTGTATACATAACAAAGATTTTTTATCATCCAATGTTTTCAAATAATGTTGAAATGTTCTAATGATGAATTGGTTGTTTAGAAACATCAAAATTTTTATTTCATCACTTGTATTAAAAGAATAAATATATTGTTCAATGAAATAAGGGTTTACAAATAAATCCCGATTTGTTAGGAAAAAATGTACACCGTTTGAAGGTGCACACAAATTGTAAAGCATTTTAGGAAATTTGAAAAAAAAAATAAATCTAAATAGTTTTTGAAATTTCCAAAATTGAAGAGTTTTTTAAAAATCATGAAATTATTGGTTGATTATATTGGGTAAAGTCGTAGTTGTTATCATAGTTAAGTCATAGATACATTATAGGATATAATAATTTAAAAATACACCAATAAAAGAATAAAATATAAATCAACATTATCTATTTTTAATATTTCTATGTTTCCTCATCTATTCTATATCAGTTCAAAATTGTCTTCCATAAATGAAATATAGTAGATGATATTGGAATTAATCTTGGGAATAATAACATTTTGAATCAAAATCATTGATTGGTTGTAATAGAGATGTTTTTAGTAGTGGAAACATAGGTGATTCAAGTCATTAACAGTAGAAAAATGGAATAGAGTGACTGAATTCTATATAGAAGATCTTTTTTATAGTGGAACATTATTTGAAAATAATACCTCTAGATTTTAGAAGATATTCATAACCAGTTAAATCTAAAAGTTGGAAAAATTTAATATAGAATATATTAATTGATTTTGAATCTATGAGATATTAAAATCAAATTATTTATATTTTTCATTTTGAAGATGACATTGATTGATGGTTTTTAATTATTAATAATATTAAATGAAAGTATATGATAATATTTAATGGTCTTTTACTTGATAATTGTATTTTTAAATTAAATTTAAAAACAAAGGAAATTTCAATAGTTGAAATAGAAGGAAGAAGACTCATTTTTCACGTATAAATGAAATTATACAAGGATAGATATGAATTTACTAAATTTTATTCAATACCATAAGAGTAAAATTAATATATTTTATATAGGACTGATACCACATTTTAGAAGAGTGTTGGATTGTCAATAATTTGAAATTTATGATGAGGTTATTCATTGTTCTGCGAATGAAGATAAATTGTTTTATAAATATTATGTACATTAGTTCATCAATAGTAATAATCAGCCTATGTGGTATGAAGTGAAGAAGTACTCAACCATGAAATATTTTTGGAAGCCCCAAAATTTTCTAAATGTTCTGAATTACATTTAGTTTTTTATATTGGATCAGGAAAGAGTTTTGAATTTTGTAAGATCAACTATTTTCTTGATTACTAAAAGGAAAAGTACCTTTTTTGAAAAAAGTAATGGATGAAAGATGTTTATATAATAGTATGATTCATTAATTTCAATTAGTTGGGTCATTACAATATAAACATTTCAACATTAGTTAATTAATTTGGGATTAAATAATATATGAAATAAATTTATATTGGAAAAGTCTTCTATTACATATATGGATGAATTATGCCTGTCAAATGAATTTGTAATAGGAATATTACTTGTTTAATAATATTGTGGTAATGTGATGTTTCATTTTGGATCCACACATTTGTTTATATGAATGAAATTTTAATGTAAAATGGACTACAAATCTAAAAAAAATAAAATGTTTTTTTAAAATCATTTGGGAAGTAAAAAATTTATAATGAATTTATAGAAATCATAATGTTATAATATGTGGAATGACCTTTATAAAAAATCATTTTATTCATGTCCATTACATAATTTGACATTATTATAACCATGGATTAAATTTATGATTATAATTATAAGTAGAATTACTATGTTTATGAAGTTAATTTTTAGAATAAGTTATTTTTTTGTATATAAGAATGTATTTATATGATTGATTACATATGAATAAGTAGATAAACAAATAAATGTTGTAATGGAAGGTTATTATGTAAATATTTTCTAAAAGAAATAAACTATTCATATTAGTGATTTCATAGTAGTTAGTGAATATCTAGATGTATTTATTGATTATTAACCTAGCTTTATTCCTAATTGGAATGCTTAATTTACTAATGATATAGTCCCATTCGAAAATATAATTTCAAATCCCCCTTATTGAATTACTCTAGTGGTACTTTTTGAATTTAAAATATTGTTATGTGAGTTTCTTAATGAGTGTTTCATCCATCCTATCACTTCAAGTTGGGTTTCTACAATTTTTTTAAATATGGTTGTTTCCATGATAATTTTCATTGATTATAGATTACTCAATAACATCACTATTAATAAAAAGTATATATTTATTCATATTGATGTGTTATTTGATCATTTATACAGTGATCAATATTTTTTAAAATAATTATCATAGTTTTGTGCACCACATGCTAAAGGTGAAGGAATAATACATATAGAGGATGATGTTATGTACTAGGTATATATTTATATTGATTATGTGTTTATTACTTTTATCTTGATAAATGTACCACTGAGATTTATAAATCTCATCAATAATACATGACATATGTATTTAGATAAATATATTATTGTTTAAATTAATGAAGTTTTAGTCCATTCAAAAAGATATGTGGAACATGATAAACACCCGAGGGATGTTTTATAGAAACCAAAATAAAAAATTCTTATTGAAGATTCAATAATTTTGAATTCTGGATATAACAGATTCCTTCCATGGTAATATTTTTTATAATGATTGAATAATTTTTGGTTCTACTAAAATTAATGTGGTGGAAGAGTGGCAATACCAATAAATATAGTAATATTCTATGTTTTCTTGTATTTGAGGAACACTTATGAGAGTTTTTTTAAACAATTTCATGGTTATCTATCCCTCTTACATATTAACTCAAAAAATATTATAATTACTCTATAAAAATGAATGTGATGAATTTTTATAGGAATTGGAATAATTATTGGTTAATACTCTTGCATTATCCTTGAATGTAATAAATGTCGACTTTTTTATTTACATTTGTTCTTATTTTAAGGCATTTGTATGTGTATTGTTAATATATTATTGGTTAATTTCAAACATTTCATATCAACTAAAAATCTATCAGACGAATTACCCTACACATCATCTTGATCTTCCTGTAGTTGGTTTTGATTTCAAAATTTGATGAAATATTTTATATTTTTCCATATATTAAATACATTTTGACCATAAAAGTGTAAAGTCTATATTTACTCAAAAAGAGTTAACTATAAAGAAAATAATATGGTTAACCCTAATAAAGGATTATTATTACATGATTAAATGTCATTTAGTTAAAGATAATAGTTTAGAAAATTCCTTGAGTTGAAAAGATAATGTAATATTAACCATTCTACATTTAGAATATGATACTTTGTTAAATGATTTGATATATTTTGGACAAAAAATTTACATCTAGAACAACCCTCTATTTTTTGTCATGTGTTTGTGAAATCATATTTTATGGGAACAATTAATTTTTTAAAATAGATGATAATTATTTTCAGGGAAAGGCTTAATTGGTCATGATGTGAGTATTTCCTTCATATAAAAATGATAATGACAGTTGTTCTGAGATAGAAATAGATAGTGTGTGTTATATGTTATTCAAAGATATAGAAATAATTTTTTAGTGAATATCATAGAACTCCATTTAAAATTCTTCCATTAAACACAAATATGTATAATGACCTTTAAAAATATTCTTCATGGGGTGGAATGAAGAATTATATTGGTGATTTTACTATTAAATATTTGAATTTTCAAAAATATAAATATGAGAGAGAAAAACAAATGGGGATGATTCTATATTTCTTGTTAGATCATAGGGGTTGTTTGAATTAATATATTTCGTTGTTGGAATTCTCTTATATTAACAGTTTGATTCAGGTTTAAAGATCGAACATTTTGGTCCATTTTTTGGAAAGTGGTGTCAAAATCAATCATGATTTGATGATGTTGGTGAAACTAAATTTTCGGGACTAGATCTAGTAGAATAAATAGTGGATAATGTAATGATGATTCAACACCACGTGGGTGAATACTAGAGAAGGGAAGAAATGTATGAAGATAAATAGAGTAATGATCTATCTTTTGAGGTAGTGGATCATGTTTTTCATTATTTATATCTTTTTTAAAACCATAATTCTTTATAAAAAATGAAATTTCTCTCAAATTTCATTAGATATTATGAAATTATAAATAATATAGACTTATTTTATTTTATGGAAGCTCTTGTTTTGGTTTATCTTATCTACATGATGTGTTTCAGGTTTTTTTTTCTAGGGAAGTATATCTCTGTTGAATCTCATGTTTTGAGAAAAAATTTGTACAATAAGAGGAGAGTGTCTGTTATAAGGAAAATAAATTTCACATTCTCTATCATATTGACTTGTTAATGGTAAACAACTTTATTCATCAATTTATATTTTTAAATAAGAATCCAATGATGGAAGAACATCATGGGAATTAGAAAAATCTAAGAGGAAAAAATACCTTTACTAATTTAAAAAATGAAGAAAATTTCAAAGACTTAATTAATTTATGGGGATAATAATATGAAATCCAGTAAAATACAATAAATAAAAAAATCTTATGATATATATGTATTATTTTTATGGATTTATATTCATCATAGATTTATATGTAATTTCATTGAAAAATAATGGGTTTTATTTTGCTATATTGTGTTCTAATGTATCACATTGTTTTATTAAAAAGCTATATTTATTTGTTTTAGAATTTTAAATTTATAAAAAAATTTCATTTTTGGATTAAATATTATTAATTTATATTTTTTATATTTTTTGTGATTATTTTTAAATGATTTATTTTCATGTAAATATTGAAAATATTGATTTTTATAAAAAAATAATTTTTTTAGTTATGCAAAAATTAAAATTATATTCTATAGTAGGTGTAAAGTTATATTAGTACCTTTTTACTAAGAATAATCTAATTAATTCGGTCATAATTAGCGTTACACTTAATGTTAATGTAATGTTATTTATACTCTTAAAAGGGCAATTTTTTAAATCTTTTTCATTGTGATTTTCAAATTTATGTTAATATTATTTTTTACCACATGTAGATGGTGAATACAGTAAATTGGATTTTATATTTGGAATCATGATGTTCAAATTTGGTAATATTTTCAATTTTATTTTTTGTAATTATGAATAATAACTGCAGTAAAACATTGTCACTGCGGTAATGGTTGAAATGGTCAATGAGTGGGTTGAAAATAATATATAAAGCACAAAATATAATAAAAAATGTTTTAATTCAATTATATGTGTTTATTTATACTAAAATGAATATTATTCATCAAATGTTTAAATTGTTTTTCCACTTTCCTATAAATAATACATATAAACTATTTAATTTTTTTAGTATTTACCAGTATGAAACTCCCATCACTTATAAAAGGAAACCTATTATCCTCATGTATTAACCCAAATTGTGAAATTATTTCAAGAAAGACATATGAAAATTCAATCATGAAATCCCTATGAATTTCATATATTTTTTCTAACCAAAATTCCAACAGAGAAACACCTATGGTGTAATCCCAGGGTGGTTTACTAATGAAGATAGATAATTCTTAATGGATTATATCATTTTTATTTCTTATTCTTCCAAATTGAAATCATAATTAACAATGATGAAATAATGAAATAAAATAATTCATATAATTAAATTAAATCATGTTTATTATCAACCCATTTTAATATCATTTTCTATCTTATTAGAAACGAATACATCGCTCAAGCATTTGGGTGGAAAACCACCTCCACGAATCGATGGGTTTCACTTTTCATCTTTAGATCAAATTTATAGTAAAACTACTATATGAAAAAAAAATATATTATATTAATTAAATAATAATTATTATTTTAATATTATATACCACAGAACATCTTACCCTATAATCCATTGGAAGTTGAAAACAACGCTCATGCGTATATGTGGACTAACACCTATTTGAAGTGATGTGATTCATTTTTTATTTCCAAAGTACAAGGATAATCATAATTATTAGAAAAAATAAATAAATATGAATTTTATTTCAAAATTAATATTATGTAAAATTAAAATATTATTTACATTTTTTCATTTGTCTTATATAGAAAATTTAAAATGTTATTCATATATATATTAATACAATAGTTTCCATAAAACAATGTAGTTAATTTTTCATCACCACCTTACATGTATGATTTACTATGATTATATATTTTATAAATATGCCAATTATAATTTTTGAAATGATTATACAATTAATTTAATCAAGACCCCTTTGATCATGGTCAACTCAGTTTAGTTATTTTTATGTTATAAACTGAATGTCTTGAAAACATCTAATATGATCCTAACCATTTCAGCAACTAAATATAACACGATTAAAAATAAATAAAGATAATAATGGTAAAGGAATATATATTAAAGTGGTTATTAATTTATTATAAAATGAATTTATTTTTCTTAAATGGGATGGTAGATAAATGGTTGATATAATTAAGAAACCTTATACATGGTATTTTAAATTAAAATAATTTTTTTAAAAAAATTTAAAATATATCACCTAAAAATAAAATAAATTTATGATGTTTAATTTTTTATATAATTAAATGGATGATAAATTTCAATTTTTACTATATTTTTATTTAATTGCAATTTTTTAAAAATTAATCATTTTAATTTTTTAGCGATTATTTTAAAAAAATTTACAATAGTGAACAAATATTTTTTATTTCAATATACAGACTGAATATATTTTACTAATGTCATAGAAATTATTAAAAATCAATAATAATCTAAAATATAAAATGTGTTTTAAAATAATATCATATCCATTCTCCTCTTGAAAATTTTAATTTTTAAGAGTTTTTTAAGATAAAGAATATTTACCTATTATTATTATGAAAAATGGGATGCCTTTTTCTTTGGGCTTTAGAGGAGTTGTATAAGGATTTTGTGATGAAAATGTGAATTATTATAGATTTTTTGGTCATGATAAGATAAATGGGTATTATCTACTATTATGTTTAATCATGATGTAGCTATTGATGATTAGTGATCCTGGTATACTATACAATCCATTGGGTAATAGTTTAGTGTTCGAATGGGAAAAATGAGAGTGATAATAGGGTTGGTAACTCTTGTGAAATTTACAAGGATGAAATTATTCTAACATATTTTATACCTAAGTGGACACGGGTTATGGATATGGTTCTCAACGAATCCTTTATTATAATTTTAGAAAATAAATTATGGAACAAATTTAATTTTATGAGGAAAATTAATGTTTATAATCTTTTACAGTCAAATGATTGTTTTTTTGAGGTAATGTTTCTAGAGATCCCATATAACTCCAGTTAAAATCTAGGTTTCATAGAGATTAAGAATGAGAAAATAAAATTATTATTTAAGAAAATTATTATTTTTATATAATTAAATGATTTATTTTTCTGAGCAATGTTTTACTAAAAACAACATAATCATTTTAATGGGTGTCCATTTTTTTAATGGACTAATGAGATTAATTATTTTTATATAACATAATATGTTTTTTTCTCATCTAATATTTTATTATTATTATCATAGGATATATGTATTGTTCAAAATTTTATAATAGTGAATATGCCATCTTTGGTGACATATTTTAAACGAAGTCAATATTTCTATAATTAAATCGGTGTATAATGATAAATCCCAATTTCTATTTAATTAGTGTACACAATGAAAATATTTTCACTTTTTAATTTAATAATTTACATAATTACCTAATAATATAGAATAAATATATAATATAAATTTATTAAAGATAATCCCTTGTTATATATCATGTCATTATGGATCGATTATGTTACATGGCGTTATAGTCTTACCATAATGGTTTTAAAATAGGGGAAGTCTTATTCCTATATATAGTCTCACCATAACCGTTCAAGGAAGATTTTTAATGATATTAAAAAATGGTGTGGCCTTATTTTAGTGGCCCATCTTATAATGAACTCCTATTTCATTTCAAGGTCATATCATCAGACAATTGTTTTTAAAATGGGAAATTTTTTGAATTTCGCCATGAAACCACCTTAGTTATTCATCATACATTCACCCAATAGTAACATTATAATTGTAATACCCCATGGTTTTGAAAATAAATATTTATTGTATGAAATACTGAGTCTCTACAAAACACAACTTTTTTATAACCGAGTCAGTATAAAATGTTACTCCACCTTTTTTATTTAAAATTCAAAAAACTGACATACAAAGCGGCGTTTAGTATGATATTTAGGGTCTGATAAGGAAAAAAATAATTTTGGGATAATAGTAACATACCCTGTGAATTATAATATGAATAGTAATATGACCCTTATGAATAAAAAATAATAATATAATTTTATTTTCTTAAGGTTATAAGATAATTATATCTTTATTAATTTTTCAATGTGATATAAAGGGAATTATAGTTTTAAAATTGTAATTTTTTGAATAAATATTGATTTTAATTAAAAATTAAATATATAATATTCAAAAACTTATTTTAAAAAAATGTTGATCGATTTTGAATTATACATTTCAAACAATTTTTAGGTTGAATTTTTTTGATTTTCCTAATTTTTTTTATTTTTTGATGAATAGTAAAATACGATAATTTACCATATATATACATTATAAGTTATATTCACTATTCCTGGAATAATTGATAATCTAAGAAAACTTAGACTGAACTCTTATTATTTTATTAATAATATAGGCCACATTAATTAACATAATTGTTTTTCTTGAGGGAAATATTAAAATAATCAATAAGATATTCACAAATCACTCCTCTCCTCCACTAAACCCCCCCTCACTCTCTTCTATTCATTCCAATAGGCCATTAATATCCTCACTTTTCTGCCCAAATATGATTCCCTAGTCACTCCCCACATCCAAGCTACTACTTTTCTTTCCAAAACACCAAAACCCCTTCCCTTATGGAGGTTCTCAAGAAGATTATTTGAAGAGGTAAATCATAATTCTTTTTCATTTAGTTTCTTTTCAATTTATCAACATTTCTAATTCTCTCCTAACCTCTTATATTCAATTGATACTGATAACTCTTGAATCATATATAAACTATAACTATACTTTCTTAATATAATAACCATTATTGATCTTCATAATTTATCTATATCTTTTATAAATGAAATCATCATCCATGAGGTCCCAATTTACAACCTTCATGAACGACGATGTTTCACTCTTGCATTTATCCTTAATTACTGGAAATGGAAACATTTTTACCATTTCCCCAGACTATAATATATGTATTATATGTAATTTAATATTCAATAACAACAATATCTACAAAATATTAAATTATATGACCAAACTAGTTCCATGAAATAAAAATACCGCTAAAATAATCTATATGACTTTCATTAATATTTCATTTAATTATTTATCCTCATTCCTTTTAAACAAATGATAAAAATGAACAATAACACTTATATATGTTCATTAATAATATTTAAATACAATTATATATATTTACGTCCATTACACATGAACTCTGTTACATAAGAATAAGTGAACCGATTATGAAAATCAAGAAAACAAACACTCAAGAATGTTGAAATTCAATATTATAACTTATCAATTTTGAAATAAATTAAGAATAAATAATTATGATAAACTAAGGAAATGTATAATATGTTGTTATTTAATTTATTAATTAGTATAATATCATTTTCTAGAACCATAAGGTTAGTAGCGGAACATTCAGACTTAAGGTATGGGTTTCCTACCAGAACCTCCATTTTCATTCGAGTTACTTTTATTATATACATACCTCAATTAAATTCATATTAATTCATGAGTAATACACATAAATTCTGTTTTAATATTCTATATTTTTCTACCAACCATAATCCTAACATCATTTATGGGTGTTTTATATGTTTTAAAAGTAATATTAAAAATACATTCACAAATACATTCACAATTCATGGGACTTTCACAAATTCTTACCTATATTCAAGGAAACTCTATAATCTGTTTTTAGAATATATTATTTTTCTAAAATAACTCCTTTTATTTTTAAATTTATATCTAATTACCCAGTAGGATTTATTAATATATTTTTCTAAAAAACCATTTTTTACAAAGTAAAGGAGTATTTTTCACAACAATTACTCAATTGTTTTATAATAGTGTTTTCTTATATTTCCATAGACTTGTTGATTATTATGTATTTTTGGGAGTAATATATTATGATATAATAATCCATATTTAATTTAATGGTTCATGATTAGTTTGATAGTAAATGTTCTATCCTAAAACCATTCCACAATTTACACTGAATCGTTAGTGTTTAAGCTTAATGTTAGGGGATAGTTAATTATATTTCATATAACATTTTCAATATGAATGTATATGATGTTTACTTTTTTACCCATTCATATGAATAATGAATTGAACTTATTATGTGATTGGTGGATCCGTCTATAGACCCATGATGCCTCAGTAGTTCTAATGAGATGAATATGTACGGACTTGGAAAATGCCTTTCCAATTTTAAGATATGGTATAGGCCAGGGCCTTAATAATTTTTAGATGTCTTGGAAAGGACGTGATGATAAGTTTTAGTTTTTCCAGTATATGAATTTTACTCATTATGAAGCTATAAATTGATAGTACATAAGGTTATTGAACAATTATAATACCCATGAATATGTTTACATATAGAAATATTTAGTCATCTCATATTCCTACCATATTGTGTTCAATATGTTTTAAAGGCATGCGTTTTCAATTATACCCCATTTCTAATGTTTATGTTTTCTTCTGCTATAATATTTACCCTTACTAGAAAATCAAGATAACCCATTATTACATATCATTTTTCTCAGACTTGACATGGTATATTATGAATGACATTCAACGATAATCATATATTGGTCGTAGTTCCCAGTGGAACTTTTATATTGTTTATATTTTCATGTTACAAGGTTAAACTTATGTGTGTATCTTTTTTTAAAAGAAACTAAACTAATGGGTCCTTCATGATGCATATTACTTGATTATATGCTAATGTAATAAAATAAGGTACCAACTCTAGGCAATGGGGTATGGGTACTTACAGTTGGTTGTAGAGGAAGTTTAATAGATAACATGGAAACTTGATTTAGAAAACATTGTATAAGGAACAGAACCCTAATAGAGTCTTTTAGGATAAACATAAATTAACATCCTTTTATTTTGGTATTGAATATATAATGTCTATATTACTAGAAAATACATCCCAGTTTGGTAACTACAATTGGACGTCTTTCTGGTATATATAAACCTAGGATTGAAAAATCTAACATGGATTTTTAGGCTTGACCCAGGGTATCCTGGTACATGACAACATGCCTCACAGTCACAATATTTGACAATCATATGGGATATTATGAGGATAATTCAAATTTTATTTATAAACCATTATGAAATAATTGTATGTAAAATTTTCCACCAAGAAACCATGTTTTTGAAAATGGGTTTATCCATGCATAGGATTTCAATTTATGCAATGTATTTTTCTATATTAATATTATAAATTATGATTAATAACCTAATATTGTGTTTGATATTTCCTAAAAATGGATCATAGTGTATGAAATGGAAACTATATGAATAATCGTATCTGATGCATTGATTTCCCTCTGATGCAAGATAAGGATGTGGGATCTGGAGCTACAACTAGTGGTGAGAAACTTATAACTATACTTTGAAAAATGACTTCGGTTATGAAAACTAACCTTACCTATATGGATCATCCTGATCCGCAACATGGAGGAGCTATGTTGGATAACTTTATGTGACAACAATCTCCATTATTCAATGGGACAAAAAACCCATTTGTAGCTGAGAAGTTGATAACTTCCCCAAAGAAGATATTTCTCGGTTCGGGATGTAATGAAAGGGAGAAGGACATTAGGGATTCATATCATCTATCCAGAAATGTGTATTAGTGGGGGTCAATAATCCAAAACAAAAATTAGGAGGAAGAGATATAAGAGATGGAATCAGGGGATTTTAAGGGAATATTTCTAGAGAATACATTCCTCGTGAACAACGAGAAGATATGGAAATGTAGTTTCTGAATTTGAGGCAAAAGGATGATGATAATGTTTCAATTTATGAAGCTTACTTCACAGGGGTAGTAAGGCATGTTTTTGACTATATATAAAATCTAGGGAGTAATAATTATTGATTTATTGATGGACAAAATCCTTTCTGTCAATGTGTACATGTCTCCCAATGATTCTTATCATATGAATATACAGTTTCATGTGTTATTAAGACAAAAAATTAATTATATAAGTCTTATAACATTAATGGATATCTAAATAATATATGGATTATAAATTATCTAGAAATTAAAATAAGTAAATGGGGATGAAGGGAAGAGATGAATTTCCACCGTATGATAATTGTGGAAAGAAACACTCTGGTTCCTGCTTAAAAGGAAAAGTAATATACTAAAAATGTTGAAACAAATTCCATATTTCTAGTGATTTCAAGGGGAATAATTCATCTATTAATATACAATGATACAATTTTAGGGATATGGGACACTAGGTTAATGATTTTCCAAATCATCAAGGAAAAATCCCACAAAAATGCCAAGGGAGAACGTACAAGATTATGCTATCACAACTGATGATATTAATGTTCATAATGATATGGTGGCAGGTAATTTGTTCATTTCCTCAAACTTATCCAATTAATTATTTGATTCTAGATCATCACATTCTTTCATATCATCTTAGTTTTCCATGAAAATTGGACATTTCTCATTATATTTAATAAGGTATCTTGCATTCAAAACTCCTAATGGAAGTATCATTGAAAAAAAATTACATTATCCATTCCCTATTGTGGCATAGGAATGTTCATATCTAATGTTTTTATTTCCACACACAATATTGAATTTGATATATTTCCTTGTACGGATTGTCTTTCGAACGATGATGAAAATATTTATTACGAGAAAATGAGTTTACAATCACTGAGGGTGATGTGGAATCCCTTATCTTTAGGGATGAAACATCGCCATCATATTCTCATCAAGATCCTCCCCATGTAGCTCTTCTAAATTCAATTATTGGGAATAAATTGAATGAAATAACTATGGGTGAGGAATTGAATGATTATATAGAGTACATACTGATTGCACATGAATATGTTGTTGTGTTTCAAGAGGATTTACCTGATCATTCTCCAGAGCAGGTAGTTGAGTTTTGATTGAATTAATTCCAGATTCAAGGCCAATATCAAATACCCCTTATAGAATAGTAATATATATTTAGTGGAACTAAAAAAACAACTAGTATAATTGAGTGATAAAGGATATATTCTCCCTACTGTTTCTCAATCCAGAGCCCATGTTCTTTTCATTATATAGAAAGATGGATCTATGAGGTTGTGCATTGACAACAAAGAGATCAAATCTATTAAAACAAATAAAACGTATCCCCTACAAGGCATTGATGATTTATTTGATCAGACTCATGGAGTGTAATATTTTTTTTAAAAAAATTTATATTCAATTTAGATATCATCAATTGTGTATGAGGAAGGAAGATATTCCATAGAACTCATTCCAAACCGGGTATGGGCATTACGAGTTGACAGTAATGCCTTTTGGACTAACTAATAGACCCTTTGTTTTCCAATATCTAATTAATATATTTTTTCATGAATATATTGAGGAATTTTTGTTGTTATTTATTAATGATATATTCATATAGTCCAAAGGCTACGAGGATCCGGAAAATCACATGCGCACTAATCTAAAAACTCTTATAAGAAATGAATTATATGGGATGTTTAGAATGTGTGAATATTGGATTCAATTAGTTTCCATTCATGGCCACCTTTTCATAAAGTATGGAATATATGTTGTTTAATAAAGACAAATGTTTTGCAAGAATGGGCTACTCTGATGAACATAACTATGGTACATAGTTTTATTGGTATAATAGGATATTATTGGTGTTTTGTTCAAAAATTCACTATTTTAGACTACCCAATGGCCAAGCATACACGTAAATTGGTTAAGTTCATATGGATAGAATAATGGGTGGACTATTTCAAATAATTTCATAGGAGATTAGTGAATGTTCTGATCCCAATACAACCATTGGGTAATGATGTGTTTATGATATATAGTGATTCATCAATGAAATTACATGTTTGTATCCTTATGTAGAATGATAGAGTTATTTCCTATGAATCATGGAACGTAAAAATTCCTGAAAAAAACTATAATACTCATGATCTTGAGTTAGCAACGGTAATATTTTCCCTTAATACATGGAGACATTATCTTTACATAATAAAATACGTGATATATACGGATCATAGGAGTATAAAATATATCTTTCAATAGAAAGAACTCAATATGATGTAGAGGCGATTACAATAACATTTAAAGGATTATGATTGTATTATACACTACCACATAGGAATGTCAAACTAGGTAGATGATTAAATAATTATAAAGTATCATGGAGTTCTATAAAAAAACTCAATACTGATAAGAATACTTTGTATATGGATATTGTGAGGATATATATGGTAATTATCAACGAAGGTGAAACATAGCTACCTTTTTATTTGTTTGACCAACCATATTTTAAAAAAAAGAATAAATGTTCTCATCCTTCTGAACATAACCATCAATATAAGATCAATGTAGTGAAAGATGGTAAGATGGATGACTTTGTGTTTGAAAATGGTGTTTTGGAATTTTTGAAGAGGCTTTATGTTCCTGATATACCTAAGCTAAAAAGGGAGTTTTGGATGATTATTTTCATTCTAATTTATACATAAATCGTGGTTTCACTCACATGTATTTTTATTTTAAGGAACATTTTTGGTGGGATAATATTATGAGGGAAATTTTGGATTATGTTTGATGATGTTTAGTATGTATACAAGAGATATTGAAATGAAACATCCAAAAGGAGTAATGAAACCTCTACCAATTAATACATGGAAATAGGATGACATCACCATGTATGTTTTCACTATATTAACTTAAAACCCAAGAATGAATGATTTAATATGGTTGATTGTCGATCAATATATTAAATAGGCACATTTCTTCGATATATGGGAGGATTTTCCACCAAGGTGCCCAACAAAACACTATATCAACGATGTTGTGAGACTTTACGGAACACCTATCCTATTTTTTTATAATCATGATCAGTGATTTACATCGAAATTAGTTAAATGTGTTCAGAAAATATTTGGATATTGATCTTTTTTTGAGTATTTATCTTCACTCTCAAACTAACGGGCAATCAGAGAGGATGGTCCAAAGATTTGAGAAAATGTTGATAACATGTTTACATGATTTTCAAGGTATATGGTGTTGATTAGAAAATAAATGAGGCTAATATTAATTGTTTATATACATAATATTCATGTTATTTATTATTCATAAACACCATTTTAGTGCATTTTACACATTGAACATCATTTCACATTTGATTGTAATACCTTCTTAAAATGCACTATTATGTTGTACATTTTTTAACATCATTTGATGTACCCAATGATTCATCTTATTATACATATTTTAATTTGATATTTTTGGAAATTGATCTACACTCCAATATGAACACGTTTCATTCAGGGATCAATGGATATTTAATGGAAGAAGATGCGTATATTTTGTGATGAAAGGAAGCAATTCTAGAGAAGGCCGATTTCAAACCAGCCCACTGATGAGACGGTGGGGTCAAACATACAAGACCAATGAATCCCGAATTTCATGGGATGATATAAGAAATGTATAGGAACAAATCACTCTTCAGGATTAAATGCTAATTCGGCCTCCATAGTCTCTATTTAGGCAGTCCATGTTAGAGATAAAATTATGGGCCAGATTCTGTGGCCCAGAAAAATAGCACACTAATTAAACCATATCTCTAAAAACACAACACTAAATGGGCTCCAATTTTACAGGAGAATATGCGACATCCGGGTATCAATTTTCTTCTTCTATGCCCCACTCTGATTCGGCCATCTAGAAGGTCTTCCAAGCACATCTGTTCGGTGGATGAAAGCTGGATGCCACCTCGGGTCAAGGGTGGAAAAATCAAAATTTCCTCAACTTTCCACCCACCTATGGCCTACCAAAATTAATTTAAATTATTTGTACTGTTGGAGGCTCGACCCAAGGCTCCATAAATTCCTATTTATGGTAGTGTTTGTGGAAGATTTGATCATTTTTTGAGCTTTCTTTCATTGTAATGTTATGCTGCGGTTTTGTGGTCTCAAATTTGTCTTCCACATGTAATTTGTTTTAATTAATACTTATTTCATAATAAATTTTCTTATTCTATTATTATTATTTTATTCTCCTTATCACTTTGATACCGTTGGTTCAAGATGTGAAAATTTTCATACCAAACAATGTGATATTATCACACAACGATGGAGTGATTATTATTTTATTGTTCTTTTTTTACTTCTCCATTTCCTCCCCCATTAGTCTAATTCCCGCTTCTATTGAAACCATAGAATCAATTGAGGGCTAATAAACTTATGGGTTGATCCAAGGGAGTATAAAAGGGATGGATTGGATGTTATTTATCACCCCATTAATGTATAATCACTTTCTTTAATTGAGATTTTTATTTGATGAATTTTTAAACTCCATCGTCTTTATTGAATTTAGGGCCACACACTTCATGTGCTAATATGAACCTTTACCAAGAACTGCTCAAAACATTGATCCATAAAGTGTATATGTGATTAGTATTAAAGGGTGTAGGCATTAAACCAGTATGTGATTATGTTGTTTTATCTCCTTAAATGAACCCATCTCAAATATAAGAAATTGAAATCATTGAAAAGGAAATACCTCCAATCCACCCCGAGCGATAACCTAGGATCAACTCATTCTTTCCAATTGAATTAACCTAAGTCTCTTAGAGTTCCTTTAAAACCATCTAAAATCAACCCATGTTGGCTACTTAATTTCCAAAAATAGTCCATATAATGTATGTGTATATAGGTTACTTCTTAGGTCTCCGAGGATTCGACAACCCAAGATAAACTACAAGGACCGTCCTACATTATTCTCTTGGGTAAATTTGAGCGTGAATGAAATTTTGGTGCTGTTTTTGGGGACCCAATTAAGTCATCTAAACACCCATTATATTCTCCCCCCATTTATTCTTTTCTCATTCAAATTATCTTATCTCGTCCCTTTCTCGTTTTTTTTCTTTTGGCGCATGTTCGCCTACACCCGCGATCAATCAAACCGTCTAGTTATGGTGGATAGTCCTGGTTTTGGGGAGTCAAGTACACCAAGGAAACTCATTACATTAGATCCTAATCCTCCTAATACTCTAGAGTCCATAATTGAGCCCATTTCAATGGAAGGTATTCAATGAAACCAACTCATAAAACCGGGTGGAAACCAAATTGGAATCCCAAATGAGGTAGCCCCAAACTTGGGGAATGCGATCGATCAAACCATGAATGACTACCTCACACCTTCCTGGACCAATTCCCCCTCATTAATTAGAAAGAATTCCCTATGAGATGCCAACTACATCTTTAATCACCATGTCCTAAACCACCTTCCCACATTCCATGGAATAGAGTCCGAGTTGCCCTACCTTCACATTAAAGAGTTCAATGACATTGTAGAAACCATGTGTCCCCCTCATCAACTAGAATCATCTAAGATGAGGCTATTTCCTTTTTCATTAAAGGATCGAGCTAAAAATTGTCTTATCAATTTGAGACCATCATCCATCAACTCTTGGTACCAACTAAAAAGATAATTCTACAAAAAATAGTTTCCCCACAACAAAACAATTTCACTTAAAAAGAGTATCCAAAACTTTTTTCAAAAAGAGGGGGAGTTATTCTATGAAACATGGGAGAGGTTAAAAGACACTCTAAACATGGATCCACACCATGGTTTTTCTATACCTGAACAAGTGATAATTTTCAATGAAGGGTTGGGTCCAGGGAATAAAAAATTCATTAACATGATGTGTAATGGAACCTTTAAAAACAAAGCCCCAAATGATGATTACGAGTATCTAGAAATCCTTTATGAAAAAAAACAAACATGGGGAACTTCACCTTATTTTGAAAAGCCACAATGAACTACTGGAATTCATACACTTAGAGAAGAGGAAATCCTTAGGGCTAAACTCAAAGCACTCTCTAGGAAGGTTGAAGAAATAGACCTTAAGAAAGTCCATGAAATCCCAACTGTTGACCCTGTTTGCACAATTTGTGACAAACATGACCATAAGACAGAAAACTACCCAACCATTCCATCCATGAAGGATGTTCTTTTAGGAGGATACCCAATGGAATTAAATAACTTGAACATTCAAAAGCCTCAACACAAAAAGAACTTCCATCCAAGGTATAACGACCACCCAGGATTCCGCTGGAAAGATAACCAACAACCTAGCCAACCACAAGGACAAAATCCTTACCCCCATCAGAACTACCAAACCCATTACCTATTACAAACCCAACCTATCCAATACCAACAGCCACCGGTCCATTTTCAACAAACCATCCCACCTCCAAAATATCCTCCTGGTATGAACCAACCTACTCAAACACCCACCCAAACTGTTACACAAAGCCTACTAGAACAATTGTGCAAACAAATGGAGAGGATGAACTCAGAAGACTCTTCCCTAAAACATGAACTTCAAACCATAAAAACTAGAAAGGCACCCATGCCTAATCAGGCGGTGCCATCCTCAACTTCAAGGGGCGAGTCATGTTCTGCTCAAATAACTCATGAACAACTAAAGGCTGTGACTATTTTCAGAAGTGGGAAATAAATAGGGAAACCTGAACAACTAATTCAAAAACCCCCCTAAAGATTCAAACCTGGATTAAAAATCAGATGAACCAAATGATCAGAATGAAAAACACGATAACATTGTCAAAGAAACAACTCTTCAACAAACAACCCCACAACCTGCACCATTTCCTCAACACATGAGGGGGAAACCCAATCCTGAACTGAGTGAATCATTGAGGGAAATCTTCTCACAAGTCAAGTTGAACATTCCCCTTCTCGATGACATCCGAACCATACCTTCCTACTCAAATAACCTTAAGGACTTGTGCACTTTTAAAAGAAAATTTTCACATAAAAACCAAGTCCTTTTGGCTGCTAATGTGACTACCACCATTCAAGGGGCCGTTCCTCCTAAGTTGAAAGACCCAGGATGCCCTTAAATCAATGTTGAACTAGGAGAAAGAAAATTTTTCAAGGCCTTGTGTGATCTAGATGCTAGTTTCAATCTCATCCCCTATGTCGTGTACTGCCAGTTAGGCCTAGAAGAACACCAACCCACATCTGTCACACTTCAACTTGCTGATCATAGCACTAGGGTTCCAAAGTGAATTTTAAAGGACATTCTGGTAAAGGTTGAAATCTTCATCTACCCTGCTGACTTCATTGTCCTTGAAAACCATCAAAACATAGGAAATAAGGAACAAACCCCAATCATCCTTGGTTTTCCTTTCCTTTCAACAATCAACTCTGTTATCCGAGTCCGAAATGGGAACATGACCATCACCTTTGGGAACATGAGTCTAGACTTGAAAATCTATAATGCATGCTCACAAATAGGGGATGATGAGTAAATTCATGAAATAAACGTGATAGGAAGCATTGATAATGAATCCATAGAACATCAAGGAATATTTTCTGAATGTTTAATTCAGGATGAGATTGATTTCATTTGTTCACATGAAGGAAGGTTATCTCCTTGGCTTGAATCAATTTCAAATTTCTATTATGATGAAGTCTTATGTCCAACAATCAGTGAAACCTTTTAGGAAACCAATTTCATGGAGACCAATCAAACATCCATCCCTAAATATGATCAAGCCAATCTAGTAGCTGAAACATCTACATGTGTGGAATCAATCCTATCTAAAACTCTAAAAAAAGAAATTGAACTTGATCAAAGGTCCCAATCTTCTGGTGAAATTCTGAACCAACCTGATCTTGAATTGAAGGAACTTCCTACTACACACATGTATTCTTTACTAGGGGTCAATAAAACACATACTATTTTCATTTATTATTCTCTTGAATCGAATCATGAGAGAATGCTTCTAGATGACCATATGAAACATAAGAAAGCCATTGGTTTGAACCTGTCTGATTTTGTCGGGATTAGCCCACTTATTGGGACTCATAGGATTGTTCTGGAATCTGATCCAAAGCCATGTCGTCAACCTCAATGGCGACTCAATCCTAATCTCATAGAGGTAGTAATAAAAGAACTTTTGAAATTGCTAAAAGATGGTATCATCTATCCCATAGCCGAGAGTGAGTGGGTGAGACCAATTAAAGTGGTTCCAAAAAAAGATGGAATCATAGTGATAACCAATGAGAATGTAGAGATTATTCCAAAAAGGGTGAGTAGTGGATGGAGGGTCTGCATTGACTATTGGAAGCTAAACTCATTCACCAAGAACGACCATTTCCCCTGACCATTCATTGAACAAGTCCTTGAGAGAGTGGCAGGTCAAGAGTTCTACTGTTTCTTAGATGGGTACTCAGGGTATAATCAAATTGAGGTCTCCCTTGAGGATCAAGGGAAGACTAAATTCACATGTCCATTCAGAACCTTTGCTTTAAAACACATGACCTTCGGGTTATGCAATGCCCCTGGAACCTTCCAGCGGTGCATGATGGGAATCTTCTCAGACATGGTAGGGGATTTTCTAGAGGTCTTCATGGATGACTTCTCTATGTTTGGGGATACATTTGAGGGATGTCTGCAGAATGTGGAGAGAGTCTTGTCAAGATGTGAAGAAAATAATTTGGTCCTAAACTGTGAAAAATTCGATTTCATGGTTAAATAAGGACGAGTTCTATGCCATCTGGTCTTAGGTAGGGGGATTGAAGTAGATAAAGACAAGGTTGACATCATTCGTAACATTACATCACCCAAAATTGTCATGGATGTGAGGTCTTTCTTATGAAATGCTGGATCTTATAGAATATTCATCAAGGACTTTAGTTCAATCTCCCATCCCCTTTGTGATCTCCTAGTAAAGGATGCTCCATTTTTTTGGACAGAAAGCTGTGAGGGTTCATTTTCAATCCTCAAATCCTCTCTCACATCTCCTCTCATTATGAAATATCTTAATTGGAACCTTCCTTTTGAACTTATGTGTGATGCCAGTGACTTTTCTATTGGAGCTGTGTTAGGACAACGTTGTGATAAATATCCTTATGTCATTTCTTATACAAGAAAATCCTTAAATGATGCCCAAATCAACTACAACACCAATAAAAAGGAGTTACTTTCTATTGTGTTTTATTTAGATAATTTTAGGTCCTACCTCTTAGGATCACCCATCACTATGTTCACTGACCATTCTGCACTAAAATACCTCTTCCAAAAAAAAAGATGTTAAGGATAGACTGATTAGGTGGGTCGTTATCTTACAATAATTTGACCTCACAATCAAGGATAAAAAGGGTGTTGAAAATGTAGTAGCCGATCACCTCTCTAGAATGGAATTCAAAGATAACTCCAATCACTTTTCTGTGTCTGAATCATTTCCTGATGAACACCAATACTCTATGAGTGACTGCCCTTGGTATGATGACATAACAAATTTCTTAGTTACAGGAGTCATCCCAAAATTCATAGGGACTCATGCTCGAAGGAAATTTCATTCTAATGCTAGACACTATGTGTTTGATGATCCATACCTCTATAACCTCTGCCCTGACCATGTCATTAGGAGGTGTGTTCCAGAATCTCAAGAAGAGTCCATCCTTAAATTCTGTCATAGTGAGGCATGTGGAGGTCACTTTTCCTCTAAGAAAACAGCTTCTAAGATTCTTCAATGTGGTCTTTTCTGGCCCACCCTCTCAAGGGATTATTACACATTTTTTCAAAGATGTCCTAGGTGTCAACAAGTAGGGTCCATCACAAAAAGGAATCAAATGCCACTCACTCCAAACATAGTGGTTGAAATCTTTGACTAATGGGGAATTGATTTCATGGGACCCTTCCCAAACTACAGGGTATATCTTTACATTCTCTTATCTGTCGATTATATCTGTAAATGGGTTGAGGCCATTCCTACAAAATCCAATGATCATAAAACTGTGATTAGATTTATCATGGAAAAAATATTCTCTAGATTTGAAATTCCTAGGGATATCATTAGTGATCGTGGAACTAATTTCTGCAATCGTCCATTCTCATAACTCATGGAAAAATATGGAATTTATCAAAAAGTTTCCACTGCTTACCACCCAGAGACCAATGGTCAAGCTGAGTTAGCCAATCGTGAAATCAAACACATTCTTGAGAAAACTTTCAATCCTTCTAGGAAATATTGGTCCGAAAAACTCTTGGATTCTCTTTGGTGATATCGTACAACATTCAAAACCATACTAGGAATGTCTCCATATAAGTTGGTTTATGGAAAATCATGCCATTTACCAGTTGAAATTGAGAATAAGGCCTTTTGGGCAATTAAGAAGATGGATTATGACCTCTCATTTTCTGAAAAAAAAGTAAATTAGATCTCAATGAACTGGAGGAATTAATGATGGAGGATTATGAAAATAAAGGATCAATAAAGCTATAGTTCAAGCCTACCAATCTAAGAATATCAAGGTCATGCATTTTGAACTAGGAAAACATGTGCTCTTGTATAGTTCAAAACTTCATTTACACCCGAGAAAGTTAAGTTCTAGATGGTTATGACCTTTCATAGTGCATCATGTGTACCCCCATGGTGTAGTATAGATTCAAGATCCCACAAGTGGTTACATTTTCAAGGTCAATGGTCAATGGTTAAAACCATTCATTGATTCATTCAATAAACAGGAAATAGAGGTTGAGTTAACTGAGCCAACCTATGAACCATGATAAAATTGATAGATTTAGGGTCCATGTCGGGCTAACGAAGTTAAACATTGCTCTGCATGGGAGGAAACCCATTTTTTCAAGTTTCCTATCATTTTTTTGTTTTAATAAAATTTATATTTTAAATAGGATTAATTAATCATTTTTATATTTAAAAATATATGGTTGACATGTTCTTCTATTATGAGTATGGCTGGGTATGAAAGGGGAGCACCGTATTCATCCATGTCACGCGGTGTGATACCTAAGTAATACCTTACCCAGAAAATTAAAATAAGACAATGTATCATTAGTTTGATTAAAAAAACAGAAAAATAGGAAAAACCATAAAATTGATGATATATGGAATTAAATAAGTCATTGTGTTGTTTGTTTTGTCTTCTTTGTTCTTCTTTTGGTTCAGTTGCTGTTTTGGGTGATACATGTTCAGTCAAGGAGGTGCCTACATCCCCCAAGAGATCAAAGGAATAATTTAAAGCAGCAGGAATTCCAACTTCAACCTCCAGGGGACTTCATTCCATGATCCTCATTTTCAATTTTCTTTTTGAACTTTAATTCTCTACCTTTACCCCATTCTAAATTTTCTTTTCTTTAAACACGGGGTACATTGTTATTTTATGTTGGGGGGAGATAAAATAAAAAAAATGCTTTTGGGTAAAAAAAATTGAATGATTTGAAAAAAAAAGTGTAAATGGAAGGAAAAATTCCTTTAACTTTTAACATGGTAATACACATTGCACACTTTTAAACTGAATATCAAATAATTTAGCATGCCCTGATTCTGATTTTAATCCTTGTATAATTTCATCAGCATAGATTTTGGAAAGTGTGGCTGTCCAATGTGATATTTCATCGTTTATATTTTTATCTGAATAAAAAAAAGATCACAATGGACATCCTTTGGTAGTGGGGTATTAGTTTAAGTTCATGGGGTCCCCTAAATAAATAGCATAGGTTTGAAGATCATTTTAGTTTAATATGAGTATTCGAAAAAAAAAATCGCGTAGAGAAATGAAATGAACTAATGCCTGGCTTTCGGCACTTGGGGCTCATGACTCCATAGTTGTATGGTCCAGAGTTAGTAAATTTATCTCTGTTTTTGGTAATTTGAGTTTTTTTTGACTGAGTTAACTCGAGATGATGCCCGAGTATGTGGGCTTCACCTGGTGGCCAAAGGTCTTTGAGACTGGGAGTCATCGGCAAAGTCTCGCTACAGGGGTTGACTCTTTTGAGTGCAATTTCAACTACAATGGCCAAACTGCAAAAAAAACAAAACAAAACAGAAAAAAAATTAATACAATAAAAAAATTGAATACTCATCTTAATTTTGAAATGTGATTCTACCTAGTGCTTCTATCATTTCTCCTTGAATAAAGAGGAAAACATTTGTCTATTTTGATGCACAACACATCCTCATACTTAATTGATATTGGATGAAATATGGCAATGAATTTGAACAAAGGAATGGGATTGGGATTGGGATCTTCTTATAAAACTATCTTGTATTAAGATATTTTGATGGGTTTCATGATTTTTTGGTATAAAGTTTTCTGGTGATCATTGTGTATTAAAAAGTTTTTGGAAAAGGAAATTCGAATTTCATATTGTTGGGATATATTTTGCTCGGGACTATCATAACTCAATTTGGGGGGTGTGATTATCCAATAAATGAGGATAATATTCATTGTTAATATATGTAATATTCATGTTCTTCATTATTCATAAACACCATTTTAGTGCAGTTTACACATTGAACATCATTTCACATTATGATTGTAATACCTTCTTCAAATGCACTATTATGTGGTATATTTTTGAACATCATTTGAAGTACCCAATTATTCATCTGACTATACTTATTTTAATAATATTTTTTTTGAAATTTATCTACACTCCAATATGAACACGTTTCATTCAGGGATCAATGGATAATTAATGGAAAAAGATGCGTATATTTTGTGATGAAAGGAAGCAATTCTAGAGAAGGCATATTGGACACCAGCTCACCGATGAGACGTTGGGGCCCAACATACAGGCCCAATGAATCCCAACTTTCGTGGTACTATATAAGATATATATAGGAACAAATCACTCTTCAGGATCCAATGCTAATTCAGCCTCTATGGTTTCCATTTTGGCGTCCTAATTTTGATATAAAATTCAGGGCCAGATTCTGTGGCCTAGAAAAACAGCCCACCAATTAAACCATATCTCTAAAACCACACCTCTAAATAGGCCCATATTTGACAAGAGAATAGGAGAAATCTGGGGCTCCATTGTCTTATTCTATGGACCACATTTATTTGTCCATCTAGAAGGTCTTCCTAGAGAATATGTTCGGTGGATGAAAGTTGGATGCCACTTGGGGTCAAGGGTGGAAAAATAAACTTTTCCTCAACATTACACCCACCTATGGCCTATCAAAATTAATTGAGATTCTCTGTACAGTTGGAGGCTCGACCCAAATCTCCCAAAATGCCTATTTAATGCAGTGGTGGTGGAGGAGTTGATCATTTTTTAGCTTTCTTTCATTGTAATGTTATGCTGTGGTTTTGTTGTCTCAAATTTGTCTTCCACATGTATGTTGTTTTAATTCATCCTTCTTTCATAATAAAAGTTCTTATTCTCTTATTATTCTATTCTTCTCATTATCACTTTTATACCATTTGTTCAAGGTGTAAAATTTTTCATACCAAACCTTGTGATATTATCACACAACAGTGGAGTGATTGTTATTTTATTGTGTTTGTTTTACTTCTCCATTTCCTCCCTCATGAGTCTACTTTCCGCTTCCATTGAAACCATTGCATCAATGGAGTGATAACCCAATTATGATTTTATCCAAAGGAGTAATAAGGGGATTTATTGGATGTTATTTATTACCCCATTAATGTATAATCACTTCTTTAATTGATATTTGTATTTGATGATTTTTTAAACTATATCGTCCTTGTTGAATTTAAGGCCACATGCTTCTTGTGCTAATATGAACCTTTTCCATGGAGTTATCAAAACATTTATCCTTAAAGTGTATAGGTGATTAGTATTAAATGGTGTAGGAATTAAACCAGTAAGTGATGATGTTGTTTTATCTCCTTAAATGAATCCATCTCAAATATAAGAAATTGAAATCATTGAAAAGGAAATACGTCCAATCCACCCCGAGTGATAACCTAGGATCAACTGATTATTTTCAATTGAATTCTCTTAAGTCTCTTAAAGTTCCTTTAAACCCATCTAAAATCAACCCATGTTAGCCACATAATTTCCAAAAACGGTCCATAGAATGTATATGTCTATAGGTTACTTCTTAGGTCTCTGAGGATTCGACAACCCAAGCTAAACTATAAGGACCGTCCTACCTTATTCTATTGGGTAAATTTTAGCATGAATAAGGTATCAATATTTACCTTTAGATAATTTTTCCTAAAATAATAGGTTCCATTCATGTATTCAAATAGAACCATGTGAATCAATGTAATAAAAGAGATCTCTTCCACCTACATGATGGGATGTTGTTAGAGAAAGAATGCTTGGTAAAAAAATGTGGCGGATACTACAGCAAATGAAAAGACTATTAAAGGCCATTTAAAAAAAGATTAAAGAATAAAAAAATAAATATTGATAATCGAAAGAAGGTTTTGTAATTTCATGGGGGAGATCTTGTTTTCATAAAATTATATCCATTGAACGGAGTTATAATATTTGGAAAAAAATGGAAACTTATCCCTAGGTAGATAGGACAATTTGAAACTCTAGAGAGAATTGGAGTTGTTTCATATCATTTGGCTAGTCCACCTAGCCTACTTAATGTACACAATGTGTTCTGTGTATCACTGTTGATAATGTACATGCCTGACCCAACACATGCGCTCACTTTTTAAGGTATAGAGTAGGAACCCGACTTATTGTACTGTGAAGAGCCTATCCATATTCTGGATAATAATGAATATGTGTTGAGGAATCAAATGATTCATCTAGTAAAGATACATTGGAGAAGTCAAAAATATATAATAGGAAACATGGGAGCCAAAGGAGGTTATGATTATGACCAACCCAAATCATTTTATGAGGTATCATTCTGTGAATTTTGAGGAAATTTTTATTGTAAGTATGGGACAATGTAACACACCATGGTTTTGAAAGTAATTATTAAATTCATGAACTAATGAATCTCTACAATACACCACTTTGTTATAAACTATCCAGTAAGCACAATTTTTCCACCTCTATGATTTTATAATCGAAAAACATACAAACACAATTTCGTTCAGTCACATATTTAGAGTCTCATAAGACAAACATAATTTTTAGGGAATAGTAACATACCCTTGTGAGTACTAATATTATACTTATGGATATTAAATTATATACTTATTTTATTTTCATAGTGATATATGATAATTAGATCTTGAATAATTTTTCAATATGATATAAAACAAATTATAGTTTTAAAATTGTAATTTTTCAAATAAACAATGATTTTATTTATAAGTTAATTAATTTTACTTATACATTTTTTTAAAAAACTGATTTATTTTTTGAATTCTACTCATTGAATAATGTAGAGGGAGAATATTTGATATTTTTCAAGAAAATAATCAAAATTTGGATGAATATTAAATTGTTTTAATTTACCGTATATACACATTATCATAACAATTTACTATTCCTAGAATCATGGTTGATGTAAGAACACATAGTTCGAACTCAATTTCACTTATTAATATTAGGGGTCACATGAATCAACACTATTTGTTAACATGAGGTAAATAATAAAAGAATGAATAAGATATTCACAAATCACTCATCCCCTTGACTATAACCCCCTCTCACTCCCCCTTCTCTTTACTCATCTAAGCCTATAAGATCTACAATTTTATGCCCAAATACCCTTCCATATTGACACTCCATGTCCAAGAACTCTTGGAATTTCTAAAAGACCAAAATTCCTTTCCTTATGGTGGTTCTAAAGAAGGTTATTTGAAGAGGTAAAACATCATTCTTTGTCATTTAGTTTCATTTCAATTTATCTTTTTTATTATTCTCTTCTAAACTCATCTGAATAATTGATCCTTAATAATAATTAAATAATATATAAAATATAATTATAAAATTTTAATGTAATAACCATTATCAATCTTCTTACTCTATCTCTTTGATAAATGAAATCATCGTCTGTGAGGTTCCAATTCCCAACCATCATGGATGAAAATGTTTCACTCTTCAATTTATACATCATTCATGGTCCTGAAACCATTTTTGTGGTTGAACCAGAATATAAAATATGTATTCTATCCTATTTAATATATAGGAACCAGTATATGTACATAATAATAAATAATATGACCAAACCAATTCATAATTATAAAAATGCCTCAAAAATAATCTATATGATTGTCATTAATACTTCATCTAATAATTAATCCTCATTTCATGTAACCAAATGACATAAATAACCATTAAAAAAATTTATGTTCATAAATAATATGTAAATTCTATTCTGGATATTAACATCCATTCGACCTGAACTCCATTACCTAAAAACAAGTGAACCGATTATGAAAATCAAGAAAACAAACACCCTAGAATGATGTAATTCAATATTATAAATTATAAAAAAGGACATAAATGACCTAAAAATATTATGATAAACTAAAAAATGTCTAATTTGTTCTTATTTAAGTTATTAATGAGTATAATTTCATTTTCCAAGAGCACAAGGTCATGAGTGGAACATTTAGAGTTAAGGAAAGTGTTTCCTAACCGAACCTCCATTTTAATTCGAGTAACTTTTATTATCTACATACCTCATGTAAATTCTTATTCATTAATGAATACTAAGAATATATTATATTTTAATGATCTATATGTGTGTAAAAACCATAATACTACTTTTATTTATGGGGATATTATATTTTTTAAAAGAAACATTCCGAATACTTTCCGAAATACAATCCCAATTCATGAAAAATTACCAAATTATTACATTTTTCATGGAAGCTCTAGAATTTTTTTATTAGAAACCATTATTCTTCTAAAATAACTCATTTTATTTTGATGATTATATATTTCATAACTTCTATATTTATACAAATTCTTTTCCAAGGAACTCTTCATTTTGAGGTAATTGAGTATTTATCTCATGAATTACTCTATTGTTTTATAAGAGTGTTTTTATCTACTTCAACAATATTATGGATTATTATATATTATTGGGACTTATATCTTATAATATCATAATACATATTCAATTTAATGGATTATGATTAGTTTTAATGTGTATATTCTATCCTAAAACCATTCATCAAGTTATTCAGGATGGTTACTGTTTATGCTTAATATTCATGGAATGTTATTTATGTTTCATATAATAGTTTCAATTTGAATGTATATGTTGTTTATGTATATAACCTTTTATATGTGGAATGCATTGGAATTATTATTTTATGGTTGTGGACAGTTATAGTCCCTCGATTCATCGGTAGGTCTCATGAGACCAATAGATATGGTCTTGTTTGAGGCCTTGACCGTTATGAGATATGGTTTTGGCCGAGGCCATAATAATTTTTAAATGTTTTGGTTGAGAAATTGATGACAAGGTTTGGAATGTTTGGAATATGCACTTCCAAAATTATAAATCTATAAATTGATAGTTCATGTGGTTATTCGACTACTAGAATACTTACGATTATTTTTTATGGAAATATTTACTCAACATATATTCCTTCCATATTATGTTGATGTTTATTTAAAGGAAAGTGTTTTAAATTATTACCCACATATAATGTTTATGTCATAATTGTATATAATAATTTACCTTACTAGGAAACTAAGCTGACCCCTTTTTATGTATCATTTTTATCGGATATGATGAGGTATATTATGAATGACTTGTATAGATAATCATATATTAGGGGTTGTTTGCAGTGGATCATTTATGATGTATTTTTATTCATGTTGCAATGTTAAAATTATGTATTTATATTGTTTTAAAATGATATTAAACTACTTTTTCCTTAATGATTAATATTCCGTATTTATATGGGAATGTATAAAAATAATCCACCGGCTCTTAGAAACTAGGGTCGGGTCCTAATAGTCTTTTTGGACATTATGGCATACCTTGGGTAATTTTGGATTATCCAACCCTAAAATGGCTATTTGAGGTGATGTTTGTTGTGTATGTTCTCTATTAGTGAGTCAAATTCCATTGAATCTTAATAATCCATATTATTCCTTAATTTTATGGATTCATTATCATGAAAAAATATGCTGATTTGGGGTTATTTTTTAGGTTTTGAAAATTTAAATCTTGAATTGGGAATTGTGCCTTGGTCAGTAATCTCTACTGTGATTGAGATACGAATTCCATAACATGATATGAATATCATAATTTATTTTATGTCTTAGTTTTAATGTCCTTGTTTATATCGATTTCATTACTCATCTTGCTATATCAATGTTATAGGGAAGGATAAAAAAGATGTTGTTGAATATTTAAAGGGTAAGATTAGACATTATAGATGAGTTAATGTTTCATTTTTTCATGACTCATGGGATATACTAGTGATTCAGCCAACATAATTGGACCTGTTATGTGTTGTCTGGGCTTGTTTGTAGCTAGAGTTTTATGGTAGGGTTGTATAGTTGTTCTAGTGACATATTCCTTTATTTTGATGATTATTGAACTATATTATTCTAGGTTTATTTATCCATGGTGTTGATGTTTGTGAATACTATTAGGTATAATGAAAGTGTTGGGATTTGTATGAGGCCCACCATGATGGAAAAATAATCTATGTGCTTTTTAATGTATGGGCCCAACTGGAGTGATAAGATGGTGCTTAAGACATGTATGTGACATCCCTTGAGTGAGAATGAATGGTATGGGTGTGTGAAAAATGGTAAATCCTTTTTTGATAAGGAATGGGAATTATTTTCCCTTTAATGAATGTTTTTTATAGATGCTTCCTTTAAGAATGTGGCTAAATTTAGTATGTTGCGAGATTTTTGGTGGCTTGGTAAGTGTAACATAACCTGACTGCTATTTAATGTTTATTATCATTCTATTTATTTTGTTATATTTATAAAAAAACATCTATAAAATTATTTTAATTATAATTTGGGTTTATTGGTGGTTTCTTTATTTGTTCATACTCACACCATGCACAACCTTCTCGATGTGCATGTTGTCTTCATGGATAGGGATTTGGACAATGTAATTATCCCTATAATAGATTTTTGAGTTGATGATGGTGGATTGGATTAAATAAATACCATGAAAGACTTTGGGATATTTTGAATTGGTGCCTTATTAATTGTTATTTTATTCAATTGTTCACTATATATACATTGATTTTCAATACATAGGGATATCTATTGAATCTATATACTAATTCATGTATGCCACTTTGATATTTGATGGGAAATTGTAATATTTTCATAGTTTATTAGATTAATTTTATATTTATATTATACTATGGGTATAGTCTCCCCAATGTATTGTTTATTCAATTTCCACTAGTTATACAATTATTATCTATTATTTGGTGTACAATACGTTTTTTTCATTCAAAATCAGGACAAGTGATCAAAAATGTGGTTACATATAAAGTTACCAAGATATATTTATTTTGACTTACAATTTTAGGCCTTCAAAATCATAGTAATATTGTTTTTATATTAAATATGAAACAGTGTTGGTGATTAGAAAACGCGTCTATCATGGACAACCGAGTTACCGGGGTGATGAGACTATATTTACAAAATGGTGGGTTATAGCTTTATTCTATTCCATTAGATTTGTTATAAAATTAAAATTCATTATTATTTTATATTGGATTTATTGGTAAATATTTGTGTTTAAATGTAAAATATATTTGTAGGTATGTATATATATCATGCATTTAGTTTTTTCTGACTAATGTATGTTAGTTTTTTTACAATTTGGAAATGATATTATAGATTTCCAAAAGTAATCATTGAATAAATTTAATTAATTTGAATTAATAAGACATTTATATATAATTATCATTACCTTGATAAAATTATATGTGTTGATGAAATGGGAATAGACCTTGGGTAATTGTAAGAGGGTTATAATAAGTGGATGTGGGTATACCTCTAGGGAATGGTACTTATTTCCATCGTATATAAATGAAATTATTAATTTAATATTTATTATAAATATTAAAGATATTAAAAGAATTTATGAGTTTCTATTTGGTATTTTAAATAATTTTTCGTCATTTATGTCATGTGATGCTATTGGGGGTCCACGGTGAATATACGTCCAATGTATGTATTTTCCCACAATACAACTAGACACATAGGATGGTCAATATGAACATGCTCTCATTTATTCCCATATAGTACATGCAACAATTTTTAATTAATTTAGTGTTCTAAATATAGTGAACATTTGGGGAATAAGATCCCATATATGTGGTATGAAAATGATTGATATTTCCTATGATATCCAACCGTAGTCCCATCCATCATTACAGGGTATGGGTGCCCTTATGATATTATAGAAAGAATCAATATTGTTAAGGTTATCTTCCACCATATGAATATTCATGAGGAATGTTAGGTGATGCTTTTGGTGTATATTTTATGGTTACTCACAAAGAGGTGTTAGATGTTTATGATATATTCTTGGAGTCATGAATGTATTCAATGGTTAGTTTTCACGGATGTTTTATAAATATATCGTTACAGTGACACTCAGAAAAAATAGAGCTCATATGGTTATGTATCATTATATTGGGGTGATATAAGTATCAAACTATATTACCTTTTTATAGATTTCATCCACTTTTCTGTATTTTTATCTATGAATATCTCTCAAAAGTCTAGGAGAATTGATTCAGACTTAGTTTTGATGTGAGGTATCAAATCTAGGAATTGGACTTTACCTCATACTCAATTATTGTATGTATGTATCACATTATTGATAAGGACCAAAAATAGGTATGTTCATTAATGTTTCTTCCTATATTTAATGGGATAAGTAGTGACCTTTCAAGTAGTTATTTTGGAATTAATTCATGTCATATGAAGAGGATTCATGAGGATATTCACCATGAGGTGACCCAATCAAAATATAAATTCATATGAAATCATTTCATATGAATATTCAATACATATGACCATAATTCACACCGCAGAACATAAATTTTTGTGTGCCAATGAATATTAAATAAATATTAAATTTATTTCAGAACAATTATTGAATGTTTACCATAAATATTGTTCAAGTATAGTACCCTTATAAACATATCATACTTGAAACACTTCTTCATAACATGGGATAATTTAAATATATGATGGGGTGAGGTCAAATTCCCTGTTTGGGTAACCATGGGTATTGAAATATAAGATAATAAGTGAGAATAAGATGAGAATAAAGGTAAATGAATATAATCATTGTAAATTATCATAACATATAAAAATAATACCCAACAAATAATATCTCATAATTCATGATCCTTGACTTGGGCACTTTTATAACATAAGACATGAGTCATATGAGTGTGGAAACAAGAGTAAAATTTAAACAATCAAGAATTACTAGAGAATAAAATAGGTATATAAATATGGAATAAAATTATGGAATATGAATAATAATATGATATTATTTAATTTTTTGGATCACTTCAAATACCTTCCTCACATTAGGTACATACAACCAAAGTAGATTGAACTCACTCCACATTCCCTTTAAACCTTGGTAGGAAGAACCCATTATTTGATTATTGTTAACCCCCACATCCCCTATATAATATATCCTGAGATATAGATCATTATGTAACTCACTATATGGCTAAATTGTTTTATGAGAATCATTTAAATAATGAAATCCACAAATATGTGTTCCATAAGATCATAATGTTTTTCCATTTCTCAATCATAACTTAATTAACTACTAGGAAAAAACATGTTTCTTGAATGATTCTATAAAAAATTCTATATTATACGTGAAATAAAGGTGGATAGTTTCTTTTTATAAAAAACATTATAAATCATAAAAATCATTAATGTATGGTCAAATATAAGAAAGAAATACCTTTATAAAGTAGAAAAAATATACTCTGAAAAATAAGATGATATCTCTTTTTCTATTGGAAAAAATAAAAAGGTGAAAATTCAATAAAAATTTAGAATAGTATTTTATCATAAATATAGAATATAGAATTGGGATATTAATATTCAAAAAAATATTTAAATATGGAAATCTAATTCAATAAAAAAAATTCAATTCCCACATTAAGAATGAAATCCAAAAATAACATGTATAAGAACTATAAAATGATAACCTTCTTAAAAAATTTAAAAGAAGTTAAAATAATGTAGATAAGGAACATAAGAAATAATGAAAATATTGATAATAATATTCATAAAAAGTATATGGAATATCAATATGGTGGATGAATAGTTGGATAAATGACATTAACACATTTAAAGCGATGGTTTAAAAAAAACCCATATTTCATTTGAAATAAAAACCCCCTTGAATGAAGGAACATGAGTAAGAACCTAAAATAATATTAGTATAAAATTATTCAACATATAATATTTTATAAAATAATTATATAGAAAATAATAATAAAGATTGGATCATAATATGAAGTGTTTCACATTGAAGTGAAATTGAGATGAAAAAATCATAATATAGACTTCCACATGGTTGACTCACTATATCCTTATTTATATTAAATTTAAATTTGAAATATATACATTAATGAACCATATTATTATTTACATTATGGTAAAGAATTTCTTATAATTTATCATTAAAAATTTAATAATAATTCATTGTTCAAATATATATTTTTGTTATAAATATCCAGTATTCCACGCTTGTTTTGATTCAATGATTTTGGTCCTTTCACATTAGTCATAGTTTCAACATATAAATAATTTTACATATGGATTAGATAATGATTTTTTTATTTTTATAGAGTCCTATAGTCTTTTCATGGGACTTATGGAGATGTTTTCACAAAATTCATAAAATATTATTTTCTAGTAAATTTGGTTACCATAAAAATAATAGAATATTGATGTAAATACAAATATGTATATGGTTGGGTCACAAGAATAATTAACTCAAACAACCTTTCAATATAATATAAATTTATAAAAAAAATTAGAAACTCACCAAAATTATATCAAATTATTTTTCGATCGCAAGACATGATCTTTATCCCAATAATATGAGGTAGAGAATATGATTATTTAATAATAATGACATACTTACTGTGATGAATTTTTTTTACTAATTCTGTAAAATTTGTAATATTGATAGTAGAAAAATAAAATTATTTTAACAAGAATATTTTTTATTGGTTCGTTAAATATTTTTCTATAAAATATTAAATATATAATCCTATAGTCTTAAAAATTATGTCTCAAACACAACCTTGGTCTTTGTGAATAATATATATATATATATCTATCTATCTATCATAAATTCAATTTTTCGAACAATTATATTTTTCTATTCAGTTATGATAGAGGTTAGAAAAATAAATATCAAAATTTATAATTAAAAATACCTAATGATCTTATAGAAAGCATGGTCTAATAAATATCATTATACAAAGCTGACATATTTAATATTAAACAGATATATATGATAAATAAAGCGAAATAAAAGAAGATATTTTGAATCATATAATCCATATAAAATTAAATATAAAACCCACAATTATAATTGATTTATCCCCATTGAAAAAAATATAGGCAAAAAATAGGTCACCCTCTCATTCTAGTCATGGGAGGGTGATAAAATTAATAGAAGTGAGGAAAACCAATAGATTGTAGTATTTGTATCTGCGATAGATTCATCTGCAATATTCCACTAGGTATTGTTTGGACCTCTATCAATAGTTCAAAAACCCAAATATTTATAATAACTCTAATTTTCCAACTACATTTTCTAAAAAAATCTCCATTGAATCCATTTAAGATGTGCCTAATATTATATAATAAAATAATCATGAACTATCCCAGATGATCTTAACAAATCATATTTCATAAAAATCTATAATTGTATAATTTTCTACATAGTTATAGCTTAGTATTATAAACAATGTATTGAAATTCATGGCTATGTGACATAAATAGAAATTGTGATATAAACTTCATCTATATTTCCCTAAAAATATTTTTCACCACATATATCACATTTCACCCATATATGTGAAGAGAAACTATCTAAAATGCATCACCATGGACAAAACGTTCATGAAATAACCTAAAACCTCCAGCATGTCATCCTAAATTAATAAGTATTCCCCTCTATTGACTATATATCAACCTTTAATACATAGAAAAATCATTCACGGTGTTGGATGAAGTGTTTACAACTTTATCAAGCATATGTCATGTACCACACAATGATGTATTCCCATTTCTCAAATAATTTTTCAAGGAATTTCAGTCATCATTTGTGTAGCTACTTGGATAAATTGAACACTAGGTAACAAGATAGGGAGTTTTATCCAAAGAAATTCCCACTACACCACTAGTACATGTTCCATGAGTGTTTCTATAGGTTATCCTATTTTCATTTCAATCTTCCGAGCTTCCATTTAACCTAACATATCCCATACATTACCTTTATATTCCTTTTTGAGGAGCATTATGCAGTTGGATCATCCTTTAGGCTTATTAAATTTTACATACATATCCAACCCATTATATTTAAATAGAATCCATAGAATCATTTCACATTCTACCTCAAGGAATGTGTACTCAAACTTGAAATGAATTGCATGAGAATCACCTCTTTCACCACATAGAGCCACAATAGAATTCTCATGAATAATTATTCCATCCACGGTAGTCTCAACTATCCTAGTTGTATAGAAGCACTATCCTGAGATCCAAAATGGTTTTCATGGTGGTTTCTATTGAGTTGACAGTGGTGAAGATGGATAATAAATGGTGATGATATTGGTGAGGTTCTATATGAGTGAGGACACACCACCATGGGATCGAGTAAAATCTTTTTTATAAGTTATGAATAGTTAATCTAGAGATTGTGTCCTAGATGAATTTATAGAAATGAATTAGGCTAGTTTACATATAAATATTTTCAATAAAAGTATAATAATAGTAGACCTATTTCAACCTTGTATCATACTATCCTACCCAATTCCTTCCACGGACCTAACAGTCCTCTCTTCACACATGCACCTACTTAGCATCAACCCACACCAGGATCAATTGAACTGGTCTTTGTCACTAACTTGTAATGGTGAGGATTTTATGGTGTGCCTTTTGTTATGAGAAAAATCACTTATTATTTTCAGGTTAGCAATAATTTTTTTTATCAAATCTCTTTCAAACTCCTTTAAGATAATAATTATTTCTAATTTTCCCACATATAAATTATAAATATTCATTTATTTATTCAATATTCGTAATATTAATAAAATAAATAATGCCTAAAAAATTATCAGAAAATAATAATTTAGGTAATAATAATCATTTAAACTAAAAAATTAAAAAAAATGAATTAAATTAAATAAAAGAATAAAATCTGCAAGTAAAATCCCAACACACCTAGAATCTTACATATCCTCAAGAAAATAATCTCAACATATATTAAAATGGAATATCATGATACCAATATTTAAATATAAAATCTAAAAAATGTAAAATAATTAATAATGGGATAAAAATTTTCCGGAATAAAAAATATTACACATCGTTAACTCCTCATTTTTATGGAAAAAAATCTAATCCTGTGTTTAAATTTCCCACTATTGAAAATAAATTCCCCTTCCTAACCTATATACTTATTTTCTATTAATGATTAATATTCATACCTATTATGATATTACACACATTGTAATTATTTCTCTCATTTAAAAATGTACGATTTAAATGGATTTATGAACATAACACAAGCGCATGTACAATTCTATAGTCTGTATGGAATATAAAATTTCGACTATATAAAGAATAATATAAGAAGTAATAATGATGGATTCAAATTAAGGACCTAATGAATATGATTTTATTTATAGGTATGTTATGGTTTGAAAAACAATATCCAATGGATGTTATGAAATAATCACATTTCATGATATGAAAAATCATCTAAATAAAAATCTCATCTCCCATGTGACATCAACCCTATACCTAGTACATTTAGATGAGGTCCTGTAGAATTGAATAAAATGAATAATTCCCCCTCTTGTTTCTATTTGTATTATATATTTTTCTTTAATTTATAATTGAGAAAAATCACACACCCCACCGAATAATTTTTTATCTCACCATAACACTATTTATAATTGTTATAATAGATCATATTTAGTAATGATTGAATTTTGTAATTAAATAATACAAAAACCAATTTTAAAAAATTAATTTTCATTCTATTTATATTTTTTAGGAGTTGTTGAAATTAATTACAATGGATCAAAATTGTAACCCCCGACAAACATTCTCTAAAATGAAACAAATACCTTCCCTCCAAAGATTACCAATCCCTGATATTTTTTCTAATAAATAAAATTAAAATCAGTATGAGTAGAATATGGAGGGTATATTTTCATTTGAATGTAATTCTTCCCAATCCCTGATATTTATGGATTATATGTGATTTTTAGAAATATAGAATATAAAATGTGGTCTCATGGATTATTTTATTTTCAATAAAAATGCATCAATCATTTTAAAATTGATTTTAGACTTTTATAACATTGATAATATGAAATGAATCTATAGATGAAAAATATTCCCCATGTTTATCTCAATAATTATAAGAGAATGAGAAGAAAAATTACAACTATAAGACTTATGAATGTACAAAAATAAAATAAATCTCATTCACTAATTGAAAATATAATAACAAAAAGTTGATCATTATAAATTTTTACATGTCAAATCAATGATTTATTTCATCTATAAATATAAAAAAATTCCCTTAATTTATGATTTGATAGATTGATTCATCCTTGATTAAAATTACATATTCTCCACATAATTTTCCATCTAATACAATCAATGAGGAAATTTTAACAATGAACCATGTTTTTCTTAAGTGAATTTTTATCTCATAAATAAAAAATTAAGCAAGAAATTCAAAGAAGGGAATGTATTATCAGTTTAAAATAAATATAGAAAACCAAAATAAGGTTTTGGAGTAAAAAGTAAATACAAAATTTAAAATCATACTCTCTATTAAATAAATAGTTTCTTCTATAATTTTCCTTCACCCTATGTCCTAAATATAAATATATTAATAAATAGAATCATAACTAAAAAATTACTACATTCAATAATTCAAAAAAAATATAATGATAATTAAAATATCTTCTCATACTATATAGATAATATAAAATTGAAACAAATTTTTATAAGAAAATACTAATGTCTTGGAAATAAATAAAATTTTTTCCTCTTGAGAGTGCTTTAATTATGGTATATTAGCTTTAATATTACATTTTATTATCACTTTTGATAGTTGTACTCTATAATGCTATCCATATAAAATTTACCAAATTCTATCATTTTTTAATATCTAAAGTATCTCTTATTTCATTTATTACATAATGGAACAATAATATTTGTAGAGATTACTGAGGTCTAGACATCACGATTGATTGAAGTAGTAATTCATAGAAAATAAGTACAATTTAAAATTATTCATTATCTAATTCTTGTTTAGTTTGATATTTAATTTATTAAACATAATTTAATCACCTGATAATTTCCATTGTCTTGCATGTAAAACAATTAATTACTAGGCATTAAGAGACATTCCAAAGACAGAAAAGGCTGGAAATAAATTTCAATGGGTTTCAAAGCATGTGGGGGATGATTTAAACTTTAATGTATAGAACCAATGACCTGAAAAACCATCCATATATAGCTCTCTATAAGATGCATGAAATAAAATAATACATTTCAAATCATTCTCTTTAATAAAAATAATCTATGGTATGATGCTACAGAAGACAAAAAAACATTAATGTAAAATAGAAGAATGAAAAGGAATAAACTCCAAGATAAAAACAATGCTCCATGCTTCACAAGCTCTATGCTCCAACATCACCATGCCGTCCAAATTATCAAGACATGGTGCTAAAGAAGTGTGATACATTACTATTTCCCATCTCCTGGAAGGTAGATTTTTCAAAGTACCCAAATTTCCAAAGAAGGGGTGAGTATATAACATTGAAGTTTTCACATTTAATTCCCTACTCATGCCACTAGGATTGAACAGTTAACCGAATATATAAAATAGTCTATATATAAAATTTTAAAAAATAGTTTATAACCAAATATAAAAAATATTGAAAACCAATCATAATAGTCTATAAAAAAAGTAAAATTAACTAATTTTGAGCAAGTTATTTTCAAGAAAATAACTAATAAATTATTAGAAACGAATTAGGATTATTATTTTGGCATACCCATTCCATATTTCACCACACACTCACACATTCATGCTTCGTTCGACAGTTCTATACTCTTGAGAGGGCTCATGCCTAGCTACCATGTGTCCCAATGACACACTCCCCTAATCAAGGGTCGTGATCCTTATAACAGAATGGTAAATGTCTCATATTTAAGAGCATGTCGAACATGAACACATACAACCCCATATATGGCAAACCATTTCAAATAAAAAAATTGTTTCAATAAAACTACATTTTTATTAATACCCAAAGAACACACCAATTTAAAAACCTCTTTTTTATTTCACTAAAACATTCCCTTTTATATAAAACATCTAATCCAAACTATGTTCCACAATTCAATAAATTCCATATTTTAAAATCTCTATTTTTAAATTATAATCTCAAGCACTTTATTCAAATAACAAATTTCCCCATTTTTCCCCATTTTTCAAAAACATCACAAAGATGGAATTCGAATTTTGACTAAACTGCCAAATCAAATCCATTTCAACACAATATATTCAATTTGAAATAATTACAATCAGTCCACCTAAGTGGAGTTGACAGAGAAGAAACCTAGCTAAAAGGTTTTCAATAAACTTTAAAAGAAAGGATGAATAATTAAGAAAAATGGGACGATTCTTCATGGAACCTCCATAGATATCTTCTCCTAGAATGATAATGAAAAAATATCAACATATTTGGAATGCACCATAAAAGATCTACCCATAACAGTTTTTGATCAGAGAAACCAAGAAGTTAGGATAAGTTGTTCTATGTAGATCTAAAAAACCGATCAAGAACGATGAAGAACAATAATATACTATAAGAATTTGGGATTGAAATGACATGTGAAGCCTTCAAATTTACAAAAAATCTCTTGGTAGAGGTTCCCCTACCATTAAGTAAGATACATCACAAGTTATGGTCACTTATGAGAATAAAAATTCAAGATAGAGTAAAAAAACATTTGAGATCCACTTTTTTAGGATGTCATATTAACCATTAAAATGGTTTGTTCACACGGTTGGAAAAATGGTGTGCTAACTGGGTGTTAGATACTATCCAGGAAGACCATTTAACTTCCTCCATGCATATCTTTTTAACTATATTCACACCATTTCGAAGCTCTCTTCTTCAAATATTATCTTGTGCACTGTTTCTACTAAGATTTCCACACAGTTTGGATAAACTGTGCACATCCCATGAACATCTCCTTTTGACTTCAAAACATAGTTAATGTTCACCAAAATCTCCCAACATTCAAACATATAATTTATGTCCATAAAAACACAATGAAAGTGTTACTTACCAGAAAATGGGGGTACTACATTCTCCCCACCATCTGTCTTCCCATCCCCGGAAAGTAGAAATCCAATGCAACCCTGATAGAGTACTGGCCATTTCTCTTTCATTTCCTTCTAACGTTCCGAAGTCAATTCCTGAATATAACCATGCTCCCATAAAATCCACACTAGAAAGATGATTTTCCCACATAATATATTTTCATTCCTATCCATAATCCATAAAGGGATATGTATCGATGAAACGTCTATATTTAGGTCAATGGGATTCCATCTGATCATATTTTCAGGATCAGGTTGATACATTTTCAACTGAGATATATGGAACACATTATGCAGAAATCTAAACCATGGCTGTAATTCCAACTGATATTTAATTTCTACAACCCATTCATGTACCTCAAAAGTTAAAATGTATCAATGAGATAACATTCCCTTCATCTCAAAAGCATTATACCCATGTCATGATGAGATCCAAAAGAACACATGATCACTTAGAAAAAAAACAACCTTTGATGATGATCTGCATATGATTTATGATGACTCTAAAACATACACATCCATTTTCTAATTAATTGAATCTTTTTTTATTAATTCTTGGAGAAGGCTTGGAACTACTAGTGATGTCTCACCTATTTCCACCTAACATAGTTTAGAATGAAAAGGATTCCCATACAATGATTCAAATGGAGCCATATGTATCGATGCCTAATAGTTGCTATTATATAAAATCTTCAATAAGGGTATTCTCCCCTCCCTTAAGCCACCAAAATACATTACCGAAGAATGAAGCATATCTTCCACTATCTGTGTCATCCATTCAGATTTCACCTACATCTAAGGATTATACATTGTACCTCATATTCAACTGAGTGCTAATGGATTTCTGTAAGGATTCCAATAAACGAGATGTGGATGTAAGATCATAGTCTGAGATGATTGAAACTGATATTCCATGTCTCTTTACAACTTATTGGATATAGATTTTGGATAGATCTTCCACTTTGTGAGTTTCACAAATTGGAATGAAATGGGAAGACTTGGTAAGTCCACCCCCTATAACCCATATGTCATAGTGTTTCTGAACCATTCGTGGGATACCTATAAAAATAAATCACTATATAATACCATTTCCAGACAGGGATTGGTAAAAACTGAAATATACCCTCTGGTCTCTGATTCATTGCATTAAAATGCTTACAAGATAAGCACCACAAGACATAGTTGGACACGTTATTTTCCATTCTGCTCTACCATAACACTGCCTTCAATGAATTATACATATTAAATGTGCCTAGATGTACATACCATCTTGAATGGTGGTAATCATAAATGATTTCTTCTTATCAAGCCATATGTAAAACTTTATGATCTCTAAAACAAAAAACTGAATTCCCATAAATTTTCAAACCATCAATGATATCCCCATCATTGAGTTTGAAATCATACCCATAAATTCTACATTTGATGATTGTGCCTCATTGACCATATTACCAAATCTAGAAAAATCATTGGTCAAAAGAAAACTGCAACATCACCTTGGTCTTCACATTCCATAGGCAAGTTGGATATGACTTGCTTAAACTTCCATTTATCAAAAGATTATTTTACCAAATCAGAATATTCCATTCTACTCAAGGCATGTACCACTGAATTCCCTTTTCATGGTGTGCACATCATGTCAAAGTAAAACATCTAGAGTAACTCTAACCATTTACTTTTCCGTAGACCCAAATATCGCTATGGAGAAATATATTTCAATATTTTATGATTCCTAAACACAAAAAATTTCTCACCCAAGAGATACTATCTCCATGTTTTCAATGCATAGGTGGCTGCAGCTTACTCCAGATCATGTGTTGGGTAATTCTTCTCATGAACCAAAGACTACAATGAAACATTAGCATCCACATGGCCTCCTTAAACGAGAACACAACCCAACCCTAATCCTAAAGAATCCCAATACACCACATACCCTTATCCCAATTTTGGAAAAATCAAGATAGGTGTTGATATAAGATGATCATTCCAATCCTAGAAAATCTTCTGGCATTCCTATGATTGTTAGAATGAAGTATTCTTCTTTTTCGGATCTATCATTAGTAAATCTAGTCATGATAAATCATTAAAAATTCATCGGAAGTAGCTATGTAGACGATGAAAAAATCATATCTCAAAGATATTATTCAGTGGTTTCCACAAGATAACATTTTCTATCATTTAGGATCAATATAAATGCCTTTCTCAGAAATTACCTGGCCATGATAATGTACTTCTTATATCTAGAAACTATACATTGATTATTTTTCAATCCATCATTGATCTCTTAAGTTTTGTAACAATATTTCTATTTGTTCCTCATTGTCAAAACATGTTATTGAAAACACCATGATGTCATCCACAAATACCAAAACCAAATAATTTAGTTATCACTAAAATATCTGATTCATTAAATACATGAAGACTGCTAGTGAATTCATTAGATCAAAAGGCATGACGACATATTCGTAGTCTCCATATCTTCTTCTGAAAGATGTATTTGGAATCTCATCCTTATGAACTCACATTTGGTGATATCCTGATTGTAATTGAATATTAGAGAACCACACAGATCCCCTTAATTGATATAAAATATAATCAATGCATGGATGTGGATACCTATTCATTATCATAAAATGGTTCAGCATATTATAATCAACACACAACCAAATAAATCCATCTGCTTGCAGTTATGGCATTCTTTAGGTTTTTTCGTACACTCTCTCTATATGTTGTCAAGAAGACAAAATTAAAAACATCTTGTTTTGATTATGGTCCAGGGAGGATGGTTCACTGATCTAACAATCTAATTCTGATTTCCACATCCACCTTGGAAATATGTGTCCATTTTCCTCTTGCTCCCAACAATTGAGTTCCCACCATTCTCTATAGGTATCATCATACATCCTCCCATAGATCCTAAGATATCACATTCTTCCACAATTTCATTATTCACCATCTCTATATAATCAGTAATATAAATCCTCGATCAAATCTCCTACCTTAGTCCCGATTCAATGATGCGTGCCTTTAAAGACGCACTTTTTGCATCTTCTAGTAAATAGTGAACTATATTCTTGAATTTTCCCACATACATTGTGACATAGAGATTCTCTTGTTTTAGTCTAAATAAATCCATTGTTTTATGTATTGTTAACATGTGGGGATAAAATTGTCTATTGAATAATTCCTCAAAATCCTCCCATGAAGTGACATCATCCAGTTTTTCTGGCACAAATAATTCTAACCATTGGAATGCAGGATCATCAAGAATATACATGGATATCTTGACATTGAACTCTGATGGTGTGTAGATGAAATTGAAAAAATGATTCATCATACTAAGACACACCTACACTATTTCAAGTTCATATTCACCCAGATGTTAGGTGGATTCTTTATCATGAACTAGATGTTATGATACACATGACTTGGTTCATTCCTCTAGATACCCATATACGCAACATGAAAATCCTGAACAATACTATCAACTATCTCTTTGTTCTCCCATTGATCAGGTGAAACCATATTCTCTACAGCTTCTTTAGGTTGGTTTCGATGACACCTATCAGGTGCCATTTTTTAAACTGAAGACATACATATTTAATCTCACTCTCTTGTAGGTGATGGATTAGAATATCGAATTCTATCACATAAACTATCACAAAATTATTTTATAAATATTATATTTTCAATGTTCAACCACTTTTGAAAACTATAAACTTCTTTTGTTAAAATAAAATCATTTTTAAATACCAAAATCTTTTTCTTTTTCAAAAGCTTTCTTTTAAAAAAATTATCTTTTTCAAAATGGAAATATTATCTTAACAGAAATCACAACCCAATATGCACTCTTAGTGGGATGTTGTTCCTCTAAAATGCATGTTATGCTCATCCAATTGGCTAAACCCCTGGGAACGAGGTTCCCAAATCATAAAGGTATCCCAAAACACTTATGTACCCAACTTCCTAGTAACATTAAGTTCAAAATAAATGAGTTTGTAACATCCTTTTATGCTAACCATTTCAGGTTATGATAATCCCATTCCATTGAAATATTCCAACCCAATGAAGACACAAGAATGAATTATAACCACAAATCTTTGAGCATTGATGAATACTTGTTTGGCAAGGACCGAAAAAGCTGATACCAATTGTAATGACCCAATAATTCCCATTTTTAAGAGTACAACGATCCATTAGGAGACCTTAAGGGAAATACCCAAGATTCCAAAGGCTAGAAATAAATTTTGATGGGTTTAAAATCATTTGGGGGACAATTTACCATTTAATGTATAAAAACATCGACCTGAAAAACAATCCAAAAATAACACACTATATGATGGATGAAAAAAACTAAGGCATTTCAAATAATTATCATTAAAATAACCAACCAAGGTATGATACAAAAAAAAGACAAACCAATATATATGTAAATAGTTGAATGAAAATGAATAATCTCCAAGACGAAAACAAGACTCCATTCTCCACAATGTCCAAGCCCCAACATCACCCTATATTCCAATATATAATGAAATGGTGCTAAATAAGTGTGATTCTTTACATATTCCCATGTATCAGAAGGTAGCATCTAAAAAATCAATAATGATCTATAACAAGGGTGAGTTTATAACTCAAAAGGTTTTCATAATGACTTCCCTACTCATGCCACTACGATATAATTGTAAACAAAATATATAAAATCGATTATATAAAACAATATTCCAAAATAGTTTATAAGAAAATATAAGAATGTAAAAAACCAATCATAACCATGTGTGAATGAAGTAAATGAAATAAATTTTTAGCATGTTATTTTATAGAAAATAACTAATAAAGTATTATAATCAAATTCTGTTTATTATTTTGGAATACACATTCCATAGTTCACAACACACCCATGCATTCATGCATTATTCAACAGTTCTATATCCATTTGTTGTCTCTAGTCAAATTACCTTGTTCCACAATGGCTCATGCCCTCGATCCAGGGTCACGCACCTTGTACCCCAATGGTACAAATCCCTTATTCAAGGGTTTTTTAACATGACCTCAAACAAACCAATGTATTCCAACCATTTCAAATCACCAAAACAAATGGTTTCTATAAAACTACATTTTTATTGGAAACCAAAATAACCCAATTTAAAATCCACCATTTCACTTCAATAAAACATTAACAATGATTTAAAACATATAATCCAAACCATGTTCCACAATTCAAAAAAATACTCATTTTATAATCTATATTTTAAAATTAAGAACACAAGCACTTTATTCCAGTACCCAATTTTCCAGATTTTGGTAATTTACAAAACCATCAAAAACAAGAGTTTCCAATAATTTCCAACTAGAAAAATAACTACAAATTAAATATATGATACTCAATTTGGAATCATGACCATTATTTCTACTATGTGGAGTCGAAAAACAATCCAGCTACATTAATGGGTTTGAGAAAACATAACAATAGAAAAAGAACACTTAAGAAAACATGGTCTATTCTCCATGGAACCTCCTAAGATCTCTTTTACTAGCATGATAAAGTCCAAATATAAAGTTATTTTGAATCCACCCTCGTTGATCTACCCATAATGGGTATATATCTAAGAAATCATGAAGATAAGATTAGTCTATCTAAGTATATCTATGAAACTGATCAAGAATCCTGATGAACAATCACATATTTCAAGAATCTGTGTTCAACATGCCATGGGAATCCTTCATATTGAATCCAAATCACATGGGAGAGGTTCCCTTACCTTCAAGGAAGAGATATCTCAGGTTATGTATTTTTGGATAAAAAATGAGCACGTTAGCCTAAAAGACATGTGAGATATACTTTTTTAGGATCTCAATTAAACCATGCCCAAAGTTTGTTCGCATGGTTAGACAAAGTGTGGTCTATTAGTGCATTAGCTACTATCTAGGAAGACACTCACACAACCTCCTAACACAATCTCGCTAACCATGTGGACACCATGCCAAATCTCTCCACCTCAAATCTCCCCTTGTGCACAGTTTATACTAGGCTTTTTGCATGGTTTAAATAATCCATTTGTAGCACGTGAACCTATACTTTTGTCCCCAAATCATAGTGAAAGATCACTAAAATCTACCATTGTTCTCCCTTATACTTTATATACATATAAACACATTGAAATGGTTACGTTCCAGAAACCAAGGGGTACTACACATACATAATACATTCTACATCCCATTCATTAACTTCATATAATTTTATTCCATTCTATAATGCATCTGTTAAAAAAAATATTGATATTTTTAGTTTTAATATCTTCTTACACTAATGGTTTCTATTCAAACTTCTTAAGGATTGACATAATCATAACAATCCTAAACTTTACTCACCCTCCTCCTTATTCCTATGGGGAATGATATTCTTTCACATTATTATATAGAATCACAGTAGAGGGGGGTTTTATATAAAAAATGATAAAAAATTGTCAATAAAAGTTACATTGAATACAACATTGGACATAATGTCACTCTCAAACAACTCTTTAACTATAAGATCTAGATAGGATTCTTTCCTGGATACTTCCATTATGTTATTTGACTATTTGGCCATGTAATTAATGAGTTATTTCCCCTATATGAATGTTGCATTCATTATATTGAGAATTTATTCGTATGGTCTTATGTGTGGTTTTGGAACACAGTGTTAATGTTTCCATTCCTATCCATCTATTTGAAGCATCGATTTGTGTGATTTTCTAAATTGTTATTTTTTCAATTTATTTCACCTTTCATATGTGTGTGCACATTTGACCATTAATTTAAAATAACATACATAATTATTCTAAATGTGATAAAAAATTTAAAACCTATGTTGAAATCAAATAATCATAAATATCTAAGAATTTTATGATAATAAAGTTAAACTAATATTCAATGAATTTCCCTAGAAATGATGAAAAAACATGTTCCAAATGTTGGAATTATAAGTTCATATGGACTTGGTTTTTTTTTACAAATTTTTAATTCCATGCTCAAAATTCACTAAAAATATAAATATAATGAATAATATCCCAATCCCCATGGTCTATCCCATGAATATAGTGTAGATAATTAGGTAATTTAATAATTACAACCATTATTACTATTATGAAAAAACTAAATTACTTATAAGATAGTTGGATGAATGAGAGAAAACCAAAGTAACATAATAAGTACATGAAATCCATATTCATGCACTATTGGATTATATTTTTAGAAAAATTAATTTTAATAATGTTATAATGATGTCTATTTCTCCATAGACTAGGTGATTACACTATCATAAAATACCATTGTGAAATGGTCATCTATTTCTCTTCGTTTGTGAATTTGGTAAGATAAAACCATTTTAAGCATACATTTAATCATAACCAATGGTTATGGAGAACTCATTGTATGAGAAATAATATGATAGAACACTCCCTTATTTTACATGAAATGGAAATAAATGAGAAATTAGAAAGAGAATGAAAAGAAGATATTTGGAATAAAATTTCCAAATTAAAATTAAATATATTTATATATAATAAACCATAACTATCCAATTCAAACATCTCCTTGATCAAAATAATTCACCCCTCATGTTTGTATTACGAAGGTGATAAATAAATGAAAATGGTAAAATTCTACATAATTCAATAGATCCGGTCCTGGAAGATTCTTTAGTTGAAGATCATTAAGTCAAGTTCGATGCTCCATCAACTGTGAAAAAATATCATATTTAAAATCAATACTAGTGTTTATCTTATTTTTTTTAAATATAAATCTTGAATCCATAAAGAATGTGCCTAATATTTCATATTTAGGGATTAAATAACTTTCTCTAAAGATCCTGAGAAATATTAATTCATCAAATCCTACATACAAAACCCTTAACATTGTGACATTAGATTAATGTTAATTACTTTTCCTATCCATGAATTGCTGTGATAAATTAACTATAATCATGAAACAAACCTCATATATATCATCCGGAATAACTCTCATCTCCATTTCTGAACTGTTCCCATAATCATCATAGAATAAAAAAACATCACAAAATTTATCACCATTACCTTTATGTTTTATGAATGATCCAAAACCCTAGCCATGACACAATTTATGATGAGGGATTAATTTTTTCTCAATAAGAACTACACCTATGATTCTCAATATCATCCTATAGGGTGTAGTCTTGATTTTTTTCCAGATTTACCAAACATGAAGCATGTAACTCAATACGATATTTTATGATTTCCACCACTTGTTTCATTGGGTGATTTCATCATCATTACTTTGTCATATTGGCCAAAATGAACATGATGTTATATAAAAAGGAGTATTAACATAAAAAAATCATTTTCCACCAAAAATACATGCTCCATAATTATATTTATATGTTCTATACACATCATTGAATTCTGTAGAGATTATATTTACCCTTAAATTGAATATACAATACATACCTCACCTAAAACCATTACACAAATAGATCAATCATTACACATGTTCCATTTTCCATTACATAGCCTCTCCATTTATATTATTCACAATCCAAAAAACAAATACATAGATTCCTTCATGTAATGATGTACCCTAATGTGAGATTAACTACATGATCATTGTCTTCTTCTCTATATGGACATACAGTGGCTTGTCTATCCTTAAATGGTCCTCTCATTTCATTATTGACAATCCTAGCTAACTTTCATCTCTAGAATAAGGTCTTTTATAAGGGTTATAATGGATATTTGAAATATGGTGATGGATTGGATTGATGGTACACAATATCGATGATAATGAGATTCATTATAGGGGAGGAGATGTGATGGTGGGCTCAAATAATTCCATTTTTGTATGTTATACACAATTAATAAAGTTAATTCAACCCACATAAATGTGTTTCATGGAATTACTATCGTATTTATATCAATATTTTTTGGTTACCACTTATATTAGAAGCCTCGATGCTTTCCTTCATCAAATTCTACTACCTAGTGCCTCTCATGTGTTGTGCCCTCTTTTCATCAAAGATTTACCCATTTCACATTGAATCAAAACACAGTCATTGACACTATAACTTTTCATGGAATATATGTGGTTATTATTTCCATGATTTACTAGTTATGGATTTCCCAACATCCCTTTATCGTCTTGTTGGCCATCTTTTTTATCAAATATTCATAAAACCCATTTTTCAAAAATCTATATTTATATAATTTTTTTATAAATTAGAAGATATAACTTTTTAATCATTATTATTGGAAAGAATGTTTTTAATTCTTGATCCAAAATATAAATTAAATGAATCATAATTTAATAAATAATAATCAATTCAACTTGAAAATTAATAAATTTATAAATAATAATAATGTTCATAATATGAATGCATTATAATATATCAATTTAAAATTACATAAAACATCATAAATTTATTAATATAAATTTATATTTCATGTCTATAAAATTTCATAATCATTCATTAAATTAGAATTGTATTATCATTCCTAATTTTTGTAAAACTTACAGAATCAAGAATGTGTTATGATGACAGAATGAGTATGATCATGATATTTCATAATAATAATATTAATTTTACATAAGCTTAATATTTTCAAAATAAAATAATGAAATATATAAATCATATTTAATAATATTATGAAGAAGAAGATATAAAATAAAAATAAATAATCATATTTCACATAAGTTGAGATCATCAATATCCACTTGAAGGGTTTCTGAGAAATGAAATATTTGGGGCTTCTTCTGGGGACAAAAGGTTATAAAACGTGATATTGGATTATGGGGGATATAATTCAAGAATATATTATATAAAATGTTGACTTAATGGTCTTGATTGAGTTGGGGATAATATATATCTCCTCTAGGAATTGTTCTTTTTGTTAAATTATTTTATTCTATATGGTATTTTTCATTTCACATAACAAGGAATATAGCTTTTTCTATATGAATGAAAAAAAAATTTCTTTTGTTATACTCAATACAAAGTTAATATTACACTACATGAAACATATATATTAGATTTTAGAAACAGAAAACTTTTTTTGGCATTTTTTACACACAATACAATGTCCCTTCTATAGCATGCATTACAAGCATTGTGGATTTTTACCGAAATACAATATATTATAAATATTATTATCAAACTATTCTTAGAGCTACCAAACAATGATGAAATGGATGTTAAAAATATGATTAACTAAAATGTGAAAATATTATTTTCACATATATTTGAAATTTATCCATTATTAACCAATTATTATATTTGAATATAAGAGCAATTAGGAAATTTAGAAATTACTTTTGTATGAAAACTATTTTTCAATGTACAAACAAAATATTACCTTAATAATATAAAAATGAAAAATTAGATTCCTTTTTACAAAAAAATCCATATATTATATATTCATTAAATATTATTTATATTCATCCAAAATATTTTATTTATTCAGTATAATTATAAATCCCATTTTATGAATACGAAATTATATTTTTTAAAAGGAAAATTTAATTTATTACAATGGAAAACCAATTTTAAATATTATTTATAACAAATTATTAATTATAATTTTATAAATTTAAATTACTTTTTGATATAATAATTTCATAATATTCTTTGGGAGATTGTTTGGTATTTTTATGTGATATTTTATTTTTTATGAATAGAGAAAAATACTAAATTTTCCTTCAAACTTATATTTTGTCTAATTTATTAATATAGTAAAATTACATTTAAATTTCTTAAAACGAAAAGAGTTCAAATATAAATCAATTAATGAAATTTAATACTTTATAAATTGTTTCAAATTGAAATTTTATATAAAAACATTTCAATCTTTTGGACCATTTAGCTTTAGAAACATGTCATCTCATCCTATTTGGAGGTTTAATTTCAAAATAATTTCAAAAAATTGTGTAATAATAAATTTTCAAAATGGATTCCGTATAATGAATCATAATAATATATAATGTATAATAAGGAATAATTAATTTTTTTACCAAATTTATTTGTGAATGTAAATAAAATTAATTACAACAATTAAAGAAAAAATTTGTTTAATTGGTGGAAAAAAATTTATCATAAAAGAAAAAATGAAGTAACAACCTGTAAAAATATATTTTAAGGAAGTATTTATACCAAAATGACTCCTCAACAGATAATTATCTGTCATTTTTTACATATGGAGTAAGAGAGACCTCTCAATTGTGTTTATGTTTTTATATTTACAAGAATTCCCCTCCTCCTCTATTATTATTGGGCACTCACCCACCATACATCCTCAAACCTATCAAGACACCTTGGCATGGAAAACCAAAGAAATATCACTAAAAACTTGAATAACTTATTTGTAGACAAATATAATTTGGAATAAATAAAATCAAAGAAGAATTATGGTTCAACCCAAAATGAGTTACCCAAAGAAGATGTCATATCCTTCCAAAGGATATTTTAACTTATTTTCATTATCCAACCTCTAAAATATTATTATTAAATTAATATAAATAAAATATTAATAATAAATATTATTTTATGATTTTATTAAATTTTTTATACATACACTTACACCAACATACATTATATGTGTCAAAGTCACACTATTAGTGTGTACAGTGGACTACAGCCTCGCGAAACGATGTCATTCATTTCTACATAAATAGATATCATGGTTGGGAATAATGATGTACATATTGATTTTATATGATATATATCATATTTATTATTTCATTATTCTTATTTATTTATTATATAACACATAACTTTTGTCTTACAATTTTTTTAAATACAATACATTTTTTATGTATGTGTGGACTATTAACTAAACAAAGTGACGTGATTCATTCAAAAAATAAATTTAATGTATTGAGGATGTATTTAGTAAATATATATTATATATATTAATTAATAATTATAATTTAATTAAAATATATATACATATATTTCAATTAATTATTTTACTTTCAATATAGAAATAAAACGGAAACAACGTTAATGAATACATACGACCTACCCTCTCCATGAACGGAGTATTTCATTTCTTATTTCTATATTTTATATACCATATAAATAAAAATGTTATCACTGTATATGATATTTAAATCATGTTTTACTATCTAAAAATAATTAAAAAATCATCTATGTATGTGGATAAAAAATAACTAGTCCAGAACTCTACTAAAAACAAAGTGGATATTACCCAAAATGATACATTAACATAAAATTGTTAATAAGTGGGAAATATAATTTCATACTAAAATATTATATGTGTGTATTTATAATAATATATACATTTTAATGATATATATTAAACTTATATTTATCATACATAAGGTTTGATAGTGTATAAAGAATGAAAATACTTATAGTAATGGTTTTCTCATCAACATTTTATTTCAATGAAATTGATGCCTTGATAGACACTAGTTTATTTTATATGATGTTTATACTTAAAATTAATATTATATATTACTATTAAAATTATATTTATTTTTATTTACAAATCCATTTTTGGATATCTCTTTAATAGGTTTTAGGGTTCAAAAGTTACCAAATCTGTAATGAAATATTGTCTCAATTTTCCTTCTTTCAACCACATTCCAACTTAGGAAGGAATATTCCACTACAAGGTTTATAAATTGATGATTTAAATGTTACATAATTAATTTAATTATTTAAATTATATTTTTTACTTCATTTAATGATATTAATTCCTAGGGATTGGGATTTAATGTTTCCAAAGTGGTAACAGTTTTTTACTACAATCTCATTGTTTATCAGAATCATTCATGATAATGATTACATTGATGAAATTTTAGGATCCATCTCTAAAAACATCAAAAATTATATTATCCTATGGTTATTAATGAATTTTTGTTTGACAGTACCTTTTTACACTCTTTGTTAGTTAAGATAAATAATAATTTTTTTATGGAGAGTTCGACTTTATCTCCCTCTTCATGGAGATATTTTTGTTAATTAAAAACCATGACTTCTAAAATAATGAAGAAATGATATAAAATAATATTTTCATCATTAAAATACATTATTAATAATGAATATTTTAGTTTATTTTTATTAAGTAACATTTCTAAACATATAATTCCATAAAAGTTATATTTGTTTTATATAGATTAGTCCACCTTCATAATTGAACTTATCTTAAGTGTTACTTTTCAAGTTTAAAAGATTAATTTTTAACAAATTTACTTCTAAATATTATGGAAATTCATTTTTTAAAGTTATTTTAATTAAAAATGTTTTTATGAAAATAATTTTTTATAAATGTGTTTAACGAGTTTTAAATATTTCATTATTTCATTTAAAAAGGTTATTATCAAAGAAGAGTATTTTATCGAGTTCAAATATTATTTTATATGTTTTCAAATTATTATCAGATAAAATTGTTTTCAAATTTTTTGAAGATTTATTTAATTGTAATCATTTTATTTTCAATGAAAATGTTTTATAAAAACATTCTATAATCCCTTAATAATTTATCATTCTATTTTCAAATAAAAAGAATTTTAAAATGACTTGATGCATTATTTAGATGTTTTAAAATTGTTTTTAATGAAAAATCATTTAAAATATTTATTTTCAAATTTTCAATGTTTTTTAATAATTTTTTTTTAAAAAAAGTTCCAGCTTTCATTATTATTTTTCCAAGTATTTTCATTGAAAATATTTTCAAAATATTTTCATGTATCAATTATAAGTTTTAAAAAATATTTTAAAATAATACGGTTTTAATAATAATATATTTTTAAAAATGTGTCTTTAAAATAGGGAATATTATTTTACTCAAAGAATTTTTTAAATGAAATTTATATTATTTCCTTATAAGAAAAGAATTTTAAAAAGTATTTTATGAAATGGATTTTACAATAGATTGAATTTTCCTTAGAAAATTTCATATGTTATATTGAAAAATCCCTCTCCCTCTAATAATATATCCTTTTAAATATTTTATTATTTACTTATAATATAATCCAAGTAATCCTTTCTTATTATTTCTTTTAATAGTTCATTTTTATAAATGCTCATTTTTTATGAAAATCATTTCTCTCACATGGGTAATATGATTTTGAGACCCACTTATTTTAATGGTGTAGTATTTTTGGAAATGATTATGAAATATGTGTCTTTTCTATTGGATATGATATGATGAAAATTTTATGGTACCCATTTCACTTCATGGGTTATGATATGATGTTTATGAAACCCATCTTTTTTTATGGGTCATGATGTATATATTATTTATTATCATGTTGAAAATGTGTGTATAATTTTAATATGTGATCGGTGGGACCTATATCTCTATCGAATTAATTGGTAATGATTTATGTCTCGTAGTATAGAAATGGTTGGAAGGTAGAGTAAACTCAATTCATTAATGAAATTTTACTATTAATATGGTCTCCTGAGTGATCCATGACTATAAAGATGGTCTGGGGAGTGAACATTAACTACTGTGAGGGTTTGGGGAGTTAACTAATTCCACTATAAGGAAATGGATCTCACTGGGTATTGTGATCTATCCCACCAATTAGGTGAAGCCACTATGATGTTCCCTAATAGGTTTCAGAAAAACTCCACGACTTATAGGGAATCATTTTATATGATTATGTGTATGGAAAATATTTTATGACTTATTAATGTTTTATTTTCTCTTGTATTGTGATCTATATTCACTTGTGACTCATATCCTATGATCATACAATGTTTCTTCCATAACTCACGTATATGGTATTTGATATTCTAGGTGTGATCTTAAAATGTTATTCTTGTATTATCAAACCCTAATTCCCATGTTATGATTATGAATCTCATTTATTTACCCTTACTAAGAATATTAGTTACCCATTTCTTATTATTCCATACCCCAGGTTATGAATAAGGGTTTTATGTAAGTGTTCTAAAGGGGAATATATTATTTCGAAACATTAAATATCTTACACAATGTTTGAATATTTTTTTAATGTTTCCAAGACACTTAACTATTATGGTCCCCATGCATTTAATTTTTTAATATGGTGAATATTATTCTGATATAATTTATTATCCTTGTATATTAATCCTATATCTATATTGTATGTATAAAATGAAATGATTTAGAAAATATTTGGATAATTGGATGATAAAACATTATTAAGAAGCCTATGGTTATTGATTAGGATATGTGTGGGTATTTTTCAAAGGATAGTCATAATGTTTCATGGATTAAATGGTGGGTTTATAATTTCTACACCCTATAATAGATATTTAATGATTTATTGGTTTTCATTAATGATGTGTGTTTCTAGAATGATTATATCTTGTTTTATTCAATGATGTGAACCATAAGTTATGTAGTTAATGTTGAATGTGATGGATTTTTTTTTGATGAGAAGCCAAATGGGATTATCACTAGAGTGAAGGATATTCTGATCATGCATAATCAGTTTTCATAGAAAACTATTAATAATTAAAAACATTACCATCTCTTGGACTCACCAATGAAGAAAAGGATATAATTTTATGAGTTTTTGGGTAATGGAGACAACCGAGGAAAGATGATTATTTTTCCATTTTTTGATATTGTGGAAAGAAGAAACCATGTGAATTTCATAGAGGAATATGAAGGTGTTTTGACTATGAAAAAATAATGACACAAATATAGTAATTGGAATGAAAAAATTATGAGTTTTATTAATGAAATGTATGTGAATATTGGCCTTCCTATGAAATCATTGATGTTAAATGATTTAAATATGGAATGAATGGTCATTATGAAAATTTATTTCCTAATTGGAATACTCCCAAAGTGAATCCAAAAGGTCGTATAAGTAATGGTTATATTATTTATGATGGTGAGACTACATATCAAATTTGAAATTACTGAGGTTTTAAAAAATAAGACGAGGAATCCCTGTTGATATAATAAGGATGATATGGAGTAAGCTATGTGTTTATATATTTGGATTCAAGAATTCTGAATCATGAAATATATAATGATTATTAATTTTTATTTTTTTCTCTATCGATTGAATAAAATATGATTAATGGATCCAATGGAGTACAAATGTGATTTAATGGAAATCAGAAGTCTTGAAAAAAGGAATATATCCATTAATATATTCTATATATTAATATAATGATGTTTGGGTAATGATATATTGTATATGAATAATTAAATTAGATGGTACTGATTAACATGGAATTAATTAATGATTTGTTTACATTTAGTTTATGATATCATTAATGATGTTTACATTTTTGGATTTATAAAATATATCCAATAATCATTTGATTATGGAAAAATGCATGCTTTCAATAATGATTTAGGGCAATTCAGTTCATTATATTGTTTAAAAGAAAAATTTCTTGATGTAACTCACATGTTTGGTATGTGAAAAATATGAGATAATTTATTTTAACTTCAGGATCAATGTTAATATAATTTCAAAAATATTAACAATCATTCTAGAGTTCTATAATTTAAGGTTTTTAAATTTTTATATGTTTAACAATTTATAGAATTGTTTATGTTAAATTTTGTACATGATTTTAGAAAATAATGTATTGTCCCACCCTATGTGGATTCCTGAATACTAGATAACATGCCAAATCATTTTTGTTCTGATAAAGACTTATGGGATAAAATATCATTTGATTCTTTGATCCCATGATCAACTAATAATTTATGAATGACAGATTGAACTTTATTTGTTGGTGTTAGATATTGAGTGGAAATTGATCAAGGTTCAATCAATTTGGAGGTTGTTTTGAAATCATATAATTATATCATTTAATGAAATATCTTTAAAAATAAAAAAGGGTCTAGAAATAAAATGTTCTTATATTATCATCATTTTTAAGATATTGATTACCTCATTCACACTTATTTTATTTGTGGTTTTGGGATTGTTAAATTTATCTGGATCACAATATTTATTTTGAGAAGTGATCTCAATCAATATGTATTATTTTTCATGTTTTTCTTCCATGCTGTTTTTCACATTCCCCATATTATCTCTTATGTGGAAACGTAGTAAAATGTTGCTTTGGGTAACAATTATTTTTTTAACAATCACTTTTTAAATAATTTTTTTATTCCTTTTAATGATGTGGTTTTCTACAAAATGAATATTTACGTATTAAATCACTAGTAATTCCAATATATTTCGATGGTGAAATAAATTTTATGGGAGGAATAAATTTACACCCCACTAATTTTTGATTTTTTGAATTAATGTATTCTTTTTGATATTTTTCATTTCACACAACACTGGATATGGTTATTTTTATATGAAAGCCCTATAGTTGTTTGGAATTATGTGAAACACGATGTAAATATTTCCCTACACACATTACCTATATTATCTCATAATACATTTATCATTTTTTTTATTATATTAAACACAATACTGAGTCCCTTAAAAAGTTTACATTACACTGAAGTATGAGTTTTACCAAACTAAAATATATTATTAATATTATTATTTAACTGTTATTATTAATACCTAATTTCCATTTGACGGTATACTACAAATAGGGATGATTATAATTTTATATTATGATTTAAACAAGTTTATAAAAATAATCATTTGGTTATCAATTAACATATGTTTTTGAAAGACCAATTAGAATATAATGAAATTATCTTTCTTAGAAAACGAATTTTTTAGGTATAAAGACAATTTTATCATAATAAAATTTTCAAAAATCAATTAATTATTTTATTCAATAAAATTTATATATTATACATTCCATAATTATTATTTATTTTCATAAAATACATATCAGAGGTATAAGATAATAATAAATCCAATTTTATGAATAAAAGATATATTTTTCGTAAAGGTAATTTTACCACATTTTACTGGAGGAACCATGTAAAATATTTTTTTTGAATGTTTTCTAATTTTTATTTGATAAACTGAACATTTTTTGAAATCATAATAAAAAAATTTACATTGAGAAAATATTTTTTATTCTTCTAAGATGTTACATTTTTTGATGAATTGGGAATACACTCATTTTTAACTCCAAAATATATTTTCATGTAATTTATTTTTATAGTTAAATTATATTTTAAATTCTTTTAAAAATAATTAGGTCAATTATAAAAAATAATAATCCAATATAGGTCATTCGAATAAGTTTCGCATTGAAATTGGATATAAATTTATTTTAATCTTTTGGTCATATTCCCTTTAAAAACATGTCATCTTGTCCAATACGTGGGAAAAAAATTATATTAATTTCTTCCAATTATATGATTATAAAACTGTAAAATTTATTATAATTTTTAAATAATATTAAATTTTAATTTTTAATAATTAAAAATTATTTTTTTTCAAAGTCATTAGTGAATGTAATTAAAATCAATTATGTCGATTAAAGTAAATGTGTGGTTACATTGATGTTAAACATCATTATTAATGGAAGAAATTATAAATTTATTATTCCAAAATACACTTTCAAGAAATATTTCAAAAAATTATCATATTTGTTTTGAAAATGGAAAATTATTTAAGGAACATGATATAATGGTTTCCCTATCAATATTGTTTAAATTCTATATTTACAAGAATGCTTCTCTTCCTCCATTAGAAAAGGGCACTCACCCCCCCCCCCCTCACTTCCTATCACCTCCCAAGTCACATTGGATAAAAACATGAAATTTTCTCCTACCATATTACGTCCCTTCATCATAGAGTCATATATTTAGGGATAAATCCATTCAAGTAACCCTATTGGCTCAAACCAATAACACTTACCCAAAGAAGATGTCATATCCTTAAATAATATTTTTTTTAATTTTCATTATCCACCCCTTAAATTATTATTATTCGATGATTATATAATAACATAAGTATTCTCAATATACTAATATGTTTCAATTCCATGGGTTATACTTATAATGGCATACAAATTTTTTAAATGGGCATTGAACATACTCTTTCTGTGTACGAAAGACTACCACTTATTGAAATGATGTTTTTCATTTTTCATTCACTTCTTATCATGGTTGGAATTTATGATTTAAATAATATTTTTATATCCAATATATGATATTTATAATTTATTTATTCATATATAATTATTATTTAATAAATACCTCCAAGATTTCTATTTTTTTGTAAATAAAAAAACCTTGTTTGTGGACATATGGACTACTACCACATAAAAGAGATGTGATTCATTAACAGTTTACATGGAATGTATTATAGATAATTTTATTAAAAACATAACATATATATGCAATAATAATTATAATACAGTGATAATATATATATATATATATATACATATACATATATGAATCTAATATTTTTTAATTTCAATATGACAATAAAATAGAAACAATGTTCATGAATATGTATGATTTATCATCTCTATGAATAGTATATTTCACTTCATATTTCTATATATTTTAAAATTTTATAAATAGTTACATTCAGAATATATATGTTTTTTTAAATAATATTTTTAAATTTTATAATAATGTAAATAATTATCTATGTAATAGGATTAAAAATAATAAGTCAAAACATATATAAAAAACAAAACAAATATTGCACAAAATGTTACATTAACATTAAATTGTTAGTAAATGTGTAATATAAGGTCATAATAAAATCATATATATTATTAGATATTATTATATAATTCGTTCTAATATTTATAATAAACTTATATTTATTATATATGAGTTATGAACATGTACAATTAATATAAAGACTTATTGTATGAGTTTTCTCGTCTCACATTTATTTATAAGAGATTTCATCCATATTCACCACTTGTTTCATTTTTGTGTTATATATAATACCCATTTATATATTCTATTATTATTATTATTCTTAAATTTAGAGGTATTGAAATATAAATTTTTATATCTCTCTTTCAAGAGGTTTACAGTTCAAAAGATACCAATTTGGTAAACTAATTTCGTCTAAATATGTCATCTTTGAGACACATGCCATGTTATACAAATATAATCATATAAAAAGTGTTTAAATTCTCTTTATAATGGTTATATCCTGAATATCCTTTTTTTAATGAAATTTTATGATTATTTAAATGTTATTATTTTAGTGGTACCATTTTTCCACTCTTTGGTTTGGAATATATTAATAATTTATTTTTATAATATCCCACTTTATATGACTCTCAGTCAAAAGTCAATTTTCCTTCAAAAATATATTTTAAAACAATATTTTTAGTTATATGGTACTATTATTATTTTATCATTAAAATAAAATTTCTAAAATTATATACCTTTGAAATAATTTTTTATGGAATTAATATTCTTTTATTTTTCCACTCGAGGAACGTTTCTAAAATTTTTATAGGGATTAAGGAATTTTTAACATGTATATATTTATCCACTATCATGAATGTCCATCCATTCAACAATCCTTTTCAAGATTAAAATAGTCCATATTAAGAAATTTTTCTCCTAAAAATATTGCTAGTTAGTGTTTTTAATGTTATTTTCTAAGAAAATAGTTTTCAAAAAATTTTTTCTTTTTAAAATTTTTATAATTAATTTTTATATCTTACTTTATATGTTTTCAAAAGGATATTTTCGATTAAATGTATTTCAATTATTTCGGTTCTTCGTTTATATGTTTTCAAATTTTCCTAAATTAATGTGTTTTTCCAAATATTTTAATATATATTTATATGTGTTCATTGATTTTATATTGATTTTTTTCTTAATGGTTAAAAGTTAATATTTTTTAAATTTAAATATACTTTCAAATAAAAAAAATTTCAAAATGGTTACAGTTTTTATCTATATGATTTTAATTTTTTTCATAAAAAGGTTTTCAAAATGTTCTGTGATTTAATAAAAATATTTCAAACATATTTCAATGGATTTTTTTTTTCAATTTTTTTTGAATATTTCATTATATTTTTTGAATGCACATACATGGAGAAGGGTATTAAAAATGTATTCAAGAATATTTTATATGTATTCAAATATATTTTCCAAAAAAAATTTTTAAATTTTTTTTTTTAAATTACATTTTCGTTTTAAGAAACAGATTTTACTCAATAAAAATTTTTAAATAAAATTTAAATATTTCATTATAATATATGTATTTTTGAAAATTTCTATTAGAAGGGATTTCCTAAAATATAATGCAATCCTTAGGAAATTATCCAACGATCATTCAAAATCCTTATACATAAATGTTGAAATCCTTTAAAATAATTTTTTATTTTACTGGGAATATGATCAATGTACACCATTATTATTCACTATTTTAATGGTTTATTTTTAAGATGAAATGTTGTTTATGAAATCCTTTTTAGTACCATGGGTTATGTTCATTAAAAACAAAATTAATTTGAAATTTTATTATTTGATTCAATAATTATTAAATCATTATCTTTTACCAAAGATATGATTTGATGACGTGTTTATGACACCCATTTCATTTCATTGGTCATGATATGATATTTAGGAAACCCATAATTTTTATGACCCAGGATGGTATCATTTTTTTATCTATGGAAAATGTATGTATGATTTTATTTTTTGATGGTAGATAAATATATATATATATATATACATATATATATATATATCCAATGAATTGGTTAATGATTTATTTTTCATGAGATAGACATGGTTGAAATACAGTGTTAACTTGGTTCATTAAAATATTGTGTCCAGTATGATAGTATTGCGAGGGATCATTGACTACTATAATGTTCTTGGGAGTGAACCCTATATACAAATATAGATAGGGTAGTCAACCCATTCCAATATATGGAAAGTCATGTGACTAGGAATAGAGTTTTTTCCCACCCAATAGATGTATCCTCCATGATGCTCTCTAATTGATTTTGGTAACAAACCTTTTATTAAATGGAATGATTTTATATTCATACTTGTATACCACCGATTTGATAACATATTCAAATTTTATATTCTCATGGACTATGTTATGGATTCCATTAGGATTCATTTCATATGAATTTCAAATCATTATTCCATGACTCGTGTATATGATCTTTAATATGTATGGTTTGACCTTATAATGCTATTAACATGTATTCAAACACTTATGATCATGTTATCCCTATGTATCCCCTTTAATTACCAATATTGAGCATATGAGCTCTAGCTTTATTATGTTTCCTTCCCACATGTTATGAATGAAAGTTTTATGTAAACGTACTAAAGGGGAATATTATTAATGGAAACATTGAAGATCATGAAACATGAAATAAGAATTTGTTCTATGTTTCTAATGTCACTAAAACATTACGGTCCCTAGAAATTTTTGATAATTTTTTGAATATTTATATAAAATTATATAATATCCATGTATGTCAAGCCTAGTACTCTATATAAGAGGGTTACTTTTATTTGTGAGAGTGGTGGAACATTTGTAAATACTCATCACATTTCAAAATAAAAATTTCATTAAAAAAAATAAGTGAAACCAAATTTTACAAAATCTAATATGAGATAGGGGCGTCTATAATTCAATCATCCAATCAATTTGAGATATGTTTTTAAAAATATTTTGCCCCTTATCACATAATTTAACCCCTTTTTAGACATTTAAACCTATAAAATGGTTTCCAAACCCATGCATTCATTATAAGGTATTTATTTTAGTTTTGTGATCCCATATTTATCAGGTGGTTTTTGGGGTTTATTGGTGAAAATGGCGTTTTTAGGCTTTATAGAAATGTTCTCAAGGTTAGAGAATATTTTCTTTCAAACCATGAACCCTTTACAAGGTAACTATGTGGCCTTGTGGTGTAATTGGATTGTGGATTCTCACATAGTTAGTGCAATGTTTTTAAACCTTGTTGGATAACTGTGAGACCTGAACATATAAGATATAAAGGGTCACATAATTCTACAAAAGATTGGAATACTATGTGGGAAAACTATGTGGTCTATCTAGGTGATTAAAAATAGTATTTTTATATTTTCACTCCCCTAATTTTTGGTTGAAAATCCACAAAATTCACTCCCTTTATGATTCATCATCTCAGGAGCCTCCCCTATCACTATTACTTAATTAGATCTCCATTTCATATGTCTATTTGGAGTGATTTCACTATCAATATTAAATTAAGACCCTTTTTTCTCAGTTTCTCCCTCTCTTAGAGGGTTTCCCCCTCTTCCATCAGGGTTTTACATCTCTAGAAATATGTGATAAATAATTGGGGTAAAATATTTATTTTTAGGGATTCTTATTTTTTTATGTATTGATCATTCCTCTATAGGGTTATCATGGGGTGTAGTTGTCGGTTTCCACCATTTTTCAGAATTTTATTCACATGGGGGTATATAGTCTTATGTTTTATTTATTAATTGATTAAGTTAATATGATTTATTGAGTGTTTAAATGTGTTTTATTATTTATGTGTGTGGTGTGAAAGGTTTTTTAAGAGTTTTGATTTTTATACAACATAAAAGTGGTTTTTATAGAGGTAACTGGATTTAAATTATGTGTTAAACCTCATAGTGAATTCTGAATGCGATTTATAAATTATAATACATGTTTAGTAAATTATGAATTTGTTGAATAATAAGTTTTAGAATGGTATTGGGGTGAGTTTTATTTAGAAGTGTCTTTTCATTTGTAGGTAGTGATTTTCAAGCATATTTATATTGATTTGATTATGTTTATCAGAAATTGATGTTGCATGTGACATGATAAATTAAAAATGAGAAAAAAAGGAAACCGTGTTATATAGGTGGGAATTAAAGGGATAATATTCTAGTTGACTTGGAAGTTTCTCATTTAGGATTCATCTACCATGGTTGAAAATAAATCACTAACTAAATGATAATGATTCTTGGTGTCCACTAGACCTATGGGGTGGCCCCTACTAGTGGATCATGCATGATAATATAGTTGGTCATGGTTACTATATCATGTTTCACTATGATAGGCTGTACCTAGTTTCCCAATGAGATATTTCCTACAGGGTTTTCCAATGACATAGTGATCTTTTGTGATGTTCTTTATACCCTCTTCAAATAGTGAAATTTGTTGGTTATTTCCAATGCAACCATGTTTTCCTTTAAAAGATTTTTCATAGAAATGTATATATATTTTATTTTACAAACCATTAATGATAATTTAACTTATAATTTTTAAATAATGAAATATATTTGTTGGGTGGAATCCTAATTGTATTTGGTTAACACCATACTTACAACATTGCATATACGTAGACATGGTAATTATTGTCACAGGTAAGGCACGATGTTTGGCGTTGGTGGTTTAGGATGCTAGTTTTTTTCCTTTGGTGGTGTTCTAGTGGTCAATTTAGGATGATTATCTTCTTGTAACTTTTTAATTTTGGGATTTTTTCTTGTTCCTATTATGTTGTATCCCCTTTGGGTTTTAATTGGATGTTGTAAATTTTGAATCATAAAAATTGTTAGGCTAGGGTTTTTTAGGATTATTCATTTTTCATTTATTTATTGTTGTTGGTTTCAGGACTATTTAAATTGGATAAATAATTCCCAGGTTTCATTTGATGAAAAATTTGAACATGTGGACACCCTTTGAGATTAGGAACACCCTTCATGCCATAACCTTGGATGGGTTGAGTGTTGTATTTTATAGAACCCTGTCATTGTTCATGAAAAAATTGTATCAAAGGATGTTTTTTTCTTGTTGGTTCATGTGTTTAGGATGATTCTGGATAAATATGAGCTAGGGGTGATGGTAATTGATGTTATTGTTATTATTAGATTTCATGGTCAACACACCTCATAATAGAACTTGAGTGTCCATTGGATGTTGGGATTTTTTGACTTCTCCTCTAGTTGTTACATATATGTTGAATACTATATATGGACATGAGGTAGAGGTAAAGTGATTTAGTTTCTATGTTATTGTGATGGGTTTGATTTTTTTATGGAATGATGGAATTTGTTTTGGCTTTTGAAAACATTATCATAATGGTTTTATTGATTGTTTTTTGTGTTTATCACATCATGTAGGAAAATGAATCCCCAGAGAATTCATTTACAACATCGAGAATAGGTCGGAGAGAGTTCAACCTCACTAGTTGATCAAATATTAGTAGTCCCTATGGTTGAGGATTTTTAGGATTTGGGATAGGGAGAATTTCTAGGTTTTTATCTTATTTGAGACGATGAACCTAGTCCTATGAAGGAAAAATCATAGGATTTCCTAAAGATCAATCCTCTTTTATGAGGTGGAAATAAACCTCAAGAAGTATATTAGTGGCCTTAGAAGTGAGAGAGTATGTTTGAGTTAATTGACACTTCTAAGGGAGTGAGGTTGAAATTTGTTTTATTCATGCTAATGGGTCTCAGTTCGATGTTGTGGGTCCCAGTGGTCCCAAATAGAATGAATGAGATGATGAATTGTAAATATTTCTAGATCATTTTAAATGGGAAGTAGTATCCTAAGGTTTTTGGCCTTACAATGTTCCAAGAGTTCATTTATCATACCCATGGAGCTAGGAAAGTGATGGCGTATGCTAACCACTTTTTAGAGCTGGCTCAATAGACACCTCAAATCATTTCTAACATGCATATAATGGATTATAGGTTCGAAATTGGGATGAAACCATAGATTTATTCTCATGAATTTCATGTTAATATAAATACCTCTGAAAAATTTGTTGACCATTCATATATAGTGGATCTTGACCACGTGGGATAGAATGGTTTCTTTAGGGATATGTTAGTAGTTGTCTGTGGATACTTGTTAATGTAAAATAGGAATCAGGTCAAGTAGGGGAGGAAGGGAGGTTTTAGTTCTAACAATAATTCCCAGCAATCATATTTTATGGATTCTAATGCTGGGTCAATTGTGTTCCACAAGTTCATAATTGTACGAATTAGTTGACTTATTTGTACATGTCCAACCAAGCAATCCTATTGGTGTAAATCTATGGGTCACCTATAGAATATTTGAAAACACACACACACACATATTAGAGTGGTGTCATATATGTAGCATAATGTGGGATGTTATATTATTTAGGTATATCTACGACTATGTGAACTTAACTCAGTAGTCGAGGATGAAGAACTAGATCTAGTTCTTGTCAGAGTCAGTTTAGAGTAGAGCTATTTGGTAGAATTCTCATTCTCACTCAAGCAGAGATAAGGAATCTCCATTCATAGTAGCTAGAACCAATATAATCAGACGTAGGGCCATCGATAGATGGATATATTATTTTGAAAGAAACATCTATAGTTTTTTTGTTTGATATAGGTGATTATGTTTCATTTCTATCTTTCCAACTTATGAACTTGTTGAATATTCCAATAGATCTTATTCAATAAGAAATACATTTAGTAACTCATCTTGGTTCAAAGAGAGAGTAGGGTATCCATTTTCCATCATGTTCACCCAGCATGTCAGGGGCCAATCTAGAATGTGGTTTACTAGTCTTGAATATTGTACTCTTTGATGTAATCCTCAGTACATATATATTGAATGGGGAACATTCAGGTGCTTATCAATTATATTAGGCGGTGATAGAATTTCTTGGAACCTGATGGAATTAACAAGAGTATTCATAGATAATGAGATCCTTATTTATGTCATGATATGCATCTTCATTCTCCAATTACCTTTGCTCCCATTGGAGGATGATGGTGGTTGACATGAGGGTATGTCACCTCCCACGATGGATGAGTTTCAAGAGGTGTTTTCAAATGATTTTTTGTTTCCCTCAGAAAAAGGATGTAGATTTGTAAATTTAATTAGTCTTAAGGACATAAGTGATATCAATTACATCATATCACATTCCATTTAATTTTTTGAGGGAATAAATGTTATAAATAGACAATTTAGAATTCAAATAATTTATTCACCCAAGCGTATCTCCTTTGGACCCCCTAGTTTTATTGATGAAAAAGGATGATGAATATATCCAGTAATGTATTGATTACAAGAAGCTAAACTAGGTGTCCATGATGAACATGAATCCCATTCCCAACATTGATGAAATTCTTAATCAATATAAAGGCGCAATGTTATTTTTAAAATCTAAATTTTGTTTGAGTAACCTCCATGTCAGATTTACTGAGACGGATGATCCAAAAATGTCTTTCCAATGTAGGTACAATAATTTTGATTGTTTTTTCATGCCATTCCAGTTGAAGAACTCTCTTGTGGGATTCATGACGCATATGAATAGTATGTTTCATTTGTATATTGACTCAAGCTTTGTAGTATTTTTTTAAGACCTCTTGGACTATTTCGTGACCATAGTGGAGCTTGAGAACCATTTAATAATTGATTAGATAAATCATCTGGATTATCAAATCTATGAAAAGTTCACTAAGTTCACATTTTGTATCACATAATTTTGTTTTTTGGTAATGTGATCTCATTATAATGGGTTTTATTAGACTCTAAGAAGGTCAGTGTTGGGATTTCATGGGAAAAGCCAAAGAACGTGTTTGAAATCCGAATATTATTGGGCCTAGAAATGTATTAATGGTGGTTCATTGGGATTTATCTTATCTGGATTCATCCATTATGATTCTCAACTATAAAGGGGTGAATTTTTAATAGAATCTATAATGTCATGTGTCCTTCGAAGAGCTAAAGCGGTAGTTTACCACCTCCATTTTTTATCATACCTAAATCTAGAATGGGATATGTGGTTTATTTTGATTCAGGAAGTATAGTTCTAGGGTGTGAGTTGATAAAGAATGATCATTTGGTGGAATATGGTTCTCACTAGATTCGACAACACATAAATAATTACCCAGCCCATGACCTAGAGTTAGAGTTGTGATACATGCCTTGATGACGATGATCCATTAACATTATGGGGATAAATTTTTAGTCTCATTATATTATATTATCATAGCCTATATTTTCGCCTTGAAAGATCTAAATCTGAGATAGATATTATGGGTTGAGTATAGTTAAGGGTTTGTTATTGATATATTCTATACCCCTATAAAAGGTAATGTGGTGAAAGATTCTTTGAGAATGAATGTTACAATGATGGTGTTGAAGGTTTCCACCAATGAGTGGAATTTGAAGAGACTCTTTGCTCAGATATAGAATAAAACAAATGAAAATTGTGAATCAACATTCTTGAGAAATGTCTAGTAGTTTTATTCTATTATAGTGTATATTCAGTAGTAGTAACTTGGTGATGAGTTATTCCAATGTTCTATGTAGTATTTTCGTAGAGGGGAGACAACATGTGATTGGTATTTTCAATCGAGGTTGTTCTATGATTCAAAGTCCATTTTTTTGATTCTGTAATAACTAAGGATGTTTGTGATGTAGGTTATCCACCGGTCTCAGTGGGATGTTAATCCAGGATCGAATATGATGTATTCTGATGTGTATTAGAAATTTTGGTGGCCATGTGTGAGGAATGATATGGATGACTTTGTATCGAGGTGTTATACATTTCAATTGGAAACAATAGAGCATCAAATGACCTACAGTTCTCTCCATCCTCTACCTATTACTGTACGTAAGTGGGATGATATTTCCATGGACATCATTATCTACATTACTCATGCACCCAAGGGTAACAATTCTATTTGGGTTTTGATCAAATGAATGAAAAAATACTCCCATTTAATTACTATCAAAGTCATAGAAATTTTTGATGAGTCGGTCCCTATATATGATCAATTGGTTGTGGGGATTCATGGGGTTCCATACAAATTAATTTTTGATAGGGACACTAGTAATATGTTAATATTTTTATAAGTCCTTCATTTAGAAATTAGGTCATGTGTAAAGCTGATTACGAAATACCACCCTAAAATGGATAGTCATACAAATAAGGAAAACTATATTTTGGAAGACATGTTCAAGGAATGTGTGTCAGATATATGTATTTATTGGGATAACCATCCAGTTTTGGTTTGATTTTCATATAAAACATTTACCAATCATCAAACCAAATGGAACCATTGGTTGTGATCTATGGTTGAATATGTCAATCTCCTTTGTGTTGAGATGAGGAGAGAGATACCTCACTAATAGGACTGAGTTTAGTGCACAAGATATATGAGAAAGTAAATTTCACATTGAATTAGTTATTAATAATTCAGAGTCACCATAAATCTTATACCGATTAGATATTATGAAATCATTAGTTTCTGTTAGGTGACTGAGTGTTTATGAATGTGGCACTTGGTTTGGGTCATCACTATTTGGGTAATCAATTAAAGCTAATGAAAAGGTATATCAGACCTTTTGATATTATTTAGGGGACTGTTGAGGTGGATTATGGGTTGTCTTTTCCTTAACAGTTGATGTCAGCTCATGATGTGTTTAATGTTTTTTAGTTGATTAACTGTAACCCTTATCTGTCTCATGTATTGAATTGGGAAGAGTTGGATTTTGAACTATATTTTTCTACATTTGAGCAGCAAGTGTTTATTGAAGATTAATTAGATAAAGTTCATCAATGGAATTCTATTACACTAGTCCATGTTTTGTGCAAACATAATAATTATGAGAATGAAACTTGGGAGCATAATTCTTGGGGGTAAATGGAGTATCCATTTTTGTTCTATGATCAAGAATTGAGTTTAATTTCAAGGGATGGAATGTTTTGATGGTTTGGAGAATTTTCACACTAGGATCTTCATTTTCTATTATTTAACCTATTTATTTTTTATCCCATTTTTGTTACTTGATTTTATATGTTTTTTTTCCTTTGACAAATTTTTTTTGGGAATTATAGCATGGTGCATATTTTTTGTGAATGGTTTTTCATAGAATACTCCCGTTCCTAGGTAAACGTGTAGTGAAGTAGGTTTTATGGGTGGAGACTTATTACATGATTAGAGATCAGTTTGTAAAACATGATGGATAAGTATGTGACATGTCTTTCGGGTAAGGATAAAGGAACCTAGTTTCCAAACATTTTTTAAAACAACATGGTGAAACCACACTACCTATCAAGATCATTACAAACTAGATTTTTATGTATTCCATATCCTAGATTAATAACTTTAATCCCCAAAAATCATCCACCATCATGATTATTCCCCCAATGCACCTCTCCCACTCCGCTACCATCATTAGATCCCAATTTTTGTGGTGTATTTCAAGTTATTTCTCCATGAATATTAACACAAGTCCCTTGTTACATGGTATCTCATACATTTCTAGGGTTTCCCTTATTTCATGGGGGATTAATTACATTATTATCATAGGAGAGTTATTTTGGGTTGAATCCTGATTTTTAGGGTTTTAACATGGTTTTTATGGTTGGATATTTCCTATATATGGTTTTCTTAATGTGAGGTTGTTGGTTTCTACTATATTATATATAATTCTCTACTAGAGGTAGGTGGTTCCAAGCAGAAATATTATTTGAATAATTTTTTATTCATGATTAACTATTTAAATGTGTTATTTGATATATGTGTCTGGTGGGAATGGGGTCATTGAAGGTTTTTGATATTAGTATCTCTTAACAGTAGGTTTTTTGAAGTATGTAAGCTGTATTTTAACTATAAACAGTTTTTATGAATGTAGAATGGGCGTAAAAGTTTTGAAAAAATGTTTGATAAATTGTGCTTGTGGTGAATAACATATTTTAGGATTGTTTTGGTTTATGATGTATTTGAAAGTTCCTTTTATTGTGATGGTATTAATTTATATAACATGATTATATTTTTTTTGGCATATGTTTATGTAATAGTGATGTCGCACATGACATGTGAAATGGAAATTGTGCACAAAGGGAATATTAGGAATTTGGTGGGTGGCCAAGGACTAGTATTCTAGATGAATAAGAAGTGGATCATTCAAGATTCATCTAGAAGGATTGATGACACTACACTAACTAAATGATAATAATTATTGGAGACAACTAGGCCCATGGGGTGTTCCCTCATATTGGCTCAGGCATGAGAAGATTATTTGTTGTGGTTAATATACAATGATTCCATGAGATTATATGTATCCAGAGTCTAATTGAGCATATTATTATAGGGTTTTTTGGTGACTTAGTTATATTTTGTGATATATATCATTCCATAATCACATGATGCATTTTTTTTGGTTTTTTCCAAAGTGATGATCTTTTCCATTAATTATTTTTCCATAAATTACTTTCCTGAATTTATATTAATAAAAAATATTGTTAATTTAGGTTATAATGTTTATATCATTGAATCTCTTTATTGGGTGGAATCCTACTGGGATTTTTATCACACACTACTTACACCTTTTGGATTAAGTATATTTTTTATATTTGAAACAGGTGAGGGCATGATGTTTAGAGATAGTGGTTAAGGATGCAACTTGTTTTTTCCATGCAAGTGTTGTGGTGGTGCATTAATGATAACACTCCTCTTATTGCATGGTGGTTTTGGGATAGTGTTTTGTACCCTTTATATTGTAACCTATTTGTGTTTTGTTTTGATGCTGTAAACATTGAATCAGAAAATTGTTATGTCATGTTTGGTTATGATTATTCTTTTTTTATTTACTGTAGTTGGTTGTTTATGTCTATTTCCATGGGTAAAAACATTCACATGCTGCATTTTATGTTACACATGAACATGTTACCAACCCGTGGTGAACGAGAATGCCCTTCATGGCATGTTACGGGTGGGATTGACTATCGATATGGATGAATCAATTACTTTGTTCATGACAATAGAGAGTCCCTTTTACCATGGTACATTATTTTTATGAAAAAATAGACATTATTAAAAAAAATAAAAATATGATTTTTTCTAAGATTCAATTTCTTGATATGGTAATTTTTTTAATAATATTATTAAACAAAATATAAGAAAAATCTTTTATAAAAAATACCATTGATAAATAAAAATATTCTACAGCAAAAATATTTTTATTTTTGGAACCCATGATATTTAATAGTTAATTAATACATATTTAGAGTTTAAAGGTTATTTATGAAATAATGTAAATTAATAGTTCATTTTGAATACATACATAATAGAGAAGGACTAATATTCATTTTTATTAGAAAAAAATTATAATTTAGGTTCTAGAAAGTCAAGAGTGGTTTTCCAAATTCAAATTAATAAATAAAAATGAATTTTTTCACCTAAAATACATATTACATTATGTCTAAGGGTATGTAAATAAATTAATCATGTTTATATCATAATGATTTCATGATTTATACAATATTTGTTAATATAATATTATTCAATATTCACAAAAAAAAAACAAACATTTAAGAAAATACTGAAAAATAAACCAAATTTATTTTTCATATACTGGATAAAAATTTAATAGAATTTTATCAAATTCCATATATAATAGTTTTTATTTTTCATTTCAAATAAAAAATATAATATTCAATAAAATAATGTCATCAAACAAGACATTTTTATTTAACTAATATTAATTTAATTAATATTTTTTAAAATTAATTAATTTTTTCATTGATGTTACTAATTTATTTTTGGATTAATTATTTGAATTTTATCAATACATTTTATTGATAAAATTTATTTAAATTTGTTAGATTAACAAAAATTTCAAATTCGTAATAGTAGATTCCTTAAATTCATTTTTTATTCCTATGTGAATTCAAAATTTTAAATTCAAAAATAATAATGAACATTTTTAATTATGATTTTAAAATTATAATTAAATGTTTTTTATTTTATTATTGTATAAATGATTATTTATTTTAGTCCTATGCTTCATGCAGCATAAGACACTAAACACATTGAATTTATTCTAAAAAGAAATATATAGTAAAATCATGGGGTGTTATACTCTATCCCACTAAAAATAATTTCTAGATAAAAAACTTCATTAATTTGATGAAAAAATAAGGATACCACTTCCTTTTTTCATCACCTGGATATCATGTTATTCATAAAAAAATTATTCATATAAATATCATAATCTATGTGGATAATCATGTTTTATAGTATATTATCTCTACAATACAAGGATTACATCAGTTGATCATCCTTAGAATGTTCTGTAGCCAACTATATAACATTTCAGTTTTCTATATTTTAATGTTCATGAATTTATTTCATCCAAATTGATACATTGATACAATATTTTACTTCAGATTGTTTAGGTGGATGTTAAGTATGAAAATACACCACTCCCATATGATGAATGATATAAAAAGAAATAATATACCTTATGCTCAACTATCCATTTTTTAAAAAATTATAATAACCTTTTTGCATGCATAAATTCCATGGAATACATTTTATTATAACTAAAACATCAATTTCATCAATTATTATCATTTAAAATTTTCTTTTTTACTTTTTAAACTTTTAATATGACACTAAACGTTTGTAATATTATATGAAATAAATTTATAATGATCTATTCCTAATATCTTATTATCTTCCACTTCATACCAACATGTTATTTCTTTCACCTCTTCCCATATATATCTTCAAATGGATCCATTTCATTATTATAATAGAAAAACATTATTCTGGAACTCCACCATGGGATGGTATCGTTACCAACATCCTCTTAAATTTTCTAAAAGTTATCTCAACATTACGTATAGGGTTTGAATGTTTGACAGCGACTAACAATCAAAATTAGGATGATATACAGTGTCGATGGTCTTATATGTATTCAATTCATTATTGAAAGCAGTGATACATATAATCGTACCAATTATATAATTTATATTATGTAATATAAGATAATATTGAAATCATTGTCGGCATAAATTAAATGTTATGACTAATTAAAGATATTGACTATAAAAATTGGTTTTATGGATTTAAATGTCCTAGTAAGTCCAATGATGAAATTCATGGTCATGTTCTCCTATTTCAATACCGGTATGGGTAATGGTTTCATCATCCCATTAGACTTATTTCAATCTACCTATCTGTTCTAACATACCATGAATCATGATACACACTCAATAATAACTTTTTCCATATTTTCCAACTATAATTTATTTTTGAAAAATTTATACAACATTATCCTTATATGATAGAAAGATAATTGTGAGTAATTTGATTAATCCAATAAAACATTCTTCAAATATTTTATTAATAGAAGAAATTTACATGCATTAAACGTTATAATTCTATGATGGTCATGGTTGAACTTTGTAACATCCCATACATTCTAATATAGTTCCATTTCATCATTATATGACAATTATATATCTACATGGATGGATAGTTTAGCATATATTTGAGAAATATTTGATATCTTTCCTTTCCAAGTGATTTTAGGATTATTCCTATAAAAATACATGATTATTGGATATTTTTCAATCCAATTCATAAATAAATTTATCATGATGAGTTTTACTCAAATAACTATCCACCATTTTTCTTTTGTATGGTTGTTTTATATTTTTAAATTATAATAATTGATCAAATCCAACTATATCCTTTTGTACATATTCAACTGAATTTATTTGAATATATACATTAACATAATATGATTATTATATCTATCACAACTGTAACCATTGAGATATTTTCTTATATTGTTATGATAAAAATTTACACTAGTATCCCTAAATCATGAATCAATATATTTTTATAATGAACATTTTATAGGAGAGAGGAATATTCCACCACTAAGATTTTTTTAATAATAATCCCAATTCCTTCCTTCATGAATCACAACATACAACAAAACCATCTCCATTATGATGTAATGTGAGTACAGGTGTAGTCACTAATGTTCTTTTATTATTAAGGAAATTTTCTTCACATATATGCATCAAAAGGAACATGGATATTGAATAAGCTGTGTTGGTGTTTTATTTTTATTCATGAATATTTTCTCACTAAGGGTCAATATTATCCATAAAATCTAAGATGAATATATATTTCAGTCATAGTGCTTATTCTGGATTTTTTTTCAATAACCTCCTTTATTAGAGGATCTACTGTAATAACTTTTCATTCAATTATATCACCCAATAATGAGACTTTTTGCATATAGAATTCAAAATTATTTAATTTTGATTATAATTTCTTCATAAATACGGAAATTAAAAAACTATAATATGATATTTAATATCTAATTTTCTTTTTGAATATATAATAACATATTCATGAAATACTATTGAAAAATTATCGATGTAATCTCAAAATAAATAACTCATTATACCAATTAATATAGCTTGTGAATTTTAATTTTAAATATAAATTCATGTTATCTATACCCTATATAGAAGGATATCTTGGGTATTGTTTCAGTTTTGACCATTAATTGATTATATTGAGAATGAATGTTATTATTTGAGAAGTATTTAGAACCATAATTTTTGTCAAACTATTCATAAATATATGGTAGAGGATAAATTTTTCAAATTTTGATATTGATAATTTCATAGATATCAATGTCAAGAAAGAATGATGTATCATTCTATTTAATAAATGAACTAGTAAACCCCATGGTGAATCCCATGTGTGTATGAATCCTTTATTAGATTTTACAAATGAAACACCCCAAGATTCCATGGTATGTTTCCTATTGAATAATTCAATAGCTTGCATTGTACGTAATTTCGAGATTCTAACACATAGTGACCAATCAAACTATCTGTTATGAATAGTAATACCAACATTTTGAAATTTTATAAATTTTATCTTTCAAAATGGTGTTCATTTTTGTATTTGGAATATAGAAATTAGCTTAAGGTGAATATTTGTATTTTGCTGAAAACATTAAATTTTAGATGAATAGTGAAAACACTGAGTTTTTGTATAAAATCGACTTTTTATGTAAATAGCTATTTATTTTATTTAAATTTATTTTAGTTAAAAATAGATATATAATACCTATATAAGTTCAATGTAATTCAGTGGAGTCATTTTATAATGAATTTAGATATATAAAATTTTGTCGATCTTTTTACCGTCTTTTACCCACCACATAGGAGCATTTCCAAATTTGTATAAAAATTAATTTTACTGCTTCTGTGAATTGAATTTCAAAAATCTGAGAGACACAATTGATATTAGTAAGTAAAATGTGGTTCAATAAGATGAAAATAATTTTTGGTTAATAGTAACGTTTTACTTTTATTTACCACAGTTAAAAGTAAATACAGTAATTAAGAGTAAAAATAAAATTATAATTACCTTAACACATATAATAATTTTATTGGATAAGACTAATTCAACCAAAAACAACCTCAGGAATAAAATATGAACATCTTTGGTCCACTTGGATTATATTAGGAAATTTATATTTAATTTATTTAATGAAGAGTTAAAAGAATTACATTCAATGTTTAATAACTGACTCATTTTTAATATATGGTTACACACATTAAAAGTTAGACTACAAATATTTATTAGAAATATAAAAATATTTCCTATATAATGGTATTTCATTTAAAAAATTTAGACATTATATAATTAACTTTATTTATGACACAATTTTTTTAAAGTAATACCATATTAATAAAAGAATAAAATAATTGATATTATAAACACCAAATAAATAATATTTTAGACTTTTAATTTATTAAACTAATTTTTATGTTAATATTAAATGTTAGGGTTGATGAAATTTATTTATTTATAATTAATAAAGTTTTTAGGACTTTAAAAAATTCAATTATTATATAATGTCAAAATTGACATAAATGAGTTTTTAAAACAAATCCAATATTGTTGGTTGATATAATAATCCTAAAAATCTATGGATGGGCCATAATGCATATAAAATGATAGGTTCATCATTAATGATCCACTTGGGGTTCTCATGGAAGATTACAGAATGTTTATTGACCATAAAATATAAAAATATAAAGAGACATGGTAAATGTCAAATTGTATAACTAAGAGTTAAATATAAAAGATAAAGTTAATATAGTGACCCAAAACTATCCAAAACCTATTGGTTGAGTGTTTTTCGACCCATCCCCACCTTAGCATATAAATAAATCATTTTTGATCTATTAAAAAACAAAAATTATTATATTATAAAATAATATTTCAATCTTTTCCTAAGGTGCCCTTCACCCAACTTATAAAAGGGAACTTCCCCATATCTCAAATTCACACCTTCAAAGAAATTTGGCTTAGCCAACCCCTAAACAAATATCCACCCAAATATCCTTCCTTCATCCTAGAGGCATTCCTCTATTCAGAAATACAACCTAAGGTTTTCTTTTGATCAAATCAAAAGGATGAACCTAGAGAAGAGGTAAATATTTCATCACCTCTTTCAAGTTATTTTGTTCTTCCACTGCGTATTTCATTGTTTTTTCCATTATAAAATAATAAATCAAGTAGCTTCCATATACTGTGATGTTATTATAAAAATGTTACAACCATATTCATTATTATAACCATCTTATAAATGACAAAGTCACCAGACATTTGTACGTACAGATTACTGTCTCCAAGTCATGGTGTAGTTTGTTATTAAAACACTTTATCATTTGGATGGGTATAATAATTAGTATAAATGATGTAAATAATAAATATAATATGATAATTATTCGGTATATATGATATACCATCCAATTATATATGATTTTAATATCAAAAGAATGATATTGTTGCTCGTGCATATGTACGGATTACCGTCTTCATGAACACGATGAGATTCATTCCCCATCGTATCCATTTATGAGTAATATTAATTTGATGATCCAAAATAATTTTTTAAAAAATAATATCATTATGAATATGAATAAGATACATCCTATCCATAAGAAACATTACTTACGTAAAAAACATATAAAGGAAAATGAATTAGTTAACACCCAAAACAATGATACTACTGAAATATCATTAATGAAGTAATATTAGAAGATCATATATGATATAATATTTATGTATATTGTTATTTTATAATATAATAATAGTGAATTAACTATTATATTTGAGGCTAACAAAACCTCGACCAAGGAAAAGTTCTAGGTAAGGGTTAATTTCACAATCTCTTTATTTACTGAGATTTTTTTAACGTATGTATCTACTGGGACCTCTTCATCATCCACATCCATGTTTCTTAACAATGTATTCCAAAACATTTTCACTATTTACTAGAAAATGGGTCAAATTCATTTCAACCCTTATTTGACATTATATAATTTGAAAAGAATCTTTCCGTCATTTTCAAAACAAGGTACCTTATGACCGTTTCGACAAAATTAAGGTAAGAATGTTTTTTTAACATACACGGTGGGTGCAGCTATTTTCCACCATTATAGCATCATCAAAGATTCCCTTACATGATTATATGAATATTTTAAAAATATTTTTTTCATCATAATTATGCGACTCTTAAATGATTTCAAAATAGAAAGATTTATTTCCCTAATTTTTTTTTGATTTCATCTATGCCAACATCCAATGATGGATTTTAAGATTAATTGAAGTTTATTTATTATGATACAAAACTTCCATACTGTATTGAAGGTTATGAGATATGTTTGACTGTGGATGAGTTATTTTCACACAATACATGGTTTATGGAGAAAGTATTGACATTTTTTACGCTTGTTTTAATATGAATGTGTATGTTCTCTTTGATCCTTTCCATATGAGGAATGCATTGAACTTAGTATGTGATGAGGGGAGCACGTTAAAGCTCCTCGATGTATCGGTATGTCTGATTAGACAAACTTGTGTCTTCGCACAAGGCCTTGAAAATGTCTTATTTGTAGTCTTGGCACAAGGTGTTGACTATGTGGTTATGAAGTATGGAATTATGCATTCCATCAATATGAAAGTGGCTATTGATATTGCATGTGATTATTCTACTAGTAGAACATCCATGTGAATAAGTAAATGGCATTATTTTATTTTATTTTTGCCATATTATTCTATTGTTCAGGTTTAAAAGTCTTTTTTTCTATTCTTACATTGCCTTAAATGTTTATGCTTATTTATGAAAGTATCTACTATATTGTTATCCTTATTGAGCATCTATTCTCACCTCCTTCTATGTTTTATTTTTCCTAGGATGTGAAAAAATGTATTATGAATGACCTGCATGGATAGTATAAGGGATATGAGTGAGGCCTATGGAGACTATGTGGTTTTAGTTTTTCATTTTAAAATGTAATGTAAAACATATGAATGCATCTAGTATTTCCAATGCTACTAAACTAATCGGTCTTTCGAGAGTTGATATTTTTTATCATTCCAATGTTATGTAATAATTCACCGACTCTTGGTAACTAGGGTTGGGGCATTACAGTTGGTATCAGAGGATGTTTTGTACAGACATTGGAAGGTAGATTTAGAAAAACTCTGATTAGATCACATTATCCTAAGATAGACTTTGAGGATTAGTATAATATAACTTCTTAGACTTTTAGTATTGTATAGATTTTTTGAGTTTTCCAAGAAATACATCCATGTCTGGATACGAGCAGGTAGAGGCGGCTCTGGTACAGATGTACCCAGGGGTACAACCTGAAAACACCGCTTTGATCTAGAATAGAATGGGAACTGTTGCATGACAACGTGACTTTCTATACTCTTGGATACGACAATCCCGAGGGATATGCTTAGGATAAATATCATTTTAATTACAAACCATTATGAAGGGTTTATGTGTATATAATTCTCAATGAAAACATTTTAATGATTATTGATTATATCCATAAACTATTCAATTTATGTTAAGTGTTTTACAAGTTTGTAATTATGTATTGTGATTAATAAAATAATCTACTGTATTCCATTGTTTAGAAATGGAGACCAGTGTAAGGAATGGAACCCGTATCAATACACGTAATCCATGTAGGGATTTCCCTCCTACTCATGATAATTATAGTGGAGCTGGTGAAGCAACTGATGTTGATCAGCTTATCACCATACTAGGAAAACACACTCAGGTTTGAATAATAACCTTACCAGTATGGAGCACCCTGATCCACAACTCAGAGGATCAATGTTAGACCACATCATGAGACAACAACCAACAACATTAAATGGGGGAACAAATCCATTAGTATATGAGCAATGGATAAATTATTTAGATAAAATATTTTACGCTTTGAGGAGTAGAAAAATGGTAAAAGTTGTCATGGAAGTTTATCGTCTCACAAGAGATGTAGATAAAGGGTGGTCATTGATTCAAAACACAAAGGAAGATGATGAACTATCAAAAATGGAATAGAGGGAGTTTAAAGATATTTTTTTAGAAAAATACTTTCCTCAGGACCATCAAGAAGATATGGAATAACAATTTATGAGTCTGAGGAAAAATGATGATGAGAATGTCCCAAAGTATGAGGTTTAGTTTACAAGGATAACAAGGTATGAAAAAAATTATATACATAACCAAAGGAGTATTATTGATAGATTCTTTGCTGTGTTAAAACAATTTCTCTGGTTAGCATTAGTATCACAATACTTCTTGACATATGAAGATATTGTCTCATGTTCTATCAGGACAAAAAAGGAATTTTCTTAATTATTACGACATTAATGAAATTCAATAGAAGAAGAGATCTGTTGAACACTATGAAAATGGAAATAAGGGGAAGAATGGAAAAGTTTAATATCTATCATGTAGCAATTGAGGGACTAAACACCTGTGTAATTTCCTAAATGGAATTTGAGTCTGTTACATGTGTGGTGAAAAAGGCCACCAAGATCGTGATTGCGAGGGGAAGAAAGAGGTTGTCAATGTAGAATGCTACAATTATAGAAAAATGGGGCATTATTCAAATGAATGTCCTAAGTGATAAAGAAAAATACCTCAGAAAAGGCCAAGGGATCAAGGACAAGCTTTTTCTATCACTGATGTTGAGGTTAATGCTCTGAAATATGTAGTGGAATCTAATTTAATGGGTTACTCAAGTTTATAAAATGATTTATTTGATTTTAGATCATCGCATTGTTTCATATCTTCCAAGTTTTCTATGAAAATTAGATATTTTCAATTTGACTTATCAAGGGAGTTGTTAGTCAAAACACCTACGGGAAGTATCATTGCAACAATATTTTGTGAATCAGTTCCCATTAGGGTATATAAATGTTCATTATCTACTGATATCATCGTCATACTAATGATTGAATATGATATAATCCTTCTAATGGAATGGATTTCGAACCATGATGTGAAAAATTATTGTAAGAAGAAGGAGGTTACAATTATCAATGATTATAAGGAGTAACATATCTTTAGATCAAAAACATCACCACCTAATTCTTATCTATATCCACCCCGAGTAGATCAACTAAATTCAATTATTGGGGAATAAGAGAATAAAATAATTACATAAGAGGAATGGAATTTTCAAATAGAATAAGTACATATTATTCTCGAATATGTTGATGTGTTTCCAGATGATTTACCTGGACATCCTCCAGAATAAGAAATTGACTTTTCCATTGATTTAATTCCTGGTTCAAGGCCCATATCAAAGACCCCTTTTCAGAATGGCCATTATGGAATTAGTGGAACTAAATAAATAACTAGAGGGATTGAGTAATAAGAGATTTATTTTACCTAGTGTTTCTCCATGGGGATCCCCTATTCTGTTTATTAAGAAGAAATATAGATCTATGATGTTGTGCATTGACTACAGGGAGATCAATGCTATAAATATAAATAACAAGTATCCCATACCTCGCATTAATGATTTATTTGACCAACTTCATAGAGATCAATATTTTTCAATGATTTACTTTCGATCATGATATCATCAGTTGTGTGTGAAAAAGGAATAAATTACAAAAACTGCATTTAGAAATAGGTATGGGCATTACGAGTTTACAGTAATGCATTTTGGATTGACTAATGAACCCTCTGTCTTCATGGATCTAATGAATAGAGTTTTAAAGAAAAATCTTGATGGATTTGTAGTGGTATTTATATATGATATCATTGTATAATCCAAAATCCACGAAGATCATGAAAATCACTTGGACATTATTTTAAAGACTCATAGAGGAAATGAATTATATGGGAAATTTAGCAAGTGTGAATTATGTATTGAAGATATTTCTTTTCTTGGCCATATTGTCTATAAGGATGGAATATATGTTGATCCTTGAAAGACCAAGTCAATCTTGGAATGACCAGCACCAATGAGTATAACTGAGATAAACATTTTTATTGGTTTAGCAGGTTATTATCGATGTTTGGCCTAGAATTTTTCCCAATTTCCCAACTCATTAACAATGGTCACACGTAAAGGGGTTAATTTTTTTAGACAAAAATATTGTAAAGAATGTTTTTAAGAACTTAAGAGAATATTATTTAATTCTCCTACCATGAAACTAACACTAGGGAATGATGGATTTGTTATTTATAGTTATGCTTCAAATAAAGGACTTGGTTGTGTCCTTATACAGAATGCTAGAGTTATTGAAAATTCTTCATGGGAGCTAAAAATTAATGTGCAAAACTATCCTATTCATGATGTTGAGTTAGAAACTGTAATATTATATTTGCTGATATGGAGACATTATATCTATGGTGAAAATTTTTATATATATACCAATCACAAGAGTATGAAGTATATTTTCTCATTGATGGAACACAACATGAGGTAAAGGAGATGGATGGAACTAGTCCAGGACTACGATTCCACAATACAATACCACCCGGGGAAGGAAAATAAGGTGGAAAATGCTTTGAACCGAAATGATCATGGAGTTTTGAACAAGATGAGAGTTGAAAGGGATCCCATTTTTATGGATCTAGTGAAAATGGATATTGGAATAATCATAGAAGGTAAAACATCAATGCATTTACAAATGGTTACCAATCCATCATTACTATAAATGATAAAAAGTTATCAAGCTAATGATGAGGAGTTTCATAAGAAAATTAATGTTGTGAATGATGGGGGATTGAGTGGCTTCATATATAAAGATGGAGTTTTGAAATTTTGGAAGACAATTTGTGTTCCTAACGTACCTGATCTAAAAATGGAATTTTTGGATGATTCTCAAAGCTTCAATTTATCTACACATCTAGTTTGCACTAAGATGTATAGTGATTTGAAGGAACATTTTTTGTTGGACAACATGAAGAGGGAGATTACTGATTTTGTGTCTAGATGTATGGTTTGTCGACAAGTGAATACAGGAAGGCAACAACACATAGGAGTTATGCAACCTCTTACCTTACTTTAGTGGAAATGGGATAATATTATGATGGATTTTGTGATGGGGCTACCAAAGACACGTATAAGGAATAGTGCAATATGGGTCATTGTTGATAGTCTTACCAAGTCAGAACATTTTATTGGTATAAGAGAACATTTATCACTTTAATGATTAGTAATACTATATATTAATGAATTTTTAAGACTCCATGGTGTAACCCTATTGATAGTTTCTGACCGTGATTCCCATTTTACATCATGATTCTGGAAAAGTCTTTAGAAAGACCAGAATAGTGAACTTCATTTGAGCACTGCCTACCACCCTCAAACTGATAGACAATCAAGATGGACCATTCAAACCATATAAGACATGTTATAATCTTGTTGACATGACATTCAAGGTATGTGGGATCAATATTTAACTTTGGTAGAATTTTCCTATAACAATTGTTTCTATTCATGTAATCATATGGCACTATATTAAGAGTTATATTGAAAGATATGTAGAACACCAACGTGTTGGGATGATGCTAGTGAAATAAAACTCATAGGTTAAAAACTTTTTAAGGAAATGATGGAAAATGTGAAGGTTATCCAAACCCATATGAAAATAGTACAAATTTGGTTGAAGAGCTATGCCGATAACTGAAGGAAGGATTTGGAATTTCAGGTAGGATATAATGTTTTCTTGAAGGTATCTCCATGGAAGGGAGTTACATGATTTAGAATGAAGTGTAAAATAAGTCCCAGGTTCATAAGAACTTTCAAAATTCTAGAACGAATTGGGACTGTAGAATACTGGTTGGCAATGCCACGAAGTCTCTCTAAAGTTCAAGATATGTTTCATGTACCAATGTTGAGAAAATACATACATGACCCAATTCATGTATTCACCTAAGTGTAAATTGAAATGGAACCTAATCTATCTTATTGTGAAGAGCCTGTCAATATTATTGATATTAGAGAACTAGTGTTGAGAAACCAGACGACATGTCTGGTGAAAGTTCTATGGAGAAACCATAAGACAGAAGAGGAAATGTGGGAACCCGAGGAACTTATGATGAAGAACCACATGAATCATTTTATATAGTAATATTCTATAAATTTCGAGGTTGAAATTATTTGGAGGGAATAATGTAACACCCCAAGATTCCATGGTACATTTCCCATTGAATAATGCAACAGCTTGCATTGTACACAACTTCAATATTCTAACACACCACGACCAATCAAACTAGCCGTTATGAATATTAATACCCACATTTTGAAATTTTATAAATTTTATCATTCAATATGGTCTTCATTTTTGGATTTGGAATATCGAAATTAGATTTTGGTGAATTATTGGTATTTTTCATAAAACTATTAATTTATTATGAATAGTGAAAAATTGAGTTATTGTTTAAAACCGACTTTTTATTTAAATAATTATTTATTTAATTTTAATATATTTTAGGTCAAAATAGATACATAACACCTATATATAATCAATTTAATTCATTGGAGTCATTCTATAATGATTTTAGATATATTAAATTTTATTGAACTTTTTACCGTCTTGTACCCACCTCCTAAGAGCATTTCCAAATTTGTATAAAACATAATTTTACTACTTCTTTGAGTTGAATTTCAAAAATCCGAGAGACATTGTAACACCCTAATATTTTATGAGAAATAATTTTTTTATGTCTTATGTTATACGCAACACCAACAGAATATTTCACTACACAAAACAGTGGAATGGCTGGTGTTACACGCAAGAGCAACTTTCCTCGATAGCTTGTGTTGTACACAATACTGAGTTTCACTAAACAATGATATATTTTTATAATATTTTGAACTAGACATTATGAATAGTATTAACTGAATTTTGAATTTTATAACTTTGTAATTAATCTTACACATTTTCTTGAATGGGATATGAAAACAAAATATATTTTAAGGATAAAAGATGTATTTTCAAAAAAATGCAATTAAACCACCTTTTGATGGCGGACCCATTTTAAATATAATTTTTGACAATTTTATAAGTTCAATTTTACAAAATAAACTTCTTCTTTTGAATCGAGATATAAACATTTACATTTGATAAATTTTTGATACATTTCTGATAACTTTCATATTTTGATGAATAGTAAAAATACGCTAAATTGTTATCAAAAATATATTTTTTCATCAAGATAATTTATATGGATAAATGATAAAATTTAATGGTTTTAAAGTATAAATATAATATATTTTTACCATTTAAAATAAATCATTACATTTTCACTAATTTCGTATTGAATTCATAGGTAAAAACATTTCAATCTTTGACAATGTTATAATTTTTAAAACCCATTTTCTTAACAATGGTATTAATTTATAATTTATTACTGAAACTTATGTGTTTTGAATTTTCAAAAATGGATTCCCTATTTGGATTCATTCGGTCCAAATTATGTTAATAGGTTAGATTTATTTTTTTGACATTATGAATAGTAACTACGGTAATTTCAATTTAATACAGTTAAAGGTAAATCATATAATTATGGGTAAATATAATATTATAAAATTACCCAAAAAACTTCCAAAATTATATTGGAGGAATAAAAGTCGACCCATATCACCTAAGGGTCAAAATAAATTCGTTTCATGGACTATTGACCATGAAAATGATATAATTATAATTAAAACCAAAGAAAGTGACAACATGTCACTCTCTTATATCTTATAAGTGTAATAATTTTAATTTACTAATAAACATCACAAAACATCTAACTTAAATATTCCCCAGTAATATAATAACATTATCTAAATCATGTAAATTTATTTAGAATATTTAGATGTTAATTATTTATCATTAATTATGACACAATAGTGATGTTGAAATTATTTTATTTATTGAAATATCAAATAAATGGTTTTCAAAATAATAAAATAAATATTATATGACCTATTTTATGTTATACAAGAATTTTATAGATTAATATGACATGTTAGGAATCTATTAAATATTTTGGTTTGAATATATCCTCTTTTTAGATTTTATTTAAATTCAAATTAATTAATAGTGTCAAAATTGACAGTATTGTTGTTTTATAAAAATAACATATTATAAAATTGTTTAAAAATCACAAAAATATTTAAAATTTAAAACATAAAATTTATATTCTCTAAACAGCCATAATGTATCCAATTATGGAAAATTCAGAACACATAAGTAATTATTTATAACAATTTAAAATTTAGAATATTATTACCACAAATAAAAATAAATAGATTAAATAAGGATAAATCAATTTGATAAGGTTTAAAATAAATTAAAAACCTGTATAAATTTTATTGGTTGATGAGATTACAACCCTATCTCATCTAATCTTATAATTGAGTCATTTTTTGAGGTTATTATGTTGGTTTTTAATTTATTATGAATTAATATTTCTTATGTTTCCAAAGGTTCACCTCTCCTCCCTTATAAAAGGGCACATCCTCCCTCTCCACCTCAGACAATTTTGAGGCTTCATGCTCGGCCAAACCCTAAAAATATTTCTTCTACACTTCCCTAGAAATATACTTGAGGTCCTGGTCTTTTTGAATGACCAACTTTAGTTCCCTAAAAGGAGGTTTATAAGAGGCGCGTCGAAGAAGAGGTAATCTCTTCAACCGATTCTTTCAAATTTCTTTCTTCTTCAAATTCCTATTATTTAGTTGTTTCAATATAATTTAATAAAATAAGTATAACTGATATAATGATATGATATTATAAATATGAAACAACCCTATTTCACCTTCTATCCATCCAATGGAAAATGAAATCACTATGCATGCATACGTACAGAATACCATCTCCATACCGTGGTGTAATCTGTTTTCCACCACCAACATACATGGATAGGTATAATGGTGTAAATAATATCTATATATTATTATTATAACATGATACATATTATGAGATATTATTTCATCAACTCCAATTCCATTCATATAATTATGGGAACGATATCGTCGCTCGTACTTACGTACGACCTACCGTCGCCACGATGTGGTGCGACTCGTTCTACGTGTACTTCATTGAATAATGATTATATAAATGAATTGAAATAATATATATGATATATATTATTCTAATACCATTATTTAAATGATATATCTATAATCTAAAAAGTGGAATAAGAATTTATTCGACAAAACACGCATAAGAACATAAAGAAATGAACACTTGAATAAAAAGTAGCAATGAAATATTACTAATAAGAACCTATGAATATGATCATATATTATATCATAATAGTGATTATGATTCAGGAATAAGTGAATTATATTATTTAAATCATTATACTGACGGTTTGGACATGTACAAAGCATATCAGACCCAAGGTAAGGGAAAATCTCATATTCTCATTTTTATCCGATATTGTTTATACTTCATAATTTACTGGGGAATATTTGTCATTCAAAACCATGTTTACTCAATATGTAATATTATTTCTATCCCCCTAAAAATTTTTAATCAAATTTTACTTATTGGTGAATTTTTAGTAAATGATATGAAAGGAATATTTTGTCATTTTCAGAACGAGATACTTTTTGACTTTTTCGGCCAAAGTATGAGAAGAATGTTTTTCAACTTATACTGAATGAATGGATTTTTATGATTTATAGAACATTATTTCCATGAAGAATAATTTACAGTTTTTCAAATTTATTTTATATTAACATATTTTATTTTAAAATTGTATGACATGATAAGAAAGGAAAAATGGTTTTGATGTAAAAAAGGATATTTTTTTCAATAATGAAGTTCAAGTGTTCTATCAAAATTATTTTCCATCTACGATAATAGTGTTATTTTTCTATCCCTATTTTACATTTATTTGATTATGTTATGATGGAATTATTTTTACGATGTCCTTTTATCTTATATGGTTTATGTTATGATGGCATGATGATTAAAAATCCAATTTTTATTACATGGGTTATCCTATGATATATGATTTATGATTTTGTGGCACACATAAGAATGGTTTCATTATGATATTGGTGGGACCTATATCTCCCTCAAATTCATTGCGTAAATATTTATATCTCATGAGAAATACATGGCTTGAACGTCAAGTGCACCTGGTATAGTGATACATGACTTTGATGAGGATTGAACTCGGTTCAGAAATGGAAATTTTCCACTATGATGGTCTTGGAAATGAGTCATGAGTAATATGAAATGATATTATATGATTATGTGTATATGCCACAAAGTTTCATGTTTTATGATATGATTACTGGGATTACATTTCACTACTATGATTTATCCCATGTCATGATATTATGATCTCTTTTGCAGGTTATGATTTTCAAATTTTAATGTTCTTATGAATATGATATGATTGGTATTTCCATTGTTTACCCTTACTAAGCATTTGACCTCACCCTAGTGTATGATTTCTTTTCCCCAGGCCAGGAAGAAGGGTATTAAGTAAGATATTCCAAAAGGGACTCTAGATATGATGAAATAAGCGGGAGACAATGTAGATGATTTATAAACTTGTTGTTTATGTTTCACAGTTTCTAAAGACACTATACCTATACGGTCCTATCATGGTTTTGTTATATGTTGTAATATATACGCATCAATTATGAAGTAATAACAATGTATGTTAATTATGGGACGTTATAGTTGGTATTAGAGGAAAGTTATAGTCAACCTTTGGAAACTATGATGTGAAAGCCTTATTAAGAACCCTAAGGATATGTCTAAACATAGAACACAATATTAGTGTTTTAGAAATGGCCATGAATAACCTATGATGATACCTAACGTGTGAAATTTTATTCTTGATTATGTGGTTTTCCTATTATTATTAGTGTTTCATAGACTATGCTTATTGGTTTTAAACAATGGCTTCAAATTAAAGGAACCATGTTAATGCTGAATGTGACGGGCAATGCATTGATTGTCCCCTGGATCAACCAAACATTTTGGGAGCTGGAATGAAAAATCTTGTAGCCTTTCTCAGAAAAATTTCTCATGCTATGAATCATGCAGGACTTCCAAATGAGCAATGGAAGGAGAAACATTCTGTTGAATCCTTCATGAGGCAACATCCACCTTCATTCATCGGGTCTTCTGATCTATTAGTGGATAAACAATGGATTAGTACCACTGAAAATATATTTCCAGTTCTACAATGTTCTGAACATGACCAATTCATCTTAGCAGTATATTGTTTGAAGTTGAAGCTGATCAATGGTGGAATCTTATCAATAGTACAAAGAAAAGAGACGAAATTGAGTCCATGGAATTGGATGAGTTCATGAACATATTTTTCGATAAAAAATTTCCTCATATTATTTTAACAAATATGGAGAAGGAGTTAACTGAAATGAAGGAAAATTATGATGAATCTATTGGTACCTAAGAAGAATATTTTACATGGGTGGCATGGTATGCTTATGGGATTATTATCCAACCTGAGAGTAAGATCTATCAATTCTTTAGTGGCTTAAAACCAAGTCTCTGAAGGGTGTTTACTATAATGGAATTCAATAGCTATGTGAAATTTTTTTTGATGTGCTCTCAATGTTGATATGGATATTGGATTAACCCATCAGTCATATGTGTTTAAAAAGAAGAGGAAAATGGAATTTAATGGGAAATATAAAGACCACACTGAAAAGAAGATGAGTTTTCCCTTATGCTAAAAGTGTGGAAAGAACCATGGAGGGAATTGTCTTAAAGGGACAAGTAAATGTTTCAAATGTGGAAAAGAAGGTCATCGGTCATTTGAATTCCACAATGATGGTAAAAATATGTCTAGTGACATGAACAAAGAAAAGGATACACAGAATGCATCTCCTACAATTCAATATTACAAGTGCAAGGAATGGGGCATTATGCTAATCAGTTCCAAAATCCAAGGGTTGTTGATGATGATCGACGTCAACAAACTCTTAAGGACAAACACAAAGGAAAGACACATGAAATTTCTATTGATGATGTGGAGTACGATAATGATGTTGTAAAAGGTACACATACCATCCACTCTAATGTAGAAAATGTTTTATTTGATTTTGGATCCACCAACTATTTTATTTATGAAGAATTTTCAAAGGGTATCATCGTACTACCTCCACAATTAGTTGTTGAGTTAGCTGTGACCACTCTTAATGGCACAACGGTTGCATCAAAAGTATATAAATATTCTCCAATTGACGCTTGTTGGAAAGTGATTCCTGAAAATCTTGTGATCCTTCCTATAGTGTAATTTGATATGATTCTTTCAATGGATTGGATTTTCTTATATGGATCTCTTATCAATTTCCAAATAAGGGAAGTCACATTTCATATTCCAAATCAATCAACGATTATCTATCGATGCAAGGATGATTATAACCTTATAGTGGAATTTTCTTCCATCTTATGGGTCTCGATTCCAATAAATGAAGGTTATTTATCACAAATGGTTGGAGGGAAACTCACGATTAAGAATATGCCCACTGTATAGGAGTTTGGTTTTTTCTTTCCAGAAGAATTTCTAGGTCTTCCACCAGATCGTGAAGTTTATATTTCAATAGAACTCATACCAGGTGCGATGCGCATTTAAATGAAACCATATAGAATGTCCACAATTGAGTTGCACTAATTGTTGAAGCAACCCCAAGAGAATCATGTAATGGGATTCATATACCCTAGTGTATAAACATAGGGGGCACTTGTTCAGTTTGTTAAGAAAAAAGATCGATCAATGAGACTCTGCATTGATTATCGAGAACTTAACAAGATAACTATCAAGAACATATATCCTATTCCATGCATTGATGGATTATTTGAAAAATTACGTGGAGGTCAATACTTTTCCAAGATTGATCTTCCTTCATGGTATCATCAATTAAGGGTAAAAAGGGTGGATATACCAAAGAAAGCCTTCTGTACAAGGTATGGACACTATGAATTTATAGTGATTCCATTTGGTATTACTAATTCCCCTGCTATCTTCATGGATCAAATGAATAGAGTATTTAGAGTTTATCTTGATCAGTTTGTGGTAGTCTTTATTGATGATATTCTTGTCTATTCAAAGTGCAAAGATGAACATAAATATTAAATGAGAATTGTATTAAAGACCCTTAGAAAGGATAAGATTTATAACAAATTTACCATGTGTCAATTTTGGATTCAAAAAGTTTCATTTTTGGGTCACATTATCTCAAAAGAGGGGAAATCTGTGGATCCAGCAAAAACAAAGGTCATCAAAAGATGGTTGATACCAACAATAGTAACTGAGATCCATAGTTTTCTAGGTTTGGCTAGATATTATCAACATTTTATGAATGATTTTTCACGATTATCTAATCCACTAATCAGGTCGACTAGAAAAATAGTTATGTTTTTTTGGATGGATGAGTGTGAAGAGAATTTCAAGGAGTTAGAAAGAAGGTTATCCAGTTTGTAACGCCCCGACCCCAGCTACCTGGAGTCGGTGCATTACTTCGTAACATTGGCATGATCACAAGAAAGATCAAATCTCGAAAGACCGATTGGTTTAGTAGCCTTGGAAACACTAGATATATTCATAAGTTTTACATTACATCATAAAATGAAAAACTACTACAACAACATAATGTCTCCATAATCCACACTACTATCCCCTCATAATATCCCTGCAGGTCATTCATAATTTACTTCTTCACATCCTGGGGAAAAATAAAACATAGAAAAGGGGTGAGCTCAAATGCCCAGTAAGGATAACAATATAGCGGAAACTTTCATAAATAAGAATAAACATTTAAGGCAATGCATTACTAAAACAAAAGCCTTTTAAAATTGAACTTCAACATGGTATGGCATAAATAAAATGAAATAATGCCATTTACTTATTCACATGGATATTCCACTAATCGAATAATCACATGCAAAAATAAATAACCACTTTCATAATGTTGGAATGCATAATGCCAGACTATCATAACCACATAGCCAAGGCCTCGTGCCAAGACTACAAATAAGATTTTGTCAAGGCCTTGTGCCAAGACACTAGTTTGTCTCATGAGACCTACCGATGCATCGAGGAGCTATAGCGGGCTCCACCCGTCACTTATTAAGTCCAATGCATTCCCATATGAAAAGGTTTAAACATAACATAAACATTCGTATTAAAACTAGCATACGAAATGTCAATACTTTCACAATAAACTATGAATGGTATAAAAATAGCACATCCACAGTCAAACATATCACAAAACTTTCAATACAATATAGAAGTTTTGTATCATAATAAATCAACTTCAAATAATCTTAAAATCCATCAAAGGATGTTGACATAGATGAAATCAAAATTCTTTTTAAAGAAATATATCCTTTTATTTTGAAATCATTTAAGATCCATATAAAATAAAACATTTTCTTTGAAAATATTATTATAATCTTGTAAGGAAAGCATTGAAGATTTTATAACGGTGTAAAATAACCGCACCCGCCGTATAAGTTAAAAAAACATTCTTACCTCAATTCTGTCGAAAAGGTTAAAAAGGACATTGTTTTGAAAACGACGGAAAGATTCCTTTATAAACCTCTTATAAAAAGTCAAACAAGGGTATAAATGACTTTAACCCATATTCTTGTAAATAGTAAAAATGTTTTGAAATACATTTTTAAGAAAACATGGATGTGGATGATAAAGAGATCCCAGTAGATTATTACGTATATACAACCTCGGATAATGAAGAGATTGTGAAATAACCCTTACCTTGTACTTTTCCTTGGTTGTGGTAGGTTAACCTCCTGTATAATGGTGAAATAATTGTTATTAAATTATACAAGAATCATATACATTAATATGATATCATATATGATCTTTTAACATTGATTTGTTAATAATATCTTAGAATTATCGTCGTTTCGGGAGTTAACTTACTCATTTTCTTTTATATGTTTTGTTACATAAGCCATGGTTGTTGTATCTTATTCATATCCAGAATGATATACAGTCCTTAAACATCAATTTTAAATCGTCAAATGATAATTATACTTGAATGGATACGATGGAGAATGAATCTCATCGCGTTCGTGGAGACGGTAGTCCGTACGTACGCACGAGCGACAATATCATTCTTTTGATATTAAAATAATATATAAATGGATGGTATATCATATATACAGAATCATTAACATGTTATATTTATTATTTACATGAGTTACACATCATTATTATACCCATCCAAATAATATTATATTGAATAACAATTACACCACGACGTGGAGACGGTAAGCCGTACGTACGCACGTATGGTGACATGTTATTCAAAGGGTGGATAGAATACTGAATATGATTGTACCATATTTATAATAACATCACAGTATATGTGAGATAATGGAGTTATTATTTCAGAATGGTAAGAACAAAGGAAGAAGAAGTGGAAGAAGAAATGAACTTAGAAAAGGGTGGTGAAATCATTACCTCTTCCTCGGGTTCTTCCTTTTGATTTGATCAAAAGGGCTCCTTAGGTTGGCTTTCTGATCAAACTAAGGCCTCTAGGTTGTATTGAGGGATGTTGGGAGAGTATTTGGGCAGAGTTTGGCCGAACCAAAAGGCTTTATAGGTGTGAAGAAATGAGAAGGAGGAGTGCCCTTTTATAAGAGGGGTGAGGGGCACCTTTGGAAAAGCTAGAAATATTAATTTATAATAAATTCATATTCGGTTTCTAAAGGCTCCAAAGTTGACTATTCAAAGGATGAGGTGGGGATAGGTCGAAAACAACTCATCCAATAGAATTTAGACAGGTTTGGGTACTTATATTAACCTTATCTTTAAGTATTAACTCTAAGTTAATTAGTTTCACTTTTACAATGTCTCTTTGTATTTTTATATAATATGGTTAATAAACTTACTATATACATCCAAGCGACACCCAAGTGGTCCATTAATGATTAACCTATCATAATATAAGTCTCTTGGCCGAACCTTAGATTTTTATGAATTTAATATCAATTAATAATATAATATTTGTTTTAAGAACTCTTTTATGTCAATTTTGACACTATTCAATAGTTGATTTTTGTGAAACTCATAACAGATTGATTACTTAGAAAAAAGTCCATTAAATCAATCCTAATATATCATATTAGCCTAGAAAATTAGTTTAATTCATTAAAAGTTTCTTATTATATTTATTTGGGTATTTATAATATCAATTATTTTAATTTTTCACTATTATAGTAATTACTGCATCATCATTGTGTCATAAATAAAATAACTTATTTATTGTCTAAAAATTATAAATAAAATATAATTATGTAGGAAATCTTTTTATCTTTCTAATGAATATTTATAATCGAAAATCCAACATGTATAACCCTATGTAAAAATTGTTCTTCTAAAAGATATATGCTTGTGTCATTTTTGTATTCATTTTAACTTAATTAAAATAAAGTGTCATTATCACTTACAAGTGGATCCATGGGGTCCCAAAATTGACACAAAGATGCCCATGGTCGACCATGTATCAACCAATAGGGTTAAGACACGTTTTAGGGTAATTTTGTATTATTATAATATTATTTTTTTAACCCTTATTTACCGGATTTACCCTTAACCATGGTAAATAAAATATTTACCGCAGTAATTATTCAAAATGTCTAAAAATAAAAGTTACCTATTTACACAATTTGAACATCCTGATTCCAAATATGGAATCCATTTTCCTAAATTCAAAACACAGAAGTGGCAGAAATTAATTTAAAATTAATTCCCGCTGTCAAAACAAAAAGCGTGTTTTTAAGAGATAATAACTATCAAAAGATTGACACTTGTTTATGTTCGGTTTAATTGTAAAATTATGTCCAATGATAAACATTAAATTGAATGGTAAAAATATATTCTAAATATACTTTAAAACCACTCAAATTCATAATTTATCACTATTAATTATTTTGATTAAAAAAGTTGTTTTTAATTAAAATTTAGAAATTTTCACTATTCATCAAAATATGAAAGTTATCCGAAATGTACCAAAATTTCACCCTAGGCTAATTTTGATATTCCGAATCCAAAAATGAAGTCCATTTTGAAATATAGAATATATATGATTTCAAAAATTAGGTATTACTATTCACAACGGCTAGTTTAATTAGTTGTGGTGTGTGTTAGAACTCGAGGTTGCGTACAACACACGCTATCGCATTATTCAAAGGGAAACGTACCGTAGAAGCTTGGGGTGTTACATTCTCCCCTCCTTCAAATAATTGCGTCCTCGCAATTTCTAGGGTATTACTGCATAAAAAGACTTGGGTGGTTCTTCATCATAAGTTCCTCGGGTTCCCACGTTGCCTCTTCCATCTTATGATTTCTCCACAAAACTTTTACCAGACGCGTCGTCCGGTTTCTCAGTACTTGTTCTCTTGTATCAAGAATCCTGACGGGCTCTTCACAATAGGAAAGATCGGGTTCCAGTTCTAATTCCTCATAGGTGAGTACATGCGTTGGGTCAGGCATGTATTTCCTCAACAGAGATACGTGGAACACATCGTGAACTTTGGAGAGACTTGGCGGAATTTCCAATCGGTAAGCTACAGCCCCAATTCGTTCTAGAATTTCGAAAGGTCCGATGTACCTGGGACTCAATTTACCTTTCTTACCAAAACGTATGACTCCCTTCCATGGAGATACCTTCAGGAAAACATGATCACCGACTTGAAATTCCAAATCCTTCCTTCGATTATCGGCATAGCTCTTCTGCCTACTTTGAGCTGCTTTAATGTGATTTTGGATTACTTTCACCTTTTCCACCGTTTCCTCCACCAGCTCTGGGCCTACAAGTTTTCTTTCACCAACGTCATCCCAACAGGTTGGTGTATGACATCTCTTTCCGTATAACGCTTCATATGGTGCCATCTGTATACTCGAATGGAAGCTATTGTTATAGGAAAATTCTACTAGTGGTAAATATTGATCCCACATACCCTGAAAATCAAGTGAGCAAGATCTCAACATGTCTTCTAAGGTCTGAATAGTCCGTTCTGATTGTCCGTCTGTCTGAGGGTGGTAAGCAGTGCTCAAATGAAGTTCAGTATCCAGGGATTTCTGAAGACTTTTCCAAAATCTTGAAGTAAAACGGGGATCACGATCAGAAACAATCGATAGGGGTACTCCATGAAGTCTCACAACTTCATTAATATATAGTCTTGCTAGACGTTCCAGGGGTAGATCTTCTCTTATAGCAAGAAAATGTGCTGACTTGGTAAGACGATCAACAATAACCCATATTGCATCGTTCCTTCTAGGAGTCTTTGGTAGCCCCATGACAAAGTCCATCGTAATATTGTCCCATTTCCACTCCGGTATGGGAAGAGGTTGCATGACTCCTCCAGGCTGTTGCCTTCCAGCTTTCACTTGTTGACAATCCATACATCTTGACACAAAATCAGCAATCTCCCTCTTCATGTTGTCCCACCAAAAATGTTCCTTCAAATCTCTATACATTTTGGTGCTCCCAGGGTGTATAGAGAAATTGGAACTATGAGCATCATCCAGCAATTCCCTTTTTAGATCAGGTATATTGGGAACACAAAGTCTCTTCCCGAATTTCAAAATTCCACCTTCATACGCAAAGTCTCTCAATCTCCCATCATTCACAGCTTTAATCTTCTTCTGAAATTCTTCATCATCGGTCTGAGAACTCTTAATCCTTTCTAGTAAAGATGGTTTGGCAACCATTTGAAAAAGCATTGATGTTTCACCTTCCCTGGTTATTCCCATGTCCATCTTCACTAGATCCATGAAAATTGGATCCCTTTCAATTCTCATCATGTTCAGAACTCCATGGTCTTTTCTGCTCAAAGCATCTGCCACCTTGTTTGCCTTCCCCGGGTGGTAGTGTATCGTACAATCATAATCCTTGAGTAATTCAAGCCATCTCCTTTGCCTCATGTTGAGTTCTTTTTGTGAGAAAATATACTTCAAACTCTTGTGATCAGTATAAATCTCACATTTTTCACCATAGAGGTAGTGCCTCCATATCTTCAAAGCAAAGATCACAGCTGCTAACTCAAGATCATGAGTAGGATAGTTTTGTTCATGAATTTTCAACTGTCGTGATGCATAGGCAATAACTCTATCATTCTGCATAAGGACACAGCCAAGTCCTTTCTTCGATGCATCACTATAAATAACGAACCCATCATTCCCCGATGGTAGAGTCAATATAGGAGCATTGACTAATCTTCTCTTCAGTTCTTCGAAACATTCTTCACACTCTTTTGTCCAAAGAAATTTAACCCCTTTACGTGTGAGCTTCGTTAATGGGTTAGCCAATCGGGCAAAATTCTGGACGAAACGTCGATAATAACCTGCCAAACCAATAAAACTACGTACCTCAGTTATATTCGTAGGTGCTGGCCATTCTTGGATTGCCTTGGTCTTAGAAGGATCAACAGAGATTCCATCTTTAGAGACAATATGGCCAAGAAAAGAAATCTCCTGAAGCCAGAATTCACACTTGCTAAACTTTCCATATAATTCATGCCTCCTCAGAGTCTTCAAGATAATGCGCAAGTGATTTTCATGATCTTTGTAGGTTTTGGAGTATACCAAGATATCATCAATAAATACCACCACAAATTCATCGAGATACTCCTTGAAAACTCTATTCATCAGATCCATGAATACAGAGGGTGCATTAGTCAATCCAAACGGCATTACAGTAAACTCGTAATGCCCGTACCTGGTTCGAAATGCTGTCTTCGGAATGTCTTCCTTCTTCACACACAAATGATGGTATCCAGATCGAAGGTCAATCTTTGAAAAGTATTGAGCTCCATGCAGTTGGTCAAATAAATCATCAATACGAGGTAGGGGATACTTGTTCTTTATCGTTATAGCATTGATCTCCCTGTAGTCGATACATAACCTCATAGATCCATCTTTCTTTTTAACAAAAAGAACAGGGGCTCCCCATGGAGAAACACTAGGGCGAATAAATCCCTTATTACTCAATTCCTCTAGTTGTTTCTTTAGTTCGACTAGCTCTACAGTGGCCATTCTATAAGGGGTCTTCGATATAGGCCTTGATCCAGGAATTAAATCAATGGAAAACTCTACTTCTCGTTCTGGAGGATGTCCAGGTAAATCTTCCGGAAATACATCTACAAACTCTTTCACAATAGGTACATCCTCTATTTGAACATTTCTTTCCTCACCGACAGTTATTTCATTCACTTCCTCCCCGATAATTGAATTAAGTTGAGCTACAGGGGGTGGATCTAAATAAGAATTAGGTGGTGACGATTCTGCTCTAAAAATAAGGTGCTCCTTATCATTATCATCAAGAATCGTAACCTCTTTCTTCTTACAATAAATCTTCGCATCATAGTCCGAAAGCCAGTCCATACCGAGGATTATATCAAACTCAATCATAGGTATGACGATGAAATCCGCAGATAAAGAAAATTTATGTGCTCTAATGGGGACTGATTCACAAAACTTTGTTGCAACGATACTTCCCTTAGGAGTTTTAACTGACAACTCCCTTATTAAATCAAATTGGAAATATCTAATTTTCTTAGCAAACTGGGAAGATATGAAACAATGCGATGATCCAGAATCAAATAATGCATTTGCTAAACTTGAGGAAACCATTAAATTACCTGCCACCACGTCTTTCGGAACTTCTACCTCAGCAGTAGTGATAGCATAAGCCTGGCCTTGATCCCTTGGCCTTTTCTGAGGTAAGTTCTCCTGACGCTTAGGACATGCATTTGCATAATGCCCCATCTCCCTGCAATTGTAGCACTGAACGTTGGTAGCTTCCTTCTTCCCCTTGCAATCATGAGCTTGGTGGCCTTTTTCACCACACTTGTAACAGACTCCCATTCCCTTCAGGCAAGCACTGGGGTGTTTCTTCCCGCACTTACCACAAGATGGATATTCAACCTTTCCCTTCTTCCCCTTATTTCCATTCCCAGATTGATCAGCAGGTCTCTTCTTCTCTTGCTTTGCTTTAAAGTCATAAGACTTAGAGAATTCCTTTTCGGTCTTGATAGCACATGAGACAATGTCTTCGTATGATGAAAAGGATTGTGAGACTAATGCTTGACGGAGAAATGGTTTTAACCCATCAAAGAAACGATCAATCTTACTTCTTGGGTTGCGAATATAATCACCAGCATACCTCGCTAACCTTGTAAAGTTAGCCTCATACTTTGTGACATTATCATCCTCCTTTTGTCTCAGACTCAGAAATTGCCTTTCCATATCTGCTCGATGGTCGCGAGGAAAGTATTTTTCTAAAAACAGATCTTTGAACTCCCTCCATTCCATGTTTGATACTTCATCATCTTCCTTCATGTTTTGAATCAATGACCACCATTGATCAGCATCTCCAGTGAGGCGGTAAACTGCCATGGTAACTTTTTCCCTTTCACTACTCCCCAAAGCCTGAAATATTTTCTCTAGGGAAAATATCCATTGCTCAGCTACTAAGGGATTTGTACTCCCATTGAACGTTGGTGGTTGTTGTCTCATGAATCGATCTAACATTTATCCTCCACGCTGCGGATCAGGGTGCTCCATACGGGTAAGGTTATTATTCATAACCTGAGTAAGTTGTCCCAGTACGGTGATTAGCTGATCAGCACCAGTTGCATCACCAGCCCCACTATAATTATCTTGAGCAGGAGGGCAATCCCTACATGGAGTGCGTGCATTGATACGGTTTCCATTTCTTCCACTAGGCGCCATTTCTAAAAAAATGGCATAAACTAGATCAGTTTATGCATCAAAATACATAATCCCATACTTATAAAACACTTAACATAAATTGAACTATTTATGGATATAATCCATAATCATAAAAATGTTTTCTTTGAGGAAGTATATACTCATAAACCCTTCATAATTATTTGTAAAGAAAATGAGAGTTATCCTAAGCATATCCCCCGGGAGTGTCGTAACCAAGAGTGCAGCAAGGCCCGTTGTCGTGCACCAGTTCCCGTTCGAGTCTAGCTCAAAGCGGTGTTTTCGGGTTTTACCCCTAGGTACATCTGTGCCAGAGCCGCCTCTACCTGCTCGTATCCAGACAGGGATGTATTGCTCGAAAAACTCAAAAAATCTCTACAATACCAAAATTCTAGGAAGTTCTTCTATACTAATCCTCAAAGTTCATCTTAGGTCTACGTGCTCTAATCAGAGTTTATCTAAATCTAGCTTCCAAGGTTTGTACTAAACTTCCTCTGATACCAACTGTAACGCCCCGACCCCAGCTACCCGGAGTCGGTGCATTACTTCGTAACATTGGCATGATCACAAGAAAGATCAAATCTCGAAAGACCGATTGGTTTAGTAGCCTTGGAAACACTAGATATATTCATAAGTTTTACATTACATCATAAAATGAAAAACTACTACAACAACATAATGTCTCCATAATCCACACTACTATCCCCTCATAATATCCCTGCAGGTCATTCATAATTTACTTCTTCACATCCTGGGGAAAAATAAAACATAGAAAAGGGGTGAGCTCAAATGCCCAGTAAGGATAACAATATAGCGGAAACTTTCATAAATAAGAATAAACATTTAAGGCAATGCATTACTAAAACAAAAGCCTTTTAAAATTGAACTTCAACATGGTATGGCATAAATAAAATGAAATAATGCCATTTACTTATTCACATGGATATTCCACTAATCGAATAATCACATGCAAAAATAAATAACCACTTTCATAATGTTGGAATGCATAATGCCAGACTATCATAACCACATAGCCAAGGCCTCGTGCCAAGACTACAAATAAGATTTTGTCAAGGCCTTGTGCCAAGACACTAGTTTGTCTCATGAGACCTACCGATGCATCTAGGAGCTATAGCGGGCTCCACCCGTCACTTATTAAGTCCAATGCATTCCCATATGAAAAGGTTTAAACATAACATAAACATTCGTATTAAAACTAGCATACGAAATGTCAATACTTTCACAATAAACTATGAATGGTATAAAAATAGCACATCCACAGTCAAACATATCACAAAACTTTCAATACAATATAGAAGTTTTGTATCATAATAAATCAACTTCAAATAATCTTAAAATCCATCAAAGGATGTTGACATAGATGAAATCAAAATTCTTTTTAAAGAAATATCTCCTTTTATTTTGAAATAATTTAAGATCCATATAAAATAAAACATTTTCTTTGAAAATATTCTTATAATCTTGTAAGGAAAGCTTTGAAGATTTTATAACGGCGTAAAATAACCGCACCCGCCGTATAAGTTAAAAAAAACATTCTTACCTCAATTCTGTCGAAAAGGTTAAAAAGGACATTGTTTTGAAAACGACGGAAAGATTCCTTTATAAACCTCTTATAAAAAGTCAAACAAGGGTATAAATGACTTTAACCCATATTCTTGTAAATAGTAAAAATGTTTTGAAATACATTTTTAAGAAAACATGGATGTGGATGATAAAGAGATCCCAGTAGATTATTACGTATATACAACCTCGGATAATGAAGAGATTGTGAAATAACCCTTACCTTGTACTTTTCCTTGGTTGTGGTAGGTTAACCTCCTGTATAATGGTGAAATAATTGTTATTAAATTATACAAGAATAATATACATTAATATGATATCATATATGATCTTTTAACATTGATTTGTTAATAATATCTTAGAATTATTGTCGTTTCGGGAGTTAACTTACTCATTTTCTTTTATATGTTTTGTTACATAAGCCATGGTTGTTGTATCTTATTCATATCCAGAATGATATACAGTCCTTAAACATCATTTTTAAATCGTCAAATGATAATTATACTTGAATGGATACGATGGAGAATGAATCTCATCGCGTTCGTGGAGACGGTAGTCCGTACGTACGCACGAGCGACAATATCATTCTTTTGATATTAAAATAATATATAAATGGATGGTATATCATATATACAGAATCATTAACATGTTATATTTATTATTTACATGAGTTACACATCATTATTATACCCATCCAAATAATATTATATTGAATAACAATTACACCACGACGTGGAGACGGTAAGCCGTACGTACGCACGTATGGTGACATGTTATTCAAAGGGTGGATAGAATACTGAATATGATTGTACCATATTTATAATAACATCACAGTATATGTGAGATACTAGAGTTATTATTTCAGAATGGTAAGAACAAAGGAAGAAGAAGTGGAAGAAGAAATGAACTTAGAAAAGGGTGGTGAAATCATTACCTCTTCCTCGGGTTCTTCCTTTTGATTTGATCAAAAGGGCTCCTTAGGTTGGCTTTCTGATCAAACTAAGGCCTCTAGGTTGTATTGAGGGATGTTGGGAGAGTATTTGGGCAGAGTTTGGCCGAACCAAAAGGCTTTAGAGGTGTGAAGAAATGAGAAGGAGGAGTGCCCTTTTATAAGAGGGGTGAGGGGCACCTTTGGAAAAGCTAGAAATATTAATTTATAATAAATTCATATTCGGTTTCTAAAGGCTCAAAAGTTGACTATTCAAAGGATGAGGTGGGGATAGGTCGAAAACAACTCATCCAATAGAATTTAGACAGGTTTGGGTACTTATATTAACCTTATCTTTAAGTATTAACTCTAAGTTAATTAGTTTCACTTTTACAATGTCTCTTTGTATTTTTATATAATATGGTTAATAAACTTACTATATACATCCCAGCGACACCCAAGTGGTCCATTAATGATTAACCTATCATAATATAAGTCTCTTGGCCGAACCTTAGATTTTTAGGAATTTAATATCAATTAATAATATAATATTTGTTTTAAGAACTCTTTTATGTCAATTTTGACACTATTCAATAGTTGATTTTTGTGAAACTCATAACAGATTGATTACTTCGAAAAAAGTCCATTACATCAATCCTAATATATCATATTAGCCTAGAAAATTAGTTTAATTCATTAAAAGTTTCATATTATATTTATTTGGGTATTTATAATATCAATTATTTTAATTTTTCACTATTATAGTAATTACTGCATCATCATTGTGTCATAAATAAAATAACTTATTTATTGTCTAAAAATTATAAATAAAATATCATTATGTAGGAAATCTTTTTAACTTTCTAATTAATATTTATAATCGAAAATCCAACATGTATAACCCTATGTAAAAATTGTTCTTCTAAAAGATATATGCTTGTGTCATTTTTGTATTCATTTTATCTTAATTAAAATAAAGTGTCATTATCACTTACAAGTGGATCCATGGGGTCCCAAAATTGACACAAAGATGCCCATGGTCGACCATGTATCAACCAATAGGGTTAAGACACGTTTTAGGGTAATTTTGTATTATTATAATATTATTTGTTTAACCCTTATTTACCGGATTTACCCTTAACCATGGTAAATAAAATATTTACCGCAGTAATTATTCAAAATGTCTAAAAATAAAAGTTACCTATTTACACAATTTGAAAATCCTGATTCCAAATATGGAATCCATTTTCCTAAATTCAAAACACAGAAGTGGCAGAAATTAATTTAAAATTAATTCCCGCTGTCAAAACAAAAAGCGTGTTTTTAAGAGATAATAACTATCAAAAGATTGACACTTGTTTATGTTCGGTTTAATTGTAAAATTATGTCCAATGATAAACATTAAATTGAATGGTAAAAATATATTCTAAATATACTTTAAAACCACTCAAATTCATAATTTATCACTATTAATTATTTTGATTAAAAAAGTTGTTTTTAATTAAAATTTAGAAATTTTCACTATTCATCAAAATATGAAAGTTATCCGAAATGTACCAAAATTTCACCCTAGGCTAATTTTGATATTCCGAATCCAAAAATGAAGTCCATTTTGAAATATAGAATATATATGATTTCAAAAATTAGGTATTACTATTCACAACGGCTAGTTTAATTAGTTGTGGTGTGTGTTAGAACTCGAGGTTGCGTACAACACACGCTATCGCATTATTCAAAGGGAAACGTACCGTAGAAGCTTGGGGTGTTACACAGTTCACTTGTGCTCACATTGCCTCGTAGTGGGGAATGGTTTGTGATCTACAGTGATGCATCCAAGAAGGGATTGGAGTGTGTTCTCATGCAAAACGATATGGTGATATATTTTGCTTGAAGATAGTTGAAAATCCATGAGAAAAATTTCAAAACTCATGATTTGTAGTTAGCTACGGTAATCATGGGATTAAAGATTTGGAGGAATTATCATAATTTTGAAAGGTGTGATATTTATAATGATCATAATAGTTTAAAGTATATTTTCACACAAAAGGAGCTGAATATGCACCAAAGAAGATGGTCGGAACTGATTAAGGATTATGACCGCTCAATTCAATACCACCCTGGGAAATTAAACAAGGTGGAAGATGCATTAAGTCGACAAGACCATGCTAGATTATCCATGATGAGGATCACAAAAGATCCAATATTTATGTATTTACAAAGGATAGATCTTGGAATTATAATGGAAGGTGACAAATCTTATCTTTGTCAAATGAATGTTCAACCATCTATACAGGTGAAGATTAAAGATTCACATAATAAAGATGCAGAGTAACTATAGAACATGAGAAATGTTCTTGAATTCCACATTGATTGTAATGAAATAATAAGGTCCCGAAATCAGGGTTGTGTTCCTCCCATCCAAGAATTAATGAATTAAATATTTGATGAAGATCAAAGTTCTTCATTATCTATTCACCAGGGATGCATGAAGATGTATATGGACCTAAAGGATTAATTCTGGTGGGACAGTATGAAAACAGATGTTGCGGAATCTGTCTCTGTTTGCTTGGTTTTTCAACAAGTTAAAGATGAGAGACAGTAGTCTAAGGGGATGTTACAACCATTACACATACCAAAATGGAAATGGGAAAACATCACTATGGAATTTTTCATTGGACTTCCAAAAACATCCAAAGGCAATAATGATACCTGGGTTATAGATGATCGTCTTCTGAAGTCCACACACTTCATTGCTATTAGAGAAGATTTATCTCTTGATCATCTTGCTAGAATATATGTAATTTAAGTGGTAAGATTTCATGGACTACCACATTCCATTATATCTGATCGTGATCTGAGGTTTACCTCAATGTTTTGAACAAGTCATCAGCATACTCTAGACACAGAGTTGAGTTTCAGCACTGCTTGTCATCCTCAGTCCAACAGTCAGTCTAAGAGGAAAATTCAAACATTTTAAGACATTTTGAGAGCTTTCTCTATATATTTCAATGGTAGTTGGGATCAACTCATACCTTTGGTGGAATTTTCTAATAATAATAGCTTTCACTCCAGTATTCAGATGGATCCTTATGAAGTTTTCTATAGAAAGAAGTACAGAACTCCAAATTACCGGGATGAAGTTAGAGAAAGAAATTAATTAGGACCTGATCATTTCGATGAGATGGCAGAAAAGGTTGGATCTATTGAACAACCGATAAGTGCAGTTCAGAGTTGAGAAAAACTTTTTGCCAATAACCAAAGAAAATTCCTAGAGATTTAAGTGGGTGATAAAGTGTTCTGACGAATATCTCCTTGGAAGAGAGTAATGATATTTCGAAAGAAGGGAAAGGTGAGCCCTAGGTATATTGGTCCTTTTGAAATAACGGATCGTGTTGGGAAGGTATCTTACAAATTGGCGCTTCCACCAAATCTCTATAAAGTTCATGATGTGTTCCATGTATCTCTTCTAAGAATGTACATACCTGATCCATCACATGTACTAAGCTCAGGATTTGTACCACTGGAGAAAGATCATTCTTATGAAGAACAACCAATAGAGATTCTGGATTGTAGAGAAAAAGTTATATGAAACAAGACCACTCACTTGGTTAATTTTTTATGGAGGAACCACAAATTAGAAGAAGCTATATGGGAACATGAGGATTTGATGAGGGAGAGGTATCCTCATCTGTTTGTTATGAAGATAAAAAATTCGAGGGTGAAATTATTTTTATGGTGGGTAGAATGTAACACCCTGATATTTGGTGAGAAATAATTTTTTTATGTCTTATGTTATACACAACACTAAGAGAATCATTCATTACACACAACACTGGATTGGTTTACATTACACGGAAGAGAAACCTTCTCGATAGTTTGCGTTTTTTTCAATATCGAGTTTCACTAAACAATGATATATCATTATAATATTATGAACTAGACATTATGAATATTATTAACTGAATTTTGAATTTTATAACATTATAATTCATCATAAACATTTTCTAGAATGAGATAAGAAAAAATATCAATTATTCAGATTAAAGAATTATTTTTCAAAAAATGCAGTTTTACCGCCTTTTTGATTGTGCACCCATCTTAAATACAATTGTTGACAACTTTTTAAGTTTATTTTTGAAAAATAAACTTATTATTTTTAATCGGGATATAAAAATTAACATTAGATATAATTTTGAAACTTTTCTGATAATTTTAATATTTTGAGGAATTGTAAAAATGCACTAAATGTTTCTTAAAAACAACTTTTTTCATCAAGATAATTTATATTGGTAAATGATAAAATTTAATGGTTTTAAAGTTTAAATAGAATATATTTTCACCATTTAATATAATTCATTTTATTCCCATTAATTTTATATTGAATTCAGAGGTATAAAAATTTCGATCTTTGACAATGTTTTAACTTTTTAAACACTTTTTTCTTAACAAAGGATTAATTTTAAATTAATTACTACAAATTATGTGTTTTTAATTTTTAAAAATTGATATAATATTTATATTAAGTGGGTGAAAATTATTTTAATAGGTTACTTTTATTTTTTTAACATTATGAATAGTAACTATGGTAATTATTATTTACTATAGTTAAAAGTAAATCAGGTAATTAAGGGTAAAAATAACATTATAAAATTACCCTAACGCCTGAAAAAATTCTATTGGATGAATAAAAGGAGACTCATATCACCTATGGGTCAGAATAGATTCGTATTGTGGACTATTGACAAAGAAAATGATATAATTATAATTAAAACCAATGAAAGTGACAACATGACACTCTCTTTTATCTTATAAGTGTAATAATTTTAATTTAGTGCTAAACATCATAAAACATCAAAACTAAATAGTCTAAATAATGATAATAAAATTATCAACATCATGTAAATTTATTTATAATTTTTATGGATTAAATACTTTTCATTAATATTGACACAATAGTGATGTTTAAATTATTTTATTTATTGAAATATCAAATAAATTGTTTTAATAATATTAAAATAAATATTATATGAACTATTTAATGTTCTACACGAATTTTCTAGATGAATATGACATGTTAGGAATCTGTTAAATATTGTGGTTCGAATATATCCTCTGTGTAGATTTTATTTAAATTCAAATACATGTATAGTGTCAAAATTGACACTATTTTTATTTTATAAAAAAACATATTATAAAATTGTTTAAAAATCAAAAAAATATTTTAAAAATATAATTTTAAATTTATATGGTCTATAATGTAATAATTTATCCAATTATGGAAAATTCAAAACACATATGTAATTATTTTTAACAATTTAAAATTTATAATATTATTACCACAAAAAATTAAATAGATTAAATACGGATAAATCATTTTGATAAGGTTTAAACTAAATTAACAACTTGTATAAATTTTAATGGATGATGATATTACAACCCTATATCATCTCATATTCGAGTTGAGTCATTTTTGGAGGTTTTTATGTGGGTTTGGAATTTCTTATAAATTAATATTTCTTATGTTTCCAAAGGTGCCCCTCTCCTCCATTATAAAAGGGCACCTCCTCCCTCTCCTCCTCACACAATTTTGAGCCTTCAAGATTTAAAAAACCTTGCCAGTTTATCTTATCTACTTCCTTAGAAACATACTAGAGGTCATGTTGTTAATCAAAGAGCATCTTTAGTTCCCTTAATGGGGGTTTAGAACAGGCACGTCGAAGAAGAAGTAATCACTTCGGCCAATTATTTCACGTTTATTTCTTCTTAAACTTCCTCTTCTTTAGTTGTTTCATTATAAAGTAGTACAATATGTATCACTGATATATTGATATGATATTATAAATATTAAACAACCCTATTTCACTTTCTACCCAACCTATGGAAAATGAAATCACCGCGTGTGCGTACGTATGGAATACCGTCTCCACGTTGTGGTGTAATCTATTCCACCACCACCTTAATTGGATGGGTATAATTGTGTAATGAATAAATATATGATTATCATAAAATGATACTGATTCTGAGATATTATACCATCATCTCCAATTCTAATAATATAATTATGGGATTGATATCATCGCTCATGCGTACGTACGGCCTACCGTATCCACGAAGTGATGCGACTCGTTCTACATGATATTCATTGAGTAATGACTATATAATTGAATTGAATGAATATATTTGATATATATTATTCTAATAACTTTTTGTAAATGATATAGGTATAATCTAAATGGTTTACTAGTAATATATTCGACAAAACATGCATAAGAACACAAAGGAATGAACACTCGAATAACAATTAGAAATGAAATACTTCTAATAAGAAGCTAATAATATGAACATTTATGATATCATAACAATTAGTATGATTCTCGAATAAGTCAATGGTATTATTTAAATCATTATACAGGAGTTTTTGACACGTACAAAGCATATCAGACCTATGGTAATGGAAAATCTAACAATATCATTTTTATCCGGGATTGTTTATACTTTAGAATTTACTGGGGCATATTTTTCATCCACATCCATGTTTCCTCAATATGTAATATTATTTCTATCCTCCTAAAATTTTTTAATTCTAATTTTACCTATTGGTGAATTTTTAGTAAAATAAATTAAAGGAATCTTTTTTCGTTTTCAGTACGAGATACTTTTTGACTTTTCCGGCCAATGTATGAGAAGAATGTTTTTTTCACTTATACTACATGAATAGTTTTTTATTAATTCATTGAAAATTATTTAAATGAAAATTCCTTTACATGTTTTCATTATTATTTTTAATTAACATCTTCTAGTTTGAAATTGTATGACATGTTACGAAAGGAAAAATATTTTTGACGTAGAATAGAAATTTTCCTCATGAATGGAGTTCATGTGTTTTATCAAAAAAAAATTACATCTAAGATAATAAAAGTTTCTGTTTCTATCCCTATTTTTACAGTGATTTGATTATGTTATGATGGAATTATTTTTATAAATTCCTTTTATCTTATATAGTTTATGTTATGATGGAATGATGTTTAAGAATACAATTTTTATTACAAGGGATATGATATGACATATGATTTATGATTTTGTGGCACACATAATAATGGTTTCATTTTGAGATGGGTTGGGCCTTCATATACCTCCAATGCATTGGGTAAATATTTATATCTCATGAGATATACATGTCTGGAATGGAAAGTTAATCCAGTTTACTGATATAGGACAGGAACGAGGAGTCAAATCAGTTCAGAAAAGGACTTTGTCCGCTCTGATAGTCTTGGCAATGAGTCTTGACTAATATGAAATGATATTCTATGATTACGTATGTATGCCAAAAATTTTCATGTTTTATTATCTGATTATTTGGATTACATTTAACTTCTATGATTTATCTGATTTCATGATATTATGATCTCTTTTTCATGTTATGATTTTCAAAATGACATGTTCTTAAGAATATGATATGATTGATATTTCCTTTGTTTACCCTTACTAAGCATTTGAGCTCACCCTTCTTTATGATTTCGCTTCCCTAGGCCAGGACGAAGGGTATTAAGTAGGATATTCCTAAAGGGGCTCTAGATATGATGAAATAAGAGAGAGACAATGTAGATGATATATGAACCAGTTGTTTATGCTTCTTAGTTTCTAAAGACACTATACCTATACGGTCCTATCATGGTTTGGTTATATGTTGTAATAAGTATACTTAAATTATGAATTTATAACAATGTATGTTAAGTACGGGTCATTATAGACATGTTTGATATCAGTATGTTAAATTAGGTTCAATTAGATGAAAATAATTTTTAGTGAATATTAATGTTTTAATTTTATTTACCATGGTTAAAAGTAAATATGGTAATTAGGGGTAAAAATGATATTATTTTTACCCTAAAACATCTCTTAATTACATTGGATAAGTATAATTTGGCCAAAAACAACCTTAGTAATAAAATATGAACCTCTTTGGTCCACTTGGATTAGATTAGGATGTTTATTGTTATTTTATTTAATGAAGAGTTAAAAGAGTTATATTCCATGCTTAATAACTAAACCATTTTTAATATAAGGTTACATAGAATATATAATCCACTATAAATATTAATTATAAAGCTAAAAACATTTCATACATAATTGTATTTTATTTATAATTTTTAAAAATTAAATTATTAAATTTATTTATGACTCAATGATGATGCAGTAATTACCGTTTAAATGAATGGTTAAAATAATCGATATTATAAATATCCAAATAAATATAATTTTATAAATTTAAAAAATTAATCTAATTTTATAGGTTAATATTTAATTTTAGGGTTGATTAAATGTATTTATTTCAGATTAATAATGTTTTTAGGACTTAAAAAATCAATTATTAAATAATGTCAAAATTGACTTAAATGAGTTTTTTTTAAATACAATATTATTGGTTGATATGATAATCCTAAAAATATAAGGATCATCCAAAAGGCATATATATTGATATTTGTATCATTAATGAACATCTTGGGGTAATAGTGGAAGTTTATTGTATGTTTATTAACCATATAATATAAAAATAAAAAGAGACATGGTAAATGTCGTACAATTTAACTAAGAGTTAAATCTAATAGATAAAGTTAATATAGTGAACCAAACATTTCTAAAACCTATTTGATGAGTGGTTTTAGACCCATCCACACCTTATACTCTAACTAAATCATTTTGGAGGAATTAGAAATCAAAAATGATTTTATTATAAAATAATATTTTAATCTTTTCTTTAGGTTCCCCTCACCCCTTTTATAAAAGGGAACTCCACCTTCTCTCATATTCACACCTTCAAAGACATTTATCTCGGCCAAAACCTGACAAAATATCCTCCTAACTATCGACCCTTCATCCTAGAGGACTTCCATTTTCAGAAAGACAACCTATGGTGCCCTTTTCATCAAATCAAAATGAAGAACTGGGGGAAGAGGTAAATATTTCATCACCTGTTTCAAGTTATTTTCTACTTCCACTTCCTCTATATTTGTTGTTTCCATTATAAAATAATAAATCCATTATATTATATATAATGTGATGTTATTATAAAAATGGTACAACCATATTCATTATTCTATCCATCCTATAAATGACAAAGACACCATGTGTGGGTATTTACGGATTACCGTCTCCATGTCCTGGTGTATTTCATTATTCAAAAACATCATCATTTGGATGGGTATAATATTGAGTATAAATTATGTAAATAATAAATATAATATGATAATTATTGTTTATATATTATATAAAATTCAATTATATACAATTTTAATAACAAAATAATGATATTGTCTCACGTGCGTATATACAGATTACCGTCTCCATAAACACGATGAGATTCACTCTCCATCATATCCATTCAAGCCAAATTATAATTTGATGATTAAAAATAATTTTTAAAGACTTAATATCATTTTGAATTTTAATAAGATACATCCTATCCATAAGAAACATTACTTTCATAACAAATCATATAATGGAAAATGGATCAGGTAACACTCGAAATGATGATACTACTGAAATATCATTAACAAAGCAATATTAGAAGATCATATATGATATCATATTTATGTATATATTTCATGTATAATTTAATAAAAATTATTTAACTATTACACAGGAGGTAAACTTACCCTCTACTAAGAAAAAGTACAAGGTAAGGTTTAATTTCACAATCTATTTATTATCTGATATTGTTTTTACGTAAGTATCAACTGGGACCTCTTTGTCATCCACATCCAGGTTTATTAAAAATGTATTCTAGAACATATTTAATATTTTCTAGACAAAGCGTTAAATTAATTTCTACCCTTATTTTTTCATATATGTTCTGAATGGAATCTTTCTGTCATTTTCCAAACAAGGTACATTATGATTTATCGACAAAATTGAGGTAAGAATGTTTTTAAAAAAATACGGAGAGTATGGCTATTTTCACCATTATAACATCGTCAAAGCTTCCCTTAGAATCATATTAGAATATTTTCAAAATAAATGTTTTCTTTAAAATTATGTTACACTTAAATTATTTCAAATAGAAAGAGATATTTCTCTAAAAATGTTTTTATTTCATCTATGTCAACATCCTTTGATGATTTTTAAGCTTAATTGAAGTTGATTTATTATGATACAAAACTTCCATAATTTATTAAAGGTTTTGTGATATGTTTGATTGTAGATGAGTTATTTTCACACCATTCATGGTTTATGGAGAATGTATTGAAATTTCATATGCTAGTTTTAATACAAATGTTAATGTTCTGTTTGATCCTTTTCTTATGAGAAATACATTGGACTTAGTAAGTGATGAGTGGAGCCCGCTATAGCTCCTTGATGCATCGATTGGTCTCATAAGAAAATCTAGTGTCGTGGAATATGGCCTTGAAAAAATATTTATCTTAGTCTTGGAACAAGGCCTTGACTATGGGGTTATGAAGTATGGCATTATGAATTCCATCATTATGAAAGTGGATATTGATATTGTTTGTGATTATTTGACTAATAGAATATCCATGTGAATAAATAAATGGAATTATTTGATTTTATTTTTTCCATATTATTCTACATTTCAAGTTTAAAAGGCTTTTGTTCTAGTCTTACATTGCTTTAAATGTTTACACTTATTTATGAATGTTTCCACTATATTGTTATCCTTACTAAGCATCTGAGCTCACCTCTTTCTATGTTTTATTTTTTCAAGGATTCAAATAAGTATATTATGATTGACATGCATGAATAGTCTAAGGTATATGAGTGTGGTCTATCGAGAATTTGTTGTTGTGGTTTTTCATTTTAAAATGTAATGTAAAACTTATGAATGAATCTAATATTTCCTAGGTTATTAAACTAATCAGTCTTTCTAGACTTCATTTTTTGTGATCATGCCAATGTAATGAAATAATGCACTGACTCTAGGTAACGGGGGTCTGGGTGTTAAAATAAATGTTCTTTATTAGTTATAGTAACTTAATTACATATATAAGGAATCATTAAAATTTTAATAATAGTAGGAATGATTTATAATGAAAAATCAACATCATGATTTGGTGGAAGGCCCATCAAAATCTTATAAAATTAAAAAAAAAATCTATGACACAGTAGGATTATATTTAGTGTTGAGTATCTCTATAACCATTTTAAATATAAAACAACAATTAATAGGTATTATCATCATTATTTTGGAAGTAATTTCCATTAGTGGATCATAATCATCCTTATGCTAATAGAAAATCGTTGGATGATTGAAAATGTAAAATATGAAATCCCCATATCAGTAATTGAGATGGGTTATATATTTAGAGTTCAAATTTATAACCCAAATTATATCACTTATTACTATAGGTATTATAATAATATATTTAGGATTAATGTTACCATAGAATTCAATTGGATAATAGTTATACTCATAAGATAGTACAATAATTCAATTAAATGTTTTCACTGATAATTAAAAACTTAATCATTTATAGGGTGATGTTATACCATTATTAAATTACCTATATATAAATTTTTATATTGAAATAGAATTTAATATGTTATTACATTTTCTCAATGAGCTAATAACTGTAAATTTTTCCACTTCATTCACATGAACCAATCTAGAAGTTGGATTTCATAATATTTTGCATTTCCCTTTTTCTTAAGAGGTTCTTGATGTCTATAATTGTCAACAACACATTGATTCATGTTTTTTTGGAATAATTCACATACTCCATATAGTTGAATTGTTGAAGTGTGGGTTATGCATATTGTTATGCTTTCACTCTATTAAATAAATTATTTGGACTCTTCATATATCATAACACTTCATTAGTCTGATGGCCTTATTTTTTATACCTGATTCACTTACCAATACCCATTCCAATTACCCCCATGAATATATCATCATATTTTACATGATGGAATATTTATTTTTATTATTCTATGAGTTATATTACTTTAATTCCATAGAATATCCATTTTCCATTCATTTCCTTTGAATCATCAAAATAATGATGGTATCCAATATCCATTTCTATATTGAGATCACATCTAATGAATCATTCATAGCAACCAACATAATTTTTTTAATTCCTTATAGATACTTGGATATAGGGCAGTAATGAATATATATTTTTTCATTTAATGTCAATGAAAAAACTATAATTTTTTCATTCATGTCTTGAAATTATTTCATTATAGGAAACAATATATTCATTATCACATGGTTTTATCTCTTGTAATTCTATATGAATTTTAGTTTTAATATTTTATGGAAAATACATATGTAAAAATACCTTCTATTCTCCTCCCAATTTGTTGATTCAACTATATTTTCATTAATCTAATAATTGATAATTTCCACCATTGATCAGATTCACCTTATAAATGATAAAATTCTAAAACTATATTTTTATTCCTTAATAATGTGAAAATATAAAAAAAAAATTATATTGTAAAGATCCATTGTGTGGAAATTAGTGGGTTGGAAAACCTAGAGAAAGAGTGTGGATGTTTCGAAGTGAAAGACTGAGTTGTGAGTTATTCCTTCCAATATTCATATGGAAATTTAGTATGATTCACGTTATATTTCATTTCTAGGTAGATTTATCTGATAATAATCACTATATTATTCATTCTAACTACCATACCTTTTGGTTAACCCTGAGGATAATCGACAGACTAGTCTTCACATTAATTGAAAATAAGATTCCTTCTAATTCAAGGATATTACTACAAATGAAATTAGTTAATATATGTACCAATATTTAATAATTATTACGAGAAAACACATGATAAGGAAAATATTTTATAAGATATCCTAAATGATGAAACATTTTTTAACCCATAATATTATGGGATTATAGTATATAAATTTTTGTTTATCATTGATTATTTTACATTCTATTATCATATTATTCAAAAAATCATCATTAAAAATAACTAATCCCTAATCAGACACCAACTGAGGAAACTCATGAATAACATATATGCATATTACATAATTTTATTTGAGTATTTTATAAATATATAAAATATTCAAACCCCAAAATCTAGTGTTTTGGTTTACTTGAATACTATAATCCTATTTTATTAATTTCTAAAAACATATATTATATATTTCCCACAAATAATGTTTAAACATGATAAATTCAATATAGATCACACTTAATACACTATATCATAACATGAGGTAATTTAAATTTTTCTCACATTTGATAATGTTATTCGAAAAATAATATGTATTTGAGCTTGTTTACTTACTTGAATGCACCAGACATGCTGTGACTTTATCAAAAAAACATCCATTTCCCAACTATCACTAGTTCACCCCACCGTTGCATATCTGGTTCTATTAGGAAATACTAAACTACCTTTGAGGAGAGGTAGACCCTTTACAGTTTCTCCAGCTCATAGTCAGTCACCTTGTCTAGATCTTCATCAGAGTGCCTCCTTTAAAGATGCAATTTGTAGTTTTAAGAAGGATGTTAGGACTCATTGTTTATCTCGGATATCATCATTCTTCCCTCTAGCGGATCGTTCTACCGATTGTATAGTGGTCGAGGTTCTCATTCCTACCATGAAGAAAATAATGGATGTCCAGAAGTGTTTTAACTAGTTGTGATTTTGTGCTGAAAAATCTACCTTACCCTTTTCAGGTTTATTTTGTGTTTGTAGTGGCTGGATTCCTCTCAAATTGTCTCTACATTGAATGACATGGAAGTTTTTCATTCCATCCAAATTGTATAATGATTTTTTGTTACCTTGGTATATGGTTCTTCATATGATGGTTCAATGAAACATCTATCTATCTAGATGGGAAAATGAGTCTCACATTGGCCAGGACTTCACGTTGGAAGTAGTTTGGATCCCCCTCCTAGGTCTCGCTCTCCCCTTCTAGAATGAGGCTCTCTTGAATGCTATTGGGAACACTGTCAATTTTTTCTGTGTGTGGAAAAAGGAACTATTTTACTTGAGGATGCTTCCTCGACATGATTATTTGTTATGATGGCTCTGAAATTCCTTCTTCGTATTGGTTTTTCCTCGAGGTACAATATTCCTTTAAATGGAACCGTGTTCTAGTTTATTCATCACCCCAATGTTATTGTTTAACCATAAGTTACTAGGACACCCGTAATGGTTTATTTGAAGTATGTATCCAGCCCATCAAGATCATCTTCATAGGTCCCCTATATTTCATCCCCTCTCCTTGGATTTAGTGGGATTTTTACCCTCTCCATTGGAGTATTCTATTTCTAATCAGACTCTGAATGTCTTATCTCCAATTTATTAGGAGGGACAATCTTATTCTAGTGATTTGGGGATCGATGTTGCAAAATTCCTCACCCTAGTTCCATTAGTATCATTGGTTTCATCCTATTATGGTCTCAGTGTTCCTGAAAATGTTCCTGATGTGTTTTCCAGATCATTGTAGGGTAATTCTGTTGCATACAACCTTACTCATATCTACTGTTATGTGGGAGTCATGGCCTACTCTTCAGTATAATTCTAAGAGCCTCCCCTCCTGGAGAACCTTCTAACCATGACGCTACCCCTATCCATCATGGTTCATCCCCCTACTTATTTCTAGAACAAGGATGATTTTTAATTCCATAGTTACATCAACATTTATTTTCCATGTATTCTCCCCCTTCTCCTTTAATGGTCTCCAATGATACCATCATGGGAGTGATGGAAAAAGTTTCATGAAATCCTAGAATCTAGTACTATTTTGTGGTTCGATCTATCCCCTCTCCATCATCACTAGTGTCTGATGGGTTACATTCTATTTCTCAATCATAATATTTCATTGCGAGTATTAAGACTAATTTGAATAAGTACATAAATCTTTGGGAGAAATCTAAGAAAGTATATTATCAATGATTTCCCTCAATATATGGAATGATCGAGGACTTTGGGCTTCGGAAAAGATGGATTCTATATCCACTCATGTTTAGAAGAATGGGATTTCTGTTGTAGAAATTCGTGAACCCCAACATACTTATAGTAAACTATCCGAAAATGATCATTGGGTCAAAATGCAAGCATGCATACAAGATAGTATGAATAACTCTCATATTCAGATTTTTTTTTGAATTAATTATAATTGTTGAGCGATTTCAAGCTTCTAATCAAATTGTTTCAGTAAAATTTATATCTATTATTCACACCTTGTTTTCATCTTTAATCTGTGATAGTTGGGTCCCACAAACCAAATGAGAGTTATGGTAGGACATGGAATCTTTTTATCCCGGTTCCACACCCTAGTTTGTGGGGGGGGGGTAGACTAAAATATTGTTACGTTTTTGTAGAAGAAATAATGGAGGGGTGAGTTACCTCATAGATCTAGTGAGGAGTTTGTTCAATGTATGGAAAATTTCGGTCTATCTAATATGGGATTTTTGGTTGATGGTTTCACATGGAGAAATACTTAGAATGGATGGTCTCTCTCATGGTGTTGTCTCGACTGATTCCTCTCTAATGGACATTCCATCTACTTGTTTCCTAATTCTACAGTTTCACACTTGGTTATCACCCTCTCAAATCACTCTCCCATACTGGTTTTAATTTTTATTGGTCATGAAAGAACTAGTCACATTAATTTTCCTGATTGATAGGCTGATAAATAGGGCTACCAATTGGTGTTTAATGAGTCATACGAATGAATTATCCCTATTTCTCCATGGTAGACAATTATCCAATATTATTCTGCTCAAATTTACTCATAGTTTGTGTACCGTGATCTTCCCCCTCAGTTCCAAGATAAGTATACATTATCAATGGAAATTGAGCAACTCAAATATAGACTCTACAATAGTTGTATTTACTTGTAATTCAAGGTGATTTATACTAAGAATTAAATTCTTCCTAACATGGTCCGTCTTCCAGAATGATTGTCTAGGGGAAATGTGTATATCATATGGCTTCTTGAGTGAGATTATAAAACTATATTTTTTATAGCATGAATTAAGGAGAAACACTAACCTTAAAAACCAAATATTTGAATAGATGGGGTCTATTACCCTAATGACATGGACATTGTGGGGAGAATTTCTGATTCACATTTCAATCCTCCCTTCGAGGGTCCTAATACTAACATGATAAAAGGATACCCTATAGACTGAAATGAATTCTTGGAATCTGTTCCATTCCCAGCCTCCATCCATGTTAACAGTCTCTTAGGGGAAATCCCAGAGGAGCTGAAAATCTTTGAGGTAATGGAGAGTCTCGACCCGGAGAGCACACCTGGTGATGAAGGGTTTTTCGAATTCTTTTATAAATCATAATGGGAAGTGGTTATGGATGATCTGGTCATGGACAATTAAGAAATCTTTTGTGAGGGATTCCATAAGCTACATGTAATACACATATAGTAATCATTCATAAATTTAAAGCCCCACCTCATTGAATCACTAAAGGCACACTTTTATGTTCAATTTCCTATGCAATGTTTTTGTTAGCATAAAAAATATCTGGTTCTCAAACATCCTTCCTTTATGGATGCCTATGGAGCCACATTGTTTTTTGAAGGGTAGGATGAGTCATGGTTTCCTTGCAATGACCCTAGATCTAGTTATCTACATCAATAATAAGGTCAATTGTTGAAATTTGATTATTAAACATGATATGGAATATGAATATGATTATAATGAGTGGAACATCATCATTAGTGTTATCTAGAAAATTAGATTATCATCCAGGGTAACTTATCTTATTTTTAGATTCCTGAGTTCCTCTTGGATAAAAATCTATTTTTCCGGGAAGACTTATGTGTTTTTAATGACTACATTGGTGTTAATTCATGGGGATCCATTGTCCCCATTCATCTTCATTATATTTCCTAATTCTCATAGAAGAAACATCAATAATAGCATAAATAGTAGAGACTCTCTCCTCTATCTCTATAAGGCCCTAACCACTACCATATCTCATATTATGTTTGTGGAAAATAATATTAGTTTCTATAATTCTAGAAATATATTGCATAGGATTATATTCAAGTTCCTAGAAATATAATGTAAATTGACTAGTCTGGTTATTAATTCGCATAAGTTTAGTGCTTATGTAACGCCCCGACCCTAGTTACCTAGAGTCGATGCATTATTACATAACATTGGCATGATCACAAGAAAGATCAAATCTCGAAAGGCCAATTTGTTTAGTATCCTTGGAATCACTAGATATATTCATAAGTTTTAAATTACATCATCAAATGAAAAACTACTACAAAAACATAATGTCTCCACAGTCCACACTATTATCCTCTCATAATATCCCTGCAGGTCATTCATAACTTACTTCTTCACATCCTGGGAAAAATAAAACATAGAAAAGGGGTGAGCTCAAATGCCCAGTAAGGATAACAATATAGCGGAACATTCAAAATAAGCATAAACATTTAAGGCAATGCATTACTAAAACAAAATCCTTTTAAACTTGAACTTCAACATAGTATGGAAAAAGTAAAATGAAATAATGCCATTTACTTGTTCACATGGATATTCTACTAATCGAATAATCACATGCAATATCTATAAACACTTTCATAATGTTGGAATGCATAATGCCAGAATATCATAACCACATAGCCAAGGGCTCGTGCCAATACTACAAATAATATTTTTCCAAGGCCTTGTTCCAAGACACTAGTTTGTCTCATGATACCTAACGATGCATCTAGGAGCTATAGCGGTCTCCACTCGTCACATATTAAGTCCAATGCATTCCCATATGAAAAGGTTTAAACATAACAAAAACATTCGTATTAAAACTAGCATACGAAATGTCAATAACTTCACCATAAATGATGAATGGTATAAAAATAGCACATCCACAGTCAAACATATCACAAAACCTTCAATACAATATAGAAGTTTTGTATCATAATAAATCAATTTCAAATAAGTGTAAAATCCATCAAAGGATGTTGACATAGATGAAATCAAAATTATTTTTAGAGAAATATCTCTTTCTATTTTTGAAATCATTTAAGATCCATATAAAATAAAACATTTTCTTTGAAAATATTCTTATAAGCTTGTAAGGAAAGCTTTGAAGATATTATAACGGCGGAAAATAACCACACCCGCCGTATAAGTTAAAAAAAACATTCTTACCTTAATTCTGTTGAAAAGGTTAAAAAGGACCTTGTTTTGAAAAAGATGGAAAGATTCCACTTATAAAAAGTCAAACAAGGGTATAAATGACTTTAACCCATATTATTGTAAATAATAAAAATGTTTTGAAATATATTTTTAAGAAAACATGGATGTGGATGATAAAGAGATTCCAGTAGATTATTACATATAAACAACCTCGGATAATGAAGAGATTGTGAAATAAACCTTACCTTGTACTTTTCCTTGGTTGGGGTAGGTTAAACTCCTGTATAATGGTGAAATAGTTGTTATTAAATTATACAAGAATCATATACATTAATATGATATCATATATGATCTTTTAATATTGATTTGATAATAATATCTTTGTATTATCATTATTTCGGGTATTAACTTACTTGTTTTCTTTTATATGTTTTGTTACGTAAGACATGTTTGTAAAGTATAGGTTGTATATTATTCATATCCAGAATGATATAAAGTCCATAAACATCATTTTTAAATCATCCAATGATAATTATACTTTAATGGTTACGAGGGAGAATGAATCTCATCGCATTCGTGGAGACGGTAGTCCGTACGTACGCACGAGCGACAATATCAATCTTTTGATATCAAAATAATATATAAATGGATGTTATATCATATATACAGAATCATTAACATGTTATATTTATTATTTACATGAGTTAAACATCATTATTATACCCATCAAAATAATATTATATTGAATAACAATTACACCACGATGTGGAGACGGTAAGCCGTACGTACGCACGTATGGTGACATGTTATTCAAAGGGTGGATAGAATACTGAATATGGTTGTACCATATTTATAATAACATCACAGTATATATATGATACTGGAGTTATTATTTTATAATGGTAACAACAAAGGAAGAAGAAGTGGAAGAAGAAATGAACTTGGAAAAGGGTGGTGAAATCATTACCTCTTCTTCGGGTTCTTCCTTTTGATTTGACCAAAGTGCTCCTTAGGTGGGCTTTCTGATCTAACTAAGGGCTCTAGGTTGTAGTGAGGGAAGTTTTAAGAGTATTTGGGTAGAGTTTGGCCGAACCAAAGGGCTTTGAATGTGTGAAGAAATGACAAGGAGAAGTGCCCTTTTATAAGAGGGGTGAGGGGCACCTTTGGAAAAGCTAGAAATATTAATTTATAATAAATTCATATTCGGTTTATAATGGCTCCAAAGTTTATTATTTAAATTTGAAGGTGGGGATGGGTCGAAAAAAACTCAACCAATAGAATTTATACAGGTTTGGGTCATTATATTAACCTTATCTTTAAGTATTAACTCTTAGTTAATTAGTTTCACTTTTACAATGTCTCATTGTATTTTTATATAATATGGTTACTAAACTTACAATATACATAAAAGAGACCCCCAAGTGGTCCATTAATGATTAAACTATCATTATATAAGTATCTTGGCCGAAACTTAGATTTTTAAGAATTTAATATCAATTAATAATATAATATTTGTTTTAAGAACTCTTTTATGTCAATTTTGACACTATTCAATAGTTGCTTTTTTTTGAAACTCATAACAGATTTATTACTTCGAAAAAAGTCACTTAAATCAATCCTAATATATCATATTATCCTAGAAAATTAGTTTAATTCATTAAAAGTTTCATATTATATTTATTTGGGTATTTATAATATCAATTATTTTAATTTTTCACTATTATAGTAATTACTACATCATCATTGTGTCATAAATAAATTAAATTATTTAATGTCTAAAAAATATAAATAAACTATAATTATGTAGGAAATCTTTTTATATTTCTAATGAATATTTATAATCTAAAATCCAACATATATAACCCTATGTAATAATTGTTTTTCTAAAAGATATATTCTTGTGTCATTTTTGTATTCATTTCAACTTAATTTAAAAAAAGTGTCCCTATCACCTACAAGTGGATCCTTGGGGTCCCAAAATCAACCCAAAGATGCCTATGGTCGAACATGTATCAAACAATAAGGCCAGGACACGTTTTAGGGTAATTTAGTATTATTATAATATTATTTTTTAACCCTTATTTACCGGATTTACCCTTAACCATGGTAAATAAAATATTTACCACAGTAATTATTCAAAATGTATAAAAATAAAAGTTACCTATTTAAACAATTTGAACATCCTGATTCCAAATATGGAATCCATTTTTCTAAATTCAAAACACAAAATTGGCAGAAATTAATTTAAAATTAATTCCCGCTTTCAAAACAAAAAGCGTGTTTTTAAGAGATAATAACTATCAAATTATTGACACTTGTTTATGTTCGGTTTAATTGTGAAATTATGTCCAATGACCAAAATTATATTAAATGGTAAAAATAAATTCTAAATATACTTTAAAACCACTCAAATTCATAATTTATCACTATTAAATATATTGTTTAAAAAAGTTGTTTTTAATTAAAATTTAGTAATTTTCACTATTCATCAAAATATTAAAGTTATCCGAAAAGTACCAAAATTTCATCTTAGGCTAAATTTGATATTCCGAATCCAAAAATGAAATCCATTTTGAAATATAAAATATATATAATTTCAAAAAGTAGGTATTACTATTCATAACGGCTAGTTTGATTGGTTATAGTGTGTTAGAACTCGGTGTTGCGTACAACACACGCTATCACATTATTCAAAGAGAAGCGTACCGTAGAAGATTGGGGTGTTACATTCTCCCCTCCTTCAAATAATTTCATCCTCGAAATTTATAGAATACTACCGCATGAAAAGACTCGGGTGGTTCTTCATCATAAGTTCCTCGGGTTCCCACGTTGCCTCTTCCATCTTATGGTTTCTCCACAAAACATTTACCAGACGCGTCGTCCGGTTTCTCAGTACTTGTTCTCTCGTATCAAGAATCTTGACAGGCTCTTCGCAATAAGACATATCGGGTTCCAGTTATAATTCCTCATAGGTGATTACATGCGTTGGGTCAGGCATGTATTTCCTCAACAGAGATACGTGGAACACATCGTGAACATTGGGGAGACTTGGCAGCATTGCCAATCGGTAAGCTACAACCCCAATTCGTTCTAGAATTTCGAAAGGTCCGATGTACCTGGGACTCAATTTACCTTTCTTACCAAAACGTATGATTCCCTTACATGGTGATACCTTCAGGAAAACATGATCACCGACTTGAAATTCCAAATCCTTCCTTCGATTATCGGCATAGCTCTTCTGCCTACATTGAGATGCTTTGATGTGATTTTGGATTACCTTCACCTTTTCCACTGTTTCCTCCACCAGTTCCGGGCCTACAAGTTTTCTTTCACCAACGTCATCCCAACAGGTTGGTGTACGACATCTCTTTCCTTATAATGCTTCATATGGTGCCATCTGAATACTCGAATGGAAGCTATTGTTATAGGAAAATTCTACCAGTGGTAAATATTGATCCCACATACCCTGAAAGTCAAGTGAGCAAGATCTCAACATGTCTTCTATGGTCTGAATAGTCCGTTCTGATTGTCCGTCTATCTAAGGGTGGTAAGAAGTGCTCAAATGAAGTTCAGTATCAAGGGATTTCTGAAGACTTTTCCAAAATCTTGAAGTAAAACGGGGATCACGATCAGAAACAATCGATATGGGTACTCCATAAAGTCTCACAACTTCATTAATATATATTCTTTCTAGACGTTCTAGGGGTAGATCTTCTATTATAGCAAGAAAATGTGCTGACTTGGTAAGACAATCAACAATAACCCATATTGCATCGTTCTTTCTAGGAGTCTTTGGTAGCCCCATGACAAATTCCATCGTAATATTGTCCCATTTCCACTCCGGTATGGGAAGAGGTTGCATGAATCCTCCAGGCTGTTGCCCTCCAGCTTTCACTTGTTGAAAAACCATACATCATGACACAAAATCGGCAATCTCCCTCTTCATGTTGTCCCACCAAAAATGTTCCTTCAAATCTCTATACATTTTGGTGCTCCCAGGGTTTATAGAGAAATTTGAACTATGAGCATCATCCAATAATTCCCTTTTTAGATCAGGTATATCGGGAACACAAAGTCCCTTCCCGAATTTCAAAATTCCATCTTCATACACAAAGTATCTCAATCTCCCCTCATTCACAGCATTAATATTCTTTTGAAATTATTCATCATCGGTCTGAGAACTCTTAATCCTTTCTATTAAAGATGGTTTGGAAACCTTTTGAAAAAGCATTGATGTTTCACCTTCCTTGGTTATTCCCATGTCCATCTTCACTAGATCCATGAAAATTGGATCCCTTTGAATTCTCATATTTTTCAAAACTCCATGGTCTTTTCTACTCAAAGCATCTGCCACCTTGTTTGCTTTCCCCAGGTGGTAGTGTATCGTGCAATCATAATCCTTGAGTAATTCAAGCCATCTCCTTTGCCTCATGATGAGTTCTTTTTGTGAGAAAATATACTTCAAACTCTTGTGATCAGTATAAATCTCACATTTTTCACCATAGAGGTAGTGGCTCCATATCTTCAAAGCAAATATCACAGCTTCTAACTCGAGATCATGAGTAGGATAGTTTTCTTCATGAATTTTCAACTGTCGTGATGCATAGGCAATAACTCTATCATTCTGCATAAGGACACAACCAAGTCCTTTCTTTGATGCATCACTATAAATAACGAACCCATCATTCCCCGATGGTAGAGTCAATATAGGAGCATTGACTAATCTTCTCTTCAGATCTTCAAAACATTTTTCACACTCTTTTTTCCAAACAAATTTAACCTCTTTACGTGTGAGCTTCGTTAATGGGTTAGCCAATCGGGAAAAATTCTGGACGAAACGTCGATAATAACCTGCCAAACCAATAGAACTACGTACCTCAGTTATACTCGTAGGTGTTGGCCATTCTTGGATTGCCTTGGTCTTAGAAGGATCAACTGAGATTCCATCTTTATAGACAATATGGCCAAGAAAAGAAATCTCCTGAAGCCAGAATTCACACTTGCTAAACTTCCCATATAATTCATGCCTCCTCAGAGTCTTCAAGATAATGCGCAAGTGATTTTCATGATCTTCGTAGGTTTTGGATTATACCAAGATATCATCAATAAATACCACCACAAATTCATCGAGATACTCCTTGAAAAATCTATTCATCAGATCCATGAATAAAGAGGGTGCATTAGTCAATCCAAATGGCATTACAGTAAACTCATAATGCTCGTACATGGTTCGAAATGATATTTTTGGAATGTCTTCCTTCTTCACACACAACTGATGGTATCCAGATCAAAGGTCAATCTTTGAAACGTATTGAGCTCCATGCAGTTGGTCAAATAAATCATCAATACGAGGTAGGGGATACTTGTTCTTTATCGTTATAGCATTAATCTCCCTGTAGTCGATACATAACCTCATAGATCCATCTTTCTTTTTAACAAAAAGAACAGGGGCTCCCCATGGAGAAACACTAGGGCGAATAAATCTCCTATTACTCAATTCCTTTAGTTGTTTCTTTAGTTCAACTAATTCTACAGTGGCCATTCTATAAGGGGTCTTCGATATAGGCCTTGATCCAGGAATCAAATCAATGGAAAACTCCACTTCTCGTTCTGGAGGATGTCCAGGTAAATCTTCCGGAAATACATCTACAAATTCTTTCACAACAGGTACATCCTCTATTTGAACATTCCTTTCCTCACCGACAGTTATTTCCTTCTCTTCCTCCCCAATAATTGAATTTAGTTGAGCTATTGAGGGTGGATCTAAATAAGAATTAGGTGGTGATGATTGTGCTCTAAAGATAAGGTGTTCCTTATCATTATCATCAAGAATCGTAACCTCTTTCTTCTTACAATAAATCTTCACATCATAGTCCGAAAGCCAATCCATACCGAGGATTATATAAAACTCAATCATATGTATGATGATGAGATCAGCAGATAAAGAACATTTATGTTCTCTAATGGGGACTGATTCACAAAACTTTGTTGCAATGATACTTCCCTTAGGAGTTTTAACTGACAAATCCCTTATTAAATAAAATTGGAAATATCTAATTTTCTTAGCAAACTGGGAAGATATGAAACTATGCGATGATCCAGAGTCAAATAATGCATTTTCTAAACTTGAGGAAACCATTAAATTACCTGCCACCACGTCTTTCGGAGCTTCTACCTCAGCAGTAGTGATAGCATAAGCCTGGCCTTGATCCCTTGGCCTTTTCTGAGGTAAGTTCTCCTGACGCTTAGGACATTCATTTGCATAATGCCCCATCTCCCTGCAATTGTAGCACTGAATGTTGGTATCTTCCTTCTTCCCCTTGCATTCACGAGCTTGGTGGCCTTTTTCACCACACTTGTAACAGACTCCCATTCCCTTCAAGCAAGTACCAGGATGTTTCTTCCCGCATTTACCACAAGATGGATATTCAAACTTTCCCTTCTTCCCCTTATTTCCATTACCAGATTGATCAGAAGGTCTCTTCTTCTCTTTCTTTGCTTTAAAGTCATAAGACTTAGAGAATTCCTTTTCGGTCTTGATAGCACATGAGACAGTGTCTTCGTACGACGAAAAGGATTGTGAGACTAATGCTCGACGAAGAAATGGTTTTAACCCATCAAAGAAATGATCAATCTTACTTCTTGGGTTACATATATAATCTCCAGCATACCTTGTGACATTCTCATCCTCCTTCTATCTCAAACTCAGAAATTGCCTTTCCATATCTGCTCGATGGTCGTGAGGAAAGTATTTTTCTAAAAACAGATCTTTGAACTCCCTACATTCCATATTTGATACTTCATCATCTTCCTTCATGTTTTGAATCAATGACCACCATTGATCAGCATCTCCAATGAGGCGGTAAACTGCCATGATAACTTTTTCCCTTTCACTACTCCCCAAAGCCTGAAATATTTTCTCTAGGTAATTTATCCATTGCTCAGCTACTAAGGGATTTGTACTCCCATTGAACATTGGTGGTTGTTTCCTCATGAATCGATCTAACATTTATCCTCCACACTGTGGATCAGGGTGCTCCATACGGGTATGGTTATTATTCATAACCTGAGTAAGTTGTCCCGGTTTGGTGATTAGCTGATCGACCCCAGTTGCATCACCAACCCCACTATAATTATCTTGAGCAGGAGGGAAATCCCTACACGGAGTGCGTGCATTGATATGGTTTCCATTTCTTCCACTAGGCGCCATTTCTAAACAATGGCATATACTAGATCAGTTTATGAATCAAAATACATAATCCCATACTAATAAAACACTTAACATAAGTTGAACTATTTATGGATATAATCTATAATCATAAAAATGTTTTCTTTGATGAAGTATATACTCATAAACCCTTCATAATGATTTTTAAATAAAATGAGAGTTATCCTAAGAATATCCCCCGGGAGTGTCGTAACCAAGAGTGCAGCAAGGCCTGTTGTCGTGCACCAGTTCTCGTTTGAGTTAGCTCAAAGCGGTTTTTTCAGGTTTTACCCCTAGGTACATCTGTGCCAGAGCCGCCTCTACCTGCTCGTATCCAGACAGGGATGTATTGCTCGGAAAACTCAAAAAATATATACAATACCAAAATTCTACGAAGTTCTTCTATACTAATCCTCAAAGTTCATCTTAGGTCTACGTGCTCTAATCAGAGTTTATCTAAATCTAGCTTCAAAGGTTTGTACTAAACTTCCTCTGATACCAACTGTAACGCCCCAATCCTAGTTACCCAGAGTCGGTGCATTATTACATAACATTGGCATGATCACAAGAAAGATCAAATCTCGAAAGACCGATTGGTTTAGTAGCCTTGGAAACACTAGATATATTCATAAGTTTTACATTACATCATAAAATGAAAAACTACTACAACAACATAATGTCTCCATAGTCCACACTATTATCCCCTCATAATATCCCTGCAGGTCATTCATATCTTACTTCTTCACATCCTGGGAAAAATAAAACATAGAAAAGGGGTGAGCTCAAATGCCCAGTAAGGATAACAATATAGCGGAACATTAAAATAAGCATAAAAATTTAAGGCAATGCATTACTAAAACAAAAGCCTTTTAAACTTGAACTTCAACATAGTATGGAAAAAGTAAAATAAAAGAATTCCATTTACTTGTTCACATGGATATTCTACTAATCAAATAATCACATGAAATATCTATAACCACTTTCATAATGTTGGAATGCATAATGCCAGACTATCATAACCACATAGCCAATGCCTCGTGCCAAGACTACAAATATGATTTTGCCAAGGCCTTGTGCCAAGACACTAGTTTGTCTCATGAGACCTACCGATGCATCGAGGAGCTATAGCAGGCTCCACCCATCACATATTAAGTCCAATACATTCCCATATGAAAAGGTTTAAACATAACATAAACATTCGTATTAAAACTAGCATACGAAATGTCAATAATTTCACCATAAACTATGAATGGTATGAAAATAGCACATCCACAGTCAAACATATCACAAAACCTTCAATACAATATAGAAGTTTTGTATCATAATAAATCAATTTCAAATAAGCGTAAAATCCCTCAAAGGATGTTGACATAGATGAAATCAAAATTCTTTTTAGAGAAATATCTCTTTCTATTTTTGAAATCATTTAAGAGCCATATAAAATAAAACATTTTCTTTGAAAATATTCTTATAATCTTGTAAGGAAATCTTTTATGATTTTATAACGGTGGAAAATAACCGCACCCTCCGTATAAGTTAAAAAACATTCTTACCTTAATTCTGTCGAAAAGGTTAAAAAGGAATTTGTTTTGAAAATGACGGAAAGATTCCTCTTATAAAAAGTCAAAAAAGGGTATAAATGACTTTAACCCATATTCTTGTAAATAATAAAAATGTTTTGAAATACATTTTTAAGAAAACATGGATGTGGATGATAAAGAGATCCCAGTAGATTATTACATATAAACAACCTCGGATAATGAAGAGATTGTGAAATAACCCTTACCTTGTACTTTTCCTTGGTTGGGGTAGGTTAACCTCCTGTATAATGGTGAAATAATTATTATTAAATTATAAAAGAATCATATACATTAATATGATATCATATATAATCTTTTAATATTGATTTGATAATAATATCTTCGTATTACCGTTGTTTCGGGTGGTAACTTTCTTGTTTTCTTTTATATGTTTTGTTACGTAAGACATGTTTTTAAAGGATAGGTTGTATATTATTCATATCCAGAATGATATCAAGTCCTTAAACATCATTTTTAAATCATCAAACGATAATTATACTTTAATGGTTACGATGGAGAATGAATCTCATTGCGTTCGTGGAGACGGTAGTTCGTACGTACACACGAGTGAAAATATAATTCTTTTGATATTAAAATAATATATAAATGGATGGTATATCATATATAAAAAATCATTAACATGTTATATTTATTATTTACATGAGTTACACATCATTATTATACCCATCCAAATAATATTATATTGAATAACAATTACACCACGACGTGGAGACGGTAAGCCGTACGTACGCATGTATGGTGACATGTTATTCAAAGGGTGGATAGAATAATGAATATTGTTGTACCATATTTATATTAACATCACAATATATATATGATACTGGATTTATTATTTTATAATGGTAACAACAAAGGAAGAAAAAGTGGAAGAAGAAATGAACTTGGAAAAGGGTGGTGAAATCATTACCTCTTCTTCGGGTTCTTCATTTTGATTTGATCAAAAGGGCTCCTTAGGTTGACTTTATGATCAAACTAAGGCCTCTAGGTTGTATTAAGGGAAGTTGGGAGAGTATTTGGGAAGATTTGGGCCGAACCAAAAGGCTTTAAAGGTGTGAAGAAATGAGAAGGAGGAGTGCCCTTTTATAAGAGGGGTGAGGGGCACCTTTGGAAAAGCTAGAAATATTAATTTATAATAAATTCATATTCGGTTTAAAATGGCTCCAAAGTTTATTATTTAAATGTTAAGGTGGGGATGGGTCGAAAAAAACTCAAACAATAGAATTTAGACAGGTTTGGGTCATTATATTAACATTATCTTTAAGTATTAACTCTTAGTTAATTAGTTTCACTTTTACAATGTCTCTTTTTATTTTTATATAATATGGTTACTAAACGTACTATATACATCCAAGAGACCCCCAAGTGGTCCATTAATGATGAAACTATTATGATATAAGTCTCTTGGCCGAACCTTATATTTTTTGGAATTTAATATCAATTAATAATATAATATTTGTTTTAAGAACTCTTTTATGTCAATTTTGACACTATTCAATAGTTGCTTGTTTTTTAAACTCATAACAGATTGATTACTTCGAAAAAAGTAAATTAAATCAATCCTAATATATCATATTATCCTATAAAATTAGTTTAATTCATTAAAATTTTCATATTATATTTATTTGGGTATTTATAATATCAATTATTTTAATTTTGCACTATTATAGTAATTACTACATCATCATTGTGTCATAAATAAATTAAATTATTTAATGTCTAAAAAATATAAATAAAATATTATTATGTAGGAAATAGTTTTATATTTCTAATGAGTATTTATAATCTAAAATCCAACATATATAAACCTATGTAATAATTGTTTTTCTAAAAGATATATGCTTGTGTCATTTTTGTATTCATTTTAACTTAATTAAAAAAAAGTGTCCCTATCACCTACAAGTGGCACCATGGGGTCCCCAAATCGACCCAAAGATGCCTATGGTCGAACATGTATCAACCAATAAGGCTAGGACAAGTTTTAGTTTAATTTAGTATTATTATAATATTATTTTTTAACCCTTATTTACCGGATTTACCCTTAACCATGGTAAATAAAATATTTACCACAGTAATTATTCAAAATGTCTAAAAATAAAAGTTACCTATTTACACAATTTGGAAATCCTGATTCCAAATATGGAATCCATTCTTCTAAATTCAAAACACAGAAGTGGAAGAAATTAAATTAAAATTAATTCCTGCTGTCAAAACAAAAAAAGCGTGTTTTTAGGAGATAATAACTATCAAAAGATTGACACTTGTTTATGTTCGGTTTAATTGTGAAATTATGTCCAATGACCAACATTATATTAAATGGTAAAAATATATTCTAAATATACTTAAAAACCACTCAAATTCATAATTTATCACTATTAATTATTTTGTTTAAAAAAGTTGTTTTTAATTAAAATTTAGTAATTTTCACTATTCATCAAAATATTAAAGATATCCGAAAAGTACCAAAATTTCATCTTAGGCTAAATTCGATATTACAAATCCAAAAATGAAGTCCATTTTGAAATATAAAATATATATAATTTCAAAAAGTAGGTATTACTGTTCATAACGGCTAGTTTGATTGGTTATTGTGTGTTAGAACTCGGTGTTGCGTACAACACACGCTATCACATTATTCAAAGAGAAGCATACCGTAGAAGCTTGGGGTGTTACAGCTTACATATCCTAGAGATTCTCATCCAAAATATAGTTTAATTTGTCATCATTTTGTGTATCCATCAGAATATTTTTCCGACGGCCTTCTTCAGTGCTCTTGTATCCCCATGCATGCTTCATATCCATCATTTTGATCATATTTTGTAAAAGATTACAGCGTGTGTATCTAACTAGAGATACTATTTTTTTATCAATTGGGGGGAGGATCAATCTTTTCCATAGTGTAATTTATTCCATCCTGATTCACACTCTATAAACTGCCAAAATTTTGAATGCAGTTATGCCCCAAATCCATATGATCCTTTATTCTATCATATAGGATTCCAATGAAGATGATAAATATCATTGGGAATCATGGATGAAGTTGTAAAAGTTCCACTTAGGTATGGGGAATAAACATAAAATTTTTCCATGACACGCTTAATGGAATTCATGTGAAGATAGCATGGATGGGTTTGGAGGGTACCTCACAATGAGGACATTCAATGAAGGTTTTTAGTAAGGGGGATTGTTTGACCCCATGATGTTCTTTTTCTGTATATCAATAAGACTTATTTATCCACTACTCGGGGCCAAAGTAACTAATTTTTTGGAAGGGGGGTGATTTATTTCATGTATCAAAAGTGGTCATGATCAGAAATTGGGTTTCCACCATGTCTAGAAAAGAACATTACATTAATAATGGAATTATAGTATCCATTTTTTATCAATGAAATTATAGAAATGGATCAATAGTTATTTTATGATCTAGTAGAAATTAACGAGGATCTATATTAATGTGTTTTTACTTGTTCCTCCCATGGATATTTTTTATTGAAGGATAACTGCATTCTACTTACTCCCTTTAATAATATAGACCCATAGGGATACATTCTTTAGTGTATGTAGATTCTAATTTTGTTAAAATTTATTTTGTGGAGGATATGAAATGATTCCCTCTCTATGGATAAGAATTTGAAACGTCTCGTCATCTTGTTGGAATCCAATTGTGCATATTGTGAGGATCATTGGGAGGAGAGTTAAAATAATTTATTCTTTGAAGGGGAGTGTGATAGCACTCTTTGGATCACTATTGATGAATTTATGGGGGTTTTATTCAATAATAATTTGGACATTAAATTTCTCAATAGGTGGTTACAGGGTTCTGATCAGGTGGTCACTGAAAGGAATGCGTGGGATTTGGTTCTCCATTCAGGCTACTCCTGTTTGTGGAATGTGAGAAACTGGGTTCTCTTTGTGGGTGGTGGGTTCTTGGGGAGGGTTCTCATTTGGAGAACCAAAAAACGTCTTACAGATTTGTTACAGGCTATGAATAATTTTAATTATTCTCCACCTTAATATTGTTTCATAGGATCACCCATGTGAATCTATCTATAGTGTTCCATAATGTCATTGAGTTCATTAGAGTCCTACTGGATTGAGATTCTTGCTCATCTCTGATGGTTCTTTCTCTGTGGGTTTCATGAATGGTGGTGGTGTGGTTTACAACCCCAAAAGTAATCTTATATTCTCCTTCTTAGTAATATTTAGGGTAGGTGACTCCCTCATTGATGAGACACTAGCATTGTTTTCTGGTATTTTTCATTGTATTTAGTGAAAGGTAATCTATAGGGAGGTTGGAACTAACTCCTTAATCCAACTTATTTCACTAAATAATTAATAGGATACTACTTTTCCTATTTCATATATCACCCATAGATGAATTAGGATCATGGTCAACCATGTGGAGGTTCATTACTCATTGGGAGAAGGAAACACGATAGATGACTATCTTACTTCCATTACCAATCTGGTGTCTCACACTACTCATCATTAGAAAGACTATTATCTCCCTCCTGTAGTGGTGTACTTGATTAGGGGATATTTTCTCAAGGTCCAGCACATCAGACCACCCTAATTTCTTTGTGTTTTGGCCTATTTACCTTTTATGTTGAGGTTTCCATGTACATTCATTTCGATAAATAAATAATGAGGATGATTAAAAGGGAATGTAAGTATAAGAAGGGCGAGGTAAGAAACACTATATGAGTAAACATGGTATATTATAATGAGGTATCATACACGAGAATAAGATGTCATTAAGGGTATGGGAATATAATCAAGGTACTTGATCATAAAATATGAAAATCATACCACATTATTCATATATTATAAATCATGATTCATGGTATAGGGAATTATAAAAACCCAATACATGATTCATAAGAGTGAAAAAACATGATCCATTAGAAAATTATCATGTCCCAAGAGAGAATGACATAGATATAAAAATATGGAATAGAAGTGTGAAACATACCTAAATATATTAAATTATTTACCAATTTAGGTCTCACTAATAAGTCCATCATCACATTAAAAATCGTTTCCAATAGTGTTTATGGTTCACTCCCCAACCCCTTTAATCATTGGTTGATATATTCAATTTAGTAGATTGGGTACACACCCTAGTCTATGAAATATTATCTAATGAGGTATAATGAATTTAAAAATACATTTTATGGATATATAATTTTTCTCCCAGCCATCACATATGTAAAATAAAAATATATCTTCGATAAGAACTTTTAAAAATCATATTTCCACCATAACTTAATAAACATGTGGGAGTGAAATAGGTTTCATGGAAAATTCCATAAAACAATATAATATTCTATACATTGAATTAATATGTATGGTTTCATTATAGAATGTCCCTATTGAAGCATACTACTCCTTAAAGTATGATTATATATATGAAAAAACAAATTTATAAAATCATTGGAAATATAATTATAAACAAATGTGAAATTCCATCATTCGGTATCTTTTAAAAATTGAAAAATTATTAGAAGAATAAAAACATGATAATATTTGAAATGACATATAAAATTGAAATTTAATTTTAGTAATTAATAATGATCATGGTGGTAGAAAAAGGCACTCATCTGGTAAATAGTAAAGAACATTCATTTAAAAATAAAGTCAAAAATCAATCATATAGAATGCATTAAAAATATTAATTTTTTATAAATTATAATGAATGTAATTGATAATTTAGAATAGTAGTAGTAAATAATTTAATTATGTAATTGATCATTTTCTAAATAGTATATATAATATATTTATGGATGAAAAATATTTTGTTAATGATTTTAATAAATTTATGTTAATGATTATAATAAAAACCCTATATAATCATTACAATAAAATCCCCATTAAAATATATAATATTGAAGGAAATTAAAATATCATGAGTATAAATATAATAATGAAATAATATTTATATGTGGTATTACATACACCATATAAATTTATATAGGTGTGTAATATGATACATGTCTCAACAAAATTTAATTGAGACAAAAATGTACTTTCCACAGACATCCGGTAAAGTCACAAGTATTTATAGAATAATACTTTTTATTTATATTAATTAATAAGATTAATATATTTACTATAAAGGGTACACATTATAAAATATAATACTCAACATGTTATAATGAGTTTCTTTGAAATCATACATTTCACACAACAATCAGTTATCCTAAAAAATAATACAATAAAATTAATATTATTTTTAAAATGGTAGATAACTCCAAGACATTTGAATGGTAGGATTGAATAGTTTAAGATAAATTTATAAATATATTTTACACATTTTTAAATGATGATTCATTGATTCCATAATTTATTAGATAAGGAAATAAAAAAACCAATTTAATATAATGGATGTGTTTTCATTAAAACCTATTTAAAAGAGAATAATTGTGTTTTTATGACACTATTTATAGATTTTTATTTAATGTAAAATATATGATATATGTTACATTTAATGTTTTAAATTCATCTTATATGTTTTGAAGATATGATATAAGAATTAATTCAATTTTCTAGGGATAAATGAAGTATTTTTCTGAAAATGCAATTTAACTGTCTTTTCATGGGGAACAATTTTTGTAAAATGTTGTTGACACTATTATATGTTTTATTTGAAACAATTAACCTCTTATTTATAAAAATAACAAAAAAATGTACTTTGGATGAAATTATTTTATTTTTCTAAAAAAGTTCACTTTTTAAATGAATAGTGAAAAATACCGCATTTTATTTCAAACCAGCATTTTCGTCTAATTTATTTATATAGTTATATTTTTCTACGAATTGGGTTTTAAGTGTAATTAGATTATATTTTATTACTATTTAATCCATATTATTTAATTATAATTAATTTCAAATTTAAATTGGACATAAACACATGTCAATCTTTTGGTAGTTTTTAATTCTTAAAAACATGTTTTTTTTATTTTGACAACATGAATTAATATTAAGAAAATTTCTACAATTTATGAGTATTGAATATTGAAAAATGGATTCATTATTTGGAATTAGTATATCCAAATCTTGTAAATAAGTAATGTTTATTTTTAGACATTATGAATAGTAATTTAAGTAAATATTTTATCTACCATGGTTATGGGTAAATCCTGATAATAAGGTTAGAAAATAATATTATAATAATAATAAATTATCCTAACATATGTAATAACCCTATTGGATGAGATATATCCGACCATGGGCATCCTAGAATCGATTTTATGACCCCATGGTTCCACTTGTGTGTGAAAATGAAATTTAATTGTATTTAATTTAATGTTAAGGAAAATAAAACATAAATATGTATCTTTTATTTAAACAATTTTTATATGGGGTTATACAAGTAATCTATTTGACAATAAAAAGTAATTATAAGTATAAAAATATTTCCTACGTCATGAAATTTAATTTAAAATTTTTAGACATCATCTAAATATTTACATTTATGATACAATGGTCATATAGTGATTACCTAATTAATGAATGATTTAAATAAATGGAATTTTAAATATTACAATAAATTTATTTCGAAAGTTTTTAAGATAGCCATGAATTGTATGGATGAGTATGAATTGTTTTATTTTAATTAATTATGTTTTTTAAGAATTAATCATGTATTTATGGATTTTTAAAAAGTCATGATATGAATAGTATAAAATTGACATAAATGAGTTTTTAAATCAATTTATATTTTGATAAAGATATAATTGTCTTAAAAATCTACGATTCAGAAAAATGACATAGTTAATGGTTTACATATCAGTAATGGACCACTTTAGGTTTTATAGGAAATTTATTTTAACTGTTTTAACTATATAGTACGAATATACAAGAAGACTTGGTAATAGTTAAATTAATTAACTATGGGTTAAATCAAAGTGATAAGGTTAAATATGAAACCAAAACTTGTTTAAAACCTATTATATTATTGGATTTAGACCCATACCCATATGATATTCCAAATATATCACTTTGGTGTTATTATAATTCTAAAATCAATTTATTATAAAAAAATGTTTCAAAACATTCCTATAGTTCCCCTCCTCCGAATTATAAAAGGACTCCACCTATAACCCATTACTATCTCCTCTCAAGCCCCTTGTAAAGTCCAAACTGTACTCCAATAAGCTCATACCATCCCAATATTTACTCTATAATCCTACCCCTAAGAAAAATCTATTTAAAAAATCCATTGGCACAATTTAAAAGAAGTTACCCGTTTTGAGGTAATGTCTTTTCTCAAGTTCATTTCCATTATTTTTCCTTCTCCACTCCATATTCTCTTAATATTAGTTATTAACATAACAAAAATATTATAATCTATATAAAAGGTTGTTTTATGAGATTTATTGTAACTATACTTACTCACTTCTCTACCTAATGGGTATATAACATACTGTTTATCTGGACGGCGAACTACTGCCTCACGAAACGATGATTGTTAAATATTATTATACCACCTCTCATGGTGGCCATTATGAGGGATGTTTCACCCCAAACACTTCATTGTATGATTCTCTTAAATTTATTCTTATTATAGCTCATATTTTATGAGTCACTAAGCCTATATGGAAAAAACATGGTTACTTATAGGAGATATCCATAACCAGGCCATTATACTAAATTTTGTTAATTATGTTATTTGAATTTTAAAAATCTTACATACACGGTTTTGTCCAAGATGATATTTAGAGTCTTATAGAATAAACATAATTTTTGGTGAATAGTAACATATCCTTATGAATTTTAACTTTCCCTTATGAATTGTAACATTCCCTTATGAATAGTAATATGACTTTTTTGAATGGTATCTATACCCTTCAGTGTGAAAGTGAATTTAGGCACCTTAAAAATAAAGATAAATATTTTTAGTGTTTATATTTTTTGATTAAATAATTATTTTAATTAAATATTTAATTAATCATATTTAGGAAATTATTTTTGGAAAATGGACTTCATTTTTGGATTCTAGACATTGAAAAATGGTTAGGGTGATTTTTTGGTATTTTTCTGAAATACTTGAATTTTTTATGAATAGTAAAATCTGATAATTCAAAATAAATGATAAATAATGGATTAACTAGGTCATTGATGACATATGCTGATGTAAGCACAATTGATTGTGATTTACATGATAAAATTACTATTCATTGTCATGGGATACTCACTATTCCTTGTCTTATGGATAAATAATGAATTAATGAATTTTATATTAAGAAAACTCTTGTCCCCTTTACTATAAAACCCCCCTTCACTCTCTCTTCTCTTAACACCACTCATTCCTTGTGGCCTAACAATATTCTGCCCAAATTTCTCCCCACGATCCCCCTAATGTCCAAAATATCTTAGCCTCTTTAAAATAATAAAAACTCCCCCCTTAAGTGGTTCTCAAAGGAGGAAGTCTCAAGAGGTAAACTCCTCTTTCCAATTACTTCATTTGTTTTAAGATATTTTCTTTTTGTTTCTTTCCTCTCCTCCCTTCACCAAAATAGTAAAATAACTCCAGTAATATACTTGTAATGGAATTTATTTATGCTAATGGGACATTTCATTATCTTCTCTCCTTTCTGAACCCTTTATTTTGAAGAAATGAAACAACCGTTTGAGAAGTGCTGATTTAGCAATTCAAGGACAAAAATTTATCATTTTATATTATAATATTTAATTCTGTTCATGAATCCATTTGTGTTATGGTTGAACCAGAATAATATATATGTATGATATCATATTTTTTTCTATATTGCTTTTGTTAAAATAGTATTATGTTATAAAGCAATACATGTTCATTGTAATGAAACCCACCATTTAACCAAAACAGTTGTCACAAAGGATATATATATGTAATAATTCACCCTCACTCTAAGTAACCAAATTAAATTTAAATCCAAATAATCTATATGAATTTCACTAATAGAATATAACTTCATTTTGGTACAACTACTACCATCTTTCGTATTTATCAGAACTTTTATATAAGTGAATCAATCTTTTAAAAACAAGTAATGACATGAGCCCAAAAAAATGAAATTGTACATTTAACTAATAAAAAAGGCATTTAATGAACTAAAAATGGTTATAATAAATAATTTACATATATTAGTGGTTCTATAATTATGAATTAATAAGACTAATTTGTTTATTCAGGTCTTTAATAACAAGTCAATAACACCTTCAAGAATATGGTAGGGGATCCTCTCTCTCACTTTTGTTCAAGAATCTCCCCAATGTTGTGCTCTTTTATTTTTAATTACTAATGATTTATTATGTTTTTGAATCTCCCAAATACCTCCCTTATGACATATAAATAATGTAATACCCATTTACCTCTCATTAATCCCTCACAATAACACCTGTTACCATGCCAAAATGATTGTTAGGGGTTTCTCATCTCATGTTCATTTCTGTGAGATTTTCATTGTTCACCACTTATTTCTTGTATTTTGTATGTGTGTACTACCATTAGATATATAATAACATTGTTATTCTTATATTCATGTTATTCAATGATTCTATTGACGATTATTATGTTTTGGTCATATGATAAGACTGATTACACTGTGGTAAAAGACATTGTATCAACTACTATTTTGTTTTGACTAACTTTGTACGGTGCACCTAATAATCTTTATGTGGTGTAACTAATTACCATTTGAGATCACTTTTCAATTGAAATTATATTTTTATCAAATTTTAATAATCTCATATCATGGATATTTTTGTTGTCTAAACCATATACCATTTTACATAAGGTGTTTATTTGAAAAGTAATTTTAATTATGGGAATTTTGATGAATCAGTATACTCTACTCCATACGGATATTGAAAAGGCATAATTCTCTTATATATAATCAATTTATAAAGAATTACTTTGACTTTAAGTGATGGGTGGGTCCCGTTATATCCCCTCGATGTATCGGTAGGTCTCATGAGACAAATCTGTTTGGTGACAAACCCTTCATGTTTGTTTCAATAAATTAGACGGTTTTCTACCCATAGAACTAAACTATTTTAAAAGTATTATGGTTTGATGTTTCAGATAAATGATGTCCAATTAATAATCATTCTCTCTATTCATTATGAGTTTTTACTATCCATTATTTTTCACTATGAAAAATTATATGGAAGTAGATTCATTATCTGTTTATTAATGGAATGATTATTTCATTCATTCACCCTGCCATATTGATTATGTCATATTTATTATGATTCATTTATTATTTTATTCATTATTCCACTATTTTCAACCCTTACTGAGCATTTCAGCTCACCCCTTTTATTGTTTTCCATCAAAAGGTGATGTAGAGATGATCATTTATTGTGTTTTTGTGGTTGTAGTTTTTTGTTTTTGTTATGTATTGTATTTTGTATCCTTTTACAATGTAATTTGAGTTACATATATGTATCTAGTTATTTCAATAGTACTAAAATGATCATTCATTCATGATTTTCATTCCTTTTAACCATGCCAATATCACAAGTAATGCACCGGCTCCAGCCTAGAGGGGATCGAGTGTTACAGTTGGTATTAGTGGAAGTTTAGTTGGAATCATAGAATCTAGAGTAGTAAATATATAGTAGGTATCAAATCCCTAATGTAGTATTTGAGGATAAATGTGGATAAACGTCCTGGTATTTTTGTTAGGAAATAGATTATGGTAATCTTTCTAGCAAATACATCCCTTTCTGGATACAAGCAGGTAGAGGTGGATCTGGTACAGATATATGTAGGAGTGAAAAATCCTAAAAGTAGTTTTGGGCGTAACCCAGGGTATCTTGGTACATGACTACATGCCTTGTTACACTCTTGGTTATGACACTCCCATGAGTTATGCTTATGATAATTCATATTTTCTTTACAATCCATTTTGAAGGATTGAAATATAAAATTTACCTCAGAGAATCCATGTTTATGAGATTAGCTATGCATTGAATTTCAATCGATAATAAGTTCTTTAAATTTTTTATTCATAAACTAATCATGTGTATTCCATTAAATATAAATTGTGCCTAATGGAACAAGGGGAATAAATACTCGTGGACAATGTATGGATTTCCCCACTAAGCAAGCCTTCATGGTCAATGTCAAAGTAGATCATATTATAAACATACTGGGACAACTTACCTAGGTCGTGATGAATAACCATGCTACACCTATAATAGATCATTTCATCCGACAGAAGCCCCTATATTTTAGTGGGACTACTAATCCGATGGTAGTTGAGTAGTGGATCAAGTCACACGAAAATAAATTCATGGAATTAATATGCGATGAAAATGAGAAGGTAGTACTGGAAGTATATTGTCTCAAGGGTGACGCAGATCAATGGTGGTATTTGATCCAGAATACCATAGAGGAATAAGAATAATAGATATTAAATGGAGTATTTTTATGGAAATATTCTTCGAAAAATATTTCCCTCATGAGCAATAAATTAAAATGAAGATGAAATTCCATAGCTTAAAACCATGGGAATAAGAAAGGGTTACAGAGTATGAGGCTACCTTCAAAAGGTTGGTCAGGTATGCCTTAGATTACATATGTGACATGGCACACAACATTGATCATTTATTTGTTGGTCTTAACACATTTATTATAAGGGCACAAGCTTCTCAATCATTTTCATCATATGATGATATTGTATCATGTTCCATCAAAACAGTGAAAAAAATTCATGATCAAATCTTTTCATAGGAAACCAAGATATGAAGTGGTACATTGATAACAAATGAAAAGGATAACCAAAAAAGAGAAAGGGAACAAAGTTATTCCCATTATGTATGAATTGTGGAATGAATCATCTTGGTAAATGCTTGAAAGTCTTGGGAGTCTGCTATAACTGTAGATAAAAGGGTCATCGATATGATGAACGCAAGGGGAAGAAACAATTCTATGATATTCAATGCTAAAATTGTAGAGAGATGGGACTCTATTCCAATGAGTGTCCTAAGCGCCAAGGAAACATGAATAAGAAAAGTCCAAGAGAGCAACGGAGAGCCTATGCAATTATAACCGCGGAGTTTAATGTTCCTAATGATGTGGTGGAAGGTACATTAATTTTTTCCGCAAACATATCCAACACTTTATTTGATTCTTCATCATTGCATTCATTTATATATTCTTAGTTTGGCATGAAAATTAGTTATGTCAAATTTGATTTAGTAAAGGAGTTTTCAATCAAAAATCATAGGGGATGTATAATTGCAACAATGGCATGTCTACTAGTCCCCCTCTGGACACCAAATCGTGCTTTAGTTGTTAACATTTTCGTCATACCAATGACTGAATTTGATTTAATTCTCGGTATGAATTGGATGTCATATTATTATGTGAAGATTTATTGTAAGAAGAAAGAAGATACAATTTTTGAAAATGGTGTAGAGTCCCTTGTCTTTATGGAAGAAACATCACCACCTGATTCATATCTAGAACCACCCTAGTAGCTCTACTAAATGAAATACATGGAGAGGAAGATAATATAATATCTTGGGGAGAGGAATGAAATCTTCAAATTGAAGTTGTTCACATAGTGCTAGAGTACATTGATGTATTTACAGAGGATTTACCTAGACATCCTCCAGAGCGGGAATTTGAGTTCTCTATTTATTTATTTCCTGGTGTAAGACCTATATCACAGAATCCCTGTAGAATGTTCATTGTGGAATTAGTAGAGCTAATGAAAAAACTAGAGGATTAGAATGAAAAATTATTTATTCGGCCTAGTGTTTCTGTATATGGATCCCCAGTCGTCTTTATCAAAAAGAAAGATGGTTCAATGAGGCTTTTCATTGATTATAAGGAAATCAATGCTATTATAATAATATATAAGTATCCTATGCCTCAGATTGATTATTTATTTTATAAAATTCATGGAACTCAATACTTTTCAAAGATTGACCTTCGATCTGGATATCATTTGGAGTGTTTGAGGAAGGAATATATTCCTAAGACAACATTTCCGAGTAGGTATGGGCATTACATGTTTACAATGATGCCCTTTGGACTGAAAAATGAACCCTCTATTTTCATGGATTTAATGAATATAGATTTCAAGGAATATCATGATAACATTGTTTTGGTGTTTATCGATTATATCCACATATAATAAAAAAGCTATGAAGACCATGACAATCACTTGCAAGTTATTCGGAGAAGACTTAGAAGCAATAAATTAGATGCGATGTTTTGCATGTGAAAATTCTGGCTTCAATCAGTTTATTTTCTAGGCCATATTATCTATAAGTATGGAATCATAGTTGATCCTGGCAAGACAAAGGAAATCCAAGAATGTCCTACGCCAATAAAAATAACTGAGGTATGCAATTTTATTGGTTTATCAGGTTACTATCAGCGTTTTGTTTAGAATTTTTCCTGACTGGCTAACCCACTAATCAAGCTCACACATAAAGGAGTTATGGTTTTGTGGACAAAAGAATGTATAGAATTATTTGACGAATTGAAAAGAAGATTGGTCGCTGCTCTAATTATGACACTTCCATCTAGAAGTGGTGGATTTGTAATATACAGTGATGCATCAATGAATGGACTGGGTTGCATCCTTATGACAAATGATAAATTTATTTCTTATGCTTCCAGATAGCTGAAGACTCATGAGAATTTTTTTCCAACTCCTGATCTTGAGTTAGAAGTCATAATAATTTCTCTAAAAATATAGAGGCATTATCTCTATGGAGAATAATGTGAGATTTATATGGACCACAAGTGTCTGAAATACTTTTTAACACAAAATGAACACAACATGAGGCAACATAGATTGAATGCGTTACTCAAAGAACACAATTGTTCAATAAAATACTAGTCGGGAAAGGAGAATAAGGTTGCAGATGCATTAAGTAGGAAAGGTCATAGACTTCTTAATCAAATGAGGATTGAGAGAGATTATATATTTTTTGATCTACTAAATATAGTTATGGGAATTGTTATGGAAATGGAAACATCCTTTCTCTTTAAAATGATTTTTAATCCATATTTATTACAGATGATAAAAATCACTCAATCTGATGATGAGAATCTGCATAAGATAAATAATGTAGTCAAGGATGGGAGACTGGATGAAATCATGTATGACAAAGGAGTTCTGAAATTCGGGAAGTGGTTATGTGTTGTAGTAGTACCTGAGTTAAAAAGGAAACTATTAGACGATTCTCAAAGATCAAATTTCTCTATACACCAGAGTACCACAAAGATATATAGAAATCTGAATGAATATATTTTTTGGGATAATATGAAGCAGGAAATTGTTGAATATGTGTCATGATGTCTAGATTGTCGTCATGTGAAGGAAGAGAGACAACATCCCAGTGGAGTGATGCAACCTCAACCTATTCCTATGTGTAAGTGGGATAACATTACGATGGATTTTGTCACTGTACTACCGAGGATAACTAGAATTAATTTTGAAATATGGGTAATTTTTTATCATCTCATTAAATTAGTACATTTCCTTCCTATAAGATAGGATTTTACACTTGATTATTTGGAAAGGCATTATATTAATGATGTTGTAAGACTTCATAGTGCACCTCAATAGATTTTACCAAATCAAGAACCTTGGTTTACATCAATATTCAAGAAATGTCTCCAGAAATCATTGAATACTAAGCTTCATCTAAGTTCTGCTTTTCACCCCAAAACAGATGGATTGTCAAAAAGGACAATTCAATATTCAGAAGACATGCTGAGGTCATGATCTCTTGACTTCCAAGGTATGTGGGATCAATACATTTCATTAGAGGAATTTACCAACAACAATTGATTCCATTATAGTATTCAAATGGCTCCATATGATGCAGTATATGATCGAGATTTCAAACTCCATCTTGATGGGATGAATTTTGTGAGAGGAAAATTATAGGCCCTGAACATATTAAAGTGACCACGACAAAGGTAGAGAAAATACATTCCAATATTAAACCAGCACAAAGTGGGAAGAAGAGTTATGCTGACAACCGGAGAAAGGATATGGAATTCCAAGTGTGGGATCATGTATTTCTAAAAGTATCTCCATATAAGGGTATCTTAAGGTACTGTAAGAAAGTGAAACTGAGCCCTAGGTATATCAGACCATTTGAAATTCTTGAATAAATCAGAGCTCTAGCTTACCATTAACGATGCCGCCAAATCTCACTGGAGGTCAACATGTGTTCCACATGTCATTGTTAATAAATACATACAAGACTCAATTCATGTACTCACATATGAAGAAATTGAACTAGAACCAGATTTATCATACTGTGAAAAGCCTATCGGGATTCTTGACAAAAGGGGGAAGGTATTGAGAAATCAGACAACTTGTCTAGTAAAGGTTCTTTGGAGAAACAAGAATATGGAAGAAGAAACCTAGGGACCTAAGGATGTTTGGAAAAAGATTCAACCACATCTTTTTGGTGAGTTTAATACATAAAATTTCTAGGATGAATTTCATGAAGGAGGGAATAATGTAGCACCCCAAACACTTCATGGTATGTTTCTCTTAAATTCATTTTAGTTATAGCCTATATTTCATGAATCACTGAGCTTATATGGAAAAAACCTCAGCTACTTATAGGAGATATCCATAACCTAGTAATTAAAATTAATGTTTCAAACTTTGTGATTTGAATCTTAAATATCGGACATCCACAGTAGTGTTCAAGATGATATTTATAGTCTGATAGAATTAACATATTTCTCTATAAATAGTAACCTACCATTATGAATAGTAACGTGCCTTTATTTATATTAAATTACCCTTATGAATAGTATTATGACTTTTATGAATGGTATTTATACCCTTGACTGTATAAGTGAATTTAGGCAACTTAAAAATAATGATTAATATTTTAAGTGTTTATATTTTTTATGAAATATTGAATTTAAATAAATATTTAAATAATAATATTTAGTAAATTATTTTTGGAAAATGGACTTCATTTTTGGATTCTACACGTCGATAAATTTTTAGGGTGAATTTTTGGTATTTTTTTGAAATACATGAATATTTATGAATAATAAAATATGATAATTCACAATAACTGCTAAATAATGTGTTAATTGAGTCATTGATAACAATCCTCTGATGTAAGCCCTATTGATTGGGATTCAAATCATAAAATTACTATTCTTGGTCATAGAAAACACGTTATTCCTAGTATTATGGTGAAATAATAAATTAATTAATTTAATATTATGAAAACTCCTCTCTCCTCCACTATACAACCCCCATCACTTCCACTTATCTTCACTCATCCCAAGCATTGTTCATTACCAATATTATGCCCAAATTTCTCCCCATGATCCTCCCCCACTTCAAAAAGCTCATATCCTCTTCAAAATACCAAAACCACTCCCTTTAAATTGTTCTCAATGGAGGAATCCTCAAAAGGTAAACTTCTCTTCCCAATTACTTCATTTCTTTTATGTTATTTTATTTTTGTTTAATTACTCCCCTCCCATACCCCAAATAGTATGATAACTCTAATAAGATACATGTACTGGAATGTTTTTATGTTAATGGGATATTTCATTATCTTCCCAACTTTTCTCACCCTTTATTTGGAAGAAATGAAAGCACCGTTAGATATGTGCTAATTCAGCACATTCAAGGACAACCATTTATCAATTTATATTATAATATTTAATTCTGGTCATGAAACCAATTGTGATATGGTTAATCAAGATTATTAATTATGTTATATATCATATTTTTAGTTCAATAATCCTTTTGTTCAAATGGTATTATGTTATAAATCAAAACAAGTTCATTGTAATCAAACCCACGGTTTAACCAAAATGGTTTTCACTGAGGTTATATATATATAATAATTCAACCTCACACTATGTAAACAAATTAAATTTAAAACCTTGTAATCTCGTAGATTCACACCGATGGAATATAACTTCATTTCTGCCAATGAGTCTATACCGTAGTGGTTCAGGCTCCTGCTTGGCATCCAAAAGTTCCAAGATCAAATATGGGCAGGGGAGAATTCCCGAGTACTATAGTAGGGAAGTATAACAGCAATGTAGCAAGTCACTGTAGCGGTACTGTAGTAGCGGTAGATTGTAGCAGTGGCATCACTATAGTGGTATAGGGACTGTTACAAGAACTATAGTGGCGGTTGTACTATAGCTGGTACTGTAGCAGTGCGGGTACTGTAGCAGTACTGCTCACCGAGGGGTCCATTGGACCAAAAAATGGGCTTTCTAGCCCTGTATGCAGGACACTTGGCCTTCGGCCTTCGAGATATGTAATGGGTCCCGATCTACCCAGTTTAAAGAGGTCTTTGCTTTAATAATAAATTTATGCTTCAGTCCCAACCTTTAAAAAAATATAATTACATTTTTGGACAACCACTTCCATCTTTCATATTTAACCGAACTTGAATATAAGTGAACTGATCTTTTAAAAAAAAGTAAACAAATGAGTCCAAACAATGATATTGAACATTATAAATAATCAATAAGGACATGAATGAACTAAAAAGGGTTGTAATATATCATTTACACATATTAGAGGTTCTGTACTTATGAATTAATAAGCCTAATATTTTTATTTAGTTCTTTAATAACATGTAAAAACACCTTCAAGCATAAGGTAAAGGATCCTCTATCAAACTTTTTTTCAAGAATATCAACTATTTTATGCTATTTTATTTTTAATTCCTATGAATAGGGTATGTTTTATCACCTCCCCACACTTCCCACATGATATATAAATAATAAAATACCCCTTTAATTCTTATTAAGCCATCCCAATAACACTTGTTACCATGCCGAATTGTTTGTAAGGGGTTTCTCATCTCACTTTCATTTCTGTGAGATTTTAATTGTTCACCACTTATTTGTTGTATGTGGTATATGTGTACTACCATTTGATATATAATAACAATATTCTATTTATATTCAGGTTATGAAAGGATTCATTTTATTTTTATTAAGTGTTGGTCATATGACACGATAAATTACTTTGTTGTAAGAGACTTTGTTTCAACTACTATTTTGATGTGACTGACTTTGTACGGTGCATCTAATATTCCTTATGTGGTGTACCTACTGACCAATTTAGATCACTATTATATTGAAATTATATTTATATAAAATATAAATAATCTCACATCATGGATATGTTTGTTGTCTAAACCGTATACCATTTTACATACAGTGTTTATTTGGAAAGTTATTTTAATTATAGAAATATTGATGAATACATATACTCTACTCTATACAGATACAAAAAGTCATAATGATCTTGTATGAAATAAATTTATAAATAATTATTTGGAAATACAGTGGCAGGTGGGGCCTACTATAGCCCCTCGATGCATTAGTAGGTCTTATGAGACAAATCAGTTTGGTGACAAACCCTTTAAATTTGTTTCAAAAAATCAGATGGGTTTCATCACATATAACTAAACCATTTGAATAGTATTGTGGTTTCATGTTCTAGATACATGTCATCCAATTAATTACCATTATCTTTATTCATTATTAGTTTTTACAATCCATGAGGTTTTGACTATGACAAAATCTATGGATGTGGTTTCATTCTAATTTTATTAATGGCGTGAGTATTTCAGAAATTCAACATGACATATTGATTATGTAAGATTTATTATGATTCACTCATTATTTTATTCATGATTCTTCAATTTGTGACCCTTACTAGGAATTTGAGCTCTCCCATTTCATTTTTTTCCATCTACAGGTGATGAAGACGTGATCATTTATTGTGTTCATGTGGTTGTTGTTTTTATTTTTTGTTAGGTATTCTATTTTTTATCCTTTTCGAATGTAATTTGAGTTATATCTATGTATCTAGTTTCTTTAATACTACTAAATTGATCTTTCCTTCTATATTTTCATTCCATTTAACCAAGCCAATATCCCAAGTGATGCACCAACTCTAGCGTAGAGGGGTCGGGGTGTTACAACAGAAATGTAATGATATATGATATATATGTTAATAATTATACCTCCATTATTCTGTAATAATCATTTAAAATATACCTTTAGTCTTTCCATGTGTTATAAATATGATAATTTCATTTGAGGATGTGCAGACTACCGCCCCCTCATAGTAATATGACTCATTCATTCTATACATGGAATGTATAATTGATGGAATTATTGATATTAGGTATCAAATAAAACAATGATATTATACTCGAGTTATAATATACTTATTTATCAATTTTTTCATTCCATTAAATATGAAAAATAAATGAATGTAGCATTCAAGCATGCATAGGGATTACCGTCTCCATGAATTGCGAATTCCATTCCTTATATCCAAATTCTATAGACTTTTATAAATACATATATATACTAGATATATATGATATATATGATATCTAAATTAGTAATATCATTATGGGGATGATGTAATTTTGACCCCATGGATAATTTGTAATTAGAACAAGTACATTTAAGACACAAATACCAAATATCAATAAAATTGCAAATATTAACTTAAATAATTATTTAATGTTTATAACTTTGTAATAAGTGATATAAAATGAATAATAAACTAAAAAAATGATCTCACGAATGTAAAAATTAACATATTTTTAATATTCCGGAGGAACAAGGAATTTACGTGACAAGTCAAAGTCAAGGTAAGAGACATTATTTCAATCTCCTTTCATTGAGAAATATTTTTATTTATAAATGATTTTTTTTAATATGGTGTATGGTCCCCTTTAAAGTTTCATTTCATTCAATAGGAATCCTTTTTTCTTTGATGTGTTTTACTAAACAACCAAATGAATGTTTCTTTTTAACATACGCAACAACAACAACCATTCCACCACTATGAGTATTATTTGATATTTGGATTCCTTAACAAGATGTAGTGTTTTAGAAGAAAAAAATACCATATAATCATTTATAGTATTTTGGTATTGGAAATGGTTTTAAGAAAGCATTGATTATTTCAATATTTGGAAATGGTTTATTGTGGTTGAAATGTGGAAATGTTATCTTTCCTTTATGCTTGTTTTATGTGTTATAATTCAGGGTAATTTCTTAATTATACAAGTGGTTCAATTATAAACTTAGAGAGGGTGAGCCTTATATTTCTCTCCAATACCAAGGGTAATGTGATAGAGGTAAATTTTAATGTCTATGCTTGGAGATATAGGGAATATACTGTGATGGGTATTCTAAACGTAACTGACTATGTATCTATAAAAGCTAAAATGTATATATGTTATGGATGCAAAAATATAATATTATGATTTATGATTTCTATATGATATTCATAAATCATATGATTTCATGAGGTATGTTATAGATCATATGTTTTAATATTGAAAACAATTATCTCATTGATTTGAATGTATAGTTGAACTAGTGTTTTATTTCCTTATTTTATGACCATTACATATAATTTTATGCTCATCCCATGTTTTTTAATGTTATTCACTAGTCTTAAAGTGTAATAGGGTCAAGTATGGGATCATTTAAAAGTCATGAAGTTCAAATCATGGAACTAGACATGTCCTTTTATAAAGAGTTTTTTTATTATATAAATAATGTATATACAGTAGAAGTTTCTACTAGTAATATTCAAGTTGTTATGTATATGTTATGACCTAATTCTCTATATATCTAATCCTAAAAATATCCTAAATGTGAATTATTAAATAAATTAAAGATTATGTTATTTTTTAGGCTAGGGCCTTATAGTTAGTATCAGAGGTAGGTTTAGATACCTTTATTGGATAGGGTGTTATTTAATCATAAGTGGCAAAATCATAATAGTTATCCTATTAGAAAGAGTATTAGTTATTTTAGATTAATCAAATGAGTTTAATATTACATGAATAAGTATATCTTAGTGTTTTCCATCCTCATAAGATAGTATATGAATATTGTACCGACATACTCACACTGATCATTTTGGATTTAGTAAATGGGTAGATCTACCAGTAACCAATGTAATAATGGATGTGAAGGAAAATACATTGGTTTTATAAATGAGAAACCGACTGAAATGGGATCCCTAATGAGAAAAAATGTGGTTATTCTTAACCAAAAATCTCTAGCCATGATTGACAACATGGACCTTCGTAAATTTTCTAGGACATCATATATGTGAGAAACGAATCCCAATGGAAGATCAGGTAATAATCTGAAAGGTAAATATACTAAAAAACGAATGATTCAAGGATGTGGAAAGAAACACTTAGGAAAATGATTCAAAGGGACGCGAGGATTTTTTAGATGAGGAAATGAAGGTCAAAAACCAATAATCATCCTTAGAAAAAGGAATCATTTACTTTACTCTTGTAAAGGAAATGAAGTTCTTTCCAAGGGATCAATTGAATGTTTTAAATGTGGAATGCATAGTCATTATACAAATAGATTTTTTATGAAGAAGAATCAGGAATGGGATCAGAAAGATCATACAGATATATTTTTACCAATTACTAATTCCATTCCAATTGATGATGAGGAAACCCCAAATGAACTATGAAAGGTATTGATTATTTCTTATCTCATGTTTTAAAATTAAAAAAATCTTAGAACATTAAGCATGAATTTGTTTTTAGAAAATAATTATAAAAGAATAAGATGAAAAAATAGGGATAAAGGAACTTTAATGAATGTATAATGATTATTATATCTAGTAATTGATGAGTAATATTGGATATATAGATGATGATATGTTTAAATGTATTAATGATAGGATTACATAGGTATAATTTATCTATTATCTCTAACCCTAAAGTCTGATATGTGATAATTTTATTCAGGGAAGAATAATCTACTCATGTGTGGATGTAATGGATTACCTTAAGGGTTCACAAGATCTTTTGTTTCCTTATGAAATTATGGGTTATTAGTTTTTTGGATGCAAAATGTAAGTTATGAAATAACCATTGAGTTTAAAACATGTTATGGATATTTTTAAGGATTTTGTATATTTTTTAAATGTTATTATAAATATATTGTTATTGAATAATGAAAACACATAGACCGTGTGACAACACATCACGTCGGACAAAGCTGTAGGAATCGAACCCATAACCAATGTGTGTCTAGGATTTTTCACCAACCACAGTACTACATGAAGTCCCAGTTTAGTATGAGTAATTATTTTTTGTTAAATTTTTTTATTGATCAAGAATAAGTAAATTTTGGGAAATTATGTTTTATCAAATTATAATGCCTAGTATAGGAAAATGATTTGGTCATTAAGTGATAAAAGTTATTTTGGAATACGTTCTATGATTTTGGGAACACTATATGCCTATGGAAAATAGAATATAATGGGATTTAATTTGAGGAGTAATGATGGAAATTTATTTTGTGAAGAATGTATGTTTTTATTGTGGATATATGGAGATGGAAATGACTAACCTATCATAGAGAATATGTGATTATGTTAATTGAACTTCTCTATGATACATTAAGAGTAGTCGATGTTATTTGGAAATAAATGTTATGATTTACTCTAGAAGAATGTGTGATTAAATTATTCTATGTTTTCGGTTTCAATATTAGTTTTGATTATATTAATGAATTTTAAGGAAAATTTGGTATTTAATCATTTTTGTTTAACTTTGGGAATTTTTTGTTAAATTTTTGTTATTTAGAGTAGTATTCCTTTTTATAAAGGATTATCATTTTTGGGATTATCTGATGTTTTACTAACTTTTTTTGTTTTGGTTAATGTCTAATGATAGGGGAAATAATTGGTCCATATTTTCTAGAACATTTTATTCTATAGAAGTTGATTATATTTCTTCAGGTGTGACTGAGGCATTGTGAATAAACATCGTTGGGAGAAAATATTAGTTTATGGTAGAAAATTATTAATGGTGAAAACTCTTCATGAAAATTAAATAAATTTCCTTATGTTCATAGTTAATATCATAAATAAATTCTCCTACTTTAAGAAAGTTAACTTAAAACAAAAAACATTGGCGGCTTTAATTTCTTATTTTGGAATCAAATATTGTTTAACCTATTACATGTTTTTGATTTTATGGTGGTTAACATTCTCCTGATCATGTTTTCTATCACACTCCATCAGAACATGATGGTTAGTTTTCTCTTCCATATCTTGGTTATCAAGGAATCCCATTATCTGTTATCTCTGGTGACCTTTATACTTCTTTTTATTTATTTTAATGTGAATGTTTTATGAAAACTTTTTTCCAATTTGGGACATTCAATGATGTCGCTGAGCCCAATTTTATAATTTTAAGAACTCAATTACCAAAATTGGGAATGATGTAATAACCCATGTATTTATTTATGAATAATTTTTTATTTATATTAATACTTATGAAAATGATATTAATTTTAAATGGGACTCTTTTTTCTGATATCATACTCGACGCGCAACAATGGGCTTCCCCGAAATCAATCATTTCCCAAAATAATAATTTATACAAGAAAATAATACAACAATATTATTATTTTTTTTCAAATTATAGATAATGCCTAGACATTGTAATGGTGGGAATGAATAGTATCAACAGAATTTTGAAATATGATTTACACATTTTTAAATTATTATTCATTTATTACTAATTTTTTTAGAAATGGAAATAAAAAAAGCAATTGAACATAATGGATTTGATTTTATAATTTTTTAAAAAGAGAATAATTGTGTTTTCATATAACTCTTAATGAATTATGATTTAAATAAAATAATAAGATATATATTCAATGTAATGTTAGAAAATTGACTAATATTTTTTCTACATATCATTTAATAATAAATTAATATTTTTCAAAAAAATAATGTATTTTTCTAAAAAATCAGTTTTACCTTCTTTTGATGGAGAACACAGTTTAAATATATTTTTTAAACCATTATATTTTTAATTTGATAAAATAGTATTCTTATTTAGATGTGGAAAATCAACATTTAAATTTGATGAAATTTTGGTATTTTTTTGATAAAGTACATTTTTAAAATGAATTCAAAAAAATATAACATTTATATTAAAACTACCTTTTCATAAAATTTATTTTTATAGATATATTTTACTTTTAATTAGTTTTAAAGTGTAATAGGATTATATTATTATTATTAAATCTAATTTTTATTCATTGTATGTAATTTTACTTAGAAATTGCACATAAACACATGTCAATCTTTTGATACTTTTTACTTCTTAAAAACACATTTTGTAGTTTTGACAATAGGAATTAATTTTAAAGTAAAATTGGAAATTTTTGTGTTTGGAATATGGAAATATGGATTCCATATTTCGAATCAGGAGGTCCATATTGTGTAAATAGGTAACTTTTAATTTATGAAATGATGAATAGTAACTTCCAAAAATATTTTATTTACCATGGTAAGAGGGTTAATCCGGAAAATAAGGGTAAAAAATAATATTTGACTAATATTAAATTACCCTAACACATGTAATAAACCTATTAAATGAGATATGTCTAACCCAAGGAATCCTTGATTCTATTTTAGGACCCCATGGCGCCACTTGTGTGTGAAAATGACATTTAATTACTTTTAATTTAAACTTAAGGAAACATAACTTAATCATGCTTATTTTGATTAATCAATTTTTATAGGCTTATATAATTGACATATTCTTATATAAATATTAATTATAATTATAAAAAGATTTCATACACCATGGTACTTTATTTATAAATTTTTGAATTCATATAAAAAATTTATTTCTGACACATTTTTTTGTAATGATTACCTTAATATTGAAAGATTTAAATAAATGACAATATAAATAGTAAAATAAATTTATTTTTATCATTTTTATGCCAGACACGAATTTTAGGTTGGATTATAAGTTCTTAAATTTTAATTAATTAAGTTTTTTTAAATAATAATGTTTTTATGGATTTAAAAAAAAAGAGACATGATATGAATTGTATAAAAATTGACATAAATGATTTTTTAAATAAATTAATATTTTATTAAATTATATAATAAGAATAAAAAAATAATATTCAACAAAATGACTTAGATAATTGTGGAAACATCATTAATTAACCACTTTAGGTTCTATTGGCATTTTATGGTAACTCTATTAACCATATAGTATGAATATACAAGAAGGCATGGTAATAGTTAAATTAGTTAACTTAAGGTTAGAGCTAAATGATAAGGTTAAAATTGAAACCATAACTTGTCTAAAAAATATTTTCTAAGAGTATTACAATGAATACTCATCATATAATCTAAATATTTCACATTTGTGTTATTATAATTCAAAAATAAATTAATCATAAAATAATATTTTAAAACATTCTTAATTACCTCTCCTCCCTCTTATAAAAGGACACAACCTATAACCCATTAGTCAGACATATCAAGCCACATGGATTGTAAAAAACCTTCTCTAATAATTTTTTTACTACCCTCTCTTCTACCATGAATCCTTCCCCTATGAATAATGTAATTTAATTAATCCCATTGGATTAAATCTAACGAATTTACCCGGTTTGAGGTAATGTCTTCTCTCAATTTCCATTCCATTATTTTTCCTTCTCCACTCCATATGGTCTTATTATTCATTGATTACATTAAAAATACTCTATCATTAATATACTAGGATTATTTATGAGAAAAATTGTAACTACAATTGCACACACCTCTGTCTAATGGGTATAGAACATATTAATTTTCCGGACGGTGAACTACTGTCTCACGAAACGATGATTGTTCAATCTTCTCCTACCACCTCTAATGGTGGCCATTATGATGGAACTGTAATTATATATGATATATATGATATTTATTTTATCTATATTTATCTGTAATTCTCATTTATAACATACCATTATTCATTTCATGTTTTATAAATATGTTAATTTCATTTGAGTACGTGTGAATTACCTCCTCCTCAAAGTGATATGAGTAATCCATTATATACATGGAGCGTATAATGGATAGAATTAATGAACTTATGTAGCATATAAAAAATTAATATTATAATAGATTTATAATATACCAATGTATCATTTATTTTTCATTTCTTTAAATAAGAAAAAGAATTGAAAGCAGCGTTCATGCGTACGTATGGCTTACCATCTCCATGAACGGTGCATTTTCATTTCTTCTATCCAACTACTATGGACTATTATATATAAATATATATACTTTCTATGTATTATATATATGATATATATGATATATATGATATATAGATCATGAATATCCTTCTGGTGATAATGGAATTTTGACTCCATGTAAAATTTTTAATTAGAACACGTACATTTATGATTCAAATACTAAATATCTACAAAATGAGTGATATTAAATTATGTAATCATATAATGATTATAACATGGTAATAAGTTATATAAAAGTAATAATAAACTTGAAAAAAGTTTTGATTCAAGTAGAAATTTAATTATGTTTATTATTAAAGAATAACAAGGAACTTACATAACAAGTCAAACTCAAGGTAAGAGACTTTGTCTTAATATACTTTCACTGTGTCATATTTTGATTTATACATGACATTATTTTATTTAGTGTGTGTACCCCTTTGAATTTTCATTTCATTCCAAGCAAATAATTTTTTTATTTGAATTATTTTACTAAATGATAAAAGGAAGGTTTCTTTTTTAATGTATGTGATGACAATAACTTTTCCATGCCACACGTATTATTGGATATATGGGTTCCTTAACAAGATGTAGTGTTCTTAAGAGAAAAAATAAATACCATGTACCCTTTTTATGTATTTTGGTTTTGATAATGGATTTTATAATGCATAGATTATTACAATATCTTGAAATGATATATTGTGATTGAAATGTGGAAAAGTAATTTTTCCTTTATTTTTATTTTATGTGTTATGGTTCTAGGTCATTTATTATGTATATGGGTGGTTTCATTATAATCATTAGGAGGGTGAGCTCGAGATAGCTCTCTAATGCATTGTTTAATTTGATGGAGTTAAACATTAATTATTCTACAAATATATTTATGGAATATACCATGATGGTTACTCCAAACATAACTCACAATATAGCTCTGAAAGCAACAATGTATGTATGTTATCGATTCCAGAAGAAACCATTATGATTTATTATTTTTATGTGTTATTCGTAAATATTATGCTTTCATGATATATGGTAAAGAGAATATGTTATATGATTGAAAAGTATGATTTCAATGACATGGATGTATTGGTGGGGTAATGTTTTAATTCTATCTTTTACAACAATATTGAGATTTTTTTCTCATCCCATGTTTTTGAAGTATTTTTCACATAACATAATGTAGAAGAGGGTCAAGGATGGTATCAATGAAAATTCATGTTGTTTAAATGATGTAACAAGACATGTCTTTTTTCTAAATATTTTTCATATTATAAATTTTTTTATAGTAATTATAAGCGACTACCTGTAATATTCATGTTGTTATTTATATTTCATGACCTAATTCTCTAAATCTCAAATCCCAAAAAGTTCCTCAATGTGAATTATTAACTTAATTCAATATTATGTAATGTTTCAGGTTGGGGCCTTATAAATCCTCTCTATTAGAGAAACTATAAATTTCGGGAATAATAAATTTATATTTTATATAGGAACTTAATCTATATTTATCATACAATATAAAATTCATTTATTTTTTATTAATACCCATTTAATAGAAATTCTTTATTAACGTCAATTCTTTTGTTAACTATGTTATCTTCCACACGAATTCCAATTTGTTGGTTCTAGCCCATGCACCATAGCCAATGTTTCATAATATATATATATATTCCAAGAATTTTTATAGTATGTTGTTGATTTATTTTTGATGTCCTATGGTTATTTCAATGATCATATGTTGTAAATTGTATGAAAAACATAAAAATATTTTTTTTGACAAATATTTATTATATGAAAATAATTTATTTTATTTTTGAATAATCATATGTATACAAAAATAACAACCCAAACATTTATGGATTAAATTCCCTTATTTTAATTAAATGTCTAATGGATATAGAAAACACATGTTCTTATTTTTATGAAATTAAATATATTTTATCCTTAATTATACTTACAATTGTTTATATGGAAGTTTAATAATGATCACAAGACTAGTATAAAAATAGGTTTTAAAAATCCATTTGGAATAGAAAATGTATGTGATGGACATATCCAAAAGGATCATACTTTATAAATCCCATATATTATAAATTAGGGGTGATAAATAATTTATGATATTTTCCCTATACAAAGCCCAATCTTAGATTCATCAATATAAGCATGAGTGGAACCTTTTATAGAAGAATTTCAAGCTCATTGAGAGCACAACACAAACAATATTAAAAGAACAACCCCATGAATTCACTACCATCACACACCATAGTGTTAAAATGTGTTATGGTGTAATAATGGGATATGTAACAATACCATAGAATTATGATGATGTGAATTATTTTTGAATTTAATATTGAATATACAATCATTTTATTGTTCTTACATCGTAAATGATTTTTATAAGAGAAATAATATTTTTTTTATGATTCAAATTCAATTAAGAAATATATTTTGGTGAATAAATGTATTTTTTAATTAATTAATATTTTAATAGAATGTTATTATTAAATTGCGTTTATAAAATATAAATTATCTTATAATTTTTATGATGCCAAATTTAAAATTCTTAAGTATTGAAAACTATTCCTATCAATAGACATCAATTTTAAATAAATGTCAATATTTAAATTAATAGTTAAAATTCATATATTTAGAAAATTATTTTGAGAAAATAAATATTATTTTTGGAATCAGGACATTGAAATTATACAATGGTGAATTTTTCATAATTTTCCATGACATCCCAAATTTTTTGGTTAAAATTAAATACCGTATAAATATATAATATGTTTTACGACTTCATAATGACCCAATAGTGATGTAAAAAAATAATATAACCAGAATCATTATAAGAATACATATTTTCCCTATAAATAATTAAATTTCATGTTTGCTTTAATTAATTTATAAATCCTTAGTGAATGCTCTATGAAATATAATGTATTTTATGATATTAAAATCATTTCCTGAAAGTGAGTCACCTCCACATAATCAACATAAATATTTTTATATATTTGGCCCTTATCCTTATAAAATAATTTATTCCAATACCATTTTCTATAAACCATGGGAAAATATCGTGGTATTGAATTTCATTTTCAATATTTTAGTGTGACGTGTCCAAAACAAAAATAATAATGAATTCCCCCACCTTTCCAATATAAACCCACCCAAGAGCCCATTTAACATCATTAATGATCTTTGATGATTGACCAAACTCTGACCCCTACTCCTTAGAGTCTAGCCATGGTTTCCCAAATCACCCATGAATATGGCCCATGCCATTGGGATCACACTTCTAAGTAATTGATACTCACCTTCTTCTCCTCCATTCAATTCAAGAACCTTGTTTGAAATTTGACATTTAAATTTCAATTGGTTATATTTTCATCAATTTATATTAAAAGATACACATTCCATTTTAAATCATTTAAATGAGGGATCATTTATCATCCCAAATTTTTATACATACTTAATTCATTACTATGATGAAATTCTACAATATATCCTTTATTTCTCAATTTTTATCCATGTTTCCTTATAATGTTACAACCATTAATTATAAATTAAAAATAATGGTGAATGTTTTAGAAAAACCCCTATAAATTACTTATTACTTTTGAATGATTATAGACCCTATTAGCTCTCACTAATCCCTCTCATGTACACCTGTTACCATGCCAAAATTTCGTATGGGATTTATCTCTTCTCATTTCAAATAAATAATTTATTTCCTATTATACATCTATATTCCATTTCATATGATGGAATACTATGTTACATTATCAACGTAGTGTAAATTTAATTTCTAAAAAATGAGAGAACCATTTCCCTCTCATCAAACCATTTTATGAATTTTGATTTGAGTTTGATATGAAACCGAAATTGCACCATGATTTTCCATGATAAAATTATCATTTATTGAATACCATACCAATTTCTCTATCAAGGTTAATCACCATTACAATTCCATAAAAATTGTTTATGGACCTACATGTATTTATTCCACATTTCTTATTCATGGAATAACTTTTGATTTTTAATAAATCCATGTTTTATGATATATGTGGCACACTTATACAAGAAAACGAAATGATTATGAAGGGTGTCCCCATAGTGCTTCAATGGATTAAGTAATTGTTAGTATCATGATATGCCATGTGAGACAGGGATTTAATTATTCTAATTTATATCAAATGACAGTATAATCATTATAATTCTTATTTAATAAGGGTTTACACATGATAATCCATGTCCATGGAGACTTCAATCAGGGTAATATCATGTTTAGGTTATTTCCACATATCTATGTTATGAATACGAAGCTATATCATAACATTATTTTCATGATACTTTTATGATATATTGATATTATTATTGAATAACATGTACATTCTTCCCCATTTTATTCAATGTTTGTTACCTTACTGGGATTTATAGATGACCCTTTTTATGTATGTCCTCATGTTATCCCATGAAATGCTTTGTATGAAACAATTTTTTGGCCACGTAAATGTAGTATTAAAAAATTATGTATATTTCAAGTTTTATTTTGTTTTTTATGATTCTAATCCTAAAATACCCTTCATTTATCTATCATATGAGATTTATTATGTTAAATTGTATGTAATAAAACATTTTTAAATATTAAATCAAGAGAAGGGTTGTTATAGTTGGTATTAGAGGACATGTGTATTTATATTTTCAGATTTTTAATAGGAAACACTATTAAAAGCCTTATGGATTCGACTATTTATAGAAAAGAATCCCTAATTTTTGGTGAGTAAATATTCTGTGGTTTATCAAGAAAGTACATCCCTTTCTGGATTCGAATATGTAGAGGTGAATGTTGCACAAATGTATATAGTGGTAAAATCCGAGAATAATGCCTTGAGCTAAGCTTGAACGGGAACTGTTGCATGACAACGGGTGTTGTTGAACTCCTGGTTCGACACTCCTGGGGGATATACTTTTGGTAAATTCCTAATCTTAGTACGAAATATTATTATTTTAAAAAACCCCATAAAATGTAATTTAGGAAATAGATCATGGATAATGTAGATCAAATCCTATAAATTCCTATGTTAAGGAGATAAATATAATATATAAGTTATCCCTTTAATATCATTGGATCCCCCTTTACGAGATAATACATTAATATACCCATCCCTTTGTCTATTTTGGATAGAGTAGAACCCGAATAAGAAAGTTAATGGTAATGTAATATTAAATAGTTTTATAAAAATTTTAACATCCTAAGAGTTTAATAGAATAATCCATACACCACGTCAATGAAAGGATGAAAAGATGAAGGTGAAAATAAAAAATAAGGCAGTTATAGCTTCCCATGCATATTAATCCTCCCTCTCACAATTTGTGGATTGAACTTCCCATAAAACCTCATCATACACAACTTGGTGTAATATTATTCAATTATTGGTATGGATTGTGTTTCCCTATACATATACAATATTAATTTCCATGAGAGTTAAATCACTCATCATATGGTGAATAAACCCTCGATTACAAACAAGTGCAAGGAGGAGGGGTAATCTTATTTATCACCATCATCTCAAGCTTGTATATTACAACAGTATGAGAACACAAATCTTTATCAGATGATTGATTCAACAGAAATAATCATCCACAAAGACATATTAATTTTGAGGGAATTCACTGATATGTTTCCCATGAAATTTCCTTGTCTTCCTCTAAGAAGAGATGTCAAATTATTGATTGATCTTATACCTAGGGTGTTGCCAATATCAAAGACTCCAAATATAATGGATTTTGTGGATATTAAGGATATAAAGAAAAAAATTTAGTAAAATATACGTAAAGGGATTCATGCAAAATTACTTCACCATAGGGTACACTAGTCATCTTCGTTAGGAAGAAGGATTGGGCAATGCGGATTTGTTTTATTTACGGTGTGTTAAAAAATCATGATAATGAAAAAAAACCCTTTTCATTGAGTTGATTACTTGATTGATCAAATATGTGGAGAACAATAATTCTTGACGGTGGATCTGTGATGGGGATATTACCATGTTTCGTTGAAGGAGGATATCCCCAGGATTTCATTTCCTACATGGTATGCACAATATGAGTTCATATCGATACCATTCGAAGTCACTAATTCTCCAAAAATCCTCATTGAAATGATGAATAGAGTCTTTATATATTAAAATGAAATTTTTTTGGAATACATTATTGATGATATTATAATATACTTTAATACCATGTAGAATCATGAGGAGTAATTGAGAAATGTTCAAGAGATCTTGTGAAATGTGAAGATCTATGAAATTTATAATAATTGTGAGTTATGTGTGAATGATGTCTCATTCGTATTTCATATCATCATATGGAATGGGTTATCTACATATCCTTCAATGATAAATAAAATTTAGGGATGAATGAACTTTTCATCTGTGATGGTTATCCATTACATCATAGGGTTAGCAGGATATTATTGCCTATTTGTGGGAAAATTCCCCGGACTGTCAATCCCTCTTACCAAGATAACTCAAAATGGAGTCATGTTTGTTTGGAATGATAAATGTGAAGAAATATTCAAAGATTTGAATAAGTGGATTGTCACTTCCCATGTTCACACACTACCAACAAGTGGGGGATTTTCATATTCATTAACGATACTTCAAAGAGTGGAATGGGTTCTGTGTTGACATTGAATGAAAAATCCATTTATTATTCCTTATGGAAGATGAAAATTCATGATAATAACTCTCCCATGCATGATATAGAGTTGGCAGCTCTTATAATTATTTAGAAAATAAACTGGCATTATCTCATTGAGTACATGATTGAAATATATATGTATCCCAAAAGTTTCAATTGTATATTCACACAAAAATAGATAAATATGTGAAAATTAAAATGGTTAGTGATCATCAAGTATTATGAATGCAAAAACAATTAACACCCAGGGAGAGTGTAAAAGTTTGAAGATTCTAAAAGTGGAAAGGACCCAATAATTCTATCATTGATTAGAATTTAAAATGATAAAATATTTTCATATTTCAAGAAGGTGGTTGTGGGAATAATAAAAAATGAAACATCATAAATACATTGACAAATTATTCATCAACCATATCTTTTAGAATGGTTATATGATTCTCAAAAAGTTGATATAGGAATTCAGAAGTATGTGGAAACAACCAAAATTGTGAAATCCTCATAGTTTAATGTTAATAAAGAATAAATTGTGATATTTGGGTAAATAGTATGTGTTCAATCAAATCTGGAGTTAAATAATGGTCTTTTGGATGTTGTACATAGTTAGAATTACTCCAATCAACCAAGAATCGTGAAGATGTATCCATATATACGGGAACATAATTTTTTAGACAACATGAAGAAGGTGATTTGAAAATATACATTAATGTGACTGGTATTACATCAATTGATGTTTCTTAATAATAATTCTAAGAGTATGATTCTACAATCACCCATAAAAATATTGAAATTTCAAGACATCTCCATGGACATATTCCCTAAAAATTTTAAGATATCCACATGGAAAATTCTATCAGGGTTGTTATATATCGTAATACAAATTATTCACAATTCATTTCAATTCGATAGGATTTCCCATTAAATCAAGTGGAACAAATATACATCAAAGAAGTTGTAATGCTGGAAGGAGTACCACTTTCGATCATTTTGGATCTAGATCCATGATTCACCGCTATGTTCTAGAAGTGTCACCATTACACTCTAATCACTGAGTTGAAAATCATCATGGCATATCACCCTAATACCAATTTCCAATCTGAATGAAATATGTAACAACGTAAGCTCGCATGGTACACTTCTATTTGAATAATACAGTAGAATTTGTTGTCCGAAATTGTGTGTTCTAACACACATCATAACTAATAAAACTAGCCATTATGAATTGTAATACCCACTTTTTAAAATTTTAAAAATTTTAACATTCAAAATGGACTTCATTTTTGGATTCAGAATATCAAAATTAGGTAGGGTTAATTTTTGGTATTTTTCTAAAAACATTCAATTTTTTATGAATATTGAAAAAACACTAAGTTATAGTTTAAAATTGAAATTTTAAAAATTTAGATATACAAAAAAATTATTGAACATTTCACCTTCTTTTACCCACCTCCTAGGAAAATTTTTAAATTCACATAAAATATAATTTACCACTTCTGTGAGTGGAATTTCGAAAATCTGAGAGACACAGTTAATATCTAGGAGTAAAATGTGGTTCAATAAGATAAAAATAATTTTTGGAGAATAGTAACTTTTTACTTTTTTTTACCACGTTTAAAAGTAAATGGGATAATTAAGGGTAAAAATGATATTAATATCACCCTAGAACATATCCCAATTCTACTGGAAAAGTGTATCTCGACCCAAAACAACCTTAGGAATAAAATATTATCATTTAGGTTGACTTGGATTAGATTGGGACATTTATTATTATGTAATTCAAAGAAGAGTTAAAAGAGTTAGAATCAACGTTAATTACTAAAACATTTTTAATATAGGATTATACATAAGATAAATTAGATTTTAAATATTAATTATAAAGATAAAAATATTTCATACATAATGGTATTTTATATATAATTTTTAGACAATAAATAATTTAATTTATTTATGACACAATGGTGTCACACTAATTACCTAATTAATGAAATATTAAAATAATTGATATTATAAATATCCAAATAAATTAAATGTGATACATTTTATGAATTACACAAATTATATAGGTTAATATGACTTGCTAGTATTAATTTAATTATATTTTTTTGAAGTAATCATGCTGTTATGATTTTCACAAAAAACAAATACCAAATTGTGTCATAATACACATAAAAGAGTTTTTTTTAAAAATATTATATTATTTATTTATATTCAATTCCTAAGAATCTAAGGTTCAGCCAAGATACTTATATAATGATAGGTGTATAATTATCAAACCACTTGGGGTTCTCATGGATGTATATGGTATGTTTATTAACTATATAATATAAAAATACAAAGAGACATGGTAAATGTCAAACTATTTAACTAAGAGTTAAATATGATTGATAAGGTTAAAATAGTGACCCAAACATGTCTAAAATATATTGGATGAAATAATTTCGACCCATACCCACCGAAAAATTTAAATTATCCACTTTGGAGCCACTAGAAACCGAATATGAATTTGTTATAAAATAATATTTCTATCTTTTACAAAGGTGCCCCTCACCCATCATATAAAAGGGCACTCCCCCTTCTCTAAATTTCACACCTTCAAAGCCTTTTGGCTCAGCCAAACCCTACCCAAATATTCTCTCAACTTATATAACATCAATATAGAGGCCTTAGTTTGATCATAAAGCCAACCTATGGATCCCTTTTTATCAAATCAAAAGGAATAACCCGAAGAAGAGGTAATATTTTCACCACCCTCGTTCAAGTTCTTGTCTTCTTCCACATCTTCTCTCATTGTTATTTCCATTCTAAAATAATAACTCCAGTATCTTATATATACTGTGATGTTATTATAAATATGGTATAACCATATTTAGTATTCTATCCATATTTCTAATGACATGTCACCTTACCTGTGTACGTACGACCTACCATCTCCACGTCGTGGTGTAATTGTTATTCAATACATTATTATTCGGACGGGTATAATATTGATGTGTAATTAATGTAAATAATAAATTTAAGATGATAATGATTCTGTATATATGATATAACATCCAATTATATATTATTTTAATAACAAAAGAATGACATTGTCGCTCGTCCGTACATACGGATTACCGTCTCCACGAACGCGATGAGATTCATTCCCCATCGTATCCATTCAAGACTAAATTTTATTTGATGATTAAAAATAATTTTAGAGACATGATATCATTCTGTATATGAATTATATACATCCCATATATAACAAATATGGCTCACATAACAAAGAATATATAGGAAAATGAATCCGTTAACACTCGAAACGAAGATAATACTAACATATTATTAATAAATCAATGTTAAAATATCATATATAATATAATATTAATGTATTTGATTATTTTATAATTAAATAACAAATATTCCACCATTATAAAAGAGTTTAAGCAACCCTCAACCAAGTAAATGTTCAAGGTATGAGTTTATTTCACAATCTCTTCATTATCCGAGGTTGTTTATACGTAATTATCTACTATGACCACTTTATCATCTACATCCATGTTTCTTAAAAATGTTTTTAAAATCATTATTACTATTTTACAAACTATGGGTTAATGTTATTTATACTCTTTTTTAATTTTTATAATATGTTTATAAAGGAATATTTCTATCATTTTCCAAACAATGTCCTTTTTAACCTTTTTGATAGAATTATGGTAAGAATGTCTTTTTTAACTTATACGGCGGGTGTGGCTATTTTCTGCCATTATAAAATCGTCAAATCTTCCCTTACACTCATATAATAATATTTTCAAAGTAAATGTCTTATTTTATAATTATGTAAATTTTAAATGATTTCAAAAAAAGAGATATTTCTCTCCAATAGTTTTGATTTCATCTATGTCAACATAATTTGATGGGTTTTAAGCTTATTTGATGTTTATTTATTATGATACGAAACATCCAGATTGTATTGATTTTTTTTGATATTTTTGAACGTAGATTATTTATTTTTATACAATTCATGGTTTATGGAGAAAGTATTGACATTTCGTATGCAAGTTTTAATAAAAATGTTTATGTTATGTTTAAACATGTTCATATGAGGAATGAATTGTACTTAATAAGTGACGGGTGGAGCCTGCTATAGCTCATCGATGAACCGGAAGGTCTCATGAGACAAAATAGTGTCTTGTAATGAGGCCTTGAAAAAATCTTATTTGAAGTCTTGGCACGAGGCCTTGGCTACGTGGTTATGATAGTTAGGAATTATGTATTCCATCATTATGAAAGTGGATATTGATATTTCATGTGACTATTAGACTATTATAATATCCATGTGAATAAGTAAATGGAATTATTTCATTTTATTTCTTCCATATTATGTTGAAGTTCATGTTTAAAAGTCTTTTGTTTTAGTTATAAATTGCCCTAAATGTTTATGCTTATTTATGAATATTTCCACTATATTTTTATCCTTACTGGGAATTTGAGCTCACCCCATTCTATGTTTTATTTTTTCCAGGATGTGAAGAAGTAATTTATGAATGACCTCCATATATTGTATGAGCAGATATGAGTGTAGAATATGGAGACTATGTTGTTGTAGTTTTCATTTTATGATTTAATGCAAGACTGATGAATGTATCTAGTGATTCAAAGGATATTAAACTAATTGGTCTTTTGAGACTTGATCTTTTGTGACAATCCCAATGTAATGTAATAATGAACCGACTCTGGGTAACTTGGGTCAGGGCATTAAAAAATATCCTTACATATGAGGAAATGTTAAGAGATTTCTCAGTGGACTTCAACGTCTGATGGACCAACATATTCCTTTCGTAGAGTTCTATTAAAATAAAACATTCCAATCAAGTAACATTGTGGCATCTTATGAATCCCTTTATGGTATGAGGATAATAACATTGGAATGTTAGGATGAAGTTGGGTAAGGAGAACCTATATGTCTGGAAATGGTCAAAGAATTGGTGGAGATGGTTTAGACCATCTAACATCACATAAATGCTTCTTTGATTCCATAAAAGATCTATGATGACTGTCGTCAATGATACAAATATTTCTATGTTGGAGACATGGTATTAATATACATATCTCCATGGAAGATAGTTAAGAGATATTGGTAGAAGGGAAATATTGTTCCAAGGTACATCAGCCCTTTTATGACTCCCAATCCAAACAGAGCAGTGGCCTATCTACCAGTACTTCCACCGAACCTATCTATGTACATGATGTATTCCATGAAAGATTTTTGAGAATTTATATACCTAACCCATCACATTTCCTCAATCCATAGATGGTACCATTAGAGAATTACATATCCTGTAAGGTAAATCCAGTGACGATCTTTGATCGTATAGAAAATGTTCTCTGAAATAAGATGATGCCCCAAGTCATGGTGTTGTAAAAAACCACAATTATGAAGAAGAAATGTTGGAACTGGAGTTTGTGATGAAGAAGAGTTACCCTCATTTGTATCGAATTTTGAAATGTAAATTTTTTTGGTTGAAATTTCTTAAGTGGGAATGTTTTAATGACCAGGACATTTATGAATAAAATTACATATTATTTAATTAAATGTGTTGTGGATATAGAAAAAACATTCCATCATTTTAATCCAATTAAAAATAAATTATCATTACGTATCCTTACCAGTGATAATATATCTATTGAGCAATGATCACATGACAAGTATAAATTGAAGGTTTTAAAAAATCCATTTGTCACAGATAAAGTAAGTGATGGATCAACATGTTGGATTATACCCTATGACACCCATTTATTAGAGATTTTGAGGGAGATATAATTTCTTGGTTTTCCCTAGAATAATCCAATCCCGAGATCTATCAACTTTAGAATCAGAAAAACTGTTTACGAGAGAAGATCAAGATCATCAAGATCACGACCCAATCCATTTCACTGAACAACCCCATGAAAGCCCCACCATTTCACTAATTACTCTTAAGGTGTATGATGGTGTAATAAAAAGATATGTAAAAATACCCTATAATTATAATTACATGTATTATATTTTATTGAATAATGAATATAATTTTAGTTTATTATCGTGGAATTATAAATTATTCTTAAAGAACCAATAAGATCTGTGGTTAATACTCAATTTCAATTTATAAATCTATTTTGATGAATTAATGGATTCTTGAATAAAATATTTTTTTATGAAAATATTATTTTTAAATTACTTTTTTTAAATATAAATGATCGTACATCTATTATGGTGTCAATTATTATTTTTATTATGATTTGAAAACATTGTTTGTAAAAACCATTCGATTTTCAATAAAAATAATTTTTTATTTTAAAAGAGAAAATTCAAATATTAAGAAAATTATTTAGATAAAATGAATATTATTTTTGGAATAAAGATGTAGAAATTATAGAAAGGTTAATTTTTCAAAATTTCCCAAGATATTCGAATTTTGAGGTATAAATTAAATACCATATGAATATATAAATTGTTTTCTGACATTATAATGACCCAATTGTAATGTAATAAAATACTATAAAAGTAATATTCTTCAAAATATATATTTTTCCCATTGAAATAATGTAATTTTAGATTTATTTTTTTATTTTATAATTCGTTAATAATTTCTTCAAGACATATAAACTATTTTATGATTTTAAAATCATTTACTTGTAAGTGTTACTCACCGCAACATAAAAAAGGTAAATATTTTAATATATTTGGACCATATCCTTATAAAATAATTTATAACACTCCCCTTTCCCCTAAACCTTTCCTCTATTTACCCACCCAAGAACTCATTAAACATCACTCAAGATCATTTATGTTTGACCACCCTCTTCCACCTTCTCCCTAGAGTCCTCCCATGGCTCCCCAAGCTCCCAAGAAGTTTCCCACAAGCCTTTTGGGATCACACATCGATATAAGTGATTATCACCTTCCTCTCCACCTTTCAATTGAAGAACCATGTTTGAAATTTGTCTTTTTAAATTCAATTGGATATATTTTCATAGATTTATAAATAATTTCTACTATCAGTTTGATGTTATTTCAATGTGGGAACATTAATCAAAAGATATTCTTTAAGGGTTTTCTATCTTTCCATTTCCATTCATGAATTTCTTTTATATTACACATCTAAATTAGATTTTAAATGTTGGGATATTATTTTAAATGATCCCTTTACTGCAAATTTCACATAAAAAATAATATAAACCACTTTATCTCTCATTATCGCATTTTATTAATTTATATTTGACGTCATTATGTTGTAGAAATGACAAAATGATTTTTCACTCCAAAATCATCATATAGTAAATAAAATACCCATTTGTCTAGAAAGGGTATTCAAATTTCTTATCCTCTACTTATTTATTTTTGGAAAAACATGTATTTATTAAACATTCAGTGTTCATTGATTAAATTATTATGTTTAATGAATCCTTGATGTAAGATCTATGTGGAACATTTGTACATGAAAACAAAATGAATATGAATGGTGCACCCTGGTAGCGCCCCAATGCATTGGGCAATGTTTAGAATCATGATACATGATGTGAAATGTGAGTTTACTCATTCTTATTCATGTGAATTTAGTTTTTAGTTATTTTAATTCACGTTCAAATAGGTTTTACTCATGTTTAGCCAGGTGCAATGATCCTTGGCTCTTGCTAATATCATGTTGTATGTTGTTTAAACATTTCCTTGTTATGAATATCATGCTATATAATGTTATAATGTTCATGTTTATTTTATGCACTATTCTTATTCCTATTTACTAACATGTATTTTCTTCCCCATGTTATTCCATGTGTATTCCCTTACTGTTCTTTATTGCTCACCCTTTTATTATTCATGTCCTCATGTTATCACATGCAATGCTAAGTAAGAAAGAATGTTCTAGTCAAGTAAAAGATGTTTTCAATAAAAGATGTGTATTCCATGTTTTTTGTTATTTAAGGATCATATGCCCAAAATAGAGTAGATATATTGATATTATGTGTTGTATTCAGTGCAATTTTATGTAATAAATACTGTTTAAATATGAAATAAAGAGCATGGTATTTATAATAACTACTCACCAATCATTAATCTATCTAATTTTTATAAATTTTACATATTTATACTATTATCTAAGACCTATTAATCATTACTGATGTAAAAATTATAGTATAGATCATGTAGGTGGTACAACTGACCAATATAAGTGTGTGCTATAACGACTAAATGAGTAAGAAAATTATATTTTGAAATAATAATAATATCATTTTTATAGAATAATATTTATTTCATATTTTTAAAATAATGTGATAAATTATATTTAATTAGATCATGAGGAAGATAATATAGACAAAAATGTATGATTAATATATTTCTTACATTTACAGATTGAATCTTGTCTTGAAGGACCCTTTGAAATATGTTTTTTAAAACTCGTTATTTGGAACATAGATTCCCAGAACTGAGTGATGAGAAATAGGAAGATACATTTTTTATAGGTTAAAGATAAATTGAACTAAATGTTATGGTTTTAGGTGTGTAGAGAGAAGGCCCTTTTCTAGGTATTGGGTGGATTTTTTGTAAATAATCATAAATTTAAAGAAAATAAATGTCATTATCAAAAGAAAACATGAACAAAATAATGGAATTTTAAAATTGATTTTTTGGGTGGAAACAACCCACTTTTCCAATAAATTATATATAAGGTTTTTTGGATATTTGGGTCTGATATCTTAGTTTAACAACTTATTATCCATTTAAACATTTACTATAGTGACTTACTTTTATAGGGAAAACATATTTTTATAGAAAAAATTAGATATGCCTTATTTTTTTAAAATATGATTATAAAAAGTAATAAAATAAATTTTAAATATTCAATTTCTAATGTTGGTGAAAATTAATTTTAATATAAGTACAAAATATTCTAATAAAAACAGTTTTTGGAAAAAAATCCCTTTTATGCATATATTAAATTTACTCTAAATTAAGTTGTATCAGTGATTACCATGAAATTTATTAGTTTATTATTAAAAAGTAGCGTGTTTTAATTATAATAAATGTAAAAAATAATGATTTTTTTTACATAATAAAAAAAAGATAAAAAAATATTATTATAATAAAATATATCTATTTATCCAAAAACTAAAAAAATTCCAGATTCAACATAATATATTTAAATTCATTAATTGAATATTTAACAAATATCTAGTTTAGTTAAATTTTTTATTAATTTTTTATTCCTTTTTAAATCATGAAGATTTCATAAAAGTTATGACATTGGTAAATATGATATTTTTCATTATTGACATAAAAAAATAACCATCATGAATAAATTCTAAAAAATAAAACTAAAATAATTTTTATATTCTGAATTAGAAAATTCTATATATATTATCACAATAAATTTTAAAAAAATTTAAATTTATCTTTTAAAAATATCATATATAATATAAAATAACAAAATTGTTTTTAAATGAAGGATTTTTTGTATCCATGAAAAATTAATGTATTAATTCTTATAATTACTTAATTTTTTCATGGATACTACTAGTTTATTTTAAAAAAATATTATTTTATTTTATCAACAAATTATATTATTATTGTTTTATAAAATTAGTAAATTAAATAAAAAACACAATACATAAAAAGAAATTCTTTATATACAATCTTATTTACAACATTAATGAAAATCTCTTATTTCAAAAGGAATAATTTAGATTCATTATTATTATTTTTTCTATGTAACCTTAATTTTTTTGTACCGGTTAAATTATTATTGTCATTGTTATGGTTTTTCCTTTATCCCAATATTTCAAACTCTTTAAATTTATTCCAATGATAAATACGTACTAAAATCATGGGGTGTTACATGGTAGAGTGGTGAGAGGATGTTGGGGTAGGGTAGGTGCTCTTTTTTTTCCAATTCCGTGATGGAATCCTCATATGTACTTTTAATATTGTTAGTTTGATCTATTCCATAGGATCTGTACTAATCGGTTGAGGTACATGCATTCCTAAATTTTTTTGGGGCATCTACATCACTTCTATTTAGTGGTTTCATAATCATGTATGGGATGTGGATTAAGGAATTTTTATAACTGATGTTCTTGATTAGATGGTCCTTATACATATAATATAATGACATCAAGGTGGTTGGGCTTGGTGTCTCATTAGAGGCCTCAGGTTTCAATCCCATAGCTGTTTCAATCATCTAATATTAATTTTCATAGTTCTCAGGTAAGAAAATGTTATTCATTAATTTAGGTTATAGTATATGGATATGAGGTTCCATTAAGTGTTTTAAGTATGGTACTTTTTTTCTTTATCCAAGTTGTTTCTATGTATAATAATAAATATATAGTTATGATATTTCTTCCCAAGCTGTATCTGGGTTTGGGTTGATCAAAAGGTATCCCCTTGAAATTAATGTTCTTTATACACCACATGAAGGAGGTTAGATCAAGATTTGTGTTTTCTTTCTTATGTCGTAGCTGTCTTGGGTGAAATGAATTTATATGATTTTTTTGTTATGGATGTGATAAGCTTATACATCATTTATATGATGGATTTTTTAACATGATTTCAAGATGAAACTTAGTGCTGTAATATGTGGGACTATTTTACATTAATTATTGTCAAGGTGTATATTCTTGTTAGAGAGTGGTATGTCAAGGAAAAAATATATGGACCTAATTTTATTCTTCTAAGAGCCATCACAAGATAGATGGAGGGTTTGGTTCTTGTTTTGTATCCTTTTTCAGTCATATAATCTTTTCCTCTAACAGTGGTCTTATTTCAAGTTTTGTTTTTAGTGGAGTTATTAATGTTTACACCAAAGAGGTAGATCCATTTTCCATCAGTATTATTGTGGGTATATAATATATATTTATAACCACTTATCATACGAACAAAGACATGACAAGGATGATGATTGAATAAGTCAAGGATTATTAGAAAAAAATTATCCACTCCAATACCTCTTATTAGGTTAATTCAATCCTGCTTGTTAAAATTATATTTTAGATTTATGATGGGAATAGATAACTAGAAGCTAAACTAGATTATGTTAACTAACCGAAAAAATTTTATATGAATTAATGACATGTTCAAGAAACTGAGTGTAGATCATAAGTATTACAAGATCAATCTACGATCATGATATCATAAATTACAAGTGAAATATTTAGATGTACCAATGAAAACAATTATGAGTATGTAAGGATTGTACGTGAACCTTGTTAAATTCTCTGAAAATGTTCATAGATCTTCTAAATATAATTTCTCATCCCAACATGAACTCTGCATCGTGGTTACTATCAATGAGTTAATTGTATACAAACAAACCAAGGATTCACTTGATTAGAAACCTGAAATTTTATTCAGTATTTTTAGGAACATTTTTATTATTCCAAGTACATTAAGTATCACCATTGGATTTCAGGGGTAACCATTTTTCACATATATTATAAAATAAATTGATTATAGTTTATTAAAACAATGTTTTAGTTGTATTTTTTTCATATTTTCAGATTGATTTTGATATCAAAATTTTCTATATAATTTCTAAATAATATATGAAATCTATTAAGTAATAGGAAATACAAGAAAAGGGTCTATTTTTGTGTGGACAAGATGGTGAGAGGGGGTATTTTATGAGAAGAAAAGGAGGTTGAAATTAACATCAATTATAATTATTCAAAACGATAGGATATATTATATGATATTTTGTGATTTTTCAGAGTCATATTAGGATCTATTAAGTTGTATAAGGATCTGGTGGTCACTTATAGATCTTATCTGTTGTAAAAACATGAATTTATGTACCCTACCCATATCTTGGTACCAAAAGGTGTTGTTCATTCCATGATTCATTGGATAAATTATCATTTATGGATAGATTTTTCATCTAAATATATCATAAGAATAGAAGAAATATATTCTCTTTAAAATAATGAAATCCACAGAAGAGACATTGGTTTTAGTACCTTTATATTCTTGAATTCAGGGTGGAATATTCCCTGAGAAAAGGGAATGTCATTTCATATTCATTATTTTTTAAGACCTAGGAATTTGGAGTTAATAATTTTTAAGAGGTGTGGAAATAAATATGTTTAATCATGGGAATATTGGTTGATGTTTTAGAATACCAAAAGGAAATGGTTTGTTCTTCTTTGACTACTATCTCATTTCAAGTAGATCTGGGGCAGACCCTAAAATTTCCCATTTTGATTTATTTCTTCTTTGGTAATAACATATGATGTATAATACAATATTTGAATGGACTCATGAGAGAGATGTTGTTTTTTTATGTGTAGGGTAAGGCATTAGTCAACACTTCAATGATGCAAGAGCTGATGATAGACTGGCATACCTCACAATGTCTGATACATCCAAGATTCATAATGATGTATTAAGATATCATGTTCCATTTCTGGTGGTCATTTATGATGTTGGATATCATTTTCCTTTCCTCAATCCTACTTACCTATAATAGGATATAGTAAGAACACTAGTAAGTGAGTTTTTTTATTTCAAAGCCTTCTGGTGCTTGTATGTATATAAGAAATGGAGACCATGAAATTCATTATGTGGAACCCAGGACACCTAAGGTATTGAATGCAACATGTATAGTAGATGTGAAGCTAAAAAAGGTTAAATATTTATTTAACATTTGATAGAATTATTCTAGGGATTATGTGTTAATTTAAAATGTGTTGAAACTATGTGGTTTCATTTTGTTTCTATGGTCTTTGGGTCTAATAAATAAGTGTGATTTACAATGATCTTCTAGTGGGGCCTACAAAAATCCATGAGGTCACTATTAAATATGAGTAAAACATAACTACCACTGATGTATGAAAAATTATAGTGTATGATAAATATACTATGGTATATTCATAGATAATTACAAATTTATTTTTCAAATCAAAGTACAACAATCAATATTTAGAATAACTATCATATAAAAATAGATTTTATAATTCAATACAGATGTCTCTATATGAGTATTATTATTGTTTATTTTTTCACTCACCATTGTTCAAAATATTGGAGGGGAATTTGATGATAATTGGACATTTATTGTTGTAGGAAACCACCAAGTTGGTGAAGTTGGCCATGGATTGTGTTGGATTTCAAATAGATTAGAATGTATTTGTATGTTGAATAGAAGTAGTGGTGGGTATTGTTCACCATGGTAGACTAGGAATTCATTTTGGTATCTATTTTTTGGGAAATCTACTAGTGAGGATGTAGGGTAATTTTGTGACATGTTATATCAGTTTTTTATATTAGGGATAAGATTTTATTTTTTTCATATTGATTGACTCTTCCTTCATGAAATCATGGTGTGCACATGTGTCGTGTAGTATGGTAGAAAACATACACACCTATTCAATTATAAAGATACATAATTGGAGGCAGAATCATTGTTCGTGGATAACCCAATATGAATTATATAATGAATTGTGAATTTATTACAGGGAATGATATCACCTTTCTTATAAGGAATACAAAACTTTGGGTGGAACCATTATCAATCTTGGGAGTGGGAAGGGAATATGGGGATGAATTTCTAGAGCTGATAGCCTAGGACATATAGTGGCTTCTCTTAGATGTGAACCCCTAAGTGAAAGAGTTTTTAATTCCCCTATATGTTCAATATGTGTTAGTTTTAAATTTATTTTTTATCCCTCCTATATCATGATATTTTTTATCTATTTCAAGAGTTTAGGATGGCTCATGATGGACTTTTAGGGGATCTGATCATTCCTACATATTTAATTCTATATTTTTAATGTGGTATTTTTGTGAAAATTGTGTGTCATTTTATAATAATGTTAATAAAGGGGGAGTCCCTCTATCAACAACTAGTCATGTTGAGGTCCTCAAGGAATGAAATAGAATACTGTTAAAAGAGGTGTGGGTCCTCTTTCTGGGGACAGTTATACCCCAACCATGTTATTGGGTATGATTTTTTAAATATACAAACCAATAATATCACTATGTAATAGCATTAATTATTAATCATTCTTTCTCAAGACCATAAACTAATCTTGATAGCTGTGGGGGATTATTTTGAGTTATTTTGGCACCTCAACTCCCATTAATTGGCCATTTGATGTGCCATTTTTATGAAGTTTTTATTTTGGTGAGTCTTATTCCATCCATGACCTTGTCCCATATTACTATTTCTCCTTATATTTATTGGTTTTCATTACATACACAATAAATGTGAAAATTTAGAACAATTTTTTGGTTTTCAAAATATTGGTATTTAATTAGGATGTTTAGCATGTCAGGTACCATTATTTAGGCTCGATGTAGGATATCATTAATTTTTTTGGCACATTTATTTGTTTTTATATATGTCAAATTATAAATGGGGGTGTGTAGAAATATGGGAACATTTATTATATTTCAAAGTGCATGAATATGCCTATATAGAGGTGGATAACCCTTTAGTGTTATATATATGACAATAAATATTGTATATGGTGGAGTTTTGTCATGTTTATTTTGGTAATGCTAGGGATTTCCTCTGTAGAATTTGAGATTTTGGGACCTGTATGAGCTTAGTAATAGATATGATGTCCTGGTAGCATGATGTAGAGTTATATTTTGAATTCCATTTTTTTGGAATGAATGATATTAATTGTAATATATATCTTTTCCAGGCATGATTGATTTTTTGGTCCACCTTGAGTGATAAGGTGTGGTTTGGGATGTTTATATAATTTGTTTTCTATGAGAAGGCATGGGTAGGATTGATATCAGTTGAGAACAAATTGAGTGATATGGTTTGGTTTGATACATGGATGTGACATTACTTGAGTGATAAAAGATGATAGTATTAAAATAAAATAGGATATTCATGTCATGATATGATACATGCCATGTTCTGACTTATATAAGAGGTTTTGAAAATAAATTCCTTTAGGAAGGGGAAAAATATGTGTGATTATATATTCATGGTTTCATGTTTAGTGAATTATGACCTAATGAGTATTTCATAGTTACTATTAATTATTTATTATGTTCTATATATGAATACACCATTGAAATATAGTTGAACATATATTAATGAATCAATGGTGGAATCCTATAATGTTTTTAATCAAACTCTAAAAAGTAATCATGATATAGATGAAAATGTAATGGTTAAATATATTTAAATGGGATAAAGGTTATGATATATTACGAAGATGGAGATAATGGATGGGATTAAGTCAATATTAGGATTTAATTTGGGATATCTGGTGGTAGTATGTTATTTATTAGTTTTAATATTTTTGCACTATATATTTATTAATCCAATACATATGGGGATACATATTGATATGATATAAAAGTTCATTCATTCCATTTTCATATTCCACGGGATTATTTTATTATTGCATCTATTATTGCATTACATTAACAGACTTCTAAAACTGAGAAAATAGTCTCCTCGATGCATTATTAAGGTCCTCACCAATAGTAAATGACATATTATGTACAAAAAGACATTCACGAGGTCACAGGACACATAATAATAACTTATGTAATCTAGTCTAAGTCACATCAATGACATTGAAGGGTTACTGTATATCATAAGGGAGAATATTTATCATTGATTTTCACAATATATTTGAGTTGGATCATGATTTATTGAATAATTATGTGATCTCATTTATGGTATGATCAGGTATGAGATAATCCTTTGAATGGTGTGTGGTTCTTGATTTGAATAAAAATGTTCTAAGAGATTTATAATTGTGATATTTTTTGGTAAATTAACCAACCATTAGAATCTCAAATCACGGTGAACTATAGAATAATTTTTTTCAAATATTATATTATGAAATGACCAGTATAGGATATGGGATTTTCATACTCTATGAAAATAAATTCCAAAGGGTCTTTTGGATTGAAATTATCCTTAGTAATGATTTTTTATTCCATAGAGGAGAGACTGGCTTATTCAAATCATTCCAAATATTTTACTATGTTTCAAATTTGATATTAAGCTTACTATTTAATGTTTTAAGGTTTCATCGACTCAAGAACTCATATATATATTCTACTGACAAATTACTTGTTGGTTTGTGAAGTCATCATATAAAACAAATCTCACCATATTACATAGACGAGTCTTCAATATATTTGACATCTGAATATGAAATATATACTACTTTTTGTTTATATATGAATCCAATAAGTTTTTATTAGAAAAAAATTTTCATGAATTATATTACAATTGATAATAGGTTTTCACAAGTCCATATATTCATATCTCCCCCCTCAAATACAGAGACATATACTATATATAATTATTTAAGATAAAACATGTGACTAGATATCTATAAAATTTATTTATTCCAAATCATTTTTAGAATATATTAATATGAATCACTCAGAATGTCTTCATGGACTTATATATCTAGATTATATTTTATAAATAATCAGGAATGTCATTTTTCTTCACATATTCTTCTTTTCTATCTAACTATATCTAAAATACACAATATTGTGAAAACATGTATCTGTACTAGACCATTCATCTCTTTATTATGTATTATCATAGATCACAATACTATTATTAAACTAATATAGTATTAGGTCCAAATATATATCATCCTCATGGTTTCTTCCTTTTCTCTCGAACGACATGAAATCACCTTCTTATTTTTTTCATCTAAACAAATTTCTATTCTTAAATTTTTATAACTATGTCTATTCATAGGATGTAATACAACATCTATATATCTAACATGTATTTTTTTGTAATCATTTTCATATTTAAATAAATGTAAATATATCATAATGTTTAATTGATATTAAATAATACATTATTATTGTCTGATAGTCACACATCAATTAATATTGAAACATGAGAGAATCCAAAAAAACATAATGTATTCAAGAATGAATATAACTAAATAAACAAACCTCTCATCATTGAATTATTGTACATGAATATTTTATCTAGAATAAAAAAAATTACATTTAGTTACTGAATATTATATCTATCATCAAGAGTTTTCATTTATATTTTTATTGAATATGTAATTTTCCCCATTCATCTACATTGATATTTCAAAATATACTCAACTAATATTTATATCACTAGAACTAGTAATGAATGCATTTTTTTATGAATGTTATTGAATCACAAATAATTTTGTGATATATTAAAATATGGAGAATTGTTTAACTGTTATCAAAAATAATTTAAAAAATAATACTCCACATTTTCAAAGAAATAATATGTCCAAACATTTTATTTTCATAATATTAGAAAAATAATAATTAACCTCTCATAATTACATTATTCATCATACTATATTTAATTTTAATATTTAATAATGGAAAACTAAACCTCCATGATGTTATGATCTAGCATGAAACAATTTGGAATCATCACTCTTCATTTCACTTTATAAAATTTAATTACTAAAATATCAACATTTTCAGACTTAATTTATTATCACATACATTATCTTTCTTTAATATTTTATTCCACAAATTAAATAAATATTCTCAACAGTCCAGGGCTTTACAAACATATCCTTTGGGTGTTTTAGATTATTAATTCATTAATGAATAAATCTAGAAGTATAAAATTTGATTAATTAAATACTATTAATATTTATGATTTTAACGTTTTTTTATTACATGGTTGTTATTTTAGATATTTCCTCCTCCACAACACCCCACTATTCCACCAAGGTACCAAGGGTAAAATGATTCAAATGTAAAGAATGTTTCTATTGTACCTCTAGACACACATATGGATTAGGTGGAAGATTCTCCTAATACCTACATTGTGTTTCATGACGAAAATATTATTCATTGGAGTTTCTTCTTAATCATTATGGTGGGACCATGATGTTCCACACATGGACGTATAATGATGGTAGATTTTCCAAGGATTTCTAAACACAAAACCATATAGTTTTATAGGTTATGGGTGGTCCTTAATATGTTTAGGACCAGATCAAGATTCATAGGTGGATCCTATAGCATATGGAGATTATTTAACACCATGGGGTGAAACTAGATATATACAACATATAGACTCAATATGATATAGTTGATCGCGATGATTCAGTCTAAAAGACAAGTTGTTTTTTCATGTGTATTTTTCAAGAACATATTTTTATATATATAATTCATGAGACACTCTAGATAAAGAAATCAAATATATTTATGGAGCTCTAGATGGGAAAAACAGTTGTGATGGTCTATGCGACTGATTCTTGGGAGTTGATCCATTTTTAACCACAACTGGATAGGAATGACTATACTAATTTCTATAACTATTCATATCATTCTTCTTCCTAAGGTGAGGGATTGTTTCAAGACATTTGACCTCACATTATACTCATTTATAGTGTATTGTGAAGGGAATAAAATAAGAATGTGCAACAAGGTAACATGTTTTCCTTATCAAGACAAGTGGATGGATTTTTTGATGAGATCGTGGAGCATATTTCAGTTGTACGCCATGTATTTTTGAGGAGATTCACCATGAGGTTACTTGATAATAACATATATTCATATTAAATTAGATTAAATTAATATTAATTATATATCAAAATAATCTACATAGTATAACCTGAAGATTTATTATAATAAAGATTCGTTACATAGTCAATTTATTTGACTTAAATTCATCATTATTTCCCATAAATATTCTTCACAAATTTTAGTCTTCTATATATATCATACTCAACATCATTATTCATATACTATTTAAAACAATCATAATAAGGGATGATCATAAATTCCATGTAAGGGAAAATATGAGAGATAAAAATCATATATCATAAGTGGGAATAAGGTGAGTATAATAGTATAAGAACATAATCTGGGTACATGATCCTAACATATGAAAATCATAAAAAAAGTTAATAGATTATAAATCATGATTCATATTAAATTAATGTTTAATTACATAAGGCAAGATTCAAAAAAACATAAAAACATGAATCAAATGTCAATAATCCTAAACCATGAGATTATATAACTTTTAAATGAATATGGAATACAATTATGGAACATAAATAAGAATAAAAAATAAATTCCTTTTCAGGATCACAATTGATACCATCATCACATAGTGGAAAATGTCCATAGTGGATTATGTTCACTTCCAATTCCCATTAAACAGAGATGGAAGAAGTCTCTCACTAGATTGAGTTCACTCCCTAATACCCTAAATATTATATCTCGACATATGATGTTTTATGCAATATATTTGAGGGATTAACATTTATAGTCCCACCAATCACATAATGAAATATATATATATGTGTTTCATAAGAATAGAAAAATAAATATATATCTATTAGAGATTAATTAAAACACGAGAGACAAAATGATTCATGAAAACATATATAGAAAAAAATTATATGCCATCCATGTAATGAAGGAAGATGGATTGAATATATAACATCACCAATGATGAATTAATAACATTAAAATATATTTAAATAAATTTAAAAACACATTTATAAAATAATTAGAAATATAAAATTAAAAATAATAATTATTATATTTGTTATTTTGTAAATTTTAAAAAATGAATAAAAGAATCATGTGAATAAAATTTTCATTGAATATACAAGGTAATATTTAATTTGAAGATTAATATTGACAAAAAGTTTCTGATATCCAGAAAATAAAATTTTGTGATAAATTTTAAAGAAATAATTTTTTCAAAACATTTTAATCAAATTACAAAATTACGGGTAGATTTTTTTAAAAAGATTAATTTTATAATAGATTTAAAAATGATAAAGATAGTTACAAATGATCTTAGGTAATTATTGAAATAAATAAAATAACATTCATCAAGTACTATAAAGATCTTTGATATAGAGGAATACTATTTGGGTAAAACCCTACAAATCTTTTATTGAAATTAGTTTAAATAAATACCCATAAATATTTCAAAATCAAAACCCCTGGAAAATGATCTATAAAAATCACATAAAATAATATAAGTATGAAGAGAGTCATGATATATTATGTGAATGATTAATTATTAATACCATTGAAATTTAAATAAGTATAACTTCTGAAACATATCCAAATAAAGTTAAACGAGACAAGAAACCTTTAGCTCAGACATATAATTTGTTGAACACTCTTACATTGTCTATATTCAATATAAATTTATTATACATCCATATAGAAATAAATATTTTTCTCTTCTGTTAAACCATTCACATATAATTCCTTATTACCCGTGTAACAATAATTTAATATTAATATATGGATTTTAAATAACTATTTTTTTTCCATGAATTTTTTAATTTAATGGTTCCAATTCACACACTGTGGTTTTGGTTTCATCATACCCAGAATGTTAAATAATCCTAAGAGTTTGTTGTTGATATAATTTTATAGTACCATGGTTATTTTATGGAACATATATTTAATATTTTCATTGAAATCATTTAAATATCCTTTAAAAAAATTCATTTCCATTAAATTAATTAAATTTTATCAAGAATAGAAATATATTTGGTCGGACCAAATGATTCATTACTTTATATGTCAATAGAAAATTATAAAAAATTATAAACAGTAAAATATAATTGACAAAAACAAAGTCTAATTATTATATTATAATAAGCCACAATGTCTATACTATGAATTCATGATAAAGAATAAAATAATTTAATAATTGAGACAAAATAACTATAAAAAAAATAAGAAAATTACTTTGATAAAAATCAGAAGAATGTTGAAATATATTAAATATAGAGTACAATGAATTTTATATTTAGCTTCTTGGGCATGTTTAATGTGAATTTTAGTATAATTAATCTTCTTTTTGTTGAAATGTAGTCTAAATAATCGCCTTGTATTGTATTATTACTCTCTATCTCTCATAAATCCTCCTTTATAATTGTTAGATATTTTGAAATTTTAGTAAAAGAGGTAACCAAAACGAATATTTAAATGTATAAGTCCACCTAAAAAATTATTAGAGGGAATAAATTACCACATAAATATCATTATTTAACACTCCTATATTCATTATGTAATTTTAATACATGCAATATTAGAATTTATATTAAAACAAAATATTTGGAATAAAACCACCATACTCAAATTAATTGACAAAAACAAAAATTAAACTATAATAACCCCTCTTCAAACATGTCATGGAATAAAATAATTCATCCAACATTTCTAGTAATGAGAGGGTGATAGAAATAAGAGAATTGGAAAATATTATAGAATGTATTAGCATTAGATGACGTAGAATCCATCACATCATACTATTATGTATATATTTTTCCACCAATGGTAGTGTAATAAATCCCACATTTATCAGAACTCTATTTATTCGATGACCTATATTTATTTAAAAAATGATCTTTGAATTCATCGAAGAATCTCATATGATTTAAAAATAAATTATTCATTCACATTCCTTGAATACCTTCAAAATTAAAAAATCTTAAAAACTAACTAATTGCATGCTTTGTAAAATAACGATAGCATCATTGTATGAACTTTGAAAGGTCTTTCATGATACACTAGTAAAACTTATTATCACGAAACAATATATATATATATATATAAATATATATCCATGAATATTTTACTTCCCCTTTATCAGATATGTCCCATATCATTCTGGGCGTGAACAAAAGCCTTACAAGATACACCACCATCGCCTCCTAGTTCATAACATGAACCAAAACCACACACAGAACAATATCCATAATGAATAAATCACTTTTATCATTTGTTACCTACTTGTGATCCATGGAATCATACTCTATGTTATAAAAACATGCGTTTATGACGTCATCAATAATGCCACTAGTAGAATAGTTTGAAAAAGAACCATTCCACTAAAAATATTCATGGAATTTATATCATTATTCTTTTAGCATATTGGCCACACAAAATAAGATAATGTAGGAAAAGGTGTCTTATCCTTGAACATTCCTCAAACCCCAAAAAAATTATTTAAGAGTTTTATATAGGACTTTTTCTCTTGTTCATTTCGGTGAGTATTCATTTAACCTTACATATCCTTTATATTACCTATATGTATTGTTATTGTAATATTTTCCATGTATTTCATTCATATAAAACACATATTTTCAAAAAATTTGAATAATATTTGACGGAATTTAATTTTTTCTAATTTTTATGAATGATATTGAGTTTGATGATAAGTAAATTAAACACCGAAAATATAGTGTGTAGCAAACACTTCATGCCATGTAGAAAAGTGACAGAGTGCGATATGATATTTGTGAATGTATATTGTGTTGGTTTTATTGTCAAAGAAAATTCAAGGGTGGAAACCAGAGCTTGGAATTTAATAATTATTCTGGACTGGTCAAAATATCTCACCACTAAAATTACACATCATGTATTTAATTTAAACGATGTTAAAAAAAAGATATTTTCATAAAATAAGGAAATAAAAAACATTAATGGTTCACATACCCACACATTAAACATCCTTGTCAAAAAATAAATGTAGTTCAAATTCAGATACAAAACCTATATTGGGAGTCATGGTGGGATTTTTCAGATAAGACTTATTTTATGAACGTAGAACCCACTAGGATTTCTTTCTTACCCATTTACAATGAAATTGATGTGACCGAAGCACCTAGAAGCCCTATATATACAAGACTGGGCCAAAGGATAAATCAATCCAATCTTAGATATTATACTCTATGTTTTTCTATAGGGATACCACTTCATTAGGTTTTTCTTTCATTCTATTATAATATCATATTCAATTCTAATGTAACAAACATCCATATTTTTAATTAATGATTATAAATATTATTCTTATATACCTATTTCTTTTCTAACCCTAATATCAATCTCTATCTTACATCATTCCGAATTGATCTATTTTAATTTTGTAATGGAATGTGACTAAACCGAGGTTTGGTCATGGGGACAGATTCAATAAATTCTAAATTATTTCACATCAATGAAACATGTTTTTACTATATTTGTTATAGATGCAATAATATTTCATGTGTTTTATAGTATTCCACCAATATATTACCTATAATTATTTTTATTTTCTTTGGTTCATCACTTTTCCCTCCCTTCCCCTAAGAAAACAATTCATACAGTGGAGCTGGGGTTTCCTTAAGGGAAGTAACGACATACGATGGAGATATGCCTTTTTGGAATTGAATTCTCTATTGAACTATTATTTTGTTTTATTATTAGAAAAGATGGGTTTTGGTGCAATGATGTCATGATAAAATCAGATAATAAACAAATTTAATGAAATTAATTGGATAATAAGGTTTAATTATACCAATTATGACATATAATTCAAACAAAAAAGTTAATAATGAAATTACACATGTACAAATTCCTAGTAATAAGTCCATTATTCCATAATTTTATTTTATCTTTATCTACATATATATTTCAATTCTACATTACGTTATTTTAATTTATCATTTGGATACAGAACTCAAACAATAGTTTTCATAAATGATTTAAAAGAAAAAGGAATTATATTAAGTAAATTAGAAAATTGTGATTTAAATGACTATGACATGCCTCATGTAAGACGACCCTATTCAGCCCTATCATATATTAGAAAAATAAAATGTTCTTTTTTTCAACCCCCTATGGTAGGAGTTATTCATTTACCATAATCATGACAATTACTTATTTTGATCAACCTTTATAATTATAGTATTTTCCATGGCATTATAAGACCATTAATTTTATGAAAAAAATCCAAAATCCAATTATAAAACTTCCTTATATGTATGTAAACATAGACAAGGAATGAACTATATGAACCTCACGTCTTTCACTATAGGGACTCCCTTTATCTTTCTCAATCTATTGTGGTCATCCAATGAGACTACTGAGATTTTTAAAAATTTATCATCTCAAACCTAAGTTCTAAAATAGTTTTTATTTTGAGTGAAAATGATATGGTGGTATCATGAATGGTTGGTATTTAGTTAGGATGACAATGAGATTCTACGTGAGTTAAGATACACAGTTATAGGCTTAGGCGGTGTTGTTTTTGTATGTTATGAAAAGTGAATTGGGAAAACATGTCCAACATCCATTTATAGTAGATTATCAAATATTTTTATATATCAATATGTGATATGCAATTCTTAGAAAAGAAACCCTATTACCTCTATATATAATAATCTCATACACAATTACATCTATGTATCATGTGCTCCTCTCTTCACACATGAACCATCATGTAACTAACCTACAAAAGTATCACATTTACAAATTGTTTCATTGGGTTTCTATGGTGATGACTGGATAGTTTCTTGTTTTTATCTTTCTTGATAGATTATTTTTGGTCCATTGGAAGACTTTTTAATACAGTTTTTATAAAATTACATTACAAAAAATTATTATTTATAACATGCTCTATTAAATATTAAGAAAATTTATTTTTTCATTATCCTTCAAAAAACCATATAAAACATTCCCTATTAAATAGGAATAAAACCGATGATAATTTATTCATTCAAAATTAACTCAACTTTAAAATTAATAAAATTAAATACTAAAAATATTTACTTGAAATGTAAATTTCAAATCCCCCCACATATCCATCCAAAGGCCCGAAGACCTTCAATTTTTTATTATAATAATACCCCCTTTTAAGGGTTGTACGTGGGAACCCAGTCATACATCAGAAACTTCAAACATATCACAACATGAAAGTCTTAGAGAATAGAACCAGAATAACAACAAGGAGGTGCCCCACCCCAGCATTTGATCGTGATGATGCTCTCCACCATTTCATGAATAATAGGCTAGTAAATGTCCTATATAAAAGCATAGGTTCGATCTGATGGCAAGTGCCATACCCTCTCAAACAACCCAATCTGAAAAGCTCTGCAAAGATGAACCGCTAGCTCTAAAACATCCTCCGGGGCCTGATCCATGTAGTCGAGTCCACTGCAAACCCCAAAACCCACACAATGCATGATTAAAGCCATAAAAATCCAAAATCAAACTGCCCGCCAATAGTCATAATACCAAATTTCTAAATTCAGAAGAGATCACAAACTGAAACCCACCAGCGTCGAACATACACCGACAGACGCATCTCTGCCAACTTCAATCATCATCAACATCGGAGCCTTACCATACCTCGCCCTCGCCGATCGAACGTCATCGCCATCACCATCCCTACACTGCCCACTCGAGCTCACATCCCAAAGAGCCATGAAACCACTTCCAAACACCACCACAGAGAGAACGATGGAAGCCTACATCCAGAGTAGAGGAAACACAAGCTTGTGTAGGACGAAACAACGGCTAGACTAGTACTGATCGGGAGACCAGGAATCCATCCAAACTCCTCTCGACAGAGGCCGATGAAGCACAACCATCACAAGAAATGAACAGAACCATCCAGAAATAGAACCAACACCGAACAAGCATAAAACACATTGATGATGACATAAATCCGAAAAAAAAACAAATCAGAACCAAACATTCGAGTCACCACGAATCCCGATGAACTCGAGCCGTAAATATGAAACAAAACCCCCACAGAAGGGCCAGAAGCCTGGATGAGATAATCCACCACCGGATTGGAACAGAAACCACAAAATAAAAACAACCAGCAATGATGCACGAAGAAGATACAAAGCATCTAGATCTGACCCCACGCTGCCATAAGTGAAGCTGGAAGAAGTCCAAAATGCGAATCCTGAAGAACCCTAACCATAATGAAAGTCGTCGCTACAGAGAAGAGAACCACTCGGAACGAGAATAGAAGCCTAAGTTAATTCCCATTTCCATTTTCTAGTAGGGCATCTAAATTCTCCACCCTCTAATATAAAATGTCACATATAATCATGAGGTCCTCAAATTAATGGTCTAATGAGTCTAGGGATTTGGTTAGATAGGAAATTATTTAATAATTATTAAGTTAAAATAATTATTTAAAACTATAAACACATTTTATGATATAATAAATTTACTAAATGAAAATATTCTCTTCAAATTAACATCAAACCTTTACCCAAAACTGAATGATGAGGTCATATAGTAATGAATATAAAGAACTATTCACCCTCTTGTTTATTTATTGTAGATGTTTCACATGATAAAAATATCACACACTACCAAAAACGTGAATGATCTCTTCAAAACACTCATTGTAATAGTTATGATAATATAGAAGATAATAAATTTTTTTTTAATTACTTGAGGCACAAACCATTTTTAAAATTTTTTTGGTTTATTTTATTTTTCATTTTTAACACTAGGAGAAATGTATTATACTTAAAAATAATAATAATCCTTCACCCAGAACCCTTAAAACCCAGAAATTTTATCCTTGATGAAATTCATCGCTTGAACAATAAATAACACCAACATTACTTATTTTAATATATATCACGCAATGAATTAAGTGTAATCTTTTAAGGGTATGCTTGGTTTATTATGTGGATCCTCCCAATCATGAACCATCATTTTTTCTACATGGATATTATAATGATACAATGTAAATGGTGTTATCGAGGATAAATTTTTCTTCAACAAAAAGAAAACTATTATTTTAAAAGTGATTTTATACTTTGATAGGTTTTACAATATGAAATGAACGTTATTTAAAGAAAACAATCACCTTGATTATCATGTAATTTTTTTAATAAATATATTAAAAATTTTGTCCATATTCATCTAAAAAATTGGAAAATATGATAAAATTAAATATCTCATTCAAAATATTGTAATTATAAAATAATGGTAGAAATTTTTATCATGGATTTGTAAAACATGGAATCAAGGGTATAATATGTGACTTTTGATCTCAAAAATCAAATATTAAGCAAACAATTCATGATGGGGTATGAATTTTCAGTTTAAATCCAAAAAATAAAACATAAAATAATGTTGGGCTGTCAATAAGATATAATAAATTTTAAATTTTTCATCCATTTCAATGATTCTCATAATACATTATTTTATGATATTTTATTATTTTGATAGGTACCTGAAAATGAAAACAATCACATTAAATATCATAGATGACTAAATATTTCCCAAAATTAATTAATGCTAATTAAAAGAATCTCATATATTAAATTAATAATATAAAACTAAAAAAATATAAGAAATTATATAGGAAAACAAAGTCATGTAAAATGAAATAAAAACATTAGTTTCCTCCCTAAAGTTCATTATTTATTATCTTTTATTTAGACCATTAACATTTTTAGATAAAATGAAAGTTGTATAGTATAAATATAACACATAAATTCTTAATTAATTATAATAATTATTTTTTTGTATATGGTATCATTCATCCAACTCCTTATCAAAATAATCTAGAATCAATTTATTTGGTAACTAAAATCATAACAATTTGATCAACTAGAGGTTTAATTTTTGGGAAATTATGACTTGGTAATATTATTCGTCATCATATTTTACATTAGGGTGATACTTACTTTATTCAATATACCTCACATTATTAGTTTGCTTTTTCTGATATTTATTTCATTTTTCTCAAATTTTATGCAACATCTATTTCAATTTTTCATTGAAATGCTCTGTTTCGTAGCTTATACCACTTTTGGCTAATGTTTCAAATTTTACTCGATCACTAAGATCATAATAATTAGGAAATATACTCCACATTATCAATATTTATCCAATTCACCCTCTTATTACAATTTCTGTTTTGGACCATTTTTTGTGATATATTATTATATAAAAAACCACATTCATCATTATATATAACATTAAATTCAACCATGGACTAAAAATCAACCATATGTGTATCTTTATATAAAAATAGACTATGTTTCTCCTTAATGTCTTCCATTGTATTTTTATATTCCCTGAACAAAATATCATGGAGTTACATGCCCTTATTGAATGTTTCTTTTATGAAAAGGATGATTTTTTCATCTTGTATTGGGTGATGTTAAGGAATCCACTATTAATGTTTTCCTTCCTATATGATTCCTTGAAACTGCCATTTTGGTGCCAAAATATATATTCATAAGTGTTAAATTTGCATCTCAATATGAATTTGGTCACCAATTTTATATTAAATTAGAAATCACTTCCACAAATTACTAGAGATAATATTATACAAAAAAACATAATCTAAAATTAAGAATCAAAAAATATTTCAGAAAATAATTTTATTAAATTTGAAAACTATAGTAATATAATTTACATGTCCCCCAAAATTGTATAAAAAAATTTTGCTAGGCCACATGGAATGTCTCTTATAATATCCTTGGAAAATTATGGAAATATACAATCACTATAATTAATCTAACAAAAACTATAAAAATGTTTTATAGGATCCTGATCATTGAGGTTCATACTAAAAATATAAGTTATAAAATATGATTATTTAATAATTAATACTGACAATATTTGATAACATACTACAATATTACTAATATTAAATTTCAAATAATGGGAGAAGAAAAATAAAAGTCTTCAAAATATTATATAACACCTAGGTTAATGCACTAGTGGTTTATAAAAGTTTAAATAATTATTTTTGTTGTAAAAATTAGGTATATGTCATCACCTTTTCTTGGGTGATTACTCTCCCTATCTTACTGAAATTTCAATTTTCTAATGGTCTTTTAATATAGATTATTATTAAATGTGTTTACCTGAAACAACAATTAAATGTAGAATAAAACCTATCTAATGTTCATGGATATATAATAGTCCTATTAATTTAATGATATAAAAATACCAATACATGGAATATTTATAATGATAAATAAGAAAGAAGTTTTTTTGGAATGAAATTAATCATCTTAGATTAAATATAAATAAAAAATTACACTAGAACAATATTCTTTCAAATATTTATTAGAACAAAATAATACATCCCCTCATTACATTATTAAAAGGTAATGAAAAATGAGAGATGGAAAAAATTATATACAATATAGTCTCTCCATTTAAGGAAGTGTCCATAGAAGTAATCATTTGATTCTAGTTTTCTCCAGTATCATTAGTGCACAAACCCTTATATTTATAATTGTTCCATGTATTTTACCTCTCTTTATCAAAATATGAAATTTTAATTTATGAAATATAGAATTATAATTTAGAATTAAATGATTCCAGACCTTTCCCCAATGATCTTGAAAAATAAAAAATATTTAAAACCTATAGACTATAATGTTTTCATTACGATATTAGTTTCAATGTATAATATTTTTATGGCCATGCATGTATATAAGGAACAAACTATGACCATGTAATAGTCCTAAAATATATCTTCCAAAAATAAGTTTCATATTTTATATGGAACTGTACCGATATCCTTTATAGAAAGAACACAACCTTACCCAACTACTCACTTTTACCTTCAAGATCACAACATCAAAAACATCACACTATAACAACCTCTATGAAGAAGGATCCCTTGTTTTAGATTTTATCTCCACTTCTGGGTAATGATACCTTTATCCATAGCATATGCTTTTTTTTCTAGCTTCCTAGGGCATGATACATATACCACACTACATCATTCTCCCATTTCCCTAATTATTTCATTTTGTGATTCTATCAGTATGTATGTGGCCTCTTGGTATCAGTAAACATCACACTATAGGATAAGGTTATTTCACCTTATGAAATACATGTACACCATAACTACATGCTTAATTTGTGTTTTTATATGCGTTTCTCCCATTAGTGAATTTCTTATATATTCATATTACCATTACAAATCCCATACATTTCAGTTGAAAATATCACATATGAAATTATCATAGCTTGTAAATCATTACATGCCATCCAATTAAATTCATATATCCAAAAAGTAACCTATTATCATAATCGATGACACTATTATGCATATTCCTTCATAACAATCTGTAATAGTATGTGACACAAATAGCACGAGTATAACCTTCTTCACTGATTGTCTTTACTGAGGCCTACTACAGATTTATTGGTGATGCAATCTTGGTACGAACTATCCTTGTAGAGATATAGCTCAATACCAAGATCTATATCAATGTTTATTAAGTATTTTATCAGTCAATATGTTTTGATATATATTTGGAATTGATTGATGGTAAATGGAGGCACTGATAATGAGTTTTTGTGTTAGTGAGGATATTTGAATGTGGCATCAAACAATGTCATTTTAATATAGAATGCATTGTGAATCGAGTGAATAAATACCAAATTTACATTTGGAGTAGAATTTATAATTAATTTATATCAATATACTATGTGGAAAACCTATATTTGTAGGCCGGTTTCACCGTACACTAGATTTTCCTACCAAGTGCCTTCCATGCACTGAGTACTCCACTCTTTACCCATGTACTGGCTTGGAATAAGAACATACAAATAATACCCGCAATTTTTCATCTAACTAGCTATCCATGATGATTGTTAACCAGCTTTCATTTTTGTGGGTGAATTTTTCTCTAGTTATTGGCTAGTTGGCTGTCTGTTTTTATGAAATAATCATGAAACTACTTTTTCCAGATGTATTATATACATCATGTCGTGTTCTATCAACTAAAATATTATTTCTTTGCCATTATTATTGAAAATTAAATGATATTTTCTACATGAAATATTAATAATTCAAATGATAATTTTGGAAAGAATTATCAATTTAAATATAAAATTGATAAATAAAAACAGTAATATTTTTTGCTTGAAATATACACATTAGAAAACTAAAACTTAAATAACCTTATAAAAAATATTTTTATTAATTTTACATATAATTTCATTTATCTAACATTTCATAATAAGTCACTATAGAACAATTATAACATCATCCAGGTGGGTTGTAAAACATACCCAAAAAATTGTATTATTATTAATGAATATGCAAGAATATGTTGTTACATAACAATAATATAACATTTAATAAATATTTATCTTTTCAAAAAAAACTTATGAAAGTCATAAATTATATTTTAAAATTGTTTGATGAAGAGTATGAATTTGAAAAAGCAGAAAGATGATATCACATAAGTTGAGATCTCTAATTTCTTTATTTTTGAGAGTTATTCATCATACCAAATGCATCCAAAAAGGTATATAAGAATATATGGGAGATAATTTGGAATTAATTTAATATAAATTAGAAAAAATAATTTGTTTGATTTGAAGATATGGTTGTTCTTTTTATAGGTGAGTGGGGTAACACATTTATAAATTCAAATAAGATTAATAAATAAATTTCATTATCAAAACAAAGTTGCACCAAATGTGAAAAAATGAAGGTGATATATTTGATTATATAATACACTCATCTAATCAATTAAATTAATTAATTTATTATATATGTTTCCTTATCATTTTTAATCCCTTGTTATCCATATAATTCATTACTATGGTGACACGTTTTTACTAAGGTTAGTTTTTTTATTGTCTATAATATTTAAATAGACCTTATTAAAAAATATGAATATGCTAAATACAATTATTAAAACAAATTATAAAATTTATATTTTCAGAGGTGGTGATATCTAATTTCAAAATAATTAAACATGTAAAAAACATGTTTTAGAGAGAAATGATATTTTTAATTACTGACATTAATTTTAACAAAAATAGTATATATTACAGGTTTCTATGAAATTTATTTGTTTTTTTTGGAAATATGATTTTATGACATTAAAATATAACCCAAACTAAATAGATATATTTTAATACATAGATAATGTTAATGGAAAAAAAAATTTGGTTATTAGACTGAAATATATCATATATTATAAATGTCTAGCATGAGTTTCAGAATACAATATAATATCTTTAATGGATTTACTTTTCCACTTAATTACATATTTTAATGATCCATCAATTTAATCAAATTTCATGACATTTATATATCATGATGATTTTATAAATGTTATAATATTTTTATAAATGATATTTTTCATTATTCAACTAAAAATATACTAATATTGAAAATTCTAAAATACTGATCCTATGTTATTTTTGATATGTTGAATGAAAAAATGAATTTTATTTGAGAAATTTATTTTATAAAATCTTGAAATATACTTTTTAATATATATATATATATAATACATATTGAAAAATGTTTCGTTTAATCGAGAAATTTTTTTAACCATGAAATGTTAATGTTGTATTTTTTCAAATTACAAAATTATTTTATGGATTTTAATAATTTATTTTATAAATAATTCATTTCATTTTAGCAATAAATTAAATTGATTTAATTTTTTAATTTTTTTTATTTAATAAAAATAAAAAATTCATAAAACTTATTTCACTAAAAGTAGTTGTATTTTCTTTGTCAGTTAATTTATTTCCATTCTAAAATAATATTTAAAAATTTAATTATTATTTTTAAATATCTTGTATTGTATGTTAATTTTTTAATTTAACAAATTGTTGAATTTATTTGGGTTTTTCATGTATAAATTAAAATTTATCATGTTTAATTTTTTATAATCGGAAATACATACTTAAATAATCAAGTAATACATTCAACTCATTGAAATAATTTTTATAGCAAAATAATATAATAGTGAATAAAAAAATAGGATACCTATACCACTATTCTAAATCTATTTTCCACATTTCTTACTTTAAAATATAATAGATAACCACAACTATGTGTGTGTTATTTTTTTATAGTACATTACTTCTATGGTCAATGTTTTCTTTCTATTGATCCTCTTATAGAAGTTCGTGATCCTACTGCATAACCTATTATATCATTACACGTGAAGTGTTAAGTATGTATTTCCTAGAATATGATACATTGACCCCTTAATTACCATACAAAATGTTCTATAGAATTTCATTGAAAAAATCTATTCATCCCATATTGTTGGTATCATAAAAATTGATAATGTTCATAGGGATCAACATTACCTTCTTTCAAAATATGATATCCCAATTTCAGTGATCAATTTTATAGAATAACATTTCTCAAACATTAATGATATAATTTCGTCAATGAATTTGATTATTTTTTATCAAATTATTTTTTAAACTTTATTGTTCCACTAAATTGTTTGAATATTATCTAACATAACTTTAGTATGATCTGGTCCCAAATTCATCTTCATTCAATCTTCATCAAATATGGTAGAGTGTTTGAACTCATCCTGTATAAATACTCAAAATGGTTAAATTTCATAAAAAAGAATTTTTTATTATACTATAACATTACCATGGTAAAATTTTGATACATAAATCCATGGAAATCCACTATATATGATATCTCCATATTTTTGGGGTGTGAATTTTCTTGATAGGTTGACCATCTATCTGAGGATGATATATAGTGTTAATGATCTACTATTTATTTATTACGTGCTTAAATGTTGAAATATATTTATTATTATCCCTTCATTAATAAATATCCTTGTATGATAATAATGATATAAATATTCTCTTATAGAATTGAAACTCACTGACATCACATGGTGATTAAATATAACCAAAATACAATTATAGCATTTAGATGTAAGGTATATCCTATTATGAATTTTTGGGTGTTTTTTCCAATTTCAATACCCATAGGGGTAATAGTAACATCATCTTATTAGACACATGACATTTGGTGCTAACATTTCAGCATACCATGCATCATGATTTATACTCTACAATATCCTTTTTTAGGGTATACCAGTAGAATTGATTCTTAATATCTATATATACCATTTTTATTCTAGTATGGATAGATAATGGTGGGAGAATTTTCTTCATAATATAACTCCATCAATTATTGTATTTATGGAACACATATTCATGTTCTAAATAATATGATCACATTATAGACAATATTGAAATTCATAACATTCATTCACTTATATTGTGGCTCAATATAATACTTCTGTACTTTTTGATCGTCACAAGGATAGAAGGTTGATTTTATATTTGGGAAAAATATAATTCAACTCCATTCATAATTATTTCATGGCCTATCATCTACAAAAGTTTAAGTATTAGATATGTTTCAATAATCAATTTAAATAAATGTAGTTTGATCCTTTGTTATATAGTGTACATCAACCTTTTTTTTCTAGTATGGAATATAATTGGGAATTAATAATCCAAGATCATATCTAAAAATATGAATTATCACATATTAACCTCCTTCTATGTTAATATGTACATTATGATTTTATTATATATAAATATAGGTCCCACATTACATAATAGATATAATTTATATATATTTTTAGTCTAAACATTTTCATTTAAAAATCTATGTCATTTCTAGGTTATTTTTTATCATGAACCATAATCTTATGTGAGTAATTTTCCAATTATATATAATTTTTTAACAGGAAACAACCAGGTACATTATTTTTTAAATTATTATAAATCACAAATCATTATCCTCAATGAGATAATTTGTGAACATGTGTAGTGTTCAAACATCTCTTAATATCAGTGATTATTTCTTCATATACAATATTATAAATGAAAAAACATATTATTGAAGTTAACATGGTTAATGGATTTTATATAAATTATATATAACTCATGAAGTCACTGATTGTTTCTAACTAATATTATAAAACCACTCTTCATGGTTAATGTGGTTATTCTAGGTCATTTTTATATACAATATATTTTCAATGGAACAATAAAATTAAAATGACTTCTAAATACCTAACCAAGTAGTGACACTTATTTTATCAATAAATCAAACTTTATAATATTTTTCATACAATTTCTCCTTCCACAGAGTCTTCAACATAATCAATAAATGAACTTTATAATCTTCCCTTCTAAAGAAATATATATGAAAATATTATATAAAACTAAAAAAAATAAAAAATGTTACTTTTGATGAATATAATCATTATATCCATGAAGATAGAATATGTGTTGGTAATGTTGAATGGAATTAATATAAATTCATAGTGAGAATATCAAGCACAGAGGCTTGTCTTGGGTATTCCATCGCCTTTAACCGAAAATTGATGATATCTAAATCAAAGGTAAATCATTGAGAAATGATGAAGCCCTTGTTGTTTGTTAAAAAAACATTAATATATGATATAATATTAATTTTATTGATAATTATATATTTTTTATCTATTGTTCATTATATTTTAACCATTATGATAATCAATAATTATATGCACTTAACCATATTTATTAAAAAAATTGAATCGGTGAACCCCCTGGGGAAGCACTAGAGTGAATTAATTGGTGACATAAATTATCTTGGGTTTGATACATAAATTCCAAAAAATCAACGAAGTATATTCTAAAAGTATTCTCTAATATAATAATAACACAATATTTTAGTTCTTCTACAAAATAAACTATAAAATTCATGTGAATACCTAATAAATCATTAAAAAATAAATTAAAAGACTCAAATACAATAGAAATATCTTTAATATTCAGTTTTTCCTAAATAATTTAATCTAGATACCTCTAACTAATAGTTGTTAAATCATATATATTGGATTTAATTCAATTTGATAAATAATTTTCATACTCACACAAATATACATTTATTGATTGATTGAGAATATAAAATAGGAGATCCCTACCTTAGAATTTAATATGGGAACTATATTGATAGAACCCTTACCTATCCAAAGGAATATGAAATTCGACTATAATGACAATAATAGGATTCATATGATGAATATTCCCACAAACTTTTAGGGGAGAAGAGTTATAAATATGAACTACATTAATCATTCTATTCATTATTTTCAATAATAATTCAACATCTAATCAATGAGGTGGTGATACGATACACTTTTAAATTTATTATGATATATTTGAGTGGGTTGAAGAAAAATCATATAAGAAATTTTATGATCTTGAGGTGTTAATTAGTGAAACCATTACAATTTTATTCTCATTAATCCAATCAAATATTGTGATCACATAAAAATTCCATTTCAGCATTGTTTATAATGGTTTTTGAAATAAGTTATAGTCATTAACACATATATTAATGATTAAATTGGAATATTTCCAATACTTTCTAAAATTTAAAAATTAGAGTCCAGGTGGCACATTTGACTGAGCATTCTCTATATTCATTTTATTATCCATCGACCTCATATTTCTTTAGTAATCATTTATTTAATGGAAATATTTTTTAACATAGAATCTTTTAAATATCCCTTAAATCACATTTCACTATAGTTCTTCCTATTTTTTTGGATTAATGAGAGTCTATTTTCATTCATCCATGGGTTTTATTACATGAATTCCCTCAAAATATATTGTTTTTCTCTTATTCTCTACAATACAATTATAAAATGTATAATTCATAATATCCATTTTTACATTGATAGAAGATCCATTGATTAATTAATTGCTACAAATGTCCTTTACTACTAATACCTTCTATTATAATAGTTTTCATCTACTAATGATCAATTAAAAAATTTCATTCATGGTAAATGGAAAAACTATATTTAAAATTTTTACATTTATAAATTTTTTATTTATTTGTATCAATAGATTTATCATTATTCTATTGTAACTCTGGGAATTATCTCTCTATGTTATTGTTAAAATTTCTATTAAAATACTTGTTGAAAAATATAATTCTAAACAACTACCATTTAATGGATCTAATTAAATACTAATTTCACATATCCTTCATAAGATTCAACCTTTTTTCTTTGTCTCATTCCTCAAATAATAGTCAAAATTTTTTTTTGCACTAATAACTATAGAATGTAAAATATATTTTATATTATACCAATGAAAAAAATGTAAATTAATGTATTGGAAAACAATCTTATAGAAGGATGATGTTACTGCATTAAAGGATCAAAAGTTAGTTGTTCGTTCCGCTTCATATATGGATGTTCAGTAATATTCATTTTATTATACATATATTAATAGTGTTTTATGGTCATGTCCATTATATTTTCCCTTCCATCAACCACTCCAGTTAGTTAATCATGAAGACGATAACTGGAATGATCATCACATTCATTAATAACATGATTCTTCCTAGTTAAATATATTTAATATAACCAAAATAGATAAATGGAGTACCATGAATTGATAATTAGTGAGATCAATAATATGATTAGTAAAACCATTCTAATAATTTCATAAATTATAAAAAATTCATTATCCCAAGAAATAATTATGTATAATCTATATAACTTCTGGATACTAATTTGGGGTTTTAGGTCCTATCCCCTTATTCATCATAACATAATCCCTAAAAATCAGTAAACTCTACTCTGCTAAAAACTAGGGAAACCAAAGTATAACATAAATGAATATTAAATAATTATATATTAATATGTAATATATATCACAATAATAAAGTTCTCAAGACATAAATTTTAAGTGTAATTGATTATTAGATATGTAATTAGTCTATTTCACAACAAGTCTTATATACTTCCCATGAATAATAATCAAAGATGGAACCCTTATATAAATATAATACTTCACGCCCTTATTCATAACCAAATGTCATGGAAACTTAGAAAGGGATAATCTCATATTACCAATAATGTTGAAAATGGGAGACAATAATATAATATCATATATGATAATAATATTGGAATAAGGTCATGAGATTATAATAATGATCAGTGATAAAAAAATATTAAAATCTGACTAAATGGATCATATATCATATATCTTGATTCATGGAAAATTGATTTTTATTATATATGTCAGGAGTCATAGGAGTGTGAAAACATGATTTATAAGTCAATATTATTGATAATAATAGGATAAAATAATCAAAAATATTATGGATTAAATGTTTAACACATACATATACATAAAAAAGGATTTGTTTTTTCATGGACTACTTCCAAGACCATAATATTATACTGTATAGAGTTCCATAGTCGATTGAGATCACACCTCATTCCCTTTAATCATTAGTGTATATATTACATTAATATATATGTTTCATTCCCATATCACACATATTATCGCATGATATATAAGTGAATAATAAATAATTTATTGTTATATATTATTTTTCTTCCACCCATCACAAATTTATGACTATAAAAATGTGTATACAAATCACATAAAAATGTCTATATTTTCCACATATCATAATTAACATGTTGGAGAGAAATATGTATCCATATAATTTATATAAAAAAATATCATATTTAATTAATATATTGAAATAGTACTGGTTAATTATAATATACACTCATTGAATAATTTCAATCATTAATGGTTTTTGAAATAGTTGAAAAAAATATTTATAAAAGTTATAGAAAAATACATTTAAAAAATTGGGAGAAATATTATTTATCTTTTAGAAACATAAAAAATTGAAAAATTCCTAATACAATAAGAATAGGAAAATTTTTAAAAAAAATAAGAAAAATTGAAAAATAATTTTTATAGTGAATAATTATCATGTCAAAAATAAAATAAGGTTATTTAGAAAATGTAAAGAAACATACATATATAATGAAAGTAAAAAAACATGTATAAAAGAGTTGGAAAATAATCCATCAAAACCATTATAATTAATTAAAAATATTGTTTTAAATAACTAAATAATTAAATGAAATAGTAATGAGAATTTTGTTAAAAAATTATTAAGAATATGGATATGTAGGAAAAAATATTGGTAAATGATTTTAAAAAATTTAAAGAAATGATTTTTAAATAAAAGCCTTTTAGATATTAAAAATTAATTCTAAATTAATATAATGAATATGAGAAGAAATATAAAATACCATGTTTATTGATAAATTATTGATTTTATATTTAAAATAGTTTTTATATAATCTATAAAAATGATAATATCTGGGTGTTATGAAATATGTCTCAATGAAAATAAATGAAGTAAAAAAACCTTACCTCAGACATAATATTCATCAGAAACACTCTAAAATCATATATAATAAATCTATAATTATTATAAACATATATTCTAACAATATATATTTATATATTACTAGATTCCACTCAATTTTATATCTTATTAAACATTTCCTAAGAATTCTCTGTTAAAATAAATATTTTTTGTCAACTATTAACCTTTACATAAATAGTTTATTTGGATGTTTCATTACATGATCCTGGACTATATTTTCATCATATAAATAGTTTCTATGAATTAATATAGCATTTTTTAATATATTTATAAGGTATGATGATAATTTCATCGAACTTATGGCGGTCATTTTAATTGAAATCTTAAAAATAATTCCCTTTTATAAATTTCAATCAATAAATATAATTTAATTTATTAGTGACTAAATATATATATATATATATATATAATATTAAGAGTCAAAAAACATGATAATTGTTTTAATTTTAAATAATAAAACTTGTATCATATATTACAAAATAATTCATAATATAAAAATTATAATATCATTTTTGTGTGTGGTAAACCAGACTCAAACCAGAGTAGGTTATTACAACTGAATTAGTAAGAAAATTATCTATTATAAAATAAATATCATTATTATTAAATAATAATGATTTAAAAAAAATTAATAATTTTATAAATTATATTTATGAATATTTGGATTAATATTAATTGAAAGAAAAATCAAGTAGGAGATATTTTTTATTTTTAGTTCTTAAATATCTTCTTGACGGAACTCTTGAAATTGATAGGTTTAAAACATTTTCATGAGAAAAGAGTTTCTTGAAAGTTATATTGGATTATGAGGAAGATTTTTTTAGCTTGGATTCATGTTATATTTTATTTAATGGTTCTGTTTGATGTGGGGATAAGTGGAGTCCTTTTATAGGTGGTAGGTGTAGATATTTTGTAAAGAATAATATTGTTTAACAAAAAAAATTTCTTTCTCAATAGAATATGGAAATGAAAAAAATAAAAATATAAGTTATGGGATTAATCATTACCAACATAAAATAATTTCTAGATATTTTTTTCACATTTATGGCATTATCACTCATTTAACATATTTTTAAAAATTTATATCTTTACATTGGCAACTTACTTTTACCACAACGAATTCATTTTATGCACCTAAAAATAAAATAGACCATATTACTTAATTTAAATTTGATTATTACTGAAAATAAGTAGAATTTAAAAGATTATATTTATATGTGTGTTAAAAAATAATATTCATACAAGTATCCAAATCCTGCAAAACATGGAAAATTTCATATTCTTAAGAATAAAATTATTTTACAAAAAATTCATGTATGGGATTGATTACAATAAAATATATTTGTTTATGATTAAATATGTAATATTTTTTTTGACTTTCAATGTGATAATAAAATGAATAAAATATTTTTAATTCTTAATTAAAAAAATGATTCAAATAGTTTTCAACTAAATTAAATATAACATAGGATCTGATAAGCGAAGCATGTGTTTCCAAATTCAAAATAATATTCAAAATTAATTTTATTGACACCATAAAATAAAATTTTCTTGAGTGAATAGTTTTAAAAATTTGTAACTCATCTTTATATAATGATTATATCATAAAATTTGAGATATTTCTATAAATAGTATTTTAAATTTTTTACAAAAAATGATCTATTTAAAAAGATACTACAACTTCATCTTAAAGTAACTAACATTGTTTGAATATAAAAAATCAGGTTTATTTTATCATATTGAAATTTTATGATTTTGAAATTTATGTTTTAAATAAAATTTATAAAATGAATAATAAAAATATTTGTTTAGAAGAATATTTTTATTTGGCCATGATTAATTAAATTAAATCTGACTATCAATAAATATTTATTTCATGGAATGAAATAAATTATTAAAAAAATGAATCATTGAATTTTATTAATAAATTTGGATCATATATTTTCATAAAATTATGGAATTAAAAAAATTAACAAAAAAAATTCTATTAAATACACTATATTTCCTCTATGAATTAAAATATATTAAATCAAACAGAATAATCTACAATAATTATTATTGACTACCTGAATATCATTTATTGTGTTTCAATTTTTATCATATAATGCATTATTCAATTTTCTTCAATGTTTTGTTAGTGATAAGATATTGAGAAATTTTAATTTTTTCTAATTCAAAATACATACTAAAATCTTGGGGTGTTACACGCTTGGGATACAAGAGGATGCTAGGGTTGGTAGGAGGAATGTCTCATGTATTTCAATGAGAGACCCCTCCAATGTGCTTTCAATTCAATCAATAAAATCATTTCTATCGGATGTGTGATAATCCACCAAAGGAGTTTCATTCGTATATAAGGATGGTGAATCAAAAATATTTTTGTTTACAAATATCATATTAATCTGGTTATGAGAGATTGGGAGGATGCATAACTCAAGGACCTAGTTAGGTGGACCTCATAAGGTTAAGATGAAAATGTCTTGGTGGTCTGGTTGGAGGTCTCAACAGAAGAATCATTGTTTAATCACATTTTAGATTTAGGGATCTTTGAGAAGGGTTGTTGATATGAGGAAAAATAATTTTATGATTTGGACTAGGTTCTAGTTGGTAGTGATAAGATACCTTTCACCATTATATGTTGGATTCTTGTATCTAAAATTCTTTTAGTTTCTTTATATAATACATCATATTCTCATTACATTATATCTACTCAACTTGTATTTGGATGGGGTTGACTATAATGTACTCCCCTGGGTTATTAGGGAATTATAAGCCTCTTGGAATGATTACAAATCTTCTTTAGTGGTCTCATTCATTTAATATATTGGTAGGGTGATAGAATAATTTTTATGATTTTTCATTCTTGTATGTGATGAGCATTGATTCCATTTTAATGATTGAATTATTAAAATTATTTCAAGATCACATTGACTTCAAAATGAGGAATTATTCTTTCAGATCTCATAGATTGTAAGAGTCTGTTTTTTGTGAGAGTGTGATCCTAAGGTAGGTAGATATGGATCTAATTTCATCATAAAATGATCCATCACAACACTAGTGGATGTTTTAGTCCTTATCATAGATCAGATTAAGTTCCCAGAAAGTTTTTCTCTTATATTGGGATGATTCCAAGATGATTATCTAACAAATTTATCAAATAAACCACTTAAAAGGAAGATATAGTTCATGATCCATATCTTGTTTCGTGTAGTGTGAATATTGATTCAACCTTTTCATGTGACATCTATCCTCCAAAGAGAGTTGAAATAATAGGTCGAAAATCTTGAGAAAATACTTTTTATCAACCCAACTTCCTCTTATTTGGAGTGATGTAATCCTATTAGAAAAAAGTTATATAGGGCCCTTATGGTGTGTATAGATTATTTAATCCAAAATAGATTAGTATAAGGAATAATATTTGGTTTTTTGCATTATGGACTCATACAACTACCAGATGGGAGCTATATGGTTTTCTATTATCAATATACCATAAATAAAATCATATGTAGTTGGTTACATAATTGGATGTTCCCAAGGAAATATTTAGCAGTTGGTGAGGGATTTATGAGTTCCCTGTTTTTCCAATTGGGCATGAAAATTCTCCAGCAATGCAAATGGATGTCATGAAAAATTACATTTATCAATATGTTAACTCTCTCATCATGATATTTTTTGATAACATAATGGTATACTCACATACCTAGGAGTCACATGCTATGACCTTTGAAATTGGATGAAGTAAAATTTGGGAATTTGGATTTATTTCATGTACATTATGTATCATTTTTTGTTTAACAGGTACACTTTATTTGTATATATGATCTCAAATGAAGTAATTAATGTTTTGGTAGATAAATTAAAAATATTAACATATTTTTATTAGATTAGGAATTTCTCTAATCCATATTATCCATGGATTAGATAAATATTAATGGAAATTCATTAGTGAATTATAATTATTGGTTGTTTTTAAGACTTCGATGTCCAAGATAGCTTTGATGTTGTAGTGCATGATTAATTTTGAGGAGCCATTTCATATAACATCCCACGTTTTTAAAAGGAATAAAATGTTTGATTGTGTACATGATACATCAAATCGAGCATAAATGAAAAACTAAATATTATTATTTAATATGGTAGTTATCACCTAGCTATTATAATTGTTGGAATGAACGGTGTTAATGAAATTAAGAAAATATGGTTTACATATGCCTACATAATGATTCATTTTTAACCACGTTATCATTAATTGAATTGACAATCCAATAGAATATGAAGGATGTATTTTCAAGATGATTTGTTTAAAATGTACTAATTGTGTTTATAAAATAATCAAATAACTATTTTTTATTAATATTAATGAAACGTTAATTCATTATATTGCCTAAAATTATTCTTATGTGTTTAATTGTAATTATATAATAAAAAATACCATTTTATGTATAAAAGGATAGTTTTCTAAAAATGCAGTTTTACTGCCTTTTGTTGGAGAAACAATTTAGAATATAGTTTTTGAAAATTTTACAAATTTTTTTTGAGAAATAAAAATATAATTTTGAATTTGGATATCATTATTTACATGGTTGATTTTTTTGGTATTTTTTTCGATGTTTTCTTTTTTAATGAAAAATGAAAAATAATTCATTTTAATTCATAAAATATTTTTTATACATATTTTATATTGATAAATTATCCTTTTAATTAAGGTTAAATTATAATCAGATTCTATTTTTATCATTTAATTGAACATATTTAATGGAAATGTATTTTATAATGAAAATATATATAAGAAATTATTGAAAATTTTAAGGCATTGATTTCCCGCCTTCTCACCACATCTACAATATTAATGTTAATACTAATTTAACTACATTATTAAATTGAATTTTCAAAAATATAAATAATTTTATGTAATAAGTATGATGAAAATCATCTAATTAGATCATCTTATTTTTTTATTGAATAGTATCTTTATTATTTTCTTTAACATGATTATGTGGAAATCGTGTGATAAAATGTGAAAATAATGTTATAATATTATAATATTACCATAACACATTTTCAAATTCAATATTATGAGTGGGGTTTGAAAAAAATTATCATTTGGATGAAATTATAACCTTTTTGTGCCACATGGGTAAGATTATGAAATTTATTGTATTTTTTTTAATGTTAACTAAAAAATTTCATAACCATATTTTTAATTAGTAAAACATATTTAACCTAGGGTTATATAGAATATAAATTAGAATAAAAATATTTATTTTAATTATAAAATTATTATATAAATCATGATAAATTATTTATAATTTTATTTTCATTAAATAAATCAATTTAAATGTTCCATAATTATGACACATTAATAGATTTTTTAAAGAATAATCAAATAAAAGATAAAAATAATAAAATAAATATAATATTAATTTTTTGAGTCCATACACTAAATTAATAAATTTATTTGACATGTTAAATTTGTGTTAATTTATTTATTTATGAAATCATGTTGTTATTATTATTTTAATTAGTCTTGTCATGAATAGTGTTAAAATTGATGAAATTAAATAATGAAAATATAAATTATTTAATTAAATGATATAAAATCTATATAAATATAATATTCATCAAACTAGTTTATATATTTTTAATAATATAATTAATGACTCATTCATTGGTCATTTTGTATGTTTTGGAAATTATTTTAACTCTCAAACTGTAAATTACTAGATAAAACTGTAAACTTTAAAAGAGGATAAAACAAAAAAGATAAGGATTTAAAAATATTAAAAACATATATAATTATATTAGATGAATTTCTTTATACCCAATATCATTATATACAATAAATAATATTTTTTCGATCATTTTAATTGAAAAATTAATTTATATTAATTTAGTAGGATTAATAATTCCAAGTTTTCTCCACCCCTCTCCTTTAAAAGTGAACTCATTATATTATATTATGTACTCTTAAAAGAATTTTTTAATCAAATATAGGGCCAAAACAATTACTAGTATCCATTAAAACATTACTGATGTATTATTTTAGGAGCATCAATATATTTATAATTGTTAATGTGTTTAGAATGGTGGTCATCCAAAGGAAAGGTAATTTTTTTATTTTAGTGTTCCTATTTTTATTATTCTTCATATTACATCAAACATCCATCAAATTTGATGAAATAATAACTCATGTGAACTAAATAATCTAAGATATTATTATGTGAAAAGATTTACCTTTATCCATCTCCACTTCCATCAAATGGGAATGGAATTAATCATGGGTGCGTAAACTATTACCTCCACGAATAGATATAATTAATTTTCTTTAACTACCTCTCTTGACTAGTTATTATGATTGAATTTATGTTTATAGGTTGTATCAAGGAAATATTAATAATTATAAAAATTAATATATCTATTACATTCTTACATACCATTAACATAAAAATGAAAATGTCAATCCTGCGTATGTCTGAATTATCCCCTCTACGAAGAGATGAAATTAATTTTTATTCACTACATCATTTGATTGATATATAAAAGTAAATTTAAATGATTAATATGATATAAATTATGTTATTATCATTTTGGAAACATAAAATAATACATTTATTTTTTCATAATGATTAACGATAAATAGAAAACATTACTCACGCATATCTATGACCTATCAACTTTTTAATTATAATATTTTTCATTTTTAATAACACTAATTAATCAAATAATTTAAAAGTATAATTAATCTATAAATCTGATAATAGTTACATGAATATTATTATGGATGGGAATTAAATTTGACTACATTCACAACTAACATCATTCAATGTAAATTTTCAACTCACGTACCGAATGTTGACAAAATATCCGACAAGAACATAAATAATTATGTAATTGTTATAACATGGTAATAAGTGATATAAGATGAATATTAAAAATATAAACGTTTCTCAATCTAGTAAATAGTAAGGCTTTGTTTATTCTTCATGAGTATAGGGAACATGCATGACAAATTGGACTCGTGGTAAGGGAATTTTTGAAGAAAAACATAATTTTAAATGATTAAAAGATTAATTCTTCTAAATCAATATTATTAATGTCCATGATTTTAAAAAAAAATCAATTATTTAATTTTATGGACATTAATGTTTGGAAATTTTAATATTTTTCTTTTATTATGAATGTGGTATGGGATATTTGGATTAAATTGTTTGTCCTAAATGTTTTTATTGTGTTTTAGAAATGGATTTATTATTTCAATAACGTGGAATGTTTTTTTATAAAATGTAATGAAATAAAATAATCAATTTTATTTAATAGTTTTTTATTATATCTTTAAAAATTTTAAATTTAATATTCAAATAATGTGTTTTCATTTATGATTATGTGACTTTGTAAAAATGAAATGTGATTTCAAAGTGGGAATGATAATTTTTTATGCTTGTTTTTTGTGTTTGGATTATGCTATGGTTCTTGGGAATTATTTATGTATATGGGTGGTTTCATGATAAACTGAGAGAGGGTGGGCCCATGATATCTCTCCAATTGATTGTGTAAATATATGGAGTTTAATTGACGGGTTTCTCCAATTATATTTAGTTAATTTAATTTGGTGGGTATTCGAAACATCACTATGACTGTTACTCTAAATTTAGACATTAAATCTAAAATGTATGAATGATATAGATGCTAAATGATACATATATGATTTAGGATTACTATTATTTTAACATGTCACTTATTATATTAGGAGGTAAGAAAATGATTTTATGTTTTATGGGTGAAGAGTATGATTTTGTGAAAAAATATCAAGAGTTTAAAATAATCATGGACTAACGGTTTCTTTCCTAATTTTATGCCCCTTAATAATATTATTACACTCATACCATGATTTATTTTTTCACATTACATTTTATTTTTATGGAAATTGAGGATTTAATTATTAATTTTGTGATGATGTATCTCAACAAGATGTCACATTTTATTGTAATAGAGTTTCATTTGGTGGAAAAAAGGATAGTTAGTAGAAGTTTCCACATGTTATGTATTGTTCTACATTGAAATATTTTTTCCAATTTTTCCAAAAATATTAAATGAAATGTCCCTTTAATTTAATTTTTTTTCAACAAACTATATTATGTAAAATTTTATGGTCGAGTCTTTACATTTGGTATCAAAGGACGGTTCAGACAATATTGGAGACTTGGATACCTTATTAAGATTTCATGATACCATCATGCGATTATAATTATATAGTTTATCATAGTTTTAATGTCATAGAAATTATATTTTAGGCTGTAGGTTATGAAATATTAATGTGACAAGAAATATTCTTGAAGAGATTTATTTTTGAGGTAAATTTGGGTTATTACATATTTGGATTCAAAACTAAAGGTGTGAGATAAAAAATTATATTAAAATATGTAATGTTTATTTTTGATAATTTATCTAATTATGCGAATATTTTAATAATTATATAGTTTTAGAATAAGTAAAACACATTGGATGGGTGAAACACCCATCACATCAGATAAGGATATGGGAATCGAACCCCAACTAAATGGAAACAAGGGTGCGCTGCCTACCAATGGATAAAGAGAAGTACATGGTTAATAATAATTTTTTAGTTAAAATAGTTGATGAAATAAGAATATGTTCATTTTGTGAACTTCTGTTTTTTCAAATGGATATCATTGGTATTAAAAATGATATTTGGATTAAGTGAAAAAGATTATTTTTAATGACTTCAATATTTTGGAATCATTATATAATTTTGGTAAATAGAATAATATTGGATTTTATTTGAGGAGTAATGGGTAAATTTTATTTTGGAATAATATGATATTTTATTGTGGGATTTTTGCGATTTGGGTTGTTTAGGGAAATAATTAACCTATCACAAGTAATATATAATTTTGAAAATTAAATTTTTGGTATGAGACATTTAGGGTGATCGATGTTATTTAGAGATAAATGTTAAAAATAATCAGGGATGATTATGTAATAAAATAAATTGAAATTTCATGTTTCAATCATAATATGTAATATTTTGATGAATTTTAATGATGGTTATTTATTTAGTTGTCTATATTGATTGTTGAGAACTAATGTGGAATTTTTGAGAATAAAAGTAATTTTCAATCACATAAGGTTTCTTCTTTTGGAAATTATCTAATCATCACCTAATCATTTTGGTATTACATAAATTTTAAATACACGGAGAATAGATAGTTAAATACATCTTAAATACTCATCGTTTGGAGGAAAATATGTGTCTATGGTGGAAATTGACTAAAAGATGAATCTGTACTTCCCACGGATGTATGATTCATCATGTAAATCATTGCTAAATTAAAATAATTCCCAAACTCAATAAACATGATCTTTGAAAATAAATATAGGATTACTTTTCTTACTATGGAATTAATGACCTTCTAACCAATCAAAATCTTATGGTTTTTTATTGTTATATTTATCCAGATCATGTTTTCATTTATTCTCCCTCAGAAGATTATTGTTAGTTTCTTTCCCATATCTATGTTTTCATACATGTAATGTCATGAACCAGCCTAGGTACCATAGTAACCCGATAACCAAGATAGACATCAAATAACTAGAAGGGAGTTACCAATCGACACAGGCTGATGAATAGAACCTAACATCACACAACACGAATGGGGGAAAAACATTTCTCCCAATGTTTGGGAGAAAAGACACAAGACATTATGATAATAAAAGAGAATACACTAAGAGTAATGTACCTGAAGTGAACAAGGAATACCCTTTCCCAAATAACTACAAACAAGGTACAAATATAGGGAAAATAACCATAGGTCATGTGGAATGAAACTCATAAATCCCAAAAATCAATATCTGGATCCCACTCCAAGAGATCTATTCCCCTTTCTCAGGCCTGGAATGATACATTATACAAACACTAAAAAGGAAAAAGTAGAGTGTGAGCGAAAAACCCTAGTAGGGTCTCACCTCAGATTCCGTAACATGTTCTAACAATTGATTTACCAATTTAATGATTTAAAATTTTAAAGACAAATATGTTTTAATTTTTAAAGTATTATTAAACAATTCATGATATACAGTTGAAATGATTGAAAAACACATAAAGGGATTCAAAATGATGTAATATTTAAAAAAAATTGGCTTAAATAAAATTGTTAAAAATAATTATTATGTAAAAAAAGCATTGATGGAATGTAGTTTAAAATCATTGGAATAATTTTATATCTCAAATATAAAAAACCAAGCAAGAAACATGGTAATTTTCTAACAGGTATGATTGTATTAACTAGCTATAGGATTCTACACTCTCTATGTGATCTCACCAAAAATGTGTATAAAAACATCCTTATGTCACTAGACCAAGGAGACTCATCACCAACCCATTGGGGAAGTGATCCACCACCTGTATCTTTTAGAATGATTTTTTAGCATAGAGTGTATCCAAATAAATCATTAACTTCCAAATTATAACATGTGATCTTACATGTTGGGTTATCAATTTTAAGACTTATTTGAAATACAATAAATTCCATTCTACCTGTTCAAAAGATCTAATATCTCCCCATTTAAAAAGAAAACATATTTTAATAAAAAAACATGACTTCTTCACAAGATAAAACCATTAGGTTACTATAAAATTATTTTAATATATTTTCACTAGTTTTAATTCCATTCAAAACCAATTCCATCTTTACAAAATTTATTTCCACAACTAAATTCCACAATTTATTTAAAATTATTTCCATCAAATCCATAATTAATACTATACAATTTAAATCAGTCAATTTCTATAAAAACACAAAATAAACTGGAATTGGGGGTTTTCCACATTTCTATTCCAAAACCATTTCAAATATCTTGAATAACAGAAATTTAGATATAATCAATTTAATTGAAAGGAATTTTTGAAATTAAATTTAAATAAAAAATCGAAATAAATCCTGAAATACAAGGATAATGAATTAGGATAATTAGATTGGATCCACAAACCTCAAGGTCGTCTATGTGAGTATCAATGATTATCCACCTTATGTGGTTCAATACACTGCCTCATAGACCTATTATCATAATACTTCACAAACCAATGGTCAATGTTTGTCAAGGGTTCCTAGTACCAAAAATATAAATTCTATTTCATAAGGAAATAAAATATAAAATGTGAAAAAATTTACTATCTCCTTGATAATTTATTGATTATCATTTAAATTATCACATGCAGTGATAATTTATCTCTCCATGATAAATTTTAAATTACATATATATTTTCACATGTGAAAATATTTATCTTTCATGGAAAATTTTCAGTTTAACATCATGTTAGGGCATGCACTAACAATTTTCTTTTAGAATAATTATCTATGATAAATTCTACTTATCATTTTAATAATATTAATAGCTATCTTTTGATAATATCAAAATTTTCATTCAATTATAAAATTATTTATCCTTTGTTAATATATGTAAAAAATTATCTTTGATATTTCCATTCATTTGATCAGTGAAAATTCGTTTCATATATCAATCAATAATTCATAACAATAATATTTTTATAAATTCACAATAACTATGTTTTCTATTATTACATCAGAGAATCTAATAAACTAGATTTAATAATTTTATTTGAAATTTCAGTGGATAATATGGTGGTATAATCATTGATATATTCTAAAAACATCAGTCACAATTTATCTATCTACAATTATTTAATTATAGTTTTTCACAAATTATCCATTTATAATTTATAATTTCTCAATTAGTAATATGTTTTCAATTATCCAATAAAATGTGAAAAATTCGATCAAGGAAATCAATTCATCCATTGAAACAAAAACATTTATAACGATTCTACTCATCGAGGAAAATTCATCGGTACTAATGGTGCCCAATTCTGATCAATAACGAAAAATTTATAGAGGAAAGTTGATTTTGAGAAAAAAAAATTATAGAATGAAATTAAAAAACAATTAAAAAGACATAGGAAGAAGAAACCCTCATGAACCTCCTGGGAGAAAAAATCGTAAATCAAAATCAGATCAACCAATGTCTAGTGGTTGAGTGCGAGGGAGATCTTAGATCACTCAGACTACACCAGACAAACGAAGGAGGATCAAAAATAGTTTGGGTATTTGATACGGTGTTCATTTGGGTTGCATAAAACATATAATTGGAAACATCATATTAAATATTTTATTCCACCCAAACATGATGACAAACATATTAATTTCATCAAAAAAAATTTATAGAAATTTAAACACTTTGAATCCATATTATTTCTCAGCTTATGAATCGAATGACCTGATGAATGGTTGTTTTTACACATGTTGAAGACAATGAACATTTTAATTCATTTTTTTATAATTAATATTTCAATTATTTAACATAAAAATTAAATGACACCAAACATCTTCTGCGCAGTAATTTGATACCTCATTTAGGTTAAACACCTTATTCATGACCCAATGATGTTTTCAGATTTATTATAGGACACACCATTTAGTAGAAATTTTTATCATTTCAAATAATGTTGAAATTTTATCTAAAAAAACATGTTCCCATATAATTTTTTTGAAAATTCATCCTCTAATTATTACCATTAATTAATCATACCAATATGCTTTTCAATTAATTTATTCAACAAGGATTTTTATAACATGGAATCATTGGTATCATAAGTTACTTTTTATTCCAGAGATCAAATATTAAGCAAACAATTCATGGTGGGGTATGAATTTTCAATTTAAATACTAAAAATAGTACATAAATATAATGTCGGGGTGTCAATAAGATATAATAAATTTAAATTTGTTTATCCCTTTCAATGATTCTCATGATACATGATTTTATTATATTTTATGCATTTAATAGGAACCTGCAGAAGAAAATAATCAAATAATCTTGAATAGACTATTTAATAAAGTTCATATTTGTTTAATAGTAATTAAAATAATCTTATATATTAAAATAATTATATAAAATTATAAAAATATAAGAAATTATATAATAAAAAAAAGTAATGAAAAATAAAAAAATCATTAGTTTCCTCCATAACGTGCACTCATTAAGGTATTTTAGCTAGACCATTACATTTTTTAGATCACATTAATGTTTTATAATATAAATATAACACATAAATGATTAATTAATTATAATTATTTTTTGTTTTTATACAGTTTCATTTCTCCTACTCCTTATCCAAATAATCTTGAATCAATGAGGTGGTTATTAAAATCATAACAATTTCATCGACTAAAGATGTAATTCCTGGGAAATCTTGTCTTTGTAATATTTTTCATCATCGTATTTTTTGTTATGGTGATAATTACATTCTTTAATGTACCTCATATTATTTGTAGACTTTTTATGATATTAATATAATTTTTCTCTAATTTTATGCAACATCTATTTCAATTTTTCATTGGAATTCTCTATTTCTTAACTTATACCTCTTTTGGATAATGTTTCACATTTTTTTGAATCACTAAGAACAGAATAATCATGAAATATTATCCATATAATCCGTATTCATCCAATTCACTGATTTATTACTATTTCTCCTTTGGACCATATTTTGTGATAAATTAGTCTATAAAATAACCACATTCATCCTTATATATAACCTCAAATTAAACCAGGGACTTAAAATCATCCATATGTGTATCTTTCTATATTAATAGATTATCTGTTTCCTTGATCACTTCCAATGTGTTATTATCTTATCTAAACAAATTATCATGGATTTAGATACCCTCAATGAATGATTCATTAATGAAAAGGTTAATTTTTTCATCTTGGATTGGGTGATGTCTAGGAATCCATTAGTTATGTTTTCATTCCAATTTGATTCATTGAAACCACGATTTTGGTTCCACAATAGATATTCATAAGTGTTACATTTGTATCTCAATTTGAATTTGTGCACAAATTTTAAATTTAATAAGAAATCAAATACAAAAAATACCAGATAAAATTTTATACAAAAAAACATAATAAAAAATTAGAAATCAAAAAAGTGATCAGAAATTTATATTATTAAATAAGAAAACAATACTAATATTATTTACATTTCCCTTGGAATTATATAAAAAATATTGGTAGGTAACATGCATTTTATGTTATTATATCCTTGGAAAATTGTGGAAAGATACAATCACTAGAATTAAACTCAATAAAACTATAAATATGTTTTATTGGATCCAGATCGTTAAGGTTCATATTAAAATATAAGTTATAAAATATGATTATTTGATAATTAAAACTAAAATTATTTGATAACAGACTACTATATTACTCATATTAAATTTCAAATAATTGTAGAATAAAAAAAGTCTCCAAACAATTATATAACACCTAGGTTAATGAACTAGTGGTTAATAAAAGTTAAAATAATTAATTTCGTTATCAAAATAATGTATATGTCATCACCTTGTCTTGGGTGATTACTCTCTCTATATAAAATAAATTTCCATTTTCAAATGGTCATGTAATTTAGATTTTTATTCAATGTTTTTACCAAAAACACATTTAAATGTAGAATTAAACCCACATAATGTTCATGGATATATAACAGTCCCACTAATTTCATGATATAAATCTAACATAACATGGAATATTTATAATGATAAATAAGAAATGAGTATTTTGGAATGACATTAACCATCTTAGATTAAATATAAATAATAGAACAATGAGCTTTGAAATATTAAATTCAACAAGGAAACAATTATATATAATATAGTATCTCCATCTAAGGAAGACTCCATTGGAGTAATAATTTGAGTCTAGTTTTGTCCACTATTAGTAGTTAACAAACCCTCATATTTATAATTTTCCCACGTATCTTACCTCTCATTATCAAAATATGGCATTTGAATTTAGGAAATCCGGGATTATGATATAAAATTAAACCATCCAAGACCTTTCCCCAATGATCTTGAAAAATCAAAAATATTTAAAACCTATAGACTATAATCTTTTCATTACGACAATAGTTTCAATGTATAGTATTTTTAAGGCCATGCATTTATATAGGGAACAAACTATGATCATTTCATTGATATAAAATATATCTTCCAAAATAATTTTCATATTCTATATGAAAATATAGTCATATATTTTATAGAATGAAAACTACCCTTACACAACTCATCACTTTTACATTCAATATCACAACATGAAAAAACATTACCCTATAACAACCTCTATGATGACTGATCCCTTATTTTAGATTTAATCTCCACTTATGGGTAATGATATTTTTATCAATATCATAGGTCTTTTGTTTCTAACTTCCTAGAACATGATACCTATACCACAATACATCTTTTTCCCTTATCTCTAATAGTTTCATTGGGTGATTCTATCAGTATATATGTGGCCTCATGGAATCATTAAACAACACACTAAAAGATAAGGTGATTTAACATTATGAAATACATGTACACTATAGCTATATGCTTAATTACTGTTTTTAAATGTGTGACTCCCTTTAGTGAATTTCTTATATATGCATATTACAATTATAAATCCCATAAATTTCAATTAAAAATATCACATATGAACTTCTCATAGGTGGATCAATCATTAAATGCATTCTAATTACATTTATATATCCAAAAAGTAACCTATATTCATAATCAATGGAACTCTTAAGTAAATTCCATCATAAAAATAAGTAACTGTATGTGACACAAATAGAACGAGCATAAAATTCTTCACTACATGTCCTTAGTGAGCCCTGCTAGAGATTTATTGGTGCTCCCATATTGGTATTGGCCATCCTTGTAGTGATATAGCTCAATCCCAAGATCTGTAATAATTTTTATTTAGGATTATATCAGTCAATAAGTGTACATATAGTAGTGTAATGGACGGATTGTTAATGGAGGCATTGATGATGATTTTTTTGTTAGTGAGGATATTTGAATGTTTGATCAAACAATGTAATTTTTATATGTAATGCATTGTTAATTGAGTTTATAAATACAAAATTTTTATATAGAGTGGAATTATTAATTCATTTACATTAATATACTGTGTGGACAACCTATATTGGTAGCCCTGTGCCACCTGACACTGGATTTTCCTATCAAGTGCATTCCAGGAGTCTTGTACTCCACTATTTACCCATGTACTGGCTTTGTAAAAGAAAATACAAATAAAACCAACAATTTTCCTTATAACTAGAAATCCATGATGATTTTTAACTAGATTAAATTTTTGTGGGTGACCTTTTCTCAAGTTATTGGCCAGTTGGCTATCTATTTTTATGAAATCATCATAAAATTAGTTTTCCCCAAATTAGTATACATATCATTCCTTGTTCTATCATATTAAACATTATTTTTATTCATTATTCATGAAAACAAAATGATATGTTCTATATGAAATATTAAAAATTCAAAAGATAATTTATGAAATAATTATCTATTTAAATATAAAATTAATAAATAAAAACATAAATAATTTTTTCATGAAATGTACACATTAGAATATAACAACTTAAATAACATTTAAAAACAATATTTTTATTAATTTTACATATAATTTCACGTATCTAATATTCCATAATAATTCGTTATAGAATTATTATACCATTATCCATGTGTGTTGTAAAAATGACCATAAAAATTGTATTATAACGAATGAATAAGTAAAAATATGTTGTTACATAATAATAAAAATATCACTTTTAATAAATATTTATGTATTCCCAAACATGTTATGAAAGTCATAAATTATATTTAATATGTTCTTGATAAAGAATCTGAACAAGAAAAAATAGTAACATGATATCACATTTGTTGAGAGCTTCAATTTCATTATTTTGGAGATATATTCATCATTCCAAATGCACACAAAAAGGTATATAAGAATATATGGGAGATAATTTTTAATTAATTTAATATAAATTCATAAATAATATTTAGTTTGAGTTTTGGATATGTTGGTTCCTTTTATAAGTGAGTGGGGTAACACTTTTATAAATTCAATTTCATTTAATGAATAAATATCATTATAAAAAAGTGGCACAAAATTTGAAAAATAATGAAGGTAATAAATTTTATTATATAATACACTCATCAAATCAATTAAATAATTTTTTTTATTATCTATGCTTCCTTATCAGTTTTAACCCCTTGTTATCCATATAATCCTTTACTATGGTGACTCATTTTTACTAAGGTTAAATAATTTTTTTGTCAATAAAATTGAAATAGACCTTATTAAAAAATGTTAATATACTAAATAAAATTAATAAAAAAAATTTAGAAATTTATATTTTCAGAGGTGAGGATATCTAATTTCAATATAATTAAACATTTAAAAATAAATACAAGTTTTAGAGAGAAATTGTATTTTTAATGAATGACATTAATTTTAACCAAAATAATATATATTATTGGTTTCCATGAAATTTATTGGTCTATTTTTATAAAATATAATTTTATGAAATTAAAAGAAAACCCAAAATAAATGGAAATTTTTTAATACATAGATATTTTTAAAGGAAAAAAACATTTGTTCATTAGGCTAAAATATATCTTATATTATAAATGTCAAGCATGAGTTTCAAAAAACAGTATAATATCATTAATGGATATAATTTTCCACTAAATTACATATTTTAATTATCCATTATTGTAAACAAATTTTATGATTTTTTTATATCATGAATATTTCATAGAAGTTATAATATTTTTAAAAATTGAATTTTTAATTATTCAACTAAAAATATATTGATGTTGAAAATTATAAAAAACTAAACCTAAGCTATTTCTGATATTTTAAATAAAAAATTAATTTTATATAAAAAATTAATTTTATAAAATCTTAAAATGTACTTTTATATATATATATATACAATACATATTGTAAAATATTTAATTTAAACAAGACATTTTTAAACATGTAATATTAATATTTTAATTTTGAAAATTATGAAATTATTTTATGGATTTTATTAGTTTATTTTATATATAATTCATTTAATTTTAGAAATAAATTTAATTTATGTAATTTTTAAAATTATTAAATATAATATAAATAAAAAATTCTTAAAACCTATTTCTCTAAAAGTAGTTTTATTTTCTTCATCAGTTAATTTATTTTAATTCTAAAAGAATGTTTAACTTTTTAATTATTATTTTTAAATATCTTTTATTGTATGTTAAATTTTTTATTTAAAGAATTTTTGAATTTATTTGTGTTTTTCATGTATAAATTAAAATTTAACATGTTAAATTTATTCTAATTGGAAATACATACTAAAATAAGTAGGCATTACATTAAACTCATTAAAATAATTTTTAAAGAAAAATTACATTACAGGGATTAAAAAATAGGATACCTATATCTCTATTCATCCCCATGATTCCACATTTCTTACTTCAACATATAATTCCCCTAGAGAACCACAAATAAGTGTGTGGTCATGTTTTATAATACATTATATCTATGATCAATGATTTCTTTCAGTTGATCCTCATATAAAAGGTCATAATCCTATTGCATAACCACTTAGTTCATTACACGTGAAGTGTCAATTATGTATTTACAAGAATTTGATATGTTGAACCCATAATTACCATTCAAGATGTTCTGTAGATTTTCATGGTAACAATATAGTCATAAAATATTATTGACCACATAAAAATGGATAATGTTCATAGGGATCAACATTAAATTCTTTCAAAATATCATATACCAATTTCAGTGATCTATTTTATGGAATAACATATTTATAACATTAAAGATATAATTTCATCAATGAATATCATTATTTCATATCTATTTATTTTTTAAATTTAAATGTTCCACTAAATTGTTTAAATCTTATCTAACATCGATTTAGTATGATCTGGTCCCAAATTCATTTTCATTCAAACTTCATCAAAATATAGCAGAGTGTTTGAACTCAACCTTTATAAATCTGGAAATGGATACAATTCTTTATAAAATGAATTTTCTATTATATGATAACATTACCAAAGGAATGTGTTGATACATAAATCCTTTGAAATCCACTAAATAAGTTGTCCCAATATTTTTAGGGTTTAAATTTTCTTGATAGGTTAACCATCTATATGAGGATGATATACTTAGTTAAAGCTATACTATTTATTTAATAACTGCTTAAATGATGAAATATATTTAATATTATCCCTTAATTAATAAATTTCCATGTATGATAACAATTTTATAAATATTCTCTTATATTACTGAAATTCACTGACATCATTTGCTGATTAACAACAACCAAAATACTATTATAGAATTTAGATGTAATGTATATCCTATTATGAATGTTTTGGTGTTGTTTTCCAATTTCAATAGCCCTAGGGGTAATAGGTACATCATCTTATTTGACTTATGACATTTTTTGTTAACATTTTGGCATACAATGCATCATGATTTATACTCCAAAATATCCCTTTTTAGTTTTTCCCAGTAGAATAGATTATTCAGATCTATATATACCATTCTAATTCTAGTATGGATAGTTAATGGTGAGACATGTTCTTCATAAAATAACTCCATCAATACTTGTATTTATTGAACACATATTCATGTCTTTAACCATATCATTCCATTATAGACAATATTAAAATTCCTAACATTCATTCGCTTATGTTGTTGCTCAATATAATACTTTCGTACCTTTTGATCATCACAATGATATAAGGTTGAGTTTAAAATTTTGAAAAGTATAATTCCACTTCATTCATAATTATTTAATGGCCTATCCTCCTCAAATCCATGAGTATTTAATCTGTTTCAATAATCATTGTAAATTAATATAGCATGATCCTTTGTTACTTAGATTATAACCCACCTTATTTTTTTCACATATGGAAAGTAACTGAGAATTAATAATCCTTGATCATATCCAAAAAAATATGAATTATCACATATTCACCTCCTTCTATGATAATATCTAAATTAAGATTTTATGATATATATATATATATATATCACACCTTTCAGAATAGATATAATTTCTCTATAGTTTAGGCTATAAATTTTCATTTACAGCTCTGTGTCATTTCTAGGGTATTTTTAATCATGAACCAAAATATTACAAGAGGCATTTTCCACTTATATTTAATATTTCAAGAGGAAAAAACCAAATCCATAATTTTTTGAATTATTATATATCCCAAATCATTATCCACAATGAGGTAATATGTGAACATGTGTAGTGTTCAAACTTATCTTAATATCCCTCATAATTTCTCCATATACAATATTATAAATGAAAAGACATCTTCTAGAAGTTAACATGGTTAATGTATTTTATTGAAATTTGAAATAACTCATGAAGGAACTGATTGTATCTAACTAATATTATAAAACTACTTTTCTGGGTTAATGTGGTTATTCTAGGACATTTTTATATAAACAATATTATTAAAGGAACAAAAACATTAAAATGACTTCTAATTACTTGACTAAGTAGTAACACTTTTTGTATCCATAAATCTCATATTATATTTTTCTTCATACAATTTCTCCTTCCAGAGAGTCTTCAACATAATTGATAAATAAAATTTATAATCTTCCCTTCTTAATAAATATATTCGAAAATATAATAATATAATAAAACAAATGACAAATGATACTTATTATTAATATAATAATTAGATCCATGAAGATAGAATTTGAATTTGAAATGTTGAATGGAATTAATACAAATGAATAGTAATAATACCAAGTACAAAGGCATGTATTGGGCATTCCATCCCTTTTAACACAAAATTGATGATATCCAAATCAATGGTAAATCATTGAGAAATGATGAGCACTTGTTTTTTGAAAAAATTAAATTAGTATATGATATAATATTATTTTTTGATACATATATTTTTTATTAATTGTTCATTATATTTTAACCTTTTTGATAATCAATAAATATATGAACTTAAAATTATTTATTTAAAAAATTGAATGGGTGAACCCCATTGAGATGCACAAGGGTGAATTAATTGGTGACACAAATTATCATGCGGTTTCTACTTAATTTACAAAAAATATATCAAATATATTATAAAAGTAGTCTCTAAAAAAAGAATAACACAATATCAGAGTTATTATACAAATTAAACAATAAAATTCATGTGAATACCTAAGTAATATTTAAAAAAAACATCAAATGACTCCCATACAATAGAAATATCATTAACATTTAGTTTTTCCTAAATCATTTCATCTATATACCTCTAACTAACATCCATTAAATCATATATTTTGTATTTAATTCAATTTGTGAATTCATAGTCATACTCACTCAAATAGACATTCATTTAATGATTGAGAATATGAAATATGAGTTCTCTACCTCAGAAATTAATATGTGAACTATATTGAGAGAACCATTCAATATCCAAAATAATATGAAATTCGACTATAAGGATAATAATAGGATTCATATGATGAATATAACCCCAAATTTTTTTGGGGATTAGTTATAAACATGAACAATATTTATCAACCCATTTAATGTTTTCTCTAATAATTCAACACCTAATCATTAACGTGGTGATACAATTCACATAGAAAATTAGCTATATATCATTCAGTCGGAAGAAGATAAATCATATAAGAAATTATAAGTTCTTGAGTCGGTAATAAGGGAAATGATCACCATTTTATTCTCATTAATCCATTAAAAAGTTGTGATCACATAGAAATTCCCTTTATTCATTGTTTTTAGAGGTTTTTTAATATTTTATAGTCATTAATTCATATATTCATGATTCAATTTGAATATTCCCAATACATTATACAATTGAATAATTGGAGTCTAGGTGGCACATTTGGCTGATAATTCTCTATATTTAATTTTATTATCCATCCTACTCATGTTTCAATAGTATTCATTTTTTTAATGGAATTATTTTCAAAAATAGATTCTTTTACATATCCCTTAAATCGCATTACACTATGGTTCTTTTACATTTCTGGATCAAGGATGGTTTATTATCATTGAACCATAGATTTTATTACATGCATTCCCTCAAAATATATAGTTTGTCCCTTATTCTATACAATACAATGATAAAACCCAGAATTCATAATATCCATTTTTACTTTGATAGAATATCAATTGATTAATTAATAGCTACTAATGTGTCTTATTACTAATACCTTATAGAATCATGGTTTTCATCCAATAAAGATCAATTAATGTTTTCATTCATGGTCAACGGGAAGACTATATTTGAATATTGGACATCTCCAAAATGTTTCTTTATTTGTATCAAATGATTTATCATTATTCTATTACAACTCAAGGAATTCTCCCTCCATGTTAGTGTTAAAATTTATATGAAAATACTTGTTGAAAAATATCATTCTATACTCCTATAATTTTATTTATCCCATTAAATACTCATTTGAAATATCCTTCATAATATTCCACCTTTTATCTTCTTCTCATTAAAATAAATAATACTCCAAAACAAAACATTTAGGCACTAACAATTAAAAAACATAAAACATATATTATATTTTATGAATGAAATAAATTTTAATTAATGTTTTGGAAAACAAACTACGGAAGATGTTACTACATTAAAGAATCAAAAGTTAGTTTTTTCCTTCCACTTCTCATATGGATGTTTAGTAAAATTCAATTTTTTATACATATATAAATAGTGTTCTGTGGTCATTTCCATTATATTTTCCATTCCATCCACCACTCTAGTTAGTTAATCATGCTGATGATAACTATAATGATCATCACATTCATTAATAACCTAATTCATCCTAGTTAAATCATTTTAATAAAACCAAAATAGATAAATGGTGTACAATGAATTGATAATTAGTGAGATCAATAATATGACAAGGAACACCAATCCAATAATTTCCTAAATTTCAACAAATTAATTCATCCCATGAAAAATTTATGTTCAATATATATAACTTCTGGATTCTCATTGGGGTTTTTATGTCCTATCCCCTTATTGTTGAAAACATAACCCCTAAAAATCACTAAACCCTACATTACTACAAACTAGGGAAACCAGAGTATAACATACATGAATATTAAATAATTATATATTAATATGTAATATTTATCACAATAATTAATGCCTCAAATCATAAATGATAAGTGTAATTGATTATTTGATATGTAATTAATTTTTTCACAATAATTCTTATATACTTCCAATGAATAATAATCAAACATCGAACCCTTATATAATTGTAATACTTCACACCCTTATTCATATCCTAATGATATGAAAATTTAATAAGGGAGAATATAATATAACCAATAAATATAATCATGGGAGATAATAATAGAAGATCACATGTGAGAATAATATTGAAATATGGTTATGAGAATATAATAATGTTCAATGATAAAAAAATAAAAAACTATAACTAAATGGATTATATATCATATATCATGATTCAAAGAAAATTTATTTTTTATTATATAATTCAGGAGTCATAGGAGTGTGAAAACATTATTTATAAGTCAATAATATTAATACTAATAGGATAAAATTATCAAAATAATATCAATTAAATGTGTAACACATACATATACATAAAAAATGATTTATTTTTTCAAGGACCACTTCCACGACCATAATTATATAGTATATAGAGTCTCATAGTGGATTGATATCACTCCTCATTCCCTTTAATCATTGGTGTATAGATTCTATTAATATCTATGTTTCATTACCCTGTCACACAAGTTATCTGATGAAATAAAAGTGAATAATAAATATTTTATTGGTGGATATTATTTTTCTACCACCCATCACATATTGATGACTATAAATATTTGTATACATATCACATAAAAATGCATATATTTCCCCCATATCTTAATTAACATGTCGAAGAGAAATACGTTTCCTGATAATTTATGTTGAAAAGATCATATTTAACTAATGGTTTGAAATAGGATGGGTTCATTATAGTACACCCTCATTGAATAATTTAAATCATTTATAGTTTTTTAAATAGCTGAAAAATATTCTTAAAATAATTAGAAATATACATTGATATAATAGGGAGAAATATTCTTTATCTTTTGGAAACATATGAATTTGAAAAATTCAAAATACAATAAGAATGGGATTTTTTTATATAAAACAAAACAAATTGAAAAATAATTTTTATAGTGAATAATTGTCATGTCAACTATAAAATAATGTAATTTTGAAATTGTAGAAGAACATACATTTATAAAGAAAGTAAAAAAAATAACATGTATAGAAGAGTTGGAAAATATTCCATCGATACAATTATAAATAATTAAAAGGAATTTTTAAAAGAAATAAATAATTAAATGACATAGTACTGATAATTTTTTATAATAATTATTAAGAATATGGATATGTATGAACCATTTTTGCTAAATGATTTCAATACATTTAAAGCAATGATTTTTAAATAAAATCCTTTATGACATATAAAATTCATACTACATTAATATAATGAATATGAGAAGAAACATAATACACCATGTTTATTGATATATTATTAATGTTATATTTAAAATAGGTTTTGTCTAATCAATAAAATTATAATATTTGATTAATATGAAACCTGTCTCAATGAAATTAAATGAAGACAAAAAACCCTTTCTTCAGACATAATCTTGGTCATAAACACACTAAAATCCTAAATAATAAATCTAGAATTATTATATAAATATATTCTTACAATATATATATATATATTACTAAATTACACTCAATTATATATCATATTTTCCATTTCGTAATAATTTTCTATTAAAATAAATAATTTTTTTCACTACTAACCATTACATAAATAGTTTGATTTGGAGGTTTCATTATATGATCTAGGCCCATATTTTGATCATATAAATAGTTTATATGAATTTAAATAGCATTTTTATATATATTTATGAGTTATGTTGATAATTTTATCGAACTTATGTCGGCAATTTTCATTGAAATCTTAAAAATAATTTTGTTTTAGAAATTGCGATCCATAAAAATAATTTAATTTATTAGTTAATAAAAATATGTATATATAAGTTTAAGAGTCAAAAAATGATAATTTTTTTAATTTTATAAAATATAACTTGTATAATATATTCCCAAATAATTTATAATATAAAAATTATAATATCATTTTCGTGTGTGGTAAAACGAACCAACACCAGAGCTGGTTATTATAACTAAATTATTAAGATAATACTATATCATAAAATAAGTATCATTATTATTTAATAATAATGATTTAAAAACATTTTATTAATTTTATAAATCATATTTAAGAATATTTTGGATGAATATTATTTGAATGGAAAATCAAGTAGATGATATTTCATAATTTGAGTGTTTAAATCTCCTCTTGAAGGAACTCTTGGAAACGATCGATTTAAAAAAACTTCATGAGACCAGAGATTATTGAAATTGATATACGATTATGAGGATGATAGTTTTAGCTTGGATTCATGATAAATTTTATTTAGTGGCTCAGATCGATTTGGGTATAAGTTGAGTCATTTTATAGGTGGTAAGTGTAGAACATTTATAAAGAATATTATTGTTTTAAAAAATAATTTTCATTCTCAATGGAATGTGGAGACAAAAAATAAAAAAAGTATGTTATGGGATTAATCATTTCCCACATAAAATAGTTTTTAGATATTTTTTTGGACATTTATGGCATTATAACTAATCTAACATCTTGTTAACGATTTATATCTTTACATTGGAGACTTACTTTTACCATGAGGAATTAATTTTATACATATAAAAATGAAATAGAACATATTACTTAATTTATATTTGATTATTACCCAAATTAAAGAAAATTTAAATAATTATATTTATATATGTGTTAAAAAATAATTAGTATACAAGTACCAAAATCATGCTAAAGAATTGAAAAAAATTTATTTGCTAAGAATAAAATGATTTTACAAAAAAATAATGTTTGGGATTGATTCAAATAAAATATATTTTATTATGATTAAATAAATACTATTTTTGTGACATTCAATGAAATAATTAACCGAATGAATAATTTTTAATTCGTAATTAAAAAAATAGATAAAAATAGTTTTTAAATAAATTAAATATAACATAGGATCTGAGAAGTGAAGCATGTGTTTCCAAATTCAATATAATATTCTGAAATCATTTTATTGACTTCATAAAATAAAATTTTCTTGATTGAATAGTTATAACTTTTTTAACTCATATTTATATAATGATGATATCAGAAATGTTGAGATATTTCTTTAAATAATATTTTTAACTTTTTGCAAATAAAAGATCCATTTAAAAAGATAATACAAATTCAACATAAAATAATTAATATTTTATGAATACAATAAATCAGGTTCATTTTATCTGGATCATGTTTTCATTCATTCTCCATGAGAAAATAATGGTTAATTTTTTCCATATCTATTTTTTCATACATGTAATGTCGTGAACCAGCCCAGGTACCCTAGTAACCTGATAACAAAGATAGACATCACATCACTAAAAGGTAGTTACCTATCTCCATAGGCTAACGACTAGAACCTAACATCAAACAATAAGAATGAGGGAAAAATATTTCTAGCAACGTTGAAGAGAAATGACAAAAGGAATTCAGATAATAAATGAGATTCCACTAGGAGTAATGTACCCGAATTCAACAAGGCATACCCTTTCATAATGAACTACAACTAAGGTACCAATATAGGGAAAATAACCATAGGTCATGTGGAATAAAACTCATAAATCCCAAAAATCAATAGCTGGATCCACCTCAAATATATCTATTCCCCATGATCAGACCTAGAAGGATTAATTATACAAACACTAAAATGGAAAATTTATGGTGTGAGCAAAAAACCCTAGTAGGGTCTTACCAAAGATTCTGTAACATGTTCTAAAAAATGATTAAATAATTCAATGCTTTAAAATTTTAAAGATAAATAGGTTTGAATTTTTAAATAATTATTAAAAAATTCATTATATAAAGTTTAAATGTTTGAAAAATATATAAAGGGCTTTAAAATGATGTAATATTTCTAAAAATGGAATAAAGAAAATTATTACTTAAAATAGTTTATATAAAAATAGTAGTGATGGAATGTAGTTCAAAAGAATTGTCATATATTTATATCTCAAATATAAACAACCAAGTGAGAAACACAATATTTTTCCAACATGTATGATATTATTAACTAGATATAGGATTCCACACACTCTATCTGATCTCAGCAAAAATGTGTATTTAAACATCCTTATGAAACTGGCCAAAGGAGACTCATAACCAACCCATTAGGGATGTAATCCACCACCAGTATGTTTTGGAATGTTTTCGTAGCATAGAGTGTGTCCAAATAAATAACTAAATACCTAATGATAACATGTGCTCTTACAAGATGGGTGACCTATTTTAAGACTTTTTAAAAATAAAATCATTTCCTTTCTCCCCATTAAAAAGTTATAATATATTCCCATTCAAAAACAAAACATATTTTATTAAAAATCATGACTTTTTCATAGGATAAAAACTTTTTGTTTTTATAAAATCATATTAAGTCATTTTCATTATTTTGAATTCCATTAAAAACCAATTCCGTCATTAAAAAATATATTTCCACAATTAAATTCGAAAATTTATTTAAAATAATTTCCATCAAATCCATAATTAATATTAAATAATTTAAATCAGTCAATTTCTATAAATACACACAATTAACTGGAGTTGGGTGTTTTCCAAAATTTCTATTCCAAAAGCATTTCAAATATCTTTATTAACTAGAATCAGATTTATAACAATTTAATTAAATGTTATTTTGAGAAATTAAATATAAATAAAAAATTGAAATAAATCATGAAATACCAAGATAATAAATTTTGCTAATCAGAATGGAACCACCAACCTCAAGTTCATCGATGTCAGTTGCAATGATTATCCACCCTATGTGGTTCAATATATCTCCACACAGACTTATTATCATAAGCCTTGACAAACCAATTACCGATGTTCATCATGGGTTCCTATAACCCAAAATATCAATTCTATTTCATAAGGAAATAAAATATCAACTGTGAAAAAATTTACCCTTTTCTGGATAATTTTTTTTATTATCATTTAAATTATAACAAGCAGTTATAATTTATCTCACCATGATAAGTTTCAAATTTTATATATATTTTCACATGTGATAATATTAATCATTCATGGAAAATATCCAGTTTAACATCTGGTTAGCACATTTTCTTGTGATTATATATTAGAATAATTATCTATAATAAAGTCACAATTATCATTTAGATAATATTAATACCTAAGAATTACTAATCTCAAAATATTCATTCAATTATAATATAATTTATTCTTTTATAGTTTATGTAAAAAATTATCTTTGATATTTCAATTCAATTAATCATTGATAATTCGCAGCATTTATCACTGAATAATTCGTAACAAGTATCTTTTTATAAATTCATAATAACTATCTTTTTCAATATTACATAAAATAATCTAATAAACCACCTTTGATGATTTTATTTAAATTTTAATTTGATAATATGGTGGGATAATCATTGATATATATTAAATACATCGGTTAAAATTTATCCATCTATAATTATTTAATGATAATTTTTAAAAAACTATCTATTTATAATTTAGAATTTATCTATTAAGAATTGGTTTCCAAAGATATAATAAAATTTGAATAATCCTATCAAGGAATACATTTCAGCATTCAAAACAAGTTATTTTATAATGATTCTACTCACAGAGGAAAATTCAATGGTACTAATGGCATTCAATTCTGATCAATAACAGAAAAAATATAGAGGAAAGAATATATTGAGAAAAAATAATATAGAATGAAATTAAATAAAATTAAAAAAATTAAAAAGACAAGGGAAGAACAAACCCTCACGAAACGCATGGGAGAAAAAGATCACAAATCAAAATCGGATCAACAAAAGTCTACCAGTCGAGTGTGATAGAGATCTTGGATCACTCAGACACGACCAAACGAACAAAGGAAGAGAATAAATAGGTTCCGTATTTCATAGGGTGTTCATTTGGGTTGCATAAAACTTATAATTTGAAACACCTTATTAAATATCCCTTTCCACCCAAACATGATGATTGGCACATTAATTTCACCCAGTAATGTGTTATAGATATTTAGACACTTTGAAACTGATTTATTTCTATGCTTATGAATCAAACAACATGATGAATGGATTTATTTACCCATCTTGAAGACAATGAACATTTAAATTCGTTTTTTATAATTAATATTTCAATTACTTAACATAAAAATTAAATGACAACAAAAATCTGATGCACATTAAATTTATACTTCGTCTTGGTTAAACACCTTCTTCCTGACACAATGATGTTTTCAGATTTATTATAGAACACCTCATTTAGTAGATATTTTTATAATTTTGAATCAAGTAGAAATATTATCTAAAATATCAATGTGTTCCCTTAAAACAAAATTTTTAAATTCATCCTTTAAGTATTACAATTAATTAATCATACCAATATTTTTTTCAATTAATTTATTCAACAAGGATTTGTAAAACATATAATAAAGAGTATCATAAATGGATTTTTATCTCAAAGATAAAATATTAAGCAAACAATTCATACTGGGGTATGAATTTTCAGTTTAAATCCTAAATATAGAACATAAAAAATAATGTTGGTGTGTCAATAAGATATAATAAATTTAAAATGTTTCATCTCGTTCAATGATTCTCATGATACATGATTTTATGATATTTTATGCCTTTAATAGGAACCTAAAAAACTAAATAATCACATAAAATAGCATAGAGTATTTAATAAAGTTCAAAATAGATTAATAGTAATTAAAATAATCTCATATATTAAATTAATAATATAAAACTAAATAACTATAGGAAATTATATATGATAACATAGTCATGTAAAATAAAGAAAACATTATTATCCTCCCAAAGTTGCATTCTTTAACGTCATTTAGCTAGACCATTACATTTTTTAGATAAAATTAAAGTTGTATAGTATAAATATAACACATAAATGTTTAATTAATTATAATTATTTTTTTTGTATATGGTTTCAGTCCTCCTACTCCTTATCGAAAAAATCATTAATCAATATGGTGATAACTAAAATCCTAACAATTTGATCGACTAAAGAAGTAATTAATGGGAAATCATGATTTGGTAATCTTATTCATCATCATATTTTACGTTATAGAAAAACTTACTTAATTAAATGTACCTCAAATTCTCAGTAGACTTTTTCTGATATTAATATCATTTTTCTCTAAATTTATACAACATCTATTTCAATTTTTCATTGGAATGCTCTATTTCTTAGCTTATACCACTTTTGGCTAATGGTTCACATTTATCTAGATCACTGAGATCAAAATATTCAGGAAATATACTCCATATATTCCATATTCATCCAATTCACCATATAATTACTCTTTCTCCTTTGGACCATAATTTTTGATATATTTGTCTATAAAAAAACCACATTCCTCCTTATATATAAACTGAAATTCAACTAGGGACTAAAAATCAAACATATGTGTATCTTTTTATATTAATAGATTATAATTCTCCTTGATCACTTCCATTGTGTAATTATCTTCTCTGAACAAATTATCAAGGTGTTTCATCCCCTCATTGAATGATTCATTTATGAAAACGATGATTTTTTCATCATGGATTGGGTGATGTTAAGGAATCCATTATTTATGATTTCATTCCCATATGACTCTTTGAAACCACCATTTTGGGGCCACAATATATATAAATAAGTCCTCCATTTGTATCTTAATTTGAATTTTTGCACAAATTTTATATTTAATAAGAAATCACACCCACAAATAACCAAATAAAATTTTATACAAAAAAACATAATCTAAAATTAGAAATCAAAAAAGAGATCAGAAACTAATCTTAATAAATAAGAAAACTATAGTAATATTATTTACATGTCCCCCAAAATTATATAAAAAACTATTGTTAGGCCACATGCATTGTCTCTTATTATATCATTGGAAAATTGTGGAAAGATACAATCACTAGAATTAATCTCACTAAAACTATAAATATGTTTTAGAGGATACTGATCATTGAGGTTCATACTAAAAATATATTTTATAAAATATGATTATATAATAATTAATACTAAAATTATTTGAAAACATAATTCTATATTACTAATCTTAAATTAAAAATAATGTGAGAAGAAAAATAAAAGTCTCCAAACAATAATATAACACATAGGTTAATGCACTAGTGGTTAGTAAAAGTATAAATTATTAATTTCAGTTTCAAAATTAGGTATATTTCATCACCCTGTATTGGGTGATTACTCTCCCTATCTTACATAAAATTCCATTTTATAATGGTCGTGTAATTTAGATTATTATTCAATGTGTTTACTTAAAACCACATTTAAAATTAGAATTAAATCTATCTAATGTTCATGGATATATAATAATCCCAATAATTTCGTGATATAAAACTACCATAACATGGAATTTTTATAATGATAAATAATAAATGAGTATTTTTGGAATAAAATTAATCATCTTAGATTAAATATAAATAGAAAAATTACACTTAAACAACATTATTTAAAATAATTATCAGGACAAAAGAAACCAGCCCCTCATTATAGTATTAAGAGGGAGAGATAAATGTCAAAAGGAAAAAATTATATATTATATTGTTTCTTCATTTAAGGAATACTCCAAAAGCGTAATCATTTGAGTCTAGATTGGTTCACTATCAGTAGTGCACAAACCCTCATATTTATAATTTGTCCACGTATTTTACCTATCTTTATCAAAATATGACATTTTCATTTAGGAAATCCTGGATTATGATTTAATATTAAATGATTCAAGACCTTTCCCCAATGGTCTTGAAAAAACAAGAATATTTAAAAACAATAGACAATAATCTCTTCATTGCGACATCAGTTTCAATGTATAATCATTTTATGGCCATGAATGTATATAGGGAAAAAACAATGATCATGTCATAGACATAAAATGTATCTTCCAAAATAATTTTCATATACTAAATAAAACTGTACCCATCTCTTTTATAGAAAGAACACATCCCTTACTAAACTAATCACTTTTACCTTCAAGATCACAACATGACAAATCATTACTCTATGTCAACCACTATGATGAAGGATCCCATGTTTTAGATTTCATCTCTACTTATGGGTAATGATATCTTTATCCATATATTAGGATTTTTTATTTCAAACATCCTATATCATGATACCTATACCACATTACATCATTTTATCATTTCCCTAATTGTTTCATTGGGTGATTATATCAGTATGCATGTGGCCTCTTAGCATGAGTAAATAACACACTATAGGATAAGGTGATTTAACCTCATGAAATTCTTGTACACCATAACTACATGCTTAATTAGTGTTTTTAAAAGTGTTTCACCCTTTATTCAATTCCTTATATATTCATATTACCATTACAAATCCCACAATTTTCAATTAAAAATGTAACATATGACCTTCTCATAGCTGGATCAATCATTACATGTGTTCCAATTACATTAATTTATCCAAAAAGTATCTTATATTCATAATCAATGACACTATAATGTATATTACATCATAAAAAATTGTAACGGTGTGTGACACAAATAGCATGACCATATAGTATTGGAATGGACAGATAGTAAATGGAGGCACTGATAATGAGTTTTTCTGTTAGTGAGGATATTTGAATGCAGGATCAAACAATGTCATTTTTATATGTAATTCATTGTGAATTGAGTAAATAAATACCAAATTTTCTTGTAGAGTGGAATTTGTAATTCATTTATATTAATACACTGTGGGGACAACCTATATTGGTAGTCGGAGTCTCCATACACTTGATTTTCCTACCAAGTGCCTCCCATGCACCGTGTAATCCACTCTTCACCCATGTATTGTCATGGAACATGAAAATAAAAATAAAACCCACTATTTACCTTATAACTAGATATCAATGATGATTGTTAACCTACTTTTATTTTTGGGTGGCCTTTTCTCTAGTTATTGGCATGTTGGAAATTTATTTTTATGAAATCATCATAAATTTTTTTTCCCAAAATTATTATATAAAAAATGACGTGATCAGTCATCTAAAACTTGATTTTTTCTTCATTATTCTTGAAAACAAAATGATATATTATATATATAAGATTAATAATACAAATGATAATTTAGTAAATAATTATCTATTAAAATATAAAATTATTAAATAGAAATAGTAATACTTTTTGAATGAAATGATAAAATTAGAATATAACAACTTAAATAACCATTAAAAACAATATTTATATTAATTTTACATATAATATCCGGTATATAACATTCCTTAATAAGTAATTATTGAATATTTATACCATCATCCAAGTGGGTTGTAAAAATTACCAAAAAATTGTATTATAACGAATGAATAAGTAAGAATAGGTTGTTACATGACAATAATATCACTTTTAAAAAATATTTTTTATTTCCAAAACATGTTATGAATGTTATAAATAATATTTAATAAGTGTTTGATGAATAATATGAACAAGAAAATCATTAAGAAGATATCACATATGTTAATAGCTTTAATTTCCTTATGTTTGAGAATTATTCATCATACCCAATGAACCCAAAAAGGTATATAAGAATATAAGGGAGATAATTTGGAAATAATTTAATATAAATTCCGAAATAATATCTTGTTTGAGTTGAAGATATGGTGGTTCCTTTTATAGGTGAGTGGGGTAACACATTTATAAATTCAATTAAGATTAATAAATATATATCATTATCAAAACAAAGTGGCGCCAAATTTGAAAAATAATGAAGGTTATATATTTTATTATAACATACACTCATCTAATCAATTAAATAAAATATTTTTATTATCTATGTTTCCTTATTAGTTGTATCCCCATGTTATCCATATAATCCATTACTATGGTAACTCATTTTTACTAAGGTTATTTATTTTTTTTCAACAAAATTGAAATATACCTTATTAAAAAATGTGAATATACAAAATAATTTTTTTTTAAACAAATTAAAAAATTTATATTTTAAGAGGTGGTGATATCTAATTTCAATATAATTAAACCTATAAAAATAAAAACATGTTTCAGAGAGAAATTTGTATTTTTAATGAATGACATGAATTTTAACTAAAATAGTATATATTATTGGTTTCTATGAAATTTATTGGTTTATTTTAAGAAAAAGTGATTTTATAACATTAAAAGAAATCCCAAACTAGATGGCTATTTGTTAATACATAGATAATGTTAATGAAAAAAATATGTGTTCATTAGACTGAAATATAACTTATATTATAAATGTCAATCATAAGTTTCAAAATTCAATAGAATCTCTTTAACGGATTTAATTTTCCACTAAATTAAATATTTTTATGATCCATTATTTTAATGAAATTTTATGTCTTTTTTATCCTTAAGATTTAATAAAAGTTATAAATTTTTTAAAAATGATATTTTTTATTATTCAACTAAAAATATACTGATATTGAAAATTATAAAAAACTGAACCTAAGATATTTTTGATATGTTGAATGAAAAATTGACTTTTATTTCAAAAAAATTATTTTATAAAATCTTGAAATATAATTTTTAATATATATATATATATAATACATATTTAAACTATTTATTTTAAACCAGACAGTTTTTTAACCATGTAATATTAATGATATATTTTTTCAAGTTACAAAATTATTTTATGGATTTTCATAATTTATTTTATAAATAATTCATTTAATTTTAAAAAAAATTTAATTGATGTATTTTTTGAAAATTATTATTATTAATAAAAATAAAAAATTCAAAAAATATATTTCACTAAATGTAGTATTATTTTCTTTGTCTGTTAATTTATTTCAATTCTAAAATAATATTTAGCATTTTAATTATTATTTTTAAATATATTGTATTGTATGTTAATTTTTTTATTTAAAAAATTATGGAATTTATTTTCGGTTTTCATGTATAAATTAAAATTTTACAAGTTTAATTTATTATAATGAGAAATACCTACTAAAAAATTTGGGATTACATTAAACCAATTAAATTAATTTTTAAACCAAAATTATATTACAGTGATTAAAAAATTTGATACCAATACCTCTATTCTTCTCCCACATTTTACATTTCTTCCTTCAATATATAATTCCTCTAGAGAACCACAGCTAAGTGTGTGGTTATGTTTTATAGTACTTTATATGAATGATAAATTATTTCTTTAAGTTGATCCTCATATTAAAGTTTGTGATCATACTTCATAACCTCTTAGTTCATTACACGTGAAGTGTCAAGTATATATTTCCTAGAATGTGATACATTGAACCCATAATTACCTTGAAATATATTCTATATAATTTCATGGAAAACATTTATTTGTTCCATCATATTGAGAACATAAAAATGGATAATGTTCGTAGGGATCAACATTACATTATTAAAAAATATAATTTCCCAATTCCATTGATATATTTTATGGAATAACAATCCTCTACTCTTAAAGATATAATTTCATCAATGAATATCATTATTTTTTATCTATTTATTTTTTCAATTTTAATCTTCCACTAATTTTTTTGATTCTTATCTAAGAACACTTTAGCAAGATATGGTCCCAAATTCATTTTCATTAAAACATCCACAAAATAGGGTAGAGTGTTTAAAATCATCCTATATAAATCCTGAAATGGTTACATTTAATTACAAAATTAATTTTATGTTATATTATAACATAACCATGGAAATGTGTTGATACATAAATCCTTTGAATTTCAATAAATAAGATATCTCCATCTTTTTAGGGTTTGAAATTTCTTGATATGTTAACCATCTATCAAAGGATTATATACTGTGTTACAGCTCTACTATTTAATTAATACATTCTTAAATGTTGAAATCTATTTATTATTATCCCTTCATTAATAAATATCCTTTTATGATAATAAAGTTATAAATATTCTCTTATAGAATTGAAATTCACTAACATCATATGGCTATTAACAACAACCAAAATACAATTATAGCATTGAGATGTAATGTATATCCTATTATGAATTTTGTGGTGTTGTTTTCCAATTTCAATACCCTTAGGGTTAATAGTTAGATAATATTCTTAGAATTATGAAATTTGGTGTTTAAATTTGGGCATACCATGCATTCAGATTTATACACCACAATATCTCTTTTCAGGTTTTCCTTGTATAATTGATTCTTCGGATTTATATATACCATTTTAATTCTAGTATGGATAGTTAATGGTTTGATATGTTCTTCATAAAATAACTCCATCAATACTTGTATTTATGGAAGACATATTCTAGTCATGATCAATATCATTCCATTATAGACAATATTGAAATTCATAACATTCATTCACATATGTTGTGGCTGAATCTAATACTTTGGTAATTTTTTATCATCACAAGGATAAAAGGTTTAGTTTAAATTTTTGAAAAATATAATTTGACACCATTCATAATTATTTCATATCTTATCCTCTACAAATCCATGATTATTTGATCTATTTCAATAATCATTGAAAATAAATGTAGTGTTATCCTTTGTTATCCACTGTATCACCCACTTTATTTTTTCTAGTATAGAAATTAATTGAGAATTAATAATCCTTCATCATATCCAACAATATGAATTATTACATATTCACCTCCTTCTATGTTAATATGTACACTATGATTTTATGATATATATATATAACACCATTTAGAATAGATATAATTTCTCTATATTTTTAGGCTAAACATTTTCATTTACAGCTTTATGTCATTTCTAGGGTATTTTTTATCGTGAACCATAATATAATGAGAGGAATTTTGAACATATATTTAATTTTTCAATAGTAAACAATCAAATCTAGTATTTTTATTATATATCACAAATCATTATCCACAGTGAGGTAATATGTGAACATGTGTAGTGACCAGACTTCTCATAATTTCCTTGATTATTTATTCATATTCAGTATTATAAATGAAAAAACATCTTTTATATGTTAACATGGTTAATGGATTTTATAAAAATTTGAAATTACTCATGAAGGTACTGATAGTATCTAGCTAGTAATGTAAAACTACTTTTCATGGTTAATGTGGTTATTCTAGGATATTTTTATATAAAATATATTTTTAAATTAATAAAAAAAAATAAAATTACTTTTCATTACATGACCTAGTAGTGAAACTTATTTAATCCATAAATCACACTTTATAATTTTTTCATACAATTTATCCTTCCACTAGGTATTCAACATAATCGATAAATTAACATTATAATCATCCCTTCATAAAAAATATATATGAAAATATTTTATAAAAATAAACAAAATGAAAAATGTTAATTATGATGAATACAATCATTAGATCTACGAAGATAGAATTAGGGTTTGTAATTTTGAATGGAATTGATATAAATTCATTGTGAGAATAATAAGTATAAAGCCTTGTCTTGGGTATTCCATCCCTATTAACCCAAAATTAATGATATCCAAATCAATGGTAAATCATTGATAAATGATGAGCCCATGTTTTTTGTTTAAAAACCCATTAATATAGGATATAATATTATTTTTATTGATAATATTATTTTTTATTTACTGTTCCGTATATTTTTACCTTTATGATAATCAATAAATATATGCACTTAACATTATATATTTAAAAAATTTAATGGGTGAACCCCATGAGGAAGAACTAAGGTGAATTAATTGGTAACAGAAATTATCATGGGGTTTCTACTTAAATTGAAAAAAATCTAGGAAATATATTCTAAACGGAGTCTCTAATATAAGAATAACATAATAATTGTGATCATCTACAAAAAAAACTATGAAATTCAGGTGAATAACTAATAAATCTCAAAAAATACATCTAAAGACACCCATACAATATAAATATCATAAATATTTTGTTTTTCCTAAATAATTTCATTTGTATTACTCTAACTAATAGGTATAAAAAATATATATTGGATTTAATTAAATTTTATAATTCCATAGTCATACTCACACAAATATTTGATCATTGGTTGATTGAGAATATCAAATATGAGTTCCCTACCTTAGTAATTAATATGGGAACTATATTGAGAGAACCATTCTATATCCAAAATAATATGAATTTCAACTGTAACGATAATAATAGGATTCATAAGATGAATATTCCCATAAACGTTTATGGGGTAATAGTTATAAACATGAACTATATTCATCATTCCATTTATTTTTTAACTAATAATTCAGCACCTAATCATTGGGGTGGTGACTCAATACACTTAGTAAATTGTCTAGATATATTTGAGTGGGTAGAATAAAAATCATATAAGAAATTATATGTTCTTGAGTTGGTAATAAGGGAAACCATCACTATTTTATTCTCATTAACCCATTCAAAAGATTTGATGACACATAAATTCATTTTTTTCATTTTTATGGAGGTTTTTGAAATAATTTATTGTCATTAATACTTATATTTTTGATTCAATTGGTATATTTCCAATACTTTCTACAATTGAAGAACAATAGTTTAGGTGGAACATTTGGCTGAGCATTATCTGTACTCATTTAATATCCATCCTCCTCAAATTTCATTAGTATTCATTTATTTAATGGCATTATTTTTAGAAATAGATTCTTTTACATATCCCTTAAATCGCATTCTACTATGGTTCATTTAATATTTTTTGGATTAAGGATGGTTTATTATCATTAAACCATGGGTTTTATTACATGAATTCCCTTAAAATATAATGTTTTCTATTATTCTCTACTAAATAATGATAAAACGTAGAATTCATAATATCTATTTTTACATTGATAGAAGATCATTTGATTTATTAATATCAACCAATGTCTATTATTACTAATACCATCTAGAATCATGGTTTTCATCCAGTAATGATCAATTATATTTTTCATTCATGGTCAATGAGAAAACAATATTTTAACATTGAAGATATCGAAAATTTTACTTTATTTTTATCAATAGATTTATCATTATTTTATTTCAACTCTAGAAATTCTCTCTCAAAGTTAGTGTTAAAATTTCAATAAAAATACTTGTTGAAAAATACCATTCTAAACTCCTCCCATTTTATGGATCCAATTAAATAATCATTAAAAATAACCTTCATATGATTTTACCTTTTATCATCATCTCATTCAAATAAATAATAGTCTATATTTTTTTTGGAACAAAAAATTATAGATCAGAAAATATATTTTATATTGTACCTATGAAATAAATGTAAATCAATGTATATGAAGCCCTAAAAAAACAAGGATGATGTTACTAAATTAAAGACTAATAATTTAGCTGTTACTTCCACTTCTCATATATTAGTGTAGTAATATTTATTAATTATACATATATTTATAGATTTATGTGGTCTTATCCATTATATTTTACATTCCAACCACCAATACAGTTAGTTAATCAGGAAGATGATAACTGGACTGATCATCACATACATTAATAACATGATTCCTCCAAGATAAATCATTTTAATAAAAACAAAATAGAAAAATGGAGTACCTAGAATTGATAATTAGTGAGATCAATAATATTATAAGGAAACCGACTCCAATAACTTATTAAATTATAACAACTTCATTCATCCCATGAAAAATTTATTTTCAAACTATATGACTTCTAGATTCTCATTGGAAATTTTAGGTCCTATCCCATTATTCATCGTAACATAATCCCTAAAAATAACTAAACCCTACTCTACTACAAATAGGGGATACCAAAGTATAACATACATTAATATTAAATAATTATATATTAATATGTAATATATATAACTATAATTAAGGCCTAAAAAAATAAATGTTAAGTGTAATTGATGATTAGATATGTAATTAATTTATTTCACAACAAGTCTTATATACTTCCCATGAATAATAATTATACATGGAACCCTTATAAAAATATTATACTTCACACCCTTATCCAAAACCTAATGATTTGGATACTTAATAAGGGTTAATCTCATATTACCAATAAAGTTAAACAAGGGAGATAATAATAGAAGATCATATGTGAGAATAATATTGGAATAAGGTTATGATATCATAATAATGTTCAATGATAAAAAAATATTAAAATCCGTCTATATGGATCACATATCATATATCATGATTCATGGATAATGGATTTTTTATTATATAAGTAATGACTCATTAGAGTGTGAAAACAAGAATCATACATCAATAATATTGATACTAATAGGATAAAATAATCAAAATAATACGGATTAAATGTGTAACACATATATATACATAAATAATGATTTATTTTCTCAAGGACCACTTCCATGAACATCATCTTAAACTGTATAGTGTCACATAGTGGATTGAGATCACTCCTCATTCCCTTTAAACGTTGGTGTATAGATTCCATTAATATATATATTTCATTTCCATATCACACATGTTATCTCATGACATATAAGTGAATAATAAATATTTTATTGGTATATATTATTTTTCTGCCACCCATCACATATTGATGACTATACATATGTGTATAAAAATCACAAAAAAATGATCATATTTACACCATATCTTAATTATCATGTTGTAGAGAAATAAGTTTCATGATAATTTAAATAAAATAAGATCATATTTAATTAATGGATTGAAATAGGATGGGTTTGTTATAGTACACCCTCATTGAATAATTTCAATCATTAATGGTTTTTGAAATAGGTAAAAAAATATTTATAAAATTATTAGAAATATAAATTGAATAAATAAAGATAAATATTATTTATATTTTGGATACATAATAAATTTAAAAATTAAAAATACAATAAGAGTATCATTTTTTGATAGAAAATAATAAAAATTGAAATAAAATCTTTGTAGTGAATAATTATCATGTCAATAATAAAATAAGGTAATTTATCAAATGTAAATAAAAATTCATTTATAAAGATAATAAAAAATAACTTGCATATAAGAGTTGGAAAATATTCCCTCGATACCATTATCAATAATTAAAAAGAATTTTTAAAAGAAATTAATAATTAAATAAAATAGTAATGAGAATTGTTTTATAACAATTATTAAGAATATGGATATGTAGAAAAAAAAATTTGTAAATGATTTCAAAATAATTAAACCAATGATTTTTAAATAAGACTTTTTAAAAAATATAAAATTCATACTACATATATATAATAAATATTAGGAGAAACATAAAATAACATGATTATTGATATATTTTTAATTTTATATTTAAAATAGGTTTTATCTAATCAATAAAAATGATAATATTTGATTGATATGAAAAATGTCTCAATGAAATTAAATGAAGACAAAAAACCATTACCTCAGACGTAAGCTTGGTCAGAAACACTCTAAAATCCAAAATAATAAATCTAGAATTATTATAAACATGTTTTCTAACAATATATATATATATATATATATTACTAGATTCCACTCAATTTTATATCTTATTATCCATTTCGTAATAATTCTCTATTAAAATAAATATTTTTTTGTCATCTATTATCCTTTACAAAAATAGTCTGATTTGGATATTTCATTAAATTATCCAGGCCCATATTTCTATCATTTAAATAGTTTATATGAATTAATATTGAATTTTTTATATATATTTATGAGATATGATGATAATTTCATTGAACTTATTGCTGCAATTTTCATTGAAATCTTAAAATGAATTCTGTTATGGGAATTTCAATCAATAAATATAATTTAAATTATTAGTGAATAAAAATATGTATATAAAAGTTTAAGAGTCCAGGAAACATGGTAAATATTTTAATTTTATTTAATATAACTTGTATCATATATTTCAAAATAATTCAAAATATTAAAATTATAATTTCAATTTTGTGTGTGGTAAAATAGTCCCAAACAAGAGCTGGTTATTGCAACTGAATTAGTAATAAAATTCAATATCATAAAATAAATATCATTATAATTCAATAATAATGATTTTAAATTTTTTTATTAATTTTATAAATCATATTTAAGAATATTTGGATGAATATTATATAAAATAAAAATCATGTTGAAGATATTTCTTATTATGAGTGCTTATATCTCCTCCTGAAGGAACTCTTGGAAATGATAGGTTTAAAACATATTCATGAGACCCGAGTTTCATGAACGTGATATAATATTATGAGGAATATAGTTTTATCTTGGATTCATGATATATATTATTTAATGGTTTGGTTTTATGTGGGGATAAGTAGAGTCCTTTTATAGGTGGTAGGTGTAGAACTTTTTTAAAAATTATTATTGTTTGAAAAAATAATTTTCATTCTCAATGGAATGTGGAATCATAAAAAATAAAAATATAAGTTATGGTATTAATCCTAACAAACTTAAAATAATCTCTAGATATTTTTTTTGGAAATTCGCGGCATTATAACTCATTTAACAGCTTGTTAACCATTTATATATTTACATTGGTGACTTACTTTTACCGCGAAGAAATATTATTATGCACATAAAAAATTAAATAGATCATATTACGTGATTTATATTTTATTATTACAAAAATTAAGTTAAATCTAAATGAATATATTTATATATGTGTTAAAAATTAATTTTCATACAACTACCCAAAACATGCTAAAAATTTGGAAAATTATGCATTGTTATGAGTAAAATAATTTTACAAAAAAATCATGTTTGGGATTGATTTCAATAAAATATATTTGATTACGAATAAATAAATAATATTTTGGTGACTATCAAAGAAATAATAAACCGAATGGATAATTTTCAATTTTTAAATAAAAAATTTATAACAATATTTTTTAAATATATTAAATATAACAAAGGATCTGAAAAGGGAAGCATGGGTTTCTAAATTCAAAAAATATTCCAAAAATATTTTATTTACTCCTTAAAATAAAATTTTCTTGAGTGAATAGTTTAAAAAAAATTAATTCATCTTTATATAATGATGATATCATAAATGTTGAGATATCTCTATAAATAATATTTTTAATTTCTTTTTAAAAAAATTAACCATTTAATAAGATAATCCAAATTCAACATAGAATAATTAATAATTTTTTAATATAAAAAAATGATCATTTTATCATATTGAAATTTTATGTTTTAGAAATTTTTGTTTTAAATGAACCATATAAAATTAAAAGTAAAAATATTTTTTAAAGGGATATTTTTATTTGCCCATGAATAATTAAATTAAATCTTATTATAATTAAATATTTATTTCATGGATGAAAATTGTTTATTAAAAAAATTATTGAATTTTATTAATAAATTCGGTTCAAATATATTAAAAAAAATTTACAAGATAAAATTGATTTAAATGAACTATATTCCATATAGGAATTAAAATATTTTAATTCAAACAGAATAATCTACAATAATTTTTATTGACTAGATAAAAATCTTTTAGTGTGTTTCAGTTTTTATCATATAATGCGACATTCAATATTCTTCAATGTTTTGTTAGTCATAATATATTGAAAAAATTGAATTTTTTCTAATGGAAAATACATACTAATATATTGAGGTGTTGCAAGCTTGTGATACAAGAGGATGTTAGGGTGGGAGGGGGAATGTCTCATGTAGTTAAATTGGAGACACCTCCATTTGATTTCAATTCATATAATAAAATCATTTCTATCAGATGTGTGATTATCCACCAAGGGAGTTCCACACATAATGAAGGATGGGGAATCAAAAATCTTTTTGTTTACAAATATCATATTAATCATGGTATGAGATGTTGGGAGGATGCATAACTCAAGGGACTAGTTAGGTGGACCTCATATGGTTAACCAGAAAATATCATGGTGTTCTAGTTGGGGATCTCAATAGAGCCGTCATTGTTTAATCACAAAGTATATTTAGGGAACTTGGGGAAGTTTTGTTGAAATGAGAAAAAATAATTTTATGATTTGGACCAAGTTCTAGCTCATTGTAATAAGAGACCTTTGACCATTATATGTTGGATTCTTATTTCTACAATTATCTTTGTTTCTTTATATAGTACATCATATTCGCATTATGTTATATCTACTCATGTTGTATTGGGATGGGTTTGACTATAATGTTTTACCCTAGGTTATTAGGGAATAATAAGCCTCTTGGAATGATTCCAAATCTTGTTTAGCGGTTTCATTCAAATGATATATTGGTAGGGGGATAAAATAATTTTTATGATTTTTAATTATTTTATGTGATGTGGAATGATTCCATTTTAATGATTTATTTATTAACATGATTTCAAGATCACATTGTCTTATAATAGAGGAATGATTCTTTGAGATCCCTTATATGGTAAGAGTATTTTTTTCGTGAGAGTGTGATAATGAGGTAGTTAGATATGGAACTAATTGCATCATATTTTGAGCCATAACAACACTAGTGGTGGTTTTAGTCTTTATCATATATAAGGATAAATTCATAGACACTTTTTCTCTTATAGTTGGATGATTACAAGATTACTATGTAACAAATTTAGCAAATAAACCACTTGAACGGGAGATCAAGTTCATGATCCATATCTTGTTTGGTGTAGGTTCATACTGATTCACCCTTTTCATGTGACTTTTACCCTACAAATAGAGTTGAAATAATAGGTCGAGGATCATGAGGGAATATTTTTTATCAACCCAACTTCCTCTTATTTAGAGAGATTCTATCCTATTTGGATAAAGGAATATAGGGCCCTTATAGTGTGTATAGATTATTTGAAGCCAAAATAGATTACTACAAGGAACAACATTTGTTTGGCTAAGTTAATGACTCTTTCAACTACTTGATGGGAGCTCTATGGTTTTCTATGATCAATATACCAATAATTAAATCCTATGTTGTGGGTTATGTAATTGGATGTAACCAAGGAAATATTTAGGAGTAGGTGAGGGTTTTATGAGTTCCAAAATTTTCAAATTGGGATTGAAAATTCTCCAGCAATATAGATAGATCTCATGAACAATTACCTTTATCAATACACTAACTCCTTCATTGTGATAAATTTTGATAACATCATGGTATATTCACAAACCTAGGAGACACAAGATAAGAACATTGACATTGTTTGAAGTAAAATTTTGGAATTTTGATTTATTCCTTGGACTATATGTTTCACTTTTTTGTTAAACATGTACACTATATTTATATATATGATCTCAAAGAATCTAATTTCAGTTCTTGTAGATAAATTAAAAGTATTGTGTATTTTTATTAGATTAGGAATGTGTCTGATCTATATTTTCTATAATTTAGATACATATTAATAGAAATTCATTAGGGAATTATATTTCTTGGTTATCCCTAAGACTAGGATGTCCAAGATAGCTATGATGTTGGAGTGTAAGATTAATTTTGAGGAGCCATTTCATGAAATATACCACATTTTAAAAAGGACTAAAATGTTTGATTTTGTAAATGATATATCACATTGAGCATAAATGAACAACTACATATTATCATTTAAAATGGTAGTAATCACCTAGCCATTATATTAGTTGGAATGAATAGTGTTAATGAAATTTAGAAACTATTGATTACACATGCCTATATAATGATTCATTTTTATCCAAATTATCATTAAATGAAAGAAAAAACCAATAGAATGTGAAAGATGTATTTTTAAAAAGATAAATTTAAAATTGAATAATTGTGTTTATAAAATAATCAAATAACTATTTTTTGTTAATATTAACGAAAAATTAATTCAATTTATTGTCTAAAATTAATCTTATGTGTTTAATTGAAATTATATAATAAAAAATTAAATTTTATGGATAAAATAATAGTTTTCTAAAAATGCAGTTTTATTGCCTTTTTTGGAGAAGCCATTTTGAATGTAGTTTTTGAAAATTTTACGAATTTTATTTTGAAAAAATAAACTTCTTATTATGAATTTGTAGATCATTATTTACTTGGTTGATTTTTTGTTATGTTTTGCAAGGTTTCATTTTTTAATGAAGAATGAAAAATAATTCATTTTAATTCCAAAAATGATTTTTATACATAATTTATATTGATAGATTATCCTTTTAATTGCGGTTAAATTATAATAAAATTTTGTTTTTATCATTTAATTAAACATAAGTAATTGTAATTTCTTTTATATTGAAAATAGATATAATAATTTATTGAAAATTGTAAGGCATCGTTTACCCTCCTTCTGACAACATCTACAATATTAGGGTTAATGCTAATTTAACTAATTTATTGAATTGAATTTTCAAAAATATAAATAAATTGTGGTAATAAAAAATAAAAAAATTTATCTAATATGATCAAATTATTTTTTCTTCAATAGTATCTTTATTATTTTATTTTCCATAATTATGGGAAAATCGTGTGATTATAGTTGGAAATAATGTTAAAATATTATTAATTTACTCTAACATGTTTCCAAATTCCATATTATGACTGGGGTTTCAAAAAAATTGTCCTCAGTGATAAATTATAACCTTTTTGTGCCACATGGGTATGTTTGTGAAATTAACTGTATTTTTTAAAGTTAAGTAAATAAATGTAATACTTGTATATTTAATTAGTAAATCATTTTAAAAATGGTGTATATAGAAGATAAATTTGACTACTAATACTTATTTAAAATATAAAAGAATTATATACATCATGATAAATTATTTATAATTTTTTTTCATTTAATAAATTAATTTAAGTACGCCATAATGATGACACATTCATAGATTTTTTAAAAGAAGTATGAAATAAATTATAATAATAATAATAATAATAATAATATTTAAAGTTTGATTCCATACAGTAAATAAATATATTTATTTGACATGTTATATTTGTGTTAATGTAGTTTTTTATTGAATCATGTTTTTTATTATTTTAATAATTCATGTTATGAATAGTGTCAAAATTATCATAATTCAAATCTAAAAATACAAATTATTTAATTAAATGATATAAACTTTATATAAATTAAAAATATATCCATCTAGTTTATATATGTCTAAAAATTTCATTAATGACTCACTCATTGGTCAATTGGTATGTTATGGAAATTATTTTAACTATCAAACTGTAAATTAATTGATAAAATGGTAAACAATAAAAGGGGAGAAAACAAAAAAGATTAGGATTAAAAAATAGTAAAATTATATATAATTATATTTGATGAATTTTATTAGACCCAATATCATCATATAATATAAATATTTTTTGGGATCATTTCAATTGTAAAATTAATTTATATTAATTTAGTATCATTAATAATTCCTAGATTTCCCCACTCATCTACTTTAAAAGAGATCTCATAATTTTATATTATGTACACTTGAAAACATTTTTTAATCCAATATAAGACCAAAACAATAACTAGTATCCATTAAAAAATTATTGAAGAATTATTTTAGGCACATTAACTTGTTTATGAATGTGAATGTGTTAAGATCTGTGGTTATCCGAAGGAAAGGTAATGTATTTATTTTAGTATTTCTATTTTTATTATTCTTCATCTTTCTTAAAATATCCATAAAACCTGATGAAATAATAACACATGTATACTAAATTAATTGTGATATTATTATGTGAATATATTAACCTATATCCATATCCACTTCCATCAAATGAGAATGGAATTAATAATTTTTGTGTACGTGTGAACTATCACCTCCACGAACAGATATAATTCATTTTATATAACTATCTCTCATAACTAGTTTTAATGATAGAATTTATGTTCATATGTTATATAGAGGAAATATTAATAATTATAACATAATAATATATCAATTACATTCTTACATTCCATTCATATGAAAATGAAAAAGCCATCCGTGCGTATGTGTGAACTTTCCCCTCTACGAAGAGATGTAATTAATTTTTATTCAGTAAATCATTTGATTGATATATATAAGTATTTTAAAATTATTAATATGATATTGATTATGATATTATCATTATAGAAGCATAAAATAATACATATATTTTTTCATAATGATTAACAAAAAATAGAAAACATTACTCATGCATATCCATGACCTACCAACTCCAAAATTATAATATTTTTCAATTTTCCAAAATTTAATTAATGGATTATTTTAAAAGTATAATTAAAGTATAAATTTGATAATAGTTACATGAATATTATTATATATATGATTGAATTTTTACTATATGCACAACTAGCATCATTCCATGTGAATTTTTGACTCATGTAACGAATATCGAAAAAATATCTGACATGAACGGAAATAATTTTGAAATTTTTATAACATGGTAATAAGTGATATAAATTTAATATTAAAAATACAAATGATTCTCAGTCGAGTAAATAGAAAGAATTTTTTTATTATTCTGAAGTATAAGGAATATAAAAGATTAATAGGACTTGAGCTAAGGGAATTTTAAACTAAAAAATAATTTCAAATGATTAAAAGATTTATTCTTCTAAATCAATATTGTTAAAGTCCATGACTTAAAAATTGTTTTATTTATTTACTTTTATGGAAATTAATGTTTTAAAATGTTAATTTTTTCCCTTATTTTTATTTTTTTATGGGAGATTTGGATTAAAAATCATTCTTTTGAAATGTTTTAATTGTGTTTTAGAAATGGAGTTATTATTTAAATTATGTGGAATTTTTTTTAAAATATTTAATGAAATAAAATTAACACTTTTATTTAATTTTTTTATTCACTTAAAATTTTAAAATTTTATTTTCAAATATTGTGTTTTCATTGAGGATAATGCGGCATTGTAAACATCAAATGTGATTTCAAAGTGGTAATGTTATTTTTTATTCTTGTTTTATGTGTTTTGATTTTGTTATGGTTATTGGTAATTGATTATGTATATGGGTGGTTCCCTGATAAATTGAGGGTGGGTGGTCCCATGATAGATGTCTAATTTATTGGGAAATTATATGGAGTTTAATGGATGGGTTTCTCCAATTATATTTATGTAATTTAATGTGATGGTTATTCTAAACATAATTATGACCGTGACTCCCAATGTAGAATTGAAATCTATAATGTATGAATGATATGGATGCTGAAAGATACATATCATATTTATGATTATATGAATTTAAAATACCTCTTATTATATAATTATGTAACCTAATGTATTTATGTTTTAGGATGTCATTATTAATTTCTTGAAGATGTATCTCAAAAAGAAGACACATTTTATTGTAAAGGAATTTCATTTAGTGGAAAAAAGGATAGTATGTAAAAGTTTCCACATGTTATGTATGGTTCTAATTTGTTATATATTATCCTAATACTCCAAAAATATAAAATGAACTATACCTTTAATGTAAATTATTATTCAAAAAAACTATATTATGTAAATTTTTTTTCTCAGGTCCTTACATTTGGTATCAAAGGATGTTTTAGACAACATTGGAGACCTGTATGTCATATTAAGAGTTAGGGATATCAACATGGGTATATTATTTTATAGTTTATCATAGGTTTTATGGCATATAAATAATATTTTAGGCATTGGGTTATGAAATATTATGGCGATGAGCAATATTCCCAAGGAGATTTATTTTTGAGGTAATTATGTGTTATTACACATTTGAGTTCAAAATGAATAGTGTGAGATAAAAAATGATTTTCAAATATGTAATGTTTATTTTTCATAATTTCTATAATTATTTGAATCTTATAATAATTATATATTTTTAGAAGAAGGAAAACTCATTGGATGGGTGAAAAACCCATCGCATCAAATAAGGCTATGGGAATCGAACCCCAACCGAAGGGAAACAAGGGTGCATCGCCTACCACTGGAAAATGTGAAGTACATGGTATGTATTTCATTTTTAGATAAAATTTATGATGAAATAAAAATATGTTCATCTTGGGAACTTATTTTATTTCAAATGGATATCATTACTATTAAAAATGATATAAGGATTAAGTGAAAATATTATTTTGAAATACCTCACTATTTTGGAATCTTTATATAAATATGGTAAATAGAATATTATGGGATTTTATTTGATAAGTAATTGTTGAATTTTATTTTGGAATAATATAAGATTATATAGTGGAATTTTGGTTATTCGGGTTATTTATGGAAATGATTAACCTAGCACAGATAATATATAATTTTGGAAATTATGTTTTCGGTATAAGACATTTACTGTGATCGATGTTATTTAGGGATAAATGCTAAAATTAATCTAGGATGATTATGTAATAAAATAAATATAAATCTCATGTTTCAATCCTAGTATGTAATATTTTGATGATTTTTAATGATGGTTATTTATTGAGTTATCCCAATTGATCTTTGAGAAATAATGTGGAATTTTTGAGAATAAAAGTAATTTTTAATCAAATTAGGTTTATTTTTGTAGGAATTATCTTATCTTAATTTAATCATTTTGGTATTACATAAATGTTAAATACAAATAGAATAGATAGATAATATTTTTTGTATGATTTTATTCTCTAGATGTAGATTTAGGAATGAAAAAAAATCTTAAATACACATCGTTTGGAGGAAAATATGTGTTTAGGGTGGAAATTTACTAAAAGATTAATATGTACATCTCACGAAAGTATGATTAATTATGTTTATCATCTATGAATTAAAATATTCCCCTAACTCAATAAACACTATCTATAAAAATTAATATAGAATTACTTTTCATCCTCTAGAATCAAATATCCTTTAACCAATCACAATCTCATGGTTTTTATTGTTATATTTATCTTGATAATGTTTTAATTCATTCTCCACGAGAAATTTATGGTTAGTTTTTTCCATATCTATTTTTTCATACAAGTTATGTCTTGATCCTACCTAGGTACCCTAGGAACCCGATAACCAAGAAAGACATAACATAACTAGTAGGGCATTACCAATCCCCACAGGCCGATTACTAGAACCTAAAATCAAACAACAAGCATGTGGGAACAATATTTCAACCAACATTGTGGAGAAAAGACACAAGACATTCTGATAATAAAAGAGACCGCACTAGGAGTAATGTACCAAAAGTCAACAACACATAACCTTTCCCATAGAACTACAACCAAGGTACCAAAACTGGGAAAATAACCTAGTGTCATGAGGAATGAAACTCATCAATCCCAACACTTAGTAGATATATCCACCTCCATGAGATCCATTCACCATGATCGGACTTCGAAATATACATTATACAAACACCAAAATGGAAGAAGTACAATGTCAGGGAAAAACCCTAGTAGGTTCTCACCACAGATTCCATAACATGTCCAAAAAATTTATTTTCCAATGGAATGCTTTTAAAGTTTAAAGATAAATAGGATTGAATTTTTAATGCATTATTAAGAAATTCATGATATATAGTTCCAATGATTGAAAAAAATTAAAGGGATTAAAAATGATGTAAAATTTCTAAAAAAATTGCTTAAATAAAATTGTTACATAAGATAGTTTAGATAAAAAAACATGCATGGAATGTTGTTAAAAAGCATTATCATATATTTATATCTCAAATATAGACAACCAAGTGAGAAAAATATTCATTTTCCAACATGTATGAAATTATTAACTAGCTATAGGATTCCACACTCTCTATATGATCTCATAAAATATGTGTGTATAAACATCCTTATGAGACTGACCACATGAGACTCATCACCAACCGGTATGGGATGTGATCCACAACAAGTATGTTTTAGAATGTTTTAGTAGCATAGATTGTATCCAAATAACTCACTAATTATCTGAGGATAACATGTCATCTTACATTATGGGTGATCTATTTTATGACTTCTTAAAAATTCAATCAATTCCAATCTCCAATTTCAAAAGTTGTAATATCTTCCCATTTAAAACCAAATCATTTTTTTATAAAAAAACACGACTTTCTCATAAGATAAAACAATTGGGTTTATATAAAATCATTTTAAGACATTTTTTCTTGTTTGAATTCCATTCAAAACCAATTCCATCATTAAAAAAAATTCCACAATTAAATTCTACAATTTATTTAAAATAATTTCCATAAAATCCATAAGTAATAATAAAAACATTAAATAATTCAATTTTTATAAACACACACAATTAACAGGAACTTGGGGTTTTCCAAATTTCTATTCCAAAACAATTTCAATTATTTTATCAAACTGGAATCAGGTTTTTATTAATTTAATTGAAATGAAATTTGAGAAATTAAATTTAAATAAAAAATTTAAATAAATTATGAAATACAAGGATAATAAATTTGGCTAATCAGAATGGAACCACCAACCTCAAGGTTATCGATGTCAGTTGCAATGATTATCCACCCTGTTTGGTTCAATACACCACTACATAGAAATATTATCATAAGCCTTGACAAACCAATGTTTGATTTTTGTCAAGGGTTCCTAGAACCAAAAATATCAATTATATTTCATAAGGAAATAAAATATCAAATGTGAAAAAATTCACATTCTCATTGATAATTTTTTGATTGTTATTTAAATTATCACATGAAGTGATAATTTATCTCATCATTATATGTTTCAAACTACATATATATTTTCACATGTGTTAATATTTATAATTCATAGAAAAATTTCAGTTTAACATCAGTTTACCACAAGCATTCACGATTATCTGTTAGAATAATTTTGTATGAAAATGTTAAAATTATCATTTTGATAATATTTATAACTAAACTTCGATAGTCACAAAATTTTCATTCTATTATAATTTTCATTTTCCATTGATAATATATGTTAAAAATTATCGTTGATATTTCCATTCAATTGATCAGTGATAATTCGTTGCATTTATCACTCAAGAATTCTAAACAATTATCTTTTTATAAATTCACAATAACTATCTTTTGTAACATTACATACAATAATCTAACAAACCAAATTTCAAAATTATATTTAAAATTTCATTTGATAATATGGTGGGATAACCATTGATATATTCTAAAAACATCAGATTCAATTTATCAATCTATATTTATTTAATGATAATTGTTCACGAATTATTAATTTAAAATTTAGAAATTATCCATTAATATTTTATTTTCAAAGATCTAATAAAATGTGAAAAAGCAGATAAATGAATACATTTCTTCCTTCGAAACATTAAATTTTACAATGATTCTACAGATCAAGACAAATTCATCTGTACTAATTGTGTACAATTTTGATCAATAACGAAAAAGTTATAGAGGAGAGATGATTTTGAGAAAAAATAATATAGAAGGAAATAAAATAAAATAGAAAAAATTAAAAATACATGGGAAGAACAAACACTCATGCAACCCATGGGAGAAAAAGATCATGAATCAAAATTGAATAAACTAAAGTCTACCGGTCAAGTGTGAGAGAGATCCGAGATAACTCAGACTCAACCAAACGAACAAATAAAGAGCCAAAATATGTCGGATATTTGATACGATGTTCATTCCGGTTTCATAAAACATATAATTTGAAACACCATGTTAAATCTCCCATTCCACTGAAACATTATGATAGACACATTAATTTCACCCAAATTTGCGTTATAGGTATTTGAACATATCGAAAACATATTATTTCTATGCTTAATAAAGGAACATCCTGACGAATGGTTGTTTTTTACACATGTTGAAGGAAATGAAAATTTATGTTAATTTTTTTATAAATAATATTTTAATTAATTTACATAAAAATTAAATGACACCCAACAACTGATGTGCATTAAATTTTTACCTTGCCATCGTTGAACACCTTCTTCCTGACCCAATGATGTTTTAAAATTTATTATAGTACACACCATTTGATAGAAATTAATGATTTATAAATTTAAATTTAGAATAAATCATTATTTAAAATAAAAAAAGTTATTTTTATGGGTGAGGTGTCCAAATGTTCGGATGCTATCAAATGTTATACAATGTCTCTGGTAAACCCCACATTCCGGATCCATCAGTGGCCTAAACTATTCCATATAATGATCCTTCTGGGAGATATTTAATTATTTTTCAATAAATATTATATTAAATATTATACAATAGCTTTAACTCAAGAGTGATGCATCTAATGGTCTAATGATTTCTAATGTTATACCCCTCACAAGGTAAACATCACATTTCAAACATAATAGTATGCTCAAATTTATCATATGAAATCAAGTTTTGGAGTTATTCAGTTATTTTAAAAACATTTCCCTGGATTAAAATAATATATTTAATATTTTTATTAAGTCATCCATTAATATTTTCAGTCCTTAGTAACTCATGATTACTTATTGTTTAAATCATAAAATATTTAATTGAATATTCTGGATTATTAATTGGGAGTTTTACCATTCAACAATTTTTTTAACAAAATTGAAACTTTTCACCGATAAATTATTTTTTTCAATTTCAAATAATAATAATATTACACAAGATGGTTTTGGAATACCTAAAACAGTAAAGCGATGTTACAACCTTCCCCTCTTTGGAACCACTTGTCCTCAAAAAACCAACGAATAATAATCCACTCCCAAAGGACAAGGCCATTGTTCTATCATTAGTGCCACCCTCTCACTCATCAACTAATAATTAGATCCATGTTTCCATACCAATGGGCCAATGTTATCATCCTCCCATGAAGTACCTTGGCCTCAGAATCAATAACCATGACTGGTTGTTTTGTCACAGATAAATCGGGTTCCACTTCATGATCACACTAACTCAGATCATGAAATGTGTCAAATAAATGCTTTCAAAGCTGAGGTATATGAAACTAATTATATGTCAACAACATTTTTATTGGTAGTTCTAAATGGTAAAAAACTTTCTACACCTAATAATCATCCTCAAAATATCCCAGAAAAAAGGAGAAACCATCCCATTCCTCCCAAGCCATCGATGACCCAACCGGGGTGAAACATTTAAGTATACATGGTCACCAAAACTACAACATGAAGTCGTAGAACATCATAGTGCTTCCTATGTGCAAAAACAATTGAAAATTATGGAAATCATCCATTATATCATTCATTGTCAGAAATAGTGAAACAAAATAGATCTGATAAAACAGAACACGCTCTTTTGAGTACGACCATTGGGCATCTGTCACCCCATCATAAAGAGAGTCTCTAATGATTATAAAATTCATGAACAACATTTTGTTCCATAAGAATCTCCTTGATAAGAGATGATTCCATAAGACCATCAACTATCAAGGCATATAGAATCAGCACCGCCCAAGATAACAATATTGGGGGAATAAAGGCTTTTTCAAGAAGATCATCCAAATGGGAAATTGGTAATTTTATTTCAATAGAAGAAATTTGGTATGAGGGAAAAGAAATTGGTTTACTATCAAGAAACATGTCAACGAAAAACTCAACCTCTCTTACCAGAGGTAAACCATAAAAAATCAAAAGGAAAAATGATGGGAAACATGATGAAAAATTTATGGAGATCACTGCTCTAAATTAGAAAAAAACACTAATATTAATTTCCCAGACATTGGATATGATAGTCTGGCCCTTCTCGATCTTGGGTATCATTTTAAATAATATAGAAGAGACACACCAACATGTGTGGTAAGGTAGACCCATTAATGATAACAATTAATATGAGAATTTTTCTAAATGAGACATTCCATCCCAAATATGATGTTAAGATATCTCATGTAGAGTACCAGAAAACTCCAATAATGTTTCAAAGATAGTTGAAGGAAGACACAAGACAGTACTACGAAGAACCTACTCTCTCATCACACCAAGGGGTGTAGAAATATACTTTTCATAAGAGAAAATCTCCATCAAAAGATTATGATGATTAATAGTATGGGTTAATAAAACAGGTGAAATGAACAAGTATCAAATAGACCATTTACTAAAGGAGAATCTATTGTAATGATACCTATTACTACCTCTAGACATATATCAGCTTTATCTGGTGACTCATCCACTCCATGTAAAAGCTTCTTTCTAGACACATGTGGCTAGAACAATTTTTTACATGATGTATTTGAATTACCATTATTTTTTAATGGTTATGATAATTTCATGTCATTATTTGGAGTAGAAATGTTGTGGAAGAACATTTACACGAGACATAAACATCTGCTGGAGCCACAGTTCTATTGGCCTTGTCCAGCTTGAAAAAAATCATAGGCTTGTCCAACACCATTGACTCTAGATAGAAGTTGACCTTGATATAAACCTTGAAGCCCTTCCACTCTAAGTCCCCCTATTTATTTTATGTCACTATTATATCCCACCATCTCGTCCTTGGTACCTCCAACAAGAAAGGGTCACACATCAACATGATCCGGTCTGGTGTCTCTATGAACTCAAAAAAAACATTCAATTATTCCCAACCATTCCTCAGCAGGATGAGGATCAATGGATCCTTTGATAACTAGTGTAATTAGGAAAATAAATCATCAAAAAAAAATTGAATAGCATCCTCCCAAGGTTACAACACATGAGCCTGAATAGGGACTTGAGGGGAAGCTTATAAAAGAACATGGATAGTGCTTACAATGTCCTCAGGTAGGCTCATTTCCACTTTAGTATTTCCTCATTGAGGATCAGAGGTAGCCTCATTCAGGATCTGATTCGAACGTCTTCTCAAAGGAATGATTTTACAAAAAATCAGATGAAAATAAGGATGATATTAGATTATGATTGTACATTACAATGAGGGAAACAAGATCCTGACCAGAAGATCTTAAATTATTGGGATTTCACTATATCCTAATCAAAATAGGAAATTGACCAGAAAAAAACCACAAAACATGTTTCAATACCTACCCATAGTGACTTGAGGTTCATTGCAGTGAGAGATGGCCATACACTCAATTTCATATACCACCAATGTTATGAATTGATTTCAAAAACGCATGTTGACTTCAAAAAAAATATCAACCTCCCACTAATACCATTTGGTAATGAACCAGCATGAGTACCCTGGTAACTCGATAATTGAGAAGGCCCTAACATAGCCTTAATGGGTGTTTTCGATCCACATGGGTCGACGACTTGCAGGAGTCATCACAAAACATGGATGTGGGAAAGATTTTTCCACCCTCAATGTGGAAGAAATGAAACAAGACAGTATGAATAAAAAAAGAAAATCCACTGGGATTAATTTACTAGAATTCAACGAGGCATATAACATCCCAAAGAACAACGAAAAAAGTACCAATATCTAAAAATAATCCCATGGTCCTGAGGAACACAACTCAAAATTCCCAACGCTCAACAAATGTATCCACCTCTAAGAGAACATTTCCCCTTGATCATAAAAATAAATTAATAAAATACTATCCAAAATAAAGGAATATTTATAAAATAAGGGTTTAAATAAAATAGTTACTTAAAATAGTTTATGTAAAAAATAATAGGCATGTAAAGAAGTTAAAAAGCATTGGTGTACATTTATATCTCAAATACAAATAGGAAATCGAGTAATATAGTCATCATCCAAAAGGTACAATGGTATTAAATAGATATAGGATTCCACACTCTCTATGTGTACTTATAAGAACGTTTATACATAAGTAATTATGACATTTTACATTGGAGACTAATCACCAACTAGTCATGGATGTGACCCGCTGCAAGTATGTTTTAAAAAGTTGTCATAGCATAGAGTGTTTCAAAATAATACAGTAACTACCTAAGCCTTACATGTGCTATTACATGATAGGTGAACTATTTTTAGAAACCATGAATATATTATCAATCCCATTCTTCCATTTCAAATGTATCAACTTCCTTCCATTTAAAACCAAAACAGGTTTTATTAAAAAAACAAGCAATTTTCACAAGATAAAACTACTTCGTTTCTATCAAGCCATTTTAACACATTTTCACTACATTGAAATCCATTCAAAACCCATTCCATCATTACACAATTTATTTCCAAAATTAAATTCAACAATTTAATAAAAAATTGAAATAAATCATAGAAGACAAGGATATTCAATTCGGATAATCATAAACGAACAACCTATCACAAGGTCATCGATGTCAGAAGTAATGATAAGCCACCCAGTGTGGTTCAATACACCTCCTCACAACCCCATTATCATATGTTTCAACACACCAATTTTCAAGTTTTACTAAGGGTTCCAATAAACAAAAATATATATTTTATTTCACAAGGAGATAAAATTTCAAATATGACTACTTTTTCACTCTCCTGGATAATTTTTATATTATAATTTAAATTATCACATTTGATGTCAATTTATCTAACAATGATTAGTTTCAAAATAATTATATATTATCATATGAAATATTATTTATCTTTCATGATAAAAATTTCAGTTTATCATTAGGTCAATGCATGAGCATGTGATTATCCTTCAGGAAAATTATCATTGATAAAATCTAAATTATCATTTTAATAATATAAAATATTATCCTTTGATAATAATGAAATTATCATTAAATTATTACATTAATTATCCTTTGATAATATATTTAAAAAATTATCTTTGATATTTCCAGGAAATTTATCATTGATAAATCGTTTTAATTATCAATCAATAGTACTTAACAATTATGTTTTGATAAATTCACAATAACCATAATTTAGAATATAACATAAAATAATATGAATTTTTTTTTTATAATTTTCCATAAAAATTAATTTTATAATATTCTATGATTATGACAGATATATTCTAATAACTTCATTTAAAATTTATCTATCTTTAATTATTCTATAATAAATTTTCTCAAATTATCAATATTTAATTTATAATTTTACCATTGATAATTTATTTTGAAATATCCGTTAAAATGTTAAAAATTGATTGAAGGAATACCTTACCAATTTCAAAAAAATATTATTTCAATTCTGCTCATCGAGATGAATTCAGCGGTACCAATGAAACACAATTATGATAAATAAGAAAATAAATTTAGAAGAGAGAATATTTGGAGAATAATATAAAATTAATGGATATTAAATAAAAAACAATTAAAATACCAAGGATGGCCAATCGCACATTCACCTTAGGGAAGATAGAGAGCCAAAATCAAAATCTGATCAACCAAACTCTATCGATCGAGTGCGAGAGAGATCCATGATTACTCAAAATCAACCGAATGAATAAATGAAGATAAAATATGTGTTAGGTATTTGATAGAATGTTTGTTCGAGTAGCATAAAAAATAGAATTTGAAACATCGTATTTAATCTGGAATTACAACTTATCTTGATGAAAAACTCATTAATTTAACCCAACAATACATTGTAGATATTTAAACCATTCAAAACGGTATTATTTCCAAGCTTCTAGATTGCGTGAAGAATGGATTATTTTGACACATGTTGAAGAAAATGAACATTGAAATTCATATTTTTATAATAAATATATTAATTATTTAAAATAAAAAATAAATGATGTCAAACATAAGTTGTACATTAAATTTATACCCCTTTTAGGGTAAACACCTCATTTTGGATGAAATGGTTGTCTCATATTTCTCATCGGATGAACCATTTGAGATATATTTATGATTCATTAATTAAAAATACTACTTGCAAATAAAATAAAATACAAACGATTATTTTATATATCATGGAATCTAAAATCCTGATGCAAACCAATTTTATACCTTATGTGTGGTAAACCTGTCACTCTAGACTAATATGAGGTTTTATATTTCCCATAAGATGCACCGTTTGGGAGATATTTAATTATTTCTTAATAAATTATATATTTGATATTATTTAATAACATTTTCTCATAAGCGAGTCATCCAAATGTCTTGCGCATTTTAATATTATACCCCTCATAGGGTAACCACCACATTTCATACTTTACAATATGCTCATATTTATAATTCAATAGATAGTTTTGGAGTCATTGAATTATTTTGAATAAATTGCTTGTGATTAAAATAATATATTTAGTATTATTATTCCTCCCACACTAAGGATTTTCAGACCACAGAAACTGATACCTAATCATTTTTAACATAAAAAATATTTAATTGGATATTCCAGAGTGTTAATTCAGCATTTCACCATTACACAACATGTTTAACAAAAACACAACTTTCCAAACATAAACCATTTATTCATATTTAATGTAATATTAATTTATCACAAGATAGTTTTGGAATACATAAAATAGTAATGGGATTTTAAAACTTTATTGTGGTTATTTCACATTGAAGGAGAAGGAGCACGAAGAAACCCATTATAAGGTGGTGTGGATACCTCTCTAATAATGAGGCATTTCCTTGGCGATACTAGAGGTTCAGATTTCATTGAAATAAAAACTGTGCTGGGCTAGGTAGAAAGAGGGCAATATCATGATTGTGGGATGGAAGTGGCCATTGTAAATGGTACCAGAGTAATTTTCCATTTGATTTTCCTTCTTGGACGCTAGGCCCTTCTTGGGTGGTGGATTTTGGCTATCCTAAATCGAAGGAGGAGGTGTGTGGAGAACAACTTTATATGGTGGGGTGGATACCTCTCCAATCATGTGGTATTTTTATAGGGGATGCATGAGGGTAAAAGATCAGTTTAAGAAAAACCGTGTAGGCTAGGTCCAAATAGGAAAATATCATGATCTTGGCCCAGACATGACTGCTTTATATAATCCTAGTATATGTTATCTCAAGTGACTTTTGTACTATCCTTTAATTAATTTAATGTGGAGGTTTTATTAATCTTTTTTATGATGTGGGAATGCTTTAATATTAATTTTAAATTTCTTAACTTATTAACTAACCCGAAATTATAATTTCTATGATATAGTTTCTAAAAGGGGGAGAATTAAAAATCCGGAATTTATAAAAGGAAACACAATGTTTTGTGGTGTACATTATACACCACATCGACCTTAAACAAACTAGAAAATATTATTAATCCATATGATAGTTATCACTCATCTTTTAGAATGGTTGGAATGAATAATGTTATTAGAATTATGAAAATATGGATTATATATGTTTATATAATGATTCATTGTTTACCAAATTAACGTGATATGAAACTATAAACCAATTGAATATAAAGTATTTATTTTTATGAAAAAAAATTAAATGATAATAATTGTGTTTATAATAAAATTAAATCACACTTTTTGTATTATATTAATGAAAAATTAATTCAATATAATGTATCAAATTAATATTAATTTTCTTAGAAATTATATAACAATTTAAACAATTATACCTATAAAATGATTTTTTCCTAAAAATACAGTTTTATTTCCTTTTGAGGGAGAAGCAATTTTAAATATAGTTTTTGATATATTTATACGTAATATTTCACAAAAATAAACTTCTACATTGTAATATGTACTCCAATATTTAATTTGGTTTAATTTTTGGTATTTTATTTTTAAGTTTAATTTTTTAATAAATACTGAAAAATACAACATTTTAATTCCAAAAGGATTTTTAATATACCTTTTCTATATTGTTTGACTATCCTTTTAATTAGTTTTATATTATAATTAGATTATGGTTTTATATTTTAATAAAATATATGTATATGGAATGATTTTTACAATGAAATTAGATATAATAATTTCTTGAAATTTAGAAGGTCTCTTTTACCTGTATTCTCCTTACATCTATGGGGTTAGTGTTAATCATAATTTAAATATTACAGTAAAATGAATTTTCAAAAAATATTTATATATGTTTTTGATATGTATGAAATTTTTTATCTAATAGGATCAACATAATTTTTGGATAATAGTAACTTTTTTGTTTTATTTATCATGGTTAAGTGTAAATCGGGTAAATAAAGATAAAAAAATATTATAAAATTATAAAATTACCATAACACTTGTCCTAATTTCATTGGATGAGTGGGTTTCAGAAAATATTCAATTTATTATTAAATTATATCATTTTCTGCCACTTTTATAAGATGATAATTTTTTTCATTTTATTTAGAGATAAGTAGAAAAATGTTATAATAATTTTTTAAATCAGTAGATATTTATTAATATATGAGTATATAAAAGTTGGATTCTACTATGAATATTAATTTTAAAGATACAATATTGGTCTATATAATGATAATTTATTTATATTTTTTGGATATTAAATAATAAAATTTAATTTTGGCACAATGATGATATAGTAATAGATTTATTAAAGGAAGAATCAAATAAATGCTATTAATAATTTTAAAATAAATTAAAAATGAATTATTTGATTCTGTACCTGATTTATTTTAGATACCATTTACATGTTATAGATTAGCTAAAGTCGGTTTTTACAAGTAATGAGGTTGTTATCATTTTTTTAAAGACATGTACTGAATACTGTTAAAATTGATATAAATCATATATATTTAAATATAAAATATTTAATAAAATTATATACAACTTTTAATGATCTCATATTAATAATAATAGATTATATAAGTCTACCAATGACATTTGTGACTGATTTATTTTTTTCATCGGTATATTATGGATGTTATTTTAACTCATAAGGTGTAAATTACTTCATAAAATAGTATGAGTTAATAGGAGATAAAACAAATAGATAAGGATTAAAAATTATTAAAACTTATCTAATATTAATTGGATTAAATTTACTGGACCCAATATACTCATTAAATTGTAATAATGTTTTTTGGGACCATTTATTTTTGAAAATTAATTAATATCAATTTAACAATTTTTATAATTCAAATATGCCCCCTCCCATGTCTTATAAAAGGGAACTCAGTCATCTCTATTCCACAAACATAAAAAACATTGTTTTTGTAAAATCTCATCCCACACTCTTACTAGATTACCTTTCTACATCCATGAAGAATTATTTTTGTTAGAACACCCTCCTTGTAGTTGTTAAGGCCTTATAAAACGGGTTTATCTGAAGTAAATGTAATGTTTTAAATTTAGTGTTCCTATTTTTTTATTATGTTCCTTAAAATATCATTCAAAAATGATGATATAAATTCTACAGTATCGTCAATATATTTTAATTTTATTATGTTAATATCATCTCCTAAACACATCTCTACTTCCGTCAAACTGGGAATCAATTAATCATTCCTCTATAAGTGTGAACTATTTACTCCACAAACAGATATAATTCATTTTCCATAACCATATCTCATGAATTATTATATGGATATAATTAATATTATTATTTAATATCAATGAATTATTAATAATTATTGGATAATTATATATCATCTCTGTTCATCCATTCTATGCACATAAAAATTGATAATGTCGTCTCTACGTACATGTGAACTATAACCTCCACGAAGCATTGAGAAATGATTTTATTTAATAAATCATTTTTATGATATATATATATATATATATATATATATGTTTATATAAATTATTAGTATTATTTTACTGATGTTATTATCATTAATTAATTATAATATAACACTTACATTCTTTTCATAATGATTAACAAAAAAATGGACAATGATACTCATGTGTACATATGACCTACAATATCTATGATTATAATGTTTTTTATTTTTCATTGACATAATTAATGGTTTAAATTATTATTATTATTAATAATTAATAAAATTGATAATTATATTATTAATATTATTATATAATTTGTGTATTGATGTTCACATGGACTATTGACATAATTCCAAGATGAATTTCGACTCAAGTACCGAGTATTGTGAAAACAGACAACACAAACTAAAATAATTATATAATTTGTATAATATGGTAAAAAGTGATATATAATGAAGAATAAAAATAAAAAAATGTTCACAATAATGTAAATAATTAACCGAATTTTATTATTTTCGGAGATAATGAACATATGTGATGAATCAGACTCAAGGTAAGAGACTCTACAAAAAAATGATTTTAAATGATTTACAGATTTATTCATCTAAATCATTATTATTAATATACATGATTACAAAATCGTTTTTAGGATTTATTTATATGTAAATGAATGTTTTAAATTCATAATTATTTTAAAATGTTTTAATGTGGTATGTGAATCATTTAATTAAAATATTTATTTTATATGCTATATTTGTGTTATAAAAATAGATTTATTATTTAAATAACATTGAATATTTTTTTAATATAAGTTAGGAATTTAATTTTTTTCATTTATCTATATTTAATAATTTTTCACATACATTACAATGTTATAATTTCATTTTCAAGTAATGTTTTTTCATTTTGGAGTGTGGGAATTTGTAAAAATAGAATTTGATTTCAATATAGAAATGTTATTTTTTCCTTCTTTCTTGTTTAAAATTTATGATTATGTTATGATTCATGGGAATTGATTAAATATATAAGTGGTTTCATGATAAAATGAAGGATGATGAGCCTATGATATCTCTCCATTATATTTGGTACTATGATAGGGTTTAATTATTTGGTTTCTCCAAATAGAATTATAGAATATACTCTGATGGGTATTCCAAACATAACCAAGATGTTTACTCAATATGTTTCCATGATATATAAAATTTACGAATGGATTCCACAAGTTACTTTTATCATTTATGTTCACTATGTGTTTTACATGAATCTAATTATTTCATGAGGTATGCTAAAGAGTTTATGTTTTATGGGTGAAAATATGATTTTGTGAAATTGTTTTGATGAGTTTATAATATTTTGAAACTAACGGTTTCAATTGGGATTTTATGCTCCTAAATGATCATTTTATTCCCATCCCTTGTTCTAAAATTTTTTCTAGAGGCCATATTTTTATTATAGACAAATTTAATTTCATGATTAATTAATTTTAGATGTGTCTCGAAAAGAAACCATGGTTTAATTTAAAGGGGTTCCTATTGGTGGAAAAAATAGATACTGAGTATAAGTTTTCAATTATAATGTATAGGTTTATGTTGTAACAGCTGTTAAAAATTCACTAAAAATATAAACTGAAAATATCCAATAATGTAAATTATAGTTCAAAAACTCTATATTTTGTAACGTTTTAATGTCAGATCCTTACATTTCTGGAGATGAATATGTAGTTAACATTCATAATGACTTTGATACTTCATTCCACTAGGCTCTATAATTGGGTCCTCAATGATCCATTAGATCCTAGGATATTTTCTTTCATAGAGGTATTATGTGATCACAATTGGGTATTCCGTAATGTGACCCAATGAATGTAACTACAGTACTCATTACTCAGATCTAGTATCTATTGATTATTCCTTGATTCATTGGATACATTTCCTATTTATGGTGATATTTTTCATCTATGGTGACTATATGATTTTTCTATATATATATATATTCCCCAATAATTACTTTAATATATGATAGAGAAAATATTAATATTACTTTAAAAATATGAATTCAAGATGCTATATTACCCATGAATAGGGAATTCCATTTTAGATCATTTTTTCAGATAAAACAGTAATTGAGATTTCAAAATTATAATGTGGATTAGAAATAGATTATTCTACTCATATAATTATAGTTAGATCTATCTGAAAATCAACTGGTAGTGTTTTTTCTCCATTTTCTACTTGGTCATTACAAGTACACTTGGTGAAGGGTATCTAGATGTCCAAGTTATATTCATTTTTAATAAAACAATAAGAAATTGATGATAATCCTTTAAAATATTTGAATCAAAACAATGATGATTTGTTATAAATCCATGGTGTGGTATCGGTCCCCACTTAAATGATAGAAGTGATGTTATGATACTCTTATACCTTATGATGGTCATCAAATAAAATCTGATCAAACATGTATTAGGATATCGTGTAGTTTTTTTGGTGGTTTGGAACATGGAATTATATTAGAGGTTTTATAGCTTGTTACCAAAGCTATTAGAGGAAAACATTTTATCTTCATAAAATAGTTGGTTTATCTCAACCCCTTCTAGTTCAATTATGGATGCCGTATTAGGTGACCATGGGCTTTATCAAAGGATTACCCTATACCCCAAGGGGTTGTGATGTAGTATGTGTAGTAGATGATCATTTGAATAAGGCAGAACATGCCCTGCCTGTTCGAGAGACTTAATCGAGGGATGAATTTGGATAATATTTTTGTGTCGAAAATAATGTGGTTGCAAGGTGTGTCTAGAATCATAATGACATTGTGCATTTCACATAAAAATTATTGATACGCCAACAGAAATCCATTCAGTCTACAATGATGATGTATCTGAAAGACCACCCATATATGGATGTACAATATGCGATAAAAATAAATAATATATTGAATATTATTATATAATACACATTTCATTTTGGTACAACCTGATACAACCATCTAGATTTATAAATTTTCACATATAATTATAGTTATCATGGTCCAATATTTATAGGACATTTTGATGTTATTTGTGATATGCTTCACAAGGCACTATTTTTTTTGGATTAATGTTGGTGAGATTTTGTTGATTGGTAAAAGAAACGTACATAAAACAACTGAGTGGTCAATAATTCTCTATATGTTCTTAATTATAGATCATAGTTTTATTACATTAAATTTTCAAGCGGTAGTGAACCCAAGTATTCAATGTTGTTGACAAGGTGTTCTTATAGGTATATCATATGTTGGTGAATTAGCTATTCAAGTTCTAGGGTAATCTAATGCCATTATTTAATTTTCATTTCAAAAATATATAATAGAATGGAATATTTTAATAGTGATGGTCTCATCCTCCATGATATCAAATTATTCACATGTGTCATATATCCTAATGTATGAACTGAAACAAAAACACTTGAGTGAAGATAATTATTCCATGATGGAGGAAAATTATTTTCCCTAGGAGTATCCAATTAGAATTGTGGACCATAGTGAGATGGTATTATAGTGAAATATATTTCCTCTCATCAGAGTGTTATGGAACTATTAGTGTACCTAATATGATAATTAGGAGTGGGAATATAATGATGGATAATAATATATATATATATATATTCAGAAAGGATTATTAGAGATGATTCTCATATATGAGAAACCAATAGTTTTTTTTAACACCCGTATAGTTTAATATCAAATTTTTAAAATTTAATTTTTTTTAGATTATGTATCTGGATGGTTTTTAGATAAATTGCAAGTATGGGATGGGTGGAGAGATATTATTTGAAAACTAGACTGGGCCTTCAACTATATTACTCCCAGACCCTAGTATCCTAGAGATGGTGTATTATTCTATTACATTAGCATGATTACACGAAATTAGTATCCGAGAGGATTAGGTAGTTCAACAGTATTTGAAAACCAGATTAATTTATAAGTTCAACAATAAAAATTAAATTGTATTACAAAATAGAAAATCCATTTGCAACACCCATAACTCCTTGATTTTCCCTAAAATTCAATTATAATACACCTCTCTGCATCCTAGTAAAATATAAAACATATAAAATGGTTGTTCTACAGTGATTAGTATGGTTAAATAATACAACATATGTATTCATAAACATAAACACTTAGCATGATGAATAACTAAACCACATGCATTTAAAAAATAAAATAGAGCATAATATGGTAAGAATAAATTCTAATTAAATGATGCTAGAAAACATAACCAGGGATATTATACATGTAAAATAATATAACGAGAAATCAATATAAGGTTTCATAATGATGAAATGCATATTTCAAGTCAAAATTATCATTATTTAATGGAATTGTTCCAATACCATAGATAAACAATTAAAAACACAATCTATTATGTCTCATGAGACCTACTGATGCATTGAGGGGCTATAGCAGGACCCAACTATCATGTAATATATACGCTGAGTTGCACGTAAGAACTCTGATAAACATAAACAACATATATGTTCATATTTAAAATAACATATGAAATGTAAATATCTTTCCCCATCATTATATATGAACCCTAAACATTTAGAGTAATATGATGAATGGTATCCAGTTAGCACATCCACATTAAATCTAATTATAAAAAATTAAATTAAATATTTTATATTATATGATAAAATATTGATCCCAATTTAACATAATAATCAACAACAAGGTTTAAATAGATTAAAATACTCATAAAAAATCATCAAATAATTCTATGGAAGAATACACATTTACATTGAGAAGAAGATTTCTGTTGAAAATATAATTTCATGAAACCAGATGTAAATTAATTTCTTTTTTACATAACAAATTTTTGATTTTATAAAAATATGTGTGGATAGAACCAGAATAAATAGTCCATTTCAAAATAGTAAGATATCATGAAGTTTATTTGAAACGAGATTGTTTATAGAGAAGAACTTATGAAGTATCCTTTTGAATCATATAACTCCCCATAATGCATAGAAGGATTACAACTTGTACACATATATATGACATTCGAACATAATTTATGATGAGAACATAAGAAAAAAATTTAATTTCCTTGAGGTAAGTATTGAATAAGAGTAATATGAAATAAAATGGAAGATCAGGTATAAAACTATGAATTTATGTACAGAAGTATTATGACTTGACCTTTACAAACTAGAAAATCAAATTAAATACATTAATTATTTAATTAATAAAATTATATCCATGTATTGACTCATTATACTTTTAAAAAGTTTATTTATATCCATATTAATATGCTTTATTATTGAATTTTGTTGTCCTAGAGTGTTTGTTTCCGTCATTTAATGATCAGTTCAATTGATTATAAGTAATGGAATTCATTTAAAATAGATATAATTATATATAATTGGAATTTAATATTTTAAATGAGAATCCATAAGTTTAAGAGGAAGTATATATATAATTTTGAAACATACTATGAGGATTAATCATTAGATAATAAATTTAGTGATAATAATTTATATTTTTAATGATGTTATTGATCAAAATGAAGTCCTTTTGTTTTATCGTTTACTATTATGTATATGTGTTACATATAGAATAAAAAACGTTAAATTATTAATTTACAATATATTTGAACCATTAAAATGGATTCATGAATATATTTGAAGATTAATTTTATGAACGAAATGTCATCATCCATTAAGGTTTTAAATTGGTATCTTGAGGGAGACATTTTCTTTTATAAAACAAAAGAGGGAGAGTAAGGAGATTGAAAATTATTATTTGATTAAAAATATATAATTAAATATTATACATGATAAGTTATTTATCATGACCAATTGGATATATGAAGATAAGATAGAATAATAAAATAAGATAAAATGATATTATATTAAATGAAAAGTGAAGAGGATTTACCTCTTGAAATGACCTCCTTGGGAACCAACTTAAGGGAAAGGGATTTGGTATTTTAGAAAGAAAAGGGATACTAGAAGCTATGAGGGAATAGGGGAGAGTGTTGGGTCAACACATTAAGAATATTGAAGGCTTAAAAGTGTGTCGAGAAGAGGTAGTGAGGGGTGGCTTTTATAGCAGAGGAGATGATTGAATTGGGAATATCATATTCATTATTTAATTATTATTCACAAGAAAAGAAATAATGTTGATTATTATAACAAAAAATAGTAATAGGTGCATGTGAGTTTGAAAAATGTGTCATTACATCATCCATGATTAATGGAAGAATATATTTTTCTTATAATATATCTATAGCATAAATTATCTTATTGTACTATTCGCCAAAAATTCATGTAATGCATAAAAATCCCAAAAATTCACCCAAAATATTTTTTTACATGTTGAATTAAAAAATGGACTCCATTTTATCGAAACAATTTTCAATATATTTGAAATTAAATTTTTACCTAAAATAAATATTTACATGAAAAAATAAATATTTCAATATTTAAATTGATTTTATAATAATTTCAAAAATTAACTGAGGTCTTATAAAATTTTATTAAAATCACAGGACAACAAAACATTTATTTAGGAATAAATTTTATGAAAATCAATTTTATTTTAGTTAAATTTTTGTAATTTAAAATTTTAATTTAATATTTATTACTCACAAAATTAAACCTATTAATTATTAATTTTTAAAATATTCAGTCTCATTTATATATTGTCAAAATTTTATTAATTCTTATGTGTGGGAGCTAACAATTCATAATGTTACATGAATATTAATAAAGATCAATTTAATATTCACCAAAAAAATATAAATTGATTATATGAGACTCAAAATAACTTAATCATTGAAACCCTATATGTCATTTTTTCAAAATTCTAATTTGAGAAGAATAGAAATTTTGTTCAATAAATAGTTTATATAAATGTATAGCTTCATAGAGACTCAATGTTTTATAAAATTAATATTATATTTATATGTAAATTGAAAGTTTGCTATATTCTTTCCCCCATACAAAAAATTCATCCTCAAAATTACGAAAATATTACGTCAAAAAATATTTGGGTTCTTCTTCTTCGTTAGTTCCTTGAGCTCCCACATCGCCACTAAAATTTCATGATTTATTCTAAATACCTTTACCAGCCAAGTGGTCTGATTTCTCAACACATGTTCTTTAGTGTCTGTAATCTAGATATGCTCCTCTCAGTAAAATAACTCAGGTTTAAATTATAAAACTTCAGATGTGAGGAAATATGTTTGGGTCTAGAAGGTAATTTCTCAATAAAGAGATCTGGAACACATTGTGTACATTATAAAAAATATGATACATTGTCAAATGATAATCCACAAATCCAAATCTCTCTATAATTTTAAGAGGGCCAATTTACATAGTGATTAGTTTCCCTTTCATACCAAATCTTATAACACCCTTTCGTGGAGATACAATAATGAAATAATGATCTCCCTCTAATAATTACTAATCATCCCATCTATTATCAGCATAGATCCTTTCCTATATTGAGGTACATTGATATGGGTTTGAATAGTATGTACATTTTTTATTGTTTCAATAAAAAGATTTGGGTCCACATTCTTTGTTTCATCAACTTCATCCCATAAGATTTTGGTATGACATCTCCTTCCATACAATTCATCACATGGTTCAATTTCTATACAATAATGGAAACTCATTATGGAGGAAAACTACACTGATGTTTAATACTAATATCACCTTCCCTAATAGTCTTATTAATATGATCTCAATATTTCTTCTAAATTTTTCATCATCCTTTCTTATTTCCTACCAGTTTGATGTAAATAACCATTACTCAATCGAATCTTAGTATTCACATCATTTTGTAGACTTTTCTAGAACATCAATGCGAATCATGGGTCTTGATTAGATAAAATTGAGAGAGGTACTCCATGAAGTCTCATAAGATCATTGTTATATAGTCGTGGAAGGTGATGTAGTGGAAAATACTCCCCTATTGCGAGGAAATATCAAAATTTCAAAAGTCAATCAGCAATTACCCATGTTACATCATTATTTCTCGGAGTTTGGGGAAATCCAGAAAAAAAATATCGTGGTGTCATCCCATTTCTACTTAGGAATAGGTAGTGGTTTCATGGATCCTCTACGATGTTGTTATTTGACCTTCAGTTGTTGAATGAATAAACATCTTGAAACATAATCAACCATTTCCGCTTCATGTTGTCCAACCAAAAATGTTCATTTAAATATCTATGAATTTTACTACTACAAGTGTTTATAGATAAATTCAAGTTGTGGGAATCATATAATAACTCAATTTTCTGGTTTGGAATTGAGGGAACACATATAATCTTCACAATTTTTAGAATTCAAACCCTACACATGAGGTCATATATCATCCCATCATTCACACAACTAATTTATTTTTATGATTCTCATCATCAAACTGAGAAGAATTATTTCATTTTAACTACAATGTATAGGGAAGCATTTTAAAAAATAATTATGTTTCCCCCTTTTGGATAATTCCCATATAAATCATTACTAAAACCATTAATACATTTTCCATTGAATCCACCTTTTGTTTACAACTCTATGATCCTTCCTACTCAATGTATCAGCTACCATATTTTCTTTTCTAAGGTGGTAGTGTATTGAATAATAGTAATCCATGATTATCTTAAGACATAACCTTTTCCTCACGATGAGTTCTGTCTCAGAGAAGATATATTTAAATCTCTTATGATCTATATATGTCACAATAATTTCACCTAAGTGACTAATTCTCCATATATTTAGAGAAGAAATTTAATTTTCTAAATAAATATCACGTGTAAGATAGGTATATTCATGAATTTTTAACAAACTTGATGCCAAGGAAATAAATCTATCATTCTGCATGAGGATACAACAAAGTCCTTTCTTGACCAATAATTTTAGATCACGAAGACACCATTTCCTAATAGTAGATTTTGGATAATAGAAATCAATAATATACTTTTAAATTATTCAAAACATTCTTCACATTATTTTTTACATATGAACTTAACCCCATAACGAGAATGCTTCGTCAACGTGTTGGCTACACAAGAAATGTTCTTCATGAAACCTGAATAATAACCTACTAAACCCCTAAATATATACCTCATCTATGTTATTTCATTTAGATGATTCATTAACTACCACTTTCTTCATAGGATCCACTACAATTTCATCACATAGGACAATATAACCGAGAAGAGAGGTTTCATGAATCTCAACTTCGCATTTTCTAAACTTACTATATAATTCATTTCATTTAAGTGACTTCAAAATAATATAAAATTAATTATTATAATATTCATATAATTTGGATTATTCCATGATATCATCAATAAATACCACAAAAATTCATCAAGGAACTCTTTGAGAACTATATTTATATGATCTATGAAAATAGAGGGTGAATCAGTCTGTCCTAAATGCATTATTATAAACTTGTAACTCCCAAACAAGGTTTTAATTGATATTATTAGAATATAAACATTCATCACATGAAACCGATGATATTCATATTGAATGAAAATCTATAAAAATTATTGGGCTCTATGATTTTGATCAATTGAATCCTCAATGCGAGTAAGAGGATAAAAATTCTATAACAAAATAGCATTGATCTCCCAATAGTCAATGAACATCCTTATAGATCCATAATTAATCAGTATGAAGATAACATGTGCTCCCCTTAGAGGAAAAACTAGGGAGAATAAATCCTATATTAGTCAGTTCCTCTATTATTATTATGTTATACAAACTCCACAATGAATATTCTATAAAGAGCCTTTGATATAGGTCATGAACTGGGAATTATGTCAATAATGAATTCCACATCCCACTTTAGTTGATCCCCAGGTAAATCCTCTATAATCACATCAATATATTCTTTCACAATTTTTACATCCTAAATTTGAAGAATAATGTCCCCTATCATAGTTATATTGTTCTCATTCATCTCAATAATTTAATTCAAAGAGTTACTGGGTGTGGGTCTAGATAATAATCAGATGATGATGTTTCTTATCTAATGATATGATATTCTACATCATTCATGTAGAATTATACCATGTTCTTCTTAAAATATATTTTTACATCATAATTTTAAAACCAATCCATACATAGGATTATATAAATTAAATAAAAGTTATGATAAAAATATCAAGAAATAAATAACTTTTACGTGAAATAAGGGGGAATGATTGGAACATCTTAGATTCCATGATACATCCATTAGGAGTTTTGGTTCGAAACTCCTTCATTATGTAAAATTTTAAATGCCTTATTTTCATGGAAAATTGGGTAGTTATAAAATAATTTGATGATCCATAATAAAAGAAGTATCCTCTATATTTTAGGAAATGATTATAGTAAATTACTCTACATCACAAGGTACTTCATTTACTATAGTTGTGATCACAAAATAATAGCCTCCATCCCCTAGAATTCTCTATGGAATATTTCCATGACTCATGGTAAAAGAAATTTCTTAATGTCCCATAAATTTGAAACTATATCAATTAATATAGTTGGATTCTTTCTATCCCTTACAGTCATGGGGTTAGTGGACCTTTTCTCCACATTGGTAACAAATACCCATAACCTTCAAGAAAGTATCGACGTATTTCTTAACACAACTATCAGATGATAGAAAATACATTCTTCCCTTTATAAAAATATCCATATTCAATTTTCATAGTGTTCTGGAAAACTATTATTTTCTATATTTCTCTTAAATTCATAAGGCTTATAAAATTATTTTAACGGTCCTGATAGCACATGAGACTATATCATTATATATTGAAAAATATTAGAACACTAGTTCTGTCAGAAAAATGATTTTAAACCATCCAAGAAATGATCAATATTTCCCCTTTTATAATGTATGTTGTCCATGACATGAATTTCTATAAATGTGAAGTTCGCTTCATATTTTGTAATATTCTCATCATCTCTTTGAATCAGAATTCGCAATTGGATTTCCATATCCACTAATTATTCATGAGAAATTTTTTTCTAATAATATTTCCTTAAAATCCCTCCATTCCATGTAGTCAATTTCTTCCTCCCCCATTTTGTTTTGAATTAGTGACAACCATTGATGATAATATCCCAATAAATTACAAAATTCCATGATACCCTTCTCCCATTTATTACATCCAAATGTGAGAAATATCTTCTATAAGTAACTCTTACACTATTCTGGTATTTATGGTTTTGTAGTAAAATTAAATGATGAGTATTGTAATAAAAAAAAGTTCTATAACATTAATCATCGATATTTGGGTTTACGGAGGTCCATACGAGTAAGGTTATAGTTCATAACCTGAGTCAGCTGTACCAGTATAGTTATAAGTTTCCCAGAACTGGTCACAGATCCAGAACCGATATCATCAACTTGAATAGGGGGATATCCCTACATGGGATACATTAATTTATATGTTTTCCACGAATTCCACTATGCACCATTTCAAAATGATGGATTACACTAGAATCATATTTCATAATATAAACTACTAGAATTCTTATCATAAATTGAAATCCAATGTCCATCAATTCATATAATCATAAACATGGTTTCTTTGAGGAAAAAATTGCTTTTCAATCCTTCATAATTTATTTTAATGAAGAAATGAATAATGTTATGTATATACCTCATGAGTGTCAAACCTGGTGTGTAGTAAGGCCCGTTGTCATGTAATTGGTTACCCTGGGTCCAGCCAGAAACACCTTGGTAGAGATATTAACCCTAGGTACATCTATTCCAAAACCACATCAACTTATAACATCTATAATGAGATGTATTTTCTAGGAATTTCAACATAATATCTTACTTATCAAAATTATAGGGTGTTCTTCTATGTTTATCCTGAAATATTATCTCAGGTTTTTGTTTCCAAATCTACATTTTCTAAAATGTGATTTATTGTTTTATTCTAAACATCCTTTGATTAAAACTATAATTCCCCAACCCTGGTTTCCTAGATCTAGTACATTATTTTATTACATTTTAATGATTACAAGAATGTGGAATCCCATTGGACATGTTAGTTTAGTATTATTGGAAAACTAGATACATACATATGTTCAGCATTAAAAATTGAAATTAACTACACTATATAATATCCATTAGTAACACTTATAACTCCTAGATTATAAATAAAATTCATTCATAATACACTTATTCGCATCCTAGTAAAATATAAATCATAATAAAGAGGTGAGATCATCTACTCAATGGGGGTAATTAATTCAACGTAAGTAGTCATAAATATAATCACTAGGATGGTTAATAACTGAAAACCCATAACTTTAAAAAATAAACATGAACATAATAGGGAATTTATAAAATCTGATGAAATAATGCTATAAATCATTACCATACATATTATACTGGTAAAATAATCACAACTGATATCAATATCTAGATTCATAATGAGGGAATTCATAATGATAATAATCAAAATCATTCTCTCAGGGACTCATACAAATAACATATCTAAACGGTTAAAACCCCAATCTATTTTGTCCCATGAGACATACCAATGCATTAAAGAGATATAGTAGTCCCCTATAATCACATAATAAGTACAATTCATTCCTCATGTTAATGTGGAAAAACATAAACAACATATACATTCATATTGATACTGACATATGAAATATAAATAACATTCCTCATTCATTAAATATGAACACTAACCATTCAGAGTAATATTGTCAGTTTTATAAAGATATCACATCCATTCTCAAACTAATCATAAAACATTAAATAAAATATTGTAGATGATATAATATAATATTAATATTAATATAACATTATCAACATGAGCGTTTAAATATATGAATATACTCGTATAAAATCATTGGGTAGTTCTTAAGATAAATATTTGCTTACATTGAAAAGAAGAGTTATTTTTGGAAAATAATTGAATAAAACTAGAAGTTAACTAAGGTTTTTTTTATAATATAAATTTTTATTTTAGAAAAATATTGCTTTCAAAAAACATAATATATATAGCATTTGAAAATAGTTACGTATTCTGGAAGTTCTTTAGAAACAGGCTTATTTATCAGGATGAATTTTTGAAAGACCACTTTAAAACTCATAACTCCACATAAAGTAATTGAAGATTATGATTGGTGAACGTATATATAATATTAAAATATATTTTATGAGGTTTAAATAATAATAATTAATAATTTCATTGAGGTGAGTATAGAATAAGAGTTACTGGAAAGAAAATTGATGTTCGAGTGTAAAACCCTAACCTTATGTCCGAATGTGTTCTGCATCAGTCCTTATATTTGTCGATAATAAAATTTAAAAGTTAAATTAATTAATTAATAACATTATATAACAGTATTTTATTCATTTTAATTTCATTATGATAATTTATGGCCTTATTGATATGTTATAAGATTGAATTCCTTCATTCTATATTGTTTGTTTCTTTGATTTCATGATCGGTTTACTTGATTATGAGTAATGCAATTCGTTTAAAATTGGAATAATTTTTCAGAATTGGAATTGATTATTTTTAATGAATATACATACGTGTAAATGTTTTTGTATATCATATTTTTACAAATTATGAGGATGAATTATTGGATAATACATTTTATGATAATCCTTTGGATTTTTACTAGAATTATTGATCATAATAAAGTCCATTTATTTTATCATTTAGTATTATGGAAATATTTTAGGTACATAACACAAAAAAGGTTATGATATAATTTTTGAATCTTTTTGAAATATTAAAATGATTTTATGAATATCTTTTGAAGAAGAATTTTTAGAACAAAACTTCATCGTCCAAAATGGTTGTAAGTTGGATCCTCTTGGAAGATGATTTTTTTAATAAAATAAAAGAGGGAGAGTAAAGTTATTGATGATGGTTATTACATTAAAATGATATAATTAGAATATATAGATAATACTAGAGTTATAATGATCAATTGGACATAGGTGGTTTTGAGAGAATAATCAAATATTGTAAATTGAAATGAATTTAAATGTAAAGGGAAGAGGATTTACCTCTTGAAATAACCACATTGAGAACCTCCTTTAGGGAATTGGTTTTGTTCATTTGGAAAGACCAATGGATCCTGGATGTGGGGAGGGACTATTAGAGATTATTTGGGAAGAACATTGGGAAACTTAAAAGGTTAGAGTAGTGAAACAAAGGCGATGTGTGGGGTGGCTTTTATAATGGTGAAGATGAGTGATTTTTGAATATCTTTTTAATTATTTTTTTTATCAAGATAATAAATAGCGATGATTCATGTGACCAAATATAGTAATACGTGCATGTGATTTAAAACCACGTGTGGCTACATCATCAATGATTCAAGAAATTGTGTAATTTTCTTATAGTGTAATTATAAAAAAATTTACCATATTTTAATATTCATTAAAAATTCAAGTATTTTAGTTAAATATCAAAACATCACAGCAACCATTTTTCAATGTGTTGAATTAAACAAAATTCTCCATTTCATTAAAATAATTTCCAAAATATAAGAACTATAATTTTAAAATAATCCATTGTCTACATGAATGAAATTAAAGATTTTAAATATAAGAATTATTTTATAAAAAATTAATAAATTAACAGATGTCTCATAAAATTATTATGTAATCATAATAGAACAAAATATTAATTTTGGAATACATTTTATGAAAATTAATTTTGTTCTAATAAAATTTATAATAAAAAATTATAATTAAATATTAATTACTCACACAAATACAAACACACAGTTGTAAAATTTTATAACATGCCCTGTTATTTATAAGGTTACTATATATTATTAGTATATACATTGGATAGTTTATTATTAATAGGGGTACATTACGATTCATATTGGTCAAGTTACTATTCACTAAAAAGTATTTGTGGATTCAATGAGACACTAAATATCTTATTGGTCGAAAATGTGTATGTTAGTTTTTCAAAATTCAAATATCATAAGTAGAAAAATCATGTTTAATAGCTAGGTTATAACAATGTTTTCATTAAAATGGACCATGTGTTTCATGAATTAAATATTAAATTTATTTTTTCATGGGTTGCTACTGTCTATAATTTTGTTGTTTGAGATTAGTTGATGTGAAGAACATGGGTATTAATCTATGATGGTTTTAATATGGGGGTCTATCTACAGTATATCAGGTCATAATCCTCAAATGGTGAACTAGGATTTGATTAATATAATGGAAATCCCTCTATATTGGGATAATTGTACCATCACAAATATCAATGTTTAATTATTTAAATTTTTTTTACCATGTAGTTTCACTCATGAAAACCATTTATTCTTATCCCACCTACATCTTGTTGATCACTAAATTTTGATGGATTTAGAGGCTTAACATGGGTTATATTGTCTTTTCCAACATTCTTTATTCCTTATTGGATGATATATTTTTTCAAATTATTTCATCTAGTGAATGTAATTCCATCCAAGACCCTGTTACACTCATTATTGTAATAAAAACTATTCATATATAGATATCACATCTTAATAAATAATTTTTCATAACATAACATAACTATCCATTCTGTAATTTTATAGTTCTAGAGACTTTGATAATACTGAATCATAAAATACTTGTCCATAAGTGATCTAAATCATACCCCTCTATGTTCTTGGTAATAGGAACCCTTTATATACATATCATATCTAATAACATTATACATAACATGAGGCAATATAAACAATAGAAAATAAGATATCATGCACTAAATAAGGGGAAATGGATATAACAACATCGCATGGTAATATGGGATTAAGAACATGAGAATGATATTCTAGACATAATACAGCGTAACCCAGATCATAAACATGGTAAATAGGATAAATCATGATAGTTTATTACATAGTAAATGTAGTGAAATTATTTTAATAAATCATGAAATTTTAAAATTGGTTTGAGAGATATATTTGTTTCATACACATGAGTCTATAAATTTATAGACACAAATAAATTTGAATAGGTTTGGTACCAAATTAAAGACATGGTATCAGTATCTTCCATAAAATTATAGACCTAATATTAGGTCAATGCATGCCCTTATCGACATGATACAAGGTCTACATATATACTTATTGATAAGTACGTTGGTCCACACTGAAACTTATGGTCATAAAGATAGGTTCACAAATGACATTATGATCATGAAATTAGGTTCACACAAAACATAAATAATTCATGAGTTATCGAACATCACCCAACTAATATGAGGGACATATATGACTCAGACATTATATAACCATAAATTTTTGTTACAGATAATTATAAAACATTAATAATATCATATATGATTAAAAGAAATGATTTTCATTAATATTTATTCATTTCATCATAGAATAACTGAAATAAAAGAATGTGTTTCTAAAATATCTTGTAATCATAAATATAAACCATATAGAGGAATAATAATGATGGTATCATTGGATCATATCCCTAAAAATGTTTATTTATAATCAATGGTTGACATCATAGATGGAAAATTATTTTGAAAGATCATTTGGAACATTTCACAATGAAAATTTCTTTTTCTCTATGGAAGATAATTTCAAAAACACATAAATTTCCCATATATAACGAAAATTATCATAAAATATACCTATACAAATGTGAATATGGAATCAAATAAATAATTGGTAATTATATCATAAAAATTAATTCATTCTATAAACACTCAACCTAATATTTTGTTTTCATTTCAATGAAAAAGTCAAAAGTGTCTTGTACAGATTAAAAAAACATTCGATTTGATTTTTTTAAAAAAAATCAAAAAAGGGTTAACATTTCATTAATAAATAATTTTTTAATAGAAAAAACAATTAGTAATTTTTTTAGAAAAATTATAAATTGAAGAAAAATTATATCCACTGTTGAGATAAGTAATGTTTATTTTACATAAAAAAGTTCTTTGGTTCTCATTATTATTTAAAGTGATGAAAATAAAAATAAAATATTTATTATAAAAAAATACCAATATCATTATAAAATTAATTAGTTTCATGAATGGTATATCGTGGGATTTCATTATCTACATCTCAATCATAAAAAATATTGATAAATAATGATATTGTAACAAAACATATTTACCACATTGGTCATTTTTGAATCCAACGACTCAAGAAAAGTACATATATGGATATGTAAATATAAATATTTTACATAAATATAGCTATAAATTATATCAATCGGAATAATATACCCCCCATAATAAAAATAATCTGTGAATATGGCATGTTTCCCACAAAAATAAAAGTGAGATAAAAATCCCCTTAACTAAATTCTCGAACATGATCAAATACATTCAAACCTCCAACATTATAAAAAAATTTTATTTATAAATATTTTTTATTTATATAATAATATATATCATACTATAAAATATTTACATACTGGCTAATATTACATGTTTTTTGGGAATTTCACTGTTAAAATAGTGTTTCAGGTAATAAAAAAATATTCCATATATGTTTTGTATTGTTATCCACAATCCTTTTATATTGATCCTAGATAAATCAAATTTGGAATGTTATAAATTATATAATTATAATATATATTCCATTCATATGTGTTTATATATTTCCATTAAAGTTAAATATTGAAAATGAATTACATCATTTGTGGACACGGTAGACTGTACATATGGATGAACATTTATTCCATTTTCTTCAAAGAATAGAATTAAATAAAGATAAATAATATATAATCATTACATAATAATTTATATATCATATTAATTAATTATGTTTATCTTTATTTAAATCCAATTCAATATAAAATTTAAAACGTATCCAATCACTTCGTAGAGGTGGTAGTCCACACATATAGATGATAAATGTTATCATATTCGAATGGATTTGAAAATATGATGGTATATGTAATATTATAATTTCATAAGTAAATTAATTTCATATATATCACTTACATATGTTAAATCCAATATTATATCTTTCCTAGGAAGGTTTTGATGGTAAATGCATTACATCGGTTCATGAGTCGGTAGTCCTCGGTACATATGATGAATGGTTTTGTTTCCCATTTAATGTAGGAGGATAAATACATAGTCTATGAGAATAACATTTTAATACATTAAAATATATATGATAATATTGATTTTATATTTTAAATACTATGAAATGAATGGTGGTTTCAAGAGAAGGGATAAACTGAATGGGCTTATATGAGATAATTACCTTCACATAGAACTACCTCACTTGGATCTTTTATTAAGGATCATAAAGAATGTAATATTGGAAGAAAAGATAAATTATAACATGAATATGGATTTTATTATTATTTATGGCGGGCTTTGATTGATCAAAATGAAATACAATATGTGAATATGTTATGGGAGGAGGTTTGGATTTATAATTGAAGAAGAGTGACATTTTTAATAATATCAGAAACTATTAAATAGAGATATGTCAATTCCACCCCAAGGGCCTTGAAAATTGATAAATAATACGGATGAGGGATTATATATTCAATAAAAAACTCTAAAATAATAAAACACATGTTATAATTATTATATGTACTAAAAATCTATTTTTATATAGTATTATCATTTTAGTTTTCCCCACGCTAACTAGTTTTTTTCTTAACCATGGTAATTTATCCATTAAGACTATAAGTATATAATATGTATTAGATAATAATTAGCCACTGATTATATATATCAAATATAATTTATTAAATTAATATTCAACTTCAATAAAAAAATACTTTTAACACATTACTATAAAATAGAAAAACCCCCGTTTTAACCATCACCATAAAGCTTTCTTTATAATATTTTCATTATATAAAATTTTTTATTAAACTATATTATATATTTTAAATTATTTTGATTTGAAATATGGAATCCATTTAATTAAATTAAATTTAGATAACTTATGGTATATAATTGAAACTAAAACCCTAATACACGACATAAATGTTATTTTTAAAATTAAATGATTTCATAAGTAAAAAATGTTTTTATATCCAAATAGATCATAAAAATTATTATAATAATGAAAATTGGATTATTTATAATATAATTTAATAAATTTTTATTTCAAAACCAAAAAAATGGATCTTGTAATCAATTAAAATTAAATGGATGTTTTAAAAAAAATACTAATTTGTATGAGTAATTTAAAATTTAACTTTTAAAGACAAATTTTAAAAAATCACCAAATTTGTATCATTAAATGTTGATTTTTATAAATTTTTTAATATTTTTAAATAAATTATTTTCTATTGGAAAAAAATTAATGTTACTTTATGTTCACAGAATTAAATAAACCCCATTTTTTGAGAAAAAATTATTTCTGAAGCATAAACAATCATTAAGAAATATTATGTACTTATATATAAATATTTTAGTTATCTAAAACTGTTATAATTAATTATAAAAAAAATACAGTTTTTTATATTCATATGACAATTTATAATGACTATTGTATAACTATCTTGTTCAGATAATAATATCTTTAACAATAAATCGTTGTTCGTTAAACCATAGATATTCATAAAACACAACCTATTAATGAAATTAAATTTATTAGAAAAATATATTTCAAAAAATATCATGTTTTTACATTGTACCCCTATTAAAATTATTATTTCCAAAAAAAATCAATAACTCTAATTCAAACAATTTTGGATAACTCTATATAATAGAATCCTTAGGTTCCCATATATCATTCTTAAGTTAATTCTTTCTCCATAATGCATTGATCAAGTGAGTGGTCTTGATTTGTAGAGATTTCTATCTATGATCTATAATGTCAATAGGTTGTTCATAATAAAAAATATCATGATCCCATGATATGTTCTCGGAGTTCATTACATTTTAAGGATAGTGTTTATACTTCCTCATGAAAGATACATGGAAGAAATTAAAGATTTGAGATAGGTTCTATGGAAGTGCCCACAATACAAAACTATCATCGATCAATCAAGAATCAACAGAGGGAAATGATACCTAAGTATCATCTTTCCTTTCTTCCAGAATCTCTTAAACACATGTCTTGTATAATTTCATTATAAAACTATTCTAATAACTACAAACACTAGATCATAATGGTGATAGTTAGTATAATGTTTCTATAGACTTTGTAACAACACGAGATTTTATGAGAATTATTCTATTTAATTTCATTGCTGTATTGTGTTGTACGATACACCAAAATTATCTTTTTCTATACGCAACATTGTCTACGCAACACTATTTATGGCTCGTGTTACACACAATTTCTAGTTAATTTTGTAGAAATTATTCTACACAACATTAATTATAGATTTTGTTTAATATATACATGAAATAAGTGTTGAATTATTTTATATGAAACACTAATGAGATCTTGCACTACACGCATCCCTGACTAGGCTTGCATTACATGGAATCACGACCTTCCTCTATAGCATGTGTTATATGCAATACATGGTTTCACTAAATAACGATATACGGTTATAATATAATTATTAACAATCCGTTATGAATATTATTAAATAAATTTTAAATTTTATAACATTATTATTCATCTTACACATTTTCTAGAACATGGTATGAGAACAAAATAAATTTTTTGTGTAAAATAAGTATTTTTAAAAAAATGCAGTTTTTTCTCTTTTTGATGCATCACTCATTTTAAATATAATTTTTGAAAATTATATAAGTTTAATTTTAATAATTAAACTTTTTATTTTGAATCAGGATATAAAAATTTACATTGGACAATGTTTTGATATTTTTCTTACAACATTCTTATTTTGATGAATAGTAAAAACATGATAAATTTTACTTAAAAACTGCTTTTTTCATCGAGATAATTTATATGGTTAAAATATAATAGAAATTTGGCTTAAAGAATAATTAGAATATATTTTTACCATTTAATATAATTTATTTCATTATAATTGATTTTACGTTGAATTCTTAGGTTTAATCAATTCAGTCTTTTGCAATGTTTTAAATAAAAATCGATTTTTTTTACAACAGGATTAATTATAAATTAATTACTGCAACATCTGTGTTTTGAATTTGAAAAAATAGATTCCATAATTGGAATATGTAGGTCTGAATTATTTTAATAGGCTAAATATTTTTTGGGCATTATGAATAGTAACTACGGTAAATTTTATTTACCACAGTTAAAGGTAAATTGGGTAATTAAAGGTAAAAATAATATTATAAAACTACCCTAACACCTTCCAAAATAATATTTGATGACTAAAAGTCTACCCATATCACATATGGGTCATAATAGATTAATGTTATGGACTTATGACCATGAAAATAATTTAATTATTATTAAAACCAAAGAAAGTGACAACATGTCACACTCTTAAATATTATAAGTATAATAATTTTAATTTAGTGATAAACTTCATGAAAATTAGAGAATGAATAGTATCCAGAAATAAAATAAAATTATGTAGATAATTTTAATTTAATTATAATTTTTAGGTATTAAATAATTATCATTAAAGGTGACACAATAATGATGTTGAAATTTTTTGATTGATTTAAATATCAAATAAATGGTTTCAAAAATATTAAAATAAATATTATATGAACTATTTAATGTGCTCCACTAATTTTATAGATCAATATTACATGTTATGAATCTATTAATGCTTTTATTTTGAACATATATTTTTTAGGATTTTATTTAAATTCAAATAAATTAATAGTGTCAAAATTGACACTATTGTTATTTTATAAAAATGACATAATATAAAATTGTTTAAAAATCACAAAAATATTTAAAAATTATAAATTAAAATTTATATGGTCTAAAAATGAAAAAAGTATCCAATTATGGAGAATTCACAACTCATAAGTAATTATTTATAATAATTTAAAATTTAGACTCTTATTACCACAAATAAAATTTAACAGATTAAATAAAGATAAATCAAGTTGATAATGGTTAAAATAAATTCCAAACATGTCTAAATTTTATTGGTTGATTATATTACAACCCTATATCATATAAGATTAAACTTTGAGTCATTTTGGATGTTTTTAGGTGAGGATTAAATTTATTATGAATTAATATTATTGAGGTTTCTAAAGTAGCCCCTCTCCTCCCTTATAAAAAGGGAACCCCTTCCCTCTTCTATTCACACCCTTTTGAGACTTGAAGCTAGGAAAAACCTTTCAAATTACTCTTTTCAACCTCTCTAGTTATATCATAGAGGTTCTGGTCTTCTCAAAAGACCAACTCTAGTGCTCTATTAAGAAGATTAAAGGAGATGCGTTGAGGAAGAGGTAATCTCTTCTACCGACTCTTTCATGTTTCTTTCTTCTTCTACTTCATCTTCTGTAGATGTTTCATTATAATTTAATAACATAAGTATTAATTATATACTTATATGTTATTATAAATATGAAATAACCATATTTATTTTTCTATCCATCCTACAGAAAATTAAATCATCGTGCGTGCGTATGTACGGAATACCGTCTCCACACCGTAGTGTAATCAGTTTTTTCCACCACCACCTTATATGGATGGGTATAATGGTTTAAAGAATAACAATATAAGATTATTATAACATAATATTGATTATAATATATTATAGAATCCAATCCAATTCCATTCAATAAATATGGGAAATATATCATCGCTCATGCGTACGTACAGATTACCATCTCCATGACGTGATGAGATTTATTTTCCATGTTAACAATTCACGAATGATTATAATGTATATATAATAAGTAATCATGAAATATATGACATAATAATGCTACTGCATTTATGTATATATATATATATATATGTATTTCATCTACTTAATTCCATTCAATTCAATAAGGAAACGAAAACAGCGTTCAGGCGTACGTATGACCTACCGTCTCCATGAACGGTGTATTTAATTCCATTTATCGATCTATTATATATATTTATATAATTAATATATATTATATATAAATAATTTTTTATATTTTGAAATTAAGTAATCATGATCTATGTAATCATGTTAATAATTACAAGTCAAAACACGGACGATAAATGAAACGATTTTACCCAAAACGCTGCTTCAACATGGAATTGACAAATGAACGGATAATATAAAGTCAGAAGTGAATCATATATGATATCATGAATATTATTATGGTTCTGTTACATGTTATTAATATTATTAACCCCACTATAAAAGAGTTTCAGACACATACAGAAGAAATTGGAAATAAGGTAAGGGATTATTATTCCAATCTCATTCTTATCCGAGATTGTTTATTTGTAAGTATTTACTGGGGTTATGTTTATCATCCATGTTCGTATGTTCCAAAGATTTTTTCATAAAATTCTTACTTTTCTTCCATGTATTTTTAATGTCATTTTTACCTTTTTTCTACTTTTACCACATCGTATGGAAGATATCTTTCTTCTATTTACCATACGAGGTACATTTTGACCTTTCCGAAAAAAGTACGAGGAGAATGTTTGTTTAACATATACAGAAGGAACAGATTCTTATGGTTTCATAACACCTTATTTACAAGAAGCTTACTATGCATTATTTCAGGATTATTTTCAACAAAATACTTTCTTTTAAAATTGCATGTCATTTTGTGAAAAGAAAATGATTTTTAAGAAGAAAAGATATTTTCTTTAAGAATTCATTTCAAGTGTTTTTTCAAAACTATTTTACATCAAAGATGAAATTATTTCATATGTGTATGTTTCAAGTATACTTTATCTATGATTTTCATGGATTCACTTTTCTTATGATGAAATTATATCCATTTGTTTGATGTGGATTATGTTCTGATGGGATGACGTTTATGAAACCCATTTTATTATTTGGGTTATGATGAATTATGTTTATTTTGTGGCACAAGTATGAAAAATTTCATTATGAGATGAGTTGGACCTATATCTCCCTCCAATGAATTGGGTAAAGATTTATATCTAATGAGATAGACATTGATCAAACGACAAGTTAATTCGGTTCAGTGATACATGAATGGAACAAGGAGTGAACTCGGTTCAGTAAGGGACTTTGTCCACTAAGATTGTCTTGGAAGCAATGCCTTGGGTACTATGGAAATAATATCATGTGATTAATGATTTTCCACAATTAAAAGTTTTACTTCCAAGCTATTTTATCATGATTTATGTTCCATTATGATCTGTGCCTTATGTACTTCCATGTTTAATGTCAATGCTCAAGATTTTGATGTTTAAACATTATGTTCATGTTTTTAGGTTCAAATGTGTATGGTTTGTTTTACTTTCGCCATGATTACCCATAATGAGCATTTGAGCTCACCCTTTATATTTTTTCTTTTCCATAGGATATAAATAATGGTTTTAGGTAACAAAAAAAGGGGAAGATCTTTATGGGATATGTTGAAGATCTTTCACCGTGGTTAGAAGATTATGTTCCGAGTTTCTAAAGACACTAAACTATTGCGATCCTTGAGTGTTGGTTTTTTTATGTGTTAATTATTACGTAAAAGTAATGTAATGTCCATGTATATCATGCTTTGGGCATCTATAGTTGGTATCAGATGAAATGTTTAGTTAACTTTCGGAAACTTGGATCTGAAAAATTTAGTGAGATCCCTAGAAGATATTTCTATGGAATGTCTAGGGAAGTCCCTAAGGATACATATAAGTATAGGTTATAGTCCTAGAATTATGGAAACTATATTAGAATTAAACCTAAGATGTTAGATATTGAAGATACTCCCCCATTATTATTTTGTTTTCACTAGCATGAATTTTTCCTCTCACACTATAACTTTGGGGTTTTAGAAGATGACTGGAACCCAAAGGAACGGTGTTGATCAATGTAATGGACAATGAAATGATTGTCCTCCAGAAAAAACCAATGTTATGTGCTATTGATTTCAAAATCTTATTGTTATCCTTACACAAGCTATGAATCATTATGGACATCCAAATGAGTAGAGAATAGAACAATATTCTATTGAGTCCTTCATGAGGCAACATCCACCTTCTTTCGGTCGGTCTTTATATCCACTTGTTGCTGAACAATGGATCAGTAGCATTGAATTGATATTTTTGCATACATCGTTGTTCAGAGAATGAAAAAGACATTTTGGTTGTTTACTGTTTGGAAGCTCAAGCAGACCAGTGGTGGAATCTAATTAAGAATACAAGGCCCCGAGATGAAATTGAATCAATGGAATGGGATGAGTTCAAGAACATGTTTTTCAATAAGTACTTCCATCATATTCTTCTATCAAATATGGAAAAGGAGTTCCTTTAGCATAATAAAAAGGATGATGAATCTGTTGGTATATACAAAGCGAATTTTACAGCGCTTGTAAGGTATGAATCTGGATTTATCATCCAAACTGAATGTAAAGTTGATCGATTATTCAGTGTCTTAAAACCAAGTCTTTGAAGGGAATTAGATATAAGAGACATCAGTAGCTACGAAGAAATTGTGTGTTGTGATATCAAGGAAGAACAGGAAGTTCGTGTTACGTATCCATCTCAAGGATTTGACAAGAAACGAAATATGGATTTCAAGGAAAAATATAAAAACAATGGTGAATAGAAGACGAATGTTTCATTATGTTCAATGTGTGGAAAGAAGCATGGGGGAGATTGTCTTAGAGGGACTAGAAAATGTTTTAAGTGTGGAAAAGAAGGTTATCGAGCATTTTAGTGTTGAAGTAAAGGGAAAAGAGTAGCTAATGATGTGAATAAAGAAAATACTACATAGAACTCTCCACTAACACTTCAATGCAACAAGTTCAAGGAAATGGGTCACTATACTATCAATGACCTAATCCATGGGTTAATGATGATCGACGTGAGAAACCTCTTAAGGCAAATGATAATGGGAATTCACATGCGATCACTATTTGTGATGTTGAGTATGACAATGATGTTTTCTAATGATTATGTTTTTATGTAATGTGATTTCAAATTAGTATCATGGAATCTCATTTATGGCATCGTGGGATTTTGGAATATCTATGTATATGAATTCAATAATTATATGCTACCGGTAACCATGAAAAGTTATTGAAATATTTTTTGGAAATAAGATAAAATTCACATAATGAAGGGATAAGGATAAAATAATTTGTATGATAGTATTCATGATCTCGTGACTGATATAAGTAAAAAGTTGTATCATGGATTGAGTAGGTATAATTTTTGGGATTTTTGTATGTGTAAATAGTTACCTTTTGACAGCGTTCATGTTTTCACTAAGGTTTCATGGTAATTTACGTTTTAAGAGAATTCATGATTAAGGTGTTCACATGTTTGAAATGAAATCTACAACATATATCTTATGATATGTGGGGGGTAAATGATGGTATTCATGTGCTTGTTACATGAACTTTCAAGTAATCGTTTTCTTTATATTATGAGATTGGAAAAATGTATTTTTGATAAACCTAAATATTGGAATGGATTATGTTGGACATCAGATAGTATTATTTAAGGATAGAAGTTTTTTTTCGATATTATTTCTGAAATGTTATAATATTATAGTTTTATAAAAAGGAAAACATGTAGAAAGGGCGACAACTCATCATATCGGACAAGGTTGTGGCTATCAAACCCACATCCGAAGTGCGGCATGCCTTTATCGCATACCATGGGCCTATAGGTAGTCCCTGGTTAGTAAAAACTAGTTTTTTCTATTAAGAGGTATGATAGATGAAGTATAAGTCCATTTTTGGAATCATATATGATTAACCTCACCATAGATGGACTTATTCACATTTGATAAAATTTGCTAACCTTTTGTTTGAGACAGTTGGAATGACCTATCATTCGATTGCATGATCTGCTAACACTTCACGGAAGACTTATTCAACTTCATTTCTTTACGAGATGAAGTGGAAATTTTTCAAGGCACAAACAACAGTGATATTATACCAAAATCATGTAATTATTTCTTTTAATTCTAAAATTCTTCAACATTAGGGAAATTATCTTGAAAAATAAAAATTTGGTCCTAGTGTTATCTTATATGATAAATCAAATGGTACCTTAGATCATCACAAATTTATGGCTATGTGACTATTGTCTTTTCCATACCCATGTCATCTACCACTCTCCATCAGAACATGAAGGTTGTATTTATCTTCCATATCCATATTTTATCCTATTTTCTCCTATGTGGAATCCTATTGACGAGTTAAATTGGGTAACCGTTATGTTTATTTATTTACTTTTTAAATTTATGTTTTATTATTCCTTTTTATGATGTGGGTTTCAATGAATGAATCTTTCATGTAGTAAACTATATATAACACCAACGAATTTCGAAGGCGAAATTCATTTCAATGTGGGTAGAATGCAACAACATGAGATTTTATGAGAATTATTCTTTTTAATTTCATTGATGTCTTGTTTTGTATGCGATACCAAAATTATCTTGTTCGATATGCAACACTGTATAAGCAACACTATTCTTGGCTCATGTTACACACAATTTAAAGTTCGTTTTGTAGAAAATATTCTACCCAACATTAAGTATAGATTTTTTAATGTATAAATGAAATAAGTGATGAATTATTTTATACGCAACACCAAAGGTAGCTTGCACTACAGGCATCCCTGACTTGGCTTGCAATACACACAATCACGACCTTCCTCAATAGTGTGTGTTGTACGCAATATCAGGTTTCACTAAACAACGATATATGGATATAATATTATTATGAACTAGATTTTATGAATTTTATTAACTAAAATTTAAATTTTATAACATTATTAATCATCTTACACATTTTTTAGAACATGGTATGAGAACAAAATAAATTTTTCGGGTAAAATATGTATTTTTAAAAAAATGCTATTTTGCTGCCTTTTGATGGAAAACCCATTTTAAATATAATTTTTAACAAGTATATAGGTTCAATTTAAAAAAAAATTAACTTCTTTTTTTAATCAGGATATACAAATTTACATTGGATAAAGTTTTGATATTTTTCTGACAATGTTCTTATTTTGATGAATAGTAAAAACACACTAAATTTTTCTTTAAAACAACTTTTTTCATCCGGATAATTTATATAGTTAAAATATAATAGTAAATTTCTTTAAAGTATAAATTGAATATATTTTTACCATTTAATATAATTTATTTCATTATCATTGATTTTACAATGAATTCATAGGTTAAATCAATTCAATCTTTTGCAATGTTTTCAAGAAAAACCATTTTTTTACAATGGGATTAATTTTAAATTCATTACTGCAAATTATGTGATTTGAATTTTGAAAAATTGATTCCATATTTGGAATCAGTAGGTCCAAATTATGTTAATAGGATACTTTTTATTTTTGGACATTATGAATAGTAACTTCGGTAAATTTTATTTACCATAGTTCAAGGTCAATTAGGTAATTAAGGGTAAAAATAATATTATAAAATTATCCTAACAGTTGCCAAAATTATATTTGATGTCTAAAAGTTGACCCATGTCACATAAGGGTTGTAATAGATTAATTTTATGGACTTTTGAAAATGAAAATGATTTAATTATTATTAAAAACAAAGAAAGTGACAACATGTCACTCTCTTAAATCTTATAAGTATAATTATTTTAATTTAGTGATAAAAATCCTGAAACTTTTAACATGAATAGTCTCAATAAAGATAATAAAATTATATAAATCATTTGAATTTATTTATAATTTTTAGGGATTAAATAATTTTTAGTAAAGGTGACACAATGGTGATGTTGAAATTATTTTATTGATTGAAATATAAAATAAATGGTTTTAAAAATATTAAATTAAATATTATATGAACTATTTAATGTGCTCCACTAATTTTATAAATCAATATGACATTTTATGAATCTATTAAATCTTTTAGTTTGAACATATGTTCTGTTATGATTTTATTTAAATTCAAATAAATAAATAGTGTCAAAATTGAAACTATTGTTATTTTATAAAAATTAAATAATATAAATTTGTTTAAAAATCACAAAAATATTTAAAAATTATAAATTAAAATTTATATGGTCTAAAATTGAATAAACTATCCAATTAATGAGAAATCACAACACATAAATAAATATTTATAATAATTTAAAATTTAGAATCTTATTACAACAAATAAAATTAAATAGATTAAATAAAGATAAATCAAGTTGATAATGTTTAAAAAAAATTACCAACATGTATAAATATTATTGGATGATTATATTAAGACCCTATCTCATCTAATATTCGTATTTGAGTAATTTTGTATGTTTTTAGGTGAGTTTTTAATTTATTATAAATTAATATTTTTGAGGTTTCTAATGGTGCCCCTCTCATCTCTAATAAAAAGGGCACCCCTTCCATCTTCTCATCACACCATTTTGAGCCTTGAATCTCGGACAACCCCTGACAATTCCTCTTCTCAACCTCTATAGTTATATCATACACATTCTGGTCTTCTCAAAATACAAACTCTAGTGCCCTATGAAGAAGATTAAAGGAGGTGCGTCGAGGAAGAGGTAATCTCTTCTACCGACTCTTTCATGTTTCTTTCTTCTTCTACTTCCACTTCTTTAGATGTTTCATTATAAAGTAATGACATCAGTATTAATTATATAATTATATGTTATTATAAATATGAAATGACCTTACTTCACCTTCTATCCATCATACAGAATATGAAATCACCACGCGTGCGTACATACAGAATACCGTCTCCACGCCGTGGTGTAATTAGTTTTCCACCACCACCTTACTTGGATGGGTATAATGTTGTAAATAATTACTATATATGATTATTATAACATCATACTGATTATAAGATATTATATCATCCTCTCCAATTCCATTCAATAAATATTGGAATGATATCATTGCTCGTTCGTACGTACGGATTACAGTCTCCACAACGCGATGAGATTCATTTTCCATATTAACAATTCAAGAATGATTATAAAGTATAAATAATAAGTAATAATGAAATATATAACATAATAACTCTACTAGATTTATGTATATATATATGTATGTCATCTACTTAATTTCATTCAATTCAATAAGGAAACGAAAACAGCGTTCATGCGTACGTACGACCTACCGTCTCCATGAACGGTGTATTTCATTCCATTTATAGATCTATTATATATAGTTATATTAGGAATATTTATTATATATAAATCATGTTTTATTTTCTGTAATTATGTAATCATGATCTATGTAATCATATTAATAATTACAAGTCAAAACTCAGATGAAAAATGAAACGATTTTACCCAAAACGCTTCTTTAACATGGAATTGACAAATGAACGAATAATATAAAGTCGTAAGTCAATCATATATGATTTCATAAAATTTTTTATTGTTTTGTTACAAGTTAATAATATGTTTAAACCCACTATACAGGAGTTTTAGACACATATGGATGAAATTGGACATAAGGTAAGGGATAATTATTCCAATCTCATTATTATCCGGGATTGTTTATTCGTAAGTATTTACTAGGGTTATGTTTATCATCCATGTTCATATGTTCTCAAAAAAATTTCATAAAATGTTTTCTTTTCTTCCATTTATGTTTAAAGTCATTTTTACCCTTTTATTACTTTTACCACATCGTATGGAAGGAATTTTATTTTGTTTACCATACAACGTACTTTTTGACTATTCTGAAAAATGTAATAGGAGAATGTTTTTTTAAACATATACGACATGAACAGATTCTTATAGTTTCATAACACCTTATTTCCATGAAGCTCCCTGTTTAATATTTCATGATTATTTTCAAAAAAATCATTTCTTTTAAAATTGCATGTTGTTTTGTAAAAAGAAAATGATTTTGGAGAAGAAAGGATATTTTCCTCAAGAATTCATTTCAAGTTTTTTGTCAAAACTATTTTACATCTAAGATTAAATTATATCATATGTGTATGTTTCAAGTATAATATCAATATGATTTACATGGTTTCACATTTCTTATTATGAAATTATGTCCATTTGTTTTATATGGATTATGTTATGATGGGATGACGTTTATGAAACCCATTTTATTATTTGGGTTATGATGAATGATTTATGTTTATTATATGGTACAAGTAAGAATTATTTCATTATGAGATTAGTGGGACCTATATCTCCCTCCAATGCATTGGGAAATGATTTATATCTCATGAGATAGAAATTTATGGAACGGCAAGTTAATCTGGATCAGTGATACAGGACTGAAACGAGGATTGAACTCGGTTTAGTAAGGGACTTTGTCCACTATGATGGTCTTGGCAGCAAGGCCTTGGCTACTATAGAAATCAAATCATGTGATTAATTTTTACCACAATTACAAGTTTTATTTCAATGATATTTTATCATTATTGATGTTCCATTATAATCTATGCCTTAAGTACTACCATGTATTATGTCATTGCTCAAGATTTTTATGTTTAAACATTATGTTCATGTTTTTATGTTCAAATGTTTATGCTTTGTTTTACTTTCTCCAAGCTTACCCATACTGTGCATTTGAGCTCACCCTTTATACGTTTTCTTTTCCATATGATATAAAGAAATGTTTTAGGTAAGAAAACAAAAGGGGAAGATCCTTATGGGAGATGTTTAAGATCTTTCACCATGATTAGAAGATTATGTTCAGAGTTTCCAAAGAGACTAAACTATTACGATCCTTTCGTGTTGGTTTTTGTTATGTATTAAGTATTCTGAAAAAGTAATGTACTATCCATGTAGATAATGCTTTGGTCCAATACAGACTCTATGCTATATAGTTTAATTATTTAATAATTATGAAATTCATTTCCATTTCATCACCTAGATAACATCCCAATTGATTTATTTCTCTATCCTCATCCCATAACATTGTATTTCTACACTTATTTTATATATATATTCGCATATATGCATCTTAATTCTTGAGTGAAAGATATAATTGTATAAAAACTCAACTATAGGGAGGTATTTATACAAACCAATTTTTAATTCTATATAATTAGATCATTTAATATTCTATAGTGTTTTAATTTTTCTATCAAACAGACCATATATATTAGCGTGATACACAGTGATAAAAATAAAATACGTATCAAGATCCCTATAAAGACATCTCCATAACTTCAATAAAAAACTTATATCCCAATCATATTAAGTTGAATGTGGTACTCCATATACCCAAACCACTATATTTATGTATATATAATAAGTATGATCAATGGAGATATCTTCAATAATATAAATTATGTATTCCATATTTGTAAGGAAATCATGTACAACCCATATATAATTCTTCCATTTAGATGTTTTGGGGAGTCCAATGTCAAAATATAGGGTGATGTTTTCCCATTTCAATTCCAGTACTGGTAATGGTTATAACATCCCATTATTATTTTTTCTATATGTTGTAACATTATGAAATACCATGAAATGATATAAAAACACTGACATACCTCTCTTAATGTAATCCCATGTAATGGCCCGGACCTCTCCAGACCATTACTTTGTCAAAAGGAAAGTCAAGAAGTGTTATGGAGGGTAAAATGGACTTTTCCACACTTTCCAGAATTTTGAAACTTCCTGCCGTGTAGTTTGAGTACAGGCCGTGTACCCCCTTCCCGGGCATACCTCATGTTGCAGACCGTGTCCTTGCTGTGTAGAATAATGGGTGCACGCCGTGTGTCCAGTTCTACATGTCATGTAGTCCTTCCCCGCGTACACGTTACCAGTCAACGGCCGTGTACCGTGTTGGAGCCGTGTCTTTCTCATGTGCAATAAATGAGTACACGTCGTGTGTCTAAACTACACGTCGTGTAGTCCTTCCCCGCGTATGTGTTACCCTCAAACCGTGTGTTGACCAGTCAACAGCCGTGGAGCCATGTTGGAAGCCACGTGGAGACCATGTGAAAGAACTGAGTACACGCCATGTACATTTTCTTTTCACGCTTATAAAAGGAGGGGTCCCCTCCTCCTTTCAACTCACACCTCTCCTCCCCTCTCCTCTAAGCAGAGCTCTCTCAAGAGACTCGAAGGCTCTTCCTACCATAACTTCTTCGTCCGAGCTCCGATTTACGATCCGTCAGTGGCCACAGGATCGTAACACCGAGGCGGAGCTTTCGAGATTGGATCTATTGTCTTTCTGTTTTCCTTTCTTTTCCGAATTCCACTTGAGAAGGTTTTTTTGGGAGCCGACAGAAGTGACGGACGCCGACGGGCGTCTTCTAAGGTTGATCCGGTGGAGCGTTGCGATCAGAACCGGTTGACGTAGGGATTTTACCTTCGTCTCTCTAACTTGTGCATAATGCAGGGTGGGTGTTCTGTTGTTTATGTGAAACACTTTTGAACCGGTTTAATGAAAATAATAACTGGTTAAAGAACGAGGTTGGGATGTTTGAGATTGATGTTACTTTATACCCTGTGATATTATGTTGTGAATTGAAAGAGCTTCTGCCTACGGAAAATCATGGTCGTTGGGGGCCTTTTCTTACGCAATTAAATTTTTCCCTCTCCTTCTGGATTTTCTTATGGATGGAACTTTGTGGAATGTGTAAATTGGTTAATCACATAAAGTTGGCTGATTAAATAAAAATATGGAACCCTTATGTGATCACCCCGGTTAAAGAAAATGGAATAATGAACAAGTGGGTGTTGGCATGGTTACGAGGCATGTGTTGGGGGTGTTTTGTGGGTTGTTGTGGATAGAGTGATCAGTGGGGCTGCGGTTGACTTGGTTGTGGGTTGGTGTGAATGTTGTGTTGGTAATGGGAAGCTGGGCTGCAATAAATTGTATTAAAGGGATGATGATGTATGGGGTGGTTGTGGTTGGCATCGGGGCTATAGGGATGGGTTGAATGTGAACGGATATTGGGTTGTGAATAATAAATTAAATTGGAAGAGTTAATAAATGGTGGGGTGTGGTAATGGAATGGGTTTAATAATCAATTGGTTGGTTGGTTGATAAGAAGGGCTTGGTTGTGTTTCGTGTGTTTTCCTAACTTGATTTGTGGATGACAGGGATATGTTTTACGAATGAGTGATGTGGTTGGTTGTGGATAGTTTCCAAGTAGTTAAGGAACTAAATAAACAATTTCTTCTGAAACTTGAACACCTAAAGGGGGGTGGGATTGTTTTTTGTATGCATACTTCATGGTAGCAGTGCCAAGGCACATGATCATTTTTTTTCTTAGAAGCCATAGGTTGGGCTGTGTGTTTGGTATACATATATATATCTGTATTTTTGTGTTTTATCGCACCCCACCCATGTTGAGCACTTAGTGTCGAACACTCCCATATCTTTGGAGAGGGTGTTTTTCCTTAGTGACTAGCTCCATCTTGCTCTTTATCCCCTAGGTTGTGATGTCTTGAGGTGACCTTACACCTAAGACTCTTACGGTAGGTTTCGATTGGGGTTGTTTTATCCCAAGACTCTTCGGGCAGGTTCTACTGTTTCCCAAGAATCTTCGGGATGAGGCCCAGGTGTGTGCGGGCGGGATACGTGGTTGTGAGGCCCAGGTGTGTGCGGGCGGGATACGAGGTTGTGAGGCCCAGGTGTGTGCGGGCAGGATGCGTGGTTTGTTGGCCCAGGTGTGTGCATGCAGGATACGTGGTTGTGAGGCCCAGGTGTGTGTGGGCGGGATACGTGGTTTTGAGGCCCAAGTGTGTTTGGACAGGGAGAGAGTGGCAGCTTCAGGAAGTTCATCGTTAGGAAGAGCAGCTAATTAAAGGGAAATGGTGTGGGGTACCCAATACTCTTGTACTTATATACTACTACCTGTTGTGATTTTGTTTTTGGTGAGTGTGGCTGGTGAGGTTGGGTGGATAGAATTCTATGCTAGGTTTCTTCTGTTGTTCTAACAGGACATTAGGATGTCTCCCCACTTGTGCACGAGAGCTTTAGGTTTCCCTACTGATTATACTTGTATGATCACCCTACGTTTACTTTCAGGTTTCTAGGAGGACTACCAGGGCCATGTGGGACCCTAATATTCGGACATTTGGAGTTTTTGCTGTTGTTGTACCTTTGTTTTCTTTTGGTATTGTACTTTGAGCTTTCTTGTACTTGTACGTTGTTATAAAATTGTTTAAAAATGCATGTGGGCTTGGTTTGGGTTTATTTCTATACACTTGTTCTTTTTCCTTTTTGGTGGTTGAATTGACCTATTTACCGATATTAAAAATAAAATAAAAAGGGTAATGCCTCCCATACTTGTGAAAAACACATACCCTTGGTGCTAGTTGCCACCCCGGGGCCTACTGGAGGCGGGACTCGGGGGGTCATTATCTCCCTTTCGCCATTGCCAGCTCAGGAGGGGCATCTTTGGTGGGAAGGGGTCGTGACAGAATGGTATCAGAGGTGATGGTTGAGAGATAGGATGGAGTCTGGAGTTAGTCACAGTGAGGATTGCATGGGATGGTAGGGCAACAATGTTAGTTAATCTTGGTACGTGACATAGGCCAGGGAAGACCGGCTAGGACATGGGATTTTAGGGCCCCCCGTGATCCGATGCAAGGACTCTGAGCCTACTGAACAACCAAGTGAGACTACATTGATTGTAGGGTAGAGACCCTAGGAAAGGTACATGCATCATCATGATAATGTTTTACTTGATTTGGGCAATCTGGGAAAGAAATTGAAATAAAATGATAAAATAAAACCTTTAGTTTTCCTTACTACTTGGGCTTAGGTGATCCTTATTTACCGTACAGCTATGGCACCTGGACGTCGTCCCCGGGTGGCTCAGACGGCTGAGGCCCAGCAGATTCAGGAGGTTGATCAGTTGAGGATTGACCGAGAGGAGGAAGATAACCAGTGGCAGATGACTCTTTGTTCCTTCCAGCGGCAGACCCTCAAGAAGTACGAGGCTAGTACTTCAGATATGGAGACGTAGGGGTGGCTTGAGGATCTAGGGATTGCCTTTACCTTGATCCGTGATCTGAGGGAGTACTGGGTTCTCCTAGTAGTCAGTTAGCAGAGAGGTGTGGCGCGACAGTGGTGGACGCTCTACCTCGGAGAGAGGATAGAGTCAGAGGTTCCATGGGATGACTTTGCGAAGGAATTCTGAGAGGAATTCCTTTATTCCATGATCAAGGGGGATAAGCGGCAGGAGTTACTCTCCCTTCATCAGGGGAGTATGTCGGTACGAGAGCTGGGGATCAAGTTCAAAGATCTCCTATGCTTTTCTCCGGATCTCTTTCCGGATGAGGAATCTCGGGCGAGACGTTTGGAGGAGGCGCTTCGTCCTTCACTCTAGTATGTTGTCACCCCCTTCACCCTTCCGACGTACTCGGTAGTGGAGAAGAAGGCAGAGGTTGTAGAGAGGATGCACTCTCTAGGAGGTGCACCACGTGAGGGGAACCAGCAAGGCTTGTCGAAGTGGAAAGCAGTCAGCAACAGGTCTCCTGTGACGGGACCTTCGAGGTGTAGGCCAGTGAGGAGCAGGCCCCAGCAGTTCGGATCTTCGGGTCCTCATCCCTTTTTCACGAGCCGAGGACCGAGGTGTTTTTCTTATGGAGGTTTCAGGCACGTTTAGAGTCGGTGCCCGACCCGAGCTCAATACGGTGGAGGTGTGTAGGTTCAGCGCCCACCTCAGCAGCACCAGTTGCCGGTGAGGCCCTTCCAGCAGCAGCAGGACCATGCCCCTCCAAGGGCTGACTTTGCAAGAGGAGGCCGACCTCAGGGTGCTCCTCAGGGACCTCAACCAGGGCATGGTTGGGGAGCTGGACGACATCCAAGAGGCATATGAGTTGGGCTTGGTCAGTTGCACGCAGCAGAGTTGGCACCACTAGTAGGACCAGAGGTGGTGCGAGGTACGGTTTGTTTGTTCAGCACTCTTGTTTCTGCTTTGTTCGATTCGGGAGCATCGCACTCCTTAATTTAATCTAGTCTAGCCCATGAATTGCGATTAGACGTAGAGAGAATTTCCATACCACTGGTACTGAGTACACCAGTTGGAGGCCAGACAAGCGTATCTTGTGTTTTTTGGGGATGTGGTCTGATTTTGGAACCACATCGATATAGTGGGGACCTTCTTCTGTTATAGATGCAGCCGTACGATGTCATCCTAGGCATCAACTGATTGTTTTCTGTTAGTGCCATTATCGACTGATTCTGGAGAAGAGTCGTGTTCTCCGACGTGGATGGGTAGCGTGTATCTTTTGTTGGTGAGAGGAGCTATCAGGAGGGAAGTCGGCGTGTGGAGCCTCTCCTTTCCTTGTTAGGCGGGTTATCAGTGGTTCCAGCTGATACATAGATGATGGATGCCCCAGAGGTCATTGGGGAGTTCCTCGATGTTTTTCCTGAGGAAATTGTAACTCTACCCTCCTGACGTGATGTTGAGTTTGGGATAGACTTACAGCCTGGTGCCCATCCGATTTCAATGGCCCCATATCGGATTGCACCTTCGGAGTTGCAGGATTTTTAGATTCAGATCGACGACTTGATGTAGAAGGGTTTTGTTCGACCAAGAATGTCACCATGGGGTGCTCCAGTTTTCTTTGTGAAGATGGTAGATGGTGGTCTTAGGCTATGCATAGACTACCAAAGGTTGAACCAGGTAATGGTCAAGAACCGCTACCCCTTCCAATGATAGATGATCTCTTCGACCAGTTGAGGGGAACAGGTTGGTTTTTCAAGATTGATCTACGATCTGGATATCATCAGTTGAGGGTGAAGTATAGTGACATCTCGAAGACGGCTTTAAAGTGCAGGTATGGGCACTTTGAGTTTTTAGTAATGCCATTTGAGTTACAAATGCACCAGATGTGTTCATGGGACTTATGAACTTTGTCTTCCGAGAGTTTCTGGACCAGTTCATCATTGTGTTTATCGATGACATCCTGATCTACTCAAGATCAGAGGAGGAGCACGTTGAGCATCTCAGGGCAGTCTTGGAGGTCCTTCAACACCACCAGCTTTATGGGAAATGGTCTAAGTATACGTTCTTGACACAAGAAGTACACTTCCTTTGGCATGTGGTGTCTCAACATGGAGTGTCAGTGGACCCGTCGAAGGTGGAGGAAGTTGTTTCTTGGGCCTCACCCAAGAGCGTCGCAGAAGCTTGTAGTTTCTTGGGGTTAGTTGGTTAGTATCAGAGGTTTGTTTCAGACTTCTCTCGAGTTTCTGCTCCATTGACATCTTTGACTAGGAAGAACCAGGTCTTCCTATTGAGCGAGCAGTGCCAGAAATCTTTTGACTACCTGAAGGAGAAGTTGGACAGTGCTCCCGTACTCAGGTTTCCAGAATATGGGTTATTGTATGAGGTGTTTTGTGATGCTTCTGGACTTGGTTTGGGGTGTGTGCTGATGTAGAAGAAGGGTGTGATCTGTTATGGGTCTAGGCAGGTACGCCCTCACGAGCGTAACTATGCCACCCATGAACTGGATCTTGCAGCAGTAGTGTTCGCACTGAAGTTGTGGCGACATTAACACTTTGGGGAGCGTTTTGTGGTCTTCTCAGATCATAAGAGCATGCGTTATATCTTCTCCCAGTGATACTTGAACTTGCAGCAATGTAGATGGGTCGAGTTTATCTAATACTATGACTTTGAGATCTCTTACATTGAAGGTAAGGACAACGTTGTGGCTGATGCCCTAAGCAGGAAGTTGCATCATGAAGTGGTTTAGGAATCTACTGATTCTTGGAAGGCGATGGGAGAGTTGGCTGCCTTGCACTTGGATGCCAGTGTAGAAGGTGTTAGAGGCTTTTTATTTCAGATGATGGTGCAGTTCTCTTTATTTCAGCAGTTGGAAGAGTCTCAGTGGGGGGACTCCGAGAAGGAAGTGATGTGGGATCGTGTCGATCAAGGGAACTCTCCAAAAGGATGGTCAGAGGACAGCCGACATCAGATTCTTTTCCATGGAAGGTTGTTTGTTCTGGAGGCAATGCCTGAGGGAGTTCTACGTGAGTTCCATAGCTCAGCCTTGGTGGTACATCAAGGAGTTTTAAAAATTTAACGTGGCCTGAGGGAACAGTTTTGGTGGCCCGGGGTGAAACAGTTAGTGGTGGAGTTTGTGGCTAAAAGCCTAGTGTGTCAGAAAGTGAAGGCTAAACACCATATTTCTGGTGGTTTGTTGCATCCTTTATATGTCCTCGAGTGGAAGTGGGATAAAATCTCAATGGACATCGTCACAATACTACCCAGAGCTTAGGGTGGTTATGATACTATCTGGGTGGTGGTGGATCGACTGACGAAATCAGATCACTTCATCGCAATCAATGAGTCGGGCCTGGTGAGTACCTTAGCACAGAGGTACGTGGATGAGGTGGTGCTGTTTCATGGAGTTCTGTGGACTATCGTCTCAGGTCATGATACTCGGTTTACCTCACGAGTCTAGAGGGGGCTATATCATGCTTTTGGCACCCAACTATGCCTTAGCACTGCTTTCCACCCCCAGACCGATGGGCAGACGAAGCGGACTATCCAGACGTTGGAGGACATGCTGCAAGCATGCATTCTGGATTTTGGAGGATCATGGGTATGACACATGCCTTTAGTAGAGTTTGACTACAACAACATCTCACACTCTACTATTGGCATGGCACCGTTTGATGCTTTGTATGGAAGGCCATGTCGTTCACCCATTTGCTGGGCAGAGGATGGTGAGACAGGTGCTCTTGGGCTAGAGCTAGTCCAGAGCATCACAGAGAAAGTCCAACTTGTACGTGAGAGGATGAAAGTGGCTCAGGACCGACAAAAGTCTTATGATGATCTTCGGTGGAGGCCCTTGGAGTTCGAGGTGGGAGATCATGTGTTCTTGAAGGTTTCCCCTCGATGGGGGCAGCGTAGGTTTGGGAAAGGGAAAAAGATCTCACCCAGGTTCATCGGACCTTTTGAGGTGTTGAGGCGAGTCAGCGAGGTGGCATATCAGCTGGCCCTGCCACCTCAGTTGGAGAAGGTTCATGAAGTCTTCCACGTCTCCCAGCTTCGTCGGTACTTACACGACGACTCCCACGTTATTGACTGGGGAGAGTTAGATATGGGAGACGATGCGGCCTTCGAGGAATGACCAGTCAAAATCGAAGATCGTAAAGAGAAGGTGCTCTGTGGACGAACCATTCTTTTGGTTCGTGTGTTGTGGAGGCATGGAGGCCTCGAGGAGAGCACTTCAGAGCGGGAGACCTAGATACACGCTCAGTACCCAGAGTTGTTTTGACTTGTTTTTTTCCCTTGTTCTTCTGAACTTGTGTTGATGTTGTACTCTGTACCCTTGTTATATGGAATGATTGTCTTGTTAGTTGTGATACCTTTTTTTTCCTTGTTCCCTAGTAATGTGTAACATGTCAGGATGGGTGTGAAAGGTAAAAACTTGACCCTTAATTGAGACGCATTAATGCAGATGTGATTTAACCCGTGCGGGTGAGTGAGTGCTGCCTAAAGCGTATTATATCTCAACATAGGTGAAGGAATTTCCCAAACCCACGTGTTCGGGCAGTGTGTTGGTTGTGTGGTGTTGGGGTTAGTGCGAGTTGAAAAAATACTAATGTATGAAATTGGGAAGACCCAATTCTTAATCGAGACACATTAATGAGGATTCGATTAAACACATGAAGGCGAGTCAGTGCCGCCTAAAGCGGATAATATCTCGACATAGGAGAAGGAATTCCTAACACTTATGATTAGGTTTGTTGGTTGGGTTCCTGTTATAATGAGGAACCCTACGAGGTATCTTTTTGGGTTCCTCTGGGTTGGTTTTTGAATTCTCGGGGACGAGAATGTTTTAAGAGGTATCTGATGCAATGGCACGAACCTCTCCGGCCCATTCCTTTGTCAAAAAGAAGGTCAAGAAGTGTTCTGGAGGGTAAAATGGACTTTTCCTCACTTTCCAGAATTTTCAAACTACATGCCGTGTAGTTTGAGTACACGCCGTGTACCCCCTTCTCGGGTATACCCCCTGTTGCAGACCGTGTCCATGCTGTGTAGAAAAATGGGTGCACGTTGTGTGTCCAGTTCTACACACCATGTAGTCCTTCCCCGCATACGCATTACCAGTCAATGACCATGTACCATGTTGGAGTCGTGTCCTTGCCATGTGAAATAAATGAGTGCATGCCATGTGTCTAAACTACACGCCGTGTAGTCCTTCCTCGCGTATATGTTACCCTCAAACTGTGTGTTGACCATTCAACGACCGTGGAGCCATGTTGGAAGCCGCGTGGAGGCCGTGTGAAAGAACTGAGTACACGCCGTGTACTTTTTATTTTCATGCCTATAAAAGGAGGGGTCCCCTACTCCTTTCAACTCACACCTCTCCTCCCCTCTCCTCTGAGCAGAACTCTCTAAAGAGACTCGAAGGCTCTTCCTTCCATAACTTCTTCGTCCGAGCTCCGATTTACGATCCGTCAGCGGCCACGGGATCGTAAGGACGAGGTGAAGCTTCTGAGCTTGGATATGTTTTCTGTCCTCCGGCCTTTCCATTCTGACATCCACCCGAGGATGTTTTGTGGGGACAAGACAGACGTGACAGATGCCGAGGGGCGTCACCTAAGGTTGATCTAGGGGAGCGTTGTGATCAGAACTTGTTGAGGTAGGGATTTTACCTTCGTCTCTTTAATTTGTGCATCATGTGGGGTGGGTGTTCTTTTGTTTACGTGAAACACTTTTGAACCAGTTTAAATGAAAATAATAACTTGTTAAAGAACGGGTTTGGGAAGTTTGAAATTGCTATTACTTTATACCCTGTGATATTATGTTGTGAATTGATTGAGCTTCTGCCTATGGAAAATCACGGTCATTGGGGGTCATTTCTTACCCAATTAAATGTTTCCCTCTCCTTCTAGATTTTCTTATGGATGGAACTTTGTGGAATGTGGAAATTGGTTAATCACATAAAGTTGGATGATTAAAGGAAAATCTGGAACCCTTGTGTGATCACCCCGATTAAAAAAATGGAATAATGAACATGTGGGTGTTGGCTTGGTTACGAGGCATGTGTTGGGGGTGTTTTGTGGGTTGTTGTGTATAGGGTGAGCAGCGGGGCTGCGGTTGACTTGGTTGTGGGTTGGTGTGAATTTTGTGTTGGTAATGGGCAGTGGGGATATAATAAATTGTATTAAAGGGATGATGATGTATGGTGTGGTTGTGGTTGGAAGAGGGGATATAGGGATGGGTTGAATGTGAATGGTTAGTGGGTTGTGAATAATAAATTAAAGTGGAAGAGTTAATAAATGGTGGGATGTGGTAATGGAACGGGTTTAATAATCAATTGGTTGGTTGGTTGATAATAAGGGCTTGGTTGTGTTGCTTGTGTTTTCCTAACTTGATTTGTGGATGACAGGGATATGTTTTACAAACGATTGATGTGTTTGGTTGTGGATAGTTTCACAGTAGTTAAGGAACTAAATAAACTATTTATGTTGAAACGTGAAAACCTATAGGGGGTTTGGATTGATTGTTGAATGCATACTTTGTGGTAGTAGTGCCGAGGAACGTCCTCAGTTTTCTACTTAGAAGCCATAGGTTGGGCTGTGTGTTTGGTATACATATATATATATGTATCTTTTGTGTTTTATCACACCCCACCCATGTTGATCACTTAGTGCCGAACACTCCCATCTCATGGGAGAGGGTGTTTTTCCCTTAGTTACTAGATCCTTCATGCTCCTTCTCCCATAGGCTGTGATGGCTTGAAGCGACCTTACACCTAAGACTCTTCAGGTAGGTTTTGATTGGAATGGTTCTAGCCCAATACTTTTTGGGAAGGTTCCACTGTTTCCCAAGAATCTTCGGGATGAGGCCTAGGTGTGTGCAGGCGGGATACATGGTTCTGAGGCCCAGGTGTGTGTGGGCGAGATATGTGGTTGTGAGGCCTAGGTGTGTGTGGGAGGGATACGTGGTTGTGAGTCCCAGGTGTGTGCGGGTGGGATACGTGGTTGTGAGGCCCAGGTGTGTGCCGGCAGGATACGTGGTTGTGAGGCCCACGTGTGTGCGGGCGGGATACATGGTTTTGAGGCCCAGGTGTGTGCGGGCGGGGAGAGTGTGGTAGCGTCAGGACGTTCGTCGTTTGGAAGAGCAGCTAATTAAAGGGAAATGGTGCGGGGTACCCAATAATCTTGTTCTTATATACTACTACCTGTTGTGATTGTTTTATTGGTGAGTGTGGCTGGTGAGGTTGGGTGGATAGAATTCCTTGTTATGTTTTTTCTGTTGTTCTCATAGGACATTAGGATGTCTCCCCACTTGTGCAAGAGAGCTTTAGGTTTCCCGACTGATTATACTTGTATGATCACCCTACATTTACTTTCAGGTTTCCAGGAGGACTACCAAGGCCGTGCGGGATGCAACTACTGGGACAATTGGAGTAGTTGCTATTGTTGTACCTTTGTTTTCTTTTGGTATTGTAATTTGAGCTTTCTTGTACTTGTACCTTGTTATAAAATTGTTTTAACATGCATGTGGGCTTGGTTTGGGCTTATTTATATACACTTGTTCTTTTTCCTTTTTGGTGGTTGACTTGTCCTATTTCCCAATCTTAAAAAAATAAAAAGGGTAATGCCTCCCATTCTTGTGAAAAACTCATACCCTTTGTGCTAGTCACCACCCCGGGGCCTACTGGAGGCGGGACTCAGGGGTCATTATCTCCCTTTCACCATTTCCAGCTCAGGAGGGGAATCTTTGGTGGGAGGGGGTTGTGACATCCCAGCAGAAATATTCTTTGAAATAATTAAATATATTTTTTCTTCCGTGTTTAATTGAGAATGATATACTATAATATTACTCTAATAGATCATCATCAAATCTAGTATAGATGTAATATATATATATATGGTTCTAAAATGTTATAATTACATCATAGTAAATCTATAATTGATGAATATTTCCCTAATTATATTCAAGCTATACATTTTCCTTCTTTTCCTCATTATTCAACACATTAATATATGGGTGAACACTAATTTGAGAAATACAATATTTCCTCCCTTATTCCAAAATGTATAGATCCATCCTTTTAACATGAATAATTAATACATGTTTTTTTTCAACATCATATATAATAATGGATAATGATTTTGAATCAAATAATTAGCGACATTGTTTTATTCTCGTGGTTATAATGTATTCAATATTCATAGTAATTATTTAGTTATAGCTATCTTCTATAGTGCATATTCAACTCCATCCATGCAAATATTTGAATTAGTCTTTTTTATTAGTATACATATCATTCCTTTATCCATAAATATTATTCCTCTATATATTAAATTCCAATATTACTACAGGTAACTCAAAATCATGATTTGGAAAATATGTATTTAGAAAATTCATTTGTGGTGTCTAATATGATATAACAATGTCAATTTAGATTATATTGAATCTATATCCATTCATGGATGCCTCACTATAGATTATAGACCATTATTATCTATAGGGTTATGTAGTCACAAGTGAACTAACTAACCTTATATTAGTTCCATGAAATGAACCACACGTTCATTTTTCCAATGGATCTTCGATTCCTTCAATGTTTACTTGTTGAGTATATATGAAATTAATGGGAAATTATATCCAAATTTTCCATGATATCTATCAAATAATGAATACATCTGATCATAGTCACATTAGTTAATTTTGGAAAATAATTAATCATCCTAATCATTGATGGATCCATAGATATACAATCTCTTATAATTATATGACCCAAAAATGAAAACCACTTTCTATAAATTTATAACACGATAGATTTTACATAAAAATTATCCTTCATTAATTTCAAATAAAATAATCCTCAAATGATCTTCATGATTATATATTACATTTGAATTGTTATGAATATCATCTATTAATACTAACACAAACTGGTGAATGTAATATTTAAATAATCTATTAATTAAATCCATGATGATTCTAGAGTAATTAGTTATAACATATTATATAACTATATATTCGTAGACACAATAATTATTGAAAAATTATGAAATTAGAATACAAACATTTTTAATCCTCATTTTATGATATCCATAATGGAGGTCATTTTTTAAATTTATTGTCCTCCATTTTTTACACAAAAAGTCATCAAAATTCTGTATGGGATAATTTTTATTGATTATTTAATTTTTTAGTTTCGGATAATCAATGATGTGTTTCTTAAATCAATCGTTATTATAAAAAAACTGTTAAACCCCATGATATCACACATGATTGAAAAAATTCCTAGTGATGATTCTCATAATCATTAATCATTAATTCTTCCAAATTAATAGAGATTGTTCTATTACAAGTCTTCAAAAAAATTATGGTAGTAGGTATGGAATATATTGATTAATAAACATATTGATTCAATGGAATAATAGGATAATCTTATAGAAATTCACTATCAAACTACATATTAATTTGAATTTCATAAATGTGGATTTTATTCCCAAGCATATGAGGAAAAAACATTTATTCAATGGTTATAATAAACCATAAAATTAATGTGGTCACTATTGAATGTTGATACAAATAGTTACACCGATAAATGAATATATTCTGGTTTGGAAGGTCAAATGTTACTTCCATACATTTTAGATTGATATATGATTTATGTATAAAAATTTAATCCATTAATAAGATAAAATCCAGTTCAAACAGAGGGAAAATAAAATGGTTTCCATGAAGTACATTCCTAAAACTTCAACAGGAAAAGAATCATAGACATGAGATGAAATAATTTTACCATTAGGTTGTTCACCAAAAAATCCACATCTAAAAATTATGTATTTAAATAAACATTCTTAAATCCATTTTTTGACTCATATCACAACTCAATTATAGGATACATCAATATTTGAGTTGACCTATTTCCCAGTAAACATCATTAATCTTTCTCCAAATTCATACTAAAACTGAAATGTGTTTCTTAAACATAAATAACCCTTAATAAAAGTTATTGATCATCAAAAAAACATTCATTTTTTGTCTAAATCGTGAAATACTATTTTAATATATGACACCAATGGTTTAACCTATGTCATTCGTGGTAAAAATTATATTTCAATCCTTCATGATGTTATATAAAGCATCTATGAATTTCTAAAAAAAATCCCCCATGGGATTCTAAAAATGTTTTCTTGATGGCGTGATTTCATGTACCAGATGATGATTGAATCAAATCCCAATATTCCATTTTTGTAGTTATTACCCCTATATTCAACTATACTAGCAAAAAATATACTTTCATCACTCATAAATGGATGAATTTTATTAGAAGACACTAATTTTATCCTTTAAAAATTCATAGAAATTCACATAAATATTTACCTATCCTTAAACATATCCATAGGAATATCCCTAGGGATCTCACTAAGGACTTATCATCCTAATATCAAAACATAATTAATCGTTTCTCTTATAAAACCTCTAGAGAAAAATGATTTTCATAAATATATATTACATAATAATTTATGGATATTAATTACATAACATAAAGGACTTTGGAAAATTCATTTAGTTCTAGTGCCATTGGAAATATACATACCTAAACAATTAGTTTATAATCAGTGTCCATTATCTACCTTAATGTTCTTCATCACTATCCCCCTTCTTAGAGATATCGTATATAATATCTTTCATTATATATGGGATAGTGATAATAAAAAAATGGGGGATCTAAGATGCCTAGTAAGGGTAAACAATAGAGATATCAACTCAACATGATCATAAGGGTATCCATAATTGACAAAAACATTCTAAAGACAATCCTTGTATATCTTAGATCAAAAAAACTCATCATGGAATAAATCATGGATGTTAATAAGACATAAATTAAAAAAAATCAAACATCATGATCCATTAAATCATTACATTGGAATGATAGATATATTTTTGGAATAGAAATAATCTAATAACATTCAGACTGTGTGTAAATAGGAATTGAGTCACTCATTATGTAAATGACATGAAAATAGGCCCTCAAATAATTTTATGCAATTGAAATTATGTGCAGACATATCCTCATGGATATTAATGGAGGTACTGACATAACATTAATGATATGAATGAAGGTCCACATATAACCTTATGGACATTAAATCACGTCTATGTGTAACATAATGATCATGAAATAAGGTTCCCACATAAATTAATTAACTAATTAGTTATAAATCATTACCCAAATAATTAGAAAGTGATTTAGTTTCCACCAATAATATAATTTATATAATTTTTTACCAAAATCATACAATATTAACTATATCATAAACCATAAAAGGAAATGTGATTTATAAGGATTTATTAATTTCATCATAGAATATCCCATAGAAATAGAACAAGATTCATAAAAATATTGTCATCATAAATATATGTACTAAATAGAAAGAATAAGGTTCTTATAATTGGATCATATCTCAGTTAAATCATATTTTATATCAAAATATGTAAACTTACGTGGAAAATAATTTTTTAAGATCACATGGGTCATTTCATGAGAAATTTATATTTTTCATATTGAAATGAAAATTTAAAAAATGATATTTCCCAAATATTATAGAAATTTATTATTTTTGAAATATCATTGAAAATATATGAAGTATACTTCAAATAATTTAATTTTCATGATGGTGGAAATTTCTGATCATGTCATGTACGTTAAAACAATTATTTCGTTCACATTTTTATTAAAAAGTCAAAAGTACCTTGTTAAAATATTTTCAAAATTGTCCCTTTTGAATTTTTTAAAAGGAAAAAAGGGGAAATTTAATTTTTAAAAACACTAGATAATATTAACAAACTTTTATAAAACAATTTTTCAAATCATGGACAAGGAATTTAAAGGGTTTCAGTCAAGGATAGTTTAAAATTTTTTATCCATAAAATGTTATTTATGACTTAATAGTTCATAAAGAGAGTAAAATTAAATAAAAAATTATATTATAAAAACAATAATAGAGGAAAATTCATGAGATTATTTGGAGGAAGACCATAATATTTCCTCATGATAAGAAAAATTATATACAATATTTAAAAACAATGAGAATGTAACATAAATCATTTACCACATTGATAACTTTTTAATAAAAAGCCACAGGAAATAAATAACCATAGATTTATTTATGTAAATCCACATAATATTCATAATATGAATCAATAAATCATTCACATTCATAATATACACCACTGAAGTGAAACAATTAATGAATATAGAATGTGTTTGGTCGAAATAATAGTGTGGTGAAAATCTCATTACCTTAAGGGTCAAATTTATTTTTATAAATTAACAAAAATTACTTATTATTATATATATATATATATATATATTATAATCACATTATAGAATATATAATACCTTATATTATTAACTTATGACCATTTACGGACATTTTTTTAATAATATCATTATTAAAATCGCATTTTCGGTCTTAACTTCTCCGTTTTTTATGTATGTTTTGTTATGGAATATTCAGTTATATTATTTTATCATGGCTGAATAATCTGAATTATTAGAGGAGTTATATAAATATATTTTCTATTAATTATATATTCATTAATTCAATATATTAACTTAATTTTTTAAAAAATAAATTACATCCTTTATAGATAAGGTAAGTCGTATGTACAATTGAACATTGTTACTATTTTCATTGATGAATGGAAATAATGAATGGGAAATAATATTAAACGTTTATAAAATAATTAATATTTAATTTAATTCATTTTTTCATCTATGTGATAGTAAAATGAAAAACATATCACATCACTTTTTGGAGATTATAGTCTACATGTACGCTTGAGTGATATTATCATTTTCCAGTGGACATGAATATAAAAAGGTATATGTGATTTATAATTAATTAAGTATTATTATTTAATATATATCATGTATATATGTTAAAATAAAAAAATTTATACATCCTCAAGAGGTCGTGATGGAAACCCAATTTCTTCGGTTTGTGAGGGGGTAGTTCGACGTACACATGATCAATGGTTTAGTTTCGTAGTAGATGGAAGAGATATACATTGGTTGTGAAATAAAAATAATAATAACTCAATTTATTTTATATTATTTTATAATTATATGGTAATTATTAATATATTAATCATTTTCATAGGAGGAGTAAAAATATAGAGCATGGTGAGGAAAATTACATTTTCATAGAATAATCGCCTTTGGATATTTTATGAAGAACCATAGGTTTAGTTTTTTTGGAATAAAAGAAGTTATAAATATTTTATAATGATGATAGAGATGTTTTTTGGTAGTTTTTATCTATTACAAATGGATTATGACGTGTCATGAAGTGAGTGGATGGGGTTGGCAATTATAATTGAGGTGGACTGCAATTGTTTTATGTACATCAATATATTCAATAATTAGAAGTATGTCTCACTCAATGTACCTAAAAAATTGATAAATAATATATAATTGGGATTATATAGTCAATAAAAATAACCATAAATACACAAATACATGTTTCAAACATGGTGTTCCATAACTTTTTTGTTTACATACTTTTACCATTTTAGTTTTGACCACATTAACTACTATTTTCATATACATAGGGAATTTATTTTTTAAAATATAAATTAATGTGGACTATTAGATAATACGAACCCTCTGATTTAAAATATGAAAACCAATTTACTAAATAAATATTTTATGTGTGTTGAATATTAATTTCAACACAATTATTTGTTACACGTAAAACACCATTTCAACATTAAAAAAATTATAATTTTAAACATTTTAAAATACCATATGATCCAAATTTAATTTAAAATTTATCTAAAATATAAATTATTATGTTTACAAATATAGAATCAATTTTTTTATATCTAGTTCTTATAATTTACATAATTTAAATTATAATAAAAAAATTGAATGTGACAATATTTTTTGTATTCCAAATAATTTATTATCATAAGTATAAAAACAATTATATGTAAATTGAATATAATATTGATTATAATGAAAGAAATAGGATTCAATATAATATAATTAAACAAAATTTTCTTTTGAAACCAAAAAACGTGTAAATTCTTTCAATAAAAAAGGATAAAAAAACATTTTTTTGTATTCATTAAAAAATTAATCATTTCTGAAAATAAAAAAACAATTTTTGAGAGATAATTTTTAAATATCGAGAAAAAATATATAGTAATTTTTTTCATATAAATTTTAAAAATATTGAAAAATTAGTTTTATTATTTTATAAAAAAATCAATATTTTTTTAGAAAAATGTATTATAAAAAAATATTAATATTCATTAAATATTTATATAGTTATTTGAAAATAGTATTCTTATACAAAAACCATTATAAGTAATTTTCAAATTAAAGTCACAACTATTTATACCTGAAATATGAACTTTCTAATTGTAATTATCTTGTTTAAATACTAATAGTTTTAATAATATATCATTGTTGGTGAAAATATCGTGTTTCATTTAACATAAGATATTAACAAAAATAAATATTTTGGGAAAAAATATTTCTTAAAATATTGGGGAAATAAATTATTATTCCTTTATTTATTATGTTTCTATATCTAAAAAATAAATGTTTTTATATTTCACTGATTTTTGTTTCAAGATGTATGACACTGAAACATAAAGTGAATCATGGTGAGTATGATCTGTTATGATCAAGGTATGAAGTCCATAATTTTTTAAAACATTTTCATGATGTTATATATCTGTTATTTTTTGTGGGTTCATGATTATCCCAATGATAACACTTCATGAGTATCCATGTGAATAGACAAATCCTTAGAGATGTGGTTGACACTTTATACGTGGAGAGATTACTATATTTATTAACTAAGGTGGAGTTTTAACTTATGTCATGGGTGACGGTAGGGATTTATCCTAGAGAATTTGTCATTGTGGTACTTTTTCAATGTTTGTTAAGTCTACGATGTCCTAGATGTGTGTTACATGGTTCGAGTGATGATTTCATTTATTATTATGATTATTGATTAATATTATTGATTATTTTTTTCATGATATAGTTGAATTATGGGACCTCCATGAGAGATAATGTGTGGCTTGGGATTTGTATTTCAGATTATAAAAGTTAGAAGGAATGGTTAGGATTTCTATTGTTGGATCCCAACATGAGTGACAATATTATTCATGAGATGTGGATGTGACCTCCCAAGGGTGGGATGGTATGGGTTTAGTGTTAAATAAGTCTCTATGCCTTGCGTAATATGGTATATGTTTTTTTCTAACATGCATATTAGATTAAAACAAATGCTTCCTTTAGAAATAGAGATGAAACATATATTCTTAGAGATTCATCATGGAATTGTTTATCCATAATGACCCAATATGTATTACATTATTATAATATATAAATATATTATTTTAATGATTCACATAAATTAATATTATTTCAACACTTATGATAAGGGTATATTATTATTTTAATGTTGGTTTAGTACTAAAACTTTATACATGACTCTTAATTCATATGAAAACATCATACACAAGGATATATGAAATGTAAACGACCCTATAAAATAAAACAATTAAGGATATGGTGGATGGTATATAGGTGATATTGGGATGTAATCTGGGATCATTATAATGGGTTCCACATTTATTAGTTTTTCAATTTTTTTAGATTATATATAAATTTATCTACCATATATAAGGATTATTTTTCGACCTAATATACTATTACATGTATTCCATTATGATATTCTATGGGATTATCTTATTTCTATCATCATTTAATTTATATAATGGTCATATAATATGTTTTTTATAGTCTCCTGGATGTTTTATTTAGTCACATAGCACTTTTTAGTAGCCTATAACATTTGGGGTGAAATTCTTGTGTTTATATTCCACAATATACCAGACCCAGTTGTTGGGGCCATGGAATCATAGTAGATATCGATTTTGTATTTGTATCATAAGGGATTCAATGGGATCCTTAGTTTTCACAATAGATAAGAGTGGATTTTAGGGTTTTTGACTCAGGAAGTTGTCTCATTTGGGGTTTGATCAAGCATGAGGTGATAATTGGAATATTGTGTGACACCTTGATTTGAAAAATAAAGTATTATGATTGTTTTATCTATGATTGGGCATGGTACATTATTTGACATGGATATAATTTGATCATTTTTTACTATGAAATGAACATTTAAGACCCATATATTGAGATGTACAACTGTTGGATATGTGGTTTTCACAATATGTACTAGTAAGCTCAAATGGTTCATGAGGATTTAATTGAATCTTATGAAATTTTTATACACCTGTGTGTGGGGAGAATTAGGTTTTTCATTATCTTTAATCAAATAATAAATATTTATTTATCTTTTTATCCCATATGTTAATTGAAAGCCTATTTTTTTATATGAAAATATTGGGTAATTTTTTATTATGTTATCACTTTAACCATATAGAGTACATGAATTAATTAATGTATGTCAAATAATATTTTAATAATGATTGGACATAATGTAGTAAACCTACACCGTGTTGTCATTAGAATTCCCAAATTCCCAAATTCTATACTATAATTATAACATGTATAACAATTGGGTTTTATAGTTATCCTCTTGACCAAATATCACCATATTACATAGGTGAGTTTCCACTATATTACATATGTGATGATAAACATAACCCCCAAGTTGTTCTATGTTTGCAACATTTTTTTGTATATCCACAATGAGAATAAGATGTTACATTATAAAAGGAAATATATCTACATTTTCAAACATATTTACTTCAATAATCTTTTAATTATTCAAGAAAATAGATTTTTCCTCGGTCTCTATAATATAAATTTCTTATACTTATTATTAATAATCTATTAACAGTATTCACTTAGTCTAGCATAAAGGTATTATATATCATTATATATTTTATAGAACATCATGAAAGTTGTCCTTCCCCACAAATCCTTCTTCTCTAAAACACTAATTCTGCAATACGTAGTATTCCAAAAATTAGTTTCTATACCAGTTTATTCATCCTATACTTATAAATTTATATTTTATGTTAAATTTTGTTTTTATTATTCACAGTATGAGGCCTACATATTTTCCAACCTCAAGAGTTCATAATTTTTACTCATTTCACTCTAGGCCACTGCCTTCTTCATCATCAACTACTCGATAAATATAAATTCTTTAGGATAAAGAATGATTTATATTTTGAGGATCACAAACATATTCTCAATTAATGCTCCCACTATGTCATGGGTTCCTTTTCATAACTCCAATTTTTTTAATATCTCATAATATACTATTAAAGCGTAAAAACCCACATGGACATACTTTTTCTTCCTCAACAATCTCCAATTACTTTCTTTTCTCAAATACCATCTCTTGTAAAATTCATATTGTTCTCTTTTCTTTATTTATTACCATTATATTCAGTACAAATATATACCCTCTCTACTATTAAAGCCATTATTGGTTATCTTCTACTCAAAATTTTTAACTAAAAATCCATAATATACTATTCATTATTTCTCTATAAAATTTTTCAATCCATTATGTTTTTTTAAAGGAAATCAGCTTACAGTATGACCAATTTTAGGAACTGATTACATATTTAATGACTAATACATAGAACAAAAATTTCATATCAATGTAGTCTATTTCCCAGTAAATTTATATCATGAATATGAAATTAGATTTTTATATTATTAAAATTCAAATATGAACTAGTGTTAATACATTATATTTTATCATTTATTGATTTTGAAATATATTATATTTTACAACATTCACATACCTCAAAAAATCATCTTGATTTTATATCTTTAGAATGAAACATAAAAATCATTATCTCATTCAATTTATTTATATTTTAATAAAAGTAGAATGGTATAGACATCATCTAAATGTTTTACCCAGAGTCTCTTATCTTGATTACAAAAATAGATTTTAAAATATTTTACTTTGAAATTCCAAGAAGACCATAATAATGGTCATATAATTTTCATCATTTAATTAAACCAAACTTATTTAATTCATATCTTAAATTATGTATAGAAAATGTTTCATGATATTTTGATCTTAATTGAACATTGTTCACATAATTAATTTTTCATTATGCATTAGAGTATAAAATCATTAAAATATTAAAATTATCTAACTTCATTTAGTCGTATAGGCCATCTCTTATTTCAATAAACTATTAAGTAGGTTTAATATTATCATATGAATAATCCAAATAATTAATAACACAAAATTTGTGTGCTTATAATATTTAATGTTTTGAGGAACAACTATTGTACTATAAAAGAAAATTATCATTCAAAATTTTTAATTTCCAAGGCATTAAATTTTTTTTTAAAAAAATCTTTAGTTTCACTATGTGTTGATCTATATGCTTATAAAGAACATTCGTATGTAGAATTATGTTGAATTTAGATAGTGACCAAAGATCTATACATAGATACATGGATCTTCAATATGTATGGATTGTTAATTATGCATAAACTTCCCATCCTTATCATGATAATAACATCCTTACACAGATATGGATTCATTATAACATTGTAACTCCTAATGTTTATAAACATGATAATGATCTGCTTGAACTAGTAAATGATACTTGGGTATTTCTTGTAATCATACCTAAATTTCATAGTCATTACCATTTTAGATCTAGAAATTTTCAAATTCTCTATGATGTGTAAATTCATAAATTACTCTACTCAATTATGACCCAATTCAACTTTATTTTGTATATCTACACTATATAGACAAAAACATAAAATGATTGTAATAATTATTAAGCTAATTCCAAATCCATTTAGAAGGTTCAAAAGTAAATTAATTCATATTAAATACTAAATATAATGTATTTAATGATATCGTTTTCTTTTCCAATTTATCCTCAAATTTAATATTTTAAAACTATCATCCATGTGTTTTTAATCATTAACCTATAAAAACATCATGATGTGTACTAAAAGGAAGGTTTTTAACCACATGATGAAAATCCTTTTCAAATCATTAATACCAGATATTCAATATCCTCTTTTTCTATCTTATCCACATTTGTGAAACTAATATAGATTCCATTGGAAAAATTGAAACAACACATGTAATATTTCCATAAAACCACCTGAACAATAATATAGTTTTATTTAATGTTTTTTCACAAGTTATATCTTCATCAATTATATTTCCTAAATATATTGGAAAATCTTTCATTTTCTCGGATGGATACTCAATCCATCACTAAATTCATCCAAGACATACATTATATAACTTATTAATAATAACTAAAACATTCAAAAACCACTGGGAACATTAACTCCAACCCCCCATTGTGTTTAGTTTAAAAAAATACAATTCATTAATTATTAGTGTATGCCAATATGTATTGTTCCTATTATTTAAAATAAATTAAAATGGGAAACAAAATTTCCCTATTATATAATGGGGCCATTTTTAAACGGAAAAATATTATCCCTCTTTTCAACTCTACTTTGAAGAAAAATATTTCCCACAATAAAATTATTCATCTTTCAATGATAAAATAGTATGTCCATATTTACTCTTAGTAATGAGACATAGACTAATCAAATAAAATATTACATTGGATGAACTACTCTAGAAAATTATTTCCTAATTAAGACTAAAAATATGTTAAAAATAACTTTCCTATGGAACCAACTCTAAAATTAACTCCATATGGGTTGATGAAATATATTTTGAAGAAACTATATGATCCTTCATGCAACATTACAAAAAAAATCCACAAAATAAAATTTTAATTTTAAATTCTTCCCCTATTTTAGTTTTTGAATAACAATTAATATTTTTATTTATCATGAATAAAAAATAATGTAAAAAATGTGAAAATAATACCTCAACCTTGATACTTTGAACGGGCTTTATAGAATTATTTAATTTATATAGAAATTGTAATATATTAGGTATATTAAACTTTTTAGTATTCCCTTTTAATGGATTATCTTCATACTAAACCATTGTTTATTTTCATAAACTATATATATTGTTATTTTTGTAATTGTTGAGATTAATAATACGAATTGATATTTGAGAATAATTTTAGTTAAAGTAGATAGTAAGATACTAGTGTTAAAATTATACCAGATGGATACATTTCTTTAGATGTATAGAAATCACATATTTTATTATACCTATTCTTATTTAATAAGATATAATTATATAATCTATGATGCCTAAAAAATAATATAACGGAATACGGGTTGTCATTATCGACTACATAATATGATAGATAGGCCAGAGAGTTCCCTATCATCCTAGGAAAACATTTCATTGTAGCTCGAAATAGTGTATATATCTTCTTGAATAATCCAATTTTAACATTCTAAAAAATTTCATCTTTAAGTAGAATACATTTTTATTCTAATTTATTCACATTTAAAATGGCCTTATTGACTTTATTAAACTTCCAAATTTCATTTCCAAAATATACTATATATAAAATTCCATTTATACATTGCATGAAATATTTTAAAAAAAATACTTTCAAGTATGATCATCATAACCTTTTAAATATATTATTTTCATAGAGGAAAAATATTTATAGCAGAAAAAACTAATGATTTTAACTTATTCATTATTTTTTCATGAAAAATATTCATTCATTTATCAACCACATAACCTACCAACTTTTACCATCCTCAAGAATCATAAAACAAATTGGTCATTGATTCTCTCAAATCCTATCATGAAAATCATGATGTTTATCTTGGATATAAACCACCATACCAATCCTATTTTATTTTCCTTGGATTGTTAAAATTTTTATTATTGAAAAAATTATACTATATTTATTGATTTTATTTTCTATCATAAAAGGATCAAAGATGTAAAATTTATTAACATAATATCAGTATCTTTACATGTGTTGTACATCCATGTCAAATTCCTTTTTCTAAATTTTATTGATTGGTTTAATAATCTTTTTTTCACCCATCAAGGTTATGTAGTCCAACATTGGAAAATGATTTCTTTTAAATTATGGTCTTTTATCAACTCTATGTTAGATTATTATTTTTATATTATCTTTGATCACCTTGAAAATTATAATTATTTGACTTTAATATGTTGATATATTGTGTAATGAGGGTATATTATTGGGGATAATCCTTTTGTTATAAAAACTATGAAAAATGAATTTCTACTATTTACCAGTTTCTTCTATTTGTATTGATTTTATTTAATGTAAATTGTGGATATATACCCCATTAATTTGGGAGATATTTTGGCATATGATTTTCCTAGACATACCCTTATTCCCCTTTTTTAATGTTCTATGTAAATTCCTATATTAACATTGGATTATGTACATAATTTCCTAATATTTTTCAACTACTATGTTTTTTTGTTTTTGATTTTAAATCAGTAAAACTCATTAGAAATTATTTATAAGAAACAGATTCTACCTGGTTATGGGTTACCTTTTTCACCAAGGTGGTTATGGATTGATCAAGAGATTATTCCCAACTATTATTCCCACCCTATTGAGTATTCTTTTAGGAAATACTAATTTCATATTATTTAAATGAAATGCTTATTTTTATAGAATTAGTTTATTATTTTAATTGGGTGTTATTTATATTTATCTATTCACTATACATCTCTTTAAATTTCATATGGGGAATACTGTACTAGTCTTATAATGACATCATCATTTCTTCACAATCTCTTTTCAATTTCAATGTTTGATCCTCATGAATCATACCCATATCTTTTTGAGAAGATTCATGTGAAATTATCTTCTTTACACAGACCTCTAGATAATCATATTTGATATTTATAATGGATATATATAGTTTAGCCAATGCATAAATTAATTAAATAACATCATTTTAAAACATTTTATTCTCATAGAAAATATTTCAAATTCTTAATCAATATTGTAAAATTTTTCATTTTTTTGTAAGACATATCATTAGAAATTCTGGGTATGGTGTTTCAATTACTTATCTTTTTTACTAATTTCTCTTCCACTATACTAGCTTGTAACACAAATTATTATTTCTCATCATTTATTTTTATTTTTTGAAAAAATATATATGATATATTTAATATGGATCATCTATATATAGTTATTAATTGTAAAATTAAATATCATAACATATTTATGGATGTAATATTCCTTAAATAATATTATATATTCATCACTAGAGGAATCATCATAAACCCATTTTTCTATATGATTGCCTCCTAAATTATTTAGAACTACTCATTAATTTAACATTATATTTGAAAATCTTCTAAACATTAATTTCCCCCTAATTGTTTTCAATTTATTAACAAAAACCTCTATTATTAGACCAATTGGCATGTATATAGAATAATCCATATAAGGATCCTCTTTGAACATTTAAATTATAAACAATATATATTACAATAATTACAATAGTAAATAATAATATGATCCAATATGAGGGAACCGTTTCTACAATATTAACTGTAATGACTTTGTATTGGTGTAAATGCCTTGGATAGGTGAGGATCAGGTTTTTTTCAAAATAATTTTCAAAATTAAAAATATTCCTTTATATTTTGACCCTGTTTAGTATTTGAAAACATATTTCATGTTATGTTAATAATGAATATGTTTTTTTACAATATTAAATTTACCATATATAGTAGATGAAAAAAGAAAGGGATATTATATTTAACACAGTTTTACCTAAAAAGGAAATGAAAACTCCTTACTGTGATCAAATTTTACAAAGTACCATATAATACCCTATAATCATATCATAAATTATAAGTGTGTATTTCCAGTTATCATAATAATAAAATATCAACATATTACAACTGTGATACTTCACTATATTTCACTATTGAAGATGAACTATAACATATATATTCATTATAATCAAACCTCACTTATTTTTAATAGCCCTTTTTTATTAAGTATATAAACTCTGATTATTGATTTCCATAAAATCTAAATAATTTTATTATCTTCCATAACCAAAGATCCTTCTACTTAATTTTAATTATCTAATGAAAAATCATGAAACATGGATTCTTAAAATTAATTCTCTCCAAGGTCATAGTCAAAATATCATTATAGGATTTAATCCCTCAAGATTCGTGGTCTTTGACAAATAGTGTATTATTTCTAGAAAAAAATGCATGTTAGCCTTTATCCATTATTCTACTTATCCAAACCACTACATCTAGAGTACCCAATATCTTAGGATGATTTTTTAGTACCAGATCATTATTCTTTTCATTTTTCTCTTTTCTTTGATACATTAATTTTTTTCATCTAAATAAGATGAGTTTATATTCTTCTTCTTCATAAAAAGTTTATTACTTTTATATTGGATCCCTCATGGATAGTTTTTTCATTATATTCTTTATGATAAGTCCACATGCATTATGATAACTCAATATTTATCAATATAGGATGACATAAAATTTCTGTATATGCCCTCTATTTTTCATAGGGATATATTAATAGAATGTAATCTATAGAAAAATTAATTCAGTACACGTATCCTTTTTTATTTATTTTTCATTGAACAGAACAAATGTCATATCTATTTTTTTATATGGTAACAATTTTTTATTCTCCAAATATATCCCTAATAATCACTAATAAATTATTTATCCATAATGAATGAAAATTACATAGCTATTTATATCCTGATATTGAACCTCATCTTATTACATGAGAGCTTCCAATAAATTATTATGTGTCTAAGCATGAATTTCCATAATGTGGATTATATATCAAGATATATTCTTACCACATATATTATTTATCTAAAATCAAAAATTAGTTAATCAAATTTTAGAAATTGTAAATAAACACTATAATGAATGTTTTATATTTAGAGATCTATCAAATCTTGTATTTCCTCAATTAAAATACATTTATAAATACTAATATCTTGTAAAACATATACATCTATGGAATCATTCTTTATATTAAAAATCTAACTTAATTTCATAAATAAAAAAAATATTTTTTGATATTTTGATCAATGGAGAATAGTTCCAGCATCTATTGAATTTATTTCCACAAATTACAACATTTTGATCACTTATAAATATTTCCAAATATTAACATTTTAAAATTATTATTTCTTAATATAAATTTGGGGTCAGGCCCCTTGAATTGAGTAGGAAAACCTCTTAAAGTTGGAAAATAGGAACCCATTACAAGAATGGAAAAGGCCAAATTGCACAAGATTTGATAAAGAAGTAAATGATCATATCATCTTCATGTCATTAAATATACCTTATTTAATTCCAATGTATACTCTAGTCTAAAAATTTATTCCTAATGTTTTGAATTTGAATTAATAAATTGGGCACAATAAATTTTCATTTTACTTCATAATATAGAATTATGGAAATATATAAATTCTCATAAATTATTTAATATCGAAGACATTAAATTACATGGATCATATCTTCTGTAGCATGAAAACCATATTCTCAATTATAATGATCATGAATCACATACCCTTTATGTTTTTTTTTATATTTAAAAAAATGATAAAAACTATTTTACAATCAATATTAATTCACCTTTAGAAATAATAATTATAGAAACATTTATTTTTCATCCAATGAAATATTGAATTTTTAGTATTATTAATCACTTTTCATTTATATATAATTATTATAAAATATTACATGATCTATATACAGTGACCAATGATTATTATTTAGTAAAAGAATAATTATGATGTCTGAATTGATCATTACATAGCCACTCATCATCTATACTATGTCACTTACATCATTAATCATATTGGGATTTATGCTTACACAGTGGACCGTGTTGTTTAAACACATGAATAGAAACATTGAAGTGTTTTCAATGGTTCCTACATATATATTGGAATCATCCTAGTGTCACATATAATTCATCATTATTGTTATGGACCTTTTCAAATTATCTATGAAATGTAAATTTTATTGTTATTCAAATCAATTCAAAGCCTCTTAAAATGACTTTTTTCTATCTCCACTCTTCCTTATTCTTTATAACAAATTCAAATACTTTTTGGAATTAATATAATATTTCTATAATTTTTTATATTATTCAGAAGTAATTTATAACCAATTAAATAAACAAGATATGGTATTTCATGAACTCATATTCAATAAATATCCATCTATGACATTGGAGTGTACAAACCATTTTTCAAGTGTGGTTCCTCACTAAAATGTTATCCATAAAATCATGTTCTTGAAGGATGGAAACTTACAACATAAAGCTATATTTATCACTTTATTATTTTGATATCATTAATATCTCTTTTTTTACATTCTCCATATTCATGAAACTATTATAGGATACTTTGATAGGAATATAATTATAATTTTTATGATTCTTTAAAAATAAGCTAGAAAATAATCATGTTTTATTTAATGCTACCCACCTAACAACTCATTCTCAAGACCATTACCGAGAGGAATACATATATTTCTCATGTTCATTGTGTGTATACTAACTCAATCAAAATTATAAACTAAGTCATATATATTGAAACTTATTGAATACTAATATAACCAACATAAACCTTTGAGAACTTATATGATCGTGGTTAGATCATGAGGGTCAACTCATGGGAATAATGAAATAAGAACATCAATAAATAGATGGTTTGATTGCATATATAGGGTTGATAATTTTTTTTACTAGACTATATATTGCAAGGGATTTATTATATTTCTTTATTATAAATGTGTTCATGTGGAGTCAATAGTATGTTTAAATATAACATTGTAAAAAAATTGAGTGACACAACTAATTTTGGGATATGATCATTTCAAGTGTGTTCATTGAAGTACCTTCAGTGTTTTTGGTCATTTTTTGAATAGAGAACAACCATGTAATGGGATATATAGCGAGTAATATGGAATGGGTTCATTTAATTATAATAATATATGCCCATGAATTTCAGCAACTGAATGATGATGAAATTTGGGAATGTTTTAATTTTTTACCAATGATATGGAAAACCCATTAGAGGGGAGAACAGTAAAGGATTTTTTTATTATGATCAATATTTTTTGTGCAATTTTATAATACATCAGTTTTGATGTATTTCAAAAACTTCAATCAAGGGATGTTATGGTTTCATTTTCATTATTGTCTATGAGGACATAAGAAATATATTTTTAATTCTAGAGAACTATATTTTGGTATCAATTTGTAGTGGTTAGGTTAGTTTTCCATTTGAAGTAACAAATTTGTTGAAATTATTGGAAAATTTTTTAGATGAAATACAAAATTCATGAAATGATAGTTCTTATGTGATGTAATGATGTAACACCCCAAGCTTCTACGGTACGCTTCTCTTTGAATAATGTGATTGCGTGTGTTGTACGCAACATCGAGTTCTAACACACCACAACAAATCAAACTAGCCATTATGAATATTAATACATAAATTTTGAAATTATATATATTTTATATTCCAATGGACTTCATTTTTGGATTCAGAATATTGAAATTTTCCTACGTTGAATTTTTGGTATTTTTCTGAGAACTTTCAATTTTTATGAATAGTGAAAAATACGTCAAAACATCTTTTTTAATCAAAATAATTTATAGTGATAAATTATATTTTTTAGTGGTTTTAATGTATAATTAGAATATATTTTTACCATTTTATCCAATAGTGATCATTAGAATTAATTTCACTTTGAAATTGGACATAAACAATTGTCAATCTCTTGATATATATTGTTTCCTAAAAAACCGCTATTTGTTGAATCAGCGGGAATTAATTATAAAATTAATTAATGAAACTTATATGTTTTTAATTTTTTAAAATAGACATCATTTTTGAATTTGGAATTGCAATTATAGCTTAGGGTGAAATTTTCTCATTGTTCTGAAAAACTTCAATTTTTTATGAATAGTGAAACCACTAAGTGGTAGTTAAAAAACTGAATTTTTCATAAATCATAATTTTACCACTTTTGTGAATGTAATTTCAAAAATCCGAGACACACGGTTAATATCAAGTACTAAAATTTGGTTTAATGAGATGAAGATAATTTTTGGTGAATAGTAACTTTTTAATTTTATTTACCACAGTTAAAAGTAAATAGGGTAATTAAGGATAAAAATGATATTAATATTACCCAAAAACATGTCATAATTCTATTGTACAAGTGTATCTCGACCAAAAACAACCTTAGGAATAAAATATTTTCATTTAGGTCCACTTTGATTAGATTAGGACATTTATTATTATTTAATTCAAAGAAGAGTTAAAAGAGATAAAATGAAGGTTTATTTACTACAAAAATTTTAATATAGGGTTATACATAAGATAAATTCGATTGTAAATATTAATTAGAAATATAAAAACATTTCACACATAATTTTATTATATTTATAATTTTTAGTCATTAAAAAATTTAATTTATTTATTACATAATGATGATGTAGTAATTACCTAATTAAGGAAAAAATGGAATAATTGATATTATAAATAACCAAATAAAAATAATTTGAGACTTTTTATGAAATAAACTAATTTTCAAGGTTAATATGACATGTTAGGATTTACTTAAGTAACGTTTTTTGAAGGAATCATTCTGTTATGATTTTCACAAAAATAAATTACTGAATAGTGTCAAAATTGACATAAAAAGGTTTTAAAACAAATATTATATTATTAATTGATATTAAATTCCTAAAAATCTAAGGTTCGACCAAGTGACTTATATAATTATAGGTGTATCATTAATAACCAACTTGGGGGTTTCTTGGATGTATATAGTATGTTTATTAACCATATAATATAGAAATGCAAAGAGACATTGTAAAAGTGAAACTAATTAACTAAGAGTTAATACTTAAAGATAAGGTTAATATAGTAACCCAAACCTGTCTATATTCTATTGGTTGAGTGTTTTTCGACCCATCCCCACTTCAAACGTAAAATAATCCACTTTTGGAGCCATTAGAAACCGAATATGAATTTATTATAAAATAATATTTCTAGCTTTTAAAAAGGTTCCCCTCACCACTCTTATAAAAGGGCACTGTCCCTTCTCATTAACTCACACCTACAAAGCCTTTTTTTTCGGACAAAATCTGCCCATATACTCTCTCAACTTCCCTAAATTCGTCCTAGAGGCCTTACTTTAGTCAGAAAGCCAACTTAAGGAGCCCTTTTGATCAAATCAAAAGGAAGAACCCGAAGAAAAGGTAATGATTTCACCACCCTTTTTCAGGTTCCTTTCTTCTTCCACTTATTCTTTCTTTGTTATTACCATTGTAAAATAATAACTCCATTATATTATATATACTATGATGTTATTGTAAACATTTTACAACCATATTTCATTATTTTATCCATCCTTTGAATAACATGTCACCATACCTACGTACGTACGGCTTACCGTCTCCACATCGTGGTGTAATAGTTATTCAAAAAATTATTATTTGGATGGGTATAATAATGAAGTTTAATTCATGTAAATAATAGATATAACTTGATAATTATTCTTTATATGTGATAAAACATCCAATTATATATTATTTTAATTTCAAATGAATGATATTGTCCCTCGTGCGTACGTACGGACTACCGTCTCCACGAACGCGATGAGATTCATTCTCCATCATATCCATTCAAGTATAATTATCATTTTATGATTTAAAAATAATGTTTAAGTACTTAATATTATCATTGATATGAATAAGATACAACCTATCCATGAAAAATATGACTTATGTAAGAAAACCTATAAAAGAAAACGAGTAAGTTAACACCTGAAACAACGATTATACTAAGATATTATTAACAAATAAATGTTAAAAGATCATATATGATATCATATTAATGTATATGATTCTTGTATAATTTAATGAAAATTATTTCACCATTATACAGGAGGTTAACCTACCTCCAACCAAGGAAAATTACAAGTTTGGGGTTTATTTCGCAATCTCTTCATTATCTGAGGTTCTTTATACGTAATAATCTACTAGGATTTCTTTATCATCCACATCCATGTTTCTTAAAAATGTATTTCAAAACATTTTTAATATTTACGAGAATATGGGTTAAAGTCATTTATACCCTTGTTTGACTTTTATAAGTGGTTTATAAATGAATATTTCTGTCGTTTTCAAAACAAGGTGCTTTTAACCTTTTCGACAGAATTAAGGTAAAAATATTTTTTTAAGTTATACGGTTGGTGCAGCTATTTTCTGCCGTTATAAAACCATCGAAGCTTCCCTTACAAGCTTATAATAATATTTTCAAAAAAAATGTTTTATTTTTTGAATATATGACTCTTAAATGATTTCAAAATAAAAAGAGATATTTCTATAAAAAAGGGTTTTGATTTCATCTATGTCAACATCCTTTGAGGGATTTTACTCTTATTTTAAGTTGATTTATTATGTCAAAAAACTTCTATATTGTATTGAAGGTTTTGTGATATGTTTGACTATGGGTGTGTTATTTTTATACCATTCATAGTTTATGATGAAAGTGCTGACATTTCGTATGCTAGTTTTAATAAAAATGTTTATGTTATGTTTAAACCTGTTAATATGAGGAATGCATTGGACTTAATATGTGACGGGTGGAGCCCGCTATAGCTCCTTGATGCATCAGGACGTCTCATGAGACAAACTAGTGTCTTGGCACAGTGCCTTGGAAAAATCTTATTTGAAGTCTTGGCACGAGGCCTTGGCTATGTGGTTATGTTAGTCTGGCATTATGCATTCCATCATTATAAAAGTGGTTGGTGATATTGCATGTGATTATTAGATTAGTAGAATATACATGTGAATAAGTAAATGGAATTATTTCATTTTATTTTTTCCATACTATGTTGAAGTTCATGTTTAAAAGGCTTTTTTTTAGTTATACATTGCCTTAAATGTTTATTCTTATTTATGAATGGTTCCGCTATATTGTTATCCTTACTGGGCATTTGAGCTCACCCATTTCAATGTATTATTTTTCCCAGGATGTGAAGAAGTAATTTATGAATGACCTGCTGGGGTGGTATGTGGGGATAAGAGTGTGGACTATGGAGAATATGTTGTTGTGGTTTTCATTTTTATGATTTAATTAAAACTTTATGAGTATATCTAGTGTTTCCAAGGCTACTAAACTAATAGGTCTTTCGAGATTTGATCATTCTTGTAATCATGAAAATGTTATGTAATGAAGCACCGGCTCTGGGTAACTGGGGTTGGGGCGTTACAGTTGGAATCAGAGGAAGTTTAGTACAATCCTTGGAAGCAAGATTTAGATAATCTCTGATTAGATCACATAGTCCTAAGATGGATTTTGAGGATTATTATAGAAGAACTTCCTAGAGTTTTGGTATTTTAAGGATTTTGTGAGTTTTCTGAGAAATACATCCCTGTTTGGATATGAGCAGGTAGAGGTGGCTTTGGCACAGATGTACCTAGGGGTAAAACCCGAAAAAACCGCTTTGTGCTAGACTCGAATAGGAACTGGTGCACGACAACGGGCCTTGGTGCATTCATGGTTACGACACTCCCGGGGGATATGCTTAGGATAACTATCATTTTCTTTATAAATCATTATGAAGGGTTTATGAGTATATACTTCCTCAAAGAAAACATTTTTATGATCCATAAATAGTTCAATTTATGTTAAGTGTTTTATAAGTATGGAATTATGTATTTTGATTCATAAACTGATCTAGTTTATGCCATTGTTTAGAAATGGCGCATAGTGGAACAAATGGAAACCATATCAATGAACGCACTCCATGTAGGGATTTCCCTCCTACTCAAGATAATTATAGTGGAGCTGGTGATGAAACTGGTGCCAATCAGATAATCACCATACTGGGACAACTCACTCAGGTTATGAATAATAACCTTACCCATATGGAGCACCCTGATCCGCAGTGTGGAGGATCAATGTTAGATCGATTCATGAGGCAACAACCACCAACGTTCAATGGGAGTACAAATACCTTAGTAGATGAGCAGTGGATAAATTCCCTAGAGAAAATATTTTAGGCATTGGGGAGTAGTGAAAGGGAAAAAGTTATCATGGAAGTTTACCGCCTCACTGGAGATGTTGATCAATGGTGGTCATTGATTAAAAACATGAATGCAGATGATGAAGTATCAAATATGGAATGGAGGGAGTTCAAAGATCTGTTTTCAGAAAAATACGTTCCTTGTGACCATCGAGCAAATATGGAAAGGCAATTTCTGAGTTTGAGACAAACGGAGGATGAGAATGTCGAAAAGTATGAGGCTAACTTTACAAGGTTAGAAAATTATGTTGGAGATTATATATGTAACCCAAGATGTAAGATTGGTCATTTCTTTGATGGATTAAAACTATTTCTCCATTGAGAATTAGTATCATAATCCTTCTCCTCATACGAAGACATTGTCTCATGTGCTATCAAGACTGAAAAGGAATTCTCTAAGTCTTATGGCTTTAAATAAAAGCAAGAGAAGAAGAGATCTACTGGAAATCTAGGAATGGAAATAAGGAGAATACCGGAAAGGTTGAATATCCATCCTGTGGTAAATGCTGGAAGATACACCCCGGTACCTTCTTAAAGGGAATGGGTGTCTGTTACAAGTGTGGTGAAAAAGGCCACCCAGATCGTGATTGCAAAGAGAAGAAGGAAGATACCAATATTCGGTGCTACAATTGCAGGGAGATGGGACATTATGAAAATGAATGTCCTAAGAATCAAGGGAAACTACCTCACAAAGGCCAAGGGATCAAGGCCAAGATTATGTTATCACTACAGCTGAGGTAGAAGCTCTGAAAGACGTGGTGGCAGGTAATTTAATGGTTTCCTCAGGTTTTGTAAATGCATTATTTGATTCTGGATCATCGCATTGTTTCATATCTTCCCAGTTTTCTATGAAAACTAGATATTTCCAATTTGATTTAACAAGGGATTTGTTAGTTAAAACTCCTAAGGGAAGTATCAAAGCAACAATGTTTAGTGAATCAGTCCCCATTAGAGCACATAATTGTTCTTTATCTGCTGATATCATCATCATACCTGTGATTGAGTTTTATATAATACTCGGTATGGATTGGATTTCAGACTTTGATGCGAATATTTATTGTAAGAAGAAGGAGGTTACGATTTTTGATGACGATGATAAGGAACACCTTATCTTTAGAGCATAATCGTCACCACCTAATTCTTATCTAGATCCACCCCCAGTAGCTCAACCAAATTCAATTATTGGGGAGGAAGAGAATGAAATGATTGTGGGTGAGGAAAGGAATGTTCAAATACAGGATGTACCTATTGTGAAAGAATATGTAGATGTATTTCTGAAAGATTTACCTGGACCTCCTCCAGAATGAGAAGTTGAGTTTTCCGTTGATTTAATTCCTGAATCAAGGCCTATATCGAAGACCCCTTACAGAATAGCCACTGTGTAATTAGTCGAACAAAATAAACAACTAGAGGAATTGTGTAATAAAGGGTTTATTCTCCCTAGTGTTTCTCCATAGGGAGCCCCTATTCTATTTGTTAAAAAGAATGATGGCTCTATGAGGTTATGTATCGACTACAGGGAGATCAATGCTATAATAATAAAGAACAAGAATCCCCTACCTCGCATTGATGATTTATTTGACCAACTACATAGAGATCAATACTTTTCAAAGATTTACCTTCGATCTGGATACCATCAGTTGTGTGTGATGAAGGAATACATTCTGAAGATATCATTTCGAACCAGGTACGGGCATTACGAGTTTATAGTAATGCCTTTTGGATTGACTAATTCACCCTCTGTAATCCTGGATCTAATGAATAGAGTTTTCAAGGAATATCTCGATGAATTTGTGGTGGTATTTATTGATGATATCTTGGTATACTCCAAAAGCTATGAAGATCATGAAAATATCTTTTGATTTGTCCTGAAGACTCTGAGAAGTCATGAATTATATGGGATGTTTAGCAAGTGTGAATTCTGGATTTAGGAGATTCCAATTCTTGGCCATATTGTCTCTAAAGATGGAATCTCTGTTGATCCTTCAAATACCAAGGCAATCCATGAATGGCCAGCACCTATTAGTATAACTGAGTTACGTAGTTTTATTGGTTTGGCATGTTATTATCGACGTTTCGTCCAGAATTTTGCCTGATTGGCTAACCCATTAATCAAGCTCACACGTAAAGGGGTTAAAATTGTTTGGAAAAAATAGTGTGAAAAAATGTTTTGAATAATTTAAGAGAATATTAGTCAATGCTCCTATATTGACTCTACCATCGGGGAATGATAAGTTCGTTTTTTATAGCGATTCATCGAAGAAAGGACATGGTTGTGTCCTTATGCAGAATAATAGGGTTATTGACTATGCATCACGATAGTTGAAAATTCATGAAAAAAACTATCCTACTCATGATCTTGAGTTAGATGTTGTGATCTTTTCATTGATGATATGGAGGCACTACCTCTATGGTGAAAAATGTGAGATTTATACTGATCACAAGAGTTTGAAGTATATTTTCTCACAAAAATAACTCAACATGAGGCAAAGGATATGGCTTGAATTACTCAAAGATTTTGATTGTACGATACACTACCACCCGGGGAAATAAAACAAGGTGGCAGATGATTTGAGCAGAAAAGATCATGGAGTTTTGAACAATATGAGAATTCAAAGGGATCTAATTTTCATGGATCTAGTGAAGATGGACATCGAAATAAACATGGAAGGTGAAACATCAATTATTTTTCAAATGGTTGATAAACCATATTTACTAGAAAGGATTAAGAGTTCTCAGACTGATGCTGATGAATTTAAAAATAAGATTAAAGTTGTGAATGATGGGAGATTGAGAGACTTTGTGTATGAAGAATGAATTTTGAAATTTGGGAAGAGACTTTGTGTTCCCTATATACCTGATCTAAAAATGGAATTGCTGGATGATGCTCATAGTTACAATTTCTCTATACACCTTGGGAGCACCAAAATGTATAGATATTTGAAGGAACATTTTTGGTGGGACAACATGAAGAGGGAGATTTCTGATTTTGTGTCAAGATGTATGGTTTGTCAACAAGTGAAAGCTAGAAGGCAACAGCCAGGAGGAGTCATGCAACCTCTTCCCATTCAGGAGTGGAAATGGGACAATAAAACGATGGACTTCTTCATGGGGCTACTAAAGACGCCTAGAAGGAACGATGCAATATGGGTTATTGTTGATCGTCTTACCATGTCAGCACATTTTCTTGTTATATGAGAAGATCTACCACTAGAACGTCTAGCAAGACTATATATTAATGAAGTTGTGAGACTTCCTGGAATACCCCCATCGATTGTTTCTGATCGTGATCCCCATTTTACTTCAAGATTCTGGAAGAGTCTTCAGAAATCCATGGATACTGAAATTCATTTGAGCACTGCCTACCACCCTCAGACAGAAAGACAATTAGAACGGACTATTCAAACATTAGAAGACATGTTGAGATCTTGCTCACTTGACTTTTAGGGTATGTGGGATCAATATTTACCTTTGGTAGAATTTTCCTATAATAATAGCTTCCATTCGAGTATTCATATGGCACCATATGAAGCGTTATATGGGAAGAGATGTCGCACACCTACCTGTTGGGATGACGTTGGTGAATCAAAACTTTTAGGTCCAGAACTGGTGGAGGAAACAATGGAAAAAGTTAAGGTAATCCAAAATCACATCAAAGTAGCTCAAAGTAGGTAGAAGAGCTATGTCGATAATCGAAGGAAGGATTTGGAATTTCAAGTCAGTGACCATGTTTTCTTGAATGTATCTCCATGGAAGGGAGTCATACATTTTGGTATGAAAGGTAAATTTAGTCCGAGGTACATTAGACCTTTCGAAATTCTAGAACGAATTGGGTTTGTAGCTTACTGATAGGCAATGTCGCCAAGTCTCTCCAAAGTTCACGATGTGTTCCATGTATCTCTGTTGAGGAAATACATGCCTGAACCAACGCATTTAGTCACCTATGAAGAATTAGAACTGGAACCCAATCTGTCTTATTGTAAAGAGCCAGTAAGGATTCTTGATATGAGAGAACAAGTGCTGAGAAATCAGACGACGTGTCTGGTAATGGTTTTGTGGAGAAACCATAAGATGTAAGAGGCAACGTGGGAAACCAAGGAACATATGATGAACAACCACCCGAGTCTTTTCATGTGGTAGTATTTTATAAATTTCTAGGACGAAATTATTTGAAGGAGGGGAGAATGTAACACCCCAATCTTCTATGGTACGCTTCTGTTTGAATAATGTGATAGCATGTGTTGTACACAACATCGAGTTCTAACACACCACAAAAAATCAATCTAGCCATTATGAATAGTAATACCTACTTTTTGAAATTATATATATATTTTATTTTAAAATGGACATCATTTTTGGATTCATAATATAGAAATTATCATAAGTTGAATTTTTGGTATTTTTCTGAGAACTTCCAATTTTTATGAAAAGTGAAAAATACTTAAAAACTACTTTTTTAATCCAAATATTTTAGAGTGATAAATTATATTATTTAGTGGGTTTAAAGTATAATTAGAATATATTTTCCCCATTTTATCCAATGGTGTTCATTAGATTTAATTTCACTTTGAAATTGGCCATAAACAATTGTCAATCTTTTGATATATATTGTTTCTTAAAAACACGCTATTTGTTGTAAAAGCAGGAATTGATTATAAAATTAATTAATGAATCTTATATGTTTAGAATTTTGTAAAATAGACAACATTTTTTTATTCGGAATATCAATTATAGCTTAGGGTGAGATTTTGGCATTGTTCTGAAAACGATCAATTTTTGATGAATAGTGAAACCACTAAATGGTAGTTAAAAAACTGAATTTTTCATAAAACATAATTTTACCACTTCTGTGAATGGTATTTCAAAAATCTGAGAGACACAGTTAATATCAAGTTGTAAAATGTGGTTCATTGTGATGAAGATAATTTTTTGTGAATAGTAACTTTTTTACCTTTATTTTCCACGGTTAAAAGTAAATAGTGTAATTAAGGGTAAAATGATATTAATATTAACCTAAAACATGTCCTAATTCTATTGGACAAGTGTATCTCCACCAAAAACAAACTTAGGAATAAAATATTATCATTTAGGTCCACTTGAATTAGATTAGGAAATATATTATTATTTAATTCAAAGAAGAGTTAAAAGAGTTAAAATCAAGGTTTATTTACTAAAACATTTTTAATATAGGGTTATACATAAGTTAAATTCGATTTTAAATATTAATTAGAAATCTAAAAAGATTTCCTACATAATTATATTTTATTTATAATTTTTAGACATTAGAAAATTTAATTTATTTATGACACAATGATGATGCAGTAATTACCTAATTAATGAAAAATTGGAATAATTCATATTATAAATACCCAAATAAATATAATTTGAAACTTTTTATGTAGTAAACTAATTTCATAGGTTAATATGACATGTTAGGATTTACTTAAATAACTTTTTAGAAGTAATAATTCTGTTATGAGTTTCACAAAAATCTATTACTGAATAGTGTCAAAATTGACATAAAAGAGTTTGTAAAACAAATATTATATTATTAATTGATATTAAATTCCTAAAAATATAAGTTTCAGCCAAGAGACTTATATCATGATAGTTTTATCATTAATGGACCACTTAGGGGTCTCTTGGATGTATATAGTATGTTTATTAACCATATAATATAAAAATACAAAGAGACATTGTAAAAGTGAAACTAATTAACCAAGAGATAATAATTAATGATAAGGTAAATATAGTAACACAAACCTCTCTAAATTATATTGGTTGAGTTGTTTTAGACCCATACCCACCTTAACCTTTAAATAATATACTTTGGAGCCATTAGAAACCGAATATGATTTTATAATAAAATAATATTTCTAGCTTTTCCAAAGGTTCCACTCACCCCTCTTATAAAAGGGCACTCTCCCTTCTCATTATCTCACACATTAAAATCCTTTTGGTTCTGCCAAACTCTACCCAAATACTCTCTAAACTTCCCTAACTTCATCCTAGAGGCATTACGTTTTTTAGAAAGCCAACTTAAGGAGCCCTTTTGATCAAATCAAAAGGAAGAACCCGAAGAAGCGGTAATTATTTCACCACCCTTTTTGATGTTCCTTTCTTCATCCACTTCATCATTCTTTGTTATTACCATTATAAAATAATAACTCCAGTATATTATATATACTTTTATGTTATTATAAACATTTTACAACCATATTTAATTATTCTATACATCCTTTGAATAACATGTCACCGTACGTGCGTACGTACGGCTTACCGTCTCCACGTCGTGGTGTAATTGTTATTCAATAAAATATTATTTGGATAGGTATAATAATGATGTGTAATTCATGTAAATAATAAATATAACATGATTATGATTCTCTATATGTGATATACCATTCAATAATATATTATTTTAAAATCAAAATAATGATATTTTCGCTCGTGCACACGTACGGACTACCGTCTCCATGAACGTGATGAGATTCATTCTCCATCGTATCCATTCAAGTATAATTATCATTTTATGATTTAAAAATAATTCTTAAGGACATGATATCATCCTGTATATGAATAATATACAACCTATCCATGAAAAACACGACTAACATAACAAAACATATAAAAGAAAACGAGTATGTTAACACCCGAAACAACGATAATACTAAGATATTATTAACAAATCAATGTTAAGAGATCATATATGATATCATATTAATGTATATGATTCTTGTATAATTTAATAACAATTATTTAACCATTATAAATGAGGTTAACCTACCCCCAACCATGGAAAAGTACAAGGTAAGGGTTTATTTTGCGATCTCTTCATTATCCGAGGTTGTTTATACGTAACAATCTACTGGGATTTCTTTATCATCCACATCCATGTTTCTTAAAAATGTATTTCAAAACATTTTTTCTATTTATAATAATATGGGTTAAATTCATTTATACCCTTTTTTTAATTTTATAAGTGGTTTATAAAGGAATCATTCTTCCGTTTTCCAAACAAGGTGCTTTTAACCTTTTCGACAGAATTAAGGTAAGAATGTTTTTTTAACTTATACGGTGGGTGCGTCTATTTTCCGCTGTTATAAAATCATCGAAGTTTCCCATAAAATCTTGTAAGAAGATTTTCAAAGAAAATGTTTTATTTTATGAATATATGACTCTTAAATGATTTCAATATAAACAGAGATATTTCTCTAAAAAGTGTTTTGATTTCATTTATGTCAACATCCTTTGATGGATTTTACGCTTATTTGAAGTTGATTTATTATGATACAAAACTTCTATATTGTATTGAAGGTTTTCTGATATGTTTGACTGTGGATGTGTTATTTTGATACCATTCATAGTTTATGAATAAATTATTTACATTTCATATGCTAGTTTTAATACGAATGTTTATGTTATGTTTAAACCTATTCATATGAGGAATGCATTGGGCTTAATATGTGACAGGTAGAGCCCGCTATAGCTCCTCGATGCATAGGTATGTCTCATGAGACAAACTACTGTCTTGGCAAAAGGCTTTGGAAAAATCTTATTTGTAGTCTTGGCACGAGGCCTTGGCTATGTGGTTATGATAGTCTGGCATTATGCATTCCATCATTATGAAAGTGGTTATTGATATTGCATGTGATTATTCGATTAGTATAATATCCATGTGAATAAGTAAATGGAATTATTTCATTTTATTTTTTTTATACTACGTTGAAGTTCAAGTTTAAAAGTATTTTGTTTTAGATATACATTGCCTTAATTATTTATTCTTATTTAGGAAATTTTCTGCTATATTTTTATCCTTAATGGGCATTTGAGCTCACCCCTTTCAATGTTTTATTTTTCCCAGGTTATGAAGAAGTAATTTATGAAGGACCTGCAGGGATAGTATGTGGGGATAAGACTGTGGACTATGGAGAATATGTTGTTTTAGTTTTCATTTTTATGATCTAATGTAAAACATTATGAATATATCTAGTGTTTCTAAGGCTACTAAACTAATCGTTCTTTCGAGATTTGATCTTTCTTGTGATCATGAAAATGTTATGTAATAATGCAACGGCTCTGGGTAAATGGGGTCGGGGCGTTACAAATGAGGACATGAACAATGAAGTAAAGGTTTTTATTTTGTAGTATTTAGATTGACGGACATTACATTTAATGATCAGGTGTCTTGAAAATTATTTAGTGTAGCATTGAGTGAGTGATATATTTGTGTAGAACTAATACATTGACCATTTTTCTATGATGTTAGTGTTTTTAAAATTTCTGAATGTCATTGGGAATTGAGGAATCCTCACGAAGCCAATTTTTTGAGTAAGCCATAACATTCAAATTGTCGAGTTTTCAATGTTATTTGGTTTTATAGGATACAGACCAATACATTTTACATCTGATTACATCTGGTAATAAAGATATGGGTTAAATTTCGAAATTAGAGGAACACGTATGTTTTTTTATATAGGATCAATAATTTCAATATTTAGATTATTCCGCTGATTTTATTGTGTGGTAGACATGAATATGAAAAACATAAGATAAAAAATTGATGTGTGCATCTAACTATTGAGTTTGAAGTGTTTTTTTGATGATTCATTAGGATAACTCTCATGGTTGAAATGTTTTATATTGTGTAGAATATAACAGCTAATACCAACATGCATCAGTGATTTTGAATGAATGTAAGGTATGAAATGGTGGATAAAATGATTAATTAGACCCCTAACTAATTACAATGAGTATCCAATTTATATACAATTATGAAAGTGTCCTTGTTTTGGGAACGTGGTCTTAGATTATAGTCCATTGATTTCCTTGTATTCCCATGTTATATTCTCAAATATGATGTTATAATGACAGTTTCCACACCCTATTTTAAAACCCACTTGATTCCTTTTCCATATTATTAGGGAAGTAATACTGATCGTCAGTTACACCTTATTCCTCTCCTTCATCCACTATGGTTGTTTTTAGATTTATAGGGATGACTTTTATCATTTAAGGAATGTTATCAAACCGTATGAAACTTATCCTCTTTCACATCAATTTTTCTAAATTTTAATGTTTGATACTATAAATTTTATATATATAGCCCTGGATCGTAGTTGAATCTTGAAATAACAAAGGTCCTTTCATTTATTGTGGCTAGAGGAGGTTTATGAGAGGAAACCACATGCTATTTCACCATGATGTTTTAGGTAATCCACTATAATAATTTTTTATGTATTATTTTTCAAATAGGGTTAATTTTGGCATTTAATTCAATATTGGATATTATGAATTATTTTAGATATTCCTAGATTTATATTTTTGATAATATAAACCTATATTATTATTATTATTGCAATTATTATTGATGTGACCAGATGTTCTATGGATGATAGAGAGGGGATGGGTGAATCTGTGATCACATAGAACATTTATGAATTTATATATCTTTAAATTAATCCTCCAAAACATATTTAGTATGGATCCAATGAATCATATGTCATACAAACTAACTTATACAATACAATAAATAGAGGCATATGAACAAACAAATTTTTAAATGGTTTGATACTGAGACCTACAACTTTTATTTATTTTTTATATAACAAAATGAATAATATTTGACTATAATGAATTTATTTTAGTTGAATGTATAGGATTCTTATAAAATAAAAACTATATCAAATTCAAAATGATCATCTCTTAGTATGTGTCTAACTAATCACTTTCTTATATCTCACAAGGATTTTCTTTCCTTCTTCTCTATCGAATTGTTCAAAAGGTTCACAATATAGTCATAAGTTCATATCGTTTTATCATTGAATAACCTATGTCAAATTGGTTCGACATTGTAAGACAATGTATATTAAAGGTATCCCATTAAATTATTATTTATATGTGGATCAATAGGACTGTATATGATATCTCTCCATATAAAAAATTTATCTTACTGTACTCACAAGAAGCTTCTTGAAATTCCATAAAATCATTAATAATACCTTTTAACTCAGCCACTTATCACAGCTATAAATTTTATATGTTTTGAATTGGTTCACTAGTTTGTCTTAATAAATAATATTATGTAATATTCTATATCTAACCTCTCCTAAAATTTATGAAATAATGACCCAAATAATTTACAACAAGGAGAACAGGTCAGTATACCCATTTCTTATTCTCAAACATATGTACTAATAGATTTCATAAGATATTATTCTTCAAAAAACATTGAATCTATCTAAATTATCATTGAATGGGGATTTACATATCCATTAGATTCTTCATTAAATTATATAGATTATTAAAAAAAATGTGATTGGGTTCTCTTAAATACTCCTATATCACTCATTTAAATATAAACAGAAATCCACACAACAACATCGTGTTTTTTATCATCTTCTCAATATTATCATCACCTAATGGTTAAAAGAAGATAAAATTAAAATAATTTTTTATCTTATAAATACTGTAAATCAATTTTTATAATGAAAAAAACTACCAATTGTGAAAAATAATGATTATATTATATCCATTAAAGAATTCGATGTGTTCTAGTATACATATTTTTCTTCATAATGGGTATTTGATAAATAAGACTCATTAAAAGATTTTACTTTTGAATCATAATAAATTTATCTTCAGAAAATAAACAACAATATAAAAAATTTGAACTCAAAATATTATATAAATATACCTATTTTGGATTTCAAATGCTATATATAAGTTTTTTAAAAATATATTAGGTACACAAAAGGCATCAGAAAATTCTAGATTCATTAAATATTTGTGTCAACTAATTTCTCATGTATTAGTATAATTCCAAGAACATCATCTAAAATCCTCAAAAACACATGAAAACCCAGTAATCAAAAGGATTATGTCATAATGATTTGTTTATCAATTTTTTATGGGTCCTTATTTTTAATATTCTCTATAAACTAATGAATTCATTTCTAAATTCCTAATATAAATTCAATAGAACTCTACATTAAATCTAATAAAAACATCCATGGATCATTCATTTTCTATAAACCATGAATTTATCTACTCAAATGTATAATTTCTTGATCAAATTGTTTTATTTTCCAATAAAAAATGTATTTTGGAATGTTGTTTTTATTATTATTTTATATTCCATTTATATGGATAATGATCACCCATCTCTTCCCATTTCTCCCCACTCTCTGAGTATCTTGTTCTCCTTAGGTGATTCTACCTTCCAGTCATCACTCCTCCCTCCCTATCATTTCTCCTTGTGGTGAGTGGTTATTCACATGTTTTTTTCTCTTTATCTCAATCTCTTCCTGTAGTTTTCCTTCCTGTGCTTATTTTTCTCATTCCTCAGATTATTAATTTTCTCATATTTTGCATTGTGATTCTATAGTTCCTTGAAGATTATTTCACATTGGCCAATATGACTATTAACCCTTTTCAAGAACAATCATGAATAAACCCCATTGTGGTTTAACATGGTTGAACAATATAAATTTGGTATTTGGTGGTGGCATTTGATGAGCACAACCCTTTATTTTTTCTTAATCAGCACTCATCCTCTAACTTTATTTCCATTCCCACCATGAAATACCATATCTTCAATCATAAAAAACTGTGTTTTAGGTATATTTAGTATGGAGATAATTGTAGGGACAGAGGCATCACCTCTCTTGTTTTCTTCAACATATACCTTTTCTAGGATGCATTTTGGTTCCATTTCAGGTAGAGTTTTTATCTTTTTTTTGATCAATTTTGTGGTCATTCGTTAATTGAAATAATTTTTTTGATGTATTCATTTAGTAAATAGTTGAAAAAAATTATTAGGTCTTAATGGTATACTTTAAAAAGTGTGGTCTTGAAGGTAGATTTTGGTGGTCATGATGACGGTTTTGGCTCGACATCGAGGCCTTTGTGCACTCCAAAATTTGTTATGGATATATCACTTAACATCCATTATTCTAGGTGGACATGATTTGTGGTTTTCATATTTTTTTTGGGTTGTTTAGTTTGATTATTTTATGGGATTTTAGGATGTGTCTCTTATGGTGTCATCATCTATTTCTTTTGGTATCCTTATGGCTTAATCATTAGGGTAATTATGGAGATGCTATAACTATTATTCATTGTGTTCTATCATGGTGTATTTTTTAGGTTGATTTTATATTATTATGACAGGTAACAATTGAAAATTGGTTAGAATTATTATTTTTGGTTAGTTTTAGGGCAAGTGATGCAACATGGTTTTTGGGTGAAGGCTGTGATGTTGAAATTTATATCAATTTGGAAATATAAAATATTAAATATGAATTTTTTTGTTTTGTGGAAATTTATGAAAATGGTGTAAATTTTTATGAAATGGTTCACCAATAATAAGTGTCTTTTGAAAATACCATAAATATAAATTTATGATGATTACACACTCATTCTTATAATGATTGGATCATTATCATATATAGTTTTTTTATAAAGAGTATACCTTGAAATAAAAACTCTCAAATAATTATAAATAATTTTAATATTCATGATATTAATAATATGAAATTTATATTATTCATCAAGCTATAAATACTATTTTCAGTTCATTCTGACTATTAATAATTGATACTTACATGAATTGCATTAGTAAATTCATACAATTAATGTTTACATTCTACTCAAGGCACATCATATTCATCAAGAATATTTCCACAAATTTATATAATTATTAAGGATCTATGAAAAACTAAAACATTAGAATGGTTCCATAATATAATTATAATCATTAAGTCTTATTATGGATAAATAATATTATTATTATTTAGCATTACTCTTTAATAACATGAATTTAGTCTTTTCATCCACGTTTCATAGTGGGCACAATGATTTAATATGAATTATTATGATTAGAACATGTGTTAGGGAAAAATTCAAAAGGGAATGACATTTGAAATTTCAAGTTTATATCAAATCCTGACATTCTTTCCCTTATGACTTACTTTTATAGAATCAACACAATTAGTAGGAAAATCAAAACGCTTAGGGCATGGCCAATTTGTCAACCCAATAATCTATATTTGAGATATTATCTTCAAATGACATTTTATTACTTATAAGGCTTAAAAAACATCTAAAAATCCGATAAGAACTTTTTTAAACGATTAAATGAGTTATTATTACTATTAAAAGAACATAAATCAATCTTTTTAGGTTTTTTAGTCGGTAAAATACTTATATAATAGTATTTTTGTTCCCACTTTCTAGTGCAATTGATCCTCATAAATCAATCAATCATGATTCATATTAATTCACAATAACCATATTTTAGATATATATTAATACCTATTATCACTAAAAAATAAATCTACTCCATTATTTGGTTCACTTATTCTAGCTAGATCTTATGCATATATTGACCATGTAATAAACTATTTTCACAATAACCAAAATAATGATGTATTGGTGAAACATCTGATTAAATATTCGTATTTCTATACATAGTGTAACTATTGTTTAAAATAACTTACTATTTTAGTACTATTCATAATCATGAATTCCATATAAATTTTTGGATGTTTCATTAGCTACCCACTAGATTCTGTCTAGCTCGGTGATCAACAACATCCATCTCTACATTCCTCTTTATCCAATATTTGGATAGTAGCTTTCAAATAACCATTCCAATATACCCAATAAGGGAGATTAACTACTTAATTAATGGGTTTATACTCTATTATTATACATATAATAAAACCATTTTCTAATGACATTGAAAATTAAATTAATAATGAGTGAAAACAATACGACAATCAACCCAAGGGAACTTCAAACTCCCCTTTTGTATTTTTTTAATATTCAGAAATATTCACCGATAGTAAATTCCATTCTTCTCCCCCTATTAGATAAAAATTTAGAGGGTTGGAAATTCACCCCCCTAAATATAAGGGTAATGTTCCTTTCCACCTAATTATTAAGGTCAGTAATCGAGAGGATTTACACAAATTTCAACTTCATACCCCAAAAAATTCATAATAAATAATTAAATATCATTCTAATTATAAAAATACACAATTTGAGGAATAAATATATACTAATTTAAATACCTGGGTGGATGTTCTAAAAATTGATATCCCAAAATATCCTACTGTAATCCTAAGGAGTTATACCTGTGAAAATGGTGTCCTTTTAAATTACCAAATCAAATTTATAATGTATAAAACCAATTGATGCTAAACAATCCAAAATAAATTGGTAAATAATCTATAATTATCACAACATGGAAAATCATTTATTAATATTTTATTTTATTTTATTTTATTAGGGATGCAATTAAGCTTGTGTTATAGAAAAATAGTTATATGTTACAATCAGAAATGATGATCAATAAATGATCATCTGAATTTAACATGGTATCAAATTTCTCTCAGAAATGTTCCATAATCAAATCTACATTATTTATAAACAAGCTTATCATTTGTAGTAGAAAGAGTGAAATTTTTATACAACAAACATTTCCACATTATTTCATTGGATACTATATATAAATTAATACTTTTTGGAAACACATAGTGATTTTCTAGATAATTCCCGAACCTCCAATCACTTTAAATATTATATCAAAAGATTTCAATTAGTTTTTCATCCATCTTTTTTAATGTAGTAACTAAATGATAAAACAATTAAAATTAAATATGATAATGGGGAGATAATGAAAATCGAATATGATTCTTCAATTTTCATCAAATCATTCCAAAAATCTAAATTTTATGAAAATATAAATTCACTAATCGATTAGAATCATTTATTATATCTCCTCCATGGGATTCTTACCATAAATATTTATCATCAATTCCAAATATTCAAGAAGCATTATATTTAATATCAAATAAGGTTGATCCTCCAACAGTTCCCCATATTGACAAGGTGGGTTGAGACATTTTTTCCAACCAATGACATTCATCTATAATTATCTTAATACATCATCCAATAGATTTATAAGTATATTTATCTTTAGGAAGATTAGAATTATTATCTTTGGTTTTGGAAATATTATATTTAGAAATAATTTTAGAACATGAAAGTATAGGTGAATTACTTTTTATCTTCAATAAATTTTCATTTTGAGGTGGTTATGTCATTCATTTGATAACACTATATATTACAATATTACACCTTCCACATAAAAATATATAATCTTCTACAATACCTTACCTTGGAATATTATCCACTTATTCACTGCGAGTCTCAAAAAAATATCCAGTATATGAATTTATCATTAGGATGAATTTTGTTTCATATTGAATTCTTAATTTTCATTGTATAATTTGTGGTTATTATTCAATGTTCTATGGTGTCTCTAATATTACTACAAAAGTGGGACAACATTTTTATGAGTTTAACCAAACATCCTCAATTCATAAATTCCTTTTTAGTTAAATTATTTATTAGAAATTTTGAACCCATGGTATAAACACTCCCTTTCAAAACCTACTTCTTAGCCTATGGTATTTATAATTTATCTTTAATCATTATATGGTACCTTATTGGATTATACCAATATCCAACAATATTTGTACAACCAATTTTGTTAAACAATGTTTTTTTTCAAAAATCTAAAATGTATTCTTGAAGGATAAATTTTTTATTTATCTATGTTTTCCCCTTCATAATAGTATGATGTATCTTTTTATAGGTTTACTCATCACTGACATAGTGAATCTATAATTGAAATATACTGGAATTCAACATATATGTTACTAATGAAAAAATATAACCCATAGTGCAGACCACATGTATGTAACTACCTTATGATAAAATATGTCACATAGTGAAAAATGTAACCCATAGTGGAGACCACAAAATTATCTGATTACCAACTAGTCATGTTTTTTCGTGGTATAATTCCATATATTTGTAACTACCATTGGAGAAACCTTCTTTAGATACTTTCAAATATGTGATTAAAAATACTAATATAATATAATGTATCATTTTCCTCTCCTCCATTATTACAATGACTAGAATCATTTTATGAATAATTAAAATATTTAATATCTAAATCCTAACTATAATGATTACCTTTAACTAATGGTATGTTATATTTTTTCTTCAGGATTTATCTTAGTTTAATAGATTATTTATTCAATCAATTTTTCATTGAATTTGATTAGGGTTCCATGTATATTTAAATTGATGTTGTGGTAGAATTCATAATATGAGTATATAATTTAAACATATAATATTAGAATTTCATTAAGATCTTTTTAGAGGAAACTTGTGTTTTCTCTAATACCTATTAAGGTCCCTAGAGGACCAATCGACCACTAATAAGGGGTAGGTGAATTATTAGTCACTTAAAACATTTATGAATTTTTTATCCATTTCAATTCCACCCCTATGACATATTCTATCGGTATGAAAACAATCAAGTTTCAAAACATATTATTTATCTAATGAAACAAAAAGAGTCAAAACAATACAATGATTTTTTAAAATGATTAGTACTATGACATACTTGTTACATTTATTGGTTATGTACAAATATGAAGGTTTATACTCTAGAATTAATCTATTTTAATTATAAGAATATTTTGTATCTAGAACCATACTATAGAGGAGATATATTGATTTTATCTCACCTAGAGTCTTAATTTCCACATTAATGTATCTATTTTGGAATTTCGTAATAGATAAGCATTGGAATTATTTTGTAGCATCACATAATAGTCACAACATAAAAATATTCCATCCATGTTTATAATGAGTCCTAATGGTTTTATTGTTTGTAAATATATGTACAAATTTTATCTCTTTGAGTTCATATATGTTGGTAGATCAATAAATACATATAGGATGTATTTTTATCATAAAAACAATCACAGTATACAAAGAATAAGTTCTATATAATGTAGTAAAATCTCAGAGTTTTCTTTACAACTCAGTAACATCTCACAGATCATATTTATAGAACATCTAAATCTATTCTCATGGCTATCTCATTCGATGAGGTCCTATGATATTACATATCAAAAACAACTTGTATTGTTTAATGCTTGATTAAAAAATTAGAGACCTTGCATAATAGGTCAAATTTAACCGTTTATTCTTCTAAAACATATGTAATTATGGATGTTGTGGGATCTTATTCGACTCCAAAAATCAGGGAATATAAAACAAATAGTAGAATGATAGATGAATTACACTTCGTAAAAATTTATACAACATGAGGTGGCTTCCACTTATTCTTTTTTAATATATTTTATTCTATTAGATAGTTTCAATTCACACATTCACATACATACGATAATCTATACAGAATTTACTCTATTTTCTCTTATTTTCTCCTTGATATTGTTAGAACCTGATATGCATATGCATGTTAAATTAAATGATTTAATACATATAAAAATAAAAAATAGGACATATTAATAATAAGAAATGATAGCTAGTGAAAAGCCACAATTATATATTACCCATTTTAGTTTTCTATGTCATATTGTGTGTTTCATTTTCATATCGTGGATTATTATAGAAATACACCTCGATAAATTATTCTTCATTATAGACATGATAAAAAATATCATCAGAAAAAATATACAATGTGAACAGATTATTCCTCTAAAAAGGATCAAAAATGTTTTGTTATTTATATATCTACAAATTTATCTAAGACATCATGGAAAAAATATCTGTTGAATAGAAGTCATATTCCTTTTACTAATTCATGAATTATATAATTCAACACTTCTCTCATGTATTGGTAAAATTCCTTGAGATCTATCATGGGTCATCGTGAAAATATATAAAAAATATGAATAACAATATATAATTGATGGTGAATAGAAGCTCTAGGATTGATGGTTCTTTAATTACATAATAACTAATAACCTATTGATTTAATTTTCAAGTACATGATATATATATATATATATATATCGATGAAATATCTTTTCAATATTCTAAAAATAGGATTAGAACATGGATTATTTAAGAATGTTCGTTTTCAAAACAGAAAAACACAAATTCTGAATCATGTAATTTTATTTCCTCGTTGTTAAATATTCTTAGAAACTCTTAAGTTCTATATGACTCCCTCCTATTACATGGTTGATAAAAATTATTTTTCATCTCATGTATAGATTAAAACACTCTATTTATTTTTTTGTTGTTATACAATGAATTTAAAACTCTATAATCATCCAAAATAGTTTTCAACTACACAAAATTCAAAATTTGGATTGCAGATTTCCTTTCATTAGTAAAATTGAATTTTAGATAAGTGTAGAAGTATTGGAAATGGTTCTTCAAATGTTAACATTCATAAATATCTATAATAAAATATTATATTCTCCTCCAGGTAATTAATTTTCATCCAATATCTTTCTTAACATTTATCTATGTGTTGAATCATTATACTAATTAAATTATCTATTATTTGAACATCAATGTCTAACATTCATGACATACCAATGTATTCGAAATCATGACTTTGTATTTTCATAACCACATGCAGTGGGAGAAAAGGATTATAATAAGGTTTTATAAATTGGGATTACGATAAAGATAAATCCATATCATCATAAATTTTTTATTATTTATTATATATTAAAGCCTCATGTTATGTTCATGAAGTCTTACTTCTGGAGGGATGTCGTATGATCAGTAGAAAAATCATTATACACATGACCTAACCATTGTTTTCAGGAACTCCAAAATCCATATTTATTCTTTAATATTCAAATATCATCTAATTTCATGTATGGTTTACCAAAATTATCTAAATCATATCATAATATCAATAAATTATTACTAGAAATGATATAATAATTCCAAAATCCATCAAACACACTTCTATGGGTTTAATAAAACATGAAAAAAATAAAATAAGTTTGTTTAATTTAATCCCTCTACCATAATAGGTGCGACTCTAATTTAACAAATATTGAACTTTATCAATTCACATAATCCATAAACTAGGATTATATAAGCATTAATTGAAATATCTAACATACTTTCTACTCATAATATGCGTTCACCACTTTCATACCACACTCTTCTACGACATAATTATTTTTATCATTTTATATTCATATATATCCATGTTTTCTAGTTTTAAGTGAAACAAAATTCTCTCTAGTCTTATATATATAATTTTTTAAAATATGAAGGAATAAATTCAATTTCTTTTGTACATTTCATAAAAATAAAGAACATAGAATCAATTTTATGATGTTTTAGGGGTTTTCTTGTTTAATACATCTATCCATGTATTCAATAGAAACTAAATCCACTATTCTCTTTTCCAAAAATGTTGGAAGCAACATCTAAAAAGATTTTCCCGTATACCCATATGGTTGAATAATGTGTTCTATAATGGTTGTATAATCCAACACATCAACACTTTATGTATATTTTCATAATGATATTGATAATTAATGCAACAATGAGTTAAAAATTTTACAACAATCAACCCATTGGGAAATTATTTATTTCATCCGATTAGTTTTACTACAATTATTCCTAAATGGATAATTTTATATTTACAAAATAAACTAATTATAGATTTTTATATTTAATTTTAGCACCATTTGAATGATTTTATATTTTTAGGTGATTATAATGAATTTTTCAATGTTTAATGATAAAGAATTTATTAGTTTAGGGGATATCATTGGTTTGAGGTTGTTAGTCCCTAATATTTCAACATTATATGTGTGTGAATATATTTTCTCGACTGTGATTGTAGTTAGATAGGTTTGAATGACATGAGATAGAACCTAATGTGAATTTCTGGTCAAGACAGTGAGTTATGTAAGACTCTTTGTAAATCATGGAGTGTTATATATTTTTTACAGTGTTGTTGACAGTTATATGTCATATTCAGAAGTCTTAATAAATTTTGAAATTGTTACAAAAGGATGTTCTAATCATTTATTATATATATATAATGACCAATGTATCAACTTATTTTGTACATGAGACAAAAATATGTGGATTTCAGGACATGAGAAAATTGATTGGTTGTGGTATTATCCATAGGAAATGAAGTTCCTTGTGGAAAATATGGACTGTAGGGAATGGAAACAATGGTAGGTTCCCTAGTTCATGAGTAATATTTAAGGGATTAATTACCTATGAAAAACTCTTCAAATAGTATTTCATTTAACATTATTAAATTATTCCATGATTCATACTATGTGGTTATTTGTTAGGAATTGGAATTGTGATGGGATTTCTCCCAATCTATAAGATTATAGAGCCTTGTGTGGAATACTTCAGTTTTACTTAAGGATGAAAAATCATATATTTTTAAGAATATGTGGTGAATAAACCCTTATTTTTTTTAATTTGGAATGAAAAATTCCATATTTAAAATTATCAGTGTGAGGTGGGAAGTATTATTGGATCCAAAGCTATAATGGGTGTAATATGTCCATGATATATGGTTCATTGGTGTAAAAAATCATAGGAATGTGTATTTTCATGAAGAATTTGGATTGACATGGATAATTCCATGAATGATAGACCAGTAATTTATAATTATTGTTATTATAAGTTATATTTTATTCCTCATAATTATGTTTATATTAAATTTGATATGACACTCACTATAGTTGTTGTCCATATTATCATGACAACACATTAAACGTTGTTTATTCCTATCATACTCATAGAAACCCATCCCACTTTAGTTTTTTTCGTGGTATATTGGGAATATTCACCATAATCCATTATAATGGTAATAAACCATTCAACATTATGTGTTTTTCACAGTGATAGGTCATTCATTCTTATTTATGATGGTCTAGTTTTTACTCGTTCACCTTGGATGAGTTATGAGTTGTGTTAAACCCATCACCATTACCCATGTGGATAATGGTGATTACCATTTCACATTAGTATAATTATTATGGTTTTATTAATTTAAAATAAAATTTTTTATTATATTAATATCCCATTCTCTGAATTATTTTTTATAATTGTGATATCATTTTCACTTTTGTATTTATGATAATGGGGATGTCCCATTCACATAATTGGTCTTGGATATAAGGATGTCATATAAATTATAGGTAATTAAAAATTCACCAATATTTTTATGAGAAATGATAGAATAGTACCCATAGGTGATGATTTATTATCAAAAATCATTATAGAAGTTGTGATGATCAATTCACCCATCCTGATTTTAGAGGTGGTGATATCTTGTTTACCCTAGATATATACAATGTCTACCATTTCAAAATTGGGTTTTTTATGAATAATTATGACCTATATACCACTACCAGGATGTTTTTTGATAATCAATTCAAAATTTAAATATTATATATATGATATAATTTATTTATCCATAATATTAATTGTAAAGAAAAAAAATTTATAGGACAGCTGAGGAGTAGTGATAATTTTTTCACCTTAGATGTTGATCTAAGTGATGACCCATTCGACATTTTTATTATCATGAGTGGTGATGAACATATTATACAAACATATTTTTTATGGTGATATTATTTTCTATTTTGTGATGATTTTTTGATGAAATGATTAAATCTCCCTCTTTTTGGGTGAAAACGTTCGAAGTATCCATCCAACGTGGTATTAGTTCATCTTGGATTGTGTGCTCTATCCAGCCTTAATGCAAACCCAATTTCATTTCCAGTAGTGATAGTGTTAATAAATGATGTAGAGAGCATGAATCTTAGAGAATATATGTGATAGTAAACTATCTTCAACCAATGTTTCATATGTTGTTTGATACTTAAGAGGCCTATGATTTTAACTAACGGGTAATTCACCATTCTCCCAACACTCTGACCACACTTTTTTTATTTAAGGAATCCACGGGACATATAGGTTCCCAACCACCCATTTGAGTCCACCTAAACTATTTTAAAATTAGGTTTTATGAAAATGAATAAAAATGATTTTTGGATGGTATTGGAATAGTAATACTCATTGGTACCACATTCCAGAGTTTCCAAAATAATTGGTTATTTCATTCATCAGATATAACTCATGGGTAACATTAAATCACCTTGGTTGATGATGCATGACATATATAAAGGTCAAAAAAATATTAATGTTAACTAATAGTATATTTGTAAATTCAAACCTATATCTCACCGAATATCATTATACTAATATTCATTAAAGCAATAGGAATTCTTTTGATGCACACTTGAATAGAGAATTCATGAAATATAAATGATAATTAATTATGGTTTCCACGATTAATTTATATGATGTTATAAAAAGTACATGGTATTATAATCTCTCTACACTCTGTCACAATAATTATGATACCAAAATATTGTACTATGTGACCCCTATAAAACACTATTGAAAACCATTATAAATTCCATCAATCTTATTTAAGTCTAGTGTTGGAGAATTAGGGATAAAAAATATATTTATTGACGAGTCTACATAATTTCATATGTTCATTGGACTCATTGATAGTGGAATAATGAATTTGATAAATTCATATGGGTTATTTATTCCTCAATCAGCATTATATCATTTATAGTCTTGAGCGAATTTTTATATTAATCATCTCAGAACCTGGTTCACTATAGGATATATGCATCTCATGGACCCATATTGATGACATTCTAGAGGGTAACCCTAATTCATTTGGATATGGAAAATTTAATATACATGGTCCCATGATTGGTTCTAATTCCATTGATGGTAGTTCTAGTAATAAACACATTGTTATCAAGATAATTAGTGTTATCATGACCAGAGGTATCCTCTCTTATAATCAGCCTTCTTATTATTCCTTCTAATCAATAATCTGTAATTATCAGAGTAAAATATATCATATAAATATAGTATAAATTAAATACATTATAACAATAACCTTATATTCATTCAATTTAAATGTGTTAATATAATGTGGAAAAACAAATATTTATCTTTTTTAATGCTATATTGTGGATAATAACACTACTAGATATGGATAGAGATCTATTCTCTAAAGAAACGGTCAATGGTCTCCCTTATTTTTGAAAAGAGGAAGACAAATATTACTTATGAACCATATGGATATATTAAGCCACAATTATATATAAATATTCCCATTATAATAATTGAGATAATGATCTAAGAAGATATAACCCATCACTTAAAGTTCCTAATCTACGGATGACACATCAATACATAACACACTGCCAATTCCAATGGAAATAATTGAAAAGTAGTGCATCTATATAAATTTTGATTTACACGAAAAAATGAGAATTGGATAAAGGAAATTTAGTTATTATATCCTTGGAGCTATAAAAATCTAAAAACTGTGAGGACTATTTTGATGATGATAATATTTTTATATTCAATTAGAGAGAATTTATACATTGTTCATAATTTTTCAACAAGGATGACTTGTTAGTTCTATGAGGACTGAGATAATTCATTCAATTCAAATCAATAGTTATTAAGCTAACCAATTTATAAGATTCATAATGGATCACATGGAATTTCCACCGTTAACATATAACAAACAATATTGTTATCATGTCCCCTAAGGGGATCCAAACATAGGGACTTGCATCTGAAAGTAATAAAAAGGATGAATTAAAATCGAAATTTGAATTCCTTAAGTCTATCAATCATAAATATAACATAAAAAATAAGTTGTCCCCTGAGTAGGATTATTTTATCCCTCCAATACTATACTTTGTAAATAACATCATCGTGTCCTTAAATAGTACAACAACCCTAATAAAAAATCATACACACTTTTCATCATTGTTTATTCTAATACAATGGTCTCATAAAAAATAAGTGAATATAATCTCATAAATATTCCCCAACTATTATAGGGTTTTATATATTTATAATGAAATAAATTTCTAAATGATTATATAATATTCTTTTTGGATTTTAATAAAATAAATCTATTCAAGTTCATCTGTATGGAGAGAAAGGAGCATATTTAAGATACCTCTAATTATAATTAGTAAGGGAAAGAATGGGTAGAAATTTTAATTAGCTTATTTATGTGGTTTACATGGTCCTATGATTTAAATATTTTGTATGAGATGGTATTAAAAATCATAATGGAGAATCATTAAAATTTAATGGATTCAATATTGATAAATTAATGTAACCCATGTTGATTTTTGGAGTTCACTACTATGACACCAATTTGTAGAGGATACCTTTCACTAGGATATGATAGAATTAAAAAATGAATTTTTTGGCAATATAGCAACTAAAACCCTAATAAATATTAGCATGTCCTATCCTACGAATACAGGATGGATTAATAGATAGAATTTATTAAGAGATTAGGATAATATGATCATATTATTTTATTTAAATAATATTTAGTTTTTATTTATCTTATATCATCCCTATAAACTAAGTTCCTCAATATTATAATGTTAAAGAATCCAGATGAGGAAATGTTAATAAATTATTTCAATAACTAAAAATACCATTGATTCTTGAGACACGTGATTAAATATTTTTGGAGTTTGAATTAATTTATCTAGATTATATATAATGAATGAAATGATGGGTTCTAGAAACCTAGAATTTATTAGTATTGGGGGTTATTTACATGACATTTTCTAGAAGAAAGTGATCATTTGAAATAATGGAAGGCAGTGGTAAGCTATAATATAATGAATTTAGATAACTAGATAACAAAAAATATAGTACCTCTTATATATGGAATGTTTTTTCATGGATTAATTGACTAACCCTATCCCTCATACCACATTCATATTTTTTTTATTGTTCCCTTAAGGTATAAATAATCCTAATTGTGGTGAAAAATATTTCATTAACCTAATATTATGGTAGATGAATCATTTAAATCAACTAAAAAAGTTATAATGCATTGATATTTCAGGTCCCAAACATGCAATAGGTTGGAAAGTGTTATATAGGAGCTAAACCATTAAACTAATGAATTAAAATTTTGTCCATTTTAAACATAATTTAACTAATATATTTGTACGATAAACAACAATAAAATGTATATAAACTATTATTCTGTAGAAATTATCATCAATGATGTAGATATGTAAGAGGTCACACAATAGGTATGAATCTTAGACAAATGGTCTTTCATGAGATCACAAATAATGAAAATAAATTCATATATCAATAAATTTTATAGTATCACTATAGATATAAGGGATTAACCCAAGTACCCATTATTATTTTTATCTCATTGAATATGTTTTTAGACAGTTTGATAAATCAAAATCATTTAGATAAATTTAATCATAAATTTTTTTTACCACACAAGATAATTATTAGAGGATAAATCAATATAAATTTTTTATTAAGATCTTAATATTTTTTCCAAGATAAAAATTATCCTATAATGATAGAGTGATCTCATGGGGAAAGTTATATAATACTGATAATAATATGATATACTAATGTATATCATTTTCATACTAATAGGAATTTTAGTGAAAAATCACTTTTATTACCTAACAAACAAGGATAGTCCCTTATAGAGGCTCCCAAAAATTTACATGAGTTTAAAACTAATGTTCAAAACACTTATTCATATCACATTAAATAAAAAAACATGATTAATTTCTAAAATAATTTCTTTTCTAGAACAAGATAAATGAGAATGAATAAAATGATAAAATACACAAATTTATATCTCTAATAATACGAATGATGTTATATTATATCATTCACTGTTGTATTGTTGATCTTTTATGAACTTTATTTGATTAAGAACCCATCCATATCATTGATATAAAAACACTAACAAGGAATCATGTAGTTCAATGATCTAAGGCTATATTAAAAGTTGATTGTTACCCTTGGACAAAATATTATTAATTAAACAGTTATTGGTTCTAATATAGATTGATTATTTGATTGTGTTTATTTAATATCACTCATTATACATAATTTTTAGTAGACATGGTCAATTCAATGTTTTGATATTCAATAATCATAAACCAAAATTTTAATGTATTTATTCTATAGAAAAATATTTCGACTAAATATTTACAATAATTCCATTAATTCATATGAGATACACTAAAGTTAAACCAACTATAATATGAGGGAGTAAAATAATTCCATATTGTAGACATAATACATTTATGATAACATCAAATGGTTTGGAGAAAACATTTATCAACCCTTAAAATATATTAAAGGATAGTCTATATAGTGTTTTAATCATAATAATAATAATCAAAACATATCATAAATAGATATAAAACACCTCCATTATTTTTACATGTAAAAAAATAATAAGAAAAAAAAAATTTTAAAATATCATTTAAAATTAGGTTGGAATGATTTTATTAAAAATTAATTGATGAATTCAAGTATTTATACATATCCATCATTAATGTTAATCACCAATGCCTTGGTGGGATCCATTCCCAATATAAGAGTTTCTAGTTACTCCTCTAAGATAATATATGGGATGATGAAATATAATCATAATAGAGATCCTTCCATATGGGGAACATTAATTAATTCTCATAGATATTTTTTTGGAATCATTTTCTTAGATATGGAAAATAGAATAAAAAAAGAACCACCTTTTCTTTATATTAATGAGTTGATTTTTACACCCTAAATACATGTTATTTATATAAATAAAGTTATTGAACATCATACACGGTAGATAATAATATAGAAACCCCAAGGAGGTGTAATAAATTTCATCCAATGTCCATTTAGAGAATTAAATAGCTTTCGAAACTTTCATAAATCCCAAACCACCTTATTAGGGGAATTAATGATCCTATAAATGAGTTTAAAATTAAATGGGGGGGATAAAATGTAATTTTAATAAGATTTATGAATTATCATCTAATAATGGTTCCAAGATGAGCATTACACTTATCCCATGAACAATCCTAATTTTAGATATTCCATTTCCACATGATTATGTGTTTAAAATATAAATAACTCATTACATTTTATATAATTCCATGCTAATTAGTCAGTTAAATAACTATTATTTAATTAATTATCTCATGTTAATACCACAAAATTCATATTTTTGTTCAATAAATCCATTAACATTTTTATACGTGGACTAATCACAAGAGTCAAAAATGGAAAATTAGCACTATCAACTTGTTTTACTTAAAGGGCCCTTTTTATTGATGGGAACAATCCTATTTCTCATATATTCAAATAAATTAAAAGTTTTATCTTTTATAACATCATATATTTTAAAATTATAAATTGTTTTTGGTTTGATATATTATACAACATATTTCGTATAAATTTTCCTTTATCAGTTACATCATTACTATGTATGAGACATGGATAATTTTAGTCATGTAAAACATTTACAAAATTTCAGTACCAGGTTAAATAAATATAATATTAAAAAATAAAACACAATTATCATTCCTTATAAATAAAGTTACCTGGTCATATCTCAATTGAGGGAAATTGTGTATTAAGATGTCATATGGGAATGCACATCCAATAATTGTTAATCAGACCCTTCTCTTGGTTATTATAATACCAAGTTAATTTAAACTAAGAGAATTTATTAATTAAATATAAATATATATTAATTTATAAATCCACACTTGTAGAAATGATTTTAAAAACAAAACATCAATGTATTTACATCCTATTTTTATTTCATTAATTAAAATTACACAAATATGACAATTTATCTGGAGTACATTATCTGGATCAATTTAATTAAAAGTTCACAAAATTATATACTATTTGTGATCAATTTTATCAATATAAAAGTGATTATACACATGTGATATTAATATTACAGAAGAACTAATATTTATTTTCTTTAATTAGGAATAAATAATAACACAAGTATTCTGGGGGATTGTTATCATACCATATTCCATGTTCAACGTGGAATAAATAAATGAATAATATAGATATTTAATTAAATATAAATAAAAATATCATAAAATATCCCTCTTATAATAATATCATACTCAAATTTGGGAATAAATATGGACAACCTCCAACATTAACTAATTAGAAACCGGCCCATATATTTAATACACATATAACTAGTGTGGAATTTAGGAATCTTTTTAAAAAGTGTCCTTACCGGGGGATCATAAATTTTATCCGCTATGGAAAATAAAGACATGAAAATATAACCAAAATCAATAATCTCATGATTGATATGGAATTAGAGAATAAAGTGATTAAATCATTAGTGATACATGATTTCCCTGTCTTGTGAAACAACTCCAATGTTATAACAACAAAGTTAAATTAGTTTCATGATTGTTGGAAAATCCATATGTTAGTGGGAACATAATAATTAGGTAATAAAAATTTATTATACCACTATATGTTCAACCTATAAACAATAATAAATTCAAAATTAAAAATTTTAGTAAATAGGATTATGCTCACAAGAAAATCCAATTATATTGGGAAATAGTTTTGGGAAAGGTGACCCGTGAGATTTATGTCATATAAGTACCCCATCATTTATAAAATAGTTTGAGGGATATAATAATTACTCTATAAATTAAACATCCACATTCTCTATGTGTCTTAGAAAACCCATAATATAGGGAAGAAGTATTTTTTCATAAAAACATCTCATCAATGAATAATTACACTAATAAAAATCTCTAGAAGATCAAATCATCCCCTATCAACGAAGATGAAATACAAAATATTAAAATGTAGGTGAAATCAATATAGTGATTAAATAAAATTATAATTTGAATAATTCAATCACATATATTCATTAAAATTTCAAGATACAACCACGAATCAAGGTTACACATCAAAGGAATAAAATAATAATGTCACACTATCCATGAAATTATAATAGAAGTATATTTGGGAGACTATATTAATGTAACACATAAATTTAGAATAATATTTGGGAGAAAATCGTGTTTTACCAAAGGGATATTACATCAATATATTAACAATGATGGATAATCAGACAAATAAAAATCCCACAAACTCAGGAAATAAAATTGAACCACAATCCATTATAAAAAATTTAAATAAACTCATCCACTCTCTATAACTATATTAAAAATTATTATTGATAAAAATATAATTTTTTGTTCTATGGAGGAAAACTAACTGCTCCTTGGTACAGAAGGTCCAACTGTATGGACTAGGAGAGAAATTGGTAAAATCCCTTAAACTATCACAAAACCATCACCACCATTTAGGCCATTATACTAAACCAAAATACAAAATATGAATGATAAATTATGGTGACTCATAGAAAATACATCCACATATGATTATTGGATAAATATCAACTAATGTGGAAATAGATTAATGTACTTTACTAAAACATGAAAAAATAATTCAATCATCTATGATGAGATAGTCTTGGAACCAATAATAGCCTTGGAAAACACTATTAGCTGGAGAATAAAAAATTATTTTATAAGAATATATTTCAAAAACCAAGGAACCAAAATGTTTGTTTGGTGAGAGAACTAGGTTTGGTGGGGTAATGGTTACATCCTACCATAAATAAAAAATCCCTGACTGATATATATACTTATCCTAGTATGATTGAATATTTTATCCATGTAACCATTTATAATAATAACATCATCACTTCCATATGCATAGAATACATTCTTAGTTATTCTAACATAATTATCGATATTTTTTATAGATACCCATTTTTTTCCAATATTTGATTCGTATCATCTCATTAAACATAATGAATAATATATATTAGTAAGAGTATATTACATTATATATATCATTGATCCAACTATAGTGTCATATCGAATCCTTCTATGACATTTTTTCCTTTACTAATTATTTGTCACTATTTCAGTAAAATACTCTTACTATGTAATAGTGGAAAATAAATCCTTCTTAAGGTTTTCCTTTATAATTTTTCTAATAATTTACCAATCTCTATATATTATAAAATGGTAATTAATTTTTTTGGATATATCTATATTTATGTTTATAAAAATTACATACATTACATAACCATGATCCTTTATTTATATGAAATTTCTCACCCATTTTTTCACTAATTGCTTCATTGGTATGTCATTCCAAATGAGTCATATTTAATCAACATAGAAATGAATAAAAAAACCATGCTCCCACTAATCCATTAACATAAAAAATATCATATTCATTTATTATAATTTAAAACTATTTAAAAACAATTTTCAAAATGAATATTACAAAAAGTATATTTGTTTTTCATCACATAAATAGTTCATTGTAACTTAATCATATTAAAATAATTTATTTTATATTAAAAAACATTATGTTTTATCCTATATAAATCCTTTAATACTTATAAATTAATTCAGTTCTCTAATATATTTTATATATCTCATTATCAGTATATATTAATTTGGATAAAAAAATCATAATTTATTTAACAATACCCACTACATAATATTTCACTCTCATTAAACCTAATGAAATTATCTAAGAATGTATCTACTAAGATATTTTTATAGATAAATACTCTACCATCGGTGATAGTCTTCTTTCAAGATAACCAATAACACTAAACTGATTTTAAAAAATTTATAAGATTTACATATTAAAAAAAATTATATTCATGGATTCAATTTTAGATTCCATTCATTTTAATCATTTATATTATTCATAACTCATGATGTATTCATTATAATATTCTAGATGATCAATTATTTTCATTACATCTCATTCATAAAAAATAAAAATAAAATTTTCTTATTGTTTGGATAAAATATGATACACTATTTTGATTAGTCTATATTCTATATTGATTCATTTTCTACAACCCTTTGTTTTTTAGATTCAAACATATTGTGATTGAAACTATTTTATGGGTATTAAACAATATAATGTACAAATTTACTCCCACTAAATAATTATAAATTAATATTTTTTTAGAGAAAGGAAACATGTCATTCTATAATAACATTATTCCATGATAGATTTGGAAAATAATAACCCACCATTTCATTGGCTACACAAAAAAAGTTATCTAATATGAGTGTAATTTTTCTATTGGATATATGTTTAAAATATTCCTGAAAACCAATACATTAAAAAAATCAATTAGGATGATTGGTAATTTCCATATCATGTGGTATAATTTTATAAAACCTTTGATGAAAAATGATTATGTTTGAATAAATTAATTACTTTATCATAATTTTGAATGGAAATAAAATTGTTTGTACAACTCATAATTGATGAATTGGTGTCTATCATAATTTTATTTCTCTTTTAAAATATACTATTAAATTATGGTGTGTTTGGTTGAGAAAGATTTGATAAAATAAAATAATACCTTAGATAGTCATGAAATTCTAGATTTATTAATAATGGTAATGAAGTGCTGAATTCCACCTCTAGAAACTTTAACTATAAGATAATAAATATCATTATGTCTAAATTCTAATAAATAGTTTTATCATTGATTATTAGATTTAAAAATGTATTTAATCATTTTTTCTAAAAAAATATTATCCAAATACATCAAATGATTGATAAAAATTAAAATCTAATATTCTATCACAAAACAGATATCATAAGTTGTTCTTATTTATATATCACAGTTGAAAAACCCTAAGATACGTTGAATTGAAATATATAATTTTATACCAATTTAAACTATATTAATTATAAGATGGTGAACATGAAATATAAATAAGACATTATATGTGTTAAAATAACCACATAAATATAATTCACATATTTTTAATAACAATTTATTTTATTGCAAATGAAACTCCCACCCTATCCACGATAGATATAGAAATAAAAAATCTATTTATTGATGGTATAGATAATAAAATTCTAGAATAATACTACTAAATTAGGATTTTGTAGATTCTAAAAACCCCTAGGTAATGATGTTACTTTTCTCAATCCCTAACACATAGGTCCAATTATCTATTTATGAATTCACATTGTTCTTTTATTAGTTTGACATTAGTTAAAAACATGATACACATGCAATATTAAATAACCTTTATGAGTAGTCAAATAAATCAATATATATATAATATTTTTCTCCACACAAATGATTATTCAATCAAACCTAAATCCAATAAATTAAATTAAATGCTTAAATTAATCATACATATTTTTATTATTTTAAATAGTAGTTGATAAAACAAGATTTCTTAATTCATATGATCCATTTTGATACATTTCATGAGAATATTTTTACACTTATGATGTAGAATATAATTTCTCAAAATTTTTATGTTTCTCTTGGATTTATAATTTCTCATTTATTTTTCAACAACATTCCAAATTTGACACTATTAAATAAAATAATTACTATTATTTATTTCCTACTCAATGACTAATGTAATTGATAAATTTAAATTTCTATTTAATTCAGTTAATATATATAAAATATATAATCCATTATTGGCATAATGTTTTTTATAATTATAATTTTTTATTCTATTTAAAATAAAATAAAATCTCTCACCATTATAAATTGAATGGGAAAATATCTATATTTCAGTATTTATTTACTCAAAAATGATATTTTTCATAACATATGTATATTTTATTAAACAAAACATGTTCATGTTATCTAATATAACTCTATAATTATTGACTGAAAATTATATTACTAAATTAATTCCATGGTAATGCTCAACAATATTTCTCTAATAACCAATACAACTAGTTTACGTAGTCATTTCCACCCAATATTCATTCTAGGATAAAAATGACATTTTTTCGTTACAAAATATTGATTATTGATGCATGTCTATGAACAATCCTTCTATTTTATCCTTTATGGATCTAAAGAATGCTGATACTATTAAAAGTAATATAAAACAATTAATTTTTAAAAATAATTTATATTCATAATATCACTATAAACATTATTTTATCACTTATACTATTATATAATCATATTCATAGTAATTTAATACTTATTTATTTTATAGATACATGATACATCTTATGCATATGTATTAAGGTATATAAAATATTCTTTTTCTTTAATATTTAATATGTGACTATTAAAATTGATCAGATTATAAATTATATAACTCGACATCAATTTTATTAAAAGAGAATGATTTTTGAATTATTCATGGTTTAGATGGACTCAACTATAGGGATTCTAAAATTTCACCCAGGGGATGATTAAAAATACACTACACCAACTTATACTTATTTTAATATAAAAAACATGAAAATAAACATTAATGTTTCACGTGATTCTGAATTATTATTCAATAGTGTGAATATATCATAAGACTATATATTAAGTAAAGACATTGATTATATATTTTTCATTTATCATGTGTTGATTTGATACCATAATAGGGTTTTAATTATGTTACCGACACTAGAAAAAATACAAATTTGTTAATAAACCCCAAAAAAATCATAAAATTAATTGAAGAACAAATTTTCTTTATAATAAAATAAAAATACATTATAAAAGTGATTATAATATTTATATCAAACAAGAATTGATATATTTGTGTATCTTTCTATTTAAAATGATGAGGATAATCACACAGCATTGTGGGATCCTCATCCTTATAAGTAATGATATTTAATTGACACATTTAAATAATAGAATAAGGAAATAAAAATAATGTAGTTAATTATAAAAACAAAAACATAAAAACTATCTATGATGTGGAAAACTTGGAAAAACATTATTGAATGAGGAAAATATAGATTAATATGAGCCATCATTTCTTTTTCATTATGGGGATAAAGATTGCATACCACCTAATTATTATTTATATTAATATGGGATATAAATAGACACCATGTTATTTAATCATGCCACAACATAACATTTTAAACAAATGAATTCCAAATAATTTTTATTAAAAATCGTCGATTTTTTACATTCTTTGTTGTTTCAGAGGTCCATGGGCATATATGAATATGTTTCTAAGAAATGGGCCCATGGTTAATGAATGTATTGTTTATATTATTCCCTCTAGAACCCTAGAGGGTTTCTTCTAGATTTCTAATGTCCTTTATTGTGAAAATACTCCACTATATAACACATCAATGTTTTGGTGAGCGGTAATAGATGGTTCAGTGGAACTCATGGGTCTTTTAGATATTGTAAATAAACTATTTAAAATTAATCAAAATTTATTTTAAATGAGTTTTATCCCCTTTTTTCCTACAGTAACACACAACCTCTTGATCACATGGAGAAACCAAAACACAACCTACATACATAATTCATCATTTTATATGAATTTTCATTACATATTATAATGAATTTTACCCCATAACATACAAGGTTTGTGACATTGGTGACTAGATGTATAAAATTTTTTTTATATAAACATACTTCTACATCTCCCATAAATAATATTCTCATATTTCAAATTTCTAGAAATTTCATATATAATACAATTTTTCTTATCCTAGGGAATGTAAATACCAGAAATGTTGAGACTTTCCAGTTGGTAATTGTTAAATAAGGTGATGATATTTGAAGATAAAAATTTTGCGTGTAATGAAAATGTGGGAATGAAAACATTAGTAATGTTAATATAAATAACATATGAAATCCATTAACAATGACACATGGGTAATAAACTATGTATCATGACATAATGTTTTCATAATAACACTATACATGAGTAATAATATTTTAAAAACATGATTCAGAAATCATTAACCCTAATGACATATCAAATATTTATTCTTTATCATATATATTTGTCAAAAGATTGATTCAAAAACATAAGTATTGAAAATCATTTCTTATTTCAATCTCATTCCCAAGATCTTCATCAAAAAGTTTAAGGTTCCCCCTAGTAGATTTATTTCGCTCCTCATTATTATATATATATTATATGGAAGAACATATTTGATTCGGTTAACTACATAGTCCCATAAATTTCCTATCTTGACATATAAATCATTAACTAATTTATTTCATGTATATATAATTTCATTCAAACAAATAATATAATGAGAAACTCTATATATGTTGGCCACATGAACATAAAAAACTCAAAAATAAATTTTAGATTAATTTACCCTTGTAAAAGAAATGGGTTTCCAGATAAATTCCCTACTAAATTATTATAATCAATCATTAGAGATAATGTTTATGATATCCATATATCATATCCATAATGAATAATAAGATACACTAATGTATATTGACATTGTTGAAAACACATTTTATGATCATTCTAATATTAGTAAAGAAAATTAATATCAATGAAAATATAAATTATTAAAAAAATTTATCTTACATGAATTGTTTTATAACAAAATATGAAACAAACTACTTTGTAAAACCATTAAAACATGGAGTGGAACTTTCAGGAATTAAACATGGGGAAAATGTAAAATAAAGTGAACAAATATAAAATTATAACATAAAAACTCATTTGAAACTATTTTAATAAAGGTAAATATTAATAGTAAATGGTCATAAAAATTATAGCAGTTTATAAAAGGAAATCCAAAAACAATATAATTAATATGAATATATAAGATAAACATTCATGACGAAAAATATAAGACATGATCAGTATCAATTGAATTCATTGTTTTTGTTGAATCATAATCCAATAAGAGGGGAAATAATATGAATATATTTTTAAAAAATAAATTGTGGATAATAAAATATAAGATATTTTCATAGATGGAACATATAATTTCTATGTATGTAAATTATTATATAAACCCTCCTAATTTTAGAGAATGAATGGAAGAGTTACCCCTACATATTTGGGGAATTTTTATTAAAAAATTATACAAAGGGAGTACATAAAACGGATTGGTAAATACACTAGATTTCAAAAAAATTCCCTTAAAATAAGTCCATTTAATTTTATATATACTGAAAAAACAGGTGTTTAATATTTGGAATTCCTCAATGAAGTAAAATTTATTGGACCTTCCAATGTTATATTTCATGTTGATAGGGTCAATTGAAAATGTGTTAATGAGAAATAAATTTCAATATCAATAAATTAATGAGGAAATAAAATATAATGAAATAATATGTTATATTGAACAAAATCCAATAAGAATAGAGTCAATAAATTATGTGTATGGATTGACGAAAATACATTGAGTCAAAAAATATCTTGCTTTAGACATACACTTGGTCAAACACATTCTATATCCGTATATAATAATAATAATATTTTTATAATAACCTTATTAAAATATATATAACATAATACCATTTATTTATATATCTATGTTACACCCATTATAATTTTTTTGTAAAAATTAATATATTGGTCTTAGCTGTTCATTTTCCGTGCATTCTTCAGTTTGAAAGTTCTATTACATTCTTGATTATCATGGGTTCATCAAATCAATATTGAATATAAAAATTTATTATAAGTGTTTGATTTATTTCTCAATTTCTATAGTCATTTAATTTAACATATATTTATGGTTTAAATAGAACACATAAAAATATCATGAATGGTGATTATTAAATTTATAAATTAATTTAATTTATTAGTTGTCAATATATTGAATATTACCTATGTAAAATTATGATAAAAATATTATATTAAAAATATTTTCATCATTTTTATATTATTTAAGTATTATTATCCATTCATGATATAAAGTATTTGACAACAACTATATAGGTGGTAAAACTAACTGAATGAATAACACATTGTAATAGTTAAATGAGTGAGAACATGTTATTTTTTATTATATCACTTTAATGAATATTTAACTATGAAAACAATTTTAATGAAATAAATATGAATTATTATTATCTCGATTAAGAATATAAAAAATAATGATTAATGAATCTATAAGATAGACATTGATGAATTTAATATTCTCTCGGAGAACCTCTTAGAAATTAAGGACATGAGAATTTTTTATGAATAGCTGAGCCTAAAATGGGAATCTATTATTTTTTAGACTAATTTAATTTATTATAAAAGTTAAAACTAATGGAAATTTGTGGGTTTATAGGAGGAGGGGGGGTCCTTTTATTGGTGATCGTGAGATTAATTTTCAAAAATACCAATTCATTAATATTTTAACAATGTATTTTTACATGTAATGTGGATCTAAAGTGAAAAAACAATGTATTTAGGATATGATAAGGTAAATAATACACACATTATTAATTTTATATAAATTTATTTCTAAAGAGATTATTATACTTTTCCACCTAATATAACCCTTCTGCCTTATTTTAGACATTATGGTGGTGACAAAAAATTACATTAGTAACTTATTAATATGACTAAAAATGAAAATTAACTTTTAAATAATTTTAACATTTTGATTGAAAATTATAAATCTATTGAGTCTAATTAAATTTCTAAATATGTGAAATTTAAATTTTAAATGAAAACATGATTTATATATAAATAATATTTATAATGAATTATTTTATACATTAAGTGATATTTTTCTTATGTAATTTCAATTACTAAATAATTTTTTTAAATTTATAAATTTATATAGATAAATATTAAATTTTATTTCAATAAATTATTAAAATTGTTCAATTTTATTAATAAAAAAATATTAAAAAATTAAGAAAATTTAAAATATCACTTTAAAAAATTTATGATTGTAATCAAGTACATTTTATTTATATATTTTATATCCATTCAATCATATTTATTCACTAGTAAGGGATTTTTTCCACGATCATAATAAATTCATCAATCAATTCTTATAAAAATTTAATAGTAAGAAAAAAATGACAGATTTAATTATAATAAATTATCATCTATTTATTTAATTCAATATTTATTTTTTATATGTGAATTAAACTACTCTATATTTTATACTTAAAATTTAAAAAATCAATAAACCTCTTAGATAAAACAAATATAATAATAATATATCAAACAAATACATATCTAATAATCACATTTCTAGTGATTATATAACCGATAACAATTTCTATAATAGTTTTATTAAATTCATATATATAGACTTACGCACGTGTAAAATCATTTTTCATATTAAAAAATTTACTTTTCAAGAAGTCTATTACATATTTAACATTTTTTATTCCATCTATAGATATCATTGGTAGTATGATATTCTTGATAGATCATGAAGATGATAATTGCAATCATTTAGTGCTTATATTTAAATATAGATTCATTGTTATAGTAATCTTACTAATTATCTTTAATTTAGTCATCACATATTTTATTTCACAATGTATTTTAATATTCTACCCAAATTTAGAAAATCATTTTTATTCTATTTTAAGTGGAATGTATTGAAACCTATCAAACACTTAAGATTAATTTCAATGAAAATACATTCTAAAATATTGTAGTGTGACATTTTACTTCGATAAAATAATTTTACTCATGAAATTGAAATAAATTGATGAAAATAAATTCGGGTACTTCTTCCTCATTACATATTCAGGTTCCCATATTGGTTCCTCAGAATTTATATCCCACCATAGATCATTATATTGGAGAGTTGTAATGTTTCATAGTAATTTATCTCTAAGATATATGATTTATATATTTTATTCATTATAATAATGATTATATTACATATATATAGGATTTGTGGGTATAATACATATGTGATCCGGTATTCACATTCAAAAAATTGAGATATAGATCATATTATTCACTTGGGATTGGTTTGGTGAAAGTGTTATATGATAATCTAATATCCAATCATGATTTAGTACTTTTAATGTGATAATTTAACAATATTTCATCTTTCCATCAATCATAAATGCCATAACTCACATCACTAGCGATATTTGAATGAATACCATGTCTCAAACAATAAAATCCAAATATCCTTGATGGCTATTAGTGTAGAAATTATGTAAACATTTATCAATTTTAATATTACATATAATGGTTTAAATCATTCTTAAAATTTATTTAAAATGTTATAATAACAAAGTAATAATCTCTCCAAATTCACTAAAATATGGTGCAGTCATACAACACATACTATACATAGTTGTAATAGTCCTTTCATATTGATGATTTCTATGATTATGAATGGTGATGCTATATATTTATTTCATATAAAATTATTATTGAATATTCATGAACATCATGATAATAGTTATATTCCAATATAATATATTTAAATATGGTATTACATGTATCTTGTTCCACGTTCATTTTATATATCAAGTAACGTTAACTGAGTGCAACAATTCTTGGATTAAAAACAATACTTGTCACATAATAATGTGATAAACTACACCAAAACAAGATCTATGTTCACAATATACCTTTATATGTGGTATAAAAAATGAATGGTAATATTTTTAAATTTTCACACAAGTATGTTTAATGGTTTCATCATCCCATTATACATCATGTCATTCTTCTACAATATACTGGAATAAAAACCATTGTGATATAAACTCTAAAATATCATTTTTTTTTATTTTTTCCCACACAAAATCACCTTTAATATATGTATACATATTTATACATCTTGTATTTATTGATAATGATGAGATATCTATGTCATCTATAAGATCCATCATAAATTTTTTAATTAAGGGGACAAATATTCATTTACTGAACCTTATAACTCGATTACTATTATTTTTTTAATATTGAATATTTATTCAATTATTCTATTGATATATATCCAAATATTATTATTATATAATATTAACAAGGATGGAATATTTAGAAATTACTTATGTATGACACAATCTATCCCCACCATTATGAAAATTTTGTATAGGATGCATGAAAGGAACCACGTAAAAAAATTATGAAAGATTCCTATCAATATTATACATATTAGGTCATAGTAAATAGAAAATGGCCATAATAAATTATAAAATCATTAAAATTTATATACATAAAACAATATATATATATTATAAATATATAGGATAAATAATAAATATAATAAATATAAGATATGGTCAGTTTCACCAACACAAATAATTTTAAGTAAATAAAAATCTAATAGAAGATTAAATTGAAATAATACATGTATAACTAAATAATAAATATATTAGAATAAAATATAGGGGTTTTTAATAGAAATAACATATAATTTCCCTTTTTTTGAATTTATACATAATCATTCTCAATTTAAAATTGATATTCAAAATTAAACCCGTACAAAAATGGTACACATTAAATCAAATGCCCTTAAACAGAATAGATGAGACCGATTCATTTATAAATATAATTTCATGACATTTTTGATAAAATAAATCCATGGGGATGTAAATACAATATCTAAAACTGAAATAGTGGTCCAAATAGAGAATATATCAATTAATTGTTATTTCGTTCAAGAATCGTTACGATAATATATTTTATGTTGTTAGAATTAATCATGATAGAGTTTATGAGAATTAAATTAAAATACATAAAAATAAAATAGTAAATAAAATATAATGAAATCATAAGGTATGTTAAACTATAATTATAAAAACATATTTAAATAAAATGGTCTTTAACATAATAAAAATATATTTAGTCAAACAAACCCCTTACATTAGACTTTCACTTCGCCCAACATGCACAGAATCCAAGTACAGTAAATTTAGTTTTAATAATCATATATATAAGAAACTATTTATATCTATATCAATTACAATATTTAATTATATTCAATTGATAAATTTATATTTACTATTCATTATTAATATTAATATTCGTGTTTTAAATTTCTAATTTTCCCTAGTGCTTCGATTCTGTGGTCCAGGTCCTTAAACATTGAACATTAGTCTATTACCAATAAATTTTTTATAAATATTTAATATATTACTAAATATAGTGTTTTGGATTCCATTGGAATTTAATGAAGCTAACAGCTTGGATTTCAATAGAACACAAAAAAATTATTATTTATAGAGATTATTTAATTATAAAGAGAATTTAATTACCTCGTGAATATAATTTCAAATATTTCAATTCTAATATTATATAAACATATGAAATTAATAATTAATACATAATATTATAATTATTTTTTCTCTATAATTCATTCATGTTGTGAATTTCATGAGAACATTTTTAAAAGTGGTAAATTTGACTCAAACATGTGCATATTTTAATAGTAGAAAAATTGAAGAACCTACTATTTTATAGTAATAATATCGGTCTTACTAAATATTAGTGACTTTGAAAACATTTTATGAAAGTGATATATAATATTTAATAATTTTTGTATAAATATGAGATTGAAAAACTATTTAGGATATGATAACATGTATATTTAATATTTGAATCATTTATTAGAAAGCCTCTTGGAAATGACATATTTTGACCTTTTTACTGTAACAATCCATTTCTAAATTGTATTCATTATTTTTTTAGGGTAAAATAATATTTTTAATTAATGATTTAAATAATGGGATGGTTTGGGAATAACTAGGTAGTAGATGTGTCATTTATTACGTGTCATTCTTTGTAATTTTGAAAAATACCAATTCTTTCAAATGTAATGAATTATTTTTTAGATGTAAATTAGATACAATGTGCTAAAATAATAGAGAAAGGATATGGGGGTATATAATTCATAAATAAAAAAATGTTTTTTCTTCATCCCAGAAGTCATTTAATGGTATCCAAGCCAGTTTGGCCACATGACCTCAAGTGCATCTCCCTGAACACTATATTCTGTTAACTAGAAAAAAGTCATTTTTAACATGTTCGTCGGGGAGACTATGACATCATTGGTAATAGAAAACACAAAGAGGATGAAAAAATATTTATAACATGTATCAAAATCATATGAATAATCAAATTGTATTATATGAAATTAAATAATCCCAAATGAAAATTGAAATTGTATAAGTTGATAAATCAAACAAGATAAACAATGATGTAATGATATGATGTATGTAATAAAATAAAATTAAAGAAAATAAATTCAAGAATACTATAAAAAATGTAATGAAAATGACATAAAATAAAACAACTACATCTCTATCATAGGATTTTTTCTCTTCACCCTAGATCCATCTAAAATAGAAAAGCAACACTCAAACATCATAAGATGAACAATTTCTTATATCCATACCTGGGAGCATCAAGTTTACTCAGGTACCAAACACCACCCAAGGAGGGTGTGATATAAAATCCACGTAGGTTGACACCCACAACCTCTATAAAATTCCATTTAGTTCAATAAATAAGAGTAGTGTTCCAATACATGATAAATGTAATCAAATAAATAAACAAAAATAAAATATGTATAATTTGGTCTGGGTTCTCAGTGGCACCCATTTATACCACCTTCATCCGTCCTAAGATTGGAATCTGAGTAATGTTCCTATAATAATTAAGATGTATAAAGATATATAAAGGGTAGAAAAATATATGAAAAAATGGAACATACCCTCAAGCTTCTCCTTTAGCATGGGTCTAATTTATATGTCAACAAAATTTGCCTTAGATCCCCAGAATGGTATGTCAAATGACAAGGAACCCAAAGATACCTCAAATAAAACCTTCCTTGCTTTATCATTATTATTATATTAATGTTTATAGTAGGTGTAATAGCCCATCCTGAAGGTATTTCTGCACTACAACCTTCAATATATCGAATACCATTAAGACAATAAAAAATTGTCAAAAAGACAATGTATCACTCGAGGCATAGTTTTATCATGATTTTGTACTTGGTGTCGCACAAAAGTTGTTGAGTATCATCTATGGCATGGAATAGCCAATTTTGCAATGGGTCTATCATTTTTTGAGCCTTAGGGAACCTATGCCACTCATGAGTATATAGAATACCTAGGGAAACCCTAATCTAGAAAAATCCTATGAAAATGCCTCATGAGCATGTAGTGTAGAAACCAAACTAGAATGAACAGTATATGTGAGGTCCTTAATATAGTACTCACATTGTATCAGTATACAAAAATTAATTACATTTCAATGAATCAAAAATAAAAAGTGATGCAATTATAATTCTAACAAAACAATTTATGAAAAAAATAACCACATACGTCCCAACCATTCAATCCAAATCATCACAGTCAAAACATTTTATCCGGAAAAGATGCAAAATATTCTTTTTTTATAATATCATATCATTGTAAGAATTTTAAACAAGAAAATCATTATCCATAAACAAACCAATCAAAATTCAAGATTCATGGATCATAAATATACAAAATAATTTATTTTATTTAATGATAAACCACAGGGGGTCATCCAATGCATGCAATTAATAATATTCATTATTTCGGGATAATGGAAAAATAGATCAATTTTTTTATCACACCTAATGGGGTATGAAATAATGTTTCAAACATTTAAACAAGCTAGTTTATCTCGATGAAGGGTGAAATAGTAATGTCATGATGTTTAAATAAATTAAAAAACATGAAATTAAATATCATTGTCAGGAACCGAAGACTGGAACATCATACGATCAAAGAGAAAAAGTGAAATTAATGGAATTAGAATAGATTCCCAACCATATATCAATAGTATAACCAACACCCCATATCAATATGTGGTTTGGCCAAAAACGTATTAAAACATATTATCTTATAAAAAAACTAATTTTGAGTTAAAACCACCCATGGGAGATTTTTCAATTTATAGTGCATGAGATCCTATGTTTAATGGTGAATGACATTTGTATTATAAATAGATTTACTGTGCACAAAACAACATGGAAAATGGAGGAGGAAAAATGTCGTAATAGGCTTTTGATGAAAAGGAGGAGGAGGAGGAGGTGCACCCTAGGGGGGATCACTACAGGTGGTGACATAATAAGGGATAGAAGAGGTAGAAATAAAATAATGGAATATATAAAAGAATAATGAAAGGAAAAAATTAGAGTATAAGAAAATATAGGACAAGGAAATAAATATGTATAAAATAAAATAAAAGGGATGGAAATGTAATAAAAATAAATATAATATGAATGGGATAATGCCAATTTTAAATATTTTTTATTTTTACCATAAAACTATTCTTATTTATTTTAAAATTATATTTATCCATTTTTTTACTTTCTTTTAATTTTCTATCAAATTTCATTTTATTCATTATTATTTTATTTTATTTCTTTTTATCCCAAATTTTGTGCTAGGGCATGATGTAATGTTTTATATAAAACAAATTTAATTATTTATATAACATTAATTACTTCACATGACTAGAATATGTGTATGAAAGCTTGTTCCCTAGGTCTCATTAGAGATTTAGAATAAAAAATTAAATGGTATATACCATGATAAATGACAGGAAGTTACCACCTAACCTATTTATGAAAACACATCCCCAAGATTCCATTCTGATGGTAGTGGAATAAAATCTGGGAAAACCATCATCCATTGAGCACACACATCGGTCTCTCCCTCCTAGAACTCATCCTAAACTCATCCATGCCTTAATAGCCCTTTGACCAGTGGAACTAACCTAGTTGGAAAACGTCCATGCTATGGTCGACTATAGAGGTCAGATTCTCATCAAAGGATGCATCCAATTCATGGCCGATGTTGCAGGGATAAAATAAATTTGATGATTATGGATCATACTATTTAATCAGAGGTACATGGAAGACATTCATTATGTAAGAGTGCCTCTACTGTAACATAAACTGATAGGCTACTAGCCAAAGTCTCTCTACTATCTCGAATGATCCAATGTATTGTAGTGATAACTTCCTTGTCTCTTGATCTAACCATGCCCCATCATTTTAAAAAAAGGTAGAAATACTTGATGTCCCCTCTCAAACATGAGAGGTCTGTAGTGGTTGTTGGTATATGATTTCTATCTAGACTGACCCCTAGTTGTATGACTATGAATCATCTAAACATTCTCAGATGTCTCTTGAACGAGGTGATGATTCAAGAGGGAATCCTTACATTCTTTGATCCAACATAATAGAAACAAAACGATCTACCATAGATGGCCTTATACAAATACATCTTAATTTTGTCATAAATTTATATATTATAGGTAAACTCAAAAAGTCGAATAAGTTTATCCTATGTCCCTCCAAAATCAAATATACTAGCCTGTAGAATATCCTATAATACTTGTATGGTCTTCGTGGATTTCCAATTAGTCTGAGTGTGATATAATGAAATCAAGAGTACCTGTGAAACTAGAACTTTCTATAACCCATTAAATTAATGTGATGTAAATAAATCGTATCTACACGATACAATAGAACTAAGAAATCTATAACGGTGCACTATCTCTCTGATATACAACCATACAAACTCATTAGTAGATAAGTTCTCTAGGATAGGTAGGAAGTCTATGACATTGGTCAATCTATCAACAATCACCCATTCATCATAACCACAGTGAGGATATCATGGAAATCATATACCTAAATAAATGGTGATTTCATTCCTTTTACACTCAGGAATGGATAGAGTCGGTAGAAGTCCAGCAGTTCATTGGTTCCCTACCATCACCTACTAACATGTGGAGCATAGAGTGATGAATCCCACTATCATATTTTTCATACTCATCCACCAGTACTAACGACACTTGTCAGTAAATCATGCTAATTCTAGGATGAAATTACCAAACTCTAGTATGGCATTACATCATTAGTTATTATTACATATCTGAATGTACAAATACACGACAACAATAATGTCAAGTGTCCCTACCATCATCAACCCAAACAGGAAGGGGGATCTCTCATGCAATGAATTCCATATAAACATGACACTTTGGATAAGATAAATGTTATATAAGGTCCATCTCTATAATAGCAGTTTTCATTATAGTAACTATTATAACTAGTTTTCCACTATATTCCTGAACCTCAAGATGCATCTAAAAAAACAAATCCATCATCTACCTCTCATTAATGGCTGCCTGGATGATTTGATTCTATGTATATCGACTGAAAACATCAGCCACAACCATTACCATAATAGGGGTATAAGAAAGGAAGAAATCGAATGATAGTTAGTATTCATCCCACCAATGCTGCCTCAAATTCAAGACACTCTATTTGGAGATATATATATATCTTCTATAATCTGTGTAAACTGAGAACCTATCACAAAATAAGTAATGTCTCTAATAAAATAAATCATTAACCAGAGTTTATAACTCAAGTTCATGTGTAGGATAGATCTAGTCATGAGGTCTCACCTAATAGGATCCATAAGCCAGAGATTGATTTCCCTACATAAAAAATACAACCATTTTGATTCTTAAAGCATCATTATAGAAAATATAGCTTATGGTTTTCTAAGGAAGCATCAGGATTGTAACTAAGGATAATCTCCCCTTTAACTCTTAAAAATAATATTCACATTATTTTGTCTAAATGAACTATACACAGATCTTAGTAAAGGTCATTAGAGGTACTACAATGTGAGATAAATCTTAAATGAAATGAATGTAATAACCTAGATGCCCCATGAAACTATGTTTGTCGAAAACATTCTTCCTTTTTTCCAATGAAATAATGGTTATCTCTTTTTCTAGGTAAACTGATATTCCTAGATTAGATATTATATGTCCCAGGAATTGAACCTTGTCAATCCTAAAGTGGTATTTTCATATATTTTCATATATCTGGTCCTCTCTCATTGCACTAAAAATGATCTCAATATTGGTTTATTGGTCGTTTTTTGAATGTCAATACACTATGATTTCATCAATGAAAACCACCAAAAAGTAATCAAAGAATATGTGAAAACATGATTCATTTGATCCATGAATACTTCCAACACATTCTTGAGGCCGAATGTCATATATGGATACTCATAAAACCCATAACTGCTCTAAAACGCCATACATGGAATTCCAGACGGTCTCACCTACAACTAGTGATATCCCAACCATAGTTCAATATTGGGGAAAATTTTATCCTGGGATTAATTTGAATGGGTTTCCTATATAAGGAATTGCATATTAATTCTTTCACATAATCTTGTGGATTCAATGATAAACTACACACAATTTGTTGGTACCATTTCCTTCTTAGAGAAAATAATTAGTGAACCCAACGATGATGTGATAGGTTTGATAAAACCCTTAGACTTTAGGTCATCAAGATTAATTTTGATTTAATGTAGATCTATAGGATCAATCATATATGGAGGGATAGACATCAGTGCCACACTTGGAACTAGCATGATAGTGAACTATACATCCCTATTAGATGGTAAGCTAGAGAAATCATCAGGGAAGACGTAACAGAAACAATCCACAACAGGAGGGAAGTCCACTAGCTACATTCCATGATCTCTCATGAAGAGAATTTATAATTGAACATTCACTCTTCCTAGTTCTACACATTTAATTCCATCTCAATATGCATGTATATCCCATTATCCATTGGGGAAATATGTGTTTCCCTCAGGGGATGTGAATGAAACCTGATAGAGATAACAATCCACATTTTCATTATATGGAACGAGATAGTTCATACCAAAAATGATTTCTATACCAGTTATATTGAAGATGAAAAAATTACCAAGGAAATGGTACCCACATATCTCCACGAAGATACCATGGAACTGGGGTATGCCCTCTGTCCTGACCCCAAGTGAAATGTCGGGAGTCGTGACACCGAATAAGAACTTGAATATAAGAATAGTATTTCCCCAAAAATTGAAAAGGAATGTGACATACATGTATCAAAGGGGTAGAAACTAATATAGATTCTACCATAATAGAAGAATTTACCATAAATGATCCTACACTCTACTCCTCTGTTTATGGTTGCACTGTGTATATATGTCCTGAAATATAGCACTGAGTTGTTAAATGATTGGTCTGTTATGGTCCACTATGCTAATGTGATTAGTCTAGATATTCATGTCCTTGGCCACGATGACCACAATTACCTCATCTTGATTCGCCCATGGAAAATGATATTCCATCCTATTGTGGATTCATAGATCTCGTACATGATACAATTGATCATACAAATACTCTTCCATTGTACGCTGATGAGAGTGAATAGAAGAAACGTTGATGGTGACCAATCTAACCATAATATAGACACTCCATTGGGTTTCTCATCCAATAGGGATTCTTATGGATGATCCTGCCGCATTTATGAAATATGATAATGCTTTCAGTTGGTTTCAAATAGATTGGATTTTCCCAAGGTGTACCCTTATAGAGGTGATTCCTACTACCGTAAGAACTATCACCTTGTCTTGGAGCTGAACCTCCGTGGAAAATAGGTTTACCATCCCTGACATTTTTTCCTGAAATTGGTTCCTAATCCACAATATCTATAATGTTTTTCAAATGAAGGATGTTTTCCTATGATCAGATGGTATATATGAGTCCATAATCAATGTGTCTCACTGTTGTTTGTGTGTCATCTGTCAAAGATGGATCAAAATGATGAAGCTATGTGAAATGAGTATAATACACTATCACATTCATATATTCCTATTAAAGATGAAATAATTCACTCGAATTATCACCTCTCTAATTCTGGTGATATAAGTGATCATAGAAATCTATTTTTAAGTATACACAAAACATGTCTCTAGTATACCCAACCTAATAAATAATATCTCACCAATTGTAGGTGAAGTCATGAATCGTGTAGACATCAAGTTTAACCATCCAATCTGGAATCATCTCAAGATAGATGAAGATAGACTTCAGGGATTCTATTCTTGACTCTAAATAATGAGGATCACCACACCCTAAGAAGTTTGTTGGATCATGATGTAGAATGTCCCATGTATTCTCTTCTATAGATAGGGAAGTTTGGGGAACATTTTGAATAGACTTCATAAACCTGGGGAGACTATCCCCAAACTGAGCATCAAGGACCATTAAAAGATCGATATGATGTGGTGCCACATGAGTAACTATGGGAGGAACTAAAATTTACAATACAAGAAGCACTATGGTGGTAACTACATGTAACAATAGATGAGGCACTACAAGAAGAACGTTTGGTGGTTCAAGACACACCATCTTAGGAATGTTCTCATCGGTACTCTCCTATGTTAGGACACAAAGAATTCATGACTACATTATTCAAAAATATCAAAACACTAACCTTTAGAAAGAAGTCATAGCAGATGTGAAAGACTTGTAAATGTGAAATAATCTTGGTAGGTACAAATCCTACCTCTGAGCACTACATAATAAATAGCCCGCTCCAAAAGACAGGTCTATATAAGGAAGGGAAAACATATATGGATCACTAAAATGAGGACTACCACGTATTTCATAGGTAAATTCATGTTTACAAAAATGAACTATCACAAAATTATATTTAACAAAAAAGAACTTGAAATTGTTTAAAATTAGGCGAAACAACACTCACAGGCATACCAGAAGATGCATGTTGAATGTTGATATGGCATGGAAATATGAATGTCATTTTAATCAATTTGGTTCCAAATATGATGCATGTAAATGAATTTCCCTCATATCGTCATGTTGAAATGGGATAAATAATTATCTAAATAAGACCAATATCAATAACAATTCAAATCATGTGTGTCACTCAATGGTTACATCATATCAACAATAATTTGAATAATCAAAAATTATATTCCCAACCCAGAAATTTTGGTTTCCCTTGTACATAGGTTAGCTACATCGAAGAACACAATAAATTCATAATTTTTATTTTTTAGTCTCTTATTAAACCCAAAAAATAAGAGAAAAGGGAAAAATATCCACGTTTCATACAACTTTGTAACATCCTCGTCCCTGTGAGCCACTAGAAGGGCTCTTTGAACTGGGATTGCCACATGACCTCATGCGTAACTCCCCGAAGGCCAGAGGCTACTGAATAACATCGAGGGCCTTCTTAACATGTTCACTGGGGATACTATGCCTTCCTAGGGAATAGGTAATACAAAATGAAAGAAATAAATTAATAAAATAGCAGATTTATATAAATAAATAATCTAGTACATTAGAAATTAAATTAACCATGCTGAATAAAATAAAATTATGGAAGATAATAATTAAAACTAGATACACAATGATGTAATTCTATTTTGTCTATACTAAAAGTAATGTACGTAATTCAGAAATATGATCATTCTATTAAAGCTATAATAAAAATTAATCAAATTGAAATAGCTCAATCTTGAGCATAGGCTCGATCCCCTTCCCCCATGCACCATCCAAAATAGAAAAACAACACTCTATCATCAGATGCAACAGGATTCCCTCTATCAGTAACTATGATCATAGAGTCTACTCAGGTACTAAATGGAACCTGAGTAGAGTGTGAGATAAAAACCCAGTAGGTGGAATCCAATAGTGTCAAAGCCATTCCATTTTATGCAATAAAAAATCATTTTTCAAATATATGATTAATGTATTAAATTAATTAAACAAAATAATATAAATATAACTTGGTATGTGTTCTCAATGAAACCCATCCATAACACCTTCACTAGCCTAAGTATAATATATGAAGAAATTACATTTTATAATAATGATGAATATATATATATAAAGGCTCGAAAAATAGAATTCAGACAAGATGAAACATTCCCCAAGCTATTGTTTTAGCTTAAGTCTAATTTATGTGTCCATAAATTGTGCTTCAAAGTACTAGAGAGGTATAACGGCTCACAAGGAACTACAAGATGTTTAAAATAAAACCTTCAATGAATTGACATTATTTTTTATAAATGTTTAGAGTTAGAGTATTATCATGTCCTGAATGTATCGCTACAGTACATCCTTCAATTTTTCCAATACTACTAAAACCATCCAAGGAAATATTCTAAAAGACCAAATTCCACTTGATGAATTATTTTATCACAAGTATGTCCCATGTATCTCAAATCAGGGGTTGAGTATCACTTGAGTAATGGAATTTCCCCTTTTCCAATGGTTACACCCTCAATTGTCACTTAGGGAACCAATATCACTCATGAGTATATAGAAAACCCATGAAAACGTTTTCCTGATAAATCCTTAGACATTGACTCCCTATTATGCAATGTAGTAACCATTCTGGAATGGAGAGTATATGAGTAGTCCCTAATATAGAACCCACTTTGTCTCATGGCACTGAATTTAATTAGATTTCAATGAAGACAATATCACAATTTAAGCATTTATAATAGAAAAAATAGCAACAATGAGCCACATACTTTCGCATCATTCAAGCCAGATGGTTACAATCAAGACACATTATTAGTAAAAGGAGAAAAATGTACTTTTCTCTTTTATAATGTAATATAATGTTAAGACTTTTATACAAGTAAATACAAAGACCTAAACAAAATAACCCCAAGATTCATGGTTCATAAATATAAAAAATAATTTATTTAATTTATATATCAACAAAGAGGTACATCTCAATACATTCAATTAATAAAATTAATTATTTGGGGTAATGAAAAAATAGTCCAATTTCATCACCACACCGAAAGGGGTATCCAACAGTATGGAAGAAATTTAGAAGAGCAAGTTTATATCAAAAAAGGGTTCAACATTCATGCACAATAGTTTCATTAAATTAAAAAATAAAAAATAAATTATCGTTGGTGCACACCGACGATCGACAGAATGTGTAATCTAAGTGACACAATGATATTATAAGAAATAGACTAGATTTCCTGCCTCGTAACTATATAGGATCCAACGCTCCTCGAAAATCATTGTTTTAATCTAAAATTATAGATTTCTCATGATTTTAGAAAAAAACCAGTTTCAGGTAAAATCCTTTCATGACATGGTGGGAGTGCAGTGGTGATGCACCAAGGTAGAGGACAAGGAGAAAAAATTTGAAGAAATAAAAGAAAAAGAAAATGAAAAATTAAAATAAATAATAAAAAAATGAACTAAATAATAATTAAATAAACTATAATGTCTATAAATGAAATGTAAATAAAAATAATATAAAAGAAATAATTCCCTTTTTCATTATTTTTAATTTTCTCATAATCCACATCAAATATTATTTTAAAATTACATTTTATCACTATTAGTTTTTTAAATTTCTTTTAAAATTTATTTTTTCCTTTTTAATTTCTTTTAATTATTATTATCCCAAACACTGCTCTATGGTGTAATATAATGTTTTAAGTAAATCTCGTGAAACTATATAAAAACATTTATAGCTCCTCGGGACCAGAAATAGTCGATATAGGTATTAAGACAAAAAAATTAAATGGGTGTTACCATTAACTATGCAGGAATGTTACAACCCGCATAGTGTTTTTTGTGATATTTGTTTTCTTTTACCCTCAACATAAAACATTTACCTAACATTGGAAATTATAATGGGGGATAACATTTACCTTCGAAACATATTCTTATAATTAATAATGAAATTGACATCCCTAACTAATTTTTAGATGATAAATAGAAATTTAGTATCCTTTTAATCTTACTCAATTTCTATACAGAATAAATTTATATTTCGATGTAAAAAAAATTATATAGAAAAAATATATTTTATTTAATATTTTCATTTTAATCATTTACTATAGGAGTATGAAAATATGGTTTTAAAAATTATTAAGCATTATTACATTCTTATAATGGAACACTAAGTGTTTAGTGAACTATAATACATTATAAGTGTTACCATCATAACATAGTCATTAAAAGTGATATATGAATTAGAATAAGATCATTATATTAATAATTTATGATTTTTTATATAATTATAATTTATATATTAATTAATAATGAATAATATCACAATTTTCAGTAAAAATCATTCTTTCTTAATAACATTTTTTTATTCAAAAATGGTTTTATTTATTTTTCTGTGCATAAATTAATAATATTTTATCAAATTTATATAAAATTTATTTTTTAAAATTAATTTAATTTATGAATTAATCTTTCCTAAATTATCATAGGGTGAATGTTTGATATTTTTATGAATTTTTTGATTTTTTGGTGATTAGTGAAAAATACTACATTTACAAAATTTGTCACTATTATGAAATTATTATGATATAAAAATAACATGAATGATTAAAAAAACCCTCTTATCATGTTAAAATATATTTATTGTGTAATAGAAATCATAAAAATTATAAATTATAGCATATATATGTAATATAAATATTATATAAATCGAAGTAATGAATTTGTCCAAAATATATATGTATATATTTTCTTCTTTTCTCTTAATCAGGTATTTACGAAGATCCTTTTGGAATTTCCACTAGTTAAATGGAATATAAGTATTTCACTATTTTAAATCATCTTATGAATTCGAATTTAATTAATATTATTATTTATTTTTATATAAAATCATTTTTTTCTTAAAAGAAACATTTTTATAAAAATGGTTTTAATTGTGTTTGAAAAACATATATTGAATTATATTTATTCCAATTTAATTGTTAAATGATATAAAATGGATTCTTTATCATGAATCATAATAATTAATATTATGTAATATGGTCAATATAATTTTTGGTTATATTGATTGGTAACCACGAAAAAAAATTCATCGTTGTTAAGGGTAAAACTTGGTAAAAGGGTTAAAAATAAATGGATATCTATTCTAGATAATGAGGAATAGTTTATCAAGCTATATTGAATGGTCATAATTATATAAAAATATTAAAATTTTCAAATTTTTGACAATTTTGAAAAACATTCATAAAAAATGTATTTATTTTTTAAAATTTATTATGTAATTCCAAGTGTGTACTTCACACACCTATAAAAAGGAATGAAATTCCCTCTCTTCTTCACACAAATTAAACAACTTATATCTAAAATTAACCACAAAAATTACTTTGAAACCCTACATAATATGAATTATAGTCTCATTTATAATCAAATGGCCATCCTAAAGGGCATAATGAATTTTCAAAATGTAGTTTTCCCAATAATAGATTTAACTTATAACCGAGTGTATCATTTTATTTCATATTTTAACTCCTTAAAATATTCAATAACCATGATCATATAATAAAATAAGAATAATAAATATTCTGAAATTTTGTTATAATAGTATCACAATCCTTATTCATATACATTCTATCCTAGTGTAAATGAATGCTTCACACATGTGTGCACTTAGCCTACTATCTCTATATAGTGGTGTAAGTTGGTTTTCATTACCAAATTATGTAGATGTTTTTAAATATTTAATAATAATTATATAGGATATTTATTAGATAATTTTTATTCTATTAATATAATATATCATTGACCTTCAAATCCTTCCCCGTGTTAGAAATGATAACTTCACTTGTTTGTACGTGTGGACGAAACCCTTCAAGAAGTGACGTGACTCATTTTATGACTATTCATTTCAAGGATGAATATAAATATGAATATTATGGATATATATTATATTTTTATTATTATTAACATTTTTAAGACTATATAACCATGATAATGATGCATGGAAGGAAACTAATAATCATAACATTAATGAAAAAAATCATTTATCACTCAAAAATCATGATTTTAAATAAAGTATAATTCATAAATGTGTGTTGAAGTAATATAATTAAATTATATATGATATTATAAGTATGTATATATTTATATTTTTATATTTATATTATTTTATAATTTTTTATATAGGAATATAAAATAACCTTTAAAGAAACTAGTACCTAAGGTAACAGTTTATTTAATTGTCTGATCCTCATTTGGGATTGATAATGTTTACGATTATATTGGGAGAATTGTATGATATTTCTATATAAAATTCCATATACATTCTAATAAAGTGGTTATATTTATAAAATATTTTTTTTTTCATTTCCCAATCTTTAAATACGCAATGTCACAAAATAGTGCTTTTAAGGAAACCCAACTACTTTTTCTGTTTAGCCTTATATATTTTTCTCTCATGTATATATTTGGTTTAAATTTATTTCTATAATTTTATTAATTCTACAACAATTTATTAATTACTTTTTACTCATGTTTAAATTTATATAAAAATGTTTAAATGTGTAAATCATGTTATTTTCCAAATAGGTGACTTTTTATCATTGTTGTGAGTGAAAATTTGGTTTTAAATCTTTCTAAAAAATGAATTTTACTAGAATCATTGAAACTCATTTATTTGAAGGCATTTTTAGGTCTAATGAAAGAAAACTGGTTTTTTATTCTCTATATACCATACTAATTTATGTATATGTCTTAGAATGAAGCCTCAAATGTATGTTCTAGATGTATAAAATTATGCATTCTGTAAAAAATGAAATAACATATTAATGTCTGGGTGATTATTTATATACTTATGATATTTATTTATAATTTTCAATCCCATGTAATAATTTTTATGTAATAATTTTACCATTAATTATTCCTAATATATTATTCATGACTTAAATATTATTTTATAGATTCCCTTTTAAGCATTCCCATATTGGGAACTTTATCTCACATTTTTATTTTATTTCCATTTCTTAGGTTTCCAAGATGATTACCATGATTGATATGAAAGGATATGCTTGAGTTAATAATAATGTTTTCAAATAAAATAATATATTTTGTATTATTTGTACATATTTTATTTGAGATTCAAGAATTTATATTTTTTAATATCACAACAAAACTATTTGATCCCACGTGATGAAATTGCTTGCACATAGTGAAAATTAAATGATGTAACCACAAGCCATGGGAAAGTAGTGTTGGGGTTATTACATTTACTGTTCTCAATATTATATGGTAACAATTAAAAATTAAATAAGTTTTTATTCATTATTTTATACATTGATTAATTAGATATAGTATAATTATACATTATAAAGGAATAATTTAATGTAATAAAATAAACATACAGAACACACCTAAATACTATTATTTTTAAAATATTTCATTTTATCAAAAAATTATTTAAATCAAATTCTATTAATTATTTATAATTGAACCAATAAATTATTTAGATAAACTATAATTATATTATTTTTTTTTTGAATTATAAACACATAAAATCAATCATTAATAATGGTTAATGAAATAATATTTCTTTTTATAACAAAGGATTATCATTTTTACTAAATTATGTAATTGTTTATTATATGTGACGTTTAATATTTTTAGTTTGTTACATATAGTAACATAAATTCATATATACTTTTTGATAAAAGTACATATAATGATTTTATTTTCAATGTGAATTAATATCCAATGAACATATATCCAATAACTATACAACTAATATATATATATTTATTGGTTATACACAAATATAATAAATAACTAAATATACATATCTAAAATTATATTACCTATTCTCTAAATTCATTATCATAATGTGTATTTTTTTCTAGTATTTTTTGTTCTCTATTTAGTTATATTAGGTGGTAATACCATCATAGAAGACAATGATAATTATATTTTCATCCATATTTTATTTTTAGTTACTTATTATTACATTTCATTTGTAATATTATTCTTTTGGATGCATTTAGATATATCATAATCATTTACATTTTCTATTTTAATATACTATCATAATGAATTTATGAATTTACAAGTAATATTGGGAGTTTCATATGGGCCTTGATATTAAAAAAAAGAATTATTTTACAGTAAATATTTAAAAAAATTAATGTGGTTCTATATCAAAACTATATTGGTTCCTCCATCATATAAGGCTAGATAATTGTGGTTTAATTATTAATCTTAATTATATTCATTATAAGAGGTCACCACTTGTATGGTAAAGAATCCCACTTGCAATATTCCCATTATTTCAATTTAACCACATGTTCTACCATTTATTGTCAAATTGTGTGTTTTTTTACACATTGGGAAATGTGCAAATTGAATATTGTATATACGGTATTATTCATTTAGTGGTGTTTTAATGGATATATGTTGGTGGTCCTGAAAAATTAAATTTCTTTAATGCATGTTTTCATGTTTTTTGTGACATACAGTATCACTACCAATATATTATTAACCTATAATTGATAAGATATATCATCTATTAACCCATATGAGTAATTTAAGGCTTTCTAGGTCATTGACAGCCACTCTGGCAAATATTCCTTTATGTAGTTGTCATTAATGGTCACTGACATGTTTTATATTCAATATGGAAAAGTTTATGTGTTCAATTGTTGTTATAGGGGGTTAGAAAAATGGGGAGATAATGATATAAAAAAGTATCTTAGCTTATTAACATATATAAGGGATGAGTGATTAAATAACATTGTACTAAATGATTCCCCTAAACTAGGACCTGGAAGTTGTTTTACAATGGGGTTTGATGTACATAGACTGATATTATAGAAAAGATACAAAAAATAAGCATATATAGTGGAATGTAAGGGTAATAGTGTAATTATGAAGAGTTGTATAAAATATTATACATGTAAAATTTGTATCAGTTTGTGCCTTTTGAATCCACAAAATTCTAATTTTCATTTTAATATAGGAATTTTTATGATTATGTGTCTTGACTTATAGTAAAAACCTATAATTCAATGACTAAACAATATATATTTTAGTTATACACTTTTTTATCATGGTAAGTTTACACTACTTGAAAATTGAGACTTAAAAAGTCTAAATTATATTACAAATATAAAAAATAAGGACATTTCGTTTCAAGATTCTACCTAATTAGAACTCCATTGTAATGTGTTCTTGAACCAAACTAGTGAAAAAAAGTGTGAAAATTTTGTATGTATCTCATGGTGTATGTATGTGATGAAAAAACACACCAAAAGAACATTTAATAGCCTATGGTGACAATCAATAGTTTGATAAGTTAAAATGGTGGGTAATTTAACTTAGTTTGTTGGGAAAGGAAAAAATATATTACTAGAGTCCAAGGATGTCATATAGCCTGATTAATTTCCTAGGTACGTTTGGTTTTGAAAAATGGTTTTAGAGAAAATACGCATCCTAATTTTAAAATGTACTTCTTGATAATGAGGTGTGGGTCCAACATCGATTATGTTGTGATGTAAATATAGGGGAGAGTGTAACCACAATTTAATTGTGAGATTTAAAAAACACTAAATGTTATTACCCATGAAAACATGGTAAATTTTTTTGGATCCTAACTAACTAGAAATCCAAAGTAAAAATTAATTGTTGTGATTCAGGTCATGATTGGTTTATACATTGATTTTTTTAATAGAGTGACATTGTGAAGACATAATTCACCGAATAAGCATATATTTTCCTATGGGTTTAGATATTTGTCTAAAAATTTAACCTTGAGGGTAGTAGCCTATTGTTTGATGGGAAGGAAAATATGTTATTATAAGACAACCCTGGGATCATATTATCATGGATATGGTCAATGGAGATCGGGTCATGACATAGGAAAATTAATAACTATCATCCATCTTTTTGAAGGTGTTAGATGCTTGGGATTCAAAATTAAAAAATCTCAATTTTCATTGTTTTAACTTCAATTATTCAAATATCCAAAACATATATATGTGTCATGAAAGTGGGAATCATATGTTAATTACAATATATTTTTGTTAATAGTAATGTATTCTTGTTATATACTCTCATATATTCATTCAAAAAAGATTAAAATTTTTCCAAGAGCATGAATCCCCACCTAAGACCAAGATTGATGTTTTTCCCAACATATTTGAAACCCATAAAATGGTTATCCACATTAATTTATCATTTTAGTAATGATATTCTCAAAACAATTGAGTCCTTGTGGACTTCATGTCACAAACCAGCCCGGGTACCCTGGTAACCCGATAACCAAGCCGGACCTAACAAAGCCCAAAGGGTGTTCCCAATCCCCACAGGTCGGCGACTAGCACCTAGAATCACATAACATGCAAGTGGGATCATTTTTTCCACAAGAATGTGGAAGCAAAAGAAACTAGATAGTATGCAAACAAAATAAACTCTATTGGGAGTAATGTACCAGAATACAATGTGACATAATAGCCCAAATTACTACAACCAAAGTAATAAAGATGGGAAAATAGCCCCATGGTCCCTATGGACACAAATCACCAAAAAAAAAGATCAACAGCGGGATACGCCTCCAAGAGGTCCCTTCACATTGCTCGATCCTAGAAGAATAATGTCTACAAACACCCGAAGGAAAAATAGGTTGTGAGCCAAATCCCAGTAGGATACCACCAATAATTCCATAACAGATGCCAAATATAGATTTTCCAAAGAAAATATTCCAATTTTCCAATAAACAAGTATGGAAATTCAAAAGAAAATTTTTAACAAAACAATCTATATATTTTCAAATGATGGAAAAAAATTTACTTTATGAAAAGGCTTTACAGTGATGGAATATTTCTAAAACAATGGCTTAAGAAAAACATTTATATAAAATAGTTTATATATTTTCAATGGGCATGTAAAGAATTTCAAAAGAATTGGCATACATTTATATATAAAATATAAATAAACAAGCGAGCAACATGGTCATCTGCCAAATGGTACGATATTATTAACTAGTTATAGGATTCCGTACTCTCTATGTGAACTCATCAAAATATGTATACACACGTCCCTATGACACTTTACAAAGGAGACTCGTGACCAACCGATCGGGGATGTGACCCACAACAAGTATGGTTTAGTACGTTGTCATAGCATAGAGTGTATACAAATAACTCACTAACTACCTAAGGATTGCATTTACTCTATCATTATGGGTGAACAATATTATGAATGCTTAAAATACAATCAACCACATTATTCCATTTCAAAAGTTCCATTTTTATTCCATTTATATCCAAAACATGATTTATTCAAAACATGACTTTTTAACAAGATAAAACTAATGGGATTCTATAAAATCATTTTAATCCATTTTCACCAGTTTGAAATCCATTCAAAACCTATTCCATCAATACAAAAGTTATTCCCATAGTTAAATTCTACAATTTATTTGAAAACATTTCCATCAAATCCTCAATTTATATTCAACAATTTAAATTGGCCAATATCCATAAACACACCCAAATCAATGGAAATGGGATTTTAAAATTTTCCATGCCAAAACCTTTTCAAATATCTTGAATCACCGGAATCGAGTTTTATCAATTTAATTGAAAGCATAATTTAGTAATTGAATTTAAATCAACAATCTAAATAAACCGAGAAAATACAATTTTAATCAATTTGAAAAGTCGGGATGGAACCAACCTTGACGGTTTTGACCAAAATCACAACGGTCCATAATGCTCAAGAAAACCAGGTTGCTTCTTCAATAACCCGCCTCAGATCTCTTCTCCTCAAGAATTTGGCTTCAATTAACCATGATGAGCCTTTTGATCTCCCCCAAAATGATTGTAGAACCGTCTATTACATTAGGAGAAGACAAATCCCGAGTTAGGGCCACTTAGGAGGGAGAAAAAGGAACTTAGAGGAAAACCTGTGTGAGATCCACTATTGAAGGATCTCATTTAAGTGGTCACATGGTTAGTTCGCACAGTTTGACAAACTGTGCGCAAGCTGTGCATTAGATTCTACCTCGGCCACCCATCACACACGGTTTGTCCGCACGGTTAGAGAAACCGCGCGCTGCCCGTGCGGGAGCTACTGCCTCCAAGACCAACTATGCACGGTTTGGACGCACGGTTTAGACAACACGTGCGCCGCCCGTGCGACATACCCTTTGCCCTGAAACAACAATTAAAATTCTCCCAACACTCCCAAGACAGTAGTCCAAAATAGAGATACATATAATCATCAAAATTACATGAAAACGTGACATGATGTTACAACCTCCCCACCATAATATCTTTCTGTTCCTAGAAAGCATATAAAGAAAACTTCACGTCAAAAAGATAAGGCCACTGATCTTTCATTAGTGCCTTCCTTTCCCATGTCTCATGAGAATCAGAACCACGCTACCATAGCACAAGGACAAGAGGTATCATTCTCCCTCAAAGTACCTTGGTCTCAGAATCAACAACCCTGACTGGTTGTTCAGTAACAAATAAATCTAGTTCAATATCAAGATCACTCCATCTCACAACATTAGATGGATCAGAGAGATAGTTTTACAGCTGGGATACATGGAACATGTTATGTATCGACGCCAGCTATGGTGGTAGAGCTACACGGTAATCAACATTCACTACAATACCAACAACCTCAAAAGTTCCCACAAAATGGGGATCATGCTTCCCTTGCCTCCAAAGACTTCGATGAACTAATCGGGGAGAAACTTTCAAGAACACCTGGTCACCAACTGATAACTCTAATGATTTATGGCGATGATTAGCATAAGACTTTCACCAACATTGTGCTGTCACAATTCTCTAAGGAATCAACTAGATCTTAGCTGTCATCTCTTGGACCAAGCTCGGTCATACCAAGGAACGTTCACCAATCTCCGAACAAAAAAAAAGAGATTTACAAGGATGACCACAAACGCATCAAAAGAATCCATTTTGATCACAGAATGATAACTGTTGTTATACGAAAACTCAACTATCCCCATATGATCATCCCATGACCCACCATAGCTGAGAACACATGCGCAGAGCATATATTCAAGTATAAGAATAGTTTTCTCTGTCTGGCCATCTGATTGTTGATTGTAGTCCATGCTCAGATGAACCTGAGATTCCAGTGCCTCTTAAAGGCCTCTCCAAAAGTGAGAAGTGAACCAAGGATCCCTATATAAGAGTATAATAGACGGAACTCTGTGAAAATGAACAACTTATTTCACATAGATGTTTCCCAACTCCTCAACTTTTCTTGCATCTCGAATAGGTATAATGTGTGCTGACTTAGTCAGTATATCAATCACAACCCATATCAGGTACTTCTTCCTCTGGGATTGAGGTAACCCAAACACAAAGTCCATTGAGATATCATCCCACTACCATGTAGGGACTAGAAGTGGTTGAAGTAAACATGAAGGTTTCTAGTGCTCGGCTTTCACCTGCTGGCATGTATAGAAACAACATACAAACTCAGTAATGTCTCCTCACATACATGGCCACCAGAACTATCACCACATTTCATAGAACATCTTCGTGGTTCCGGGGTGTACATCCTACTGAGAGTTAAGGAAACCCCCCAACACATCATTCATTACTGCTAACGGCACAATGTATTGGGTTCGATAACACAGAATAACCTATTTTGGAGAAGGACCACTGAGTTTCGGTCTCCCCACAGTGAAGAGTGTCCCTAATGGTATGGAATTCATCATCCAGTTGTTGTTCCAAGAGAATTAACTCAAGGATAGTAGAAGTCAACTAAACACTGGCTAAAGAAACTTTTTTCCCCATCCAATGAACTCAAATATGCAACTGAGAAAAAAGAGCCATCAAACTCAACTCTTCTGAAGATTCCATCACAGCCTATGATGGGAGTTTCTGGCTTAACGTATCTCCAACTACATTCCCTTTCCTTGGTGTATTGGCAATGTCAACGTCCAAATATTTCAGGTACTCTACCCAATTCCTTTGGTGGAGATTCAAATCTTTTTGAGAGAAGATATAACTCAAGCTATTATGGTATGAATACACAGAAAACCTTTCTCCATAAAGGTAATGTCTTTAACACATAAGTGCATGAATTAAAGCTGGAAGTTCATGTTCATGGGTTGGATAGTTCTTCTCATGAGGCTTAAGCTGACGAGACCCATAGGAAACAACATGATTACCTTTCCTAAGGACACATCCCAAACCTAAACATGTTGCATCACAGAATACAAAGTAACCTATCCCAGCCTCAGGAAGAGTTAACACCGGCGTGGTAGTCAAAATATGATTTAGATCAACAAAAGAACTCTGAAATTTTCCATTACAGTAAAACATCACTCCCTTTCAAGTCAGAGCATTCATTAAAGAAGCTAACTTTGAGATGTTTTTTACAAACCTGCAATAATATCCAGCTAATCCCAAGAATCTCCGAATCTCAAAAACATTTCGTGGTTGTTCCCATGTCATAATAGCCCTCACCTTTTCAGGATCAACTAATATTCATTGTTCTAACCCCGCATGTGCCACGAATTTCACTTCTCAAGTCAAGAAATTGCACTTTGAATGCTAGGCATAAAGTAGGTGATTCTGTAGAAGACTCAGAACTGTTCTCATATGATGCACATGATCGTCCTAAGACATGGAGTAGACAATAATGTTGTCATGACCCGTCCTCGGGGCCCGTGTCGTGACAACCCCAAGCCTGCCTTCCATAGGCCAGGGGCTGGCGCCTAGCACCAAAGGCGTAATTTCCGATAAAAGGGAAAGAATTGCCTTTATATAAGAAAACAAACACCACAGAGAATGAAAACCAAAGTAAACACTAAGTAAACTGAGTACAAAAGTATGTGCTGGAAAGTAAATGGGCCAGAATACAAACCCAACTGAATGTATAGTACAACTGAAAAGAAAGTACATCAGTAGTAAAATAAATCAGCTACCACTAAGTCGTTCTCTGGATATCCCACATGAAGGGTGGGTACAGATGGTCTCCATCGCTCCTTAGGTCCGGTCGACCGCTCCGTTTACGTCCCGCCTGATAGTCCACCTCTGAGTACCATCCTGCTCCACAATCCTCAACCACGATCCACGCTATCTATCGTCTGCAACCAACACAACGTTGTGTAGGAATAGCACATGAAGGGGTGTGTATACGATACTCAGTAGGGACCTCGAGACCACCAAAGGTCTCCAAGAATCCACATAGGATAAACCACAAAAGAAAATATACAAACAAGATGTATCAACCATCTCTACTTAGGTATATTCCCTTACATATACCTATGTCTTCAATTCCAGCTCGGCTCCAACAAACGATCCCAAGTACAAACTAGTCCACACAGGAAGGCACAACACAATCCACACTGGAATGCACAACCCAATCCACATAGGAAAGAAGGTCAATCATATCGATGATACTGATTGAAATTCAAGAATCATCTCACACATATATATTACTCACGAAGAAGGGTGGAGATGATAGATGTAGCCTCTGAATCTTCTCCCCTGCCGAACCCATGTAGAATCCAAGTACAGAAGTGGTCGCGGCCAAACCCACGTAGGATCCTAGTAAAGTAACCATCACATCCGAACCCACGTAGTATCCAAGTACAGTCATCCTCACTGCCAGACCCACGTAGGATCCATGTACAGTCATCCTCGCTGCCGTACCCATGTAGGATCCAAGTACAATCATCATCATTGTCACAGTTGCAGCCAGATCTAGGGTTCCCGCACATAGCACGCTCGATTCCAGGAGGGTCCGCTCCTCAAGTCAAAGATCAGTACATCAACTGTCACGAATACTAGAGTTGATGTATCTTGTAGTTCCATCCCATGTCATAGGGGAAAAAGCAAACCAAACGGGCCCAAGACACAGAGAACAAGATTACCAAGTCATTTCCCTAAAATTACACAGCGTGTAGGTGAAAAGTACATATCATGTTATCAGACACAAGGTATTTCCCATGATAACGACCCGTGTCATGGGGCTGGTCATGTAAATAAGTAAGTACACGGTGTGTGGTATGGTTACATGCTGTGTCCAAACCTCTAGGGTCGGTTCCATGTGCGCTTTCCATGCCTGGCCATGTGTTGGACTACATGTCTGTGTACTCCATCCCGTGTCTGTGTATTCCCGGAATACATGCATGTCATCACGAAGCCGCTTCTTCCATGGTGAGGTAGTACACACCGTGTCCCTGGCTGTTTGGTTCTTCCAATGTCTGTGTATCTTCTATATTACACACCGAGCCACGCGAAGCAGCTTCTTCCTTTCTATAAAGTGAATACACGCCGTGTTAATTAGCCGTGTATTGCTGTCTGTGTCCTTGTATTTTCCATGCATACACGCCATGTCCATTGAAGCCCCCTCTGTCAAATAGTGTGGAGAATACATGTTGTGTGTATAGAGTCACACACCATGTGTTACTTTTCTATCATATAAAACGGAAGCCATAATACACTTTTAATACACGGCGTGAGCTCTTGGAGGACACGCCGTGTATTCTAAAATTTTCCAGAAATGACGCCTCTGGACATCATGCCTCACGAGGCGTCTGTTCTTTGTTCTAATGATCCGATTTCTACGATACTTATGGTTCAATGTCTCCCCGACACTCTAAGGCCGTTTACGATGTTTTTGGGCCTCCGATTGGCTCCGAAAACATTTCTTGATTCACTACTCAAGAACGGCCGAAGAATTCCACAATTTCACTAGAACGGTGGAAGAATCTGACTGTGTTATTTTGGTCTGGTCCCTTCCGCATTAGTTCGATAATAATATATTTAAGAGGAACAACAACATGGAAGGAAAACCAATCATTACAAAAACCAAACACACCCCTACCGGGATTTAACGATGCCATTTTCCGGCGACGTGGAAGATGGCGTCACAGGGTGAGGTTTCGACGACGGCGTTTGCATGCTTCGAAGGAGGGAACGGAATCTCACACTAGTTGTGGAGAGAATAAGGAACGACATGTCGTCTCTCCTTATGGTGATGGAGTTCTTCGTCGAAGGATGTCTTTCTTCGCGGGTGGATAAAGATCTTCAAAGGGACTTATAGCTCTCTCTCCTCCATTCGCCAACACAACACTCTAACCCAAAATAAAATAAGGTTCTCCTTATTTTATTTTACTTTTCCAAGCATTTCAAAAATTAAAATTTCAAAACACTAGATCAATTAATTGAGGAGGTGTGTTAGAAAGATTAAATAGGAGAGAGGGGGCAGCTACACAACTAAAGGATACCAAAAATTAATGGGGAGATGCCATGTATTTATCATGGGAGTTCAAAGGGGTTAAGGTTTATGGAATATGAAAAGACGGGGGATCGTTTGGTCACCACCTCCTTTATAACCACACATGGGATTTTGGGTGGTTATGGGCCCCACCAAGAACTTCCCATGATATAGTTTAACTTCCATGGATAATAAAATAAAATTGTACACAATTTTATTTACTTCTCACTTAAACCCCAAAATTTAACTTCTTCTCCCATGCAAACACTTCAACGGTAAAAGTCATCTTAAGAAAATATTGGTTCTTAGAGATCATCAGTGCCCTCAGATTTCAATTCTGAGCACTGGTTTAGAAGATAGAAAAATATGCTCATTCATTCACGGAACAAACATGAGCTAATCTTTGGAAATTGATTCCGGGCGCACCGGGCCTCGGAATCAGGTTCCGTCAGAAACGAAATACTAGTAAAATCTCAAATAATTTAAGAAAAAAATTTCCTTGAAATTTACAGATCTTTACCTTACTCCCACCATAGGGATTTATGTCCCCATAAAGCTACAACATAAACAAGGAAACAAATGAGGGTACTGTGCATTAATCTGATCCTCCTGCTCCAATGTGCTCTCTTGGAGGTTCTCATGTTGCCACCTGATGCGCACTAGAGGAATCAACCATCCATGTAGGACTCGCTCAAGTCGATACTCGATATCCTCCGGAACCTCAGCAAATTTCTCCCCGTCATCGATGACTAGCTCCCCGTGATCAAAGATATGGATCGGGTCGTGCACATATCTCTTCAGCTGAGATACGTGGAAGACATCTTGCACCTAGTGTAACTGAGGTGGAAGAGCCATGCGATAAGCCACCTCACCTATCCTACTAAGAACCCGAAATGGTCTAATGAAGCCTGGAGATAACATTCCACCCTGGTCGAATCCCAGTAATCCACGTCGAGGTGAGACATGTAAGAAAACGTGGTCACCATCCTCGAACTCTAGTGGTCTTTGCCTCCTATTAGCATAGGACTTCTGTCAGCTCTGAGAAGTCCTCATCCACCCCTGGATGATCTATACCATCCCCATCGTGGCCAGGACCATCTCTGGTCCTACAAGTGCTGACTCCCCAGGGTCTGTCCAGCTCAGAGGTGATCTGCAAGGCCGGTTGTACAATGCCTCGTATGGTTCCATCCCGATGGTGGAGTGGTAACTGTTGTTTTATGCAAACTCCACCAAGTTTAGGTGATCCTCCCAGTTGTGACCAAAGTCAAGGACACATGCACGGAGCATGTCCTCGAGAGTATGAATGGTACTCTCCGTAGGACCATCCATATGAGGGTGAAAGGAGGTGCTCAGGCATAGTTGCGTCACAAATGCCTCCTGCAACCCCTTCCAAAGCCGGGAAGTAAAGAAAGCATCTCGATCAGAGATGATAGATGATGGAAGACCATGAAGTCGTACGATATCATGAACATAGAGGCATCCCATGTTCTCCACTGAGCCCTGCCATATGATAGTTATGAAGTCGGCCAACTTGGTGAGTCAGTCGACAACCACCCAAATGGAGTCTTGTCTTCTGGAAGTACGTGGAAGTCCCATCATGAAATAGGTTGATATACCATCCCACTTACACTCTGGGACCTCTAAGGGATGTACCAAGACAGCTGGTACCTAGTGCTCCACCTTCATCTACTGGCAGGCGAGGCATCGTGAAACGAACTCTGCCACATCCTTCTTTATACCCGGCAACCAGTGCTATCGTCTGAGGTCCTGGTACATCTTTACTACTACAGGATGTACCGCTAGAGGGGAAGTGTTAAACTCCCTCAGAACCTCCTCTCTTAATGTATATGGTACCATGGTACGTCCCCTGAAAAGGATGACGTGCTCTCCTCCTACATAAAATCCATCAGGTGCTTGTCTTGAGGATATCTGTGCATGTCATGTCTCACAGTCAACGTCTCCATGTTGTGCCTCTCTGACCCACTGATGTAGTGGAGGAGTGACTGTGAGCAACTGTATAAAGGCTTCCCATCTCTATCCATGAATGATATCTACAACTCGGCAGGCTGCTCCGTTGCCTCTCCATGTAGCTGGATGCCCGACCTCCTAGTGAGAGAATCCGCTACTACATTCCCCTTCCCAAGAGTATAGACTATCTCAAAGTCATAGTCCTGGAGGAACTCGAGCCATCGCTGCTGTCTCAGGTTCAGGTCCTTCTTCGAGAAGCTGTACCTGAGACTCTAGTGGTCAGAGTAGACTATAAAGTGCTCGCCCATCAGATAGTGCCGCCACATCTCCATGGCAAAGACCACTGCTACTAACTCCAGGTCATGGGTAGAGTAATTTTGCTCATGCTGCCTCAGCTATCGTGAAATGTAAGTGATCACTGCCCGCTACTACATCACGACTCACCCGAGTCCGGTCCCGAATGCATGGAAATAAACTACGTACCCTACGCCCTCCTCCAGTAGCCACAAGATGGGTTCATTGGTAAATATTTGTCTCAACTCTTGGAAGCTCTGCTGACACCTATCTGACCACACGAAGGGTTTCCCCTTCTTCATCAAAGCTGTAAGTGGTTTTGCAACTCTGTAGAAGTCTGACACAAATCTTGGATAGTAACCAGCCAGACCTAGGAAACTCTGCACCTCCATCATGCTCCTGGGTGGCTCCCAAGATAGAACTGCCTCAATCATCGCAGGATCCAATGAAACTCCCACCTCAGGGATGACATGTCCCAATAAGTGGACCTCTCAAATCCATAACTAAAACTTCGAGAGCATACCATAAAGCTGGTTCTATCGGAGTGTGTCCAGTACAAACCACAAGTAGTAGGTGTGCTCCTCCTCAGTAGTCGATTAAATCAGTGTGTCGTCAATGAAGACTATGACTAATCGATCTAGGTAAGACTAGTATATCCTATTCCTGAGACTCCTGAACACTGTTGGAGTGTTGTTTATTTTGAAAGGCATAACCAAGATCTCATAGTGGCCATACCGACACCTGAAGGCCATCTTCTTCACATCCTCATCTTGAACTCTGAGCCGATGATAACCCGAACTATGGTCTATCTTCAATAACCAGTGTGCTCCCTTGAGCTGATCGGAGAGGTCGTCAATCCTCAAAAGTGGATACTTGTTATCCATAGTCACCTGATTCAGGCGACGATAGTCAACACACAGTCACAAGCTCTCGTCCACCTTCTTGGCGAAAAAAATAGGGGAAGCCCAGGGTGAAACACTGGGTCGAATGAATCCCTTGCCCAGAAAGTCCTCCAGCTGTACCTGTAGCTCTCGAAGCTCAGCGGGAGCCAACCGATATGCTGGAGTAGATATCAGGGTTGTCCTAGGGTACAAGTCAATATAGTAGTCAAACTCTATGTGAGGAGGTAGTCCTGGAACGTCGTCAGGAAAAACGTCCGCATACTTATCCACCACAATAGGAAAACTCAGACTCTGAACATCAACAGCTCCTAGGATAAGACTAGACAACTGATTGGTGATCAGCTATCCTCTACTCCGCATGAGTCCATCCTACTCTGCAAAGGCTCCCTTCTCACCGGTGAAGGTGAACCTACTCCCATCGGTGCGGACACATCGCACCTTGTGCCTAATACAGTCGATATGAGAATGGACTGTAGATAACGAATCCATGCCCAAGATGATGTCATAAGGCCTCAACGCAGCTAAAAGAAGATCCCAGCCAAAGATCTCACCTCCTTGAGTAAGCTCACACTTCCATCACCAATTTGTAATCGTTGATTCTGATCCTGTAGGAGTCTCTAGCCGTAAGGCTCGAGCCAATGGCTCCATCAGAATCTCTGAGCTCCGAATAAGGGCAGGGATAATGAAAGAATGACTTGCTCCTATGTCTATAAAAACTACAGCAAGGGTGTAGTAGACACAGATAGAACCTCGAATCATCTCAGGTGCACCGTGGTCATAGGATTCCACGGCCTGAAGTTGATCCTACCTCTCTTCGCCAGCTCCCTGTGGTCGGGGTGGACCTCCTGGTGGTGGTGGTGGTGGTAGAGCCTCAAAGCGTCGTCCACCACCTACTGCATAGCCTGCTCCTCTACCTCGTCCGTCTACTCCCTGCGGACCGCCACGGTCGAACCTCGGCCTCTACATGGGTGTTCCCTCAACCATCTACTGCTCCTCTACATGGAGGTTCGAGCAGTCATGAGCCATGTGTCCCTACCCGCCGCATGCATAGCACTGTTTGCCTCTCGAATGACTGGCTCTGCTGCGTGTACCCCACACCTCCAAACCAGTATCCTGAGGCCGTCCACCTGATGGTCTGGTCTGCCTGAACCTCTGTGACATATGTCTACTGTCGGCTGCAGAAGCCACCTCCACGTGTCGCCCTACTGTAGTCCTTGCTACTAGTGTAGGCTCTGCAAGAAAACTCTCCATAATAAGTGCTCGCTCCAGTACTCCTACCTGGTCGGAATACTGAGGGAGATCATCATTGTCGTGATCTCATGCCCCATTCCCTTCTCGAAGGTCTGGGCCCAGAAGAATGGGTCATGTACCATGTCTATGGAGTAGCGCGGGAGATCCGTAAATCTTGCCAAGTACTGGGCTACTGCCACACTGACCTTCCACAACTATAGTAACTCCTAGATGCGCACCACGTGGAGCGTGGATGGAACTAACTTCAAGAAGAAGAGGATCTCGAAGTCCAACTAAAGTAGAGATACCTCGTCGTGCACCTGGAACATAAGGATCCTCCATATACCTGCTGCTGCGTGCAGTAGAATTTGTGCAAGAATCACCATGAGGTCAGTTGGTGTCCCTACTAATCTAAATACTTGAACAACAGCCTCCAGCCAATCCTTGGCTTCCTGAGGGTCCGTCTCCCCACGGAACCTGGGCGGTCTCTGACACTTAAACTCGTGTAGTGCACTTAGGCGTCGTGCAGTCTCAGCTGTTGGGGCTGGTGGCATCAGTGACTCAGGGGTAGAGGTACCGCCAGTGCCTCCGCCGTAATGGGGCCCTACACCAAGGCCTCATCACTCAGTGGGCTTCCATATCGCACAAATCTCGGAACCCTAGCTGGCTGTCGTCTTGGGGCCATCCTGAAAAGAAATAGGTGTGCCATGGTTAATACAGTATACCTGGTGAGCTGACATAAATAATCACAAAGAAAACATTGAAACACACATGGAATAAATGTTTTCGTTCACTGAGTCAGAAATCAAAAGCCAGGGTCCTGGTGTATGGATACATCGGTAGCCGCACCAACAATGGACTCCCTGGACTAATAACCACACTAAATTCCCTTAACACTATTTATTCACAAAGAAAAATTATCAGTGTCCTGAGTTCTGTGGTAGAATCGACTCCAATGATACCAATTTTTCATGACTACTCCTCAGGGCTCATGCCATGACTACCCCTAGCCCGCCTTCCATTGGATAGGGGCTAGAGACTAGCACCAAAGGTGTAATTCTTGATAAAAGGGAAGGAATTTTCTTTATATAAGAAAAAAAACACCACGGAGTACACAAAATGAAGTAAACACTAAGTAAACTATGTACAAAAGTAAGTACTGGAAATTAAATGGGCCAGAATACAAACCCAACTGAATGTACAGTACAACTGAAAAGAATTTACAGTAGCAGTAAAGTAAAGCAGCAACCACTGAGTCATCCTCCGTCTATCCCACCTGAAGGGTGGGTATAGATGATCTCCACAGCAACTCGGGTACAATCGACTGCTTCGTGTACGTCCCGCCTAATAGTCCACCTCCCGGTACCATCCCGCTCCACACGATTCAACCACGATCAGCGTTGTCTATCATCTGCAACCAAAAAAATGTAGTGCGGGCATAGCTCATGCATGGGTGAGTATATGATACTCAATCGGGACCCTGAGACCCACAAAGGTCTCCTAGAATCCACAAAGGATTAACCACAAAGGAAATATTCAAACATGATGTATCCACCAACTCTACTTAGGTATATTCCCATACATATACCTAAGTCTTAAATTCCATCTCGGCTCCAATACACGATCCCAAGTACAATGCTGTCCTCACAGGAAAGCACAACCCAATCCACACAGTAATGCACAACCCAATCCACATAGAAAAGCAGGTCAATCATATCAATGATACTGATTGAAAGTCAAGACTCAGCTCACACAGGTATACTACTCACGAAGAGGGGTGGAGATGATAGATGTAGCCTATGAATCATCTCCCATACTGAACCCACGTAGGATCCAAGTACAGAAGTCGTCGCTGCCGAACCCACGTAGGATGCTAGTACAGTAACCAACACTACCGAAACCACATAGGATCCAAGTATAGTAATCCTCACTGCTGAACCCACGTAGGATCCAAGTACAGTCTTCCTCACTGCCAAACCCATGTAGGATCCAAGTAAAGTTGTCATCGTCATCGCAGTCGCAGCCAGCTCTAGGGTTCCCGCACACAGCACGCTCGATTCCAGGAGGGTCCGCTCCTCGAGTCAATGATCAGTACATCAACTATCACGAAAACCAGATTTGATGTATCCAGTAGTTCCATCCCACGTCATAGTGAAAAAAAAACAAAACATTCCCAAGACACAGAGAACAAGATGACCAAGTCATTTCCCTAAAAGTACATGGTGTGTCTGTAAAAAGTACATGCCGTGTTATCAGACACTAGGTACTGCCTGTGTAAATGGCCAGTGTCATGGGGCGAGTCATGTAAATAAGTAAGTACACGGTGTGTGGTATGGTTACACGTTGTGTCCAAACCTCTAGGGTAGGTTCCATGTGTGGTGGTCATGCCTGGCTGTGTGATGGAGTATATGCCCGTGTACTCCACCCCGTGTCTGTGTATTCCCGGAATACACGTTGTGTCATCACGAAGCCGCTTCTACCATGGTGATGTAGTACATGCCGTGTCCCTGGCCGTGTGGTTCTGCCTGTGTCCGTGTATCATCTAGGTTACACGCCGAGCCTCACGAAGCCGCTTCTACCTTTCTATGAAGTGAATACACACCGTGTTAGTTAGCCGTGTATTTCTGTCTGTGTTCATGAATTTTCCCTGCATACATGACATGTCCATGGAAGCCTCCTCTAAAAAACAGTGTGAAGATTACAAGCCATGTGTATAAAGTCACACACCATGTGTTCCTATTCTAATGTCTGAAATAGAAGCCACTGTATTAATGTACTACACGGCATGTTCTCTTGGAGGACACTCCGTGTATTCTAGAATTTTCCATAAACGTCGCCATTGGCCAGCATGCCTCCCGAGGCATCTTTTCTTCGTTATGATGATTCGATTTCTACGAAACATTCGCTTCTATGTCTCCCCAAATCTCTGAGGTCATTTACGATGTTTTTGGGCCTCCGATTGGCTCTGAAAACATTTCTTGATTCACCTCTCCAGAACGGATGAAGAATTCCTATGTTTCAAACGAATAGTGGATGAATCGGACTGTGATTGTTTTTTCTGGTCCCTTTTGCATTAGTCTGATAATAAGTGATTTAATAATAAAAACAACATGTAAGTAAAACCAATCATTACACAAACCAAACACACCCCTACCTCGATTTAACGATGTCATTTTCCAGCAACGCAGAAGATAGCGTCGCGGGGTGAGGTATCGAGGACGGTGTTGGCGTGCATCCAAGGATGGAACGGTGTCTCACACTATCCATGGAGAGAAGAAGGAACAAAACTTCATCTCTCCTTGCGGTGACGAAATTCTTCATCGAAGGGTGTCATTTTTTGCGGGAGTATGAAGTTCTTCAAAGGGACATAGATTTCTCTCTCCTCCAATCCCCAGCACAACAAGCTGTCCCAAAATAAAATAAGGTTATCCTTATTTTATTTTACTTTGCCAAGCATTTCAAAAATTAAAATTCAAAACACTAGATCAATTAATTGAGGTTTTGTGTTGGCAAGATTAAAAAGGAGAGAGGGGAGAGTTACACAACTAAATGATAACAAAAATTAATGGGGAGATTCCATGTATTTATCATTGGAGTTCAAAGGTGTTAATGGTTATGGAATGTGAAAAGATAGGGGCTCGTGTGGGCCCCACCTCCCTCATAACCACACATGGGATGTTGGGTGGTTATGGGCCCCACCAACAATTTCCCATGAAAGAGTTTGACATCCAAGGATAAAAAAATAAAATTGTACCCAATTTTATTTACTTCTCACTTAAACCCCAAAATTTAACTTCTTCTCCTGAGCAAATGCATCAATGGTAAAATTCATCTTAATCAAATAACGGCGTTGGGAGTTCATCGGTGCCCTCGGATTTAAATTCCGAGCATCGGTTCAAAAGATAGAAAATCCCTCTCATTCGTTCACTGAACGTACCCCAGCTAAACTTTGGAAATTGATTCTGGGCACACTGGGCCTCGGAATCAGGTGCCGTTAGAAACTGCGTACTCATAAAATCTCAAAGATTTTATGAAAAAAATTTACTTTAAATTTATGGGTCTTTACAAATGTCATCCACAAAGACTACCACGAAAGTATCTAGATACTCACAGAAAAACTTGTTAATCAAATCATTGAAAACTACAGGAGGATTTATTAGGACGAATGGCATAACAAGGTACTCATAATGTCCATACCTACTCCGAAAAGTGGTCTTATTAATGTCAGATTCTTGTATCCTCAACTAATGGTAACCAGATCGAAGATAAATATTTGAAAACCACTTCTCCCTTTACATTTGATCAAACAAATCATCAATTTGTGGTAACATATATTTGTTCTTCGTCGTAACTCGATTGAGCTTTTGATAATCAACACATAAGAGAAGATAACCATTAGCCTTCTTGGCGAAGAGAAGAGGTGCTACCCAAGGTGACACACTCAGGAGTATACAACCTTTCCCAAAAAGATTGTCTAACTGAGAATTCGGTTATTTTAGTTTAGCTGGATCCATTTGGTAAGAGGTAATAGAAACTGGTTGAGTACCCGGCATTAAGTCGATAGAGAAATGAACCTCCCTTATTGGTGAAAAACCATAGAAGTCAGAAGGAAACACATCGGGAAACTCAACAGCGACTGGAGGAAGATCACCACACATTGAATCTCTCTCTTGATCAAAAGAAAAAAATGATATAACTTTCCCCAACTCTGGATAAGAGGGTTCGGCTCTGCTTGACCTTGGGGCACATTCTCCTTGAAAAACAAGAGACACACCACTGGGTGTAGACAGGTAGACCTGTCGAAGATTAAAATTGATCCAGGATTTATTGGAAATGAGCCAATACATCCCAAATATGATGTCAACAGATTTCATGTCAGGAACCAAGAAACTCCAAGCATGATCAACATATGATAGAGAGAAGACATAAGCAGGACTCTATAGAACCTTCTCTCTCATTGTACCAAGGGGTGTAGTAATATCCGTCACACAAGATAAAAGTTCCATAGGTAGATTAAGAAGATTAACATGATGGGTTGAAATAAAAGATTGAGATGAACCAGTATCAAAAAGTTCTGTCACAAAAGACAAAGCTATAGTAATGGTACCTCTCACAGTTGCAAGACCTATATGAGCTACCTCTAGTGACTCTTCCACTGCATGAAGAAGCTTCGTTCTGGATGCCTGTGGATGGAACCCATTTGTATGTGAAGCATTTGATTACCCCAAAGTTCTTGGAAGTTCTGATGATCATGTTCCACCACGTGGAGTAATGAGGTGATGGTATAATCTCTGTAAGTGCCCTAAACGTCCTCAAGAGCTACAGTTCTTGGGTACCTCAGTGCAAACCCTCTTAGAATGTATTGTCTTCCCACACTGAGAGAAAGTAAAATAATCCCCACCTGGTGTTACTGGAGGTCTTTAATGACTCTTCTATCGAGGAAACCCATTAGAGAAGTCACTCTTTCATTTTCCTTTAAATGAACCCACACTGCCACTAGGAGGGAAATGAACCTCCTTTAACACTGACTTTCCTCCCATGTCCATCTCAACCATCATCGCCATATCCCGCACATCAGCATAAGTGGGTAACTTCATTAAGAAATCCTAGGAATGGATATCTGATTGAATTCCCAACTCAAATCGTCGAGCCTTAATCCTCTCATTAGATACAATCTCAGGAGAAAACTCTACTAGCTCATAAAAGTGATTTGAGTATTCAGTCACCGTTTTGTTATCCTGATCAAGCTTGAAAAACTCCACAGCCTTGCCCAATACCATTGATTTTGGATAGAACTAGTTAGTCAAAAGAACCCTAATGTCCTCCCACTCCAAACCCTCATGTTTCCCATACATCACCATCATGTCCCACCATCTCCTACTAGGTCCCTCCAGTACGAAGGTGGAACATTTCACCTTGATCACCTCAGGTGTCTCCAAGAACGTAAACAGACGTTCAATCTTACTCAACCATTCCTCAGCATGTTGAGGATCAGTGGAGCCTTTGAAAAGTGGTGTCTTATAGAATAGGAACTCGTGAGAATGAATTCTAAGAATATCATTATGTGGATCTATATCTAGAGTCTGAAAATGAACTAGAGATGGTGCATATCCCAGAGCTTGGATAGTGTGAACAATCACCTCAACCAGACTCAGATCCACAATAGGACTCACTTGCTAAGGTTCAGTAGAAACATATTTTTGGATCTGAGCTACACATATTCTCGGAGGTATGATGCCATACAGCATAAAAAAACATATATTAACACCTATACTAAGTAGAAAGAAAAAATACTCACAAAATAAGGAAATAAAATATTTGCATTCTACACTATCCAAATCAAAACAAGGAAAATACTAGAACTAATCCATAAGTCGTATTTCCCCATCCAAACCTAGTGACTTAAGGTTCATTGTGGTGAGAGCTAGCCAGGAACTCAATCACAACTACCTCCTATGTACCGAAAAGAATACTCAAAATCATACAGTCATCAAGGCAATATGGTTAACCGGCCCTCTGATACCACTTTGTCACGAAGCAGCCTGGGTACCCTGGTAACCTGATAACTGAGTCAGTCCTGACATATCCAATGGTCGTTGTCAATCCCCACATGATGATGAATAGCATCTGGCATCACACTACAAGAATGTGTAAATTATTTTTCCACAAGAATGCAGAAGAAAAAAAATCAAGACAATATGCAATCAAAAGAAACATAACCAAGAGTAAAGATCCATAATATAAAGCAGCATAAAAACCCAATGTACTACAACCCAAGTACTACAAATGGAAAATAATCCCAAGGACCCTATGGAAACCACTCAACAAAACCAAAGATCAACAGCTAGATACGCCTCCAAGAAGTCCCTTCACTTTTATTGATCCTAGAAGAAGAAAGTCTACAAACACACGAAGGAAAAAGTAGGGTGTGATCCAAATCCCAGTAGGATTCCATCAAGGTTTCCATAATAGATGCCAAATATATATTTTCCAAATAAATGAATCCAATTTTATAATAAATAGGTTTGGAAATTCAAAATCTCATTTTAACAGAACATGCTACACATTTTGAAATGATGGAAAACATTTTACTTTAAGCAATGACATTACAAGGATGGAATATTTCTAAAACAATCGATTAAGAAATATATTTATATAAAATAGTTTATATAAATTCAACAGGCAGGTAAATCAGTTCAAAAGAATTGGAATTCATTTATATATCAAATATAAATAAACAAGCGAGAAACATGGTCTTCTTCCAAAAGGTATGACAGTATTAACCAGTTATAGGATTCCGCACTCTCTTTGTGAGCTTAGCACAATGGGTATACATATATCCCTATGACACTAGACAAAATAGACTCATCACCAACCCATCAGTGATGTCACTCACCGCAAGTATATTTTATAATTTTTTCATAGCATAGAGTGTATCAAAATAATTCACTAACTACCTAAGGCTTGCATACGCTCTTACATGATGGGTGAAGTATTTTAAGAATTCTTTAAATACGGTCAATACCATTCTTCCATTTCAAAAGTTACAATTTCATTCCATTTAAAACCAAAAAAGGTTTTATTCAAAACATACCTTTTTCACAAGATAAAACCAATGGGTTTCTATCAAATCATTTTAATCCATTTTTACCAGTTTGAAATCCATTCAAAACCAACTCCATCATTACACAATTTATTCCCACAATTAAATTCAACAATTTAATTGAAACCATTTCCACAAAATCCACAATTTAAATTCAACAATTTAAAATGGCCAATTACCATAAACACACCCAATTCAATGGAGTTGGGGTTTTCCAAATTTCCATGCCAAAACCGTTTCAAATATCTCGAATCACCGGTATCGAGTTTTATCATTTTTATTGAAAGAAAACTTGAGTAATTGAATATAAATCAACAATTTAAATAAAATGAGAAAATAAAATGTTAATAAATTCGGCAAGTCAGGACGAAACCACCTTCCTGAATGGTTTTGAACAAAATCACAATGGTCGTGAATGCTAAAGAAAACCGGGTTGCTTCTTCAAGAACCTGCCTAAGATATCTTCTCCTCAAGAATATGACTTCGATTCACTAAAAGGAGCCTTTGGATCACCTCTAGAATGATTGGAGAACCATCTCTGACCTTAGGAGAAGACAAATCCAGATTTAGGGCCACTTAGGTGGAAAATGAGGCACATAGAGACAAAACCGAGTGAGATCCACAATTTAAGGATCTAATTTTAGTGGATGCATGGTTAGTTCGCATGGTTTGATAAAATTTGATCTAGACATGTGTTATTTTCTTCCTCGGCCACCCATCATGCACTGTTTGGACGCACGGTTAGACAAACAGTGTTCTGCCCGTGCGGGGGCTACTACCTCCAAGACCAACTGTCCACGGTTTGGATGCACGGTTTAGACAACCCGTGCGTTGCCCGTGTGACATTCCCTTTGCCCAAAAATCAAGATTTAAAATTTCATGACTCTCCCAAGTCACTAATCCAAAATAGAGATACTTAGAAACATCAAATGTACTTGAAAACGTAACGTGATTTTACACCTCACACCTATTTAATAAATATACAATTAATTAAATTCCATGTGTATGACAAATATCTACTACTATCACGTGAAATCGATCTATAAAAATAACGATTGTAGAAGACTACTTGAATTTTCACCTAATTAAAAGCTCAGTCATCCCCAAACTATTTAAATTCAGTATATACTGGGTAACATAGTTTCTGAAAATCATTGGTTAGGCAACCCAATATATTTATATTCCATACAATGTATCCTGAATTTTATCAAGAATCACATAGTTACCTTGATGTGTACTTACCATTACTTCCATTTATATCACCCCATTCACATACTTAGAATATTTGATATATGGTGTTAATCTATATGGACAATTAATGTTACATAAACATAATATATACACACACCAAACTACATGATTAATGATTCTTATTTCTAGTATTCAATGTAGGATTCCACATTGAGGTTAAATACAGAAACTTAAAAAAAAAATTCAACACATTTCCCATTCATTATATGGTAAAAACTAAAACTTTAATGGAGTGAAAAAAATCATAGAATTAAATCATACAACTCTTAATACAGGATTATTCATAAAAAATTAGAATAAGTGGGTCTATCCCGTCTAGAATTTAACATGTTTCCACCCTTATGTGAAGATCATAGTTTGAAAAATTCCTTATACGATTATCATATGATATATGATATTATATAAATAGGATGATATGGCTCTGAAGATGAATTATATTCCCATCCTCCAACATATGGAGAGCATAAATATACTAAAGTTTCTTCTGTGGGTTACCTTAAGTGACAAGAATATGCTTCCTTATGTAGTGAGACCATGATCCAATATATCATAATTATAATAATACTATGATTCATAAGTGTTATCTACTCATACATATCTTAGTTGACCAGTCTAAAATATTATCATTACCTGTGGTGGAGTTTTAGGGATTCTGTTGGTGAAATTTCAATGTTTCCTTTTATGATAAAAACTATAATCCTTTGTGACGATCATATGATATACCCATCCTCTACTTTGTTGGTTATCATATGAGTCTACTTTTCCATGTCTGATGAGAATTATATTCCATAAGTGATTTTCTAGTGAAAATAATAGTGATTAGCCTAGCATTCCTTATATGATGAGAATATTTTTTGATGATTTGATGTGTATCATATTCCTCATGTAATGGGAGGGTTTTTTCAAAAGTGATGATGAGGTGGTGACTTGGGTGGTGAGGATAATTATCACTTTGTGTAAAATATAAGTTACATGTGTGGATTTTCCCATGTAATATAAAAAATATTCCAATGATTCACAAGATTCTAAAATTTTTATAATGGACTCATCCTCGGCAACTAAAGGATTTTACCCTATCATTTAAAAAGGGATGCATTTAATCTATGTATACATAAATATGGCATAAAATGGGATACATGAGCATGTATTAAATCTATGAGGGTGACACTGACTATAATATTGGATTCTCAGAGAGTCATTAACATCCCATCATTTTATTTTAATCATGTTTACGACACCCTCACCAAAGTGGGAATTGGACATAGACCATTGGAAATTGAGGATAATAGATCCAAATCAAGAAAATACGAGATGTGACTTAAAAAAGGTTATCAAAATGAAAATTTTCTATAAAAAATATTAATCATTATTTGAATCAATTCGGTCACACATGTGAGAGAATTAGTATCATTGGACTCCCCCATCATCAGACATCACCAACAATATGAGTGATATGAATAATTAACATTTGACATTTTATAATGATAGGATTTAAATGATCTTATATAATGAAAACTAATATACATTTTAGGTGAGTTTATCCAACCATGTATAACAATCATGATGCTCAGAAGACCACCCATCATTTAAATGACAGTCATGGATTCCCACATGTAGAAATTTGTCACACTTACAACCATGAAACAAAAACATTCTATCACAAGAATACAAGGTTACCTTTTCCCTTTCTCTATCCAATAAAATTTAATATAGGGTCATAAATTACCTTCTCACACATTATGGGGAAGAAGGAATCAATTTTACACAAACAATGGCTCGAGACGATCTAGAATAAACAAAACTACACCAAACCCCAATAAATACCTAATTTGTTGAAATACCTAAAATTATTTGGTCGATCCATTTTGATATCTATTACAAATAAAATAAACTTGAGAACCTCCCCCTACATTAAGGTTGATAGAGGAATATTTGTTGTTGAAGTCCAAACAATAACCTTTCATTGTAGGTTTACTCAACCAGTAGATGAAAAGGTTGGTCCTTCTTCTGTATGACCTACCACTATTCAAATTACTTGACACCCACCAAAATGAAATACTACCAAACCTCTATGATAGGACACTACTGTAGTTACCACCATATCTAGTACAATATAGATTACTACTATAGTGACTCAATTTTTTTGTTTGATGTTAATCTTTAAATATGATTAAATGTATTTAAATGATTATTCATGAAGATGGAATGTTGATGTGGTCATTTTTGAGCCTCAATATAATTATATTAAATTTTAAATATTATTTAATTCACATAGAAAAGAGTATTCATGAATTACAATATATATTTAAAATAGATTCCCTTTTTTGGAATCACAGATTATGGATGAATTTTGAACATAGGATTTACTATGTGTTTGGTATATGATTCTTCCATATCTGGAAACATGGTAGTGTCTTATCATTGTAAGAATAAAAAATATTATATTAAATAATATAATTAATTAATTTTTTTCCCCTATATCTAGTTAATAAACTATATATTCCAATTTAAAATAATATCAATAATTACCCATGTAACCCTATATATTTTTATGGAGAGTCTGGTAGGGGATCGTTGATGAAAATCAGTGACGATCAATTGAATTGATGTTGAATTCACCATGTTGTCCCAATGAAAATATAGAAGGTTCACCCATCACCAAATATATAACACATATTGACGTAATGGTCTTGTTAATTTCTTATTTACACTTTTCATGATTTACTTTTGAACATGTACCAATATGATCAAATATAAAATAGTGTTCAATTATTTTATGTCCCTATCAACTTATAGATTATGTTGAAATTATTTCTTGGGTTATTAAATTTCAGAATTGCAGATTATTATTTGTTTCATTGATTTATGCTACAATTAATGATGGATGATTTTTTGTGTTCATCATTTTCACATACATTTTTTTCATCAATTTATATATTAATTATTAAAAAAATCTCCATTATCATTCTATTTGGATGGTGTTTAAACCATTATTGCATTTGAAATCGATATGTGATTGAATGTTATATATACTTTATTCATTTTGGTGTTTAAAATCATGAATAGTGTCAGGATTAAGGATAATGGTGACGAATTTTGGAAATTGGATGACATTTTCATGTTTCTAAAAAAAGTGTAAACATAGTTATTAGTGATAGAAAAAGTTCATCATTCCAATGAGTGACATTAGGAATCCATCCAATGGGGAATATTCATCAATAAAAAAATTATTTTGGAACCCTAATGCTAGATTTTTAGTGATACTGATGGAATATTTGAATCTTTACAAGGAATATTATGTTTCTAAAAAAATAAACACACATCGTGTAATTCAAAAGAAGTCACATCACTTATAAAAATAATGTTTACTAGGGAGAAACACCATGCACCCTTGTTAGAACAAGCCATGTGAAGCCATTGTGTATGCCATGTAGCACTATGGATCCTACACACCGTTATAATTGTACACAGACTATGTAGTTGGACATCTACTTTCATTTTTGGGATTGATAACATGACATGTGACCACTTGGGGGACACATATAGTTTACCCAAGGAACACACAAGGTACCTCAACTAGAACTATCTAATGGCCTCAAATATTCATCCATGTATGAATTTCACATGCCATATATTCTTTTATGAGTTATATATAATATTGTATGTGATGGAGGACCTACACAGGAATACATAGATGAAACCCCTGGTAAACAGCGAATGATCAATTATATACATATGTAAAATGTCAGGCTTGGATATTGGGAAATATTTGTTAATGGAAACCCTCTTTGATGGTTTTGTTTAATCCTGAAAATATTTCCTCTTACCATCTACTTTATAGTGTAATTTGTTTCCTCATTTTATGAGTACTATCTTCGAGCAAGAGATCCTCTACTTTTGGATTAGATAGTGTCCATATTCCTCCCAAATACTCCTGGTACAATATTATTTAACTATGTTGTTAGTATACCCCTTGTATTAATATAATTTGATTAGTGAAATTTACTCCAACATAGTTATAATTCCCCCACACAAATAGGGTAATGAGATCTATCTTTATATTTAGAAATGGGTTATATGGGTTGATGATTTTTTTCTTTTTTGGGTTTGAATTCAAACATGTATTATTTGGTTTGCTATGATAAATGAGGCATTCACTTGTGACATAGTAATTTTTAGGCGAATATATCGGTTCTTCTTACATGACCTTATTGATTTCAGTTTTGGTCTAATTCTTCTTTTCATTTTTTATAGATTTTTGGGTGTCATACTATACATGAATATACTAACCCATATATATAATATTCTTCTTTTTGTGATGAATTTTTTAGATTACATGTAGTTAAATTTTGTTCTAGGTGGAATATGTTTGGGTAGTTGGTAGTTGTACTTAGTGACATTATTAGATAGACCGTAGAAAGACATTGGATGCAGTGCAGTTGGGTATTTCTTCTGATTGATTGAAAGGTTACACCATCCATCTGGTTGTTTGGTTTATATTTTTCTGTAATAACATTCGATAATTATATTGATTCACTACTTTGGGTTGTGGGATTTTATGCTTCTATTTATTGTTCTACGTATTACTATTATACACAACTCAAATATATATAGATATGGGTGTGTGAGAGGGTACATTAGTGTTTGGAATCATGTATGTGTGTCATAACTACTCATTTATTATCGCTAACCCCTATCCTATATTAAATATGATCCAGTTAATACACTTTAATTTCCACCATCCTGAGAAGGACCTTGATTATTTAGATCATGTGAGAATCATATTAGAGTGTTTTATTCTGGGGAATTTTATTGTAGATATGTACATTGTGAGGATTGGATTAGGTATTTTTAAAAATAGTGTTTAGGTGCTTCTTATTCCTCTCACAGGACATGGAATATAGTAATTATATAGTGGTTGATGTGTCGATATAATAAAACACTGATAACCATATTTTGGAATATGTAAATTGAGACACAAGTATTAGGGAAAATGATATAGACCACATGTTAAATCTACTAGGTTAGATACCCTGAGAGGGGGGTGCATCAGGGTACGAAAGATTAAAACAACTGCCCATATTGATCTTGTCTCACTGTTAAGCAATACTCTCTTCTCTCTCTTTCCTAAAGCACAGTATAAACAAAAACTAAAGCATGAATAGGACATAGTGATTTTTACTTATTTCACCCTCACTGGGATATTTCCAACGATCATACACTGGCGATGTGCTGATGTACCAAATCCACTAAAAGCACACTGCTATTTACAATGTTCGGGATAGATCACTTCTAATCCCAGGATCACTGCATTTACAATGTTTAGGGTCATATCACTGCATTCCCAAGGTTCACTCCTTATTTCCCTCTCTCTGGCTCACTGCCAGTGGAGAGGATCGTCTTTTTCTTATTACATTTCTCACTACTCAATAAATGATCCACTCACAGATTATAGACATTTAGATCTCTTCATTAGCACAAATGAATACATCCTCTATTGTATGTATATGTTCTGTTGAAGTCTTACTTTCACCTGTAGATTAATCACACATTGCACCAAAGGTATCGAGAAATCTTCCAACTTTCACGTAGCCCTGAATCACTGATGTGCTTCTACCATACCTATCGCCCTTCTCGAAGTAGGTTTGCATGTCTCGGCATGAAAGTTAAAACTAGCACACAAGTTCACCTCAACCACTTGCGTGACACTTGCTTCTGCAACTCCAAACTTGTGCAACTCACACCCTTTTACGCGCAAACCAATTTTGGCGTGAAACCACGAACTGTCCCGCTTCTTCAAATCATAGAGCCCATGTTTCACCAAACAACTTGCGTGACACCCCCTTCTTCAACTCAAAACATGGGCGACTTGTTTACTTTTTTTCCCAAACCACTCTGGATGCGCAACAATCAACTAGCGTGCAACTTCTACTTGCGCGACCACACCACCACATGTGCGACCACCACACATGCGCGACAGGAGCACTGATTTTCACTATGTGTTGAACTCGAACAAAAAGGGGAGGGTTAGACCTCTATTTATATGAATTTTAACACCCTGCGCGATGGCGTGCAAGTCTTCTCTAGGTGTGCATGTCTCAGCGTGCAAGTATCTGCCTCCCAAGTCACCTGTGCGACCAACCCTAAAACAGGGGCACCCCTTTTCTCTTTGACATATTTTGATGTTCTGATCTTGAAAAGCATATGGCGCGCATGCTTCATCTCCTTAAAGACAATGTCACAGAAGGCCCTTTTCCAAAACCACTTTTCTCCATTTTTCAATTTTCAAGCCCAAAAATTTGGCAACCACTGAAAACGGCGCCACCCTATATCTACTCTTTTTTTACCGCCTCCCAATCATCCATTCCATTGTCGATGTTCTTGAATCAAATTTGGATCATTAACCACAACCCGTGAACTCGACATGCCACCATGAAATCCCCTTTTTCAACAAATTTGTACGTCTTGGTTTTCTTTGTCAACAATCACAACAAAAATGTCCACTTTTCCAATAAACACAGTCACCTCAAAAATGCTTTAATGATTCCTTGAGAGATTTTTACCAACACCACATGATGTAATGACTATGGTATTTCCATTCATTTCATAAGTTGTATCCCTATATATTATATATTGATTATAGTATATTTTTATAAATTATAGGTTTATTTTATTCTAATAACATACATGAATTCTAAGGTAAGGTCACGATGAAGATAGGATATGTGATGAGGACTTAGTTCATGAGCCTATACTTAATTTATTTCCTCCCGATAGACACCATGTATTATGTCAACAACCTGAGTTTTTACTAGAAACACATCTAAAATGTTAGGTGGATTCTCCATGTTAGGATAATAATTTAATCATTCAACCAGTGTGGGATAAAGATACACATATGTTGATCCTGATATAAGACTTCCAGAGGAAAATTCCACACAGGTATCTGGTAATGCTCGATCAAAATGTGTAGAGTAATAGATAGTTTCCATTGTCAAAGTGGTCCACATTTTACAAATAACATACATCCATGTGCTGGTCCTCATAACTTCACCACATCACGACATGGAAGGATATTGGTGGAGTTTGGTGACTATTAGTCATGATGATGAAATAAAATTTTCAAATTAATGTGAGTTCCTCTATAAGGTGTAGTATTATCTAATGATGTTTCATATATTACATATACAAAATGTCCTCGTACATAATAATTGTAGAATAACCATTACTATATATTCATCTAGGATTACTAAAATCACTTAAAACTCACTAGATATGGAATGCTATGGGATCTTAATGTGAAAAAATTTTAAGTGAGGGTTTCCAAAAAGAGATTTGAGTTTTTTTCATTCCTCTATACACCACCACATATGATGGGGTTCTAAAGAGTGTTATGTTATTATTTTCTATGAATCACCATATTTTGGTGTTTTTAAATTTAAAAAATCCTTCTACAAAAGATTATATATGGTTAATGTTCCCGACACTTATATAGGGAGTGATATCCTCTATTTTTAGAATCAATAATTCCCCTACCAAAATATTTTTTTATTGAGAATATGATCCTTCTCCAAGGATGGTAATCCCCCTAAAATATTTTTCTACACATGAGCCTCCATCATATGTCTATAAAGGATTTTTGGGTTGATTGATCTATAGTATTAGGGAGTTCTCTATGTATAAAAATTTATATTAGCTTACTCTATACAGTAAGACCTTAACCTATGACATGGTTCCATCTATAATAATCTATGGGTTATTTATTCCATAACCTATTTATTACTATTTTTGGATTACTCTTCCTTTCATACATTATTGTTTTTATTTACGGTTCTTAAAATCATATATTTATATTAATCCATACATGGGATCTTCCCACATGTTCCATGACTTATATAGATTATTAACTATTTTATAATTTTCTTGGAGGACAATGTGTGGGAGGTACTTCATGTTTCTTGATGGTAGTGTTATTTAGACTGTAGAAAGTCTCTTGAGGTTGTGTGATATGACAGTTCTAGTTATTTATTTCTATGATGAACCATCTATCGTTTTTGTGGGAAAGAACATTAGATTTTTTACATTGATAATGTACTGCAATACACTACTATGGTTTGTTAGAGGTAAGTCATGAATTCTGTGTTCATGTTTTCAATATTATTCCCTTTTCTATTTTCTATAAAGATGTGTGTGTGTGTGTGTATAGGTACTTTAGGTTTAGTCCTTTTATATGTTTGATTTATCTAATAAGTCCTACTTAATAAACCCCAACCAACTACAGTTCGGCTTAGGGTCCAATGCATTATTTATTCTAACTGAGTAAGATCCTCAATGAGTCTGGTTATTCTAAATACACTTCATGACATCTGTTTAATATTGGTATTGAGTCCACATTTTTTCACCAGGCATGTTGGTTCATCTCTCTTGACCACATTCACTATCACAAATAATTTCATAATTCTTACCAAGGAAATATAATCTCATCTTCCTAAATTTTCATCCCATATGAGATTGAATACTAACTATCATGAAGGAACAACTTTTTTAAAAAAAATAATTCATTTCACAAATCACCCAAGAATTAGAGAAGCGGGCATTTGGGGAACATCCAAAAATGATATGAAGAACGAAAATTGGGAAATAACACCAGTCTAACAGGGATATTACCTAAATTGTGATGAAAAAGGATTCATGATAGGTACTTTAAAAGCTACCATAACATCTTGAGGTAAGATCATATTGGCTAAAGATGTCGATTCTTGAGGATAAAGTCCCAATGTGCCTCTAATAATATATATATATGAGGAGGATTCCATAAATTCCGTTGAGGTAATGATATTGATATTATTTGTAGTGCTATCAACATAACATTTCACCACCACTACACTGTATATTGGATGGTCTTTAAGATCCATCCTAATAGTCTCAATTGAAGAGAAACATTTGATCAATACATTGGCCCCAAGTAATATACCTTAAACAGATGATGTAGACTCTCTATCCTATATTGGGATATATAAGATGTTTTCCTCACCTCAAAAGGAAACCATTTCAACCTAAAAATATTTATCTATGGGGATGGAAGCCCAATTTAAAGATTCATAGCTAAAGATTTCATCATTTCACCCTTTAACAATATCACACCAATTCACCATTTTGGAAAAGGAAATCCCCTCTAAGTGAGGGGAAGGGAATTATTGCCTATGGGGGGCCTTATACACTAGAAAACAATTGATCAAGTTCTATCCATTTTATCTTAACATTTCACCATATAAGATCTTTTCAATGAATGTAATGTAATGTACCTTCAAAAAACTATGGGTTATGGTCAACAACCATTAGGGCCAATAGATTTCATATTTATGATTCTATAAGAACTTTTTGGCCCTTATAACCTTATACAAATAGGGATGTTTCGTGCCCCTTATAGTAGATCATAATTTCTTCTCATGTTAATATCTCCTAATCTTCTATAAGTGTATACTAAAAGACTTATTTTATTTTACTGAATATTTTATGAGGCATTCATATAGGCAAAAATAAATGGTTTGGGGTAGTTTAGCCCTTTCTATTATAATATTTTTTTTAAAAAAATTTATGGATTCCTAATTAATTTCATTTTTATTATTTCAATGATACTTAATTATTACTAGTTACATTATAAAAAACATCTCAAATGGTCAACTAAAAATGAATAACCTCAATTTCAATGATGAGTATTGCATGGAGGATGTTCACCACATGGAATAAAATTAACTAGAGAACCCACCTAAAGTTGTCAACACCGTACGAAAATGACGTGGTATGGGGAATAGAATTATTACTGGGATACTTATTCCAAGCACATAAATATTATATAAAATGGAAAATTAATTTCTAAGGATTCTGGTTTATTGAGAGTAGCCATAATAATTGATGTAGAATATAAAACACCTTAATTTCTCTTTGTGATTCAATGATATATCTGGTAAATGATGAGATTCTATGGGATTTTCATTCTTATTGGTAATATTTTCATTGAGAACCTATTTTATATTTCATATAACCCTTACAACTAAATGAATTTGGTTGATCAAATCAAACCAAATATGGTTGTGTCACCTTCCTATGAATGATTTTATTATTATTTTTCGATCCCATGGTATATGATTAATGTTATTTACCACCACTTGATCTCCGCAGATCTAATCCACGTGTCATCTAATTATCCATGGAGTAGAAAATTATTGTATTAACCTTTTATGAAATGATTATTTTTCTCACTGTTCTTCTATAATCCAAAAATACATAGGGAGCCTTAGTAAACCCTAAACTGAAGTCATAAATAGAGTTTTTAGACCATGTTAACCCTCTTCCAAATTCTACAAACCTACATTTCACCTCATTTAACATTATAGGATACATAGAATAATCCATTTCCCATTTTCTACATCATTGGGGGATGATACTTGGAACCCCATAGCAGTAGGAGTCATAAAAAATCCAATTAATTATTAATAATCTGGAAGGACCTATATTAATCTTGTAAAACCATATGGAAGTAGTTTCCATCAATAGTTGGGAGGATATATTTTTATATTTTCTCTTTTATTTTAGCTTCTACTTTTGCGAGATATGTGTCACTGAACTCTAAAATTACAATTATTTAGAGAATAAATACATCATTGAATATATATATTGGTTGATGATATATACATATTCCTTAAATACCTAACATCCCTAGGATAATTTTTTGGGGATGTGTGTTGGGGAATGTCTAGGAAATGATAACTCTAGCCTTTATCTCTTTAAAGTAAATAAGAATGTTATGAGAATTCCTCATGATATCCAAGCTGATAGAGGTGACTATATAGTAAACCAGTAAAAGGTCTCATTAAGAACAAATTATGTCGGCATGAAATCCTAGTAGAGAAGAAATGATTTCCATCACATAGTACCCATCTGTTTTGGTATTCTAACACTTGGTTGGCCCCATAGAACATGCCTCATTAAGAACTAGAAAAAAATTAAATTGTTTCTCACAGTCCTTGTAATGAACAACTAAATATTACCATCATATAAATAATGAAAATGTTATATTTATCCTATGATTAACATGTTCCATGATTTTTCATTTAATTCATGGATATGAACCTTTTAAATCATTAATCGATCATGATTTCACAATATACAGCGTTTAAGAACCATCCCAACTACTAGAACAACCATAGATCAATCATAAATTCCATTAAATATTGTTTTGTATTCAACAACATTCTCCACGACATTGTAGATTACATTGTAAGGAAACAATGTAACTCTATGACACATGTCAAATGTAGTTCCACCACTATTGATGATGATGTAGATACAATAGAAAGAAAACTAGTACAATTCAATATAGATTGAGAATTTTATGATTTATATCCAATAAAGGAAATCATAATTTCTCAAGAAGATCATTCATTCATTGATAAACCTGCTAACATCATCCATTAATAAACTATATGCCCTTTTAACCATCACATGTCATTGATTAATATTGGTATAATGGTCAAAATGAATAGGATTCTAAAATTTTGGTTGAATAACTTTTAAAAAGTAGGGATATACCTTAGTAAAGACAATTTGGTAACTAGACCACTATGTATATCTTATATAAAAATCATTTCAATAAAATTCTTTGGACAATTATCACTGTTTATCATATATAAAGGTATGATATTGTATACTAAATATCCATTCCTGATGTTTTATCCATGAACATGTTGTCTCTAAAATTGATAAAATTTGGTAAGAATTAGTCAAGGATAGAGAAATAGATACATATATTTTAGATCACACTAGTTTATATCCATGACCATTTTATTTTGTAAAACATTTTTGATGACCATAATTATCCAATTATACACCTCACATGTCTAATGTGCACACATTGTTCTCTAATCAAATGAAGAAATTGGTGTGTACTAATCATGATTCAGCACATCAACTAGCTGAAATCTACATATTTCACATCATGGACTGATCCATATATGGAAATAATACCACTTGCCTATAATATTATCATGATCAAGAACATACACTCTATTTTAAAATAGATTTCAATTCCTGATTCACTACACATATTTAAGGAACTTCATGATCCTCTAGTCAACACCCAGAAATGAACTATGGAATTTTAGACTTATGTGGATGCACCTCATGAATATTATATTGAGTAATCGGAGAATGAGGATTTCGATGTAATTGTATGCTTATTTTTGGATTATGAGTTTTATATCATATAAATCGATATACATAATTTCTACCTCTCTGGTATACTCATTGGTGTGGATGTCGATCGGTTCCTCGGGGTCACTATCCCTAAATAATGTATTACCATATAACTATGCATTATAAAATCATGGATAATAAAACATTTACCTAACCCCATCCCACTTTATTATATACCGATATGATAATTAAGAAAAAATTCCCTCAGAATGATATTTTTTGAGACAGAATTTGAATGTTCGGTTTCAATAATGAATTCATGATTTTATCATATGAAACCACATTCAATGCCTTAGCGGTATGGTCGTGGCTCGTCCAACATATATTCATACAGTCATTAAATCATTACTGTATTAATTAATACATCATGAAATAAAGTAATATTGTTATAAGTTAATAATAATCCATTTTAGACATATAAAAACCCACTTCCTTTATGTCATACATTACAGATGGGGTAGAAAGAATCTCAAGGTCAAAAGATAATAGGATTCCAATATTCCTCAGTATTTGACACCATCCTTGGAATATACATGGATTGAAATTTTGTGAAGGTCAGTAATACCAATTCATAGTATAAAAGATACAATAACAGACTTACTGAACCACTTTATTCTAACGAAGATGAAGATGTGAAATAAGATCACATCTTTACCATATAAAGGAAAAGTTTTTATAAAGCTAAAAAACCAAATCATGATTCTTTAAAAAAAATTATTCTAATAAAAAAGCAGGAATCTTTATTTTCAATTCCAAAAATAATGATTTCCCATTAAAATTAAACAAGATTTTATAGTTTTAACTAGTAATTGAACTTCTGTAGTCGTATTTTCATGGGATACAATAAATTAAATCAATTAGGAAGGTCACCATGTTACCAAAAAAGAAAGGAATATAAGTATAAGGATTCCTTGTCTGCACTAGGAGATGATAGTACATCTTAATGACATATGTCCATGTATTTACCACTCCACTACAATCCTCATCTATCTGATGAATATTTCCTAGATTTATTCCCTTATTTCTGTATAAGAAGGATTTTCCGTCATAAATAGTTGTCTGATAGAGGTAATCCTCAATATAGAGTATGAAGCATTGAGGACATTGATCAATGATGTCTTACCTCTTAGAGAACTATAGTACTATGTAGTGTTATTGATGAAAAATTGTGATACATATAAATGGAACAATAAAGGGATACAAGGTATTGATCCATAGGTCATTATCCATTTTCATGGATATCCCATCAACCACAACAGATATAAATAGGCACTAGGAAGATGCATAATGTGAGATGTAATTATTATTTTTTCAATCATTAATTGAATTCAACAACACTATTTATTAATAGCATTGATAATTGATATGATTTTTGAACATATGTATATTCTTGTATTAATTGAAAAATGAATACAATTATATTATTTTTATTATTATTAATTTTTTATATAATGACAAATAATTTAATTAATTATTGAGATTTGTAAATTCTATTATATATAGATATATAGAATGAATACAATTTCATTTCGATGTTATTAGTTTTAAAGGATGATTTTTCTATTAGTAAATAAAATAAGACTTAAGAATGGAGAATTAATTGTTATTTTGAAATATAATTTAAACTGATTAATAAATAGAAAAATGAAAAAAATTAATTGGGAATTTTTTTTTTAATTTAATAAATCAAAGGAAGTTAAATTGATTTTCCAAGAATTTATTGGAAACCCCTTATTATAAAGACCCAACCATAAACATTACATAATCCTAAATTAAAATAAGAATTCACATTATGGATCTTTTTAGATTTAGTGTTTTGTAGAATTAGGCAATAACTATTACATTACATCTCAAAAATTACAAAGTATTCAATTCCACTCATTTTCCATTTTTTGAAGAAATAAAGACTCTTGAAAAAAAATTCATGACATGATACATCTTTTAGACAACATGATTTTCCATGATACCATCCTTGACACTATTCATCTTTAATTCCTGTGAAAAACGTTTCAAAACATGGGATTTGAATAAAAAGAAACGTAAGGGTTATAAAACCAACAAAGAAGGGATTTGTTCATCAATTCATAAAAAACATAATATCATTAACATATCTCATGAAATAATATGATTTATGAATAAAACTTAGTAATCACAAATCATAATGTTATGTTGTGGAATCCATAATATACTAATGTTGTAGTTTTCAAAGCTATATAGGGAGTTACCTTTGGTTTACCCATTAATATATATTCCTTAAATATCTTAGGAGAGACATTCATGTTTACCACTACAATGTTACCCAATTCATTGGAGAGATATATCATGCTCACCCACACAAGGATTATCATAGAACCACCCATATATGTAAACAATGACCAAGAACCATAACATAGTCATAACACAAAACACAAGCATAAAGGAATGATATCATTTCCTCATTACGATCAAAATATATAATTTCAATTCATTGATATAATAAATCCACTAAAAACACATTTTAAATACCAAAGTATGTAAAATGTGAATATGGTATTTATATTCCTTATAAAAACATTACGACTTATTACCGAATCCAAAGATCAAATAATACTCCCGATGATGGAAAAGGACATCATCACCACTTACATTAAAATGAAACATTCTTTTTCATCATCTAGTAAAAAAAACTCATAGAAAAATATTCCCTTAAAATGAAATGAAATGTAAAATGTGTTTAAACACAGTATAAAATAATTCCATGTATAAAACAATGTATGCCTCAATGTAATGAGATAGAGACAAAGTCACATACCTCGTATCTGACATGACCCGTTCATTCTTTAAAATCCTGAATAATAAAGTATTTTTAACTTCTACTTGGTTAAGATACTTTTTCAAGTTTATTATTCCTTTTTTATCACTTATTACCTTATTATAAATATTATGTAATCCTTTAAGTTAACAATGGTCATATTGTAGATATTTGGAACTTTAGTAAAAAATGAACATCTTATAATTACAAGTTGTACTTGTGGTCAAAGGTCCATTATCATGAGAATCGAATTCATATATATAATATATACCCAATATATATATTTATTTAAAATATTACATAACATTTGGATATTAGAAATGAAATGCACTATTTATGGAGACGGTAAGTCATACTTTTGCCTGAATTCTACATTCATTTTTGTTTCATAATTAACAGAATGAAAAATTAATGATACATAGGTATATTATAATTCCATTATAACATCATATATATATATATTCACTAACTCTTTCCTTTATATAATCAATGTATGGCATGAACGAGTCATATCACAGTGAGGGGGTGGTAATCCACACTTCCTCATATGAAATTATCGTATTTACCCACTATGGAAACCAAAAAGGTATTCTATAAATGAAAAATACAGAACCATAGAAACAATATAAATATAATATATATCACATATAAATATATTTCCATCTTAATGGTCACCATAATATATGGTAGGAGAATATTGAACAATATTTGTTTCGTGAGGCAGTAGTTTGTCCTCCAAAGAAACGATATATTCTCTACCAATTTGATTGAGGTTTGTATCAGTGTAGTTAGAATCCTTCTGATTAAAAAAACTGAGTATATTTAGGATACTAGTTTTGTTATAAAATAATGAAATAAAAATGTGTTTTGGTGATTATAAAAGTAATATAAAATAAAAGAACTTAAAAGAATAAGTTACCTATAAATCTAGTAATTCCCTTTGGATTGAACCAAAAGGATTTCTTGAATTGTCTTCTACCTATGTTAAGGCTTCTAGGAGAAATATTGGGATATTTAGAGCCTATATGATAGAGTTTGGACCAACCAACATGGTTTTAGAGGTGTGAGTAATGAGTTTGATGTGAGGGATTTTTATAAGGGGGTATGGACTCTTTAAGAAATATTAAAAATTTTAATTTACAATATAACAATTCCAAGTTTCTAAATTTCCAAAACTCATTACAATAGAAGATAATATGACTCGTGTTCCAAAAAAATCATCCAATATGAATTGGATGTGTTTGTATATTTTTTAATTTTTATAATATTATTTGTTTAATTCATTCATTAATGAGGTAAAACTCCATCATTATTGTGTTATAAATAATTTAATTTATTTGATGTCTAAAAATTATAAATAAATATCATGATGTCGTAAATTTATATATATTTCAAATTAATATTTATAGTATAAGTGATAACTTATATATCCTCATGTAAAAATTGATTTACTAAAAGATATATGTTTATGTCATTTTTCCTTTACATTAAAATAATTAATATAAGGTGTCATTATCACTCCCACGTTGCTCCATGGGGTCCCAATATCGACCCAAATATTCCCATGGTCATACATGTATCATCCAATAGGATTATGACACATGTTTAAGTAATTTTTAATTATTATTTTAATATTTGTTTACCCTTATTTACCAGATTTACCTATTAAACATGGTAAATAAAATATTTACAGATGTAAATATTCATAATTACTAAAATTAAGATTTACCTATTAACACAATTTGGACCTCATAAATCAAAATATGGAATCCATTTTTCCAAATTTAACTCACAGAAGTGGCAGAATTTAATTTATAATTAATTTCAGCAGTCAAACAAAAAATCGTGTTTTTATGAAATTATAACTCTCAAAAGATTGACATTTGATTATGTCCATTTTAAAATTTAAATTTCAACTAATGACCAAAAATTAATTAAATTTTAAAAAAATATATAATTAAAATTTAAAACCAATTAATAATATAATATAACCTTATAAATAAATTATATTAAAAGGAATTTTTGAATTAAAAAACAGTATTTTAACTATTCATAAAAACCAATCATTATCAGAAAAATATCAAAATTTCATCCAAAGAAAATTTATAGGTCCCAATTAGAATGAATAATATTTTTTTTGTCAAATATAACATATAAAGATTATAAAAAACTAGATTTAAAACTGGTTTTTCATAAAATGGTGATAAATCAACCTTATAGAGACAATTAGAGTATTAATTTTTATTATTTGATTGATTCACACTTTATGCCTCTAAAATATGTTGGATAAATGTAAAAATATTTAACAAACCTGTATAATCATATTTTAGTTATTTTTTTCATTCTTACCATTATAATGGCTAGGCGTTAACTACCACTTAAAATAATAATTTTATATTTTTATTTTTCAGTATAACTCAACATTGTGTGCAATGTAAGATTTCAACGAAACCCATTGGTGTGTATCAGGTATTCCATTAGACACCGCACCACTATTAATTTGAAATTATTATTTAATTCAAAAATTATAATAACTTTTTAATTATCTTATTCTGTATTTACCTGTAATGTTACATCCTTCAACCCATTTGGAAATTGTGTCCCCAAAATTTCTCTTCACTTATCAAATAAATTGGGGTATTTATCCCTCACAGAATTTTCAGAATCCCACATTTTTTCATTAACCATATTGTTTTTTCAAAGAACCTTTACCTGATTAATTACCTTATTCAATAAAACATGTTCTCTTCAGTAAATAATCTAAACAGGTTGTTCCTCATAAGAGAGACTCTCTTCCAACTGAACTACCTTTGGGCTCAAAACATTATTTGGATCCAGAATATACATTTTAACATCGAAACATGAAATACATTGTGTACCTAGGATAAATTTGTAGGTAAATCAACTCTATAGGAAACTAATCCATCTTTCTAAAAAAATTCATAATTCCAATGTACCTCAGACTCGATATTCCCTTCTTAACAAAACCCATCACAATTATCCATTGAGAAATATTAAGAAAGACACGATCACCTACCTAAAAAATAAATATCCTACCTTTTGTTATCCACATAACTTTTTTCTTGGTCTTAGCTATTCTCATGTGCTTCTAAATCAACTGAACTTTTTCTGACATCTCTTCTACCAGTTCTGGTCCCATTAACTTACTTTCACCCAATTCATCTCAAAAAGCTGCTGTTCAAAAATGATTTACATATAATACCTCAATTTGATACATATTTATACTAGAATTATAACTATTATTATAAGAAAATGCATCCAATGAAAGATGTTGGTTCTAAAATCCATGGTAATCTATTGAACAAGAACATATCATATCCTCCAAGGTATGAATTTTTTATTCTCACATCCCTTCTGATTGAGGATAAAAAGTTTTAATAAATTTATTTTAGTACCCAACGACTTCTGAAGGCCTTTACAAAAGTTAGAAGTAATCCATGGGTCACTATCAGATATAATATAAAGGGAAACTACATGTAACCTCACTATATCTTTAACATACCACTGAGAAATATGATATATAGACAAAGAATCTAGAATAGGAAGGAAATAAGAAAATATATCCAATTGATCATCAATAACCCAAATTTCATAATTACCTCAAGATGTATTTGGTAATCCGACAATGAATTCCATGTATATATTTTCTCATTTACACTATGGCTATAGTAAATAAAAAAGCATCCCTTTTGATAACTACAACTATCCTTTAACCTACTAAAAAGTCAAACAATTCAAAATATTGTCAGAAATATCTCATTTCATTCAATCCCGCCTGTAATACTCCCAAATATCTCTGTACAACAGAGTACTACCAGGATGATCTAAAATCTGAGAACTATTATCTTGACATAACAACTCTTTCTTCAATTGTGAATCACATGGAACACATAATCTCTTACCAAATCTCATAATACAATCTTTATCAATGTTAATATCATGAGACATTGCCTTATGAAACAAATCTACATTTTTCTGCCACTCAATGTCTTCCTTCTGTGCTTTCTTAATTTTTTCTGATAGAGGTTATTTTACTGACACATTAATCAAAACTGATGAATTTTCTGTTCAAAAAACTTCTATTCCAAATTTAATCAAATCCAAATCCAAAGGATCTCGTTCCAAATGTAGAAAGGTTAAGAAAACATTACTTTTTTGACTCAAAACATTAGCCACATTTTTTACATTTCCCCCATGGTTATGGATCGTGTAATCAAAATCCTTAATTAATTATATCCATCTACTTTGTCTCATGTTCAAATTATTTCTAGGTGAATATATACTTCAAACTTATGTGATCAGTATATATTTCACACTTTACACCATAAAAATTATGACTCCAAATTTTTAAAGCAAAAACAACAACATATAACATCCAAATCATGTGCAGGGAAATTTAACTTACGAGCTTTTAGCAGCTGTGAAGCATAATCAATTACCTGATCCTTCTGTATTAATACACAATCATATCTTTTCTACAAAACCTCACTGTAGATAACAAACTCACCTTTTGTGGAAGGATGTTCCAAAACTAGAGAATTCACGAATCTACTTTTCAATTCCTGAGTCAACTGGTCCATTACAACAATAAACTGTTCAATTCAAATTTTGACCATCTCAGGAAGTTTAATTGTAAGGACATTTACCTCTGTATTCCTTCCTAGAATGGATTCCATGAATCCTATATAAAAAACCATTCTGAACAAAAAAAAATATCTTAGGTGAAGTAACATGGTAATCTGTAAATGTTTTATCATTTCAATCTTAACATAAATTAATTTACAGACATTAGAAATAGTCTAACTCCTAAAGTTTTCTAAACCAACCTATAATACCAACTACAAATACATGACCTTAAACATTACATAATCATGAATTAAAAGACTAATTCAAATTAATGACCTTTTAAAGTTTAGTCTATTATAGAATTACGACATAACTATTAAATTACATCTCAAAAATTATAATTTAAACACTTCTACTAAATTTCCATTTTTTCACAAAATAAATATTGTTGAAAAAATATTTATATCTAGTTCCATGCTTTAGATAAAATTACTTTTCCTTGATCCCATACTTGACCTTATTCAACTTTATGTAATGTGGAAAACATATCAAAATATGGGATGAAACTAAAAAGATCAGTAAGGTTTATAAAACCCCGAATGTAATCATTAGATCATCAATACATACATTACATAATCGCTTTAACATATCGCATGAAATCATATTATTTATTAATAACACATAGTAATCACAAATCATAATGGAAAACTGTGGCATCCACAACATACATACATTTTTGCTTTCATAACAACATAGGGAGTTTCATTTGGAATACCCATTCCAATATATTCACAATATCTCTTTGAAGATACATTCATGTTTGCCTCCTTCATATTAACCAAAGAATTGGATATCTATCTCGGGCTCACCCTCCCGAGGATTATCACGGAACCACTCTTATATGTAATCAATTCCCAAGAACCATAACATAATCATAACACATAACACAAGAATAAATGAAAGATAGAATTTCCACATTGTGATCTGAATATATCATTTCAATATATTGAAATAATAAATCCATTAACAAAACCATTTTCAGTACCAAAATACGTAACAAGATTATATGGTATTTATTTTCCTTTTAAAAACATTTCGACTTGTTAAGGAATCCAACGATCTAATAATACTCGTGGCAATGGAAAACGTCATTGTCACCGCTTACGTTAAAAGGAAAAATTATTTTTTTCATTTAGTAAAATTCCTTGTCGAAATATATTCCCATTGAATGAAATGAAAAGTCAAAATTTTTTATTCACCGTATAATATAATGTCATGTATGAAACAAAATATTCCTCAATGAAAGGAGATTGAGATGAAGTCCCTTACCTCGTGTCCGACATGACAAGTTCATTCTTTAATTTTATAAATAATAAAATAAATATATTTTCTATTGTTTATGAATATTTTTCATGCTTGTTATTCCTTTCATATCACTCATTTCTATGTCATGAACATTATATAATCATTTACGTTAATAATGATCGTTCTGTCGATATTTAGTACATGAGTCAAAAATGAACTTCTAATAATTAAAGGTTTCTCATGTGGTCAAAGTTCTATTATCTCCAAAATTATATTCATATATATCATATATATCCAGTATATATATGTATTTATAATAGTACATAACATTTGGAAATAATAAATGAAATGAACCGTTCATGGAAATGGAAATTAGTACGTACATTTCAACCCTACAATCATTTCAATTTCATATTTAATGGATTGAAAAATTAATGATTCATAGGTATATTATTCTTCCAGTATAATATCATATATAGTTTCATTAACTCTATCCTTTATATGTTCTATTTATGGCATGAACGAGTCATATCACATTGAGAAGGTAGTAGTCCAATGTTCCTCAAATGAAATTATCGTATTTACCTACTAAAGAAACCATACAGGAATTCTATAAATGAAAACTATAATAAAAAAACAATATAAATATAATATATAAGATATATAAATATTTTTATATCTTAATTTCCACCATATGAGGTGTTATGAGAACATTGATCAATCATCGATTAATGAGGTAGTAGTTCCCCATCCACAGAAATTGAATGTTCATTACCCATAAAAAGGAGGTTTGTTAAAGTGTAGTTTGAATAATTCTCATAAAAAAATCTAGTATATTTGGTATACTGGTGTTTTTATTAAATAAATTAATAAAAAGAGATTTCGGTGTTTGAGAATTAAAATAAAAAAAGAACTTAAATGAAGACATTACCTTCAAATAGGGTAACTCTGTTATGATTGAACCAAAAGGATTTATTGAAGTGACTTCTGACTAAGGTAAGTCATCTAGGAATAAAAGATGGATATTGAGAGCTTATTTTAACATATTTTGGATGATCCAAGGGGCTTGAGAGGTGTGTGTAATGTCTTATAGGTGAGTGATTTTTATAAGGGGGAGGAGGGGCACTTTAGGTATTTTAAAAAATATTATTTTATTATATATTAATTATCGGTTTATAAATTTAAAAAATTCAGTAAAGTAAATGATTAAATGACTCAAGTTATAAATAAAATCCTCTAATAAGATTTGGTTAGGTTTTGGATATTGTTTTAATTTTTATAATTTTATTTATTTAAATCATTCATTAATTAGGTAAATATAACATCGTTATTGTGTCCTATGTAATATTATTTATATGATGTCAAATTATTATAAAAAAATAAATTGATGTAGTAAATAGTTTTATCTTTCAAATAAATATTTATAGTCAAATTTATAACTTATAAAACCCCACATAAAGATTGATTTACTAAAATATATATGTTCATGTCTTTTTTTATTTTACTTTAAATTAATATATATATAAAGTGTCATTATCACTCCTATGTGGCTCCATGGGGTCCAAAAATAGACCCACGGATGCCCATGGTCAGAACTGTATCAACCAATAGGATTAAAAAACATGATATATTACTTTTATATTCTGACAATAATATATATTTTCCCATATTTACCTGATTTACCGGATTTACTTTTTAACCATGGTAAATCAAATATTTACCCAAGTAAATAGTTATATTGTCTAAAAATAAAATTTACCTATTTACACAATTTAGACCTCCAGATTCCAAATATGTAATCTATTTATCCATATTCAAAACACCTAAGTGAAGGAAATTAATTAAAAATTAATTCCAGCAGTCAAAACAAAAAGCGAGTTTTTATGGAATAATAATTATCAAATGATCGAAACTTGTTTATGTCCAATATCAAAGATAAATTATTTCCAATGACAAAAATTGGAATAAATGGTGAAAAAATAATATAATTATACTTTAAAAGCAATTAAAAATATAATCTATCCTTATAAATAGAATTTATTAATAGTTATTTTTGAATTAAAATACATTATTTTCACAAATCATAAAAAATAAACCCTATCAAAAAAACCAAAATTTCTTCCACTGTAAATTTTGATGTCAAAAATATTAAATAAGAATATTATTCTGTTAAATAGAACATATATGAGTGTAAAAACTAGATCTAAGAACAATTCCCCATCAAAAGGCGATAAATAGATCTTTTAACGAATATTAGAGTATTTATGCATTAAATTTGGATCATTCAAATTTTTATCCTCTAAAATTTATTGGTTAAATGTATAAACACATAGAAACATGTATAATCATATTTTAGTAAGTTATTATCATTCCTTTAGTTAAAACAACTAGGCGTTAACTTCCATTTTAAATAATAATAGAATATTATTAATTTTCAGTATAACTCGACGTTCTGTGCATTGTAATATATCAAATAAACCTATTGTTGCTTAAAGGGTACACCATTGGTCATAGACACCCCATTAAAGTAAAATTAATATTTAATTCACAAATTTTATTAAATATGAATATTTCTTATTCTTTATTTACCTACAATGTTACACCTATATGATGTTTTTTTATTTTAAATACTTAGTTTGAAAAAAATCTATAAAAGATTCATAATGAAAACATAATGGTATAATGATCACTCTAGTGAATGTAATCCACAAGTGACTGCTAGAAAAATTCATTTTGATGACTATCTTTCTCAAAATATTAACAATGCATTGAAGTGATTATGAGATACATTTTTGACCATATCATATTTTATTAGTCAGAGTAGATGATGTGAATGTGATTCATTTAAAAGCTGACCACGCCATGAAAATGTTCAAGGGACCCCAAATAAGCATTTCAATCCTCATACTGATTACTCTCATGTGATTTCACAGTATTGAAAATATGACACATATAAATTGGGGAATAAAAATTGATCTAATTTTAATTAATCCACAATGGAATATAATATTAGGAAAGCATTAATACAAAATTGGAAGCCATACTAGCTTCGTTTGAAAATCATAAATACCCTCAATATGTATGTAGAAACCAATGAACTATATAAATGATAGAATCAATAAATCATAATGATTTTTAGATGTATATAATAATACAATATGATGAGTTTAAGAATATGGAATTTCATTATTTTTAATCTAGATAATCTTAAGGAAATGATCATATAATATTGACTTGGTTTTTAGTCTTTTATAAATTGAAACTAGAATTAAATAATTTCAACTATAATAAATATAAATTAATATTAAATTATATTTTAAGGGAATTTTTTCCTTCTTGTTTGTGATCCTAATAAAATTAATCTAAATGGTCATCATAGGACCCAAATCCTTTGGAAATTTTGAAAGAATTACCAGAAAAACCCTATTCGTTGTAAAAATTCTAAATTATTGTACTCTTATTCCATCGCTCATGGTACATCATTTCCAAAAAAACTATACATTCATTAACCAACATTTTTAACCCAATATGAAGAATACATAGATGGAAATATTAGAATAAGAATAATCATCCATCAACATTAACGCTTATGTGGGAAAAATAGAAAATTAAAATCATCATGAAAATTTTATTTAAGTATTGTAATAGTTGAGGTATGAATTATCTCTTTGTATATAGTTGAAGGTATCCATCTTACCTTCCCTTTTAAGTTAAATTTTCATGTTCCATTGATACTCCACATACAAAATTTTTGGAGAAAAATATGGGGATGTCTGGGAAGTAATAAATGAAAGGATTCACCTCTGTATTCAAATAATCTTTATCAATAGGATTATGTACAATCTTCTACCTCCAATAACAAAGTGAAAATTAGATATGAAATTTATCATTGAGTCATTAATGGAAGTCCACTAAAAATATCTGGGATTGAATATAGAGAATGATCATTGATGGAGCATAAAAATATTATGGAAATTTTGAGATGGATAGTGAATCCATCAAGTCTCAAGAAATAGATACCCATATAATATCAAATGAATTATAATTCACTAATATTGGGCATCAAAATTGAGGAACTTTCATAAATTCTAGAGTAACCAAATAGATTTTTAAAGAATTATTCTAATCACATTATCAATAATTTTATCTATGAATATCTTAGAATCTTTTTAAAAATTCATTACTATTAACTACTAAGGAAGATCTTCTTGTTGATCACTGATAAAGGTAAAATATTAATTCTCATAGATTTGAACTATTTATTTTAACTATAATAAATCTAGTGATGTCACACTAATCTGTTAATGGAAAAGATGATGATATTATCATTAATCCCTATTAATTAATTAATCGCTATAGTAGTTTATTCTCATCTATTAATCAATAGTTATTCTTTAGAAAAAGGTTAAAAATATTATATTTCCTTATTTCATACTTTTTTTAATTCATCTTCCATTTTTAATAGGATAACTCACACATACCACTGTGGCCCTCTCCATTATATTATAAAGTGATAAGTGGTCTATAGTAAGGGTAATTACAAAAATAAAATTTATGTGCTAGAGGATATTTGAGTTTTTAGTGGTTATTTCATCACATGGATTAATCATATACTTCAAGGTATGTTTAATCGAGTGAGATAACACTTTATAAAAACAATATGATAAAAAAATAATAGAATATGTATTTAAATATAATGATAAGGTGATATTCATTTTGAGTCTAAAAAAGTAAAAATTTATTTTAAAATAAATATTGAAAAATATCACAAACTGTTATAAGACACTAAACCGGCCAAAAATATGAATTAAAACATAACTATTTATTTTTGAAAGGAATCATGGGTTCCCCATTACTACATTTATTCAATCTCAAAAATTGTTTTACATAGATACCCCTGACATTATGTTCATAATACAATGTTCTATTACTGGGGACGCCCAATATAGTGTTTGAATTTTGTATAAAAATGAATAAAATAATGAATTAATCAAATTCCTCTAACATTATATGGATTGATATAGTTCTTTTATGAAAATTTCTAATGATACATAAAACCTTTAGAGTCAAATAAGAAGTGAAAAGAGAGTTTTTAAATTTTAAATTGACTAAATCCACATACCATTCTAATTATTCAACCAAATTAACGTAACATAACCAAAAAAAGGATGTTAGTCATGCTAAATTGAATATAAATTTATGAAAATTCTACAAAACTTTTTTCGATAACAAATTACAATTACAAATTAATTGTCAACATGATTATGAGATGAAAATGGGAATGTCGAGTCACCTTCAAATGCTACATGGTTTGTCAATGGAAGTCACCAACCAGAATATGTGATACTTTTGAGTATTTTTTAATGTATTTAGATATTTTTGTGTCACTATATATTATATAAACATGAATATATTTCTCAAATCTCTTGAAGGATATAACAAGGGGTGGCTCTACATCATCCAACAATGAGAGCTTAAAACCTATGATGGATTTCATGAATTGTTCTATAAACGTGTTTTTACATCAAGGAGTTTCCAAAAGAGGATAGATATACATAAGAACAAAAAATAATGTAGAGAAACCCTTTATAAGTTTGGGGAGAGAGCCAAGAGATTAATAAATTCTTAACCCAAACAACCCTATGAAGAGAATCATGTATTGGTATTAATTTACCATGGAATTTTGGATATAGACAGGAACCATTATTATGACTTATATGGTGGAGAAAAATATTGAAAATACCATAATAAGTAATGGAGATTATCTAAAAGATCTCCCAAAATTCATAGAAATTAAACACAAGAACTACAAGTTGTGGGGTACATATGCTAAGCAGTTATAACATCACATCATATAAAAATGTAACAGAAAAAATTAACATATATTGTGCGAAATATAGACTATAATATTGTACATGAATCATCATAGAACATACAAACTCAATTCATCTAACATCATGAATCCATAATCACTACACTAATGGTTTTCATCAAATCGAAGAAAACTATAAATAAATATAAAAAAGAAATTTCTACCAACAACGAAGCAATTATAAAGAATTTAATGAATATTCTAAAATACTAAATGGAACTAAAACACAATATATTTAAACAATAACCTTTTATAAAGGTTTAAATTGATCATTTAAGCCACCACCAATACAGAGACAGTACCTTTATCATTCTACAATATACGAATAATAGAAAACCATAAGCCTCAATGGAGGACCTGATAAAAGAATATGAGAATTATTACATGATGATCCTAAATTCAATAAATTAAATTAAAAACTAGTAAATAAGTAATATTACATCACAATAAATTCCTAGTCCCAAATAGTACAGTAAATATTTTCAATATGATGTGGAAAAGAAATGTGAATGAGTGAATAATCACTAACTAGAGTAGATGCGTGTAGTGTAAAGTCCAATAAACTTGAATAATTCATCCATAGAAAGAATGTGAAGGAATAATTATTTTTTTAAACTTCACCGATGAATATGGATAACATTAAATCCATGATTGTGGATCCCCATGAACCCCAACCACCCTCAAATGAAAGAATGAAACAACCCAAGAGAATTAATGAAGAATTTGTAAAGTTTGAGATCCAATAGTATTCATAAAAGTATAGATCAACATCCCTATATTGGATTCCATACTCATGATTTTTTGGAATAGAAATATAATAAAATAAATGGTGACAATGTGAAGAATAATTAAAATTAATGAAAATGTTTGACTAGGTAAAAAAATTTCTCCACTTGTAACCCAATAAATACTATACAAATTCAATGATATTGGTATCATGTCTATCAATTTTAATATAGGTTGGATATGATTTTAAAATTTATATTTTGATTTAGTGGAATAAATCAATTCAACACCATATTAATGTTAAGCAACATAAACTATAGGATAACTCCAACAAAGTTGAGTAGCTATATAGCTTTTCAACAATTCAATTTCCTACCCATTCAGTGTATTATAAGATGTTATCATATATGCATAAGGTTTTTATTCCCTACTAAAATGTACATTGTAAAAATGGATGAAGGAAACAATAAATATACCTCCCAAATCACCTTTGGTTGGCCGCCTATAATGACTATAAAAAATTTATAAATGTTAATGAACGAACACTTCCCATGAATTTTTTATAAATACGAATTTCAATATTCATGGTTCAGGGAAATACCCCATGAGGAAGAATTTTTTAAAAAAAATAAATCATTTTGAGTTGTATTGATGTTTTTGTGAAGAAAATGGAATGTATGATTAAAGAATTATACTTATAAAGTAGTTGTAATATAATTATTTGACAACTAAATCTATTGTTGAATGTGAGTAAAATATAGAAAATAATTTATGTGTTGAACAACAAAAAGATATACTTGGGAAATTTTCATATAATATACTCAGATTTTATAATAGTATCTCAAATTTATATTTGAATGATACAAGTATGGATAAAACTAAAATAAAATCATCATTACAAAACCTTCTGTAATTGGAATTGATTTTTCAACTATCTCACATATTTAGGACTCACATAAATACAATAGGGAAATTTTAATTGTGTTATTGAATACATACCTATTATAAACCAAATATATTAAATCGATGTTCGAAGAGACTAGAGATAAGTGGAATATGTAGATGGTATTACTGGAGGAACTAAAGATGGAAACCTTCACAAATACCATATTAAATAAGGATAATTCCAACTCTGTAAATTACATACCTATCTAGAAATTTTGTTTCTTAATTAGAGAAAATTTTCTTCTATTCTCTATAAAGATGACACCAATTTTTGGTAAAATTCATTCAAAATGGTTTTTTCCACACACATTGAATAAAAAAATTCTATTTAGTTTATTTGAGATCAAGGGGAATGAGTCAAAAAACCCTTCAAATTTAATGACCAACAACGGAAGCATTTTCATGAGGAATATTTCATAAAACCCATAGAAAAATGAGAACTCCTCCTTGATACCATAGAATAAATATCCCAATGTATTACCATTATAACACAACTATTTGGATACTAATTATTAAATCTAACATTATTAAAAAATGATTGTTATAATTAAACACAATAATGTATATGATATGTTTTAGGGAGAGGGTTGAAGTAACTTAGTATTTTAATATTTTTTGGAACCTTATTTCATATATTATGTGTTTCTATCATTAACTAAAATAAAATAATTTAAAAACATGAAAATTACTCTCAGTATATTTTTGTAAAATTGTTAATGGTTTTTTCATCATTTTTATTTATTATTTTTGGAGTGTAAATTAAAATATTTTACTAAATTTACATCCTTCATAGTTTAAATAAAATTCAAACATTGGAGGATTTGTTATGTTTTGATATTTTTAGAGAAACGTTATTATAATGTAAGTTTTCCAATACCTTCATTTATAATTTAGCGGTAAAATAATTAAAGTGAGTGTGTGTGAAAAGATATTTCTGGAATCATAATTGTAACAAGAGGCCAGTGTGTTTATAACCTAATTTGAGGGAACATGGCCTCATAAAATTAGAAAACACTCGTCAAAAAACTAAAAATATGTTGATATATTTCCATTGAAATTATAGTGAAATTGTAAATTGAAATCCCATGGTGAACCACTATGATATTAGTCACCATGTGAATGAGTAAAATATATTTTCGTAAATTTAGTAACTACCATGGAATAGTTATTTTCACATAAATTATTGAATATAAATTAGGAATAAACATTAAAAAAATTTCTATTAATCACAAATGAATTCATTCAAATGAGGAGAATATTTAATCCCTATGAATAATAGATAAATAAATCAATAAAATCATTTTAGTTATCTGAATGATTTGGAAATTTGAAATTTTGTTTGACAAACAATAGATAATGATGGAGATGGATGATCTTCATGTTAAACCATTGATTATACATAATCATAATTTTTCCACTCCTAGACATGGAACATGTATTGGACTGAAGTGAGATAGTGAAATGAAATCATAGAAGAAGCATGATAATTAAAATAACAGAGAGAACATATTATTTTATTCTTCCCTATATTGAATTTTTAATTATATGAATGAAAAAAAACATTTTTAATAAATGGAATTCAACTAATTTCCTAGGAGTGAAATATTTTATATAGGGGGAGTGATGATAGAAATAAAATTACAATTTATTGACCTTTTTTAATTTCATTTGACACAATTATCAATTTAAAAATCACGAAACTAAAATTAGTTATATTACTTTTTGAGATATGGGTATTAATGGAAAATTTTATTTAATTTTTAATTTTAGTTAATTTTTCATTATTTTTGATTTAATGAAGAAGATAATAATTAATTATGGATGATTGGAATCATCTTTTTACATAAAAATTTTGAATGAATAATTTTTTTCTGTAAAATATTGGTTTCAAAGGATGATTCTAAAATTAGGAATTTTAATGTTATTTTTGAACCATGAATTTATAACTGTTTTGAAGTCATATTTATCATGGTTGTATAAAAAGGAAAAATGAATTTAGAATTTATTTTTGAATCAACAATTCAAAGGAAGCTGATTTTTTTTTCAATGACATTATTCGAATAATCATATACTATGATTTTTATTTGTAATAATGGGGATTAAAAATATAAAAATCATCACAATGATCACATAAATAAACCATAGGCACTCATGTGAACATGTTTTCTAAAATTCCTTATGAAACACACAATCAATATTCTTATAGGGATACAATAATTAACAGTGTCCTGAAGTGATTGTACATTACCTTATAGAACTAGCTATTCTACATTACACATGACTACTCATGTGACCGTGATCCCTTTTATAAATTTACTACATAGTTAAAATATGCATGTAACTATATCCCAACATCTCTATAGTCCAGTGACATGATATACTTTTAAATTAATGTCTCCTACTTCACTTCAAGGTATGTATCATGATTTCATGGTGCATACCAAAATGGGAACTCTAACAATTCATGACCCCAATTTTATGGTGATTGTAAAATCATATCATGACCTGTTTATAGACCCCCACCCTAATGATCGAATAAATGTTCCTCATCATGAACTCTCATATTTTTATTACAAGGTGATTCATTTTATTATGAATCCATGATCCCAACTACTCTTATAGAAGTATGACTAATTGAGAATTTGACACATCTCTACTGAGTATGTTGAAGTGATTAAAGACTGACTCATTGATAATAACCTGCAAACATAGGAGATTTTCACTATAAAATATTTATCTTACCAATATTCTTGTTTAAACAAAGAGTGTCATGTGTAAGAATATGAAAAAAAGAAAAATAAATAAATTCAGTCGATCGAAAATAATATTTCATTGGAATGATAGGAATTCAATGTGTTTTGATGAAGATCATGTTATTTATAGATTTTAAATGAATATGAACTCGGATAAGGATTCTAACAAATCCAACCAGGGCTACCAAATTTTATTATATCAAAACGTGTTCAATGAAAATAAAATATACATGGAAGTAGATAATTAACTTTTTATATGATATTTTATCATCCTATTCCATATAACTAATGAAAATAAATCTGGATAGAACTCATTGTTCCCCGGTCCATTGACTATCTGACCTAAATTTTGGGTACAGATAATACATGATAAAAATACTAAATTAAACTACTCTCATGAACATTCGCATGGTCCTTAGTTTATGTCCAAGTCAAATATCCATACACCAATATTTTTTGAACCACTATAAATAAGAGCCATGCCAAATGGCCAATCTCAAAATAAAAATCAATAATTATTCATTATTTGATGATGGTTTGTATATAATCATAAACGATGTGTGACTTGCATTTGAGAATATTCATTGGTGAGGAGTGAATTTTCTCCTTTTGTGGAGTCAAAAATGATAATTTACCCTTCCCGTTAGATGTTTACTGTTCAAGACCTAAATATGATGCACATAAATAATTTAGGGGAAAATATGGTGACATCCACACCCAAATCAATAAAATTAGGCCCATAAAAATTCAAATAGGGCAACACCATAAGAATTTGAATCATCATACCCATACAAGATTCTCTTGAACCTTCCACATCAACATTAACATTAAATCATTAGAAAAATTCCAAAAAATATTATATAGGTATGAATATGATTCTTCAATGTATAATAAGAAAAAATTATATAGTGAAATTTGGGATTCCTAGGGAGGCCATTAGAACCCAAAAAATATACACACAATAATCAGACATATAATAATAATCCACTAATGATGGGAACTAAAATCATGAAATGTTTCAAATGTTAGGAGGAACCTAATGGATTTGAAGAATCATATACAACTGACATTGTCAATTATAAAGTTCCCTAAGAATCATCGAGCATTATTTTTTAAAACATTTAATGATTCACTACATGGGATGATATTTTGGTAGATCACAATGAGTGTTTAACTAAAACTATTTATTTATTTCCTCATTTTCACCATGCATTAATAACTCATGTGATGACACACTAATCCATTAGTGTCTTAGCCAAGGGGGTTCCCCATATCCCATTATTTTGGAATTCCACACATTAAAAGTTTATTAGATTCCACTAACCTTTATATATTTCATTGAACTATTTAAAAATAAGAATAGATTTATTTATTTATTAATTTGTTTTATATTCCATTTATCACTAGATGTGACACAGATACCATTTCGGTTCACTGCTTTTATTGTGATTTTTAGAAGTGGGACGCCATTAAGGTAACTAGAGATCACCAATTCCTATGATAGAATATGTTTGAGTTTCAAGATGTTGTTGAATAATTTTGATGATACTCAAAATTCAAAATAGGTGTAATAAGATGGTATTTTACTATATTAGAATGAAAATAATAGGGTAGAAAATAGAAAAGTAATTTAATTGGAATATAAAGGAAATATATGAGGTTATACAACGTGTTTAAAAATTAAATTTAACACCAACATAGAACATTTTAAAAAACCAATTTTCACACACTGATTTCACTAACCAAAATTAGAACACAATTATAACAATTTCCCCAAAAGAGAAAATCGAAGTCCATTATTACAACTTTTATTAGTGGTCAAAATTTGTTTTTTTGAGAAGCCTATGACATGAGGTTCTTCAAGGAAGACATCCTATGGTTCCATGCATAAGGATGGTGTTTCAATGATGATCAAAGATTAAATTTTGAAGGATTTTTAGTACATGAAGTATCTCTCTAAAATTATGATGGTTATAAAGAATAATATAAATACAAGTGTTTTCATCAACCTTGTACACCAGAACCATACTAACTTGAAGAATTATTCATGCATGCTAGTTACATATTCTATAATTGATGTAACCACCAGTTTCCGAACACTCTCTATCATATATATGCTATTTGGAAAAAAATATTATCTAAATCCCTTTATGTTGAAGAGTAAATTATATTTATTGCTCCTCAACAGAAAGTTTTTTACTAGGTGATTCTGTTCACCATGATGAAATTAGAGAAAACTAATAAAGGTCCACGAATAAAATCTTCAACCCCATCTCTACATCTATTTTACAGTTCAATGTTGAAAATTTGTATGTTGAATGCTACGAACATAGAAAGATCTACTAATAAATTGAAAATGATTTATCTAGGCTTCATATCTTTGATGTAATAATGAATTCCTAAATGTGAACATTTAGGGTCTTCTCTCAAAAATTCATCATCATTTTTCTCTGATGTATTTGGATTAAAATCATCCTATATAAGAAAAATTACATTACGAAAATAAAACCACTATGAAATTTTTGAGTTATTCAATACATTCATGAATTTATAAAATACATCTATAATTTTATTTAGAGTTTGACTCGAAAATGTTTGTCTTTTTACAAGTTAATGATGAAATGGTTTTCAATTAATTTGGCTAATTAATTAAAATTAAACATTTAATGACATTGAGTGTAATCTAATGTCTCTTCTACAGCTCTTGTTTCATATCCCAGATAATCATTTGGTCATCAATGTGTAATCTATAGAGAATTACCTACACTCAATCTTATTTTTGAATGATGTCAGGTATAATTTGAAAATTCTATATTAACTGAATCACATGATTTTACACAATAGGGTGAAATATTCTCCAATTGAGTAGAATTATATTGTCTTAGTCTTCATGGTCTAGATGTTTCCCTATAATTTTTAGTCTGATGTGGTCCATTTGATCTCTCAAATTGACACACTGAATTACATCCTCATCCATCTAATGAGAATTAAATAGTTGGAGGGATGGGCAGTGCTCCTTCTACAGTTTGACATTAGTTTTATCCCCCATAAGACCGTTAAGATAAAAACAATGAGAAAATATATTATTATGCACTCAACCATATAGAAACATCCTTAACCTTTAAACATCCTAGATGATGCCATTCTCTTTATCAATAATAAAATATCATGCAGGAGGACGTAAATTCATGGTGCCTCTTGAAGCCTAAGAGTGTTCATGATTATCAATCCATAGCCCAATAGAGTTAGTATTCGACTTGTCTATATAAATCCCTAAAAATAAATAATACTATAGTCATTACATATTTCAAGGGGATATACCTATAAGGAGTCTGAATACCAATTCCTAATTACCATTAATGAAGTATAACTCGTGATATATTTGTCATTATAGCATGTAAAATAAATATGTGTGCTGGTTGTTAAGAAATCCAATGAATTATATACTATTACGAAATTATTGGTTTCCCCTTGCCTATGTGAACATGTGAGTAGATGGATTAATAACCATTTTAGCCAAATGTGTCTCATATGTCGTCCCAAGTTATTGACCTAACACACTTGATATTAGAGTTTTTTTCCTCACAAATCCACAATATGATGATACAGACATCCATATATAACATTGGAATGAAATCACCATCATTCCTGATTAAGAGAAATTATAAATAAATATTCTCACAGTTATCTCTTCCTAGGTGTTCCTTTAAATTACCTTGATATATCATATGAATCATATTGGATGAATTATTTGATTAGTTACCTCCCACATAGATCTCTACCATCCTTCTAGGATGAGAATCAGTAACATAGTAGTTGCACATTAAATTTTATCCCACTATAATGTCTTTAGCTCAATGAAAGTCTCCTAAAATAATACCTTTGATGGAATACTTATCTACTTCATTAATGGAATTTAATATTTTTATGTCTTACAATATGTTCATACTAGTACTTTTGGATCTCACCTATTAGGATTAAATATTATATACTAGATCCAAAGGCTAGGAAACATTTATCCAACATTTCTTTTTGACTATAATGAATTCACTTAGAAGATTGATGCATTCAATTTTCATGAAATCTTCTTTCATCATCCACCATAGCTTCTCTACATTATAATATACATTTTCCCTCTCATGTGCTGGCTAATTGAGGCCGTTGTACCCTAGTCACCTATGGTAGCAGCATATTTCATGTTCATTCTTAATTCGAAATATTTCAACTACTTGAGAGATAAATGAATTCAATATAAAGAGTTTGATACCACTACCCGGAATTAGTAGATGATGTATCATATAAATAATTAGATTGGGATCCCATAATCTATTTCCATGGTTAATGGTACTATCTACTAGACCATTTAGATGGGGATTTTTTATGCCATGTACAACACCAGACCCAACCATAAATTACAGTGGAATGAAATTTGGAAAGGTTTATGTGTCTAATAAGGTGTTATATATTATTTTATACAAGTTTGTTGATTAATACCAGAAAATAATTCACAACAATATATCCATTACATTATAGAAACATTATACTCTAACTCAGACTTCCTCCCAAGTGACCTCATATTCCATTGCGTGAATAAAAATATGTAGTGATTCACATTTCGGTTAAGCTATAATTTATCTATTCAATTATCTATTATTAGTGTATACTAAAAAAAAGATTCCATATTTGTTTATCATAATTAAAATCGATTGATTAAATAATCTCTAAGCACTAATAACCATGAGGATAATAAAAAATGGGTGGCCTATGAATTGAAAATGATGGGTCACATCATCTCCTTCATCATAAGATATTTGGTGTGGGTGTTGATGATTTGAAGGACACCAAAAAATTAAATTTTAAATGATAGAGACTAAATTGGAAGTCACATTCTATATTTAAAATATTTATAGAAATTGTTCATAATTATTCATCACTATTTTCTGTGAGGTTATATGACTTGTCACGACCTGCCTCCCCGAGCCATGTACCTCATCATCAGACCCCATGTGTAGAGAACCAAAGCTTGACATACATATACATTACATTAAATTTTCGGAATACGTAATACATAACAAAAACAGACACTAATGGACCGTAATAGTTTAGTGTCTTTGGAAACTCGGAACGTAATCTTCTAATCGTGGGGAAATATCTTCAACATCTCCCGTAAGATCTTCCCCTTTCATTTTCTTACCTAAAAACTTTCTCTATATCCTGGGGAAAATAAAACATATAAAGGGTGAGCTCAAATTCTCAGTAATGGTAAGAATGGATAAAATAAAACAAACCATATACATTTGAGTATAAAAACATGAACATAATGTTTAAACATAAAAAGCTGGAGCAATGACATAAAACATGTAAGTACGCAAGGCATAGATCATAAATAAACATTAAGCATGATGAAATAGCATGGGAGTAAAACATGTAATTGTGGAAACCATTCAAAACATGTTAAGATTTCCATAGTAGCAAAGGCATTGCTTCGAAGACCATCTTAGTGGACAAAGTCCCTTTCTAAATCGAGTTCACTCCTCGTTTCAGTCCTGTAACACTGAACCAGATTTAAATTTCCATCCCATCCATGTCTATCTCATGAGATATAAATCTTTACCCAATGCATTTGATGGAGATATAGGTCCCACCCATCTTATAATGAAATCATTATTACTTGTTCCACTAAATAAACATACATCATTAATAATAACCCAATAAATAAAATGGGTTTCATAAAAATCATACCATTATCACATAATACATATAAAAGAAATGGAAATCATTTCATAATAATAAAATTGAAACCATGTAAATCATAGAGACATGTTACTTAAAACATACACATATAAAATAATGTCATCTTAGAGGGAAAATGGTTTTGATAAAACACTTGAAATGAACACTAGAGGAAAATATCATTTCTTCTTCAAAATCATTCTCTTTTAAAAAAAATTCATTCAATTTTAATAGAAAAGGAATTTGTTGAAAATAGTCATGAAATAATTTGGAAGAAGCTTTATGAAAATAAGGCTTCATAAAACCGTAAAAACCCTTTCATGCCGTATAAGTTAAAGAAAACATTCTCCTCGTACTTTTTCCCGAAAAATAAACAAAGTACCTCGTAACATAAACAAAAGAAAGATTCCTTACATACCATGTAGTAAATGTCAAAAATGGGTAAAAAGGACTTTAAACATACATGAATGAACTTTTATAAAACATGGACATGGATGATTGAAATAACCCCAGTAAATACTTACGAATAAGCAATCTCGAATAAAAATGAGATTTTCAAAATTATCCCTTACCTTATGTCTGATTTGCTTTGTAAGTGTCCGAACCTCCTGTATAATGATTTTAATAATGTCATTGACTTACTAAAGAATAATAATCATTGTTATGATATCATATATGGGTCAATTATGACTTTATATTACCCGTTCTTTTGTAAATTCCATGTTAAAGAGCGTTATGGGTAAAATAGTTTCATTTCTCGTCCGTGTTTTGACTTGTAATTATTCATATGATTACATAGATCATGATTACTTAATTCCAGAATACAAAACATCATTTATATATAATATATATTCATAATATACATATATATAATTAATCAGTAAATGGAATGAAATACACCGTTCATGGAGATGGTAGGCCGTACGTACGCATGAACGCGTTTTTCATTTCCTTATTGAGTTGAATGGAATTAAGTAGATGACATACATATATATACACATAAATCCAGTATCATTATTATGTCATATATTTCATGATTACTTATTATATATACTTTATAATCATTCATGAATGGTTAATGTGGAGAACGAATCTCATCGCGTCGTGGAGACGGTAGTCCGTACGTACGCACGAGCGATGATATCATTTTCATGATCGTGTAATTGTATTGGAGTGTGTTTATACTATTTCAGAATCAATATCACTTTATAATAATCATATATAGTTATTATTTACACCGTTATACCCATCCAATTAAGGTGGTGGTGGAAAATAGATTACACCACGGAGTGGTGACGGTATTCCGTACGTACGCACGCACGGTGATTTCGTTTTCCGTAGGATGGATAGATGGTGAAATAGGGTTGTTTCATAAATATAATAACATATTAGTATATTATTGATACTGATGTTATTACTTTATAATGAAAGAACCTAAGAAGAAGAAGTGGAAGAAGAAATAAAGTTGAAAGAATCGGTAACAGACATTACCTCTTCTTTGAAGGGCATCTTTGAGTACTCCTTTTAGGGCACTAAAAGTGGTCTTTGAAGAATACCATGACCTCTAGGATATTTCTAGGGAAGTGGAGAAGAGAATTTGGAAGGTATTGACCCATCTTGAAGGCTCAAAGTGGTGTGAGGAAGAGAGGGAGGAGGTGCCCTTTTATAAGGGAGGAGAGGGGCTCTTTTGGAAAAACTAAAAATATTATTTTATTATAAAGTCAAGTTAGGTTTTAAATAGCTCCAAATGGATTTATTTCAAAAATAAGGTGGGTATGGATCGAAATCCTCTAATACAATAGAATTTAGACAAGGTTAGGTTCCTATTTTATCCTTATCATTTAGATTTAACATTAAGTTAAATAATTTTACTTTTACCGTGTCTTGTTGTGTTCTTATACTATAAGGTTAATAAACTTACTATAACAAGTAAAAAGAACCCCAAGTTGTTTATTATTAATATATATAACCGTATCTAAGTCATTTGGCTGAAACTTAGATTTTTAGGAATAAAATATCAATTAATAATATAATATTTTTTTTTAAAACTATTTGATGTCAATTTTGACACTATATGGTAATTGATTTATGTGAAAATCATAACAGAATGATTAGTCGAACCATGTTAATTAAATTGATAATAACATGTCATATTAACCTATAAAATTAGTGTAATTCATAAAAAGTCTCAAATTACATTTATTTTGGTATTTATAACATCAATTATGTCAATATTTCATTTATAAGATAATTTCTGCATCATCATTGTGTCATACATAAATTAAATTATTTAGTGTCTAAAAATTAGAAATAAAATACCATTATGTAGGAAATCTTTTTATATTTCTAATGAATATTTATTGTGGAAATTAACTTATGTATAACCCTATATTAAAAATTATCTACTTATTAAACTTTGATTTTAACTATGTTATCCCTTCTTTAAATAAATTAATAATAAATGTCCTAATCTAATCCAAGTAGGCCTAAATGGTAATATTTTATTCCTAAGGTTTTTTTTGGTCGAATTAAACTTATCAATTATAATTAGTACATGTGTTTGGGTAATAATAATATCATTTTTACCTTTAATTTCCCTATTTACTTTTAACCGTGGTAAAAAAATGTAAAAAGTTACTATTCACCAAAAATTATTTTCATCTCATTGAACCATATATTACTTACTGACACCAATTGTGTCTCTAGGATTTTTGAAATTCCACTCACAGAAGTGGTAAAATTATGTTTTATGAAAAAATCATTTTTTTAAATACCACTTAGTGGTTTCACTATTAATTAAAAAATGAAAGTTTCCAGAAAAATACCAAAAATTAGGCCTAAGCTATATTTGATATTATGAACTCAAAAATGATGCCTATTTTACCAAATTCAAAACATATCAGTTGCATTAATTAATTTAAAAATTAATTCATGTCGTCAAAACAAATAACGTGTTCTTAAAAGATAATAACTATCAAAAGATTGACACTTGTTTATGTCTGGTTTAAATGTGAAATTACATACAATGACCAACATTGTAATAAATTGTAAAAATATATTATAAATATACTATAAAACCACTCAAATTAATAATTTATCACTATTAATTATTTCTATTAAAAAGGATGTTTTTAATTAAAATTTAGTAATTTTCACTATTCATCAGAAAATGAAAGTTATCCGAAAAGTACCAAAATTTCACCCTAAGCTAATTTCGATATTCTGAATCCAAAAATGAAGACCATTTTGAAAAATAAAATTTAAAAAATTTCAAAAATTGGTTATTACTATTCATAATGGCTAGTTTTAATAATATTTTAATAGCATATCATTGTTTAGTGAAACTCAGTATTGCGTACTACACATGCTATTGAGGAAGGTCGTGATTGCGTGTAATGAAAGGCAAGACAAGGATGCGTGTTGTGCAAGCTCCTTTTGGTGTATCATACAACATAAAACATTAATTAAATTAAAAAGAATAATTTTCATAAAATCTCGGGGTGTTACACCATGGGTCTCCTATAATACCTTAGTTGGCTTTCCAGCACACCATAATATATTACTCAATAAGTTCACTTATCAGACAATTGACTGTCCCCATAGGACAACACAAGTTCTTTTAGTATATTTTTTCATCACTCACACACACCGTGGGAAACTTCCCCAAGGTCACACCATAGGCAATTACTCACTAGGGTTGCTTATCAGACTAATGACTATCCCCATAGGCCAAAACATGTTCTTTTATTATGTTTTTTCATCACTCAAACACACCTTGGGAAACTTCCCAAAGGTCACCCATCCTGATTACTACTGCAGGCCAAGCATGCTTAACTGTGGAGTTCTAATCATATAGGCTCCCAAAATGAAAGGTGCACCTTGTTGGTAGGGGTTGTAACATTTAGCCTTTTATCAATCACTTTTCCTAGGGTGTTACAAGAACTCCCATAAAAAAAGGTTACTAATAAAGTACTTCATATAACTTCATGTTGGGTTCATAGATGGTATCAACTATATTACCATACACTCTATAGTGCACTCGTCCCAACCACATTAACCTAAATGGTAGGGTATTTAATCCACACTAAATGACCTTAAAATGTCTCATCAATAATTATTTCTAAAAAATGTTAAACTAATATAGTATTAATACTATATTTAAGACATTAAACATTGTTATTATTGTATTTTGGTATGACTCTAAAACTACATAGCCACTATAGAGTTCTTAACAAAAAGGATGCCTTCGCTATTTTGGTGTATGTCACCAACCATGATATCTTCTAAAAATTTTGTGTTTATGCATTCACATCTAATGAGATATATTGTGATTCATAGATTTTGTATACAGATCCTAACTAGGGAATTTATGTCCACACCACTATTTTTCCTGATGATGTGAGTTTAACTAATCATAAACTGCTTTTAGTAATCCACCACACACTAGAGTAAACATCATATTCTGACCATTTATTTTATACATGATTCCCATTTATAAGGATATAATCCTTCTTGAACCTCATTTATATGGATTCTCATTTTAAATAATTCTTAGTGATTCTCAAATATTCTATCTCGAGGCTAGTCATTAGTCTCTCATTATATCTATTTCTTTTTAGTGAAGTATGCCCATTATCATGTCTACGTCTCTGCCTGTACATGATATGGTGATTTTAATGTCAATATAAGATAATCGATGATGTGATTCTTTAAACTTCATCCCCTTGGGCCCAAGCATCATGACATTAAACTAATACACTATTATTGAGTGTGTGTATATTATAGTTTGTATCAACTCCTCATATTTCATTTTTTGTAGGATTGTTCTATATATTATCTACCTCAGTAATCATGGTATATGTAGAATGATCATAAATATGTATAAATGACTTGGTCCTTGCATAATGAGAATAAACTATGTTCATCCACTCATTAGATGGATCCTTTGTTCCTCATTGCAGTACTATAAAAGTAAGGACCAATAGTCTATGTTACATGATGATAAAGTAAAAAAAATAGAGCCCTTTATCAATAAATTATACATTGTTCCATCACCACATGTGGTTTGTTTATATTTAAATGTTGAATTTTAAATTCAAATCAGTTTTTCCTCAATTTTAATACTATTTAAATAAACTATAAACTTTTCAGAGCTATATGAACTTAAACTATACTATATAAAAGAAGAAATTATCCGCCCTTTTTCATGAATAATCCTTCCTTAGTCCACCCATGGTTTTAGAAATCATATATCCAATTTCACCCCATTTATTTTTCCAATACAAGACAATGTAGTCCTATGGATTTTAAAACATTCTTATAGAATTTTAAAATTCCTTCATCTAAACTCTTTTTTTCCAACAGAGTTTAAATTTTCCTATCAAAAATCTATTTTAGAAAACACTCCCCTTCAGTGACAACACAACACCCAATACTATGACTTCCATTCTTGGGTAAATATACTTGAGGAATCCATCTCAAGAATAACATGATGGGTCCTATGTTTTGATGAAATTTTCAACTATCAACTATAATTTTTCAATCCCCATTCATATTTATTTTCTAGTGGAATAAATTTTTTAAACATCAACAGTAGTAATACATATCCTATCTATAACCTCAATTTACATTCATATTCTGGAATTGATGATTCTCCCTTTTACTCTCCCCTTACTCGAGTAAATTCCCCACACCCATGGTGTTTCCCTTTTGTTTATGTTGGAATGTGGAATTGTGAACTTGTCCCCCAGAATCAAGAATGACCCACTGAATATTTTGATTTTTGGTCATTTGAAACATTAGAAATATTGAGATGCCTCACATAATCTTTGTTGCATGACTTGAAATTACAAATCCTTATTCCACCTCTCTATATGATGTTAAATTTTATGATCCACATCGTTACAACAATAAATATAATGACATGGTATCCATCCTTACTAAATCATATAAAATTGTTCAATCAATATCCTTTCCATATGAAATTAAATTAAATGATACCATACCATTCGAATGAATTTAAATTTCATAATTTATTGTTACCCACTTTAGAGGGTAAAATCAAAGTGGAATTGATTTTATACATTTACCCACCTTTCTGGTTGGTAATCTATCAAACCCACTAAGGAACTATGTGTGGAATTATTACAAATCCACATGATACATATTGTTGTTTAGATTCCTTTTCCTAGAAACCTCCAAAAACTCAACAACATTCTATTATGGAACTGTTCCCACTCCTTCGACTTATGTAAATCCCCTTTCGTGAAAATATCTAGGTTGAATCCACTTACCTAGAATATGTTTAACATCTATATGAGATATTTTTATTTGTTTTCCTCTAGTGGTGATACCATTACTCAGTTCAATGTAGTCATTCTAATCTCATTTAAACCAAATCATCCATGTACATCACCCATCATCTAGATTAGATGAAGAAAATAAATAAAAAGTGATTCCACCCTTGATAACTACATATTGGTTGATTCCCACTCCATTGGAGAAGTAGTTATTCATGGATTAATTTTTCCAGGCCAAGAAACAAATTAATTATAGCTCCCACATAATCCTAGCAAATAGTTTCCTCATAGGGTTACATTTTCCTATTAAACATTGAGATAGTGATACATCTTACGAGTATCATCCATGCATTAAGACCATCAATTGGTTGTATATTTCCTTGATGTTATATACCATTAAATATGGATATACACCATGTTAGTCTCAATTTCCTAATTAAATATTACCTCAAATAACCCTCATTATTCATAACTTCACGAATTAAAATTGCCTCCCCCCTTCAACTTCATTTTATGGTCTTGAATTGTGTGATTATCTTCTATTATTAATGACATTAAAATAAAATGTAGTGATCCAGGATTGAAGAAATCAAAAGGATCCTCTAATTTCCTAATGAAAATGACCTTAATCTTTGTTAACCTCCCTATGAGATATGACATACTAGTTTCAATAATTCCATTCATGCCAAGTTTTTTATTATCATAAGCAAACTGACCATATAAACATATATTTTATGTTATACAAACATAAAGACAAATACCCACATAGTTTAATTCCACATCATTAATCCATGAACAAACCACAAAATATGAGCTATATGACATTATTTTATTTACCATTAGAAACCATTTTTCCAAATAAATCAAGATTATGTCATATTAGAATTTCTCACATTGATTTTCATTTATTGTTGTACCACTGGGACACATTCCTTCAACCAAATTTGGTTCACCAGATAATCATTCAATACATACAATGGTATAGCCCCCATAGATTCCAAAATAAATTTATCCATCTCCCTTTATTTTATAAGTCATATTTGGTGTTCTTGAGTTTGAATCCACCTCAATCTACCATGTATGAAGAGACTCATCTATAGCGATGGAACATTAATACGTAGGCCTTCCTTATATATAGGGTACCGATCCTAGAGGATTATTTGCATCCATTATTTGAAAAAAAATCATAATTAAAACGCATTTAATGGATATACATGACATGGTTGACCCAATATCTAGTAGTATTGATTTTAATCATTCATTTTGAAAAAATGGTCCTTAGTTATCTATATAATAGAAACCTCCCACATCATTATTAGATCAATGATAGTAACTATTTACCTTTTTAAGACCATTATTCATGAAGGGAATGTTATAAAATTAGTTATTTTAAAATTTCATACACTCATACAAATTGAAAGAGTGAATTGGTCTCATTGTTTCTCACTGAATCCATATTACCCATCACTATGGGTTTCCAGGATAGCCAATGCAACGTATTAACAATTGATATTCTCCCCTCAACACATTCTCTTATAAAATATGTTAAATATTCTATTATCAATTATTTTTCACTTTGAAAAAAATCTCATGTATGATTATATATTTCAGTTAGTCATTTACTCACACATTTAATGGACATATAACATGGAATTCCCACAACCATCGTACTGAAATGATGTTTAGCTACTATCCCCCTAGATCAAGCCACGTTTATATAAACTAAAAAACACCCTAGACTTAGTCATACAACTCTAAATTGAAAAACCCCATTTCACTTAGCTATATTACCTAAAAAGGAATTCCCCATTATCAATGACACCTGATCTTAAATGCCAGTAACACTCATGGTCCAACCGTACTAAACTCAAAATAAATTCACATTCCCTTTTTTTCCTAATTAGCCATAATATACTAGATAATATCTTAATTTCATTGTCCCCGATACAATATAGATCTAGTCTCCCTTTTGTCAATGTTACATGAATTTAAAAGACTCACCCCTTGGTCATGGTAACATGACCTTAAAATGATGTTTCATTAATCAATGTTCTCTCAGTATAAACTATTAACAACCCCCTATTAAAATATGTTCGACCTTAAACATCTACTACCAATGGGTTAAAATTATTTGACATTAAACCATTATCACCCATTTAGTAAAATATATGTGACCTTAAACTATTCCCTCTATATATGATATATGTTTCCCCCAAGAGCATGATTGAATATGATTCTCATGTATTTCTCTCAATTGAAATTTTCATCGTTACCACTAAACCACATGACATAAAATGGGGTTTTTGCTATATTTATATGACAATTCATGAATAAATGGCCCAAAAAGTGATCAAAATGTTTTTAACATACCTCTCATTCAATGGTACACTTTTTGATCCCTAATAGGGAAATATATCTACTTTAATTTTTACATGGACTCTATTGTAGGGATGAAATGTTACCCCAATGTAACTCCCCTCATTCAAGGTCAAAATCCAATTAGAACCACTATCATCCTTTCTCAGTATAATCCCATATTGTGTTGACATAGTTCTATATGTACCACCTCCCATCTGGGGTACAAAACTTGACGTTAATGTCATCAATCATATGGTAAAGGAGCCAATTTTTTAAATGATATCAACAGTCTTCCTAAACCAATATGTAACATTCATATCCAATTCTATACTCTCATAGGTGTGAATTCTTCTTTCCTTAGAGCACGTTATCTCAAGTATAAATGTAAATCCCTTGGTTATGTTCCCCCATGCATTATGCACTTTGATAGTTATATTACAACATCTAGAATCACCCAAAATCTATTCCGCTATCGTCATTGGTTCTCATAAGTGATTTTAAAAAAAAATTGGTCCCAATACAATAATTGATATCAACCACTGTTCTGTAAAATGGATATCATTTTGGTATGTCTTTGTTATCAAATTTAGCATGGCTAATATGGGCATGGAAATTATTAGTTTGTCTTTTCATTAATATTATAGAGACATATCAATTTCATATATGAATTTTAATTAAGTATTAGTTCTATGATTACATAGAAAAAGTAATTTGGATGGTCATCCATATATTCGTGCCTCTCTTTTATTGTATGAATATCCTATTATTAGACATGATACATCAATTGTTCAAGCTCAAACATCCTCATTCATGATGATTTGTTGGGAAAAATCCCTTAAGGTATCACTAATGTATTCATTAATCAATTTTTTAGGTTACTATGTTTGTTGAAAAAGTGGTTGATTAGAATAATAAGAACCATGAGTATTTCAATATCATCACATAAAAATTTTTAAAAGGAAATAAATTGGTGCACAACTCATTATCTATCACACATGTGTAGAATTGGTGAGTAGGTCATTAAGTGTCACACAAGATATGAATTGGAAAAGAATTAATTATATGAAACACAAGTGAAGAAGTGGTATGAATGTCATATTTCAAGATCGTTACATCAAAATATGGCACATGAAAGAATGTGGTGCACAAGTTATTATGAGGTAGGCATGTGAAGAAATGGCGCAAAGTCATTAAGTGGCGCATAAGTAATGAATTGGCTTGAATGTCATTATATTGAACCCAAGTGATAAAGCATTGTTCAAGTCGTATTTCATCACACCAAAATAGTGCAAGGTAATGAATGTGTCATGGATGTTTATAAGTGGAACTCATGTTAGGAATGAGCACAAAATTAATGATGAGGTGAACAAGTTATGAAAGGACACGCCAGTTAGGAAGTGGTGTGTATGGTGAGTTGGGAACCTCAATATAAGGGTCTTCAAAATGCCTATAAATAGATAGCTACCCTCATCATTTAGTGAAACACAACACTTAGAGAAAATCGGAGCTATGAACACACATCTGGATGTGTTGCAGATGTTATAATTTTCAAAAAAGTACTGAGTTGTACAATCGGTGGCGCGGATGTAGTGGAACACAAGTAGTGGCGTGCAAGTAATGGAGTGCAAGAAGTGGAATTCAGTCAATTGTGCTCAAGTATAAAGTGTTTCACAAGTATAAAATTGGTGTGTAAGTTGGTATTTCTATAACAATGGTAGATGATGTGCTCCAGTAAATGTGGTACACAAGTCACCCTATGGTTCAATGAAAGTTGAATGTCACCCAGAATATCTATCGTTAAGTGGTATTCATTTGTGGATGAAAATATGAATTCCAATGATATTCTATATATAGTGGAGGATTCCTTATTTAGATAAAATTATAGTCCTAAAATTCTTTATATTATGATTGAATCATCTGATGAAGTAGTGATCTCTCTTCAATTGAGAGAGTAGTGAGCTTTCAAATTGTGATTGGTTGTAATCTAGGAGGGAAGTTGATTCCACTCCAAACATTTTAAACAACAATGTACTTTTACTGGATTTGGTACATCAGAAAATTTCTAGTTTATACTCCTTAGACATTGACCATTGAGGGTAAACTATGTAAAATTGATGTTTCTTGTGATTTCTTAAAGACTTTTTCATACTTTTCAATGGGAATGAGAGAGTATAGTTTTTTTCTAACAATGAAACATGATAAATAGAGGAAGTTGTTTTAATCTGTAATACCCTGATTCACCCCCCTCTTAGTGTATATAACCAAGTGAACCTAATAATTTTTATTAGGGGGAATGGTTGAAATCAGTGTTTCTCTCTCAATGGAGGTCCCCAATCACAAATGGATTTTGATCATCAATGATAATAATTTCCATATATCAAAGAATCTGAGGAAAAACTATTTATAATCATTTGGAATGGATGTGTTTACAATAGTGATGCATGGTATCTAATCAAAAATCAGTATAGGTGCTTTATTAGAGGCTGAAATATGGGAACTGGGTGTTGACACTAAGGGAATAAATACCTTAGGGGGGATCCCAATTCATTTTAATCTATACAAATGTGATTTTCTGAAAAAATATCAGATGATATTTGGGAAAAGCTATTTAATATATTTGAAAAAGATACAATGTTCGTAGAAGAAATAATATAAGTTCTGTGGAACAAGTATGAAGATCTGAGAATGAAGCCGAATGAGTATGTTGATGCATTCTTTGTTAGGGTAAATATAATATTGGAATACATGAGAGGTCTCATAGAATTTATTGATGACATAATGACTGTGAAGCACAACATGAGGAATCATACACCTTTGTTCAATCTGAACGTTTCAATTTTGGAAGACAAAGATCCAAAAGTGAAGACATTAGATAACCAACATATCACCCTTTGTTGAATATACAATGAGATTTGATGATAATGATTTCTTGAAAAAGGGGAATCTAAATAGGTTGCATTCAAGTCAATGAAAAATCTCACCATAAAATACTCTTAGGAAGATAAAGAGAAACATGAAGTGATATCATTCCTTTCCTCAAACCTATATAGAGGAAACAGAATGTTTAAAGGGAAACATCCACTATCATGTTTTCGATGTGGAAAAATTTGACATCATACAGTATGGTTCTCTATGAAGATCAAAGAAGATTATGACGATTATGTTTAAATTCCCATGAATATGTCTTCAACCTATTTGAATGGAAAGAAAGAATTCAAGATAAATTTTTTGAAAAAAAATCATCCTTCTCAAGAATGTGATATTTCAGTTGAGTCTGAGGGTGAGGAGGTTGAAGATATAGACCACCACAGTTATTATAGAGAAAATTCAATGGTGGAAATTGTCGTAAGTTCTCAAAAAAAGTATGAAACTGAAAATGTTGAAGAAGAAGAAAAATATGAAGGAAGAGTTAAAATGGAAGATGAATTATAAGAATATCTTTAAGTAATAAATGTTTGTAGAGAATAATCAATTAAATCCAAAAAAGTGGTTCTTGATGCCAAAATATCTATGAAAAAAAGGAATAAGTCATATTTGAGTTTGTAAAGGAAATTGATAAACAAATGTCCTCTTGGCTATAGAGCTAAGAAAATGCTGATAAATATAAAATCAATTTTGATAAACATAAAATGGTGATCGATGGCTTGAATCATATAGTATATGATCAAATCAACTGTATAGATGAATTTTATGGTGATTTTTTTATATACAATTAAAATTAAAATATCATGAAAATCTCAAGACTCCATGTCTGATACTAGAAAATAAAATCATTCAGAAAACTGAAATGTTGAATGTCGAGCATAGTAGTCCCATAGAAAAGAATAAAAAAAAAATTAGAGGTTAATACTGTTGTTGGGTCTTATTGAAAATTTAAACCTATGAATTTTGAATTCATGTAGCAAGAAGCCACTATTAAATTGAAAATTTATTTGGGTATGAAGAAAATTAAAAATATTCATATAGCCCAAATTGAAAACAGATGTGTAGAAGTGATATGCATGAATTCATCCTATATCAGGTGTTATTGCTGGTGAAATATAGTACATTCATATAATGTATGTTCCATATCCAATAGATACCAAAGGGAACACGAGAAACAATGGAAGCTAAACAGAGATCAATATTATACAACATTATTTTTGAAAACATTCATAGAATGTATGGAGAATAGTTTCATGATGAATGTGATGAAGAGGAATGTAAAATAGGAGGAACATATGTAGTATATGTTGATTTACAAGAAGATATTGTTAATGAAAAAGAATAAGTCATTTTTGTATCTATAAAAAAGCAATAGAGTCGAACCGAAATTGACATAAATAATACAATAGGTGATCAAAAAACATGAGTTCACATAAGAATAATGAATTCACTGTACCAGACATTGCTTTTATATCGTGTTGAATAGAACTGTTTTGTTAATGCTTCAAAAAGATTAATACGTGGTTCAAGGGATGAATGAAAATCTAGACTATATTGAGATGAATCAAACTATGGAGATTGTTTCAAGGGCATGATATAAGAATTTTATTTGGTCAAAATGTTTCTTTCACAAAAAAATTAAGGAATATGATGTTATATAAGAAATCATGTCTCATGTGCAATGGATCCTCTGAGACAGTGGTTATTGATTTGGATGAGGCATTTGAACCTATATAATGGATGGAAAAAATAAGATTAATCTTTTCTATTGTTGTGAAAAATATGTTCAATGAGTTCAAGATGGATGTCAAGTCTTCATTTTTAAATGGGGTTCTGGAAGAAGAAGTTTATATTGAGTTTCTAGATGGTTTTCTCATTCCTCAATATGAGAACAATGCTTGTCAGTTGAATAAGGCCTTTTATGGGTTGAAGAAAGCCCCAAAAGCATTGTAGTCAAGGGTAGATCAATTATTGAAGAAGATCGATTTCTAGCATGGTGGAGTTGATTAAAATTTATATGTGAAAATGGATTTAATCTAATGATGAAAATTATGTTATATGTTGATGGTATAATCATTGGAGGATCAGATGATACATAGTACAAAATTTTTTAGAATTCATGAAACATGAGTTCAAAATGGCTATGATTTGTTTGATGACATATTTCCTTGGTTTACAGGTAACACAAATAAGGAATGATGCATTTATCTCCCAATCCAAATATGAAAATGAGGTTTTCAGGAAATTTGAGAATGAATATTCCAAGGAATTGAAGACTTTGGTTTCTACCGGGATGAAATTGAAATAATATTATGAAGGAAAGGTGGTTAACAACACAGAATATAAGAGAATTATTGAAGATTACTATACTTGAAGGAGACAAGGTCTTATACTGTATTCACCACCTACCATGCAATGAGATATAAAGTTAATCCCATAGAAGACCGCATGATTTCAGTGAAAATAACCAGTTGGTATATCAAGGTAATGGTAGATTTCTTCTTAATGAGTTGTGACAAATATTTTCCATAGATTTTGGGATATACTATTTCAGATTGGTCCGGTACAATAATAAAAAGGAAATAAACATCATAAGTTGATTTTTATCACTGTGGATTGTGTATTTCTTGGTTGAACAATAAAAAATATTTCATTTCATTGATCACAAAAGAATTTGAGTGTATTTCATCCAAGAAATCATGCATGTAGTTATATGGATGAAGCAGTAGCTTGATGACCTGGGAATGACAGTGCTTTATCAGATTAGAATTTAGTTTGATAACTCATATTCTATATATCGTAGACAAAATATCCTCCATCAATTGAGAACTTAGCCCATAGAAAACAAATATCATTTTATTAAGAAGTCATTGGATAAAGGGCTAGTGACGTTCGAATATGTTCTTACCGAGCTATAGTTTGCTGATATTCTGAGGAAGGCCTTACCCAACAAAGCATTCAAGAGGCATCGACTGAATGTTTCTTTTTAGTACACTCCCCACACTTGAAATTGTGTGGATGTGGAACCCCCCTCTCCCCATGGTATTTTTTCCCCATATGTAGTAATATGTGTTTTCATACTGGTGCATAATTCAAAGGAGTGACCTTTGGGTTCATGCACAAAGGGGAAGATAATTTGACTATTGAAGGGGGAGAAAGTAGGGCTTTTATGAGATAAAATTTTGTAGCCAATGATATGGGGATAATATGATATGTGAGGCAATTAGATAGTGGAGATCAATTAAATAATGGGAGTTTTAAATCTTATGATGATGGCATTTATCAGTCAATTAAGATATATCACAACAGCTGAGGTTTGTGATATATGTAGTTGATTGGTTTCAAGAATTGGAGTCAAGAATGAAGTGATTCATTGATGAAATTTTCATTATAATATTGTTTATCACACTGAGAATTTATCATGTGGGAAGAGAGTATGTGATGATTAATTCTATGATCATTATAATAATTTCAAAAGTTGAATGGAGGTTACTAATGGAAGAATATTTAATGAGGTGTTGAATTATGAATGTTTTGTCAATAAACCCAAAGGGGGAGATTGTTGGAAAGAAATTTGTCAAGGTATCATTGAATCATTTTTTGAGGAGATTGTGTTTTTTTGATAAATCGGGCGATTGGAATATTGTGGACTAAGAATATTTCAAGAAAATCACATCAAAATATGGAAAAAGAAAGAATGTGGCATGCTAGTCATTAATCGGCATGCAAGTGACGCACTTCCCCACATGTAATTAAATGGATTACATGTCTAGAATTGGAACTCAAGTCATTATGTCGAGTGAATGTGAAGAAGTGGCGCCCAAGTCATATTTCATGATCATCACATAAAAATATGACAAAGGAATGAATTTCACATGTATTTCATTAAGTGGTGCACAAGTGAATAATAGGCTCACAAGTTATTAAGTGGCACAGAATTTAAGAAATTGCATGTAAGTAATTAAGTTGTGTAAAAGTAAATAATTTGCATAAATGTCATATTTAATCACACCAAAATATGAAAAAGGAATAAAATTGGCACACATGATAAGAAGTGTGTGCATGTTAGGAAGGGGAAAAAATGTCTTGATGAGGCATGGATGTTATGAAGGGGAGTGAAAGTCATGATGTGATAGAGAAGGTGAGTTGTTCCACTCACATGCATAGACTCCAAAATTCCTATAAATAGATGGATACCCAAGTATTTTAGAGAATCTCAATACTAAGAGAGTTTACGAGCACTAACCATTCAAGTGGAAGTGGCATGAAAGTTCTGAGTGGCACAAATGTATTGAGTTTCCTAGTCAGTGGCGTGCAAGTAGTGGTGCACAAGGGGTGGCACGCAAGCAATTTCATGAATTTATTGGAGCACAAGAAGTGGTGCGTAATCAATGGAGCACCAGAAGTGGCGTGAAAGTATAAAATTGGCGTGGATGTTGGTTTTCATGCAATAAAGGCAGTGGCTGCACACTAGTTAAGATGGAACACATGTCACCCTAGGGTTAGTGAGTGTTGGATGTTTCCCAGTACACCTATGGTAAAAGAGGATTAATTAGTGGATGAAAATTGGACTTCAACAGAGCATCTATATATAGTGGAGGATGCATTCATTAGAGAAAATGAATGTATATTTAAGTCTTTATACTATTAGTGGATATTCTGAAGATGCAGTGATATTTCTTCAGTTGAGAGATTAGTGTGCTTTAAAATTGTGAGTTTTATAAACCTGATGTGATCATGAGTCCACTCTAATCATTGTAAACTATAGTGCGATATTAGTGGATTTGATACATAGGAACATTGTCGGTGTACTCTACTTGGATGTATCCCAATGAAGGTAAACCAACTATAATTTCTATTTCGTTTGATTCCTTTATAATTTGTTCATACTTTGTAATGGGAAGGATAGAGAAGAGAATTTTTTTGTACCAAAAAAAACACGATCAATTGGGGAAGTTGTTTTAATCATTCATACCCTGATTCACCCAGAATCTCCTCTAGCTCTTACACCAGTTATGAATTCACCTCAACAGCCCAATCATGAATCTTTTTATTATAGTTCCAACAGTTTTCCAATCAGGATGTCACATGGGAAGAATCTAAAACAACCTAGTCTTTTCAAGAAATGATATTACATAATTTTTTATAAATATAAATTAAATTATAATAACACATGCATATGGACCAAAATATTTTATTGCATTTTGGAAATTTTGAACCAAAAACACTTTTCCATATGTCAGTTACATCATCCCCTAATATATTTTTCTCAACTAGCACCCTTTATAGATATATAAAACATAATACATATCTTGATAACCTGGTGAATGGAAATATAAGAAATGTGTTTCATTGATGCTCTATATGTGTTACCAATAAATATAACTAAGAATAACCTAAATATAAGTGTGTAAGAACATGATAAAAATATTTGAAATACATAACCTGTAAATAAAAGGTCAATATATTCAACCATGGCATAAATAATGGATGTTCATAAAATATGAATCATAAGAAAATCAATGACCAAGAGCCATGATGGAAAAACATTTCCATAAGAAATGGAATTTGTGGCTTAAACCTAAGTGTATAAAATTATTTCTATATCTCTCACGGATCATTGAAAATGATTTAATATTTTAATAGGTTCAATACCCAAACCATAAAAGAATTAACAGTTCACTCCAAAGACCATGGTAAAAAAATGCATCCCTTATTTAACTAGGTTCACCCACCATTAAATCCTCATTTTAGTAAATGGGGTTCACTCCCAATTTAAGAAAAATATATCTCATGAGATATAAATCATCACCCAATGCATTTAATGGAGGTATATGTAACAAAAATCACATAAATACACCATTTTTATCTATCCCACATGGTCATAAAAATTCATTATATCATAACCAATGAATTAAAATGGGTATGACACAAATTTTATTATGTCATACCTTTTGGAAAATATTCATTCTTCATAATCATTTCATTATAGAATATGTTTTGAAAAGAATCAGGTTTAATAAGTATTTATAAATTGTGTAACCCATTTAAAAAATATTTCATAAACATCATGACATGAAAAAATTGTACAATTTATAGAAATAATGTGAATGGTAACCTTGGATCATATACCCAATAAGGATTAGGTTACATAATTGTATTTCATCTTATATTGAAATTAATGGTTAATGATCATTAAATAAAATTTTAGGAAAATATCATTTCCACTTTGAAAATCACTTTTTAAAAAATAAATAAATTGGAAAAAAAATTTCATTGAAATTTTCCTTCATAAAAAATAAATAAATAAAAATAAAATATTTTTCAACATATTGGAATTTTTTTTCATTCCTTACATGTTTGATCAATGATTATTTTCAAACATTTTGAAAAAAAAAATTCCATAAAAAATCACAATAATATTCCATAAAAAATATTTTTTAAAATGTAAAACATGGGTTAAAATGTCTGTTAAATTCCTAAAGATCATAAAAAAAATTGAATTTTTTAGAAACCATTGTTAATGATGGAAATTTATTTTCAATCAATGGGATAAATAAAGTCATATTTTGCTAAAAATATTCAGCAAAATATAAAGTACAATAGTGGAAAACATTTCACACATAAATTAAGATGTAAAGATTAACTCGAGTATAAATAAATTTTTGATGTTTATTTGGAGTTAGATTATGATATTTAAATATTGGAGACCTAATCATAATCAATACTAATAAATAATGATATTTTAACATAATATCATTGCCATATTGTTAAGATTAAATCCTTAGCCCAATGAATTAATTAAATTAATAGAAACATAAAATATCATCAAGAGAATTAAATTTATGATATTTTATGTAAAATGATATTTATATACACCTCATTAAATAATATTGGTTCTCCACATAATTTACTTCTCAAATAACACAAACTGAGAAAACAATCCCTTACCAATTTGTTAACTTTTGGATTATAAACCATATGAAAGAGAGATCCTAAAATAGATATATAAAAACAAATATTTTCCACTAGAATAATAATAATTTAAATTAGTGGTAATCATCTACATAAAATTAAATTTATTGGTGGGGAATATGACATGTGTCTCTTTGATGTAAAGAGTGAGACGAAAATCCTTTAACTTGTGTGTTCACATCCATCGTACTCATTTAAAAATCATTTATAATAGATATTTGATTACTATATATATAATTAAATAAAATGAATATATATAATACCATATTTGATTTAATTATTTCCTTTTATTTAATAGTTTATTAAAAATTCAATGATAATGTTATGTTTCAGGATATAACTAATAGGTTTTTCATGTATGTTTTGACTTGCTGTTTTTTGTCCACTTACTTTGACCAAGGGTTCATCATCTAGAAAATTTAATCCATGGTATAAATATAAAATATATTTATTATATATATATTTGGGTATTTTAATCAATAAAATGTAGTTGTTGTAAATGAAATAAACTAGTCATGGAGACATTATGCAATTTATATGCATGAACAATGTTTAATTTTTTTTGATATATTGAATAGAAGAAAATTAAATGACATATGTATATTATCAGTAAAAAATAATTTATAAAATAATATGTGAAATATTTTTAGTAAAACCATAAATAATACCTTCCATTGAATGTGTGAACGTATCACATTGCTTCTTGAGTTAGTAGTCTGTTGTACACACGAACTAAGTTATCATATTACCAAAAATGGAAAATATGATGTATTTGTGATATAATAATTCCACAATCATAATAGAATAATAAATTTAAAAAATATATTTATAATATATAAAATATATATCAATAAATATTTCCAACATCATGATGTTGTAATGGGGAAACTAATGACATTGGTTCGCGAGGAGGTAGTACATCGTACACATATTTGATGAATTAATAACACATTTGATGAAAGTGATGATGGGTTTTTATAATTTTAGTTACATAAATATATATTAGTATTTATAATATACGATTTATATTTTATAATCATGGTATAATAAAAGTTTAATGATGTGGATGAAGAGATTAAACAAAGATGTTCCTTGATGATCCGTACATATTCACCAGGAATCCTCCAAAAGATTGCACTAAAAGATTAACTTGGTTGGATTTATGTACAAAAAATAATAATATTATAATTAGATGTTATTTTGGAAGTTATTTATTCATGTCTTGCACCATAAATATTTTTTGATGTTGTGATTAAGGGAGGAGAGAGGGTGTCCTTTTCTATTTGTGAGAAAGGACACACTTGGTATTTATGAAAGGAATTCAGATATCCCTCGTTTTTAAAATTTCATAAGGGTAAAAATGGAAAATAATTGAACCATTTATATTATGTGGCTGAAATATTTCCAAAAAATCGTTTTTCAACAACTGTATAGTTCATTTTTAAACTTTACATTTTTGTTTAGCCCCATTTTAAACCCATTTTTACCTCGACCACAAAAATTAATGATTTTTACATTTACTATTATTTTTTAAAAAATTTATGATAGAATTTTAATAGTTTATATATAATTTTTATTAAAAACATGGAAATAATTTTTAAAAATTCCATTCACATAAGTTGAAATTGATAATCTAAAATAAAACATGTAGATGCGATGAGAATGAAATTTTTCAATGAAATTCACAATTTTAATGTGTTTTTATATCCAATTTTAATATGAAATTTATTCCAACGAAAGAAAATTTATTAATATATATATTATTTAACTAATATTACATTAAATGTTTTCAAATATATTTTATCTATATTTATAACTTAAATGAAATGGAATTTTTCAATTAATATTCAATAGTTTATTACTAGTCATCAATTAAAATATTCTTTTCAAAAAATTATAAATTCAATCCTATCATAAATTTGAATTGTTGATTTAATAAATTAAAATTATTATTTCAAATAATTTATATAAATGTTTAAAAAATATAATTTAAATCAAAACTCGTAGATGTGAGGAAAAATTGGCTTTCAAGAAGAGTATTCTTCAAGAAAAATATGATATCATATTTACTCTATGTCAAATAATAATCATTGTATTAATATCAATTAAAATTTATTGACATTAAAACTATAAATATAATATAATAAATAATAAATTTGTGTTTTTTAAATTCATTATTGTTGATAAACATTATTCCCATTAAAATATTTATGAGAAAACCCCACTTTTGAACCATAAAATAACTTATACTAAATCTTGATATAATTATTATTCCAAAATATTTAGGTGGATGAAATATATATATTCAAAATAATTATTTAAAATTAAAAAAAATTATTAATTTTAAATTTCTTAATTTATTGTAAATAATATATTTTTTCACAAAATCGTTATGATTCACTATACACTGAAGAATCCATATTTCCCGATAAATTAAAATATTTTACCATGAGTTAATTTTGATATAATGATTTCAAAAATAATGATAACATTATTATATAAATTTTTATAAAAATCTATAATTTAATTATCCTATTTTCTCTCAAAAATAATTAAAAATAGTTTTTGATGAAAACATATATATTTTTATAAAATTACATTAATAAAAATTGACTGATTATTTAGGAAGAATATACTAGTAAAATTATATTATGGATGAAATGTTTAATTAAATAAATATATATGATAAATTAGTTTATACTATTCATACCATAAACTTTAACATATTCATTATAATGGTTATATTTAAAATAATTTCATAGTTCACTAATGCTTTGTGTCACACATCTTGCATGCTATCCTCATTTCTTGTAAGAATAGGTAAAATAAGTAATGAATTTAATGTATTGTATACTCATTATTTCAGGTGTTCAATTCTAAAATTTGTTTTCTATCTAACACAAAATATTGAATGGATTAAATCAGTTTGAAAAAACTCACATAATCTTATGGTGTTACATTATATCCCACATAAAATGAATTTAGTCCAAGAAATTCATCTCTATCATCAAAGTTTTAACATTCGAATATTTATTCATATATATCAACATAAAAAAATTGAAAAAATAGTCTTTAAAATGGGAAGGGAAGTGAGAAATTAATTTGGAATAACACAAACTAGGTTTACGAAAAGGATAACCTAGCTGGGAAGTGAAAACATGGACCTAAAAGAGTAAACTAACATACATATACATTTATATAGTTATTCATATAATTAATCATAAGAAATTTGGGGATATAGAGGAGTTTAAGGAACATAAAACCATAAAAATGGGTTTATTTTTGGAACCACATGATTCATCTCAAATAATAGCACAATGAAAATATTATTGTTCCATGACCCATTTCTAAATGTTAAATAATTTTATAAGATGATATACATACTTTATCTCATTTCATTTCATATGTACAGTCTCTTCCTTTTGTTGTACCCTTATTAATTAGAAATTCATCTCTTTCTCAATGAAATTAAGGTGAGTTTTTTATTTCCAATACGCTAATGAATTATAGGATCCATAAATATAATATTATTTTTATTTGTAGTTTACATCACAAAAAAATGTTTACAATACATTATATAATATACATAAATCATCATATTGTGAGGTAAAAAATTAATATCTAAAGCCTCATTGAATGTTTAAATTAATCAATCTCATAAATGGTTACGATTATGAACCGTCCAAAATTATTAAAATTAAAAACATTACAAATAAGGTCATAAAATTTCTAAAATGATCATATCAACAATCCCCTAAACAATATGAAGTATCTTATAATGTCATATACCAAATATGTGAATACCTTCAGCATTTATTATATTGAAATGTGGTAATAACCTCTATTACCATAAATCAATATTGAAAATAATCATGTTTCCTGATTAAATTATTATAACATACATTTTTGGGATATTAACTAAAATAAAAAGACTATACACCGCCTCAATGATATCATAGATACTTTTCTGCATAAATCAGTAGTCAGGTCCAAGGGAATAAATTATATAAAATTTAGATTATCCAAATCAATCATATCCTTATAAAAAATTCTTTATCTCAATATAAGTAATATAACAAGGGTTATCAATATATCACCATTCAATTAACGAAATTTTCAAGGATATCATCAATATTCCAAAAATTCTTTGAAATAATTAAAAAAAATATTATGTAATCAAATATTTATATTTTTCAAAACACAATAATCTTGATTAAAAACACTTAAACACTACAATTCATCCACTTCAATGATTGTAAAAGAATATTTCTTTCATTACTATGGATATTAATTATTTGGTAAAGGAATTGAGTTTTATAATGCCTATGTTCTACAATAATAATACATTGAACTCTTATAATATTTATCACTATATGAACATATCTTCAATAGAGATAATATATTCCCCTATATTTGAGATATTCCATAAGGTTTCTCTTCCCACCATTTGAACATATATGAAGCTGAATCTTTTTTCCATGATGTAGATTACTACATTAGAATTCATACAAGTCTATCTTCCCCTTATTCTATGTTCCATGAATCTCTCTAAAGAGAATATTATAAATCATATATCCTGATATATGATTAGGTAAAATAAAAATATAGTTATCTTCAGTAAGCATCGAATTTAGTTTAACATAATAACTTTATTTTACATCATATTCTATTTAAACATAATTACTTATGGTTCTATATTTTTATTTATAATAAAAAACTATAATACAAGACACTCTAATCATAATGGGTCACCAAATCATCAAAAAAATCACTTATATAATGAATATTTCGTGAAACATTGTTTTTAATAAATGAAAAAATAGATTTATCAAAGGTTATTAATAGTAATAATATATTTAAATTATTAATCATGGTTTATAATTGCTTTGTGAATTTATAATTTATATCCTCTCGAAGTTTCAAACTGAGTGTAGAGAATGGCCTATTATCATCCACTAGTTCCCGATGATGTGTGGCTAAATATATTGTTTTTTGGGATCTCACCTCAAGGTAAATGTTTTACAGCCCCACGTTAAATTATACTATCCATACAGGGGTGTAACTTCTTGAAACCCACTTTCCCAATCCAATATAAATAATACTGGACATATTACTAAAAATTGACACACATTTAGATTTAATGTTAGAGGCATAACTTGATACGTCCTTAGAAAAATAATTAGGGATATCATATAGGTTTTATCATCATTTATTATAATGGTTAAGAAAATATTTCCCCTTATACAAACTATAGAAACACATTATTTTCATATATAAATATTATATCATTTTTTATGAAAATAATTTTCATTAGAAAAAAACTTTATTGAGGAAAATAACAGTTTAGTGCCTTTGGATACATGGTCACATAAACACTATTCTTAATGTTATTTACATAATATCCTACAGAATTCTTCAAAACAAGATCCCTTCATAGATATATCATAAACAATGCATATCATCATAACCCTAGGAAAATAAACAAAAGAAAGGGTGAGCCTAGATTCTTATTATGGGTTAACAAGGGAGATACATAAAAATAACATGAACATAAGAGTATTAGGATGTGAGAATAAATTTTTAAAATCATATCATTCATATCAAAGAACATAATATTGAGTCATTAAATAAATAAAGGTAGTTCATAAGATATTAATCATAATAGAATAAATAAATATGATTCATGAGAACATAACATATTCATAAGACATGGAAATTGTGACATACACAAAAGTATAAAAAATAATTTTAATATTATTAAATGACCGATTCAAATGCTATAGTATTGGAATGTGTTCAGTCATAATTCCATCATAGTGTAAAGTATCACTCCGTGTTCCATCCATATCTTACAGAACAATTAATTTATGAGTTCCCCAAGATAATTAACATTTATCATATCACAAACTATGAAATCAAATAGGTGTCATAAAAATTTCATTATAACATTACCTTTGGAAAAGATACTGGTTCAATTATCAATACATTATAGAATAACACATGAAAAGAAGAAGGTCATATAAGATTTTCCATATCGTATAACCCATGGAAGAGAAGTTGATTACACAAAAACCATGCTATCATAATAATAATCCAATCATAGAAATAATAATAATAATATCCTTGAATCATAATCCCAAAATGTCTTAGGAAACACTAATAGATGACATTTTAGATGAAAAATAATTTGGAAACATCATTTGTAACATTTCATTTGGAACGGATAATTTACTCTTTGATTTTTTAAAATAATTTTTTTTAAAAAAATTATATGAAGTTAATATTGATATTTTTTTAATTATTCTTTAGATAAATTATTGGTTAATAAATTGGATGATTTTGTTCCTGTGTACACGTTAAAAATAATATTCCTTTCACATTATCAGTAAAATCCAAAAAGTCATAATTTCAAATATTACATTAATATTATTTTAAAATAATTTATTACAAATTTAAAATCGGTAAAGTTATATTTCATAAATAATAATACGGTCATTAATAATTTTTTGAAACAATTTAGAAAACATAGTTTTAGAGGAAAACATATTTATGGGAAAAGAACAAAAAAAATTTCATATTTTCATGAAAATGTTTTTATAATATAAATAAGAAAAGTATAAATTTGCACCATTACATTAATATATAATGAATAACCGGAGTAAAATAAAATTAATTATATCTAATGAGTGTTAGATTATGTGATTTCATCATTGGAGCCCAAATCATAAAAAAAATTATGTAAATGATGAGTTGCTAACATATAAACATTACCAATTTTGAAATATTGAATCATAATCCCCAAAAAACATAAAACATAATGAGGATAAAATAATTTTCATGACAATAAATTCGAAATGGGATTCATATAATCCTCATGGATGACTATAGTTTCATAACATGTTGTATGTATCAATGAAGCAAAATTGAGATAAAAATACCTTACTGATTTTCTAAATTTTTTACCGTAAAACCAAAGAAGATATATAATAAAATTTACATTTCAAAAACAAATATCATTAATTATTAGAGTAATAATATTTATTCATGGCCAGTATATACCCCAAAAAAATTAAATAAATTGTGAATTTTACATGTGTCTTAGGGAACAAAAATGCGTGACAAAAATTGCGTACCTTATGTCTTGAATTACTTCATACACATTAAAATATCTAGTGTAATAAATATAAGTTAAATATAAATCAATAAAGTAACCATATTAATAAATATCATACCATATATTATTTAGGTATTTCGTTTGATTTTCCTTTTGCTAAAAATTACATGTTAAATTCACATTTCGCTCAATAACTTCTTTGTTTTTCAAGTATGTTTTGACATTTTTTCTTCTTACATAAATAATAGATTCATAATATGTTGAATTTAATTTTTTAAATATACAATATATGTTTTTTATATGAATATATTCATTATAATCAATATATTTTATTGATAAAAAATAAAATTCACCAATCAATGAGATGGTAAGCCCTACATATACATGAACACTATATCCATTTTCTTGTCTGATTGAACTAAAGAATAGTAAATGATATAAATTATCAATGTAGAATCATTTTCAGTTAATATATGTCACAATGGTTTTTAAAACTCCACATTAATACCTTCCATGTGTTGTGTGATTGAATTGATTAGTGATGTGGTAGACTACCGTGCACACAAACAACATTATCAAATTCATATAAAATTTAAAATATGTACGAATGTGTGAAATAATAATGAAAAATAATAATAATAATAATAATATCATATATATATATACATCATAATTTTTCAACCTGAGGGGTGGTAATGGTGAAATGAATGACATCGGTTCATGAGGTGGTAGTCCCCCGTACACACAAATTATTATTTCACAACCCATTTGACGGAAGTGAAGATAGTTTAATGTCATGAAAAAAGAATATAAAATATAATTTTATATATTATACTAATATTATTAAATATCCATAGTATAATATTAATTTAAGGATATGGAGGGTGAAATAATATAAATATTCTCATTGATGAAGGTTAACTCTTGTTCATGTATCATCCATAGGTTTTCACCAAAAGACAAAAAAGGTTAGATATATGTCCAAAATGAGGCCTCTTGGTTGATTGAAGGAAATTTTAGAAGTGATTTTATGGGTATTATCCTCTACATACTTGAATTTATATGTGAAAGAGAGAAGAGATATGGAGGCCTTTCATAAATATGGGATCCAAGACACTTGGTATTTTTGAAACGAATCTAGTACTCACATGTTTTTCATGAGTTAAAAGGGATAAAATGAACTTTTATAAAAATATATAGGTATAATGGTAGAAATAGTTCCCAAAATAGTTTTTATAGATTTTTATAGGTCATTTTGTCCTTATCCTTTTATTTTAACGATCACCAAACCCATTTTGACCTTAACCATGGTATTTAATTTTTGTACCATAGACTACTAATTTTGAACAAAATTAATTTTTGATTATTATATATTATAAACTATTTTGATCACATATATGGAATCAATTTTTTCAAATTCCATTCATATAATTTTAAAATATTAATTTAAAATTAATCATATTGATATGACTAGTAGGCTTGTTCTCAAAGAAAAAATGTTCACAAGTTTACAATGGTTTAATATCGAATTTCCATACGAAATTGTTTAAAATTACATAAATTGGACAAATAGATAAAAAATAAAATTTATTTTTCTTTAAAAAAATTAATTAATAATTTAACATTATTAATAGTTTTTTTGAAATGGAAATTTTCAATTAAAATGTTTTATTTTATTACGATTCATCGAAATACTCATTCTTTTTGAAAATTTATAATTATTAACTTTAATATAATATTCACATAATCATTTATATAATTTTTTTAATCATTTTTCTAAAACTATAAAAAACAAGAAACAAAATCCATTAAGACAATGAAAAAGGGGGATTTCATGAACTGTGTTTTTCACAAACAAGAGGATTTTACATTAAATATATATCTAATAATAAACCTCTAATTAATATGAAATAATTTTATTATATATAATATATAATTACAATTATAAAAATTTATAATTATGTATTATTTTAATTAATTTATATTAACAATCATTATGAACATTAAGTCAGTTTTTAGTAAACCCCACATTTAAACCCTAAAAAACTTATACTAAAATCCAATTTTATGTTAACTCTAGAATAATTATGTCAATTAAATATATATACATAATAATAATATATATTTTACTCAAAATTTGTAATTTAAATAAGTTAATTTATATAAAAATTGAACATTCAAAGAAATATGTATTTTATCTATTCACTGAAAAATCAATATTTTTCAAAAAATCACAAAATTACACCATTTAGTAATTTCAATATGATAATTTCAAAAATGTTGTTAATTGTATCAAATAAAAATTCTAAAGTAACAATAAATTATTTATAATATCTTCTCATAAAAATACATAATAATATATTTTTTTGGGAAATCATGTTTCGGATGAATATGATTACTTTACTAAAAACTGATGGATTTTATACAAATAATTTCTATATAAATATATATTAATTAGGATATTTTTATGTATATTTCAAGAGGTAGATTATATTTCCTATACCCTTTTATTTAATAGACAAGTTATAATGGTTATATTTAAGATAATACTATTTTATAGTTCTTTAAGATTCTATGTGACAACTTATGAGTGTTATCGTTATTACAAGTAATGAAACCTAAACTAGGTGATGCTTATACTGTAATATATTCTCGGTATTCATGTTTAAAAATCATAAATTAGTATTTAAGGTATAAAAAATACAGAAAATAATATATTAATTAATAAATAATAATTTAAAAAATCACATGTTGTTACATACTCACCTATGATGACTACCAGTTTCAGCTTATGGAAGATGGTGGATCATTCGAAATAGAGATATTGTCTTATTTTGTAGGTTGTTTTATTAAAATTATAAAATTACACATTTATTAACTCGAAGAGATATTATGAAATTAGAAATGGACTCATACATAGAAAAAAAAATCAACAGGTATTCCAGTTGCTCATGCATGGCCATATAATCTTGTAGAATTAAATGGGTGGTGGAGTAGTTGACTATGAAAATCCCACGAAACAATAAATATAATAATTTATGTGTAAGAACCCTATTTTCAACATAGGTATGAGTCACATAAATTTTGGTATAATTCCACTATATTGACATAATGTGGATTCGTAATGTGTTCAAAATGGACTCAGGTGTGTTTAGATATTATTTGAAGAATGGAATCCAAATGTTTTTCCAAAATAGGCTTCTCTCTTAGTTAGAGTAAACTATTATAGGACCCCACATGGTTAGTCTAAGCTGTGCAGGTGGCCTTCAATTTTTGGTAAATCCATATCACATGGTTGGTACATGATTTATCAAACAGTCCATCTTAAACATGTTTGTGTCCCATTTCTCATATTAGACATGCCTGGCTAGTGCATGATTTTGAAAACTGTGCATCGACTTCATGCATAGGATAATATTTGCGTGATTTTAATATTTTCCTGTTAATGGTCTAATTAACATAACTTTTCTCCCATAATCCAAATTATAATGAATATATCTTTTTTTTCTCCCATTTATGGTCCATTTAATGGCCTAAGATATAGACTGACATATCTCTTTTATCCAAGATCTGAGTGAGCTTCCATTTTTTATGATTGGAGCATAAGGGTATATACATGAGTATTTTGTAGCTATTCTTAATTTCACTGTCCCACGAAGAAGTTATCATGGTGTATAATTTTATCTCTTTTTCTCAGATCAACTTGGATCCTAGCAGAATTTGAGGCTGATATTGGATGAGGAGAGTCTTATGGCCACGAGGAGGGTGGTATATTACACATCTCTCATGTTCATTATTTTGGGAAATGACTTCTAGGGCCTACTGATTTGATCGGGTTTCCATTATCACATTCATATGAATTAGTAATAAAAACTATAACCGTGTAGATCTAATATTTCCATATGTCTGATTAGTTGTTAGTTTTTTTAATAACACCAAAAAACCCATGTAAAGTGATATTCCATAAATGAGTTTCTGGTGTTTTGAAACATTGATCCACCACTGGAGTGTGTTCGTGTTTTAAAACATTAATATAATACCTTAATATTTATTTCTTTGTTGAATAATGTTGTCTCTGAATGGAAAGTACCATTTCCCTTCATCTTGGACCACCTAAGGAATGTTCCTAAATGTTGGTAATTGATTTAAATGATTAAATTGTAAAATATGTTGTATGAATAAGTCTATTCCATAATAATTGAAAATGAATGGTTGGTTTCTTGTCGTCGCACAAATTTCCTCTTATTGTGGATGGTATAACATAGAAAAAATTAAATGATCAGGAATTAAATAGTTTAATTAAATGGTTGAATGTTGTATGGACTTTTCATGATAATGAAAGGAAATGGATTATCCAAAAAAACTTGATAATTGTAATAGTCATTATATAGACTTACACATTAAATGAATAATATTTTTGGAGCCACATTATATATAGACCCCGGTATATTTAAAGGTTATGATTTACTTGAATTAGATTTTGGATAAGGGAATTATTTAGGTATCTATGGATGCCATTTTGATTCAAGGATGCATATTTCCAAAGGTGAGACCAATCGTGGAACCCCATCCTCGACATTCATTGTTTGCTCAGTATGACACCATAGGATCCCTTATTTATAATTATAGGAATCCTTTGATACAATCCTAGGATCCAACAGGATATATGGTTCGTTGGATATATTTGTGTACCTATTCATATTTTATTATCATTTTAAGATGGTTGTTATCATTGGAAATTGATATATTCATTATTGGATTATTCCTTGGTCGACACTCTTTGGATTACACATTTACCCCTTAGCCTATCCAAAATTACCAATTATTTAATGACCCTTGTAACCTTGGTCTTCTTATTTTAATGTAGAATATTTTCTTCAACTGTCAAGATATGATGATGGTATTTATGGACATGTTTAATGTAATTTATTAATATAAGATTATAATTAATAAAATAATTAATTGGTTACATGTTCAGACACAAACTGAGGTCTATAAAAGTTACATGGGTATTTTTTTAACATTTTACTCTACTAAATTATATATGAATGCTTATACATTGTTAATGATTCTATTATATAGACCAGATATTATGGAGACTTTTAGTGGTACCCCAAAGTCAAATATCTCACACCCTATTCGGGGAACATTGGTACATTATAGGACTACATGAATGATGGTGTTCATGAAGGTAAGTATATGACATAAGAAAGTAGAATTCATTTTCTATTAGCTTATGACCGAGCTAGATCTAGGGATTCTTAGGATAGTTTTTGTATTTTGTATTAGTTACTTTGGTCTAGAACGCATTCCTACACTATTGTATCCATGATTTGTAGTTTACTAGACACATGACATGTCATCATTTGTGGTGTATTTTTATCATTTGATTGGTTATTTATTAATTTATTATGATTCTATTGTTTTTAACACACTTATTTCACTATTTACATACTAATCCAGTTATTTACCTCAATTTGTAATTATATTTTCTACTAAACTCTAGTAATATTGGCATTGTCTCCCTATAGACACACCCTAGGCCCTCACAGTTAGTCGGATGCATTTGGATTTTGGGGATATGTAGTGGAATAAATGTGGTCAACAAGGGTTGTGGATCCAATTATGTGGAATATGGGCTGATAATGTCATAATTTTGATTTATATGAGTTCCTTTGTTATAATACAATTTGGATACAATAGTATAGAGATTTGTCTTTCATGGAACATGGAAATATGCCATGATTTAAAATCATGAACCCATGTTTATGGTAAAAAATTTATTTCCTAAATTATAATTAATTTGGTTGTATTACAAATTATTGTTTATATCAACTCTCTCTTGGTGATGCAAATTTTTTTATTGTTGTATACTATTATTCTGGTGGAGAATTTAATTTTTTCCCTCATCCCAATGATATTAGTGAAGGGAAAAAAGTTACATGCATCATTTTAGACACCATGTATTTATAATCCATTCATGTATCCATGCCACATAGGTCTATTTCACTTCTTCTGTTGCTTGATATGCCTATGATTATTGTGTGATACTTGCATGGGTATGTGCTTGTGACGGTTTTGGGTTATGATTGACTGATTTCCTATTTCAATTCAGGAGGTTTTATGTGTAGTCATGGGTGGGATAGATTAATTTGTGGAATCAATACATTCATCATAAATTCCAATCATTGTCATTTTTAATGATTAGGATTATGTTCCCCGGTTCACGAGGAATGAAATTCCATTTTAAACACACATTGATATACTCTCTATGAATTTGAAAATATAAAAGTGAAATGGTTTCACATCATCATCCCTCCATTATTTCTTATGAAAGGTAATGTAGTGAACTTGGAAAATAAATTCAAAATTAAATAAAATGGTTTCTCAAAAATGATGTGGTAAGGTATTATTTATAGTTCATCTACTAGATCCCTTGAAACATAAAACTAATCACTTACTGATACATGGATATCATGGAGGTTGGTTGGGGTTGTATGCCTTTGATAGTGAAATTTCGTACTTTTAGCATGCAATTTATGCTCTCTATACTCATATAAACATTTTTTCATGTGTGTTATTTAAAATTTTAGACTAATACCAGGATGAAATCCTCGTGTCGTGCACCAGGAGTGTGGAGAAACAAATTCTCCAAATGTGGTCGGCCCTTTGCCACTCATCTTACCAAAAAGAGTACCACTGGAGGCTCTATATGTTGTTCCTTATCTAGGAACTAGTGAACATGTTCATAAAAGTTTCTTATGTCTAATGTGGTCCTTAAATAGTGATCCATTAATTTAACCAATTATGGATGATCCAATATTGGAGTTTTAGATGCAAAATCCTCCATCCTTTTTGAGGAGTGGTGGTCCATAAGCTACTGATTCTTTGCTAGAGGCCACCATTTATATATTTGAGAATCTAGAGATTCCTCAAGATTGGATGGTAAAATATTCTACTTATGTGTGGTGTGATGCATCCAAGAACAGGTGTGATGTGATTACCCTGGATAGTCTCTATCCGAACATGTTATAGGTCAATTTCTAGACTACATTCTATTATCTGTTCATTCATCAGATTCTAGGAGTAGGCAGAGCTTGAGAATTTATAATTATCATATATTATTCTTTGTTAGTTAGGAAGTATTCAGCATGTTTTACTTTGTTACAATTCTTTCATTGCTTCTAGGTGAGGATTTGTGTTGGTGCGCCAGATGAATCAAGGATGGTTTCTAATATTCCTTCTGTACTCAAGTGAATTACTATAATAATTGAGTTCATCCTATGGTATGGTGATTATACTATTCATAGAAGATCAGGGACATGGTTGGCCAATAATTCTTTAATGACCTAAAGTGCTACCTCGATGTTTCTCATCATGGTCATAACAACTATAGTACACATGTTGGTAGCTCAATATTATGTCATAAATGTGGATGATAGAAGAATATGAAGCCTAATTGTGAAAGAGAGCCACAAGAGTGATGTTCATAAGACCATATAGGGAATCAAAAGCATTTTTAGCACCATTCTAGCATCGTCTAGTGGAAGAGGCTTCGCACCGACTCCACCTTTAAGACAAAGTTAATCTATTCCATTATAGGTGAGGAGTTGGAGTAGCACATACATGAATAATTGATGAGGATTTAATGGCCATGGTAGCTAGACCCCTGATCCCCAGTAGTCACATTAGAGTAGTTTTTATCTTATTAGTCTAGCTATTGCACAGGGATGTGGATCAGGTTAGTTGCATTCAGCACAACTGATACCTAAGGGATAGGATGAGAGACTGTCTATAGTATAAGGTCATATTCTAGTAGCCTCTACTATTGTATCATTTTTATTTGATACATGTCTGGATCACAATATTATCTCTTTAACTATAATTGGAATATTTGGGTAGATAATACAATTTTAATGTGGTGTAATGTCGCAAGATTCACAATTATGGGTATAATTATATGTCATACAGTAGTATAGGGACAACCCCCTTGAGGTAACTAGCTATCCCTTTCAATTATACCTATTTTTTCATGTGATAATGGCCTTTGATGTCATTCTCATGATGGATTGGTTAGTTCTATATAATTCTTATGTATATTTTTATCACCACATGGTGTTTTTTACGTCAATTAAGGGATGTAGTTATTTACACACGGGTTAGTGGGATGAAAAATCTAGTATATGGAGACCATAACAACATGGAATAGGTGGAGTGACTGACCATATTACTAATATCCTCATGGATTATTATGGATTATAATAAGAGGAATTAATTCTAGTAGAATATTGTATTAGGGACATATTTCTTGAAGAATGTTCTGTCTTTCCCCCTTAGTGAAAGGTAGAGTTCATGATTGAGATTTTTCTAGGAGTAGCACTAGTGTCCATTCCTCCATAAACTATGGATCCTATAAAGACCAAGGAGCTCAAGAGGTAGATAGAGGATCTTGATCCCAATGGATTCAGATGTCCTATCACTTACTATTGGGGTTATCTAAAGCTTTTCATGAAGAATGAGGGTGGAACCCTTAGTTTATGTGTGGGTTACGTGTGGTTGAACTAGCTTGTGGTTGAGAATTGGTATCCAATGCCTCATATTGATGATCTCTTTTACTAGATTTAATAAGCTATAGTCATTCTTTAAGATAGACCTAAGATAAGGATAAAATCATTTTCATGTTAGTCCATCAGACATAAATCATACTATTATCTCTAATATGTATAGTCTGTATGAGTACCTAGTTATGTCATTCAGTCTTACGAATGTGGAAATCATTTTCAGGTTTGTAATGAATTTTTTGTTTCATCCTTATTTTTATTACATTTTCATAGTATTTGTGGAAGATATATTGGAGTATTCTCACACTCATGGGGACCAAGATATACATATTGAGACCATTCTCAGTACATTGATTTAGAATCAACTATATGATTTTCTTGTTATGTGCCACATCTGGATCGAAAATGTTCTCTTATTCGGTCATATTATCATAAAATATCAAGTATCTGTTGAACTATATAAGGATTACGTTGTAACAACCCAACCCCATATGGCTAGATTTTGTTTAATTTTTAATACATTGGAATGATTACGAGCAATAATGTCCCAAATCACCAATGAGTTTAGCAATCATGTAAAATAGATTAAATTCATGAACATTAAATTAAAATTCGAAACATAAAAAATATACACTGTTAATTATTTGTGAACACTATTATTATCATACATAACCCTACATAAATATCATAAAAAATGTCAATGCATCCTGGGAAAATAAAACATAAGAAAATGGTGAGCTCAAATTCTCAGCTAGGGAAAAAAGTAAAACTATAGCTATCAAAAATAAGCATAAACTTTTAAGGAATGTTTAAATCTAAAACACAATCATTTTAAACATAAATTTGAACATAATCTAACAAAAATAAATCAAAAAATTCCATTTAAACATTCACATGGATATTACACTAGTCAAATAATCTCATATAATATCAATAACTAATATTAAAATGACGAAATACATAATATCTAAAATCAAAATCACACAATACTGGACTCATCCCAAGACCATGCACAAATGGGTAAGATGTTTGATGAAAACCAGACTAATTTTTCTCATTATAACTATAGATGCATCATGGGGCTTTCATATACTGGTCCCCAACCCTTAGATCATTTATTAAGTGGTCCTCAACCTCTCACTTACTATGTCTAATGCATTCATTTTATCAAAAGGGTAAAACATTACCCACATAAACATTCATATTAACACTAGAATATCATATGTTAATAATTTAACCATAATCCATGAATAGTATAAAAATAGAAAATCCATTATCAAGCATATCATAAACCATTAAAAGAAATTTTTTATATTGTATCATAATAAATCATTTTCAATAAAGCATAAAATCCAATGATGAATGAATAATTAGATAAAAATAATCTAATAATATTGTAAACAATCATTGAGATAAATATCCTTTTTTACATTGAAATCATATTAAATTTTCACTATTATAATGAAAAAAATTAAATTTGAAAAAAAAACCTTGTCATATTTTACGGGAAGCTGCAAAATATTAAGGTGTCATAATAGTTGAAATTAGCTGCTCATGCCGTATAAGTTGAAGAAAATTATTTAAATTATTTTATGAAAAGGACCTAAAGTACCTTATTTAGAAAACCAAAAAATGATTCCATTAAAATTGTTTTATAAAAAGTTAAAAATGTGTAAAATGACTTTAAATAATTGTTTATAATATATTCAAATACATTTTAAGAAAAATATAAATAGATGATAAAAATGTAACTTACATAAAACATTTCAAAATAATACATTGGAAAAAATTATAACGCGAATAAAAAGATAAAAAATGTTTTTCATAATCTTTTATATGCATGTAAATAAATATGAATGATAATATCACATATATTGAAATGGATAAAGGATTAATCCTTTAAACATTAAAAACATCCCATACCACTATGACCATTTAAATAGTAACCAAAGTGTAAAAAAATGAATCATTAAAAAGGATGAGGTTCAATGTATTAATGATATAAAATATAATAGGAGGATTAATGTCACCAAACACAAGACATAGGTGGTGAACAAGTATTATATGACATGAAAATTAAATATGAGACAAAATTCCCTTACAGATATCATATTATTAGAGTGAGGGTATAAAAATAACATAATTATGTGTGAAAAATTAAAATCCATCTAATATAATTAGATATTATGTATAAAATAATTAGGCTTCATTCACACATATTTGTGGAAAATTATAACCTATGACATAGATGACCAACACAATGAATGGATGTTGATTTTAGATTTTCCTTACCTAAGGTTCGATTTTACCTCCACCTATCTAAAACATTAGTATGATGCTTTTAAACATATTATTAAACTCAAAAAGAATAAAAATAATATTTATGATGTCATATCTGATTCATTTATGAAATTGTATTATATGTTTATTAATAATTTCATTGTTAAAGCACAATTTTGTGTAATAATTAATTTTTTATCATTTTTTTACATTTCATTCTTGTTTATATTACATATATCATGATTTAATTATGAATAGAATGAAAAACTAGATTTATATATCATATATATATTAAAATATTAAATATATATTAATGGTAGATATATGAAATGGGATACACTATTCATCAAGATAGTAGTTCGTACGTACGCTTGAATGTGGTTTTCATTTTCTTATCATATTTAATGGAAGTATGTAAATAACACAAACACACACACACACACATATATATTATTAAAGTATAATTATTATATCATATATTTTACACTTATTAATTATATATATTTTTATAATCATTCATAAATGGTAAACATGGTTGATGGATCTCATCGCGTAGTGGACACGATAACACATACGTATGCACATGCGATGAAATCATATCAATAATTTTTAAATGATATAGAATTGTATGGAATATGAATTTAAAAGAAAAAATATCATTATTTATTTCTTTTAACATCATTTAAATTCTTCTATATACCCATCAAAATAATGTAAAGATGAAAAATAGTTTGCACCACAATCTGTATATGATAAGTCAAATGCACACAACGATGGCGAAAATATTCTTCATATAATGGGTAAAAAACAATATGGTTGTCCCATAATTTTTAAAACATCTCATAATGTATATAATAAATTATTAATTACTTCATTATGGAAACAAAATAGGTTGAAAAAGAAGAATAATATAAAGATATTTGAAAGGATTGATAATACAATTACCTCTTTTTTATTATCTCTTTTTGTTTGGAACAAAATGACCCCATAAAATGGAATGCACTCCATTATATGGCCTATAAAATGAAGTGAGGAACATTGGCTGAAGAAATTGGTAGGGTTTTACCAAACTAATTGGAATTATAGGTCCGAATAAAAGATAAGTAAAGGATTCCTTTTAGAAGAGAGGGGAGTGGCACATTCGGAAACTCAAAAACTATTAATTTATTATAAATTTATTTTCAATTTCAATTATTTGAAATGTGATTTATATTGAGGATAATGATATTTTGTTTCTAAAACCAATCATTTAATGATATGTATAAATTTTTGGGAAAAAAGTATCCTTATTTTTTTGTTTTATCCTTTAGATGAAGAGTTTTAATCTTACCGTGTCGTCCAATATTTGTACATTATATGGTTAATATAGTCACGATAAATTCAAAAAGAACACAAATTTTATACAATATGACATATATAACATTATAAATGTATGATGGTATAACCATATATTTTTATGAATTTTATTTCATTAATAAATTAGTATCTATTTTACAACATCATTTATGTCATCTTTGACACTATTTAGTAGATCATTTTTTTGATATCGTAAAAAATTAATTATTTAGGAAAAAAACATTTAATCATAACTATCATGTAAATTTCATCTAAAAAACTCATTTATGGAATCAAATATTTCATATTTTATTTATTTTAATATTATTAATATTAATTAATAGATTTTCTATTTAATAAATAAATTATTGAATCATATTTTTCTCACAATTTAATTTAATTATTTATTTTAAAAAATTAAAAATATATTTAAATTATGTATATCAAAATTTAATATTTCTGAATTATTTTTATAGTCAAACATATCACTTATATATCCACATATTAAAAATGATATACATATTAAAATTTGAATCAGTTAATTTTAACCCTTCATTAAATAAAATATTATAAATGTCCTAATCTAAACCAGTGTCTTAAAAATGATCATATTTTCATCCTAAGTTTTATTGTTTCTCAAAAGTCATATGAAATGAAATTAGGACCCGTTTTATGTTATTATTATATTATTATAATATTATTTTTACCATTAAAACCCATATTTACCCTTAACCATGAATAATGAAATCTAAAAGCAACTATTCAAAAATATATTTTGATTCAAGTAGACAAAAATTTTCATAACTATAACAAAAATGTATTTCTATTTTTCAAAATTTAATTCAAAGAAGTTTTAAAATTACATTTAATGCAAATCAAAAAAATAATTGATAGAATGCGGTTAAATGAGACGTTTAAAAGTTGAATAAATTAATATATATATTTATACTAAAAAATTATTATAATAAATAATTTTTCATAATTTTTGTATTATTTATCTATTTTGACTTAATAATAAATTTATAGTTAAATAATTATTAAAATTTGGATGTCTGTTTTTAACAAACATGCATTATTTTCACTATTCAATGAAAATTGACACTTTTCAAAAAAATTCAATAAATTTACCATATGATAATATTTGTACTAAAAATTCAAAAATTAAGTATATTTTGACAAATATAATTTATAAATTACATAATATTGTTAATAAATTTCATAATCAATTTTTATATAGCTAGTTCGATAGGCCATAGTGCACTCAAACTTGTAGTTTCTTATAGAAAATGCTATTGAATTTATTTAAAAAGAAACATATCGTGGAATACTAGGGATGTTTGTTATTTACTCCATCGAAAAAGAATTTCCTAAAAACTAAAACTCATGATCCATACTATTGATTTGAAATTTAAAAAAACCTTTATTGATATCCTTCATCACATAAGGAATTAATGTGATGTCCATTTTAAATTAAAGAAAGGTAAGAATGAAGGTCACTTGTGATGAAACATACATTGGTTACATGTAAAAAAACATAGAAATTGATGAAAATATAATAATAAGGATTTGATGAAGAGTTATATTGAAATTGATATAGAGAATTATAACAGTCACAAAGCTATAATCCTACAATGATCCAAGGGACCATTCGATTCACCAAAAAATAAATTAATAAGAATTTTTTTTGTTTTAATTATCTTTTATATAGAGTTTTTGAATTAATATAATTTATGGAATCATAATGTTATTAAATATACACACATACATAAGGATAATTGTTTCCTCCATTTATCAATTTCTACCAAAAACTTATCTTTTTCTCCAAAATATGAGTTTTCAATGTGATTTTTCAAGCACGAAGCAGTTGATATTATTTTTAGAGAATCACATAATCCAAAAAATATGAATTAGATGTTTATTCTATATTTAGTCATTAAAAAATGTTATTAAAAGATAACATAATTCTTTAAAATAATCTTCAATATTCGACAATAAAACCACAATGATCAAAAAAGAACATTCAATAAATAACGATCACTCTTCAAAATTATTCTAGACTAAATTTGATAACCAAAATAAAGATGTATTTGATCATATAGTATTCCAATAAATAACTCTTACTATATCATAAAAAATATAATTGTCTAAATCTCATAATCTCTATGGTTTTCTAACCATTTAATAAATAACCTAAATCAACATATGTCCACAATAAAATCATATTTGACTCGAAAATATTAATCAACAATTATTGGTAATGATATTATTTTTACCTTAATCATATAGTGTTACAAAATTGTAAATTTCTTCCACGATAACAATAATTTCTTAATCCCTAAATCATTTTCGAATACCCAAGTTTTATATTTAACAAAAAAATTCCCCTTAAATAAAAATTACCTTTATCCATATGAATAAAGTCATGTTAACCAGGACTTCATGTAGGATAGTGGAAGGCATAGCACCCTTATCACCCTTTCATTGTGGGTTCAATACCCATGGCCTTGTCAAACATGATGGGTTGTCACCAACCATATAGTTTTCACTTTTTTTAAAATAATATGATTATTATAACATTCCTAAACTGAGATAAAATATTCAAATATATTTTAATCTCTATGATTATCTCATTCCTTTCATTTTACATCCCCAAATGTAATATCACATAATTACCTCAAATTCAAGTATCATATAAACCCTAAATTATATTTATACCATAATAATTACACGCACAAAAGAAATGGTAATTCATCTTCAAATAAAAATTTAACATTATATTTTTCAAGGATACTCATACTAAAAATGACTTCTAAAGTATATTCATCATCATAATATCATTAATACATTTAAACATTTAATAATACATTTATTTATACATGGGTACTTCATTGTCCTAGAGGATATCGTATAGAATAAGAAAATGCCTCAGGTAATTCCTTGGTCAACTAAATTTACAAAAACTCTTTAATAATTGATTCTTAAGATCAATTTTATTTTCATCTATTGTACTCTTCATTTTTCCTCAGAAGTAATTCTTTTATGTCACTATTTTCCACCAATAATGCATTTCATTATTCCATTGAGATAAATTTCTGGGTGTCTCCTTCTATATTTCATGCATGATTTAAATTGATATTTCTTTTCCACATAGACTCCACTTTTGGATATCTTGACATGATATGAGAATATCTTCATTGGTGAGTTCAAGAGTTGGTTAATGTATATGGTGTTGAAAATATTTTTGTTAAACTAATCAGTAATAAGCATGATATCATTCATGCCTATCAATTTACCATTAATATTCTCATCACTACAACCATTTCCACCTTTCCAATAATATTAACTGTTGATATTACTCAATTAGGATCTGGCCATTAACTAAATCCATAAAACATTGTGTGAGTTAAAATAGCCATATAATTAATATAAATATATCACGAAACATTATTTTCAATCAGAAAAACTATAGGTTTAACCATGGTTATTAAGTGTCGTCTTATATTAAAATCCTTCATACCAGGTTGTAATGAAAATGTGAATTATCCTAAGCATATCATCCTGGAGTGTCAAAGAATGTGTGCAGTAAGGCCCGTTGTCATGTATTAGGATACAATGATTCCAGACCATAACACATTTTAATAGTTGTTAATCCTGGGTAAATCTATCGCAGAACAATTTCCACTACAAAAGGGATGTATTTTCAATGAATATTTATATAATATCTACATTGCTCAATATTCTAGGTCATTATTTTATAATTATCATCAAATTATATCATAGTGTTATGTTCTGTAATCTATGTTTTCTAAATCTAGTTTTCAATGATGTTTATAAACATCCGTTGATACCAATTGTAACACCCCAACCCCTGATGCTCTATGTTGGTGCATTTTTTTGTTACATTTTCATGATTAAAAGGAATTAAATCCCAAATGACTGATTAATTTTGAAGTCTCAGAAAATAAATTAAATAAATTAAAACTAAATTAAAATTCAAAACATAATATGAAACGTAGAATGATTTTTGTAACTCCATTATTCTAATATCATTATGACGTATAACCATCATAATAAACATATTGGCATATTGGGAAAATAAAACATAATAAATGGGTGAGCTCAGTTTCCCACAAATGGTAAAACAATATTGTTGAAGGCACCCTAAAAATGCCAGAACTATTCAGTAATGTATAAAAATGAAACACAAACCTTTGAAAAAAACATGAACATAAAATAGAATGAATAAATCAAATAATTCAATATTAACATTCACATGGAACATATGTTGGTTGAATAATCACATGTAATGTCAATAACTAATATTATAATTAGAGAATGCATAATGTCATACATCATAGAAACCCTGAAAAGTCCTCATTAAAAGATCATATATTAATAGGTAGGATGTTTCTTGAAACCCAACTAAATTTTTCTCATGATAAATACCGATTCATTGAGGGGATTTCATTAACAGGTCCCCAAACTATAGGGAATTCCATAAGCGATCCCAACACATCACATACATTGTCCAATGCATTCTTGATATGAATGGGGTAAAATATAACAAAAAAACATTAATATTAAAACTAGCATAAAAATTCATAATATAATAACCATAAACAATAAATGGTATCGAATTAGAACATCCACATTCCAACAAATAAAAAACCTTTCAACACACTATGATAGATTGTATCATAATAGATAATCTTTAATTAAAAATAAAATTCCACAAGGTATGTAGACATAGATGAAGATAATATTATAAAATCATTAAATATTATTGATATAAATATCCATTTTTACTTTTAAATCATTGAAAATACGCACAATTAGTAATAAAAATAATCCATTAGAAAATAAGATTATAATATTGTAAGGGAATCATCAAAATGTTCCGACATCATAATGGTGGAAAATATCCACCCACGTCAAATAATATAAAAAAATAATTCCTTATTTTTTTCTAAAGGATCATAATGTACCTAATTTGGAGAAAGACAAAATGAATACTTTAGAAATGTTTTATAATAATTCAAACATGGGTGAAAATGACTTTAAACAAATTGAGATAATATTTTGAAATTCATTTAAAAAACGTGGCCACGGATGATAAATATGAACCTTACATTAAAGATTTCAAAATATTCATTTTGAAAACATTTTACTGAGATTGAAAATATACATAAAATTTTCATTATAATCATTTATATACAAATAAATAAATGTTAATGATAATATTACTAATATTGAAATTGAGAATTGATTAATTATTTAAACATTCAAAGTGCCCCATAAAAAATTGATAATTTAAATAATATGTTGAATATCATCAATTGAATATTTAAATACCACAATGTGAATTCTATTAATGATATCAAATATAATATTAGTAGTACATAAACTACACATAAGAAATATGTGGTAAACATGGATTATATCTCAGAAAATATCAATAGAGTGGGGATAAATAAATGAAATATTTATGATGTAAGATTATAAATCCAACAAAAATATGAATATATTCCTTATAAAAAAATCAGGGGCCATTCACACATGTTCGTGGAAGAATCTAACCAATTATATATATGTTTAACACAATCAATAGATGTTGAGTTAGTATTTTTATTACCATATGTATGATATTCTTTATATGTGTCCCAAATGCATGTATTATGGTTATAAACCTATTATTGTCTTATACCACAATCATAATGATATTTTTGATATCAAATATGATTTATTTATGACTTTATATTTCCCGTTCGTTAATAATTTCAATGTTAAAGACACATTTCGGTTAATATTTGATTTGATTATCATATGTGTTTTTCCCTGTTATTCTTGACTATATTAAATTGATCATGATTTAATTACATCCATAGTGTAAAAAAAGAATTATATAATTTATATATTCACTATATAAATATATATAAATTATAGATATTTTAAATATGATACACTGTTCATGGATTCTGTAGTATGTACATACACTTTAAAGTTGAACTCGTTTTATTATCATATTGAATGGAAATAAGTAATTAAAATATAAATACATATGTATATATATTATTCTAATAGCTTATTTATATCATATATTTAACAATTATTCTTTATATTTTTTTTATAATCATTCTTGAATGGGAAATGTGGAAAATTAATCTCATCACGTCGTGGAGACGGTATATCGTACGTATGAATGAGCGATGATATAATTTTTTAATGGTTTAATATGATGTAATTTGATGGAATATTAATTTTAAACTAAACAATAAAATTTTATATTTATTATTAAAATATTATATATTCATCCTTATACCAATAAAAATAATGTATTGATGAACAATTGTTTATACTATGCCGTGGAGATGGAATGTCATACGTTCATACCAAAGGTGACATTGTTTTTCATAGAATGGGTAATATGAGGAATGTGGTAGTAACATATTTAAAATAATATATCATCATGTATATGGAAATATATTTATTACTTTAGTATCGAAATAACAAAGTAATAAGATTTTGAAAAAAAAAATATTGAAATAGTTTACAAAACAATAACCTCATTTCAGGTATCTCCATTTATTTGAACACAAAGTCTCTATATGATTCCTATATGAAAATAGGATGTCCTATAGGATTATTTGAGTAACATTGGTATGAGAAATGGTTAGGGATTTTATGAACTAATGAGATTTAGATGTGTTTATAAAAGAGAAGGAAAGGTGTCCTTTTATATGAGACGGGTGGGGAACATTAAGAAACACCAAAAAAATTATATATTTTAAAAGTATTTTCGATTTTAAATAAATCCATATTGATTTATTTTGAGTTAAATATCATTATGGGTCACAATACTCCCACACGATAATTTTTAGACATGTTTAATGCACAAAATAAACCGTATCTTTTGGGTTTAACGCTTAGTTAAACAATTTAACTATCATTATGACTACTTTTCTTTTATACAAGATAAGTTTAATATAGTGACTCTTAAACTCAAAAATGACACCAATTGGATCATTTATGAAATATTTAACATAATATAATTCATCATTCCAAACCTTATATTTATATGACTTTTATATCATTTAGTAAAATAGTATTCAATTTAAAATATAATTTTTATCAATTCTGACACTATATAATAGATGATTTTTTATTTCATAACAACTAGATTACTTCAAAACAACACTAAATCATCCCAAACATGTAAATTTATTCAAAAAAATTTCATTTATGTCATAAAAAACTAAAAAAAATATTATTTTAATATTATTAATGTCATTTAATTATTTCATTCGTTAAAAAATCAATTTCAACATCCTCATTGTTTCATCATTTAATTTAATTAATTATTTCCTAAAATTATAAATAAAATTTCATTATTTATATAATCATTATATATTTCAAAAAAATATTTACTGTTAAACATATAACTTATATATCCTCATATTAAATATAATTTTTATTAAAATATTTTTAGGAAATTTTTAACACTTCCTTAAATAATACATATAAATTTCTTAATATTACCAAATTGGAATAAAAAGGATCATATGTTCCACCTCAGGTTGATTTTTATTGAAAAACATATATACAATGAAATTAGGACATGTTTAAAGACAATATTATTTTATTATTTTATTATTTTATCCTTTAATTGAACTATTTACCTTTAACCGTGGAAAATAAAATCCAAAAGTTACTGTTCATCAAAATAAACTTATTAGGAAAAAAATTTCATAATAAATTTAACTGTGTATTAATATTTTATAAAATTAAATTCATATAAGCAGTAAAATTACATTTAATGAAAATCTCATAGAAGTTTCTAGAAGGTGGGTGAAATGGACGATAATGTCTTCAATAATTTTTTATTCCTAATTCTGTTATAGAATAATTCCAATGAACTGTATTGGAATAATATGTAAAAAAATTATCTATTTTTAATTTTAAATAAATTTACATGAACATAAATTTTATATGGGACAATTTGGTTCTTCACAACAATGTAGTATTTTTCACTATTCATCAAAAATGAATGTTTTTAGAAAACATCCAAAAATTCACCATAAGCTATATATAATATTTTAAATTCAAAAATGAAGTCTATTTTGAAAAAAAAATAGATTTATTAAACTTATTAATAATATTTATAACCAATTTTTTGTACATCTACTTTGATATTTCAGGGTGCGCTTGAACTATGTGTTGCAAGCAGCACAAGCAGCAAAATTTATTTAGAATAAAATTTTCCATTGAATCGTGGTGTGTTAAAAGTGTTGTGGATTACTGGGAGCCACCCAATATTTTTTTATATGGAGAGTTTCTTGGGGTTATATGGATATTAAATTCATTGAATAATAAAATCATCAAGCCTTTCTTCACCTCTCACATGTTTTATGAAGAAGTGAGTTATAGTCTTGTTGTCAGAAGTGTGTGATGAATCCTTTCAGGATATGAAAGGGAGGATTTTCTCAATACCTATTCTGATTATTCTAGATCTTGGTATAGTGGTTATCATCTTCTTTCTTTCATCAGGATTTAACCTAGGAGCAGTTCTCATGAAGGATGATAGTGTATGTATGTTCATATATCGACAGTTTTTGCCACATGATAGAAACTACCCTATTCAAACCATTATGATTTCAAAAGTTTTCGGTGCCCTTCATATTTAAAGACACTATCTATTGGATGGGTACTTTGAGCTATATACAGACAATAAGAGACTTATATATATATTTTCACTCCATGACATGAATATCAGATAGCGAATATTGGTCAAATATGTACAGTACTTTGATTTCATATTTTCTAATATTACTAGATTGGGTAATGTAGTTTCTAATGTGCTAGTTTGGAAAACTAATTCAAAATTCATACGGGAAGACATCAATTAATTGTAATTAATGACCCTATTCTCTGACCTGAATCTACATTATCAAAATACTAATGACCAGGCTTATGATTCAGCCATGAAGGTAAAATATTCCCTCTTTGAGAAGGTGAAGAATATAATATTTTGAGAACATAATGATTTGGTTATTCGAGAGGGTATATCAGGTTCTGACCCACCTCCAGATTGGTTCGTAGATAGAGATGACATCATATGTATTCGTGGATGTGTCTAAGTTCCTAGAGATTTGAGGGGGGATTTGTTTCATTATTCAAATTCTTCTTAGTTGGTGGTTAATCTAGGAATCCCTAAGACGTATCAAGACTAGTATTTCCAATATTGGTGAACTGGGATATAGTGTAATGCTATAGGATTTATCACTATGTGTTCCACCTATCAGTAGGTGATCGAAGAACACAAAATACTTGTTGGATTTTTACAGCCCCTTCATGTCCTATAATGTAAATGATAGGATGTTTCCCGGGGAATTGTATTATTTTTAATTAGGTAATCCATAGATATAAATTTCATATTTATTTTCATTGGAATACTGAAGAACGTGAATCACTTAATTCCTAGTTGGTAGAATTTATTATTCTATGTGCTGGGAAGAATATTTGACTGTGAGATCATATGACTACATGGGGTCCCTCCTACAATCATTTTAGAATGGGATGCTTGTTTCATGTCATAGTTTTATAAGTTCTTGAAGAAATATATGTGTACAAAGGTGATTTTACACACATATTTTCACCCTCAGACTAACGGAAAATCAAAGCGTAAAATACAGGTTTTAGAAGATAGAATCTTGGCATGTGTCCTTGATATCATATGATCCTGGGAGAATAAAACCCCTCTAGTATAGAATTTATATAATAATATCCTTCAGGAAACAATTCATATGAATCCTTTTGAGGACATATATAGTAGGTTGGTTCTTTAAGAACAATGATGTATAGAGGCAGGTGATGCTGGTCTACTAGTTCCTTGCCGTATGCAGGAGTCTTCGAAGAAGGTTCTGCTGATTAGGATGCTTATGTTTATTGATCATTCAAGATAAAAATCTTATGCCAACCACCATTGATGAACATTGGAGTTCAAGGTAAGGGATCAGTTTTTCTTTTGTGTGTCTCCCAAGTTAGGTCATTGATAGATATAGAGGCATGGGAAATATTTGCCTCATTTTTAGGGTAGATTGACTTTTTGGAGTGTGTCAGTCTAGTATTCTATTAGATTTTATTAACATAGAGTAAATATTAACTGCTCCAATTCTTAAAAATTTCATTGATTCAATATTATTATGTGGCATATATCATACATTTCGCCAATGAGTAAGTTGATATTTATATAGTTGTTTCATTTGAGTAGTATTTTATATGAATCACTAACAACAGAATGATGTGTCTATGAGGCTATAATATTTCAATATTATGGGTGATATGGTATCATGGAAATGTACAAGATGATACATGAGAGAAGGAGGCTGACATATATTCCCATGGGAAATATTTTTTCATAGATAGTGTTTCTCTACCATTTGAGGGCAATCATGGGGGCGAGTTCCTTATTGGGGGGGGGGTGCAGATTGTATGAACAATGTTTTTCTCTCAAGTATTAATACAATAAATTATTTTATAATTCAACATTATGGTCCTAATTGAGATTTCTATTGAGTTCATAGAGGTATAAGGGTTGTCGGGGGAATTTTTAGCTCATGGAACCCAATATCTTTGTAAGAATTATCATGGTGCATGGTTAGAGTACACCATGTGGGGAGGCCACATGAGTAGTCTAACTCTTGATGATGACATGAATTTTAATGAAGATCCATATTTCACAATTGCATCATCTTTTCTCAAACAATTTATCCTAACAAAGTGTTTACCCATTTTTTCTTGGTACCCTTGCATGGATGGATCATGGATTTGAAAACAGTGAATCCAAACAGTGTGGCCAAACCATAGAAATTTTTTTAGTGATTTTACTAATTTTTCCTTAATGTTATAATTATAATAACCCTTCTTCACAAATCCAAATAATAGTATAAAGAAAATCTTTATCACTCGTTCTACATCGCTATGAATTTCTAATATTGGAATTGAACAATCACATTCCTCTTGGATCTGACCAAAAATCTATTTATCACATTGGATGTGTAATGGTAATTACTCGAGTAATTTTTAGTTATTTAATGTTTATCTTTATCTTGATGATATTATGAAGGTTTAGACTAATATCTATATTTTTTAAATCTACACAAATTCATACTGAATTGGAGGATGATAATAGATGAGGAGATTCATATTAGTATGATGTGGGAGGTCTATAACTCATCCCTTAATGTTTTTGGTTTCTTGGAGTTGATATGTGATAACCACAAATTTTATTGGGGGTTATTATTAAATTCATATTCCATTTTTATAGTCATTAGAACTATATAGATAAACTTTTTTAACATATGTGATTATTTTTTGTTGTATACATTAATAACGACCAACACCACATATATGGTGATATTCCATAATTGAGTTTCATGTGTATTTACCTATTGATCCTCTATTTTTGTGTGTTTGAGCTTGACCTCACTAATAGTAAGCCTACCTATTTTAAATTCTTAATGAATCATTTAATTTTATTTGGTGTGTACAATGTCACATTGACATTTCCCAAGATCCTAAATGAATGTAACATCTTCATGTGATAAAATTTTCAAGTGTGTTTATTGAATATGAGTTGGACCAAATTATTGAAAATGAATTTTTGGATTCATGTCATAGCACGCTTTTCCACTTACAGTAAAAGGTAGAAGTAGAAAAATGAAATTATCATGACATATATATTTTAATTAAATATTTTCACTCTATCTAGTTATGTCTATATAATGAAATGCATTGGTTTAAAAAAAATTAACATGGTAAATGGAATAATAATTATATGAACTTATTACACTATAGGAATAAAATTCCAAGATCCAGATTACATACAGACATCGACCTATTTTGAGGGTTTTCTTGACTTGAATATTCTTTTTGATAACGGAGGGAATAACATAGGAATTTGTGGATTCCATTCTGATTCAAGTATTCATGTTTCCAATTTTATGACCCACCTTGAATCTTAATCCACTTCTTTCATTCGATTCCCAGTATGAAGCTATAGGATTACTTATTTATTAATACTTGATTCCTTGGATACACTCCTTCTATCATCCATGGAATGAAGGTTTATTTGTTAGTTTTGTGTACCTAGTAAAATATTATGACCATTGTATCGTGGATGTATTCCTTGGACTTTGATAGATTTGATATTATGGAATGACTTGGAAAATGATCATTGGATTACACTTTTACCCTTTATCATCGAGGATGTAGTTATCACTATGCTGAAAACCATTGAGGTATTTGTTGCCTTGTTTTACATTTGAATCGTTTCTACCACTATCACGAGAGAATTAAGTCTATGATGGATATCCCTCCCATCACCTTTTAATACTAATGGGTAATTAAATAATTAATTATGGTTTTACATGATCATACACCATCTGAGGGCTGAAAGAAGGTACTTGGGTATTTATTTATGTTGTGCTTATTTAATTTTTATATTCATGCTTCTACACTCTGTCAATTTCTGTAACATGGACAAGATGTTATCCACAATGTTGGTGGTGCACCATGAAGAATTATCGGACACCCTATCCAGGAACCACTATTACTCAAGAAGAATACATGAATACAAGTGTTAATTATGGGAATCAAATGGCCTTAGACACATGATTTCATACTAATTATAATGTATCTAGAAGCATATGACCATGTTGGAGCTCATGCTTCTTGAGATACTACTATATTTCATGTATTCCTATTGATTTTTATCCCTGATTTCAATTTTACAAATTACATAGAATATCATGGTCTATTGTGTATTCTTATCATTCAATCAGTTATTGAATACATTATTATGCTTATGTTATTTTTTAGATATACTACATCCACTATTTACTTATTTATTCATCTCTTTACCTCTGTTTATAATTATTTTTTGTTCTACGCATTGTTAAAAATGGACTAGTCTCCCCATGGACACACGCTTTGTCGACAGTACTAGTCAGTATCCTATTGAGTTTGGAGGGATGTGGCCAATTAGGATCGAGGAACCTATTATGTGTTATCTAGATCTGGGACATCATAGTAGGTATATAATATAGTACATCATCTTTCCCATCAATTTTATTGAGATGATGTTCCAAATATTTTTTAGAACCTTTTAAAAGATCACTATATTTTCCACAGCCACTATGACCCTCTGTCATCCTTCTCATCAGGAGAATTATATTATTTAGGAATGGATTTGAGTATTTTGGATGTTTTCTCTTCATTAGGATTCATATTATAAGAGAATATATCAATTTCAAGATAATGTCTCAACTCACTAATGTCTTCTTATATGGCTTATACAACCAATACTAACTGCTCTCATGTTGTCTCCACTGTTACCTCCTTTAGTGGTGACACATAATTTAAATTCATTATAGGTTATCGTAAAATTTTTATTAGTTTAATATAATTCTTCTTCATAGATGATTTGGCATGCTCAACATCACGATAATTTGGATGGTCCAATTTCTACCCTGACCCCTCAATCTATAGTTGTGTGATGTATTTTTCAAAGTCCACTAGCAGTTCACACACACCTCTTCTAAAGGATGATCTTTCAATAAATAGATTTTATATCAAGCAAGTTAAATTAAAGATAAATCTTTTTCAGGTATTAATAATTATAATTAATTATATTTAATGGAGTGATAATTATATTAACAAAATTAAATATATTTTTATAGAAAATCAAATATTTATAACCAAATTGGTTTTTCATGGATTATATGGTATAATATAACATACTAAATATAAAATTATTAAATTTTAAAGTGGTGAAATTAATTTCTTTTTAAATTAATAATTTAAAATTTATATGTTAACGAATTTTTGAAAATGTAATGAAAATATATTTTTCAATGAATATTAAACATTACTGAATTTTATTGAAAATTAATTTTTTTAAAGTATTTACAATGTTATATTTTATATTTAAAAAAATCATATATATACCCTTTTAATTAATAATTATAAAACTAGAATCCTTGGAGTTAATTTTATACATGAATTAAATATATATACACTTTTATACTAAAAATGTATTTATAGTAAAATACTAAATTTTCACCTATTTTTAGATTAATTTTAAATTAAATTATACCCCATTTGTGAATTAAATAGTTAAAAATTCATTCTATGTATGAAATCAAGATGTCAAATTTTTTTACGTAGATACCTTTTAGTTTTGGGCTTTTTGCTAATTAACCGTCGTGAATATTTTTCACATTAGTAATAAATAATTAGGTAATTATGTTTCAAATACTATGATAAAAAATAAAAATATCCTAAAACATTCCATTTTAATATTTTATTAGTTTATTCCCACAATTTTGATCCTTGTTTTTATAATATGGATATATGGTGCCATATTTCTTTTGTATTGTCCTTTATAATATTAAAGTAAATGATATTGTAAAAAAATTCACTTTCTTACTATAATTACTATAATATTTTGTGACCAGAAAAATATTTTATGGTTATAAATGGATATTTTATAGATAAATTATGTTTTATCATAGAAATTTATTTTTAATTTGTTTGTGATGAAATAATTAACATAAATGTATTTGTAGTAATGACAAAGTAATTATTAAATTTTTAGAAAAATAAATAATATTATTTTAAGAGTATTTAATATAACATAATATTAATAAATTAATATGTTCCAAAAAATATATAAATAAATCATATAGAAATAAAATTAATAGGCCCAAAATTTTAAATTAATGAAATTTTATATTATATAATATTTTATTAAATGATTTAAAATTTTCAAAAATGATTTCATATGAATATGGATTGTGATATGGTAGAAAATATTATAAATGGTATATTTATTATTAAATTTTCCTTTTATTGTAACTATCTTGGAAATTAAATAGTAGGAAACCTTGTTTTCAATGTAATCATCAAAAGGGTGAATATGGGTTTAGAAAAAATCGATAAGCTTTATTTCATAATATAAATAATAATTAAAAACTCTTTCATGAGATGATTTCAACATATTATACTCATATATTTGAATTATATTATTTTGTAGACATTTTTAAAATTAAAATTTATTAATATTAAATTAATATTTTATGTAATACCAAGACATCCCCTACCATAACTTATAAAATGGAACCTCTTATTCAATTTTCATCACACAAAGACAATCCTTTTGTTTAAGAAAAACTCTTGTCAATAAATTCCTTATTTCCGTACACATGTATTAGAGGTCATTTTTTATCTCATAACAACATAGGAAATACTCTCGTGTAAACCATAAGAGTTTCTCTGAATAAAATTTATAGTTCCTAGCCAAGAGTTTTTATTATATTTCATCTTCTATATCATTTAAATATTACATTAGTCAAGATGAAATAATATCATTACTATATTACATATACATATTTGTTTTCTAGGCTAATTTAATAACTTATATTCATATCATCTTCGATCAAATGAAAAAAACCATCATTCAAGTATATGGAGGAATAGCTCCTTATGACCAAATTTTATTTATTTTCCTTCAGTGCCTCTGAAGCCTATTCCCAATGATGGATTTAATGTAAATATATTATAATAATGAAATTTTTATGATTTTAGTAAAGTATTCTATGATATATTTTGTTATATTTCCATTCATTAAAAAATTACAATGTTTTTTATACATATGTGTGAATTACCACCTCCACTAAACGATGTGATTCATTTTTCACCATCATTGTTTCTGACACTTTCTGCAGAGAAATACATCATCATTGAGACATGATGATTGTTTCACTACATTCCTTTTTCCAAATATTGGAAGCCTTGATCTCTTCATTAGAGATGACTTCTCCTTGATCAGGCCAGGGTAATGGGATGTCAATCTCTCCTTCCAATGATTCATCCTCATATTTCATTTCCTAGTACGGGACACCCATATTGATTAAGATGTTGCCTGTGAATATCATTCCCAATGGAATAACTTTGTGGATGCTGGTCAATCTTTCTATTTCTAGTAGAACATTATAGAGTGTTTTTTCAGGGAAACAACTATTGGTCAGACTAGATTGTAACATCAAGAATATCAGGGCATCTTAGTATGTTGTAAAACTAGTACAACTGAATTCTCCCTTCGTAGAGGGATTCCTGAGGGAATGGATGCAAAAGGCACCCCACATCAAACATGGTGTTTATTGTTCTAGAGGCATGTCATCCAAGGTTTTCTCTGGCTTCCCATGTTTAACATGTTGTATTTCATGAGTTTAATTTCTTTTAGAGATGGATAGGATTGATCTATACACCATTAAGGGAGGATAATGATGGTGAACCCCTATATAGAGAACATGGGAGACTTATTAGGTGGTTGTATTAGAATTCCCAATAATATTTGACCAAGGGAGGATTTCCCAAAAAGGATGTTTTCGTACCATGTGATGAATGAACCGATGAGAAATAGTCGATATAAATGATTTATGGGGATTGATGTCGTTGAACCTCAAAGAGGATTCATATATATCCTATTTAGATAATGTGGTTCAAAGTCCACATAGTTCAGCCAGAAATAATTTTTAATGTCAGGAGGAATGATGACATGTGGCTTACACATGGTTAGGGTCCCCATGTGGTGTTGGGGATTAAGTGTGGTTTGCATCCCATGGAGGATGTCATGTTCACTGTTACTCTATTACCGCGTGAGTCATGAATGGTGAGAGAAACAAGAGGTAAATGAAGAACCTATGATTGGGTTGTGTATGTTTTCAATAAGAGAGATGGTGTGGGGAATACATGAGGAAGAAACCCAGGTGCCACTATACAGTGGTAATGGTGAACGGGGATTACACATGGAAGAAGGTCATGTTCTACAGTAGAGTGGAAATTGTAGATGGGGATTATGCATGGATGCATTTTAGGTGATGATATGGAGTAGAATTGGGTGATTCCATTTAGAAGAAGAATCATCTTGAGTGCCACTAAGGAGTGTAAATGGTTAATTGGCATTACAACATGATGTTTTTATGTTATGACCAAGAGTGTAAATAGTGAATGGGGAATACGTGCAAAAGATTCCTGGGAGCCATTACGGTTTGGAAATAATGAATGTTTCATACATACATAATATTCTCATGATATCCTCCTCATGTAAGATCGCGAGGGAATCAATTTTCCATTCAATTGGGTAATTATTTTGTTTAATGTCATTTTAATGGATGAAATGTGTAGGGATTATGCAATGAGTTGTACGTTATATCTACACTATTTCAAGAAATGAGAGATTCTTATTCCAATTGAAAATGAAATCCTATTCTTGGATGATAATGCATGATTTATTTTAAATTAATGTAGTGAGGACTGTTGGAATTTTATGATTGAGGCATAATGTATCTCTTTTTCAGAACACGCGGCATCCAATATTTTTCATATATGGTGTACGATTGTTTAATGTCTTTTAGTAAGGATGATGGAAGAATATCATAATGAAATTTCATGGGTACTACTAGTCAAAAGATTCATAGAAATGGATGGGGTGGAATATACATAATAGATCCCTTTCTAGTTTATCCCATCATATGACCTAGGATATGATGTTTTAGGAGTTTCTTGAGAAATTTCTCCAATCAAATTACTCATGGAATCCATAATGAGGATATCAAATAATGTTGTCGGAAATTGTTCTAGAAGAATATGTCAACTCAGGTTGTTTAAATGAGGTTAAATTGTTTTCTCAAATCATTACATAGGTGAAATTTTGGGGTGTATAAGGGATCAAGGTAAAATTTTAGAAACCATGCCAGAAAATTTCACATTCTGACTCTCCATTTTTCATAGGGTTTTGTGATGGTAGTAAAGGAAATAGCACATAGGTCTGATCGTACAGCTTTACACTGACCCTGAGCATGGGTGCGGGGGAATAGGGAATGTGGTATGGACTAATGGGTGTGAAGGTAGGATCTTTTCTAATTAAAAGGATTTGTTAATTAGAGGTGTTTGTGGGGCACAATGTCCCATGAAGTATATTGATTCATAAAGGATGGGGATTCACGAAGTGAAGTGATTTAGGAATGATGGGGATTCATTGGGATCAAGGTCCCAAAGGCCATTGTTCTTCACAAAGCTCATTTTCTCCTGAATAATTCCTTAATTCATAGATGGAGTTCTTCATGAAGGCTAAATGCTTCGTGAAGCCTCAAGTGCCTAATAAGGCCTTCTTCCTTCACAAGGGGTTAATGCATTCAAAAGACAATATCCACTTGGGTAGGAAGCTCTCAATAACATATGATAGATCACTTCCCTATGTAGAAGGGCCCCACAAAAGATTATCTAATTAATAACATGAGCTATGGAAATTGAGAGCATGAGGGTATAACTCAAAGGCATATCCCCAGATGAATGTTGTTATGATGTGGGTATTTCTTAGAAAAGGGGGTCTCTTGATTCTCATAGGTGCACCACGAAATAAAATCATGCATTTCGAATGGAGGTAAATTAGTTAGACTGATTAAGAATTCCATCTCTACTCTACAGAATTCTTGGAGTTCATCGTACTTGTGAATAAATTCATCACTAAGTTGCGATCGCAGATGGAACTCCTAGAATGGGTTCTACAAACCAATTTTCTAGAGTATCTTTGAATGAAAATAAATTCTAAATCATAACTCTGTTCAGGATCCATGACTAGGCTAATACAATCCTGTGAAATTGGATGCACTATGAGATAATATATGGAATCATTCTATTATACTTGTGGATGTGTTTTCTAGTGGCACCAAATGCCATCCAATTAATGGGGTCTAATGTGGATGAGGAGGGAGAGGTGGATCACGTTCAATGAGACAAAAAATGAATATTCCTAGATTGGGGTCCATAGTATCTAGATATCATTGAGTAAAATAACAACTAAAACTCTAATCCCACATGAGTCAAGCTTGATATGGTAAATAATTGACAATAGAAGATCATTCACATCTATGAGAGTGAAAAACAACAGAAGATGTGTTTCGATTAGAATTGGACATCGATCGTGATTTGGAGTATCCTGAATGAGAGGGGTCATAGAATGAGAGTGGGACCCTAGAAAACCAACCCGCTTCTCCCAATGTAGACTAGTGCATGAGTGTGATAATTACAAGCTCACTGGAATCAATATGAACAAAGGGGAATGATAGGTGTGAATAATGATACCCAAGATTCAGAACATAATTATGGTGGCTTGATGGTGGAGGATAAATGATGACCATATTAGGAAAAAAAGCTACCATTTCCCATTAGACTGAAATGGGAAAAAATAAATGTGTGGAAACCCATGATTGGATTAAAAAACAAGAGGATTAACACAAAATTATGTCCAATAAACTCTAGAATGTTGGCCTAAATTGGCAAGTGATCCACAGGGATGAGCATCCATTTCATGAGGGGGTCCATTCAAACGTGAAGGAGTATGTGGATCCAAATAAAGGGGATGAAAATCATGTAGTTTGAGAAATGTAATGTTCCAAAGGATTCCAATAGTCTTGAATTTATTCCTCTGTAATGAAATCACATTGGTTGAGTGCATCAGTCTGAATCATGATCAAACATATATCCAAGAAGAACCTATTAAAATTATCATGATTAGGGGATCCTAGTTTATGTTCATATAGTTTGGAATGTAATTGGGTAAAATCGTCTATAAAGGATATTGAACCTATTTTTGGTCTGAAGAAATCATGTCTACGCATAGCTACATATCCCATGAGGTGGGGAATCATTATACACGTAGTTCTTGAATGACACGAAATTTAATGTCATGTGGTATGGAGGAGAATTTATGTGAAGATTATTATCATATGTTAAGGAGACGGACACCCAAACAGAGAAATGTGTGGTGTGGTACATATCCCAACCCAAATCTAGACCAGAGTGGTCTATACCACACCATACATCCTCAAAAGAGGAACTGAGGCCTGAAATACCAAAACATGGAGTTTAGAATTCTACAACTAGACCTAGGGATGAGATTTTTGGATGTCGCTACGTAGCCTATGGTGGAAAGAATTTAACCACGTATATTTCATGAATCTTATATAGTTTAATGTAATTATCTAATGAAAAAATGGTTTAATGTCTTGTGGTATGAGGGAGATCCTTGGACCATGAAGTTTCTTGAATTTCCCTATGTGTATAACCTTAAAAACTCGAAAGCCAATTTGAGCCATTCATGATATAGGAAAAAATGAGATAGGTTAGGAATTCCTCATTACATTAGAGTATTCCACAGTAAAAATGAAATTTCATGTGGGAAAGTCTCATCCAGACCAACATTCCTCAGTCAACGTTTTCAGATTCACAGAGGGACAACAATATGGGTGCTACAAACCAATTAAAAAAAGGCAAGAAGAATTTGAATCATATACCACGATATTTGGGATGTCATGGGGTGGTATAATTGTGGAGTACAATTTCTAATATTTTTTATACATAGTATACATATTATCTTCCCCGGAATGGTAACAAAGATGTGATGGTTTACCATTTACAATTTTTTTAATACGGAAAATCCCTCAAAATGTAATTAAAAATCCACTGGGATGGTGGATGAAAATGGTAGGCCACACATAAGGCTAAGAATCTGTACCGTTCATGGGTAAATTTAAATGGGAATGATGATAGGGATCCAAATAAAGGGGATGGGTAATGTGTTGAAATACCAATGTAGTTTAACAACATATGGTATAGATGGAAGAGATTAAATGTACTCTCAAGGGAGGTACATGTTACATTTTTTTTGCAAACTTTATGTGAATGAGGACCCAGGATGACTCAACCACACAACATATTTCTAGAAGAAATCAGGCCGAATGAACAAAATGATGACAATGGGTTACGGCTAGAACATAGAAAAAAGGTCAGGATGTACCTATGTATCTTGTTATGATGTGAATCAATCCATATGTAGTTCATGAGGATGGAACAACGTATAGCCAATACTGATAGGGGTGACATCCTCTCATGTGATAAAATTGAGGTGGTTGTGTAGTTTGATATCATGTGAACATGGACGGTGAAAATAATAGTTTATTGAGATAGATTTTAGACCGTAAGGTGACAAGTTTAATGTCACATTCATGGGACATGCCCTTGTATTTTAACATAGTATAGAAAAGAAGAATAAAATGATGGATCTTAAGAGTGGTACATAGTCTAATTTATCATAAACCTTACACGAATGGGGACCAATGAGGTCCCATGGCACACTACAGTCTTCTAGACAAAACCAAGACCCAGAAGGGGGCGAAAAGGTTCACAATTATGTTGTTAAACTCTGGGAAAAATGGTCTAGGAAACACTACATATCCCACTATGATTTGAATCATTCCACACATAGTTCTTGAATATGACATTATAGAGATCCAATTGAATAATAGAAACATTTTCTTGGATGAAGACATCATAGTGATGGGTAGTTTATCATCAAACATCTCATAAGTAGATGGATTATGTTAACGTCATATGATAAGGATGCAGAGGATCAATGTTTATGGTTTTAGATCTCAAACCACCAGGCATGGATTTCAAATCATAAATTTGTTGTGTAGAGTCAAAATGATACATGATGTGATTGAGTACCAAATTGATCCACACCACACCAATAATTTTTATGGAAATTCAAATACATTTTCGGATCATGATGCTTGGACATTTACACATTAAATCCATGTTTAATTTCGTAAGGTTAAGAATGAATGTTGGTATATTTATTCAATGTGAATTAAAATCTTACCAACAACCCCACTCCCATTTGAAACTTGACTGATTTGGGAAATAAGGGGTTGTGGTGATTTTAGGGCATAGGGATGCACATGATAGGGGGAATATTGGTGTGGAGTCTAAAATGACCCCTCGACAGTGATCCGACCACTCTACTCATAATGATTAACATTGGGATAAAACCAAGAGTGTCAAAGTTACTTCTAAACATGAGGATGGATAGTGTGATGTGAATCATCATATCTTCTATTTGGGACACATTGAGGGTGGAATAATGATGGATGATAACTTTTGACCATTTTTGAGACATAATATCCATATTTTGTAACCATAGAAGAGAAAAAACAAGTGAGGGTAGGCCCATAACCATATTTCTAGATGTGAAACATAGCTCAAAATGTCATTCAGGTTCCTCTGAGATGTTGGCCCATGATGGTAGGTGAGATATGAAGCCGAGTATCCCCACTGTGAAGGGGACCATTCGTACAAGAATGACTATGGAGACCAATATTAAGGGACACATGAATAATTGAAATGGAACGAATGTGTGTGCATTAAAAATTCAACAATCTAAGCCCAACACCATATTGAAAATAAGCACATCAACGAGGCATGATAGAGTTAAATGGTATCAATTAAGGAAAAATGACTCGAAAAGTGGAGTAGTTGAAAGGGAGAAAATGGGTTTTCAACCTAGGGCTAGACTCGAAGACAATATTTACTGGTGTTCATTTGAATCATGCAAGGTCAAGAATCAACACACACATAGTTTGGATAATCCCGTGCATTTTACAATCATGTGGTCAGTATGAATGGGCGAGAGGTATCCCATGGGGGGATGTGTATGGTGTGTCAAAGTAACTTGACATGAATAAGGACACATGAATTCCATACCACAATATTCATAATCCTAGGAGAGAAGTCAGGCCAAGGGGCCCAATTTGGAATAGAAGAACATGTAGATAGAACCAAGGACAAAACTATTTGGGAATTCCTATGTATCATTCAATGGAATGAATGAAAACACACATATTTCAAGGATGTAGTATAGGTTAACGTAATATGATAAGTATTTTATCCCGATGGGGATGTTCTTGCTATGGAAATTTAATTAGTACCAAGGAATCCCACAACACACTATTCAAAATCTATGGAAAAAGGGAATGTTACCTTTTAATGTCTTGTTAAATGGACAATAAATTATCTTTTTTTTTACATCATGCTAGCATGATTGAACAATTTTACATCATGTGGGATAGAAGAGATATTAGTTTATGTTAATAGAGCATTGACCATAGGGTAAGGCCAAAAAGGGTTTGAAAGGTTGTGGAACCCAGGTCTTGGCCCGAAGATGAGATGTTCAAGCATTCCTACATATCTTAAATAGTTAGAATCAAAACATATGTAGTTATCAAGATGTTGTGCAATTTAACTTCATGCAGCATGGACACCGTATAATGGATAATATTCCGTAAGGGGATATGTGATTACATAGTTTTAAACCTGACGTAAAAATGACCCAAGGAGTAATCACACCAAACCATGTGATACCATGATAAACAAGATAATAGTATACAAAGATGAATATATTTTTAGCACTTGGGGATGGAACTGGGGACAAGATGTTCATGCATTCCTATGTATCAAATAATGATGGGAATCAGTCCATACATAGTAATAGTGTGTCATGCAATTTAATTTCATGTTAAATGGGTGAATGATCTCCTATGGGTGGCTTGTGGAGTGGCTGCAACAAACTCTCCATGAATGAGGACCGATTCAACATGACAATATGTGCTCCAAGGAGAAAACTCAAGTCATAAGACCACATGTGGGGAATCATGGGATGGAACTGATGATTAAAAATCCCTGCATTCCTACATATCCCAAAATTATTGGAATAAAGATATAATTAGTTATTAGGATGTCATTATATTTAACATCATTCAGTAAGGATGCTATGATAGTTTAACATCACGTAGGATTGGAAAAAAAAAATGGGGCTTGCTATTTAACATCATATGAGATGAAAAATATATTAGTATAAGGTCATGTAACTCAAACTATAAAGATAAACCATAGATATTATCATCTTGTGGAATGATGAGTGCCTCATAGTTTATCATCATCAAGGACCCCCAATATCATTTAGTTTAATGTCATGTTGGATGATGATGTTTGGTAGTTTTACGCCATGCATCCTGAATGAAGAATAAGGGGAAGTCTCTATAGAATGATTACATGGTGTGGCTATTGTAAACTCGATATGAATGAGAATAAAAAAGACCTCACTCCACACCGTGTTCTCTAAGGACATGTTTTTCATGGTTAGAATTGGAAGAAATATTTTGGGTAAAGAGGGAAGAACACAAAAATAAAACATATGGGTTTTCATAAGTATCGGATGAGGGTAAGAATAAATCCATAAATAGTTCTGAAATTTTGTTTAGTTAAAATTCATAAGGTTTAGATAGTGGTATAATTTTACCTCATGTGGGATGGGGAAAATGGTTCCCAATGTTAATCAGCATGTTGGATGACTGATTCTATGAAGTATAACTTCATGTGGGAAATTATTCAAGATAGTTTTACATCAAACATCCCTGAGAAAATTATTGGTTAACATGTTTCAGGAAGATACAACTGCTTAACATCAGGTGGGATGATAAAATAATGTAGAATCATATGGGACAATACAATATATGTGTCTCATCCGTATCATTACGAATCCTACCAAACCTAATAAGCCCAAGTGCGTCATGGTTGCTGGTGGGAACAAGGTGTAGTGATGGGATTTTCCTAACACATTAAATCATGCATCAACAGAAATGGAATTCTGGGTGAATTAATTCCAAATGAGACTATCATTCCTAATCAATTCACAGAGATGTATGGAGGACTAACCCCAAGAGGTTTGGAGTTTCGCCTAAACATATTAGTGGAAAATGTGAATTAGGACACCTTTGATATGGAAGACAATGATAGTGGTGTAATTTTGTAGGGAAATTATTGACTGTATACAAAACACAACAACCATATCTTGCTACCAAAAATGAGGACATAAAACTAAGGGTCTTCCACGAGCCATATTTTAAAAGTAGTTCTAATCTAAAAATTCCATCCAAAATCGTCTAAGACATTGGGCCATGTAGTTTGTTGAGCCGAAGTGGAATGATTATAGGACATTAGGATGTCCCTTCAGACACGAAAGAGTATAGGGATCTAAATAATGTCATGTAGTGTCTATGAATGAAATTAGGTAGTGTCCATTTGGAGTCCAACACTCTAGGTTCAATGCTACAATACATTTTATTACGTCAATGAGACATTCCAGATATTGGACGGAGAACCCCTTCAAAATGTTGAGGGTCCTGAGTGCGTAAACATATATCTTATGGTAATGGAGTGGCCGAATAAACCCCAAATTAGGTTCAAAATGTTTGGACCAATAGTAAGGGACATGGTTCAAGGGAATGTACATATAGTGGATATTTAGTAAAACCCCTCATGAATGAGGGATAAGGAGGCCTCTGATCTTATTTAACATTTCGATGAAAATCCGGAAAATGTTTAAAGTTCTGATTCTTGGACTAAGAATTAGAATTTTAAAGTCATACCACTCAGACTATAGTAACATGGTTTCAAATCATGTTTTAGGTATGGTAGGGGAATCAAATTTTAAGGTCATGAAAAAATACCACCATTGTTGTGCGGTTTAGTGTCACGAATCTCAGACAATGGTTGTTATGCAATTTAATCTCATGCAACTAGTACACTAGTTTTTTTTTTAACATCATGCAAAAGGATGTTAGTGGTGCTATGTAGTTTAATGTCTTGTATCTTGGATGTATAATTTCATGATGTTTAATTTTATTCATTAAATATGTTAGGTTTTAGGCGGCTCAACCATATCATTACACATCCTACCAAAAAAACAAATCCCACGTGAGTCTGCCTCAATGTGGAAAACAAGTAGTAGTGATGACATTTTCCTGACACTTGGTATAAAATAGAAATTGAATGGAAATGTGGGGTCAAAAATATCCCAATGACAATGGTCTTCATACTCAACATTCATGGATGCAAGGATGGGTAACACACTGATTATTGTATTTCCACCTAATCGTAAGGAGGTTGAAATATGTGAATCAAGAAATCAGATATAAGGATCACAATAATGATGGCCTAATGATGGATGATAGTTGTGGACCCTGTTCTAATTACATCATCCATATTTTGTTACAAGTAATATGGATATACAAATGAGGGTGGACTACTGACCATATTCGTGATGTGGGACCTAACTCACAATGATATCTAATTTCAACCTAGGAATTTCCAAAATATAGTAGGTGAGCCACAATGGCATGAGATCAAACCATTAGGGTCTCACATAAATCATGGAAGATGATGTGAATCCAAATAAAGTAATAATGGGAGGAATGGAATTGGATTGGGATATGTCCATTTGGAGTCTAACACATGAGGTTCTATGCCATAATGAATTTGTGTATGTCAATATGGCACATTGAATGAAGGGATAAAATCCCCTACTAAAGTATGAGTTCCATTACCTAGTCATCAATGTATCATGGTAGTGGACCGATTCTGAATGGAGACCTCTCACTTATATATAATCACATGGAATTGAAAATGGTTACAACATATGATGGTAATGGGGATCCATCTCATACTTAGTGTTTGATGTTTCCTATGATCTTGACATTAGGAAAGTCTACATATTATAGTTGTTTGATGAGGGGGTAGACATATAGTATAATTTCATATTGTAAGAATGTTTCATCATATAGTTTAATGTCATGTGATTAATTTATTAAGTGGTTCTAGATTAAGGTCACATAGCTTTGACCATTGTTGAAGTCATTTTAGGTCATTTTTCATTGACCAAAATTTCATGTAGTTAACATCATATAACCAAGATGATTGTTGTTGTGATGTTTTATTTCACGAATCTATGACGTTATTACTACAGTTTAATATCATGTGACCGGACCATTTACATGCTATTCCCTAATGGATTAATTTTCAACATGATCTCTTGAAGTGAGGATAATTGTTGAAATATTGATATCGTACCCTCATTACGATGGGGTGATTAATACTAAAGGGCTTGAGTCCTGGAGAATCAGTAAGATGATTAGATGGTTACTAGAATGTGGGGAATCCTAGAGAATTGGTATGATGGGGTAATAGAGATTGGAAGGCTTGGAAGCATGGAGCTACTATATGACATGTCGATTGATCCCTAAAGGCGTGGTGGCCTTGAGGGTCGGTATGACGATGCAATGGATCCTAAAAGACATGGAAGCATAGAGTGTTTGTAGGATGGGATTATAGAGCCCAGAAGGAGTGGAAGCCTTGAGAGACGTTATGATTTAGTGATGGAGCCCGAAAGTCATGGATTCCTAGGGCATTGTTATGATAAGACGATGAAACCTAGAAGGCATGGAATTATGGAGCTTCGGTATGATGGGGTGATGGTGCCCAAAAATCATCGATTCCTAGAGTGTTGGTATGATGAGGAAATGAAGATTATAATGTGAGGAAGCCAAGAGCATTGGTAGGATAGGGAGACGGATCCAAAAAAGTTGTGGAAGCCTGGAGTTTCAGAACGACAGGTCGATGGAGGACGAATGGTGTGGAAGCCACAAATGACATCCCAAAATGCATAAAATGTATAAAATTGATATCAACGACCTTGATGTCAATTAAATGCAGTGTTGGGAGGAACTCCGTAGTTGATTATCATAGAATGTGGTGGACCTCTTTGTTGGATGATGGAAATGTGGGGAGGACATCTACAATGGTTGATGATAGCGATGGGGATGACCTCAATGTCGAATGATGGTAGTATGGGGAGAATCCCTGTAATGGATTATTATGGTGATAAAGAGGACCTTTGTTATAGATGATGGTTGTGTGTGTAGGACCTCTGGAATGGTTGAAGGTGGTGATTGGGAAGACATCCCTATCAGTGATGATTGTAGAGTGGGGAGGACCTCTGCAATGAATGAAGATGGAAATGAAGAGTACCTATATGATGCTTATTTTTATAGTGTTGGGAGGACCTCCATAATGTTTGACAATGGAGAGAGGGAGGACCACCGTGCTAGTGAAGATTTGATTGTGGGGAGGACCTCTGTAATGAATGAATATGGATACATTTATGACATCTTTACCAGATGAATTGTTGCAATTTTTTAAGAAGAGAATCTAAAAGTGGCATTCTATTTACATACGGGGGAGTTCCCCCTATGCTACACATTAGGGAAGTGGATTCGTTGAGGATCCAATTTATTAAAGAGGTGGACTCCCCTTGTGCTACCCCCTGATGTTGGTGGAGAAGGGGAAGAGCCAATGGAGACTATGGGTGGTTTCCCTTTGTGCGGTACATGAGGGAGATGGAGTTAATGAACAGATGTTGTAGTCAGGGGAAGATTACACTTGAACTGCCCATGTGGGTGGCAGAGTCAGTGATCTGCTGATGGATTTGGGTGTGGATTCCCCCAATGTGTCACACAAGGGAAGAAAATTAAGAAATGAGTTGATGGAGTCTGGGGTGGTTTCCCACTGCTTGTACCATGAGGTTGGATGATCTGTTGATGAGATGATGTATTTTGGGAGGATGCACCCTAGAGGTCCCATGAGGGTAGTAGAGTCGGTGAATAAACAATGGAGTTGGGGGAGGATTCCCCAAGGGCAGCCCATGAGGGGGGAATATTCAATGAAGATTTGATGGATTCATGGGGTGGATTCCCCCATAATGACCCACGAGAGAGTAGAGTCAGTGATTTTGAAATCATGTTAGTGGAGGTTTCCTCATTCAAATACTAGAAGGGACATAACACTAAAGAAGAGCCAATAGAGTAGGTGGTGGATTGCCCCTATACTAACTAGGAGGGAAGAGGAGTGAATGAGGAGATGATAGGCTTAGGGGTGGATTCCCCTCTGGCCCATGATGGGGGAGTAGACGACGATGTTCCAATGGAGTCGGTGGTGGATTCCCCATGGGTGGCCAATGAGGGAAACAATGTAGGAGAATATATAATAGAGATGGGGGCAAATTCCCACTGTGCGGTCCACCAGTGCGGAAGAGTCAGTGAAGAGGCAACGTATTCGGGGGTGGATTCCCCGTGGGTGGTCAATGAGGCTGGCAGAGTTAGAGAAGAGCCGATGGAGTCAAGGATAGATCCCACCGATGAGGCCAATGATTATGTAGGAGTAAGAAATGAGCTGATGGTGTGGGTGGTGGATACCCCTACGCAGATGATGTGGGAGGTAAATTTGTTGAATAGATGAGGGTGTTAGGGTTTTATTCCCCCTTTTCATTCCATGAGGGCCACGAAGTCGAGGAATAACCGATTGATTTGGGGTGGATTCCCCCTATGCGTCCCATAAGTGTGGCAGATTATTCATGGAGAAGAAGGATTCATGGGGTTGATTCCCTATGAGTGGTCCATGTGGATTGTAGAGTTGGTGAAAAGCGGATGGAGTTAGGGGTCAGATGCACTATGCATAGCCAATGATGATGGCAGAGTCATTTAATAGTAGATGGAGTCATGGGGAAAATTCCCCCTCCACAGTCCATGAGTGTGGTGGATTTGGAGAAGATCAAATGGAGTCGGGGGTGGATTCCCCATTTTGATACCATGTGTGAAGAAGATTTGGAAATTATCTAATGGATGTGTGGGAGGATGTACCCGTTGTGGCCTTTGGGGGTGGAAGAGTCAGCATAAAGCCGATGGTGTTGGGTGTGGATGCCCACTCTGTGGTAATAAGGGCAGCATATTTGGTGAAGAGCTGATGGATTTGCAGTGCAAGAATCCACTACATGGCTCATGAGGGTAGTGGAGATGGTGAAGAGTTGATGGAGTTGGAGGAGGATACCCCCTACACAGCCCAAGAGGGAGACAGAGTCAGCGAAGAGCCAATGGAGTCGAGGGTGGATTCCCATTACACAACCCATGAAGGTGGTAAATCTAACAAAGAGCTGATGGAGTTGGTGGTAGATTCTCCCTTCATGGTACATGAGTTTGGGTTAATCAATGAAGAGCTGATGGGGTCGGTGGTGGATGCCCCCTGTTTGGCCCACTAGGGCGGCGGATTCAACGAGGAGACAATGGAGTCAATGGTGGATTCCCCATTTTTAACCTATGAGGGAATCCAAGATGGTGATGAGATGATGGAGTCCGGGGGGAGGTTGATTCCCCATGCCCTTACCATGAGGGCAATAGATTCCACAATGTGCTAATGCAGTCGAGGGGTGGATGCTTCCTATGCGTCTGATGCGGGAGGTAGGTTTCTGGTGGAGGCAATGAAGTGAGGTGAAGTATTCCCATGCACATACCGTAAGGGTGGCACAGTTAGTAATGAGCCGATGGAGTCAAGGGAGTATTCCCCATGAGGGCTACAAAGTTAGTAAAAAATGAAGGAGTTAGTGCCGGATACCCCCTGCAAGGACCATGAGGGGGAAGAGTCAGTGACGGGACAATGGAGTCGAGGGTGGGTTCCCCCTCAGTGGACCATTAATGTGGTAATGTATGGGTAGAACAGATGGATTCAGGGGTGGATGAACCCTACATGGCCAATAAGGGTGGTAGAGTCAGCGATGATCTGATAGACTCAGGGGGTAAATCACCCTACACTCTCGTGAGGGTGGTGGAGTGTGCGATGAGCCCATGATGTTAGGGGTAGATTCCATTATGTGTCCCATGATTGTTTTGGAGTCGAGAAAGAGTTTATGGAGTTGGGGTTGGGTTCCCCACCGCCCCTCAAACTCCCATCATGGTTGATAATTCAGCAAGGAACTGATGGAGTTGGTGTTTGATTCCCTCGCCAAGTCCCATGATGGAAGCATAGTCAAGGAGGAGCTTATAATATCAGGGGCAGGTGCTCGCATTGAGGCCCACGAGGGTAGATTATCCAGAAAGATACCGATGGAGTCAGGGTAAGGATCCCCTTTAGTGACCCATTAGGGAAGCAGATTCAGTGAGGACCTCATGATGTTTGGGGTGGAAGGCCCCTACATGGCCCATGAGGTTAGTGAAGTTGGCATGGAAATGATGACCCCTTTTCTTCATGCACCGGATGTTACTCATACTTCTTCACATCATGGAGTGGTTATTCACATGGGTGATTCCTTGATTTGGTCAATATTTTTTCTCTAATCATAGTTGATAGAGAAGAGATTCACGTCGAGTTCACCACTACTGATTTTGATATGTTTCTCTAGGGGGTAAATCGTCATAGTGATGTGCTGATTTTTACCCATGTCCCCAAATTCCAACGGTGGGTATAATTCATCACTTATTCAGAGATATTTTATCCATGATCGAAATGGGATGACTAGATATCATTGTATCCATATTTCGATTCCTCCTCAGAATTCATCACCTAGTCTTTGACATTATTATTGATTAAGACGTTGATCATGAATCTCTTTCTATTTTATATCTCCTAGTGGAAAATGACCATTTATGATGAATTTTTCAGGAAATCTAGAGTTTCATGTTAGGGAAGAAAATTCAAATGGAGCAGATGGTGTCGTCACGTAGATCAGGGAATAACGGGATGTTGTAACATTGATACGACTGAATACTACCTTAATGAGGGGATTCATGAGGGAATGAAAGCCTGTGGAATCCAACATCAATTACATGGTATATTATTCTATAGGCATGTCTTCAAAATTTTTCATCAACATCCAATGATTAACACCAGGTATGTCATGTGTTTAATGACTTTCGGGGATCGATAAGATTGATCTAGACGCCAGTAAGGGAAGATTAGGAATGTGAAATCATAAAAGGGGGAACTAGGAGATTTAACAAGTGGATGGATCAAAACACCCCAAAATAATTGTCTGAGGGTGGTGTTTCCCAAAAAAGAAGATGTCACACAGTGAGGGTGAATCCCAAAAAAAGAACACCAAATGGATGAATCAGGACACCAGAAAATAGTATACCTAGGGTGGAGTGTCCAATTATTGGAATATGTCACACCATGAAGGCTTATCTATACACCACAAATGGTGGATTAGAGATTCACACCCTAAAAAGTGGAACACCAAGGTTTACCATTTAATTTGACTGAACCATAGGGAGTATTCCTATGTACCCTTTATAGAAGATATGGATCAAAACCCATGATTTATCATAGGGCATGGTTTTTGGATTATAAACAGTTTGTTTCCTACTGAATGAGGGGCTCTCTAGGTTGTAAGGATATGATTTGCGGTACATATTCCATTTTAGCTTCCATGTGCCAAAAAATGCTGCAACTAGATGGATGCAATAATCTCAACATGATTTGGTTAACTGATTAATAATCAAGATGGATGATGGAGGATTTGAATGATGTGGGTGAAAAGAAAGAGGAGGAACCAAGATGAAAAATGTGTTATTGGTATTGAACCTTTGGGATGTTTCTTATGTATCATAGGTATTGGGTATCAAATTCCAATTAGTTCATGAATTGAGTGTAGAATTGAGGTTCACACAATTGAAATCGTCCTAGAGACATAATGTGGTTCATGAATGGATAAAATCTCTTCGCAAGAGGGACACTCTTGTTTAGGGGAGTATGGTGAAGTGTGTGGATTATTCAAGGTTATATTTTGATATGGATAGATCGAAACACCACTTGGAGGCTGATCTAGTTGATGTGGCCCACAAATGGAAGATGTCACATCATGAGGGTAGATACCATGGAGGGAGAACTAGATTTTACAATCTGTTGGGATTGATCCGCATGGAGGCATCCAATGTACCCAAAAGGGATCAAAACCCACATAGTTCAGTGCATGAAGTTTAATTCCATCTTGGATGAATGAACTGACAGGAAATATTTATGATAAAAGGATTATGGGGATTCGTGGGATTGAACCTCTGAGAGGATTCCAAAATATCATGTGGAGATAATAGGGGTCGAAGTCCATTTATTTTACTGAGTCATACAATTTATATTTATGAATGATAGGGACATTTAATTAAACATGGTTAGTATCCCAAAGTCATGTTGGGGTTTATGAATAATTATCACCACAAGGGGGATATCATAGTAACTGTTACTCTATGACCATGTGATTCATGATTTGTGTGAGGAAGAAAGAGGTAATAGATGACCCGATAATTATGTTGTGGAAGGTGAGCACATGAGAGATGTTGTGGGGATTACCTGTGGAACCAGCCTATGTACCACTATAGAAAGGGAATGGTTTATGGGGAATATGCATGGAAGATACTATTGTGTCACTAAGTAGTGGCCATGGTGGTAGAACAAATGCAAGAATGATGACTGAGTGCCGTTAAGGAGTGACAATTGTTGATGGGGAATAAGTGTGGATTCTTCCTTTATGCTACTTAGGAGAGGCAATGATGAATGGGGCGTACACATGGAAGATTCCCGAGTGTAGATAAGGAGTGATAATGGTGAATGGGGATTATGCATGCAATCTTCCATGGTGCTTCTATAGAGTGTTAGTGATGAATGGTCCTAACACATGGATGTTTCCAGTGATATACTCCACATTCCATGTCATGAGGGCATCCCATTTTCATATCAAGGCGTACTGATTCAATTTAACAACATGTTAATGGATGAGATGTATGGGTCTTATGGAATGTTCCACCTATTCATTCGTCCTCATGTTAGGCCATGTGGGAATCGCATGCCTAATTCATAAGTCTTTATATAAATGGATGATAGGTAATGCTACAGTTTAAATTCACATAGTGATTACTATTGTAATATTATGATTCATGCATGAGGCATCTCTTATTCTGAAAAAGAGGCATCCTATATTTTTTATATAGGGTGTATTATAGTTTAAAGATGTGTAGTGTGGAATATGAAATAGTAGATTAATGTCAGGTCCCACAGATGATAAAGAATAGGATTACATGAAATGGTTTCTTTGGGAAATATATAATAGTATCCCTTTCTAGTTCATCCGACCATAAGAACCAGTTTATGGGGTTTGAGGAGTTGGTTAAGGAATTGCTCGACTCATGTTATTTAGGAAATTTAAGATGAGGATCACAACACGTGGAATTGGAATATGACCAAGATGAATATGTTGACATAAGGTGTTTCATGGAGGTTTTAAGAGTATATCAAATCATGTAATTCCATTAATGGATGTTGGGTGTATATCATGTCGCAATGTAATATGTTGGAAATCAGGACTAAAAAGATCCTAGTGAGACCCCCAATTATTTGGGGGGGATTGTGAATGTAGTTAAGTGACCGGTGTAGAAGGATAGTTCTGCATCACGACAATGATTGTGAGCAGGGATATAGGGTTTATCCCCCATGGTATGGACCTATGGGTTTGAAGGTACGAGCTTCCCAAATGATAGGGCTTTATAGAAGAGAGGGATTAGCGGAAAATATGTTCTTAAAGAGGATAGGGCTTCGTGATAGATGGGGAATCAATGAGGAAAGGGATTCACAAAGGATGGGGCTTCATGGGAGCTCATGGTCCCCCATTTCATGGTGATTTGATGAGCTCAGGTTTCTGTGAAAGATTCCATGATTCATATGGGGAGTGATTTAAAAAGCATCAGGTTCTTCATAGGGCCTTATTCCTGTATGAAGGGTCTAGGCCTCTCTGATGGGAATCATCAATTAGGTTGGAGGCTCTCAATAAAATAATGGTGGTCACTTTGAAAATCATTAGGGCCCAACATAAGGGGATATTGTGAAGAAAATAAGCTCAGTGAATTGAGAGTGTGCGGGTGAAACTCGGTTGTGTCTCCCATGCCGAATGAAGGAATGAAGGAAGTATTTATAAGAAAAAGACATCTTTTAATTTTCATAGTTTCACCACAAATAAAATAAATCATTGAGAACAAAGGTAGAAGTATCTGATTTTTGGATCATTACATCACTACGCCGCCGTGTTCGTAGTGCTTGTCAGAGTCACAAAGTAGTCCATCACTACATCACGATCACAGATGGACCTCCACGAATGGCCTGTATAAACTAGATTTTAGCCTAAAATCTATCATCCACAACTAATAATATGTAACTCTTTTTTGGATCCAGGTTTAATCAAATTGAAGCATGAGAAATGAAAAATTCTCTAATATATTGTATGGAACCATTAATTGAATATTGTGGATGTGCTTTATGGTTCTAAAAACAGATTCTCATTGATAGAACATATAAGTGTATTTAATGAAACAATATGGTATTAATAATATATTTATTAGTATAGAATGATAAAATAATAATTACATTATTTCCACACTAGGATTTTAACAATAAAAATGGTACTCACGCGTATATATGACCGACCATATACATGATTATAATGTAGTATATTTTTCATAACTATCATTCAACGTTGGTTTCTAAATTAAAATTTATATAGAATCTGGTTATAATGTACTTATTATTATTCTATATATGATGGGATAATGAATTATTTGATGATAGTTTACCTACTGAATTAATTTTGGAGGTAAGATTCGAATATCATTAAAACAACAAACATGGAGACAATTTTTTATGTAATTGATTATAAAATGAAAATAAACTGAATAATAAAAATTAAATTAATATTATGAAATTAAATATTTTTAATAAAAAAATTTATATTATAAGATAAATAACAAACATAACAATTCTGATTCGAGGAAAGGGGTTATTCCCTTTATAAACCTCATTATATTTGTTTTAATGATTTATTTTATAAATATTTATTTTATATATATTTATTTTACATGAAAATATTCCACAACCAATTTAGGGAAAATATTTTATTATATTTCATAAAATAATTTAATGTTGAGACAATATTTTCTATTATGGAGAAACAAATTTCAGCCTATTTATCAAGACATCAATAATAACAAAAAGTATACTGACCAGATAAAGTCTAGGAATGATGAAGGACTGAATAAAGCTATTTTTAGTGTTCTTATTTATAAAAAGAACATATTGGAAAATATTCTAATTGAATAATAATTATTGGTTCATCTGAAGTCCAAATAATTATGGTTAAATGAATAAGATGTGAAAAATATGTATTTTCATGCACACATTAAATAAAGGAGGAATATAAATAATCCAATTATACGTCTGGAAGATGTTTTATTGTCAAATTATATTAATGTTCTTGGAGGTGTGGTGGAAATCCATTTTAAATCCCTTCATTCTGGTTATATCCCTTATATACTGGATGGTTTCCCATGAAGGAATGATACTATTTATTATGCCATTAAAACTATGGTCATTGAGCTTGATAACCATATTTTATAATCCATTCTATTTTAGAAATAATTATTGGAGGAATTCCATTATCATTATCTAGAGAACGTCATAGGTTCTAATGGATTCCCTAGTTCATTTTTTTGTGGAATATTAGTATACTAATAAAAACTATTCATGATGAAGTATATGATTTTTTATGAGGTGGATACCTCCCTCAGGTTCCTAGTGATAATATCATTGACCTCATTACTAATGTATAGTATCCTTCATCTCTTTTGAGATTCTGAAAATTATCACATGTATTATTCCTTAAAAGGTGATCGATAGTGTGAACCAAATATTTTTCTGTAGGAATATTTTAGTTTTGGTATCTTGGGAGTAGCATAGGTTTGTTAGCAAACTGTCCATACAGGGTACAATTTGTATTTCATGATATGTGAATAATGAAATCAATAACTAATTATAGGGGTCAACCATTTTAAGAAAATTACATAATGATAAGGAATATAGAAGGATCAAATGGGGTCTTAATGGTTTTGAAATTACGGTTGTATCACCTCGTGTTATGGAAATGTTTTTTATATGAATTATCTCACGATGGTTCTCTGAATTACTCACTAGATGTACATAAATTTTTTTAAAAGGTATCCACATTTTGAGAAAAGGGGATCTTTTATCTTCATGATGGTTTATCATGAAAAGGGATTCCAATGGAATATTTATAAAAGGAAAAATGAAATTAGAGAGAACCTATCTTTTATGGTGTAGTTATCATTTTAGAATGTGTCCTATCTAATTTTAAAAATTGATATAGTTATGGTTCTAAATAGAATCTCAACCTCCCTATGGAACAACAAAATAATCCTAAAAAAGTATAGTAAGTGGATTTTTCATGTCACTAATTGTGATAAAAATAGCTTCAATATATATTTTTGATTTTCATAGAGGTGTATTAATAGTATAAAAAATAGAACATGAATTCATAAAAGAAACAAATCAATGGAATACATATGCTCATAATCATATCTTGGAGGAATTCAATTCATTTAATAGACATGTTTGAATATATGATATAATCTCACATTAAATTATTGGAATAATAGTTTTCTTTTTTTTTGAGGTTGAATAAAATTTTCAAATTATCTCTTAATGTAAAACCCAGACGCCAAAATCCAAGAGATGGTGAATTATTTTATTATATTGGAAATAATAAACAGAATAATATAACATTGGACCAATAAATTTTGTATAATTTATGAAATAGATATATATAAATTTTCCATTATTATATTGGTAAAACATAAAACATAACAAAGGAAATTAATTTTCATCATTGAAGACATTAAAAAATATCATCTTCAAAACATGGGGAGAATAAAAATAATGGTGACCAAAATTTCACAGTGAGGTTATGTAATGTGGATGAAATAGTCAACTTAATAGAACACAAAAACATTGAATGTTAAATAACTGATAACACATTCTATTCAAAAAAAAGATAAGTAATAATCCATATATAATGGAAAATAACTAAATCACATTCCATTTAATCATTGAACTGAGAATGAAATGAATCCATAGATATTTCAATTAAAAATATCATTAATAAATAATAGAAATAATAATTTAATATCTTTATTATTATACTTCATGTATTTATGGAATGAACCTCTACCATTAATACCTTTCACAAGACATGTTACACATGTCGTATACATCCATCCATTCTTATTCGAAACAAACATGTGGGGGGTTTTCAACAACTAAATTCATAAATTGAGACTTTTGATATAATGAGGGGTTTAATTAAAATGGTCTCAGTCCAATATGTCTTTCATTAACAAGTCCTCAACCAATATTTCTTTCATTTACCAGTCACCAACCCGTGTCTTTCCTATCCAAATCATTCTTCACATGTCAAATAATCAATTTTGTTATTAAAAATTTTACTTATGATAAAATATACATATTGAATAAAAAATATAAATTTAACATTCATTACTTATTGGAGTATAATAAAAAACAAATGATTTTTTTTAATGTAAATATCTTTGAATGATCATTAAAATTATTTTTGAGGAAATTAATCATTAAACATTCTAAAGTGTCCCATGCCACTCAAAAAAATTCAAATCAAAATTCCAATTTAAGGAATAAACATAAATAAATGTTAGAACATCCTGAGAACAAGTATATTGATTATATAACATGTAAAAGGTCATTATATATACTGCATAAAATAGACTAGGTTCATAACAACAAATTAGTTCCAATGGAATGTAAATTGCAAATAAATAACTTAAAACATTGTAAAATTTTATTTATAAGGGAATCCTTTTTTAATAGAATATAAATTATCAGAATTTTTTTTATAAATTTAAATGACGATTCAAAAAATTATGAGATCATGATTGAGTGAAATTTCATTCCTTCTTTATAGGTTAAAAAAAATTCTTTTTTTACTTTTGAAATAAAAGTCACAAAGTACTTTGATTGGAAAAATGACAGGAAGATTCCTTTTAAAAAAATTATAAAAAGATAAAACTAGGGAAAATGTATTTAAAAAATTACTATAGAATTTTAAAAAGAATTTTATTTTATTGAAAACACTTATATGAAATTCAGATATTCCCTGGTGGATAGATAAACCAAAAAAAATCCTGAATAATGATGTGATTGTAAAATAACTGGTAACAAATTAATAATAAATCAAGTAATATTCCCATGAAATAAAGAAAATTATTTGGACATTAAAATACCATAATATTAATATTCATACTCATAAAATTAATTCTAGGGTGTTATATATAACATATAAAAGATAAACATGTTTTTTAAGGCGAATGTTCTTATGAAATAAAAGTACGACAATAATCCCTTACATTGTGTTTATTATTATGTGTACATCCTTTAAAAATATGTATAATTATTTTAATCATGTTATTAAATTATATCAGAAACTTTTTCTTGTTTATGAAATCATAAATGATATTATTATATAATTGTATCCCTTATTTGTTAATAATCATTCACTATTTTTATTTTTTCAGTTATCAATTTACGATTTTCTAGAGTATATTTTTAGTTGTTATTTATTTTTACTGTTAAATTGATAATGACATAATCATTTAAAGAATGTAAACCATTTTTTAAAGATTATATATTTATAATGTATATATTTACAAGTTCCCATAAAATTTTGGAGATAAAAATGAAATGTGTCATTCATGGAGATGGTTGCCTGTACGTATGCATAAAAGCTACAATTCCCTTTACTCCCATATTAAAATAATAAAACTTAAATTAAATATATATATATATTAAAATTATATTATAATATATATTCCATATATTTCATACATATTTATTAGAACCACCCATCATAAATTTCTAGTTTAGTGAGAACAAAACACATCACCTTGAAAAGGTGATAGTCCACATATCCATAAACGATGTTATCATATTTACCGAAAATGGATGTCATGAATGTTTTTTATATATAAGTTCAATAATTATGAATTAAAAATAATTATAACATATATCATAAAAAAATATTTTCACCATAATGACCAACTATGAAAAGTGTTAAATGGAAAATGAACAACATCATTTCACAAGGCTATAGATCATCATGCACGAATGATAAATTTGTTACCCAATTTATTGAAGTGTCTATTGGTGTTGTTAGAACCATAAAATAAGAAAATATATGTATAATTAGGATAATTAATATTTAATATAATCATGAAACAATAAAAAAATACGACAAGGGGAATGAAATGAAACTGAAGTGATCGTCGAAGAACACAACCACTAATTTGGGATACTCGTTTTAGTTTGCAATGAATGAAAATATTTTTAGGATATATGAAAATGTGAGGATTATAGAATGGGTGGAGGGAATTTTTTAGGTTATTTATATAGGTTTTAGATGAGATAACGTCTCAATTTTTTGTGAGGAAGTGAGGGAGGAGGTCCCCATTTATTATTGATGTAAAAATCATTTTTGGAAACTCTAAAATGTTAAAATTACATAAATAAATTATCAATTAAAAATTTATTAAATGTCATTTTCTAGTATAATAATATTATTATGGGTCTATGTAATACCAACCAACAATTTTGATACAATTTTTTGGAATAATATTACCCCAATCTTTTGGATTTATCCCTCAGTTAAACCATTTATCTTTCACCATGACAACTTGGATTTTTTTTTTATTTTATGGTAAATATAGTAATTATAATTTGTCAAAAAATAACAAATGGGTCTTGGATGAAATTATCAACCTCATAAAAATAATTTTTCTTATTTTTTTATTTTGATGAATGTTATATCTCTGAATGAAATATTATTTATTTTCAAACATCATTTATATCAATTTTGATATTATTCATTAACTAACTTTTTTAAAATTTCAAACAAATGATATCTTCTAAAATCCCATTATTAAATAACTAATATATACTTAATTAATAAATCATATTATTATATTAAATTAATTATATAATTTTTTTTGATATTTTAATATCATTTATTTGATATGTCTATTAATTTAACAATTATTGTATTATCATTGTGAAAGCTATTAATTTATTGATTTATTCTGTAAATTTATAAATAAATTATCATGATAAAGAAAAAATATTATATTACCAAATACATTTTATAGTAAATCATATCATCTTAATAAAATTATAAAAATTATAATACATTTTAATAACATTAGTGTGACATATTGGCCATCCATTAGAATAAAATACTAAAAAATGTTTATTATCATCCAAGTGGATCCAAGAGGCAATAAAATTGGAGAAATTTTTATTTTGGTCAACCCTAACACATCTATTAAAATTAAGTCAGGTTTTTGGGTTGTTTTCATTATACTTTTGACATTATATTTACCCCCAATTAACTCATTTACCCATAGTCGTGGTAAATTAAAAAATACTAAATTAACTATTCATATTTCCCAAAAAGTAAATGTACCTAATAAATTAATTTCGACCCAGTGATTCTATATAAGGAACTAAATTTTTATATTTAAATTCACATAAATTAAATTAATTAATTTATAATTAATCCCAGTTGATGGAACAAGAAAATATTGTTTTAATGTCAAATTGATTAAAATGGCATATATTTGAATAAATAATAAATAATTTATATACCTATAAATTATATAAAATTAAAAATAAATTCTATCAATATAAGTTATTCAGAAGAAAATTTAGTATTAAATTGAAATTTAATATTTTATCACTATTCAAAAAAAATGTGAAAACTATCAAAAAAAAATTCAAAGTAAACTTTTTTATTCAACCTGAAATATATTTGTATATTTATTTGAGTAAAATTTAAAAAAAATATTTAAAATATGTTAGTTATTAAAATGTTGTAAAAATACCTTTATTAGAGTAATATTGATTTTTATGTGTAAAATCTTGTTTTTTAAGTTAAAATTATAAAATAAATTGGATGGATGTAAAAAATATTTTACTGAATATATATAAATTTATATAATTATCTTAGTTGTACTTAATTTAATTTCTTTTGGATAACGTATCTTTTTTAAAATAGAATTAGTTCTTTATAGAAAAATTTAATATGTATTTTGTGGGTTCCTTAATTAATTTCCAAATAATTTCTAACGAACAAATTCAACCATATAATTTCATAATTTAGTTAATAGTATTCATTAATTCCAACAAAACATCCCGGTAATATATTATAATATTAATTAATAATATTTTAATATTATGTTTTTTTTTGTAAAACACGACCCTATGTGTAACTCAAGACAACACTTTATTGTTTATAGTGTAATCATAACATAGTGCTTCATATTATGAAATAAGGAAAAAACAATTATATTCAATAATTTTAAATTTTAAATTTAAGGTGTATCACATTTTTCAAAACTTAATTAAATTCCATCCTCACAGTTTAATCATGATCTCTGTAGTCAAAGGATTGATATTTCAAAATAAACAATTGTTGGAAACCCACTTCATAAATAGGGTTAATAAAAAATATTCATAATTAGTGAAAAAAATAAAATTATTGGTAACCAAATATTGACTTTTAATAAAATAAAATTATCTAAAACATGGATATGTATGATAAATGTATTTATCATGATCTGAGGGAGAATGACAGAGAACATGTCCATTAGAAAGTCAACCATCAAAAGATTATAAATCTATGATACGATGAAAGAGTCATTTATTACTCAGAAATAAAATCAATAGTTCACCATATTTATTATAAAATTATTTTCCTAAGGATAAGTAATTAATTTTCATTCTAGACATATAAAAAATGTAAATGTGCATACTTGGGAAGTAAAGATTCATCCTTTATTCAATTTCCACTACAAACTCATCTTTTTCTACAAATTATTAGTATTTAAGATTAATATACTTTCATTCATGATGAATTTTTATCACATTATATGCATAAGAAATAAACAAAAGTTTAAGAATTGATCATACTTTATTTATTCATTAACCAAATCAAAAAAGTTTAGGATAAAATAAGGGAATTCATCAAAAACAATAAACCTTCATATAATGAAAAAACATTATTCTCCAAAATTCAATAGTATTACCCAAAATTTCAACACAAATCACATAGAAAATAACTAACCTTACATAAAATATTATATATTAATATTGAATCCCTAAAAATCATATATATTTGATTATATATTCATCCAAATAACACTAATCTCTATTAATGTCTTTTACAAAAAATTCTACTCCCTAAATACAATAATCTCCATTTTATGCAAACCATTTCCATAAATATCATGATTTATCAAAAGTTAAAAAACAATATATATTATTTTATAATATAATTAAATTTTTACTTCTCAAATAAAATCCTATAGAATTATTTTTTCGATGATTACAGTGGGATCCCAAAATAGTAAACTTTTTCTGAAATAACATAAATTACTTATTATTAAAATTATTTTCCAATCCTAATGTAATATAACTGATAATAAATATCTTAAATAAACCCAAAGGTCCTGGACCTAGTGGAGGGGGTGCCGAATATTCCTTTATCCTCGACTGAGTTTACGGAGTCGATAAGCCTGTTGAATCTCACTCTTGACGCTCTCTTCAAGGACAAGAGGCCCTCGGTTGATGAGTTCGATCGATTTGTTTTTGGTTCGTGGGATCTACAAGAATGTGCGGTGGTAGGTTTTCTTGACAATAGGCAGATAATGATTCTCTTTGAGACGGAGACTGATTTGATCAAATCATGGTCGAGGGCTCCTCGCTACTTCAAAAGATCCTGTTTTCTACTACTGCGCTGGTCTTTTGACCACCACATGAAAAGGGACTCGACATCAATCGCAGTTTGGGTATGTTTTCCCAAGCTCCCATTTCCATTTCAGAACCCTTCAATTATCCTAATGCTCGAAAATATGGTAGGTATATTTCTTTGCGCAGATAGTCGAACTGACGTGCTATTTCGTCCAGTGAATCCTCGAGTGTGTGTTGAGATAGTGGAATCTCGATCCCTTTTTTGATTATGCTTTTGTTATGATTGGAGACGAGTACCTCCGTAGACAGCGGGTGGTTTATGAAGATTGGATAAAATTTTGCGGTTCTTGTAGGAGGTTGGGGCACTCAGAGGAGTTTTTTCGAAGGGGACTTTCTCCTAGGTAGAGGGAGGGAAGTGGTGAAGGGATGTATATTACTTTCACCATGGATGTGAATTCTCGTTTGCAGGTTGAAGAGGGTTCTGAATTGAGACCAATGGATCCTACTATCAAAGGAAGGTGCTCTGGGGTGGATGCCTTGACACTGGATGGTAAACAATCCAAGGCTCGTAAGGTAACATTTGAGGGTGATCTGGGTTCTGGAACTTCTGATGGGAAGGGGCCAGATACTCTCCCGAAATTGGATAATTCGAAGGAGCTTTGGGGTTTGGATCTTGTGGCTCCCTCCTTTCTTCCATTGAGTAAAAGATTTGATGTCATTGATGAGGGTGTTAGATCTGAGTGCCTAGAAGAGGATGATTTTTCAGGAAAGGAGATTGGTGACATGGTCTTAGAGGATGAACTGGCTGGAGGTTTGGAGACTGAAGCTGGTTTGGTCAGAGTAGAGGCTATGGAGGATCTTCAGGAGGGTGACAGGGGACTTTGGTCTGCGGGATTATCCTTGGGTGATTTCTACACTAAGGTCAGGAGCTCCAATGCGGTGGAAGAGGATGGGAGTCAGGATGAGCATGCTTTAAAGGAAGTTCCTGCGGTGACCATGGATGAAGTTGTCTCAGTGGGGGTGCTTCTGCCTATGATGGAGAACACAACTACTGGTCACGCTAACAAAGGAAGGGAGATCTCTATAGGAGGGAAAGATAATGTGAGCGGAATAGGTGTTTGTTCATTCAACAAGGTGGTTCAGAGTGGGAAGATCTTTGTACCAGTCGGAGGGACTGGTTCTCCCACTACAAGACATCGGCCAAGGAAGGATTACTCCTGTCTTCCACGGCCAATGCAGACTCGTTCCGCCTCTAGGAGGAATGGAAATGTTACTGTGTCTTTTGTGATGGACATAGTGACTGATAGGACATCTCCGGACCTAGATCTGGAGCAAGTCAGGAATCGGGTGCAAAGTGTTCAGTATTGGAGGACACCAGGTTGGGAAACGGCATCGGCCACTGGAGAAGATGAGTCCGGCAGGGGATGCAGAGAGGAGTATGCCTTTTATGGTTTTTAATTCTGTGTTTGTGCGTTGCTGTCGGTTTCTTGTTTGAATTGGTTGTTGTATGTTTGGGCACCAGAACCCATTAAACCAACTATTGAAAATAAAAAAAAGGATCTCCAGCCACCATTGTTGCATTTTTGTTTTGGGTTAAAACCCTATAAACTTACAAGATTTGATGGGTTGTCACAGGCCACATGGGAAACACATTTTCTAAAACCATATTAATATTAAAATAAATTTGATAGTAATCCACAAAAAAATATCATATATATCTTCATCATTAAAGAATTGTTTTTTCCACCATGATTATCTAATATGTTTTATTTTTTATTTTCAATTATTTATAAACCCATAATTACCTCAAAGAAAAATATTATACAAAACCAAATAGATATCATTATCATTAAATATATTTACGAAAATTGGAAATAAATTAATCATTAAATAAAATTTTCACACATATGAATACAATGGGTTGTGTTCATAAATATATATTTTCTGAATTATTTTTCCAAAGGATACTATTCATCTAACTCTGATACTAATTGTCACACCCTTGTACTAGAATCTTGTTGACAGTGTGTTATTTAATTGTATGGGAATTTTTACAAGGAATAAAATGAAAAAGGATCAATTGGTTTAGTAGTTTTGAAGAATAACATATATAATTGGTTCCTCGTTACATTTTTAAAAAATAATCCATAATAATGAAAAATAATTTTCAACCGTGAACTCATTCAAAAATTTCTTTTTCACAACCTATGGAAATAAAAAAAATAAAAGGGTGATATCAAATACTCAGTAAGGGTATTTATTGTATAATAAATTATTAATTAAATACAATAAATCAATACAGAAAGTTAAATAACTAAAAACACATCTCATTCAAATAACTAGACTAGGAATAAAAAATTGAAAGGAAATTAACTAAAACACATGACATTTAGTCAAATAACTGAGAATGAAATGAATATATACATTTGTCCGCAAGATATCTAATTGATAAATAAAAACAGAAATGATTGAAATTATTAATAAGTAGTCTTCATGAATATAGAAAATGAACCTCTACCATAATTATCATTCCCATGATAGTTTACGACTATGTGTAGAAACCCATATATTCTTCTTAGAAGCAAATATAAAGGGTTTTTTACTAATTAAATTCATATCATGAGGAAAAAAATAAATTATGTGGATTAATTTAAACTTCCCACAACCTATAGATCTTTTAGTAACCAATCCCTAAATAGTGTCTTGCAAATCCAAAGCATTCTACATATATAGAATATTTAATTTAATAAATTGTAAGTGTTATATTCCCCAAAATATTCATATTTAATTAATATTATGAATTTATCAATAATCAAACTATGGGGGATATGTAAAAATAAGATTTAATGATTGTGATAAATGGAAATAGCATTTAAATATCATTAACAATATTTTTGTGAATAAAATATTTTAATATTCTAATGTGACCCGTACAACTTTGAATTATTTGAATCATAATCCATACAAAGGAATAAAAACCTATGAAACATAGAAAATAATTAAAATATGAATATTCATTATATTACAATATAATAGGTATTATATACACCATAAAAGTTATGCCAGGTGTATAATAATAAATAAGTATATATAGAATGTAAATTGAGTGGAAACCAGTTACCATATTATAATCATTTTTTAAAAGTCTGATCATTTATAAAAGAAAATATATTCATCGAAAATAATCATTTAAAAATGTAATTGATGATTCATATAATTTGGGAATCCTGAGGGTGGGAAATATTACATATTCCATATAATTTAAAAACATTCATTTTACTTTGGTAAGTTATGTAACAATAGTACCTTGTTCTAGAAGATGGCATGATGATTAATTTAAAATAACATTTCAAAAATTTAAAAAGGTATTAAACATTCCATTCAAAAATATTTAGGGAATTTTAAAACCCTTTTTGACAACATTTTCTCAAAACACAATCATGGAAAAGAATTATTCTCTGGTGGAAACGTAAACAAGAACAATCCAAAATAATGATTAAATTTTGAAGTAACCCCTATCACTTTAAAATCATTATAATCATATTCCCATGAAATGAATAAATTACATATATTTGAATGTACCATAATATTAAGGATCATACTTATAAAATTTAATCATGGGTGTTATATACACCACACCAAGGAAACATGTTTTTTATAAGGAATGTGTGCCACTAAAATAGAAGTGCGACTAAGGTCCCTTACCTTGCATTTCATTTTGGGTGAAAATCCATCAAACTAATGTATAATTGGTTTGCGAATATTATTAACATATTTAAGAAACTTATTCATATTTGTGATATCATATATGATCTTATTATGTTATTTTATCAAACCCTTGTTAATAATCATTCATTATTTTCCCTATTTCGAGTGTCCATTTCCTTGTTTCTCGAGTATACTTTGAATAGTTATTTGTCATCCATATTATTTAAATAATTATTTAATCATCTGCATAATGTAAATTGTTATATAAATTTAATATATCATCATTACATACCCAGATATATCTATATTTAAAATATTCCATAATGTTTTTTGGAATTGAAATGCGCTATTCATAAAGACTATAGGTTGTGCATACGCATGAATGATTCTTTCATTGCATTGTTTTGTTAAAATAATGAAATATAAATGATATGTATTTATAATAAATTTATATTATCACATATATTTCATTTATATATATATATATTATATGTTTCTTGAACCCATCCTTTTTATGTTCCATACAATGTGTGAATGAATCATAATTCTTTATAGAGGAAGTTATTCTCAGATTCTACAATGATGTTATTGTATTTACTCAAAATGGAAGTCATGATGGTATTTTTTATATATAATTTTTATAATTATGAAGAAAGCATAAATATAATATATATCATATAAAAATATTTCTATCAAAATGATCAACCATGAGAGGTGGTAAAATAAAAACAAACGGCATCCTTTTGTGAGTCAGTTGTTTGTCTTACATGAAGGATAAATTTGTTAGCCATTTGAGGAAAGGGTATGTATTTGTAAGTATAAAAAATTACATAATAAAATCTATTAATATATATTATAATTTTTGTTATTATATAATCATGTAATAATAATAAATTAAAAAGTGGTAAAGGGAATAATACTAAAGTGATCATTTAACAATACCACCGCTTATTTAGATAACTAATTTTAGTTGGAACCAATGGACTTTATTGGATAGATTTATGCCCAAATTGAGGTTTATTAGATGAGGGTTGGTATTTTGGGTGCTTATTTTTTGGGTTTTAGATGAGATAAAGGCTCAATGTTGTGTGAGGATATGAGGGAGGAGGTTCCATTTTTTAGTTGTGGTATAAGGAACTTTTGGAAAATCTCCAAATATTAATTTAATTTTCAATTTAAAATGTATAAGAAGTCAGTTATTTATAAACTAATCTGATTATAGGTATAAAATCTATCAAAGATTTATTTTTAGACAATTTTATGAAACATTATTAACCTTATCATTTGGATTTAACGATAAGTTAAACCCTCTATCTCTCTTACCATGAAGATTTGGATTTATTACTCTTTATGGTTTAACATAGTTACTATAAGATGACCAAAAACCCTAAATGGATCATGGATGAAATTGTCAACCTCATATATATTATTTTTCCATTTTATTGATTTTTATTACTACTATATCATTTAATAAAAGTTTTTTGTATTTTAAAATATCTTTAATATCAATTTTGATACTTTTCAATTACTTAATTTTTTAATATACCATCACAACATGATATATTTAAAATACAACATTAGGACATTGATAATACGTATTGTTCATCAATTATATTCATTGATGAAATTGGTATAATCAATTTTTTAATTATATATTTTAATGTCGTTTATTTTATATGTACATGAATTAATAAATTACTACATCATCATTATAAAAGTCTTTAATTTATTTATTTTTTCCCTAATAATTATAAATAAATTATCAGGATGTATATAAATATCATATATTTCCAGTTAATTTTTATATATGAGAATCTCATATTAATAACCATACATAAAATCTGTATCAACTTTTAAAAATATGATTGTGAAAATTCGAAATTCCATTAAAATAAAATAAAAAATGCTCCTTATCATTGATGTTGATCTAATTAGCCATAAAATTATTACAAGGATGATATTTTAGAAAATAAATCAACCTAAAAAATTATGAACTTTTATAAAGTTGTTTTATTATACTTATAATATTATTTTTACCCTTAATTACTTGATTTAGATATAACCATAGTAATTTCAAAAATACTAAAGTTACTATTCATATTTCCCAAAACTAAAACATAACTATTTAAATAATTTGTAACCAATGACACTAAGTATTGAATACATTTTTTATTATTCAAAATACTGTAGATTTAGTAGTTAATTTAAAATTAATCAAGTTGATAGAATGGGAAAATGAATATTTTAAAGTGAAAATATTCAAAGTAAATAATGATTTTAATTGAATATTCAAATTAAAATTGAAAAGAATTACCAGAATATGATTAAATTATAAATAATTTATATATTTAATCATTAAAACCAATATTAAATATTATACATAAATATATATTATTTTAAATGAATATTTATTTTCAATTAAAATGCAATATTTTTTCACTATTCATCAAAAGATGAATCTTATTACAAAATACAAAGAAAAATTATATACATTCTGAATTAAAATAAGATATTATTTTAAGAATAAAATATATTTATATATAAAATGATATATTTAAAAGAGAGTCTATATTAAAATATTGTAAAATTTCCTTTAGAGAAATATGGGGTTTTATACGTAAAATTGTGTTTGCTATTATCTTTTAACATTACAATCTATTGGATATTTGCAAAAAAAATATTTGATTGAATAGATATTACATTAATATCATTAAATGAATATTATTAATTTCATTTTTTACGATAAAATTACTTTGTGATCATAAAAATAGTTAATTATAGAAAAATATGTTATATATTTAGTTGTTTCCGATATTCATTTCTAATTAATTTGTAACTACTAAATTCAAATATATATTTTCATAAGAATTTAATAATATTCATAACTTCCAACATAATTTCTATTTTATATCATATATTATCTTATAATAATATTTTAACAATATATTAGTGTTTGGTAAAACTAGGCCTTGCATATAATGCAGGTCCACACATTGTTCTGTGTTGTGTAAGACTACCACAATGTTTCATATAATTCCATATACAAAAATATAAACATATTAAAAATTGAAAATATGTTAATGTCATGGGGTGTATCATTCTCCACATGTTAATTATATTCCTTCCGTATAATTTCAACTTGATCTCTATAGTATAGGGAGTGATATTTGAAAATAAACAATTATGGAAAACCCTGCATCCTAAATATGTTAAATAATACATATTATTCATAAGTGAGAAAATCAAAGGAGAAGGTAACCATAAACCATGGACATATTTTTAAATAATATTAGTTGAAACATAAAAATGAAATTGATATATAACTATCCTATATTTACAGACTATGATAGAGAACGTGGTTATAAAAAAGTATACTATAACTCGACCGTAAACCTATGATGGGTTAAAGGGGAAATTTATTTATTTGTGAAAAATGAAATGACCAACATTATTTTTCTTAACTTCTTTTCTAAGGGACACCGAATTAATTTACTACCAATAATATGATCAAATTGGAACATACTTACTTGATAACTAATGTTTCATCCTTTAATCAATTTCCACCAAAACCCGTGGTTTTAGCCAAACGTTGAGCATTTAAGATGTTTTATTTCATGATTGAAACATTAAAATCAATTTCTATGGATTAGATAACACCAAAAAGTATAAATGTTAATTCATATTTTCTTTATTCATTACACAAAACCAAAATTTATTAGAAAAGATAAGATAATGCCCCCAAAAGAAAAAGCATTTTTATAATGAAAAACATCACTATTATTTAAAGTTCAATACTATTACCCAAATTTCAGAATATATGATCCAAAAAATAAACATTTTTCTTAAATAATATTATAGAATATGATTGAATCTTTTAAAATCCGAATTATTTGATCATATAGTCTTCCAAATTACATGAATAACTTTTAATGTATTATACCAAAAACATAATTTCATAAATTAAATAAACACCAATATATGAAAACAATTTAAAAAAATTACCCAATTCATCAAAATTCCAAAATAAAATCATATATAATAGAAAAATAAAATTTATCTTTTTGATCTCAAATAAAATCTGATATAATTCTATTTACCTGAATCTTATAGGGTTCCCAAAATAGTGAATGTTTTCTAAAATAACATCAATCACATTATCCAAAAATCATTTTCCATTCACATTTTAAATTTTTTGACTCAGAAATGTCCATAAAATAAAAATTACACATTCTCCATTAGATATTTTAAATAAAAAATTCATACTAGGAAGGATAATATGTTGTCTAGCGGTAGGAGATACACCATTGTTTCCATATGGATGTGGGTTCAAAATGGGTGACCTTGTTGGATGTGAAGTGTTGTTCCTCAGTGTCTGGGTTTTAATTTTTCTAAAATCATATTTATATTATCCAAAATTTGATAAGTTTAACAATCTAGGAACTTATAAAATATTTATCTTTCATTCGACTATCAAGTAGTTAAATTCATTATTAATGAATATTGAATTAATTGGTATTTATAGAAATTAGGGAATTTAATTTAATTAAATCGTAAACTATCATTGGGAATAATAATATATTTTATAGAATAGTGACCTCACTGATAATGAATAAATAAAAATATGATATATAATATATGAGAATATAATACATTTATATCTTTTACAAGTAAATAGTATCCTTTAAAAATTATAAATTATGGGTCAGTATTTTTTGAGTAATATATATTTAATTAAAATTTTATAGTTAATATAATTATTTAGAAGAAACATTATTTTAATAAATTATATTAAAATTTTATTTATTTTCTTCATTATGATTATAAGATAATTTTAAGAGACTTTAATTAATTTTTCAATTTATTATAAAAGAAGTTATAGTTTTAAAACTTGTATTTTTTTTAATAAATAATGATTTTAATTAAAAATTAAATTACTCTTATATAGATATGTATTTTTTTAAAATATTTTTCATTTTTTAATTATACATGTTGAAAAAAATATGAGGGTGAATTTTTGTTTTTTTTTGAAAAACATGATTTTTTACAAAATAGCGATTCAATAATTTACGATGTAAGATAAATACATTATTTTTTATTTCATAGATGGTTTAACGGGAATGTATTTCAGAAATATCAAAAAATCGTTCATTATTTAAAAATATTTAGTGATAATTTACAAACTATTCATAATCATTAGGGAAGAAAATAAACTAATGAATATTGTACTAAGAGAACACACCTCTCCACCACTATAATTACCACCCCTCACTACCTCTTCTCCTCTCACCTCAAAGCCTTATATCATGTTTAATATCTTCCCAATTCCCATCCCAAGACACATCCTCAAATCTGATAATATTTGGTCTCACGAAAAGGCCATAAACAAGGGCATTAACAATATACTCAAGGAGGAGAATTTAAGAGATATAATACCCATTCATTATCATTTATTTTAATTTAAATTCTTTTTCTTTTATTATACACTTTCCTCCTCACCATATCCAAGTGGAATGAAAAAATAATTTATACTATTTATACTACTATATTTTCATATTTATGTAAAAATTCATCATAAAACTTCTTCTCCTCTCGCTTTTCTTCTAAAAATTAGAACATCATCTGTGAAGGGTCGATTTTCCGCCGTCGTAGAATATTCACTTTGATTTTTATTTAGCACCTTCATGTCTAGTCATAAACCCATTATTAAGGTTGAATAATATTTTCTTATACATATTATAATATATTAAATGTTCTAAACCCAATGTATAACACATAAGATTTAATTAAATGATATAAGTTCATGATGATCATAAGGAATTCCAAAATAAAATAAATCATTCTCAATAATGATTTATCTAATAAATCATCCTCATATTATAAAAAAAATGATATATGGTATTATTTAAAATTCATGTGAAATATTAAATATATTTCAATCCACTTATGGATTTTTATTCCAGTAGACAATAAAATCCATAATGAACCATCCTTCGAAACCATTAAATGAATGAACCCAAAAAGATTAAAAACAACAAATATTGTTAATAAATTGGTGGAAAGATTTTATAATAATATCATATAAGTAATTATATTTATTTTTTTATTTAATATATCATAAATACTCATTAAACATTATACGTGATGTTTGAACATCATATAAGTAATATGTACCCAAAGGTAATTCTTATCGAAATTTCCATTGTAGGGGTCGACCTTCTACATTATTGATTATATTTTATTGTGATTATTTGAGAAATTATTTATTATTATATTATTCTTTAATATGTGGAATTATTCTGTATACAGTTATTCAATTGTTCTAATCAATTCTTACTTCAATCATACGATATATGGTAGGCACTTTTGTTTAAAATTCATCATTTATATTCTAATTTTTAGAAAATTCAAAATAAATATTTTTATGAAAGTATTCACGGTTTATCATTATGATCATATTTTTGTGAATGTTTTATGATTATTGGTGTTACCTATATAACCCTTCAATTCATTAGGTATGTTAATGGTGGATGTTGGTTGTAAGGTAACTATAAGTGTAACTATGATGGTTACACCACAAGGTAGCAGTGGTGGTAACATTTTAAGGTTTCCTTGATTGATAAATTGTAATATAGCCATGAGGGCTACCAATATTATGGTAGATGCATGGTTACAACTATAAGTAACTAATTACCCATTCCATATTTATGGTTTTATTTAGGTTTTTTATATTTTATATAAATCCCATCTTTTTATAGGGTAACAATATGATACTTAATGAGTGAGACTAATTTCATTGTGGAAATGATTTATAGGTTTATAAGTATTCATTTAATAATGGTGAATATACTTTTTTTGTGACCCATACTATAATTTTGTTCTCATCCCTTGTTTTAAAAAAAATTCTCTAGTTTTAAGGATGGGTAAGATAAAATGATAAGTAAATATGAATGTTTTCAAGAAATTTCATTAAAAGATGTCATGTCCTTATTAGAAACTCTAATATTATATAAATTGGATATTGTTTTAGTATTATCTAATTTTTATTATTATGGGATGATATGTATGAATTAATTCCTAACTCTCTAAATCTTTAAATTGGAAATGAACTTTTGGAATGTAATAAGTGTTTCCAAGTCCAATTGAATAGATTATGTAATGTTAATGGATGAGTCCTTATAGTATTATCAGAGATTTTTATAGATAGATCTTGGGTTTAGTATGATATTAATAGAATACCATAATTTATTTTTTACATTATTTTTACATTTAAATTATATAATATTTACAGTCTACTAAGTTGTTCATTTATGATATGTCTCCTCATAATGGTTTTTTGAAGAAAAAAAAGGGAACTGAAGTTATGAGGCAGCAAGAGGATGATATATTTTTTAATCCACAACCTAGAATGATTGTAATTGGAACTAAATTGTTTTTTATAGTAATGGGTCATTTCATATAGGCTGTGAATAGTGATGGAATCTATTCAAGAGACCAACCACAGCTACCATGAAGGAAAATAATGATAGTGAATCTTTTTATGAGGAAACACCTTTCATTATGTGGATTATATGACCTATTGGTTGCTAATTAATTGATTTATTTCCTTGAAATGATATTTAATGTTATGATGAGTTCAGATAATCAAAATTAATGTGTTTCCATTTATGTTTCTGATGGTAAAGTTGACCAATGGTTGTAAGTGGAAATGAATATCATGGATTGAAAAAATATTGATCACTTGGAATGGGATGAATCTTAAAATATTTTCCTTGAAAAGTATTTTTGTATGTTTGTTCGACAAAGTATGAAAAAAATACATGAATTAAAGCTAAAGGAGGTTGATTCTGTGGATGATAATGAGGAAAAAATCACCCAGATTTCATGGTATGATCCAAATAATATTCATGAACTTGATATTAAATTTAATCATTTTTACATAGGGTTCAATCATTGATATAAAATGTTATTATCCTGTCATGAATTCCAATTCTCTGATAATCATTTCAATGTGCTATGAGGGTAGAAATGGAATATTCTTATGATAAAATTCACTGTGAAAATAGGAATAAGTAGAGGTCCATAAGCCAAGCAATGGGTAATGATCAATCAATGAAATATGGAGGTAGGAAAGTCTAGTTTACAGTTTATTGATCATGTGGTAAAAATAACCATAAGTAATTCCCTAACAAAACTGGGATTTTTATTATGTAGTATGTTTGGGTATATTGCATGAGATTAAAATTAAAAAGAATATAGTGACATTTTTTATAATTCCAAAAAGAAAAATTTTAAGTGCATTAAATTTGCTGAGATGAGGCATTATAAAAATGCATGCCCATATAATGATTAGAATGATGTAATGTAGCCACATTATAAAACGAATGGTGTAGTGAGATAAATTTTGTCTTCTTTAGTAGATTGTGGGGCATCCAATGAAGAAATATCATGCACATTATTTGATTAATCATATTTTTCTAATTTATTATTTGATATGGGATCAATACATTCCCTTATTTCTAGGAAATTTTCTGGTAAACTCAAAATATCACCTTATTAAATGAGACTGAAACATATGGTTTAAAATCCGGGAAATATATTTTAGCAAAAAATAATTATAAGAATCTTTGAGTTGTTGTTTGTGGAAACCCATTACCAGAAAACCATTTTTATTTCGTTTATTATGTATTTATGTTATTTGGGGTATAAAATAGGAATTATTTTTATCATAATAAGATTGATTATAGAGATAAAGATGGTTTTTTCACACTGATTTTTATTTAGTATATAGTTGTGAACACATATAATTGATAACATATCAGGAAGCCGTAAAACTGTTAAAAGGTAGAAATGAATGTTATCCTTTTCAAATTTATCAGAACAAGGGAACTATTCAGTTTAATATTTTTCTAGTATTAAATGAATAATTGCATGTTTTCCTAATTATTTTACTAGTGTTATTGCTTATCAGAAAGTGGAATTTACTATTAATCTAGTTTTTAATACTAATCAAATTATAAATTCCCCTTATAGAATGACTCAAGTGGAATGTCACGAATAATAAAATCAATTCCACATGTTTCTTAATAAATGATTCCTTTAATCTTGAACTTCACCAAGTATTTCTCTTATTAAGTTAGTTAAAAAGAAATATGGTCCCAAGAAACTTTTAAATGATTATAAAGATTTTAATAAAATTATTGTTAATAAAAAGTATCATTTTCCTCATATTGATGATTTCTTTTATTTGATATAGGGTTTTCAGTATATTTAATGATAGACATGAGATCATGAGACCATTCGGTGACAGTGAGGGAGAATAATATTCCAAAAACTAATTTTGTAATAAATATGACATTATGAATTTTTTTTATGCCATTTAGATTGAAAAATTATGCTACTCTAATTATGAAAATTAAAAGTTAAATATTTTGTGAATATTTGGATAGGTTTTTTTGTTGTTGTTGATTGTATTTTGTTATTTACCAAATTTTATGAGGATCATGAAAACAATTTTAGGATTTTCATTCAATTATTCAATGAATAGAAGTTATATTGAAAATTTTTAAAATGAAATACTTGTTTGCAAAAGACTTCTATTCCTGGACACATTGTTAATAAAGATGTAATAATAGTTTATCTTTCCAACATAAATGAGGTTTATGAATGTCAAAAACCTACTAATGTTACACAGATTGATATTTTTATAGGTTATATAGGTTATTAGCAATGTTTTTTAAAAAAAATTACACAATTATCAAGCATGATTACTAGGATAACATGAAAAGGGATTAAAATTATATAGACAGAAGGCAGTGATGTTTATTTTCTAGAACAGATGATGTGATTAGTGAAACCTCATGTTTTGTCCGAGCCTTCCATAAATGGTGCAGTTTTCATCAAAATTGATTTATATTAGGGGGTAATTGGTAGGGTTATGATGTATAATGATTGGGTAATTTCATATGATTATTAAAAACTGAAGCATTGGGAGTTAAATTATCTCACCCATGATTTGGAATTAGCATATATGGTTTTTTATTAGATATTTTTGAGGAAAAATTTAAATGAAACCTAATCTGAATGGTATACTGAACATAAATGTTTAATGTATATATTTATTCAGATGGAAATAAACATGAGGTAGAGAAGATGGATTATACTGATAATGGATTATGATTTCATGATCAATTGCCATCTTGAAAAAAATGTAGATAATTCCTTGTGTTAAAAAAATATTTCATCATTATCCATGCTACATTTTAAATAAGACCCCGAGATTAATGATTTGATGAATTTTTTCCTAGATGTTTAGGGTGCTGTAAATTCCACTTTTTGCATCAGGATTTACTGGATTCATCGCTATCAGATATAATTAAGAAAGTATGGATGGAAAATATCGATTTATATAAAATGGTTGAATTGTGGAAAAGGGGAATTTTTGAACAATTTATGGTTTATAAAGATAGTTTCATGATATTTGGGAAGATATTATATGTACCTTTTGATTCAAAGTTGAATATTGATTTTTTATGTGAAGTTCACAGTTCTTCTTTTTTAGTTCATCATGGAAGCACACATATATACAGAGTCCATTGGGAGTATTAATGGTTAGATGGAAGGAATATAGATATAGGATATTTTTCTATTAAATGTTTTAATTTTAAACATGATAAAGAAGAGTAAAAATTACCAATGGGGATACTTCATCCTTCATAGTACTAGAGTAAAAATGAGAAAATTTATCCATGGTTTTCATGGTAGGAGTACTAAATAATTCTTGACATAACAATGAGGTAATGGTTGTTATTAAAAAACTGTCTAAATATACATATTTCTATCATATTAATGATAATATTTTTTTAGATCATCGTTCTCGAACGTAACCCAATGATATATTATGGTTAAAATGATTTCTTCATTCCATTGTATCTGATTCTGATCCTATGGAAAGTTCTAACTTTTGGAAAGGCCTTCAGATGTTGTTGGGAAAAAAATTAGATTTTGAGTTTTTCTTTTCATACTCAATTTGATGGATAGACAAAGCACAAAATTTCTTCATTAGAGGATATTCATTGATCATGATAAATGGATTACTAGGGATTTTGGGATCAACAAAATTCTTTATTTGACTGTTCTTATAATAACTTCTTTCTGTCTAGTATTTTATGGAAACTTTTAAAGAATTATATGGAATGCGGTGTTTAACTCCATCTATTTGGGATGAAGTTGGGGATATAATGTTTATAGTACCTAAATTAGTATAAGATGTTTCTTTGAATGTGATAATGTCCAATTAATAAATGAAGACATATGAGATCATGTATTAAATTTATATATATAATAGGAGGCAAGTGTTTTCTTATTTGGTATGTGACTATGTTTTTCTTAGAATCTCACAATGGAAAAGAGTAATTATTTTTGGTAAGAAAAGAACGATAGTTCCATAGTTTATTGGACTTTATGAAATCCATGAGAATGTAGGTCAATTCGCATACTGAGTATCATTACATTCATGTTTATATCATCTATAGAATGTTTTTTATTTTCAACATTGAAAACTATGGGTCTGATTCATCTATGTTTTTGATCCCATTGGTATTTTATCTAGAACATAACCTTTCTTATGTAGAGAAAACTATTCATATTCTTGATCGTAGAGAGCATGAGTTACAGAATAAGTTAATTCACCTAGTTATCGTTTTATGGAGAAACCACATGGTTTAAAAAGTAGTGGGGGAATATGAAAATTCTATAAGGGAAAGGTTCCCTCAATTGTTTAATGTGTAAATAAAAAAATTGATGATGCAATTTCTAGATGTTGTGGAGAATGTAACAGTCAATGCTATTAAAAAATATATTTTTTCATTTATTAATTAAATAGTTAAATTCATTATAAATTTGTAATGAAATAAATAGTATTTATAGAAATTATTGAATTTAAAATGATTGAATTGTAACTTGAGATTAAGAATAGTAATCTAGATAATAAAATTGTAACCTCAACTATGAACATTTTCGTAAAATTTATCGATCTTATAATATAAAATATGACATATTTGTATCATTGAAATGGTAAATATATTTTGGAAAATTATTAATTAATTTTTGGGTTTTTTTAGACTCCTAAATATTTAATTATAATTTTATAATTAAAATAATTATTTAAAATAAAATATATTTTTCATAAAATAGATTCATAAGTTGATATTTTGATTCCTTATTATTATAAGATAATTTTATGAGACATTAATTATTTTTTCACAATGTAATAAAATAAGTAATGGTTTTTAAAATGTTATTTTTCAAATAAAATACAATATAATTAAAATTTAAAATTATTATATTTATAATATTATTTTAAAAAAGCTGGTGTTCATTTTTAAATATTCCCATATAAAAATTGTAATGGTGATTTTTTGGGATGTTTTTTAATGAATTTATTTTTGGAGAATATTGAAATAAGATAATTTATAATATAAGAAATATTAAAGATTTTATGAGTTGTAGATGATGTATGGATGTTTTAAGGCTAAAATATAATTCCCTCCTCCATTATTTTAATATATGTTTTGATAATTTTAAAACTATTAGTATTCATAATCTAAAATATTAATCTTATTAATATTATAATGGGAAAACACCCCTCTCATCCACTATCAATACCCCTAATCATCATATATTCTTCTATTATCCCATCATAGATTAATAACCTATGTGGGTAAGGGGTAAATCATAGTATGAATGATTAAAAATACGTCCCATTTTTATCTTCTTTCATTTTTAAGAATATGCTTCACTATCCCTTTGTAGGTGCAGGATTTGAATAATAATTAGAACACGCATAAGAAAACACAATTTTTTTGGTCCCCCCCACTAGGCTATATCCTAGAAGAAAAAAATTAAAATACGTCGCTATACCAAATCCACTAATTTCAAACATTTATTTACACTTTTTAGAGTGGACTCATTGCCCCTCATCCATTACAACTAATAAATATTTGAAAGCTAACTACTCTCTCAACTGAAGTGTTGTAACTACTCAATTAGAAGAATAATCATGATCACTTGATTCAATGAGTTTTACACTACATTTAGTGCATCATGTTTTATCCACTTTCATCCTCTTGATAAATACGCATTTACAACAGTTCATTGGGAAATCCCTTTTAATAAACTATTGTGATGCTCACTCACTTTATGAAGCTCATTCTTTCACAATTCTCAATCGGACTTCACGAAGAAAAATCATTTCATCATGATCAAATATTTCATGATTCCTTGAATATTCAATTGACTTTCTTATAGAATTTGATAATTCTTTAACTTTCCTGGTGCTAAAAGCATTTTGATGGCTGTAATAGCCTTTAAGAACATCTCGCATGAATCACCTTCGCGATCATTATAACCAAATCAGGAGCCTTTTGGTTTAGTTATGTCAAAATGATTTGTTGAAGGGGGTATATGCCTATTTATAGGAATTTCCTTTGATTATAGAATCATCTAACCACATAATCACTGCTTTTCAATTCTCCCTTATTTCCTTCATGATGCTTACTACTTATTAATCACTATGGGAAAAAGTGGTATTAGCGTCGGGTTATTTGCGACCGGAATATGTCCCTTCGCAAATAACCCCCGCAGTCGGGGTATTTGCGACGGGGCATAATACCCGTCTCAAATGGTTTGGTGCGATTGTGCGCCAAATCGCGCGAAAGATATTTGCGACGGGATCCCCTTCCTGTCGCAAATAACCGGCGGCGGTAACAGGTTATTATCGACGGGAAGGGGACCCGTCACAAATATCATGGCGGCATGGGTTATTTGCGATGGGCCCCGTCGAAAATAATCCATTTTATTGCCGCCCATAATAAATGCTGCCAGGGTTATTTGCGACGGGCCCGTCACAAATAATACCAACTGCGACGGGAATACCGTCGCAGTAAACCCCGTCCCAAATAATTTAACCTATAAATACAGCCAGCCTTGACAATTTTTCTGAATCTGAACTACTTTATACTAGTATATATGTGTTGAGTGAGTTTTGTTTTGCAAGTCGATTTCAACGAGGTTGTGGGGATCATCCTACAAGTACAACAAATCGAAAGCTCGAAAACCAGTTTAAGGTTTTTTTCTGAATTTTAATTTAATATTTATTTAATGTTTTTGTTTTATATTTTTATATTGGTTTTTATTATTTCATATTAGATATAATTATGTTGTATTAAGGTATTAAATTTGATTTGTTATATTTCATTATTAGTAATTAAGAATATTTAATAATTAAGTGACTGTAACTAGTAATTAATAACTTTAATTTTAATTAAAGATAGTAATTAGTAATTAATGAATGTAATTAGTAGTTAATGAATGTAATTTGTAGATAATAAATGAAATTCGGAATTCATGAATATAATTTGTAATAATTGGAATAATTCAAAAAAAATAGTAATAATTAGAATAAATTAACCATAATTAGTAATAAGTAACATTAATTAGTAATAATTAATAATAATTAACAATAATTACCAATAATTAGGAATAATTACAAATAATTAGGAATAATTACCAATAATTAGGAATAATTACCAATAATTAGGGATAATTACCAATAATTAGGAATAATTACCAATAATTAGGAATAATTACCAATAAATAGTAATAATTACCAATAATTAGGAATAATTACCAATAATTAGGAATAATTAGTAATAATTAGCTAATTGGAAAAAACTAGCGTGATCATTATCTTTCTCAATTATCTTTTCATCTCTGTATTGGTCTTAAGGAAACTTTGGTATCCACATGCAATATTTGCATTCTTTTTCAAAATTATCAACCTACTCAACAATAGAGAGGTGAAAGTGAATGCAAATATTACATGTGGAGACATAATGTTAAACACACAGATGAAAGGAGAAGGGGATCTCGTTGCAAATACAAATAATTAGGAATAATTACCAATAATTCAGAATAATTACCAATAATTAGGAATAATTAACAATAAATAGGAATAATTACCAATAATTAGGAATAATTAGTAATAATTACCAATAATTACCAATAATTAACAATAATTACCAATAATTAGTAATAATTACCAATATTTACCAATAATTGCCAATAATTGTCAATATCTAATAATAATTACCAATAATAACCAATAATTAGTAATAATTAACAATAATTACCAATAATTACTAATAATTACCAATAATTGCCAATATTTACCAATAATTACCAATAATTGTCAATATTTACCAATAATTAGTAATAATTACCAATAATTAGGAATAATTACCAATAATTAGGAATAATTACCAATAATTAGGAATAATTACCAATAATTAGGAATCATTACCAATAATTAGGAATAATTACCAATAATTAGGAATAATTATCAATAATTAGGAATAATTAGGAATAATTAAAAATAATTACCAATAATTACCAATAATTAGGATTAATTAGGAATAATTATAAATAATTATCAATTATTACCTATAATTACCTATAATTAGGAATAATTACCAATAATTAGGAATAATTAGTAATAATTAATAATAATTACCAATAATTTCCAATGATTAGTAATAATTACCAATAATTACAAATAATTACCAATAATTAGGAATAATTAACAATAATTACCAATAATTACCAATAATTCGTAATAATTACCAATAATTACCAATAATTAGTAATAATTAACAATAATTACCAATAATTAGTAATAATTAACAATAATTACCAATAATTAGTAATAATTACCAATATTTTCCAATATTTTCCAATATTTTCCAATATTTACCAATATTTACCAATAATTGTCAATATTTACCAATAATTAGGAATAATTAACAATAATGAGGAATAATTAGTAATAATTAGTAATAATTACCAATAATTAGGAATAATTACCAATAATTTGGAATAATTATCAATAATTAGGAATAATTACCAATAATTAAGAATAATTACCAATAATTAGGAATAATTACCAATAATTAGTAATAATTACAAATAATTAGTAATAATTACCACTAATTATGAATAATTAGGAATAATTAGGAATAATTATAAATAATTATCAATAATTACCAATAATTAGGAATAATTATCAATAATTAGGAATAATTAGTAGTAATTAATAATAATTACCTATAATTTCTAATGATTAGTAATAATTACCAATAATTACCAATAATTAGGAATAATTAACAAAATTTACCAAAAATTACCAATAATTAGTAATAATTAGTAATAATTACCAATAATTAGTAATAATTAACAATAATTACCAATAATTAGTAATAATTAACAATAAATACAAATAATTAGTAATAATTTCCAATAATTACCAATAATTACAATTAATTAGTAATAATTACCAATAATTAGGAATAATTACCAATAATTAGTAATAATTACCATTAATTAAGTATAATTACCAATAATTAGGAATAATTAGTAATAATTATATAATTGAAAAAAACTAGTGTGATCATTATCATTCTCAATTATCTTTTTATCTCTGTATTGGTTTTAAGAAAACTTTTGTCTCCACCTGTAATATTCGCATTCTTTTTCAAAATTATCAACCTACTCACCAATAGAGAGGCGAAAGTGAATGAAAATATTACATGTGGAGACAGAATGTTAAACAAACAGATGAAAGGAGAATTGTAACATAATATAGAAAATTAAATTATATTAATATTAATAATAAAAAATAATAATAATGTAATAATGTTATTATTATATAATTAATATTTATGAAAAAAATAATATTTGTATTATTACAATAATAAAAAATTTATAAAATATTAAAATTAACAATATTTGTAACAGGTTTTGCATTATTCTTAACATGTTCAATTCTTAAAGGGTTAATATATTAGGTTTATCTCAATAAAAATTTTGTGTCATTCGTGTCTGATGTAAACACTTTAATTATCATTGTTTGAGTGTTTTTTCTAATTAATTATTCAAAACCAGTAATGCTTTTATATTTTATAGAAAAATATGGAACAACGAGGTTGTCAACAGTCATTATTAGATGACCGCATATGGATAAATCAACGTAGAAATCCAAATGGTTCTGGTTTAAATCCAGTATATATAGAGGGTGTGGAGACTTTTTTAGCATTTTCAGCATCAAATGCAAAATTTGTTTCAGAAGGAACAATAAAATGTCCATGTAAAAAATGTGCACTGAGAACATTTGACACATTTGAAAAAGTTGGGGCACATCTCTTGCATTTTGGTTTTTAACCGTATTATGTTTTTTGGTATCAACATGGTGAATGCAGTTCTACAGAAGGTTATACAAACTTGATTCTGGATCCATCTCAGTTTCAAAATTTAGTTCATGATGTTTCAGGTCCATCTATTCAACATACATAAAATCAAGATGATATTAATTCAACTCCTGAGTTGGCACACTCTAAATTTTATGAGTTATTGAGGTCTGCTAAGGATGCATTATATCCTGGTTGCAAGATAAAAAACGTAGAAGCATTTTCAAAATCAATGGCTATCAAATCAGATAATGGAATGTCAAACATGTGTTTTGATCAAATATTTTCTTTGGTTAAAACACTGTTACCCGAAGGAAATGTTTTGCCTGCAAATTACTTTGAGAGTAAGAGGCTGGTTCGAAATTTAGGACTTAGTTGTTACAAGATTCATGCATGTTCAAATGATTGCATTTTATATTCTGGGGAAAATGAGTCGTTGGATAGTTGTCCCACTTGTGGGAAATCGAGGTATAAAAAATCTCAACATGGAAAGTCTGGCTTGATTCCTATAATAAAGTTGTGATATTTTCCTCTTACATCCAGACTTCAGCATTTATTCATGACTATGAATACAGTGACAATGATGTCATGGCATAAAACGAATATTTCAACCGGTTAAATCTTGAATAATCCAGCTGATAGTGATTCATGGAAATATTTTTGATAGAGTGCATCCATTCATTTCATTAGATTCCCGAAATGTGTGACTGGGTCTTTCCAGTAATGGTTTCTATCCATTCGGATCTTATGGTAGTCAGTATTCATGTTGTCCTGTCTTTTTAACTCCGTACAATTTACCTCCATGGATGTTGATGAAGGAACCCTATATCTTTTTGACCTTAGTAATCCCAGGACATCCGAAGAAGAATATTGATGTTTATTTGAATCCATTCATTGATGAATTAAATATACTGTGGAGTACGGGTGTCAGTACTTATGATGTTACTGCGAAACAAAATTTCATACTAAGAGCAGCATTGATGTGGAAAATTAGTGACTTCCGGGATTATGGCATGTTATCTGGATGGATTACACATGGGCTGAAATCATGTCCTTACTGTATGGGAGAGAACAAGGAATTTATGCTCGTCCATGGAAAAAAACCTTTCTATTTTGACTGCCATTACAGATTTTATCCAGCTGATCATCCTTTTCACAGAAACAGATCTCATTTTAGAAAAGGCAAAGTTGAAAGGGATGGACCTTCAAAAATACTATCAGGTACGGAGTTAAAACCAGTTGTATATTCATTACCTCCCATCACATTTGGACCCATAATAAACCAACAGAAAATTTCTAGTTTTGGGAAAGATCACAATCCGCTAAAACGTAGCATATTTCGGGATTTTCCATATTGGTCTGATTTTCTGGTCCACCACATATTGGATGTCATGCATATTGAGAAGAACAGCTTTGATAATTTGTTTCATGCAGTTTTGGATACACTAGGAAAAAGAAAAGATAATGTAAATGCACGATTAGATCTTGCTCAAATTTGAAGGTGTCCAGAACACGAGCTGTTTGAGAATGTCAGAACAGAAAGGTTAATGAAACCAAAATCATCTTATACATTTTCCAAAGAAATCCGCTTATTATTTTTTCAATGGATTGAATATTTGAGACTTTCAGATGAATGTGCTTCCAATTTGGGTAGATGTGTAAATAATGGTCATATTACCGGAGTAAAAAAGTCATGATTGTCATGATATAATGGAAAGAATTATACCCATTGGATTAAGAGGTCTATTGAATTCTGTGATATGGGATTCCATAACAGACGTATCATATTTTTTTTAGGACATTTGTGTGGCGACAACAGATTACAATGCTCTATTAAAACTTGAAGAAGATGTTGTTGTAATTATATGTAAACTGGAAAAAATATTCCCGCCATCTTTCTTTGACTCAATGGAACATTTGATATTACATTTTCCATATCAAGAAAAATGTGGTGGTCCGATACAGTTTCTATGGATGTACCCATTTGAAAGTTGCATGCAAAAATTGAAAAAAAAATACATAACAAAGCATCTTTTGAAGGATATATTGCTGAAGCTTATTTGCAGGAGGATATATCTTTTTTCTGATCCCACTATTTTGAATCTGAGTATCCTTCAAAACACAACCGCATGGGATGGAACGAGGGTAATATTGTTGAAATCGACAATCAATTATCTGTTTTTAACCATTCATAGCTTGGTTTTGGTGGAGTTCATGAACAATGTATTTCAGATGATGAACATCACAAAGCTCATACGTATGTTCTTCTCAACTGTGAAGAGATGACATCATTTGTACTGTAAGTTCTTCTAATACTTATTCTAATATTTATGTTACAATAAATAACTTTTTTTATAGATTGTATGATAATCATATCAATAATCAGATTCCACAAATTTCAGCAGCTTCTCTCGATGAATGCAGAAAAAAAAATTTCTCAGTGGTTTCAAATACTGGTAACATAAATTTTTCATACTTTATAATCTCCTTCAATTTATAGATTACTATATTGATAATTATTTCACAAATTTTCAGGTGTCTCTACATGCTGATAAAATTGACAAATGACTTTGTATATTGAGTAACCCACCATCCAAAATGGTGAAATCTTATAATGCATATGTGGTGAATGAATTTTGATTTCATACACATGCATATACAGAATCAAAAAAAACAATGAACAGTGGAGTTTTCTTGAGAGGATCTAATCCTAGAGAAAATGAAGTTGACTTTTATAGCATACTTGATGAAATCATTGAACTATGTTATCTAGGACACCATTATATAATGATGTTCAAATGTTGGTGGTTGGATACTAAGAGAGGTGTGCGTGTTCATCCGACTCATGGAATCATCGATATTAAATGTAAAAGTGTTCTTGCAGTAAATGAACCATTCTTACTGGATCAACAGGCACATCAAGTTTATTATGCAAAGTACTATGCTACGTCAAGAGACTTGACTGATTGGTGGAGCATAATAAAAATGGAAATTCTAGACAATCAGTTTAGTCAAAGTGAATGTTCTTTCACTGAAGTTCAAGGAATTGAAGTTTTTCAAGAGAGTACTCAAAATCAATCTTTGTTACAAAGATACATGAGTATCGATGATGACACCCCTCAATTAAGATTCCGTGATGATGACGATGATGGTAATGACATCACAAATGAATTTGAAATGGTAAGAGATGAAGCAACTGGAACTCAAATTGATATCGATGATATTGAGGAGGAATATAAATATGACATTGACAGATATGAAGATGATGAGGAAGCTTAACATTGATAAAATTTAATGGTAGTTATATATAATCATAACAAATATAAATGTATATATTATAATAATTATCAATTATTTGCTAACAAAATTCATTTTCTGTTTCAGATTGACGAGGACACATTTCGTGAGTTGGCAGATACTGACCTATCTTTCGATGCGGATGAGTTACTGGCACCTGGCCCTCAACCTGAAGGCCCTTCAAGGAGTACGCGGAGGGGGAGCGGTCTTGCACGACTGATGATTCCTGACCCCATCCCCGAGTGACATCCACGTCTTGGGTTCGATCCACGCACCCGGAGGTGTGATAACCTGTGCATTTTACTAAGATTTCATTAATCTATTTACATAATAAATTCTTGATTATTGTTTTTACAGTTTTCCGAATATAGCAGTCGGACAGGGCATCGCTATTTTGCGCAACTATTTTTCTCAGCCATGGACGACATAGGAGCATATTCCTGTTGATGTCCAGCAGGCCATGTTCGGTCATTGGTTGGTATGTACGTAAATAAATAATTTTTATTTTGAAATTTATTTCATTTATAACTTGATATTTTGAAATTATTTGTAGGGTTTATGGTATCTGATCGAGGATACCATGCATAACGCCATCCACGAGGCATGGGAGGTGGCCATGCGTGATAGCTTTTGTTAGTTTTTGCACAATTTAAGAAGAGCTACCATGAAGAAAGTAGGAGTGTCAGATTTTGACGAGTCATGTAGAGCACACCGACCAGAGTAGTTAATGATTGATGTTATAAAGTTTGTAAATTTAAAATATGGCATTTTTTCTATTCAGAGTTTCTGTCTCTCTTATACTAGTGTCAATATTATATTATTTAATTTCTATTTATTTTTAATTCTTTATTATTTATTATTGGTCATTAATTTAATATTTGTTTATTTTATTAATAATAATATTACTCATAGTATTTTATTATTTGTTTATATTTATTTTTTCAAATGTTGATAATTTTTATATTTTTATATTCTAATTATTTTAATAATATTATATTCAGTATTTTTAATACATAAAATGTTTCAAAAAATTTAATTAAAATTATAATTTTTTACTTATTTATAATAATATGAATTCGGTATATTATTATTTTTATATAATATTATATTATTTATATTACTATATTAATATTATTAATAATATTATTCAAATTTTATAATATTAATTTTTTTATATATATTTAAATTTTGTAATATTTTAATTTATTTATAATTTTTGAAATCTTTGAATGATTTTTTGTTATAATATTTGAATGAATTATAATTGTATTATTACTATTATAATATTAATTACAATTTTTTTATTAATAATTTAATTTTTTTATTTTTTTATACATATTTGCGACGGGATAATCATCCCATCGCAATAGGTAATTGTGATGGGACGGTATCCTGTCACAATTAAATTTTTTTAAATTTTTATTTAATTTCCTATTACGATGGGAATATTTTCCCGTCTCAATTACTTAATTTGTTTTTGAAAAAAAAATAACTCTTTCGCGATGGTATTTGGGGCCCGTCGCAAATAAAATTTGTGACTGGCCCGTCGCAAAAGTGTTATTTAATGTTATTAATATATATATCGATTAGTATTTGCAACGAGACATATTACTGTCGTAAAAAATATTTTTAGCGACAGACCTGCCGCAAATAGTGTTAGTTGCGACGCCATTTACCGCAACTGGTCATTTGCGACGGACCGCCGTCGCAAATAGCCTTTTGCGACGGGATCCCGTCGCAACTGACCCGTCGTAAATGGGCTTATTTCCAGTAGTGAATGCTCCAAAAATATTATTTGTTCTAGATTCTCATCATAATCATCAATATATCCTTCAAAATCATCCATTATATCAAGAAGAAACCATCATGATTAATATTATTATTTAATATCATTACTTTTGAATATTTTTGTTAATCCTTCATGTAACTTCTCATTAATCAATGCTTGTCAAACTCTAAATTTTAGGAAACAAAATTTTGGAAAACACTCAGAAACGACATCACCTTGTGTATGGAATACTATGTACTAATTCAAGTTCATCTGTTCCATTTTCTTGTATACTTTTCTATATACCGAGACCACAATATCTCTTTAATCCACCACTTATAACTTAAAAAATATTTTCCCACAAACAAAATCAACCCAAAAATGATACCATATTAGTATAAGTGATTTTCCCAGCATCTCCCAACACTTCAAACCCTTATAGATAGTTTAATTTTCAACTAATTCAAAAAAAAATCCTATACCCCACGTCCAAGTTCTGTTGGTATCACTGAATGTACAAAACTATGTTCCTTAAGGATTTTCTCAAGGATGGTAATTCAATAGGTAAAATACTCTTCGATTTTTATTTATTTTCATCTCAATTCTATTACTTTTCTTATACTATCTTCACATACCCTTTTCTAATTGTCTTGAAAAGTATAGTGCCAAATATAGAGTAGAGTTTATATTTTTATATATAAAAATTAATTCAGAACAACTATACCTTCCCCTTTTATTTTAAAATTGAGAACATCAACCTTTTTGTGCGGATTTACTGCTGTCATGGATGATACACTATTATTTCAGATTAGCGCATTCATGTCAATTCATTAAAACATTCGTATTGTTAATAAATATTTTATTAAACATATTATATGTTATTTAATGTTTTTGAACTAATTTTCAAACATTATTATTAATAAAATAATATAAGTTTCTGATGATCCTAAAAATTACTAAAATAAATTAAATCCTATCACTAATGGTTTATACAATGATTCATCGACATATTAGAACACAAAACGGTATACATTATCATTCAAAATTATTGAGTCATATTAACAACATTTCATTCCTCTTGTTCATTTTTTCTTCCATTTTAAATGATAATCAATAATGAAGCAACCATAGAAACCATGAAATGAAAGCAACAAAAACAATGAAAATAAAAAATATTGTTATTTAATGGTGGAAAATATTATAAAAATATCATATACGTAATTATAAATAATAATTTGGTTCATTAATAAATTAATTACACTATTTAAATCATTATACATGAATTTTTGACATGTTTTAAGAAAGACGAATACGAGGTATGGGAATTCTAAACCCAATGTACATTATTTGGGATAACCTTCTACTCCATTGATTAGGTGGTACTAAAAATATTTTTGAAATGAGTTCTAATTATATTATGATTTATTTTTTGGATATATTTTTTAAAACATATTTAATTATTTTTCACAATTCTCACTCCAAATATATTATATTTTTATGTGATGTTTATTAAAAAAATGATATTATTAAATTCAAAATTTTAAAATATCTAAAGTAATGTTTTATGAAAGTATTAATGTTTTTTGATTATTATATGGTTCTTAGGAATTTTATGTGATGCATTTTGGGACCTATATCTCACTCCAATGAATTGGTTATTTTTATGATATAGATTGAAATTATTGTTACACCAAGTGTAGCTTTGATGGTTATATCATAATGTAGTTGTGACAGTTACATTGTAAAGATTCCAGGATGGTTACAAATCATATGCTGTCAATGAGGGTTACATTAATATATATTTATCTCCCTCTGTTATCTTTATAGTATTATTAATTTTTTCTATATTTAATGGAAATATCATGTTTCCACATGGTAACAATATAATACTTATTGGATGAGAAGTGTGTCCTTTTGGAAATGATTTTAATGATTATAAGTATACATGTACTCATCATTAAACTCATTATATTTATGTCCCTTACTAATCATTTTTACTGAAACCAAGTGTTAAGAATTATTTTACATGGTTTAGGGATGGGTATCAAAAATGTACAATCCATGATGAATGTTGTGAAAAATGTTCATGAAAATATATAATGTTCTTATTAAAAAATTTATATTATGAAAAACTAGATATTATTTTTGTGGTATCCACTCTGTATACATATGAGTTGATTTTTATTAATTATTTTGTAATTATCATGAACTCTAAATAGGAAAAGATCTTTGGGAATGTTATATTTGATTTTTAGTATAATTAACAAGATTGTGTAATGTTTAATGGAAGGTCCATATAATATGAACCCCCAAAAAATAATTTAAAATAAACTATACCTTAATGTAATTTTATAGCCAAATATTTTACCTCATGTGTTTCATTATGTATTCACAATAATATAGATACCCATCATTACATTAAATTAAATGATTTAATTAAAGCTAATTTTTAACCTTACCATAAAATATATTTTCATAAATTGAAAAGCCATTATATGTGGAATACCATTTCCACATATAATAAACCAGTGGGTTTTATTCCTTAGTGTATGTTTTCATTAATCTAGTTCCAAATGTTTTTATTGAACTTCATCTAATACCAACTATAAATCCATGACAACAGAATCCCAAATATGGTGCATTATATGATTACAATGGAGTGATTACATGGAATCAAATAACAAAGGACAATTTATTTTATTACTCATGATGACATATATACATAAATGTTTCCCATATTAAATTAGTAAAATATTAAAGATAAAAATGGAAAATAATTATCGCCCTTGAATATATTTAAAATTTTCCACTTCATAAATTTGGGACAATAAAACAAAAAAATGTGATCTCAAATGATCAGTAAGGTCATGTAAAGCCAAATAAATAATGAATTTAAGATAAAAACTCAACAAGGAAAAGTAAATAATTGATAATGTATGTAATTAAAATAATATGATAAACCATGTCCAATATGAAAATGAAAATAATTGAAACACATTTCATTTAATCAATAAATTGATAATGAATTGAATCAAAAGATATATCAATGAATAATAATATAGATAAATAATAACTGAAATAAAGTCAAATCTTAATTATTGGAAGTAATGAATGTGGAACATGAATCATTACAGTCATAACCTTTCACATGATGGATTATCTTTGTCATTAAATACCCATTAATTCTACCTTGAATCATTCATGAAGGGTTTGTCACCAAACAATAATTTTTATCATCATAATACCAATGAATCATCATTATTACATTAAATTGTCACTATCATATAGGGATTACTTTAACCGGACCCACCCTATTGTTCATTCATTAAATGGTCCCCAACCTAACTCTTTGAAGACATAATCATTCCTCATATATAGAAAAATCTATTCAATCAGTAAAAAAAATTATATAACATAATATATCAATATTGAATAAATGATATGAATATATCAATAATTACACAAAGGAGTATACATGATGAAAAGGGTTTCTGATGTTAATGAATTTAAATACCATTGGAAGATCATTAAAACAATATTGATAAATAAAATCATTAAAAATTCCAAAGTGTCCCACTATAGATTGTAACATTTGAATCATAATCCCCATTAAGTAATAACATAAAATGAAACATATAATATCATGATAATAAGGATATTACTGATATAAAATTTGAAAGGGAAGTATATACTTCACATAACTGAAATTGGGTTCAAAACAACAAATCAGTCTTAATTAAATGTAAATTGAGATGAAATCACTTTTCATATTGTAATCATTTATTTAAAAGTCTGTGCATTTATAAAAGACAATATTTTCTTTGAAAGTAACCATTTAAACCGGTAATGGAAGATTGAAAACATTATAGAATCATGAAGGGATTCAATTTAATTATTTTCATATAAGTTAAAATATATTCTTTTTAGTTTTGTATGAAAAGTCAAAAAGTACCTTATTTTGAAAAATTACGGGAAGATTCCTATCAAATCATTCAATAAATAAGTAAAAATACTAGAAAACATTAATTTCTAAAATCATTGGAGAATACTAAAAACAATTTTTAAAACACATTATAAAAAAATTCCATGGAAGATAAATATTCCCCAGTGGGGATATAAACAAAAATAATATCGAATACTGATGAGATTGTGGAATAACCCATCACCACATTATAATCAGTAAATTCATATGAAAATGAATGAAATATAATTGTATGTTTAAGAAAATTTCAGCATCTTATTAATAATACTCAAAATATACATTCATGTGTGGTATATACACCCCAAAAATGAAATAAGTAATGTATTAGGCATGTGTCCCACAAAAATAAAAGTGACACAAAGATACCAATCATTGGGTTTCCTTTTGGATAAAAATAAATTAATTTCCGATATAATGGTTTTTATCTAGTAATTATATTATATAAGAAAATTATACACATTTAGGATATAATTGATGATATTCCAATTTCATTTAATCACCTATTTGTTAATAATCATTTATTATTTTTACAATTTTAGTTCTAAATTACCTTATATTTCGAAAATGATTTGAATTGTTATTTGTTTTTTTCCAATTATATAGATCATGATTAAATAATAATAAGAATGTAAAAAACATTGAAATATAATAAATTGGATGTATACATTTATATATATTTAAAATAATGTATAAAATATTTTGATAAGAAATGAAGTTCACATTTCATGGAGATGGTAGGTCGTATGTATGTACGAATGATAATTTCATTTCTATTCTATATTAAAATAATTAAATATAAATGATATTTATTCATATTATAATTCATGTTCCATATATATTTAATATATATCATCTATTTTTGTTAAAAACATTCTTTCTACAAGCCATGTATTGTGTGAATGAATCACTTCGTTTTGAGGAGGTGGTAGTCCACACATCCATGAACAATATTTGTGTATTTACACTAAATAGAGAGAATGATGAAATGTGATATATTAATATTAATGAATTGTGATGATAAAATTATTATATATCATATAAAAACAACTCATCCACCACAATTACCAACCATCAGAAGTGGTAAAAGATAGAATGATCACCTTGTTTCATAGGCCGATAGTTTGTCGTAAAAAATGGAAGATTCATTACACATTTGATAGAAGTGTGTGTAGGTGTATATATAAAGAATAAAAAATATATATTTCAGTATATATAGGATATTTTTTTTATATAACAACTTAATAATAGTAAACTAAGAGTGGGGAATAAAATAAAACAAAATTGATCATTGATGAACATTTCCCCTTATTTGGTCAACTCTTTCTAGCTTCAACAAAATGGATTCTTTGGACAGATTTGTTCTTTTTTTGGGATTCTAGGATTAGTGGGGGAATTTTGGGACTTATATTGTAATTGTTTAGATTATATATAAGGCTCAATTTGATGTGATGAAGTGTGGGAGGTTTTTCTCTTATATAGTTGATGTAAAGGGAACATTTGGAAACTCAAAATGTTTTATGTTAATTAAAATTAAATTTCAATTAAGAAATTATCCAAAGTGACATGTTTAGAAAATAAGTTGATTATGGGTCCCAATCAACTCACCCACTTTTTTTATACATGATTACATTACACTCGTACCCATATCATTTATCATAATTACTTAGTAAAACCCCATAACTCGTACTGTGACAACAATAATTTTTACTCTTTAAGGGTTAATTTATTTAATATATGTTTCTAAATAGACTATCAACGAGACATGGATGAAATTTTAAAACATATTCAAATAATTTTAACAATAATAAAATTTTTATAAAATTTATATCATTTAATAAAATATTATTGTTTTGTAAATATCATTAATTTCAATTATGATACTATTCTTTTATTGAATTTTATATAATATTATAACAACATTATATATATGAAAGAAACTTTTTTACACACATAATAAAGATGGGTAATCTACAAAATTAGTGGTTAAAATTAATTATATCATATTATATTTATTTTAATATTTTTAATTACAATTTTTTGATATGTTTATTAATTAACAGTTACTATATCATTATTGTGAAAGCCTATAATTTATTTATTTATTCCCTAAAAATTGAAAACATTTGTCATGGGGAATTTAAAAAAAATATTTCCTATAATTATTTATATTAAAATATATTTTCTTAACACACACACACACACACATATATATATATACGTTTTAAAAATATGAGTGTGATACATTGGACTTCCATTAGAATAAAATTCCAAAAAATTATTAACATCATAAAAGTGCCTCCAAGAGGAAATTAATCTATACAAAGGATTTTTCCAGTCAACAATAACTCATCCAATAAAATTATTACCGTTATTATGGTGGTTTTAAAATGATTATAATATTCTACTTCCCTTAATTACCTAATTTACCATTAAACATGGTAATTCAAAAAATACTAACATTACTATTTAAATTTACAAAAAATAAAAAGTAACTATTTACATAATCAAGACCCAGATATTCCGAATATGTAATCAATTATTATATATTCAAATAACATATGCAAAATTTGGTAATTTTAAAGTAATCTCACTGATATAATACGATAATGAATTTTTAAAGTGAAATTTTACCAAATACTGATATATTTTTATATCCATATTCAATGTAATATTAATTCTAATGAAATAAATTATATATGATGATAAAATACTGATCTATTTCTAAATTACACCCAATTAAAAAATATAATTTAACAATATTAATTATTTTGATTAAAATTATGTTTTCAATTAAAATGCAATTTTACATCACTGTTTATAAAGCCAAAATCTTACTAGAAAAATAAAAACATTTCAGCCAAAGTAAATATTTATATTATGATTTCTAATAAAATGGTTATTTTTTAGATTAAAATATAAAAAAATTTCCTAAAATTTATTTAAAATAGGTTCTCAAATAAAAGGATGTAAAATCACTTTTTGAGAAATATATGTTTTTATGCGTAATATTGGGTTTATTTTTATATTATTCCTATTAAATATGTTGTATGAATGCAAATGTTTTTATTGAATACATATTACATTAATATCATTAAATAATTTTAAATAATTTTATTTTTTAGGATAAAAATACTTTTTGAAAATACAAATAGTTCATTGAAAATACTTTTCCTATATATTTAATTAGTTCTTATATTCAATTAAAATTAATTTTTAACTAATGAATTAAATCATATATTTTAATATATATTAATTTATAATATTCATAACCTCCAACATAATAGATAGGTTTTATCTTATTATATTAAATAATAATATTTTAATTATATATTGTTGTCTGATATAACATGGCCTTCCCTGTAACTCACGCAAACCTATTTTTGTGTGTAACATTATCTTAACATGGTGTTACTTATAAAGAATAAATGGAAAAAAAATCTTATTGAAAAATGGAAATATTGTTCTGTCTTGGCGTGTTGCAAATATCTTATATCCTAATGGAAATCCTCTTTTTTATCAATGTAAAAAAATTATTTTTTATTATTATTTTTGAATTCTTGACCAAATTCATCTAGGATTCCCATTTAGATGGTTTTCCATTAGGATTAATGGGTGAGAGTGACCCTACCAAAGGAAGAGGGTGATATCAGTGATAGAAACATTTCAAAAATGATTCATTATATTCATGAAAGGTTGTCTTTGAAAGTGATCAATGTTTAAATGATGTTTTAAATGATCATTGATGATAAGTATCGAAAAAACCTAGGAACACAAAAACCCAATTTTTATAATATATAGAAATCATTTCCAATACATATCTCTCATATATAGTCTCAGGAACAATGAATTATCAGAAGGGGAGATATCTATTTTTTGGCATGAAAATTAGGTCAGTTATAAAGTATGTTTCCCATGTTTCCTAACCATGGATATCACAATCATATATGTAGGAAATTATATCACAATTATAGTGGTTATAATAAACTAGGATCAGGGTGATATTTTTCATCTTATTAATATTTTTAATGTATGGGAAAATTTCCTTTTCATGGTTTCATATTTGGAATCCATAATGGTTAATTTCTATAGATAATTTCTCATTTAGTCACATGTTTGATACATATGGGGGAATATTTTTTGGTATAAATAATTATGTTTGAAGATTAATTTTCTCATCACTAACATAACAATCCACACTATTTCCACTAATGAAATTGTGAAAAAAGGGGGATAATATTGTTTCTAATTTTAATCCAGCATCCATGAGAGGAGTCAAAGCCCAAATAATATTAAGGGTTAAAGAGATAACTCATTATTGTAATATTTTGGTGAGTTCATAGGTTTATCTTTCCCAACACCTCAAGGTGTCATCTTTCTCCAGTTTCGGTTCCATGAGGTTGGTACCAATAACATTGAGAAGTTGGTTAGAGGTATAATTTTGGAAGATGGAATAGGGTATTTGTGGGAGTCATGGAATAGTAAATAAAAAAAGGATCTATCTTTCTTGAGGATGGATCTTACACCCAGAACATTGTCGATGGTGTATGGCCTGGTTATCAATCTGAAAAAATGGGATGAATCACCCTCATTGATAAATTTTATGATGTGTAAGAACGAAAACATGGTGGTAAAATGGTATCTCTCCCATGGATAGAGGATTCATTGGAACCAAAAATAAAACAAGTTGAAGAATAATACTAATGCAATGTCAATCAGGGGTTCAGTGAGCGGGTTGGGGAGTTATTTGCGATTCAAGAGGATTATTGGTTTCTACATACAATGCTAGTTTTGGAATAAGGGACTCACTATATTAGGAGGCATGTGAAATAATACAAGGACTTGAATTATATATAATGGAGATAATACCACTGTAATAGGTTGAAAATGATTACATTATTATCTAAAAATATTTTGAAGACCTAAAATCCACACTATAATCCATTTCTTATGAAATCGGGAGAGGCAGGACCCTCATTAACAATCGAGGAATGGTTCATGAAGCTATCAGAGATGTAATCATGTTGGATTATTTTCCTAATTCAAGGTAATTAGTTTATGATAAAATGGTATAAAAAATATGGTCTCTCTTACTATAAAATGAGTGAACATTTTTATAGTATATTCTCTCAGGCTTCAATACTTCAGAAACCCTAATTCTTCTACTTTGTCAATTTGGAGGGATTCGACTTTTATTTGTCTCCATTCAATTATCATTTTAATAGTTATATTTAATGACGATATAATGATGCTGAAAAAATTATATAATACAAAAAATAATTATTATTATCAAATATAATAGAATTAATTGTTTACAAAAAATATGATTTTAATAAATGTTTATGATTGGTTCTGTATAGTTGGGAACATGGGAAGTGTTTAGATAATTCAATGTTAACGATAGTGTTAATAAAACAACATCTAATGATTCTAATATAATATTAGGATGAAATGGTAATTTAATTTTATTATTACAATGTATTTTAATCTAATATATTTCCATTTAGTGTGGTTTTCCATAGAGGAAACATGAATGATAATGTAGAAGGAATCCAAAAGAGAATATCACTCGAACCCCACATTATAGAATGGTTAGAATTGGAAATGAAAATTTTATATCATTAATGGATAACTTGATGATGGATAAAATAATGGTGTAATTTGTATAGGATTGTAAATATAATTACCATATAAGAACATGGCCTTAGATGAAAATTTAAGGGAACAACACCTTTCGACTTTCAATGTGACTTCATATATAGCTATAGATAAAGTGGGGATAAACATTCTAGAAAAGATATCATATGTCATCGGATGTATGTAATGAAAACATGTATCTCTTTCAGTTTTTATTTGTGACATTTATGTTGATAGAATATGGTATCTAGTTAAAAATAATAGAGAGAGTTTTGATAGTGATGACATGAAATGGAAAAAATTTATGAGTCTTTAACTCAAGAAATATTTTTCTAAGGTTTATCAACTAAGTAATGGGAAAATATTTCGGATTATGGATGAATATGAATATTAATTACCTATATATGATGAATATTTTACACAACTGGATAGATAGATATCATATATTATTTGGGACCCTTATAATAAAATTAATTGAATTTATTCAGGATTGAATCCATGTTCTACAAGGGAATTGGACACCAAATAATTAAATTTTAAAAAAAATTATTTGTTCTATAATGTTAGTGATGGTGTTTTCTAATATGATTTTTCCTTGAGATGAATAATTTATGAAACAATCTAAATATTAGAAAATGCGGAGGAATCAGTCAATTAAATATTATTTTAAGAACATCAAGTTAATATAATATTATAAGACAGATAAAAAGAACCCTTGGTAATGTCATAATAAGTATTGTAAGTTGTTATTACATGGTATAATTAAGAATATGGAATGATATTGTAATGAAAAGGATCCTAGTAGTGGTATGAAGAATTTCTATATGTAGCAAATTAGATGATTTAATTGATATTTGTGTGAATTTATGATAATGTGTCTGATGTTATTTATTCATCAAGGAAATAATCATGATTAAAATAAAAATAGACATGTAGAAACCATTTTCATATACTAAAGATGATGGTGGTATATTTAATGAAGTGTTGGAAATATTATTACAAATTTATTTGATGTATATAAATTATCTATTAAACTCTAAATAATTGAATTCATTTATTTTAATGATATATTAATTTAAAATATTATTATCATATCATGAAAAGAAGATTTAACTTTTTTGGAAAAAAAGTTTTGTAAATATTAATGAAACTAATATTATTATAAATATTTATATTACTATTATAAGGATGGTATTTCCAAAAAATATTATTGAATTTATATTAATATAGATTTATATTTTTTTGTATGGATTGGTTTTTAGTTTATCATGATATGATATATTGATGATCTAATAAAGACTTATTCAATTATTTCAAACCAATTATAAAAAGGCAAAAATAAAAGAATTTTATTATGGATGGTAGTGAATGCTACCCAGATATTGATATGGTAATGATTGAATTTTTTTAGTATTAGTGATTTCTAAGTAGTGAGTGAATCTATCAATGTATTTTCAGATGATTTTCTCGGTTTTATACATAGTTAGGAGGTTTATTTTATCATTGACTTAGTTCATTATGTAATGCCTATTTCAAAAACCCTTTATCAAATGTGTTAATAGGAAATATTGTTAATAAAAAAATTGATTAAAGTGTTTTAAGATAAATGTATCATTCATTTTAGTCATAAATATGGGTTATTCTATTTTATTTGTTTTACGAAAATATGGTCCAATGATACTAAAAATTAAAAATAGACTCTGGAATAACATCATTATTTAGTTCAAGTACCATTCTCTGCTTATATATGATATTTTTAATCAACTAACAGGAAAATAATATTTTTAAAAAAATTATCACACATTAGTGTGCCAATTGTTGATGTAAAAGTATGATGATATTATAAAGGTAATGTTCCACACTATATATTGGAATTATAAGTTTGTTGTTATTCCCATTTCGTTGTCTAGTGAAATAGGTGTATTCATGGGCCTTGTGAATTGATTTTTATATGGTTTCGTTGATATTTTTTTAGTTTTTTTGTTTATCATGCATTGGAATATTAAACATTTAATAGTGTTAATGAATGAAACTAGAATATTTTTTTGAATAACATGAAATAATGGAAACTATATAGAAAATTTAGCAAGGGTGAATTTTGTTTATAGAGAATTTATTTCATTTGGATTATTGTTTCTGAATTCGACAAAATTGTTGGCCCTGGTAAAAATAATGTTATGGATTATTGTTAAAGGACAAAAATTTATCAAAAATATTCACAATTTTATTGCATTATAGAGTTAACGATGGTAGTTTGTTGAAAACATTTCTTTGTAATCATTACTACATTAAATGTCAACACGAAAAATAGTTAAATATAACTACAATAGAGAATATGATTATTGTTTTTTAGGAACTAAAATTAATTTTGGATAAATGGTCATGGTTTGGACCCATAATCTAGAAATGTTGATTTTTTTATCTAAGACGATGCTTCATTTAAGGGAAATGGTTGTCTCCTAAAAATAAATGATCATGAAATTCCTATGATTCAAGTTATCTAAAAACTCAAGAGTAAAATTAAACTATAAATGCAATTGAATTAGATGTTGTGGTTTTTTTATCAAACTTCTTGATGAATCATTTATAAATTGTACAATGTGAAATATATATTGATAGTAAAATTGTATGTATGATTTCAATAAGAAATAAATCATTCTTGAGGCATAGAAGATGAATGCAACTGATTTAAAATAATGAATTCTTGATTCATTTCAATCTAATAGAGGAAACCAATGTAGATTTTTCATTAATTACAAAATTTAATGAAACATTAACTATTTATCAGTTGGATGAAGACAATCTGGTTAGTGATTTTATGTGTTATTTCCTACTAATTATCTATGTGATAATGTCCTATATTATGTTTCATGACATAATTCAATCATATATGATATAAATAATTATGTAAGATAATACATGTGATCATGTTTTACATGAATATGTAGAATATGTTCAGAATGGAATGTTTCCTAACATTGATGTTTATGAGGAATGTGTTTAATCAAATTTTCAAAATAATTATATGTTCCTTATGATTCCCAACTGAATAAGGAATTTTTGAGTGAATCAAAAAGATCCCAAATTTATGTTGATCAGAAAAATATTATATTTTATAGAGAACTTTAAATGTATTACTTGAGGAATCAAATGGATACAGATGTTTCTTACAATTTGATGAGTTGTTTGAATTGTAAATATGTTAATATAAAATGAAAATTACTAAAGGGGTGCTTCATGATTTTTTACTTCTTGAGTGGAAATTTTAAAATATATTAATGAATTTAATAGTTGGATTTCAATGTACATCATGCTGTTATAATGATATTTGGGTTATGATTGATCAATTAAATAAATCTACACATTTCATTTATATTTCTGATAAATATACTATCTAAAATATATCTGATGGATATAGTTACGTTTCATAGAGTTCATCTGTACATTTCAACTTATCATGATTCTGAGAGAACATCTAATTTATGTATTGGAAATCATAATTCCGTTAAAAGTCAATTAAATTTATGTAAAACATTTTATACTCGATTCTATGTATATTCTGATAAAATTATTCAGTTAATATAGGACATGCTTCAAGATTATTCATTATGTTACAATATAATTTGTGATCATAATCTTCCACTAGTTGATTTTCTAAATATAATTTTTCATTATCGTATATAGATGACAATTTTTTTGGAATTATATGGAAACTATTGGAATAATACATTTCTTGAATACATAAGAAAAATATATGTTATTGGGATATAAGATATTACTAAAAATGTATGTGAAGTTGAAGATGATTCAATAACATAAGATGATAGACTAGAGTATGATGAAAATGTATGCCGATAAATAGATGAGAGATAATTATTTTGAGGTAGGTGATCTTGTATTTCTTAAAGTATGTCCAAGGAAAACTATTTTGATTTTTCTAAAAAATGGGATGGTAATTCCACTATTAATTAGTAAATATGAAATCTTGAAGAATGATTGTCAATTTCGAACTAAATGGATCTGCCTTTGATTTTTTCCTTGGTATAAGATGTATTTCATGTATTGATGTAGTTAATGTTTTTTCATAATTCATTTCATTTTTTTTATACAAAAAAAATTTAGTAGAAAGATAACCTTTTTTATATCTAATGGCATGTTTACATTCTAGATCATATGGAGAAGGAGTTGTGGAATAAGTTAATTCACCATGTTATGGTTTAGTAGAATAAAACATTTTTAAAGAAGTTAGTAGGTCCCTGTGATTTGGAATGAATAAATATAGGGGTATCAAAAGTCCATTTAAAAAATTATCAAAGAAATATATTTACTAGAGTGACTACTTGTGTTAATTGGGCTATTGAAAATAGAACAATAATCATTTGATGTTTTTATAGAATTTCATATCACCAAGATCCTAGTATAATCTCCAATATACTCTACATAACTAATGGACTAGTATTTACAAAAAAACATTAGATTTTTTTAGTGATGACTTAATTATAGATGTACATACCTTTTTCTCACATGGTGGTACAACCCCAAATAAATTTTATTGGATTCACAATCCACCAAATTTTTTTCTAGGAATCAAAACCTGACCATCTTGTAAGACACGAGGAATAATCTAGTTAAATATATTTTGGATGGAAAAAATGTAAACTGACTCTATAAGCACAATGATAATATAGTATATATACAATGATAAATACCATAAATAAATTAAAATTAGTTTTTTATAAGATTATGAATAATTTCTATGCATCATGTTATCATTAATCACATTGGTAGTGGATGATCATTGTTATGAATCCCTTTTGGATAACACTAATGGAGCATTAGTTTAATCGGGATTTAGTTCCTTTTAGTGATCGTTTGAATTTTTATTTCCCCCTCTCTGTATATAATAAAATCAGTAATAGATATCTATCTCAATGAATAATATTTTTCAATTTTATTATAAATCATTTATTGATTTAATGTTATAACGGATAATAGTGTGTTATTAACTCCAAGATGATGGAGCATCTCAATATATAATAAAAAATTCATATTAGAAAATACTAAACATCGAAACTATATCCTCTAGCTATAATTTCAATTATCATAATCATACATGGAGAATCATTGTTATATTATACATGGAAATGAAATATCATGTAAGCACTTCAAAAATGATTGTTATGTTAAACAAAAATTATTCAAAGGAATAAAAACATAAAAATATTTTAATAATATTGATATTTAATAATTTGAATTATATATGAAATCAAGAAACCAATATTTTTTATCACAATTAATATTTATATAATAATTTGGGTGTTATTTTCTCCATAAAATAATATCCATATTGATATTCTAATATATACCTATTTTAAAATGTAATAGAATTGTTCATGTATGTTTAATAAACATGTATTACTGAGAATTTTCAAATTAACCTTAAAATAGTGTTTTTTATAGAAAATAATTTTTCTCAGAATAATAAAAATAATATACTGACTGTGAAACATATTAACTATGTGTATAGAGAGTTTTGGTAAGTATATTTATCATGTGAAAAATATATTGGACAATCAGCATAATGATAGTCTGAATCATTTTTTTCATTCGATCAATATCCTAACCAAAAACTTTTCTTCATGCGGTCCCTAAAAAATAATATATGGTAACTTTAAAATAATTTATTTAAATATGGGTAAATATAATTATTTCATGGTAGTTTATATTTTACATAATAGTATATACTCTATAGTCCTTATAGGTTTTGGTTCATTGTATACTCGTGGTTGATTGGAGGATGATTTCATGATCACTAAAGAATACCATCACTATCGTCATAAAAAACATGTCGTAATTATTAGCCCCTTTTTAATTCACATAATTACTACATTATATTCATGAAAATATAGGATGTTCATGGAAAGTAATCCCTCATTCTCTTCACAATAGTTACATTATCATAATGATGTGTATATTGAAGAAATAATATCACATTGACGATATAATGAATGGGGTATTTGGTGGTTTTATTTTTTAGGGAACTATTTTCACACTATATTAATGGAGGAGATGATCATTCTCATGTTTTGGTGGATTTATAGGTGATTAAAAAATATTATTATCTTATGTATTGATGAACTGCTACTTTACAGCCCAAAATCAATGATTGGATTTATTAGAACTAAATAGAAAGAGCAGATAAAAGTTTCACCTTTTTCAATAAAGTGACCCCTACATTATATACATTAACATTACATTACATTTTCATAATACATTACTCATTAAAAAATAGAAATCTAATGGAAATAATAGTTTAGTTCCTCTAGATACTGGGAAAAAATATATTCTATATTTGTGAAACATCTACAATGATTTTCCTAAAGATATTCCTCATATAATTTCTTCTTAATACTATTTCTTCATAACCTTTGGATAAGAAACATAAGAAATGAGAGATCTCAAATTCTTAGTAAGGATAAAAAATTTAAATATGTTATAATAACAAGAACATAAAGGAAAGAGAACATGATCATGACACTCAGTGATCATACCCTCAATACTATAAGTTATAAAAATTAATCTTCAAAAAAATATTGGAAGTTCAAAAGAAATGAATCATAATGAAATTAAAAACATAAGACATGAAATAATAACATTGAAAAAAATATAGAATTTTGGCAGACACGTAATAATATAAAAAGGATTTATATAGTATTGATGGCATCATTGTCAAGGCTATTATAGTAGTACGGGTTCACTCCCCATACCACCTATATTGTCATTATTCACTCCCATAACCATCTTTTTTTTGCGATGGTTCACTCCTATAACTATATTGGTAATGATCGTCCATTCCCATAACCATCTTGGTAGTCGTGGTCCACATCAATAACCATTTTGATTTTTATGGTTCACTCTCATAACCATCATGGTAGTCAAGGATAACTCCCATGACCATCTTCGTAGTCAAAGGTCACTCCCAATACAATCATAGTGCAAATGGTCCTCTATTTATATCTCATGAGTTTTAAATATTTACACAATCCATTGTAGGGGGATATGTATTCCACCCTTATCATAATGTAATCATAACTACATATATGACATCTTAAAAATTAATCATAACATAACCCACAATATTAAATGGGTATCATAAAAATGTAATATAATCCTAACCTATGAAAAAGATAAAGGTTTCATAATCATTTCATCAAAGCATAATCATTGAAAAGAATTAGGTTTCATAAACATATAACCTCTGAAAGAGAAATAAGATTCAAGAATGTTATGTTAAAAAAACATAAATAATTCAATGAATGAATTTTAATGGAACCTTGGATCGTATCCCCAATAATGAATTAGTAACACTAACATGTTTCCTCTTATATTGGACATAATTTAGAGATATTTTTTTAAAAATTTCTTGAGTAAATTATGATTTCTTTTTGAAAAGTTATTTTTATATCAAAAACATTTTGATATATAGTTTATAAGAATAAACTAAAAAACATATAAAAAATAATCGACAAAATTTTGAAAACAATTTTCATCAAAAAATAATAAATTAATGTTTCAATATATTTGAAAACTATTTATTTGAAAATAATATGAATTCTCATAATGAAATATTTAAAAAAAATGAAATCATTTTTGATTGAAAACATATAAAAGAAGCTTGAAACCATTTTCAAAACATATAATATAATATTAAATATATTTCATAATATGTTTTCATTTAATTATCATTGAAATCTAATAAAATAGGATTCAAAAATCATCTAAATACATTTCATTGAAATGAAAATTTTGAAAACCTATAAACGATTTTTGCAAAATCCATTAAAAACAAATTATAAAAAATAAATTTTTTCCCTTGAACCATCATAAAAAAGGATTTTACTATATATTAGGAAGAAAATAACATTGTAAAAAATAACTTTTTATTATTGTAATGGAATCATCATGGGAATGTCGGTCATGATGGCCGAAAAATCCATACATGCCAAACATTCCTTTTGTCATCGTAAAAAGTTTAGAAATGTGCTTAAATAGGAAAATGAAAAAAGGATTCAATTTCTAAAAACCCCTCTGTTAAAAAGTGAATTTTTTTTAAAAATATAATTTTAATATCATATGATGAAATTAAAATATTTTTTTAAGACTTTTAGAAAACATCGTTTTAATGGAGCCCATATTTACAACCAAGGATAGGGGTATCATTGGAATTTCTTTAAAAAATAAATTGATCAAATTATGTAGAAAAGAGGGATAAAATGGTGTTATTACATGGATATAACATTAATAACCATATGGTAATAAATATCTTGGGTTTTCTTTAGATATGGATATTAATATTTTGTAAATGGGCACCTGATCATAAAAAATCCCAATAAATGATGTGAATGTGTCAAAAAACACTTACCACATGGTAATGTGGGATCCAACTCTCAATGTAGGAAAATTAAATTAATTGAATATTAATATATCATTATATTTATTCTAAAATACACCTAAAAAATTATGTAGGTTAAAAATAGAACATGAGTCACAATGAAGAAAAAATGAAGCAAAACGACCTTACTGATTTCGATTCTTTTGAATCATAATCCCCATGAAAGATATATCATAAAATAAATTTTTAAATACGCCAAAAATTAAATTATAATTTAAATTGATCACATCAAGAGGTATTATATAAACCACAAAAAATTAATTAGATGTGTATAAGGAATGTATCTGATGAAAATAAAAAATGATATGAAATTACTATACAATATAAATTGACTCTCGTCGTAAACATAAAAAACTCATGTATAATAAATATAAGTTTATTTTGAATTACTTATATAAAATTATTATTGTATATAATTCCATATATTATTTGATCATGAAATTATATTACCGGCATATAAAAAAATTTATGTTATGTTTTAACTTTAGATAATATTAGTTTTGTTCTTAATATATATTTTTACTTATTAATCATGATAATCATCCATAGATCATGATTTACATTCTGAATGATTGTAAAATATTATTTAAATTTCATATATTTTTAATATATATGATTTTCTAATAATTTATGAAATATGTAATTTTTAAATGGAATAAACTATTCATGGGGACAGCAGGCCGTACATACGCTTGAATGATGTTTCTATTTTTTCCATCATATTGAATGAATGTATGTAAATGATACATAAGTATATATATATATAATATAATTAAATTATAATTACTATTATTATTATGTTTTAGTTATCATATATATTATATATATTATATATTTCACTAAAACTATTATTAATACATTCTGTGAAAAGTGCGATCGAATTACATCGCATTGATGTGGCGATAGTCAACACGTCCACAAACGATGTTATCATATTTTCAAAAGATTGTAAGTATAAATTCGTGTTTTATAAAGTAATTATAGAATATTAAATACATAATAATTATAATATATATTACATATAAAATGTTTTTCTATCATAATTCTATACGATGAATGTTGGTAATCTAAAAACGAACAACATCATTTCGTGAGGCTGTAGTTCCCCATACACAGGAACTGCCTATTTTTTAACCATTAGATGTTAGTGTGTGTATGTTCATATATAGAAAAATAATATAAAAACATATAAATATATTTATTGTGAATTTTTTTTATTTTATAATCAATGAATAATGAGTCTTTAACAGTCGGATAATGGAAATAAAACTGAAGAGCTTGAGGAAAGATGTTAACTCCTTTTTGGGTAACACTACATAGTATAAACCAATGGGATTACATGGATAGATTTATTAACTTGGTGAGGAATAGAGGTTTAGGTAAGGTATTTTGAGAAGATATTTTGTTCTATGATGGTTGAACCAATGTTTCTTGAGAGGTGGGAGGTGGTGGGAGGAGAGGAGGCCCCCTAATAGTTGAGGATGGTTGACACTCCTGTAAAATATAGATAATTGAATTACACTATCATTTTTTCCATTGAAATTTTCTCCAATAATGGAAAACCATATAACTAATGTATTAGAGGGTTGAAATATTGAAATTAAATGGTCTTGGTAAATATGTCTAGATCATTTAGGGCATAAAAGTTTTAGGTTTAGTCACTTTTTAAGCTGAATTTCTTCATAATCATAAAAATTTATTTTCATTACATTCACTAATATATTTGATGAAAAAAAAATTTGACCATATTATATGTTACAAACTATTCTTATTAAAAATTAGGAATCCATTTTTCTAATTCTAATCATAATAGTGGCAGATATTAATTTTAATTTAATCCCACAGGCGGGATGACAACGCAGGTTTTTGAAGTAGAAAACCTTCAAAATATTGTTATGTATTATATTCAATTTAGATGTGAAATTGATTGAAATTAACTCAATTGAATAAATTGATAAATAATATATATAATTTTACATTAAAACCTAATTAAAATATGATATTACTCTGTAAATAAAATAGTCGAAAAGCCATTTTTTGAAATAAAATATAAGATTTTTAAGTATTAATTACAAATTATACCTTCAAAAAAAATAAAAAAAAATTGACCCGAAGATAATTTTTATTCTTATACTTAAAATATAAAGTTGTTTTTGACATATATGATTTCAAATTTTTATAAATCTTATTTAAAATATTTTATTCATTAAATGTTAGTAAAAGTGACATCATAAAAACATTATTATTATTCGAAATATTTGCTTTTCCCATGTCTTATTCTTATGAAATTTATTAGAAGAATATAAAAAAATTATTAAATATATATAATATATATTTCATTAATAATTTTATATAATTGATAACAATTTAATTTATTAATATAAAAAACCTCTGTGAGTAAAAAATAATTTTCAATATAAAAATATCATTTATTTTAAATGGGTACTAAAATCCATTTCTAATTAATTTTTAACCAATTAAATAATTTTTTTAAAAAACATTTATTTATATATCATAGTAAATAATATTCATAATCATTTTTTTACTTCAATTTTATATCATGGTTGGTTAAATAATATCATTTTAATAGTATGTCATTGTTTGGTAAAACTCAGTAATGCTTGTCATACATGTCATTGAAAAAAAACATTTCTAAGTGTGATGAACTATAGCGTAGTGTCAAAATTGTTGAAAGATATATATAATATATTAAATTTATTTGAAATAGTAAATATATTGTTAATTCATGGGATATTTTATTGATTTATCACTTGGAGTTGTGTGTAGCATAAGATTAACATGGATTTAATAAATAAAATACAAACACAATGTTTTTATAAAACAAAATCAATATTATTGAACGAAATGAAAAATATCAAAATTTTATTAAATTATATTGAAAATAAATATTTCCCAAAATCATAGTGTGTTACATTATACCCCCTTAAAATGAATATTACCCTCAAAATTCGGCTATGTTATAAAAGGATAAGTATATGAATGTACCTTCCCTAGAAACCTATATCATTAAAATATATATTAAAATTAACATTAAAAAAGAAGGATTCAATTGTAAAAGTTATCCAATGTAAATAATAAGTACATTCCCATATAGGATGATATATTTGGTAAGTGAAAACATAGAAAATTAAGAGAAATATAACCATCATGTTATTGTAGAGAGTGATAGATAACATGGTCAGGAGAATGACAAAAATCACAAAGAATAAATTAGTGAATACATAAGAGACCATCTAATTTGTCTTAAACAAAGGTACTTGGATAACATTTTTTGGTTTCAAAATACTTTTTCCAAAAATTTAAGATTTTTTATGAGATGATTATATTATGAAAACATCACCATTTAATGTTATTTGATCTAATTCAAGTTTTTCCTCAAAAGGAATGTTATTTTCAAATTACTTAAGAACAAATAGACCATGATATCCATGTTATTCCTTCCCATTTGTCAACATATAACATCAAAAAAAAGTATGTAGAGTAGGTTATTCAATATTCAAATATCATTATTTGGTGAGATAACACATTAATCATACTGACTTCATCTTCTATTAAATATAAAATATCCATAAATAATTCACCATATATCCCTTAAAAATATTAAAATAAAATAACATTACAAGGAAATTCATTAAATTAGATCATCAATGATCCTCATTATATTACAATGTTTATCTTGGTTGTTTCATTTCAAACATCTAAATAACCACATCCTATATTCACTTGAAACATGGTAACAACATGAATTACAATATAATTTTTTGGCAAATATTCATTATTCCTTATTTTGATTTATATTGGAGCTATTAAATAAATCCAAAAATGTTTTAAACATCATAAATGACAAAATAAAAACATGTCATCATGTCCATAATTAGTTCCACGTTAATCAATACCATGCAAATTTATTATACATATCCAACATATCATTATACAAACAACAGTATTGTAATATAAGGAATATATTTAGGGTAATATTCCTTTATTCAAAACGTGACCATGGTATTAAATCATTTTTCTTGTGCATCAAAAACATTCAATATAAACTTATAAATCAATGGAGGACAAAAATAAACTGAAAAAAACTTTTATATTTATCCATTAACATCACATTATTATTGAACCAAAATATATAATAGAATTCATTGGGAAAATTGTTCCATGATCCATAGGAAGTATACATAGTCCTATTACCTAATATATATTTCCATTCACATTTCATATGTATTCTCATCAAAATTGGAAGTATAACCACTACATGTTAAACCTAGCGGATTATATTGCTGATATACACACATGGGGGTTCTATTTGAATAATGAGAACTCACTCCACCAATAAAGAATTTAACCTTTAATGATGTATTAGGGAGTCAGATATTCCCATCCATTTCATTAATTGAACTCTTCATTTTTCCTTTGTAGATACTTGATTTGTGCCCTTATTTTTCATAGTAAAACATTTTTTATTCCTCTATGACATTCACATTGTTTATTAATTCCAATTTTTACCAAATAGGAAAATGAATCATCTTTCCTCCATGGTCACCAATACTAGAACTCTGATTAAACACCTTCATAATCTTCCCGAGTGAGTCTGGGAGTTGGTTAACGTACACCATGTTAAAAAATTTTCATAAAAACTATTTAAGAATGATCACAATATCCTTCACTCCAATGATCATCATATTTGACATCTCATTGGAAAAAATTCAATCACATTCAATATTAATCATGTTATGTCAATTTAACTAAATTATTTGAACTATAAATCATAATGTGAGCATTACATATCATAAAGGAAAACCAAATAAACCTAAAAATATATTACATGTAAGATATCTAAATCAAAATACCTACTTATTTAATCTATGAAAAAATAGGTTTGTCATAGGTTATTAATAGTCATATTATATTTAAATCAATTATTATGGATCATGAGGTGTCTATGAAGTTTCAAATCATATCCCCTATGGGACTCATATGATTTGTGTAGTAAGGATCATTTTTGTGTACTAGGTTATGATTATTTATGCCCAACACACCTTGTTAGAGTTTCTATAACTAGGTACATATGAACTAGAACCACATCAACCTATAGTATCCATTCAGGAATTTATTTCTAGGAAAACACTCACTCTATCCTTTAACAAATTTATAAGTCATTTTTATAAACATTAACTAATCCTTATACTTATCCTTAGATAGATTCTTATATATATATCATTAGTGACATATATAGGGATCTCATTAACAATTTCTCATCCTATATTCCAAATGTTTAATAAATATGGATATGAAACCAACTATAGAAAACCTCTCTTTACATACATAAACAATATATAACTTTTTCAATATACATAAAACATTAAAAAAATAGATGAACAAATAACCTATTATCATGGTTCCATCATAATCCTTGAAAAAAACATTTTAACTCAATGACGGATTATTAATGTTTCAAGAAAATATCATGCAACATTATAATTATACTTGAAACCCATTCTTAATTACCTTGGGAAAGAAATAATAAGAAATGGGAGTGCTCAAATACTCATTATGGGTAAATAATGGAAATACATAAGAATATTATGAACATGAGGGTATGTGAACATGAGTATAACATTTTAATATCATACCGTTCATTTAAAATATCATGAATTTAAATCATGGTATAAATATTAGTGGTTTAAATGACATGAATAATGGTTAAATAATAAACAAAATATAATAAGTAATAACATTGGAATTTGACATACAATTCTAACAGAAAAATAAGCATGTATAAATCATTTCTATAGTAGTCAAGGAATCACATCCACGCCCATATTTTTGTCATGTGTTTACTCCACAGAACATCATGGTTGTTATGATTCAATCCCAGAATCATATTAGTAGTCATGGTTCAATCCATTTACCACCATGGTAGTAATTTTCATTACCTTATCCATCCTGGTAGTCATGGTTCTCTCCCATAACCATCATAGTCCTCATGTTTCACTCTAATAACAATCTTGGTAGTCATGTATTAATCCCATGACCATATTAAAGGTAAAGGTTCACTCCCAGAACCATCATAGAGGAAATGATCTTTTGGGTCTATCAAATGAGATATAAATCATAACCGAATGCGTTGAAGACATATATAGTTCCCACCAATCTCATAATGAAATCATACTCACATGTTCCACGAAATCATAAAAAATAATCCTAACATATCACAAAAAATGAAAACGGGTATCATAAATATGTTGTATCGTCCTAGTTCAGGGTGCCACCCAGAGGTTCCCCATACCTTGTTGGTCACATGGCCTCAAGAGTATTTCTCCAAATGCTATAGGTGACGACTAGAAGTGAGGGCCTTGAGTGTGATAGTTGGGAATATATGACAATATTGGTAGATTAATGCAATAGAAATAAACAGATAACAATAGAAGAAGTACTAATAACATGCAATAATTAATCAATGAAAGACTTTAAGTAATAAACAAATGTATCAGATATATAAGTGATTCATGATACATATGTCTAGGAAATCATGAAAAAAAGACACAATGTTGGAATAAAATACTAAAACAATGAACAAAGGAAATAAATAAAATCACATAACATAACAAGCCTCTTCTTGGTCCCATTCTATTCATCTCCACAACAGCCAAGTACCTAACATAGAAGTGTGTTTCCATTATCAATACCTACAGCAATATATTCTGTTTTGGCTAAAATCATGACCCAAATAGGGTTTGAGATGAATCCCTGAAGTAACCACCACAAGATCTGTACCTAATAGTTAATGAATATATATGTTAGGAAATAGGCAAAATGGTGTAGTAAACAATGATGTACTCAAAAGTAAACAATCCTTTAGTTTCAATTGCATTCATTGTCATATATTGAGTAAGAAGCCAACAGAAACTAGTTACCCTCTGGGAAGTACCCTAAGATAAGCCCCTATGGTTCAACCAATCAAACAGAAGAAACCCTCTAGGAAGTACTCACAAACTTGCCCCTCTGGTTCAGCTTTAGTAAAGTCTCTCTAAGGAAGAACTCGCCTTCAATTCCCCATGTGGTCTCGTATTAGTATCTATAGACACTCTCAAGAATCAATCAGCATCTAATTACCCCTCTTGTCTCTCATCATGAAACTACATACACTTTGAAGGGGCCCAAAGTCTATCACCCTATGGTCTCACAATGTAAAAGTATAATAGACACTATGGGAAAACCATCAGCATCCAATTCCTCAATGGTCTAATACCCCAGGTTTACAAAGGCCTGTGTATGTTAATCCTTCAAAACAATGTTCAACATCAAAAGTAAAACTTAATATATACTTGGTTAACAACATTAAAGATCTACCTAGCTAAACAGCTACAATTATATAACAACATTAGAAAATATCACTCCATTCCTAACAAAATTTTCCATAGAAAACAAACTTCCTAACTAGAAAAGATATAAAAACAGTCAATATCAAAATGAACCCAGGAAACACATCAATTCCATGGTATATAATAATATTCACAATCAAACAACCTCTATTAAGTCACACAATGAATAATAGGCATTAATGGTACTAAAATCCCTTAACATGCAATACCCCGTTCTAGGGTATTGGACACTATTGCCCATAATAATTAAATACTAACTACAGAATGGAAAAACCCACCTACCCTAACATTGTATGATCGATATACTCCATTTTCGTCCCTTGAATAATCAAAGAACATAGTAGATCTACAAAAACGTAAAAAAAGATCATACATGGATATCTCATAAAGGAGGGGAAATCATGGAACGAGGCTCTAGATGATGGAAGAACTCACCATGGCTATTACAAATCAATATAAAGTGGTTGATTCGAAGGATAGATATTAGGTTAGGGATTAGAGAAGAATTGTCATCTTCATCACTCCTATAGAGGACGAGCTGAGAAGAAATGATTTTTCTGAAAGAGGCGTGACCCCGATCGGATATAATAATTAAAAAGAAATGTACATGGTTTGTCTTTTAATAGTACATGTCATTTATATGCCTTTAACAAGGCCTAATTTAGATGGTCTCAATGTCATCCCACATGACCATGTACTGGGCAGTTACACGGCTAGTACACGGTCACCCGTGGTAACTGAGTACACATTGTGTACTCTAAGATATACGGTGTGTAGTCCATTAATTGCCAGATTCTCCTCTTTCTCTCAAAAAAACATGAAAAGAAAACAAATACCTGAATAGAAAGTCTGGATTTTTATAAAACCCACCCCCCTAAATAAATTTATCCGTGAATTTCTCTAGAAAGGCAGTATGGAAGAATAATCTTCAAACAGCTCTGGCCACTACGATCGTACATCGACCTCCCACTCCCTAGTATCTTTATGTACTCACCCATGCTACCATTTCCCTCATACCTAAGGAACAGAGCTATCACAATGAACCTTCACAATACTATTAAAAATGTAGATATGATGCTCCTTTAATGATGTGTCCACCACCAGCTCATCCCCCTGAGGTTGAAAATAATGAGACCGATTTGAGCAGTAACACCATAGCTAAGGAATGAGAAAGATTTCATGTATAGTTAGATACCACTGAGGTAATAGAAATGGATATTAAACTGGCTTGACACTCTCCAAAATCTCAAACGGTCCAACATATAGTTGTGAAATCTTTCCCTGACTCCAAATCCTCTTGTGTCCCAACTTCAGTGTGACACGTAGAAAACCTGATCTCTGACCCCAAACTCTAATTGTAATCTCTATTGATCAGAAAAACACTTATGTCATGACAGTGCAGTAATCATCCTCTTCTAAATCAACTCTATATGTTTTGTGGTCTCCTATACAAGTCGATGTCACAACATAGCTGCCTCTCGTACTTCCACCAAACATAGGGGTGATCAGAATGGCCTACCATACAAAGACACATGATGTTCAATCTGAATAGTTTCTTGAAAACTATTATTGTACCTTAACTCCCCTCGATGTATGTGCTTCTACCAAGAACCTCCAACCTCTAGGACGCATTCACAAAGATTTTCCTCTAGCACCTGAATAATATTTTTGTTCTGCCCATCAGTCTTAAGTGGTAAACTGTACTCAGAAGTACCTATGTACCCAATGCCCTCGGTAATCCCTGCCAGTCACGAGAAGTAAAATAGGAATCTTTATCTGAAACAATGGAGTGTGGAACCCAATGTATATGTTCAATCTCACATATGTACAACCTTCCCAACTCATCTACACTAGTGGTCTCCTTGGTCAGAAATAAGTATGTAACCATCGTGAGTCTGTCAATGGAATCCCAAACAACATCATTATCAAAAGGAAATCTCAGAAAACATGTCACTAAATCCATTAAAACATCATTCCACTTCCACTCTAGAATGGGTAACAAATGAAAAATCCATGTGGGTCGTTGTTTCTCCGCCTTTATCACTGACAGGTAGAACACCTCATGAAAAAACCTAGCATCATCACTATTCATACCTGGACACCAGTACTGATTGTTTAGATCATGATATATCATGGTGATACCGGGATGAACTGCACAATCTGACGAATGAACATCACGCATCATCTCATCGTGTATCTCTATTGAGACCCATATGTACCACTGAAAATGAAAGATCTCATCCTTACCGACGGTCCATCTAGGAATAGGGTCCTTCCCTGACACACTCTCCCATAGAACAAGGCCTTCAAAATCATATATCCTCATCATTCGCACTCGATCAAGTAGAGTAGAGGTAATAGATATAGAAGATATAAATATATGTATTTTCTATCGTGCACATCCAAATTAATCATAAAAAATAGTTCCATAAGCATCCACTCACTACTAGCCTCCTAAACTGCATGTATCTGAGTCCTCCTACTCAATGCATCAGTAATTGTGTTGCCTTTCCCATGAATGTAGGAAAGATCAAAATAAAAGGACTAAAGGTAGTCATCCAAACTTCATTATCTGAAATTCATTTCATGTCGAGTGAAGATATACGTGATACATTTGTGGTCAGTGAAAACCACAAAATCATCTCCAAAAATATAATATCTCGAACAGTTCAGACCATGAATAATTGCAACAATTTCAAGATCATGTGTTTGGTAATTCCTGTCATGTGTTCTCAACTTCCAAGGCTCATAAACTACGATGCCTTCCAAATGTTTATGCATTTCCCCTAGCTCGATACCTGATGCATCACATTTAATATTATACCCTTTTCGTGGATCTGGAAAAATTATTATTTGTGATGAAGTCAACTTCTATTTTATCTCGTGAAAGGCTGAATCATAAGAATATATCCATAGGTATGTTACCCCCATCTGAGTTAGGCACGTTAGTGGCACTTCTAAACATGAAAATTCTTCTATAAAACCCCTATAGTATCCATCCACCCATAAAAAATCCATACCCAAAAGACGTTCTTCAGTTACTCCTAGGATACTACTGCCAAAATTTTCTCTAGGTCTACTGATACTTCGGTCTCTCGGATAACATGACTCATGAAGGAAATCTAGTTAATCCTAATGTGGCATTTTGAGATCATAACATATAACCGATGCTCTCTCAGTGTACTCAAAATGATATCAATATGTGTGGCATGGTTGTGTCGAGTGTGAGAGTACAGAAAGATATCATCCACAAAGACTATCATGAATAAATCCTGATATGGATTGAACACACAGGTTATCAGTGCTACAAAAAATACATGCATGTTTATGACAATGAACGGTATAACCACATACTCTTATAGACCATTCCGGATTCAAAAGGTTGTAAGAAGTGTATCTGATGGCCTAATGACCAACTAATGATAACCAGATATCAATTCAATTTTGAAGAACACCATGGATCCTCAAAGATGATCCAAAAGATCATCAATACTCATCATGGGATATCAGTTCTTGACCATTAACTGGTTCAACTTCCGATAATCAACACAATGTCTGAGGTTACTGTCTGAATTCATCGCAAATAGGACAGGTGTCACACCCTGAGATTTTATGAAAAATATTCTTTTTAATTTTATTTATGTCTTGTGTTGTACGTTATGATAACGGAGTCTTGCACAACATGAAACCCTAACATGGCTGCATTATATGCAATTGCGACCTTCCTCGATAGAGTGTGTTGTATGCAATACTGAGTTTCACTAAACAATGATGTGATATTAAAATATTATTAAAACTAGCCGTTTTGAATAGTAATAACCACTTTTTGAAATTGTGTAAATTTCATCTTTCAAAATGGACTTCATTTTTGGATTCGCAATATCAAAATTATCCTAGGGTGAAATTTTGGTATTTTTATGAAAACTTTCAAATTTTGATGAATTGTGAAAACACTGGGTTACTATTTAAAACCCGACTTTTTATTTAAATAATTATTTATATTATTTAAATTTATTTTAGGTCAAAATTGATACATAATACCTATATGAGTTCAATGTAATTCATTGGAGTAATTTTATAATAAATTTATATATATAAAAATTTTATTGAACTTTTCACCGTCTTTTACCCACCTCCTAGGAGAATTTGCAAATTTACATAAAACTTAATTTTACCACTTATGTGAGTGGAATTTAAATATTACGAGAGACACTGTTGATTTCAGTATGTAAAATGTTGTTCAATGAGATGAAAATAATTTTTGTTGAAGAGTAACTTTTTACTTTTATTTACCACGGTTAAAAGTAAATAGGGTAATTGAGGGTAAAAATGATATTAATATTACCCTAACACATGTCCTAATTCTATTGGATAAGATTAATTTGAACAAAAAAAACTTTAGGAATAAAATATGACCATTTAGTCCCACTTGGGTTTGATTAGGACATTTAATATTAATTTATTTAAAGAAGGGTTAAAATAGTTCAAATTTAAATTTAATAAGTAAATCATTTTTAATATAGGGGTAGACATAAGATAAATTTGACTATAAATATTCATTAGAAAGATAAAAATATTTAATACATAATGGTATTTTATTTATAATTTTTAGACATTAAATAAATTAATTTATTTATGACACAATGATGATGCAGTAATTATCTTATTAATGAAATATTGACATAATTGATGTTATAAATACCCAAATAAATGTAATTTGATAGTTTTTATAAATTACACTAATTCTATAGGTTAATATGACATTTTAGTATTGATTTAGTTAACTTTTTTCGAACTAATAATTCTATTATGATTTTCACAGAAATAAATTACTAAATAGTGTCAAAATTGGCATCAAATAGTTTTTAAAAAACATATTATATTATTAATTTTTATTTTATTCATAAAAATGTAAGTATTGGCCAAATTAATTAGATAAGGATATATATTAATAACAAACAACTTGGGGTTCTTTTGGCTTGTTATAGTAAGTTTATTAACGTTATAGTGTAAGAAAACAAGAAGACATGGTAAAAGAAATATTATTTAACTTAAAGTTAAATCTAAATGAGATGGTTAAAATATAAACCTAAACTTGTATAAATTATATTGGATTAGATGATTTCGACCCATACCCACCTTATCTTCGAAATAACTCAATTTTTAGCTATTAAAAACCGAATATGACTTTATAATAAAATAATATTTTTAGTTATTCCAAAGGTGCCCCTCTCCTCCCTTATAAAAGAGCACCTCCTCCCTCTCTTCCTCACACCACATTGAGCCATCAAAGTCGGACAACTGATACCAAAATCTATTCTCCACTTCCCTAGAAACATCCTAGAGGTTCTGGTCTTCTTCATAGTCCAATTTTAGTGCCCTAAGAGGAGGTATCAAAGAGGCGCTCCAAAGAAGAGGTAATGTCCGTTACCGATTCTTTAAACTTTATTTCTTCTTCCACTTCCTCTTATTTAGTTGTTTCATTATGAAGTAATAAAATCAGTATAAATAATTTAATTATATGTTATTATAAGTATGAAAAAACCCTATTTCACCATCTATCCATCCAATGGAAAACAAAATCACCACGCGTGCGAACGTACGGAATACCATCTCCACGCCGTGGTGTAATCTATTTTCCGCCACCACCTTACATGGATGGGTATAATGGTGTAAATAAATAAATATATATGGTTATTGTAAAGTGATATTTATTCTGTAATATTATACATACACTTCAAAATAATTCCATGATCATGGAATGATATCATCGCTCGTGCGTACGTACGGACTACCGTCTCCACGAATGTGATGAGATTCATTTTCCATGATTAACCATTCAAGAATGATTATAAAGTATATATAGTGAATAATAATGAAATATATGAAATAATGAAGCTACTGGATTTATGTATACATTTATATATATTTCATATACTTAATTCCATTCCATTCAATAAGGAAACGAAAACAACGTTCATGTGTACGTACGGACTACCGTCTCCATGAACGATGTATTTCGTTCCATTTATCGATCTATTATATATATGTATATTATGAATATATATTTTATATAAATCATTTTTTATATTCTGGATGTAAGTAATCATGATCTATGTAATCATATGAATAATTACAAGTTAAAACACGAACGACAAATGAAACGATTTTACCCAAAACGCTACTTTAACATTAATTTACAAAAGAATGGGTAATATAAAGTCCAAAGTGAACCATATATGATATCATAAAAATTAATATGATTCAGTAATAAGTCAATGACATTATTTAAATCATTATACAAGAGTTTTGGATACGTACAATGCATATCGGACCTAAGGTAAGGGATAATTTTTCAAATATCATTTTTTTTCCAAGATTGCTTATTCGTAAGTATTTACTGGGGTTATTGTTATCATCCATTTCTATGTTTCCTAAAAATGGTTCCATTTATGTTTAATGTCCTTTTTACCCATTTTTAATTTTACCCAATCTTATGGAAGGAATCTTTCATTTATTTACCCTACAAGGTACTTTTTGACTTTTTCGACAAAAGTACGAGAAGAATGTTTTTTTAACATATACGGAATGAAATGATTTTTACAGTTTTATAAAGCCTTGTTTTCAGGAATCTTCCTCCAAAATATTTCATGACTATTTTCAACAAAATCGGTTTATTTTATAATTTCATGATATTTTGTGAAAAGAAAATGATTTTGAAGAAAAAAGGATATTTTCCTCAAGAATTAATTTCAAGTGTTTTATCAAAACCATTTTTCATCTAAGATGACATTATTTCATATGTGTATGTTTCAAGTATAATGTCTCTATGATTTAAATGGTTTCACTTCTCTTGTTATGAAATTATATCCATTTCTTTTATATGGATTATGTGATGATGGGATGATGTTTATGAAACCCATTTTATTTATTGGGTTTTTATGAATGATGTATGTTTATTTTGTGGCACAAGTAAGAATGATTTCATTATGAGATGGGTGAGACCTATATATACCTCCAATTAATTGGGTAATGATTTATATCTCATGAGATAGACATGGCTGGAACGGCAAGTTAAACCGGCTCCGTAATACAGAACTAGAACGAGGAGTGAACTCGATTCAGAAAGGGACTTTGTCCACTAAGATGGTCTTGGCAGCAATGCCTTGGCTAATATGTAAATCATATCATGTGCTTAATGGTTTCCACAATTATATTCTTTATTCCCATGCTATATTATCATTCTTAATGTTTCTTTATGATATATGCCTTACGTACTTCCATGTTTTATGTCATTGCTCAAGATTTTGATGTTTAAACATTATGTTCATGTTTTTAAGTTCAAATGTATATGGTATGTTTTATTTTATTGATGCTTACCATTACTGAGCATTTAAGCTCACCCTTTTTATGTTTTCTTTTCTCCAGGATATAAAGAATGTTTTTAGGTAAGAAAAAAAGGGGACTATCTTTATGGGAGATGTTGAAGATCTTTCACCACGATTAGAAGATTACGTTCCAAGTGTCCAAAGGCACTAAACTATTACAGTCGTTGTTTGTCTTTTTTTTGTTATGTAATAATTATTACACGAATGTAATGTAATGTCCATGTACGTCATGCTTCGGGTCTCTACAGTTGGTATTAGAGGAAAGGTTTAGTCAACCTTTGGAAACTATGATGCAAAAACGTTAGTGAGATCCCTAGAGATATTTCTAAGGTATGTCTAGGGATGTCCATAAGGATAAGTATACATAGAGGATATAGTTCTATAACTATGGTAACTATCTTAGAATTTAACCTAAGATGTTAGATATTGAAGGTACTCCCCCTTTATTATGTTATTTTCCCTAGCATGATTTTTTTCCTCTCACACTATTCATTTTGGGTTTTAGATGATGGCTGGAACCCGAAGGAACCGTGTTGATCAATGCAATGGACAATGAAATGATTTTCCTCCTGAACAAACAAATGTTATGGGAGATGGAGTGAGAAATCTTATTGCTATACTTACACAAGCTATGAATCATTCTGGACTTCCAAATGAGCAGAGAAGGGAACAATATTCTATTGAGTCCTTAATGAGGAAATGTCCACCTTCTTTCAGTGGGTCTTCGGATCCACTTATTCCTGAACAATGGATCAGTACCACTAAAATTATATTTTCAGTTCATCAATGTTCTGAACATGATAGTGTCATCTTAGCAGTATATCGTTTGGAAGAAGAAGCTGATCAATTGTGAAATCTTATCTAGAATACGAGGCTAAGAGATGAAGTTGAGTCTTTGGAATGGAACGAGTTCAAGAACTTATTTTTCAATAAGTACTTCCCTGGTATTCTTCGAACAAAGATGGGGAAGGAGTTTTTTGAACTATGGAAAAAGGATGATGAATCTGTTGGTGTATACGAAGCTAATTTTACAAGTCTTGCAAGGTATGCATCTGGAATTACCATCCAACCTGAAAGTAAAGTTGATTGATTCTTTAGTGGCTTAAAACCAAATCTTCAAAGGGAATTAGCTATAAGAGACTTCAGTAGCTATGAAGAAATTGTGCATTGTGCTATCAAGGTAAAAAATGGAAGTTGGTGTTACTTATCCATCTCATATTTTTTACAAGAAATGAAAGATGGAGTTCAAGGAGAAATCTTAGAATAACGGTGAAAAGAAGATGAATGTTTACTTATGCTCAAAGTGTGGAAATAATCATGGTAGAGATTGCCTTAAAGGGACTTGAAAATGTTTTATGTGTGGAAAAGAAGGTCATCGAGCAACTAAGTGTCGAAGTAATGGAAAAAGGGTTTCTAATGATGTGAATAAAGAAAAGACGGTAGAGAACACACCACCAACACTTAAATGCTTCAAGTTCAAGGAAATGGGGAATTATGCTAATAAATTCCCTAATCCCAGGGTTAGCGATGATCGACATGAGAAACCACATAAGGAAAAGGACAAAGGGAAGTCACATGCGATCACTATTGTCAATGTTGAATATGACAATGATGTGGTGGAATGATTAAGTGTTTATGTAATGGGATTCCAAAATAATGGTGTATATAGTATCATGGAATATTGGACTATTTATGTATTGGTTTATTGTGGTTTTCAATAATTTTATTGTACCGGTAACCATGGAAAGTGATTGAGATATTTTTTTGGAAAAATGTTGATATGTGCATAATGAAGGGATAAGGAGAAAATGAAATTTTTGATAGTATTCATGAGCCCATGACTGATATAAGGAAATAGTTATATCATGGTTTGAGGTTTTGGAATGCGAAAAGAGTTAACTTTTGACAGCACTCATGTTTTCACTAAGATTTAATGGGTATTCATTTTTCAGGAGAATACATGATTAAGGCCTTCGAATGTTTAAAATGTGACCAACAGGTCATATCATAAGATATATGGGGATCAACGATGGTATTAACATGATTTTTATATGAAATCTCTGGTAATAGTTTTCACTATATTATGAGAGTGGACTGCTGTATTATGGATAAGCCTAAAGATTGGAATGGATTATGTTGGAAATAAGTTATTATTGTTTAAGGATATAATTTTTTTTCAATATTATTGATGGGATGTTATAGTAATGTAGTTTTAGAAAAAGGACAACCTGCAGGATGGGAGACAGCCCATCGCGTCGGACAAGGCTGTGGGAATCGAACCCACAACCGAAGTGCGACTGACATTTATCGCCTACCACTTGACTATAGGAAGTCCCTGGTTAGTAGAAACAAGTTTTATTTTATTAAGAAATATGATATATGAAGTATAAGTTCATTTTTCGAACCATATATGATTATTCTAACCATAATATGGACTTATAACTTTTGCTAACCTTTTGTTTGAAACAGATGAAATGACCCATCATTCTATCACATGATCTGCTAACACATCACGAATAACAAATTCAACTTCATTTCTTCAAGGGATGAATTGGAAATTGTTCAATTCACAAACAACAGTGAGATTGTACCAAAATCTTGTAAGTATTTATTTTAATTCATCAACTTTAGGGAAATGATCTTGAAACCCAAAAATGTTGCCTAGTGCCCTTATATCCGATAAATCAGATGGTAACCTAGATCATCACAAATTTATGGCTTTGTGATTGTTGTATTTTTCATAGCCATGTTCTTTACCACCCTCCATCAGAACATGATAGTTATATTTCTCTTCCATATCCATATTTTCACCTATGTTATCCTATGTGGAAACCTGATGATTTGTTAATTTGGGTAACCGTTATGTTTCATACATTAGTTTTTAAAGATTGGTTTTGGTATTCCTTTTTAAGATGTGGGTTTCTATTAATGAAACTTTCGAGTGGTAAACCATTTATAACCCTGACGAATTTCGAGGGTGAAATTCATTTTAAGGGGGGTAGAATGTAACACCCCGAGATTTTATGAAAAATATTATTTTTAATTTTATTGATGTCTTGTGTTTTACGTTACGAAAAAGGAGTCTTGCACAACATGCAACCCTAACTTGGCTGAATTACACGCAATTTCTACCTTCCTCGATCGTGTGTGTTGTACGCAATACTGAGTTTCACTAAACAATGATATGCTATTAAAATATTATTAAAACTAGCCGTTATGAATAGTAATAACCACTTTTAGAAATTTTTTAAATTTAATATTTCAAAATGGACTTCATTTTTGGATTCAGAATATCTAAATTAGCATAGGGTGAAATTTTTGTATTTTTCTGAAAACTTTCAAATTTTGATGAATAGTGAGAACACTGGGTTACTATTTAAAAACTGACTTATTATTTAAATAATTATTTATTTTATTTAAATTTATTTTAGGTCAAAATTGATACATAATACCTATATAAGTTCAATGTAATTCATTGGAGTAATTTTATAATAATTTTAGATATATAAAAATTTTATTTAACTTTTCACCGTCTTTTACCCACCTCCTAGGAGAATTTGCAGATTTACATAAAACATTGTTTTACCTCTTCTGTGAGTGGAATTTCAAAAATCTGAGAGACACGGTTGATTTCAGTATGTAAAATGTGGTTCAATGAGATGAAAATATTTTTTTATGAATAGTAACTTTTTTACTTTTATTTACCACGTTTAAAAGTAAATAGGGTAATTAAGGGTACAATTGTTATTATTATTACCCTAACACATGTCCAAATTCTATTTGATAAGTTTAATTCGACCAAAAACAACTTTAGTAATAAAATATTACCATTTAGGCCCACTTGGGTTAGATTAGGACATTTAATATTAATTAATTTAAAGAAGGGTTAAAATAGTTAAAATCAAAGTTTATTAAGTAAATCATTTTAATATAGGGTTATACATAAGATAAATTCGACTATAAATATTCATTAGAAATATAAAGAGATTTCCTACATAATGGTATTTTATTTATAATTTTTAGACATTATATAATTTAATTTATTTATGACACAAAGATGATGCAGTAATTATCTTATTAATGAAATATTGACATAATTGATGTTATAAATACACAAATAAATGTAATTTGAGACTTTTTATGAATTAAAATAATTTTATAGGTTAATATGACATTTTATTATTTATTTAGTTAATGTTTTTCGAACTAATCATTCTGTTATTATTTTCATAAAAATCAATTTCTAAATAGTGTCAAAATTGACATCAAATAGTTTTTAAAACAAATATTACATTATTAATTGTTATTTTATTCATAAAAATCTAAGGTCGGCCAAATGACTTATATAAGGTTATATATATTAATAATAAACTAGTTGGGGTTCTTTTGGCTTGTTATAGTATGTTTATTAGCCTTATAGTGCAACAAAACAAGAAGACACGGTAAAATAAAAATTATTTAACTTAAAGTTAAATCTAAATGATAAGGTTAAAATATAATCATAAACGTGTCTAAATTATATTGGATGAGAGTATTTCAACCCATACCCACCTTAGCTTCTAAATAACACAATTTGGAGCTATTAAAAACCGAATATAAATTTATAATAAAAAAATATTTTTAGTTCTTCCAAAGGAGCCCCTCTCCTCCCTTATAAAAGAGCACCTCCTCTCTCTCTACCTCACACCACTTTGAGCCTTCATGCTCTGCCAACCCCTACCAAATTCTCTTCTACACTTCCCTAGAAACATCCTAGAGGTTCTGGTCTTCTTCAAAGACCCATTTTAGTGCCCTAAGAGGAGGTCTCAAAGTGGTTCTTCAAAGAAGAGGTAATGTCCGTTACCGATTCGTTCAACTTTATTTCTTCTTCCACTTCCTCTTATTTAGTGGTTTCATTATGAAGTAATAACATCAGTATAACTCATATACTAATATGTTATTATAATCATGAAACATCTATATTTCACCATCTATCCATCCTATGGAAAATGAAATCACCACGCGTGCGTAAGTACGGAATACCGTCTTCACGCCGTGGTGTAATCTATTTTCCACCACCACCTTACATGGATGGGTATAATGGTGTAAATAAATAAGTATATATGGTTATTTTGAAGTGATATTGATTCTATAATATTATACATACACTTCAATACAATTCCACGATCATGGATTGATATCATCGCTTGTGCGTACGTACGGACTATTGTCTCCACGAATGCGATGAGATTAATTTTCCATGATTAACCATTCAAGAATGATTATAAAGAATATATAGTGATTAATAATGAAATATATGACATAATTAATCTACTAGATTTATTTATATATTTATATATATTTCATATACTTAATTCCATTCAATTCAATAAGGAAACAAAAACAACGTTCATGCGTACGTACGGACTACCGTCTCCATGAACGATGTATTTCTTTCCATTTCTCGATCTATTATATATTTTTATATTATGAAAATATATTATATATAAATCCTGTTTTACATTTTGGATGTAAGTAATCATGATCTATGTAATCATATGAATAATTACAAGTTAAAACACAAATGACAAATGAAACAATTTTACACAAAACGCTACTTTAACATGAATTTACAAAAGAATGGGTAATATAAAGTCCTAAGTGAACCATATATGATATCATACTAATGAATATGATTCTTTAATAAGTCCATGACATTATTAAAATCATTTTACAGGAGTTTTGGATACGTACGAAGCATATCAGACCTAAGGTAAGGGATAATTTGGCAAATCTCATTTTTATCCGAGATTGCTTATTCGTAAGTATTTACTGGGGTTATTGTTATCATCCATGTCCATGTTTCCTAAAAATGGTTTCATGTATGTTTAATTTCCTTTTTACCCATTTTGACTTTTACCCAATGGTATGGAAGGAATCTTTCTTTTATTTACCCTACAAGGTACTTTTTGACCTTTTCGACAAAAGTACGAGAAGAATGTTTTTTAACATATACGGCATAAAATGATTTTTACGTTTTCATAAAGCCTTGTTTTCAGGAAGCTTCCTCACAAATATTTCATAACTATTTTCAACAAAATCTTTTTCTTTTAAAATTGCATGTCATTTTGTGAGAAGAAAATGATTTTGTAGAAAAAAGGATATTTTCCTCAAGAATTCATTTCATGTGTTTTATCAAAACCATTTTTCATCTAAGATGACATTATTTCATATGTGTATGTTTTAAGTATAATGTCTCTATGATTTAAATGGTTTCACTTCTATTGTTATGAAATGATATCAATTTATTTTATATGGATTATGTGATGATGGGATGATGTTTCTGAAACCCATTTTATTTATTGGTTTTTTATGAATGATGTATGTTTATTTTGTTGAACAAGTAAGAATGATTTCATTATGAGATGGGTGGGACCTATATCTCCCTCTAATTCATTGGGTAAAGATTTATATCTCATGAGATAGACATGGCTGTAAATGCAAGTTAAACTGGTTCAGTAATGAAGGACTGGAACAAGGAGTGAACTCGATTCAGAAAGGGAATTTGTCCACTAAGATGGTCTTGGCAGCAATGCCTTGGCTAATATGGAAATCATATCATGTGATTTATGTTTTCCAAAATTACATGTTATATTTCCATTCTATTTTATCATTCTTAATGTTTATTTATGATTTATGCGTTACGTACATCCATTTTTTATGTCATTGCTCAAGATTTTTATGTTTAAACATTATGTTCATGTTTTTAAGTTCAAATGTATATGGTATGTTTTATTTTATCCATTATTACCCTTACTGAGAATTTGAGATCACCCTTTTTATGTTTTCTTTTCCCCAGGATATAAAGTAAGGTTTTAGGTGAGAAAAAAAGGGGAAGATGTTTATGGGAGATGTTGAAGATTTTTTACCACGATTAGAAGATTACGTTCCAAGTTTCCAAATGCACTAAACAATTACGGTCCTTGTGTGTCTATTTTTTTTATGTAATAAGTATTCCGAGAACATAATGTAATGTTAATGTACATCAAGATTCAGGTCTCTATAATAGGTGAACCCCATGGAGAATTACAAGGTCTGATGAATCTCTTCTCCTATAACTACTCTAACTCCTTCTTGAGCTGTTATAACTCTAGTGTATTCATCCTATTAATAGTAATGGACACTAGTGCCTCTCCTAGAATGAGCTCAATAGAAAAGTCTACCACTCACTCTAGAGGCAGACCTAAAAAGTCCTCCGGAATGACATCCCTAAAACGATCCCCCACTGGAGGAATGTCCATCTATGAAGTCCCATGGTCATCCAAATATAGACTACAAATCTATGTTGTAACTCCTCCCAACCCCTGATGCTCAGGTCCCACACTGCTTGTTTGGGAAACCCATTCTTCCTTATGAAGAAACGCTCCACCCTCAAGTGACATAAAACTCACCCTACGATGATAGAAATTGAAAATTAACTAGTTGGTAACCAACCCTTCCATTCTGAGAATGAAATCATATCCCGTAATCTATAATACATCAATGTACCATAAGATGTCAAACCCTCGGACCTCAAGAGGCCACTCCATTCACTGAAATACACTAGCAATTCTAGTCCCCGACAATGTTTCAAGAATCAATATATCCATATAAAAAATATTAAGATCCCAAAGCTCTCCACAATAACAATAAATATGAATGTATGTGAATCCCCTTTATCAAAAAGTGATAAATCTATACTTGAAGAAATTAAAATCATACCTTGAAAAAAGAAGTATTGAGATCCTTATACTATTGGATCAGCTCTATTGCATGATCTTGACCAGTGTAGCAGACCTATGAAGCTAACTGAGATCCATGAGCTAATCCACCCTGTGGCTATGGAAGAACATGTGTCAGACCACTATGGCCACGACCACCACCTCAGCCTGAATGGCCTAGAGAACTCCAGTTCCCTAACCGAGGAGAAACTCGTGGTCCTTCTCCTAAACACGGAGTTATATCAGAACTCCTATCACCAGATGTAGGTGAGAAAAACTAACAGAAATGCTGATGATGTCCCATCTTTCCAAAATATCAACACTCTACTAGGTCCCTTGGGAAATGTGGCATTGTATTCCCGCTCTTCCCACACTTGTATCACACCACCTAGATACCAAAAGAAGTATCCCACTTCTCATTTCTCCACACGTAGACTCCCTACGACACTTCTTGCTATTAGTCAGAGGTTTAACAACTCCGGATGTCGAGCCGCCCCAGCTCACAGCCCTAGAATACCTCTGATTGTGCACTTTTATCAATGTGTGGTTTCCTGTAGTGGTGATGGATGTAAACCTAATGATATTCACCTGAGAAAACATGTCATACCTGAGACCATCCTCAATATTCCTCACCATAAAAAACTAATCACCTCTTAGAATGGGAATAAATATTAGTATCTATATGAAGCGAGAATAATACTCCATTATTGAAAGAGTTACCAACTTTAGAATAATGAACTCTCGGGATCGATTGACCCTCAAAGACTTCAAGTTAAATTATTTATAGAAGGAATGCTGGAACTCATCCCAATCCATATCCTACTGGAATCCTGATTGTGAGATCACATCCCAACATCTCTTGGTAGAATACTGAAGAATATATGTAGAGAGCATCACCCACCTCTCTGGAGGCATCTCTAGATGCCCAATGACCGATATCATGGCCTCCAACTATGATTCTGCAGCTTGAGGTCCTCCTTCCCCTGAGAATGTTAGAGGATGTTTTTATTGAAAAATCCACGTCAGCTCTTCTATAGATGGGGAAAGATGTCGTGCTCCATTTAAGGTCTACATAAACCTCCTGAAGACTTCTCAGAGATCGGCATCAAGAACTTTTTCCAGAATAACATCTATTGCCAAGATGGGGATGACCAGAGGATCTGCTTATGGTGCCTGATCAAGCATGTTCGGTGTCGAATCACATCACTGTTTCTTGTTTACAACAGGTGGACACATCGATGGCCCAACTCTACATGGTCAAGCACTCACCGTAGATCAAGTATATCAAGGACTGAATCATAGAAGTGTAAGAAAATAATAGGAAAAATAAATCATTCATGTTTTCCAAAACATGGATACACGGCTTGTATGTCCCCTACATGGAGTGTTCCTTGATGCCTTAACAAGGGTGTGTGCTCCTCCCTTCCTGGGATGTGTAACACCCCATACACCCAAAATGTTCTCCCAAGACATTGCGTGTACATTAATTGTGCTACCCTAACCGAGTTCTTCTACATGATAATCCCACACGGTTCTTATAGAGAAATTATACATGGTGTGTTTGTGCCAGACATAGTGTGTACAACTAATAATTTCACTAGCATTTGTTGTTAGTCACATGACCGGTTACACGGTTGATTCTATGCCGTGTGTTTATTCCCAACACGACATGTACTAACTACCCATAATCCACCCGTGTCACTGGTCACATGGCTGGACACTAGGTCTATACACATGACATGTACGTCTGGTACACAGCGTGTTCCACCAAAGAATTCTGAACCCCATTTCTTAGCCCCCACGTGCAGTAACATAGTTATAGACTACATGGTGTGTACATATATTGCACGACATGTACTAAAAAACCATATCATCCGAAACAGAAGGATATATGGTATGTATTTAGCAATACACACAGTGTATTCAGTGTTATTCATTAATATAAGCATCAGAAAATACTATGGAACACAGAAAAGTATTGAAACTAATATTATGGTTCCAAATTACGATCTGTGAGGGCCCATACTGCCTACGAATCATAGTTTGGCTTCCAATACATGTCATAAAAAAGCATAATAAGGTAATGATCTGTAAAATTACAATCCATGAGGGCACAAAACACATTAGGGAACAAAGTATATTGGACATTCAAATGAACATTAAACATTAGTAATACCATATCAAATAGCTAGTATTTTATCAAGGAATATATCACAAAGAATTCATATCTAGAACAACATTTATCTCAACAACATGCAATTGGTATAGCACCCTAAATGGCATGACAAGAATGCTTGACATTTGATCTCTATCAAGATCCTATATGATGCATGATATGAAATACCCTCATCTCATCTGGTTGCAACAGAAATATAACCTCATTAATATCAACGATAATATCACAAATCATGTGGATCACTCTACAGTGAAATCAAATAAACTGTAATAATTTAAAAACCATAACAATCACATTATACATGGTAATTTGGATTTTCCCTATACACAGGTTAGCTAATCCATGTAAAATGTTTTTAAAATGTAACTATTCCATCATATCCCATTATATATCATACAAACATTAAGTCAAGACAAAAAAATACCTTTTATACCACTATGTAATGACCTTGTTATGGGTGCTGCCCCAGGGTGCCCCGTACCGGGTTGGTCACATGGCCTCAAGCGTATTTCCCGAAATGTTAGTGGTTTCTGACTAGAATCACGGGTCTTGGGTGTGATAGTAGGGAAAATATTCCCTAATTGGAAGTGTAATAAAGTAGAAATAAACAGATATCAATAGTGGAAGAAGTAATAACTTGCAATTACTAAACTTCTAAAGACTGGAAGTAATAAACAACTGAAGGAAATAATAAAAATGATTCATGATACATATGTATAGGAAAGTATCCAAATAAGTCACAATGCTGGAATATAGTACTAAACCAATGTAAAATGAAAACAAATTAAAACCAACAACATCGCAAGCCTCATCATGGTCACAGGTTCTTGAGCACCACAATATTCAAGTACCTGACATAGAAGGATGCTTTTCTTTATCTATACCTGCAACTATGTAATCTATTTGGGCCCAAAAGCAAGAAAAAAACTGGGTGTGAGACAAATACTAGTATGAAACCATCCAAATATATGTTCCTAATAATTAGTGAATATATATGGGAGGAAATAGGAAAAATGATGCATTAAACAAAGATGTAAGCATAAGAAATCAATCCTACAGTTTCAATTGCATTGATTTTCATATATTGAATAAGAAGATAATATAAAACAAGTAACCCTTTGGGATATATTCAGTAACTGACTCCTCTAGTTCAACTGATTAAACAGAAAAACCCTCTGGGATGTTCTCACATATGAGAACTTCTTATTTATCTTTACAAAAGAATATCTAAGGAAGCAGTCTCCATCAAATCCCCATGTGGTCTCATATTAGTAAATATAGACACAATGAGAAATAAATCAACATCCAATTCCCCATGTAGTCTCACTACATGGAAATAAAAACACTCTGAGGGATCACAAATTCCATCACCCTTATGGTCTCCTAACGTAAACGTATAACAGACACTATGGGAAATCACATAGAATCCATTTCCCAAAGGGTCTACTACACTAGGTTCCCACAACCCTGTGTAAGTCAACCATTCACAATGATTTTCAATAGAAAAATTAAACCTTACAAATTACATGGCTAATAGATTTCATTTTCTATTTGGCTAAACAGCTACAAGCATATATCAACATCAGATAATATCACTATATCCTAAAAACTGTAGGCATGGAAAACATGGATCCTAACCAGTAAAGCTAGAAAAAACGGTCAATATCAAAATGAACATGGGAAACACATACATATAATGGAAAATTTCCCTATTCTCAGTCAAAAAACCTTTAATAATGAATACAATCCATAGAAGACATTAACATGGTTAAAATACCTAAACACGCAAGACCCCAGTCAAGGGTGATGGGAAATTATGCAGATAATATTCAAACACTAACAACGAAAAGGAAACAACCACCTACCTCAATGTTGTATGATCAATATACTATAAGTTATATCCTTTAATTGACATAGAATGTGGTAGATCAACAAAAAGATTCCTAATTATCAAACAATGATATCTCACGAAATAGGAGAAATAAAGTAACGTGGTTCTAGAAGATGGATGAACACACCCTGGCAATTCCAACGTAATCGACATCAGTTGAATCAGAGAACAAATATTGGGCCATGGTTGTGGAGAATAATCATCGGCTTCAGTCACTCCTATATGAGACGAGCTGAGAAGAAGTGATTTTTTTTTAAAAGATTCAACCTCAGTCGGATAGTAAAATAAAAAAAACTATACGGCATGTGTTTTAAAATTACAAGGTGTGTATATGACTTTATCGGGCCCCGCTATAGGGGGTCTCTAGGGCACTCCACATAGAAATGTACTCAACTGTTACATGGCTAGGATACGGTCACCCATGTCAACCTGGTACACAGCATGTACTCCAATTTACACAGTGTGTACTCCATAAATTTCCATATTCTCATCTTATTTTCAAAAACCCATCAAAATAAAATTAATTTCTAAAAATAAGGTCTGGGTTATTACACATGTAATATTTTCCTAACATGTGGAATAGATACATGTTTCATAATAATTTCATCAAAGAATATCCCATGACAATAATGGTTTTATAGACATAAAACTTGGGATATAGAATCAAGTCTCGTGAATGTAATCACATCAATTCATAGTCCATTAAGTGATATAATTTGAATTGATATATGGATCATATCTCCAGAAATCAATGACTAACACCAATAGATATCATCTTATTAGGGAAATAATTTTTAATGAAATATTAAAAAAAATTATTAATAAAATAATCTTTTCTTATTGTAAAATGATTTTTAAAATAGAAAATCTCTTAAAATCCTATTTTAATAAAATAATCTTTAAAAAAATTTATTGGATGCTTTGGGATTAGAAAAAATTGTTTTTCATTGAAAACATATTAGTAAATCTTTAATGTGTTTTGAAAAACATATAATTGAAAATAAATTGAAAATTTATAATGAAATCAAGATACCTATTTTGAAACCATTTTCTTTAAAAAATAATAATTGATAATTGAAAACATTTTCAAAACATTTTTCCATGAAAATGTATAAATGAATACTGAAAACTTTATGGAAAATAATTTTTTTGAAAATAAATAAATTACATAGAAATTAATGTCAATAACATAATGAAATTCTTTTCATTGGTAAGATCATTTTGAAAACATATAATGGATGTTTTGAAAATTATTTAAAAACAATTTAAAACATAATTTTTTTTAAAACATTTTCGTTGATTTTTTTAAAAAAAATTACATTCCACTATATTAAAAAATATCATTTTAAAAAATATCTTTTTAATCATTTAAATGAAAATTATAGTGAATCTCGATCATGGAGGTGTGTAAATATATACTTATCAAACATTCCTTCATCACCTATAAAATGATTAGAAAAGTTCCTCAAATGAAAAAGGACTAGATTATTGTATTTATTAAAACCCATATATATAGAAGAAAAAACATGTATGAAAACATTTTTTAAAGATCGGTGGATAGTAATAGAATATTTTTGAAAAACATTAAGAAAACATTATTTTGAATAAACATAGATTTTTTTCTAAAGTGGGAGGTAATTTCACACATTTTTAAAACACATTGTAAGGAATATTATAAACCAAACAGTGGAAAATTGTAACATTACCAAGATATAACATTAATTACTAGAGGATAATAAAACTCTTGAGATTTCCTAAAATATCAATCATAATATTGCATCAATGTATGAAAGATCATAAACAATCATTATAAATAATGATATTGTTTCAATAAACTCTAATCACATGGTATATTGGGATCAAACTCTCCATGTATAAAAATTAAACTACATAAATATTAAAATATCATTAAAACAACGAGTTTCACGATATAAAAAGTAAAATAATCCTAAAAAGGAATGTTCGTCCATAAAAAACACGTGTTTCAAATAAAGAAAATATTTTCAAAATTATCATAATGATTCAGTAAATTTTGAATCATAAAACCCAAGAAATAATGAATAAAATGATATTAAAAAACAATAAAGTTAATATCTAAGTCGTGTAATAAATATGAGTTTTTTTATTAATATTTTAATAAAAAATATTATTATATATAATAATATATATTATTTTATCATGACATTATATAACCCACTTATTAATAGTTAATTTTAGTGGTTTTTATTCTGAAAATATCATCATTGTTCTTTGTACTAGTTTTTAATTATTATTTATGATTATGTTTCAAGGATCATGATATTATTATTTAAAGAGTATAAAAAATTTACAAAATACCATATATATTTAGAATATATTTATTTAGAAGAATATATAACATACATAGTGATGAAATGGAATACACCATTCATGGAGATGACATAGTGAATGTACGAATGAATGATATTTCTGTTTTGTCATCGCATTGTAAGAAAGAATGTAAGTAAAATATTTTGTGTATATGTTTATAATAGAATTATATTATAAATATTATGTTATATATTTGAAATATTTTCATTAAAAATCATTAATACATTCAATGTAAACTGTGAATGAATCACATCTCTTTGAGGAGGAGGTAGTCCATATGTCCACAAACAATGTAATCATATTTAGAAAATATGGAAACCATAAATTAATGTGTAATTTAATATTTACCGAATAAAAAATTCTTAATAAATATAATATATATCATAAGTAAAATTTTTTTCCATCATAATGGAAAATCATTAATATTGGTAATAGAAAAACAGATAGCATTATCTTGTGAGGTTTTAGTTCTCCGTACACAAGAACAAAATGTTAATTACACATTATATTAATTTGTTTGTAAGTGTGTGAATAAACCTTAATATAAAAAAATATTATTTTATTTAGATTTATATTATTTTTTATTATCATAGAATAAAGAGAAATAAGGTGTTAGAGATTGGAAATAAAACAAAAGTGCTTGAGGAAAGGTGTTACCTCTTCTTTCTGTGACTCCATTTTGGGTTCAACAAAGGGATTTCTTTTATAGATTTATTATAACAACCCTACTATTTATTACACACATTGACATGATTTATTAAATAAAAATTCACATAATTAAACTTTTAGGATAGAAAAGTATAGTTTCATGGGAAAATTAGTATCATTATATAACAACTTAAAAAATAAAATAAAACATCTTTATTGAAAATGTCTTTTACGTGACCACAACATTCCTTGGTTATTAGAATTGCAAGGGGTAACATGAGGACATGAATAAGAAAATGGGGATCTAGTTCCCAATAATGGAGTAAAAAATTAATATGAGGAATAGTACAATACATGTTAGGAAATATGTATATCAATGGAACATAATAGAAGCATGATAATAACGGCATGATAAAGCATGACTATCATAACATTAAAATGTGGAAACAAAATTAAACATGATATTAGACTGAGCCAAGGCTCATTGAACATGGAGCATGAGTAAAATCTCATTTCACTTGATTTATCATGTGAAATCCCTCATTTCACATGATGTATCATGATATTAATCATAACCATTTCATTTGAGTGCTATTAGTATGCACCCTTCTTAGTCATTCCATTACATGCATAAGTGTGCCACAAGGATCATACAGCATCGATTCGTTAAAAATTATAATTTATTTCATGAATAAGAGATATAAAATACATAAAATTAAGTCCCTACTAAATAAGTACATTTTCATAAAGGTTAATACCCTTGATAGGGAAATGGGTATTGTATTCACTTACACTATAGTTTTGTCATGGATATTTTGGTTTAACATCGGTATAATAATGACATCAAATAGATATCATAAAATGGTTTGATGTGAGAGAAAGGGGTATATAATCATTTAGAAATAAAATGGATAATAATGGGTTTATTTAAAATATTATCCCAACATATGTAATGGAATTTATAGGCATAATATAAAAGAATTTCTTTAATTCAAATGAGGAGAGATAAATCCCTTATATAATTTCAGCATTGTAACAGGTGTACATGGCATGCATTAATGAGATAGAGAGGGTCTCTAATCATTAAAAGCTATGTATGGTAGTATTGGGGAGGTGAAAAATCATACCCCAACATTTGAAATTTAATGTAATTGGGCATAACAATATAAGGAAACTTGGTCATAAATAAGGAAGGAATGTCTGGATCCCTTACATGGAAGTGTGATCCCAAAGGTTTGGGAGAGGCTTGAGAGAGGATTCATGGGAGCATAGGGCGCCTTGGGATGATTATAGAGAGAGTAGGGAAGGTTTTGTGTTAGATCTAAATGGTTTTATTGAAGTATAATGAGATATTAAGTGGGTATATAAAGGAAATGAGAGGTAATTATTTATTATTTAGGATTTAGATATTGCTCATTAATCTAATCCAAACCACCATCCATCTATTGGTTTTTTCCAATTGTTATTCCAAATGGGATTGGAAAATAGTTTTATAATGACAATGAATGAAATTATTAATATATTTGGATTTATTATGATTAATTGAGTCACACTCTCTAGGAAATCATTTTAAAATGATAAAATGTTTTATAAGTCTTTGAGGGTCAACTATGGAACTGTAAAATATTCAAAAAAATATTATCAATTCACATTATATTATTTTTAAATAATATATTGGTTGAATATCACTTTTATAGTATATTATTAAAACAATATTGGGTTACTATGATGTCATAAAACACATTATATATTTAAAATGATATTTAATTTTTACAAGAAAATTTGTGTGTCTCTAAAAATTATGAAAATGTATCCATTGGATGATTTAGATGTACTAATTGAAAAATTAATATTCATTTCATCTAAATAATTTTCTAAATATTATATTTTTTACTTTTAATAAAAAACTAAAATTTATTCAAAATTCATGGGTTTTGACAAAAAATGATTTCAAACCTTAATAAAAATTACAATTATATTCATAAAACTTATACAATCATTTATATTCAATAAAAATAAATTCGATAATAATATTCTATTTAAATATTTTTTAATTAAAAAATCCATTAATTAATAAAAATATATTTCTGAATTAACTATTTACTAAGAATAATATTTGTGAATTAAAAACCATTTACAATGAAACAATAATAAAATGAATATATTTTCTCTATAAAAAAATAACACACAAATTTATAGTCATAGGGTCTTGTTACATAAACCCTTATAACACCCACATAATACACAAGCCTATGGTGTGAAATGGTGAAATACTCTTTGGGAGGCTCAGATAATATTTCATGAGTGGAAATCTCTATTAACATCCACTTCTATTGTAAGCGATTTCATTAATGATTAAAGTTTTGAAGCCCATCTTGTATTTGGTCCAGAGTGAATCCCACATACACTACCTCCATTCCATGCTCAGAAAAATGGGCTTTGTATGGAGAATTTCTATTTGGTGAAGACAACACTTCCTTTATCTGAGTAAATTGTATATGTTAAAGCCTTATATTTATACTAATCAAATGATCATTGTTCAGTTGATATATTAGACATGGTAATAATTCAAAATTGTATATTAAAATCTAAAAGCATAAAACAATAAAGTGCATATGTTTCATATATAAATTTTCATTATAAGGCATTTAATAATATCTAGAAGAATTTTTAGTCATAATAGTTTGTTATCATTACAATCTTCCCCCATTAAGAAATAATTCCCTCAAAATTTCCTTTTTCCCACACTAAATCCGATGAGGGTAATTGTGCTTCATTACTTCCTCAGATTCCCATGTTGGTTCTTCAAACTTGTGGTTTCACCACAACACCATGATGAGGGGAATTGTATTTTTTGGCAGAACATTTTCTCTATGATCATATATCTTTAGAGGCTTCTCTTTATAAGAGAGTTAATTCTCCCATAGTACCACCTCTCGATTGAGTACATGTGATTGGTCAAGTATGTACTATCTAAATATTGATACATGGAATAAATCATATACTTAAGATAGTTTCTGTGGGAGTTCTAGTTGATAGGACACTTCTCCAATGTGATCAAGGATCTCAAATGGGTCTATGTACATTGGACTATGACTTCCCTTCTTCCCAAATCTCATAACTCTCATACATAGTGATATGCTGAGGAATTCCATGAACCTAACATCAAACTCTGGGTCTCATCGATGATTATCATCATATCTCTTTGGTTGACTCTATTTATCTTTAATGTGCAGTTGGATGATCTTATCCTTCCACACCATTTCATTGACAATTTCTAGTCCTAGGATTTTACATTTCCCAACGTCATCCCAACCTGGAGGTACTCTACACCTCTTCCCTAAAAAGGAAACAAAAGGATCCATTTGAATTATTTAGTGGAACTTTTTTTGTAAGAGAACTCAACCAGAGGAAGTTATTGATCCCATCCTCCTTTTAAGTCCACTAAGCATGATCTCAACATGTTTTCTAGTGCTTAAAAATTCCTCTCAGATTCTCCATCTATTTGAGGTTGATATGTTGTACTGAGGTTGATCTCAGTATCTAGAGCATGTTGGAGAGACTTTCAGAATATTTTTTTGAATCCTATATCTCGATAGGATAAAATATATTGTAGAACTCCAGGAATCCTTACCATGTCTCGGATGTATATCATTCCCATTAGATCCAATAAGATATACACATGATTGTAAATGAAGTGTACAATATTTTTTGTGATGATCCACAACAACCCATATAGTACTATTTTCTTTTGAAGTCATCAAATATCTGATGATAAATTCCATGGTGATGTTCTCAAATTTCTATTTTGGTATGGGTAATGGTTACATCATCCCCTCAGACTAACTCCTCTCAGCCTTTAATTACATACATACCTAGCACGTTGACATATACTCAGCGATCACATTCTTCTATTATCCCACCAATAATGCTCTTGAATATCCCAATACATCACTTTGTTTCATGGGTAAATGGATATATTCAAACTATGTCCATCATCCAAAAGTTCGTTCTTTAACTCGGGATTTGATGGAACACAACGTCTAGACCCAAATCTCACAATTCGTTCAACGTTAAAATTGAACGTGGTGGATTTCCCTTTTTTGATAGTTTCCACGTTCTTATGACTTTTCACATCATCATTTTGAGTATCCTTTCATTTTTCCAAAAGGGTTTATTGGGAGAATATTTCTGAAATGATTTCTGAAGTTTCCTTCTTTATGACTCCCATGTCCATCATTACCAAATCTAAGAAGATTGGTTCCATTTCAATTATCATCAATAATATAATTTTTAAGTCATTTATACATATAGAACCTTCCGCCTAGTTCTCTTTCAAATGGTGGTAGTGGATTGGGAAATCATAGTCTTTGATAATCTATAACTTCCTTCACTAGATAATGTCAACTCTTTCTGTGTTAATATATACTTGATGCTTTTGTGGCCCTTTTATATTGACACATATCCCTAAAGAGGCAATTATAAAAAATTCAAAGATAATATTACTACATCCAAATCTAGATCATGTGTTGGATAGATTTTCTCATGATCATTCAATCACCTCGATTCATTGGAAATGAAATTGGTCATATTGCATCAACACATATCTCGTGCCCTTCTTCGAAGCATCACTAAATACCACAAAATGTTCTCCAATTATGGGTATTGTGAGAATGGATTTAGTGATGAGCCACATTTATAACTCCTTAATCATATCTTCTCATTCTAAATTATATGAAAACATGACTCCCTTACGATCTAGCTTGGTAAGAGGTTATGATAATCAGGAGAAATTTCTCACAAATTGGCGATAATATCAGCCTAACAAATATAAGATAAATATATTCTTCACAGTTGATGGCCTTAGCCATACCTCAATTTCATATGTATTGGAGATCTCCAGAGATTACCCAATTAATATGGTGATATAACCAATGAATGAGTACGCCTTTAACCAGAACTCACACATTCTGTACTTTGAATTGAGCATCTACTTTCACGAGGTCTCTAGTATAGTGCTTAGATTCTCCTCATACTCCTCCTTGGTTTGGGTGTATATTAGAATATCAACTATAAAGACTACCAAAAAATTTTCTAGGTAATCTCTAAAGTATTTATTCCTTATGTCCATGAATATTTATGGTTAAATACTGAGTTGATAAGTCATTAAAAAGAATTCATAGTGCCCATACCTTGTAGGAAAATCAGTCATGGGGATATCATGCTTCTTCACCCTTACTTGGTAATATCCCGACTATAGATTCACATTGGAGATTTATTGTGCACCATGTAGTTGATTGAACATGTCATCAATTCGTGGAAGGGGACACTTTTTGTTTATCTTGATTTTGTTGTGGTCATGATAATCAATTCAAAGATGTATTGAACCATCATTCTTATTGATGTAGAGGACTAGTTCACTCCATGGTGATACACATGGCCGTATAAACACTTTATCCAAATTATATTTACATGTTTTTTTAACTCCTAATTATCGATAACAATAATTTTATATGGATTATTGGATATTGGCATTACCAAAGGTATAAGATTGACCGAGAATTAAAAATATCTTCTAGGAGGAAGACACAAAAATTCCTCAAGAAGCACTTCAACGAATTCCCTCAAAATAGGCATGTCTTCAAGGATGGTTTCATCCTTATATTCTGACAACTGATAAAGTTTTTCATTCTCATAGGGAAGTAATATACATGCTTGAGATGAAGGTGATAATGATTATTCATCCTCCTCTTACCACATGTATAGAATCATGTGTCCATTCTTCATATGGGGAGTGATTTCCTTCTCACAGAAATTTATGTTGTCTCCATATAGGTAAATATAGTCTATGCTGAGAATTGAATAAAACTCCTTTAGATAGAGTATGATGAGGTTTTCCTGGAATTTTATTATAAAAATTATTATATTGTAGGAGTAATATTAAGTAGATGTAATTATTTTCAAATTTTCCATTCTCGTCGACATCTTTACATTCACGATTTGTGGTGGTCTTGGGACTTTTCTACAAAAAATTAAATATATAAAATAATATGTTGAACTAGAATAAAAAATTACATTCATAATTATTTAATGAATAACTAGGATACTTATCACCACATCATTGTCATGGATTGATTGTGCAGTATTGATGGAAAAATCTCTCTATTTCTACATTAGAGGTTTTTAGTTTCCTCCGAAAACCCTTTTTGTGGGGATGTGGTTTGAAAAGTTCCCTAGTTCATTGTAGTTATTGCAATCAACAATGTGTTTGTGGTCGAACAGAGCATTCCTCTCCTATTTCTTAGCCACAGGTATTTCTTGTCAGTAGTTAAAGGCCAGGTTCCCTTCTCTTCCACACCTAAAGAACTTCTTTGTCCCCTCTAGGAAATTTCCTATGTGATCCTTTCTCCACCATTGTAATGTGGGGTCCTAGAATCTCTTAGAATACGTGGATTTATCCATCAGAAAATGATGATTAAATTCCACATTTTTCATCATATTCCGATGATAATGTTGAGATTCATCAACCTCCTTTTCAACCTTGAGGTAACATCATACAATTTCCTCATAGTTATCAAATTCAAGGATCACCATGGATTTCAGTAGGGTAGATTTTATCACTCCAAAGAAGCTGTCAACCTTGAATTCAGGGGTAATAAAAAATCTCAAGGTGTATCATGCATTCCTAGTTAGGTTTTCCACATACACTTTGACAAATTTAAATATTCTCATCTTATTTTCAAAACCCATCAAAATAAAATTCATTCCTAAAAACAAGGTCTGGGTTATTACACATGTAATCTTTTCCTAACATGTGGAAGAGATACAAGTTTCATAATAAGTTCATCATATAATATCCAATGACAAAAACGGTTTTATATACATAAAACATGGGATATAGAATCAAGTCTTATGAATGTTATCACATCAATTCATATTCCATTAATTGAGATAATTTGAATTTATATGTGGATCATATAAACAGAAATCATTGAGTAACACCAATAGATATCATCTTATATGGGAAATAATTTTGAATGAAATTTTAAAAACATTTTTTGATAAAATAATCCTTTCTTATTGTAAAATGATTTTTAAAATATAAAATCTTTTAAAAACCAATTTCATAAAAATAATAATGAAAAAAAAATATTGGATGCTTTGGTATTAGATAAAATCCTTTTTCTTTGAAAACATATTATTAAATCTTTAATGTGTTTTGAAAACCATATCATTAAAAATGCATTGAAAATTTATAATGAAATCATGATATCTATTTTGAAACTATTTTCCTTAAAAAATAATAAATGATAATTGATAACATTTTTAAAACGTTATTCCATGAAAATGTATCAAAAAATACTGAAAACATTAAGGAAAATAATTTTTTTAAAATAAATAAATTACATAGAAATTAATCTCAATAACATAATGAAATTATTTTCATTGGTATGATAATTTTTAAAACATATAATGGATGTTTTTAAAATCATTTAATATCACTTTGAAACATAATTTTTTTAAAACATTTTCGTTGAATTTTTTTTAAAAAAAAATTGCATTTCACTATATTAAAAAAAACATTTTAAAAAATAAATTTTTAATCATGTAAATGAAAATTCTAGGGAATCTCAGTCATGGAAGTGTGTAAATCTGTACTTGTCAAACATTCCTTCTTCATCTATAAAATGATTAGAAAAGTTCCTCAGATGAAAAAGGAGTAGATTATTATATTTATTAGAACCCATATATTAAGAAGAAAAAACATGTATGAAAACATGTTTTATAGATCGATGGATAGTAATAGAATATTTTTGAAAAACATTTTGAAAACATGATTTTGAATGAACATAGATTTTTTTCTAAAGAGGGAGGCAATGTCGCACATTTTTAAAACACATTATAACAAATATTATGAACCAAATAGTGGAAAATTGTAACATTACCTAGATATAACATTAATTACTAGAGGATAATAAAACACTTGAGATTTCCTAAAATATCAATCATAATATTTCATCAATGTAATAATGATCATAAACAATCATTATAAATGATGATATTGTTTCAATCAACTCTAATCACATGGTATATTGGGATCAAACTCTTCATGTATGAAAATTGAACTACATAAATATTAAAATATCATGAAAACTATGAGTTTCATGACATAAAAAGTAAAATAATCTTAACAAGGAATGTACATCAATAAAAAATATGTGTTTCAAATAAAGAAAATATTTTCAAAATTATCATAACGATTCAGTAAATTTTGAATCCTAAAACCCAAGAAATAACGAATAAAATGATATTAAAGAACAATAAATTTAATATGCAGGTCATGTAATAAATATGTGTTTTTTATTTATCTTTTAATGAAAAATATTATTATATCTAATACTATATATTATTTTATCATAAAATTATATTACCCACTTATTAATAATTAATTTAAGTGGTTTTGCATCTGAAAATATCATAATTGTTCTTTGTACAAGTTTTCAATTATTATTTATGATTATGTTTCATGGATCATGATTTTATTATCTAAAGAATATAAAAAATTGTCATAATATCATATATATTAAGAATATATAAATTTATAATAATATATAACATACATAATGTTGAAATGGAATACACCATTTAGGAAGATGACATGGTGAATGTACGCATGAATGATATTTCTATTTTTTCGTCGTATTGTTAGAAAGTATGTAAGTGAAAAATTTTGTATGTATGTTTATAATAGGATAATATTATAAATATTATGTTATATATTTGAAATATATTCACTAAAAATCATTAATACGTTCAATGTAAACTGTTAATGAATCACATCACTTTGAATAGCAGGTAGTCCATATGTCCACAAACTATGTAATCATATTTAGAAAATATGGAAACCATAAATTAATGTGTAATTTAATATTTACCAAAGAACAAATTCATAATAAATATAATATATATCATAAGTAAAAAATTTTTCCATCATAATGGCAAATCATTAATGTTGGTAATAGAAAAAAAGATAGCATTATCTTTTAGGGTTATATTTCTCCGTACACAAGAACAAAATGTTAATTACACATTATATTAATTTGTGTGTAAGTGTATGAATAAACCTTAAAATAAAAAAATGTTATTTTATTTAGATTTATTTTATTTTTTATTATCATGGAATAAATAGAAATAAGGGGTAAGAGATTGGAAATAAAATAAATGTTCTTGAGAAAAGGTGTTACCTCTTCTTTCTATGAATCTTTTGGTTTCAACAAACGGATTTCTTTTATCGATTTATTATAACAACCCTACTATTTATTACACACATTAACATGATTTATTACATACAAATTCACATAATTAAACTTTTAGGATCGAAAAGTCTAGTTTCTTGGGAAAATTAGTATCATTATATAACAACTTAGAACATAAAATAAAACATATTTATTGAAAATGTCTTTTACATGACCACAAAATTCCTTCGTTATTAGAATTTCAAGGGATAAAATGAGGACATGAATGAGAAAATTGTGATCTATAAATTCCAATCATGGAGTAAACATGTCATAAGAGGAATAGTACAATATATATTAGGAAATATGTATATCAATGGAACATAAAAGAAACATGATCATAACAGAATGATATAGCATGACTATCATTACATTGAAATGTGGAAACAAAATTACACATGATATTAGAATGATCCAAGGCTCATTGATCATGGAGCATGATTAAAACCTAATTTCACTTGATTTATCATGTGCAATCCCTCATTGCACTTGATGTATCATGATACTAATCATAACCATTTCATTTGAGTGCTATCAGGGTACACCCTTATTTGGAATTTCATTACATGCATAAGTGTGCCACATGGATCATACATCATGGATTCATTAAAAATCATAATTTATTTCATGAATAAGATATAAAGAATACATAAAAATAAGTCCCTAATAAACAAGTACATTTTTATAATGGTGAATACCATTTATAGGGAAATGGGTATGGTATTCACTTACACTATAATTTTGTCATGGATATTTTGGTTTATCATCGGTAGAATAATGACATCAAGTAGATATCATAAAAGGGATTGATGTGAGAGAAATGGGTATATAATCATTTAGAAATAAAATATATAGTAATGGGTTCATGTAAAATAGTATCCCAACATATTTAATGGAATTTAGAGGCATAATATAAAAGAATTTCTTGAATTTAAATTAGGAGATATAAATACCTTATGTAATTTCAGCATTGTAACAAGTGTACATGGCATGCATTAATGATAGAGAGTGGGGTCTATAATAATTAAAACCTATGTAGGGTAGTATTGGGGATGTGAAAAATCATACCCCAAAATTTGAAATTGAATTTGATAGGGCATAACAATATAAGGAAACTTGGTCATAAATGAGGAAGGAATGTATGGATCCCTTACATGGAAGTGTGATCCCAAAGGCTTGGGAGAGGCTTGAGAGAGGATTCATGGGAGAATGGGGTTCCTTGGGATGATTATAGAGAGATTAGGGAAGGGTTTGGGTTAGCTCTAAATGGTTTTATTGATGTATAATGAGATATTGAGTGGGTATATATAGGAAATGAGAGGTAATTATTTAGTATTTAGGATTTATATATTTCACATTAATCTAATAAAAACCATCAATCATCTGTTTATTTTTTCAAATTTTTATTCCAAAGGCGATTGGAAAATTATTTTATATTTCCAATGAACGAATTTATTAATTTATTTGGATTTATTATGTTGATGTGAGTCTCACTCTCAAGGAAATCATTTTAAAATGATAAAATGTTTTATAAGTCTTTGAGGGTCAACTATGGAACTGTAAAATATTCGAAAAAATTATAAATTAACATTATATTTTATTAAAACATATATTGTCTGAATAAAAAATTTATATTATTTTATTATAACACTACTGGGTTACTATGATGTCATAAAACACATTATATATTTAAAATGATATTTAATTTTTACAGGAAAATTCATCAGTCTCTGAAAATTTTCAAAAATTATCCATTGGATAATTTAGATGTACTAATTGAAAAATTAATATTCATTTTATCTAGATAATTTTCTAAATATTATATTTTTTACTTTTAATAAAAAACTGACATTTATTGAAAATTCATTGGTTTTGACAAAAAAAGATTTCAAACCATAATAAAAATTACAATTATATTCATAAAACTTATACAATAATTTATATTTAATAAAAATAAATTCGATAATAATATTTTATTAAAATATTATCTAATTAAAAAATCCATTAATTAATAGAAATATATTTCTTAATTAACGATTTACTAAGAATACTATTTGTGCATTAAAAACCATTTACAAAGAAACAATAATAAAATGAATGTATTTTCTCTATAAAAAAATAATGCACAAAATTATAGTCATAGGGTCTTGTTACATAACCCCTTATAACTCCCACATAATACCAAAGCCTGTGGTGTAAAATGGTGAAATACTCTTTGGGAGGCTCAGATAATATTTCATGAGTGGTAATCTCTATTAACTTCCACTTCTCTTGTAAGCGATTTCATTCAAGCTTAATGTGTTGAAGATCATCTGGGATTTGGTCCAGAGTGAAACCCGGTTACACTACCTCAATTCCATGCTATGAAAAATGGGCTTCGTATGGAGAATTTCTATTGGATGAGGACAACATTTCCTTTATCTGAGTAAATTGGATTTGTTAAAGCCCTATATTTGTACTAATCAAATGATCATTGTTCAATGGATATATTAGCAATGGTAATAATTCATAATTGTATATTAAAATCTAAAAACATACAACAATGAAGTTCATATGTGTCATATAAAAATTTTCATAATAAGACATTTAATAAGATCTAGAGGAATTTTCAGTAATAAAAGTTTGTTATCATTACAATATTCCCTCATTAAGAAATAACTCCCCCAAAATTTCCTTTTTCCCACACTAAAGACAATGAGGGTAACTGTGCTTCATCACATCCTCTTATTCTCATGTAGATTCTTCAAACATGTGGTTTCCCCACAACACCTTGATGAGGGGCATTGTATTTTTTGGCAGAAATTTTTCCCTATGATCATATATCTTTAGTGGCTTCTCTTTATAGGAGAGTTCATTCTCCCATAGTACCATCTCTGGATTGAGTACATGTGATAGGTCAAGTACGTACTATTTAAATATTGATACATGGAATACATCATATACATGAGATAGTTTCGGTGGGAGTTCTAGTTGATAGGACACTTCTCCAATGTGATCAAGGATCAAAAAAGGTTTTATGTACATTGGGTTATGACTTCCCTTCTTCCAAAATCTCATAACTCTCATCCATAGTGATATGATGAGGAATTCCATGACCCTAACATCAAAATCTAGGTCTCATCAACGATTATCATCATATCTCTTTGGTTGACTCTTTTCATCTTTAATGTATAGTTGGATGATCTTATCCTTCCACACCATTTCATTGACAATTTATAGTGCTAGGATTTTTCTCTCCCCAACGTCATCCCAACCTGGAGGTTCTCTACACCTCTTCCCTTAAAGGGCATCAAAAGGATCCATTTTGATGCTTTAGTTGAACTTTTTTTAAGAGAACTCAAGAAGAGGAAGTTGTTGATCCCATCCTCATTTTAATTCCACTAAGCATGATCTCAACATGTCCTCTAGTGGTTGAATTGTCCTCTCATATTCTCCATCTATTTGAGGTTGATATGTCTTACTGAGGTTCATCTCTGTATCTAGAGCATGTTGGACAGTCTTTCAGAATAGAGTTTTGAATCCTATATCTCGATAGGATAAAATATATTTTGGTACTCCAGGTAGCCTTACCATGTCTCAGATTTATATCTTTTCCATTAGATCCAATAAGAATTCCACCTGATTTTAAATGATGTGTAAAGTCTTTTTGAGATGATCCATAACAACCCATATAATACTATTTTCTTTTGAAGTCAACAAATATCTGATGATAAAGTCCTTGGTGATGTTATCTCATTTCCATTTTGGTATGGGTAATGGTTACATCATCCCCTCAGGCTAACTCCTCTCAGCCTTTAATTTATTACATACATGGCACATTGATGTATACTAAGCGATCACATTCTTATTATTATCCCACCAATAATGCTCTTGAATATCCCAATACATCATTTTGTTTCATGGTTAAATGTATAAATTCAAACTATTTCCATCATCCAAAAGTTCTTTCTTTAACTCTGGATTTGATGGAACACAACGTCTAGACCCAAATCTCAAAATTCTTTAAACATTGACATTGAACATGGATGATTTCCCTTTTTTGATAGATTCCACATTCTTTTGAATTTTTACGTCATCATTTTGACCATCATTTAATTTTTCCAAAAGGGGTTATTGGGAAAATATATGTGGAAGGATTGCTGATGCTTCCTTCTTTATGACTCCCATGTCCATCTTTACCAAATATAAGAAGATTGGATCCTTTTCAATTCTCATCAATAATAGAATTTCTAATTCATTTATACAGAGTGAACCGGCCGCCTATTTCATGTTCCCAGGGAGGTAGTGGATTGGTAAATCACAGTCTTTGATAATATATAACTGCCTTCACTAGATAATGTCAACTATATCTGTGTGAATATATACATGAGGGTTTTGTGGCCCTTTTATATTTACACATCTCCCTAAAGAGGGAATTATAAAAAAATTCAAAGATAATGTTACTGCAGCCAACTCTAGATCATGTGTTGGATAGATTTTTTCATGATCATTCAATCACCTCGATTCATTGGAAATGAAATTGGTCATATTACATCAACACATATCTTGTTCCCTTCATTGAAGCATCACTAAATACCACAAAATGATCTCCAATTGAGGGTATTGTGAGAAAGGATTTAGTGATGAGACACATATATAACTCCTTAATCCTATCTTCGAATTCTAAATTATATGAAAACATGACTCCCTTACGAGCTAGCTTGGTAAGAGGTTATGATAATCAGGAGAAATTTCTCACAAATTGGCGATAATATCTAGGTAACCAATATAAGATAAAGATATTCTTCACAGTTGATGGCCTTATCCATCCCTCAATTGCATATGTCTTGGAGATCTCCATAGATATCCCATTGATTATGGTGATATAACCCATTAATGAGTACTCCTTTAACAAGAACTCACACATTTTGTACTTTGAATTGAGCATCTCCTTTCAGAAGGTCTCTAGTACAGTGCTTAGATTCTCCTCATACTCCTCCTTGGTTTTGGTGTATATTATAATATCAACTATAATGACTAACAAAATTATGAATAGGTTATCTCTAAAGTCTTTATTCATTATTTCCATGAATATTTATGGATAAATAGTGAGTTGGGAAGGCATTATAATGAATTCATAGTGCCCATACCATGTAGGAAAATCAGTCTTGGGGATATCCTGCTTCTTCACCCTTACTTGGTAATCTCCTGACTATATATCCATATTGGAGATGTATTGTGCACCATGTAGTTGATTGAACATGTCATCAATTCGTGGAAGAGGAAACTTTTTCTTTATCTTGATTTTGTTGTGGTCATGATAATCAATTCATAGATGTATTTAACCATCATTCTTCTTGACGTAGAGGACTGGTTCACCCCATAGTGATGCACATGGGCATATAAACCCTTTATCCAAATTATATTTACATGTTTTTTAGCTCCTCCTGCTCAAAAACAATAATTGTATATGTATTATTGGATATTTTTATTACCCCAGGTATAAGATTGACCGAGAATTCAAAATATCTTCTAGGAGGAAGACACAAAAATTCCTCAGGAACCACTTCAACGAATTCCCTCACAATAGGCATGTCTTTAAGGATGGTTTCATCCTTATTTTATAACATCTGAGAAATTTTTTCATTCTCATAGGGAATTAATATACACGCTTGAGATAAAGGTGATAATGAATATTCATCCTCCTCCTAACAGATGTACAGAATCATGTGTTCATTCTCCATATGGAGATTGATTTCCTTCTCACGGAAATTTTTATTGGATCTATATAGGGAAATATAGTTTGTGCCAAGAATTGAATAAACCACCTCTAGAGAGAGTATGATGAGGTTTTCCTAGAAGTTTATTACAAAAAATATTATAGGGGAGGAGTAATATTCAGCAGATGTAACGATTTTCCAATTTTCTATTCTCTTCGACTTCTTTACTTCCATGATTTGTGGTTGTGTTGGGACGGTTATACAAAAAATTCAATATATAAAATAATATGTTGAACTAGAATAAAAAATTACATTTATAATTATTTAATGAAGAACTAGGATACCTGTTACCACATCGTTGTCATGGTTCTATTGGGCAACAACGATGGAAAAAGGTCTCCCTTTCTACCTTGGAGGTTTTTAGTTTCCTCCGAAAACCCTTTTTGTTGGGAAGTGGTTTGAAAAGTGCCCTAGTTCATTGTATTTATTGCAATGAACAATGTTTTTTTTGTTGAACAGAGCATTCCTCTCCTATTTCTTAGCCACAGGTTTTTCTTGTTAGTAGTTAAAGGCCAGGTTCCCTTCTCTTCCACACCTACAGAATTTCTCTGTCCCCTTTAAGAAATTTCATGTGTTCTTATTTCTCAACCATTATAAAGTGGGGTCCTATAATCTCTTAGAATCATTGGATTTATCCATCAAAAAATCATGATTAAAGTCCACTTTTTTCATCATATTCCGATGATAATGTTGATATTCTTCAATCTCTTTTTCAACCTTGAGGGAACATCAAACAATTTTCTCATAGTTATCAAAGTCATGGATCGCCATGGATTTCGGTAGGGTAGGTTTTGTCAGTCCAAAGAAGCGGTCAACCTTGAATTCAGGGGTAACAAAAAATCTTGAGGTGTATTGTGTGTTCCTTGTAATGTTTTCCACATACACTCTGATGAATTCGTAGTCTTTTTTCCTGAGGTAAATGAATTCCCTTTCCCTCTTAAGTTGGATGTTACATGAAATATATATATCAAAATCTATTTTATGTAAATACTTCCATTATAAAGCCTCAATATCTTATTTAGGCAACATATTTTTTATCAATGTCCAACATCGATTAGTAGGAACCTCTATATGATAAGTATCCATAATATCCTTATGTTGATGGGAACATTGAAGGATGGAGATTATCATTTCAATGGAGTTGATCCATTGTTCAGTGACTGTGGTATGAGATTATCTATTAAAAGTAGGAGGCCCTTGTCTCATGAAGCTCTATATTGAGTATTTTTCATTCATATGGGGGTTGGACATTCCTATTGACCCAGGTTTTTTTAACACATGAGTTATCTGAGAGAGTATCATGACAAGGATTACGATTCCCACTCCCATCAGATAATGCATCTCATTAGAAGAATCATCACATTTATCATTTCATTAGTTGTTAGCTAGAGTCCTCCTATAACCTTCCATAGGTTAGAATAAAAACAATATTAGGGGTAACACATAAAGGGGAATCCCAAGAAAAAATGGATAACATGTAAATTACATTTATTTATTTAACATATGAATTTTTAGTCTTCAATGTATGTTTTCCATGATCAACTACACAACATATATTCTTAGGGAATTTTTTATTCCACTAATAATGTTTCATAATATGATTATGAATTTACTAATGAATATCCCCTAAGAGATTCATAACCAAGAGTGCAACAAGGCCCGTAGTTGGGAACCAATTCCCATTTGAGTCTCGATAAAAGAGTTGTTTGGGGGTTTTACCACTAGATACATTTGTACCAGATCCACATCTACTTGTCTATATCGAAACATGGGTGTATTTTATAGATAACCAACTTTCCCTATAATCCAAAATATTTGGGGTTGTTTTATTATCCTTAGTCTTATCCATATGTATTTCACTAGGTTTTTATAATCCTAATCCCAAAAATAATTAAACATATCCTTTGATACCAACTATTATAACCCTTATGTTTATTAAACACTTTATCATTATTTATTACAGAAATATTTACTTAAGTCAACTCTATGGATTGATAGGTATAGTTTTTTGGGAAAATTAGGAACATTATATAACAACTTAGATTATGAAATACAACATCTATATTGAGAAGTTATTTTACATGGCCACAACATTCCTTCGTACTTAGCATTGCATCAGATAACCTGAGGACATGAATAAGAAAAGGGTGAGATATAAAGCCCAGTAAGGGAGTAAAAAATCATAACATGAAGAATAAAATATATTTTATGAAAAAAAAAATCAATAGATCATAATATAAACATGATCATAAACGCATGATAAAGCATAATTATCATATCATGGAATAGTTGCAACAACATTAAACATTATATTAGCATGGTATAAGGATTATTTCACATAGAGAATGAGAAAACCCTCATTGAGCATGAATTAGAATGATTATTCCATCATTTCACTTGATATATCATGATACTAATCTTTACCCAATGCATTGGAGCGTTATCAGGGCACCCCATTCTTAATCATTTCATTTCATGCAAAAGCCTACCACATGGATCATAGAACATGCATTCATTAAAAATCATAATTTATTACATGAATAATAGATCTGCAATACCTAATTGAATGTACCTAATAAACAATTACATGATCCTAAATGCAAATACCCTTGATAGAGAAATGTGTATTGTATTCACTTACATGATGATTTTGGATTGGAAATTTTCGTGTATCTTCAACAGCATAATGATGTCATGTAGAAATTGTAAAATAGGTTGATGAGAGAGAAAGGTGTATCTCATAATTTATACATTAAATGGACAGTAAGGGGGTCATTTTACATAATATATCAACATCTGTAATGTAATTTAGATTCATAATATAAAATAATTTCTTGATTGAAAATGAGGAGTGATAAATCCTTTACTGAATTTCATCATGGTAATGTGTGTACATGGGAGTTATTAATAAGAGATGAATGTGTATATCATCAATAAAAAATCATGAGGGAATTATAGGAGATGTTAAAATTCATACCCCAACTTTTTTAATTGAAAATAATATTTCATAACAATATAAGGAAAGAAGAACATATATAAAGAAAGAAGGAAAGTGCGTATCCCTTTCATGGAAGTGTGATCACTATGGATTGGGAGAGGATTGAGATAGGATTCATTGAATCTTAGGGCACATTGGGAGGATTATAGATAGAGGAGGTCATGGTTTTTTTTAATCTCCAAATGTTTTCAGTGAAGAAGAATGGGTGATTGATTTGATTTCTATTGGAATGGAGAAGGAATTATATATTATATAGGTTTTTGACACTACACATTAATCTAATCAGAACCACAATCCAACGCATGGTTTTTCCTATAGTTATTTAAAAGTGTTGGTGAAAAAAAAAATTTATAATTCTAATGGATGAACATATTACAATATTTTTCTTACTTATGTGGAGGTGAGTCACACTCTTAAAGAAATCATTTTAAAATGATAAAAGGTTTTATATGACTTGGATGGTCAACTAATGCTTTGTAAAATAAATCAAACAAATCTAAAATAACTCTATTTTAATGATAAAAATATATTTGTTGAATAACCCTTTTATTGTATTTTATTACAACACTATAGGGTCATTATGATGGTATAAAACACATTCTATGTTTGAAAGGTATTTAATTTTTACACACAAACTCTAATATCATAAAATTATGAAAAATACACCATTGGATAATTCCAATGTCCTAATTCCAAAAAATAATAGTCATTTTATACATATATTTTTATATATTTTTAAATTATTTATTTTAATATAAATTCCTATATTTATAAAAAATTCATGGGTTTTCACTGAACAACATTCAAACCATAATAAATATTATCGTTGTATTCAGAAAAATTACAGGATCATTTTTTTAATAAAATTTAATTCAATAAAATTCTTTTATTAAAATTTAATTTAATTCAAATATCAAATAAATCATCAAAATATATTTCTTAATTGAATATTAAAAAAATATTATTTGTGTTTTAAAAATCATTTACAAATTAACAATTACAAAATGAATGTATTTTCATTATAAAAAAAATAAATCACAAATTCATGGTACTAGGGTCTTGTTACATAATCTCTTTTAACATCGTCATATTACCTAAGGGTAGGGTGTGCGATCGTGACATACTCTTGAAGCATATATGATAACATCACTTGATTGGTAATCTCTATTAACTTCCAGTTCTCCCATAGGAAATTTTTTTCAAGAATAATGTGTTAACACTCTATTTGGACATTGTTTAGAGTAAAGAAATATCACACTACCTCCTTTTACAGCTCTTAAAATGGGCTTCGTATGAGGTAATTATACTGGTTGAGGCCATTGCATCTTTTGGCTATGTAAATTGGATATGCTAAAGCCCAATATTTATACTAATCAGGTTATCACTATTCAACTGATATATTAGAAACAATAAAAATTATTAATGTTATTTCATAATCAAAAATCATAAACCTAAGGAAGTGAATTTGTTTTATATAACCATTTTACAAAATAATGCATTTAATTAGATTTATAGAAATTTATATGATTAAAGGTATGGGATATGATATTTATTCTGAAGGATAGTTTCCTAAGATTACGAAAGGTATATTTAGGAAATATTTTGGATGATCTCTTTTGATCCATTATGTCATGAGTGGTATCGGGGCATTGGAAGAGAGGAGATAATTTTATAGTTAAGAAGGTGTGGCTCTCTTGATAATTTTGGAAAATGGAATGTAGCCCACAGTTTTCCATTGAATGGGTCTCCAATAACGGGAAAAATTTGATTCAAGGGATTATAGGGTCTAAATATTGACATGCAATTGAGTTTTTTACATTTCTAATGTCATATTGGGTCCTTATGTTTATGGTTCTGACCCATGTTATGCTTAGCTTCACCTTAGTCGTTATAATTATTTTTACTAAAATTTAGTAATATTTTTTATCAAAAACTATGTTAAAATTATTAGATATTATGAATTATTCTGATAGCAAATTTGGAATATATTTTTCAAAATTACAATTTGAAAAGTTTTAGAAGTTGATTTAAATTTAATCCCACCAATGGGACAACAATTCAGGGTTTAAATGTAAAAATATTCCAATGTTTGTAGTTTTTTATATTCAATTTCAATGTGAAATTGATACAATCTTCCTAATTTGGTTTAGTTGAATTGTTTTTAAATAATTATACTCGAAATCCAAATAAAAATGTAATTTAACACTAAAAATAAATTAGAAGAAAATACAATTTTGAATTAAGATTTAGTATTATTCGGTATTCATTAAAAATTATAACTTCACATAAAAATTTCAAAAAAGAAGATAATTTTTTATGAATATATTTCAAATATGCAGTATATTTTTACATATATGATTCATAAAAGTGATAAAATTGAATTTCAATTAGCTTCTCTATTAAAAGGTAGTGAAATTTATTTTATGAAAATATAAAATTTTATGCGAAATATAGTGTTTCTTTCTATCATATTCATAAGAAATCTATTAGATCAATATCAATAATATTTTTAGGAATATATACCATATATAAAGCATTATTATCATTATATAATTTTAATTAATAAATTTTATTATCATAAAATAACTTTGTGATGACAAAAATAGTTTTCTATAAATATATATTATTTATATTTAATTGGTTTTTATATCCATTTCTATGTAATTTGTAAAAGATTAATTAATTTTATATTTTTTAAACCAGATAATTTCATAATTATGGTAATATTATTCATAACAGTTATTTAAACTGTTTGGTTATATCTTATTATATTAAATAATATTATTTTAATAATATATCATTATTTGGAAAAACATGGTAATGTGTTTAATGAATGTCATTGAATAAACAAGTTGTTGCATACAACACATTTTAACTCGGCATAACAGGAATTTCAATATATAATGAATATATTGAATCTATTTAAAATACTATATATAATATAACATCTCGGGATAATATATCCCCATACCTACATGGTGTTGTGTGTAGAAAAATATTAACTTGACATTGAATATAACATAATCAAAACATAGAACATTCATAAAAAAAGATAAATTTTCCTGTTAAATGTAAATTATAGAAAAATATTAATATAAATTGAAAAAAAATTATTTCACAAACAATTTGGGGTGTTATAATCAATGGTAGGTAAAAGTGCTCATAACTATTTTTTTAATCACTATTCTTAATGCTGATAATTTTTTTAATAAAAAATATTAATAATATATTTATTTATTATATATATTTACAATAATATTTTTTATTTAGTGAAATTAAATAAAAAATGAATGTTTATAATTAAAATAATTATGATATAATAATATATATTTTTAAATAATAATATATATATATATATTGTTTTAAAATATGTATTTATAAAATTATAAATATATATATTTTTTATATTTATTTAAATAGTTGTAAATTTAGAATAATTTTTTTAATTAATAAATAAATGTATTATATTTTTAATTTTATATTTATAATTACATAAAAATACATTTCAAATATATTTATTCATAATTATAATTATACATAGTTATATATATATATATATATTTATTTAAATAAATATATGAATCAAATGATTTGGGACAAGATATATATATATATATAAAAAAATCATTAGATAATGATGATATTCATCGACATGATTGTCATTATTTGAGATCATATATTGATGTGTGTGCACAATTTACACTATATGATAATAAGATTGTTTGTGGACATAATGTGTTTCTTTGATTTAGAAGTTATGAATACTTATATTATGATGACACATTGATATGTTATGTATTCATGACTTGTGAATGTTCATTTATAAAGAGACACCATTTTTATTCATGCTTCCATATATGTGATGGATTGTTTTTTATGATTAATACTATACTAAGTAAGATTAATTCATGTTACACCCATGAAAAAATTATATTCTTATAAATAATTATAAAATTAGAAAAAATATATTTAAATAATAAACATGTTTATTATAGTCAAAATTATATTAACATGCATTTTAAATAAATTTCATTATATCATTATATATATATATATACTTATAAAATTATAATAAATAATTTCTAATAATAATTATAGTTATGATATTTATAATTATATTTATTTATTTATTAATATAAATATAAATAATGAAATAATTATACAAAAAGTACTGTTGACCATGAGGTATGTAACATCCCAGAACTAGACATCACTCAACGGTGCCCTGATCTCACTTGGCTAATGGCATCAAGCACATCTCCCCAAAATCAAGAGGTGTAACATCCCCAAATGATAAATGGTTAAATGACTAATTGATATGACTCATGTCAACAAGGTGAACCTTCCTTTTCGGGAGCCTACCTGGTTAGAACTCCACTGTTAAGCGTGCATGGCCTGGAGTAGTGATCAGGTTGGGTGACCTTCTGGGAAGTTTCCCAGGGTGTGTGCGAGTGAGGACAAAGCACACTGAAAAGGACAAGTGTTGGCTTGTGGGGACTGTCATTAGTCAGATGACCCATTCAGGCATATGGGTGGACCCTGGGGTGGGCCCCACGTGTCTGTGGGGCAACTGTGGGTACCCAGCGGGCCAGGAACCAATGACAATGTTAAGGCGGGGTGGTTGTGCTGTCACTAGGACCTAGTTGTTTCATTTGGTATCAGAGGAGGAACCTAGCCTTAAGTGCGATGAACTACCTAGGATGAGATTTAGGGCCCACAACTAGGGCGTTGAGCTCTAAAGGGGGGGGTGATTGTAACATCCCCAAATGATAAAGGGTTAAATGACTAATTGATATGACTCATGTCAACAAGGTGAACCTTCCTTTTCAGCAGCCTATCTGGTTAAAACTCAATAGTTAAGCGTGCTTGGCCTGGAGTAGTGATCAGGATAGGTGACCTTTTGGGACGTTTCCCAGATAGTGTGTGAGTGATGACAAAGCACACTGGAAAGGACAAGTGTTGGATTGTGGGGACTGTCATTAGTTAGATGACCCATTCAGGAATGTGGGTGGACCCTGGGTTGGGACCCACATGTCTTTGGGGCCAACTAGGGGTACCTAGCGGGCCAGGACCCGACGACCATGTTAAGGCGGGGTGGTTGTGCTGTCACCAGGACCCAGTTTCCCCACATTCCTAGTTGTGACAGCACAACCACCCCTCCTTAACATGGTCGTCAGGTCCTGGCCCGCTAGGTACCCCTAGTTGCCCCACAGTCATGTGGGGCCCACCCCAGGGTCCACCCACATGCCTGAATGGGTCATTTAACTAATGATAGTCCCCACAGGCCAACACTTGTCCTTTCCAGTGTGCTTTGTCCTCAATCACCCACACCCTGGGAAAATTCCTAGAAGGTCTCCCATCCTGATCACTTCTCCAGGCCAAGCACGCTTAACTGTGGAGTTCTAACCACGTATTCTCTCAAAAAGGAAGGTGCACCTTGTTGACATGAGTCATATCAATTATTCATTTAACCCTTTATCATTTGGGGATGTTACAATCACCCCCCCCCCCCTTAAGGCACAACGCCATCGTTGTGGGCCCTACATCTCAACCCAGGTAGTGCACTGCACTTAAGGCTGGGTTCCTCCTCTGATACCAATTTATCATGACCCGTCCTCGGGGCCCGTGACGTAAATACCCAAAGCCCGCCTTCCATAGGCCAGGGGCTGGTGACTAGCACCAAAGGAGTAAATCTCGATAATTGGGAAGGCATTGCCTTTATAAATGTAAACAAAACACCACAGAGAACATGCGGAAATAATACACAAAGTACAGAAGAAAGTGCTGAAAAGTATGTGGTCCGGAATACAAACCCAACTGAAAATACAGATACAAATGAACTACAGTAAAAGAGAAAATACAAACAGTTGGAAGAATAGAAGAAGCTCCTGGGGCATCCACCTCAGATCCTACCTGAAGGGTAGGTACAGAAAGCGTAGCCCCTGGATCATCAACCACGGATCCTACCTGAAGGGTAGGTACAGATAGCCTCCACAACTCTCTTGCCCGTCTACCTCCTCCGAGTATCGTCTCATCGCGAAGTCCACCTCTGGATACTGACTGGTCGTGAGGTCCACCTCCGGGTACCGTCTAGTCCTCGAACACTCGTCCACTGTCAGTGCTGCCCGTCGTCTGCAACCAACACAACAAGGTGCGGGCATATCCTGAGTACGGGTGAGTATATGATACTCAGTAGGGAGCTCGAGACCCTCATGGTATCACTAAATATAACAATGATAACCACAATTAAGGATCTCAATAGATAACCCTTACTTAGGTATAAGCCCATACTTATACCTAAGTTATCGAGTAACCCATCTTAATCATGAGGAAACACAAAGGTAATGAAATCAACGGATAACCACTACCTAGGTATATGCCCATACATATACCTAAGTTATCAAGTGACCCATCTCAATCATGTGGTAAACACAAAGGTCATAGACTCAGCTCAAACCAGGATTTTCATTATCGAAACCGTAACTGCTGAAGAGCCCCGTCTCTGACGAGTACAGTGATCCTGTCACGACTCCGAGGTAATGCTCACTAACCAAAGACTGTTGAGGTACTCCTCCTGTCGAGTACCGCAGGCCAGCCACCCAAACACAATAGTGCTTCCCGCCAGGGTCTGCCTTCGAAACACAGTAGTGCACCCCCCCTAATAGCTGACAGAGGTACTCATTCTTTTGAGTATGGCGGGTCTGCCACCCAAACACAGTAGTGCTCCCCGCCATGGGTCCGCCACCCAAACACAGTAGTGCTCCCCACTGGGCTATACAAGTCACTCCGACTCGAGTCGGACAAGCAGTACATCACTCACACACACCCTGGAAAGGACCAGTGTTGGCCTGTGGGGACTGTCATTTGTCAGATGACCCATTCAGGCATGTGGGTCGACCCTGGTGTGGGCCCCACGTGTCTTTGGGGAAACTGGGGGTACCTAGCGGGCCAGGACCCGACGACCATGTAATGGCGGGGAGGTTGTTCTGTCACCATGACCCAGTTGTTAAATTGGTTCCTCCTCTGATACCAAATGTAACAACTAGGTCCTAGGGACAGCACAACCACCCCGCCTTAATATGGTCGTCGGGTCCTGGCCTGCTAGGTACCCCCAGTTTCCCCACCGACACGTGGGGCCCACCCCAGGGTCTACCCACATGCCTGAATGGGTCATCTGACTAATGAGAATCTCCACATGACAACACTTGTCCTTTCTAGTGTGCTTTTTCCTCACTCACACACACCGTGGGAAACTTTCCAGAAGGTCACCCATCCTGATCACTACTCCAGGCCAAGCACGCTAAACTGTGGAGTTCTAACCAGGTAGTCTCCCGAAAAGGATGGTGCACCTTATTGACATGAGTCATATCAATTAGTTATTTAACCCTTATCATTTGGGGATGTTACAATCACCCCCGTTTAGAGCACAAAACCCTCGTTTTGGGCCCTACATCTCAAACCAGGAAGTGCACAACACTTAAGGATGGGTTCCTCCTCTGATACATATTTTCACGAACCGTCCTCAGGGCCCATTCTGTGACTACCCCAAGCCAGCCTTCCAACGGCCAGGGGCTGGAGACTAGCACCAAAGGCATAAATCCCGATAACTGGGAAGGAATTGCCTTTATAAAAGTTAACAAAACACCACATAGTACAAGCGGAAGTAATACACTAAGTACAAAAGAAAGTGCTGAAAACTAAGTGGGACATAATACAAACGCAACTGAAAGTACAGATACAACTGAACGAATGTACAGCAGAAAAGACAAACTACTGGAAGAATGTAAGCAACTCCTTGGTCGTCCTCCTCAGATCCTACCTGAAGGGTAGGTACAGATAGCGCAGCTCCTGGATCGTCCACCACAGATTCAACCTTAAGGGTAGGTACAGATAGCCTCCACAACGCTCTCACCCGTCTACCTCCTCTGAGCATCGTCTCGTCGCGAAGTCCACCTCCGGATACTGACACGTCGTGAGGTCCACCTCCGGGTACCATCCAGTCCTCGAACACTCGACCTCTGTCAGTGCTGCCCGTCATCTGAAACCAACACAACGTGGTGCGGGCATAACCCGTGAAGGGGTGATTATAAGATACTCAGTAGGGACCCCGAGACCCTCAAGGACTCACTAAATCCAACAAGGATAACCAAAAAGAAGGATCTCAAGAGATAACCCTTACTTATGTATAAGACCATACTTATACCTAAGTTATCAAGTAACCCATCTCAATCATGAAGAAACACAAAGGTTATGAAATCAACAGATAACCACTACCTAGGTATATGCCCATACATATACCTAATTTATCAAGTGACCCATCTCAATCATGAGGTAAACACAAAGGTAATATAATCAGCTCAAACCAGGATTTTCATTATCAAAACTGTAACTACTGATGAGCCCCGTATCTGATGAGTACAGTGATCCTGTCACGACTTCGAGGTAATGCTCACTAACCTAAGACTTCTGAGGTACTCCTCCTGTCGAGTACCATGGGCCAGCCACCCAAACACAGTAGTTCTTCGCTTTGGGGTCTTCCACCCAAACACAGTAGTGCACCCCCCCCCCTAATAGCATGTAGAGGTACTCCTTATGTTGAGTACTGCGGGTCTGCCACCCAAACACAGTAGTGCTCCCTGCCGTGGTTCTGCCACCCAAACACAGTAGTGCTCTCCACTAGGCTATACAAGTCACTCTGACTCGAGTCGGAAAAGCAGGAACTCACTCACACACACCCTCCAAAGGACGAGTGTTGGCCAGTGGGGACTTTCATTAGTGAGATGACCCATTCAGGCATGTGGGTGGACACTGGGGTGGACCCCACGTGTCTGTGGGGCAACTGGGGGTACCTAGCGGGCCAGAACGCGACGAATATGTTAAGGCGGGGTGGTTGTGCTCTCACCAGGACAGAGTAGTTTCATTGGTTCCTCCTCTGATACCAAATGTAACAAATGGGTCCTGGTGACAGCACAACCACCCATCCTAAACATGGTCCCCGGGTCCTGGCCCGCTAGGTACCCCCAGTTTCCCCACAGACACGTGGCGTCCACCCCAGGGTCCACCCACATGCCTGAATGGGTCATCTCACTAATGAAAGTCCCCATAGGCCAACACTTCTCCTTTCTAGTGTGCTTTGTCCTCACTCACACACACCCTGGGAAACATCCCAGAAGGTCACCCATCCTGATCACTACTTCAGGCCAAACATGCTTAAATGTGGAGTTCTAACCAGGTAGGCTCCTGAAAAGGAAGGTGCACCTTGTTGACATGAGTCATATCAATTAGTCATTTAAACCATTATCATTTGGGGATGTCACAATCACCCCACATTTAGAGCACAACGCCCTCGTTGTGGGCCCTACATCTCAACCCAGGCAGTACCCCGCACTTAAAGTTGTGTTCCTCCTCTAATACCAATTTGTCACGACCCGTCCTCGGGGCCAGTGCCGTAACTACCCCAAGCCCTCCTTCCATATCCCAGGGGCTGGCGACTAGCAACAAATGCGTATATCCTGATAACTGGGAATGTATTGCCTTTATGAAAGTAAACGAAACACCACATAGTAAAACCGGAAGTAATACACTAAGTACAAAAGAAAGTGCTGAAAAGTTGGTGGGCCAGAATACAAACCCAACTGAAAGTACAACTACAACTGAATGAAGCACAATAGAAAAGACAAACAGCTGGACGAATAGAAGCAACTCCTGGTTCGTCCACCTCGGATCCTACCTGAAGGGTAGGTACATATAGCACATCTCCTGGATCGTCCACCATGGATCCTACCTGAAGGGTAGGTCCAGATAGCCTCCACAATTCTCTCGCCCGTCTACCTCCTTCGAGAATCGTCTCGTCGTGAATTCCACCTCTGGATACTGACTCGTCGTGAGGTCCACCTCTGGGTACCATCCAGTCCTCGAACACTCAGCCTCTATCAGCGCTGCCCGTCATCTGCAACCAACACAACGAGGTGCAGGCATAGCCCGTGCAGGGGTGAGTATACGATACTCATTAGGGACCCTGAGACCTTCAAGGTCTCACTAAATCAAAAAAGGATAACCAGAAAATAAGGATCTCAACAGATAACCCTTCCTTAGGTATAAGCCCATACTTATAACTAAGTTATCAAGTAACCCATCTCAATCATGAAGAAAGGAAAAGCTTATGAAATCAACGGATAACCACTACCTAGGTATATGCCGATACATATACCTAAGTTATCAAGTGACCCAACTCAATCATGAGGTAAACACAAAGGTCATAGAATCACCTCAAACCAGGATTTTCTTTATCGAAACCGTAACTGCTGAAGAGCCACATCTCTGATGAGTACAGTGATCCTGTCAAGTCTCTGAGGTAATGCTCACTAACCTAAGACTGCTGAGGTACTCCTCCTGTCGAGTACCGTGGTCCAACCACCCAAACACAGTAGTGCTTCCCGCCGGGGACTCCCACCCAAACACAGTAGTGCACCCCCCCCCCCTAATAGCCTGCAGATGTAATCTTTTTGTTGAGTACCACGGGTCTGCCACCCAGACACAGTAGTGTTCCCTGCCATGGGACCTCCTCCCAAAGACATTAGTGCTCCCCACTGGGCTAGAAAAGTCACTCCGACTCGAGTCAGAAAAGCAATCATCAAGTCTCAGCCAGCTACACGGTCTCCGTACTCCGTACGCTCGTCTCCGGGAGGGTCCGCTCCATGAGCTACAGGTCGATACTCCAGGTATCACAAAGTCCCACAAAGAAGTATCTCAAAGTACCACCTCGTCATAAGGGTCTCAATGCAATAGACGACACGTCAATCAGTCGCCCGGTCTGTGAGTTATTAGCCTTTTTTGTCCTAGGGGCCCGGTGGGTTTCGTGTGCAAACTAACCCAGTTGTATCTCAAATGTACCCCGAACTCTTATAGGGTATACTCATAGGGACCGTTTCTCAACGTGATCACCAATGCCGCTGACATTTCATCAAACGGACGTTCGGTCTGAAAGTTATCAGCTTTTCCGTTCCAGGGGCCCAGTTGGATTTCGTGTACAATCCAACCCAGCCACTATCCAACTGAATCCAAATCTTTGGTGAAGTATGCCAAAAGTTCTGACTCATCGAGATGAATTGAACAAAGTTGACGACACGTCAATCAGACGTATGGAGCTCAGATTATAATCGTTTCTACTCCGTGGGCCCGGTTGGTTTCGGTTTCGAACCAACCAGGCCATACCCAAAGTTCTCTGAAACCTTGAGTGTAATATACCGATACTACAGTCTTGATCCAAGGATTGCATCGCAACTGACGGTGCATCGATCGGAGGTCTGTAACCCATGTTATGGACGTTTAAACAGATCTATCCGAAATTAGGGGGTTCGAGCAACTTATTTTATTTTATTAATCCACGCCATGTGGATAGTGTTGGTTAAAAGATCCACATGGGAGTTGGTGGTGGGAATGCCACACCCTAACCTCCCATGGTATTATTATTAGGTTGGGGACCACCCGAGCAGCATAACCTCCCACGAGAAGTTATGACATGGGGTCCACACGGGACTTAACCCCCCATTTAATGGGAGGGGAGGAAATCTCTCAACACTCCCCCATTAATGAGGGAGAGCCTCTTGGACTCTAACTCACCTATTAATGGAGGAGAATAAAATCTCCTCAAAACACCCCATTTAATGGGAGGAAACTCCTTGACCTTCTCGTTGTCAAATAGGTGGGGACCACCCGGGCCCCTAAACCCCCCTTGAAACTCCCCAAATTAATTGTGTCATCCACTCAGGCAATTAATTTGGAGGAGCCTCTCCGCTTTTTGAATTTTGAAATCGTTCCAACCATCGTGAACTTAATTAAGTGGGGCCCACTTAATTAATTTCCTCCACCAAGAATAATAGTTTATATTCTATCATTTTTTCACGTTTGTGCGCCTTTTGGTGGAGAGCTTGAGAGAACTTCCTTCTCCAGCGAAGAACGTGAAGAACGCTGACGACACTTCTTCCCCAACCTTATTCAGCCTTCTTCCACGGAGCCCCCCTTTTGGTCGCGGTGCTTCTATGACGACCCTCCTTCCTCCCTCATCGTCGTCAACCCACCGACGCACGAACTCGAAAGTGGAAGAGTGCGGTGAACAACGTCATCATCTTCCCCCACAACACCGATTTTCACGACACTCTTCGAACATCAACTTGTTATCAAGGTAGGGGTTGTTTTCTTTTTTTTCGTGAAAATACCATGTCTTTCTTCGACTTTATTCTTCTATTGGCCGCTTTCTATCATTGTAACGGGAGGAGGTTGGACCGCACAAACATGGTCGACCCTCCTCCCCCCTTTGATGTTTTGTTCGTTGCGGCTCGAACAAAGGCAGTGTGGTGCAAAGACATCGTGTGGAAAAAAGAAAGAACGCGATGAGTAATCGCGTCTCCATCGCGCCGTGCCGTTGAGGCCGAATGAAATCACGGCCATAGTCAGGGCCGCAGAGGCGATTCGAAGACTCCGCTGGTTGATCGTTGTGCGCGGATTGACGGGCGACGACAAATAGTGCCTCAAAGTCAACTACAAGACTTAGAAGGGACGAGTGGGTCTCGGGAGGACCGCCGGTGAAGTCCGCAGGCAAAACGGACCACCGGAGTGCATCCGGTGGTCTGCAGAAGGTCCAACCGGCGCGCCCTGTGGGCACGGCGGCCGACATTGGCGGGCCGCCAGGAGGCGGGGGTGCCCCGCGCGCCACCAGTAAGTTCTGCCACGGTTGAAGTCGCGGTGTCAAGGGTCTGTCCTGTGGCCGCACGGGACCGGGGGTCATAACCCCCGGCTGGAAGCGAGAGCGGCCCCCACGTGGGGGGGGGGGGCTATTGTCAATCAGGGGGGCAACGTACCCCCCCCCCCCTTCCGCTCAGCTTGACCAGTCGAGCTGGCCACGCGGGCCGCCCGAGCACGCGAGTCCGTAGGGACGCCCAGGCCGGGCCAGGCCGGGCCGCGCCCTTTTGGGCTGGACCTGGACCCGAGTCGGGTCGACCCGGTTCGGGCCGACCCGGGGGGGTATTGGGCTGGGTCGGACCGGGCCCGAACCCCCTAATTTCAAACATATCTATTTAAACATCCATAACATATGTTACGAAACTCCGATCGACACACCTTCAGTTGCGATGCGATCCTTGGATCGAGACGGTCGTTTCAGTATATTACACTCATGGTTTCAGAGAACTTTGGGTACGGCCAGGTCGGTTCGAACCCAAAACCAACCGGGAACTCAGAGCAGAAACGCTTATAACTTGAGCTCCGGACGTCCAATTGACGTGCCATAGACTTTGTTAGATTTCTCTTGATGAGTTGGAACTTTTGGAATACATCACCTGAGATTTGGATGCAGTTGGATAGTGGCCGGGTTGGATTGTACCCGAAATCCAACCGGGCCCCTGGAACGGAAAAGATGATAACTTTCAGACCATATGTCCTTTTGAAAAACCATCAGCGGCGTTGGTGACCACGTTGAAAAAATGGTCCCTATGAGTATACCCTATGAGAGTTCGGGGTACAGTTGAGATACTGCCGGGTTGGTTCGCACACGAATCCAACCGGGCCCCTGGGACGAACAAGGCTAATATCTCACCGACCGGGCGTCCAATTGACACGCCGTCTGTTTCATTGAGACCCCTATGACGAGGCGGTCCTTTGAGATACTTTTTCGTGGGACTTTTTGATACCTGGAGTATCAACCTGTAGCTCGTGGAGATGACCCTCCCGGAGACGAGCGTACGGAGTACGAAGGCTGTGTAGTTGGCTGAGACCTAAAGACTTCTTGTCCGACTCGAGTCAGAGTGACTTGTATAGACCAGTGCGGAGCAATACTGTGTTTGGGTGGAGGACCCATGGCGTTGAGCACTACTGTGTTTGGGGGCCAGACCCACGGTACTCGACAGAAGGAGTACCTCTGCAGGCTATTAGGGGGGTGCACTACTGTTTTTGGGTGACAGACCTCGGTAGGAAGCACTACTGTGTTTGGGTGGCTAGACCACAGTACTCGATAGGAATAGTACCTCAGCAGTCTTAGGTTAGTGAGAATTACCTCAGAGTCGTGATAGTATCACTGTACTTGTCAGAGACGGGGCTCTTTAGTAGTTACAGTTTCGATAATGAAAATCCTGGTTTGTGATGAGTCAATGACATTTGTGTTTACCTCATGATTGAGATGGGTCACTTTATAACTTAGGAATATGTATGGGAATATACCTAGGTAGTGGTTATCCATTGATATCATAACCTTTGTGTTTCCTCATGATTGAGATGGGTTACTTGATAACATGGGTGTAAGTATGAGCTTATACCTAAGTAAGGGTTATCTGTTGAGATCCTTATTTGTGGTTATCCTTGTTGGGTCTAGTGAGACCTTGAGGGTCTCGGGGTCTGTACTGAGTATCGTATACTCACCCCTTCATGGGCTATGCCCACACCTCATTGTGTTGGTTGTAGACGACGGGCAGCGCTGATAGAGGCCGAGTGTTCGAGGACTGGACGGTACCCGGAGGTGGACCTCACGACGAGTCAATATCCGGAGGTGGACATCATGATGAGACGATGCTCGGAGGAGGTAGATGGGCGAGAGCGTTGTGGAGGCTATATGTACCTACCCTTCAGGTAGGATCTGTGGTGGATGATCCAGGAGCTGCGCTATCTGTACCTACCCTTATGGTAGGATCTGATGTGGATGACCCAGGAGATGCTTCTATTCTTCAAGCTGTTTGTCTTTTCTGTTGTACTTTCGTTCAGTTGTATCTGTACTTTCAGTTGGGTTTGTATTCTGGCACACTTAATTTTCAGCACATTCATTTGTACTTAGTTTATTACTTCTGCTTGTACTCTGTAGTGTTTTGTTTACTTTTATAAAGGCAATGCCTTTCCATTTATCGGGATTTACATCTTTGGTGCTAGTCGTCAGCCCCTGCCCTATGGAAGGCGGGATTAGGGTAGTCACGGCACGGGCCCTGAGGACTGGTCATGAAAATAGGCTACTGAAGAGCAGCGAGGGACTAGGTGTGTCAATAGGGACATAAATCCCTCATTACCAGATTATATCATTGAGTAAGACATTAACATACCGATAGTGGATGTAGATACAACAATGAAACTATGGAAGGCTAAATAATAGAGAAATAAATAAACTATCTAGATGTGTCTCTTATACAATGATGCAGGTGATACAAGTATCTAGAAAATATATAAAAAAGTACATCATTATAAAATAAAATATGTATATCAAAAGAAGACAAATGACCAAAAATAGCTCATATCATCACATGCTCAGCATGGTCCTTTTCTCCCATACACCAAATAAGGAGTAAGATCCTATATTAGGGCACTTTCCCCTATCATTTCCTGCAACTATATAAATTTTTTTTGTCCTTAAGTAGGCCCAAACATGTTGTTGTTTAAACATCCTAGTAGATAACCACACATATATCTTTATAGATGTAAAAAGAACAATGTAATAAGCTATACAAGTGAAAGTAAGTAGTAAGCTGTGTGTGAATTTCCCATGTATATAACCACTATATATAGGTAATAGCAAACAACCTCTCATGGATCCCTATAGCAAATTATTGCTCCTACCAAGGCATCTACACAGAGAATAAATAAACAATATAGCCTCACCATACTCCCAAACATATCATGTCCCCTTGGGCATTCAATATAATGAAACAATATCATATATCACACTACCTTTCTATACAAATAAGCATTTCTTTATATCCACAACCATGACGAACAATGAAATGAAACAAATCCCATGTGTATGCAATGATAACCAATTTTTTATATCATTAAGTGAAAAAACCAACATTTCTATGACTGAGGTATCCCCAATGAGTCCTAGAACCATCTCAATGAATAATCAATAGAGGAAATGGTATTATTCCTAGGAACATTTATACCAACACATCCTATGTGAGACCAAGAAATCTGATACATGGGTTAGAAAATAACAAGGCATCCCACATAATCATGACCTATAATGGTTTAAAACTCAAGGAATCCACTATCACTACCATGTTCTATGGAGTTCCATTCATGTAATATATCAAATTATTTATCCATTTCATACCATTTATCAATTAAATTCCTTATGTGTCAACCCACTGATATAATCATTTACATTCAATTCCATTCAATGAGTATACCCAATCAATTAATAAATTCCAAACCAAATAAATCTTATGATTATAACCACTCATATATCCCAATCCTCTTAAATCATTGAAATTGGTATACCCACCCATTTATCAACATTTTCAATTAAACAAGCCAGAAGGGTATAACAACCAATTTATCACAATATCTAAAAAACCATTTAACACAATTTAAAATCATCCAAAAATTATATCCACTCATTTAACAAATTCAATTAATGCCCTTTAATAATATTAAGAATGGTATGCTACAATAACATAAGGAAATGATGCAGAATGTCTAATAATTATCTAATTCATTTCCATTTAATTCCAATTTAGGTTCCTACAACTTGCAATACTCTAGATCAACACCCTTGGGAGGTTCATAAATGTAAAAACCTAATTTAAGGAATAATGAACCCCATGGGTGGCCTTCTGTTGGGTAAAGAAGCACAAACACCTAATCAAGAAATTATGGGATTCCATAATATGTCATATTTCACATATTTCAAACTAAAATTTCAATTTCGGGGCTATGTAGAAATGTCTGGTGTGAGGCATAACAGACAATAGCTCTATAAGGCACATGAAGTTGAATGAAATGTATATGACAACTAGCTTAGCTCGGTATTGGATTCCAAATCCAGTATCAATTCATGAATCAACTAAGGATAATAGAAATATAATGAAATAAACAATAATGAGAAATTAGGGAATATGAGCCTAAATCTAAATATTCCAATTGAAATAAAGTAGAATCACGAATAACGTGAATATTATATAGATCATTTCAGTGAGGATCCTACAGGACCAACCACACTGAAATCATAGTTTCGAAGAAGGGTATATTTGAAATCCAGATTTAGTTACTAAAAATTATATCCAAAGATCCCCTTTTTAGGGATATAATTTAAATAGGATTTTAGGTTTTAAAAATAAAATAATCTAACTAAAAATTAAAAAACCCAAAATAAATTGGTTGTACAGTTCCTGTATATGGTTTAGTAAAACGTGTTCCAAACACACATGGTACTAATTGGCCATGGGGCACATGAACAGTTTACACAGACTATTTGCAAACTGTGTAGAAATCATTTGCTAACCATTTATGCATGTCTGTAAAAAATGCATACTGAGCTGCACAACCAAGAACCTCCTATAGCATGGTTCCTTTAAACTCTGTTTCTTGTACACCCCATCAATCCCAACTCAAATAGCATGTACAGATAATTTTTTCCACACCGAATGGTTGGTACTGACTATGTTCCAGGGTAGAAACACCATAAAGCCCATTCTGGTCTACGAACATGCCCTAGACTCCTCCAATACACCCGTGATATTGTTCATCACTAAAATGTTGCCATATTTATTCATTTAAAATGAAAAATAAGGGATATGTATCTCATACAAAAAAAGGTTCTTATAATCTTCCCCCTTATAGAAATTCATTCCCAAATTTCACTCTGAGGGGTGGACAATATTTTTATATGAATGAATTAGTCCACTGATAACATACATCGGCCTCCCTCTCACAAGTCTCATCCTGTAAACCATTATGTTACCATAGAACTCTTTCTAGAAGAACTAATGGGCCTTATAAAACCATCATCCTCTTACAAACTATAGGAGTTGGAAGAACCTTAAATGTTTCATAAACCTACAACTCAACCTCCTCAAGCTACAAAGAATTTGGCAGGTCTGAATAATAACGTTGCTACTGAGATATAGGTATGACCTCAAGCATGTCTCGATACTACTAAGGCTACTACAACTTATTGGATAACAACACGAATTTTCCTAGAATCATAAATGGTCTAATATATTATGGTGATAACATACATTGTCTCTTAATTTTCTTATGTACTAGCTTTAGTGAAACAAGAAAGAAAATCAGATCCCCATCATGGAACTAAAGCGGTCTTCTATGATGATGAAGATATTTTTTTTTTGAGAATATACAGTAGATAACTATTTTTGAATCAATTGGAATAGATCAAATGTCTCCTCCATGAGACATGGTCATAGAAAATATACATCACCTACCATGAACATCATCAAGGGAGATCTTCATGACCTGTAGTGAAAATCCCCATAACGTTCCATCAGTATAGTGTCCTGATAAATGTTACTATAAGAGAATTTTTCAAAGGGAATATGCTTCTCCTAGGAGCACCTAAAATGGAGGATGCATGTGCACTGAATTTTCACTATCACATGTGTCTTACGCTGCATCTGGAAATAATAATGAGAGTTCTATGTTTTTCCCTGATTGAACTATGCACCCCACACCATATAAAGAATATTCTAGAAATAAGAAGTAAAGTGGGAGTCTCTGTACCAAATGAGAGTGCATGTGACCTTGTGATGTTGTATAATGTTATGATTTTACAACCATCCAAGCTCATCAACACTAAATTGTTTGTAAACCATCAATAAAAAACATACCTTCATGATCCTATGAATAAAAATATATAATTCATCCTTACCTCGAGGTGACCTCAGTAAAACTATCAAAAACCAAATGATTCATCAACCCATTTCCACTCAGGAAAATGTATCAACTATAACATCCTAGGGGTCATAGATGTTCATCCTTATACTACTGAAAGATGAAACACATCATAACAAATCCAACAATCTATCACATCATACCTGTCCACTAGTACTTACGATGCATTTCACAGTACATCTTGGTTACTCTGAGATGGATAGACCAAGTTGAAGAAAGAAACATCGAAATAGATATCTAGCTTATGTACATTAGAAACCAAAAACTTTCATTTTTTTTAGGATCTCATCCTCCCATAGAATCCAATAAAGAGTTGGATTCTAACTTTTCACACTATCCCGTAGAACATGGATTTCAGAATTCAAAAGCTCCACAATCAAAACTCAGTCTACTATAGAAGAGGTAACAATTATGGATGATAGATATGTTTTCCCTAATCATCTTGAACCTCTATGTGTATCTAAAATAACATTTCTAGATGTTTCCACTCTCTACTGGCATACTTCACTACCGGTATTTGAGTACTCATGCTTAGTGCATCGGCCACTACATTGCCTTTACCAAGCGTGTAGGAAATATTGTATGCAAAAGATTATAGGTACTCCACCACCATTGATTCCTAAGATTATGATCTCACTGTGTAAGAAAATACCTGAGGATTTTGTGGTCTGTGTATACCAGTAAATGATCTCCTGGTAAATTGTGTCTCTAATAGGGCAATGTGTGATCAAAATTATCTAACTCCATATCATGAATCTTGTAATTTCTCTCTTGTGGCATCAACTTCATACACACATATTCCACCGCTCTATCTCATAGTATTATAACTCCTCAAAATATATTACCTAATTGATTATAATTCACAACATTGATATTTCCCTATTCTGGTAGTATGAGGACTAACGCTGATATCATCCTCCCTTTCAGCTTCTGAATGGATTTCTTGAATGAATCTGAGCACAAAAACATCCCACGATTCTAAATGAAGCCCATCAACGATGCTTCTAATCTTGGGAATACTTGTATGAAATTATAGTATTTACAAGCTAGCCCCATGAAACCCCATATGCCACAAATTTTCATGGGTTGTTCCTAGGAAACCGAAACTCTTTCTTTCTATGGTTCAACATATACTCCAATCTCTGAGATGATGTGATGCATTAATTGAATCTAATACATGCAGGGAGATGCACATTGTGAGTTTAAAATATAACCAATACTCTCTTCTTGTATCCAATTTGATATCATGATGTTTGTTATTGCCATGTAATCTATTGGAATACACCAATTGATTTTCCATCAAAATCTCAGAAAAAGAATCCATGTGCATATGGAAGTCTAGGTTCATCTTCACCATGAAACCCATTGGTGTGTTCGTGATACTGAACAACATAACCAGACACATGTATAAAAATACCTTTTATGGAATGTAGTACAAGGTATGTCTACTCGTCAAACACATACCAGGTGATATCCAAGCCTCAAATCAACTTTCAAGATCACAGGGTCTCCTTGATGTTTATCAAACTTTTTATCTCTCCAAGGAAGGGGGTATTAGTTCTTAATTGTTATATGTTTTTTTCTAATAATTCATGCATAGACTGTACATTTTGACCACCTTTTTCATAAAACGTTCCATCAAACCCCAAAGAGAAATAATGGGATAGATAAACCCAATCCACTCAAAATACAATAACATCATCTTAAACTACTTTAACTCCTTTATATCCATCCTATTAAGATTAATAGATACCATTGTTGCTCCAAGAACTTGATTGATGGATAAATCCACCACTATCTTAAGAATTATGCCAAAATATTCATCAGGAAACAAGTCCCTAAAGCACTCAACCATAGGGGGAATGTCTACCTGACTCACTCCCTTATCATCTAGTTACAGAATAGAAATCGGAATTATCATCGCACAGATCCCATGATGAATTGGTCTAGCTCATCTCACCATGATATCTAATTCACCTTTTCTCGTTTACACTATACCATCTAGTGATACGAATGTGACCCTCCTGGGATTGTAATAAGTTTTTATTGATATAATACTAACTGATACATCCTGAGTATGACATAAAACACTTTCATCTTGAGGAACTATAGATTTCTTCTAAAGTGGCACCCACCAACCCCGAGGGGTCACTGGCTTCACTAGTGCACATCTTCCATTGTGCTTCAAAATGGCATGTATAGAATCAAAATTCCCTCAGAATGAAAAAATCTAGCATATGAATTTTCAGCACTGGTGAATATATGAAACTATATGATGCAAATATATAAATATAGTAGAAGTATCAATAGATTATCTCTCAATGTAGATGTTTTGAAACCCTATTCCCATGTGGTTGGATGCAAAAATTATATTTGGACCATGCCACAGACCATTCATACACCCTCACTACTCTGATTAGGCCCATTATGATGCCTCTGTGTAATGGGTGTCTGGCTTCCAGGGACCCAAACACCACTTCCTCAGCCATGTAGACTAGCACTACTCTAACTCCCTATTTGAGACAAGGCTAAGGAACCTTCTCTTGAACATGGAGTCAGAGAAAACACCCTACCACTCGAAGAAGGAATTACAGTTTTCCAGAAATTCTATACATGAACCATTCCTACCAAAAGCTTAAAACTCAAATGGTCATGGTCACATTGATTCTTCAAGTGGACTCACTCAACACAATGATGAAGAAACATTGAGCTACCTATAATGATAGCATGACCAGAACACATCTCATCAGAATCCTAAAAATTTCACTTCCTACCTTATGACAAAGAACTACTGGGTAGATAAATGACATTTCCCTTCTCAACACCATCATCCTCTCTCATGTTCTGATTTTAAATCATCATTTCATTCAAAATCTCAGATATATAGGTCATCTTAAGCATCTAAACAAGAGATCTGATAGCATGTCTCATACATCCTTAAACCGTATCACTCTAGATAGCTAATCATTAATGTATTCTTGTGAGATAATCTTAAACTTATAAAACCAGGTCGAGTATTACATAACAATCATTACTCCCTAATCTATATAAATGAAATTAAAATCCCATGATTCCCCTAGAGTCTTAGGGTATAAATAGTCATTATTGTGAATTTTTAAATCAGCACATCCCATATCATGTATCCAATCATCTATGTTTAGTATATCCCACTTGAGCTTTCATTCCCCACATATCATTTATGTTGAATGCATGACCATCCTCTCTGGATACATCTTGAGATACTCAAAAATTGTTGATGTGGTATCTAGTCAATGCTCAAAATCCTATAGACTGTCATCCAACAAAAATATCAGAGGATGATGCAAAAGGAACACTCGCATCAGCTCAACCATAGACAAGGTATAAAATCATGCTCCCTAAAAACTTTTCATGTAGAAAATGAAACCATCACAGAACTATTCTTTAACACATGTTTCCATAAAATCCTCTAGTTCCACAATTTGCACTAAAGAAGGATCATCTAGTGTCCCATGTCCCAACACCCACATATTTTTTTTCATCACCTCCCTCCTAGAATATGAAATGAGGTTGTCATAGTGAATTGACTCAATAATTCCAAACACATGCCTCCAAAAATAATGAAACCACGATTCATAACTCAAAAGCGTAGGACAGGTCAAAATCATACAAACTCAAAATCAGAACCCACATCCTTCTCCTAAATCTAGAAATTAAAATAAGAACAGTCACAAACAACACAAGAAATTATGCCTCATTCCCACTTAAAATCTGGCCAAGGTAAAGTATGAGTTCCATATTTCATGTTTCCATATCATTCTCATTTGAATTTAGATTCATTTTACATTCCATTACCATAATTCATATATTCAAGGGGTTTATCAACTGGTTCACCATGATCCAATCCAGGATGAACCATAACACCTTTTGAACCCATGTATGAAAACCATTCAATCCATACATACAAAATTATCCTTAACAATCGAGTTTTTTAGTTCTGTCATTTCATAATACATAAGAGCCCATAACCCTTATTAATGTAATGATGAAATAAATTCATTTTCAACTGATCAAAATTTATGTCAAAAATAGATTTTACTATCAGAACACTTGTCACAATGTCATGATGTGTTTAATTTATCATAGAACGAAAGAAATAATGCATGGAATGTTATTTCTTACATGTTTTATATGATTCATTAGATGGAATACCCTCATATTATCTATTTTTAACTAAAATATAACCCAAAATTTCAGTAATAGTAAAATCAAAAATGATGTGCATCACCCAATAGTAAAATAACAGAAACTATTACAGCTTAAATATGGAAAATTAAAATTCCATTATGGAAATTTCTGTTTCTTCTATACACAGTGTAGCTACTCTCTAGAAAAACATATTAACAAACTCATTTTCCTTCATATCCCTATCTACTATCACAAGATAGTAAGGCATCCCATAAAATCCCCCCCCCCCCCGATAACACATTGTAGTGTCCCATAACCATATTCCACAAAATAGTATCCCAAACCTTGTTGGCTTCAAGGCCTCAGGAACATCTCCACAATTCCACAGGATTAAAACTAGAAGAAAGAGATTAAGTGTGTTAGTGGGGAGACTATTCCACAATTACTAGAGTATATATTTACATAATTCTATGATATATAAATAAAGGAATCAGTTTCCCGAAGAAGTTAACTGATGGTTAAATAAGTCAAGAATATATAAACTAGATAAAAGTTTCTCACAAATAATGATTTAAGTGATAAATGTATAAAGAAAATATCCAAAACAAGTACATGAAATTACAAAACAATAAAACTATCCAAATCTAGAAAAATAACAAAAAATTTCCATAGCTGTAGAATCCATATCTTGGTCTTATGCACCCACACTCCCAAAATGAAATCAACAGCCTATAATATTGGCCATTCCCTTATCCTTTCATGAAATAATATAACATGTTGGGGTCTTTGAGTTGGCCTAAACACCATATGAGATAAAAATTCAATTAGGAAACCACCCCTTGATCTATATAGTTTTATGTCGCTCAATATGATAAGAGAACCATGTGTATGTAGGTAGTAATTAAAGTGATAATGCCAGAAGAATATAACCAATATAATAAATTATTACAGTAAAACTTCTCAAGGCTCTACGAAACAAATGTCACCGCCTAACAAGGAAGCTAAAATCAATATAAAAAATCAAAAAAGCCTCACCATACTCACATATGTATCCTTTCCCCAGGACCATTCAGTGTAATACAACCTATCAGTTATCTCGTGAACTTTCCATATAACCAGGAATCTTATAAATTCCATGGTCATGCCCAATAAGAAAATGAAACACAATCTCAAAGCCACATCACAATAACCAAAGGGTCAGACCACGAAGGGAAGATAAAATGTTTCAAAGATAATGGAATCATAATTTATACATTGTATCTTCATAATGGAAACTCAGTCTAGGCACTGGATGGATTCATAGGTAATTATATACCAACAAATCATATGGGATTCCAAGAAATCCAGTTCTAAGTGTTTTCAAAGCCCATGTAATCCCACTGAATCATGACTCATGATGGATTACCACTCAAGGAGTCCACTACCGTGTTCAAGGTCTATGGAGAGCTATCTATGTCATGTAACTGATTATTCATGTATTTCATACAATTTAACAATTCCATTCAGCATGAGTCTAGCCAAAAATAAATCAAGATCATCCAATTTCATTCAATGATTATATCCACTCAGTTAATTCATTCTAAAAGAATTACATCTCATCAGTATACCCACTAAAGTATTCTAATCTTGTTCAATCAGGTCATATGACTATACCAACCCATTTATCAACATTTTCAATTAAACATGATCCATGGACGTAACAACCCATTTTACCCAATTTCTAACAAATCCATTTATGAAATTTAAAAACAACCCATGAGTATACCAACCCTTTTATCTAATTACATTAAATATATTTAATCATGTTAATCATTAAATATTATGATATCATATGTCAATAATTTATAACATCTCTTTGTCATGTAATTTAATTCCATTTAAATATAATTTACTGTCATACAAATAGGAAGACACATAAACAAGCCACTTAGGAGGTCCATAAAAAGTCAAAACCAAAGCCAAGGCATGGTGAACCCCATGGTTGACCTTATGATGGGGCAGTAACCACCAAAACATCTCAGGGAACATATGGGTATCCCTAATTGAAAATATTTTTTCTATTAACAGTAATCATTTCCATTCTAGGGCCGCGATGGATTGTCCGGTGGGCATAATAATGTAAAATAGCTTCATAAGGAACCAAAAGTGGAAAGAAAATTATAGACGGCCTACCATAGCTGTCACACCCCATCATGGGAGGGAATTCCATGACTCCCCAAGGCTACCTCTTATATTCTAGGGGTTCTTGACTAGAACCATGTTGTAATATCACCAACATGAGAGGCATTTCCTATATACCTATTCGCGCGCACACAACCTCAGGCCCATAAATTATAAAATGTAAAAATCACTAAGAAAAAAAATTCACACATACCATTCTCTCAACTAATAGTGTATGACATGAAGGTAAAGTGAAGTAATGTAAATTGGTCAAAAAAAATTCCATGACAAAGAATGTGTATTTTAAGTAAAAATTCCAACTAGTAAACAAAATAGATTTTATGACCGCTTCTTGAAGTCGTAGGAACACGTTGGCCTACATGAACTCACAAAGCTCTATTCGGTCTTGGAACTTCATGGAATCCATCAAAAAGACTATCATAGTCAAATTACATGATAACTATGGGAAAAGACTATGTAGGGGTGAGTATAACAATACTCAATAGGACACAAAAAAACCATAGTGAAATAAAAAAAATAATGGTGCAGTTATCTCTACATAGTCTGTGTCTACAAAACATATAACAATGATATCCAGATATACTGAAACCAAGACGACTAGAATAGAGGTTAATCACTTCCACCACATTACAAAAAAATGAATTTAGTTTGAAGATTCCACAAGAAATCATATGTGAAAACACTCTAATTAGTCTGATAGAACTGATGACGTTTGTTTGAGAAGTTTGGTTCATCAGGAACCGTGATGAGAGAGATACAATTTAAGATCTGAATAGAGATATGATACACATTTTAGGATCATAGAAAGGGGCCATAAGGTGATACCAAGAAATCCATAGATATTTACAATCAAGGTATATGATCGATGACTAGGGATGTTCGTCGCATCAATACCAAGGACTCTTCGTAGGGAACGATTAATGAAAAGAGGATCATACCCTGGGCCAATCAGATGGGATTCCAAAAAATATATCCTGGATGTCCGGCTAAAGGAATCATACTCCTTTGATTAGGAAACGATAACAACTAACCTTCAGGGGAATCATATGGAATCAATGTCTTGATGAATCTTATCAATTATATAGTGGACAAGTGCCTCCTGCAATGTAGAATAGATTACACGCTATGTAGTATGGTCACATGTCAAGTCCCTTGAGCATATATACTGACTGTATACAATGTCTTGTGTCAAGAGTACGTGTAATATAAAAATAGACTACATGTGGTGTATAATCACATAGACGACATGCCCTTCCATTATGGGTCTCCCATGTACTCTGAACGTGTTTGAGTATAGGGTTTCAACCAATTTTTCTCTTCCTATGTACTAGTACATGGGGTAGTTTGTGTAATTGGTCCATTTCAAGTCATGTGGGGGGGGGTACATGCCATGTTGGCGCTCCATGGACTACACCCATTTTATGTGCATCTCCCATGATGCTCATTGTGTCTCTGTGAAGGGAATACATGATGTTTCATAGGGTTACATGTTGTGTGTCATTTGTATAAATGCATAAACCCTACCCACTTCTTATTGGGGTCCACACACCACGAAACCATAGGGTACAATCCTCGTTTAGTATGATTTCCTAGAATCCAGTTTTCTTCCTATGAACAACTTATTTGCTGATCTGATCATATTTCAGTGATCCATTTTCCTCGAAATAAAATAATTAGGGTTTCCTAATCATCACATGAATGAATCACTATGTTTCGAGCCATAAATATATTCTGAAATTAGATTCAAATCACTTGATTTTAAATTGACTGATGAAATATATCTCTCAAATCAGTTTTAGTAGTCTGTCGCCTCATCGTGGAACCTATGATAGGCTGTCCCAATGCGTGATCTTAAATTTTAGATCAGTGTGCCATTAAACGAAGGGGAAATGACCAATTCTTCATAAACCATAATGATCAAGTAATGAATAGAATATTCAGGGAGAAAAAATGAACAACCCACATAATGAACATCAGTCATTGTTCATTCAGACCACAATCCATTCCCATAAGAATGATCAATAAATAAAAATCAAATCTCTATAAAAAATCCTCGATAAAATTCTCGAAATCAACCCCATCCCACAAGAATGATCATACTATGGATCAACCAGTTCATTGGATGGTCCATATTATTTGATTAATTTATAAATGAGCGAGAAATATTAAAAAACATTCTCTACCTTGGAATTCGACCACTCATTAAATAATATCTATTTCCACATCATCACCATTGGTGATTTCCAGGAAGAACGACATCTGTTGATCTTTGATTCCATGTTGTGACATCATTTACCATTAAGGAAATATTCCAGGACCTTAACCAGAGCTTCAATGAAATTCTAAGGTTATTAGCATAACCATGGAACCCTGAATCACTATTTATTTAAAATAAATTGTGGCAATTTAGATGAAACATAACAAAAAAATAAATCCACACTTTATTTTATTCTTTAAAACTTCCAAAAACATTCTTTCACATCCAACCCACATCGGGAAAATTTAGACCATTCCAGGGTTAATTTCTCTTCTCTGAACAAAATGGTTCCCTCATATTTCAGATTCATGAACCCATTTATATGTTATTTTATTTCAACATGAAATCAATGTGCATGTTCTATTTAATATTTTAATATTTTTCAAGGAATTTTTATGGGAACAACGGGCCTCATAATCACATTCTATCTCAGTGCTTGGTCTTGAATAAATTCTACATAATATTTAAAAATAATATGCAAAATTATACGGGACAACAAATTATCCCCACCTTTATGATATACGTCCTCGATAAGCCAAAAAAAGGCTACTAAAAAGATGTGGTTACTATTCATGAATCTCATCCTCAATCTCCCTTGTGGTATCCTAGATATTCTAGTCCGTCCATCTAACATTCACTAAAGGAATATCTCACCCAGAAAATATCCTCTTCTAAAAATCATTGATATTCAAGAGGAACTCAGCAGAAGTTGCTCCATCATCAAAGTCCAGCTTACCTCAATCTTGTACGTGAAATGGATCAAGAAGGTACCTCCTCATCATTGACAAGTGGAAGACCTCATTTACCTGATCCAACTATGGGGTAGAGATAAAATGTACAACGCCTCATAAACTATATACATTATCTAAAAAGGGAAGATAAACCATGGAGATATCATCCATCCCTGTCCAAATATCTGCAATCCCAATCATGCTAAAACTCTAAGAAACACATGGTATACATCCTTGATCTCTAAAGGCCTTCGTTTCTTATCAATATAATATTTATGATTGCTATTTTAATTCCTAATATGATCCTGCATGATCTACACATTCTCTGTAGTAGCTCTCACCAACTCTGGGCCCATGAGTGTTGGTTGTCATGGGTCAGTCTAGGAATGTTGTGTCTAGTAAGGATGACCATACGATGCCTCAAATGGTTCCATAACAAATTTTTAGTGGTATATATTGTTGAATTTGAACTCCACCATAGGTATGTGATCCTCCAATATACAGCATGAGTCAATCATACAAGCCCACAATATGTCCTCTAGCACCTGAATGGTCTGTTCCATCTAGTCGTCTGTCTGGGGGTGAAACACTGTACTCAAGAATAAATGGGTCCCAAATTTATCCTACAATCATATCATAAATTAGTATGTAAAAATAGCATAAGGATAACAAACTATTGTTAATGGAACTCCATGTATTTGAACTACCTCTTGAATGTATTGGAGTCTCATGCTCTCTACTAAACTCGGATCTAATCGATGATCACCTTGATTGAATCACATCCCATGGTAGTATGTGGTAAATAAATCTTGATGTCCTTAGATATCCCATCCCACCACCATTCTGAAACCTCAAGGGGTTGAGCTAAACCCATTTTAACCCAGTGCTCATTCTTCACCTACTAACACATAAGGCAACCGGACAATAAATCTACGACTTCATTTATGAATTGTTTCCTCCAAAATTGATGTCAGAGGTTCTAGTACATCATTGGCACTCCATGATGTACTAAAAATGGGGATATATGAAAATTAATTATAACCTCCTCCTACAAAAACAAAGATACTACTGTTTAACATTTTAATAGGACTATGTTCTCCCAACCATTTGAATATCAATCAGTCGCATGTCCTACAGACATCATAGCACGTAGGGTCTCGTATTCGGTATCCCCAAGTTGTTCCAAAAATAACTTGATGTATGAGTTGAGGGGTGAGAACCATCGAATGGAGGTATGTTACTCCATATCCATCCACAAAGGATAACTGTAACATGACCAATTGCTATGAAGCCTCATTATACAATTATAAACTTGTTCTCCTATTGAGATCATATTCCACCATGTTCCCCTTCCCAAAAGAATAGATAATCTCAAATTCATAGTCTTCAAGGAACTATAACCATCACATATGTCACTTGTTTGGATACATACGAGATAAGATATACATGATACTATTTTGATTAGAGTAGTTGATAAACTTGTCGACAATCATATTGTGTCACCACATATTTAATTCAAAAAATACTAGTTCCAACTCAAGATCATGGGTCATGTAGTTCTGCTCTTGTGGCCTCATCTATGGTGAACTATATAAAATCAATACTTGCCTCAAAATCTGGATACAACCAATTCTGAACAATGATCCATTGTAGCGAACTATGTACTCATCACTCTCCTCTAGTAATATTTATATTGCAGTGATTTTCAATCTCTGCCTTAACTACTATAAAGAATACTAGCACTTCTATATCCACATGAATGGATTCACCTTTTGAGCCTAAGCTATCATAGGTGTCAATATCCATCCAAGATTAGGTAAGAATATCCATTAGAGCCATCCATACCAATGAATATTCACAACTCTGTCACACTCCAATGTATCTCCCTCGTTAACACTTCCTACACAATGGTTGGGTCCACTAACACTCCATCCATTGAGATAACATCTCCCAGATTGTGGACTGCCAGAATCTGGGAGAGGCACATGAAGAGTTTCCAATTAATATAGTGCTATCAAAGTACATTGGGAAATATCTTTAAGTGTCTCGTGTTCTTCTTCTTAGACATTGAGAACAAAAGGATATCATCGATGGAGACTACCATGAATCAGTCTAAGTAAAATGGAATGCTCTAGTTCATGAGTCCTCTGAACATTACGAGGGCGTTCTTCACTCCAATGGGTATCAAAAATTACTCATGGTTTTCATAGAATCATCTAAATGAATTATTTTTATATCCTCATTTCATACTTGCTACATGTGATAGACTAAACTATGGTCATACTTAGAGAACAATTGTTCCCCAGTCAACTAATTGAAGTGGTCATCTATCCTCGGTAGTGGATTCATGATCTTTGCAGTCACATAGTTCATGAACCAGTAGTCCATACCCATCCTCAAATTCTTGTGGACCTTTTTGGAAAAAAAATTTGGGGACACCCATGGTGAAACACTATGTCTCAATAATCACTTCTTCTATAATTCCCTAAACTACGCCCACAGTTAACAAATTTCTATGGTATCCTTATGATATGCTAGTGCAGATATTGTTGTCCTTATAGAGTGTAAGTCGATTAATATTTATATCTCTTTATGTGGAGGAAACCTAAAACTACTTCTTGAAGGATTTCCTCATTCTACACCATTATTGTTGGGAATTGAAAACTCATAACGCATGATGCTCTAAGGGTTAGCCGAGAAATATCCTAAATAATCTCTTGCAACCTCCTATTCATGATTCCTTCATGTTCTTCCTTGGTTTCTTGTTCTCCCAAAAAATAAAACCACATTCCATACTTTTGGACACACAACTCTCTTCACAATGAATAGTCAATCTGGGAATGGGTTGAAGATAACCAATAAAAAAAATAATTATGTCATAAGATCTTGACGTATTCACCGAGTGGTTCCAAAAAAGACATCCACCACTAAGGTTCAGGACACACTAGCATCCTATTTGGGTGATCATCATGTCTCCTCCTATAAGAGTTTCCAAGTATAAGGGTTGAGTCAACGGTTCTATGTAAATCTTTAAGACTCCTAGAAGGTATGCCACTAGATTGGAATAACATTAACATGTGTCTATATCTACATCACCTATGGTATAAAATATATAGATCATATCTCAAATCATCATTGGATCCCCTCGGTCATATGCATCAACTACATGCTTTTTTTCCCACCCCTTTCCTCCAGCGCCCTAACATTGGGATGAACCTCCTGGGGGTGGTGGTGGTAATAAGTCAAAATGTCTACGACCTCCTATAGATCTCACTTATCCTCTTCCAAATCCACCTATTAGTGGATCTACAAGACTCTATCTTTACATTTACATTGGTTGTACATCCACTGTCTCTTTGTCCCGTGATCGATGTGTTAGAAAATCTCGAGCGATATGTCACATGTCGTTACATATATAGAATCACCTCTCCCATGGATGATTGGATCCAGACTCAGAGACCTGAACCACATATCCCATCACTTGGGACCTCTTGAAATGTGTCCCAAACCAAGATCCATGTTAATTACATCAGCTGCACTAGTTCATGGTATCTACACTAACCTACTAACTGGAGATTTTCATTTGCAGCATTTGCTCAAATGAAAACCTGTTGACCACCAAATCATGGTCGATCACTCCATCATAAATCCTAATTCGAAGATGAATAACACCAGTTCATATGTCTCTATGAAAATCACTCTCAATGGTCTAAGAATTACATTACTGATCACTGACTGTATCCATCACGTACCTCAAAAAGATGGTGAACCTCAATGAATAGTAATCCTTAGTCTATCTATTCTGCTAGAGATTAAGGATTCCTTATATAAACACTGATCTATGTGTAACCGATGAGAACTCCTCTCTAAATAGATGCTCAAAATACATCCACATGAGATTCTACTCATCTTGATAATGCATGTAAATACTACATTGTTTCCCCACCAATCCCTGTTGAAGGTTCTCCACTAGGATCACCATCTAGTCCACTAGTGTCCAGAAAAGAAGTAAAACTATGGTCAATTCCTCAAGCCAGTCCTCAACCACCTAATTGATGATCTCACCTAATAATATGAGTGGTATTTGTCTTGGATGTTTTGTTTCACACTCATCCTATACTCCACATCTACTGGTACTAATGTTATCACATTATTATCTATTGGTGGTGGTATATGTGGTGCCCAACCAGGAGGCATCATCCGGGGAACTAACACATGTATTGAAGCCTTGTCACTAAGGTTGTCATCCTCGAGATCATTCTTCTGAATCCTAGATGTTATGCATTGTGGAGGAATACTTTAATAAAATAAGATGTACTATGGTCAATGAGTATATTTGGGGATCAACCTCAAGAAGAACATGCAACCACACCACATTCATATATTCTGTAGTACCATTTTTCCCTACAACTAGTGTTCTCATATTCTTATTAAAAGTTTTTTTATCAGAGTCCTGGTGTGTATATATATTAGACACCCAGACCAACACTAGTTTCCCTGGACTGAAAGATGTAATCAAATCACTTAACATTGTTTCCCCAAACATATCCCACAGTCTTTCTGTCCTAATTTATAACTGACCTCTTTTAAGACAACTATATGACAACTCTTCCACGGGGGGTCCATCCCATGAGTCCCCATGACATAATCCAATAGACAAGGGGCTCATGACTAGTATCTTGTATTCATATCACGAACATTGGAGATGTTTACTAGGTACCTTTATGCACACAGACATATCCAGTCCCCCAAATGATAAAATGTAAAAAAACACTAAGAAAAAAGTGCATGTATTCCACTATCCAAACCAACAGAGTATGATATGAATTAAATGTATAGTAAAATAAACTAAGAAAAATATAATCCCAAAAAAATGAATTTGTATGTAAACTAGAATGTATAACTTGTAAAAAATAGGTAATGTGGCTGCCGCTCGATGTTGTTGGAATACCTCAGCCTTAATGAACACACAAAGCTCTGTCCAGTCAGGGACTTCCCTAGACTCTCTCAAAAGGTCGCCCTTCTACACAAGACATGATACGTGAAGGAAATTCCATACAAGGGAGAGTATAACAATAATTTTTAGAAAACCATGAAACCAGATATAAATACACAAATAGAGAGGTAAAATTAGCTTTATACAGTATACATCAAAAAATCATATTATAAGGATATACAGATATACTCAATCCATGATTCTAGTCAATAGGTATGTCACATCCAACACATTACCAAACTAAGAATTCAGTCAAAAAATTCAACATTCACTCATCCAAGAGACCAAACTCTTGAGTCAGATTCCACTAATGATGTTTGTCAATGAATTACTTTTCATTATGATCATTCTTGAGAGAGATACAGTGATAGATCTGAATAGAGATATGATACATAAAAAAGGATCACAACCAGATCCATGGGGTGATACCAACAAATCCTTCTATATTAACCTTCTAAGTTGGGATTCGTGACTAGTGATTTAGTCCACATCAATTCCAAGGACTCTACAGAGGGCATGAAGAATTTTTAGAGGATCCTTCTTTGGGACTCTTAGAGGGGATTCAAACAACTCTATCCAAGAATTCATACTGAAGGGGTCATACTTTTATCTGTAGAAAAAGGTAACAAGTAATATTCAGAGGAAGGATATGGGAACAAAACCAAAATGAATTCTATCAATGATACGGTGGACAAGTGGATAATGCCATGTAGGAGCGAGTACCCAACGTGTAGTATGGTCACACATTGTGTCCCTTGACCCTTGGCAATGCCCATGTACAATGTCCCATGTGAAAAGTATATGTTTTGTAAAAGTATAGTATACAACATTTGAAAAAACATACATGAAATTCCATTATATCTAGGGTCCATGAGTAAACTCAAGCCATGTAATAGTACACTATGACAACCCGTTTATCTATTCTAATGTATGTGTACATGGGATTGTCACTTTAATTAGTACATGAAAAGTTGTGAGGTGTGGTACATGTCCTGTAGGAAACCCGCATAATCCAACCCTTGTATGTGTATCTATTGAGATACACACCAAGTCCCCATTAAAGACATACACATAATGGGATTGGGTCACACTCAGTGTGGAAATTAACTAACTCTATAATCACAAACTGTCACCTAGTGGGGACCACACACCATGTAACCCCATGTTAAATTATGTGTTTGTCATTATTTTCAAGAATCCTTTGTTCTAACTCTACATGCTTGGTTGAAGATGTGATCTCATTTAAGGGATCACTATTCCTTAAAACTGAAAATATAGGGGCACATCATCATCAAATGAATGAATATATGTGTTTTGGGCCTTTAATCGGATCTGAAATCCATTTATGATCACTCACCAAAAAATTTACCGAAGAATTTTATCTCCCAAATCACATTGATTTGACTCTATTTGTAACCCTCGCACCTCCTCTTGGCCATCCAGATGTGGTATCTTCAATTTTGGATCAATTCACCATTAAACGTAGGTGAAACAATAAATCATTCATAACCCAAAAGGAACAAAAAAACATTAAATATTGAGGGAGAAAAACACATTGAATAACTCGTGAAATGAAACTCAGTCGTTATTCATTCCGACCTTGATCCATTTTCATTAGAAATGTCAATAAGAAAAATTAAATATCTCTCAACAATCCTCGTTAAAAACATAGAAATCAAGTCCATCATGCCAAAATGATTGAACCATATATAAAACTATTAATTGGTTGGTCCACATTTATCATTGAATTTTGAATAGGGCGAGAAAGAATAAAACGACAAACCCTACATGGGAATTGGATCACTTTTTCCAAAAGATGAGATGTAGTGTCTTTAATGTTAGTGAGATCCTTTGCGTAAGGCCTTTGTTGATCTCTGATTCGATGTTCTTTTATTTTTTTCCACCGAAGGAATTCTTCAGGTTTCTCTCTTGAGCCTCTAGGGAAATCCACGTTTATGAGAATATCCAAAGAACCCTACCACTAGTTTTATTTATAAATAACTATTTCTACATCGATCAAACCTAATGAATAAAAATAAATCCACAATTTATTTTATTCTTTAAAATTTCCAAAAACTAATTATCATAGCTGACCCATGATGGTTGATGTTAGGCCTCACCAAGGTAAATGTTCATACTCTGAACATAATGATGCCCTCATATTTCTGATATTGGAACTTGATTAGTTTTTATTCGACTTTATCAAGAAAACTAACCATGTAAGATATTTTATATTTTATTATTTTTCATGCAGTTGTTCTGGGGACACCATGCCTCAGAATTGCACATCATCTCAGTATATGGTCTCAAATTAATTCCATATATTATTTAAATTAGCATATAGAATAATATTTGGCATTAAATTGTCTTATTAGTGGATTTATTTTCCAGTATAAATTCATGATTCAAATCAATTTTTGGGAAATTTGAATAATAGATAGAGAAAGAAAAATTAGGGAATATGATCATAAATCAGAATAGATCAATCGATAGGAAGAAGAATTTAGAATGGGTAAAATGGAAAGTATATCTTATTGATGTATATTTGATGATATAAATAATGGATGATATGGATTTCAGATAGAGAGTAGATAAGAAACCAACGTTTAGTCACCCAAGAATTATCTCCAATGAACCCCTTTCTATTTGTAGAATGTAAATAGTATTTTATCCCTTAAAAATAAATTAATTAAACAAAAATTAATCAAAAACCAAAAATATAACGGCTTCACAGTTTATGGGAATATTTTAGTAAACCGTTTTCCAACCATGCGTTGATTTAGTTGGCCCAGGGGCACCCAGATAGTTTACGGACATTGTTTACAAACCATGAAAAAACTGGGTCCTAAAAACCTGTCTATGTCTTCCAAAACTACGAACCTAGCCACACGACGTGTGACATCTCTCACATGTTATCCCAAAACATTGTGTCATCTACACACCCACTTTCTAGTTTCTCATGGTCTTTGCAAACCACACGGGATACCCCACACAGTTCGTACAAACTGTGCAATAGGATAAAAACACTCCAACTCTAGTTTTGGGCTCCGAACAAGCCTTATACTCCTCCAAAACACATGTGGTTAAGCTGAGCACAGACATTTAGCCATATTTATAAATTTAAATTTAAATAGAAGGGATCCATACCTCATATGAAAACTCGGTTTCTTACAATGTATATAATTATATAAATATATTGATAATTATATTGAAATATTATTAAATATATTTATTTCTCATTATATAAATATATTTATAATTATATAGAAATATTTTCTATATATATATATAATAATTTATAATTATAATTATAAATATATATTTTAATTATTATAAAATTACAATAAAAATATTTGTTATAATTTTATAAATAAATAATTATATGTTAATTAATATATATATATAAATATAAAAATATGTATAATTATGTAAAACTAATTATATTTTATATAATTAAACTTATAAGTAAAAATGTATATATTTAAATATTTATAAAATAATAATAAATATATTGATTATATTTATAAATATATAAATATATACAATTGTAAAAATATAAATATAAATTTATAAAAATATTTAAAATAATTTAAATGTTTTTAAAATTATAAAGAAATATTTATAAGTATATTTATTATATATATAATTATAATTAATATTATATTTTGTTGATATTTGGATATTTTATGGTTATATTTTTATAAATAACTATAATTATAAAAATGAAAATATATTTATAATATTTACAAGAATTTTATAAATATTTAAATATATATATTTCTATAATGATAATTATAAATATATAAATATATATATATATGTTTATAATTATAAATAATGTTATGTATTTTAATTATTATGAAATTATAATTAATATATTTATTATAAATAAATTTTTTAAACCTATAATATATATATATATATATATTTCTGTAGATCAATGCTTTCCTCATCTAATAAGATAATGGTACTGAATTCAATGGCTTCCACAACAATATATCACTCTTCAGTAAGACCCTCTGACCAAGTTCTATTTTTGAGGTACCCTATAAAAAGAATCATATATCATTTTGAATCCATCTATAATTTACATGACCACATTATCGATTCTCTCACACTAAGTGAACCATAAAGTGATCCATCATATTAAATTATGATGCTGGAAAAAACATTTCTAATTCAATTAATATGATAAAAATTTATTTTTCTATAGTTGGTAATTTCATCGGGTCTATAACATTGAAGCATATCAGTTTGAAAAAAAAAATAGTTAGGATAATATATGTTATGAATTCTTTGGATAAATTCAATTTAATGATATAGGAATAAGATATTGAATCAATACATGGCAGTCTTCTGTTTTTAGACCATTTAACATTAAATCAATCATTTACCAAATATTCTTGATATTCGATGAGTACCACTCTAGAAAAATTAAATCATTCATGAAGTTGTAAAACTAATATCTCTCCTTCCTGGGAATAGTGTACGCGGTTGGAGGAAGAAAATACCATTCTCCATGCTTCATTGGTGCTAACTCTTCTCGTATTCCCATGTCTATCATATCCAACATAGCCTTTATTACATCCCATTTTATTCCAGGTGCATTTAGTAACATACCAATGACACTATCACACATATTTTTCTGAACATTAATAACTTTAAGAAAATGAATATTATAATAACAAATTTTGTATGGTCATTCAAGAAAATAATCAGTTTTTTGAACAAGTTTTGATAATGTTATTTGAATATGTTTTCCAAAATGTAGTGTGCGTATCTTTTACATTCTAAAAATAGTTTATCACAGGTTAGTCAATATGGTGAGATACATTCTTCTGAACTACCATTTAACGTGTCTTCAAATATCGATACTTATGTTATTAGGTTATAAAATTTTTATTTCTTATACAAAAAAGTCGTCAAATAATGTTTCTACCTAATTGATGATGTACCTTTTTCTCTAATGGAACACCATTTAGTTATTTTAAATCTACATCCCTAGAAATATCTATAACTAATATAGTGTCTTATCAACCTATAGAATATGGTTCATATAGATAAATATTCATTTTTATATGCATCATTCAACCTGACAACTAAACCCCATGATTATTTTAAATTTTTTATCAATGAATCCTAATAGAAACCAATATCATTACCTTTTGTTTTCATCATGATATTAGTAGAGATAACATAATTAATCCTCATTTCATGTATATACATATTGGTAAGTTATAATTTGCCCTCATAACTATCCATGTACTGTGAGTGCTTATTGGAAAACTAAAAGGATTCACTCTATTTGTAGATATTGCGAGAAAATGCTAAATTTTTTCATTCCCAAATTTAGGATTTTAATGACCAATTATCTTTCACATATTGGTGTCTTCTAGGAGATAATATGTCCCGTAATTATTTCCATTTTTTTGTAATCCACATCAATTTAATTAATGTATACTCACTTCTATATTCCCCCTTAATCCTTAGAATGGTTGGAATGTTCCATAAATATTTCATAGGACTTGACTCATCAGTATTGAATCAAGAAGCACCACAAATTAGGAATTTATTATGTGAATTATGGTCCTTGATTAGTATCTTATAGTCATTTTTAAATGAATATATTCTTTTTTAGATCAGACATATCAAAATTATCATTTTTTTAGAATCATATGTTCTTCTATGTAGTTCATTTTTTTTCTAGTAGAATATCATTCAAGAAGGAAGTAACTTTGTAAATCCAGATTCATTTTATCCAATTTCCCCTTCTAAATAATACATTTTCAATTCATATGTCGATGTGATATATTTTTTGAATCCAACATACAATGATGTCATTGTAAAACTATTTAAATTATCAATCAATTTTGGAACCTTTTCATGTTCAAATTCAGTTTTCGTTGTCATTTCCTTAATACAATCTTCATCATCATTCACACCTAAAATAATATCCTCAATATATACTTCTTCTTAATCGACACATGTAATCTTATCAGATGATCCATAAAATTATTTTCTATCCTATTATCTAATTACATTCACTTTTTCAATTGTCTATACAATATTAAAAAAATCATTAAATTCACTGACAGATTAAGTGCTCTTCTATCTCCTCTAGAATAAATTTTCCTGAATAAAAATATTTTAAACATTGGAAAGGCATTCTAGAGGGGTCATTTGTATGATCTTTTCCAACCTAACGATCTATTTCACCCCATATTTATAATAATTTGTTATAAAATTATCACTTATCTATATATTATTCATATCCATCCAATATGATTCCATAATATTAATATTTAATGAAATAAATACACTAAAAGTAGCCTTTAAACAAAGTGAAACCCAATATTAAAATGTTCAAAAAATCATGATTCATCGAGTTAAATTGGTAATTGAATTTAAGAAAACAATTACCCCACTAGTTATTGGGTTTATCTGAAGAATTATGAAAATTATATTGGGGATGTGTCCCCTGTAAATAAATTCAATAAAAACTATTTGGGGGATGAACATAAAGACGATAGTAGTTATATGCATCAGATATAGGTATTGGCATGCCCTCGCTATAGTGTTATTATCAATATATATTATTCAGGAGGTGAATATAGATATATGTGAAAGATAATGATTCTATTATTGGGTTATGGATTTCCAAGATAGATCATTTCAATAAGGCATTTGTGTGAGAACGATGAATCATAGGGAATGAAAAAAATTTATTAGTGTTTTTTGAATGGTTTCTATGATCAGCGTATTTGCCTAATAATGTAATCATAACGTTGTTCTACAAATTGAGATTTTTTATTGGGATATATATATTTTTTTTGGTTTATTTAATTGTAAATAATTAGATTATAGGTTGAAACTAGAAAGAGTGGAAGTAAGAAAACAGATTGAAACATGTCTTTTAGAATTATTGAATTTAAATACATTAAAATATAAAAGGTGAATAAAAATAAAATAGAGGTCCGTTGGAAGAAGCTATGAATCCGAAAGATGGAATAATTGAAACTAGAAATTAAATAAATTTTTTTACAAGTATTTTATGACAGTTCCCATAGTAGTAATAGAATTTCTACAATTTGATTAGATTTGACTTAGCAGATTTGAGACAATGGTAGCTTTATTTACATCAGGAATGGACCAATGGAAACTAACTCATTTTTCACCATACTTTAGGTCTGACCCTGCTCTATTACTATAATTGTGTGTTTAATTTGTCCATTTAAATAGATTTTTAGGCCATCTACCTCTATATGTTATTTATAATTAACATGGTTAAGATAGAAATGAAAATGATATCAGAATAAAATATTCAGTATGCCACTGAACATAAAATATTTTGTATATCATTGAGTAGATGTTTGGAATTATATTTTATTTAAGAATAGTTTATGAGCATGAATTTCATACATGAATATGGGTAATGTAATTGTACACAATTGGAAACATGATTAGTTATCAATGTGTGTATACTATATGAGCCTATTTTCTATCAATAAATAGAAAAAATACTGATATGTTATTGTGATGTGTTATCTATTTTAAACCCCATCTATAATCAATAATCACCCATTTAATTCCCTAAATAATCTTTGTCTAAGTTTGCAGTTTTATAGGGAATTTTTATGATTTTTACATCAATATTTAATGATTTAATATAATTGTACATTGATATAATATTACATGATATTAAAGGAAATAAATTCAATATAACTTTGTTCATTATCATCTCCATTTTTTATAAAACATTATAAATTGTTATATATGTTATAAATCTATAAATAATTTATAGAAGTATATAGTTTTACAAATTTATAAAGGAATATAATTATAATATATTAAATTAAAATTTATAAATGTATAAATGTATGCTAATTTGTAATGAATAAATAAATATTTTCATAATAATTTATAAATCTTAAAAACAGTAATAGTTTAAATAATTATTAGATTTTTTTATTTATTAAGTATACATACATTTGATAAAATTTCAATGTATATAAATGTATATAAATTTATAAATGAATAAAATTATAAATGTATAAATATTTAATAAATATTTATTCTTATATTATATTAGTATAAAAATATATACAATAAAATTTAGTAATGTATAAAAATTTTAAATAGTTTAAAAATATAAAATAATATACTCAAAACACTAGTAAAATTTTAAATAAATTCATAATAGGGAATTTTTTTCAATACATAAATTGAATCAGTTTATCATCACTTTTAATTTCATGTATTACTTGAAATTACTTGTAAAAATTAAGAACCAATTGAATACTATTTTTGGAGACCCTAACCCCATTAACATTTACACACATCCTTTATATGTGTTTTTCAAAAAAAATAACAAACAAATGCTGGACAAGGAAATTGAAAATTAGTTAAAATTGTAACATCCCAGATCATGGTGCCTGCAAATGGTGCCCCAAACCTGGTTGGTCACATAATATCAAGTGACAGTTGAAAAATGCCAAAGGATTCAGACTAGTACTGTGGGCCATGGTGTGATATTGAATTAACTATGGCAACATTGGCAGAGTATACACATCGAAATCAAATAGTAAATAATAGCTGAAGTCGTTATACCATACAACTGAAGTGAAAAATGGATGACTGATAGTAATAAAACATATGGAACACACACACACAGATATATATATATATATATATATGATGCATGTCAAATGTGTCTAGGAATGTATCCAAAAAAGTCACAATGATGTAAATAGTATAAAGATACCAAATTACAAGAAAAAAATAAAACTCCAACAGCATTTTAAGCCTAATATTTTTCCCATGATCTCCTTCTCCAACAACAATCAAGTACCTAATGATGAAGGGTTTCATCCCATATATATACCTAAAATCATATAATCAGTTTGGATCCAAATGCATGACCCAAACCAGGTGTTAAACGAATCCCAGTAGGCAACATCCAAATGATCTATTTTGCACTGTCAGTGAATATAGATAGAATTTAATATGTAGAAATGAAACAATTAACATGGATGTAAAAAAATTAAATAGTCCTATTTTACAAATATATTCATTCACATTTATTATTAAATATGTTGAATTGTGTAATCTCGAGATCTAGCCTAAGTTGTATATCCCCTATTAAGGTAGCAAAACAACTGTCTCAGAATACCATCTAGAATTTCTGGTAAGAACGAGTCCATTCTTGTACATTGGCATGGATTTCTCATCCCAATCACATAATCACTCATATATAACCGTCTAGGAAGGCTCTCACAATCTAACACATTTGGTTTATCATAACACCAATAAATTATGAATGATATATGGGGTAGCTCTCATAGTCAATACACCAAAGTCATCATGGAAACAATAATTTATAAAAACCCACCAGGGAAGATCTCACGGTCAATACCCCTGGGTCAAGATAACATAAATTAATTATAAATGACAACCTGACAGCTCTCACAGTCAATAAACTTGGGTAAAAGATTCATTTAAACAAATATAAACGACCACATGGGCAGATCACACAGTCTATCCCCAATGGTAAGCTCTCATAGTCCAATCCAATTGGTTAACATTAATAATGCATATCATATGAAATTCATTTAAACATAAACTCCATCATAATAAGACAAGGAATGGAAACAAGGAAATACAAACAGGCATTCTAGATGAAATGATCATAAACAATCAACAAGGGGAAACCCATGCATGGGGTGTCCCAATAAAAAGGTATCATGCCTTATGCATAAGAAATATCCCTTTATCAAAAAATAAAACCATAACTGATAATAAAAAGGGCCAAATTCCAATTCAAGCAATAACCTAATCATTGGAATGCTGAACTTTTAGCACATATAATTTAATGATGAAAATGAAAGGCCCAAACCACCTAACTTGATATCACACGATTGATAAACGTGAATGCTTGCCCTTGAATCAGCATTGATTGGTGTAGATGTACAAAAAAGAGGAAACTCCCAATCCATGAATAACTCACAAGAGAGGAAGAATCAAGAATAAAGGATCTAGAGGAATTGATAACTCGTCAGTGGGATTTCAACGCACCCAACGATGTCTCAATCAGCGCTATGATGGAGAATCATGGGTTCGATCATTGTTCATCATTCTTTAGTGAACCTTTACAAAAAATTAGAAGAAGAAGTCGTCTTCAGATAGATGCATGACCCCACTATGATATATCAATTAAAAAAAAGTACACACTGTGTTAATTAAAACTACATGTCAGGTATTTTCCTCAATCGGACCCTAACTTATGTTGTATTATAGGTTACCATAGAGCCATGTACTCCTCCATTATACAACCAATAAGCAGTTGTACACGACTACCTAGTACATGACATGTAAAAAAGAAGTACAGAATGTGTACTCATAAAAATTCCATTTTTTATTTTTTTAGCTGGAAAACAACCCAAAATCAAGATCCATACATGATATGAGTATCTAGGTTATTATATAAATACAATAATTTCATAATATAAATAAAAATAACCTTCATTCAAAATAGGGTGTAAACATTTATTTCTACTTATGGATTCCAACTATATAATTATTACTATTATAACAAGTCAAAAAATGAATTTAAAGAACATGGAATCAGCGGATCAAAAATTAAAGAGAATTGTGTGGGGGAAACTTGGATATAACTCACTGACATCAAATTGGGAGGCCCTAATCTACCCCAACTGAGTACTAGAATCCATGAAGAGAGACCACATATGTTGGTAAAATCAAATAAATAAGAAAATTCAATTATCCCAACACACTATATTTCGGCATATAGCCTGAATATCAAGGATAATACAGGAGCAGAGTGTATAAAATGATGAAGGAATTAACATTGAACATCAATAATTAAATGAAATTATTTCATTTTCGATTCTCACATATGAGATCCTTTCTACATAGAATATGCAACAATCACTACGGGAAAAGTGGTTTTTTGAGACGGGTAAATTGCGACGGGAATATATATCGTCGGAAAAGGTCTGACGAACAATGTATTTGCGACGAGAGTGTTTTCCCGTCGCAAATAGTAGGTTAATTGCAACGGGAATAGCTGACCCATCGCAATATGTTTGGAACAGTTTGTGCGAGTAAACGCCAGAAGAGTATTTGTGACGGGGACGCATCTCCCTCGCAAAAGCTCGGAGGCGGTAAATACCATTTGCGACGGGCAAAGCCGCCCATCGCAAATATTATTTACCAATTCCGGGCATTTTCTACAGGTCCCGTCGCAAATACACGTTTAACCACCGGCTGTAAATAATGAGGGTGAGGGTATTTTCTACCGGCCCCATTGCAAAAGCCTGACAGCGGTAAATACCATCTGCGACGGTCAAAGTCGCCCGTCGCAAATGGTATGTCGACAGCTTCGTATTTGCGACGGGTCCCGTCGTAAATACCCCTTTAACCGCTGGTTGTAATTAATGCGGGTGAGGGTATTTGCAACAGGGCCCATCGCAAATACCACCATTTGCGACGGGATACCCATCGCAACAAATCTAACGTAGCAACTAATCTAAAGTATATATACCCCCATCCTTTTTATTTTTCAAATCACATAGATCTTCATCTCCCTTTCTCTTGATTCTCTAGTTTTAAGGAAAAATTTTTTGTAAATTAAAATTTTTTATATGAGAGCAATTGGACGGCGCCAACACCTTCAGAATATCAAATTTTAAGGTATTTATGTTTTATTTTTTTATGTTTATTTTATTTTTTATTAATTTTTATTGTTGTTTAGTTGTAATTAAATTAGATTTAAATTGATATTTATTTATATTTATTTTTAGTATAAAATTGATATTGTTATTGTTAATTATAAATAATTAGTGTTAATTTACAATAATTAGAGATTATGTAGATAATTAGCAGAATTTAGTCATAATTAGATATATTTAGGGGTAATTAGTAATAATTTGAAATAATTAGTAATAATTAGCAATAATTAGTAATAATTAGTAATAATTAGGTACAATTAGTAATAATTTTTTATAATTAATAATAATTAGGTATAATTAGGTATAATTAGGTATAATTAGGTATAATTAATAATAATTAGGTATAATTAGTAATAATTAGGTATAATTAGTAATAATTAGGTATAATTAGTAATAATTAGGTATTATTAGTAATAATTAGGTATAATTAGTAATAATTAGGTATAATTAGTAATAATTAGGTATAATTAGTATGAAATAGGTATAATTAGAAATAATTAGGTATAATTAGTAATAATTAGGTATAATTAGTAATAATTAGGTATAATTTGTAATATTTAGGTATAATTTGTAAAAATTAGGTATACTTAGTAATAATTAGCTATAATTTGTAAAAATTAGGTATAATTAGTAATAGTTAGGTATAATTACTAATAATTAGGAATGATTAGTAATATTTAGCAATATTTAGGAATAATTAGCATTAATTAGGAATAATTAGCAATAATTAGGAATAATTAGCAATAATTAGAAATAATTTTCAATAATTAGGAATAATTAGCAATAATTAGTAATTATTTACAATAATTAGTAATAATTTTCAATAATTAGGAGTAATTAGTAATAATTAGGAATAATTAGAAGTAATTTGGAATAATTAGCAATAATTAGGAATAATTACTAATAACTACTAGTAGTTAGTAATGATTACTAATAAATACTAATAATTATGAATAATTTGCAATAATTAGCAATAAGTAGGAATAAATTGTAATAATTATGAATAATTAGAACTAATTGGCAATAATTAGAACCAAATAGAAATAACTAGCAATAATTAGGAATAATTAGGAATAAATTGTAATAATTAGTAATAATTAGTAATAAATAGTAATAAATACTAATAATTAGGAATAATTACCAATATTTAGCAATAATTGCAAATAATTATCAATAATTATGAATAATTATCAATAATTAGCAGTAATTAGCTATAATTAGTAATAATTACTAATAATTAGTAATAATTACTAATAATTACTAATATATACTAATAATTAGTAATAATTAGCAATATTTCGGAATAATTAGCAATAATTAGCAATAAATATGAATAAATAGGAATAATTAGAAATAATTAGGAATAATTATGAATAATTAGAACTAATTAGAAATAATTAGGAATAATTAGGAATAATTAGGAATATATAGAAACAATAATGAATAAATTGTAATAATTAGGAATTAATAGTAATAATTAGTAATAAATATGAATAAATTTTAATAATTAGTAATAAATTGTTATAAATACTAATAATTAGCAATAATTATGTATAATTAGCAATAATTAGGAATAATTATAAATAATTACGAATAATTATCAATAATTATTATAATTAAATATAATTAGTAATAATTACTAATAAAATGTATTAATTAGTTATAATTACTAATAAATACTAATAATTAGTAACAATTACTAATAAATACTAATAATTAGGAATAATTAGAAAAAATTATCAATAATTAGGAACAATTAGCAATAATTAGGAATAATTAGCAATAAATAGGAATAAATTGCAGTAATTAGGAATAATTATGAATAACTAGAACAAATTATAAATAATTAGAAATAAATAGAAATAATTAGGAATAAATTGGAATAAATTATAATAATTGGTAATAAGTAGTAATAATTAGTAATAATTAGTATAGTAAAAATAATTATATCTAATTATTACTAATAATAAAATTTTATTATCAATATTTAGGAAAAAACAATATTAATATTATTAAAATAAAAAAATTATAAAATATTAAAATTATAAATATTCACAACATTCTTTTTTTTTATTCATAATATGTTCAAATCTCAAAGGGTCCCCAATTGTCAGTTCATGCGCAATAAAAATTTTGTGTCAGCCAAGTCCAATGTAAACTCTAAAATTTTCTTTTCCTGGTTGATAACATTGCAAGTAGCGTTGCAATAGCACAACCAAAGTCATTCCCTTCTCATATACAAGAATTATCTCACATGACCCTTTACAGAGACCATTCTTCATTGAAAATTTAAGCAAAAGATATTGATGTCCAATCAAATTTTTAAGGAAGAATGATGTATTTAAAGGGAGAGAGATAATTCTTAGAGACGAGAACGACATTACTTTGGTCATCCTATTGCAACACTACTTGTGAGGTGATCAACCATGAAAAGACAATTATAGAGTTTACAATGGACATGGCTGACACAAACTTTTTATTGTGCATGACCTGACAATTGACGACCCTTTGAGATTTGAACATGATATGAATAGAGAAAATCCTGTTGAGAATATTGATAATTTTAATATTTTATTAATTTTTTATTATTTTAACAATATTAATATGTTTTTTCATAAATATTGATAATATAATTTTCTTTATTAGTAATAATAAGATATAATTATAATTAGTAAACGAACACTGCTTGGATAATGATGGGAAAATTTGTAATCATCTCCACAATGATGATTACCAAATATCCTTTTATTATTCAAGAAGTTTTCATTTTTCTAAGTATTGCTAAGTGTTGCTAAATTAGTAATAAATTGAAATAATTAGTAATAATTAGTAATAAATTGAAATAATTAGGAATAAATTGTAATATTTAGTAAAAATTAGTAATAATTAGTAATAATTTGTAATAATTTGTTTTAATTATCAATACTTATCAATAATTATAAATAATTAGAAATAATTAGGAATAATTAGTAATAATTAGTAATAATTAGTAATAATTTGTAATAATTTGTAATAATTAGTAATAAATTGTAATAAATTGTAAAAATTAGTAATAATTACTAATAAATTGTAATAATTAGTAATAATTAGTAATAAATTGTAACAATTAGTAATAATTAGTAACAATTTGTAATAATGCACAATAATTAGTAATAAATAGCAATAATTAGGAATAATTATAGATAATTAGGAATAATTAGAAATAATTAGAAATAATAAGAAATAATTAGGAAAAGTTAGGAATAATGAGGAATAGTTAGAAATAATTAGGAACAGTTAGTAATAATTTTTGAATAGTTATTAATAGTTAGCAATACTTAGGAAAAATTAAGAATAAATAGCAATAATTAGGAATAATTAGCAATAATTAGGAATAATTAGAAATAAATTGTAATAATTAGCAATAAATTTTAATAATTAGTAATAAATTGTAATAATTAATAATAAATTTTAATAATTAGCAATATATAAGAATAAATAGGAATATATATGAATAAATTGGAATATATAAGAATAAATAGGAATAATTAGTAATAATTAGTAATAATTAGTTAGGAATAGTTAGGAATAGTGAGGAAGAAATTTTAATAAATTTTAATAAATTTGAAGAACATGGCACAATTTCCAGTGGATTGACAACACTCATTTTTCTCGATGACTTTTATCCTTTCAACTCTCAACAACTCAAAACATTATGAAAAATGTGCTACTATGTAGAAATATTAAAACATGTATACATGAGATTGGATATGCCTTCGTAGGATCGTATTTTTTATAATGTTTTCAGTTGGTGATAGTTGGCAGAAGACGATTCGTAGACAAAAATGGGGTTCTTTTGTCTGATGACTCATTTACATGCATCTTTCTCACACAAAAATCACAATAAAGAATCTGGTTGGAGGTGCACATATTCATTCTTGTGCATACGATATTGAATATGCATACATATGACCGGATTCTTCATTTTGATTTCAGTGTGAGAAAGATGCAAGTAAATGAGCCATCAGACAAAAGAGTAGACATCAATCCATTGGAAGTTGTGTCACCCTTAATTAATGGTAATTATTAAGAATTAGATGTAATTATTTATATTCTTTTTTCATACAGTGTTTATATAATTTCAAATTATTCAAAAACAGTGATGATTTTATATTTTATGTACCGAAATATGGAACAAGGAAGTCGATATCAATCATTAGTAGATGATCATGCATAGACAAATCAGCGCAAAAATCCAAATGTTTCTAGTTAAAATCATGTATATATTCAGAGTGTTGAAGCATTCTTAGAATTTGCATCATCAAAACCTGAATATGATCAAGAATGCACAATTACGTGTCCTTGTAAAAAATGTTCTCTAAGAATGTTTGACATAGTTGTCAATGCTGGGGGACATCTCTTGCAGTTCGATTTTAAGCCAGATTATGTTTTTTTATCAAAACAGTGAATGTAGATCCAGAGAAGATCCTAATAACGTGATTCCGAATCTATCATGGTTTCAAAAATAGTACATGATGTTGCAGGTCCATCTGTGCTAAAAATTGAAACTCAAGATGATATTGATTATACTCCAGTGTTGGCACCATCTGAATTTTATGAGTTTGTGAGGTCTGCTGAGGATGCATTATATCCTGGTTTCAAGATAAGAAAATTATAAGTGGTTGCAAAATTTATGGCTATTAAATCAGATAATGCAATGTCAAACAACGGTTTTGATCAGTATTTTCTTGGGTTAAAACACTTTTACCAGATGGAAATTTGTTTCCTACAAATTATTATGAGAGCAAGTGGATGGTTCATAACCCAGGCCTTAGTTATCAGAAGATTCATCCATGTCCAAATGATTGCATCATATATTCTGGCGAAAACGAGTCAGTGGATTGTTTTCCCACATGTGGACAATCAAGGTATAAAGAAGCTCAACCAGGGAAGTTTAGATCTATTTCTATAAAAAAGATGAGATATTTCCCCCTTACACCGAGGTTTCAGCATTTATTTTTGTCTCAGAATACAACGCCAATGATTTCATGGAAAAAAACAATGATTTCAATGGATAGAAGCTTGAATCATCCATCTGATGGTGATTCATGGAAAACATTTGACCGTTTGCATCTGTATTTTTCAATAGAAGCCCGAAACGTGCGATTGGGTCTTTCTACTAACGATTTCTATCTATTTGTTTCTTATGGTATTCAGTATTAATGTTGGCATGTCATTAAAAATTCGTAAAATTTTTATCCATGGATGTTGATGAAGGAGCCTTATGTCTTTTTGACTCTATTAAACCTAGGACATCTAAAAATGAATTTTTATGTTTATTTGAAAGCATTGATTGACGAGTTAGATGTATTGTGGAGTGATGGATTTAATACATATTATGTTTCTAGGAAACGAAATTTCATATTAAAATCTGCATTGATGTGGACGATTAGTGGCTTCCGGAATATGGCATGTTATATTCTTGGAGTACACATGGTCCAAAATCATTTCCTTACTATATGAAAGGCAAAAAATCCTTTATGCTTATCAATGGAAAAAACATTGCTATTTTGATTGTCACCATATATTTCTTCCAACCGATCATCATTTTTGGATGAACAAATCTCATTTTAGAAAAGGTACAATTGAAAGGGATGAACCTCTAAATATGATCTCAAGTACAAAGATAAAATCTGTTGTATTTTCATTACCTCCCATAACATTTGGACCAATAGTAAACCAACAAGAAATTCATGGCATTGGGAAGGAATATAATTGGATAAAACGAAGTATTTTTTGGGATCTTTCGTATTGGATTTATTTCTTGGTCTGGCACATGTTGGATGTTATGCATATTGAGAATAAATATTTTGATAATTTATTTCACAAAGTTTTGGGTATACCAGGTACGACCAATGATACTATAAAGGCACGATTAGATCTTGCCCAAATTTGTAGGCGACCAGAACATGAACTATTTGAAAATGTCAGATCACAAAGGTTAATGAAGCCAAAAGCATCTTATACACTTTCCAAAGAGTGTCTCTAATTATTTTGTCAGTGGATTCAAGATTTGAGACTTCAATATGGCTATGCTTCCAATTTGGGTAGATGCCTTAAGAATGGTTAAATTAATGGATTAAAAAGTCATGATTGTCATGTTATAATGGAAAGACTAATGCCGATTGGATTCATAGTTTTGTTGAATTCTATGATTTGGGATACGATTATTGACATATCATATATTTTTCGAGACATTTGTATAGCGACAGAAAACTACGATTCGCTATTCAAACTGGAAGAAGATGTGGCTGTAATTATTTGTAAACTGGGAAAAATCTTTCTGACGTATTTATTTGACTCAATGGAACATCTGATATAAATTTTTCAACATGATGCTAAATGTGGAAGTCCATTACAGTTTCGAAGGATGTACCCATTCAAGAGATGGATGAATAAATTGATGAAAAAATCACGTAACAAAGCATCAGTTGAAGGATTAATTACTAAAGATTATTTAAAAGAGGAAGTCGATTTTTTCTTCTCTCATTAATTTAAATATCAATATCCCTAAAACACAATCACATGGGACGAATTGATGGGAATGTTAATGAAGAAATGGAAAATCAATTAACAGTTTTTAATCAGCCAAATCTTGGTTTCGATGGAGTTCATGAACGATGGATTTTAGATGATGAACATCACAGAGCTCATACATATGTTGTGCTCAACTGTTAAAAAATGACATCATTCGTCCTGTGAGTGATTCTATAATGTAATCTATAATTTATGTTACTGTATTTAAACTTTTTTTATTTGTTGGTTATATGATAATCATATCAAGAACAAGTTCCACAAATTACAGCAGCTGCTCAGGAATAACGCAGACAAAAAACAATTCTCATTGGTTTCAAAAACTGGTAACATAAATTATTGATGGTTTAATATCAATTCTGTTGATTATTTATTATATTGGTAATTGTTTTACAAATTTTCATGTGTCTCAATATGCTAATAAAATTGATAAGTGACTCTGTATATTGAGTAACCTACCATCCAAAGTGGTTAAATATTATAATTCTTATGTGTTGAACGGTTTTCTATTTCATAAACATGCATACGAGGAATCAAAATAAACAATAAACAAGGGAGTTTTCTGGAGAGGATCACATCACACAGAAACTGAAGTTGACTATTATGGAATTTTGGATGAAATTATTGAGCTGTGTTATCTAAGACAGAATTACATAACAACGTTTAAATGTCAGTGGTTGGATATTGAGAGAGGCTTTCATGTTCATCTGACTCATGGAATCATTCATATGAAATATAAAATTCTTCTTTCAGTAAATGAACCATTTTTGCTAGCTTAATAGTCACATCAAATTTATTATGCAATGTATTGTGCTACTTCAAGAGACCTGAGCGATTGGTGGAGCATAATAAAAATAAAATATCAGGAGATTCAGTTTACTCAAACTGAATGTGGTTCCACTAAAGTGGAAGGAATTGAATTTTTTAAAGAGGCTTCTCAAAATCCATCAGATTCAAAAAGAGACATGAATATCGATGATGACACCCCACGATTAAGGATTGATGGTGATAAAGATGTTAATAATGTTACAAATGAATTTTAAATGACAAGAGTTACTGAAACTAAAACTCATATGGATATTGATGATACTGAGGAGGAATATGAAGACATTGATATTGATATCTATTGAAAAGAGGATGAATATAAACATTGACACAGTTAAATGCTGGTTATAATCAAAACTAATATATATCTATATTAAATATTTATTTCCAACTATCTGCTAACAATAATAATTTTATGTTTTATATGGACTCGGATATATTTCACGAGTTGCTGGAGGCTGAACTACCAGTAGATGAGGGAGATTTTGGATCATCCGACCATCAGCCTACTGGCAGTTCAGGGGGAACACAGAGGGGGTGCAGTCATGCACAACTTATGATTTCTGACCCTATCCCCGAGCAATGTCCACATCTTGGTTTCGATTCACACACATGGAGGTATGGTAACATGTATATTTTTGTTAGATTTTGTTAATTTATTTATTTATATACTAATTGTTTGATTATTTATTTCTTTTTTCATAGTTTTGCGCATTTATTTATTGGACAACAGAGCGCTATCTTGCAAAATTATTCTTCTTGGCCTTGGATAACATGGGAACAGATTCCCGATGATGTGGGAAATTACATGTTCTATCATTGGCTGGTACATAAATAAATAAAATTTATATTGAAATTTATTTTATTTTAACTTGATATTATAATTTATTTTTAGGGTTTATGGTATATTATCGATGATAGCATGCACGATGCTATCCAAACGGAATGGATGGTTTCTATGCGTGATTGTTTCCGTCATTTTTTGCACAACTTGAGATGGACATCCATTAAGAAAGTAGGATTGATAGAATTTGATGAGTCGTGTAGAGCTCACTGACCAGAGTACATTTCAGCTCACGTTTAATATGGATTGTGTTTACACTGGTTGGGTGGTTGATTTTAGAGAAGATCTTCAGTGGGAAGACAGAATCGGGGGAGACATGAGGTGACACATCGAGATGGTTGTCGTACATTCAGTTCACATAGAGAGAATCTGGTAAATATATATTTTTTTAAATATTTTAAATAACATAAAATATAATATTTTTTTTATATTTCTGTAGGTAGTCGTGCATCCCGATATTACGGAGTTTGACATTAATCGGAGGATGTACATTGATCCAGCCACTAGATAGATTAGAGGTGATTGCCAGTGTCATATTGTGGTTAGTATTATTTTATCAGTTTAAAAAATCATTGCATATAATATTTTTAAAATTTTAATTTTAAATTTGAATGAAAGGAGTCATATAAGGCTGCATCCTCTCATACATAGGATGAGGATCCGGTCGAGACGACTGAGCAGACCTGTGCTCACTATTTCGATGAGGCGGAATGGATGCAGCAAAACCGTATGACATTGAGAAGGGCCGAGTAGTTGGTATCAACTCTCATTTGACTCCTGGTACATATTATGGTACTGCTGTGATGTCGGGGTCTAGATCAAGAGGAGCTCGTGAAGTGATATCATCTTATGTCTTACAGTATCAAGAGGGGTTGCAAACTCAGGCTAAGCTTATAGAGACTTTGCAGAAGCAACATAAAGAGGTGTGTTCGCGGCAACAGTAGCAGGAGCAGCATCACGAGGAGGATCTGCGTCGATTGGAGGAATGACGACACCAAGAGTATCATGAGCAGATGGAGTACATGCACCATCTGACTCGTAGTTTAGGGATGGAGTTTCTTACACCTCCGCCACACATCCCCCCATGTGATTTTTTTTATGATAAAAAAATTTGAATTCATGTTTTGTAATAATATGAACTATTTAAAGTGTCTGTCTTTTATATTGGTGGATATATTGCATAATTTAATTTTTTTTAATATTTTATTATTTATTATTAGTGTTATATTTTCTAATATTTGTTTATTTTACTTATAATAACAATAATAATATTTTATGAATTTTTTATAATTTTTTGAAAATATTGAATATTTTAATAATTTTTTATTATTTTATTATTTTAATAATATTAATTTTAATTTTTTAATAATCATAATTGTGTTAAATATATTTATTTAGTATTATATTTTTTATTGTTGGTTTATTTTACTAATAATAATAATATGTTTTATTTTTTAATTATTTTTATAATAATAATATATTTTTTTCATTAATCATAATTTTATTATTATTTAATATTTAATTTTTGTATTTGCGATGGGGCCCCGTCGCAAATAAGTGAAATATATTTTTTTGAGATTAGTATTTGTGATTGTACAATGGGCCCATCACAATTAGTATTTGTGACGAGCCCGTTGCACAAGGTTTATGGGTATATAATGCATATAATCGGAAGGCTATTTGTGACAAATAAGTTCCCCATCACAAGAACTAATTATGAAGGGCCCATTGCAAAAGTTTTTTGGGTATATAATGTATATAATTGGGAGATTTTTGCGTGGGGTAAAAGTCACATCGCAAAAAATATATAATGCGACACCATTTTTTACAACGGGATATTTGCGACGGAGGCCCGTTATAGAATGCTATTTGCGATGGGATCCCGTCACAAATATCCCATTACAAAAAATGGGAATTCTAGTAGTGAATCTTCATACTTCATAAAAGATGACCCATCAATTCAAACCACATCTTGACAAAAAAACCAACACTTAATGTTTCATCTGGCTCACTCTTAGAGTGATTCATTTACATAAAAGATAAGAATTATCATTCTGAAATGGATAAATTCCAGCACCTTGGATCATAAAGCTCCTCTAGTAAGAAACCTTTTCAAATTTGACCATCCAACAGATCTGCACTAACAGAAACAACAAAGATTTTTTTTAGGGGGATATAAATTTGGTTTGTCAAGATGATGTGAATAGGTGTGATTCAACGTGGTGTGATTGAAGAAATATAGCAGTCTGAGGAACTAACAAGATAAATCTAGATAATACATTAGATTTAGAGAGATAGATTAATTGAGAACACGGATTGGCAGTGGAAATAGTGCCTGACAAAATCCTTAATAGCGTCGGTAGAGATTGCCTGCCATGAATGCATAAAGGCTCTTGCAATTGAACCCCTCTATTGGGGTTCAATTTATAGTAACATGTATGGATTTCATTAAGAAATTTAAAATATCATTGAAAAATAGTAGTTTTATCTATTCTTAATTAGAAAGAACTAATAAAATTACTCTTTATGAGTTCTTTTTTAGAGTAGACAAAATGAGTCTTTGTTACCGTTAAAATTTTAGCAATGATAAAATATAGAATAATCAGAACGTCTTAGTACTGATAAAGAGATATCATTATCAGTACAATAAAATCTCTCATAATGATATAATGTTAAAATTTTATTTATATTATTATATATATTTATAGAATTATATATATAGTAGATAAATATATAAATATTTTAATCATAATTGTAAATCAATATATTTATTTATTTATTTATAAATATATATATTATATTTATAAATATTATTAATTGTTTATAAATAAATTTCAATAATTATATTTATTAATAAAATTTTAAATATATACAATATATTTATTATATATTTATTTATATTTTTATATATATAATTTTAAATATAAAAAATAGTTATAAAAATATAATAGAAATATTTTTTATATTTATAATTTTATAAATATATATTATTTTATAGATATTTAAAAATATCATTGGTTGGATCAGGACACTCAAAACGAGGGTGAGTTGAGTTCCTATAATTTTTCTTCAGAATTTTTTATTTAAATATCTCCCAATTTGAAATAAAATATGATCCAATTAACCAATGTAGCAATTTTATAAATGACTTGATTTTTTAATGATTTCCAAAAGAATTATTAGTTCATAGTAAACATAATATGAATTACTATTTTACCTTTTGAAAATAGTATACTAAATCAAATTCTAATATAAACTCTATCGATGATTAACTATTAGAGTGATGTGATGTTTTTTGATTTTAATAAACAAAAAATCAAATGAAAAATTAAACAAGAAAAATTAAAGTTGATTATGAAAAGAGATTCAGTCTCATGAAGTGACTTATTCCTCTCCACTTTGTGATCACCAAAAAAAAGAACCTAATATAAATAAACATGATCCACACCCAGGATGAGGGTACACAACCACATACAATCTATCCAGGTCAATGAACATCTTCCATAATATTTGTTGTAGTAGAAAACATACAGATAGGCAAGTCCTGGAACACTACCACTCTTATTTGTGGGAGGTTAATGTGTAAAAAGGTAGGTTGGTGAAGATATCTATGTATCTTGTATTTAGAACATGAGATAGTGTGCGTTTATAAAATAGAGACACACACTAATGAAAATGTAAATAATGTACACATGAAGATAAATATAATAAGAATAGTGTTTACAAAGCTCTCTATGGTGTGTTGTGTAGCATTTGGACTCTACAATGATGGAAGATGTGAAGCTGGAGTCGACTTCCAAAATCCAAAAGAAATTCATAGTGTCATTTTTTTCTTCTTTCTTCTGTTTTTAGGAATATATATTCATCATCAATGAGCTCTTATCTTTAAACATTGTTTCTACAAATCTTCATGGAGTTTTGGGTCCTCATTAATGAATTTGTGTATGCACAAGAGGTATCATTTGTGTTTTTCTCAAAGGTGTACTGGGTCTCTCCTTCACTAATCATGTATATATGTGTACATCATTATGATCATGTATGTGATTTATCCATGTTAGCTAATAAGAAGTATGTTCTTGATCCTGTGATGGTACCTCATTCCTCACATTACTCTATGAAAATTTCATTAATTTTGACTACAAAAAATAATTAATAAATTCATTATCATTAAATAAAATGAGTTTGACCATTAGTAATATGATTTAATTTAACTAATATATCATTAGTGTCGTAGTCTATCGACAACATTGAGTATTGGTATATCAGACTATCAGAGTCTTCGACTATATTTTTCTCAGACTATCGATATGTCGGTCTGTTGGTAGAACATTCTATCAGTGGATCAAACCAACATCAGTAACCCAGGATTGGTTGGTCAAGTTGTCTCTAATTTATGGGTTAGTATTACAGTATCTGTAGATAATACTTATCGTTATTCTGAGTGTCGTTCTATCACTCTATCAATTGTTAGAGAATCGTTAGGTTAGGCATTGGTAGGTTAGACATTGATAAGTAAGGCATTGGTAGGTCAGGTGTTGGTAGCTCATACTCAAAAAAATATAGATTCATTCTTCCATTTAGGCACACTATTGGTATCTGAAGTCATCGTTAGGTTACACTTCTATTTGTAACATATGTATTGGCGAGTCAGGTATTGGTGACATAACTATTAGTAAGAAAAGTATCAGTGACATATAATTATCCAAAATTTATTATCCTATCTTATGATATAAATGCTAACACCTCACGTTTCGTAATATAATTAATTTGATTACACACATTGTAACTTAATAAATCCTAATTAAGAAAGATTTGGGAGCATTAAAACTAGAGGAGGAAAACAATATATCCATTTTTGGGGAACAAAATTCACGGAATTATATACAAGAATAGGTAATTTATGATTATCAAAGTAATTTCTGCTTAATATATTACCGAGATCATGAGAGATGTAATTTCCACGACAGATAAAATATTTATTAAAAACACAAATAGATTTATCCATCACATACTAAATTTTATTTTACGATAATTTTATGTTCCCATTTAGCTACCTCGTATGTTTTATTCCATAAACATTCTACCCCTTTTGGGATTATAAAAAAATAAACAATGTATGAATGTAATGAACACATAATAAGATGAAAATATGATTCTTGATATTTCATTAGTCAAACTGTAAATGATATTACAAAATATAATGACATATCCCTATCAAAGAGTGATCCAACTACTTCTTGGTCACATCAGATCCCATCACATATTTTCCCTTATCATAAGAAGTTGTTGTAGGAGCATGATGTGCAGAAGTAGTAGTAGTAAAAGGCATAGTGATCTTACTGAATTAAGGAATAAGAACACCTAGAAAAACTAAAGGATAACGGGTTGAGCTAAAATTGAAATGGGGACATGTAATCTCATGATGGATGACAGGTCTAATTTGGTTATTATCCTGATAATTGGTCTTGCAAAAATGGGAATTTGATGAAGAAAAAGGATACATGAGAGGTTGGTGAGGAGAAGCTTCTAGAGAAATAGTAGAAATACATTGTTGATGAAAGTATGGATTCAACAGATTTTTGATGTCCATGATAATATCACACACATATTTCATAGCCTTTTCATAATCACTCTTATTCTCTATAATCTCTCCAAGGGTTCGACTGATTTCCATAAACTTATTGAGTTGATTCTTTGAAGGACTTAGTGACTAAAGGTGGCATCAAATTTTCCACCAAATTCTATAAATGACTGGTTAGATGATTCTTGCTGAAAATATTATTAAAATAGAAGTGTAAATTCTTTTTTTCCCCTATGAAAGTCAGTTTTCTCATTTTATTAGAATCTCACAATTTCATGCACATGATCACTAATCTTACTGAAATTACTTATAATCTCATTATTATTTATACCCTTCACATTCTAAACATCCTCCTGAATTACATATCTATGTATCTCAACATATGGATAATGAACAACATGAGTAGCTGAAGAGGATGAAACTCGAACTATATATCAGATATATAATCTCAACTAGTCCACAACATGAGTAGGAGGTTGAACAAAAGAAGTATCACTCCATGTGTTGTGGTCCCAAACGTTTTATCTACCTTATCCAATGATGTCCTATCATGAATATTGAGACTGTTAATAGATGAAACCAACAAAGTTATACTATTCCATATTTTTTGATTGTCTGGGACAATGGATTCTAGATCTGAGACCAGACGATGCTCATCCTGAGATAAAACACTTTTTGTGATCAAATATATATCTCTTTCACTATGTCTTCAAACAAAATAAGTTTGATGTGAAGTGGATGATCTAATAAGAGCCAATAATTATTCATTTAAATCATCATGATTTTCATTGGTGACATATTGAACTAATTTTAAAGATACCAAATTAATGGATATAGGATTAGGAGAAACTGTACTATCCTCTAAACTACTATAAACCAATCCAAATTTCACATATCCTAGATCTCTCCCCCATACAGACACAATAATTCCATATAATGGAGATATTAAATCATCCTTTTCTCTCTTAACCAGTATCTCCACCTTAGTAGATTCTATTTTCTCAATAGGAAATTTCTTCCTAGCATAATAATGTCCTTGAACTAGAGTCACTAGAACATCTTCTATATAATTAACTTATTCATAAATAGTAACATCAATATACCTCTCCTCATTCATAGATACATTAGGGGATTAATTGGATTCAACAACTAGTTCTAGTTCCAGTTCCACTACATGAGAATTAGAAGGAGTGTTATGATCTATATGATCTAATATAATATCAATAAGTTTAGCCTCGGGACCTTGATCATCACTAGGATGATCTAATTCACTATGAGATCCATCAATTTATCTATCTTCCCTTTCACATTCATCATCATATTCTTTATTTTATCCCTCATCTCTATCACCATGATCATATTCTTCCTCACCACCATTTTATTTTTTCTTCAATAAATTCATCATCACTACCTCGCCAACATTCATACTCAGCATTCAATGATTATTCAGTCTCCTCGCAATAATCCTCATCCAGAAGTGGTTTTTTAGAGGATATAGGTCTAGGTATACTTGGAGGACCGTAATTAATCCTTTCTCGACTTCCATAAATGTTAGGAGAACTCCATTAATCTATTGGAGATTCAACTGCTTCAACATCCTCATATACATCTTCCTCATCTGAATATACATCCACTTCATCTAGTCTGTGACAAGGGTCTTCCATATTCCATTACATTATGGGGGTGCTCGATAGGAATAAAATATTTATAAAACTTATCGTTATCGTCAACCCACATCTTCTTCCAAGGGATCCAATTATTTCTCATCTTCTAGATGATAAACTAGTTTATACCGAAACCATCACAGGCTAAAATTCAATCTCCACCTTCAGTCACCAACCTATTATTTGTGAACATAAGAGAGATAATCATAGGATAAAACAAAGATTTTGTCACATTGTAGGTTTCGATCATCTCACTTATAAGAATAATAAAATATCTTAAAATTTTAATCATAGGTCCTTTCATCAATAGATATTACAAATAAACACCTTGGTATTTGGGGGAGGAAAAATAACCTTTTCTGGGACATAATTGATGCTGGATGAATTTGAATAAGATCTTACACTCGCAATCATGCAATGTAGAAATTGGACTTCTATTCTCACAATTTTCAATCAATTTAACTAATGATTCATCATAATTGTAAAGGTAATTGGGTAGAGGATATATTAATTAATGGTAATCACACATGCCCTCTAGTGTTGCCATCAAGCCTTTAGCCCAACGATTGTATGAAAAAGATATTCTTTTTCTATCTATCATCAAATTTATCCAAACAATTTCTTATCCTTGATGAAAAAACATAAAATATAGGTAGAAATAATTTTCCAACATTAGATATTGTTGTATTTCATATTGGGGAACCACTCCAACCCTAAATTTTCTTGAAACACGTTCACCAGGATTGACAACCATAATAATGACCATTCAGAGTTTGTATACTTATCAGGCATCATGTTAAGGATTTGAAGCACTAGATGAACATGAATAGGTTTATTTTGGCTTGATTCACTTATTTTATTCTTAGAAGGACGTGACTCATCCCCATATCCATGTAGGATGCAAATGACATGAGCTATTGAGTGTGTCTTGAAGTTTTCAATTCGATAGATAATGGTAGAATCACAGGAATGAAGGGTTCTTAGAAAGAGTAAAATAGTAAAATTGTGAGGGTAAAAAATTATTTGATAAACTCTTATATTATCATTTTGAGAAGTGAAAACATAAAATAACAAATATTGGTTAAAATAAAATAAAACTATTAAAACATTGACGTTTAAAATTACAGATAGAGAAATAATCAACTATTGGTTAGTGAGACACATTGGAAAGACCTATTTCTGAGTCACCATCAGTAGGTCGTATCAGTGAGTCTTCTTTGGTAGGTCTTATCAGTGATTCATGGATAGTTTTTCCTTAATAATTGATCAACCCTAAATCTTGTCATATGTAAATCATCCTCTCATAATTAAAAGGGTTAGTAAAAATACTAGTAAGATGATGTTATATGCCAATGAATAAAAGATTCATGTCTAATTTCTGATAATGATCTCTTAAAAATAGATATTTTAAATCAATAATCTTTTTAATTTAATGAGAAATTGGATTATAATAAATGTTAATGGAACAGTTTTTGTTATAGTTTCTCAATAAATTCCTAAAAGGATATCCAAAATCTAGTAAAGTGTGTTTCGTACTCAAAATCTAAGAACAAAAATTACCAGTATCTAAGTATTCAGACTAGGAAGAATATAATTGAATATAATTTTTCATTTTATAATAACATGATAACAGAGTCTTTCTAAAAATGTGACATGTTCCATTTGTTATTATTCTATCCAATATGAAACCACTATAATTAGCATTTGAATAAATAACTAAATGAAATTAATTTCCTCTAGGATAGAGTAGTCCTTTGTTGGTAGTAAATTTTGGATACTAAAAAATTATTTTAACAACAATAAGATGTGAATATTTAGGATTTTCTTGAAAAACATCACACATTCACATACTGAAAATAATATCAATTTTTTAGATGCTAATAAAATATTGCTTCCAAACATAACTCTGTAACTATTTTGATCCAAATATTATCTATTTTCAGTAAGATCCAATTTATAGGTTGTACTCTTGGGAGTATCACTACTTTTATTAAAAAAAATTAAAATGTTTTAGATGATTTTTATTTTGTTTAATTTTATTTAAAATAATACGTTAATTCTTCTCAATGATTTGAAATTCAAGAAAGAATTTTATTTTTCCAATTAAACATATCTAAAATTAATTTTACATCTTTTTATAAAATCTATACGTAAATAATTTTTTTAAGATCCCAAAATATTGTCATTGAAATATATTTGAACAACCAAATAATCATTACACGTTATTTTTATAAACATTGTAGGCTTATAAAAACTAATTGTAAAACCTTTAGAAATAAGAAATGTGATGAGCCTATCATAACAAATTAATGGATCATATTTCGAAAAGTAAAATTCTTTTGTTAATTTAAAAACATTATTTCAAAATTAAGGACTTGTAAAACCTAGGGGTTGTTCAACAAAAAAACTAAACTCTATACACATTTATCAATGTTGTTATAACATTTTTCTAATTTAGTTTTTTGTTCAGATGTGCTACATATGCTAGTGGTATTCTAATAGTTTCATGTCTAGAAAAATGTGAAAACGGTTATTCATAGTAAATTTACTCTTATTGAAAAAATCAATGGGAAACAATGCTATCCTTATTTCTCCAAATTATGAGATCTTCATCTACATTATTTCAAAACAACCAATTAGTTCTTATTTTTATGGTGTCCTTGGGAATATAAAAAAAATTCCAGTCATTATTTTGTTCAAACTAATTAGATTTTAATTTCATAACCATAACCCAAAATTAATCATTGATAACATCATTGATATTTATAGTTTCATGCTATGACAGAAGGAATTTATGTTCAAACTATTTCCTTAGAGATGTTGTTGTCTGTGCCTATTTATCTATGTCTTCAGCAAAAGTATCTAAGGGATTTATATTATGGGTTCTAACAGATCTTGAAAAAAGAGAGAGAAGTTATTTTAGATTCTTCTGCAGGTTTGGGTTAAATATGATCAGAATTTATAATATTACCATTACTATAATATTTTGATGCATTAATAACAACATAGTTAAGAGGTATATAATTAAATTAATTATTTGAAAAATTGCCATCAATATTTTTTGGGGAGGTCGTAGGATCATGTGGATCTATTTCCCCAAACTTGACATGTACATATTATTTCACACACATAGTTTTCTTATTAAAGACCATATAGACTTTGATAGAGATTGAATAGGCTAGGATAATTCTTTCATTACATTTGGATTAAAACATATAATGACCATATTTTGTAATAAATATAACGAATTTTCATGAGAAAACATTATATTAAGTAAACATAGGATTTTAGTTGTTCCATAATTCATAGGGGGTTTTCTTAAGGATAATTCTAATTAAAACTCTCTTAATTATGAAAAAATCTATAATCAAATCATATACCAAAAAAAATATAGGTAAATCATATTCACTAAGCATAGTTTTGGTTATTTCTTGTACGGTTCTATTTCTTATTTCTACAAACACATTTTGATGGGGCGTCGTAGGATAATAGAAGTTATGACTAAATCCATTTTCATATAAAAAAAATAATCAATGTAACATCCCATCCCATATCACCTCTAAAATGGTATCTGGACTGGTGGTTTACATGACCTCAAGCGCATCTCCCTGAATTCCAGAGGCTACCGACTAACAGCTAGGTCCATTTTGTGTCTGTGGGGAGACTATGCCATCATTGATAATAATTATTATCACAACAGATGTAGAAAATAATTAATAATAAATAGTGTAATCATATAAATGAATAAACTATAGTAGAAACAATTTAAATAATCCAACTGAATATTACTCATGTTCGGAATCTCACAAAACGATGTCCATCCCTGAGGAATGTCTAAACTGAAAATACAGAAAACAGAACCCAAGCATGCTATCAACTAAAAAGAAAAGAAAAAAAGTACGAAAACTACATCATGATAAAGGATCGGTTTTTTTCCGTAGTCTTCATCCTAAGCCGCAACAATAAATCCAGAATTTGAGGCAGCACACTTCCCATGGTCAATACCTGCCATCATATAATCTCATCGGGTGTCAATGACACCCGAGTAGGTTATGAGATAAAATCCATGTAGGCCGGAACCTTCGGTGTCTAAACCAGTCCATTTTGTGCAATAAGATAATGCAGTGTTCCATTATATAATAATTATAGATAATTTATTTAGAGCAATGAAATATATAACTCGGCCCGGGTTCCAAGCCGAACCTGTGCATAATCACCTGCTTCGACCTAAGACAGATGTCTGAAAGGAGTACATGTAAGTAGAATACACATATCTATATATATGAATCCTAGAAGAGTAAGGTAAAACAAGAAAGTTGCATACCCCCATGCATGTGATTTAACATGGGGTATGTGTCATGTGTCAACTAGGTGTGCTTCAATAAACTAGAAAATAACTCAATCTCAAGAGGATAATAGTGACATTAATATAAACCATCAGTGCATCATTATTAAGGTTCAAGTAGAGAGTTCAAGTCCAAAATCATCCCAAATGTATCACTATGGAACATCCTTCAATTATACAATACCACTAATCCCATCCAAGGAAATATTTCGAATGAACAAGTATTGCTCGTGGCATGGCTTTACCCCGAGTCCGTCCAGATCTCGCAAAAAGGGGTTGGGTGTCATCTGAGTCTAGCTTAACAACATTGCCAACAGATCCATCCCAATAGGCCCTTTTGCAACCGGTATCACTCATAAGTATTATAAATCCTGGGGAATTCTCGGTCCGGCAAAGCCAATGACCCCGCCCCCTAGAACATAGAGATTACCCGTCTAGAACAGAGGATCTAAGCGTGGCCCTTAATACAGGACCCACCTCCTTTCCCCGCCCTGAATAAAATATAATTTTTCACATCAGTAGATATGAAATCATCATATGAAATTTATATTTGAATAAACTAAATAGATACGCCCGTGCATCACCGGGATCAAATTAAATATTACAACATAACAATATTAACAACGCAAGGTACTGCATCAATATAAGTACATAAATTCACTTTTAAATAAATAAATAATTCAACACAACTATCTACCATGAATATTACAATTCAAGGTTCATAATTAATCTAAATTACTTATTTCAATTCATCGTAACAAAAATAGGCTGCTCAACACATGCATATAAAGGCACCATTTTATAATAAATAAATCAGCACAAACAACTACTAAAGATACAATAATTCATGGTTGATAATTAATCTAAATTAATTATTTATAATGAACACAACAAAAATAGGTTGTGCAACACATTAAACTAATTAAATATATTTCCCAAACATTAACATTTAAATAAATAAATAATTCTACAAAAATAAATACAAAAGATACAACAATTCATGGATCATAATTAATTTAAATTGAACACAACAAAAAATAGGCTACACAACACATGAAGCTAATTCAATTAAAATCCCAAACATGAAAATTTAAATAAATCAATAATTCAGCAAAAACACCCAAAAAAGATCCTACAATTAATGTTTTATAATTATTATAAAATAATTATTTAAATTAACCACAATAAAATAAGTTGCGCAAACACATGCAGTTAAATGAATTAAATATACGGGTTAATGGAATTTTTACCGACCACTTTGGCACACCCAAAGGGGTGTCTGACCATGTTGAAACAATTTAAACAATTTAATTCATGATCAATATGGATTCAACAACTAGGCGAGACCAATTAATTATTGAATTTGGGTGAATTTGCACAGAGCCGATTGGCACCGACTAATGGTGCAACAGTGCGTTTTTATAATTCCCAATAAAACTGAGGGAAAGAGAGTAAAATCCCAAAATTATGTTTGTAGATTATTTTATGATATGTGGAAATATTTGATTTGACAAAAAATGAAAAAAACTAAAGATTTTATAAAAACACAAAAATAGGGTAAAATCCATTCATGGCGAACTGCGTAAAGGATTTTGGAATGAGATCGCACGATTCTTGGTCTATGGTATTAGAATTACTGTGAGGTTCACAGCACACCTGACGGTGAAGAAACCAGACAATGAATGGGAGAGAAACGATCATCTTAACGGAGGAGAAGGTGGTGCACACCACCTTAGGAGGGGAGGTGTGCCACACATAGGAGAGGAGGAGGGGAGGAGAGGGAACAAAATAAATAAAAAAGAATGAAAGAAAAAAAATGAAAAATAAAAAGGATATAAATAAATAAAATAATAAAAATAAAATGGCGGAAATAATGAAATAAGTAATTAAAATCGGTTTACCTAATTATAATTATTATTAATTTCTCTCCAACCATATCTATTTTATTATTTATTTTTATCCCTCTTTAAATTCAATTGATTTCCATTAACCCTTTTTAATTATTTTTAAACTAAATGCTACGCTATTGAGCCATGTAATATTATATTTAATGTCTGATATGTAATTTAATTAATTTTAATAGTCGTTTGGGACCCGCAACATGGTGCGTAGGTCTGTGCCATGGGTCACTTTAAGGATTTGGAATAAAAACATAAAATTCCACTACTTGATTTAAGTCGACATGTTAAATTCATTTATCTAGGTAATGAAAAATATTATATCTAACCCAAAAATAAATATCCACCCAATATATACGTTTTATATATATATACACACACGTCATCATATTCATATTTATACACCCACACATGTATATATATCTATATATATATATATATTTAATCATATATATATATACATCAATGTTTTTGTTTAACTATAATAATAATAAAAATATTAAAAATAATTATTATTATTTAATTCAACCGATCAATTACACCATTAACAACATAAAAACAATAACCATAAAAAAATATATTTGTTACTAAATAAATATTGATTGCACATTTGTATTCAACTCAAAAAATTAATAATATTATATTTATTACATTGCGCAGTTATTATTTACATCACAATAATATTTATTAATTGCGGATGTGGATTTTCATTTATTGTTTTCAAAACAAATAATAATATTAATAATAACATTATTAATATATCTAAATTCCAATGAAATATTTAAAACAGAAATAAATTATCTTCAGGTGCGATATAACCAAATGACCAATGCTCACAAAGGTTATAAACTTTATAGGGTAAACACCACGTCCCAGAACTGTTGGTGGTGTCAGATTTCTCATTCGACACACCATTTGACTGTAAATAATTATTTATTATTTAAAAATCACAATTATTAATTAATTAAAAAAAGAAGTTGTTATACAGTGCGAGAGTGTCAATCACCCGATTCGAATCAAGGTTATACCCTACCTAGGGTCAACCTAGCATTCCGAACGTAGAGGTGGTCAAATATTTATCATACGATACACCTTTTTAGATTTATTTCATTTAAAAAAACAAATACACGTATCAATAAAATAAACATAATATTATTATCCTATCAATGCCGCAGTGTCGACTATCAGAATAAATAGTTCAGACGCTCGATTTTTAAAACTGGCCATCCATGTTAACGAAAAAAAATTATTTCTTGCAATTTTTCATTCGGTTCAAAACAAAGAAAGTTAGAAACATCCCACCTTACAATATCTCATCCCCAAGAAGCCTTCGGGAACAACATAACCTTCACCCAATCTACAGGGTAATGATGTCTCGCACAAAAGGTTGTGTTGTGTCTGTAAAAACCCAAAGCACGATAAATAATTGGTCAGGAAAATGGCACATAAACCATTATGATCTAAGACAACACTCATTTTTCTACCTAAACACCACGACGATATTTACCCAAACATGTTCTTCTAGATATGGGACCACGTCATCATCTCATTAACTTTTTTTCAAAGTTACTTCCCACTATACATTTTAATGTTTGATGGGAGAAAATTACGAGTCACGTGACCTTCCTCCGTCAGAATTTCCTATAAGATTTACCCTTAAGAACTCTTGTGATGCTTCTTGCGTTATTTCCGAAATGGATAAAATGGCCAATTCTCCATCGCTCATAAAGCCCGGGTCAAGCTACCTTTTCATGAAAAGCCTCAGCTGACCCAAACCACACTCATCTCACCTGACGACATTCCAGAAAAAGGTCCTTCTCTGAATGCTTCATTGAACTAGAGAGAGAACGATTCAAGTCACTCTTGTCTACCATCTATGAAGATGCTCGTCTTAGACGGTTATCGTTGTATGAATAGAAAAGTGATTCCTTCTTCAAAGGTATCTCACATTTACCACAAACACGTCCACCGAAGATCATACCTTGACTCTGGTGACATTCATTGAATTACTCATCAACAAGTCTGACTATATGTCTAGGGTAAACTCATATTGGAAAAAAAGTAGTGAAAGGAACATACACAAGTTAGTCTATATTCCATGTTTACGAGTGAGACATTGGTACAAGGGAAAGATTCCCATATCAAAACATTAAACAATCCTAAAGCGGTATCAGATAGTCGGTCAAGTTAGATAAAATATATGGTGTACAAGATTTCATCAGGAATTCCCACATGGAAATCCATGGGTCACTCAAGACTAATCAATCCCTGATAAGAATGACATGTCAGTGTACATAACTATAAAAACTCTCCTAAACAAGCCCAATAACTTTTACATCTTTATCATGGTGTAAGACTGATGCTCTCTTTTTGTATCAAGGATGAAGGAAATATAAGAGACATGATCTTCACTTAAGGAAGAGTAAAATAAGAAAATTATAATATTACCATAAGGGAAGCATTTAAAAAACTGATATAAAAGCCCTACCAAACTGACTGATGTGTAAAAACACCTGAGTCTCTAGAAGTCATCTCGGCCACTGGGATGAACTAGATTTTTTTAACAGAGAAGTCACTATACTATATAGATGACCCAAAACATTTTAATAGTGTGATACATGATGATTACACTGAACTCAAACGGTTTGTAAGAACATTAAGTACTTGACATCACCACTTACGTGAACACATTCTACCCCAATGAGATATAGAAGAAAGATAACTTTTAACACTAATAACAATAATCTGAGTCATCCATCTTTGTGGAGAAGGGATGGTCGAACAAATTATGAAGCAACTAATCGTTCTTAAGGAATGACTAACCTAATGAAAAAAGTCATTACAAGATGATAAAACCCAAAAAATTCAAGGAAGACATGTCCACCCATCCGAAAAAGGGTGTAATTTTTTTAAGTTGGAGGTCTGACTAGGGACAATGACATGAGAAAGGTTCTATTCCAAAGAAACTCAAGGAGAACTCGAACTACCCTAATACCACGGTCTTAAATAGAGGAAATCGCTATAGGTTCCACATCCATGACCTTTATATTTAATGACATTTAATTGTTAAACATCAAATGATTTAATCAAAACATGAAGTACTATTTTTCAAAACAAAAAAAAGGTACTTGATCTTTACCAACACCTGAAGGAAAAATGTTTAGGTTTTATAAAACTCCATTTTACAACATTTTACATTAATTGAAATATTGTCCTTAATTTGGAAGTCTATCACATGAAATAATTTTTTGCAGATAAGGCGATCCTCATCGGTCCCACTAAGCCGACCTCAGTTTATCATAATGAAACCCAAAAACAGTTGTTTAATTATTAAGAGTCACAACACCCATACTGGGTTACCTCATAAGGAACCTGGACGAACTAACCTACTTGGTCCTAGTTGTGCCTTTGGGTAGTTAACCAACTCATTTGAAATTATAACAAGCTCAAATACATATCAACCTAGATTTATGGGTGGATAGAAACCTATAAAATGACTATAGACATTATATTTTTTGGAATTTGGCTTCCATTCAAAAGAAACCAATAAATTTTAGTAAAGTAACCAATTACATAACAAACAAGCTAGAAGGCCACCACAACAAGCTAACAGAGTGACATGTTGTAATCATAAAAGCATAACATTTTAATCATAAAAACATGATAATAGGCACCAAATCATGATAAAAGGCATACTTGGTATTAAACATGAAGCATGGAAATTATATAGCATCCTAAATATATAACAAAAACATGTTATCTAAAAGGAAAGCTAAATAATTACAAGACATGGGATATATTCAAGGAAAAAAAATTTGAATCAAGAGGATACCTAAAATGAAACTACATGGAATGGAACTATGCATGACATGTGAATTATTATGTTCCTATTATGATGCATGCAATGCTTCATCCTTACCGTAAAGAGGCCAAGGGTAAAATATCAAAAATTTCTAAAATTCATAAGCAACGTAGATAGAAGTAAATCACTCAAGCTGAAACAATTTCAATTGTAAAATTGAAATGAATGAACAACAATCCCAACCCTGAACACATGGTCATTTCTCACACATGGGGTGATCAGTCCCAAGCACGACTATTAACCAAGTGACAAAACATTCCGAGTCTCCTGTCTACCAACCCAAAATTTTAAGAGAATGTAAAAAAAATACCACCTATGATACCCCTTTGTATCCCCCCATCCCAGCTCACCTCTAGGAAGGTGGCCGGACAGGGGGGTTACAAGACATCATGCGCCTCTCCCCAAATGACCGGTGCTGCAGACTAGTAGTGCATGCCTTTTTGTGTCCAAGGGGGAGACTATACCATCATAAGTAATAGGTATTATCATAGAAGAAGTAAATAATAATAAATAATAAATAGTTTTTGCATATAAATGAACAAACTATAGCATAAAAAATATAAATAATCAAACTGAACAATACTAAAATGTATAAGCTCAGAAAATGATGTCCTACCATGATGAATGTCAAAACTAAAAGTACAGAAAATAAGAACCCTACCATGCTATCAAATAAAAAGAAAATAAAAAAGTGTAACAACTTCATCACGAGAAAGGATTGGTCCTATGTCGTAGTCTCCATCCTATGAAGCTACGATCAATCAAGAATCGGAAGCATTATGCTTCCCATTTTTAATACCTGCAATCAAATAATCTACTAGGGTTTCAACGATGCCTGAGCAGGGTGTGAGATAAAATCATTGTAGGTTGGCACCCACGGTGTCTAAACCGTTTCATTTCGTACAATAATAAAATGCAGTAAGCCATTATATAACTGTTGCAGATAATTTATAATGTTCAATGAAATAAATAACTCGGCCCTGGTTCCAAGCGGCACCCATGCCTAATCACCTTCTTCGGCCAAAGCTCGAAGTCTGAAAGGCATAACTTTAAGTAGAATACACATATGCATATATAAGAATCCTGGAAGTGTAAGGTAAAACAACGAATATTAATACTCTCAAGATTGTGGTTTATCTTGGGGTCTATGTCATGTGTTAACCAACTGTACTTCAACATAACAGAAAACATCTCAATCACAGGAGACTAACAACGACATTAATATAAACCTTCAATGCATCGTTATGATGGTTCATGTTCAGGGTTGGAGTCTGAGCCTGTCCCAAAGGTATCACTACAAAATATCCTTAAATTATAAAAAACCATCGATCTTTCCAAGGAAATAATTAAAAAGACCATATATCCTTCATGGAATGGCTTTACACCGAGTCCGTCCGGATCTCACAAAAAGGAGTCGGGTGTCATCTGTGGCTGGCATAGCCACATTGCCAATGGTTCCGTCCCGATGGGCCCTTTGGGAACCAGTATCACTCAAAATTATTAGAATTTATGGTGAAGTCTTGGTCTATAAAATCCAATGACACTTCCCCCTGCACATATAGGTAAACTATTATGAATAGAGGATCTAATTGTGGACCTTAATACGGGACCCACCTCCTTTCTCTGCCCTAAATTTAAATACTATTTTTAGAGAAGCATATATAACATCAACATATGAAATTTGTGCTCAAAAACTAAACATATACACATCTGTGCAACACCAAGGAAAAATTAAATATTGCAGCATAACAATATTAACAGCGCAATGTACTTCATCAACATAAGAAGATAAATTCACTTTTAAAAAATAAAATAATTCAGAACAACCAACTATGAAGAATCCAACATTTAAAGGTTTATAATTAATCTAAATTATTTATTTAATTTCAACATAGAAAAAATATGTTGCACAATACGTGTCGATAAAGGAACCTTTTTATAATAAATAAATCAGCACAAACAACTACCAAAGACACAACAATTCAAGGGGTATAAGTAAACTAAATTAATTATTTAAATTGAACAAAAAAATTGGTTGTGAAATACATGCATCTAATTAAATTAAATGTCCAAACATGAAAATTTCAATAAATTAATAAATCAGCACAGAAAACTACCAAAAATACAAAAATGAAAGGTTCATAATTAATCTAAATTAATTATTTAAATTTAACACCCCAAAAAAGGTTGTACAACACATGAATCTAATTAAATTAAATTCTCGAACATGCACATTTAAATAAATAAATAAGTATTCCCAAACAACTACTAATGATCCAACAATTCAAGGTTCTTAATTATTCAAAACTAATTATTTAAATTAAACAGGATAAAATAAGCTGCACAAACACATGAAATTAAATGAATTAAATATATTGTCTAACGTAATTAGTACCGACCACGTCGGCACACCCAAAGGGGTGTCCAACCACATCGAAACAATTTAAAAAAATTAATTCATGATCAATACAGATGCAACAACTAGGAGAAACCAATTAATTAATGAATTTGGATGAATTTGCACAATGGTTGTAGGAACTGACTAATGATACAACGGTGCATTTTTATAAATCATACTGAAATGGATGGAATGATAGTAGATGCCATAACTTATGGACATTGATGATCTTATGATCTATGGTAGGCTTCGATTTAACCGAAAACGAAAGAAAAAATGATTTTTGAAAAAACCCAAAATAGGGTAAAATCCTTCTGTACTAAACAACACAGATGATTTGGAATAAGAACGCACGATTCTTAGTGCGTGGGATAAGCCATGCTGAGAGGTTCACAGCACACCTGGCGGCGATGAAAATGAACGATGAATATAGGTTCATCAATCTTCCAATGGGAGGATAAGGTGGTGCGCACCACTTAGGGAGGTGAGGTGTGCCACACACAGAACAGGAGGAGGAGAGGAGGAGAGGAAAAAAATAAAAGAAATGTAATGAAAGAAATGAAAAGGTTAAAAAGAAAAATGAGATAAATAAATAAAATAATAAAAATAAAATTGTTGATGAAATGAAATAAATAATTAAAATAGGCTTACCTCATTTTAATTATTTCTAATTTGTCTACAACCGTATCTATTTTATTATTTATGTCTATCCCTCTTTAAATTCAGTTAATTTACTTTAATAGTTTTTAATTATTTTTAACCCAAATGATGTGCTATGGCATGATGTAATATTTTATTTAAAGTCTGAGAAATCATTAAATTATTTTTTATAGTCATTCGGTATCTGAAAAAGGGTGCACAGGCACGTGTTGTGGGTCGCTTTAATGATTAGGATTAAAAATATAATAGCCCATAACTTGATTTAAGTCGATGTGTTAAATGAATTCATGTGGGTAATTAATAATATTTTATTTAACCCAACAACAAATATCCACCGATGTATAATGTGTTATATATATATATGTACAATCTTCATATTCATATATATACATCCATGAATTTATATATAACTATATATATTTAATCTCATATATATATACATCCTTGTTTTTGTCCAAATATAATATTAATAACAATAATTATATTAATTATTTTTATTTAATTAAACCCATGAATTACACCATTAATAACTTAAAATCAATAACCATAAAAAATATAAAGGTTATTAAATAAATATTGATTTGGCATTTGTATTATATTCAAATAATAAATAATTTCACATTTATTACATTAGGGAGTTATTATTTACACCACAACATGATTTATTAATTAAGGATGTGCATTATCATTTGTTGTTTTCAAAATAAATAATAATATTAATAATAAAATTATTAATATATCTAATAGCCAATAAAATATTTAAAACACAAAAAAATTATCTTCTGGTGAGATATGACCAAGCATCCAACGCTTGCAATGGTTATACCTTTTCTAGGGTAAACCCCACGTCCTGGAAATATTGGTGGTGTCAAATTTCTCATTTGATGCACCGTTTGAGGGAATATAATTATTTTTTATTTAAAAATCTAAATAAATAATTAATTAAAAAATCTAATGTTATCAAGTGAGAGGGTTCAAAATACCTGATGTAAATCATGGTTATAACCAACGTAGGGTAAACTTGGATTTCCAGACCTAACGGTGGTCTCAGATTTCTAGTACAACACGCTGTTTGAGAGTTATTTCATTTTTTTAAAAAGGAAAAAATAAACGTATCAATAAAATAAATGTAATATTTTAATCATATCAACGTCGCAGTGTCGAATGTTAGAATAAATAGTAACAGTGATCGATTTTTAAAACCAGCCATCCCAGTTAATGAAAAAAATTTCTTTCTAGCGCTTTCTCATCCACTTCAAAACACGAAACTTAACATTCAAATTCATGTTTTTCAAACTCATGGTCATGACCACTTCATAAGGTTTTGAACCTAAGTCCAATTTTTTTCTAATGACCTATCATACATGGTCAAATTAGAAAATATTTCCCTTTTTTAGCTAAAAATAAATTTGATATATATCTAGAAAATCCATCTACTCGAACCTAGTCATAGTGCAACCCATTTATACTAGAAACTCTAGAAGGTCCAAAAAATCCATCTAACTAACTCAATAGGTTTATATGCGGAAACATCATTCTTTGGTTTGATTGAAATTTTACTCTATTATCACTTTTGATAGGGATTGTAGGCTTTATCATAATTTAACACAAAAATAGGTATATCATTGACTAGTCCTTTCGTACATAGCGTTCTAAGGGAGTGAAAATTATAGCGTACTAGTCTTACACTCTAGACCAAAGACTATTTCTGAAAGTATCTGAATAGAGATAAATTTTGAGATACTATGGAATAAAGATTCTCATTATAATCATTTTCATTTTTAATAGTAGTGAATACTAAACAATTCATCTAATTGAAAAAATTTCAAGCATCCTTTTCAGATTTAGAGTTAAATCCATCATCGTATAAAAGTGAGATGATAAAAAGATTATAATTAAGATCATCAACAAAAACGACTTTTTAAATTTAAATTGAATCAGTTTTATCCATTGGGACATGGCTAATAATATTTCTTTTTTACATTATCAGCAAATGCAACATTCCCATAATAAATCCTGATAAAGTTCATGAAGCTCGAATAGTCTCTGATTGTATGTATTGAATACACACATTCCAAGAACTAGATGCTCTTGTAAGAAGTCATAAATAAAAATTCCTATAAAAACAATTCAAAAAAGAAATGATTTTCATACCCAGACAATGTGGGTCCAATAACATTTGTAATTAATGCTTTGAGAACCTACATTTTTTATGGGTTTTCTATATGAATCTTGTAAATTATTAGAATAATTAGTGGTATTTGGTCTAGGAAAACTATAAGCTGTAAAGGATTTTCAGGAGGTAAAACTTGCAGTATATTTTTTTAGATTTGTGCCCCAATGCAAATTTTCGGGATTTTGAAATAATTAGTTTTTAACAAAATTTCATTATCTACTTCGATAGACAATACTAATAGTACATTTGGGAGATATTTTTTTACAGTAATTTGATCTATTGTATCTTTACAATTTGGGATTTTCTCAAGATGCAACATTAATTTGTCATTGGATAGTTTAACTTCACTATTGTCATAGAGCAATTGATTATTCTTCACTTTCTCAATAGTATGTTTAGATTAAACAGAAATTGTAAGAGCATATTTTTTCTTTAGTGATTTATATATATCATTTAGTTCATTTCATGTTTCCTCAAGAATTTTAAAATATTCAAATATTTCTTAATTTTTCATATTTCAATTATCAAATTCATCTCCAGAATAATAATAATTCTATGTATAATATTCTAGTGATACTTCAGATGTGTTTGTCAGAAAGCATTGTTTTCTTTGTTAGCATTCTCATCATGTGAGGATTGAGATTCATTGTATCTATCCGCAAAGGAAGTCTAGGTTTCCTTAATTTAATTCTTATACATTTATCATTTATTAGAGTACTTCTTTTTATACATTAACATTGGATAGTTAGCTTTCACATTTCCTATTCTCTTACACTCATACAATCTATTTCATTAGTATTATCATTTTTCATCCAATCCATTTTCCAGTTTCACCTAATGTCATACATTTATATAGAATTAGAATTTATGAAGAACTTAATTATTTTGTAAAGTCATTAAATGTTTTGGATAACTTATTCATTTCATCATTAATTTCACATTTTTATCCTTCATTTCTAAAACATTCCAAATGGGCTTTCACTTTTACTTTTTGTTTGAAGTCCATGGTTTTGAATGACACTAACATTATCTTTGGTTCATCATCATCATACCTATTAACCTTCATCTCTTATTCATACATCATCTACTTTCCTATCATTACCTTTATTGTTAATTTAATGATATCTCAGGAATCACTTATTTATTCTGAGGTTCCTCTCTATATTTTAGGTAAGCATTCGTGAATTTTCATTACTTGTTCTGTGGATGTGGTTGTTTTTTATAAAGAGACATCGTATTTATAATTTCATTGTATTTGAGATACATATATTAAATTTTTTCATAAATATTGATCTTAAATTTATAATATTTAACTGTATATATATTAAGTATCATTTATTGAACACAGTTGGTTCCTTCTTGTTAAATACCTAAAGTATCCCAAATTTCATGTATTGTTTTATATGTATATACTCTATTAAATTAATCTCCCCAAAATAGAATTATAAATAAATCATATATTTAATGTTATTATTGTATTATGCCTTAGTGTAATCATCCCATGTGTTCTTAAGAGTAGTAAGTAATAATATATTCATCAACTATAGAGTACCAGATTTCAGAACCAATAATTTCCAAATGCTTTTCCATTTTAATTTTCCACTTGGAATAATTTTTTACATTAAATTAGGGAGGTCTATTAGTACCAACACCTTCCTATATATGTTCCATTTAAAATAGTGTTCAAATATATTTAAAAAAAATTAAAATGATAAGAATTTATAGATCTTCAAATCCCAACATAAATTAGAGATGAAAATAATTACTAACATTGAAAAAATGAGAGTAAGAAAATAATTGATACCTTATGTTGGTCATAGTAGGAGAATCAAGTGGGGGTGAATTTATCCCCTATAAAAAAATTATATGTAATATTTATATTTAAAAATACCCTAATTTAAAATCTAATATGCAAAAATTAAAAAATTTCAATGATTTTTAAAAATTTGATCAATTGAAATATTTCACAAAGTATTATTATATCTCAATTAAGATAATATGAATTACTATATTAAAATTTTAAAACTAAATAATAAAACAAATTCTAATTAAAATCTATTATATTAACTATTAGTGTGAAGAAAAGTTTTCAGATTTGAATAGAAAAAAATATAAGAAAAACTAAACATGGAAACCCACAATAGATTAAAACTAGAGGTTCATTATCAAGAAGTGACATAGTCCTCTCCACTTGGTTATCATGTTTAGTAAAGTCGTTTATAAAAATAAACATGATACACACACTGGATTGGGGTACACAACTGTATAAAAACTGTCAATGTCCATAGACCTCTCCCACAATATTCGTGGGAGTACAAAAAAACCATATAGGCCACACAAGGACATATACCACTGTATATGTGGGAGTGTATGATGTAGAAAGGTATGTTAGTGAACATATATATGTATCATCAGGTTTATTATATGGATTAATGGGTATTTATAAAGCAGACACACACACAAAATATGAAATGTAAATAATTTACAATGACAGAGATGTATAATGAAAATAGGGTATTGAATGCTCTATGTGGTGTGATATGCAACTTTTGGACTGCATAATTATGTTAGAAGTGAATCTATATTCAAATTCTATAGGAGACATAAAAATAGAGTGTCATTTTTTATTCTATATTCTGTTTCTATAAATGTTGATGCATCCAAAGAGTGTTCTTATGTTCTTTGTTTGTTGCTGAAAATGTTCTTGTCATTTTTGGTTCTCAGTAATATCTTCATGTATGCACAAAAGGAAGCTATAGTGCTATTCTCCAAAATCTACTTGCTCTCTCCTTCATTTTTCATATATATATATATGTGTGTGTGTGTGTGTGTGTGCGTGCGTGCATGTGTGTGTGTGGTGCTTATTTATTTGGTATGTACTTTATCCATGTCACTTGACAAGGTTCATGTTCTCGATCAAGTTACGGTACCTCGTACATTGTATTGTTATAAAAAAAATTCTTTAATATTTTCCTCAAAAAAAATCAATAATAAAATCAATATCATTAAATAACACAAATATGATTGTAAGTAATAAGTTTGAATTTAAGAGATAGGGCATCGGTGTGATAGTCTATCATCATCTCAGATAGTTAGTGTCTCAAACTGTTGGTGTCTTAGACAATTGGTGTCTTAGACTATTAGTAAGGTGATCTATCAGTATATCATTCTATTGGTAGTTGTATCCGATATTAGTATCTCAGGATCAGTCAGTCAAGTTATAGGTATGTGATGTGTAGGTTACTCATGATTGGTGTCTTATACTTAGTGAAATTCTGAGTGTTAGTCAGTCTCTCAATTGGTATGTAAGGAGTCAGTAGGTCATGTGTTCTTAGGCCCAGAATTGGTAGGTTTGGCATCAGTAGATCATACATAGAAAGCCTCCGATTAATTATAACTGTTTGTCTCCATATCTGTAGTTCATATCAATGGAAGCATAGACTTCAATTGGTTACTTATGTATTTGTGAGTCAGGTATCAGTGGATCAACAATCGGTAGGAGAAGTATCAATGACTAATACTTAACCAAAATCTATTATCCTCTCATGTGATACATAATCTTACAATTGATATTTAGGATTGTAGTTAAACATGATTAAATAGTGTGTAACATAATAAATAATAATTAATCATGATTTGTTAGAATTAAAACTAGAGGAGGCCAACAAATATATACAGATATTTATAAATACATATTTATATATAATTATATATATAATACATTAATATAAAAATATTTGTATGTATTTGTAAATTTATTTATATAGTTATAAATATTAATAAAATTATAAAGAATATTTTTTTATATGTTAATATTTATTTAAATAATAAAATATTTATAATTATAAATATAAATATATAAACAAATATATTTATATTTATATTTATAATTATAAATATAAATAATTAAATTTATAAATATTAGAATATAATTATAATTATATATTCTAGTATATATTTAGATATATGTATAAAATAATTATAATTTATTTATTTAAATTTTATATTTAGTAATGTATATATATATTTATAATTATAATTTAATATATTTATATATATATATTTATAAATAAATATTTATATATAAAAATATATATATTTATAAAAGCTAATGAGCCTTTTCCAGAGTGGTAATGGCTCCTACTTGACATCCAAAACACCCAGGATAGAATCCGGGAAAGCATACATGGACGATATTTTATCTGATAGTGATGGAGGGATGATGTTTAGTGCAGGGATACAACCATGATATAGGTGGGTAGTGACGCATCAATATTGCAGGTCATGCAATTCAGGAAAGACAATGCAGACATGATTTTTCCCAAATCATTCGATCCATGTTATGGGCTTCGAGCACAATAGGACAACGAGCAACGTACTAAATAAATAAGACATGGTTGGTGGTATATTCCCATGGGGGATATGGCCTTCCTTTCCTGCTTGTGTTTTTGGTGTTTGTTTTTAAATATAATTTTACCCCCAAGCACCTAACATATATTTATTTATAAAATTATAGAAATTTTTTTGTGATTCTATAATTTTCTAAAGATATATATATATAATTATAAATATATATAAATATATATATTTAAAAATATATCAATATAATTATAAATAAATTTATATAAATATAAACAAAATTATTTAAACATATATAAAAGAAATTATAAATATATTTATATATCTATATACCTCCTTGTCCGCACCACTTTTAGAATATTTATATTATTATATTTATTTATGTAAATATTTAAATATATGTAGCTTTCCTACCAAGAAGGCTATGATCCTGATGAATTATTAAACGAAAAATAAAATTGATAGAGGAGGAGGAGAATTATCAAGGAAAATCAAGGAATGCCCTTATCAATAAGAGACTATATATTAAGAGAATCAACATCATTCCCATAATCTATATCTGATCTATCATCCATATCAATATTATCCACTCAGATTTTGAGTTTTTATGACTTCATATCAAACCAAACTTTTCTATGATCTTGAAATACTCTAGAGTGAGCTCAGTGTCATCATCCATGCGAAAATATCATGTTGAAATACATTTTCCATTCCCGAGTGAAAATCCCATCCATCTCGTCCATTTCATCGACCAAAATTTTTTGGCTTCGAACCACATCTCTAATATTATTCATTCCATGTGAATTCTGGTTATTTCTTATCAATAGTTATTCTTGAAAAATTCGCCTATCTTGTCTCCCCATTAAGATAATCATGCACCCAAAACTCATTATCATATATATTGGTAGATGAATCTAAGCCTTAAGTGGATCATATTGGAGTCTTTGTTTCACAAGAGTAATTAATTTAATTACTTCACTACCCAAAACTTCATTGAATTTGTTTTCCTCTTTCATTTAACTTCAAAGGTAGAAAGTTATATTTCAATATTCCTACCTTTTCTGGTTCTTACCATTTTTCCATGCATGAAGCATTCATCATTCAAATGTTTCATGTCAATCTTTCTGGTGTCTTTTTGATCTATATTTTCCCCCGCCATAGTTGATTGGTCATATAGTAGAATTCTATCAGAAATATTATCTTTTTTAATTTTCCATTAATTAGAAATAATATTAGACGATAACATCTTCTTAGAGAACATAGTAGGATGTATTACTAAAAATTATACACCATTCCTTAATTCCATAGCATCATTCAATGTATCTATATTGAATGATGAATTCCCTAATTGATCAATAGAATTAGAAGATATAATAACATAATCACCTAAAGATTTAATTCTATAGGATGAACACCAATTTTTCAGCATTGTAGATTTATCATTCACAGCTTCAAAAGTTGAAAAATTATATATTGCAATTGACTTAAGCATTTTTGGGGACTGACCCACCAGTAACTCATTTTCCTCATACACCTTATTTCATCTACTATTTTTCGTATTTTTGGTGTGGACATACCGATCCCTACTATTGCAGTTAGTTTCATCTTTTCCACAAGGTTAACATAATAAAAAAAAGGAATAACTTCTATAATTCATATATTCTTGTCCTGTTATCTTGTATATTGAGTAGTTTTTCATATTTTGATTTCAGATCAATATCATCAAATTCCATGGAGAGATAAAAAAAAATTAATCCATGGAAGCACCTAGATAAAACCCAATTAGAAATCTTGAATACTGTCCAAAGAGAGATCCCTCAATTTAATTATCACATTTTTTTGGGAACACTTATAATATGTTCATGATCATAATAGAAATTTTGGTGCCCCAAAAACCAGTTAATACAAAAAAAATTACAAACAATGTTTAAAATAAGTTATCTAACACCAATGGGTTAAATCATTTGTAACATTCATGAAGATGCTGAATGCTAGGATTGAGGGAGATATATTGAAAGCCTCATGGTCACAATTTCAAATACTCTTCGGAACTAGATTGTGGAAGAACTATATTCGTAGTGAGATGAAAATGCATTCAACATATCGTAATATCGAGGATGATATCATGAATAAATAATCAACATTCCTAGGTTTGGATCCCCTTAGTGAAATAAATCATTCAATAATCAAATGACTACCAAATTTAGGGTTCTGGAGACCACTTAATCATTAGTTCTCACATTTGTGAAGCTCGCCTTCTGAAAAATATCCCCAGTAACAGACCCTTTATAAATAAATAAATTTATTTTACATGCAATAGAAAAAACTAAGACATTTGGATTTAAAACATTATGAGAATCCATGAAATCATCATTTTAGAAAACACTATAGCTATGTGAGTCAAAGTGTACCCAATCCAAAGTTTCATCAGCATGAAAAGTATCCATCTATCGGAAACCCATTCAACATGGTATCATCTTGTGCCATACGTTATGTATTATCATTCAAGGATGTGAGGCAGGATGATAGACAGAAGTAGGTCATCCTTATGAAAAATGGAATAGAACTGGGTGGGATCATGGACATCACTCAGGGTAGAGGTCACAAGGTAGGGACTCAATGAAACCCTAATCACCATCCCTAGGAGAATACAACTCCCAATGCCTCCCCATTTTCCATCAATATATAAATATATATAATTATAAATATAATAAAAAATTAGCATTTAATTATATTTATCATATTTTAATAAATATATAAATACATATATATTAAATTATATTTATAAAAAAATATTATTAAATTGTAGTTATATATAAATTTTGTTTTAATAGTATAAATAAAATAAATTTATTTACAATTTTAATATATTATTAAAATTTAATAATTATTTATGATAGCATAATAATTTCATGGGTATCACATGAATGTATCATACCTAGTAATGTATTGGTCAGTAAAATGAGTCACTGCATATATGGATACATTAATAATAAATGACTCATTCTATAAATGGATAGTTATGAGCCATGAATACATTACATTTGCATGTTTCATCATAATATATGTAATCTTATCAGTCGGAACATAACAACCAATCATATATACATACAAACACATGATCATATAGTGTCCATTATACTTACCCATCAATGTATGAACATAAGTAACATTAATTATGTCTAGGAATATCACCATTATCTCACGACGAATAGACACATAGACACACACATATATTGCACCAATTCAATGGTAACATATATTCATTTAAATATATATTTATTTAAATATATACATAATTATAAATATAGTTATAAATAAATATTTTTATATATAATATTTATATATAATTATAAATTTAATATTTATTTATTATTTAAAAAAGATTAATATAGTTTTTTCAATATTTAAATGTATATTTATTTATATTCCTATAAATAATTTTTCAAAAAATTATATATATATATATATGACATATTAAAAAATATATATAAATATATCATATTTATACTTAATAAAAACACATGATTTTTAATTAATGAATACAAATAAATATATTTTTGGAATATAAATATAATAATTACATTTATATATTAATAAAAAATTATTTCAAATTCTATCAGTAATGATATAGATCAACCATTAATATAATAGATAAATTGTACATTGTTATTATCACTTTTACATATCAGTGAAAAATGTGACAATTTTATCTGTTATTTCTATTTATCACTCATAAAAGCAAGCACTAATTTTTCACTATTGCGTGGTTGTGGTATATAGGGTGCTAATTTGTTGATGTTGTTGATGTCATGTCTTCATTGAAGAATAGAGGTACTACCGTGGTTATGCCGATGAGGTGCTACCAGAGTGGAGTCGAGTTGTTGTGCCATGGGTGTGTTCTGTCAAGTATAACAATGTGAGGATGAATATTAATGGCCAACATGGATGGGCCACAATACATGGAGGGGCTTTGTGTGGAGAGGATGATGCGAATATGGTCTATATATATACAATATATACATTTAATTATCCAATATATAATGAAATAATTTATTTATTAACATAGATAAACATATATATATATATATATATTTATATTTATATATTAAAAAAAATTATTTAAATGTGATAAATCATATATATTTGAAAATATAATGTTTTAATATTACAATAATAACAAAAAAACATTGAAACAAAAAAATACAATATTTTGCATAAGAAATAAAATATTATAGCTTTAATATAATTGAATAAATTTGTAAACATAAATTATATGAATAAACTATTAAAATATTTCAATTATTGACACATGGAATAATATTATAAAAAAATAAAAAAAATATATTATTTTCAATAAATATTTTCAAATAAGGGAGTGAAATTTAACCAAATGATAAAAAAATAAAGAAAAAATTTTAATCCAAATAAAATCCCCCTTTTTCTAAATAGAAAAATTAAATCAAGAAGTTTATACCGCATTATAAAAATTAACAGAAAGGAAAAAGAAAAAGAAAATAATAATATTACTATGAAAATTATTCTCAAAAAAGAAATTGTAAGATATAAAACACTATGAATTTATCTTTTTTCTAATAGAGATATAAAAAAATGTTTCACATGTTCCCAAAAAATAAATATCCATCATACATACTTCAAACCTTATATTTATCAAACGGACAAATTTCATCATGCATAAAGAGTATCCATTTTCAATCATTCAAATCATTTTTAATATAAATTAGAAGAAAATAATTAAACAAAAGAAAAATTAACATGAAAAATTCAAAACAAATTTTTAAAATCTTATTCTAGATTAAACATTTCCAATTAAATATTTTAATGAATGTTTTATATTTTCTTCTGAACTCATATGATCATTTTGAAAACTGATTGAAACTCCCACAACTAATGCAGTATGATTTTAATTTTTTTATTAGTCAAAATTGAATTTATTAAATTCTTTATTCGTATTATCAAAATACTTAATGTGGTTTTTTATTTTTAATGAACATTACATGAAACAATTTGTCAATAATCATGGTGCTTTTACTATTTAGTATATAATTTTTCTATAATCTGAATATCCTAAAAAAATTCATTAATCGCTTTTACAATCGAATTTTTACATATTATATTAAGTATTTAAAATATAAACTCTCAATAATTTTCACAGATATAATAGAGTGTGATTAACATGTGTCAAAAATTACACTAATGTAGAGGATAAAAGAATAGTACCTTGAACAGTAGATCCTCTCATTTTATTCTCCTCTAGAATAGGTTTCACTACATTTAACAGTCCCATACCACTTCCTTGAGTCACAAACTAAATTCCCAATATACGAATATTCTACTAGCACTATATGTCATGTGACTGATTTCTTATTCCATGAAATCCACCTCTACCAGTGTAGTTGGTGATAATCTAGCTGGAAACCTTGCCAGATAATACTTGTCAACTCTAGGTAAATGAGTCAATATAAAACCTATCTCAATCGGTACTAGTTTATTATTCATGTAGAAGCTCTGGATATGCCAAATCCTACCACCACCTCTAAAATAATATCGACATTACATACAATAGAGTTTCATTTGTCCAGGATTCTATCACTGGTTCCATATAAGGAAACTGTCTAGACAAGATTCCAGAATACTACTAACCCATCTAAAAACCTCAAAACACTTCTTCAATCTTCTTGGAGAACCACTACTTGGTAGGGGTCCTTAAAAACACTGTCTAGCACTATCGATATCCCTCAAATTCAAGTCAATAATTAGTGATTGATATACTATATTAGAAATTGTGGTCAATCAGAGAATGATATATTTTTATCATATGTTATATACCCTCCCATTCTCAAATAACCTTACAGATATTATCTCATCATCAGAAAGAGTTGGTATAAATGACATCAACATAGTAAAGAGTGAAAAATAATTCATAATAGATATTTTTACTTAATAAATGTTCCTAAAATCTATTTCCAAGTTATATCACTATGTCATTGGAAATAAGTAATCATAGAATTCCATATAAAAATCCCCCGTGACCATATCCTGATGTTGGTGGCCTTAGTAATTAAATCCCACCATTTCTTGGATGAACCCCACAACATTAAGGCAGAGAGATTTACCATATTCTCTAGATGTATCCTCATATGATTGATGACATAATGAATAGCCTCAAGCAATGAATCTTTTACATTTAGTCTCCCAAACCCCAAATATTTTAGAGGATTTCTCTACTAAAACTCCCGAGTCAACTCTCCAAAAGTCGAGGTAGGTCGTAGAACTCCTTGCATAGAAGGCATCATAATGAGGTTAGTTAAGTTGGTCCCAACCACTATAACCTCTCATGGGAGGTTTAGATCAGGTGTCCCCCACCAACGAATCATCCCCAAGGAGTTTGCAATAAAAATAAAAATAAAATCTGCACAAATTTTATTTTATTTTATTCTTTCACGAATATATGAAAAGATAAATTCCACCCTCAACCTACTACTATCAAGGTGAAGGTCACCTTTAGCGAATACCGACAGTTCAAGTTCAACGGTGCCCTCAGATTTCAATTCTGAGCACCGTTTCAAAAGATAGAAAATCTCGGTCACACATTTACTGAACGTACCAGAAATGAAGTTCAGAAATTCATTCTGGGCACTCTAGGCCTTGGAATCACATGCCTTCGATTTTTTTGGACTCGTAAAAATACCATATATTTAAAAAAATACATGGAAATTCTGGGTCTTCACATTCTCCCTAGCTCTGGGATTTACGTCCCTGTAAGCTACAACTCAATACTTGGAAAACATGTGGGGGTACTGTCACGACCCGCCCACGGGACCCTTGCCGTGACTACCCCAAGCCCGCCTTCCATAGGTCAGGGGCTGGCGACTAGCACCAAGGCGTAAATCCCAACAAAAAGGGAAGGCATTGGCTTTGAAAAGTAAACAACCACCACAGAGTAAGCAAGAGGAATAGTAAACACTAAGTAAAAACATAGTACAACTGAAGTGCGGAAAAGTAAATGGGCCAGTATACAAACCCAAACTGAAAGTAAAGTACAACTCGAAATGGAAAAAAACTGTAAAGTAAAAGCCGCTACACCGCGCTGTCCACTGGGAATCCCACCTGAAGGGTGGGTACAGATAGCTCCACTGCTCCTCGGGTCCCGTCGTCCGCTCCGAACACGTCCCGCCCAGTGGTCCACCTCCAGGTACCGTCCTGCTCTACAAGCCTCAGCCAAGATCAACGTTGTCCGTCGTCTGCAACCAACACAACGTAGTGCGGGCATAGCCCGTGCAGGGGTGAGTAAAAGCTACTCAGTAGGGACCCCGAGACCCCTTAAGGTCTCCCAAAATCCACAAAGGATAAACCACAAAGGAAGATACAATCACAAAGTAACAACCGACACTGCTTAGGTATATACCCATACATATACCTAAGTCATCAATTCCAAAATGCTCCAACCTCCGAGCCCAAGTACAACTCAGTCCACACAGGAAAGTAAACATATTCCACACAAGAAAGCAAAACAAAATCCAAACAGGATAGCGAAACTCAATCCACACAGGAAAGCAACAGGATTCAGCTCACACAGGTATACTTCTTCAAAGGACGATAAAGATGATCTCTGATCCATCTAAGTCGTCGGACCCACAAAGGATCGATAGGTAACTAACCCCCGCAAAGACCCACACTGGATCGGGCCCACACAGGACCTGTAGGCGCTGGTTCACACAGGACCGCTGAGCGCAAAGACCCACACAGGATCGGACCCACACAGGATCGGGCCCACACAGGACCTGTAGCACTGATCCACGTAGGATCACTGAGTGTTGTAGTCGTCGTCGAATCCACCAAGGATCTTTGTACTGTCGTCGTCGCAGTCACAGTAGTAGTAGCAGTAGCAGTAGCAGTCACAGTCGCAGCCAGCACTAGGGTTCCCGCACACAGCAAGCTCATTCAGGAGGGTCCGCTCCACGAGCTGAGTGGCTGATACGTCAACTATCACAAATTCCAAAGTTGATATATCCAAAAGTTCCGTATCGCCAACAGGAACTCAACGCAACAGACGGCGCGTCGATCGGACGCCCGGTCTGAGAGTTATTGGCTTTTTCGTCTCAGGGGCCCGGTTGGTTTTTAAGGCAAAACCAACCCGACCGTACTCCACCTGCGTCCAAACCTCGGGCGAAGTATGCCAAAAGATCCGTCTCACTAAGAGGAACACAACAAAACTGACGGCACGTCAATCGGACGTCCGTAGCTCAAGATATGAGTGTTTCCTCTCCGAAGGCCCGGTTGGTTTCGTGTACGAACCAACCCGGCCGAACTCAAAGTAATCCGAAACCTATAGTGCGATATACTGAATCGACCATCTCGATCCAAGGATCGTATCGCCGCTGACGGTTCGACGATCGAAGGTCTGTACATCAAGTTATGAGCAAAAGACCGAAATCATCTCGAAAACAGGGGGTACGGGTCCGGGCCGACCCGGCCCGACCCCCCCTGGGTCGGCCCGCACCGGGTCGACCCAAACCGGGTCGACCCAACCTGGGTCCGACCCGGCCCGGCCGGCGGCGGCGCGGCCTGGCGCCGCTCGGTGCCACGCGCGGGGGGCAAGGCCCCCGTTTCTTCATGCTGGTGGCGCGGCTTATGCCGCGCCTTTGGAGAAAACCGGCCCCCCTCGTGGGGGCCTGCCTTGAGGGAAACGGGGGGCCGCCTACCCCCCTTAATGAAACCCCCCCCCCCCCCTCATAAATGGGGAGGCAATTTGTGTTGGCCGGGGGAATTAAATTCCCACGGTTTTTTTCCCTTCCGGCCGGCCCACCTGGCCGACCGGTTCTTCTTCAACGGACCGGCAAAGCTAGTCCCCTTCCGGCTTCCGACACCGGCGGCCCGGTTAGCCGCCGGTCCTCTCGTCCCGCCGCGGCCCGGAACCGGCTGTGGCCTTCGTCGTTTGGCATGGTGCGACGGCACCGCGCCCCTCCGCCGCGGCCCCGCTCCGGCCGCGGCGCCTTCGGTTTTCTTCGACGCGGCGTGACGGTGTCGCGTTCATGATGATCCTTCCACGGCGTGGCGCGACGGCACCGCGCAATACAACCGTGCGAATTCCCACGTGGTGCGACAGCACCACGCCATCTCGTTCATCCACAAGAAAATCATAATCAAGAACAAAGGAGGAGGGTTCGACCGTGTTCGTGCGGTCCGGCCCCCTCACGTTAAACGATATCAATTATTCGTTATCCTCAAAGTTCGACATTCTAATATCAAGAATGAGAATAATTAAATAATCAACAACAAACACCTACCTTGGTTTCAAGATCGATGATCGTCAACGACCCGCGGAAGACAACGTCGTGGAGGTCGGGCGTCGCGGTAATCGTTCATCAATTCTGTTGACGAAGACATACGTCCTAAGAGGTACGTCGTTGGTGAATATTCGTAAGCCGACGAAGGTAGTCCGAGAAGGAAGCGGCGTTCCCTTTCGTTAACACGGAAGGCGTCGTCGATCTTCGAAAACAACCGGCTACGAAGAAGAGAGGAGCGGGGTTCTTCGTCGGAGCTCGAAGGTTCTTCATGTTCTTCATCAAAGTTGAAGAAGAAGGAGTTCCCAAATCCTCTCAAGAAGGCTAGAGAAATCTAACCAAATAAAATAAGCTAGAGTCTTATTTTATTCACACACTTAACAAATTGAATTTCAAAGGTTTGAAATTCAAATAAAATAACTCCAAATTAATTAACAAAGTTGTCATGTCATTTAAAAAGGGGTTAAAAGGAGTTTTTAAAAGAGAAGATGAGAAGTCATGCTTCGGGTGGGCCCCACCACACTTAATCCTCCCAAGGGAGGTTAAGTGGTTGTGGGTTCCACCACTAACTCCCTTTGGGATAAATTAACCAATAAGTTAAAATAAAAATTTGTAATCCACAATTTTTATTTAACTTATTCTAAACTCCCAAAAACTAACTCTCAACCCGAAATAAACACAACCTCGGAAAAGGTCTCCTTAAAAGAATATCGGAGCTGCGAGTTCATCGGTGTCCTCAGAATTCAATTCCGAGCATCGGGTCAAAAGTTAGAATTTCCCGCTTGTTCGTTCACTGAACGTACCCAAGCCAAACTTCGGAAGTTGATTCCGGGCACTACGGGCCTCGGAATCAGGTGCCGTCAGAAATCGCTCTCTTGTAAAATTCTAAAGAAAATTAAGAAAAAATTTCCCTTGAATTTTACGGGTCTTTACATTACTCCCACCTCAGGGCTTTACGTCCACGTAAAGATACATCAAAAACTAGGGGAACAAATGAGGGTACTGAGCACGCATCTGAGCCTCCCGCTCCCATGTGCTCTCCTGGAGGTTCCCGTGCTGCCACCTGATGCGCACAAGAGGAATCGATCGCCCACATAGGACCCTCTCATGTCGATCCTCTATCTCCACCGGGACCTCTATAAAAGTCTCCCCATCGTCAACGTCAAGCTCCCCATGGTCAATGATGTGCATCGGGTTGTGCACGTATCTCCTCAGCTGAGACACGTGGAAGACGTCGTGCACCCGGTGCAACTGAGGTGGTAGAGCCAGGCGATAAGCCACCTCGCCATTCCTATTGAGGACCTGGAAGGGTCCGATGAAGCGCGAAGATAACTTGCCGCCTCATCCAAATCTCTGAATACCACGTCGAGGTGAGACCCGCAAGAAGACGTGGTTACCATCCTCGAACTCTAGTGGCCTCCGCCTCCTGTCAGCGTATGACTTCTGCCGGCTCTGAGCTGTCCTCATCTGCTCCTGGATGACCTGGACCTTCTCTGTCATGGCCTGGACCATCTCTGGTCCCACAAGTGCTGACTCCCCTGGGTCTGTCCAGCACAAAGGAGATCTACAAGGTCGGCCGTACAACGCCTTGTACGGTGCCATCCCGATGGCGGAGTGTAGCTGTTGTTGTACGCAAACTCCACCAAGGGTAGGTGGTCCTCCCAGCTACGACCAAAGTCGAGGACACATGCGCGGAGCATGTCCTCGAGAGTTTGAATGGTCCTCTCCGTCTGACCATCCGTCTGAAGGTGAAAGGGTGTGCTCAGACGTAGCTGTGTCCCGAACGCCTCCTGTAACCCCTTCCAAAGCCAGGAAGTAAAGCGAGCATCTCGATCAGAGATGATAGATGATGGCACTCCATGGAGCTGCACAATCTCCTGAACGTAGAGACGTCCCAAGCTCTCCACTGAGCCCTGCTCTCTGATGGGTAAGAAGTGTGCCGACTTGGTGAGTCGGTCAACAATCACCCAGATGAAGTCATGACCTTTGGAAGTGCGTGGAAGTCCAGTCACGAAGTCCATAGATATCTCGTCCCACTTCCACTCCGAGACCTCCAAGGGTTGTACCAAGCCTGCTGGTACCTGATGCTCTGCCTTCACCTACTGGTAGGTGAGGCATCGAGAAACGAACTCCGCTACATCCTTCTTCATGCCCGGCCACCAGTGCTGTCGTCTGAGATCCTGGTACATCTTCGCCACTCATGGATGTACCGCCAAAGGAGAAGTGTGAAAGTCTCTTAGCACCTCCTCTCGCAAAGCAACTGGTACCATGGAACGTCCTCTGAAAAGGACGTCGTGCTCTGCTCCTAGGGAGAAACCATTAGGTGCCTGTCCCGAGGATATCTATACACGACGTGTCTCACAGTCAGCGTCCTCACGTTGTGCCTCTCTGACCCGCTGCAGTAGTGGAGGGGTGACTGTGAGAGACTGAAGGAAGGCTGCTCCATCTCTATCCACGAAGGATATCTTAAAAGAGGCTAGCTGCTCCGTCGCCTCCTCAAGTAGCTGAATGCCCGTCCTCCTGCTGAGGGAATCGGCTACTATGTTCCCCCTTCCAGGAGTATAGACTATCTCAAAGTCATAGTCCTGGAGGAACTCGAGCCATCGCCGCTGTCTCAGGTTCAGTTCCTTCTGCGAGAAGATATACCTGAGACGCTGATGATCAGAAAAGACTATAAATCACTCGCCCATCAGGTAATGTCACCATGTCTTCAGAGCGAAGACCACTGCTGCTAACTCCAGGTCATGGGTAGCGTAGTTCTGCTCATGCGGCCTCAACGACGTGATCCATAGGCGATCACTGCCCGCTCCTGCATCAGAACACATCCGAGTCCGGTCCCTGATGCATCGCAGTAGACTACGTACCCTACTCCCTCCACAGGCAACCTCAAGATAGGTGCGCTAGTCAACCTCTGTCTCAGCTCCTGGAAGCTCTGCTGACATCTTTCTGACCACACGAAGGATTTCCCCTTCCTCCTTATCGTACGGCAAAGCTGCAAAGATTTCTCATTTGCCGAAAAGTGAAATCCGATCTCATCCCCTGGATGAACCACGTTCCTTGCCTAATACAGTCAATCCCGTCATGATTAGTTAATTCATGGCATGGATGACTTCGTAAGGCCTCGACGCTGCTACCAAGAGATCCAACCATTACTCTCGCCTCCAAGGGTTGAGTCACACTGTCGGCATCAGTGTGTGGTCACTGGGTTTCCTCCAGTAAGAATCTGCCAAGTGAGGGTCAAGTCAACAGTTTTTTTTAAACGACACCTCTTAGTAAAAACAAACAAAAGACAAGAAAACAAAATTCACAAAGGAAAGTATCTTTTATTACTTCATCTTAAAGTACAATGACACAAGGAAACACAAACTACGAAGCTAGAGGCATTATGGGCAAATGCCTCTATGCCTGGAGCTTGTCCCGCACTAGTCCACCCGCTTCCGGAGCTCCATGATCGTAAGCTTCAGCTGCCTGAAGCTGTGCTCTCCCCTGAGGTCGGGGTGGACCTCCTGGTGGTGGTGGTGGTAGAGCTTCAAAGCGTCGCCCACCACCTGCTGCTCGGCCAGCTCCTCTGCCTCGTCCGCCTCCTCCCTGCGGACCGCCACGGTCGAACCTCTACCTGGAGGTCTGGTCTGGCTGGACCCTTGATTCATCCGTCGACTGCCAGCCGCAGAAGACTCTGCCAAGTTCCGCCCTGCGGTGGGTCTCGGCGCTGGTGTAGACTCAGCAAGGAAGCTCTCGATCAAAAGGGCCTGCTCCAGTACTCCTGTCTGAGTCGGTATGCTGTGGGAGATCAGCAATGCCCTGATCTCGTGTCTCAAACCCTGCTCGAAGGTCCGGGCCCGGAAGAATGGGTCTCGTACCATGTCAGTCGAGTAGCACGAGAGATCAGTAAATCTCGCCGAGTACTGAGCGACCGTCATGCTGCCCTGCCGCAGCTGAAGAAGCTCCTGGATACGCACCGCACGAAGGGTGACTGGGACGAACTACGAGTGGAAGAGGCTCTCAAAGTCCGTCCAAAGTAGACATGCCTCATCGTGCACCTGGAGCAACAAGCTCCACCATCGTCCTGCTGCTGCGTGCAGTAGGCTCGCAGCGAGGATCACCATGAGGTCTGATGGTGTCCCCACTAGCCTGAAAACTCGTACCACTGCCTCCAGCCAATCCTCTGCTGCCTGGGGGTCCATCTCCCCACGGAACCTAGGCTGTCACTGGCGCTGGAACTCGTACAGAGCTCCAAGGTGAAGTGCATCGTCATCGACTGGTGCTGGAAGCATCGGTGGCTCGGCGGGTAGAGCTACCGCCGGTGCCACTGCTGACAAAGGGACCTGCACCGAGGCCTCGTCGCTCGGTGGGCTGTCGTCACGCTCGACTCTCGGAACCCTAGCTGGCTGCCATCGTGGGGCCATCCTGAATAGGAAACAGGTGCGCCACGGTCAGAACAGTATACCCGGTGAGCTGATATAAAGTAATCACAAAGAAAACTTTGAAACACACACGCAATCAATTTTTTCATGCATCAAGTCGGAAATCAGTAGTCAGGGTCCTGGTGTACGGATACGTCGGCTGTCGCACCAGCACTGGACTCCCTGAACTGATAACCACACTCAATACGCTAAACATTATTGCTTCACATAGAAAATATCAGAGTTAGCGGTAGAACCGAACTCCTCTGATACCAATTTGTCACGACCCGCCCTCGGGACCCGTGTCGTGACAACCCCAAGCCTGCCTTCCATAGGCCAGGGGCTGGCGAATAGCACAAAGGCGTAAATCCCAACAAAAAGGGAAGGCATTGCCTTTGAAAAGTAAACAACCACCACAGAGTAAGCAAGCAGAATAGTAAACACTAAGTAAAAATAGAGTACAACTGAAGTGCGGAAAAGTAAATGGGCCAGTATACAAACCCAAATTAAAAGTAAAGTACAACTCGAAAGGGAAAACAACAACTGTAAAGTAAAAGCCGCTACACCAAGCTGTCCACTGGAAATCCCACCTGAAGGGTGGGTACAGACAGCTCCACTGCTCCTCGGGTCTCGTCGTCCGCTCCGAACACGTCCCGCCCAGTGGTCCACCTCCAGGTACCGTCCTGCTCTGCAAGCCTCAGCCAAGATCAACGTTGTCCGTCGTCTGCAACCAACACAACGTAGTGCGGGCATATCCCGTGCAGGGGTGAGTATAAGCTACTCAGTAGGGACCCCGAGACCCCTGAAGGTCTCCCAAAATCCACAAAGGATAAACCAAAAAGGAAGATACAATCACGAAGTAACAACCGACACTACTTAGGTATATGCCCATACATATACCTAAGTCATCAATTCCAAAATGCTCCAACCTCCGAGCCCATGTACAACTCAGTCCACAGAGGAAAGTAAACATATTCCACACAGGAAAGCAAAACGAAATCCACACAGGATAGCACAACTCAATCCACACAGTAAAGCAACAGGATTCATCTCACACAGGTATACTTCTTCAAAGGACGATAAAGATGATCTCTGATCCATCTAAGTCGTCGAACCCACGAACGATCGATAGGTAACTAACCCCCGCAAAGACCCACACAGGATCGGGCCCACACAGGACCTGTAGGCGCTGGTTCACACAGGACCGCTGAGCGCAAAGACCCACACAGGATCGGACCCACACAGGATCGGGCCCACACAGGACCTGTAGCACTGATCCACGTAGGATCGCTGAGTGTTGTAGTCGTCGTCGAATCCACCAAGGTTCTTTGTACTGTCGTCGTCGCAGTCACAGTAGTAGTAGCAGTAGCAGTAGTAGTCACAGTCGCTGCCAGCACTAGGGTTCCCGCACACAGCAAGCTCGTTCGGGAGGGTCCGCTCCACGAGGCGAGAGGCTGATACATCAGCTGTCACAAAGTCCAAAGTTGATGTATCCAAAAGTTCCGTATCGCCAACAAGAACTCAACGCAACAGAAGGCGCGTCGATCGGACGCCCGGTCTATGAGAGTTATTGGCTTTTTCGTCTCAGGGGCCCGGTTGGTTTTTAAGGCAAAAACAACCCGACCGTACTCCACCTGCGTCCAATCCTCTGGCGGAGTATGTCAAAAGATCCGCCTCACTATGAGGAACACAACAAAGGTGACGACACGTCAATCGGACGTCCGTAGCTCAAGATATGAGCGTTTCCGCTCCGAAGGCCCGGTTGGTTTCGTGTACGAACCAACCCGTCTGAACTCAAAGTAATTCGAAACCTAGAGTGCGATATACCGAATCGACCGTCTCGATACAAGGATCATATCGCCGCTGACGGTTCGTCGATTGGAGGTCCGTAGCTCAAGTTATGAGCAAAAGACCGAAATCGTCTCGAAAACAGGGGGTCCGGGTCCGGGCCGACCCCGCCCGACCCGGCCCGACCCCCCTGGGTCGGCCCGAACCGGGCGACCCAACCCGGGTCCGACCCGGCCCGACCGGCGGCGGTCCGGCGCAGCGGCGCGGGCCGGCGCAGCGACGCGGGCCGGCGCGGCGGCGCGGTCCGGCGCGGCGGCGCGGCCTGGCGCCGCTCGGTGCCACGCGCAGGGGGCAAGGCCCCCGCTTCTTCATGCTGGCGGCGCGGCTTCTGCCGCGCCTTTGGAGAAAACCGGCCCCCCTCATGGGGGCCTGCCTTGAGGGAAACGGGGGGCCGCCTGCCCCCCTTAAAGAAACCCCCCCCCCCCCCTCATAAATGGGGGGGCAATTTGTGTTGGCCGGGGGAATTAAATTCCCCCGGTTTTTTTCCCTTACGGCCGGCCCACCTGGCCTGCCGGTTCTTCTTCAACGGACCGGCAAAGATGGTCCCCTTCCGGCTTCCGACACCGGCGGCCCGGTTAGCCGCCGGTCCTCTCGTCCTGCCGTGGCCCGGAACCGGCCGCGGCCTTCATTGTTCGGCGCAGTGCGACGGCACCGCGCCCCTCCGCCGTGGCCCCGCTCCGGCCGCGGCGCCTTCGGTTTTCTTCGACGCACCGTGACGGCGTCGCGTTCATGATGACCCTTCCACGGCGCGGCGCGACGGCGCCGTGCAATACAACCGCGCGAATTCCCGCGTGGTACGACGGAACCACGCCATCTCGTTCATCCACAAGAAAATCATAATCAAGAACAAAGGAGGAGGGTTCGGCCGTGTTCGTGCGGTCCGACCCCCTCACATTAAACGATATCAATTATTCGTTATCCTCAAAGTTAGACATTCTAATATCAAGAACGAGAATAATTAAATAATCAATAGAAAACCCCTACCTTGGTTTCAAGATCGATGATCGTCAACGACCCGCGGAAGACAACGTCGCGGAGGTCGGGCGTCGCGGTAATCGTTCGTCAATTCTGTTGATGAAGAGGTACGTCCGAAGAGGTACGTAATTGGTGAATCTTCGTAAGCCGACGAAGGTAGTCCGAGGAGGAAGTGGTGTTCCCTTTCGTTGACACGAAATGTGTCGTCGATCTTCGGAAACAACCGGCTACGAAGAAGAGAGGAGTGGCGTTCTTCGTCGGAGCTCGAAGGTTCTTCGCGTTCTTCGTCAAAGTTGAAGAAGGAGTTCCCAAGTCGTCTCAAGAAGGCTAGAGAAATCTAACCAAATTAAATAAGCTAGAGTCTTATTTTATTCACACACTTAACAAATTGAATTTCAAAGGTTTGAAATTCAAATAAAATAACTCCAAATTAATTAACAAAGTTTTCATGTCATTTAAAAAGGGGTTAAACGGAGTTTTTAAAAGAGAAGATGAGAAGTCATTCTTCGGGTGGGCCCCACCACACTTAATCCTCCCAAGGTAGGTTATGTGGTTATGGGTTCCACCACTAACTCCCTTTGGGAGAAATTAACCAATAAGTTAAAATAAAAATTTGTAATCCACAATTTTTATTTAACTTATTCTAAACTCCCAAAAACTAACTCTCAACCCGAAATAAATGCAACCTCGGATAAAGGTATCCTTAAGCGAATATCGATGTTGTGAGTTCATCGGTGTCCTCGGAATTCAATTCCGAGCACTGGGTCAAAAGTTAGAATTTCCCGCTCGTTCGTTCACTGAACGTACCCGAGCCAAACTTCGGAAATTGATTCCGGGCACTCCGGGCCTCGGAATCAGGTGTCGTCAGAAACCGCGCTCTTGTAAAATTCTAAAGAAAATTAAGAAAAAATTTCCCTTGAATTTTACGGGTATTTACAGGTACTGATTAAAAATCTATGCCTCCCGCTCCCATGTGATCTCTTGGTGTTTCCCGTCCTTCCAGCGAACGCACACCATAGGTATCGACCTACCACGAAAGGAAAACTGATTTTGATCCTCAATCTCCACTAGAACCTCCGTAAAAGTCACCCCATCATCGTCCTCAAGCTCACTGTGGTCAATGATGTGGTAAGGGTCATGCATGTATCTCATTTTCTAGGATACATGGAAGACGTTGTGCACCCTATGAAACTGAGGTGGAAGAGCTAAGAAGTATTCCACATGCCAACTCTGCTGAGGACCTGAAAGGGTTCAATGAACCTCAGAGATAACTTGTCGCCATGGCCAAATATCCTCAAACCTCATCAAGATGAGACCCATAGATAGACAAGGTCACAATCCTCAAACTCTAGTGGTATCTGTCTCCTATCAGCATAAGACTTATGAATGCTTTTTTTAGTCTTCATCCACTCTTGGATGATCTACACCTTCTCTATGGTGGGTTTTACCATCTCTGGTCCCACTTGCGATGACTCCCCTGCATCAGTCCCGCACAAAGGTGATCCTTGTGGTCTCCCATACAATGCCTCAAAAGGTTTCATCCTAATGGTGGACTGATATCTGTTGTTTTATGAAAAATCCACCAAAGGAAAGTGATCCTCCCAACTGTGACTGGTATCGAGGACGCAATCTCAAAGTAAGTCCATGAGGGTCTGAATGGTCTGCACAGTCTGGCCATCTGTCTGAGGATGGAAGGCGGTGTTCAATTTAAGCTGTATCCTGAAATCCTCCTTCAACCCCTCCCATAGTCGGGAAGTAAATCATGAATCACGATCAGATACAATAGTCGAAGGCACTCCATGTATCCTCAAAGTCTTCTGCACATAGATACGTCCCATGCTCTCTACTGAACCCTACTCTTTGATCATTATGAAGTGGGAAGACATAGTGAGTCGGTCGAAAATATCCCAAATAATTTTGTGACCCCTGGATGTATGTGGAAGTCCTGTAACGAAGTCCATGTATATCTCATGCCACTTCCACTCTGGTAACTCCAAAGCCTGAACCAAGCCTGTTGGTACCTGATGCTCTGCCTTCACTTGCTGACATGTGAGGTACTGAGAGACAAACTCTACAACTTCATTATTTATTCCTGGATATAGTTATATCATATGAGATCCTAGTACATCTTCTCCACTACTAGATGTAATGATAGAGGTGTTGTGTGAAACACCCTCAACACTTCCTATTGAAGAGACACTGGTACCATGGTATGTCCTCTGAAGAGGATGATGTTCTCCTCACCATCAGAAAATCTATCTGGTGTCTGCCCTGTTGATATTTGAGCATGTCGTGTCTCATAGTCTTCATCCCCATGTTGTGCCTCACTGACTCGCTGAAGAAGTGGGGGTGTGATTGTAAGAGACTAATGAAAAACTGCTCCATCTCTATCCACAATGGCTGTCTGTAATGTGGCTAGCTACTCCATCACCTCTCCTAATAGCTATATACATGATCTCCTGCTGAGTTCATATACTACAACATTCCCCTTCCCAGAAGTACAGACTATATCGAAGTTAAAATCCTGGAGGACATCAAGCCAGCATTGTTTTCTCAGGTTCAGGCCCTTCTGAGAGAAGATATACCTTAGACACTTGTAATCAGTGTACACTGTAAAATGATCATCCATCAAGTAATATCGCCACATATTCAAAGAGAAGACCACTACTGAAAACACCTTGTCATGGGTAGCGTAGTTCTACTTGTGTTGTCTCAGCTATTAAGAACCATATACTATAATATCATGCTCATACATTAGGACACATCCAAGTCTGGTACCTGATGCATCACAGTAGACTACGTACCCTACACCCTCCCCTGTTTGCCTCAATATGGGGCACTAGTCAGCCTCTGCCTCAACTCCTGAAAACCTCACTGGCATCTCTATGACCATACGGAGGGTTTCCCCTTCTTAATCAACGCTGATAGAGGGGTTGCAACTCTGTATAAATTTGGCACAAATCACCAGAAGTATCCAGTGAAACCCAAGAAACTCCGCTCCTCCGTCAAACTGATGGGTGGCTCTGATGAAAGTGCAGCCTTAATCGTCACTGGATCCATTGCAACTACAGCCGATGATATGACATCTCCCAGAATGTGAACATCTTAGATCCAGAACTAGCACATAGAGAGCGTACCACTACGATGGGGATCTCGGAGTGCCTAGTACTACCTACAAATGATAGGGATGATCCTCCTTAGAAGCCAAGTAAATCAGTATGACGTCGATGAAGACTACTAGAAAGCGATCAATAATGGATGAAAGATTAGGATAATGAGTCCCATGAACACTGCTGGAGTGTTGGTTACCCTGAATGGCATAACCAAGAACTCATAATGGATATACCGATATCTGAAAGTTGTCTTCTGCACATCCTTATCTCGTACTCTGTGCTGGTGATAGCCTGATCTGAGGTCTCTTTTGAGAACCACTATGCTCCCTTCAGCTAATCAAAGAGGTTGTCAATCCTCTGAACTGGGAACATGTTCTTCACGGTCACTTGGATCAAGAGCCAATAGTAGACTCAATGTCTAAAACTCCCATCTGCCTTCATGGTGGAAAAAATCAAAGTTTCTCAAGGTGATACACTGGTCCGAATGAATCCATTCTCCTGCAAGCCCACTAGCTATACCCGCAGCTCACGAAGCTCCACAGTAGCCATCCGATGCACTGATGTAGATATCAGTGTCGTCATGTGGTACATGTCAATGTGAAAGTCCACCTCTCTGTGTGGAGGTATACTTGGAATATCAACAAGGAAGGAATCCGCGTACTGGTCCACCACTACAGGATTGCTTGGACTCTCCAAATCAACTGATCTAAGGGTAAGGCAAGCCAACTGATGAGTCTTTGGCTGAACACTCCTCTAGGTAATTCCAAACTATGTTGCAAAGGCTCCCTTCACGCTGGTGAAGGTAAACCTGGTCCCATTCATGCGGACACACCACACATTGCACCTAATATTGTCAATCTGGGCATGGACTATAGATAACTAGTCCATACCCAAGATAATGTCGTAAGGCCTTGACACTGCTACTAGGAGATATTAGGAAAATCTCTCACCTCCTAGAGGAATCTCCCACTTCCGGCACTGTTGTGTAATATTCAAATTCTCTCTTATAGGAGTCTCTTGTCGTAAGGATTGAGCCAACAGCTCCATCGTAATCTCTGAGCTTTGAACATGGGCAGTGGCAACAAAAGAATGGCTGGAACTTATGTCTATATGTACTACAGCTAAGGTGGAGTAGACATAGATCATACGTCGTATAATTTCCAGAGTGCCATGGTCACAGACCTAGCTGCCGTAGAGCTATGCTCTCTCCTGTCCTCCTACTCCCTATGGTCATGTTGGACAACCTAATGGTCATGGCTGTAACATCTCGAATAGTCTCCCACCACCAGATTCATGACTAGCACCTATTCCTCGTCAGTATGTTCCCTTCAAACCTCCTCGATCGAACCTCTATCTATAACTGGGCGGTCCTTCGACCATATTATGATCATCTGAATTGTGGGTAAGACATTCACAATCCATGTGACCCTACTCACCGCATGTGTAACATTTCAGGCTCCTGGAATGACTAGATCATCCTTGTGTGCACCACAAAACTAACCCTGAATCATGTGGTCTTCCACCTGAAGGTCTGGTCCTTTTGGACCACTACGTCATTTGTCTGTTTCCAGCTACAGAAAACTCTACTACATGATGACTGGTAGTGGGTCTCGCTTCTGGTGACTAATCAAAAAGGAAACTATCCACTATGAGGGATCTCTCTAACACCCATGCCTACTTCGGGGTTCTTAGTGAGATCATCAAAGCCCTGATCTCCCGACTTAGTTCCTGGTCGGAGGTTCAATCCCTAAAGAATGGGTCTTGAACCATATTTGTGGTGTATCGTGAGAGGTCAGAGAGCCTCATAGAGTAAAGAGCCATTGTCATACTTCCCTAATGTAGATGAATTAGCTCCTGAATGTGCACTGCTCGAAGAGTCTCTAAGACAAACATTGCTCGAAACAGGCACTCCAGGTCTGCCAAGAAAAGCATAACCTCGTCGGGAGCCTGGAGAATTATGCTCCCCCATATGCTTTATGCTGGCTGTAGAAGACTGGAAGAAAGTATCACCATGAGATCGGCTGGTGTCCAAACTAGTGGGAAGACTCTATCCACGACCTATATCCAATCCTCAGAAATCTGTGGCTCCATCTCTCCCCTGAACCTAGGTGGCCTCTAGCGCTGAAACTCATGCAACGCGCTCAATGAGCATGTACTCTCTGCTTCTCGGGCTGGTGGCATAGGTGGCCCAATGGGTAATGGTACTTATGGTGCCTCTGTTGGTGCCTCTACTAGAAGACGGCCCTGCACCAAGGTCTCATCGCTCGGTGGGCTATCAGTGCATAAAACTCTCGGTTCCCAAGATAGATATCTTCTTGGAGGCATCCAGAAAAGAAACAGGTGCGGCATGACCAAAATGTTATACCTGCAGAGCTGATTCAAGAGATCAAAAATAAAAACCATGGAAACACACACACAATCAGTATTTTCATCCAATGAGTCAAAAATCTGATGTCAAGGTCCTTGAGTATGGATACGTTAGCCACCGCACTAACACTTAATTCCCTAAACTGATAACAACACCCACTACACTTAACACAATTTCCATTTAAATGATCAGAGTCTTATGTTCTATGGTAGAACCGACTCCTTTGTTTCCAATTTGTCACCACTCCTCCCCCAAGGCCCATGTTGTGACTACCCCAAGCCCACCTTCCATAGGCTTTGGGCTAGCGACTTGCACAGAAGGCATACTCCCCTAAATATAGGAAGGATTTTCCATTATTACCCGTAACACACACAACCAAGGACACAGAAAGATACGAACTCAAGTAATAGGAATAGTAAACAGAGTGAGTACAGTATGTAATGTGGCTAGCATACAAGCCCAACTAGAAAGTACAAGAAACTGAAAGTACAAGTAAACTGGAATAGCTCCTGTGAACACCCACCAAGGATCCTAACCGAAGGGTAGGTATAGATCTCGAATAATTGTCTCTGTGGAACTCCTCATCTAAGGTCCACCTCCGAGTAGCCACCTGTCCTAGTACACTCGTCCAACATCAATGATGTCCGTCATCTTCACCAAACACATTGAGGTGCAGGCATAGCCCGTGCAGGGTTGATTATAACAATACTCAGTAGGGACCCCGAGACCCTCAAGGTCTCACAAAATCCACAATGTATTAACCACAAATCATGAAATAAACTGATAACCCAATTTAGGTATATGCCTATACATATACATAATTTATCAAAAAGACCCACCTCAATCATGAGGAATCAAAGAGTCCAACTCAAAATCCCAAAGCTCAGTTGTTCCACAAATGAAATAATACCACAAAGGTAAGTACCACACAGGTATGCCACACAGAACAGTACCTCCAACGTATTACCAAGAAGGAAAGTACTACAAGGTACATACTCTACTCAAACAAGGTATAATTTAAGTACAGTAGTATAAATGCTTATAAGTAACTACTGAATCATCATACCATATTAAGAGGTAGACCAATACAGGATCTCTTGGTGCTGACCCACATAAGATTGCTAGGTGATGACCCACACAGGATCACTCGGTGCTTACCCACACAGGATGGCTCATTGCTAACCCACATAATATCGTTAAGTGTTGACCCACATAGGATCACTCGGTGCTGACCCACAATGGATCTCTCTTCATTCATCACTATCACAGTCAGATACTAGGTTCCCACACTACGCTTTCTCATCTTCGGGAGGGTTCGCTACTCAACCATTGGTTGATACTCCAACTGAAATGAAGCCTCACAAAGAATTATCTCAAAGGACAGCCACGTCATAGGGGTCTCACCTCAACATATGGTGTGTCAAATGGACGACCGGTCTGTGATTTATTAGCCTTTTTATCCTGAGGGACTAGTTGAATTCATGTTTGATCCAACCCAAGTATTTACCAACATTATCCAAATCTCCAGTGGTGTATACCATTAGGACCATCTCTCTCCAAGGTTTCTAGCACCGATGTTGGTTCATCAAATAGTCTCTCGGTTCTAGATATATGGCCAAAAGAGTGTAAATGTGTCGTATTGGGTCTGGGTCTGGTCCCACCCAGTCGGACCGACCTGGCCCGAACTGGCCTAGGCTGACCCAGTCTAGGTCGACCCTGCCCAACCCACTAGGTCCGGCTCGTTGTGTTCGTCCCAGCCTGTTGGGCGGTCCCGCATTTCGTGTGTGCCACGAGGGTCCACAGAGCGGTTCGGTTGCGGATGGCGTTCGGCCGCGTGGTTGCTCGGCTGCGGGGGTGATGCGAGGGAATGAGGTGGCTCAGCCACAGGTGGCGTGAGGCCATGGGGCAGCATGGCTATGGAGGTTACCGTGAGGTAGGATCAGCCCTGAGGGTTCCGTAAGGGCATAAGGTGGCTCAAACGCAGGCAATGCGAGGTCGCGGGGCGGCTCAGCCGCGAAGGGTTCCACGAGGGAGGCTCGGCCACACGGGTGCCGCAAGGGCATGGCGCTGCTCGACCACGGGAGGTGTGAGGCTACATGGTAGCTCGACCATTGGGACACGTTGGCCACGAGGTGACGCGGACAGCCGCGGGGAAGCCTGGTGAGGTCGCGAGGTGGCCCAGGGTGGATGTGGGTTGTGGTGGCCGTAGATCAGCACCATTACGCCATCTCCTTAATCGCAGCCGGCGGTGGAGCCAGCCGCCATTCTCAGGCCCCTATGTGGTTGTTCGCCGACCTCCTCCACTATAAATAACACCAAAAATAAACACACAAATTTTGGAGTGGATGGGCCATGTTTGATAGGCCCACACTCTCTGCATTAGAGCGGTAGAAAGTAGATATAATATCTCTTGAATTACGAAGAGTCTCCAGGAACGAAAAAGGGATGAATTTCAAAAATCCACCCTAACTTATTCGTTTTTTTTGTCATCGATGCATATGGATAGGTGATCGTCGATTGAATACTTCCCATAGTGGAGGATGTCCCGAGGATGAAGTTGAAGTCGTGCGTCAGCTTTCTTCATTGGAGGTGTATTCTTCAAGGAAGATGTTCTTCGTGGAAGAAGTTCTTCATTGGAGAAAGAAATCCTCCAAGAGCCCTCCCCTTTACCAACACCTTCCCCCAAAATCAAAATATCCAACTATTGGGCTTCCCCAATTTTAATTGTTGGAAAATTTTCAAGTTGGATTAATCAATTACATAGTGGTTGGAATAATAAATTAAAGGTGGTGGAACCTTTAAAGTGGGGGAATTTAATGATTCTTCCCCACACATAATATGGGGTTCTAGTGGTTTTAGCCTCGGGATGTACCCACCAAAATAACCACTCATTGGAGGTTAGTTAATGTGGTCTCCACCACCGTAACCTCTCGTAAGAGGTTTAGTTCAGGTTTTCCCCTCCAATTAAACATCCAAAACGAGTTTAAAATATAAATAAAAATAAAATCTACACAATATTTTTTTAATTTTATTCATTCAAGAATATGTGAAAAGCTAAAATCCACCCTTGACCTACTATGGTCGAGATGAAGGTCTTCCTAAGTGAATATCGGCACTGCGAGATCAACGGTGCCCTCATATTTCAATTCCAGGAAACGGTTCAAATGCTAGAAAATCCTGCTCGCACATTTACAGAACGTACCTGAAATAATGTTCAGAAATTCATTCCACCCACTCCGAGCCCCAGAATCACGTGTCATTAATTTTTGGGGGCTCATAAAAATCCCATATATTTGAAAAAATACATTGAGATACCAGATCTTTACAAGATCACATTCCTATGTGACCACCCACACTACCATCTAAAACATTTTAAAACACAAGACAATGATCAATTCAACCTACTGAAAAAACAAACCATAGCATATGAATTAATGAAACCCACCCTCCTTACAAATATAATGATTTCATTCCATGGCACTGAGTCACCCAGATGGTTTTAAAACATTGTATAAATTAAAAATTCTTGATTGCGAAGGGTGTTTCTCTCTTCACATACTTGAATCCATAAAACATATCAGTGGAAATAGAAAATAAATCATATATCATAAAAAAAGGTTTAAAATTGACATCATAAACAAGTAATAAAGGAAAAAAATCATATCAACTCTTGGTACTTAACACTCATATGTGTCTCATGATCCCATGGACTCTCTCCTTGGAGAACTTACCTCGACATTATGTGATCCATGGGAATAAATCATCCCCAAAACATCTTATAATGATGATCATGGATCTATAATTATCAATCCATGAATGTCACATAAGCCTTGATATCCAAAACTATTTTTCAATGAATAGGTAGACATCGTGATGATACTGATGAAGCTGAGTCAGGTGGAAGACACCGCGGATCCTATCATGATGTGTTGGGAGTCCCAAATGATATTCCTACTATCCAACATTCCACATCACCTCAAAAGACCAAAAACATGGGTTGAAATATTACTCCCTATTGTGGGGAGTAATATTATTCAAAAATCTACAACCGATATTGTGTTGATCCTATCCAGAACAAATGGTTTCCAATAAGAAACACCAGTGTCCTCCACATAGATTATCATTATCCCTCTAATGGTCTTGTTCCAGCAGCATTTTTTCTTGAACCAACGGGATCTTCTTAGCCATTCTCTATAGAACATAAGATCCAAGATCCTCTATCTCCTCAAACTCTATCTAGAACTATAGGTAATGAAATGGACTCCCATACCACACCTCAAATTGATCATGAAAATGGATCAGTGGAAAATACTGTTGAATGTATACTCAACCAATGGAATGTGTTTTAACCATGATCCACCATTGTCCAGGACCTATGATAAAAAATATATTCTATATTTTGGATGGTTTGGTATATCATCCCATCAATTTAGGGTGGAACGATGTGATAAGGTTTAACATTGAGCCAAAGGCTTGAGTAAATACACTCCAAACTCATATGGATATATAATGATGCAAATTATATATAATGGTAATTAATACCCTTATAAATAGAACCACATAATATATATACTAACTCATGAAGACATATATGAAAATCAACTAATGGATCATAATAAAATGAACCAAATACATCAGTTGGACAACTATCACCCAAAGTGCATCATATCCTCCCTAAGCTCAGGGTAACCCAGTGAGGAAATAAATCAATATTTCTTCCTATTTACCCCCAAAGAACCTCAAATGGGGAAGAAACCTTGACGAAAATGGGCTTCCACCTTAACCTATTGACAATCAAGACTCATATCCACAAATTATATCACAAACCATTTCATCTTAGGCCACCATAGATGTCTCCTAAATCCATGATACTTCTTGGTCGCACAAAGATTCATAAAAAATGTTGATATATGAAACTCATTGCTAACATCAGATGATATAACCAATGAAACAAAAAACCTCCAATGAAACATCATCTGGTTCTTCCATAATTTTACCATCCCTATGGAGAATCACCATGGAAAATATGGTCATTAATATCCTATACCTATATATCTCCCCACAATGACTCATGTACCTATAGAATCAGGGATGACACCATCTTTATCAGATGTGCAAAATCTCATTCACATTTCTCCCCCATGATATGAAACATCACTGTAAGATCTTAATTACCTTTAAAAACATCAAATGACTCTGAAACCACATTCCCTCAAGACATCAGGCACAACGCATGACCAAAAACATCACAATTTCATTGGGGTTAATAGATCTCAAAATAAAATTCATAAAGAAACTTCATCCACATCCACCAGAATATATTGAAATATTGTAGTGAGAATACATATTTAATGTTATTGTGGTCAATGAAAACCAAAAATATCTCATCGATGTGGTAATGCTATTGTATATTTAGAAAAAAAAATCAACAAAATCCAAATCATGAGAGGAAATGTTACAGTAATGGGGTAATAGATTAATTGAACCATAGTAGGTCTCCCCACTCTACTATATAAGGACACATCCAAACCCCAAATTGGATTCATTTCTTGAAACCTAAAACATCACAACCTCCTGAGGGAATTGAATGAATAGATCACTGATCAACTTCTCTTTTAAAAACCAAACACTTATAGGAACATTTCATTATAGAAAAATCCATGATTCATTCTAGACAATTCTATCATTGGGGATGTAACCATAAATAAATCAAACAAAAACATATGATAATAGTCATCAATACTAAAAAACTATTAAACTAAAAAACATTATATGTTTCTTATCAAGAATATACTAACAAAATATTTAACTAGTCTACTACCACACAAACCTGAGACACCACATACCTATGGAAATATTCCTATCACATCATGAACCAGCACACAGAATTATTCCCATTAATATTGTAGTGTAAAATTACATACTACACATCTCTATAATGTTTGGAATGTCCCTCTAATATCTTTTATTAGATAAAACTATAATGTTAATAAAAATATGAAAAATAATGTCTAGGTACTCAAAAAATATTGATTTCATGATCCCCATGAACATAGTTGTTGCTTTCATGGAACCAATCATTATAACCAAAAATTAAAAGTATGAGAACCCCTCCATCCAAAGTTACACCTCCTTGGAAGGAAATAATGGAAATGATATAATGAACACCGATATTCTCCTCTAGTAGGCCCCGATTTAGTGACAAAAACCATGTGTTAAAAATCTCTAAAATGGGATGCATTACCTTTTATTACTACAATAACAGATGATATGATAATAAAACCTAAGATACTCACGTATATATGGTAATATTAAACCAAAAACAATCCCACCAAGAATGAATAATACAAATAGGTAAATTTATTGTCTCCTTGTAAAATATCGAAGTCAAACTCTATACTAGTGACTAAACAATAGCTCTAAAACCAATGATCATAATGTCCTGGTCAATCCGAAAAATCCTCCAAGAAACATGAAAAATAGTTTATATATGTATCAGGATCATAAATGTACAATAAGACGGATCATACCAAATGTATCAATTTCCCATATGAAAACAAATTCTAAAGCGCCAGTGAACAAGAAAAAAAACCAATAATTACCATTAAAAAATTAAATAAAAAATTCTAGCCACACCATGGATCACTCATCAAATAAAACATCCATGTATACTATATTATAACAATACAAAAACAATCTTAGTCACCCTAATTCCTCTTCACTCTCTAATTTTAGACACTCACACCCCAATGATGAATCTCCTATACTAACATATCTTCCAAAAATATCACATAAAAAAATCTATCTATGGTACAGTTTGGGATGTATCCCTACCTACCACATGATTGCATGTTCTATAATATATTGTTATAAATAGTTATATTCACATAAAATCATGTTTCAGTCAAAAAAACATTGTCAATCACATTTCAAAACCAGAGGAGTGGAATATCATGAATGTAAATGACATGAAACTCACTTCCACATCATACTATTGATAACCCCAACCATGTATAATGTCTCATCCTAGCCATATAAAATCACATCTCTCCCAAAGACACCTAGAAAAACACAACATATCATCACTAATAAACCTATACCTCACTACCAATGGAAGTTCATCGAAGTGGGGTTAGAAAACCATATGTATCATCACCATCATGGATTTCAAGGAAAACACCCAAAACTAAAAACCACTATGTGTTTGTATGGGAATCCATTTTAGGTGCGGTATTTCATGAAAAAATATAACATACACGATATATAGATAGATCATGAATACAAATTTATGGGTTAACAATGGATGCACAATCATACACCAACACATCACTACTATGCCACATTTCAACCATCGCTTTTTCTACCATCACAATATGATACAAACTAAATACCACCACCCAATGCTACAGGTTCAATCATTTAATGATTTTTTTGTATTTTATGAGTTCACACAAAATCTAATTACCCAGAAGAGAGGAAACTATGGCCTCCTGAGAAAGTTTAGAAGAATTATGAAAATATAATTTGGCTATGAGACACCATATTTAGGATAAAAGATACACACTCATTTCATGAATTCCACAAGTTCCTTGGATTAAAATCTATAAACCCCATACAATATTTTAATTCCCCAATGATTCAATTTTCATGAAATTTAATTGTACCTAAAGATGAATTTATACATGTAAAGAATTTATATTTCACTTTGTGAATCCATGTCCCACATCACACGTGACCCACATAAAATACATTAATCGACAACCACATAGCTCATGAACAGTCAACTAACTTCATTATTTCTCTTTAGTGTTGTGAATTACACACTACAATTCTTATAAAGCTCCAACCATCCCCGAAAATTCCTTAATCCTCATTCTAAATACTCCAAACACACAAAATAACAACATAAAGGGAAATGATGGATTAGAAATTTTAAAATATTTTCCAACACCATAAAATTATGGTACTCATCAAATACACCAATAATTCACACTCATAGGGATATATTTGGACCAAATTTCATCCTATGAAAACCAACTATCTCCCTTTAAATATTCAAATAGATCATCAATAATTAGAAGAGGGAATCATATCATGAAATAGCATGCATTGTACGCAACTTCAAGATTCTATCACACCACGACCAATCAAACTAGCCATTATGAATAGTAATAATAACATTGTGAAATTTTATAAATTTTATCATTCTATATGGTATTCATTTTTGGATTTGGAATATCTAAATTATATTGGGGTGAATTTTAGGTATTTTTCTAAAAACAATCAATTTTTGATGAATAGTGAAAAAACACTACGTTATTGGTTAACACTGAATTATATTTAAATAATTAGTTATTTTATTTTAATTTATTTTAGGTTAAAATATATACATAATAAATAAATATATATATATATATATATATATTCAATGTAATTCATTAGAGTCATTTTATAATAAGTTTAGATATATAAAATTTATTCGATCTGTTTACCATCTTTTACCAACCTCATATGAGTATTTGGAAATTTGTATAGAACATAATTTTACCAATTTCATGAGTTGAATTTCAAAAATATGAGAGACGCGGTTTCTATCAGTAAGTAAAATGTGGTTCAATAAGATGAAAATAATTTTTGGTGAATAGTAACTTTTTACTTTTATTTACCATGGTTAAAAGTGAATAGGGTAATTAAGGGTAAAAATTATATCATAATTACCCTAAAAGATGTATTAATTCAATTGGATAAGTGTAATTCGACCATAAACAACCTTAGGAATAAAATATGATCCCCTTTGGTCAACATGGATTAGATTAGGACATTTATTATTATCTTATTTAAAAAAGAGTTTAAAGAGTTAAAATCAATGTTTAATAACTAAAAAAATTTAATATAGGGATTCACATAAGATAAATTCGACAATAATTATTCATTATAAATATAAAACGATTTCCTACATAATGGTATTTTATTTATAATTTTTAGAAATTAAATAATTAAATTTATTTATAGCACGATAATGATGTAGTAATTAACTTACTAATGAAAGATAAAAATAATTGATATTATAAAAATCCAAATAAATTAAATCTGAGACTTTAAATGAATTCCATTAGTTTTATAGGTTAATATACCATGTTAGGGTTGTTTAAATGAATTTTTTTCGAATTAAAAATTCTCATATGAATTTGAAAAAAAACAAAATACCAAATAGTGTCAAAATTATCATAAAAGAGATTTTAAAACAAATATTATATTATTAATTGAAATTCTATTCCTAAAAATGAATGGTTCAGACAAAGGGATTAAATAATATTCTATATGTCATTAATGTACCACTTGGGGTTCTCTTGGAAGTATATAGTATTTTTATTAACCAAATAATATAAAAATACAAAGAGACGTGGTAAATGTCAAACTATTTAACTAAGAGTTAAATCTATATGATAAGGTTTATATGATGACCTAAAACTTTCTAAAACCAATTGGACGAGAGGCTGTTGACCCATCCCCATATTAGATTTTAAATAATTCATTTAGGAAAAATTTGAAACCGAAAATGATTTTATTATAAAATAATATTTCAAGCATTTCCTAAAGTGACACTCACCTCTCTTATAAAAGGGCACATCCCTTTATATCAAATTCACACATTCAATGCCATTTGGATCGGCCAACCACTTCCCATATATCCTATAATCTATCCCCACCATCATTCTAGTGTCCTTCCTTTAGTAAAAAATCAATCCTAAGGATCCCATTTTATCATATCAAAAAGTAGAACCCGAATGAGAGGTAAATATTTCATCACCTCTTTCAAGTTCTTTTCATCTTCCACTTCCTATTTCATTATTTTTTCCATTATAAAATAGTAACACCAGTATTTTATATATAATATGATGTTATTATAAAAATTGTACAGCCATATTCATTATTCTATCCATCCTATAAATGACAATGTCACCATACGTGCGTACGTATGGATTACCGTCTCCACGTCGTGGGGTAGTTTGTTATTTGAACACTTCATCATTTGGATGTGTATAATAATGAGTATAAATGATGTAAATAATAAATATAACATGATAATGATTCTTTATATATGATATACTATCATATTATATATGATTTTAATTTCAAAAGATTGATATTGTCGCTCGTGCGTACGTATGGATTACCATATCCACGAATGCGATGAGATTCATTCTCCATCGCAATCATTCAAGAATAATTTTCATTTTAAGATTAAAAATAATTTTTATGAAAATAATATTATTATATATATAAATCAAATACTTCTTATCTATAACAAACATGGCTTACATAAGCCAGCATATAAAGGAAAACAAATCTGTTAACACCCGAAATGATGATACTACTAAAATAACATTAACAATGTAGTATTAGAAGATCATATATGATATCATATAAATGTAAATGGTTCTTGTATAATATAATAACAATTATTTCACCATTATAGTTGATTTTAGCCTACCCTCGACCAAGGAAAAGTAAAAGGTTAAGGGTTAATTTCATAATCTCTTTATTATCTGAGTTGTTTTTATATAAGTATCTACAAGGACATATTTATAATCCATGTCCATGTTTCTTAAAAGTATTTTTAAATGGATTATTTTTAAGGGACTTTTTACAAAATCATCATTTTAAATGTTTTAAATATTTATTCTTCTAAAAATTTCTCATTAATGTCCATGTTTTTAGAATGGTTTTAAGGACATATTTATATGGACATGAATGTTTTAAAATTTTAATTTTTTCAAAATATTCAAAGTGGTTTGGGACACATTGATTCAAAAATATATTTTAAACTACTTCCTTTATATGAATTTTAAATGATTTCATGAAAAAGGAATATTTATCTCAATGTTTTTTACAGATCATTTTCAATATTCTCAACATACTTTATGTGATATTATTCTGGATTGAGGTTGGTTTATTATGATACAAATAGCACATATTGTATTGAAGGTTTTATGATATGTTTGAATATGGGTGTGTGATTTTTATACCATTCATGTTTTATGGATAAATTATTTACATTTTGTATGCTAGTTTTAATATGAAGGTTTATGTTATGTTTAAACCTTCTCATATGTGGAATGCATTGGACATAGTAAGTGACGGGTGGAGCCTAATATAGCTCATTGATGCACTAGTAGGTCTCATGAGACAATCTTGTGTCTTGGCACAAGGCCTTGAAAAAATATTATTTGTATTCTTGGCACACGACCATGACTATTTGGTTAAGAAGTCTGGCATTATGCATTCCGTCATTATGAAAGTGGCTATTGATTTTTTATGTGATTATTGGACTAGTAGAATATACTTGTGAATAAGTAAATGGCATTATTTAATTTTGTTATCTACATATTATGCTTAAGTTCATGTTTAAAATGATTTTGTTTTTGTCTTACATTGCCTTAAATTTTTATGCTTTTTTATGAATGTTTCTGCTATATTGTTATTCTTACTAAGTATCTGATCTCACCCCTTTTTTTGTTTTATTTTCCCTAGGATGCGAAGAATTATATTATGACTGACCTATAGGGATAGTCTAATGGATATGAGTGTGTCCTATGGAGACTATGTTGTTGGGGTTTTTTATTTTCTAATGTAATGTAAAACTTATGAAAGTACCTAGTACAACAAGGCTACTAAACAGATTGGTCTTTTGGGACATGATTATTTATATTATGCCAATGTTACATAATATGGAACTAACATTGGGTAACTAGGGTGGGGGAATTACATTTGTTATCAGAGGAAGTTTAGTACAAACCATGGAAGCTAGATTTAGAAAAAATCTGATTAGAGAACATTACCCTAAGATAGTCCTTGAGGATTAGTGTAGAATAACATCCTATAATTTTGGTATTTTAGAGATTTTGTGAGTTTTCCAAGCAATACATCCCTATCAGGATACGAGAAGGTAGAGGAGGCTTTGGCATTGTTGTACCTAAGGGTAAAACCTGAAAACAACGGTTTGAGCTAGACTCGAACGAGAATTGGTGCAAGACAACATGCCTTGGCGCACAATTGGTTATGACACTCTCGAGAGATATTCTTAGATAATTTACATTTTCATTACAAAATATTATGAATGGTTTATGATTATATACTTATCCAAAGAAAACATTTTTATGATTATGGATTATATCCATAAAATTTTCAATTTATGTTATGTGTTTTACCAGTTTGGAGTGCTGTATTGCTATTCATAAATTAATATAGTGTAAGACATTGTATAGAAATGGTTCGTAGTTGGAGGAATGGAAACCATATTAATGCACATAATCCATGTAGGTATTTCTCTCATACTAAAGATAATTCTAGTGAAGCTGGTGAAGTAACTGATGCTAATCAGGTTATCACCATACTGGGACAACACCCTCATGTTATGAATAATAACCTAACTCGTATGGAGCACCCTGATCTAAAATGTGGAGGGTCAATGTTAGGATACTTTATGAGGAAAAAACCACCATCATTAAATGAGAGTAAAAAATCCATTATTAGCTGAGTAAAGGATAAATTCCATAAAAATAATATTTCATGTTTTGGGGAGTAGCGAAAGGGAAAACATTTTCATGGCAGTTTATCACCTCACGGTAGATAAAGATCAATGGTGGTTATTGATTCAAAACAAAAAAGAAGATTATAATCTATCAAATATGGAATTGATGTAGTTTAAAGATATTTTCATAGAAAAATACTTTCCTCGTGACCATCGAGAGGATATGGAAAGACAATTTCTGTGTCTAAGGCAAAAAGAGGACGAGAATGTCGCAAAGTATGAGGCTAACAATACAAGGGTTGAAAGGCATGCAACAGATTATATACATAACCAAAGGGGTAATATTAATCAATTTTTGATGGTTCAACATAATTTCTTCATCTAGAATTAGTCTCCCAATCCTTCTCAATATACAAAGATATTGTCTCATGTCCAACCAAGTCAGAAAAAGAATTCTCTAAGTAATAAGACATTAAAGAAAAGAAAGAGAAGAAGAGATCTACTAGACACTCTGGAAATAGAAATAAGGGGAGGAAGGGAAATGTTTAATATCTATCCTGTAGAAAATTTGGGAAGAAAAAAACTGATACATGCCTGAAGGGAATAAGAGTTTGATTTATGTGTGGTGAAAAAGGCCACCAAGCTCATGATTGCTAGGGGAAGAAAGAGGTTGTCAATGTTGAATGCTAAAATTGTAGATAAAATAGGAATTATGAAAATGAATGTCCTAAGATCCAAGGGAACATACCTTAGAAAAGGTCAAGAGAACAAGGCCAAGCTTATGATATCACTACTGCTGAGGTTGATGTTCCGAAAGACTTGGTGGCAGGTAATTTGATGGTTTTCTTAAGTGAAGACAATAATTTATTTGATTATAGATCATCACACTATTTCACATCATTCCAGTTTTCTATAAAAATTAGATATTTCAAATTTTATTTAACAAGGGATTTTTTAGTTAGAAGTCTTAAGGGAGTTATCATTGCAACAATGTTTTGTGAATCGGTACCCATTAAGGGATATAAATGTTAATCATCTGCTGATCTCATCATCATACCTATGATTGAATTTCATATAATTCTTGGTATGTATTGGATATCAGACCATGATGTGAAAATTTATTATAAGAAGGAGGAGGTTACAATTTTTGATGGTTATAAGAGGTACCTTATCTTTAGAGCAGAAACTTCACCATCTGATTCTTATCTAGATCTACCCCTAGTAGCTCAACTAAATTCGATTATTTTGGATGAAGAGAATTAAATCATTGTGGGTGAGGAGAGGAATGTTCCAATAGAGGAAATAAAAATTTTTCTAGAATATGTTGAAGTGTTTCTAGAATATTTACCTAGACATCCTCCAGAATGAGAAATTGAGTTTTCTATTGATTTAATTCCTAGTTCAAGGCACATATCTATGACCCCTTATAGAATGGCCACTGTTGAATTAGTTTAACTAAAGAAAGAACAAGATGAATTGAGTATTAAGGGATTTATTCCCGCTAGTTTTTCTCTTTGGGGAGCCCCTGTCTTTTTTGTTAAGAAGAAAGATAGATCATTGAGGTTGTGCATTGACTACAGGGAGATAAATGCTATAACAATAAAGAACAAATATCCCCTACCCATCATTGATGATTTATTCAACCAATTCAATGGATCTCAATATTTTTCAATGATTGAACTTCGATCTAGATATCATCAATTGTTTGTAAAGAAAGAAGACATTCTGAAAACAGCATTCCGAACCTAGTATGGGAATTACGATTTTAGAGTAATGCCTTTTGGAATGGCTAATGCACCCTCTTTTTTCATGTATCTAATGAAAAGATTTCTCAATGAATATCTTCTTTACATTATAGAGGTATTTATTGATGATATCCTGGTATACTCCAAAACCTATAAAGATCATGAAAATCACTTTCACACAATTTTGAAAACCCTCAGAAGAAATGAATTATACGGGAAGTTTAGAAAGTGTGAATTCTGGCTTCAAGAGATTTCTTTTCGCGGTCATATTGTCTCTAGGGATGGAATATACATTAAACCTTCTAAGACAAGAGAAATCCATGAATGGCTAGCAACATCGAGTATAACTAAAGTACACAGTTTTATTGGTTTACCAGGTTATTATCCGCGTTTTGTCCAGAATATTTCACAATTGTCTTACTCATTAACCAAGCACACAGGTAAAGGGGTTAAATTTGTTTGGAAAAAAGACTTTGAAGAATTTTTTTGAAGAACTAAATAGAAGATTAGTCAGCACTCATATCATGAATCTACCATCAGGGAATGATGTGTTTTTTATTTATAGTTATGCTTGAATGAAAGGACTTGTTTGTGTCCTTATGTAGATTGATAGAGTTATTGCCTACCCATCCCGATAGCTAAAACTTCATGAAAAAAACTATCCTACTCATGATCTATATTTAGTAGGAGTAATCATAGCTCTGAAAATATGGAGACACTATCTCAATGGTGAAAAATGTGACATTTATACTAATCACAAGAGTTTGAAGTATATTTTCTCACCAAAAGAACTCCACATGAGGCAAATTTGATGGCTTGAACTACCCATGTAATATGATTGCACAATACATTGCCACCTATGGAATGAAAATAAGGTGGAAGATGCTTTGAGAAGAAAGGACCATGGAGTTTTGAACAATATTAGAATGGAAAGGGTTCCTCTTTTCTTGGATCTAGTGAAAATGGATATGGGAATAATCAAGGATGGTGAAACACCAATACTTTTTCAAATGGTTTCCAAACAATCATTACTAAAAATGTTAAAAAGTTCTCAGGCTGATGATGAGGAGTTTCAAAAAAATATATTAAATCTGTGAATGATGGATGATTGAGTGACTTCATATATGAATATAGGATTTTGAAATTTTGGAAGAGACTTTTTGTTCCTGATATACCAAATCTAAAAAGGGAATTGTTAGATGATTATCATAGCTCCAATTTTTCTATAGACATTGGTAGCACAAAGATTTATATAAACTAGAAAGAACATTTTTTGTGGGACAACATGAAGAGGGAGATTTACGATATTGTGTCAAGATGTATGGTTTGTCAACAAGTGAAAATAGGAAGGCAACAGTCTGGTGGTGTTAGGCAACCACTTCCCATACATGAGTGGATATTGGATAATATTATGATGGAAATTGTCTTGGGGCTACTAAAGATTCCTAGAAGCAATGATGAAATATGGGTCATTGTTGATCGTCTTACCAAGTCATCACATTTTCTTTCTATAAGAGAATATTTAACACTTGAACCTATGGAAAGACTATATATTAATGAAGTTGCAAGACTTCATGGAGTGTCGTTATCGATTATTTCTGATCATGATCCAAATTTTACATCAAGATTCTGGAAATTGTTTTAGAAATCCCATGATACTGAACATCATTTGAGCACTGCTTAACACCCTGAAACTGGTGGATAATCATAACGGACAATTAAATCATTTTAAGACACATTGAGGTCCTTCTCACATGAAATTCATGGTACGTGGTATTAATATTTAACTCTGGTAGAATTTTCCTATAACAATATCTCCCATTAAAATATTCAGATTGCAACATATGAAGCCTTATATAGAAAGAGATGTCACACACCAACTTTTTTGGATGATGTTGGTGAAAGAAAACTCGTAGGACCAGAACTTGTTGAGGAAATAATGGAAAATGTGATGGTTATCCAAACCCACATCAATGTAGCCCAAAGTAGGAAAAAGATCTATGCTGATAACCGAAGGAAGGATTTGGAATTTCAGGTAGGAGATCATGTTTTCATGAAGGTATCTCCATGGAATTGTGTTATACATTTTAGTAAGAAGTGTAATTTGAGTCCCAGGTACATAAGACACTTCAAAATTCTAGAATTAATTGGAGACATAGCTTATCGTTTTGAAATTCCTTTAAGTCTCTCCAAAGTTCACTATGTGTTCCATGCATCACTATTGAGAAAATACATGCCTGACACAATGCATTTACTCACTTATGATGAATTAGAACTGGAACCTGATCTGTCTTATTATGAAGAGCCTATCAGAATTTTGGATACCAATGAACAAGTGCTGTGAAACTGGACAACTCATCTGGCAAAATTTCTATGGAGAAACAATAAGATTGAAGAGGCAAAGTGGGAACCTGAGTAACTTATGATGAAGAACCACCCAAATATATTTATGCAGTAATATTCTAGAAATTTCAATGGTGAAATTATTTTAAGGCAAGGATAATGTAACACCCCAGGCTTCCACAACACGTTTCCCTTTGAATAATAAAATAGCTTTCATTTTACAGATTGTCAAGATTCTAACACACCACGACCAATCAAACTAGACGTTATAAATAGTAATACATTATTTATTAAATTTTATAAATTTTATCATTCAAAATGGACTTCATTTTTGGATTCATAATATCGAAATTATCTTAGGGTGAATTTTTGGTATTTTTCTAAAAACATTCAATTTTTTTATGAATAGTGAAAAAACACTGCGTTATTGGTTAAAATCCACTTTTTATTTAAATAATTAGGTATTTTATTTTAATTTATTTTAGTTTGAAATAGATACATAATACATATATATGTTCAATGTAATTCATTGGAGTCATTTTATAATAAATTAGATATATAAAATTTTATCGAAATATTTACCATATTTTTCCCATCTCCTAGGAGAATTTCAAAATTTGTATAAAAAGTAATTTTACCACTTCAGAGAGTTGAATTTCAAAAATCTGAAATACAATCTTAATATCAGTAAGAAAAATGTTGTTCAATGGGATGAAAATATTTTTTATGAATAGTACTGTTTTACTTTTATTTACCACGACTAAAATTAAATAGGGTAATTATAGAAAAAATGATATCATAATTACCCTAACACATGTCCTAATTCTATAGGATAAGTCTAATTAGAATAAAAAAACATTAGGAATAAAATATTATCCCCATTATTCCACGTGGATTAGATTAGGACATTTATTATTATTTTATTTAAAGAATAGTTAAAAGATTTAAAATCAATGTTTAATATCTAAATCATTTTTTATATAAAGATATATGTAAGATAAATTTGACTGTAAATATTAATTATAAAGGAATAAACATTTCCTTAATAATGGTATTTTATTTATAATTTTTAGACAATAAATATTTAAATTTATATATGACACAATGATGATGCAGTAATTATCTTATCAAAGAACGATTAAAATAATTGATATTATAAATATTCAAATAAATCTAATTTGAGACATTTAATGAATTTCATTAATTTTACAGGTTAATATTACATTTTTGGGTTCATTAGATGAATTTTATTGGAATTAATAATGTTGTAATGAATTTAACAAAAACAAAATATCAAATATTGTGAAAATTGACATAAAAGAGATTTTAAAACAAATATTATTTTATTAATTGGTATTCTATTCTTAAAAATATAAGGACTGGCCAAAGGAATTAAATATTATTATATATTTCATTAATAAAACAGTTGAGGTTCTCTTAGAGGTTTATAGTATGATTATTAACCATATAATATAAAAATACAAAGAGACATTGTAAATGTCAAACTATTTAACTAAGATTTAAATCTAAAATATAAGGTTAATATGTTGACATAAATATATCAATAAACTGTTTTTTGAGAGGTTTGAGACCCATACCCATCTTAGCCTTTAAATAATTCATTTTGGAGCCATTAGAATCCTAAAATTATTTAATAATAAAATAATAGTTCAAGCTTTTCCAAAAGTGACCCTCACCTCTCTTATAAAATGGCACCTACCCTTCTATCAAATTCACACCTTCAAAGCCATTTGGATTGGCCAAAACCTTCCCAAATATCATCTAAACTATTTCCCTTCATAATATAGGCTTTCCTTTAGTCACAAATCCATCCTAATGACCCTTTTTGATCAAATCAAAATGAAGAACCTGAAGGATAGGTAAATATTTCATCACCTATTTCACATTCTTTTCTTCTTCCACATACCATATCTTTGTTGATTCCATTATAAAATAATAACTCCAGTATATTATATATAATTTAATGTTATTAGAAAAATAGTAAAACCAAATTCATTCTTCTTTCTATCCTACAAATGAAAAAGTCACCATTCGTTCGTACGTATAGATTACGGTCTCCACATCGTGGGGTAGTTTGTTATTCAAGCACTTCATCATTTGGATGGCTATAATATTGATTATAAATGATGTAAATAATAAATATAAAATGATAATGATTCTGTATATATTATATACCATTCAATTATATATGATTTTAATATCAAAATAATGATATTGTCTCTCATGTGTATGTACGGATTACCGTCTCCACGAATGCGATGAGATTCATTCCACATCGTAATAATTCAAGAATAATTTTCATTTTATGATTAAAAATAATGTTTATGAAAATAATATCATTCTGTATATGAATCAAATACTTACTATTCATAACAAACATGGCTTACATAACCATGTATATAAAGGAAAACGAATCAGTTAACACCCGAAATGATGATACTACTAAAATATAATTAACAAAGGAGTATAATAAGATCATATATGATATATTATTAATTTATATGGTTATTTTATAATTTAATAAAAATTATTTCACCATTATACTGGAGGTTAACCTACCCTCGGCCAATGAAATGTACAAGGTAATGGTTAATTTTGCAATCTCTTTATTATCCAAGGTTATTTTTACCTATGTATCTACTGGGAAATATTTAATATCCATGTCCATGTTTCATAAAAGTGTTTTAAAAGGGATTATTTATAAAATAATTTTTATTAAAACATCATTTTAAATGTTTGAATTATTTATTCTTGTAAATCTCTTTCATTAATGTCCATTTTTTCAAAAATGGTTTTAAGGATTTATTTATATGGACATGAATGTCTTAAAATGATATTTTTTTCAAAAGATTCAAATTGGTATAGGAAACTTTGATTCAAAACTATCTTTTAAATGACATCATTTATATGAATTTTAAATGATTTCATGAAAATGGTATATTTATCTCAATGATTTTTACTGATCATTTTCAACTATGTAAACATATTTTATGGGATATTATTCTTGATTGAGGTTGATTTATTATGATACTAATCATCCATACTGTATTGAAGGTTTTGTGATATGTTTGACTATGGATGTGTTATTTTTATACCATTCATGGTTTATGGATAAATTATTGACATTTCGTATGCTAGTTTTAATACGAATGTTGATGTTATGTTTAAACATCTTCATATGTGGAATGCATTGGACATAGTAAGTGACGGGTGGAGCCTGCTTTAGCTCCTCGATGCATCGATAGATCTCACGAGACAAACTAGTGTCTTGGCACAAGGCCTTGAACAAATATTATTTGTAGTCTTGTTACAAGGCTTTGACTATGTGGTCATGAAGTCTAGCATTATTCATTCCATCATTATGAAAGTGGATATTGATATTTTATGTGATTATTCGACTAGTATAATATCCATGTGATTAATTAAATGGAATTATTTGATTTTATGTTTTCCATATTATGCTGAAGTTCAAGTTTAAAAGGATTTTTTTTTAGTCTTACATTTACTTAAATGTTTATGATTATTTATGAATGTTTCAGCTATATCGTTATCCTTACTGAGCATCTGAGCTCACCCATTTTATGATTTATTTTTCCCAGGATGTGAAGAAGCATATTATGATGGACCTGTAGGGATAGTCTGAGGGATATGAGTGTGTCCTATGGAGACTTTGTTGTTCTTGTTTTTCATTTGACAATGTAATGTAAAACTTAAGAATGTATCTAGTACTTCCAAGGCTACTAAATAGATCGGTTATTCGAGACATGATTCTTCGTATCATGCCAGTGTTAGGTAATAATGCATTGACTCTGGGTAAGTAGGGATGGGGTGTTACAGATTTAATAAAAATGAAATTGAAAAAGGGATCTATACCTGTATGATTTGGGTGACCACCATGTGAATAATCAAAAATGAGGATTTAATATCTCATGTATTTACAATGATTTTGATAATAGGAATAAAAAATGAAATAGACAACAAGAGGATAAATCATGGGAAGCGAGATGAGTACTTGGGGTCGCACAATGTATATGGATAGGAGTGGGGGTTGTGCATAACCTCTCCAATTCCTTTAATCATAAATAAATATAATAAAAATATTATTATTTATTTTGTTTCCAATATTTAATTGGGATGTAACATCTTCCTTTCATTCCTGATTGATTAACTGTCTGTGTTTTCAAGTCCTAAAATATGAGATGGACATTTTATGACAAATCATTGATATTTAATTTTGTTCACAACATGGGTCCTAAAAGATACCATTAATATTAATAATTTTATTATTATTAATATTATTATTATTATTGAATCAATATCAAAAATATATTTTCCATAAAATGGAATTATGATCCTGATATTGAAGAGGATGTATGAAGACCAATATTGGGAACATAATTTGGGTTCATGGCTAGGGCCCACGAAGCATTATTCGAGCATTATATGGTCAAATGTGACATTCTCACTAGGATACTAATTAGGGAATGTAAATATTCCATTTTGATCATTCCTCTATGAGGATTGAAGTGGTTTTATTTTTTTCTAGTAATCAGTGAATATTTATGGAATCATATCTGTTGAATTATATTTTTGGTTTTCCGGTCGATGTAGAGCATGTTTCATTATTTAGGTTGATGTACAGATATGTCGTGTACTCTTTGAGTACATGGGAACACATAGGGGTACACAAGAATGGCCTGGTTCTCTGGCATGGCCATGTATATGGCCATGTTATGGGTCATGGTCACTCTCCATGTAGTCCACTTACACATTGTGTATCTCTTTTTTGATTCTCATTTCTCCAATATATATGTCTAATTTGCATGGATTTCAGAAAATAAATAGCCTAACCTAATAATTGTTTCATGTAGAATGTAATAGCGCCATTATTACTATGTATTGTGATACCATGTGATAAGTTTTACAGTGTGATTATTCTTAAGGTATCTCTTGATGATGGTATTGATCAAACATGATATTCAGTGAAAACATATAATGTGATGATACTCTGCTATTGTATCAGAGTGAGGGGCCTCTATACTACTTATTTAAATAGAGATGATACCCCTATCACACAAGGACATGAGGCCTCTATCATTTCAGATGCTACTACCCTATCGCATAAGGGCTTGATTCCTTCATACTCATGGTGCAGATAGGGAATGTTCTACACTATTTCACAAGTTCAGACATCCTAGATCCATGATTATGGTTCTCCACTATATTACAAGGTCATGGGGCCTCTGTACATATTTTGGAGGTATATATGATACTCCCCAACTTTATAAGGGTGTGGTACATCAATCCATAGAGATGGTGCACCCGTTTAATACTAGATTGTTGGTCCACCATACTCATTATGTAGATAGATATGGAACTCCCATGTCACACCAAGGCATGAGTACTATATCTATGTAACTGGTACTCCCCGATCATATCAGTGTGCGATTCCTCTATACTCACTATGCAGATAGATAGGGTACCCCCTCTCAGAATTGGGTGCATTTCCTATATTTGTGGTGATGATACTCCCCAATCATTCCAGGGTGTGGGTCTTATATATTAATTATGGAAATAAAAATGGTACTCTATTGTCACACTATGGAGCATGTCTGCTATCCATGGGGATAATGGTCCCCTATAATACTAGAGAACCTATTCACCTTATTTTTTCTACTGATACATATCTAATGGAACCCCCTATTATTGTACGGAGTGCTTCTTCTATACGATGAGTGGAAATCTAATAATAGAATAGGGAATGAGTCCTTTATATACCTTATTGTGGAATACCTCTATCATTATTGGGAGGGGGCCCTCCATACACATAGTGGAATCCTGATATTGGTGTAGGGTGTAGGTCCTCTATAATAATTTTGAGTCGCATCACCCAATCACCATAGGGAACTGGTCATCTACATGGATATTTTTGGTCATCAATTGTGAGGCATAATGGTTTGGTGTATTCTCACTATATGGATGCATCATCAGGATGGCATGTGATATTTTTGCATCGATGATGGACTCTTGTAACTATTAGCAGAATCATTATAATTATTTGGGTTATGATATTGATATCACTATTCATTTCTATTTGGGATTATTGTTGGGCATACCTAGATTTTTATTTATGGTTATTGTCTCATATAATATATGATGAACTATAGTTGTGATGAGTTGACTACTTCTATCATTTATTATATACCTAGTTAATAATCTTTTCGGGTTTCCTTTTGGGTATGTATACACTCACACTTGTAATGAATTTTCCTCTGCAATTCGTGTTCTATAATGATGAAAGACATGTAAACGTTATTTTATAAGAGCATAAGGATACCTAGGTGAATTTGATCGTGTATCAAGGTCCGGTATTGGTGTTTTGGAGATGGAATATCTCAAAATATACATTTCATTTTATTTTCATGTTGATACATATTTATCATTGGGTATGTAATTTTTTCCATTGATTTGAAGATGACTTTGTCCTACTCTTTGGTATTCATATTTCATCATGTTTTGGATGGGAACATAGAATTATATTTCACATGATAATTTTTTTAGGGCTACATTATGGCCCCACTCTGTCAATCATCTTGGGTATTCCATTTTTTTATATTTACTAGAAAATCCCAATAGTTCCCTTATCCATATTTGTGTACAGACCTTGTTTCCAAATGCTGACATTTGTTTGGGATTTCTAGGCCAATGTCTCTTTGGGACATTCACTGGTTTAGAAAATGGAATTTTAGGATCATCACTCTCTTTTTATGGGATTGTCGTCTACTCTGGTACTCTCTTATTGATTTATGATATGTTCTTCATTCTCTTTGTAATCCAGATACTGGACTGGTTACCGTAATGAATGATTTGAGATTAATTCTCATTGAAATACAAAATACAGGTATTTCATTGGTCATCCCATATGTATGAATCTGAGGTTCTTCATCATTCTTTTAGGATGGTTAACTTCTTATATGTTTAATATATATGATGAAGTGTTTTGGAAATTACTCCCATGTATGTAGGCGATTGACATTATGAGAATGGGATTGAGGCATTATGAGGCATCATACATATCCTTGTTATCGTAGTAATCAACACTTAGGTAGTTCATTCACATCTTCTGGATTGAACCCAATTCATATACCATTATATGTAAATAATGTTCTTACTATGCCACCCATAGGGGCTTACATATGGGCTTTCCCCAGTTTATTGATATTCACAATTTTTAATGTGGTGTTCCTTATGGCCCATAAGGCCACGTGAGCTATACTCACTGTGAGAAACAAAGGATAGTAGATGATAATCCTTATGGAATATAGATATGGGACTTTTTTATTGAAACAATCACTGGGGTTCTAAGTATAGAGATCAAGCCATGAGAAGGTATCCAACGTATCAGAGATATAGCATGAATCAGAGTCATCGTAGAGCAGTTTATATTCGGGCTTACACACTGAGGCCTCCCTATAATATTATAGAAGATTATACTATAGATTATAAGAACATTTATTGTCCATAATACGATGTAATAGAGGTTTTTTTGGATTCAATGGATAACAAATAATAAATTTAATTTCCTTGAATAATGGATATTGATGTTGGGATTTCCCTTGATGATTGATATGAGACTCTAACCTCTATGAGAGGTGGATTACGAATCTTGAATATAAAAGGAATTAGAGTTATCATAATTCCATTCTATCTAGGATCACACACTTAGGTTTCCCTTCTACCATTATGGATTTTTATAATATAGATGTCATGATCTTTGTGATTCGATAAGCCTACTAAAGCTATAATCACTGTGAGAAACAAGGGTTTAAAAGAAATAAATTTCATTTCATTGAATAAGAGATATAGATATTAGTCTTTCCCTATATGATTAACGTTGGATTCAGACCTCGAGGACAGGTGGCCTATGTATTCTGAGAATTGAAATAATCTGATATGTCATATTTCCCTTTATATTTGGGATCACGCACTATGGTTTCCCTGGTTGATTAATGTGGGATTTTGACATCAAGCATTGGTGACCTAGGTATCTTGATTATGGATGGAATTAGATTCATCATAGTTCCCATTATATCAAATCATATACATTGTAGTTTTCCCAGATGAATAGTGTGGTATTCTGACCTTGAAGATAGCTAGCCTATGTATCCTATGTATAGAAGAAATCATATTTTTCCTAGTTCCCTTAATGTCATGGATTACTCCTTAAGGTTCCCTAGATGATAAACGTGGGACTCACACCATGATGAGTGGTTTCTTACATATATTGAGTATGGTAGGAATTGGAGTCATTATGGATCCCATTTTTTGGGGACTTACACACTAATGATTCCCTTATATCCAGGGATTACATGCCGATGATGAACAATTTCATAAAGTCCCAGGACTCCATTTTGAAATGGACTTCTTGTATTGAAGGTGTTTTGAGACCCAATTGGCTCAACCTAGGAGCCATCACAACATCCATGGTGTGTCTTCTAGGAGGTGTCGCATGTCCGGAATGACACTTGTATAGGGTGTTGCAAGATTCAACATGTGTCCTAGATGACCCCTCTGTCAGAAATCATGGGACTTGGCCATTATGTCTGAAGGTTTTTGTGAGTCCTTGGGTGACATGAACTGATGACGTCATATGAGTTAGGTTACATGGTTGGGTGTTGCCATGTGTCTTTTTATGACACTTTTAGGCATCATTATAGGAGTTAGGTGGAGTATCTGAGGGATTTTGCGAGTCCTAGGTGATGGACAAAGAGGATCCTTAAGACTTGATTGGTGTCTGCAAGAGATCCATGTGACTCTTTCTAGTATGTATGGAATGTTCCATGAGACCTAGATGATGTTCAATAAGATGGTCATAAGGTATTGGTGATTCATCTCGTTGTAACCACTTTTCTTTATATGACACATGCACAGTGCACAATAGGGTCCCTGAGAATATCCTATACTTGTGAAATCCTCCTTTGTTCATGGTTCCTTAATTTATGTTTTCATTTCTTCCATGTACATTTTCATTGGTTGGTGACAAGTGTTCTGGGATTCACATGATTAAATGGTCCCACTAAATATGATTCGAGTAACCCACATGATTCCCTTTATGTGATCAATATGTGATTAGGCACTTTCCATATGCCTAAATCATGACTATTCTGACTATCATCCAGTCTATTACCTGATGGAATTCTAGCCAGTAATGTTATTGGCCATTCAGATAAGTGTATAGAGATGTATGATTATTCGATTTCCATAGTAGGTGTCAGAGCCCAACCCTTTCATCATGTTGTAGTTGGGAATTTATATGCATCTCTTCCCCATGTTCTCTCTCTTTTTGGCAGTGTAAATGGCATAAGTCTATGATGGATATAGTGAAGGATACTAGCATAAAACCATTTCAGGATTCTCTATTGTGGACTACATTAAGTTCATCACATTATTTTTAGTGATCACATGCCACCTTCATCATCGTGTACATTATAGGATTATTGCAGATTATTTAAGAATTTTTCTTCCATGAAATTTGGTAGAGGACCTCCATGTTGTTATTAAGAATTGGCTTAGGGCTTCTTCAAGATTCAAATTCTTGTGGGAAGACACTCATTAGACATTGGGTGACATGTCATGGGGTATCAAGGGATAATGTTGTGGCAAGGCTAGGTGTATCAAAAGGCATTCATTGAATGTGAGTACCTTTCCCCTCCTCCCACTTAATCCCCCTTATTCGACTTTAAAAGGATGGGATTCTTGTGATATTTCATGTGTGATTTTGAGGTTATTTATTCTAAATTGTCAATTTTCCCTTAAGAATCACAGATTTGTTGGGGTGCTTCATACAATGAGGATGTCATGTCAAAGGGATATCATGGGGTGTGGTAGACATGTCTCCAAGAGACACATAGTGCCTTGTGGTCATCAGGGGTGTGTGTTTCATGTCTTTTAGTGATAGTTAATCCTCTTATATCAACTTATTTTTCTCCATAGTTTTATGTGGTGAAGGATCAGAGGTCATTCACATTGACATGAGTAATGGAAATTATTTTTTCTCGATTATTTGATGGCATCTCACCTAACCTATATGAGTCAAATGGAGAGTGTTCATTCTTGTAGTGTAGAGGTCTATCTATCTATCTTCATAGCACTGTGGAGTTTTTTGGTTACTCACTTGGACGTCTATGCAGTAAGGATGATAAGAAATTTGGTTATGTGTGATGCATCAGACATGTCTACTGGGACTTGCGAGGCTTCATGAGTTTATAAGGGAATGAGGCATGTCCTTCAGTAACCACGAACTCCTCTCAGATACTTTCCTTTATATCATTTATTTCACAAGACAATGGGTCGGAAGTCTTGTGATATGGTTAGGACATTATCTAGGGATTGTATTCTTCCCAATGTTGATCAGGTGCATGAGTTTTTCGACGAATGGGGGTCCATTCCATTGAATATTATCCGTACTTATTTTTTAGGGATTTTAGTTGATTTTCAAGAGATAACCAAAATGCACATTAGTTCTCTTTGGGGGTGACTCAATGAGTATTTTAATGGGCTATGATTCATGCAAGAATATTTTACATGACCTTGAAGTGATCATGTGATCAGAAGACAATTAGTGGATTAGGGAGTCTTCGATCATCCCCTTATTATTTTTATTCATAGTTAGGAACAATACTCCTATTTAGGTATTTCATCCTTTTGGATTTATATTATGCTTATCTAGAGAGAATAAAAAATCCCCCCCCCCCATCACTGGAGTGATGTTTGATGGGACACAAACTCGATTCTGAGGAATGTAACGTCCCAATAGAGTCCTTGGTGGTGCCTCGAACTAATTTATTTGAATGATGTTTGGTCTATCTGGTGACATTTGGAATATTGTGAAATACTTATATATAGGGTGTCGAGGAGATTTCATTCCACATGATACCTTATCTTCCAGAGTGCTCCTGCTATTGCGTATGTCGCAAGACCCCTCCGATAACCTGGATCACATTCTTGGGTCATATGCATTCACCGTGAGTCAATCCAATCCAGGCCCTTTCATGTGACTACATCCTGATCAGATGTTTTTTCATCAAGAACATAGACTATAATTCAGTGAACCTTAGGACTTGAACAGTTTTCTTAAGGGTTTCATGTGTTCTTCTTGCTCGACCACTTCATTACTTGATATTTGCATGATTATGTTCATGTAATTTGATCACAAGTCACTAGGGTGGTCATGTGATGTGTGTGATTCTTTGAATGGTTTATGTGCCACACATGTCTTCTAGAGATTAGGAGATCTAGAAATCCCTTGATGTGGTTCAATAAACCTTGGCATAGACATGTGATGTGCATGATGTCGTTGGGCCATGTATCATGCCTTTATATTTTTACGCCTTTTTATTATCTGTTTTACTGGTGCAACATACTTATTTCCTGATAGATTTTGGTTTCCACCAATTTTTCTCATCTACTTATTACAATAGGTCCATGATTTCCTATAATCAAAATGTGGAACCCTTAAATCGCATGAAAACTGATATTGAGGTCAGGTAGGGGTTCCTTTCACATGGAATTCTGAATTAACCCTTATCAAATAAGCTCCCATTGTATGAGTTTGGATTTCTAGATGATTATTACATACCTTCCCTAGATTTAAACATACAATTGGGTTGGGTATCTATATCCCCTGACTGTGTTTGGGAAACAATTACCGAAGACAGTCTGCTGGTTACAGGCCAATATCAAGATTCATTATATATATCAGTTAATTCTCCCTTGATTATGGACGTTCACAAAATTGTTCATCCACACATCGCCCAAAATCATTCAATAATATTCACTTCTTCTCTGGGTTCCTCTAGTGGCTTATGGTATTAAAATCAGGATATTTTACAGGGTGTTAACTTCTCTATTGAATGGGCATGTCCATTTTGGGAGAGGATGAGTTATTTAGAGTTCACTGATGATTTATAAATCATTCAACTCTATGAGGCCATATGCATATCAAATATTTTAATCTACCAAAAATATAACCTACTATATAAAATGGATATTCAATGGAGTCTTGGGCCAAACCCATTCCACCTTCCCCATGGTGAGGCGGGGATCAGCATATGGGACATCAATCAATTGGGCAACTTTATTCCCCTTGGGGAGATTTATGCAGAATATATCATGGCTACAGATTCTAGGGATTATCCTATAATGACTCTGGTTCTATTATATGATATTCATTTCATTTCAAGAAATAAATTTTGGATAGATATGATAGTATGATTACTTATTTCCATCACTGATAGGATATTTATTTTTTTATGTGGTAGTGGGGTTTAACCAAACATTATTTTTCTCCACTAGTTCCCTTCCCAACAAGACCCCGCCAGTACTGGCTCTTATTTAGTGATTATTGGGGATGGGTATTACACCACAAGGGTTAACTGGTCATCCCAGAGGTTTCATTAGGTCATGAGTTGGCTAGATTCCTTTCCATGTACATGAAGAGGTGGATTTTCAATACTGGGTATAGAGTCTAAGGAATCTAGGTTAGTACATTGGTAATGGGGGTGCATCTTGTTGATGGGTGGCACCTTTACATGGATGTACCAACTTATTCAAAACTCTAACATATATTTCATTATATCTAACAAGTAAACTCTCTTTACATGGTTAATTTTTTTCTTCAGTTTCTATTTTGATTGATAGGGGTGTAATTCCATTGTTATTAGTAGTAAAATAACTATTGGATCCCATAACCTAAATGTATTCCAAAATTTTTGAACATTTCATGTGTTGGACCTTTGTCTCTATCCCCTTATGAGGTCAAATTTTTGCTATTACATTGTGATAGTTACTAATTTTCTACCTTCTTTGTGCCAAACATTGTGATTTTTAATGATGAAAGTATCTCTCATGATTAAAGATATTATATATTCTCTCTTTGATATGGGGTCCTTGTCGATAGGGCGGACGATCTATATATCTATGATGCATAAAACCCCTATTGATTTTCTCAACAATTTGTTTTTGTTCAAAGAGTATCACTCATTCCATTGGACGACCATCGAGGGGAGTGACAACCTAGCTTCATCCTTTAATTTTGAATGATATTATCTAATGAGGATACTGGAGCTCTCATATTATTTTCTCCAACCAATGACTCTTATTTCTTTACATGGGATAATTTCCATGCATGGGTGATGGCGTATCCTGATGGGGTTCTATGAAAATTTGGGCACTTTGTGGATAAGCATCTTGAATCACCAAATCCTATATCTATATAATCAATAGGATTTTTGAAGGACACAGGTGGGGTTCCTAGATTGAGACACAAATATGATCTTGGTTATTCATATGATAGTTCAGATTCTGTTGAGTAAATCATTCCTCTCGCACAATCTACATATGACTTGCCTATTGAGAGAGATGTGAATAAGGATTCTTCTCCTATTTTAATTTTGATCAAACGACTCATTAATCATTTTACTATGGCTAATTTTTTAGCTACAGAGTTTCGGTTGCATCATAAGCTGATGTAGGAGTTTAATAACCCCAGGATTACTGAGACCCTTCTAGAGAAATTTTTCAATCATGGGGAATGGATTTTCAATTTATTTTATGAGAATGTGGAGGATGGATTCGGTCAAAATCCCCTATACATGATTATGAAATTATCCATCTTGACCTAAAGGGACCTGATCGTGTAGGAAAAGGGGATGCAAAATTTTATAGAGGTGCCTTCCCCTGCCAAGAAAATGAGGGAGATGGTGGAGGAACTAGATAATATCCATTAACTATTGTCTTAATTTAATGACCATATTAATTCTTAGATGGACCATATATTGAGGTATGAAGATAATACTTTTCATCTGGAGTCCAACCTTTAGACATCATCGAGCTCATTCGACATTGTTCAGAGGATGGATGAATATTTTACTACTCTAGTGAAAGATCTTCATCATGAGGTAGAGAATGAAGAGTGGGGAAGGAAACACTCCAATACTCATTTGACATCTCCCAATAGAATCTTGCTGACCTTCCTCATGTTGTTGATCATCTGTTGTTATGATTTACTTTTTTCTACTGTACCCCATAATTTCTCACTACACTATATTATTTTGGTTGGGGTGTTAGAGAGGCTCCAACATGTGAATATTCCTCCATATTTTTGATATTGTAAATGAATGAGTTTTCTAAGATTACCATACAATCTTATTCCATGTATGATATCCTGCTACTCTTATCATATTAGATATTTCTATCGATACTGATCTATCACATTATCTTTAATGAAGAGGTATCGTCTTGGAAAGAAATATTTCCATGAGAATGGGTGTTTTTCACATCTGTAGGTGGAGGGATGAGTGCGATAATGACATGTATCAGGCTAAATTATTATTTCCTTTTGCTTTTATAATTGGCTCGCTTAGATCAGACCTTTAGGATACTATATTTTATGTTCTTCTGTCTCAGACTTTAGGGATGGAATATAGATTAAATTATTACCACCAATAATTTAATGGAATATAGGTTTAGAAGTCCATGGATGACTGAAAACACTTAGGGGCTATTGAGTCCTACCATCATGAAGCTGGGGATCACGAGGATTGGTGTTTTTTCTAACAAGGAGTAAATGTATTTAGTTGGTGGGTTAAATCCATTGTGCTTCGATTGAATAAAAAAATAAAGCTAATATATGATATTTTCTAATGTATGAGGTGTGAATATGGGGTAAATATAGTTGAGGATGGAATACTAGGGAAGTTAGCCCCACTAGGATAGTTGGAGTGTGGGTGTTGTAATTCACAATCCAACAGTTTGAGCTAGGTACGATAGAATGGGGAAGAAAATTCGGGTATCTCCCATGACACTATGAGGAGTTGGGATATGATATGGTTTTTTTGTGGCTCACAAGGATTATAAGACCCTTTTATATTGGGACACGATGTCTCTGGTCACTGGTTCTATGCCCTTTTTTGTTTCAGTAGAATTTCTTACTGAGTGATATAATTTTTTTTCGTGGGGATATGAAATATTTAAGAAGGATAAAACATCCATATTATGAAGTTGGGATGGAAGTAAGGATATCCATGTAGGATTCTAGTAACCTTGGGAAACATATATCCAATTGAACAACTCATGCACAATAACTTGTAGTTTAAAATCACACGGTATGAGCCAACAAATGGGTCACAAATTAAGGGTTTCATTCTTGCCTTGGAAAAGGGTAAAAAACATGGTGATGCAACATCGAGGATAACACATTCACTAAGATAATCTAATATTGAGACTATAAATCTTTTCCCAAAGAACTTATGTCATGAGTAAGTTATAATATATTCTTCTTGGGGATAAAATATAACATATTATGGTGTTGGGTTCCACCTTGTTTATTCTAGGATCACAAGAATTAGAAATCACTTTATGTTGGGCCAGAATGTCTCTGGTTAGTGGGTATGAGCCCTTCTACGTCAGTTTCCTTAACGAGCTAAGAGATCTCTTTTCCTCTTCTCGAGAAATGAATTTTGTGTGATGACAAGATATTCCTTATATTATGAAGTGGGATTTATTATGATTTTAAAATCCAATAAGGGGTTGAGGACCCTAAAAGTTATGCCACCACCCACCAAACATATTCTCATGATGAGATTATGTGACATATCATTGCTCTAATTTTTTCTTTGAGTAGAGGGTATATGGATTATATCTCGGATTTTATTATGGATTTAAAGTATAGACTGAGATTTATATTCCATGTTTATTTTCTCCTAAATTTTCTCTAAACATTGAAAATTAACAGTTTTGTAGGTGGATACAAGATTTTTTCTAAGGTCTCCCTTTGCGGGATTTCAACATGACATGTTTTTTATTTTTGATTAGAAGTTCAAGGGTTTACGATTTGGACAATTATGTTTAGAGTGTATGTTCTTATGACTTTGACCAAGGTGTGAGAAGTTAATGGTCATGTTTCACATGGACCTAATATGGGAAATTTTACACAAGAGGCTCGCTGGGATACCCAAGGTCTAGATTAATCCAACATCATTTGGAGTGGGAGGATGGAATGTTTTAAATCCCATATCGAGTTCCTTAAATCAAGAGAAATTATATAAGACAATATATAGAAAGTAATTTAGATATACTATGATGTAGATTGTTTCTGCAGTGTTGATGTCAGGGCTCATGGGGATTGGATTATTCTTTTTTGTGAGTGATGTAATTGGTTGATAGCCATATGCACATATGAAGGGGTCAAAGGAATGTATGAATAGTTAATAAGAAGGTAAATGAAGCCAGATATCCTTTCCCTGGGTGATGGAATATTATGGTGATCTGAGATATTCCATGTAGGAAGTGTGGCTTATGGGTTGGGGTGCTAAAAAAGTTTATGGATGTGGTCTGTTCTATGGTTGGCCATTGTAAAGATCTTATGGCCCTTTAATTAGCATGGGTTATGGATTATGACATGAATATTTTATCTACATGTAATATAGTTGTAATTCTATTCAATATAACATCATTTAATAAAGATGTACATCCATCTGGTTTAGTGTCATGTGGTAAGGATGTGAGAGATGATGTGAAATGTGGCAATGTTGTGGATATTCCACAGAATGAGGACATGATAATCACTACTTATCTCATAGGGATGATAATCAATGCACATTTAGTTCTATAATGCGTTGTATTTTAACTTCTCACGGTGAGGATGAACATCTTGCAGTGTAACGTCATAGAGTGTGGACGATGCGACATAGATTAATGTCACGTTTGAATGAAATATGCGGATATATTAGGGTCATGTGATTCATACCATAAGGTGATGATCTTATCATATAAATGTTCAATGTGGTTCAATGAAATGACTATATTATTAGGAAGATCAAATAGGTATCATCCACACCACGCTTCTTTCCAAGAAAACTCATGCCAATGGTGATAAAGGATGTTTTACATATAGATGATCCAGAAGATAAAATGTATGGGCGTCACTAATTATCTCATGGGGGTGAGAATCATATAAATTTTTTTTCTAATAGTTAAAAGAATATTAATGTCATGAGGTAAGGAAAATGGTGGAGCATCACGAATTAATTGGGATATTGTGGTTGGTCCTAGGAGTGGATGTTTTGTCATCACAACATATCTGATGTGGATAGGAATCAAACTGTTCATAGTTCATGTGGAGTCGTTCACTTTAATGTCTTATGGTAAGGACATAATTTATACCTATATTACATTCGTGGTAGAGTAAACCACTACTGAAATTCCAAATCCCACATTATATATTCTTGATGTGAGTAACATGGTGTGGCATGGGTATCCTCACATTACAATGATAGAAGGGGGTATGATAAGGTAATTATATATAAAGTGGTGCATGAACCAAGATATAGGATAAAGGAATCCCTACCTATCTCACTAGAAATGATAATCAATCCATATGTAATTCTTGAAGTCCCGTCTAGTTTAATGTCATGGGGAAAGGATGATGGATTAGTTGATGTGAATGGTAAAAGGAGTTGTGGACCAATGTAGTTTTATGTCAAGCAGTTAGGATGTATTTATTTTCAATTTATGTTCATGTGGTATGGATGTGGGTGACTTGATGAGATGGATCTGGATATCATAGATCTGTGTAGTTTTATGTCATGTGGTGAGGACATAAGATGTTCTGTTTAATGTCCTGCGGTAATGATGAAGACTAGAAAATTTAACATCATGTGGTTAGGATGAATGATGGGGATGACACTAATGTGTATTCCTCGTATCTGGTAGATATGAAAAGTATTTATTAAGAAAACGTGTATTGTTGGGGGGGTCTGACATCCTCCCCATCAATGGTGATTGGGCATAGGATCCATTATGATAGAACATCTGTATGATGTAAGACACTTCTCACATGAGTTCCAACATGAGAGTTGTATTTCATGGTATCACTAGGGTTATCAGGACCATTACAAATCCTATGTGAAGGAATGAATGAATGAAATAATTTTTGTTGAATGCTCAGGTTATCCAGTTCTAGTGGACCTCATGTTTTTGTAGTGTGCACAACCACTTCTTGTCTAGCCATTCCAACTCATCCATCAATTTTTTAGATTTTTCATCATCTGAGAGCTTCCCACAAATGGATATTCAGTGTTTGGGTAGATGGAAATTAATTGGTAATAATGCATTAGTCACATACACTATTGAGTATATATTTTCTTGTGTTTAATTACATGTGGTGGTAAGCTCAACCTACGAAGTATATAGAATTTTTTCTGTCCAAGACTTATATTCCTTTTTCACCATCTTATAGAGTATATTTCATATAGTCTTTTTTAATTCCTCTATCATTACAATTTTTTCCATGTGATAGTGAGATGAGTCATTAGACTCATTATTTTACTGATGGAACATCCTCTTCATCTATTTGGATCTTAATTTGGTTTCGTGGTCTATCAATTTTGTGTGAGGGACCCAAACCTAATAATTATATTGGACTTCAAGATGTTGATTATTATTTTTCCTCCTAAATTATTTTAGGGGTATATGCTTAGACCATTTGGAATTATTTTGGTAGTAGTAATGTCATACATTAACTAATTATTTGGGGTCAAGGGATATTATACAACAATATCAATCTCCTGAAAAGAAAATGTCTAAGAATATCCCGCTGTATATAGTAATTTTTGATGTTTATGGATGAGGTCTTCAAGAATTTCACCTGCATGGATTTTATGGGAAATTCCATGCAGTCTGTTATCATTATTTTCATTCAATATCCCATCCTCTTGTTTTCGTGAGAGAATTGGCCCCCAATTGATGAGTACTATAAGAGCTTTTAGAGAATTACTCAATTATGGAGAGAATATATCCTTATATAATGCATCAATTGATAAATCAAAAAATATGTTCTTATAGTGTATTTTCAGGTCATTTGGGACATCAATGTTATTAATGTTCACTAACTGGTGCCAGATCTGTCCCCATCTATCATGACCCATTGGAATCATACTGTCTCCAAGATAACAGATTATATGGTCTATCCTTTGATGTGTTGTCACTAGTTCATCATGCTCTGGGGAAGTATTGACGTGATTGATTTCTTCTATATGACATACTATGATTGATGACAACATTCTTCGATGCCCAATATGAAAGATGGATTCCTCATGATTGGGTTCACATAGAACAATTGATGTATTACTAATTGAGTCAGTGCGAGAATTCTGTGACCAGGGGACATAATGTAGTGTAGTATCAAAGGTTATTTCTACCATTTCTCCACTGAAATCAACATTCAGTGGGGCTAGTTCTTCTTTATTAACAAAATATTCACCATTCGTCAATTTTATCGCAATTTCCAAGTCTCCATTTATGTTTCGGTAGGTGATGTTCATCTATTGGGTGAGTTACAATCTAGCTAGGAGGGACCGGTACTTGACCCCATTATTTGTGCAACCTTTTGATAGTGAGAAAGGGTAATTTAGAACATATTTTATGGATAAAAAATTATAATCACTGAACCATATTGATGGTGATTTTTATTCTCTATAATTATGCAGATTGGACATCGAGAGGATCCATAGATGTATATCTCCCATGGTCGGGGAGTGTCATGGAAGCAGAAGAAATTTTCATCATCGAGTTTCGTGTCCTCGATTTTATTTACCAGAGTAGGGTGAGATTCTTGGATGTTGCCCAGGTATGGTTCTTTCACTGACCATTGGTAGATGAACTGGATGTCTTGATGTTGTAGAATGACCTACCATTTATAGAAGCTCCAATTTAATATAGGTAGACCAAAACAAATGATAGGATAAATATGAGTGACCAGATGGATTTCGTAGTGTTTCTTGTAATGCATAATCTTCTTCTCTACAAAGATGAGTGAAGGGTAGTTCATTTTTATATCATAAAATCTATCCTTAATACCTATCATGTTTTGGATGAGGTAGTAGTGAATTTTCTCACTACCATCATCATTCTTCTATGTCAAGAGGGAACCCAAAGAACTGTCCATGAAACCCAAATATAAAATGAGTATCCTGTCTTCTAGTAGGGGAATTAGGACTGGTTGGTGTAGTATGTACTATAAGAGAATTTCAAAGGCTTTATCACATTCATCATCTCAATTATATGGGACTCCCAAATTTTTTAGCCAAGTGAACGGATGATCTTTTCTAGAAAGGATGGATATGAATCACCAAATGTAGGTGAACTGACCATGGAGTCCCAATAATTCCTTTATATTTCTAGGGGTCACGTTGATAGGATATAACTATAATTCTATGGAACTACCTCAATGACAAATAGTTGTACCATAATTCTATGAAAAAAAATTTATGTTACCCCAAAAGGTAATTTCATTGGTTTTCCTTCAAATTATGATGTTAGAGCTTGTCAAAGATTTATCATAGTTTTATAAAGTGATCTCATCATTATCAGGATTAGATGACCATTTCTACAACATAACATTTGGATATCCTTCCTACCAATGGATTAAATATGAAATACATGGAGCTAGGATATGTGGTTCCATACATAACACTTTAATCCAAAAGTAATGACCTCATAGTAGAAGATCCCTTGAGGAATTCCAAAGGTAGTGGATTATTAATCCACAGGGGACATTTTGATCTGATTGTACCCTGATTACCCATCCATGATGGAATGTTTGTGGAATATAGACGATTCATCAATCAAGAGTTAAATGCTCAAAAGGGTAAATAGTCCTTTTGGAAATGTCAATTATGGTCCTTGAAGTTAAAATAGACACTAACTTTCTCATTATTCTTCTCAATGTGAGAGATGCTAGAAATAAATCACATATATTTTATTTCTCATCAAATTGGCATTGATAAACATCAATTCATACACATATACATTGGTAGAAAGTGAGTGGTTCATCCTCATTATTTACTTTGTGATGTCTAGATGGTCATCAGTTAGCCAATGATGGTGACTAGATAAATATGGATTCAATATATGATGTGATATATAAATATAGTATAGAACGTACCAGTGAAGCATTAGAAAATAAATGTACATATCATGCTCTTTTGTGGGAATGGAAGAACTTGACAGAGTAGTTTGTGTATATTCTTCTATCCCTGGTTTTATCAGCCTGAGATCATCTATTGTGGTGAAACCCTATACTTGAATTATGGAGGGGTGATCCTAATAACTTCCACATCATTTTCCATTCTGAAGACTGTAGAGACTTCCATCACAAAGGATGAAATCATGGGGTCCTCTACATCACTATCAGGATGAAGGGGTTCTTGAGAATAAACAACATAATCCATTTCCAACCAAGTTTATGTTGGAAGATACTAGAGTTTGTTGTCGTTCAGGATATGAGAATCTTGGACATTAGTAATTAGGTATACTATTTTGACCATATTTATTGTTATCACAAAATCGTCATCGATAATTCTCTAGGGATTCACATGGTCCTTCGCTAATCTCGTGGGGAGCTACAACATGTGAATAATTTTATGGTATTGGATTTCCACATCCCTTCTTGTATAATTTTTCTTCATCATCTGTAGCACCATGGGTATCGAAGGGATAATTGTCTCCACGTATCATGTTGGCCGTCCCATTTATGGAGTAATTCAAAAATTGATTAAATGTAATTGGTGAAATCAAGTGGCTAGGAGGCCAAGGCCTCCCAAGCAGGACATTATGCACTGACTCTTGACAGATAACCATGAACTCATCGTCCAAAGTGAGATCTCCAAATTGGTTCTCAATATTGATCTTCTGAAGGGGACTATTCTCATGCTTATCATTCCCTTGGATGGTCAACTTTGTAGGTGACAACCCCCTTCTATATACACCCAATGTTATTGAGTTTGAGAAGGGTTGATATTGACCCCATATACATTATAAATTAGTACCCTATAAAAATTCACATTATTGACTCTACCTGAGAGGTACATTGGTCTGAAGTGACCTTGGATGAGATCTTCCTGGTCTTAATCAGTTAATGAGATGGGCACATCCCATATTATTGACATAGTCTCTATATAATTCACATAATCTATAGTGAATTATGTCACAAAATCCAATGGGCTCTGCTGTGCTAAAATAAGTGCCTCCATGAGTTCATTCGAAAGTTGATGTGCATCGACTATTGAGAGTTTCGGATGGAACTGAATCTAGAAATTTTAGAGAATCGTACTTTTTCACCAAAGGTTGACAAATCCTGATACTGGGTTTCTATTGGGTATGCAGCATGGGGGATATATTATGTAGTTCAGAAGATGGAGAATGTGGTTAATGAGATGTATAAGATGATGTAGATGGAACAGGAGCTTGTATGGATGGTGAGGTAGTATCAATTTCTAGTGGAGGATATTGCGTCATTCCTCCCTATTACCAGGGATGATTAGATTTAACCCCAACTAAATGATCATTAAATAACATCAGTTGTATGTGATTTCTGGTGGATTATGTGGAACCTCAATATCTCTTGTGGGATTGCTGGAGTGCTTGAATACATGTCTCAGTTTCATAAATTTACTTTATGGGGATGAGGCTAGAATTTTGATATAATCCATGTTCATGCTATCCCATGTATCCTTGTCTCTAGTTCAAGTGGAACCCTATTCCCCAATTATATACAGAAAATCCATATTTAGGGGGAAAAGGCATATGAAAATTGTTTTTTCTTGTTTATTGTGTTGACAAAACTGAAAATGAGCTCTTAGTATGATTAGGATTTCAACTGATGTGGTAGTTCCCTTTTTCCTATGATGCAGGGAAGTAGTCTGTAAGGGGCAGTGCTTGATTTAGAGTGGAATATAATTCTTCCTCCACTGTTCTGTCTGAGTTCTAGTGGTCATGAAAACCCTTGGGAGGCACGTCATACATCTCTATTTTTTGTGGTGGAGCCTTTCTGACCATGCGTATCTATGATTTGATAGAACCATGAGCTCTATTAACTATTTTTCGAGTCATATAGTTTTCGAACTTTTATAATCACATGGTTGAGAATTTCAACCAACCACACTATTCTTCCAACAAGATTATTTTTTCACAAGCAAACTCTTCTAGAGAAATTTCTAAAGTCACCTATATGGAGTCTCCCATGAAATGAATGATTTCATTGAAGATAAAAAAGTTTTGGGAATTTTTTCCAAGATGTCTTTGGAAAGGGCAGTCCATGGGATGGTCAATGAGGTTGACTTACTCATGATTCATAGGATATGAGAGTCTTAGAAGGTTGTTATCCATGGATGAAAAGAAATATCTTAGGACTTTATCATGTTGGATGGAGTATACCGTGGTATTCCATTCCTCAAATACTTGGAGACCCTAATTTCTTTGTGCTTCTAGATAAGGGTGATTTTATAGGTTTCATTACTCGGAATGAAGTGCTAGATGTTTTAGAGACTACATGAGTTCTTGGATGGTCACTGGTGTGGGCTTGATAATGGTAGACAATGATTCCACTCTACATGGTCTCTTCTCCTGGGATATAGTTAAGAGTCAAGACTTATATCAGGTTCGTTGAGTTCATTCTTCAATGTGGTGTTCTTTTTCAGAAAACTATCAGAAGCCACCTAAATATTTAATGAAGATTAGGGGTGTCTTTAATTCATCCATGAGATACTCAATGAATATTTCTAGGAATTTTTTCTACAATATTGGTATGAAGAGTGATTAGGATAAACCCTTCCATATTATTATGAAGTCTGACACCCTATAATTAGTTCACTACTTGCAGTTCGTTAGGTCGACAATCATGGTATTCTTTTCAATGAACAAAACAGATAGAGGAACTGATGGAGACAGTCTTCCCATCCTGCAGCATATCACACTGGTATTCTATTGTACCAAACAATGGTTATTGATATCTATTTCTACACGAATAACGCCATCATTAAGGCCTCCTATTAATATCGAGGTCCCATCATCAATCAACATTAGGACATTAATTGTGTGAGATTTTATTTAGGCTTTCTTACAACATCAATGGTCGAAAAGGTGCGAATTATGTAGTTGGGTGGTGGTGATGGGTCATCTACCCATTCAATACATTTCTTTTACATAGGTTGCATGTGTGCATGTTTCAATTCAATGGAATATTTTTGATTATCCTAGGATTTGATGGCAGTAAGTTGATCTGGGGATACTATTGCATAAGACACCTCCTTGTATGGTGTGGGCGGGAGCTGAAGAGGTTGTCCCACATTCATTTCATGATTATCCTTAATTCACCCTATAATGGAGGAGTTACCTTAAAAAAAGGGGGATACCTCCACAATGGAGGGAAATCCTGATCACTGTTGGCCCCCACATTTATTTGGATCAGTTGTCTTGATCTGGAACCCTTCTGATATTTTGATACTACTCATTCTAGAAGAACTATCGTGGGGGAATAATATTACCCTCTAGATGGAGATAATACCATGTGGGAATATTTTCCCTGAGTAGCACCTATTTGTGATAATTTATGGTTTTCATCTCAATCAGATATTATGACAACTACTTTTCTATAGATGAGTCTCGAGATGATGTTGCATCATTCAATTTATGTTTTACAGTATTCCACCAAGTAGAGGGATTCTAATTATTTGGAAGTTCCAAATATTGTTTCATTCTTTGATTCAGTGTGTGGATCCTTATTTGGTGCATCCATATCACTCTCCTCCTAGGGTATTCTTTCCCTATTGCAACCCTATACATTTTTTTCATGTTAAGTATCAACTACATTGATAGGGACGACATTTACATAGGCCTATCGAGCAATGGTGGTTATACCATTTCATTCCATGTAATAGGATGATTATGCATTGCTTCCATCACGGTCATTATTTTAACCCTTGTCCTTGGACTGTTTTTTCCAATGACCCTGGTGGGTTTTGGTTTCCATTGTTGTATGTTTCACTCCTCTTGTCTTTTGTACAATGATATTGAGGGAGTTTACTATATTGATTGGTGATGATGACATGACCAATAGAGTTTGATCTTGTGGTGGGAGGAACTGGTAAGACACTGATGGTTGATGTCTTCCACCTATCCTAGAGAATATAGATTCCCTATATGGGGATAATGATGATGACAATTCACTCATCCCTTGGGGGGGGGTTCATTTGTTGATTTCGTAGGAAATGAATATATAAATTCCCCCAGATCATTGGGATACAGATAATCTGGAATGACCATTAATGTCTCTAGGGTCCTTTTAGGGGAAGATGGATATGGAGATTGTGATCAGGATATAAATTCCTCCGGCTAGGTGGGCTAGGATTTACCTACAACTGCTGAAGGAATATCTTGAATCCTCTTAGAAACTGATGAACCGTGGGGTGGATACAGTGGTAGATATTCTCCTGTACTAGGGGCCATGGTCACTCCAATATGTCTCCTATGATGGAAACCACTATAGTTTCCTTAATGATAAAAAAATATAATTTAGTTGGAGTAGGGTGTGTGGGCATCCAATGATGAGGGTTGCTTCTTATTGGATATTTTCAAACTGATCACAGCAATGATCACCATGTTTGGAACGTCTTCTTATTATCTGGGGAGGCATTCTGAAGTCATATTGGCAATCATGCCTCCCCGTTTGTGGTGTCTCGGCACTGGTGGGGCAGGGGGTATTCTGTTGCAGTGACCAAATATCCCAAGCATTACCCAACCCCCTAATCTCTCTTGAGGATATAACATTGGAATATGTTGTATATAAATGGATTTTATATTATTGGGGAGTGGAAAAGTGTTTAGACCTATATGTTCCTCATCCTAAAATGTGGATGCCTAAAGTGCCGTTGAATATTAGATGCCGATGTTTTGAAATGAAATGGAGGTAAGAGTGTTGTTGATATGCACTGTGCTTTTTGGTTTTGGATCATGACCCATATAGATAGTAGCTAGGTTTATATGGAAACAAAGTATCCTGATTTTCTGAATGTGACACTTTTTCCTACATAAGGGACATGTCGGTCCATCAAATGATAATGAGTTTCGAACACATTATCGTATAGTTAAGCAATTAAATCCTTTTGAATATCCTCTTGGATTTCGTCGATTGAATTTTTGGGAGGCCAAAACATATTGGGGAGGTTGTTTCAGGATAACTCTACCATCATATCAATGTCAGACTCGTTCTTATCATACATACATGACACCACTCAGTCACACCATAGAAGATTTCACTTATGGTCACTTGCTAATGATAATGGACTTTTTCTAAGAGCTAATGGGGTAACCACATACAGTTGACCTAGGTATTTTGATCACTTATCTGTATGATGGGGTCGAGGTTTGGTTCACATCTCTATATGAAGATATATGTACAAATGGAGGATTCTATTACCCATGGGATATATCATCAAGGGGAGGTTTACCATGGTTGGTGTCAGGAGTAGAATTCCTAAGATCCATATCCACACTACCATGAAGAAGAATATTTTGGTAATGATCATCTCCTAATTCTGCATTGATAGAAGATTCTATGAACCCTTGTGGTGTTGAGAGTGTTTCTAGAAAAACCACAAGGTCCCTGGCATTGAGAAAACTAGGGATATGAGTTGTGTTCCGCATAATGGTCAAAGTATGTCGACCTGCCTTTTCAAATTTTTCATGGATATGTGCATAGTGTTTGATGGATTTCAAAATATATACATAATAGTTAGGTTTAGTGGTATTATAATTCCACTATTGATGATTTTTTTTGAATATGTTGATAATTTGTCTCATTATTGATAGGGATATTAGCCTATCTTGAGGCATGTTCCATTCCCAGTTGTTGAGAATCAGTTGGAACGAGAATGTGATCCTAGTCTGAATATGCATTCCCCACCATAATATGTTGATGGACCTCTAGAATGTTATAAGAAATATGATACTTCCCCTCAATTTCCTTGGAATAATGTTTGCATAGTCGTTCATTGGTGTAAGTAGAGATATACACTTATCTTCCATGACCTGCAGAAGTAAGCCATGTATGTTCACTGAAAGGAATATGTAGCTATCATGAAGCCTTTTCCAATATCACATGGTTGGATTTTCCCGGAATAGTGATATATCATTGATAATGGGATTTTGGGATATGTCTCCTGACCTTTTCGAAAGGCCTGTACACCTATCCTGAGGAATATGCCACTGTCACCCTATGGGACCCATTTGGATTAGGAGTATGATCTTGGTCTGATACCTCACCATTCAACAGAATATACTAATAATCCCCCTAGGTTGGAGAAAAAATATTTCCTTGATCCGATACAACAACTTGATCAGGATGATAAGAATGTTGAGTTGTCCTGGCTTCATGTGTAGGAGTATGGACATGTCCCTTCATCAGAAATAGTATCGAAATATGATGACAGAGTTCTTTAGATGTCGCTAAAAAATATTTTCATTTTATCGAATTGTGTGTAGGTGTAATGACCTGAAATTTTGAATAAATCTTGTTTCGTAATTTTGTGTGTTATTTTATTTTATACTCAACAAAACTATTTCATTTGATAACATGAGTATAATTAAAATGAGACCATTGGGTTTCAACTGTTATATGATTGTTGGTCAATATTACCACTAGAAACTTAACGTTTCGATTATTGTCTCTAAATACAAGTGATCTTGGTTAATTAATATAGAAAGACGATTCAATGGCCTCATCCAGTAGTCTCGGTCCAATCGAAGCCATCTAATTGATCTTGGGAAGTAGGTAGCACCACTAGGCTTTGCTCTGGACCAAACCCAAGATGAACTTCATCGTGTGAAGCTAGAACAGAATCACCTTTGCGAAAAGTTCAAACTGATAGAAATTACTACTCATGTGATGTTGGTCGAGGCACCCTTCGATTCTCTTACCTAATCACACCTTACACTTGTTTCCTATGCTGGGGTTATAAGGGGCTATGTAAGGAGACGATAACTTCCTTTTGTAATCCTTTGTTTTAAATAAAAAAATGTTGTTTCTTCTTATGGTGAAGTTTGTAAATTTTCAAATATCCGGATAAATGTAGGATGTATATTATTGATGAATTTTAGAAAAAACATATTTTAAAATATTTTTTGTAAACCTTAAATAATTAATGATGTGTAATGATTTTCAAAAAATGGCCTTCTACAAATGTGTTCTGTAAGATATTTAGAGTCTAATAAGATCAACATAATTTTTGATGAATAGTAGATTATGAATAGTGATTTTATGCTTAGGATTAGTAATGTGAACAAATGGATTAGTAATCTCACTTAATGAAAGTATTAATATAATTTACGCAACTTGATTAAGTAGCGTGATTCAATAAAATATGTAAATAACTATTTCATTAATTGTTAGTCAAGTATTTGTTTTTTTGGCGAATAGTGTTTTTAATTAAAAATTAAATTAAAAATATTTCGAAAATTATTTTTATAAAATGGACAATATTTTTGAACATAGAACATCGATATTATGTTAAGGTAATTTTTGGATATTTTTCTGAGAAAAATAAATTTTCAGTGAATAGTGATTTTATTTAAAAATTAAGTTAAAAATATTTAGAAAATTATTTTTATAAAATGGAGTTTATTTTTTAATTCAGATCATTGATATTATGTTAAGATAAATTTTTGGGAGTTTTCGGAAAAAGTTGAATTTTCAGTGAATACTAAAAATACAGTTTTAGGGATTCAGTATGTTCAATGACATCATAACTGCATCATGATAATGTCATTAGATATTTTAAGGGATGGACGACCAAAGGTGATGAATAATTGTATAGGGGCCCCATGTGGCCTAACAACATGAGAAATACCATGGGAGTGCCCATGGTTTAGAGAAAACCACTTGTGAGGTGTCCCGTGAAATTATTAAAGTATCACCTCCCTTTCCCTATAAATACCCACCCTTTCCACCTTTAGTTTTCACTCCCAACTATCCACAATGCATCCTCCCAAGGTTCCCCCAAGCCCTCAAGGTCCAAACCTTTGAGTTTTAAGAGTTATGACTTAAGGTAAGGGATCCTACCTCTCTCTTTCATTCCTAGTACTCTCTTTTATGTCATATCTTTTATGCTCCATGTTCATATGTTGGATAATGTTATTTTATATTCATCCTACTTTCCTTTTCATGTTCATAAAATTAGAGAACCCTCTTGCTCGCATCAATTCATTTAATGAATTATTAAGTGGCGTCGTTAAGCTGCCGAATTTTTAAGGGATTCTTTCACCCTTCTTGTTTCCTAATTTTGTGTTTTATTTTATTTTATTCTCAAAAATATTGTTTCATTTGATAACATGAGTATAATTAAAATGAGACCATTGGGTTTCAACTGTTATATGATTGTTGGTTAATATGATCGCTGGAAACTAAACGTTTCGATTAATATCTCTAAATAAAAGTGATCTTGGTTAATTAATATAGAAATATGATTCAATGGCTACATCCAGTAGTCTTGGACCAATCGAAGCCCATCTAACAGAACTTGGGAAGAAGGTAGCACCACTGGTCCTTTCTCTATACCAAACCCAAGATGGACGTCATAGTGTGAAGATATAAAGGAATCGCCTCTGCGAGAAGTTCAAATGGATAGAAATTACTACTCGTGCGATGTTGGCTGAGACACCCTCAGATTGTCTCACCTTAGCACACCTTACACTTAGGTCCTACATTAGGGTTATAAGGGGCTATGTAAAGAAACCGTAACTACCTTGTGTAATCCATTGTATTAAATAAAAGATTTGGTTTTCTTCTTATGGTGAAGTTTTTATATTTTCAAATAATCGGATAAATTTAGGATGTATATTATTGATGAATTTTAGAAAAAAAGTTATTTTAAAATATTTTTTGTAAACCTTAAATAATTGATGATGTGTATTGATTTTCAAAAAATAGTCTTCTGCAAATGTGTTCAGTAAAAAATTTAGAGTCTAATAAGATCAACTTAATTTTTGATGAACAGTATATTATGAATAGTGATTTTATGCTTAGGATTAGTAATGTGACCAAATGGATTAGTAATCTCACTTAAAGAAAGTATTAATATAATTTAGGTACCTTGATTAAGTAGTGTGATTCAATAAAATAGGTAAATAACTGTTTCATTAATTGTTAGTCAAATATTGTTTTTTTCGGGTGAATAGTTTTTTTAATTAAAATTTAAATTATAAATATTTAGAAAACTATTTCTATAAAATGGAATATATTTTTGAACTTAGAACATCGATATTATGTTAAGGTAATTTTTGGGGATTTTTCTAAGAAAAATAAATTTCTGGTGAATAGTATTTTTATTTAAAAATAAAAGTAAAAATATTTAGAAAAATATTTTTATAAAATGGAGATTATTTTTGAATTAAGAGCATTGATATTATGTTATGATATATTTTTGGGAGTTTTCGGAAAAAGGTGAATTTTCAGTGAATAGTAAAAATACAGTTTTAGGGTTTCAGTATGTTTAATGACATCATGACTGCATCATGATGATGTCATGAGATATTTTAAGGGTTGGCCGACCAAAGGTGATGAATTATTGTATGGGGGACCCATTTGTACTAACACCATGGAAAATACCATGGGAGTGCCCATGGATTTGAGAAAACAACTCGTGAGGTGTCCCTTGAAATTATTAAAGTATCACCTCCCTTTCCCTGTAAATACCCACCCTTTCCTCCTTTATTATTCACTCCTAACTCTCCCCCAACGAATAAATGATCTCATTACCTCCCAAAGAGTCCTCCCAGGGTTCCCAAAACCCCTCAAGGTCCCAACCATTGTGTTTTAAGCATTACGTTTTAAGGTAAGGGATCATACCTCTCTCTTTCATTCCAAGTACTCTCTTTTATGTCATATCTTTTATGCTCCATGTTCTTATGTTGGAGGATGTTCTTTTATGTTCATCCTACTGTCCCTTTCATGTTCATATGATGTGATACCCCTCTTTCTCTCATCAATTTATTTTAAAAATGATTAAGTGGCGCCGTTAGGTAGCCGAATTGTTAAGGGATTCTCTCACCCATCTCGTTTTCAAGATATATTTTTATGTCAAGACTTTCAAGTTCCTTTTTATTATGTTGGGGTATGATCTCTATATCTATAATACTTAACTTTTATTTTCATATGATGAGATACCCTATTTGATTTTATCAATTCATTTTTCTGATGTTTTAAGTGACGTCGTTAGGCTGCCAAATTTTCATAAGAGAAATCTTATTTTTGTCAACCTTCAATGTTTTTACATTCATATGGTATCACTTTAAAATTTCATTACCAAATTCTTATATCCATTATATTATATCCCTATACTTTTTTATGGATCATTTATGAGTGGGTGACCAATGTCCCCTCTCTTTTCAATATTTTCTAAAACCCTGTAACGTAGTCGTTATGCTGCAGATTTTTCATCTCAAAATGCCACTCTCTTTTTATCAAATAATTTTATTTTATTAAGTGAATACTCAAAGATCTTTCATCTATAGGGGTATTCACATATATATCAAAATTTTCTAATTTAAATTATGTGATTTAAATATATGAAACCTACATTCATTTTTCATGGGTTTAAAGTGACATAAAGATCATGTCTTTAAAGCAGTTTTTAAAACGTTATGATTATGAAAGGAAAACAATTTCTTTTAGACTATATGGTTTATTTATGAAATTTTTTATGATGATATATGTGGCTCAAATGATAATAAATGAAAATTTAAGGGTGCGCCCAGATAGCGCTACAATGTATTGGGTAAAGAATTAATCTCCAGAGAGGGACATTTTTTTATGACGCCTTGGTGAATAACCTTGGTAATTTTTAATGACATAATGCGGATGGACCTTGGTGAAACAGAAATGATTGTCTATGTTAAATTTTGTAGCCACATCTTCAAGTTATGAAATACTTTATTTTTATTATGAAATACTTCATGATTTCTTTCTCATTCCTTAAAGATATTTTTTTCATGACTTTATTGATGTATCTAAAGTTCACATGTTAAATGTTTCCCCTTGTTTCCCTTACTGGGACTTCTTCTCAACCCTTTCTTTTGATGTATGTCCCCAGGTTATGAGATGCAGTAATTAACCTAGGATGAACATAAGGATAATCCTTTCAAGTTTTTAATTATAATATTTTATGTTTTCATGTTTTAAGTTCTTGGTTTCCAAGACACTAAACCTTAAAGATCCTCGGTTTTGTTTAATGTAATGAAAAGATATGTTATAAAAGGTGGGATGTTATAGTAGGGATATAATCCTATATATTTTTTCACTATATAATCTATCGATAGATATAATCAATGGAATTGGGGATATGTGGCCAATTCGGTCATCCCTGTGTCATTGGGATATGTGGATGGGATTCATGGATGAGGGTATGAGTATGAGCTAACCCCTGTTTTCTAGAGGAATATTCCATAAAACATTAATCAACTAAGTATGGATGTGATCCTATATGCTGGTCCTTTCCAATATATTATGTAAGGATTCTTGTGTAGGAGCAGGGATATAAGCCTTCTCCAGGGTGATTATGGGGATATTCCCAAAGGCCATTTTGGAGTTAGTGGGGATATAGACCTACATACTGGTTAAATCTAGAGTATACTAGGGGGCCTCGTTGGAATGAGAGGGGATACAAGAATTCTCATGAATTTCCCACATCCTACTTCTCTTATGAGTATTCCTCATATCCCATGCATGAGAATAAATGGAACATGTGTGTCTGATAGTACGCTCACCTAACAACTGATGGGTACCAGCAAGGTAATTCTAGAAATGTCATCTTAAGAGTTTCCTTCCTTAGGGATATGTGAACTAGATTAGATTCTAATATATATTCTTGATCCAACATCATTAGGAATGGAAGGTGGAGGTTTTCAGTCTCTAGGTCTAATCTCCCAAAGCGGTTGGTTGTAGCGATGGAGGATACTTTCTTGGTAGTGGCCTTCAATGAGTTATATAGGCCTTCCAGTTGTCTTTCCTGAAGACACTCACATGCATAATCCATGGTAAGAATGGTACCATACCAATGGTACTCCCAGATCATTTTATTTGCTAACTTCTACTGGAGTCATCAGGTAGGAAAATCATTTAATGGCCAATAGGTATTGTGGATGTAGATGAGGTATTGGAAAGAGGGATGGATAATGAAATCATTTTCTTAGGTGAGGAGGTTACAATCATGAAGAAAATATAGAATAAAGTTACTGATCAGTGCTATACTGTAAGAATTAAAATGATCATTCATATATGTTTGGCTGAAAATTTTGTCAGGTTTTCCCATTATGGACATTCTACTTGCGTGGACATTCCAACATGTGAATTGACACATATGAACTCTATTATATGATAGTGTTAATGGTATTTTTGTTTATGAAATTTTTAAAAAAATGTTTCCTGAGAGATCCACATTGTTCATATCAGTGCTATTTTTATATAGGGGAAATAAACATGGCTTAATGGATTATAACACATTATTTTGTTATTACATAGATTCATGTCAGGTTCACTATTTTTGTTTCATTGCATTTTGGAAAGGAACATGGAATGGTATTTCTCTTAATGATTTGACTACGCGGTATTTTAGGGACACTATTAATCCCACATATTGGGTTTTCCATTAGTTTTTTCTTACCTATAAACTCCAAATGGTTCCCTTATCCATAACTGGGTACATTCCTGATTCCCAATGGCCAGTTTTTGTCTATGTTTTCAGGCCTAGTGAGTCCTAGGGACTCACATTGGTCGAGAGGATAAGAGTTTGGGGTCATCACACCCTAGGGGGGGGTTGTTACTTACTCAGGGACTATCTTATAGACTTATGATATTTTTTGTGAATCTCTTAATAATCTCGATACAGAAATGATTTCCCTAATGAATGATTGTAGATTAATTCTCTTTTATTTGAAAAATACTATGATTTAATATGTTAACCCATCTCTATGTATATGTGTTTTTTCATAATCTTATGGAGAAGGGTGACTTCTTATACGTTGGTGACATTAGACCATGTTTTTTGGAATATATCCCATGAATTTTGGAGATTAACATTATGAAGATGGGATTGAGCTATTATGAGTTTTCATAGGTATCCTGGTTATTGTAGGAATCATTAACCATGTTTTATGTTTATGTCCTTCGGACTGAACCTAATGTATATACACTTATATGTAAGGGATGTTCTTATTATGACACCAATTGGGGCTTAAATATAGGGTTACCCCAATTGATGGATATTCGTGATGTTTGATATGGTGTTCCTTGCGTCCCCCTAAGATCATTGGAACAATGCATACTGTGACAAACATGAGATAATAAATGAATATCCTTATGTAATATGGATATTGGCCTAGGGAATTGAAACAATCCTTGGGGTCCTTATTATAGGGATCTATCCCTATAAAGGCATCCTACATATCATGGATATAGGTGGAATCAGATTCTTCATTGTTCCGCTTACATTGGGGCCTATAGACGGAGGATGAACTATACTATTATAGATGTTTATAAAAATAGATTATAAGATCATTGATTCTCCATAAGACAATGTGATCCATGCACGCGGGGAATAAATAAGAAATATCAAAGAATAAATTTATCTGCCTTGAGTAATGGATTTTGATGATGTGATTTCCCAAGATGATTGATATGGGACATAAACCTCAGTGAGAGGTGGCCTACGTATCCCAAATATGGTATGAATCAAAGACATTGTAGTCCTATTTATTTCAAGGAATACATAGTATGGTTTCCCTTATACCATTGTGAAGGATTAAAATTCATATTTCATGAGTATTGAGATTCTATTATCATTGGTGAGATATGATCATTGGTAGAAACAAGGAAAAAAAAAAGAAATCAATGTCATCGAGCCAAGGGGCTTGAGAATTGTTAGTTATTGATTAGAAGTGAGGGATTTTTATAAAGGGGGGAGGGGATCTTTAGTAATGTTTTAAAATATTATTTTATTATATAATTATTTTCAGTTTCTAAAGGTCCGAAACTCATTATAGTAGAAGATATGATGAATCCTATTCTAAATAAAGTCATCCAATAAGAATTGGAAAAGTTTTCTATATTGTTTTAATTTTTATAATCTTATTTATTTAAATCATTCATTAATGAGGTAAATACTCCACCATTATTCTATCAATTTCTTTTTATTTATTTGATGTCTCAAAATTATAATACAAATACCATGATTTATGAAATATTATTATATTTACAATAAATATTTATAGTCCTAGAGATAACTTATATTACCCAATCAAAAAATTTATTTACTAAAAGATATATGTTTATGTCATTTTTGTCTTTACATTAAATTAATTAATATAATGCTTCATTATCACTTTCATGTGACTTCATGGGGTTCCAAAATTGACACATGGATGCCCATGGTCGGACATGTATCATCCAATAGGATTAGGACACATGTTATGGTAATTTAATATTCTTATAACATTATTTTCTATCCTTATTACCGGATTTACCATTTGACCATGGTAAATAAAATATTTACTCAGGTAAAAATTTCAAATATCTAAAAATAAATGTTACCTATTTTCAAAACTTGGACCATCAGATTCCAAATATTGAATCCATTTATCCAAATTCAAAACACAAAAGTGGCAGAAATTAATTTAAAATTAATTCTCGTTGTCAAAAAAAAATGTTTTTTTAAGAAATAATATCTATCAAATGATTGACACTTATTTATGTCCAATTTAATAGTAAAATTTTATTCAATGAAAAAAATTGTATTAAATATTAAAAACATAATATAAGTACACTATAAAACCATTTAAAAAGATAATCTATCCTTATAAATTAATTAGATTAAAATGCTATTTGGAATTAAAATACAATAATTTTCACTATTTATAATGAAAATTAACATTATCAGAAAAATACCCAAATTTTGTCCAATGTGAATTTTGATGTCGCAAATTTGAAGAAGAATATTATTTTGTCATATTAAATATATAAAAGTGATCAAAAAAAGATTTAATGAGGGTTCACCTTCAAAAGGTGGTAAATCAACCTTTTAATGAATATTAGAGTATTTATGCATAAAAATTGGATTCTTACATATTTTAATCCTCTAAAATTTATTGGATAAATGTAAAAATATTTAAAAAACATGAATATTTATATTTTATTTAGTTCTTTAAATTCCTTCAAATAAAATGGATAGGCGTTAACTACAATTTAAAAAATTATTATATTATAATTTTTCAGTATGACCCAATGGTGTGTGAAACACAAGATTTCAATGAAACTTGTCTTTGTGAATCCTGTATGCCATTGATCATAGAATCCATTTTCTATTAAAAATAATATTTAATTGACAAATTTTAATAAATATGAAAATGTTATTTTCTTTATTTACCTGGGATGTTACATCCTTCCCCCCGTTTGGGAATTGCGTGCTCGTAATTTTAAAATTGGGCTTCAAAACATCATTGAAAGTCTCAAATTTGAAAAAGAGTCAATAAATATATCACATTAAAAGAATAAAAGAGAAATACATGGTCCCCTGAGATATTACATACTAGGATTCCATGTATGAAAATAAGGATATAGAAAAGAAAAAAAACCCCAAGGTTTGACGGAGAGAGGTAGAAAACATGATTAGGAGAATGTTAACCACCAGAAAATCACAAACTTGTGATGGGTTAAACAGTATTTGATTTCACGGTAGGAAATGTTAATGGACAAGGCTTTTTTTAAGTTACTTTTCATAAAGTTGAGGAATTTATTCAAGAGCTTGAATAAGAACATATGGAATCATACTTACTATTCATGTATACATTCATCCTTTACAAGTCTTCTAAAATAAATTCATATTTTCTCCAAATGAATAGTATCAAAGATGACTTGTTCACATTGAAAGTGATATAATCAACTTCTAAAGAATCACATAATCCACAAAAAAAGAAATATATTTTTCTCATGTCTTTATATATTAACCAAAACGAAAATGGTAAGTACAAGATTAGATAATCCCCAAAAATTATAATCTTTATAAAATGAAAAAATACTCCTAATCTCCAAAATTTTCCCAACAATACCCAAAGTTCAACAGAGGCCATTCAATATACATCTGTCCATATATTTATTTAGAGTAATCCAAACTATGATTGATACCCAAATCTCAAAAGGATTTAATCAAATAGTAATCCAAATAAATCTTAACATTTATCTCAAAATAACATCAGGTACTCTTAATGTCTGATACTGAAAATTAATTAACCTAATCAAATATTCTCCATGATATGTTAATCATTTCCATAAATAAACCAAATATTCAAATGTATACAATAAAAACATTGATTCATCCAAAACAAAATTTTAACCATTACTCCACAAGTGTGATCCCATAGTATTCTATTTCCCTTCAGCATATAATGTTTCCAAAAGAGAAAATATATTATAAAATAATCTTTATCACATAGTCACCAAATCATTTTCCATTTGAATAGTTCCTTTATCCTTGACATTAGGATTGATATTGTGAATAGATAATTTTAATCTCATATACATTATAGAATTTTGTGAATATCATATAAATCTATGTCTTATATAATAATAATGAATATAATTATATATTAATATTCATAAAAATATATCTTTTAAAACTAATTGAGTTACATGATTTAATGAAATGTCATATGGGAAGGCATATCCTATTTTTGGAAAAAAAATCCCACATCTGGATTAATATTATTTCTAATTACATTCTTCTACGAAAAATTATTAAATTAATACAGAGTGGTATAAAAGTTTGAAACCTAACATGTAGTGAACCTATTTAATTACATTATGTTGAAGGATCCCTAACAAATGATCACATATGTAACACCATTGACACACATCAGAAAATATTTGGTGTGATGTTAGATGGGATAGTTTTAATGCATGTCAACCAATTTATATAACATGAGTAATCAGTTTTATCTTTTTTGAAGTGTTCCTACATATACATATCTCTGTATATTATTACAACCCAATATGATGATCATGAATCAAGGATTAATTTTTAATATGTATTGCAACATCCCGACCAAAAACACCAGGTTTAAGTTGGAATTCCATATGAACATAGTTGTGCCTCTCCAAACATGAGGGGAATTTGACTATAAGTGAGAGTTTAAGTGAATTAATGGTGGTATTTTACCTCCATCAATATTTATAAAAATAAATATATAATTTTTTTTAAATAAAATAAAAAATGTGAGCAAAAAATTAATAAACATTACATCATTAATAAATTAATATATAAAAAATACCAAAATGTTCACACCTAGATACAATGAAATGATGAAACACCGTGTTGATCAAATATATAAATAAAAAATTCAAAATTTAAAAAACACTATGTAACTCCCAGACTCACCACAACTCAACGAATTTAAATGTTATGAGGTTTACCTCTCAATGGAAAATATCAGCACTCAACCCAACTCGCTCCCACAACTAGTGTATAATTCTTAGGTACCCATGTTACGTGTCCACCTAATCATTTATTGAGTATGACTGAGCAGTACAACATAAATGTAGTTCCTTACACAGCTGGTAAAAAAAATGTATTTATATGCTATAACATTATATGAATACAAATAGAAAATACAAAATATCAAAAACATTTCATATTATCACTAAATGATAAGTGTTAAACAATGAAATAATTGACATGTTTCTATGACATTACCAAGGATCATGAACCTATGACTTCACCTTATCTATCTCTAGGGAAGAAGGATAGTTGTAATAGATTTTAGAATTAATCAACGTCTATTCACAATGATGATAGACCTATCACTCAATATCCACATGTATTTTGAACAATATGTAACTTAGTATCTACAAGACAATGTTACAACAATTTAGACGACATCTTCATGGACTCGAAAGAGTATAAAAATTAGTTTCAACAAGGAATCTAGAAAAAATGCATCATAGAATTCATAGGGCATTGATTGAACATGTCATTTTACATCCATATAGTCATTATACCCTAAATTTCACCACTATGGGTCTGGCCTCAAGGGTTTCATTTCCCTACCAAGTTCTCAGGTTGTTCGTCATCATCATCACAAGTCATTAACATTTCCTGTCTAATTGATATCAATATCATGATTGGTAACCTTTTCATTGTATCATTGTGACGATACCAAAGGAAAGGTAATAACACATATCTGGATAGAGTTAAAAATAAATGTGTATAGAATGTAATCATGTGTTTTTTGGAGAAACATAAATTTACATATGATCATCATCAAAGAAAATATAAAAATATACCGATGTACACCCATGGAATTTAGAACCATATACGAGATATGGGTACAACACAAGGACCATCATGTGAAGAAGTCATCAATCATGGTCTCTTGGGATACAAAAACATATGTTAAATCCATAAAACATATTCTCATGGGTTACACAAAAAATATGTTCTAATCATTAAAAATGAAAATAAGGAAACTAGTTATGATGTTGAAAAACCACACCAAATTTGTATCTACATAATCTATGGAAGCCATTAATTATTAGTCTGTGACCATCAATGTGTGTCACCAATCTAGGGAATAAGGGTACTACTTATCCCATGGCACTATGTTCTATTATATTAGACAAGAAATCAGTAAATATATATGGAATAAGAAATATTAATTTATTAATAATTTCTATTTATTCATATTACATTATTACTTTATTTATCATTCACCTATACTATAAAAACTCATATCACATTCTAATGTACCATGCATATTATCATGGGGTAGAGTACGCATTAAAAAACATAAATGGAGTCATCTCCCATCGAAGAAATAAATATTTAATTATTTCCCCTATATTTTGAAACTCATTCTAATGAATTATAAATAAGAAATTTCTCCAAAATTAAAAACAATTAAATTGTTATATGAATATTATAATTGATTGTGGATGTTATTCTTGTTGATGTAATTACTGGATAACACAACCTAGTCAGAACCATGACCAACCATCAATGGATGATCAGTAATATTCATCTAAATTAATTTTGGAACAAATCCATGTTGCAGGTAATTAAGGAAAATGGAAATTAAATATAATTAAAATTTGATCATTATATGAAAACAAATAAATGATATACCATAGCAATTATGTTATTCAACATTGTCTGAGAAACATACTACATACACAAGAATCTATTGTATGATAAACACAAATTTCAATTCCATGGTGTAATAGTCGACTCAACATAAATTGACCAAATACCAAAGAAGGTACCTCCAAGGGAAATACCTTCAATAAATTACCAAAAATGTCATCCATTCATAATCTGGATCCATTCATTAACCATAATGATCCAAAGATGTATTATTCTTAGAAACTTCCACCAAGAATAGAGTAGTAATCATATAATTTTTTAATCTGTATCTTCCCAAATATCAAACAATGATTACAATTATTGAATGAGATGGGATCTAAATATTATTGACACATCAAAATATTGTAAAGTCTAACACTCACCTAGAGGTTAATACATGAAAATTGGTTCATTTATATGATAGAACAAGAGGAAGAAGAAGACCAATCTTGAAGACTAATGAAGGATCACACCAAAATTACCCATAAATTTTAATATTGATCCAATCCAGATCAATGGAAACTCTTCATGGGAGGATAAGATTGGTTCACGAATGAATGGACCTTGAAAAATCATGTCAATCATATATTACATGAAGAGGAATAAATTTGTAAATATACAAAATGGAAAATAAATAATGTGAATCCACTATGCCCCATCATATATCCAATTAGTGACAATCATCCATCCAGTGTCCCATAATCCACCCACTTCAGGATAACTGACTAGCCAGCGAGTCCTTTGAGGTCGAATATTTTCTTCCAGAACCACATGTAATATTTTCCAATCTCACCATATAAAATAGGATCCATTTTGGCTATCATTGCTTCTACTAGCCCCATTATTTAGACTATGTATATATTCAATGCCCATGAATCTCCGAGCATGCTCTATTGAATCACAATGTTGTGATTCCTCCTCTGACCCTCCCTTCATCGTGGAAAACACCATTTAATACTTTCAAATATGTAGTATCATGGTTCAGCATCAGGTTCTATGAATGTTCAATACAATATATTGAATTTTCATGTCCCAAAATAAATTCAAAACCCATAATTATGTGGATCAGTATAATAACCCCAATGTATAATTTTTTTTCATTGATAAGTTATTGTAACATACAAATCATTCTCATTGATCTTCCTCAATAAAAACTCATGGTGGTTTTCCAATATTGCATCCTAAAAATAAAACCCATCACATTATATATTCCTTAATTTCTGAATTCCCATCATGATCTCACTCTAGGACTCCACACATGATGTATGAAGTTGACGAAAAAACACATTGTCATCAAACACTAAGACAATGATCACCACATCCGTCCAACATGATAGACCGCAGTGACTAATGATTACTCTTGAGTAATTAAGGTTATATTCTCAAGAGGAATATTTATACAAATTATTAGTAAAAACAACAACATTCGGGGTATGGTTAAATTCCATAGAGCTCAATAAAATTCAATTGACAAGTTATAAGATGACACCCAATCCACATTTATGGATCCTAGACAATATAATAAGTATTTTATAACCAACAAAACAAAAACATTAAAACCTTTCATAATAAGATATGTGTTATATCAAACACATTATTCATGCCAAATATACTGATATTATTTTTTTTCTAACCCACCGCATTTAGTTTCTTGCTGAAATAGTAGAGGGTACATTTCCAAATAACTATCAATAATTGTAAATGTCCTAAAAAACAACACTGTATGAATCCAAAAATTAAAATAACATAAAAATTGGATGTATTATTAAATAGATTAAACATCCCTATTATATTCATTAATGTATTCTATATAATTCCTATATTAGGTTAAACAATAGCTTACACCTACCATAAGGAACATTGTCTTCAATAATTTTACCAACGATATTAATCACTCTCCATCCTTAATAATGTTTCCATAAACCCGAAGATCACATCTAGTATCCATCATATTTTAAATCACAATGTAATATAAAGAATTAATTTTTCTTTAGTTAGTATTGGGAATGTCACAGAATGATCTCTCGGAGTCCTTGTGATCATTCATTGTTTAGTCAGACACAAGATCACAGTGGTTCCTACATGCGTTATCAATTCCCATATGGCATGGTTGATGATCTCCACCAATGTTTTGTCCTTATATACATCACATAATGGATATATTTTTCTACTAGGATTCCAACTAGTCCATCACCAAATGCAATGGATAACCATGGATATTCCTTCATCAAGGATTTACATTCAAGAACGTTCTCTTCCAGATACCATGATCCAAAGATCATGGTTTAATGTATCTCATAATACACTCTAAATGTCAATAACTTCCTTTAGAATCCCATATATGGGTTATGAAATTCATCACAGACAGGTCTTGTCCCCTCATAATATCCACTACATTTAACCATGAAATCACCATATTTTAAAATGGTATGTTATTCACACAATGGTACCTCGATCCATTATTAATAAAATATACTACTGTGATGAAATAACAACACACCAAAAACCATGATCTTCCACACCTTAGAATAATAAATAAAAAAGACTAGTTTTTTACTCTATGGTTTACCTTGAAAAAAAAATAGTGAAATTGTCACGACCCGTCCTCGGGGCCCGTGTCGTGACTACCCCAAGCCCTGTCACGAACCGAATCTGGTCACCGCCAAAACCGGCACCAAACCCAGCCCGTGACATGACCCGAAGGGCGTTCCCTATCCCCACGGGCTGGCACAAGTGCCCGGGTATCATTAATATAGGTTTGGGAACGATTTACCCGAGTATGAAATCATAAAACATTAAAAACAATCCATAATATAAATCTGAAATTTTTGAGCCAAACAAGACTTAAGTGAAAACCAAAACTGAGTACATTGTTTTAAAGATTATACAAGTGGTCCAAATAAAAATAATTATAGCATTAAGACAGCCCCAAGGACTCCACATGACTTGGGGTCATCGCCCCCAAGCTATCTCCACAACTCCGCACCAAGAATGGGAACTAACACCATGAACCGCCATCACCCTTAGCCTTTCCTTTACCTGAATCAAACATAACCAAGTCTACTTACACCCAAGGGGTGTAAGTAGGGTGTGAGCCTAAGCCCAGTAGGATAGCACCCAATGATTCCAAAGAGTAATAAATACAATGTGAAAAAGAAAGCAGTTTTCAAACGCAAGGAAAAGTAGTGTTCAAATTTCAAGAAATGAAACCTCTAATTGAAAATAGTTTTCAATACAAAATTTTTAGAATACTAACACATTAAAATAGAAATGTTAGATACTTTAATTTACTTCCAAACACACCCTAAGACATGGGTAGATACTACAAATCCAATGAGCAACAACATTGGGAACACCCCTAGGCACTAGGTTGTCTTGGGCCCTATGTACCTCGTACCTCGGTGTAAAGTAACCATAGCAAAATCCTTTATCGTGCACGAGCCACTAGTATGGAACACACCCATAACCTAGTGGTCCCCAATAATCATCCACATAGTTTAGTTAGAGTTGTCGTTATCCAAATGCTAAGTGAAACAGGGACAAAACCCATCCGGTCCACCAGCCGTACTAGTACAAATCCGCCCCACCTAGGTACCCGGGCTTCCCCTTTTGTGCTCAATCAATTTCAACATGTAACATAAATAAATTTTCATATAAAACACCATTACTGGTCAATCATAACCAATACAGTAGCTATCACATTTTATACCACTTAAAACATGCAACAAAACACTTAGATTTTTCATAAAACAATTCCTCAAAAATCTCGTAGTGTTTCGGACACAAAACCCCTTATAAACCTCACTTGCATACTATGTGCACATATTTAAGTTTCAAAAACATAAAGGAGATCCCACTAAATTTCATTTAAAACACAAAATCATTTTTAGGGCAACCCTATATAGTTCAAGAAACGACATCATTGCAAAGTCTCCATTATTACACAACACAACTCTTAGAATTTCATGTGGTTCTCAAACACCATTAAAACCAGATTTTTCAGCAACAAACACAAGGGACAATCATTAAAAACAGTATTTTTATCCCTATTATACTTCAATAAAATCAACTAGTTACTTATAGGGTAGCCCCAATTAAACTAATAATACATTTCTATGAAAAACCCCCCAATTTCACATGAAATTGGCCTTTAGGATTCATTTTAAATAAAAACACCACTAAAACTATATTTTTCAGAAATAATAAAATTTAATAAGCATGAAAATACCATAAAAACAGTAGCCAATTCACAAAGATTTCATACACAATGGAATCACCTACCAAAACCAAGGAAACCCTTGAATCCTTTGTGCGAAAACTCAAACGCACCACCGCCGCACCTCAAGAAAGCTAAACCAGACCTAAAACCAGAATTTCAGAACATAAAACACAATATAAAACCTTAAATTTTAAACCCTACTTCCTGGACATTAGGAACCGCAATTATAATGGAAGAAACCCTAACTAAATTGGATGTAACCCTAAACAAATTGAAAGAAGAAAGGAGGACAACAACTTACTTAAAATATCTTGTAGAAATCGCCCCCCAAAATACCAGTAGCTGATTTCACAAATACTCAAACCTTCAATGTCGGTTCGAACAAGAATAGGTAGATCATTTAGGAATTTGAATGGGGGAAAAAGAGTAATAATCGAAGGAGTTATGAGGGAAACAAATTACCTTTATAAATCTGCCCGAAATTTGAGTTCTCCAGCAATTTCGACCTAAACCGCGATGCACATGAGATGAAAAGAGGGTGGGAGGATATGGGACGCGCGGCTGGGTTCAAGGGGCGTGTTTGGGGCTTAGAATCACCGAAAAATACTTAAAAATTAATAAGTTATTATTTAATCAAATTTTATTTTTAAAACTGGAATTGGGCTTTCGGGCAGGCCCAATCCCTTAAATAAAAACCCATATACACCTTGGTTATGGATTTCCAAAGACTCCAAATTTTAATTGTGGTGTTAATATATCAGGGGAGGACATTTAGGAGTTGGAATGAGTAAAAAATATTAAAAAATGAATAAGTTATAAAAGAAACAAAATTTATTTTTAAATCTGGAATTGGGCTCACGGTTTGGCCCAATTCATGAAAACTCACATATTCTCTATAAAAACTTTGGAAACCCCCCAAAACAAAGCATTAATGGAAAGTAAAATAAAAATACATTTAAAATAAGCTATGTATGTGACAATTCTCCCCACCATGAAAACTTTCCGCCCCGGAAAGTCACAGTAAGGCCAAAGCAACAACCAAACTCAACTGAGAAACCAAGAGGTACTCTCTTGCCAGGTTTCTCCCCCAAAGGCCACAACACCTCCAGTGATCAATGAAGGAAGGAATAATCTCAAAAACATGACTTAAACCACATTCCAGAAAGAATCAAGCACAATCAGGCTTTATCCCAAATGAAAACTCCTCAAACACAATCTGAACAATACTCAATCAATTTACCCAAATAAACAACAACATCGAACAAGGTTACACTTGCCCTTCTATAACTCAACCATTTGTCACTCTCCAATATCAATGTTTACCAAAGTAATATGTAGGTAGTTAGATATCTCCAAATGATAATACCTACTTCCCATAAAAAACCAAGGAAAAATATGAGTTACTCGTATGAAGAGACACAAATGGGCTCCCCACCATAAGAGACAACTTAAATTTTTTTTTCTCGAGACAGAATCAAGACACTAATAGGGGGAGGCCCAAACAGACTCTCTAGTACAAGGGGTATACATAAATTAGAAATTTACAAAATAATATACATGATACCCACAGTGGGTCTTCCCACCACAAGAACCAACCATCTTAACTGACCAGCATAGGCCGACACAAAAAGACCCAATTTTTTTTTTAAGATTTGGAAAGGGTGTCGGGTAAGTCCGCACGGTTTGGGAAACCATACACTAACTATGCTGATTATTATTTGAACGTGACTTCCTAGCACACTGACACTACTAATCATGCACAAAATGTGTGCTCAAACTTTCTAGCCAAATTTCCAACCATTCTCCAATGACTCAATGGAAACCAACGTGGGAGGGAAAAACATTAGGCGATGACATGGGTACAAGGCCCTCTACCTATTTCCACCGAATGAGAACAACAGAAGGAAGATGATGAAACCATAGGTTTAAACTGTTCCTATCTTTCATACTGAGGATAGGACTTTGTACAAGTGTTTAAACGACACTGGTGTTTCCCCTGACTACGCGCCAGCTTCTCTCCGGGACCTATGGCTGGAGCTCAAAATATTGAAGCATCTTCGGCCACGCAGTTAGGCTGTTGAAACCCCTATGTGGAACTTCTTCTTTCGGTGCCACAAACAACTACACTGCATACCCTGATGGGTTTATCAAGACATAACACACTCCATAACCCACTTTACCAAAACCAAACATTTCATTGAAACAAGGGATCAGAAGATGCACACACATCGCACCTTATTTCTTTGGGTGAGAAACAATAGAAGGGAAAGACACGTATAAACACCTTCCTCTAAGATAGAGGATTTGATGTTTTTCCCAAGGGAGACACAATCCCAACATAACATAGAACCTTAAAGGATTGTGTGACCTTCACATTTATGGTCAAAAGAGCACACAACATCACAATGCGTCACCGAACATGACCCTGACGATTGATAGAAACAATACATGGAACGGGACCATATTCAAAGTCCCTAAACAACAGATAAGTCCAAAAAGTGGACACAATATCATATCATGACCTAAATCTCAAAATTGGTTGTTTAATAATAACTATTTCTTCAAAGAAACTATAAAGAACCCAGAGGCCCTCTTAGACACCATCAAGACACTCATCTGTACTAACAACGAAAGAACGCTCCCACCTTTGGTGAACCAGGAAACTTAAGAAACTAAGGTCTCTTTCAACCTTCCCCAAGCACTATCCCACTACAAGAGGATCCACAAATCAGCGAAATGAATGGGTGTAGACTCAATAAAAGTAATGTTCGATAAAATATTATTTATATTGATCAACTGGAGGATTTTCCAATGGCGAAACAAAACGGGTTGCACTTCAGTTGTGCATTAACCCTTAATGGGGGCGTACCTTATCCAATGAGAGAACCCAAGGACCCAACCAATCTGGTCCATTGGTCAAAACATGCCACAAACCAGATCCAAACACATTGAGGGAACCACCATAAAGGCATCCCAAATTTTTTTTTCAAAAGAGACCACTAATCGTCCCTACAACACAGCTTACCGACCAAACACAAACCCAAAACACAGTTCAAACAGAAGGGGTTCTTGAACTCAAAACCTCCCACAACATCAAAATTTTTAAAAACCCATAATACAAACCATACCAAACTATTCATCAAGACATCATGTTTTTCTTTAAAACCAATTCTTTGAAAACAAATGGTTTAACAGTAAGCGTATCCACCAATGGTACCCCATGGGCCTCACACATGCATGTTTTTGTGCCACACCGGGCACCCTCCTCATATCCATCCCAGCACTCATCCATTCGTGCCATCAACCATCCATCATCCAATATAACCCCATGCATGTGGTCACTAATGGAAATACTAAAGGGTAAAACAAAACTTCCTTCCACTTTTCAAAAACAAAATGGTCAACCAACCCAACCTTTTTCTCAAAACTGCTAATAATGAGATCGAAATCCCAATTCACATCTTACAAAACATTTCATAAGGACACAACCATTTAGAAAAGAACTCACCTTTAAGTTATTCACATCAATTTCGAAACATATCATCCTATTAAAACACACTCTAATTGTTTAGAAAACTCTATTGGAAACGCTTTAAAAAAACAAATTCAATATAGTTTCTGCTTTCAAAGAGGTGTAAGCGCACCATTTTACATTTCAAAACAATTCTGAAAATTCAGTTCCACCATTTCATAAACCAAACCATTCCCTCTTTATTTGAAAATCATTTCATAAAAACGTTACGCTTCTTAAAACCAAGTCACCTTAAAACCAAAGTGCTAAGATTTCAAAACTAAAGCACAAAACAATGCAAGAGGAAACTAGTTTTGGTGGGTGACTTGGACATATGGTTGGAAGCCATATTCAAATCACTTCGCCGTCACAGAGAGTATTCTAGGGAAATATCCATGGCTCCACATGGATTGCCAGGCCCTGCGAGCTCACTGAGATTATTCTCCCAACTCTCTTTTCATTTCCCATAGTCATCATTAAACCAAGATAACCAAAGCACTCAAATAAATCCATACTTACCATGGTGACTTGAATCCCTTCATGAGGTGTGCTGGTCAGGCACACTACCCATGACTGAAATTTCAAGTCCCAAAAATCCTAGCTCCAGACTATGTTGACTCTTCCCCAAATAACATGACCCAAGGAGCGAACCTCCTCTGATACCATTTTGTCACGAACCGAATCTGGTCACCGACAAAACCAACACCAAACCCAGCCCGTGACATGACCCGAAGGGCGTTCCCTATCCCCACGGCCTGGCACAAGTGCCCGGGTATCATTAATATAGGTTTGGGAACGATTTACCCGAGTATGAAAGCATAAAACATTAAAAACAATCCATAATATAAATCTGAAATTTTTGAGCCAAACAAGACTTAAGTGAAAACCAAAACTGAGTACATTGTTTTAAAGATTATACAAGTGGTCCAAATAAAAATAATTATAGCATTAAGACAGCCTCAAGGACTCCACACGACTAGGGGTCATTGCCCCCAAGCTATCTCCACAACTCCGCACCAAGAATGGGAACTAACACCATGAACCGCCATCACCCTTAGCCTTTCCTTTACCTGAATCAAACATAACCAAGTCTACTTACACCCAAGGGGTGTAAGTAGGGTGTGAGCCTAAGCCCAGTAGGATACCACCCAATGATTCCAAAGAGTAAGAAATACAATGTGAAAAAGCAATCTGTTTTCAAACGCAAGGAAAAGTAGTGTTCAAATTTCAAGAAATGAAACCTCTAATTGAAAATAGTTTTCAATCCAAAATTTTTAGAATACTAACACATTAAAATAGAAATGTTAGATACTGTAATTTACTTCCAAACACACCCTAAGACATGGGTAGATACTACAAATCCAATGAGCAACAACATTGGGAACACCCCTAGGCACTAGGTTGTCTTGGGCCCTATATACCTTGTACCTCGGTGTAAAGTAACCATAGCAAAATCCTTTCTCGTGCACGAGCCACTAGTAGGGAACACACCCATAACCTAGTGGTCCCCAATAATCATCCACATAGTTTAGTTAGAGTTGTCGTTATCCAAATGCTAAGTGAAACAGGGACAAAACCCATCCGGTCCACTAGCCGTACTAGTACAAATCCTCCCCACCTAGAATTAAGACAGCCCCAAGGACTCCACACGACTAGGGGTCATCGCCCCCAAGCTATCTCCACAACTCCGCACCAAGAATGGGAACTAACACCATGAACCGCCATCACCATTAGCCTTTCCTTTACCTGAATCAAACATAACCAAGTCTACTTACACCTAAGGGGTGTAAGTAGGGTGTGAGCCTAAGCCCAGTAGGATACCACCCAATGATTCCAAAGAGTAAGAAATACAATGTGAAAAAGCAAGCAGTTTTCAAACGCAAGGAAAAGTAGTGTTCAAATTTCAAGAAATGAAACCTCTAATTGAAAATAGTTTTCAATCCAAAATTTTTAGAATACTAACACATTAAAATAGAAATGTTAGATACTGTAATTTACTTCCAAACACACCCTAAGACATGGGTAGATACTACAAATCCAATGAGCAACAACATTGGGAACACCCCTAGGCACTAGGTTGTCTTGGGCCCTATGTACCTCGTACCTCGGTGTAAAGTAACCATAGCAAAATCCTTTCTCGTGCATGATCCACTAGTAGGGAACACACCCATAATCTATTGGTCCCCAATAATCATCCACATAGTTTAGTTAGAGTTGTCGTTATCCAAATGCTAAGTGAAACAGGGACAAAACCCATCCGGTCCACTAGCCGTACTAGTACAAATCTGCCCCACCTAGGTACACGGGCTTCCCCTTTTGTGCTCAATAAATTTCCACATGTAACATAAATAAATTTTCATATAAAACACCATTACTAGTCAATCATAACCAATACAGTATCTATCACATTTTATACCACTTAAAACATGCAACAAAACACTTAGATTTTTCATAAAACAATTCCGTAAAAATCTCGTAGTGTTTCGGACACAAAATGCCTTATAAACCTCACTTGAATACTATGTGCACATATTTAAGTTTCCAAAACATAAAGGAGATCCCAATACATTTCAGTGAAAACACAAAATCATTTTTATGGCAACCCTATATAGTTCAAGAAACGACATCATTGCAAAGTCTCCATTATTACACAACACAACTCTTAGAATTTGATGTGGTTCTCAAACACCATTAAAACCAGATTTTTCAGCAATAAACACAAGGGACAATCATTAAAACAGTATTTTTATCCCTATTATACTTCAATAAAATCAACTAGTTACTTATAGGGTAGCCCCAATTAAACTAATAATACATTTCTATGAAAAACCCCCCAATTTCACATGAAATTGGCCTTTAGGATTCATTTTAAATAAAAACACCACTAAAACTATATTTTTCAGAAATAATAAAATTTAATAAGCATGAAAATACCATAAAAACAGTATCCAATTCACAAAGATTTCATACACAATGGAATCACCTACCAAAACCAAGGAAATCAAGGAAACCCTTGAATCCTTTGTGCGAAAACTCAAACGCACCACCGCCGCACCTCAAGAAAGCTAAACCAGACCTAAAACCAGAATTTCATACCATAAAACACAATATAAAACCTTAAATTTTAAACCCTACTTCCTGGACATTAGGAACCGCAATTATAATGGAAGAAACACTAACTAAATTGGATGTAACCCTAAACAAATTGAAAGAAGAAAGGAGGACAAGAACTTACTTAAAATATCTTGTAGAAATCGCCCCCCAAAATACCAGTAGCTGATTTCACAAATACTCAAACCTTCAATTTAGGTTTGAACAAGAATAGGTAGATCATTTCGGAATTTGAATGGGGGAAAAAGAGTAATAATCGAAGGAGTTATGATGGAAACAAATTACCTTTATAAATCTGCCCGAAATTTGAGTTCTCCAGCAATTTCGACCTAAACCGCGATGCACATGAGATTAAAAGAGGGTGGGAGGATATGGGACGCGTGGCTGGGTTCAAGGGGCGTGTTTGGGGCTTGGAATCACCGAAAAAGCCTTAAAAATTAATAAATTATTATTTAATCAAATTTTATTTTTAAAACTGGAATTGGGCTTTCGGGCAGGCCCAATCCCTTAAATAAAAACCCATATACACCTTGGTTATGGATTTCCAAAGACTCCAAATTTTAATTGTGGTGTTAATATATCAGGGGAGGACATTTAGGAGTTAGAATGAGTAAAAAATATTAAAAAATGAATAAGTTATAAAAGAAACAAAATTTATTTTTAAATCTGGAATTGGGCTCACGGTTTGGCCCAATTCATGAAAACTCACATATTCTCTATAAAAACTTTGGAAACCCCCCAAAACAAAGCATTAATGGAAAGTAAAATAAAAATACATTTAAAATAAGCTATGTATGTGACAAGCCCGCCTCCCATAGGCCAAGTGCTGGCGACTAGCAACAAAGGCGTAAATCCCGATAATAGGGAATGCAGTTCCTTTATAAAGAGAACAAACACCACAAAGTAAACAAACTGAAGTAAACACTAAGTAAAAAAGAAAACACAAGTAAGTGCTGGAAAGTAAAGAGGCCAGTATACAAACCCAACTGAAGTGCAGTGCAACTAGAAATTAAAGTACAAAAACTGAAATAAAAAGCAGCATCCACCAAGACTTCCTCTAGGAACTCACACCTGAAGGGTGAGTATCGTCATTATCGTCGGCTCCTAGATTCCAGTCGTCCTCTCCATGTACATCCCACCTGATAGACCACCTCAGGGTACCATCCTGCTCCTCAAGCCTCAATCTTGATCAGTGTTGTCCATCGTCTGAATCCAACCCAATGTAGTGCAGGCATAGCCCGTCCAGGGCTGAGTATACGATACTCAGTTGGGAACCCGGGACTCCTGAAGGTCTCTATAATCCACAAAGTATAAACCACAATGGAAAGATACGAATACAAGTATCAACCAACACTACTTTGGTATATGCCCATACATATACCTAAGTCCTCATTTCTAGTTCTGCTCCAACACATGAGCTCAAGTACAACCCAATCCACACAGGAAAGCATAACTCAATCCACACAAGAAAGTACATCCAAATCCACACAAGAAATCAAGTCAATAATATCGAAGATAATGATTGAAATTCAAGACTCAGCTCACACAGGTATACTATTCATGAAGAGAGGTGGAGATGATTGATGTAGCCTCTAAATCAACTACTCTGTTGAAACCACATAGGTTCCAAGTATAGATGTCGTCACTGCTGAACCCACGGAGGATCCAAGTATAGAAGTTGTCTTCATCGAACCCACAGAGGATCCCAGCACAGAATTCATCGTCATCGAACCCACAGAGGATCCCAGCACGGTAGACGTCGTAGTCGAACCCAAAGAGGATCCCAGTAAGGTATACGTCATCGTCGAACCCACATAGGATCCTAGTATGGTAGTCTCCCAGGTCGAACCCATGGAGGATCCTAGTCTGGTAGTCATCCACGTCGAACCCACTGAGGATCCTTGTATGGAATTCGTCATCTTCTTCGCAGTCGCATCCAGCTCTAGGGTTCCGGCGCACAACACGCTCGATTTTTAGAGGGTCCGCTCCACGAGCCAAGGGTTCGATACATCAACTGTCACAAAGTTCAGAGTTAATTTATAACAAATATCCCTCTCATCAAAAGGAACTCAACGCGACAGACGGCGCATCAATCGGACGCCCGGTCTGAGAGTTATTTTCTTTTTCGTCCGAGGGGCCTGGTTGGTTTTTAAGCTAAAATCAACACAAACATACTCCAGATGCATCCAAACCATGAGAAGAGTAAGATAAACGAACTGTATCATGAAGAGTAATCAAAAAAAGTCTACGGTATGTCAGTCGGACGTCCGGAGCTCAAGTTATAAGCGTTTCCGCTCTGAGGGCCCGAGTGGTTTCATGTTCGAACCAACCCGGCCATACCTAAAGTTCTCTGAAACCATAAGTGTAATATCCCAAAACGACCATATCGATCCAAGGATTTCAACGCAACTAACGGTGCATTGATCAGAGGTCCTTAGCCCATGTTATTGGAGTTTGAATGGATCTGTCCGTAAATAAGAGGTTTGGGCCCGGTCCGACCCGGCCCAATACCCCCTCGGTCGACCCGAACCGGGAAAACCGACCCGTGTCCAGGTTCGTCCAGGTCGGGCGCAGCCCGACCTGGCTGGAATGGCCCAGCCCGGCCCCGTGCCAGGGTACGGCCCGACGCGGGTGGTCCGGCCAGGCGCGGGCCGGCCGGCCCGGTGCGGGCCGCCCGACCCCCGTGGCCGGCGGCTCGGCCTTAGGCCGAGTAGAATGTGGGGGGGGGAGTTGTCCCCCATGATTGAGAAACGGAGGCCCCCTCTTAGGGGTCCCTCCCTTGCCACCTGTCAGGGGTTACGACCCCCGGACTTTCAAAAAATGGCCGGCCGTAATGGCCGGCCGGAGAGCAACTGCAGGACCTACCAGTCCTGCCTCCAGGAGCGCCGATGGCCGGTGGATTCAGGACACCCTCCTCTGCACCACCGTGGCCTTAGGTCGCGGCCCATGTCCGAACGGTGCTGCGAGACGGCGCCGCGCCCCTCCGCCATGCCCCGCCCTAGCCGCGGCCCGACATAGTTCTCCGGAGCGGCGCGACGGCACTGCGCCCCTCCGTCGTGGCCCGTTTTTGGCTGTGGCTTCCTTCAACATCACTGGTGCGGCACGACGATGTCGTTCAACTTTTCCGCGGCCCGCTTCTATCGCGGTTTTCCCATTCCCGCGTGGTGCAATGACATTGCACCATCTTTTCCATGACGATTCACGAAGATCAAGATAAAAAGGGGAGGAGGATCTGCCATGTTTGTACGGTCTGACCTTCCCCTATTATAACGATAATAAGAGGTATTTATATTTCACGAAGAACATCAAAATAATAATACATGAATGATGAAACAACCCCTACCTCGATTTATGATGGTTGATCACTTGACGATGAAAGGGAATGTTCTGATGTTATGTAGACGTTGCCGCAAGATGAAGGCATCAGTTCGTCAATTTTTGAGAAAAAGGAAGCTGGGTTTGGTGCCGGCATTCTTCATGTTCATCAACGAAGAGGATGATGTTCTTCGTGGGAGGATGAAGCTCTTAAAAAACTAAAACTCCTACCAAAAACTCAACACAACAAGCTAAACACAAATAAAATAAGACACCTCTTATTTTATTACTCAAACCATGCATTTCAAAAATCCAAAATTCAAAATCAAACACACCTAATTAATTAATCTTAATTTGTCGAATTAATTAATTGTTTAGTTGGAATAAATTAATGTGGGAGGTGAGGAGGGGAGGAGTCACTTAATTAAAAAGGGTTTTAGAGGAGTTAGGGGATTTGAAAAGGTGGGGGATCGTGTGGGCCCCACCTCACCTTTAATCCTCTCATGGGAAGTTTACAACCCGTGGGTCCCACTCTAACTCCCACACCTAGGATCTAACACCTAGTAAAGAGAAATAAAATATCCAACACAATTTTATTTCTCTTTACACTTAAACCAGATTTTAAAAAAAACTCTTCCCGTGCAAACGCAACTCGAGTGATGGTCTTATTAAGAAATTACCGGGGATGCAGTTTCATCGGTGCCCACCGATTTTGATTCCGAGCATCGGTTCAAAAGTTAAAAAAAACCTGCTCGTCCGTTCACTGAACATATCCGATCTAAAATTCAGAAAATTATTCCGGGTACATCGGGCCTCGGAATCAAGTGCCATCAGAAATTACGTCCTCGTAGAATCCATAAAAATTTAAGAAAAAAAATTCCTTGAAATTTACATGCCATTACATTACTCCCTCCTCAGTTATTTATGTCCCCGTAAAGATACATCACAAACTAGGGAAACAAATGAGGGTACTGAGCATTCATCTGAGCCTCCCGCTCCCATGTGCTCTCTTGGAGGTTCTCGTGCTGCCACTTGATGAGAACAAGAGGAATCAACTGCCACATTGGACCCTCTCCTGTCGATCCTTGATCTCCACTGGGACCACCGCAATAGTCACACCATCATCGATGTCTAGCTCCCCATGGGCGATGATATGCATCAGATCATGCACGTATCTCCTCAGCTGAGATACGTGGAAAACATCGTGCACCCGGTGTAACTGAGTTGGATGAGCCAGGCGATAAGCCACCTCACCTATCTTGTGGAGAACCTGAAATGGTCTGATGAAGCATGGAGATAACTTACCACCCCTGCCAAATCTCTGTAATCCACGTAGAGATGAGACCAGTATGAAAATGTGGTCTGCATCCTCGAACTCTAGTGGTCTCTGCCTCCTGTTAGCATAGGACTTTTTCCAGCACTAAGCCGTCCCCATCTGCTCCTGGATGATCTGAACCTTCTCCATCATAACCTAAACCATCTCTGGTTCTACACATACTCACACTAGCACTATCCACAAGGATATCTGAAAATACAGCCAGCTGTTGTCTCGCCACTCTAATAGCTGAATGCCCGATCTCCTATTAACAACATCTGCTAAAACATTCCCCTTACTAGGAGTATAAACTATCTCGATGTCATAGTCCTGGAGGAACTCAAGCCATTGCCACTATCTCAGGTTCATGTACTTCTGAGAAAATATACACCTGAGACTTTTCAGTTGGTGAGAACCATAAACCGTTCGCTCGACAAACAATGGGTGAGACTAGCCATTTGTAAGAACTCAACTCCACCCTTCTTCATCTACAATCTACAAGAGCTACTGAGATTCCTCCTCTTCCAATAAGAGAAATCTGGTCTCATTGCCTATATGAACCATATCCTTCTCCTAATACAGTCAATCCTGACATGAATGGTACTATTTCATGCCATGGATGATGTCGTAAGGCCTTGACGCTACTACCTAGTGATCCAACCATTACTCTCACCTCCAAGGGTCGAGTCACACTGTCGGCAGCATTGTGTTGTCACTAGGTCTGCTACAGTAGGAATCTCAAAAGTGAGGGTCAATTCAATGTTTTTATCCGAAACCTCTCAGTATCAACTACATAAAAATGACAGGGAAGAAAATGTCACAAGAACAAGTGTCTTTTATTACTGCAGCTCAAGGTACAAAGACACAAAGCATCCACAAAAAAACATCATCAAAACTAGAAGATACATGAACAACGTCTCCAGTTCTGGAGCTAGTCCTGCTCCTATCCATCTGCTCCTGGAGCTCCATGGCCGTAGGCCTTAGCTGCCAGAAGCTGAGCTCTCCCCTGTCCACTCATTCCCTGCGGTCAGGGTTGTCTTCCTTATGGTGGTGGTGGTAGGGCCTCAAAGCATCACCCACCACCCACTGCTCAGCCAGCTCCTCTGCCTCATCCGCCTATTCCGTGCGGGCCACCACGGTCGATGCTCTGCCTGGGAGGTCCCTCTACCTCCTACTGCTCATCTGGAAGGCGGTTCTGGTAGTCTCGAGCCATGTGACCCTGCCCGCTGCATGCATAGCATTGTCTGATCCTCGTGTGGTTGGATATGTTTCGTGTGCCCCGTACAACCAAACCTATATCCTGAGATTGATCATCTGATGTTCTAGCCCGCTTGGTACTCTACGTCATCTGTCTACTTCCGGCTACAGAAGACTCCGTTATAGGTCGTCCTGCGGAGGGTCTCGCTGCTAGTGACTGCTCAGCGAGAAAACTCTCCACTAGAAGGGTTGTCTCCAGCACCCCCGCCTACGTCAGGATGTTGAGGGAGATCATTGAAGCCCTGATCTCATGCCTCAGTCCCTGCTCGAAGGTCCTTTCCCTGAAGAACGGGTCTCGTACCATGTCTGTGGAGTTGCGCGAGAGATTAGTAAACCTCCCAGAGTACTGGGCCACAGTCATGCTGCCCTACCACAGCTGTAGTAACTCCTGAATGCGCACTGCATGGAGGGTGGTTGGAACAAACTCTGATCGAAAGAGGATCTTGAAATCCTTCCAAATAAGTGATGCATCATCATGCACCTGGATCATCAGGGTCAGCCATCTACCTGCTGCTACGTGCAGGAGAATTGCTGAAAGGATCACGATGAGATCTACTGGTGTCCCTACCAATATGAAAACATGAACAATAGCCTCCAGCCAATAATTGGCTGCCTAAGGGTCCGTCTCTTCGTGGAACCTTGGTAGACTCTGACGCTAAAACTCATGCAGTGAACTAAGGTGACGTGTACTCTCAGATGCTAGGGCTGGTGGCATCAATGGCTCGGCAGGTAGAGGTACCACCGGTGCCTCCACTGTAATGGGGCCCTGCACCGAGGCCTCATCGCTCGGTGGGCTTCCAAATCATACAACGCACATAACCCTAGCTGGCTGCCATCATGGGGCCATCCTGAAAAGAAATAGGTGCGCCACAGACAATGTAATTTACCTGGTGAGATGGCACAAGTAATCACAAAGAAAACATTGAAACACACATGCAATCAATTTTTTCGTGTAACGAGTTGGAAATCAGAAGTCAGTTTCCTAGTGTATGGATACGTCAGCTGCCACACCAACACTGGACTCTCTGGACTAATAACCACACTTAATACACTTAACCCTATTGCTTCACATCGAAGAACGATGAGAGTCCTGAGTTCTGTGGTAGAACCGAACTCCTCTGATACCAATTTGTCACGACCCATCCTCGGGGCCCATGTCATGACTACCCCAAGCCCTCCTCCCATAGGCCAGGGGATAGAGACTAGCACCAAAGGCGTAAATCCCGATAATAGGGAAGGTATTTCTTTTATAATCATAACAGTCACCACAGAGTATGCAAAATGAAGTAAACATTAAGTAAACTGAAAACACAAGTAAGCGCTAGAAATTAAATGGGCCAGTATACAAACCCAACTGAAGTGTTTTACAACTGAAAAGTAAAGTACAAAAAACTGAAAGACAAATCTGCAACCACCAGGACATCCACTAGGAACTCCCACCTGAAGGGTGAGTATCGTCAGCCTCGTCGGCTCCTCACGTCCGCCCATCCTCTCCGTGTAGGTCCCACCTGATCGACCACCTCTGGGTACCGTCATGCTCCTCAAGCCTCAACCTTGATCAGCGTTGTCTATCTTCTGCATCCAACAAAATGTAGTTCGGACAGAGCCCATGCAGGGGTATGTATATGATACATAGTTGGGACCCCGAGACTCCCGAAGGTATCCTGAATCCACAAAGGATAAACCACACAGGAAAGATACAAATACAAGTATCAACCAAAAATACTTAGTTATATTCACAAATATATACCTAAGTCATCAATTCCAGTTCTGCTCCAACACATGATCTCAAGTACAACCCAGTCCACACAGGAATGCATAACTCAATACACACAAGAATGTAAATCCAAATCCACACAGAAAGCAATTCAATCATATCGAATATAATTATTGAAAGTAAAGACTCACCTCACACTGGTATACTATTCACGAAGAGAGGTGCAGATGATTGATGTAGCCTCTGAATCAACTCCTCTGTCTAACCCACATAGGTTCCATGTACAGATTTCGTCACTGCCGAACCCATGGAGGATCCATGTATAGAAGCCATCATCGTCGAACCCACAGAGGATCCCATCACAGAAGTCATCATCATCGAACCCACGGAGGATCCCAGCACAGTACACGTCATCATCGAACCCACGGAGGATCCCAGTACGATAGTCGTCATCATCAAACCCACAGAGGATCATAGTACAGTAGTTGTCCATGTAGAACCCACAGAGGATCCCAGTATGGTAGTCATCCATGTTGAACCCACTGAGAATCCTTGTACGGAAGTCATCATCTTCTTCGTAGTCACATCCAGCTCTAGGGATCCCGCCCACAACACGCTCGATTCTACAAGGGTCCACTTCATGAGCCAAGAGGTCGATACATCAACTGTCATGAAGTTTAGATTAGATGTATCAGAAATTCTTGTCTCATCAAATGGAACTCAATGCGACAGACGGCGCGTCAATCGGACGCCCGGTCTAAGAGTTATTGGCCTTTTCGTCCCAGGGGCCCGGTTGGTTTTTATGCTAAAATCAACCCGACCATACTCTAGCTGTGTCCAAACCTCGAGCGGTGTAGTTCAAAAGAATTGTCTCACAAAGAGGAATCCAACAAAGTCAACGACACATCAATCGAACGTCCGGAGCTCATGTTATAAGCGTTTCCGCTCTGAGGGCCCGGTTGGTTTCATGTTCGAACTAACCCGGCCATAACCAAAGTTCCCCTAAACTATGATTGTAATATACCAAAATGACCTTCACGATCCAAGTATTCCAACGCAACTGAAGTTGCATCGATCAGAGGTTCGAATCAGAAGTTATGGGAATTTTAACAGATCTATCCGTAAAGATGGGGTTGGGGCCCGGTCCGACCCGGGCCAAAACCCCCTGGGTCAGCCCGAACCGAGTCGACCAGACCCGAGTCTGGGTAAGGCCAAGTTGGGCGTATCCCGGCCCGGCTGGCACGGCCTAGCCCGGCGCGGGCGGTCCGGCCCAGCGTGGGCGCCCCTTCCCGCGTGGCCGGCGGCTCAGCCTTCGGCCAAGCGAAATGCAGGGGGGGTGCTGCCCCCCTTGATTGAGAAAAGGAGGTCGCCTCTTTGGGGGGACCACCCTTGTCACCTGCCGGGGGTTAAGACCCCTGACTTCCGAAAAACAGCAGGCCAGAGAGCCACCGCGGGACCTGCTGGTCTCGCCTCCTGGAGCGCCAACGGCCGGCGGAGTCCGGCCGCCCTCCTCTTCACCGCCGCGGCTTTAGGCCGCGAGCCCTGTCCGACCGGCGTGGTGAGACTGCGCCTGGACCCTCCACCACGGCCCGCCCCGGCCGTGGCCCTACATGGTATTCTAGCACAGGGCGACGGCGCCGCGCCCCTCCGCCACTTACCGTTGTTGGCCGCGGGTTCCTTCGGCTTCTACAGCGCCGCGCGACAGCTCCGCCACCTTCGTCGCGGCCCGCTCCGGTCATGGATCTCCCGTTCCCGCGCGGTGCAACGACACTACACCATCTTTTACATCATGATTCACGAAGATCAAGATAAAAAGGGGAGGAGGATCGACCATGTTTTTTGGGTCTGACCTCCTCCCGTTATAACGATAACAAGCGGTCTTAATAATTAACAAAGAATGTCAAAATAATAATACTTGAATGATGAAACAACCCCTACCTCGATTCACTATGGTTGATCGGTTGATGAATAATGTGGAAGTTACGCTATTCCGTAGACATTACTGCGGGATTATGACGTCGCTTCTTCAATCATCGAGAAAATGGAAGCTGCGGTTGGCACCGGCGTTCATCGTGTTCTTCAACGAAGAGGATGGAGTTCTTTGCCAGAGGATGAAGCTCTTCATAAACTATAACTCTCCCCAAAAACTCAAAACAACATCCTAAACCCAAATAAAATAAGACACCTCTTATTTTATTACTCAAGATATGCATTTCAAAAATCCAAAATTCAAAACCTAACACACCTAATTAGTTAATATTAAGTAGTCAAATTAATTATGTGTTTAGTTGGAATGAATTAATGTGGGAGGTGATGATGTGATGAGTCACTTAATTAAAAAGGGGTGTAAAGGAGTTATATAATTTGAAAAGGTGGGGGCTCGTGTGGGCCCCAACTCACTTTTAATCCTCTCATTAGAAGTTAACAACCCATGGGTCCCACTCCAACTCCCACACCTAGGATCTAACACCTATGAAATAGAAATAAAATTTGTAACACAATTTTATTTCTCTTTACACTTAAACCACATTTTTAAAAAACTCGTCCCGAGTAAACACAAATCTAGTAATGGTCCTCTTAAGCAATTACCAGGGCTGCAGTTTTATCGGTGCCCTCGGATTTCGATTCTCAGCACCGGTTCTAAAGTAAGAAAAAACATTCTCATCTGTTCACTGAACGTACCTGAGCTAAACTTCAGAAAATGATTCCAAGAACACCGGGCCGCAGAATCAGGTACCGTTAGAAACTGAGTACTTGGAAAATCTCAAGGAATTTATGAAAAAAAATTCCTTGAAATTTATCGGTCTTTACAGAAATACCTCCACTATCTATTCTAATTTCATAAATAGAACTTTAAATATACAACCCACAAACCAACTTCTTTCACTTTCTCAACAGATCACACTCACAACCCCACTATGAATACTAATAAACTATTTATATATCAACATAAAATGATAATACCTCTATTTAATCCATACAGGGACATTTCCAAAAAAAATCATGAACCTCAATACCAAGAAACAAATTCTTCATCATATATAAACACTCAAAAACATGATAGATTCACAAAAAAAACAAAACTTTCCTCCCTAATAATTAAAATTAGTATATCTTTACTGCCAAGATTCACTGCACAATACACATCACATGGTTTCAAGGTCAAATTAATGAGCATTGACCCCTGATTTTTCTCTCAATGGTTTGACCACCTAGTATATAGAGTCAACAAAAAATAAAATTTTTATTCATAATCAATATGAAATATTTCCTCTGTTATTACCCTCAATGATACATGAATCCATGTTTTATGTAAAACAACCATGTGTCATGTGTACTAGATCCCAAGGTGCTATATACTCCTCAGTTTTAAGGACGCATTCAATAAATTCCTTAAAAACTATCAATGGTTCCACACATAGACAAGGTATTTCCGTTATAAAAAACAAACCCAATAGAATTAATATTTACTATGAGATCATGAGGAGTGTTCATTTTAGTGTTGCCTTCAAACAACATGATACACCAACTCACTAGGGATCATAGTCAAATTTACAAGGAGATAATGTCGTACAGAAAACACAATCAAGGTTTCACTAATAGTCATAGCTCATAGAACATAATTTATGAAAAATTATATATACATGCCTTGATGGATTTTATCTACGAATGGCCACATCATTGATAATGATGCATTGTTCAATTTAACAGAATTCCAATATGTGTTAGCTGGATCACGCAATATATGATATAGTAGCTTTATTAATTAACAAGAACTATCTAATTAATATGTATAAAATAATCCTATCAAAGGAAATGAAATCTAGATATTGATGTGACAAGGTACACTTCCACAGATTTTATATAAGGGCTGAATCATTATCAATTGCATCACCACCACCATCATCATTTCCCACATGAAACACAATGTATTATAAAATTACCTAATATCATAATTAAATATTCATAGAGCTTCATCAGAATAAATTTTTTTCAATATATCATTTGTTTAAACAATGTACATATAGTTGACATTAATTATACTATGACATATGTAATCAGTTCAATAATAATGAGGCATCATATATGTCATGTGAAAGTTATTTTATTAAAATCATACAAGAATCCCCTCTTGAAGATATGGTCATGTTTCAAATCCATAGGAAATTGTGATCCTCAAACCCCATGTGAATCACATTATGTGATATCATATAACAATAATATTTTAAACTATGAAAATCAATTCCATTTCCTAGTCATGTGGACATTCCTCAAGAAATGTGTTCACAATGAAGAAAATTATATTTTGAATGAATCAGTGAAACATTACAATTTTACATATACCAACTACCAAAAAAAGATATATTTGATAAAAAAAATCAACATATCACCTCGAATCACTGAGTCTTAGTTGGAATGCAACTTGACCTTAGGTATTCGACCCCAATACTAATAGGATATCGACCATCAGTGGTGGTCCATTTGAATTTTTGTGGATTATAAACTCTCTATAAATGTAATAAATATAGAATTAATTCTCAATTATCAAATAAAATATAATCATATTTTTAGAACTAGTAAAATAATATATATTATTAATTAATGAGGAAATAACATACACACATTTTTACATGAATACATGACACCGAATGCTCACTTAGATGCTCATATATTCATTTACAGAGATTTATAAAGTAATAGAGGATTTGAATCTCTAAGACTCACCACCTCATTGTATGTAGACGCATATATAGTTTTCCCATAGAACAATCTAATCGAGGCCTCAGCCTAACATTTTCCTGCAATAAATGAGGGATTCTCGAGAAGTCGAGGGTCATTGCATCAAGAGTACAGTTCCAGTAAAAGTCAATAGGACACCACCAATGTAGTCCAGTTCCAAACTGGAAGATGTAATGTATAATCATTTCAAAATATCATTGTATAGAAAATATGCGGTATATCACTTCACAAACATATAATATCATCATTTTTACAGAAGTAAACAAAAAAATACTTCTTGAGGGGTTGTGGTCTTACGAATCCACCATGATCCTCTAAAACATACATTCTTCACCTCCATACTATAACGATAGTCATAAATGTTTTTGGTAGTAATCAATATCTATCCAAAATGATGTTGGACTTGTCACTAAAAATCAAAAATTCATTATAACAAAACACCAATTTGCATGCATTAGGCATCGAGACAACAAGTCACTAAAAATCCATATGTTAACTAGAAAACACATCACTCTATATCTATAAATAATCCAGAAAAAATGTAAATTAAACTACATGAGGAATTGAGAGAAATTTTCATTCATCATCCACAAGTTCATTATATAATCTATTTATTTTCCTTAGTTATGGCCTCAAGGATCACATTACCCTACCCTATGATCATGTCCAACATCATATTTATTAGAATCCATGAATATTTACTTTATAATTGGTAACCATATCATTATAGTTCATATGTCTCACATACCAATGAAACTCATAAAATTTTCTTAATTAACACATAATAGTGTATAGTAAATAACGACGTAGCTGAACATGTCATCATTAATATTTTTTTGAAATATAAAAATGAATGTGATCATCTTCAAATATAGTTGAAAAATTTACTTATGAACACTCATGGAATCAAAATTAATATAAGGGTCTCATAAGATACAAAAAACCCCACATGTTATGAAAGAATAGAACATATCTTTACTCGCTAAACATGAACACACAAATATTCAAGTAATAAATAATGGTTTCATGGGAAATACACATTCATGTATTCAACATTGCATGCATTCTCTCACATGATTTAGGTCTCATGTGGTACAATCACACACCCCACAGTGTCTAGGAAATCCGATGCATTCATTTATGTTCCATCCTTTACAATCAGCAGGTATCATCATGAAAGTTCATAAGGGTTCATCGTGGCCCTTAAAAAAAATCATTTACATTATGCATGTAATAAAAGATTAATATTTTTATTGGGTAGAGTAAACAAGAGTAGTTACCACACAAAATTTCAACACCAATCTAAAAAATACTAGTATTGTTGACTGATTCATCCAATCCCATTTCTCCTCAATTGATGACCATGAGGTTATAAGTCATTCCCATGTATTATAGATAATTCATTATACCAAAATAATAGTTAATTAATTGATTAAAAGACAATTTAAATATATATAAGACCAAATAAACTCTATAGTTTTTATCAAATATCACTACCTAGATGAAGCCATGAATAATCACTATTGGAAGGTACATAAAAAACATACTGCATAATTTAATGAGAATTACTTACAATGTGGCCATAAATAATATGTCTAATTAAAGGTAATTAAATTGAAAAGACTATATGAAAAAGATCCATTGACATACCACATTCATCAAATTTTCCAATGGTGTTCGATCTTCTCCTAACCCATCCAAAATTAAATCTCCTGTTAAATTACTAAATAAATTCAATGGCCTAATGCAATATTGAACTAAAAATTATAAAAATAATAACAGATCACCAATGGTCATAACATCAATGAGACACATGATAGAAACACATGTTAATTATGAAGATTAATCCTGTAATGATACTAATCCCAGGATATATTATTCATTAGACATTCCACATTGATATGGTGGAATTATCATCTAATTATTTAAATAGATTCTATAAAAATATAAAATAATGATCAAGATGAACAAAAGATTGATAACCCAATTAATAATGAGACATAAATGATTCTTAAAGTCCAAAAATCAATAATATATTTATCCATGAGGAACAATATAAAGATCATATACCACGGAATGATGATGGAGGATAATATTGATTATTAATGAGGGATATCACCCAAATTACACACATATTTACAACTATACCCTCCCAGGATCAAGATAAAATCATTTATGGTGGAGCCACATTGTGAATGGATGAACGGCTCCTAAAAAACTGAGGAAATAATTTGACCCTAAAGGGGAATCATTGGAAAATAATTCCAAAATTACTTAGCTGGATGTCATCCCAGAGAAACCCATTGAATCCTAGTGAAGACTCCCAAAATTGTTACTGAGTCCTTTTCGAAAAAATGGGTTCTTCCTACACCACTGACCAGTTTGTTTCAGCTCTCTGATTGGATGGTTCATTATTCTTTGAAGTAGATATTTTCCCTCTATCACAACATGTAAGTAGAGGATAGACAATAATTGGATTATAAATAGTATTCCAGAACAACTCTAGGACTCCTCTTCTAAAATAGTGAGATTCAATTCAAACACTTGGCCTTAATTCAAGTATGAAAATTGTTCTTTTATATTTTCAAATCAGAAGAATCTGTGTTTGAGAACCGGTTATTTGAATTTTCCAGCCATGAGAGAAAATTTACATCTTCTAATAAAAAAAGTCCATAAAAATTTGGTTTATTACATGTATATTTTATAGTTCGTTGTCATTTCATCTCCCATGTTCTTAAAAACTAAAATATATTAATGTTATTTCTATTTCTATTAAGATACATTAAATGGTATTAAATGTCACTAATATAAGAACACATTAAAGAAATTAGGGAAAAAATATTAATATTTTATTTATATGAGTCTATAATATTGAAAACATTTCTCCCAACGGAAAAATAATCTAATCCTACCCATGAGAACAAATCATCCAATAAGAATTTTCTTACATATGAAAAACTAATATAAAAACCAAGACACGTCCAAATATGGTCAAAATTTTGGTCCTCCCCCATACCTTTTGAACCATGTTTGATATGTGTGTATTTTATGAGATTAATAGGTCACACAATGTTAACTCGTCCATGATACATTGATGTAATATAGGAAGATCACATGATAAGTTCATATGTATTAGAGGAATTAATTTTCGTTAATATGGAATATGAAAAAATAGGGTCCTTACACTCTCTCTAGATGAACATACCCTAATGAGATGGAATAAGATAATTTTCATATAATACTTTATGGTTGAAGAGGTAGATCAAGACAAAACTATCCATTATTATAATGATTTCAAATTTGGTGATGATTCTACATCTTTTGATTAAATAATCATGACCATTTTAGATAAAAAATATTGATGAATATATGGATTTTGGAATTTCCTTGTTTGTGGTCCCTATGGCATTATGGTCGATTAATAAAATAGAGGGGTGAAATGACCTATTAAAAAAATATGTACTTAATAGGGTTAAATTAATTTTTAAAGGAAAAATAAATTCGAATAAAATTATACATATATTGTGTTAAATCAGAGTGATCCTATTTCTGCTCCTAATAAAATCAATGAGTGAGTATGGAATCCTATGATATTGTGAAAATTTATTTGATTGAGTCATTACTTTTTATAACGTCATTTTTAACCATTGGATACAACCCCAAAACCATCATTTTTCAAACATAGATTACAACCAAAGAACTGTACTATTGTAGTGGATAATAATGAACCATTTCATTATCTGACCATGGGCCCCCCCCAACACCATCGTTTTATCGTCTATGGAAAAAAATACTTTTTAAAACTGGAGGCAAAATACTTTGAATACCATTCATAGGGATAGTATAAATAGACACTATGGTGTGTATATTGACTGCAAATTGATAATTAATAAATAGTTTACATTCATATATAGAAGGAATTCAAAGCTATAGAACACAACTGAATAATGTGAGTAATAGTATTGAGGAATCTTTGATAAAATCTAGTAGCAATGTTTTAGTACTATTTATAAATTCTAATTGTTTTATTTTAATGTTCGCAAAACTGTTGAAAAATACAATTTGAAAATATTGAACACCAATTATAGATGAAATGGATTTAGAAACTATATATATATATAGTTATATAATTCCCAATGACCCTTATAAATTAAAAGTTAATCAATAACTACTATACTTTCAAAATATTCATTGTACTTGTACATCGCTCTCCCTCAATGATAATAAACTATTTCAACTCTAGGAATGATATCATAATGTATAAAACTATAAAAACTATACCACTATATTTGTGAGAATAAACATTTAATTTATCCGTAAATAATCCATAATTATGACCTAAAAGAGTTCTAACAGATCATATGAATGATAATAATTTTAATTCAAAATATTCAAATTGGAATCACATAATTTTCAATAGGAAATCATGAATTTTAAAATCGTTTTCCTATATGATATAAATTCAATCATTGAAAGTTTTATTCTAAATACATGTTATAATATTTAACAATAATTATGTAATTATCAAATAAATAAATTATTTATAACAACTATCAGGAGTATACATTAAATAATGATTTGAAATATAATTAATATTGTTAATATTATGGTTTTTTTAAAAACAAAAATGTTGAATGATTCATAAGAATAATTTTTAATTTTTGAAAAAATATCATTATTGAAAAAACAATAATGTGATTTATGATCAGTCTATATCAACATAAATTTCTTATTTTGTGTAAACATGATTATCTATATGAATAATTTCACCCACAAGCATGAATTGCATACGCACAATTTTGTATCTCATAAGATCCATCACATGTTCTATTGAAGTAATCATTTTTTTTGAAAAAAAACATTATATACATCATAAATCCAATATTATATTGTGTAAAAATTATTCACTTATTGTGTATATATCATTCTCTTATAAGGTAAGTTAATCCTTCTACAGCATAAGCATCATTACATCTGGATAAAGTAATCCTTTTTATTGATAAAAAATGATTAATGATTATTTTATAAAATTCTAATGACCAATTCCAAAACAATAATGTTAATTTATCTAATATGTAAATAATGTCTTTCATACTAATTATCATTCAATTATTAAATTTTCGTTATATGATTTATAAATAACGTCTTACAAATCAGTATTTTTCACCAAAATTATTTTAAAAGACAAGAAATGAACGTCAAAATTATGTAAATAAACTATATTAATAATAACATTTTCTTTTACAAGTAGTGAAATATGAAAGTATATTTGTTCACCCAAGTTAATGGGAATAAAATTTCAAAATTACAATTATCCAACATAATGAAATTAATTATACTCTTTTTACTATCAAAATATGATAATGTTCTATGGATCCAAAAAATTATATCCCCCATTTTAATGTTTAGAAAACCAAGATAATTTTAATACATTATTATCATTTTATGTTAATCAAAACGTTTAACTTATAAAATGATATTCCCCTTTTAAAGTAAAACAAAAAATCATTCTTTCGAAACATGTACACCCTATATTAAAAATTGAATTCCCATTTGTTTAATATTGAATCAGAGTGACATTATAAAGAGATATATCACCCTAAATATGTGAAATCATAGAATAAAGTCATCATATAAGTGAAGAAAAATGTAAAATTCAAAATTTAATTTTGTGATAATGTAAAACCTTAGTGAATATAATATTTTCATCCTTTAATAAATTTGTATTTAATATACAGTACTATGAGTTTATATAATTTACAATTTAATCATATTAAATAGAGTAATGTGATTCTAAAAAATATTAAAAAAACATATGGATATCCAAAACAAATATGTTTTTATTTATTGAATTATATAATATGAAATTCAAGGAATAAAATAGTAACCAACAATTATGGTATATTACATTGGAATAGAAAATATAAATGAATTTAATTTCCACATTTCTAAAATATAAATATATATTTCTGTTCATGTCATAAATAAATTATAATTAAATATAATAAACATGATTAAAGGAGAAATGAGGTCACAAAATGATGAATTCTAAAATATTAAAGTCGATATTAATAGTGAAATTTAATGTGGAATGATTTTATCCATGAAAAATAAACAATTTTCCACAAATAGATTCACATTAAAATTTTGTTTTAAACATCAAAAAATCAATGTTCATATTTTATGCTTTCAAAAAATAACACTACATTATTTTGGTAAAGAAATCAGTAATTAGATCATGCAATGAAATGTGTTAAAAAAATCTACCTTTTAAATCATGTTGTGTAATTATATCATATCTAACTTCTATATGATTTTTTCTTAAATTATGTAATGGTTCATCTCAAACTAGAATATTATTATGATTTTCATCTAAAGTAGGACACCATTCAAATTAAACAAAAATTTTCAACTAATTATTTTGTAATACAATTTGATTGAGTACAAGGACATCAAAAAATATTGTTTTTTACTTATGAAGATGATAATGAAATAGATTTTTTTATAAAACTACTATATACTATGCATATTTTAGAAAATGATACATACTATTTTTTATTTTCCTATATATATTTCAACCACTAATATTAAACAATGTATATATTTTTTATAAATATTTATTTGTTTTTGAATAAAATAAAACAATTTTTAATGAATAAATAACATATATTATTTTTTATTTTTATTTATTTTAAATAATTTCAGAAATAATACATCAAAATATTACAGAAATAAAAAACGAAAAATAGTATATAGGGAAAAAATTTATCAAATTTAATAATCAATCATTAATAAATCTCATTTTTTAATCCATTTTTTACATATTAATCATGTTCCATTATATACAAGGTACTCACAGGAATGATTGAACTTGTACAATTATCTAATGAAAATATTAAAAAATTCCCTTTACTTATATTGATTGTTTTGGAAATATACCATCATCTCATTAAAAAAATTTGATATCCAAAAAATAATTTTAATTCTATAATGGAATCATACCAAGTTAATTATACTTTTTTTGTAAAAACATAATACAAAAAGAATTATTTTAAGATACAATTATTATTTCATCCAAATATTTTTAGATAATAAAAACTAAATTATAATTTTTCATAATAAATAATGTTATAGCTAGCTTTCCTTTTGAAAATTAATTTAGTAAAATAAAAAAATTTAATCTATTATACCAATAACTTGGAGATTTATTATGAACATAAAGTTATTTAGGTTTTTTAAAAGACTAATAGAATATGATTCATTTTTAATATGAGGCGGAGCTTTAAAATATGCATCCTCAAAAAGCTATTCCATTTATGAAATAAAATTTCTTTTCCATTTATAATAATTTAAAACCATGGAATGTCTCATCATATAAAAATATTATAAGAGATTTTTACCATCAATATGGGAAAATTTTTATCATTATATATCACCTCTTCTTAACTATTTCCATGTGATACTTTTTTATTTATAAGAATATTTATAGATATAGAATGATTATTATTGAATCCCCATTTAATACTAAAGAATTTTGAGTTATTAGGTTGATCAACTAAATCCAAAAAATAATTTATAGAAAAGTAATTTATCTCTTAATGAATAAGAAATATCTAATTTAAATTATTTAAAAATTCACTAAAATTTTTAAGAACATATTAAGAATTTTAATGCTGATAAAATAATTCAATTATTTTTTTTAGTTTGAATTCTTGAACTAGAATTTCAAATTAATTTCTGTAAATGAATATCATAATATAATATTCATTAAATATCCATAGAAGGACTCATTTTCATTTTCATCATTATTTTATCAATATACATCTATAAAATTAAAGTATATATATTTCTATTAATGTGTTTTTAAAACATATTTAATTTATTTTCTATATTTTTTACTAAATTTTACATATATATATATATTATTCAACTACTATAGATATATTATTATAGGAAAAAATCATTACAAGACTATTAATATCGTAGAAACATATTATGATATTAAAATTTGAGTTAATTTTTTTAAAAAAAATCATTATTGGGAACAATATTAAATTTTAAAAAAATACTGTAAAATAAAAAACATTAAATTTTATACTCTCCTAAATCACATATAGGATTTTACTTAAAATATGAAATAAAAAATTTTATTTTATATATAACTATATTTAATAATATATTTAATCAAAAAATTTATATTTTTATTAAATTCATGTTTCAATGTTCTAAATGTTCTTCATAGTGTTCTATTTATCCATTATAGAATACTATTTTAATGGAGTCATAGTGGATAGAAAAGTATGAGAATAAACCTTTTTCAGTTTTTTTGAATTAATTATTTAAAAATTACACTCCCTAATCACATATATTATAAAATATTAAATATCATTTTAAATTTAGAATGCGATCAAAATATGAGTAAAATTTCAAAATCATTTTATATTTATGTCATAGAATTTATAGCAATTAAATTTGCTAAAATCATTTACTATTATAAATAGATAAAATTTTCTAGGAATAAAATCAGTAGATATTGGTTCAAATATACCATGATTAAAAATATATAAACTCTATACTTTATCTACTCACATGATGGGTTTAAATTAATATTCATAGAGTTTAACATTCATAAATTAGTCACAAATATAATGTTTTCCCATATTCAGATATGGAATAATCATAACCTTATATTTTTTGCATAGTTTTTAAAATTTAAAATAATTCAAAAGGATGTGTAAGATATTCAATAATAGGATATGTAACTTAACCAAATATAAACATTGAACATTTTGGATAGTTAATTTTGAAAAAAATAATAGAAAAAATGTTATGTATTTGATATCCATAAAATTGGACTCATTTAGGATTGTAACAGTGCACTTATAATATATATATTTACATTCCCCAAATCCTAAAATAATTGTGATGAATATTAGTCATTTTTTTAACTATTTAACAAACTCAGAATTATATATAATAATAGAATCCTCAAATCTATCCTCAAAAACATATTTCACTATACCTTTACGAATTAACAACAAATGAAACATTACCACATTCATATTGGTTAAATGATATAGATTTATTTTAAATTCTTATCATATGATGAGAACAACCACTATGTATATACCAAGATACAATTCTCTTACATTTAAGGAATATATATAATAAAAAAATACTAAATATAATTTTCGAAACCAAGAAATATTGGGACCAATTGAGTGAAAAAAATTTTATTGGTATCACATATAGATTGAAAATAGTTCTTTATTGAAAATATGTATCACAAAGAAATATACATAAATAAATTTTGGAATCCATAATATTGTATAAATTTTAATGAAAAATCACTTATACAATATCAATTTAATCAATATTTGAAGCTAGTATGTATTGAAACAATTATAATTATCTTTCTTACAAAATATTTCATATACATTTCATTTCATTGAATATCATAACCCAGAATATTTTTTTATTTTTTCTATTTTTTTAAACATTAACATATTATCATATCGTTCCCTAATTTGTATAAATATGTAATTATATAACTTTAGGTTTTTAATTTTAGTTATCTAATTTTTATTTTCATCCAAAATAGTATTCAACAATATTTATTTACATCCATTATCTTGAGAAATATAATAATTAATATTTATATTTTATTGTTGATAAAAATGAAAATCTAAATATATCTTATCATTTATTCTATATTATATATTTCATATTTTTAAATTTTCTTCACAAGTGATCTTATTTTCATGAATAGTTTTCTTAAAAATACTCATGATTTCCATTTGAATTTAGAAAAATTATTAAATATCATTGTGTTATATTAATAATTAATTATATAATTATAACTTCAAATTTTCATTAAAATTATTACTATAAATCTCATTTTATAACATATCATCTTATTTGATGTGTCCATAACAACATGTTTTAAAATTATTTTCTAGAAAAATATTATTAATGAAAATATATGACTTCAACAAAATTATTGTGTGGAACAAGAACACACTTTTACACATGTTATCATATTCTGGTTCATTTTTTTATGTTTTGTGAATTTAGGATTAATATTACTTTTCTTATTTTTATAGAGAAAAAAAAATAAGAAACATCATTAAAATTATAATTTCCAATCCATATTTTTCTATAAAAATCTATAAAATATTATATTGTTTTACTTTTCTAAATTCTGTTATTAATTTTAAATACCTGGAATTTCCATGGAATTGTTTTTTCTTAAATACATGGTAATTTTATGAGTCCGAAAAAATTTAAGGCACTTGATTCCGAGGCCAGGGTGCCCGGAATCAATTTCTAACATTTTTTTGGGTACATTCAATAAATTTACGAGAATGTTTTTATAACTTCTGAACCGGAGCTCAGAAGTGAATTCAGAGGACACCGTTGAACTCACAGTGCCAATATTTGCTTAAGAAGAATTTCTCCTCGATGTAAATTGGTCAAGAATAAAAGATATTTTTTGGATTTTTATAAAAAAAGTAATAAAATAAAGTGTACAAGACTTTATTTTATTTTATGTTGCCATGTGAGTGATTGTGGTTAGAGCCTCCACTTGGGAGTTGGAGGTGGGACTGCCACACCCAAACCTCCCATGGAAGCTTATGGTGGTGGGTCCTACCAGAGCATAACCTTTTGTGAGAGGTTATGACGTGGGGACCACAAGATGCTTAACCCCCCAATTAATGGGTAGAGAGAGGAAACCACTCAACCCACTCAATTAATTTTATTTGTCCATGAAAAATTAATTGCTTCCAATTTTATTTTATGATTCAATGTGAAATTAAATTCTCCCAATTAATTTTATGTGTCAACATAAAATTAATTACTCTTAAATTAACTTTATGTGTCAACGTGAAATAAAATTCTTCCAATTAATTTTATGTGTTGAAATAAAATTAATTGATCTCAAATTAATTTTATGGGTCAACAAAATATTAGAGCTATAAATTAATTTTATGGGCCAACATAAAAATTAATTTTATGTGTCAACAAAAAATTAAATTATGCCAATTATTTTATTATTGGACATTTCTTTTCCTGGGTGGTGGAATTGTGGAAAGGCTTTCTTTGGAGAATTGGGAGGATATCTAGGAGAAAGCCTCTCCAACAAAGAATTCTTCCTCCACGAAGAAAACGAAGAACGCTGGTGACATTTACTTCTTCGACTTCCATCCTCAAATCCTACCGATGTGGAGTGTCATCAACTGGATGACACAACGTAGCATTTGAGACATGCGGAGGACACAGCGAACAACGACCAGTGAATTAAAGGTATGGCGATTGTTTCTTGATGATGTTATTCCCTTATTCTGATATTCTTTATTGGATAAAAAGGGATTGTTGCATATGTGTTGTTGATCATCTGTTATTCTTGATGAGACAATTGACACCTCCCTAAATGCGGATGGTGTGGGCCAACCTAACATGGACCGACACCCTCTACCAGTTTTTCTTTCTTGGTATTCTACGGATGGCGATGAGGTGACGACGATGAAGGTGACAACGATGAAGGCCACTCTACCTGTAGCCACTGTGAATCGCACTGCCCCTGCGGCGCACCGATGCTTCCGGCTGAACACCACCGGCCCACCGACCCGTGTCCTCCCGGCACCCTGCCCGGTGTACGGCCTGCCGACCCGAAGCTTCCTGGCGCCCCGCTCGGCACATAGCCCACCTGCCCGTGGCCTCCCGGCGCACGACCCACTTTCCTGAATCCCCTGAAGCATGCTCGGTCACAGCCACGCCCTACCGGCACCCTCATCGCCTGCCCGACCCTTGTCGCGCCCTACCCGACACACCCGTGGCCTTCCCGATGTCTAGAAGGCCTACCCACGCCATGCGCACTCTGCCCGTGGCCTGCCCGTGCTCCGCACGGCCCACCTTCTATCCTCCTGACCGGCCCGACCTCCTGGGATATGTCTCCCGAGCCGCAACCCACGCGGTGCTGGCCAAACCGGCTCTTCCCTTCGGGCCAAGTTTCCTACGTGGTGACCTCCGGGCCTAACCTCCCTAGTAGTCCACCGGGCCCAGCTTAGCGGATCAGGCCAAACATAGCAGGCTGACCCACCCAATGGGTGGGTCTCAACCAGCGGGTTTGACTGGGTCGACCTAGACAAGGTTGGCCCAGACAAGGGTGGGCTGAGTCGGTCCAACAGAGACGGACTGGAACAGGGTCTGATACTGACCTCATTACTTCTTTGGCCATAACATTGGCACCAGATGACAGTTTGAAAAACTATTAGTGTCGTTGGTATTCTTGGAGTGGGACGGTCCCTTTGAGTTTACCCCACTGGAGTTCGGGGTAATTTGATATATGGTTAGGTTGGAATGTACACGAATCCAACCGGGACCCCAGGACTAAAAAGGATAATAAATCATAGACCAGGCATCCAATTGAAGCCATGTCTGTTGCGTTGAGACCTCTATGACAAGACAGACCAATGAGATACTTCATCGTGGGACTTGGTGGAAATTGACGTGTCAACAATTGGCTTGAGGAGCGGACCCTCCCGGAATTGAGAGTACTTTGGGAAAACCCTGCTGCTGGCTGCACTCTGACGACTATTCCTGGATCCTGTGTGGGTACGACAGAATAGATGGTCCTAGAACCTATGTGGGTCCGACAGTTTAGCTGATCCTAGATCCTGTGTGGGTCCTACAGCTCTAACTATTGTTCGTAGATCCTGTGTGGGTCCAATACTTCCAACTTCTAGTCATGGATCCTGTGTGGGTCCGACAGCTTAAACGAATCAGTGACTACATCTAATCATCTCTATCAACCTAAAAAACTTGTATACCTATGTGAGCTGAGTCAGAAGCTCTTCTGTTTCCTCGAGAACAAGATTGATTACATGATAACTTAGGTATATGTATGGGCATATACCTATGTGGGGTTATCTATCGATTTCATACTATGTGGTTTATCCTTGTTGGATTTTGTGATGCCTTGAGAGTCTCAGGGTCCCTAATATGTATCATTATACTCATTCATGCACAAGATATGCCCACAGCTCGTTATGTTGACTGCAGATGATGGACATTGCTGATAGAGGCTGACAGTGCCAGGACTGGATGGTAACCGTAGATGGACCTTATGATGAGACGGTACACGGAGGAGTCGGATAGAAGGGGAGTGTTGAGGAGGATATCTATAACTACCCTTCTTGTAGGATCTGTGGTGGATGATTGAAGAGTTTCTTTCACGATTCAACTATTTTGTCCCTCTTTCAGTTGTACTTGCACTTTACAGTTGGGGTTGTATTTCCAGCCCCTTTTACTTTCCTGCACTTCTTTTGTATACAACTTTACTAAGTATTTACTTCCATCATGTACTCTATTGTGTGTGTTTTCAGTTTATAATGGCAATTCCTTCCCTTCTTTTAAGGATTTTCACTTTTGGTGCTAGTCTCCAGCCCATGGCCTATGGATGTCGGGCTTGGGGTAGTCACAACATGGGTCCAAGGGAATGGGTCTTGAAACATTGGTATCAGAGGATTCAGTTCTTCGCATAGCATAGAACTGTAGTCTTTTTTTTCTGTGAAGCAATAGTGTTAAGGGTACAAAGTGTGGTTTTCAATTCAAGGAGTCCATTGTTGGTGCGATGACCGACGTATCCATACACCAAGACTCTGACTTCTGATTTCTGACTCAGTACATGAAAACACTGAATGCGTCTGTGTTTCAAGAGTTTTCTTTGTGATCCCTTTGAGTCTGCTCACCGGGTATAATGTATTAACTGTGGTGCATCTGTTTCTTTTCAGGAAGCTGCCATGCAGACATCCAGCCAGGGATCCGAGGGTTGTACGAGATGGTAGCCCACCGAGCAACGAGACCTCGTTGTAGGGGCCCATCATAGCGGAGGCTCCACCCGTACCACTACGCGTTGGGACACTGATACCATCATCCCTAGCAGAAGACAATGCACGCCACATGAGTACGTTGCATGAGTTCCAGCACCAGTGGCTACCCAGGATTAAAGGGGTGATGGACCCACAGGTAGCTGAGGATTGGTTGGAGGCTGTGGTGAGAGTCTTCAGGCTAGTAGGGACACCAGCAGACTTCATGGTGATCCATGCCGTGAGCCTCCATCACGTAGCAGCAGGCATATAGTGGAGCCTAATTCTCCAGGTGCACGATGAGGAGACACTATTCGTTGAAGAATTCTAGTACCAATTTCGGATTGAGATTGTCCCATCGACCCTACGTGTGGTGTGGATACGGGAGCTACTACATCTACAGTAGGGTAGCATGATAGTGGCTTAGTACTCAGTGAGGTTCACTGACCTCTCACATTACTCTACATATATGGTGAGAGACCCTTTCTTCAGGGCCCAGATCTTCAAGACAGGGATTAGGTGAGAGATCAGAGCATCAATGATCACACTCTGCATCCCAACACAGGTTGGGTTGCTGGAGAGGGACCTCTTAGTGGATAGTTTTCTTACAGAGAAGTCCCTAGTAGCGAGACCCAACACCCGACATCACGTAGCAGAGTCTTCTGCACTAGGCAGCAAATATATGTCACCGAGGTCCAAGAATACTAGACCATCCAGTGGAAGACCTCAAGAAATTAGTTCAGTTGTGTGAGGAACACGAGACAGAGCATGTCATGTGAGTAACATGTATTGTTCCACATGTGTCGAGGAGGGTATCATGGCTTGTGACTATGCAAACTGTCGTACGGATGATCATAAGTTGGTCAAAGGACCACCAAGGCAGAGACAGAGATTTGATCGTGGTGGTCCACAGGGAGCAGGCGAAATTGGTAAAGGAGCTGGTTGATTAGCTGGCGGTGGGAAATGTTTTGAGGTGTTACCGCCACCACAACCAGAAGGTACTCTCTGACCGCAGGTAGTAGGTGGAAGGAGGAGAGCTCAGCTCTAGGCAGCTGAGGAATACGATCATGGAACTATGGAGATTATTTGAGGAACAATCCGTGTATACTACACCTTAGCTGCAGTTCTTATAGACACAGGTTCTAGTCACTCTTTCATTGCCACATCCCTTATTCGGGGCTCAGAGATTTCGAAAGATCCATTACTTCTATCCTTACTACCAGATAATCCTATGGGAGTTGATTCGATGATTACGCACTGGTGCCAACAGTGAGAGCATACACTAAGTAGTGAGAGCTTTGGCTGGGATCTCTTAGAAGTGGCGTCGAGGCATTACGACATCATATTGGGTATGGACTGTTTATCTACAGTCCATGGTCAGATAGACTATATTAGGTGCAAAGTGAGGTGAATCCACATGGATGGGATTTAGTTCACAATAAATGGTGAGAAGGGAACCTTTGCAGTGCATAACAAACTTACTCGGAGGAGGGTGCAGCTGATCACTCATTAATTGGCCTATCTTACCCTTGGAGCAGTTGATGCGGACAGTCCGAGCTATCTTGCAGTGGTGGACCAGTACGTGGATGTTTTCCATGACGATGTACCCAGATTACCTCCTCAGAGAGAGGTGGAATTCTACATTGACCCGTACCGCAGGACTACATCAATATCTACTCCAGCATATTGGATGGATCCCACTAAGATTTTCTAGCTGAGGGTAGAGTTATAGGACTTGTAGGAGAAGGGATTCATCTGGCCTAGTGTTTCTCCCTAGACATCCCCGATTCTGTTTGCCAAGAACGCAGATGGGAGCTTGAAGCTCTGTGTTGACTACCGTCACATTAACCAGGTGACATTGATGAACAAGTACTCACTCCCAAGGATTCACGACCACTTTAATCAGTTAAAGGGAGTATGGTGGTTCTCGATGATAGAACTCAGATCAGTCTATCAGCAGCTCAAGGTTCGAGACAATGATGTGTAGAAGACGACCTTCAATTTTCGGTAAGGTGACTACAAGTTCTTGGTTATTCCCTTCGTCATAACCATCACTCCAGCAGTGTTCATGGGACTCATGAACATGATCTTCTAGCAATGCCTTGATCGCTTTGTCGAAGTCTTCATTGATTAAATTCTGATCTACTCGACTACTAAGGAGGAGGATGCCTACCATTTGTGGTTAGTACTGGACAGACTCTTAGAGAACCATAATTATGGTAATCTCTCAATGTGAATGTTTAGGATTCAATAGGTTCACTTCTTTGGACATGTAATCTCAGAAGCTGGAGTTGCAGTGGATCTAGTGAAGATTGAGGTGGTACATGCTTGGCAGCCACCCAGTAGTGTGAATGAGGTACATAGTTTCCTAGGTTTGGATGGATATTATCAAGGGTTGTTACCAGACTTCTCTAGAGTCGCATCACCACTATCAACCTTGATGAAGCAGGGGAAACACTTCGTGTGGTCGGAGAGATGCCAGTAGAGCATTCAGGAGCTGAGGCAGAGGCTGACTAGTGCCCCCATCTTGAGGCTTCAAGAGGAAGGCATAGGGTACGTAGTTTACTTTGATGCATCAAGGAATGGACTTGGGTGTGTCATGATGCAGGAGCAAGAATTGATCACTTATAGTTCTCGGCAGCTCAGACAACACGAGTATAACTATGTTACCCATGACCTAGAGTTAGTAGCATTGGTCTTCGCCTTGAAGATGTGGCGACACTATCTTATTGGTGAACGTTTAACCATGTACTCTGATCAAAAAAGTCTCAAGTACATCTTCTCCTAAAAGGACCTGAACCCAAGACAATGAAGATGGCTTGAGTTCCTCTTGGACTATGAATTCGAGATAGTCTATACTACTAGGAAGGGGAACATTGATGCTGATACACTCAGTAGGATATCTGGGATACAACTGTTATGTGAGGCGACATAGTAGATAGCCACTTTGTAGATATCCTTTGTGGATAGAGATAGAGCAGCTTTTCTGAATTATCTTACAGTCACTCCTACACTTCATCAGTGAGTCACAGAGGCACAACAAGGGGATGCTGACTGTGAGACACGATGTGCTCAGATATCCACATATCAGGCACCTGATGGATTTGCAGAAAGTGGGGAGCACGTCATTCCCTTCAGAGGACATACCATGGTACCGATATCACTTCTGGAGGAAGTGTGGATGGAGTTACACACTTCCCCTCTAGAGGTACATCCATGTGTGGAGAAAATTTATCCAGAACTCAGATAATAGAACTAGTGGCCAGGTATAAAGAAGGTAGTAGAGGATTTTGTCTCTCGATGCCTCACTTGTCAGCAACATAAGGCGGAGCACTAGGTACCAGCGGGTTTGGTAAAACATTTAGAGGTCCTAGAGTGGAAGTGGGATGGGATATCCATCGGCTTTGTGGTAGGTATTACCCATACATCCATGGGTCATGACTCGATTTGGCTGATCTTCGAAGGTCTCACCATGTCGGCCCACTTCCTACTTGTAACGCCCCGACCCCAGCTGCCCAGAGTCGGTGCATTAATTACATAACATTGGCATGATCACAAGAAAGATCAAATCTCGAAAGACCGATTGGTTTAGTAGCCTTGGAAACACTAGATATAATCATAAAGTTTTACATTACATTTCAAAGTGAAAAACTACTACAACAATAAAGTCTTCATATCCACACTATTAACCCCTCATAATATCCCTGCAAGTCATTCATAATTTACTTCTTCACTACCTGGGAAAAATAAAACATAGAAAAGGGGTGAGCTCAAATGCCCAGTAAGGATAACAATATAGCGGAACATTCATAATAAGCATAAACATTTAAGGCAATGAATTACTAAAACAAAAGCCTTTTAAAATTGAACTTCAACATAGTATGGCAAAAATAAAAATGAAATAATGCCATTTACTTATTCACATGGATATTCTACTAATCGAATAATCACATGCAATATCAATAACCACTTTCATAATGTTGGAATGCATAATGCCAGACTATCATAACCACATAGCCAAGGCCTCGTGCCAAGACTACAAATAAGATTTTGTCAAGGCCTTGTGCCAAGACACTAGTTTTTCTCATGAGACCTACCGATGCATCGAGGAGCTATAGCGGGCTCCACCCGTCACTTATTAAGTCCAATGCATTCCCATATGAAAAGGTTTAAAGATAACATAAACATTCGTATTAAAACTAGCATACGAAATGTCAATAATTTCACCATAAACTATGAATGGTATAAAAATAGCACATCCATAGTCAAACATATCACAAAACCTTCAATACAATATAGAAGTTTTGTATCATAATAAATCAACTTCAAATAATCTTAAAATCCATCAAAGGATGTTGACATAGATGAAATCAAAATTCTTTTTAAAGAAATATCTCCTTTCATTTTGAAACCATTTAAGATCCATATAAAATAAAACATTTTCTTTGAAAATATTATTATAAGCTTGTAAGGAAATCTTTGAAGATTTTATAACGGCGTAAAATAACCGCACCCGCCGTATAAGTTAAAAAAAACATTCTTACCTCAATTCTATCGAAAAGGTTAAAAAGGACCTTGTTTTGAAAACGACGGAAAGATTCCTTTATAAACCTCTTATAAAAATTCAAACAAGGGTATAAATGACTTTAACCCATAAAAAATGTTTTGAAATACATTTTTAAGAAACATGGATGTGGATGATAAAGATATCCCAGTAGATTATTACGTATAAACAACCTCGGATAATGAAGAGATTGTGAAATAACCCTTACCAATTTGGTAACTTATGAAACATACAACCCATGAAAGAGGTATCATACAATGAATATGTAAATACACATAAATTAGAGTGTATTACACAAAGAATATAATTATGGGCAGTATATACACCACACAAAAGGTGATGGTGGCAATATGGCATGAATCTCACGGGAATAAGGAGTGAGATGAAAACCCCTTACCTTGTACTTTTCCTTGGTTGGGGTAGGTTAACCACCTGTATAATGGTGAAATAGTTGTTATTAAATTATACATGAATCATATATAATAATATGATATCATATATGATCTTTTAACATTGATTTGTTAATAATATCTTAGAATTATAGTCGTTTTGGGAGTTAACTTACTCATTTTCTTTTATATGTTTTGTTACATAAGCCATGGTTGTTGTATCTTATTCATATCCAGAATGATATCTAGTCCTTAAACATCATTTTTAAATCATAAAATGATAATTATACTTGAATGGATACGATGGAGAATGAATCTCATCGCGTTCGTGGAGACGGTAGTCCGTACGTACGCACGAACGCTACTTCCATTTAATTTTTATTTTAAAAGAATCGAATACAAATGATACATAGGTATATTACTATTCCAGTATAATATAATATTTTATACATGTTACTTAAGTTCATTAACACCATCCTTTATACGTTCCATGTGTGGTATGAACGAGTCATATCATTTTAAGGGGGCGGTAGTCCGCACTTCCTCAAATGAAATTATCGTATGTATATACAACATGAAACGAATAATGGTTTGAAATAAAATGGAATTACAGAAGCTTATATATAAAATATATATCATTAATATCATATTTAATTACGGTTCCATCATAATGGCCACCATGAGAGGCGGTAAGATGTATTTGAACAATCATCGTTTCGTGAGGCGTTAGTTTGCCATCCACAGAAACATTATGTTCATCATCCATTAGATGGAGTTGTGTGTATGTGTAGTTTGAATCCTTATTATAACAACATCCTAGTATATTGTGGATACTTGTGTTGTTACAAAAGAAAGGAAATAAAAAGAGTTTGGGGGTTGGAGAAGCAAAATAAATGAAAATAATTTAAGAGAAATCGTTACCTTTAATCTAGGTAACTCACTTTGGTTGGAACCAAAGGACTTCTTGAAATGCTTTCTGCCTAAGGGGGAGCTTCAAGGAGGAGGAGAGGGATTTGGGGAGCTTAGTTGGGCAGAGTTTGGACGAGCCAAGTGGCTTGAGAGGTGTGAGGAAAAGAGAATGAGGAGTGCCCTTTTATAAGAGGGGTGAGGGGCACTTTTGGAAAAGCTAGAAATATTAATTTATAATAAATTCATATTCGGTTTCCAAAGGCTCCAAAGTTGACTATTCAAAGGCTGAGGTGGGGATAGGTCGAAAACAACTCATACAATAGAATTTAGACAGGTTTGGGTACTTATATTAACCTTATCTTTAAGTATTAACTCTAAGTTAATTAGTTTCACTTTTACAATGTCTCTTTGTGTTTTTATATAATATGGTTAATAAACATACTATATACATCCAAGCGACCCCCAAGTGGTCCATTAATGATTAACCTATCATAATATAAGTCTCTTGGCCGAACCTTAGATTTTTAGGAATTTAATATCAATTAATAATATAATATTTGTTTTAAGAACTCTTTTATGTCAATTTTGACACTATTCAATAGTTGATTTTTGTGAAACTCATAACAGATTGATTACTTCGAAAAAAGTCAATTAAATCAATCCTAATATATCATATTATCCTAGAAAATTATTGTAATTCATTAAAAGTTTCATATTATATTTATTTGGGTATTTATAATATCAATTATGTTAATTTTTTACTATTTTAGTAATTACTGCATCATCATTGTGTCATAAATAAAATAAATTATTTAATGTCTAAAAATTATAAATAAAACATCATTATGTAGGAAATACTTTTATCTTTCTAATGAATATTTATAATCGAAAATCCAACATGTATAACCCTATGTAAAAATTGTTCTTCTAAAAGATGTAAGCTTATGCCATTTTTATTTTTATTTTAACTTTATTAATATAATGTGTCCCTACCACATACAAGTGGCTCCAAGGGGTCCCCAAATTGACCCAAGGATGCCCATGGTCGGGTATGTGTCCACCAATAAGGTTAGGACACGTTTTAGGGTAATTTTGTATTATTATAATATTATTTTTTAACCCTTATTTACCGGATTTACCCTTTAACCATGGTAAATAAAATATTTACCGCAGTAATTATTCAAAATGTCTAAAAATAAAAGTTACCTATTTACACAATTTGAACATCCTGATTCCAAATATGGAATCCATTTTTCTAAATTCAAAACAAAGAAGTGGCAGAAATTAATTTAAAATTAATTCCCGCTGTCAAAACAAAAAGCGTGTTTTTAAGAGATAATAACTATCAAAAGATTGACACTTGTTTATGTTTGGTTTAATTGTAAAATTATGTCCAATGACCAACATTATATTAAACGGTAAAAATATATTCTAAATATACTTTAAAACCACTCAAATTCATAATTTATCACTATTAATTATTTTGATTAAAAAAGTTGTTTTTAATTAAAATTTAGTAATTTTCACTATTCATCAAAATATGAAAGTTATCCGAAATGTACCAAAATTTCACCTTAGGCTAAATTCGATATTCCGAATCCAAAAATGAAGTCCATTTTCAAATATAAAATATATATAATTTCAAAATTTAGGTATTACTATTCATAACGGCTAGTTTGATCGGTTGTGGTGTGTGTTAAAACTCGACGTTGCATACAACACACGCTACTGTTTTATTCAAAGGAAAGCGTACCGTGGAAGCTTGGGATGTTTCATTTTAAATTTTTTGATGTCTCCATTTAGTCAAAAAGTTGAAAATATTGTATTTAAAAAGGTTTCACTATCAAAAGTTGATAAAAGTGCAATACTGAAAATGAATCTGTTCTTGCATTATGACTAAGAAACTCATAATATGGATTCTAAAATTATAAGGATTATATAAAGTTAAAAATGTAGTTAATGCTATTCATGACCTCTTTTAATGGCTTTTTTTTTGGTAAGTCATGGTGAAATTGAACTCGGTGTTGCGTGTAGTGCAAGTTATTGAATTATTTTGAAGAAATAACACACTATAAAATCTTGGGGTGTTACATTCTCCCCTCCTTCAATAAATTGCGTCCTCGCAATTTGAAATTGTTCTTCGAAAATAAAAGGTTGAATATAGAAAATATATTTGTGGGAAAACCCACATCGGAAATTGGGTTACTAAAATTTAGTCTTAATATGTGGAAAAGAGAAATGAAAGGGTCACCACCAAATTATGATCTTGATTAGGATAACATTGGTGACAATTAGAGACATATAATTGGAGGAAAAACGTAAATATTTATAGGTAGTGATTGAGGTCATCAATCACAAACAAGTATAAAATTGAGGTCCTTAAACTCATCAATCTATGATGATTTGAAGTACCATCGGTTCAACAAAATATAGGGTATTGGGATAACACATTTTTGACGTTTCAAAATATCTTAGTTGAAATCCCACATCGAAAAATGAATTAACGAGGCCTCTATTTAAAATAAAGAGTGGAAAGTATGAAGATTACCGAAAATAACACATACTAGGGTTCCATGTAGGAAAATATGGATATGGAAGAGAAATCTAACCATCAATTACCTGATGGAGAGTGGTAGAGAACATGGCTATGAAAAGGCCAACAATCCCAAAGCCATAAATTAGTGATGATTTAAGGTACCATCTAGGACAACATTTTTGTTCTAAGTTGCTTTTCTTAATATTGAGGAATTTATTTATGAGATTGGCTAAGATCATAAGGAGATATACTTACTTTATAATTAGAGTTTTATCCATTAATAAATTTCTACCACAAACTCATCTTTCACTCTAAAAGATAATAGAATGTAAAAAAAATTCTATTTACACTATTCGTATAGGGTTCCAAAATAAACGAATTTATAATTCATCTACATTATGTTTTAATAAAAACTACATTATTTAATCCAGGACATCTCATGGTCCAGTGGTAGGTGATACACCCTTGTCGCCCTTCGGTTGCGGGTTCAAGTCTCGCAGCCTTGCCGGACGCGATGGGTTGCCGCCCGACCTCCGGGTTGTCCTTTTATGGCAATCCAAAATAATCCAAACTAGAACTATCCAAAATACTTATGTCCAAACTCACAGTATAACATTTATAAGGAAGGTAAACATAATATAGATCCTTTTTACCCCGTAGTATCATATGAATACCTTCATCATGTATTACCATATTCCTTGTTGATTACATTCATGCTCCCTTATTCCATATAGAATGCTGGATATACTTCATTAATCCAAAAATGTTTTAAACCCCAACAATGATGGAATATACAAATCATTAATCAGTTCCAAGGTAGTCAAGAATATCCAATATAATTTATCCAAAATCACTACCTCAGTATCAGAACTATATTATGATTTATCATTCTCTCAACCATATATTTTCCAAAAATTTATCCTGCTATTGAGTCACTTTTCTTTGTTCCACACAATCTCAAGTCCTTAATGAAATAGTACTGCAGTAAAATCCTTATATACTCCATAATTATTATAACAAGTACATTGTTGATACAACTCTCAATTGACATAATCAACATAAGAACTCTAATCATTCCTCTTCATCTGTGGTAGTATCATAACTTGATTATTATCCAATAACATCATTTGCGGCATAGTCTGATGACTGAGACATAGGTTCGTGTAGTGTCCAAACTCCTTGCAAATGAAGCATTGTACATTTGAAACCATTTTCTTACCCTTGCAGTCACGTACTTTGTGCCCTTTTCCTCCACACTTATAACAAACTCCCATTCCTTTCAGGCAAGTTCCAGGGTGTTTCTTTCCACAGTTACCACATATGGGAAAATTCTTCTTTTCCCTCTTCCCTTTATCCATTTTTCTCTCTTCCATCCTTTTCTTCTCTTGCTTCCCTTCAAAGCCATAGGACTCAGTAAACTCTTTACTTATCTTATCAACACATGATATTATTTCTTCATATGATGATAATACATGGGAGACTATTTCTCTTATCAATTCTAGCTTAAGACCATGAAAGATATGATTCTTCCTTCTCTTTGGATCATGTGCATTTCTGGAGTTCTCATTCCTTCTACTGGGCGCCATTTCTAAACAATGGAATAAACTAGATCAGTTTATGAATCAAAATACATAATCCCATACTTATAAAACACTTAACATAAATTGAACTATCTATGGATATAATCCATAATCATAAATATGTTTTCTTTGAGGAAGTATATACTCATAAACCCTTCAAAATGATTTGTAAAGAAAATGAGAGTTATCCTAATCATATCCCCCGGGAGTGTCGTAACCAAGAGTGCAGCAAGGCCCGTTGTCGTGCACCAGTTCCCGTTCGAGTCTAGCTCAAAGCAGTGTTTTCGGGTTTTACCCCTAGGTACATCTGTGCCAGAGCCGCCTCTACCTGCTCGTATCCAGACAGGGATGTATTGCTCGGAAAACTCACAAAATCTCTACAATACCAAAATTCTAGGAAGTTCTTCTATACTAATCCTCAAAGTTCATCTTAGGTCTACGTTCTCTAATCAGAGTTTATCTAAATCTAGATTCCAAGGTTTGTACTAAACTTCCTCTGATACCAACTGTAACGCCCCGACCCCAGCTGCCCAGATTCGGTGCATTAATTACATAACATTGGCATGATCACAAGAAAGATCAAATCTCGAAAGACCGATTGGTTTAGTAGCCTTGGAAACACTAGATATAATCATAAAGTTTTACATTACATTTCAAAGTGAAAAACTACTACAACAACAAAGTCTTCATATCCACACTATTAACCCCTCATAATATCCCTGCAAGTCATTCATAATTTACTTCTTCACTACCTGGGAAAAATAAAACATAGAAAAGGGGTGAGCTCAAATGCCCAGTAAGGATAACAATATAGCGGAACATTCATAATAAGCATAAACATTTAAGGCAATGAATTACTAAAACAAAAGCCTTTTAAAATTGAACTTCAACATAGTATGGCAAAAATAAAAATGAAATAATGCCATTTACTTATTCACATGGATATTCTACTAATCGAATAATCACATGCAATATCAATAACCACTTTCATAATGTTGGAATGCATAATGCCAGACTATCATAACCACATAGCCAAGGCCTCGTGCCAAGACTACAAATAAGATTTTGTCAAGGCCTTGTGCCAAGACACTAGTTTGTCTCATGAGACCTACCGATGCATCGAGGAGCTATAGCGGGCTCCACCCGTCACTTATTAAGTCCAATGCATTCCCATATGAAAAGGTTTAAAGATAACATAAACATTCGTATTAAAACTAGCATACGAAATGTCAATAATTTCACCATAAACTATGAATGGTATAAAAATAGCACATCCATAGTCAAACATATCACAAAACCTTCAATACAATATAGAAGTTTTGTATCATAATAAATCAACTTCAAATAATCTTAAAATCCATCAAAGGATGTTGACATAGATGAAATCAAAATTCTTTTTAAAGAAATATCTCCTTTCATTTTGAAACCATTTAAGATCCATATAAAATAAAACATTTTCTTTGAAAATATTATTATAAGCTTGTAAGGAAATCTTTGAAGATTTTATAACGGCGTAAAATAACCGCACCCGCCGTATAAGTTAAAAAAAACATTCTTACCTCAATTCTATCGAAAAGGTTAAAAAGGACCTTGTTTTGAAAACGACGGAAAGATTCCTTTATAAACCTCTTATAAAAATTCAAACAAGGGTATAAATGACTTTAACCCATAAAAAATGTTTTGAAATACATTTTTAAGAAACATGGATGTGGATGATAAAGATATCCCAGTAGATTATTACGTATAAACAACCTCGGATAATGAAGAGATTGTGAAATAACCCTTACCAATTTGGTAACTTATGAAACATACAACCCATGAAAGAGGTATCATACAATGAATATGTAAATAAACATAAATTAGAGTGTATTACACAAAGAATATAATTATGGGCAGTATATACACCACACAAAAGGTGATGGTGGCAATATGGCATGAATCTCACGGGAATAAGGAGTGAGATGAAAACCCCTTACCTTGTACTTTTCCTTGGTTGGGGTAGGTTAACCTCCTGTATAATGGTGAAATAGTTGTTATTAAATTATACATGAATCATATATAATAATATGATATCATATATGATCTTTTAACATTGATTTGTTAATAATATCTTAGAATTATCGTCGTTTTGGGAGTTAACTTACTCATTTTCTTTTATATGTTTTGTTACATAAGCCATGGTTGTTGTATCTTATTCATATCCAGAATGATATCTAGTCCTTAAACATCATTTTTAAATCATAAAATGATAATTATACTTGAATGGATACGATGGAGAATGAATCTCATCGCGTTCGTGGAGACGGTAGTCCGTACGTACGCACGAACGCTACTTCCATTTAATTTTTATTTTAAAAGAATCGAATACAAATGATACATAGGTATATTACTATTCCAGTATAATATAATATTTTATACATGTTACTTAAGTTCATTAACACCATCCTTTATACGTTCCATGTGTGGTATGAACGAGTCCTATCATTTTAAGGGGGCGGTAGTCCGCACTTCCTCAAATGAAATTATCGTATGTATATACAACATGAAACGAATAATGGTTTGAAATAAAATGGAATTACAGAAGCTTATATATAAAATATATATCATTAATATCATATTTAATTACAGTTCCATCATAATGGCCACCATGAGAGGCGGTAAGATGTATTTGAACAATCATCGTTTCGTGAGGCGTTAGTTTGCCATCCACAGAAACATTATGTTCATCATCCATTAGATGGAGTTGTGTGTATGTGTAGTTTGAATCCTTATTATAACAACATCCTAGTATATTGTGGATACTTGTGTTGTTACAAAAGAAAGGAAATAAAAAGAGTTTGGGGGTTGGAGAAGCAAAATAAATGAAAATAATTTAAGAGAAATCGTTACCTTTAATCTAGGTAACTCACTTTGGTTGGAACCAAAGGACTTCTTGAAATGATTTCTGCCTAAGGGGGAGCTTCAAGGAGGAGGAGAGGGATTTGGGGAGCTTAGTTGGGCAGAGTTTGGACGAGCCAAGTGGCTTGAGAGGTGTGAGGAAAAGAGAATGAGGAGTGCCCTTTTATAAGAGGGGTGAGGGGCACTTTTGGAAAAGCTAGAAATATTAATTTATAATAAATTCATATTCGGTTTCCAAAGGCTCCAAAGTTGACTATTCAAAGGATGAGGTGGGGATAGGTCGAAAACAACTCATACAATAGAATTTAGACAGGTTTGGGTACTTATATTAACCTTATCTTTAAGTATTAACTCTAAGTTAATTAGTTTCACTTTTACAATGTCTCTTTGTGTTTTTATATAATATGGTTAATAAACTTACTATATACATCCAAGAGACCCCCAAGTGGTCCATTAATGATTAACCTATCATAATATAAGTCTCTTGGCCGAACCTTAGATTTTTAGGAATTTAATATCAATTAATAATATAATATTTGTTTTAAGAACTCTTTTATGTCAATTTTGACACTATTCAATAGTTGATTTTTGTGAAACTCATAACAGATTGATTACTTCGAAAAAAGTCAATTAAATCAATCCTAATATATCATATTATCCTAGAAAATTATTGTAATTCATTAAAAGTTTCATATTATATTTATTTGGGTATTTATAATATCAATTATGTTAATTTTTTACTATTTTAGTAATTACTGCATCATCATTGTGTCATAAATAAAATAAATTATTTAATGTCTAAAAATTATAAATAAAACATCATTATGTAGGAAATACTTTTATCTTTCTAATGAATATTTATAATCGAAAATCCAACATGTATAACCCTATGTAAAAATTGTTCTTCTAAAAGATGTAAGCTTATGCCATTTTTATTTTTATTTTAACTTTATTAATATAATGTGTCCCTACCACATACAAGTGGCTCCAAGGGGTCCCCAAATTGACCCAAGGATGCCCATGGTCGGGTATGTGTCCACCAATAAGGTTAGGACACGTTTTAGGGTAATTTTGTATTATTATAATATTATTTTTTAACCCTTATTTACCGGATTTACCCTTTAACCATGGTAAATAAAATATTTACCGCAGTAATTATTCAAAATGTCTAAAAATAAAAGTTACCTATTTACACAATTTGAACATCCTGATTCCAAATATGGAATCCATTTTTCTAAATTCAAAACACATAAGTGGCAGAAATTAATTTAAAATTAATTCCCGCTGTCAAAACAAAAAGCGTGTTTTTAAGAGATAATAACTATCAAAAGATTGACACTTGTTTATGTTTGGTTTAATTGTAAAATTATGTCCAATGACCAAAATTATATTAAACGGTAAAAATATATTCTAAATATACTTTAAAACCACTCAAATTCATAATTTATCACTATTAATTATTTTGATTAAAAAAGTTGTTTTTAATTAAAATTTAGTAATTTTCACTATTCATCAAAATATGAAAGTTATCCGAAATGTACCAAAATTTCACCTTAGGCTAAATTCGATATTCCGAATCCAAAAATGAAGTCCATTTTCAAATATAAAATATATATAATTTCAAAATTTAGGTATTACTATTCATAACGGCTAGTTTGATCGGTTGTGGTGTGTGTTAAAACTCGACGTTGCGTACAACACACGCTACTGTTTTATTCAAAGGAAAGCGTACCGTGGAAGCTTGGGATGTTTCATTTTAAATTTTTTGATGTCTCCATTTAGTCAAAAAGTTGAAAATATTGTATTTAAAAAGGTTTCACTATCAAAAGTTGATAAAAGTGCAATACTGAAAATGAATCTGTTCTTGCATTATGACTAAGAAACTCATAATATGGATTCTAAAATTATAAGGATTATATAAAGTTAAAAATGTAGTTAATGCTATTCATGACCTCTTTTAATGGCTTTTTTTTTGTAAGTCATGGTGAAATTGAACTCGGTGTTGCATGTAGTGCAAGTTATTGAATTATTTTGAAGAAATAACACACTATAAAATCTTGGGGTGTTACACTACTGATTAGAGAGCAGTGTTCAGTGGAGAGATTGAGACGCCAATATGTGTAGGATATTGTGCACCTACATGGATTACCTTCATCTATTTTCTCCAATGGTGACACACATTTTACTTCCCCTCTATGGATGGGGTTGCAGGAGGCCTACGGGACGTAGATATGTCTGAGCACCGCCTTCCTTCCTCAGACAGATGGCCAGACCAAGCGGACCATCCAAACCCTCGAGGACATGCTCCATGCATGTGTCCTCGACATCAATCACAGCTGGGAGGATCACTTACCTCTGTAGGAGTTTTCCTACCACAAAATCTATCACTCCACCAGAGGGATGGAACCCTTTGAGGTGTTATATGGGCGACCTTTCAGATCACCCTTGTGCTGGACAGGCCCAGGGGAGTCAGCACTGGTGGGACCAGAGATGGTATGGGCTACTATGAAGAATGTGCAGATCATTCAAGAGCAGATGAAGACTGCACAGAGTAGGAATAAGTTGCATGCTGATAGGAGATGTAGGCCTCTGGAGTTCAAGGATGGTGACCATGTCTTTTTATAGGCCCCACCTCGATGAGGTCTACGGAGATTTGGCGGAGGCGACAAGTTATCTGCGAAATTCATTGGACTTTTCCAGGTCCTTAGAAGAGTTGGCGAGGTGGCTTAACTCTTATATCTTCCACCTCAGTTGCTCTAGGTACATGATGTCTTCCACGTATCTCAGCTGAGAATATACGTGCACAACCCTTCCCATATCATCGACCAAGGAGAGCTAGACATCGATGATGGGGTGACTTTTACAGAGGTTCCGATGGATATTGAGTATCGACAGGAGCGGGTCCTATGTGGATGGTTGACACCTATGGTGCATGTTCCTTGGAATCATGGGAACCTCCAAGAGAGCACATGGTAGCATGAGGCTCAGATGCGTGCTCAGTACCCCCATTTTATTCCTTAGTTTGAGTTGTATCTTATAGGGACGTAATTCCCAATGGAGGGGATAATATAAAGACCTGGAATTTCTATGGAAATTTATTTTCATAAATACATGGTAATTTTATGTGTCTGTGAAAATTTACAGCGCTTGATTCTGAGGCCCAGTGTGCCATGAAAGAATTGGGGATGTTTTGTTCGGGTACATTCAATAAACGTATGAGTGGGTTATTATAACCATTGAACCGGAGCTTGGAACTAGAATCTGAGAGCACCGTTGAACTCATAGCGACAATATTCACTTCATAAGAGTTTCATTTCGACAGAAGTTGGTTGAGAATAAAAGTTAGTTTTTGGCATTTTATTAAAAAGTAATAAAATAATGTGTACAACACTTTATTTTATTTTAATCTACCATGTGAGTGATTGTTGTTTATAACCTACACTTGGGAGTTAGAGGTGGGACCGCCACACCCTATCCTCCAATGGGAGGTTATGGTGGTGGGGCCCACCATAGCATAACCTCCCGTGAAAGGTTATGACGTGGGTACCACATGAGGCTTAACCCCCCCCCCCCCAAATTTATGGGAAGGGATAGGAAATCTCTCAACCCCGTCCATTAATTTTATGTTTCGATGTAAAATTAATTGCATCCAATTTAATTTTATGTGTCAGCGTGAAATTAAATGACCACAATTAATTTTATGTGTCAACATAAAATTAATTGCAGTCAAATTAATTTTATTTTTCAACATGAAATTAAATAATTCCAATTAAATTTATGTGCCAAAATAAAATTAATAAATGTTAATTTAATTTTATGTGTCAACATAAAATTAAAGCTATTAATTAATTTTATGTGTCAACATAAAAATTAATTTCTGTCTATTAATTTTTTGTATCAACATAAAAATTAATTTATGTCAATTCATTTTTTGTGTCAACATAAAAATAAATCATTCCAATTGTTTTGATATTAGAAATTTCTTTTACTTGGTGGTGGAATTGGGGAAAGGCTTGGCTTAAGAGAATTGTGAGGAGTTCTGGAAGAAAGTGTCCCCAACGAAGAACTCTTCCTCCAAAAAGAATGGGAAGAATGCTAGTGATGTTTTCATCTTCTAATTCCTTCCTCAAATCCTACTGATGTGGAGCATCGTCAAGGATCTGACATAGCTCAGGATTTGAGATGTGTGGAAGATGCGACGAACAACAACCAGAAAATCAAAGGTAGGGGGTTTATTGCTCGATGATGTTATTCCCTTCTTCTTATCTTCTTTATTGGATTAAAAAGGATTGTTTCCGACATGTTGTTGATCAACTGCTATTAATGATGAGACTATTGATACCTCCCTAAACGCGGAGGGTGCGGGCGAACCTAACATGGCCCGAAACCCTCCGTTGGTTTTTCTTTCATGGTATTCTATGGCATGGAGATGAGGTGAAGACGATGAAGGTGGAAACGACAAAGTTCGTGCTACCCGTGACATATGCGAATCATGTTGCCCCTGCGGTGCTGTGATGCTTCTGGCCGAACACCGCCGGCCTAAGCGGCGCCTGACCCACTGACCCGCGGCCTCCTAAAACACTGCCTGACGCGCGGACTGTTGACCTGGGGCCTACCGGATCCCTACCAGGCGCACGGTCAGCCTGCCCGCGGCCTCCTAGTGCCCTGCCAGGTGGTCGGCCTGCCTTCATGCAACCTACTGGCACCTTTCCTAGTGCGTGGCCTACCTGCCAGTGGCCCCAGCGGCTTGCCCAGCCACTGTCGCGCCCTGTCTCGGCCTCCCAAGCGCACCCGCGTCTTTCCTGGCCTCCAGCCGGCCTGCCCGCGCCTCGCGCGCTCTGCCTGTGGCATGCTCTCACTCCGCGGAGCCCACCCTCTGGCCTCCTGGATGGCACAAACTCCCAGGAGGATTCGCCTGAGCCGCACCTCTCGCTGTGTTGGCCGAACTGACCCCGACCATCGGGCTAAATCGCCTACGTAGCAACCTCTGGTCCAAACCACCCTCGCAGTCCGCTCAGCCGGGCCCAGCGCACCACGCCAGACATAGCGGGTTGACAATCCCAAAAGGCCGATGCAGACCCAACGAGTCTGACCTTGTCGTCCCAAATGAGGTTGTCCCAGATTGGGTTGGGCCGAGTCGGTCTGACCGGGTCAGACTGGACCCATGACCACTACGGACCTCATACCTTTTTTGGTCATAACATTGGAACTGGAAGACCGTTTGATGAACCGTCAGCGGAGCTGGTATTCATGGAACATGACGGTCTATTTGAGTTTACCCCACTAAAGATCGGGGTAATTTTAGATACGGACAGGGTGGATTGTATACGAATCCAACTGTGCCCGCATAACTAAAAAGGGTAAAAACTAACAAACCAGGCATCCGATTGACGTTCCGTTTGTTTCGTTTAGACCTCTATGATGAGACAGAACATTGAGTTATTTCCTCATGGGAAATGGTTTCATTTGGCATGTCGAAACTTGGCTTGAGGAGACGACCCTACCAAAATCGAGCGTACTTTGTGATAACCCTGCGGCTGGCAGCACTCTGACGACAGTTCCTGGATCATGTGTGGTTCAGACAGTTCTGAATTCTATTCCTGGATCCTGTGTGGGTCTAACAGTATAGCTGGTCCTAGATCCTTTGTGGGTCTATTAGCTTAGCTGGTCCTAGATCCTGTGTGGGTCCGAAAGCTCCATCTACTGTTCGTAGATCATGTGTTGGTCCGACAATTCCAACTGCTGGTCCTGGATCCTATGTGTGTCCAACAGCTTATATGAATCAGTGACAACATCTGATCATCTCAATCACTCTACAAATGTTGTATACCTGTGTGAGATGAGTCAGAAACTCTTGTGTTTCCTCGTGAATGAGATGGAATACTTGATAACTTAGGTATATGTATGGGCATATACCTAATTGGTGTTATCTGTCAATTTCATACTTTGTGGTTTATCATTGTTGGACTTTATGAGACCTTGAGAGTCTTGGGGTCCGTACTGAGTATAATTATACTCACCCCTACATGGTCTATGCCCGCACCTCATTGTGTTTTATGCAGACGATGGACAGTGCTGACAGAGGATGAGAGCGCCAAGACTGGATGATAAGTGGAGGTGGACCATAAGACGAGATTGTACATGGAGGAGTCTGACGGATGTGGAGTGCTGAGGAGGCTATCTATACCTACACATCAGGTAGGATCTGTGGTGGAAGATCCAGGAGCTTCTTTCACCATTCAACTATTTTGTCCCTTTTTCAGTTGTACTTGTAATTTACAAATGGGCTTGTATTTCTGGTCCCTTTTACTTTACAACACTTATTTTTGTATAACAATTTACTTAGTGTTTACTTCCATCTCATAATCTATTGTTTATTTTTTCAGTTTATAATGGAAATGCCTTCCCATTTTTTAGGGATTTTCGAATTTGGTGCTTGTCACGAGCCCCTAACCTATAGAAGTCAGGTTTGTGGTAGTTACTGAATGGGTCTTGGGGAAAAAGTCATGACATTAATCATGTGACCTAATTTAGTGGCATGGAGAGCATTATTATTGTTATTTCCCTATAAAATGGAATCATATGGGCAATTTGAATTTTTTTATTTCAAGTGAATTAATTTTATTTTACTATATTATTCTTTATAAAAAATTTCAATTCATACACATATTGAAATAAAGATCCAATATTTTCCCCAAGAGTATATTCATTAAAATTTGCACAATTTACAATTTCAACCTTACTAATATTTTGTTTTTATGTTGAGATATTAAAACTCTTTGAATTATAGTTGTATTATCTAAATATTCCGTTAACAATGTCACGTAATTTACAATACTATAAAAATGATTGAACATTTAATTTATATTTCCATTTTCACTGAAATTAAAATATATATATTTTTTACTTAACAAATGATGTTTAGTTATAATCAATTTATAAGATACATATTAATTACATTACAATATTACACTCCAATAATGGGATGCTTTTCATATTTAAATATTACTAAATTTATTTTCATTAATAAAACCTTAAATAACATTCTTGATTATTCAATTATGTACATATTTGAAATAACCACCACAAATAAGAGTATCAGGATCACCCCTAAGGAGTTTATAATGTTTTAAAATTGGTTTTCAATGACTAATATTATTTATTTATGATATATCTATATCCATGTATCACAAAAAAATAATCCATATCATTAAAATTAGTTTTCATTATGAGGTTAAACTACTTTTTAAACTTGGTCATTCCATTATAAATAGATCTTTTCCTTAGATATTTATGTCAAGGATATAGTTTGAAATGAAATTATATGTCAGATCAAGATAATAATTGATTATGGACCATGATTTGATACAATTTCTATTTCTCTATGGCATGATGTTTGATTATTCCGGAGATTATTGATATAATTAATGAATTTAAATTTTTATCAAAGATAATTTAATTTTCAGTGGATAATAAAATATTGAGAAAATTATTTTTATATTAGCCTTATTCTCTTCACACTCTCAATGTGATTTTTTGGGAATCAATAATATAGTGAACATACTTTGGAACAATTTCCCAACCTGTTACTACATCCTTTGTAAAACAGAGAGGACCAATCCAAATTCATCCTTTCAAAAACATATAGGTAAGACCATGAACCCTCAAATTAATGTTATATGAGAACTAACATTTCATTTATTTAATCCATGTTTCTACAAAAATCCATTTATTATACCAGAAATTGGATAACCAAAACATTTCCATTACCAAATTGGAGGTACAACCTAAGAGGTATCTTTTTATGGGCTATATAGAATTATAGAATGTACAATGTTTTTAATGGACAATAATTGACTAAAAATATAGTACATAGATAATGAAAAAATTATATTCCTTGATACAATTTAATGAAAAGGAAATGGAGAGTCAAGGAAGTGCATATCACTATTTTGGGGAAATGATCAAAATTATGTAGTCCATCTAAGAGTTCAGCAATGAGGATTAAAAAAGTGTAGGAGACCAATTTATTAGATCCATATCCTCAGTTTTACTTGACATTGATATTTCTAAATATAAATTCTGCTTTCATTTATGCATAATAACCATCAAAATTTGAACATGCATGCATTTCAATTTTGTATTATTCTTTTTGCATGTAGTCACACTTATAACTCCCAAGTACAAATAAAAATGTCTTATTTGAGAAGTTATTTGGTATTAAATTAAAATATAAATAAACCTTATAATTAATTAATTTATAAAAAAACATTTAAAACATTTTAAAATAATAAAAAATAATGTTCTTTGAGAGTTCTCATAAATTATGTGAGAAAAAACATTATAAATGAAATCACTAGAATTTTAAACTGGTTATTTTATAAGAAAAAATAATAAATAATAAACATTTTCTATCCCTTGTGATTCTCATTTAATATTATACAATATTTCTCCAAATATATTTTTATATTATGAATGCATTAATAACAATTATGAAAAAAATGCATCTAAAAAAATTACATGAATATGTTGTAAATCGTAATTTGAATGATAATAAAAAAATTTCATATATTTATTTAAACTATTGAAAATAATAATAATTATTACCTACATATAAAAAAATATGTTTTCATAATAATTAATATTTTGGAGCATTAATATGTATAAATATCATTTAATATGATTTATAAATTTGAAGTTTGATAAGAATCGTTTTAAATTTATTCTTGAAATGTGTAATCTTAATCTTAAATTTCATAAGAATAAGCCTATGACTATAAAAATCAATATATTATGTGTATTTTTTTTAATTCCATATATACATTATCCAATGGTAAATAAAACACATTATCATATAGTGCATGCATCATTCCATTTTAAAAAATTCATTCTTCAAAAGGATGAAAAATATTTTTATAGAGGGTTTCAAAAAATTATAACGCTAAATAATAAAACCATAATGATGATTTATGTAAAAATTAAATAATATTTTCAGACATAATAATCTTTAAATGATGAAATATTCATTATATGTGTTATTAATAAACATACACCTACGTGTATTTTTATAGAAAAATAGTTCATACGACAAATAAATAATTTAACACCCTAATCTGATAAAAACTCAAGAGTGAATTTATATGATGATTCTATTTGGAATTAGTCATTCCTACACTTATTATAAAGGAAGAAAACTATTATTTAGTTCATAATCCTTATAATAGGTATGTTATTCCCATGAATAAGTGTCCAACAAAAACATAAATAACTAATCATTATCTATCTAAAATAGTTGAGCTTGTAAAATATATAAACCAAATCTACATTAAAATCAAAAAATAACTAATACAAAGTTAAATATATTTTTACCCTAATTTTTTTATATATTTGAATATAAAATATTAAAAAAAACAGTAGGCCCTGCATTCATCCCCAAGCCACTAAATCCCTCTCTCCATATACTCATCAATATACTACTTCCTCATGAATTTTCCATCATGTGGATTAACATGACGACATGCAGAATATTTACATGCACAATATAATCAACATATCATGTGTGAGAAATACATATCATTTTAGACTCAACATGACCCCCATGAATATTTCATCATATGCATATAATGTCAAAGTTAACAAAAAAAAATGTTTCACAAGCATGGTGGATGTCACCTGTTAACCAGGACACCAAAACTCCTTGTACATTATATTATAAATTTTAAAATAGGCCACCATGCTTCTTGATCAATCCATCATTGGAACAATGCTGAAATCCAATCATTATCTCACTCCTTTGATAATTTATATTGAACATTCCCTATGTCAATGTGTATGAATCTTCTAATACCTCATCCCACTACACAAATTTGCACGAATGGTATTAGGTCTAAATACAAACCCACTAACTTGTCAATCAAATTATATTTTACCATCTATTCTATACATCATTCCACAACTCAGCTCACTAAAAATGAGTCTTCCACTATCATGATCCAACATTTTTAACTCATGAGTAGGTCCTTACCTCATGCACCTGCGAACTCCTTCTATGACACAACAATCCATCCAATTCCATTTCACTCATGGTATGCCTAGGCCCAAGGATCAATATCCCCCACTAGGAATATCAACCATTACAATTTCACACATGAATACATATATTTCAACCCTTAAGGAAATGTCCAATCACACTTTTTTATGATTATATAGTGACTCTAATATCATAATATCTTGTACCATATAATGAAAAACACATCATATCACCTATTAAGGTATCTAATTGGTCCCCAAGACCCATCATATTCTCTGGTAAATATTCCCATCTCGTTTCTATCAGTTATTGGTTAGACTATTTCTCATTGGATCCTCTAACACATAACATAAGGCCTATTCCCATCTCATAATAACCCCTCATCACTCATGTTTTAGCTGCCTAGGGACCATCCAATGATGTTCCATACTATATATCGTAGCACCCAATTACATAGCCCAAAAAATCATGAGATACTCACCTAGAACACTTCTTACATATCCAATGGGATATCTCATGGCCTATAACATAGTGAAAAACCATCTCCAACACATATGCCATGTCCTATAGTACTCTCCATAACCTCAATGCTCATAAAAACTAAAACAACTGTCATGAGGTTGTCAATAAAAATACATAGTATGTTTAGGAATCATTTTGATCACACAAGGTATATTCCCCTCATTCCATCATGACTATACTTATGAGAAAAATTTAGGGATACTTTTATATTAACTTATATCACATGACCTACCCATGGTCTCTTATCATTTAATGTGACATCAATAACCATTGATGACATATTTATCAAGTGATATCAACTATATAATTTTATAAAACCAAATTTTCCCAAGACATTGAGGTCTATCCCCACCCTATACCATTATGTAGTAATGACATAGTTCTTATCCCTACAATGTGTCGAATTCAATATCCATGAAAGAAAAAATCATGAATAAACAAACATATATTATTGTATTAATGGGACCACCTACCATAATAAATTATTCAATACATATGACAAGGTTAACACCATTTTGAAAATTCCCATCCATAGAATGAAACCTATTTAAAACCATGACACAATAATAAATATTTTTTATAATTTATAATAATTATTTAAATAAAGCTGAGGAATATTAACTAGAAAACTCAACATATGTATTGTCCCTTAATATTTATATATATGAATAAATTAAATTTATATTAAAAAATAATTTGTTTTATACATGAAATGTTCTTTAGAGTAACATTTTTAGTTCAAGATCATATTTTGAATTTTTTCATCCAATATCCCAAAATTTTGGAAATGCATATTGAGTTGCACGATTAGCACCCACTGACTAATAACATCGCTTAATAACCATACCGGCCCTGGAGGGTGATGAAAATTGTGTAATCATTCCAACGAGGGATGCCCAGCCATGAAATGGGAAATATAAAACAACGTAGGGTCGACAGAGTCTCAGAATGGTTTTCTAAAACCATTTTTTAATACTGCACTGGTGGTTCCACATGACTAGTGATTCAAAATGTTTTGAAAAACATAGAGCTAAATATTTCACCTCTCCATGGTTTTTAATATGTCTATTTTGCACTATATTATTTAATACCCCATACTCCATTTAACCATTTTCATAGGTGTCACCCCTAGTGACGTGAGATAATCATCACCCATCACCTAGTCTGGGAGCTAGGTTCTTCATTAGTCCAGGGAATCACTCATTATTTTTTCTCAATAGATATGTAGTGGGGATGATTCTAAATCATCAACTCCTTCTATTATATATCAATTTTAACGTTGATTATAAATGAGGTGTTTTATATAAAAATTATGTATTTAGTTTAATATTTATTTCTAAAACAATATTTTTATATTACATGTGATATGATCCATTAAGAATAGATTTTCCTTGATATATGTAATAATAAAATTCTACTCACACAAATATTTTTCCAATAATATAAATGCACCATTAAATCTCTTTATTGTTGGAGTATTTCCATTCAACTTATTCAAAAATGTAATTATCACTAAGAGTCCCCATTAGATTTTAGAAATTAATAGGGGAAAACACGATAATCTATGTTTTCTTGACTTGGTTCATAAATGAATTGCCTTATTTTAAATAAATGGAAGTGAATGAAATGACTATATCACATTCCCATTTATAAAATATGGAATACAACCATGGATAATTAATTATGATACAAATAGAATCTTTTTAATGGAATATATTTATAAAATACATTCAAGATGGATTATGATAATTATACGCATCCATTTATAATAGTTTTTGAGTCATAGTCAAGGATAGTGTTGTACAGATGATTCACACTCCCTTTATTTTTGATGTTGAGTATGATATCTCACGTCATTTATCGATCTTAAGACATGATGATTCATTTTTACCTGGAGGTTTTTATAGATGATGTTTCATATATATCAATTTTTTGATAGATATTATGACTTTTGAATCCTTATTCAAATGGTGATCCATGTACAATATCACAATATGAGAATTCTTACAATGAATAGACTCTGATTTTATGCCTCAGGTCCGGATAATATTGTATATATATATACATGGCTATATATTTCACTACATATATGGTGTATATTTAAATATACATATCTGTATTCATATATATAAGTGTACACACACATATATATATATGGTGACATTTTCATTGTTATCCTGGCTAATGCCGTAGTGTCAGTCTAATGTCAGTTAGTAACTACAGATCAATCATCTATATTTTGAATGTATTTGATACACTATTATATCTTGAAATAAAATTATTTTCACTTAATGTGTCATAATAGATTCCATAAGTGGTGACCTATATAGTACATCTCACTCCCTTTTTGGGGTTCTGATTGGTGCCTATAATAAAACCATGGTTGTTGGTAGGGAAAATTGAAAGGGTCTTGTTAGGAATGCATGATTGTAATTAATGGGAGGAGTAAGGGAGAATAGGATAGAAATTACGCTGATGATTCTTATTGGATATTTATTGGTACATTTGTTAAAATTGTTTATATTATGTTATTTAATATTTTTTCTTTGTATTTTTCTATATATCAATTTTTCAATAGTATGATTGGATGATCCTCATTTTGCATGAAATGAATGATATTTATATAGATAATGCATCATACATGACATGATTTATTTTTTTATTACTGTCACACCCGGACTTTGCACTATGTCATGTTTCAATTTTTTTTATTTTCATCTTATAATTTTATATGCTTATAATAATTATTATTATTTTTATATGAAATAAGGGATGAGCATGACTGGGTTTTGTGCTTTGGTGCTGATAAACGAGTGCTTTGGCCTTGATAGCATCCAACACACTCCAGTGGAAGTTGTGCGGACTCATCCGAGTCATCGCGCCACCTCGCCACATGAACCGCACAGTCTGCTCAGTGTTCAAGGCTATTATATAAAGTGTAATGAATAATGAAATGGAAGTAAAATAAAAATAATAAGTTTTAGTAAAATTTAAGAAATTTCCTTAATGACAATAATAATAGTATTGCTTGAGTATGTTATTATTATTGGTATCAGTAGTGTTAAGAAAACAATATAATAGTAATTAATTAAGTCATTATTAATGTTGCAAAAATTATTTTTATTATTAATAATTTAATTCGGTTAATATCTTTTATTTTATTTTACATTATTTTTCCTTCGAAATTTTCCGTCGAGATGCGGGATGAGTTTCAGTTGAATTTGATGTTTTTATCGATAAACAAGTTTTTCTTTCTGGGCATGACAACATGTAACGCACGGGTGAAGCATAGTTGCAATGTCGTATGGCTTTACAAGCACTTCCATGTGAACTTCCCGTTGTTCAATTAATTAAATAAATTGAGTTAATAACAGTGAAACAAAATTAAATTTTTTTAAGAATAAAAATTAAAAAAATGAGAAAAATGTGTTAATAGTTTAATACGTTGTTTTTTATAATTTTTTATTTTGTGATAATAATAATAATACCATTATTAAGGTTTTAGTTTACGAATATTTATATTATTAATATTATTTTTATTTTTATTTTTTTATATTAGTTTTTGTGGGGTTTCTTTTTATTCTTTTATTTTTTTTCTTTTAATTCTTTTATTTTTTTTCTTTTTATTCTCCCTCCCCTCACTGTCTCCCGTCAGACCCCTTCCCCTTCATGGTATCACACTATAGAACCCCTCCCCAAACTCTACATGCCGCCGCCTGGCTAGCCCTCCACCCGGGTAGTCTTCAGGCCGCACCCTGCCCTCGTGCGAGCTCATCTCCCCCTTACCGGCGTTGCCCATTGTGTTTTCCCCCTGGGAACCAGATCGTGTCGCCTACAACAATTTCCCCCCATTTCATCTGCACTACTATTTTACTCCTCGAAAACACCCCCACAGCACCTCCTAAGCGACACGCTATGCCCTCACAAGCCCGCTCACCCCCATCCTCTCATCTACTTCGCGTTGTGACCCCTGGAACCTCGTTGCGCCACCCCCTTCTCTTGCTCCATCCGGCGACTGCCATCTACCAATCTCGTTCGGCCCCCATCTCGTCGCGCTGCGTCTTCTTCCGGTGTTGCTTCCTCCTCCCAGCATGCTACTGTCTGATGGTCACTGGCATCGACCCCCCCTCGGTTATGTCTTCTTCTCACTGCTGTTTTTTCTCTTTCTTTTATTTTGACTTTTTTTTCTTTTTATCTCAGCAGGTTTATGTTCTGATTTAGGGGTACTAAATTGAATTTTTCTGTTTGAATTCATGTTCACGGTTTCACATTAGTTTTTTTTGGTGAAAACGACAATCGTTTGGAGTTTCGCGCCATGTTTTGGGGTCTTCGACACCTGAGGTTGGTGGTTCCACATATATATTATTGTTTGATGAATTGATTTTCGATTTTGATTAGTTTAACATATTTATTTATTATTTTTACTACTCTTAATTGGGTTATTTTTGAGATCTAATTCATATTTTATTTGGTAGTATCTTGTTTATTGTGTATGTGGAAAATTCTGTTTGTGGAAAACGCATATTGAACAATTAAATATTGGTTTATAAATTACATAGATTATTTGTTAGGATGTGCAAAGGGTAAGAATGATGTTTTATGCTTAGCGTCTATATTCGTGTTGTCATAAATGAACATTGAACAGGTTTGTGGTGTTTAAAGGCATACGTTGTATTTTAAAATGGGTTGGTAAATTTTTCTGGCAGTTCATTTAGTTATAAAAAATTTCTTTTTAACTATACGAGTGATTTCTTTAATTGTGTGTGTGATGTGGATTGTGTTTCTGGGGTGGAGAGGTGTGCGTATAGTCATGTAAGAGGATTTTTGACTGTCTACTGTGTGAAGTAGTGTTTGGTCTTTAAAATATATTTGTGAAAAATTTGAATTTGATTTATTAAATAATTTTTAAGGGTGAAGAATTGTTTTGTGTAAAATTGTGTAATGATTTTTGATGCTTAAATACATTCGACATATGTTGAAATTGTTCAATAATTTCTTCTAATGGTGGGTCTGGTGATGAAAGTGTTTTCTTTGTTTGTGCATTTTTTTGTTTGTTGTGTAAGTAATGCGGGTTTAGTTTTGGGATATTTTTAGTATGGGTGCTGTTTCAAATGGATTTTGGGTGTGCAATTGTCATTTTTTCGTGCGTAAATATCTTTTTTGGGATTTATGTATTTTTTTGACATGTGACATGAACTTGAAACTTGTTTGAGCACAAACCGGGAAGCCCGGGTAGCTAGGAGGGTGGACTAGACTATTGGGCTAGTATTCCGGAGGTGACTCGACCCGATTTCACTTGCCGGACTGACGATTGCAACACCAAAAAAACCTATGCTTTACATAGGGTCGTGGCCGTCTAATCCACGTTTTTTGAGTTTCATGGCCTTCTATGCCACGTTTTCTTTGGGTTGTGGCCTTCTAAGACATGTTTCACTGAGACACAAAGATCTAGGGACCCAGGCTAGCTAACACCCATGTGTCCACTCCCATATTAGTGCTCATTAGTTACTTTACACTCATCGGTGTGACACTTTGGTTTTTTTAAAAAGTAATGGTGTGTGTGTTTTAATTCAATTTGTTCCATTTGAAACTATTTTCCTTAAATACCTTTTTCTTTTAAAACTATTCCAGCATTTACTTCTTTGTATTAATTATAATTGCAAATGTATTCGTCATTTAATAATTTTGCGTGGAACCTTTTTATTGGGTGACGTCCTACTGATCTCTTGGATCACACCCTACATACACCTTTAGGTGTAAGTAGATATTGTTCTCTATTTCTTCTGCATTCCAGGTTGAGGCATCGTTCACATAATTGGTGGTTCGCTTGTTAGCGGCGTCCTCGTGTTGGTTTGGTGATTGTAGCTGGAGGTTGTTGCACCTCATAGTGCTTGGAGGTTTGAGTTAGTGTTTTTTTCCTTTGTTTCGGCTCTTTTCTTAAGATTTCGGTTCGATTTGTAATCTTAAATTTTGAATGTAGATTATGGTCATGTTTGGTTATCTGTTTTTAGCTTTAAATTTTTCATCTTGTTGTTTGCTGTAGGTCTATCTATTAGGGTAAATTGTTCCCAAGTTTCATTTTGATACCCTGGCACTTGTGCCAGCCCGTGGGGACCAGGAATGCACATTGGGCCATGTCGCGGACCTGGTCGGGGGCGGGGTCGGATGACGACCTGGCCTGGTTCATTACAAAATGGTATCAGAGAAAGGTTTTCTATCTTGGGTTGTGTTATTTTGAGATATATTTAGAGTACACCAAAATTAAGGTTGTCGGAACTCAACGTTCTGTCTACAAGCAATGTGTCTGGCCAGCACACCTCGTGGCAGGACTCGAGTAAGAAAAGAATGTTGAGGTTTGTTTGAGTTTTTGATCCTTGCGGTTAATTTTGTTTAGGGGAAATGAAAAAGGAGTAGGGTCAGTGGTCCTAGTGAGCTCGCAGGTCGTGGAAAGCCATGTGGGGCCAAGAACGCTATCTTAGAAACAAAAATCATTACATGGTTCTCACCCCAATAATAACTCATTTTCTATAAATGAACATCTAGTGGTCCATCAACATGCTCGAAACTTTCTCCAGCATACCTCATTTTATTATTTATATGTGCACTAGTTTGTATTTTGTTATATAACCCCTCAAAATGATGATATACTTCATCATTCAATTATAAACTACACCACCTAACTTGATAATGATTATTTAATACATTTATTATTAAAATAATAAACTATATACCCAAAAAAATATAATCCTTCATTTTGGTTTTTTTCTATGGTTAGATGCCCACTATCCCGAATAGGCATCATTCTCTAACAATGAGAATAAACGCAAATACAATCCGATTATGTCTTATACCAAAAAAATATCCTGATCCTAGTGCTTACACACTATATAAATCCAATACATTATCCAAAATCATTAATTTGGTTTTTCCCAAGGAAGTAGATTGCATCTGATCATATTGGACATATGTATCTCATTGTTATCTTGACTATCTAACCCACTAGAGTAACCACATCCAATAATTTTATGATATGTGGATTATTTATACATTCAAAAAATGTTTCTAAAATAAAAATGTTTCCACTCCTCTTGATCAATAATCAAAAAACATATTAACACATGATAATGACTAAAACTCGAAGCCCCTATATCATCTCACATATCAGTATTGAATAACATTTGTATCATTGTTTTATTTAATACATAACATAAAAAATTATCAATGAACCCTAGAATGAACCATTCGACATTCCAAAATAAAATAGGGGAATTTGTGAACCTAGTTCCCACATTCCATCCCACAAAATGACTTTTAAAAAAAAATCCATGTCACACCTAACTCTCATCTTCTCTATCCAAAGTGAAACTTTAAAAAAACCTCTCACAAGTTCTCTATCTTCATCATACATGATATCAACTAAAATGAACGAATATACTCATCTGTAATAAATAATTATAAAAAAAATCATGATCCCATGAGTTGAACACATCTAACCTATTTTCATCTGACTGGACCGCTAGACATGAAAATTAAATTATAATTTATCCAATATCATAATTCATCACAAATAAGACATTTCTAAAATCATGGCTACCATACAGAGATGAATCATTGTAAAACTAATGAATTATATTCCTTTTTTGACCACAGAATCAAAATCACATATATAATTTTTAGGGATTAGAATCTTATAGGTACTTCTCTCTCAGCCGGCCCTAATACTATGCACAAGGCATCTTATATGGCATTATTCACAATCCCAAAGGGTTTCAATATACACCTTGTTTGGTTAAATATTTTCAATCATCGTATCCCTATGAGAAAAATTAATATAATTCATTTTTGACAGATTATATAATTGAAACATATCCCTAAGGTAACTATTTCCACACCTCATATCACCCCCTGGATGTTAAATACTTAAAACGATCATGATAATGCTCAAATTAAATGGGTATGAAATGCCCTCACTGGTGCACTAAGGATCACTATACATCCCATTTATGAAGGGAGTGTGTAGTCACTTCTAGGGGATATGATGAATTGTTATCCACATGACCTTCCATTTGCTAAAATATCACTGTTTTTCATAGTGGAATACCACCAAAAAGTAATATCAGAAACCACCAAATAATTTTTTGTTGGTAATTTTAAAAATATAATAATCATAAGTGAAAAAAATCACAAGAGAGCACAAAGATTTCATAAGATCCTTATAAGAACAATTTGTCTCAAATGAACCATCCTATTTACAATGTGAAAATCCACAAATCACATTAAAATCTTTACAAAGAACCAAAAATAATAATAAAATAATTATTATTTAAGAAAAAAAACAACATATATACTATATCACTGAAAACTTGGAATTCCTCGAATAATGGGGTTCTCGACGTACTAGAATGAGGTCCATTATAAGTTTTTGAGACAATTTGTGATCACCCATCCACTATCTACCAATATAGTAGGTCAAAATATCACTCATATATTTTAAACTACATATGATATAAACCTATTCTGACAAAGGGAGTACCTGATCTCTGGAACACCTCCCCAAATACCAATGGATTTTTATTAGATTCGGGTTCACATTCAATAATAAAGTAGACTACTCCCCCAAATGAGATGGAAATAGCAAGTTGAGAAAATATAATTTCACCCATTAAAACATCATATTATGAATATTAAATAAAAATTTGTATAATAATTGCATCATGGAATGAATACATGAATATATCCAAAATCAAACCCTAGTAGAAGCAGATATTAAAATAAAAAATATAATTAAATTATAAATCATTCAATAAAAGTACCCATGGGTCTCAAAGTCATTGTCTCTAATTACACATCTATATGATCCAACATGATAAACTAGGAATCCTATGATATATCATTAAATAATGTATAATTACTACATAGATACTATAGATCCTTTGTGGGGTGGGATAAATTTATATTTTAAATGCGTAACCATATAATTTTTTTATGCTATAAAATATATATGTGTTCTAGGAAAATAATTTAACATGACACACAAGAATGTTGTAAAATATTTTTAAATCATGAACTATTATGCATGATGAGTTGGTTCATAATCTTCTAAAAGTCCCACCATGATTCTTGATCAAAGGTCATTTGGAACTTTTTCAGAATCTGTTCATCACCTAATTCCATAGAGTCAAATACTATACTACACCTCAAGACTCAATAACCTAAAATCTTCACCAATAGATATAGGGTAATGTCCAACTTTCAAATACTGACCTTCTTCATTATCACTATTGGTAAATTCCATAATCTATTCCACATTTCATACCATAATAGAACCCTTTAATGTTTGGGGGATGATTATCATTACCCATGACATCTCAATCATGGAAAGGTTCATACCTCATTGCAATTAGAAATCACTTACACTGATGATAATCTAGTCAACACCATATCACTTATTGTAGGTCGATGCCTCATTATCCCTTTGATCCACTAGGTCCATAACCTATCAAAATGTTAAGCCATCATATATATTTTATTGTACATATGTCACATTACTAACTACATAGATCAACATCTAGTTATATGGATCTAATTTTTTGGAACATACCCACTCATCTCAAATATCATCTCAACTATCCCATATGGGTTCCCACATGGCCCCCTTGACCTATAAAAATATCTATTGATTGATATGATCTATCACCTATCACCCATCCATGAAAACATTTATCTCAGGTTCCTCTAATTCGATCCTCAACATCCAGTATTACCACATCAATAAAACTCATAAGTATTGTTCCCATTGTTATGTGACTATACAGTGTTGTTATTCCCAAAGAATATTGTCACCTAATGCCATGTCTCGAACAATACCCATGACCTAAACCCATACATTGTTTCACATGTCATAATGGATATCTATAAACCCAAAACATAGATAAAAACCATCTCCTCCTCACATACTGTATCCCAAAGAACTCACCCTACTCAAAATTATCCCTAAGATTCAATCCACCCTCATGAGGTTGTCACAAATTGGACATTAGATGTTTGATCTTCCCACTATCCCCAATAATCCAAATCCCCTCATTAGCATTTGATTAGAAAAATGATGAACAACTAAACAAACCCATGTATTTAATTAAATATTATGAAATAATAAATATTTCTCATCATATAACCAGATATATTTTCTCAGTGGATACATAGTCACAAGGAGATCCTGAATACTAAATTTTATAAATGGAAATTTCCCATGACCATAATGATCTAATGGAAAATCAAATATTTCATTATTGGGATCTCTTTCATTATCCACCAACATGGTCCCATAAAAAATTTTTTTTTCAAGCATTCATAAATAAAAATGTATATAATTTTCTTATAATAGGGGCCATGTAAATTTCTAGTGGAGTTACCACCAATGGAAGGATGTGATCCACATTTTACTGGCCTATATACAAACCTATGTACCGACCACACTCAAGGAAAGACAAAGAACTATTTGTCAAAATTTATAATTATTTTTAAAAACTAAACCATTGAGTCATAATCAACTAAAAAACTTTTTTCATCATATTTAATCCAAATATGAACCAATGATCATCTGATAAAAAATAATAGATTTACTATAGAAACTAAAATAGAAATACCTTTCATCATCACCTGATTCCACCTGAATATGATGGAATCAAAACTAAAATATAATGCCCATAAAATAAAATTAGTGGTTAGTTAATGGGCACCAAGTTGGTTGGATATGTAGGAATAAATGTAAATAGAATCAAATTCAATTATCAAAAAAACCCATCTCACACAATTAGATTTTTAAGGGATGAAGATGGAGGTAATATTTTTTCGAATGGACTATTCATAAACCATATATCCCCTTAAAATAAAATGGATACATCCTTAAATATATATATTTTTCACATACTAAAATATTCATTAAGGGATTGATTTTGGAATGTCTAAGGGTGTCATGATACAACACAACCCATCATATGAAATTTGCTGGGTGTAATCATAGAGGTCACAATGAAAATATGTTTAACAAATGTGAGGAGGTAAAACATTCCTCCTCTATATTGTAAATCCCCTTGACTATGTGACATACCATTCCTATTTTGGTTAACTACAATGTGACTATGGGTCCACCCCATGACCAGATATCGTAGAATTTTTTTAACGATGCCCCCAATCCTTTCTACAATTGTAGGTGATGCACCTAAAACCCTAACCGAGTGTCACTCCATATCCAAAAAAATATTCCTATGATACTATAATGATCATAATCTTGATCCAAGTCAAAATTAATTGGATTAAACCATAACTGAGATAAGTAATTCTAACTCTATTGAATAGGTAATGTCCATTCGATTCAGAGTTTATAATAATAAATGTGTATAATAATTTAATATGAGGTTTTAACAATAATCATTTTTATTATATATATTAAAATATTGAAATAAATTTCCTAAATAATATTATAAGAAATAAATAATGAATAAGTTATCATCAGAACATAAATAAATAAAATAAAGATTTTTAATTATCAAAATAATATAAAGTTTTAATGATCAAGTAAAAACCATAATACATAATAATTAGTGTGTTAATTACTGAAAATGAGATGAAAAAATCATCATTCAAATATCCCAATGATATATTTTCATGGAACTATGTTAATATTCATGGACAATAACCCCATGTGGATGTCCATAACCATTGATTATAAGTCAATAAACATTCTATAATATGATGGTAAGGTTGCTAAACTCAATTCATGATACCATCATGGATGACAAGGTAGAAAAATTGAGCAAAACTAATTTCATCAGGGAAATCCTATAACCCAAATTGTAATCCTATATCATCAATGTTATGAAGAATGAAATATAATCTATTGTATATTACAACATTTGGGAGTTCAAATAACATTTCCCAATGAATGATTATATTTTTTAAGACACTATAATATTAATCAAGATGACACAAAATTATTAGAAACTCTCCTTGTGTGATGTTTATTCAATGTATAATCAAATGAAAATAGAAATTAAATATTAAGAGGCTAAAAAATATAATGTAAATAATAGAATCCATTTCCATCATGTAATTAAATTTTTTATGAAGAAATTATGTGTAACTAATATATTGATATTTTTCCATATCTAGAATACATATTTTACAAAAACTATAGAATCTCATGTAAATAATTTGATGGTAAAATAAGCCTAATGGTTAAACAATTTCAAAAACCACAATGATATATTTTTCTCGACGTTCTTGTATAACATAAATATATACAATCGAAAATATAAATTAACTGTTGAATTTTGTATTTTATATGTATATTTTTTCTAATACTGATGCATTATGTTAAATGATTAGTAAACATAGTCAATAAATGAAATTCCTTCTCTACAGAACATAAGATTGTTAAGAGGATCCAAATAATGGAACACATATATCATGTTATTCATTATGAATCTCAATAGTCTATATCTACCCAGTACAAAATTTCTTATAAATGTAATGACCTTCTAGTGGGCTAAAGAATTATAAAATCATTTTGATAATATCATGTATTATCACTTATAATCTATCGTTCATATTCCACCCATATATGGAATTCCACCTATTTTCAGTGGTGTATCATAATATAAATCTTTGGAATCTCATTGTGATTAAAATAATTGTGAATGAATAGTGATAATCTTTTATTAAGTAGCACATAAGATATTAAAATATAATGTATGATATGTTTCTATTAGGACGAAAATACTTTCATTTTAATTTCAAATTATTAATTTTTTACATTTAATAAAGAATCATTTACTTTTTGTGAGCATCATTACATCTCATAAATTAAAATGTTAAAAATTTATATCACTAAAACCAATACTGGCCCAAAATTCATATATTATTGATCATTTTAGGATTACATCCCAAAGAAAAAGGATCTGTTTTTTGAATTTATAACCAATTATTAGGTCTTCAATTTTTTTTTGATGAATGTGAATTTAAATTTCAACCATCATAAAATATAATTTTTAGTTATAATAAATACTAAAAAATAAGATAATGAAGGGAGGAAGATAAAAATCAATTTTCATTATTTATTTTATTAATGTAATTCAACCCACTCATTAAATCAATTAAATTAAATATTCATCAATATACATGTAATTTATATTTGTTCAATCAATTATATCAATAATACTCTAACTATATTACATTAAATGATTATAATAATATAAATAATTAACTTGAATTATGATTGAATATATAAAATAAAAATAATATTCTAAATCACTCCAATGAATTGGTTAAATCTACCTTGTTGGGCTTTGTTCATTAATTAACCCACGTAACAATCTTTTGTTTATGAAGGAGATAAAAGTATTTTTTTCAAAACATGATACTAATTATTATCCTAACAATCAATGGGTTTTGAATTTAAAACATTTTATACAAATCCTCTTGAATTGATCCCACTATATTCTATGATGTTAGTCACTCAAAATTGATTATTCCTCATTCATGATTGAACTTTACATCGCATAAGAGTTAACATTACATAAAAAAGATACTATACTAAAAAATAGAACATTTACTTGAACGGATTGAAAAAATACATAGTATACTTATTGTGGTTACACGTTGAGAAAAAATGTAATGAAAAGACTATTTTTTGAATCTGTAGATCAAGGTCTGATCCCTTGACTCTTAATTGTAGACATGACTGCTCCTCAGATTATATTAGAAGGACCATGAACTATAGTAACTCGGGAGGTCAATCTCTTTTCATGGTATTTTTCTCCACCTTCAAAAAAATAACAATATATATATAGATATTCCAATATCTGATTTCCATGAATCCGTATATATTTTAAAAAATTAAAAGTTTAAATATTCAATAATGCATAGACTAAAATATTCTTTGTTGAATAATAAATTTGATATTCATAAAATTAATATTAATTAAAAAACAATTTTATGTGGATCTATATTTCTTTCTCCTTTATACACAAAATAATATATCTATATGGATCTATATTCCACCATATTTAAATTCAATGAACTATCCCCCTTATTAATGAAAAATTATTTACCAGATATCACCTTTTACATTCACCATTTCATTCTCCAGAATGATTAATTTATTTTTTCTAAGTAAAAGAAACATGAGCAACTCATAAATTTTTCCTCATTAAACCATCAAATTTGTAAAAAAACCCAATAAAAATAACTAGATTCTATTAACCATTCATTTTTGAATAAATCATTCATATGTCAAAAGTTATGAAATAATAACATGTTACATCGCATTGTGGTGTCATCATAATGAAATATGTATATAAAATCAGCATGAAAACCCATATTTTCAATATTCTCAAGTAATATAGAAACAAAGAATTCAGGATAAATACTTCAAGGCGTAATAAAATATCTCCTCTATAAAAAAAATTTATCAGCGATCATGACATAACCAATATAATTTTCCTCTATGGTTTGACATTAAAATATTTATTTTTCATAATTTTAGAATAACGTAAACATGGTGTTAATGGAATTACTTCAGTCAAATTCTCCAATCTGTATCATTCCATAACCTCTCACCATGTGGAGTTCAATCCCTATCATAATTTATTCTTATCCAACTGAATGAAAATATTATTTATGGATTTTATGGAATGATTCTATGTCCGATAACAATATATTCTAATCAAATTATTTTGAAATCATTCTTTCTTACAATCTATCTGGATTGATAACTTGAACATGGTGAAACATAGACCCTCCTTGGACTCGTAGCAAAAATTATATTATAGAGGGAGAGAGGATGTTAATAGTCAGTGCATGCCACTATAGATTTTTGTGGTACTCAGTGTGTGGTATAATTATTTCCTATTTTATCTTCCCTTTACTATAACCTCCTCAGTTTTATCCTTATGCACTGAACTATTCTTTTCCCATTGTTCTTATATTTCATAACATACCATCTATGACTTATTTCCATGATGATAAAAAACAAATTTTTACGCTTATTTGGATTCATTGATAAAAAAAATAAAGTAATTTAAGAATTTTAATTTTATTCTTCCTCAAAATCATGTTGTGGAATAGTTACCCATATCATGATGTAATGGATACTTCCACATATCTTCAACAGTTAAAAATTCAAGTGAATTGGGGTGTAATACTAATGTGTTGTATCGATATTTGTTTATGTTATATGTGTTAAATTAGTCATAAAATAATCATTCCATAATGGTATGCATTGTAGTCTTATTATTTCGATTTTTATTCAATATACAGTAAACACAACAACAATTTTCAAAAACATTCGTCTTACAATATACAATCAACAACATATTATATTACATAGAAATATGTCCAATAATAAATAAAATTCATTTTTAAAACTTATTGACAAATAAGAGTTAAAAAATACCACCACCCATATACATTTTCACTTTCCCATGAAATATCACAACATGAAATAAGAAAAGAATTTATCAACTAATTAGATATATCATAAATTTAAAATACAAATAAATAAAAATTCATAACTATGAATTTTAAAAGAATATATATCATCCAATCAATAGTGCCTAAATCATGGATAAGTTATAAGTATAATTTAATACCCGTTTCTTTTTCAATTCACATTATTTAATGTTTCATTATTTCATGTTGTGTTTATATTCCACGATAACAAAAATTCAATTTACTCACCAGTCAAGATAATTTAATTTGAGCTATCCTTAATCTAAATAATTTTTTATTCTATTGGTCTTATTTTTATTTACATCTGAAGATATATATTAATCTAAAAAAATTTTAAGTCATTTTATTATGGTTTTAATATTTATGAGGGTAGAGTTTGGTGGTTTATTGTTTACAAATTCCAAAATTTAGGATGAAAGATGAGGCTGAATTATTAATGTAAAATGAATGATATTCAGTGGTAAATTTTTTTTTTAATTTAATATAATTTTATCCCCAATAGTCAATAATCACCACCTCATATTCTCATTATTCACATTTTTATTAAAACAATTGAATTAAATGTTTAGTTTTTATCTCTTTTTATATATATTCATTATTCAATACATTTTCTTACAACTAATAAAGTTACAATGTATACAAAATAAGAAATAAATTTTCATTCTTTAAATAATGTAATCAAAACAACAATAACCATATTTTTTATTTTATCGTAGAATCTCCATAAAACAATAGAAAATACAATTTGAAGACCAATTAACATAATACAATTATTCCAAAGAAGTTTGGTATGACGCAGTATAATGATATCAATGTGGCTTCATATATGGTTTTTTTTCACAAATAGATATACAATGATTCAAATGAATTATAGGCCCCTTGATATATTGTGATTATAAAATATTAAATGAGGACTCAATCATTTTAATATTTCCAAAATCATTAATATATGAGTTTATCAATAAGAAAATTCATGTAGTAATGATTATACCATGAATCTATCAAGAAAGACAGTATATTAATGAATATATTAAATTTGGTTTTAAGTACCTCTTCAGGAAGAGAAATAGAAATATAGTCTAAAAAAGTCATAAAATTGAAAAAAATTACTATCTAATATAATAAAATGACTACGAAAATGTAAATGGAAAATAATCTATATCTATAATAATTTTCAAACATCCTCCATGATATAATGATCCTAAAAAATTCATTAAATTTCACTTTTGTATTTATTATTTTATATTGTAACATGACCTTTTATATATTCCAAATTTAAATGTCTCTGAGATTAATAGGGGAAGACATTATTGTGGATTTAAGGATCTGTCACCCATACATGAATTAAAAGTTTTCCCAATATATATGTCACGAACCAACCCGGGTCGACCCTGAACCGGTCACCCGAGTCGGTCCGCGACATGGCCCGAGAGGCGTTCCCGATCCTCCCGGGCTGGCGACAAGCGCCAGGGCATCAACAGAATCTATGGGAACGATTTCGCCCAATATAAATAAATAAGACAGTGAAAATAATACAGAGTAGCGCAGAAAAGATAAACCAAATAAAGTGACTAAACAGGAACAAACAGGAATCAAACTAACCAAACACGACGTGCGAACAAACTCCGTGCGACCTCGCGGGTCGCTCTCCGACTCAACGATCAAGCATCGCCCTAGACGAGCGCACTCAAGCTATAGCCTGCATAAACACTAAAAACAGAAAAGAACTATAGGCGTGAGTATTAAAACTCAGTAGGCTAGCCCGATATCTATTCCCAATGCACTACCTTTATAAAATAAAAGAAACATCATTTCAAGTTTGAACTACAATTTATAAAAGTATGTTTTTCTAAGCATTTTACTTAAAAACAAAGTACGAACCATTGCCCTTAGCCATTTCAAAATTCGGGTTCATTTCATTAGTGTCAATGACATTTCAGGAAAGGGGGAAAGTGATGTTTAAATTTTCCAAATTTGTGCAAAGGGGATTAAACTCTTTTATTTGAAAACAATTTTTAGAAACCTAATCAAAAGCAATTTACCATTTTCCAAAGAATACAATACACCAGAATGCACAAAGTAAAACACACAGCAAGGGCAATGTAGGTATACATGTGAGCATCATAATCATTACTACAAGCTACAAAAGCTGAATAGACATGGGTGAACCTAAGAGATCGAGAATAAACCAGAAGACACCAATACATGAGAAATCATCCTTATTGACATGTCACGATGAAATCAAAACGCCCAATACGCTCGACCATCCACTCACGGGTAGGTCGAGGGAAAATCCCATAGCAATAAACCCAATATATCCACCTACTATGGGCCACTGGTCAGTACCATAACCTACCAGTGCAGCAATCGTTCTTAGAATATTCTCTCAATATGCCAGATTCCCATGTCTCAAGTGTTTGAAAAAGGGGTGACCCAACTAATGCCAACCGAGCATCCAATCAGATACATATATATATAAAGCACAACAGGCATCACCCGAGCCACTCAGTGGAACAACCTCATGCCTTTTTCTACTCAAGTACCCGGGAGCCTCTAAGCGCGACCTCCCAAACAATCAATTCCAACCAAGGCATGAGAGTCGCCCTAAGAGGGTTTTTATCAAAACATTTTTATCACTTTCCATAAAGTGCCAAACGGGCATTTAATACATTTCACAAACACTACTCAAAGACAGGTACAACTTCTTTATGAAACAAAACCCAGTTTAAAACCGTTAAAGAACCCCAAAACACTATGTCACAGGCTAACAATATTTTTATAAACCAAACCAAACCATTTTCTTTTTCCAAATAATCTTTAAGAGCCAACCGGGCAATTTCTCAAACGAACCAGAGTATTTGTTCATGCTTCAAAAGAAATCATTTCTCATTAAACCAGAACTCTGTTTTACATTCCGTGAATTATGTTTAGAAGCCAAACGGGAATTCTTTCATTATTGGGTGTCCGCTCGTAAAAAAGATGTTTCATGTGTCGTGTATAAAATAAACGGCTCCTTTTGACATTAAATAACCATTTAAAAATTAACCATCTTATATTAAAATTTAATTATCGTATATTATCTCATATTTATCACAATTAATAAAATGTTGATTTTGAACAACTAGGGTGCACAAACAGCATGAAATAATATAACTTAAATTTTAAAAGCAGTGCAAAGGGGACCTACCTCAAAACCAAGCGCGTCGACACAACAACCTCGGATCCAAGTCGCGATGACACGACGTGTGTCTGAAACCACGTGACAAGGTCTAACACTCTGCATAGTCAGTACCAAGGACTCAGACACATCCAAAAACTCACCAGAGCATACCAAACCAAGCGTCGGAAAGAAACGCTCACCTCGGAACTGAAGCGCGACAACAACGGAACCTCGGAGACAAGGCGCGGTGATGGCGCTCACTCGAAAACACCCTGCGCGGGTCCTAAAAGTCCTAAGCCAACAAATAAAAACCCACCATCAACAAGAGTACGATGATAATAATAAAAATAAAGATAATAATAATAATAATAATAGCAAAATAATAATAATAATAATAATAATAATAATAATAATAATAATAGTAATAATAATAATAATAACAATAATAACAACAAAATAATAATAATAATAATAATAATAATAATAAAATAACAATAACAATAATAATAATAATAATAATAATAACACTAATAATAATAAAAGTAAAAATAATAATGACAACAACAAAATAATAAAAATAATAATTATAATAACAAGAATAAGAATAATAATGACATAATAGTAATAATAACAATAAGAATATAATAAGAATAATAATCATAACAATAATAATGTAAATAGTAATAATAATAATAATAATAATTGTAATAATAATATCAATAATAATAATAATAATAATAATAATAATAATAATAACAATAATAAGAATAACAAGATTAATAATAATAATAATAACAACAAAAATAATAATAATAATAATAATAATAAAATTAATAATACTAATAATAATAAAAATAATGATGGTAATATTAATAATAGTAATAAAATTAATAATAATAATAATAATAATAATAATATAATTAATAATAATAATAATAATAAAATTAATAATAATAATAATAATAATAATGATAATAATAATAACAATAGGATTAATAAGATTAGTAATAATAATAATAGTAATAAAATTAACAATAATAAGATTAATAATAATAATAGAAATAATATCAACGATAAAAACAATAATAATAATAACATTAATAATAGTAATAATAACAGCCATAATAATAATAATAATAATAATAATAATAAAATTAGTATTAATAATAATAACAATTACACTAATAATAATAAAATTAATAATAATCATAATAATAATAAATAATAAAAATAATAATACTAACAATAAAAATAATAATAATAATAATAAAATTAATAATATTAATCATTAATAATGATAATAATAATAATAACTAATAATAACAATCATAATAATAGGAATAAGAATAATAATAATTGTAGTAATAATAATAATAACAATAAAAGTAAATAATAAATAAATAAAATAAAAAAACAAGTAACCTTCGGGGAGCAGAACAGGAGGCGCGGCCGGGGGGGGGGGGGGGGGGAGTGCGACGGGGCGCCGGGCTGAGGCAGAGGGAGGCGGCTTCCGTGGAGGCAGGTGCGCCGGTAGGGAGGTCCAAGGGTGTGTGCGGCGGGGCTGGAATGGGAGGAGGAGGCCGGGTCGCACAGGAGAAAACGGGGAGGCACTGCTGCTGTGAGGGGAGGCCGAGCGGGGGTGTCGCATGAAGAGGCGGGGCAGAGCCGAGGAGCCGGACGGGGGTGGGGCGAAGCAGCGCCGGAGGGATCCGCCGAGGTGCTGGCGCAGCGATGAGGGAGGTCTCCGGACGCCGGGAGAAGGCCAGCAGGGGGGGTTGCCGGGATGCGCGCAGGCAGAGGACAGGTGAGGCGGACAGGGTGTGGGGTGCTGCGGCGGACAGAGAGGGATCCCGGTGGCTGGTTGTGCGTGCTGGAGCAAGGGAGGAGAGGTGTTCGCGCAGCAAGAGGGGAGGCAGGTCCGGAGGTGATTGGTTGCGCCGGCGGAGAGGGAGAGCAGGCAGGGCAGGAGGCCGATCCGTTGACGGTGCACGGGATGAGGGAAAGGAGAAGAAAGGGGAAGCAGCACAGGTCGTGCGGGAGAAGGAGAAAGAAGAACGGAGAGGGTGAAGGTGGCGGCGCCCGGGAGAAGTGGAGGAAGAGAAAAAGAAAAGAGGGAGAGGCGCTAGGGTTAGGGGAAAAGAAAAGATAAGATAAAATAAAAATAAAATAAAATTAAATAAAATAAAATAAAATAAAACAAAATCATAATAATAATAATGAAGTTGAAAGTAAAACATATTATAAAAGTTATTATACAAAACTAATAAAACATATGTAATATAAATTTGTGCCAAACTTTAATAATAATAACAAAAGTAACCACTAATAATAAAATAAAAATAATAAATGAATTTTATATCATCTTTAATAATATTGAAATTAATGAAAGTCCACGCAAATGCATGGGCGAAGCCGCGCGGTGTCGCGCTCTATCCGCGCTCCCGACGATGTCGAACCCAAGATGCATACTTTTTATCAAAACTCAAAACTTTCATCCGAGACTGAACGTGAACCACAACAAAAATAATTTAAAGCAAAAGAAATCATAAAATAAAATAAACGCACGGTATTGGGGTGCGACAATATAAATTTATAATTATAGAATCTAATGAATAAATATGAAAATATAGAAATTTAATACATCAAAATATAATAAATATATAGAATTCATATGTTTTTATTCAATATTCATTTCATTGATGACTTAATAAATATGATGTCATAAATTTTGCTTAATTTTTTGGAGAGTTGGTAATTTTAATTTTACTAATTTATCTTCTTAAATTGGAACCACAAAAATCCATATATATATATATATATTTGTATGTTCATGGGCTATTCTATTAAAAATTATATAAAATTGTTGAGTTGTATTTGAATATGAATAGAAATCGTAAAATAATTAAAAAAAATATATCAAAATATATATATTTAAAAAATTATGTTCTTGAAATATATACATATTTATTATTTTCATTAAGATAGAACCTACCCTGTTTCATTTAATATAACTGTGGGATGGAATGAATCAACATTTTTTTAATATAATTGTGAAATAAATTTGTTTTTAACCATCTATACTGTTAAATTTTTTTATTGTTACTATCTAACTTATTCTTTGTGGTGAAAAACATGATTTAGAATGTCTAAAACAAGGACGTTGTGATTGTTGGACTGAAAAAACCATGTAGTGTTCCAATTCCAATGTATTCTATCACTTAACTTATACAGATTCCATAATGTTCCACATCCATAAAATACCATTATCTCCCACTTATATCAATTTTCTTCAGTTTATACCTTTATAGTTTCTATTTTAAAATTTCCAAATATTGTGGATTTTTTATATCATTTATTCTCTCAAAATGTTTTCTTAAAAATTAATAAAACTATATACATTAAATTTTTGACTCGATATCACAATAAAATCTGTCATACCATCTATAGATAAATTGGGTAATAATTTGGAGAATTCATTTTTATTATTTGAATTATTTTACCCATTATCTAGTATTTCAAATCATTCAATAAATTATTATTCAATTGAATTTAAGTATTCATCATTGATATATTATATGTTTCTTAATCATACTTTTGGTATTAATGTGAATAATATATTTGAATATTAATTCTCCCTTAGAGTGTATTGAATTTTTTACCAAGGATTCTAATTTTATAACCAAGCATATGTGTGACATCATCATTGAAATTTGAAAGAAGAATAAAAAATAACAATGATTTAAAAAATAAACTATCTTAAATAATCTAATATTAGGAGGAAAGTGATTAAAAAATACTTCAACATGGTTAATCAATATTTGATCGTTATTTTTTACATTATCTCATTAGAAATGGTGTCAAAAATACGAATACAATTGAATTTAATTAATTCTTAAAATGATATTTTTTATGAAATAATAATAATAAATCCAACACTAAACATTATGGTTAAATATAATTAAACTATCTAGTCTATTCCTCAAGGAAAAAATAAATCCTTATTATTACTTTATAAATAACTGTTAAAACTTCAATAAAAATTCTGGAATGTCAATATGAATTTAAAAATAATTAAATAATATTAGTTAGTTAATGAATAGACTAAAACAAGGATAAATAATAGTGGTTGATAAATTTTCAAGGATGTAAATTTTTAATGAAATTATTTCAAGTCTAGTCGCAATTGTATGATTGAAAATTTAATTGAAATCTTAAGGAGTGATTTTTATCAATACTAAAAAATCATAACACGTAACGGCCATATGAATAAAAATAATCAATTTTCAATAATATGAAATCCAAATATGTAAAATAATATTCTAAATCACTATCATGAAATAATAAACCATACCATGTTTGGATTAAATCGTTAATAACCACATGTTTTAAATGATTAAAAATTAATAAGATAATAAAATTTATTTAAATGAATTATACTGATTAAATTAAATTTCTCATAGGTGAAGAATAATTTAGAAGATGTCATATAAATCATTTCCAGTTGATCCCCTACTCTTATAATAATTCTCTATTTACTAGTTAATTATTAATAAATAATGAGTGGACTATACACCGTAGAAGTTGAAATAAAATAATATTTTTTGAAAAGTATAATGAAATAATGGGAAATGAACATTGATTTAAAAACAAAAATTATAGATGAATCCCTTTGTTAAATATTTAAAAAAAAAAATTATTGAGTGCATTGAAATACTATATCGTTCTAAAGATATTTTCTTTATCCATTAAATTTTTTACTTTAATTCAATGAATCAAATGTTTATAAAAGAATAACATTAGACTCTAGCATCCTTCCCATCTTATCCCACATCCATTAAAAATTCTCCCTATTGTTTTGATAATATCAAAATCAATGAATCTTCCTTTATGTTCATTGCATTGAGTCTATATTAATGATTCATAAAATATCTAATCAAATATTATATCATAAATAAGTAAAAAATTTACATACCGATTAATCTCTATGAAATTATAAAAATAAATCATGTGAATATATAAATTTATAAATTATGGATATATTTTTTTCTCTAAAAATATAAAACAAACTAAATTATGGATAGTTTTCAATGTCAAACTATTGAACAATTACATTATATATTCCAACTTTTTAATCTGAATAAATCATTTCAATCATGAGTATTGACTTTCAACCTGATCTTATACTAATGGATTTGATGATTTTTCCATGATAAAACATTGTGAGTCACCACTAAATTTATATTTATAAAACCTAAAATATCTCAATTCCTACTTCGTAATAATGTCAACATATTATGTAAAATTCACAATTCATTAAATATATATTGACTATAAATTATTAAATCATAGAATGCATCACTTGGATATACTGTTTTCATGTCGTTAAATACATACAACTATGATGTAGAAGCCTATATTATTGAATGATCCTAATTTCAATAACTAGTGTAAAAAATATAGATAAAATATCATTTTAATATCATCAAAATATTCTGAAGATCATATCATGACCTCCTATTTTTTGTTATTATTGGATGATAGATCAAATAATATTACAAGTATTATGAAATCCAGTATCATTAGTAAATATTATAATTTTTTATGAATATAAATTGTATAATCTGTATAAAAAATTAAATATAAAGGAAAATCAAATTTCATCAAATCATTTGTCACCATTGGTTATGTAGAATAGTTATAAACCCATATTATAGGACTAATAGATGATATTGGATAGTAATTAGAAGATTTATCTTGATAAACAGATAAATTGTTTTTTGAATTAACTACCCAAGACTGGGACTCCAGCCTACCTAATTCTATATTCCCCACAATAGGATACAAAAATAATTCATACATGTATATCTCAATATACCATTAATTTAATTGATATATTTTAGAAACTAAATAAATATGAAAGGTTAAAAGTTTTATATTACATGTCATAAATCTATCATGAGAATATGATACTAGTGTGACATTGTATCAAACATTACCAAAACTATGTAACCATTGATTTTTGTAAAAAAATTACATTATTTATAATACGGTATTGGATAATTTGTGCTAGTTTCATGAATAACTATTCTATTCTGGAAGAAACCCAAAATGTTTGAACCAAATTGGGAGATGAACTCTTTTATACATTTGGCATATAGTAATAGTGAATATTATGTGACAAAACAAGATGTAGAGAACATATCACCTCCCAGAAATACAATATCCGTTTAAAAGTATCATTTGTAAGCATTTATTTCCATGTTCATAGAGAGTATTTATCATATGAACATAAATTGCATGAAATTTTAGTTCAATATATATTAAATTATATAATATGGAATCAGATCCTTCTAATATAGTGTTAAAATGAATAATTTTTTCCCTTCCACATCTCATAAATTATTATGGTATGTTTTCCAACAAATGGGAAATTAAATTTCATAGAATCATAATTACAACATTATAGTGAACTATAATGTGAACCATTATTTCAATCAAAACCTCAAACATTATGATATATCATAAAATCCTTATATATTGTTATCTTGTAAGTAAGATGTTTTTTATAATCAAATGATAGCAATCTTCATTGTTTTATACCTCTTCTTTCTAAAATCATAATATGTGGTATGTTCATTGAGATAAATCCATATTAAATTGTATAATTACATAATTTCATTCATTTTATGATCGTATATACATGGATCCACATTTAGATTCATATAGACACAATAAATCTTATAAAAATCATCTCAATCGTGTTTCAAACCTATGCTTAAATTTATTCAACATTTAAAACAATATCTAACATTATTATTAATGTTATATAAATTTAGTTCTAACTAGACCTCATATGAAAATTTGAATCATATTTTTATTCTATTTTTCTACATATTCTTAAATTTATAATTTTGCTTCATATTAAATCATTATATGTATTCTTCTTTTATTTTAAGATAATATACTCTTGTCCCAACAACCATTCAAATGAATCTATCTATATCAATTGGTGATCCATCATATTATTCTATATGTGTCTTAAATACTATATTTATATGTCATATAGTGGTTCTAGAATATCTTATCCGAAGAAAAATCATATCCATTTTCTCCATTTTCTACTTCTTTATACAAGGAAGGTAATTGTTCATTTTTGTATAACCTTTAACTACATTGAATATCATAAAAACCTTCTATATATTTTTAAACTATAAGTAAAATGACCATCCTAAGAGAAAAAAATATATTCTAAATAGAACTACTTTTATAATTTATAAACCATATCAATAAAAGTTCATTTTTAGAATGCCTACAATTACATCTTATTATCATCTCTCTTGACTAATTTGGGGTTCACATTTCTATGTTTTTTCCAAATCACCACTAAATTTTGTTCTTTTATCTATTTTTTTGTGATGATTTATGATAATATTCATAGTATATATAGTGTTACTGAAGAACTATTATTCTAATTCTAGTGATAATTCATATGATATTACCATTCTATGTCATGTTGAGTGGTAATTTCCATTAAACACAGTGTTTAAAGCCGATTAACCTACCATGGATACAATATAAACTCTAATAATTTTCTTTAGATGTATCATTTTTCTCCATTCAATATCAATCCATTATTATGGTTACAACTAAATTTTAGGGAAATATAAATCAGTATTGACAACCGTGGTAATTTTATGTGGGTTTATCATTCCATTGAAAATCATGAACCTAATGTTGGTACATTATCATTCATTCTTTTTTCGTTTTTCACTAAAACAATTCCAATACAAGATAGATTAGAACCATGTTCTAAAAAAATATCGTTAGAAAATCATTTTTCATCCAAAAATTTTCCTACTCAACTTTTTTGAGACCCAATAATCCATTATTATTGATTAGAAATGAGGTTTTATTATATTAAAATACCCCCCAACATATTTACATATCATGTTCCCAAAATATATATCATCACTTCAATAGTAATAATATTTATATCCATAATAAAATAAACCATATATTATTTTTCATTTTATATTCTGGTATCAGAAACCATGTTTCAAAATTCTTCTACATCCATTCTTAGGAACTTTGACTAATGATAATGTGAAATACATGTTATTTAAACATATGTAATGATCAATTATAAATATTAATCATAATCCTATCACTATTAATTAAAATATTATATGAAATTATTTAATAAATCACTTTTGGATTTTAGTACTTATGTTACCATGCTTTTGTGTACTATACATGCTTCTATTGAGTATTGTGTTTTATATCTTTTAAGTAGTCCCTTCTAAAACATGAATCCTATAACTCTTACCCTAATATATATTTAGACATCCCAAAATATATAATAAATTATCACAATATCTATGACCAATAATTAAAAATAATTATTTAGTTTTATATTTAATGTTGTTAAATAGATGACAAACACCTTTGAAAAAATTCCCCTTTTATGAGTGATGAAAGTTATATAGAACTTATCAAAATGAAAAATCACAAAGGGAATATTGAAAAATATACCAATAAGTTATTACATAGATTTTGTAAACATGTTTGAGGAAGATTTTTGAGCTTAAAATAATAAGTAACAATGATTTTAGGGTTAACATTTTTCCTTATAAAAGTTCAAGATATTTGTAAGTATTTTATTTAATAAAAAAAATTAAATAAAATCTCCACTAATACATTTCAATTCTATAAAAAAGAGACTGATATGTAAATTTATCCCACCCATGTAATATCTCACCTTCTAATCCAATTTATTTCTCCATATTAATCATATTCATTTAGTGTTAGATTTTGAATCCGTTTGTTGATAGCTTTTTCAACATGATAATTTATATAAAGTATTATTAACTTATTAATGTTGTGTGTTTGATGTTGAGTTTTAAAAAGTGGTAGATATAGTCCCCAATTTATTTAATTAACCCTTAATAAAGATGGAAATAAGTATTTTATATTTTCTTATTGAAACTTTTGTATAATTGTAAATATTTAAATATAGACCTAAAATTTATATAGAAGCAGCCTCATAATAGATTTATATAAAATAGTCAATTTATGATTATATTAGTTGATTTCCAGTTATAGATGTGAAAAATATAAATTTTATATTTTGATCCAATGAAATATGGAATTATATTTTTTTAAAATAAATATTAATTTTCTCAGTTTTTTTCTATATACACACCATTACTATTCTACTATAATTATTAATCTGATTGCATTGATTTTTTTAATAATGATAGTCCATTCGTTGATTTGAGACTATATTTGACACCAAACATTTTATTCTTAATAATATCTAGATATTTTTAATATCATGATTTAGATTCCTCATTAGTATGGTCCAACAATCATTCCTCTATTAACTCTATGAATAATTATTTTTGTTAATATATCACAGAGTCCATGATTGTTGAATATGTAAAATTTCAGGAATTTGAACTATTTATAAAGGTCACTCATCCAATTTACCATCTTAACTAGTGGGTTTTAGGTGACCACAGATTGAATGTTTTTCAACATCCACTACATTATTGTTTGGTTCTCTAGTGAATGCTCTATATTTCAATAGGTTTATTTATCATAAAGTGACTCATATGTTATGAAATATTTCATCATGTATGGATTATATTTAATTATAATAACCATTAATTCATATTATTCAATATTCCTATGTTTCATTTTTTAATTTATTTTATTTTATATCATTCAAAATAATGATTGATATTGATACATTATAAGAACTATCATATTGGAAAACTAAATTAAAGGAATCAAGATATTGGTTAGTATTATATTTTTTATATGAAAGTGTAATAAAATTAAATATCACATCTAATTTATATATGTTTATCATATATTGTAATTAATAGCTCAATATCTTGAGTTTTGAAAAAATATTTCTGATGTATATAGTCACCTTCCTTCCATTAGTTAATGATTATATTTATTAATGCACCTAATAAAACTAGTAGAATTACATCTTAATACTATATTTTAATTAAATACCTAGTGTATAAAAAATTCATCATCACAAAAGAAGAAGAATATTATACATGCCTATAGAATTAAATATAAATACCAATATAAACAATCTTACTCTATTATAATAATCAATGCATCTTCATAGTATAACTATTAATATCATAACATAAATATCTATATTCTCATCATCCATCCATGCTAGATACTACATACAACTAAATATGATGATTTTATTTCTATAATATATTTAGTTTCTTGTAGGATATTGAGGTATTTTTTTAAATATATACCTCTTTCAGAATCCATTTGTATAACCATGATGATGTGTTCCTTCGGAAATAAAGATGGTTTTTCATAGGAAACAAAATAATTAATTTATCTGATCTTAATTATTTTATTTATATTCCATGACATTGTTATTTAGTAGGATAATATTTTAGTTTTTATTTTAATAATATAAAAATGTTAAAAAAATTAATCAGTATCCTTGTTTGTGAAGATAATGTTGGTATTTAGTCTAGAAGATCAACGAATCCTCTTGAATAATGTGGGAGTTTACCACCAAGAAAATGTTATCCCCCTCTATTGATTCTGAAACTATGTTCTATTAATTATAAATATCAATATGATTAATAATATGTAATTAAATGTTATAGATTACCACCAAACCAGCATTACAGGCTAAACCATAGGAAATTGTGAACCTACATTTCTTGTTTATGTCGATGTGAGTCTCTTGGTGGGGGTGAGTTTTTTTATAATTATTTGGATAGAACTAATTAATATATTTTAGTGTAATATGTATAATGTTATTATTTATTCATATGAAAATACGAGGTATTATTTTTATCTTCTATATATAAATCGGGTAACAGCGAAGAATCCACCCTATCTAATGAATACTCAAAATAGCATATAAGTAGATGTATAGTTTCCAACCCAAAAAGTTGATAGATAAAATCGAATTATTTATAGTTCAAATGATTTATAATTAATAAAAGGGAATTGATTTCATATACATAGATGAACTGTCTTCATCCTTATTGGAGTCATTATTTTATTCTCCCTCTTTTTATTATTCTGATTCCCAAATTATTTAATGGTTAACTCAAATGAGTGTTAAAAATATCCAATTGATGATTCTTTTTTCCAAGAATAATTATGTTTTTAAATAATATTTTTTTATATATTATTTTACATATCATGTGTTTTTATCAATATTTTCAAACATAGGACAATTTAGATGTAAAATACTGAGAAGATATATCCTATTATAAGTGATACTCTAAAATTAATTAAGAGAAAAATAATTATGTATGGAGTTGAACAATTTAAATATTTTTAAAAAAGACTTATTTTGTTAAACATTGAGCCAAATATCTCTAAATACAATGGAAGGTACCATGTCATGCTACCATGGATTCGTAATGGGTATATTCTTCCTCTAATGAAGCCCAAAATGGGTCTGATTTATATTGATGTTCCCATTCACATTTATCAATGGAAAATCATATTATTATTCAACTAAAAATATTAGAAACACTTTGATTTGGGAAAATATATCATTTATCATATTATATGGACCATACATTATCCATGTATTATTTAACATAGGGAAAAACTATATTAAATAATAAATAAAATGAGGAGTGATTTATGCATTTGTATATTCATTCATAAACACAATAAATAATTAATTCATGATCATTGGATGATCCTCTTATGAATACTATTATATTATATAAGTATAAAAAACTATAAAAATGAAACTAGAATGTCATACAATATGATATATATGTATTTATTATATTATTTACATTTATATATTCCAGAAAATATAAATATATCATACAATTCAAATTTCTAATAGTTCTAATTATAGGTATTTCTTCCCTCAGTATTAATAATTTTTGTGAGCTCCCCATATACAAAAAAATATTTGATTTGACTAATTTTATAGTATAATCATGAGAACAAAGTCATTTATAGACACTGGAAAAGTAGGAATGATTTTTAGTAGCATCATATTGACTATAAATTTGTAATGTAAGTGATATTATATAATTCATTCCCTCTAATGTATTCCATGACCCATTCATATAGAACATTAAAAAAAGATATGATTTCAATATGATGAATTCCCACTAGAGGACATGAAAAAATTTAAAATAAAACAATACTTGTATTAATTGTACTTGTTAGATGATTTCTCCATCATCTAGTTATATGACCATGAAAATGGTGATGGGATTGACTAAAATGTGCGTGTGTGTCTCAAACATGGAGCAACTATCTACATAGAAAAAAATTTAACTCCTCACGGTGTAGGTTTCAATGATATAGTTTGAGGTCTTTACCCACGCTCTATAATTTGTTTTCCATTTTATTTTTTTCTAGTAAGACCATCATGTCCATGATTATGATAGATAAATCATCACATGGCTATTTAAACATTTCTTCCCAAATCATGGTGCTCTATGAAAATCATTACCCAATTTTTGAATCTGATATTGGGACACATAAAACGTTCCTTCATTAACTTTTCATGAGAGACCCTTAGTAATACATTGGACTTGACAATAGTTTTATTTTGAATTTTATAAAAGACTAGATGGATTGTTAAATTCATAAATATCTCCCTTAATTTAGGTTTCATCATATCTTATACATTCTATAGTCGTTGGTATATATAGAATTATCTATCATATTAAACCAGTTGGAATTTGGGATCTATCTACTGAATATATAAGAATTGAAACCCAATATTCCATTTCAAAAAAATTATAAAATAGAAATTATTTTGTTTAAATTGATGAATTTTAATTGTTTTCAAAATTTTACAATTTTTGATGGGACATTATTACACAACACAATTCCATTGAAATATTACCCTCATGGAGGATTTATAAACATGACCTGCATCCTTTCGAATTCCCTCCAATCAATGATAATAAAATGGATGGGTATATTTATATTTTTGGTTCATAGATGTGACTATCCATGTTAATGGTCATTTGTAAGATATATAACTGATACACCACCTCAGAATTTCATTCTATGATAAACTATATAGTGAATGATAATCTTTATAATTTAATGTATCATACCTATATAACATACTAAGTAGGCATGTTATAGACTTTATTAGTGGATATGTGTTTTAAAATGTTGGGGCCGAAGCCTAATTTATTATTAAATAAAAAAAAGACCTCTTTAACTGGGTAGAGGGAGACCCATTACATGGCCTGAAGGCCTAGTGAGAATTTAGCCTATTACATGGCCCATAGTCCCAATTTTTTAGCCTAAGGCCCATTCTGTGAATAGTACTGCTACAGTACCACTGCTACTATACCACATAATACTCGCCGCCGCTACAGTGACATGCCACCACTACAGTGACTGACGTTGCACTTTAATAAGGGATATATCCAATGGTTATCCCCTAGAATATTTATAATTATCTGTTGACATCGATGAATATTTTGGTATAGTTCACTATCCATGTTATGAAACAATAATATATTATATTTTCTAACAATAAGAAGAACATAATGTCCAAATAAGACAAAACCCATTTATTTATGTATATAAAATATAAAATAAAATATAAATGGATTAATGAAAAAAGAATAAGAAAATTAATAAAAATATAAATGGGAAAAGGTAGTGATATTTTCAAAATAATAAATTATTTCATGATTCCTCTTTTATTTTCAGGTTGTCTAAATGATTTTGTTCCGAAATCAATGGTATAATTGCAAAAAATATTTAATGAAATATGTTTGTGTGGGGTGAAAAGTGAAAATTTATATAAAGAAACATGTGTATTAATATCATTACTTTGTTTAATGTAATATTTCATGATTCATGAAATTCATATCCTCTTATATTGAGTATTACAAAAAAATATATTAAGATAAAAATAAAATTATAGAAACAACATGATTAGAGGTTAATGAAAATATGCAAAAAATAAATATTTTTACCCATAAATAAAAGACATTCATATTAAATGTGTAAAAATATTAATGTATTTTTTAGTTAAAGAGACCAAATAATGTAGTAATCACATTTTAGCAAATATGAACTGAATATTTTGGGAGTCCTTTTCTGTATGGGAAACTATTTATCGATGAAAACATAATTGACATAAACCACCCATAAATGTTTTGGTAGTTAATCTAAAAAATGATCTTATTTCTAGTGAAATTTAATTCTTTTACACCTTTATTCCTAAAATAATTTATTATAAAAAATTACATGGACTGAAATTGAGGGGAAATTATCAATGGAATCAAAATAATTAACAATTTATAAGAGGAATTTATTTTCATTAACTATATAGAAAAAACAATTTATCCATTTCATAATAATGAAATGAAATCATATATTTGAACATTATTCTCAAAAAATTCATATATATTGTACAAGTTAAGGAATCCCCTTCAACTAAGACAAAATTTAAATCCTTAAAAAGGATTATATTAATGGTCAAATTCTATTATTTTATTTAGAAAAAAACACTAGTTTTCCCCATCATATTATATACATTTCACAAGAGTCATCAGTCATTTTAAAACTAAAATCATTCATCAAACCAAATTCCTCTATGAACGAATTTATTTTTCCTACCATTAATACATTAGTTAAGATGATAAAAATTTATTCAACTGTTATGGGCTATAATTTATCATCATAGAGGTACTATTCTATATTCACTGAAACATGTTCCAAGACATGATGATATTTTTTGTTAGCATGTGTCCCATTAATCAGCATCCATCTCGTATCCAAATAAACTCTCACATATATGATCAAGAAAATTCATCAGTATTTTAACTTGATCCCCACTTCAATTATTATTTCATTTAAAGTAACCAAAATATAGTCTACACAAGTATAAACCCATTTAAAACAATATTATGAATTCTCATGTTCCTAGATCCCTGTCTCTATGATATTAAACAATACAGTAATGTTATTTTCCACTTGAACACAATTTCTGTTGATCTATATTCCTTATAAGATTTTATAATTCATGTTATAAATTCATTGATAGATTTATATTTCAACTCCCACATGGGAATATATGTTTTAAAACATTATAGAAAGAATCAAAACAATATGAATCATTTCTCATTGATAAGTGTTATACTTATGACTTATATATTTAAATATTATATAATTCCATTAATTTACAGTTTAAATTTAAATGAAACAATTTTCATAGATGAATGATATATCTAAATAAATGCATATGGAGAACTTACCTATACCGTTGAAAAATGTTACTGTTTATTTATCATAATAATGATAATTAGGATGCCTCTCTAGGGTTTGTTGTAAATATTTTTTGAACCCCATCTCTATCGTTAGACGTTATCTTTGGGAACATCTATAACTGACACCCTTTTTTCATGATGAATCCCAATAGATATCACTCTTATTTGTCAATCATCAAAATATAACTTTGTTCCTCCTTAGATTTCATTAAAATACAATGTTTCCGTTATATTATTATATATGTTATTAAATTAAAATATAACCATATCAATTATTATAAATATTTAAAATGAAAATTTAACTACTTCATATTATTTTATGAATTTAATGCATATAGAAAACATTTCAAATACCTAGATGAATTTAAAATCAGATATGTCATTAATATTTTTCGTATTCAAATTGAAAAAAATATAGAGACCTTATCAATTTATTATAATTTTATAAAATGAAATGTTACTATCATTGTTTTGTTATATGACATTAATCTATAGAGAAATATTGTCACTTTAATGAGAATATTTAATCTAAATACTGACCTTTATAATATTCTTATATATCATTAGTAAATAATGAATTTTTTTATATTTTTCTATGAATTTAAACTCATTTGTATAATTCATAATATTTCTATAATACTTTGAATCATAAAGATCCATTAATATTAGCATCCAAATATATGATTGTATTCATATAAAAATTTAAACAACAATATAAATTACCCTTTTATTAGAACTATATAGTGTCTTAAGATTGGGATATAAATTATTGAGTTTTTTCTTTTCCATCCATAAAAGCGAAAAGTAGATAACTATCAGAATATGGTAAGTATAAAATTCCAATTAAATAAATATATAAAACATTAATTCCAAATTAATATTTTTTGTATATTAATAAAACATATTCCTTTAATTAATGGAACTCACCCCACTAAAATGACCAATAATGAAAGAAACCAATTCATAGAAGGATGAATTTTTGATTAATTTTATGAATAATCTTAAATAATTTACAATGGCCAAGACTAGACAAAAATATACTTATGGAGATAAGTTAAAAATCAATCATATAAGATGATAAACATAAAATAAAAAACTATATAAATTTGGATACCACATTTTTTAAAAACCCACAAAATCTTCTTCCCCACTAAAAGTGTTCTCTCTATATTAAATTAAAAATTTATATATAATCTATGTATTCTGAAGTAGATCATATTGAATGTGGTGACATGCTAGAAAATTTACATATTCATACCCATTTGTTTCATTTTGATTGAAAATGTAGATGTTAGACAATATGAATTCCCTTATCATTACAGTCATCCATTTAAAATAGGAAAACTCAATATGTACAACACTTATTAATGAAAAGAGTATATTTTCATATTATTAATATTCATGTAGTGTTTTATATGATAAAAAATCAAAATTAAAGTGAGGTGGTTATACTAAATAGGGTAATATATTAACCCAAACACTAGGATGATTTTGCTGTGAAAATATTAGTTATAAATTGTTAATTTATAATTATTTTAGGTAAATATAGAAATATAATATTTTAATAGAGTATCTATGTAAACAAAGATGTTTCTTATTAAATTAGTGTAATCAATACTGAGAGATGTAAGAGGTACTTCCATAGGGTTTTCAATAATGTATCACAATATTCTTCCCACTGGTCTTTCAAAACATTTTTTATTATATTTTTAAATGATGAATTATAACATCGTGGTTTGTGATAAATTAAAATATATATCAAATACATCATTGGAAATCTATCAATTATTATAAAATAGTGGTATTTAGAAAATTGTTATTTAAAATGTTTTTCAACAATAATTTTAATATATAATATGAATTCGTATAGAAAAAGTTAATCACATTATTTTACTATGTTACATGGGATACCATAAAAATGGTGGCTTTATTATCTTAGAGGAAATAAATATTTAGTTATACCAAAAAAATCTATTAATTAAGGATTTGTATTGAATGGTATCAATCATAGTAGTAAATAGTTCTATGATTCACATAAAAAATGTATCATTTATGTAGTAGTGGTTATGTCCTTAATAGTAAATTTAAATTATAATATGTATATAATTTTTCATGTATAATAATATATATTCCAATATTAAGGATATTGGACATTATAAGCAAAGTGTTACTTGATCTTATTATTCTACTTTTCCTTAACCATGGAATTATAAGATAAGTGAATCATTTGTTTGAAAAATTTCTAATAACAATTGATGACCATTAGAACTAAATATATAATATTAATATAGGTGTTCAATAAAAAAACCATTATATAGTTTTATGTTAATATAAAAAAAATATATCTTGTAGAAAACCTATCTCTAATACTTATTTTGATGGATGGCCTCATTAATTAATGTCTTTGAGTGTCTTCCTAGATACCTAGGTTAACATTCCATAATTCGTCGATAATGATCAGTTTACCTTATCTAATGGTTAAATAGGACACATTAAAGTCTAATCATATAGATCAATAAGAATTTAGATCTATCAAAATCCATCATATATGATTGACTATATTTTTTATTATCCATAATTGATTCATGATCATTAGGGTTGAATTTATTGCATTATGACACAATCATGACCATTTTGGTAAATATAAATCTTAATAACACATATGATATAAACTAAAAATAATATTTTATTATATTTAAGTGTTTAGGTTGATTTTAATATATGTTGGTAAGGATAATTTTTATAGTATATTTTTTTATGAATAAAATCACATAGTAAGAGGCATTTTTTATTAAGAGAGATTACTCATATAGAAGATATTCCAATATATTATAGAATAATAAGTACAGTAAGGAGTATTTTCATTTTATAACAGAAAATAGGAAATCATATATTATGAATCATTTCTTTTATAATATAAGTTTAGATAAGGGAACCCTATTTTAAATTATTATATTAGATAGTTAGGGTGGCCACCCAAATATTTTATTCCTTAACCCGTGTTTCCACATTCATTTCTAGTTCCTTATAACATATAAATCCCAAAAAATTAATTTAATAGGTATCACATGATTTAAAGTGGACCATAATCACTATATAAAAATCCTTCACATCTATCAACATAAATCAATAGTAATTGACTATTGGATGGAAATGTGTATGTGATACCATGGGTTTTAATTATAGCAATTAAACACAATATCCTAAATGAAATCGATGAATTCAATATTAGATACAAGATAAATAAACTAGATATTCAATTATGTTTTACAAAATGATATTTAAAAATAGTTTCCATATCCACGTATTTTTATAACATATGAGGAAAAATTAAATTTTCATACACAATGAGATGTAGTGCACAACAATTATTTATTTATTTTAAGAACCATTACCTATTAGGGATTTTTGAATATTCATATCATTATTTTTTATAGATACACAAAGTGTATAAGTGTTTCATTATATAACAATTTATTTATTTTTCTATTATAAGGAGATACATAGATAATATTATTCATGTCGACCCTTGACATGATATGTCACAATGATTTCCACCTTTGTTTCATGGTTATAATAATTTAATAACGATTTGAGAAAGTAGTATCTGAGATTCTTGTACAATAGAGTATCATCCAATATTAATAGTTTTCTATGAATGATGACTCATTTTTTCAACACATCATAATTTTGTTCCAATGGTATAAATATTTACATAAATAGTAATTTTTTTATAAAGAATCATAATCTGATCATGGACCTATAATTATGAAACCCCTATTGTTTGATGTGGTAATTTGTTTACTGTATATCAACCTATGAAATTAGTCCTCATTTACATTTATTATTAGATCTGTGATATTATTTTAGATAATTAATGAAATATATGAATCAATGTAGTAGAGACATCAAAGGGTTTGGAATAATACATTTAATCCTACTAAGCACAAAAAATTATCATTCAATTTAATTCAAATTAGTGTTTTTTATTCTCTGTGAAATACATTTATTATGATCTTTTCCCTGAGCATGTTTTTATATTCACATAGTATTCCCCTAAGTGTTATTAGTATAAAATTTTTTATTTTTATCATCACATTGATTAGCATATTATTATATGGGTTAACAAATGACGATATTGGAAAACCATGGTTGTTCCTTAAAAAAGTGAACAATTAGGTTTGATGGTGTGTGTACAACCAATTTCGGGGGTCCTGAGTTACATCAAATTATAGACATTCATAGGCTTATGTAGAGTCTATTTCTCGTTAACCTAACCAATTCAATATATATTACCTCAAAATTTAAGGGATCATAATGATATAGTTATTTTTGAATGAGTTTCTTTGGGAAATATATAAAAAAAGAGCTTAGTGGATAGAAAAATAGATTCTTTATAATTTATATTTGAAAGATTATCTATGGAAACTGAGGAAGTGTATTTAAGATTTTTGTCAGAAAAAATAGTACAATATAAACTAGAAAATAAATTTTAAGGAATATGGTTCTATATCAACAACACACTTTTTCTTAACTTACATCCATTAAACCACTTAATCATAATTTTATTATATGAATATAGGGTTTTTTGACACAAGGGTAACATGATCCATTGGATTTTCATATTATACTATAGAATTATCAATATTAATTTACAACTAAAAGGATAAGATAAACAAATATTATAATGTATTATAAAAATTATTTTGGTTATATTAATTATCTATACAATTTAAAACATCCTCTACATGTTTCATATTCTTTATGTTATCAGACATAATTTTTTGAGCATTGAGAAGAAATACAGATAACAATTTTCCTCGATATAAATAACACACCTTATTAATTGTTATTTATAATTTCTAGTAACTATAATTCCTATTTATTTCATTATTAATTTTCGAAGGTATCATAAATTGATATTGATGAGGTTAATAAGGCGGTTCAATTAGAAATACAACTATGGGTGTTCTTCAAGATTGAGTCACTGATTGTCTGAAATTAACTATTTACCTATATTCCTTCCAGAATCATAAAAAATATTCCTATGGAGCTAGATTATATTTTATTATGGATTAATTAATGGACTCATTGTAGAATTTATATATTTCAATTTTCTCATAAAATTTACCAGTTTACTTTTATGTATTTGTAGAATTTTTCAAATTCATATTACAGCTTCTCCATGTATATTTTTAATAATTTTTCCGGTGGTAGTTTTATCTATAGGGATATAGATGAATCAATAAATTTGGTAATAAAATCATCCACCCAATATGTATATCAATATATTAAGTTGGTGAATGTAAATAAGTTTAAATTGTGCATAATGGAAATAAAAATAGATCCCTTATTATTTATTTTTGAAAGAGTTTCAATGGAAACTGAGGTAGTGACTTTTCAATTTTTCTCAACCAAAATAATCCAATATAAATTGATAAATTATATGTAATCTAGGTTTATATAAACTATTAATTTTTTTAACTTATTTCTCATTACCCACTTAATCATAATTTTATACTATGAATATGGAGTTTTTTTACACCAATATAAAATGATCCTTGGATTTTCTTATAATATATTGTTATCCATATTAATTTAAAAATAAGAGTAGAAGTTAAATATATATTATAATTTATTGAAATATTTTTTTTTGTAATTAATTATCAAAACAATTTAAGGCATCCTCTATAGGTTTCATCATCTCTAGGATATCAAACATATTGTTTCAGTGTTGAGATAAAATACCAATAACAATTTACCTGATAGAAATAACACACCTTATTACCTGTACTTTATAATTGGTGGTACCTATAATTCCTATTTATTTCATTCTTACTTTTTTGATGTATACAATGGTTTTAGATATGGTTCTATTAGAAATACAACTAGTGGTCTTTTTGAGGATTGAGTAACTGATTGTTTGAAATTAACTATTTACCCCTCTGCCTACCAAAATATTCCAACACATTCTTATGGAGTTGGATGAGATTTCATTATGGATCAATTAATTTCCACCTTATAGATTTTTAATATTTCAATTAACTCATAAAATTTAGCAATATACTTTTAGGTATTTATTTAGTTTTTCAAATTCATATTTGACTTACTCCATCAATATTTCCATAAATTTTCCCTATGGGGATATTATCTCGATGTATATATCTGAATCCATTAATTGGGTAATAAAATAATCCACCCATTATTTATATCATTATATTAAATTTGGGAGACCTATGGAAATCATAATACCTGACTTAAAAAATAGATTTTTTTATGAAGATGCTACAAACATTAAATATAATGGATCAAAGGGTTATTATATTGGTTGGATGTATGCCTCTTAAATTTTGGAGCATTCATTAAAACATGTCTACATAAAAATTTCATATAGTATGTAAAATGTGAACACAATCAGATGTAAAATATATATGTTTGTAGTTTTAAAAAAATGATCCATTAATGGATGGTAATATTTGATATTCAAATCTATCTATAGGAGGATTTAAATCTATATACCTTGGGTATATATTTCTCCCTTGATATAGAATTGAATAATGAATCTCAATAGACTGTAACAGTGAAATTATGCTTTTAATTACTTCAATATATATTTCTATTCTCTATATAAAATTTTATCTAATGTGGATCACCTAAATTATAGACTTGTTTTTATTTAAGGGTGAAGTAACCAAAGAATTTGAGACATAAAAAATAAGATTAATTAGTTGAAGATGAATTACATGACATTATGATACAGACAAGAACAATAAGTAATTAGTTCCCATAGATCTGGGTATTCATAAAAAACAAGTACTTAAAACATTTGCATTATTTCCTATTATGTTAATCACATCTATCACCATTCATATAAATATCAGATATAAAAACATTAAACATATCCAAGGGAAAGGAATCGATAATAAATAAAGAATATAGATTCCTAGTAATGGTAAAAAATGGTGTTATAATTGATCACTTATGAATAAAATAATATAAGATTATGATAAATTGATCATAAAATTTTAAAATCATACATAAATATTGATATATCATAATTATGAATCATAATATATATTTTTTATTGAAAAATACATGAATCATAAATAATTAAAATAAGAAGAATCATGTGGTTTTAACATTTTCATTACATCTTATATGAAATGTGTCATAGTATGTGCAATAATCATAATAAATAAAATCATATATCGTATTTACCCACAAATACATTCAACAAATTTTAGGCTTTGGATAATCACTAGTATACTTTTTGTAAACATGGGATAACCTCATCAATAACCTCTTTTGAGGTTTGGATAACCGCTCATTAACCTTTTCATCCAATAATGAGTTAATATTTAACAAATGTATTGGATTAATCTATGGAAGCACACATCAATAAATCATAATTCAATCTTGTTTGTTCCAAAAGATCATTTAATAATTTGTCATTTAATCATGAAAAAAGAATTGAAAAAATTTAACAGGTTTTATAAATCATCCATACTAAAATTCATTGACCATTCATAGAATGAACTGAGATGGAATCGTAAGATCACTTCCCCAGTGAAGCCTAAGAAACATAAAATGATGTTATCATAGATGGAAACTTCATTTAAAAGATCACTTCAAAATTAATTTAGGAAAATAATTATATCACTTTTATAAGACATATTTAATATATATATATTTTAGAAATATTATATAAATCAATTTATTTTAAAATAATCATATAAAGTTTTACTATATATATTATGTTAATGAGTATCCTTGGTAGTGTGAATATCCATTCATGAGGGATACATTAACATATATATTCTGTTCACACCATTGGTAATGAGTACATTGTTTCGAAAACAACAAGAAGATTTATTTATAATCCTTTTATAGAAATTAAATAATGAATCAAAATTAATTGAAAATATAATTAAAGAATAAAAATATACCTTATTTAAAAAATTTTAATGTATATATACATATTGATGAAATTGAATGTAAGATCACGAGGGAAACAAATTCTATTTTAATTAAAAATCTATTTGAGTATCTTGAGTACATAAAGAAGATAAAATGAGAGGAAACAATATTTAATTATAAAAAATAATCATGGGATATTAAAATAAATAAAATCCTAGTTGGATATTAAATACAATTTTTTAATTTTAAATTCATGCATAATCATTCTAACAAAAAGTGATATTTTAATATAAAACACATACCAAAATTATTACACACATTATTCATATTATAGGATGTTATCTAAAAATTTAAAATTTATTATAATTATATTCAAAAACCATATTAATACTTTTAATTAAATATATTATTTACTTATAATGTCTTATAAACCATTCTTTTACAATCATTTATTAATATCACTATTCCATGTGATAAATAATTCATTTTTCATGAATGTTTTAGTTCAAAAGTTTTTTGTCATTATACTCTGATGATAGGCACATTTTTTAAAAAATCTTAGTAATGATATTAGTATCTTGTATTATAATTATATACATAATTATTATAATCAATAAAAATTAGAGATAATAAAATTAATTATACCTTACATTAATATGGTGGATTATATATACACATGAACATTGTTTTCTTTTTTCTATGGAAAATAAAAAATGAAAAATATATAATATTTTTCCATTGAAAATAAAAATTATGTCATAAATGTCGTATATATTTATTAAATTAATCATTATATCAATCAATGAGTTTACATTAATGAAATTAAATGATATCTCCATGTGGAGGGGGTAGTCAAAATATATACACAAGTGATACATTCATTTCCAATTTTATGTAAAAGAGGAGTAAAAATTATTTTACATCATCATAATTAAATAATGATACAATAAAAATTAATTTATAATGGATACAACATTATTTTTGTAGGTTAATGAAGACATAATATTGAAAGAGATTGATTATGATTTATACTACCTCTTTGGGAGTCCACTGTTCTCACAAAACATAACACATAAAAAAATGATCTTTAGTAATGACTAGAGGGTCTATGATAATTGGGAGGAATATATGAATTTATTAGGTTGTAGAAAAAATTTTCTAGTAGGATAATTGTTTCTAACTTTGGATGGATATGACGTGACCTTATAAAAGTGTGGGTGAGGAAACACAGGGATATACTTAGAGGATTCTCATAATATTATGTCATTTTCTCTTGAAAATTTTTCATTATAGAAATAAATTAATTATAGGAAAATATAAAGTATTAATATATTCAATATATAATAGTAATAGTATTTAATGTTGAAAAATTTCCCATGTTTTTAATTTTTACAATTGGTAAAACCATTTTACAACCAAACAATGTAAAATTTTTATTCTCATTTGACTATTAATTATGAAAAATAAGAAATTTCACTTATAAATAATTTGAACATTTTTATTTCAAATATTTTTTTATAAAATCATATTTATATAATTTAAAGGTAATATTTTAAAAAAAACAATGCAATATGCAATGGAGACTAGTTTTCTGGAAAAATGAAATTTAAGCCTAAAAAATAACTTATATTCATTCCATTCCATATAAAACCCATCAAATGAATGATAAAACACTTCATTAAAAATTAAATAGATATATTATATTAAATAACATAATACTTATTGAATTAAATTCATTTATTTTATAGATTAATTTAACTTATGCATATAAAAACATATTCCATGAATAAAAATTAGTTTTTATAAAAATGTGTTCTTATTCTAAAAAATGATTTTATTAAAAAATAAATTATAAAAATAATTTATATGAAATTAAATAGATTATTTATAATTAAATGAGACTTAAATTACATTTTTATGAAATTATAAACACAATTGGATGTTAGATTTACTTGATTTAAAAACATTATACATATTTTTCAAAAAATATATTTAATATTCATACCATCCAATTTAATGAATATGATATAAGCGTATTCTATTACATAGTTCTTATAAACTCAGTGATTCATGTTAAGTAAAACAAAAAATAATAAATGTTTATTGAAGTGAATGTAAATATAAAATATTTGGTGTTATTTTCTAACCACTATAAATTATTTTTTTCCCAAAAAATTATATCAGTATAATAAAAAATAAATAAGGGTATATTTTATTCCACACATCCCTGAGTTTCTATATAGATTCCTCTAATTTTGGATTCCCTAAAGAAGATTTACCCGAGGATTAGTCATATTTCATATCACCTTATCAATAAAATATAAAATTCCAAATGATTTCTCTTTAAATGAATGATAATTTTATAGTTGAATGACCTCCAAGATATATACTTGTGAAAGATCATGTATTTACATCCTCATGAGAGATTTATGGAACACATACTGAACGTGTTAGAGGTTTAGTGGACGCAAAATGTGACAATCTATAGTCCCTACTTCATCAAGTATCTAAAAGGGGATTCTATATCATGGGAATAATTTTTCCATCATTTTAAATATCATTCAATTTTCATCAGAATACCTTGTATGAAATATAAAATTCACGATCACACAGATTATTATTAAAATAACTTTCCTATCAACTTCAAAATTACTTGTTGTGTTATTCAATGAATCTATATTCTCATTAGTTTCCTATTCTTGATTATGTCTAATTTCATTTGATATATAACATTTTCCCATCATGTTAGAGTTATTCACTTACTTCTATATATTAATTCACAATGACCCATTCTAATGCATAAGTTAATGCTATTACTATAAGAAAATTTATCCAAAGTAATGTGTTGATCCAAAAAACTATAGAAATATTGATATTATTGCGTCATTGTATATTATAGTGTTTGAATGATTCTTTTATACTAACCATCTATGTAGGAATGATATGGAGTTCTAAAATTATACTCCACACTAAAATCATATTGATGAATTTTTAATAACATCAAGGTACAATTTATATTTTGATCAGATAAAATAGAATGTGGTACTACATGAAACCTCAACAACCTCTTTATATATATCCTATAATTATGATGAATATTGGAATTTTCTTTGATGATAGTGAAATTTTTAAAATTCATAACATTATCAATTAAAAACCAAATATAACCATTCCTTTTAAATGATTTTGGGAGTTTGATGATAGAATACTTGGTACAAATTTCCTATTTTAATTTTACATATAAGAAATGATAACAACATCCCATTAGACTTTTTCTCTCATTCATATGTTAAATATTTTATTATGAATAATCATGAAAACTCTAAAATATTCCTTTTCTTGTTATCCTATTATTAATTCTCTTATAGGACCTATACATATTCATACATTCTAGATAAATAGAGAATGATAAAACGTGAGAATCATAAAAAACTAAACATTTTGTATTTTATTATTTCCAAACCAACTCAGTTCCTGAACTATAAAATTCTATCACAACCATGATTAATATCAAGAATATTTCTTATAATCATATATACATTTACAACCTCAATATGTTCCACTTTAATCCCCATATGAATGGATGTATGAACATTCACCAATGAAATACTTTACCTACACCCTTTAATCATGATTTCATGATCCATATTCTATAAATATCAAAATATTAGTTCTACATCCATCCTAACAAGGGAAAAACAAGCATGGTCTTTATGACTCAGAGCATCATCCATGTTATTTTCAATCCCATTGTTGTAGTGTATCATAATTTTATAAACTATATTCCACTCCAACTATCTCCATTGGATAATATATAACACATTATTTGGGATTATATATTTTTGATTTTGTAGTTATAATATAAATCAAATTATTCTCCATGAATATAATTTCAATTTACATCATACCAAAAAATAACTCTACTAGATAAATTTTTTTAGTTGGGTAATTTTGATCATTAATTTTCAATTAGCAATGAAAATATGATATCACTATATCATTCATCATGATGAAAAATCTCAATCAATTCATTGATGCATCACTACATATCTAAAATACTTATCCAATATTGGGTTGTTTAAGAATTGGTGTTCAAAAAAACTTATTTTAATCTCTTAGAAATATTCCACACATTCATGAATTTAAAGGAACTCAGTTCCCATTCATAATAAATTTCTTTTTATACACTATAGCCTAGATAAATCCCTCGTAATACATCAGTAAAATACATCTATACCAAGGTAACTATGGATATTTGTTACAATGATTGGTGTGTACCATTTCTCATAAACTTTCCTCTATGAAGGATCCACCAATATACCGTCCCATAGTATTATAACATTAAAATGGATCTTCTTATTTCTCGAAGTGACTCTTGACCAAATTTACACACATATTATACTATATAAAATTATTCAACAAACTCCTTCGAAATTCATCATTCGCTTAATTTCTCCAGGAATATATTATAAGATCATCTATAAATACTAACAAAAACTAAATGAACTAATCTATAAATCCTCTATTGATTGAATCAAAGATGATACCTGGGGAACTAGTATGTTAAAATGAAATACAATAAAATAAATATTACCAAACATCATATGAACATATTTATTAGGTGTATCATCCATTTTTATCATTAATATATGATATAAATAAAATAAAATCCTGATAATGTATTAATCTACATGAAGTTGATTAATTTAATCAACAAAATAAGGAATCTTATACATGTTATAGATATTGATCTTGTAAATTTATCTATAATCATTGTAAAGACACATTGACCCAAATTTCATCAATATAAAAGAGTATGTTCACCCCATTTTGATGCAAAAGAGTGTTTGACATTATTATCAATATTTTTACGGATTTTTACATTTGATTCATAGAACTCAATTAATTAAATTATATATTGATCCATAAAATAGGTGGATCACATGATAGGGTTTCAATTGATATGTTTACCTAAAAATTTATGACAAGTCTATGATTTTTTAGGAATAATAATAATGATCCTAAAAAACATACATATATTCAATGTTTAGTTTTTACCAAAACATGTGAGATAAATATGCACCATGAATAGGTTGTAATTCCCATTATTTCATAGGATGTTAATATTCATAATCATTATAAAATATGAAAATTGGATGATTTTTTATATCAGATGTGGTTTCATTGTTATAGAAATTTACAATGGATATATGAACATGTAGCTAATAAATTATCAAAATCAAATCATATTCTACTAAAAGGATTATAATAATATTTTCATTGGGCAATTTATTATAATAATGAACATTCCATCCTTAACACTATAGTGTGTGTTAGTGGTGCTTTGTCCATCACGATCCACATCAATGATTTACATATCATATAATATTATGTGGTAGAAGAGTTAGTTTCATTAGAATATGTTAGTAACTTGGATAATTACCATGATCCCCAAATATAAGATCATTTATGTTTAATTGGAACATTATAATGTACATTATATCCATATATTGACATTTTAATTTTCCCCCAAAACTTATTTTCCCAATTCCCTTATTTTTTTCATATAAAACAACTTCTCATTCACTTGTGAGAATTTAATGTGTTCTTATTCCCATTTTATCAACATGTAGGACGAAAAAATATCTTTCCATAATGTTAAATATCAATATCACTCCAATGATTCCAAAATTTTCTGTTATTTGGTTTGTTATTAAACTCATCATTGTTGAGGGTGTTAAATATATATTGAAATATCTATTTTTTAAAAATAAAAATATTTCTCATTAATTATTTATTTCATTTGGATTCACATTGGGATATTCATTTCATTACTAAAACCAATTAGGATTACAATGATTATTCTAAGAGACAATCATTTAATAAATATAATCATTGTTTCGAAACAATAAGTATAGTGATTAATCATTTAGATAATAAAAATAATTCATATGATATATAATCACGACTCCTTCTTGTAAAACTATGAAATCATAATTTTAACCCAGGAACCCCATTTCTTTTATATATTCAAATCTGACATAGTTTTTTATTAAAAAAATTCTAACTTTGCAAACCATATCCCAAAATAGCTTCACACCTGATGTGAATTGTAAGGATCACTCATAAAAAATTGATGATGATTCAGTAAATACCCAATCCACCAACTTTATAGTTTATTACATTAGGTGCACCTATTCCATAGAAATATCCACTTTCAAGTCAAAATTTAATGATATATTTTCAATGAATTCCACATTGTCTCCTCCTTGAAAACCCATTATGATATTATTGTGTTTTTATACATAACTAATGGTTTCTCACTAAATTTTACACATAATAGTTTTAAAACATGACAATTCTTGATCCTATAGAAATCAAGGTATCCAATGTATTTCATAATTACATATTACATTTTTTAATTGAATATTCATTTCATATCATATTAATTCATAGTATAACCATAATTTTTTAGTCATTTTGGATACATGGATACATAAAATAGATTTATATAAAAGATCTACATCGTCACCCGTGAGTTTCTTGAGTAGTAGAATCCTTCTAAGATATATCACACATTAAACCATTATTCCCTTCCTTGAAAATATAAATTTTTATAAAAGGGTGAAATTAGATTATCTATGAAGGAAAATAAGGTAGATATAATTAATAATGTAGTTGTAACATAAGTATAAGTGTATGAAAACAAGATATTATCCATGGGAAATCATACCATGTAAATTCATAGATCATGACCTTGAGGGGGTACATAAATATTATAATTTCATAAGACATAAATCATAATGATTTTAAAGAACATGAGACACCATTAAAACATATTGGCATAAGATCATGTCAAAAAAGAGTAGAATAAATTGTATAATAATCACAATTGTATATAACTTTTACATGGATATCAACCCAGTAATTAATCACATATTAGGATTTAGATAACCACCGATGTAACAACTTTTTTTATGGTTTAACCTCACATGTACCATATTTTAGGAATGTTATAACACATAATGTAATCATTATGTTCATAAAGTGTTAGTATATACCAAAATAATTATAAGGATATAACGGACCCCCATCATAAAATCCTAATCATTTCATATTTATTCAACCATATAATGAATAAAATTATCAATATACATATCATAACCCATGGAAAATTAAAATTGTTTCATAAATATTTCATCATCATCATAATAAAACATCAATATATTTATTATGTTATGTATAACAGTATTGTATCACTTGAGAAACATAAGTAACTTTGCATGATATTATTAACAGTGAAATTGTTCTTTAAATGAGCATAAAACATTTTTTAAGTAAAATACAAATTTCATTTGGAAATTATTTATTAAAATTTATAAACAACCAAAAATACTAATAAATCAATCCTTTTTTAAATAGAGATACAAAAAAATAATTTAATATTCTATGAAATGGGTAGTTTGATTGAGTGAAAATCCCCTCATGCAAAATAGAGATTCTATTCACACCTTCTCTGAATAGAACCAATTTTAGGAAAAAAAATTCCTTTCAAATTATTCTATGGAAATTAAGAAATGGGTCAAAAAAAATTAAAAAAATTAAATATTATTAAAAAATAAAATAAATTGGATGGATATATGACTAGGAAAAAATATTATCCTAACTAAAGTGAGAAATAATTTTTTTATTTTTATAGAAAAGTTCTTCTGGTATTTTGAGTACAAAAAAAGAGGAATGCGTAAGTAGAACATTTAATTTCTAAGAAGATACAAATTTATAATAAAATAAATATGTTTTTGAGAGATAACTTATATATTTTAATCATTCTAAATTTATGAATAAATTATCCGGGTAAAAAGGGAGATTTTCATAAAAACCCCATTATCTCAATTTGGACTAGCTTCATAAGAACTCTATCCTATTATATAATTTTTTTAATTATTATAATTATATATAAATAAACTAATTATAATAAAAATAAAAATATTGTTTTATTGTCAACAATGATCTCCCAATCATTAATAATTATATATAAAAATCACTTTTCAAGGTGATACTGATTTCATATTTCATAATAGATATGATTCAATTGTATTTGTACTTGTGATTTGGTCATGAATCTTTAATCCATATGTGGATATTAAGTATATAAATTCAACATATAATCATTATATACATATTTATATACTTCCATTTATGGTATATATATAAAATTAAATGACATTATTCATGGATAGGGTAGTCCATAAGTACAGATAAATGTGGTTTTAATTTTCTAATGAAAATAATAAATGAATTATAATTGATATATTTGCAATAAATAATCATAATTAAATCATAAATAAATAATATATCTAATAAATAAAAATTATAACTGTTAATTTATTACAGTTATGGAAAATGAATCATATTGTTAAATAGAGGTGGTCGTTCAGACGAATGCATGAGAGATACATTCTATTCACATATGACAGAATAAATGTGAAATGGATTTAAAATCAAAATATTTGTGAAACTGAAGTTGATATTACTGAAAATATACTACTTATTTAATATTAATTTTGGTATTATGTTTATTTATTTAAATACTTTATACATATTTTTTAGTTTGTGGATATTCATATTCATACCATCAAATTTAAAAGTCGAGTTCCAATGATATACTATATGATAGTTCATTAGACTTAGGTTTTTCTGTAATAAATTATATGAAATATATCATTATTAATTAAAATGAAATATATATATAATTTTTGGGGTGTTATAAGGGGATGATATAAAGTATACATATGATAGGTAATTAGTGAGAAAAACTGATTGAGTTTTAAATTGGATTGATGGTTTTTAGAAAAACATAAATATCATGTTAATACTTATAATAATTATAATTATATTAAAGGAGGAATGGTCATTAGAGGAAAATTTCTACAAGTGAAACTATACGTTTATTCAAAAAAGGATATTAAATTCTTTTATAGTTCTTTTAATATTATTTTTTCCGTAAGATCCCCCAACATTTTTAGAAAATATAATTGATATTGATATAATATTTCTATTTTCTTATTAATATAAAATAATGGTAGTGGAAAATAAATTTTATGTTGAGGCACTATTTTTTAGTCATGAATTTTATGTAATATTGAAATTTCGTCATCATGTGCCTCATGTTAATTATGGTATTAAAAATTATTTCACTATTATACAAACTTATTTATATCTAAACTAGTTTAATGATGTCTATTTAGTAAAATATAACGAATATAAGAAAATAGGATGGTGATTAATTATAAATGTGGTTATTATTTATTTTCTATATAAAACATATTTTTTATTTTATAATTTAGTCACAAATGATTTTGTTAAAAAAATTAAGAGTTTCATCTCAAAAATTCATTCATTGAGACACATGTTCTTTTATAAATATGTTTTTTTTAAATTATATACATAACCCCAATTGTATATTTAATATCATTTATTATACTTATTCATGGTATTTGAACTTAATATTTACTATGTTCTTATTTCTGAGTAGTTTTTATTAGATTAATCATATACAATTAATGATTTTTATCTCAAACTCCCATCATAAATACACATTTTACATTATTAAAATAATTATGTTGATATAGTTTATATGTTACCCAATTTATATTTAATCATGATATATATTTTATTCATTGAATCAGTTTCTTTTTAAATCACATTCTCCACCAATATTTTTTATTAAAAGGTTACTGAAGTCGTAATTATTTTCAGGACTTTTGTTTTTTCCTGGAAGTCATAATATGTCTTCATAATTTTAATTTTCTATGTCTCATTTACATCCATTATTTTCTGAAATGGTAGAATTAAATTTTCTCTAGGGATATTACCTAAATTTAATATTCATAATTAGATTAATGAAATTCTTCATCAGATTAAATAACAACATTGATATTAATAACTCTTATAACATACAATGATTATTTATACTCAATATTCATATTATACATATAAAAATTTTAATCTAAAAAATATTTTGATATAAGTTTAATTTTAATATTACATCACATATTTTAAATTAAATTTTTATTACTATTTTTATTATGTGTGATTCACTAATTTTTTTTAACAAATTTTAATCATTTTCCACATTATTAGATTATAAAATTTATATCTTCCAACGTGATGTTATATGGTCTTCCAAAATTCATTCATCACCTTTTTTAAATGATATCTTCAAAAATAAAATATATCATGAAAAATGTAATAATTTTTTCAGTATGGGTCAATTTTACCAAATCCAATCGCTTGTAAATATTTCTATGTTACTATTTCCTTCCAACACATTTTTAATTTTCTAGGTGAGTTCCTCTCAATGGTTCCACATTATCTAAAAAATGAAATTATTATCCTCATTGTTTAATATTGTCTTAATTTTTAAATTTTTCAATAGAAAGTCGAAATTATTATTTTCAAATTGATTGTCTTAATTATTCTAAAAGTGTTGATCATATATGGTGTATACATGACCAAATATATTCTTCAAATGTTACCATACTAATTTTTTATCAGGATAACTTATGAAATTATATTCCACATCAATTGTATGATCCAAAAATAATTATTTATTTCATAATCTTTCACTTTTATACGCATTACTTATATATAAATAATTTTCTCTATTAAATCCCTACACACAACTACAAAATTAAAGGGTGTTCACTAAGATTACCATCACATTAATTTGTTTGAGAATTTATTATCTATATCGAAAAATAATTTCTTATACTATATAAATACTTTGTGTTTAATAATATTCTATGAGTTCTATGTACCATGAATAATTTTAAAATTCATTGGAGAATAATTTAATTTTTTATTTTATCATTTCATGTTTATAGATGATGTCATGAATGAATCCTTAGGGAACCAATTTGAATGGATATAACAATAACATTATTTACTTGAATTTCTATGATATAATTTTGGAAATAATTTGAACACATATGTATGATTTTTCATTATGATAGGTATACCCATACCACACACTAATAAATTGGGTAATTAAATTTCTCAAAAGAATCTATAAATGGGATTAGGGAAAAAACCTAATATATTTTCTTGGGTGATGGATAAATCCTTGGTATATGATAATTTATATGAGAGTAATAATTTTCATATGATACTGATAAACTGGGGATTAATATTTTTCCAACTCTCATTATATCATTTTTATTATGTTTTGAAATTCCTATGATGTCGTGTTCTTTTTTTATCATAGATGTTGATTAATCACTGAAAGTGGATACTATTCATTGTTAATATCTTAATATTAATGTGTTTCAAAGCGCATAAATATCAATTTTAGTCCAATTCAGAAATTGAAGTTCATTTCCCATCATTGTGCAGTTCATGCTTAAAATGTCACTTTGGGCCCACTCAATAAATTACTTGTGAAAAATACATTGTTCCTCATATTAATTTGATATTTTGTTATATAATTCTACACATTATTTGGAACATTTTATCTTTTAGGTCTGATGGATGAATCCCAAATGAAGATGGAGATTTTTTTGCGCCTGAATGTAGAAATTTTATCGAAAAACAATAACGGGCCTAAGGTCCATCAAACATAAGTGGGGCCCCCATTCCAGGACCAAAGAAGCTAAATTTTTATATTTGAAAGATAAAAATATGACGATAATTTTATTCAACTATGTACAGGGATAATTCTGATGTTTTCATGGTGTTATATGGATCCGGAGTTTACATTTAAAATGGTGGGACAGATATGAACTCCCATAAATTCTTCCCACCATTTCGGGCATAACATTCCATCAGATACAACAAATTACCTGAAATTTGGAAAGATGATATAAGACACATGGAATAAGATATTGGTCTTATAAAACCATTGATTATTCGACCATTTTCAAATAAAAATTCACATGTCAAAACGGTGGACGAATCTGGCTTGTTTTGTGGTCAACTTTGTAGCGTCAATTTCCTTTTGATTCTTCACCCTCCTTTTCAATCTATTAATTTTTGGGGGTGAATTGATTTTTGGGAGGTGTATCTAAGGCTCCTAATATTCATATATATGTAGTTGGTGGTGAAGGGAACTATCATGTAATATTTTTTCTTTCAATTGAAGTTTTTTCTTTCATCTATTATATTTCTTTCAATTGTAATTTCCGAGTTTCATTTTGTAATCACATTGACAATTTGTCTAATGTATGTTTTTTCTTTCACATTTAGTTTTTTAATAAAATTTCTTCTTCTTATTCTCCACCTTTTGTTTTCCTTTTCTTCACATGTTTATATCGTTGAATCGAAGTGTAAATTTATTCACACCTGCACTCGTGAATTCATCACACAGTAGTGGAGTGTTCATTTTTCAATTTTTTATCTTCATCAATCCTACTTTTTTAAGTCGACTACCCACTTCCATTTATATAATAGAATCAATGGAGGGTTAAACTTTTATGGGTTGATCCTAGGAAGATTCATGGGTTGGATTGAATGTTATTTGATTTTATTAAACTATTAAATTTTTTCGTTATTTTAAGAGTTCATTTCCTTGATTTATCTTCTTCTTTATCTTCACCGCCTTTAATGACAACACATTTTCAGTGCTAGTACGATCCAATTACTTGAAGTTCTCATTTAAGTGATCCTCTATGTGAATTGGGTCTTAGCATTAGAATTTTATATAGATTAAATCAAATAATGATATTGATGAATTATTTAATATAATGGATACCACTTGAACTAATGAAAATAAAAATCAAAGAAAAATAAATACATCCAATCAATCCCTAGAGACAACCTAGGATTGGATCATCTTAAATAATTATTTTAATTCAAGTCATTTTTTTGTTTTGTTCATTAAATCAAATCACCATTTCTTTAAATCAATCAACACCATAGTTGGCAACTTCATAGCCAATGTCACAACCAATTATAGTGTCTCAAGGTTACTTCTTTGGTCCCTGTGCATTCGATAACCCAAACCATAATACAGGAGACTGATTACACCATATAACTTTTGGAAAATTTGGGCGAAACTAAATTTGGCACCATTGTCGGGGACCCAAGTAAGTACCTTAGACCCTCACCTTCTTTTCTCACCCCAAATTCTCTATTCTCACCCTAATTTCTATTCTATTTTCCCCTTTCTGTTTCTGTGTGTCCAAAGAATCCCTGAACCAATTTTAAATCAACTCTAATGGATTATCCTCCAGAATAACCCTTCATTAATGAATTCTATAATCAAGTAAGAAACGAATATTGGGAATCACCTCACATAGGGAATTTCATTGACCAAACCTTGATTGAATACACCAAACCCAATGAGATGTACAATCAAGGAGATGATGATTGTTTAAAGGATCAATTTATATACCTCTCTAGGGTGATTGATGAAATCAATCCTAATGATGTTTATGATGTCCAAATAGATATCAATCATAATTCAGAAAAAATTCTTGAACATTTGTGTGAAACAATGTTTAAAATGATTTCAGAAGTTTCATCACTGAGATTAGAAATACAGAGCATTGAGACTTATGAAGAACCCATTCACACTGAAGATGTTATTTCCTCATCATTGATAAAATAATCTTTTATCCCAAAAACCACTAATGAATATAAAAAATAACTAACATTTGGATATGGGATATCAAAATATGAACAAAGAAATGTAAAAGGGTCTTTAAATCAAGAGGAAACTAATTTTTTGTATTCATAAGAGGGAAATTTGACTTTGTGGATGGAGAGTCCTGAATATTTCTTTATTGATGATTTTTCAAAAACACCAATCACAAAAAAATTGGGAGAAATACAAAACATTGAGCCCATAACCACTCATGAAATTCAACTAGACACTTTTTGGGATGTATCATATTTTCAAGCGGAACCAATTCATTGTAAAAATTAGGGAGAAGAAACTGACTTTCATTCAAATTTATAATCCTCATTAGGAAATTGCAATCGACCAGAACTCAAAATCAATGTCCTTCCTTCCCTAGACAGGAATTCCATCATAGGTGATACCCATGACAATAAATTAGTCATTAATTATTCTCATGAAATAAATAATGTTAGATTGAACGTTGATGTCTTAGGAAAGACAAAATATGAAAATAGATCAACCATTTCTGACATTCATTATATCTTTAGAGTCATTTTAGAACATGGATTCATACAAGGAGAAGATTCTAAAAAACAATCATTCTCAATCATGTTGAAGTGTAGAATTATGGGTTCATTAAAATGTTAAAAGTTGGAATTAGATACTTTGGTGGGAACAAGTCGAGCTAACGATGTTAAACAAAAGTGCTGCATGGGAAGAAACCCATGGTTTTCATGTTTCCAATCATTGTGAATCATATTTATTATTTTTTTCATATAATAAATTACCTTGAACTGTTGACATGTTCTTATTTTATGAGTAAGGATGCGTATGAAAGGGGAGATCCATATTCATCCGTGTCGTGTGGCATGATCTCTCAGTAATACCTTACCCAGAAAATTAAAAAGGAGACATTGAATCAACATTTTATTTTATTTTTATGTTTTTTTTGGTTAAAAAATTAATATATATATATATAATAATAAATTAAAAGGACATGTCTTTGGTCGTAGGTAAAATATATTCACAACCGTCCATGCTACTGAGACTCAAACCTATTATTTAAGGTAGGTTGTGGCATGAGGTTTCATCATCAACCACCAAGTGACATCATTCCATGATTATAATTTTCAATTCCCTCTTTTAACACCTCTCACATACCCCCTTATATGCTTTTCTTTAAACACTGGTGATAGTGTTATTCTATGTTTGGGGGAGATTAAATAAAAAATTGTTTTTTAATAAGAACATGCATGGAAAGAAAAATTCCATTAACCTTGAACATGATAACACACATTTCAAACTCTGAAATTGGATATCAAATAATTTTTCATTCCTTGATTTTGATTTTAATGCATGTTTAAGTTCATGATCATAGTTTTTGGAAAGTGCAGTTGTCCGGTGTGATTTTTCAAAGTTAACATTTTAATTATCTTATTAAAAATTCCAAAATGAATGTCTACTGGATCATGGTTGTAAATTTTAGTTCTTGGATCCCTTTCATTATAGCATAGGGTTCTCGGGTAACTTTTAGTTTAATTTGAGTATTAAAAAACAAAAAAAAAACAAAAAACAAAAATATTTGAAGAAAAAAATAATGACCACATAGAGAAATGTTTTGTCCAAATGTGTGGCATTCGACACTTGGGGATCGTGACTCCATAGTTATCTTGGCCAAGTTAGAATTTTTATCTCTATTTTAAAGCATGGAATTGAAAATACCAGTGGCGTTTGGCACTTGGGTATCATGGCTCTATAGTAGTCTTGCCCAGAGTTAGTATTTTCATATCTATTGTGGTTAAAAAAATTTAAAAATAAAAAAAATCAAAAAAAATTGGATACTCGTTTATATGGATTAGTGTGATTCCCACCTTGGGATTCCATTTTTCCCCTTGAACAATAAAATGGGCCCCATATCTTTTGGGCTGCACAACACTTTATCATGATTAATTGAAATTGGATGAAATTTGGCGATTAATTTATACAAAGGAATGGGCTTGGGCTTGGTATATTCTTACAGAACAAGCTTGTTTTAAATGATTTTGATGGGTTTCATGATTTTATTGGTATGAGTTCTTTGGGTGAGCAATGTGCATTAAAATGTTTTTGGAAAATGGGATTCAAATTTCATATTTGTAATATGTTTGGCTCGGGACTAGAAAAACTAAAGTTGGGGGTGTGATTAGTCACTTAATGTGGAAAGTATTCATTGTTAATATCTTAATATTAATGTGATTCAATTTTCATATACATCAATTTTAGACAAATTAAGAAATTGAACTTCATTTCCCATCATTGTGTAATTCATGTTTAAATGTTAATTTGATCACACTTAATAAATTTCTTGTGAAAAATACATTGTTAATCATTTATTTTGAATGTTTGGTATATTATTCACCACATTATTTGGAACATTTTATCTTTTATGTCTAATGGATTAATCCCAAGTGAAGATGGATATTTTTATGCCTGAATGCAAAAATTTTCTAGAAAAAACATAATGGGCCTACGGCCTATCAAACATATGTGGGGCCTAGAAACCAAATCCAATGAAGTTCAAAGTTTTACAGTAGAATGATAAAAATATGGGGATCATTTTATTCAACAGTGTGCAGAGCTAATTTTGATTTTTTCATGGAGATATATAGATCCGAAATTTTCTTTAAAATGGAGGGACCGATATGAACGACCATAAATTCTTCCCACCATTTCGGGCATAAAATTCAAAGGGATACACCAAATCACCTATAATTTGGAAATATGATATAGGAAACATGGAAGAAGATATGTTCTTGCAGTGACCATTGATGATTCGGCCTTCTTCAATTACAAATGCACAGGTCAAAACGGTGTACAAATCTTTCTGGTTTTGTGGTCAACATTGTAACGTCAATTTCATTTGGATTCTTCACCCTCCTTTTGACACTCCTAATTGTTGGGGGGTGAATTTATTGTTGGGGGGTGACTCTAAGTATCATAATATGACTATATAAGGATATTGTGGTGAAGGGAATTATCATCTAATATTTCTTCTTTCAATTGATGTTTTTCATCCATCCATTGTATTTCTTTCAATTGTAATTTCCCGCTTTCTCTTTATAATTACATCGACAATTAATATAATGTATGTTTTTTTTCATTCAAATTTAGTATTTTAATAAAATTTATTCATCTTCTTCTCCAATTTTTATTTTCCTTTTCTTCACATGTTGATACCGTTGAATCGATGGGTGAATTTATTCACACCCACACTTTTGAATTCATCACACAACGGTGGAGTGTTCATTTTTCCATTTTTTCTTCATCAATCCCACTTCTTTAAGTAGACTACCCGCTTACGTTGATAGAATAACATAAATTGAGGGATAAACTTTTATGGTTTGATCCTACATAGTTGCATGGGCTGGATTGAATGTTATTTGATGTTCTTAAAATCTTAAATTTGTTCTTCATTTTATGATTTATTTTCTTTTGATTTAACTTTTTATTTGACTTCAATAACTTTAATGACAACACATTTTCAGTGCTTGTATGATCCAATTACTTGAGGTTATCATTTATGTGATCCTCTTTGGGAATTAGTGAATATCCTTGAAATTATGTATGGATTAAATCAAAGAATGATATTAAGGAATTATTTCATTTAATGGATACCACTTGAACCGATGAACATAAAATTTAATGAAAAATAAATACATACAATCAAGCCCTAGAGACAACCTATGATCGGATCATCTTAATTAATTGTTTTAATTCAGGTCATTTTGTATGTTTTGTTCTTTAAATCAAATCACCATTTCTTCAAATCAATCAACACCATAGTTGGCCAAGACATAGCGAATCTCACATCCAATCATAGTGTCTCAAGGTTACTTCTTCGGTACCTATGGATTCGATAGCCCAAGACATACTACAAGAGACTTCTTACACCATATAACATTGGTTAATTTGGGCGAAACCTGTTTTTCAACAAATGTATTTATGATATTATATCCATATTATATGATATCATTTTTATGATAATTTTCATTATAATATCTTATTGTGACTCATGTATCTCAAGGTATTCTGACGAAGCTCACATTTTCATATATTTGATACTGTAAATAATTATTTATAATCCCACAAAAGTGTTATTGGATGGGTAATTGTCATGTTTTTAGGTTTTAGTGTTATTTTGAACCCAAATGTGAAAAATAACTAATTCTGGATTTTTGACAGAATTTTACGTCAGGGGTATTTTGGTCATTTACAGAAAAATAAAATTCCAAATTTTCTGATTAAAATTATGTTAGAATATTTATTTTATTTACTTCATGTTTGTCTTTTGGACCTGGAGCTGATGCAGTCATCCAAAGGGTTTAAAAATTCATTGAAGTTGGGCCTTTTTCTGGGCGGACAGCGTGGACCCACCCAACATAACAGACACCAAAATCTTCCTACACATATCTAAATGATGTTTTTCCACCTCTGATAGGACTAGGACATAACTTTACGACTCTAAAAGAAATTTGGGGAACTTTGCAAGTCATTAAGGAGTCCATTAAACGACATACATTTGGAGGAACCATCCTGGAAGCTTCATCCTAAAACAGAAACCAAAAATGAAAAATTCATAACTCCTTCATCCTGTTTTCAAATTAGCTGACATTTTGAGGAAATATGGACCAGATAATTATGAACAACATTAATGAAGGGTGGAACACGTGAAGAAGTCATTAATGGGGTCTAAAACACGTCTACTTTCTGGGATCAAATTCTTCCTATAAAAGGAGGCCATCACCTCCTCATCAAAGAATCCCATTCTCCATCCATTACTTCAAGCCACCAAGGAGGAGATCTCCAACAAGGGAGGACAGACACAAATCTTCCCCATTTCATTTCTTTTCTTTAATTTTGTTTTAGTTTTCAGTTGTAATTTAGATTTCTAATAAATTCATGCATTGTTTTTATTTTTGTGTCCACCCATCCACCCTGTTTTCTTCTTCATCAATTCTCATTCTTTTCTTCTTTTATTCTTCTCATATTATCCACCTTGACCTATTACCCTCAAATATGAGGGGTTATCCCGAGACTTGGCCTGGGGGAGTTATGTGGAAATTTCATTTATTCTGTGCTTAAATTCCGATTTTTATTAAGTTTGTGATGAGCAAGAGTGATGTGCACGAGTGTGGCGATCGTCCACCACGACACTGATCTCAAACTCATTTATATTATTTTATTAAATATTTTCCATCCCTTCTACTAGATAAAATCTCTTCATACGATGGAGTTGATCCATTCCGTGGTTGAAATGGCATACGATGGAGCCAGGTCTTGGAAGATGACACACTCTCGATCGAGGTGTGCCATCAACCATGATTATAGGAGGAGGTGAAGTTAAGATTGCAAAATTCATTCAAGATTTCACACCAAAAAATAAAATAATAGTTATTCATGAATGAGATCTCATAATTGCATTATCAAAATTAATTTAAATACCAATAAGGAGAATTATGAAACCCACAAAACAACCCTTAAAGGCCATGTTCTTTCTCAATTAATTTCATTCTGTCATTGAATGTTAGTTTTATCTTTTGTTTAAATTTAATTGCATTAGATTCCTAGATAATTTAAAAACACAAAAAAATAGTTTATTTAAATTAGATTAAGTAAGTAAACGATTGAGAAAGCTCCTCAAGTGAGACGACCCTAGTCAGCATCTATGCTGCACTAGGAAAATTAAATTCCTTTTTCCACGCCCTACGACAGGCATGCGTGGAAAATTAAATTTCTTTTTCCACGCCCTATGACAGGCATGTGTCATATTCAATAATACTTTTTTACATTTTTTGAGCTTTCATCTCACACCATTCTCATGTTTCCATTTATAAGGGATTTGATGAATCATATTTGGTATGCTAAGCTGAATGGAGTATCTTATAAGGATAATTTATGGGATCTTTTAGGTACTTATTAAGATGTTTTAGATTCTTATATTGTATCTAAAATTACCATTTGTTGATTGATGATTGATATTAATTAGTTTATTATTTGAACAAAATATTCAATTCAACATAATTAATTGTTCTTGGTCATAAAAATGAGCAATATATTGTAACAATTGATGTGTATCAAAAATTGTGTTGTAAGTATTGTTTCATTATCATTATATTTTACAGTGTTGATTCGATAGTGATCAATTTGGTATTATAATTGAATTTAAATAACTTTAGGGGTTTGGATCATATAATATGAGAATGATTTAATATTTAAGAATTTTGTTAGGGTTCGATAAGTTAAATATTATTTTCTTTTCAATGTTATAGATAAAACATTAGATTAATGTTTTGAATAATTCATGGATGGTTTTGGATTATTGTATGCTATTTTTAGTGAAAACCATTTGTATAATGATATACATAGAGGATATACATAAAATTATATTAAATTCTCATTTTTGTGTTTTTTATATAAATAAATACCTTCATGAAAACAATATTAGGATGTGGTTTTGATCATATAAATATAGGTTTAATAATCCTAAAAATAGTTGCTTCAATATATTTATAGAGTCATTATATTTTACTATGAATTGGTACAATACCAAACACTTTTATTTAAACTCATGTGGGATATTCATGGATTAATTAACATTCTCATTACAAAACATTATGATGGATCTAAACATATTATTTTATAGAAGATTTTTAAATTAGAGAAAATAATATTAAAATGATAATGGAAAACATAAAAAGGAAGATAAAAAACTCATAATTTATTATGTGTACAACATTAATGATATTTTCTAAAATATTATTATTTTACATATATAAATTTACTAATTTAAGTATTCATAATCTTAAAACATCTTAATGTAATCACTGGCACATTGAAGAACAAAGAATAAAATGGAAACAATGGATAATGTGATGAATTTCCAAACCTATAATCTATTGTGGTAAGAAAATTTATTATAAATATTATTTTTATGCTAAATTAAATAATATTAATTATATTAAATAATATGAGAATTCATGTTTTCCCTATTAGAGTATATAATAGAAGGATGGTGTCTTGTGAAAAATTGGATCCCAAAGTTGATGAAAGATACATGATAAAATTTCCTTCATGTAAATATGGGTGTTAAACAAAACTATGTAATGTCTCAAAAAATATGAAAATGATTCATATGTATAAAATGATCAAAAAAACATGTAGCATCCTATAAAAAATGAATCATTCAATAACTCGATGAAGGACAAATATTTATTGTATAGTTTTACATAAGATATTAATTTTATAATTTCATATTAAAGTATACATAATTTCATGCCTTTTTTACAACCATTATTTTATATAAGAATATAAGGATGCAATTTATTTACATGGGAGATAATTTTACATCCAAATATTTCAATATATATATACATATTCTATTAAATCCTACAATGTTCAAAATTATTCTTCACAATGTCTACAAATAAGGCCATGATACATTGTTAAATTAATTTAATAATGTTTGAAATATCATTATGATAATATATCAAACATATATATATATGATATAAAAATTTAACATCTTCGAAAAATAAAATTTATAAGAAATAAGTATACACAGGTTTAATGTTTCAAAAGTTTTTTATAATTTTAGAAGTTGGACATTGTATATTTTAAATTCTATTAAATGTTAAATAATAATATATTAAAATAAATAAGAAAATATTTATTTTTTTCAATTTAGAATATCAAAAGGAACTTAGTAGGTATTTTTAATCATTTTTGAGAAATATCAATTTTTTTAAAATGAGATTTTTATGAAAATTATAATATTCCTTACATAATATATATATATAATAATTTCCTATTTATATGATTTAATATGGCATTAAAAAATTAAATTTTTAATATTGAAATATTATATATGTTGAGATAACTCATATCCAACATTTTAGAACTAGAGTAAAGGGATACATTATTAAAATAAATTATTTTATAATTTTTCTTTTAATTCATTAATTTTTAGTAAAAGATTTGTTGAATATTTAATTTAAATTCAAATTTAAATAAATAGGATTCTATAAAATGAATTACAATCATGAAAATAACTTACCATGAAAAATATATCATGTGCATATGATTAATGAATAAAACAGTCTTTTTTGAACAATTTTTATCTCTTATTTATGTTTAATATAAAATAAATTTTTCATATAGGAATTATTTTATATAGATTATATAGTGGGAAATATTTATTCATTATTATGAAAAATTATTTTTTGGGACCTCAAATATTATATGTAATAAAATAATCGATGTGAATAAAATTTAATTTTTTATAATAAGTGTTTAAATGACTAATTTAATGTGGCTCATAATTTTTGAAATTTACCTGAATGTTTCACCTTATAAAAAAATTTATGTTTAAATGTATTACACATACTTATCCCAAAAAATTACACACTTAAAAACATAACTTGATTTTTCATCCATTCATACCACTTTCAAAACATTCATTTCCATAGTATGATCCATTTTCATTAATTGTAAAATGAAAGATCATCATTCATTTCCATATGTCACTCACATAAACATTACATGGTTATAATATTACAATTGTTTCTTCATTTTACCACCTCTAAAGAACTGTATCTTTTAATGGCCATTAATTTTCAATATATCTTAATTTTGAAGGAGAGATTCTAGGAAATTATAACTCCCATGAATTACTGTTTCTTCTTCATAGTTATTAATTTAATTTTTCATGTCCATATTTTAACTAAATATATTAATTTGTTAATTAAATATCATTTATATACTAAATATTCCATATATTTACTTAATAAAAAATTTCCATCCTTAAAATCCCACTCCAAAAACGTAAGCACATATCATGTGTTATGACGACTACCATCTCCACGTCATGATGTGGTTTCTTTCTCATTACATCCCCATCAGGTTTAAAAAATGTATTTGGTTGATGAATAATTATTTTTTCTATGATAGTTAAAAAATTAATAAATTATCAAATTTTACATTTATCATATTTAATCTATTCATTGTGATATGATATCATTAATTGGGTGTATTTATGGTATACTACATCTATGAATGAAGTGATTTATTTTAAATAAGAAGAAAACATGTGAGGAACTAAAAAATAAATAAAAATTCTGATTAAATAACATTATTTTTATTCTGAAATAGTACTTTTTTCTACTACCCCCATTTTTAGAATAAAATAGGAAGATGTGTTCATATAAAAATTACGACCTCAACATAGCTACAATTTTTATTCTAGAACAACTAATAATGAATGATTTTAAAAAACAAAATTGTTTTAAAAAATTTATATTTAAATCAATATTTATATTTTTTCCTAATATATTTTAAATTTAACAATATCCATGCTCAACATGAAGAGAGATCCACATATTAATCAACTGAACCACCTCAAATATCTGACATGAGTAGAATAGATTCAATAAAAAACATATGTTGATAAGTATAAATTGGTAAATTAATTATATATTCATATGATTTTTAATATTGTGTTTAATAAATGTTATTTGATTATCCAAGTGGATAAGTTGAATTGTAGATTTCTTTCAGACACAAGATATGGTTTTTTCTCAAAACATCCTTCATTGCGAGACTTATTATTTTATTCACCTAATTTATTAAAATGGTGTATATACAAACAATTGGATATTTAATATCATAAACAATCCTTATTCAGGGTTTTCAAACCTCAACATATTTTTCTCTTGCATTCATCGTGTTTTTATTTGAAGGATTTTAATTTAAAGTGGGGTTTTGTCTTAAACTCCCTTCATTGAGACACATATTACATTATGAAACAATTTTAATATATACATTTTAAATTCAACGTATTTTATTTTATATAATGAAATAAATTTTAATTATTTAATTTTATGTTTATTTTATACCTTTTCTACTTCACATGTGGGGATTAAATTTGACTTAGTTCATTCATTTTTTAATGACTGAAGCACTTTTTTTTTGTGATTCATGAAATCCCAAGTTTATTTTGATCATAAAATTCACCATTCTGATCATTATATTTTAAAATGGTAGATATTATTTTTCCTTATGGATATAACATCTCATTTATTAATATCAACCCCTTTTAGTTAATGTATTCTCATATAATAGTATGATGTGGATATGAATAACTCTTATGCATTCCTGTTGATATTTTTTTATCCATGTTCTTCTTTTGCTGATCAAACATGTTATCTATAAACCAAATATGTTTCATCTCATGTGATATTTATATTTCCCATCACCCATAATCAAATTAATATTTTATTATCCTTTTTATTATGATGGTTTCAAGAAATAGTTTTAATGAATTTTAAATAATTATAATATTATTAATTTTAAACATGTTTTCTTTTAAAGTAATGTTTTATAAATATGAAAAATGAATTAGTTTTTATTTATTTTCAAAATTCAATTTTTAAATATAATTAAGTAATTATAATATGTTTGTAATATTTCTATATGGGTAATTTTATAAATAAATAAACCTCTTTGACACATTTATTGGAGAAAATATCCTTCCCCAACCTTTTTCATTTTCTTAAAAACATCCTCTCTACACTTAGAAGTCATCAAAAAAGAAATTTTTAATATCTAGTGTTAATTAAATCATGAATATTATATTTTTCAATGTAAAATTATTATTATTATTTATAATAAATTTCTGTAATGTTTCTATGAGTGTTCTTCATCTATGTCATATTATTTATCAATGATATTAATTAAATGACACCACATAACTTATTTTTTAGGATGTATTAAAATTTTATCATTTATATCTTTGGTATGTTCCACCATTTATTGTTTTTCACTTAGTGATCCACATGAATTTGAAGGATTTACTTATAATTATTTTCCTCTATGAACACCCTATAATCCACAACTTTCTTAAAGGGTATTTTCCAAGATTCTCAATAAATTGATTGAAAAGGGATATTCTCATCCATACCATATATCAATTTCATATATGTTATAAATACAATATTTTTAATCACCTTTATTGATTTATATTTACATATAATAATTCCTAAAATCATTAGATACCCATTTATATTATATAAATTTATCATTTATTGTTTATTGATAAAATCCTGAAAAGTTCTTTAGGTAAACACATTAAAACTATATAAAACCATGTTCACTTCCTTGGGTTTTTATGATATATTTCTTAAAATAATGTTGTTCAAATATGTGAGGTTTTCCATAATGACGTGTATGAATATGTAGTGATTTAATACATTATCTAATTGTAGTGTCTCATGAAATACTATGTGAGTGATTAGGGAGAAAAAAAATCCATTTTTATGGCCTAGGTAATATGAGATGGAATATTATAATGGAATAGGGAATAATACATGGAATATGGTGATTAAGGCCTAAGGTGTAATTAATGTAATATACAAATTAGGTCATGTTTATGTTGTTTCTGCATTCCTATGTTGTTATGAACTTATGTGATACTCATTTATTAATCCTTATATTTATGATATCAAATCTTTATTCCATTATCTAAATCCAATAATCAATATAATTATGATATAGTTATTTCATTATTTAATTCAGGTTATAATATATTAATACGGTTACCCTTATGGAATATTTGACCTCACACATTTCTTATAAATTTATTTCCCTAGGATATGAAGATATGAATTAAGTATACTAAACATAGTGTCATATCTTATGTGTGAAATTTATGAATGAGGTTCAGGACTCATTATATTAGTATTATAATTTTTACATTTTAATAAATTTCCACTTTTTAGAATAATTTAGATTTAGTAGTTTATTGTTTTTTTAACTCTATATAAATTTAAACAATGTGTAATTGGATGAAAATGTGATAATATTTTTTAAATTGTTGATGTGTTTAAAATTTAATTTTTTATATTATGTGTATTTGGATGAAAATTATGGGGTTTTGGTCAGTAGATGATGTAAAAAATTATGTCAAATTATTACTGGAAGTGGAGAAATGGTAGGCCTAAAATATTGTTTTATTAGTAATTTAATGTGATATATGTACTCATCATATGTTATAAATCGATAATTATGGTTATTAATAGTCAGACATATATATATATTAAAACAAATTATTGAAATGTAATCAATATCATGACATCAAAGAATAATGTGATGATGGGTGGCAAAACAATAATACATTACTAGTTTCATTCCAATAATAAATTTCAATAATATTCCCCAAGATCACCCAAATCAATAACCAATAATTTTTAAGAATTCATTTCATTATTGTAAAATAAATTCTCTAACCTATTCAAAGGTATTAAATAATCTTTGTTACCTTCAATTTGTATCGTACATGAGTGATTTATATCCATAAGAGGGATTGTGGATTGCATTTATCCTGACATATTGAATGAATAACATCCTAATGTATACTACGTGTGTTGTTCGTCTAATTTATCACATTATAGATTTTTTACATAAATTATGAGTACTGATCGATATGATGGAACACATATATCAAATAGTATATTATGAGCCTCTGTGATAAATACATTACTCTAGTTTATAATGATATTCCATTTTAGAATTCCCTCATGTAGTGGTATTCATGCTGATGATGGTTTAGGGAAAAACTCCTTAGACCAAAAAAATCATAAAAATAAAAATATTGAATTTAAAATTATATAGATCTACTTTGAAATATATTTTGGGTATTTTATATTATTATAATTTTTATTACTTGCCTCATGTAATAGTTTATTAGCACTATAATTGTGGTGGGAAGGGTGTTAGTATATTTATATTGGATATTGAATAATTATGAAGTTAAGGATGAAATAAAATGTATACTTTTATTCCTCTTGCATTTAGACCTTTACTTGCATAAGGGAATATCTATATGATTATCTTAATCAATGTATGGATGTCATAAATGGTATATAATTAATGAATAATTATAGGTATAATCTATATAGTGTCTTATTTCATTGACTTCTAGAGGATTCTTATATGAATTACTAGATGATGCATCATGGGTATTACCAGTATTTTTTGTTTGATTTTTCATTATGTGGATGAATTCAATGGAAGATTATTTCCTCATCAATGGGAGTAAATCTGTAGGTTTTCTATTCATTTTATGGAATACCTCAATAATATTTTATTAATTCATCATGGTGGGGGCCTCTATGATAGATTATTACTTCATCATGAATAGAGTTGTGAGTATTATTATCACATCATGATGGTGATGAACACTATGGTGGTTGATGGTTTTTTGATAAGGATTTCCTTTATAGTTAATAATGGTGAAATAATTATAGGGAGATCCTAAATGATGGTGGATTCCAATCAGTGTAGAGGATTCAACTAAAGGGGATGAAAATATACCTAAAAATATGGATATGAATTTTAGCCCTATGGTAATATGATGCGTCTGTTGGACACCATTTGAATATATCATAAATTTTAGTGTTCCTAATAGAACTATAGAAGGATTATTAACCCATTTTAGTGGATAGGACGGATTACCCATAGGATTTCCTCCTTCACACTACTTGGGATAACACATTTCTGAAAAGGGATTATATTGTTAGTTTCATGAAATCATTCAAGAAATGATTGTTTTGGTGGTTTTGGATTTTAGGATCCTTAATAGGAGGTTAAAAGTTATAAAAATATAGTTATCATGGAAGAATAACCATCTATAAATTTTTTGAATTTATTTTCTTGATTAGGAGAGAGACTCCCAAAGGTTTTTTAAGACAATGTTGGTCATATACCCCAAATAAATCATTTGGGATGGCTCTATCCACTAAGGGGTTAGGACATCCAAATTATTCATATTCACTTAGCATGCATGGATGGATTCCTCTTATATATACTGCATCATAACAAAATTTACTATTTGGATGTGAGGGAGAAGTGTTGGGTAGAGTTTGAATGAAATAATAGTATCCAAACTGTAATGGTCTTGGTGGGGACATTAGTTAATGGGGAAACCTCATTTATTCTCCACGATATTGAGGCACTAGTTACAACTACCATACCCACATATTTATTGTGGGTTACCATTATATATCAATAATGTTTATTAGTCATTTTTTATTTTTTTAGTGGAAGCATAGATAAAAGTATGCTAGTATATTATCATAAATGATTGTATGTGATCACATAAGAAAAAAGTCATTGGGGATGGATTTAAAATCAGGTTCACTATTTGTTTTATATTCTATAACTAATATTATTTCAATCCACTAAATTTTAGTTGATTTGAGTCTAAACATTCCAAAAATTGATCATGATTCAATGAATAGAACATTCATATAGATTTCTGACATATTCGAAAAATCCATCCTTATGCGATCCTTGTAAAACCTTGTTAATTACAAAATATTATGTCTTATGGGATCGAAAAACAGTGATCAATGTTCTTTTTTATGTCCATACATCATGGGTTTTTTTAAATTAAAATATCTGGTTATAATTTTAGATAGAATATTATTCTTATTATATATGATTGGTTGAATGATCTTAGGTATGAAGTAATATTAAAAGGATATTGGTTCCCTCTAAGGAGCACATGGTTATGATGTGTACACTATGGACATGAAAATTTATTTTTATATTTGATCCCCACTAATATAGATGAATATGGTCATCAGTCATAATAATCAACATCCATTTATATAATCACCTATTGATTTTGGAAATATAATATTCCGTTATGGGAGTTTAGGATGAGTGTGTGATTTATTATGATGTGCATAAATATTCCTATGTTATCTCAGGAATAACATAATCATAAATTTTGTTATATCCAAATGAAAAGTTAAATATCATCACACACAGAGATCCCTTTCTATTTTTTCCATCACCTAAATAATTCCCTATAAACCCATTTCCAATAGACATATATATATACTCACTATGGTTATAGATCCTTGTAATTTTGTCATATCATAAGATTTATCTCATATTAGTTAATACCTAGTAGATGATAGTTATATTTTAAAACACCTAGACACTTATCCACTGACTCGTCAAAAACACAAAATTTTAGTTACTTCATATACATAAATACTTATTCAGTTGTCTTCTCACCAACATACATGATCAATATAAAAAATTTATATATTTATCATGGTTATAGAAAAAGAAAATGGAGAGTTGTTAAATATATCTAGGTTAATTATAATCAACCCCGCTGTATTATTAGTTGGTTTTGCAAAATTTTAAATCATATACAATGGTTTGAATACATAATAGGAATTTGGGGAATATAAATGAAAATATTACAAGAATTTCATGACACTCTCCCTTGAAAAAATAATTTAACAGTTTAATTTCATTCTATAAGGTAATATAATAAAATTTAATTACAGCTATAATGATAATTATATTAGTGTTGTGCGATTTAAAATTCATATATAAAAGTAATTATGGGAAATATAGTTTCACATCATGGGTAAATGATATTATAACATAGACTATAATTCCATGTATCGAGTACTTCAACCATATCATTTAAGGCCATTTGTTGAGGACCTTATTCCACGTAGTCTTAGGACATGATGTGAGGAGCAAGGTATAGAGGTATCCATTATGGTTTATCTCAAATATGTCATATATGTCAAAGTATACATATAACCTCTTAGGCTAAATGATATCTAATCTTTGTGTTTAGGGAACAACATTTATGTATATGGGAATTATTTTTTAAATGATAAAGTATTCTTATATTTTATCACCCATACAAAACATCCAATGGTGTGTCAATTATTTTACCATTTTGTACCATTAATGATATCATATCTAGGTGGAAACCAGTGTTTGGTATTGTAAAATGAATGTGAAAATCATGATGTTTATGTTATTTATGATTTTTTGGAAAGGACTATTTGAGTTATACTCAAAATGGATTGGATATAATATTATTTAAAATGGTTATTTAAAGTGACCCTCATCGAAATATAATAATTAAAACCATGTTTTCCATGAAAAAAAATACCAAATAAAGGTACATTTGGGTATTTCATGTTTATGATCTTATAATTTTATTTTGATTTGGAAGTCACTCATGGGAGTATATTTTTTTTAGTGCTATAAAAATATAATTATCATATAATATGATAATACCTTTCTTGATATGTGGTGTGTCCCACTTACTCCACTTTATAATAGCTAAATGGTAAATTTAGAAGAATCTATATATAATTTTTATATTTAATACCAACATATATTTGAAGGGAAAACAGTAATTTATTGATTTGAACTTAATGAAAATTATTCTGTAAAGAATAAATTCTATAAATTTTTTCCTGGTAGATATGTCAATTAGTTTGAAGGATTTTGAGTTCATATAATGAAATCTAATAAAATTATATAAACAAATCCAAATCACTTGAACTACTATGGTGTCCAATATTTGTCTATCAATACCCAACTTCATGATCATCCTGATATTTCTTCAATAAATTAATACAATTTGTAAAATAATAATAATATATTTATGAGTGATCACTTACAACAAATAAGAGAGTCTCAAAAAATCCACTAAAGCCGTAAAATATGAATAATGAAATAATTTGATATAATGGATTTATAAAACATCTAGATCCCCCAAAAATCATCTTAATCCTTGGTATAGTCTCTATAACCTAGTCATACCCATGACTCCCCTGGAAGAATAAATAAATAAATAAATAAATATATTCAGACAATAATATATATATATATATATATATAAATTTATATCTATTAGAGTTTTTTATGTTTCTCGTTTCAATAAAAAGTAACATAAAAACAAAAAATTCTCAAACTATGAATAAAAAAGTGTATTTTTAGATGAGACCATTATATATAAATAACATGTATAAATTATTTGTTTTTTGATCGTAAATGATTTTATTTATATGATGAACACATCCAATAACATTATAAAAGAGTCATGTCTCCACTGGTTACTTATCATCCATATAATTAAATGTTATATATGGAAAAAAATCCCTTAATCTATACTATTTTATATAAATTCTTATTTTAATGAATAAGAAGAGGATATAATTTCAACTATGGGGTTATAACATGATCACATAACTAGTCCATGAGGATATGATATCATTTTGTTACTTTTATTTTAAAAATGATGAATTCTTTATAAATTATGACAAATGTGAATACCTAATATTATTTCTTATTAATAAATTCACATCAAAACGTCATGAAATTTGTAAATTCCACTACTATAATATTCCATGTTCAAAATAACTTCAATCCATGGGTTTTTATTAATGATTTTTGAAACATTTTTTTGTTACATTATCACATGTTTTTTTATAAAAATATTTATTTCTAAAATAAAATAACCATGATATGAAAATATATTATGAAATTTTAAAAAATATTATAATAACATAGTACCAATAAAAAAATAAATTAGATATATAAATATCATAACAAAACCTTGGTTGCCACACTACCTACTGTTCATCTCATAATTAATAAAATATATAGATAAATACTACATAGGGATAAAACAGAATTGTAAGGGTAATATTTTTCCTAAAATGATAAAACATAGGAAAATATGAATATACAGCCAGTTGGAAAAATTATATAATCTTTATATTATAATATTGAAAATCTATAAATTATATTTAAAACCCAAAAATGGATACTAAAAACAACTAAGAAATCATCTACAAAAAGATATTCTAAATGAAATTAAATACCACCCATATCCATATTGATTGAACTCCACCTCCTTCACCACATCTAAATTGGAGGATTTATGAATCATGAAAAATAATTAATTTAGTGTATTAATTACCTATAACAATATTAAAAATTCCACATGTACACCCATGATTATATATTGGGGATATTAAGAAACTCAAAATGATTTTTATAATAATAATGATATTTATTCTTCTATAAGTCAACTTTATTGAAATTCCAAATCAATATATATAATTATGTTTTCCATTTCAAATTACCATGAAAGTATTAACATTTAATGTACAAAAATAAAATAAAAATTTCATTAGAAATAGTATTTTAAAAAACGATTTAATGGCAACAAATTAAAAATATCATGGTTTACTATATGAGAATCCCAATTTTAAACCACCTAATTTCGCATTATTAATAATCCATGTTTACTAATAATGGTAAATCATTATTAAGAAGTTTAATATTATATAAATAAATTATCTTTTTAGGAATTATATTGATTTTTAAAAAAATTGAGATCATCAAATATATACACTCAAAAAAACACATATTTCTAGGGATACAAGATGAATCCCAAAACGTAATCCCACTACATATTTACCAAAAATAATATAGTATGAGTTAATGCTCATCTGACCCAATGTATGAACCTATTCATCACAAATATATTAATTCACAATCTAATTCCCCCATTTCTCGCACTTTTAAACACACACTCCCCAATATTCACATTATAATACAACAATTTTCAAGACAAAGCAACTCATAAATAAATTAATCATTTATATTTATCTTTTATAAATCAAATTTATTATTATATACTTTTGTAAAATTTCCCCAAATTAATATTAAGAACAAATAACTGTAATTTTATCAAAATTTTCATTTTTTACAAAATCAAGATGAAATGTTTAGGTAATAAATTAAAAAAAATTATTTTTATGAGAAAATATTCTGAAACCACATATTTGTTTTTTAAAATTCATTCAAATTATATCAACTGTAAATTAAAAAATAAAGAAGCTAAATAAACAAAAAAATTGATTTAATATCAATGTAGGTCATGAAATCCCCATTTCTAGAAAATTTACAGTTTGAAAAGAATTAGTTGACATAAAAAACCAATATGATTTAGAAAAATCACATATTAGAAATAAAATTTCAAAATAAATAAACATTAAAAATTTAGATGATATATTTTATATAAAAAAATCCATATAAAATTATATATATTTTTTAAATTCAAATATATCAAAATATCAAATAAATACCTCCTAACAATTTTGACACTTGAATCCCTAATATCATAGGTCTTTAATATATCATAATATTTGTTATTCTATAGACCTGATAACCCTAAATTTTGGTCTGTAAGTGAGAGAAGAGAATGAATCATATGAAGATCATATCAAAATAATATTACAATAGATATGGATCTTTATTAGGTAAATTCACATAGAAAATTATTTAAATAATTTCAATGACTAAAAAATAACATATGGTTTACCAAAATAACACAAGGGATTATCTAATAACATTCATAATTATGCAATAAAAAATCCATAAAACCAAATAAAATTCCATTATTCCACATGGTATCTTTATGATGAGACAATGGTTGTAAAACCTAATCAATAAAATAGAAAAAATAATAATTAGATCACTTTGTTAGAAGAAAATTCAACAAAAAATTGAACACAAAAAATAATCAAATTCTTAATTTTTAACCATAAATCCTTTAGAACAAAAAACATTTCATAAATTGTAGATAGAGGGAATTATAATTCACACAACCAGAGGGATTTATAACATATAATCCCACTACTAAGTCTCAACATTGATATGTTATGGTGATTTTTACTACCTATGACTCTATATTTACCATGTCCCTTTTTAAATAATATTGTCCATCCATAATTACAACATTAATGGAATAATTTATCCCATCATTGTAACCCCCCATGATTTTATCAGATATATAATTTTTATGCTATTTGATGTCTTCTATTATACACTACACCATTATTAGCTCGTACTATACGCAACATCATATTAGCTTGCAGTTTACGTAACACTATTCTTGGCTCTTGTAACACACAATTTCAAGTTCATTTTTTGGAAATTATTCTACACAACATTAAGTATATATTTTGATAAATGTATAAATGAAATAAGTTTTGATTATGTTATATGAAACATCAAACCGATATTTCACTACATGCATCCCTGACATGGCTCGCATTACACGCAATCAAGACCTTCCTCGATAGTGTGTGTAGTACGCCATACCGAGTGTCACTAAACGAGATATTATTATAATATTATTATGAACTAGCTGTTATGAATAGTAACAACAACTTTTTGAAATTTTATAAGTTTTATATTTATAAATGGACTTTATTTTTGGATTCGGAATATCGAAATTATCCAAGGGTGAATTTTTGGTACTTTTCGAAAAACATTCAATTTTTGATGAGTAGTGAAAACACTGGGTTACTATTTAAAAAGCCGACTTTTTATCTAAATAATTATTTATTTTATTTAAATTTATTTTAGCTAAAAATTAAAACATAATACCTATATAAGTTCAATGTAATTCATGGGAGTCATTTTATAATAATTTTAGATATATAAAAATTTTATTGAACTTGCCTTTTACCCACCTCCTAGGAGAATTTGAAAATTTACATAAAACATAATTTTACCGCTTCTGTGAGTGGAATTTTGAAAATCTAAGAGACACGGTTAATATCAAAGAGTAAAATGGGGTTCAATAAGATAAAAATAATTTTTGGTGAATAGTAACTTTTTACTTTTATTTACCAGAGTTAAAAGTAAATATGGTAATTAAGGGTAAAAATGATATTATTATTACACAATCACATGCCCTAATTCTATTGGATAAGTTTAATTCGACAAAAAACAACCTTAGGAATATAATATTACCCGTTAGGTACACTTGGATTGGATTAGGACACTTATTATTATTTTATTTAAAAAAGAGTTAAAATAGTTAAAATCAATGTTCAATAACTAAAACATTTTTAATATAGGGTTATACAAAATATAAATTAGACTATGAAAATTAATTTTAAAGATAAGAATATTTTCTACATAATGGGTTTTTCTTTATATTTTTTAGACAATATATATTTTAATTTATTTATGACACAATGATGATGCAGTAATTACCTTATTAATGAAATATTAACACAATTGATGTTATTAATACCCAAATAAATGTAATTTGAGACATTTTGTGAACTATAATAATTTTATAGGTTAATATGGCATATTATAATAGACTAAATTAATTTATTTCATACTAATCATGCTGTTATGATTTTCACAAAAATCAATTACCAAATAGGGTCAAAATTGATATAAAATAGTTTTTAAAAAAATATTATATTATTAATTGTAATTATTTTCTTAAAAATATAATGTTTGGCTAAATGACCTAGATAAGGTTATATATATTAATAATGAACCACTTGGGGTTCGTTTGTCTTTTTATTGTATGTTTATTAACCATATACTATATGAAAACAAGAAGAAATGGTAAAAGATAAATTATTTTACTTAGAGTTAAATCTAAATGATATGGTTAAAATAGTATCCTAAACTTTTCTAAAACATATTGGTTGAAAGGATTTCGACCCATCCCCTCTTTAGCTTTGAAATAAATCAATTTGGAGCTATTATAAACCAAATATGACTTTATTATAAAATAATATTTTGTGTTTTTCCTAAAGTCCCCATCTCCTCCCTTATAAAAGGGCACCTCCTCCCTCTTCTCTTTACACAATTTTGAGCCTTAAAGCACGGCCAAACCCTGAAAATTTCCCTTCTCAACTTCCCTAAAAACATTATAGAGTTTCTGATCTCCTCAAAAGACCATCTCTAGTGCCTTAATAGGAATCTTAAAAGGGGTGCGTCGAAGAAGAGGTAATCTCTTCTACCGATTCTTTCAATTTTAATTCTTCATCAGCTTCTTCTTCTTTAGTTTTTTCATTATAAAGTAATATCATCAGCATAAATAATATACTTATATGTTATTATAAATATGAAACAACCTCATTTCACCTTCTATCCATCCTACGAAAAACGAAATCACCGCGTATGCGTACACACGAAATACCGTCTCCACACCGTGGTGTAATCTATTTTTCCACCACCCCCTTACATGGATGGGTATAATGGTGTAAAGAATAAAAATATATATTTATCATAAAATAATACGGATTTTGAGATATTATATTATCCCGTCCAATTCTATTCAATAATTATGGGAATGATATCATCGCTCGTGCGTACGTACGGATTACCGTCTCCACGACACGTTGAGATTCATTCTCCATGTTAACCACTCAAGAATGATTATAATGTATATATAATGAATAATAAGGAAATATATGACATGATAAAGCTACTTGATCTATGCATATATATATGTATGTCATCTACTTACTTCCATTCAAGCCAATAAGGAAATGAAAACAGCATTCAAGCGTACGTATGGCCTACCGTCTACATGAACGGTGTATTTCATTTCATTTATCTACCTATTATATATATATATATACATCCTGAATATATATGATATATAAATCATGATTTACATTCTTGAATTATGTAAATCATGATATTATTATTTATAATATCAAGAACAACAAGTCCAAACACGTACGATAAATAAAACGATTTTACCCAAAATTATTCTTTAACATGTAATTTAAAAAAGAACGGGTAATATAAAGTCATAAGTGAACCATATATGATATCATAACAATGAATATGATTCTGTAATAATTCAATGACATTATTTAAATCATTATACAGGAGATTCGGATATGTTCGAAGCATATCAGACCTAAGGTAAGGGTTAATTATTCCAATCTCGTTCCTATCCGAGATTGATTAATCATAAGTATTTGTAATGGCCTGGACCTCTCCGGCCCATTCCTTTGTCACAAAGAGAGTCAAGAAGTGTTCTGGAGGGTAAAAAGGACTTTTCCCATGAATTCCAGAATTTTGAAACTACAGGCCGTGTAGTTTGAGTACACGCTGTGTACCCCCTTTCCGGGTATACCCCATGTCGTAGGCCGTGTCCTCACCGTGTGAAGTAAATGAGTACACGCCATGTAGTGTAACTACACTCCATGTACCACCTTGTCGGGTATACCCTGTGTTGAAGTCCGTTTCCTTGCTGTGTGGAATAATGGGTGCAGGCCATGTGTCCAATACTACACCTCGTGTTGTCCTTCCCCATGCACGTGTTACCAGTCAAAGGATGTGTGCCATGTTGGAGCCATGTCCTTGCCGTGTGCAATAAATGAGTACACACTGTGTGTCCAAACTACACGTCGTGTAGTCCCTCCCTGTATATGAATTACCCTCAAATCGTGTGTTGACTAGTCAATGGCCGTGGAGCCGTGTTTGAAGCCACGTGGAGACCGTGTGAAACAACCGAGTACATGCCGTGTACCATAAAGTACATGCCATGTACTTATTCTTTTATCTCCTATAAAAGGATGGGTCCCCTCCTCCTTTACAACTCACCCCTCTCCTCCCATTTCCTCTTAGTAGAGTTCTCCCAAGAGACTAGAAGTCTCTTTCTTCCATAACTTCTTCATCCGAGCTCTGATTTACGATTCGTCAGCGGCCACTGGATCGTAACGACGATACAGAACTTCTGAGCTTGGATCTGTTGTCTTTCCTTCGGCCTTTCCTTTCTTACTTCCACCCGAGGAGGTTTTTCTGGGACTCGACGGAAGTGACGGACGTTGACGAACATCTTCTAATGTTGAACCGGGGGAGTGCTGTGATCAGAACCTGTTGAGGTAGGGATCTTACCTTCATCTCTCCTGTTTGTGCATCATGCAGGGTGGGTGTTCTCTTGTTTTTGTGAAACACTTTTGAAATGGTTAAATAAAGATAATAACTGGTTAATGAACGGGGATGTGGAAGTTGTTATGTTTATCTTTTCTTATCCTTTTGATATGTTATGAATTGAATAGGCTTATGCATATTGAAAATCATAGTGGTTGGGGGCCTTTTCTAGCGCAATTAAATGTTGCCCTATCTTTCTAGACCGTTTTTGTGAATAGAACTTTGTGGAATGTGGAAATTGGTTAATCACATAAAGTTGGCTTTTTAAAAATATGGAACCCTTGTGTGGTCACCCCAGTTAATAAAAATGGAATAATGAACATGTGGGTGTTGGCTTGGATACGTAGCATGCGATGGGGATGTTTTGAGGGTTGTTGTGGTTTGGGAGAGCTGCGGGGCTGCAGTTGACTTGGTTGTGGGTTGGTGTGAATGTTATGTTGGGGATGGGCAGTGGGGCTGGGATAAGTGGTATTGAAGGGATAATGATGTACAATGTGGTTGTGGTTATGACGGTTGGCAGCGGGGCTACAGGGATGGGTTAGAATGTGAATGGACTATGGGTTGTGAATAATAAATAAAAGTGGAAGAGTTAATGAATGGTGGGTCATGGTAATGGAACAAGATTAATAATCATTGGGTTGGTTGGTTGATAAGAAGGACCTGGTTGTGTTGCATGTGTTTTCCTTACTAGATTTGTGGATGGTAGGAATATGTTTTACGAACGATCAATGTGGTTGGTTGTGGATATTTTCCCAGTAGTTAAGTAACTAAATAAACTAATTCTATTGAAACATGAAAACATAAATGGGGTTTCAGGACTATTTGTTATATACATTATTTGTGGAAGTAGTTCCGAGGCACATGCTCACTTTCTCTGTTTAGAATCCATAGGTTGGGCTGTGTGATTGGTATACATATATATATCTGTATCTTTTGTGTTTCATCGCACCCCACCCATGTTGAGAGCTTTGTGCCTAACACTCCCATTTCATGGGAGAGGGTGTTTTCCCCTTAGTTACTAGCTCTTTCCTGCTCCTTCTCCCCTAGGATATGATGGCTTGAGGCGACCTTATACCTAAGACTCTTCGGGTAGGTTTCGATTGGGGTGGTTTTAGCCCAAGACTCTTCGGGCATGTTCTACTTTTTCCCAAGAATCTTTAGGATGAGGCCCAGGTGTCTGCGGGTGGGATACGTGGTTGTGAGGCCCAGGTGTGTGCGGGCGGGATATGTGGCTGTGAGGCACAGGTGTGTGAGGTCAGGATACGTGGTTGTGAGGCCCAGGTGTGTGTGGGCGGGATACACGGTTGTGAGGCCTAGGTGTGTGCGGGTAGGATATGTGGTTGTGAGGCCCAGGTGTGTGCGGGTGGGATACATGGTTGTGGGGCCCAAGTGTGTGCGGCGGGGAGAGTGTGGCAGCGTTAGGACGTTCGCCGTTAGGAAGAGTAGCTAACTAAATGGAAATGGTGTGGGGTACCAAATACTCTTGTTTCTTATATACTACTACCTGTTGTGATTGTGTTTTTGGTGAGTGTGGCTAGTGAGGTTGGGTGGATAGAATTCCTTGTTAGGTTTCTTATATTGTTCTCACGGGACATTAGGATGTCTCCCAACTTGTGCACCAGAGAATTAGGTTTCCCTACTAATTATACTTGTATGCTCACCCTACGTTTACTTTTAGGTTTCCTGGAGGACTACCAGGGCCGTGCGGGACCCTACTAGTCGGACATTTGGAGTTGTTTCTGTTGTTGTACTCTTGTTTTATTTTGGTATTGTACTTTGAGCTTTCTTGTACTTGCACCTTGTTATAAAGTTGTTTAAACATGCATGTGGGCTTGGTTTGGGTTTATTTCTATACACGTGTTCTTTTCCTTTTGGTGTTTTACTTATCCTATTTCCTAATCCTAAATAACAAAAAGGTTAATGCCTCCCATAATTGTAAAAACTCATACCCTTGGTGCTAGTCTCCACCCCGGGGCCTACTAGAGGCCGGACTCAGGGGTCATTATCTCCCTTTCACCATTGCCAGATCAGGAGGGGCATCATTGGTGGGAGAGATTCATGAAAGAATTGTATCAGAGCTTATGGATGAGAGATAGGATGGAGTCTGGAGTTAGGAATAGTGATGATTTCATGGGATGGTAGGGCAACAGTGTTAGTTAATCATGGTGCGTGACATAGGCCTGGGAAGACCTACTAGGAGACGGGATTTTATCCCCCCCTGATATCTGATGCAAGGACTCTGAGCCTACCGAACGACCAAGTGAGACTACATTGATTGAAGGGTAGAGACCCTAGGGAAGGTACATGAAACATCATGATTGTGTTTTACATGATTTGGGTGTTCTGGGAAATAAATTGAAATAAAATGATAAAAAATAAAACCTTGAGTTTTTCCTTACTAGTTGGGCTTAGGCGATCCTTGTTTACCATACAGCTATGGCACCTGGACTTCGTCCCCGGATGACTCAGACGGCCGAGGCCCAGCAGATCCAAGCGGTCGATCAATTGAGGATTGACCGAGAGGAGGAATATATCCAGTGGCAGAAGACTCTCCGTTCTTTCCAGCGGCAGACCTTCAAGAAGTACGAGTGTAGTACATCAGATACGGAGAAGGAGGGGTGGATTGAAGAGTTGGGGATCTCTTTTACCTTTATTCGTGTTCTGAGGGAGTACTGGGTTACCCTAGAAGTCAGTCACCTGAGAGGTGTGGTGAGACAATGGTGGACACTCTACCTCGGAGAGAGGATAGAGGTAGAGGTTCCATGGTATGACTTTGAGAAGGAATTCATAGAGGAATTCCTTTATTCCATGATCAAGGTGGAGAAGTGGCAGGAATTACTCTCCCTTTAGAAGGGGAGTATGTTAGTATGAAATTTGGGGATCAAGTTCTAGGATCTCTTACGCTTTTCTCCGGATCACTTTCTGGATGAGGAGTCTTGGGAGAGACATTTGGAGGAGTCACTTCATCCTTCGCTTCAGTATTCTATCACCCCCTTCACCCTTCCGATGTACTTGGAAGTACAGAAGAAGGTAGAGGTTGTAGAGAGGATGCACTCACTGGGAGGTCCACCCCAATAGGGGATCCAGCCGGGCTCATCGAAGGGGAATGCAATGAGCAGTAGGTCTCCTGCGACGGGACCATCCAGGTTTAGGCCAGTGGGGAGAAGGCCCTAGCAGTTCGAGTTCAGATCTTTAGGTCCTAGTCCCTTTTTTGCGAGCCCAAGACTAAAGTGTTTCTCTTGTGTTGGTTTTGGTCATGTTCAATGTCAGTTCCCAACCCGAGATCAGTACGGTGGAGGTGGGCAGGTTCGGCGCCCACCTCAGCAGCACCAGTTGCCAACGAGTCCCTTCCAGCAGCAGCAAGACCATGCTCCTCCGAGGGAAGACTTTGTGGGAGGAACCCGACCTCAGGGTGATCCTTATGGACATTGACCAGGGCATGGTTGGGGAGGTGGAAAACATAATAGAGGCAGAGGAGCTGAGCATGGATAGTTGCACGCAGTAGAGTTGGCAGCTCCGGCAGGACCAGAGCTGGTGCGAGGTACGATTTGTCTGTTCAGCACTCTTGTTTCTGCTTTGTTCGATTCCTGAGCTTCGCACTCCTTTGTTGCACCTGATCTAGCCCATGCTTTGGGACTAGACGTAGAGATACATTCCGTACCACTGGTGCTGAGTACACCAGTTGGAGGCCAGACCATCATATCTTGTGTTTGCCGGGGATGTGGGCTGACGTTGGGATGACATCGATCTAGTGGGGACCTTCTTCTGTTATGGATGCAGCCATATGATGTCATCATAGGCATCGACTGGTTGCTTTCTGTTAGTTCCATTATTGACTGGTTCTGGAGAAGAGTCGTGTTCTCCGACATGGACGGGCAGCGTGTAGCTTATATTGGTGAGAGGAGCTATCAGGTGGGAAGCCAGCGTGTGGAGTCTCTCCTTTCATTGTTAGGAGGGTTATCAGTGGTTCCAGCTGATACAGAGATGATGGATGTCCTGGATATTGTTTGGGAATTCCTCTATGTTTTTCCTGAGGGGGTTGTGACTCTAACCCGCCAACGTGACGTTGAGTTCGGGATAGAATTACAACCTGGTGCCCGTCCGATTTCGATGGCCCCTTATCGGATGGAACCTTCGGAGTTGCAGGAGTTGCATATTCAGATTGACGATCTGATGGAGAGGGGTTTTGTTCGACCCAACGTATCACCATGGGGTGCTCCATTTTTGTTCGTGAAGAATGAAGATGGTGGTCTCAGGCTATACATAGACTACCGAAGGTTTAACCAGGTAATGATCAAGAAACATTACCCCCTTCCAAGGATAGATGATCTCTTCGACCAACTGAGGGGAGCAGGTTGGTTTTCCAAGATTGATCTATGATCTGGATATCATTAGCTGAGGGTAAATGATAGTGACATCTCGAAGACGGCTTTCAGGTACAGGTATGGGCACATTGAGTTTGTAGTGATGCCGTTTGGAGTTACGAATGCACTGGTTGTGTTCATGGGACTTATGAACTTTTTCTTCTGAGAGTTTCTAGACTAGTTCGTCGTTGTGTTTATTGATGACATCCTGATCTACTCAAGATCAGAGGAGGAGCACGGTGAGCATCTCAGGGCTGTTTTGGAAGTCCTTCGACACCACCAGCTTTATGGGAAATTGTCTAAGTGTATATTTTTTATGCAAGAAGTAAATATCCTTGGGCACGTTGTGTATCAGCATGGAGTGTAATTGGACCCGTAAAAGGTGGAGTCAGTTGTTTCTTGGGAAGCACCCAAGAGCGTGGCAGAAGTTCATAGTTTCTTGGGGTTATCAGGTTACTATCGGAGGTTCGTTTGGGACTTCTCTCGAGTTGCTTCTCCATTGAAATCTTTGACAAGGAAGAACCAGGTCTTCCTATGGAGTGAGCAGTGCCAGAAGGCTTTCGACTACCTGAAGGAGAAGTTGGTTAGTTCTCTCGTACTCATGTTTCCAGAGGAAGGGTTGTTGTATGAGGTGTTTTGTGAGGCTTTTGGCTTGGTCTGGGGTGCGTGCTGATGCAGAATACAGGAGTGATCTATTACGAGTCTAGGAAGTTACGCCCTCATGAGCGAAACTATTCCACCCCTGACCTAGAGCTTGCAGCAGTTGTGTTCACACTGATGTTTTGGCAACATTACCTCTTTGGGGAGCGCTTTGTGGTCTTCTCAGATCACAAGAGCCTGGGTTATATCTTATCCCAGCATGACCTGAACATACGGAAGTGGAGATGGGTCGAGTTTCTCCAAGACTATGACTTTGATATCTCTTACACTAAAGGTAAGGGAAATGTTGTGTATGATGCCCTGAGTAGGATGTCGCATGAGGAAGTAGTTCGGGAAACCACTGATTCTTCGAAGGCAATGGGAGAGTTGGCTGCCTTGCCCCTAGATGCCAGGGTAGAAGGTGTTAGAGGATGTTTGTTTCAGATGATGGTGCATTCCTCATTATTGCGGTAGGTGGAAGAGTCTCATTGGGGGGACTCTGAGGTGGAAGTGATGCGGGATCGTGTCGATCAGGGGAACGCTCTAGAAGGATGGTCATAGGACAACCGATATTGGATGCTTTTCCATGGAAGGTTGTTTTTCCCAAGGACAATGCATGAAGGAGTTATACATGAGTTCCATAGATCATCCTTGGCGGTACATCCAGGAGTTTTAAAAATGTACCGAGGCCAGAGGGAACAGTTTCGGTAGCCCGGGGTGGAACGGGTAGTGGCAGAGTTTGTGGCTAAATGCCTAGTGTGTCAGCAAGTGAAGGTTGAACAACATGTTCCCAATGGTTTGTTTCATCCTTTAGATGTCCCCAAGTGGAAGTGGTATGACATCTCAATAAACTTCATCATAGGACTACCCAGAGCTCAGGGTGGTTATGATGTTATCTGGGTAGTGGTGGATTGACTAACGAAATCAGCTCACTTCATAGCAATTAAGGAGTCAGGCCTGGTGAGTACCTTAGCACAGAGGTACGTAGATGAGGTTGTGCGGTTGCATGGAGTCCCAAAGACTATCGTCTCAGATATGGATACTCGATTTACCTCATGAGTCTATAGGGGGTTACAACAAGCTTTTGGAACCCAACTACACCTTAGCACTGCTTTCCACCCCTAGACCGATGGGAAGACGGAGCGGACTATCCAGACGTTGGAGGAAATGCTGCAAGCATGCATTCTGGAATTCGGTGGATCATGGGTACGACACTTTTCTTTAGTAGAGTTCGCCTACAACAATAGCTTCCACTCTACTATTGGCATGGCACCGTTTGAGGCTTTGTATGTAAGGCCATGTCGTTCACCCATTTGCTGGGCAGAGGTTGGTGAGACAGGTGCTCTTGGGCCAGAGGTAGTGCAGAGCTCCATAGAGAAAGTCCATCTTGTACGTGAGAGGATGAAAGTGGCTCAGGACCGACAGAAGTCTTATGTTGTTCGTCGGAGGAGGCCCTTGGGGTTTGATGTGGGAGATCATGTTTTTTTGAAGGATTCCCTAGACGGGGGTAGAGGAGTTTTGGGAAAGGGAGAAAGCTCTCACCTAGGTTCATTAGACCTATTGAGGTGCTGAGGAGAGTCAGTGAGGTGGCATATTAGCTGGCCCTTCCACCTCAGTCGGAGAAGGTTCATGATGTCTTCCATGTCTCCCAGCTTCATCGGTACTTGCACGACAACTCTAACATTATCAACTGGGGAGTGTTAGATATGGGAGATGACGCCACCTTTGAGGAATGACTAGTCAGAATCGAGGATCGTAAAGAGAAGGTGCTCCGTGGATGAACCATTCTGTTGGTTCGTGTGCTGTGGAGGCATGGCGGTCTCGAGGAGAGCACTTGGGAGCGGGAGGCCCAGATGCACGCTCAGTACCCAGAGTTGTTTTGACATGTGTTTTCCCTTGTTCTTCGGAGCCTTGTGTTGATGTTGTACTCTGTACCTTTGATATATGGAATGCTTGTCTTGTCAGTTGTGAGACCTTTTGTTTCCTTGTTCCCTTGTAATGTGTGACATGTCCGGATGTGTGGGGAAAGGAAAAAACCCGACCCTTAATCAAGACGCATTAATTTGGATGCGATTGAACCCATGTGGGCGATTCAGTGCCGCCTAAAGCGGATAATATCTCGACATAGGAGAAGGAATTTCCCAAAAACCACTTGTTCGGGTAGTGTGTTGGTTTTGTGGTGTTGGGGGTAGTACTAGTTGAAAATTCCTAATGTGTGAAAGTAGGAAGACCCAATTATTAATCGAGATGCATTAGTGAGAATGCGATTAAACCCATGCAGGCGAGTCAGTGATGCCTAAAGCGGATAATATCTCGACATAGGAGAAGGAGTTCCTAACGCATATGATTAGGGTTTTTGGTTGGGTTCCTATTATAACGAGATCCCTAAGAGGTATCTTGTTGGGTTTCCTCTGGGTTGGTTTTTGAATTCTCGAGGAAAATAATGTTTTAAGAGGTATCAGATGTAATGGCTCGGACCTCTCTGGCCCATTTCTTTGTCAAAAATAGTGACATGAAGTGTTCTAGAGGGTAAAATGGACTTTTCCCACACTTTCCAGAATTTTGAAACTACACCACTACTGGGAAGTTGGGTTTTCCCAATGCTTGTTTTCCAACTGTTCTGCTTAACCGTTGGCATAGATGTATATAACAAGTATTTCCCAATAGTTTGAAGAAACCATTGGGAAATCTAAAATTTTTTCTCCCTTTACCAACGGTTTTACAAAACCGTTGGTAAAGCCCATGACTTAAGAAGGCTTTCCCAATGGTTTGTGTAAACTATTGGTAAATCTCACCTTTCCCACCAGTTTTAACAAACCATTGGGAATGTTTTCCCCTAAAATCCTAGTGAACCCAAGATCCCATCCACGTGATTGAACTGCTAAAATTGAGACCTATGATCTCTCTCGCGTGGAAAATCATTCCACCAGATCCATACTCAATCACAAGGTTGTTTTGTTCTACACATCAAATTTGTAAGTAGTACGTTATGTTTAATGTTTTGCATCTAATTTTTTTTCTTTTTTGCTTTGATTTGGCTTAAACCTAAGGTTCATGCAATATGGTATACCCAACAATTTCAATTCGATTTGTTATTTGTTTTCTGTTTTTGTTCTGGTGTCATGTGTGAATCAATTTTTTGTTCTATTTTTGTTTTATGTTTTTGTTATTGTGGGAGGTGCTGGGGGTGCAGTATTTGGGGGGAGGGGTGTGCTGGTGGGGTGTTTCGGTGGGGGGAGGGGGTGTGCTGGTGGGGTGATGAGGTGGGGGGTTGTACAGGTGGGTGTGGGGGTGGGTTGTGCAGGTGGGGGTCGGGGGAGGGGTGGGTTGTGCAGGTGGGGGTGCAAGTAGAGGGGGTTTGTTGTGAAATTGGATGGGGGGAGGGGAGTGTGTTGGTTGGGGGGGTGGGCTGGGGAGGTCAGAGTCTTGAGGGGTGAGGTGGGGGTTGTATAGGTGGGGGTGGGGGTGGGTTGTG